>OY770125.1:17520000-20020000 GCA_963669345.1 Gortyna flavago
GCTGAGTCATTACTGCTCAACTCTTTGTTTAATTACTGGTAAGTAATTAATGGATCCGCTCCAGTCGCTGGAGAAACAACATCAGAGGAACAACAACCAAACATAAAAGTGTAATATTTATATTTGTTTTAAACTGTAAGCAGTTTATGAATGTTACCAAGTCCAATGGTCTGTCAACTGATTAGTATATTATTAGTAATAGGTAAAATGGGCTGGTGTCCACAACTCTACGTCAATGCGCATATTTTGTGTATGGGTGGGAAATGGATTATTTGATCCACCCCTGCTGGTCAAGGAAGGCCAACAACATGATATTACTGACACTCACAGAGGGTGTCTGGGTTACTGAAGTACTTTGCCCTGTATTGGCAACTACCGGGCAGTTTAGAAGCACATGAGTTGCTGTCTAGTCATCCTTCATGCTGGCCCTTCACAGGGGACTGTCTGTGCCTCCTATGACAAAGAGGTATTCATTAAATGACCTGTGGTCAGTTAAAGCTGCTGTAACTGTACACTGCAGTTGTTCAGTTAGTTGGAGAACTTTTTTCGTGAGGCCGCCATCAATTGTTGGGAATTTTTTCTTAGCCTGCCTGCACTCACCTTGGTCCACCCATAGTTTGTGATGTTGGTCCCTGGTGCGTTTCCTTACCAGAGAGTGTAACTATCTGAAAGGGAGTATCGCGACGGGTTCTGGTCCAACTGGTGTTATGCTCAACCCCCTTCTGCCAAGTTATATTATTAGTAACTAATAAGTATTGCTCAGCAATCAGCATATAAGTGAGTTGTAGAGGTCACATGGCAATGTTATATCTATAATTTCATCTTTCAATTTTACTTAACATAACTATTTATACTAGATACTGAATTAAATGACTAACTATACAAATAATTACAAAAACAATGGGACACTTAGACGTTGAAGTACTCATCTGCATCATTGTTATCCAGAAACATGCCCAGAATACTGGCAGCATTGTCATGTTTAATGAAAATGCTAATTCTTTGGCCAAAGAACAAGCCAGCAAATCGACGCGAAATTTCTTTAAAAAACAAAATTTACCTTATCACTTACCTCAAAAGGAAAAATCGGAACTGTTATAGGATCACTCGAGTGTCTGTCTGTCTGTCCGTTTATAAGGAACTAATTTGTAAATTGAGTTGTGCACAAAACATGCAATGGCTATTTTATTTTTTTTCTTTTCGATATATTTACTTTGAGCTTGAATCAACCTTTTTACCTCACTGTGGCAAAGCCCTGAAGGAAGCAAATTATTATGTTTACCATCCATGATGTTTAAACAACCTACCAGTTTAGCAGTCAAACAAAGAGCATACAGGCAGCTAGCTGGCAATTTATTTTAAACAATGTTGCAACTTGCAAGTGTGCTAAGTTGTCATTACACTCTTTTAAAAGTTCATCGGGGTGAGCAGGCGTGATGTTACGTAGTAGAAAAATGAATATTTTTGCTTGTATACCTAACTCTATTGTTGACTGTACTCTCAACATACTATGAATTCAATTTCACGTGATAACGTGGGCGAAACCGCGGGCACAGCTAGTAGTTAAATACAGTTGTTTTAAGAAGTTATCTCTCATGCAGGTCGTTTCAAATGTACTTGATTGACCTAAATAGTGCTGCAATATCTAGGTAGATTTGACCTAGATAGGCTTTGTACAGAAATATTTATTTGTGTTTGGGTTAGCCATCACCACAAAGCGAATGTGGACCAATCAATAGGTACTTGTGGGATGAGGTTATGAAACATTCATTGGTACTTTAGATTATTACCACAGAGTACGACCTGAACGTCGATAATATAATAAACCCTTTTATTAGGTACGTCTTTTATTTGCTAGCTTCTGCCCGCGATTTCGTCATCGACTTGGTCGTCGCATTGCATCGCCTGCACACGCTATTAGGTACTTCGTTTTCGCTCATCGTTTATCGGACTTTATTTGTTTTTGCTCGACTCCTAAGGGTCCCAGGGTGATATTAAAAGTTCCAGAGATTAGCGTTTTCAAACAAACAAACTCTTTCATGTGACTGTTTCTAAATTACTGATAAAATTATGTTTTTAAATATTAGTGTTTAGGTGGGTTCCCCCTTAGCTTTATTATCTATTAGTAAACTAGCTATGGCCGGCATGCGTTGCAATGCCTTCATTTTTAGGGTTC
The DNA here is from genome assembly GCA_963669345.1 of Gortyna flavago. Lineage (NCBI taxonomy): Eukaryota > Metazoa > Arthropoda > Insecta > Lepidoptera > Noctuidae > Gortyna > Gortyna flavago. The sequence goes on from OY770125.1 coordinate 17,522,177, forward strand.
CGTACCTCAAAAGGAAAAACGGAACCCTTATAGGATCACCTCGTTGTCCGTCTGTCAAGACCTTTTTTCTCAGGAACACGTGTTGTTATCAAGTTGAAATTAATATCAAATACCTACTCAAGGCTGCAATTACTTGAAGCAGTGAAAAAATCAAACTTCTAAGGGTCAGTTCAGACCGCAACGCGACGCGGCGCCCAGTTTTCAAGATAGCAATACATTTATAGACCTTATTTAATACACAAAAAGGCACACAATTCAGTGAGGTGGGCCGCGCGGCGTAGTAGACACCACTTCACTGAATTGTGTTCTTTTTAGAGTAGCGGTGTGAACTGACCCTTAGTCAACGCAATCAAAAGATACGGGCGTTTATGTTCCGTTTATGCCGCATATTTTGACACTCTTATGGGAACTAAAACCTATAGGGTACTATAGGTACACGATTCCCGCAATAAACTATTTACATACCTACAAATTTGTACGGAGCCCTCGGTGCGCGAGTCCGACTCGCACTTGACTGGTTTTTTTGTTAGGATTCTTCTCCGGCGCGCACAACAACTTACCAATGTTTCAGCATAATCGGTCGAGCCATTTTCGAGTTTTTGCGAGACTAACGAACAGTAATAAATTGATTTTATAAATAAATAAGATATAGATTAGAATATATTTCTGGTATGTAGTATGCACAGAATGGGTCAACCTTCATCTAGCATTCTGCCGTGTGCTGCTTTGTCATGCTCCCAAAATGCATGAGGTGAGTTATACAGACCTAGGTAATTTTAACGGTGATGCTTGTGTGCTAGCGACAAAAATTATGGTATGTTTTGAGACTTTTTAAACACATTTTCAATTTTTATCTATTTTTATCACGCAGTGAGGTGTTCAAAGCATTGAACAAGACCCGCGGACTGTACTTAAGGTGGCAGGAGATCTCCAAGGCGCCCTCTGTACCCAACAGTCCTGAAGTGGAATGGACTTCTACGGAGCTGAGGAACGCACTCCGTAGCATCGAATGGGACTTGGAGGATTTAGAAGATACTATTAATATCCTTTTCAATTTTACATAGATTTTAAATGTTGTTTTAGGGTCCACGCACCTTGCCATTGTACCTACTTTACGTGAACTCGTTTTATTACTTAGTCATTATAAATGAGTATCAGCCATTAGATCTAAGTATAATTTCCTGAACACCTTTTCACGTATCGTGGAGAAGAATTCTTCGAAATTTAAAATTGACAATAAAGAAATTTCGGAACGTCGAAGTTTCATTGAAGCCACGAAGCAAGAAGTGAAGGTGAGATAAATTGAAATTATCTATTTATAATTATTTTATACATAATCAGCCTATAACGTCCCCACTGCTGGGACACAGGCCTCCTCTCTGTGTGTGATTTTATTTGGGTACTTCAAATTTTGTAAAATAATTCTCCTTCCTACATGCGCCGCCGCGCGCCGTTATCTTGTTGAGCCATTCTCGACATGTTGCATAAAATCTAATTTTTTTTTTCATTATGTTGTAGTCCAGAGACTTATAAATGTTTGTATTTTAGGTGATGAAGGGCAAAATGAGCCTCAACAGGAACCGCGACAACGATGGGACGGCGCGGGAGCCTCTTCTCGGCGAAGAGAGCCCCATGCATCTGAGCAACGTTTGGACTGCCACGCCGAAATATACTAAGTACTCGAAACTTGCCAACCAGACCGACAGCCCTAATAGATTCGACGGATTCGGCTACGACAGCGACATCATGTCCATGCAAGAAAAGATGTTGACCAGTCAGAACGACCAGCTGCAGGTGATCAGCCACTCGGTCGGCTCACTGAAGACGGTTTCCAAACAAATCGGAATCGAACTGGACGAGCAGGCCGTGTAAGTACCTCTTTATTCGTTTTACGTAACACATTCACGGCACAATTGGCGTGATCAGTTATGACGTGACTCCAATGGGCTAAAGTCGAGTGGATGGACGCCTGTCACTGCTTCATTCTAAATGGTGTCGCTACCTACAGTCCTTGCAATGTGACTTATGTCATTGTAATCAATGATGACCGACATGAATGACACGATCATTTTTTAGCAGGACTCCGCGCCTACTGATCATGCCAACTGACCGTGAATGTTTTACTTTATTTGGTCCATTGGTTGAAGGTACGTATAGGTTGGAAATCTATCGTTACGTTTCACAACAAACATGTTTTACATTTAGAATGCGTGCTGGATAATATAAATATTCGGCAGCCCTTTGCGATTATCAGAAGAAAATCTTAAAACTTTACTATAGTTGAAACTACCTGACATAGACCTTGACATTGTATGCCGTGTAAGTAACATATTGTTCAACTTCGAGGTGGTAAAGTATTAAGAAGGTCGACTTACTACATAACCAGCCTATAATGTTTCCTCTACTGGGACACAGGCCTCCTCTCTGTGAGAGGGAGAGGACAGTAACTGTAATCTACCACGCGGGCCCAGTGCGGGTTGGTAGCAACATAAAATAAACGACGTGGTATTTGTTTCTTCCAGGATGTTAGATGACCTGAATACAGAACTCGAGAATGCCGATTCTAAGCTAGACTCCACATTAAAGAAAGTCGCTAAGGTGCTCCATATGAATAACGGTTAGTGTTACTACATTACCCTGTACAACTTATTAGTGTGTAAGTGTGCCGCTGCCTTTACTTTGCTAGGTTTATAATCAGCATATAATATTCCCACTGCTGGGGTACAGGCGTCCTTTCTTCGAGAAGGTGAGCTATAAACCTACCACGCGGGCCCAGGCGGAATGACACATGTCACATATCTTCGAATTTTTGGTTCTAGGACTATCCGGTTTCCTCACGCTGTTTTCCTTACCATTTTTAGAGCATGATGAGTGGTGATGAAATTATTTACATAAAGTAAAGCGCCTACCTGGGTTCGTGCCCACGACCCGACGACTCGTATGTCGTCGGGTCGTTGGGGGCCGTTGCCATTGGGCCACCACTGCTCTTTGTTGGTATGTTTCCACATTTTTGAATATTCTAACGATGTAATAAAACTCGTTACCACGTCATCGCGGTTTGCGGTTATAAGTTATAGCATTATACTTCTTTGTTCTTATAATTTTTCAAGTTTAAGGCATTGTAGGCGTAATTAATAATTTATTTCTTTTATGAATTGTTTTTCAGATCGACGTCAATGGCTGGCAATAGGCATCCTGGTAGGCCTTCTTATGATAATATTAATACTTTTTGTTATAATTTGAAGAATGTATCCGATCGTTTTGTTTGTGTAAATGTTAAATCATGTTCGTAGCTAAGTGATATATTCTTGTATGATAACGTCTTAGTAAATACTTTACAATCTATCCTGTCACTATCACTAATGTAGATATTATCGATTAGGATTGTAACTGAGTTTTCGATGTTACTTTTATTTATTTTCTTTTGGCCTATCTTTCTTTATCTTAAGAGTTTTTAACCTTGTCACCATAAGGTTAAAAACTCTCAAAATACTTATTTATATGACTGTGTCACTCATGTAGGTACCAGTCTGCAGTAAACTGAGCGCCATTTTCCGCAGTACCTACATCTGCTACCTGCCACACTGGGTAGGTAGTCGGTGCCAGTACCTTACAGCAGTCGAATTAGCTAACTCACTCATAAAAAACTTAACCCTGCTTCTGGCGCAGTCGAGTAAAAAGTGATTCTCACGTTTTATATAATATATTCTCCGTAGGGTTAGACAGAGGTGTACCATATTGTTCACCCATATTTTGCCAGTTACGTTTAAGCCCCATGAAATAAGGGACGAGCCTATTATCATCAACCAGGCCCAATCGCTCATTACATTGCGCTGTCAAACAGATCAATATCAAAGACCAGCCCTGCTAATATTTCAAACATGAAGCGATGAACTTTTATTTTACTGTGGAGTTATGGATACTTCCACAAGGGCACCTTAATTGTGTAAAAGACTTAAATAGTTAGAAGTGTAGTGTGTCGAAGTGTATGGCTAAGTATCCTTCAGATTCCTTCCCCACATTCCATTCGGTTTATTCGTCAACGGTCACTGGTGCTCGGTGCCGATTTGATAATAATAAATAAGTGTTCCACCAATTCGCACTAAGCGTTTTCAAACGTCTTTTTTAATGCGCACAGATAAAGAGTGGAACTCTCTACCTGCGTCTGTGTTTCCGAGCGAATCTCTTCAAAGTGAGAGAGAATAGGCTTCTTCTGGGTAAGCTCACTCCATCGTCAACTTTGTCTCTGTCACATCTGACCCAGACTAGGGTCAAGAGCAAACGCATTTCAAATAAAAATAAAAAAATATTTTGTAGTTTTTCACACGACAATTTTGTTACAATTCTAATAAAACAAAACCAGTGATTCCATTATAGTATTCGATAGCAACCATCACAATGTCATAAAGAATAAAGATCATTTGTAAAACTATATTTTAGTACATTAAATAATATTATGTAGGATGGATATAACATTATTATATTATGGTAATATGGTTAAAGCCTATATTTTGTTAGTGGTTAATTTGAGCTGTATAAGTGTTGTATGAATTGCGATGATATTGAACGTGTTGTTTTGTAGACTGACAAGAACGATAGTTTAATAAGTTTGCTAACTGTATCTAATAAATTATTGACATTTTATCAAATCCGTAAGTAAGTACATATACTCATGTGTAATAATTTCTTTTACGTTGAAGGTGATGAGGCTATCAAAGATTTGGTGATATCACCGGGCAAAACACGTAATCAAGGAAGATTACCTTTTTTATTTTGATTACTTACATACACCAAAATACCTGTGTTGTTAACCTTTTGATCATTAAGGTATCTATTCAGAAATTGTTAATTATTTACCCCCTTTCTAATAAATGTAGGTATTATATCAGATGTATAAGTAGTTACACACCGATTTCTCTCTTTCAATCGTCAGTAATTTAACTTTCGAAAGAAAAAGACAGCGTTGTGTAACTATACAGACGCTGTACAACGTTTAATAATAAAGGGGTAGGTATCTGTCGAACTTATCTGAGAACGAAAATGGAGTAATCGACATCTTTCGTGATATCGCGAAATTCCTTGGTAGTTAAACATACTTATTTCTCCTGCGACATTTACTTACACAGCAAAGATTCCAATGCAGCGGACAGGATTTATTAACTTCCATGTTAAATATTATTGACCCACACGTGACTAATTAACGTATAAATATACAAAGTGTTAAAAAAATAACCATACAAACTTTAACCGGTGCTTTAGACCATCGAACTGAACAACTTTCACTATGGGACCAACGCCAAAATCACGAAAAATAAAACAGCTGTTTCATACATTTTGGTCAAGTAGGTAGGTAGGTCTTAAGCACCACTTATAGTTTATAAGGTTAATTTTTTAACACCTTATATAGTTAAGTAAAAAAAAAAAGTTTTAACAAGACTTCCATACTGCCTTCCAAAATCTCGCGATGTATTGACGAGTAAATGTTTGGACACTGGCGTGGTTTGATAAAATAAATGAAATAAGTACTTACCTATTGTATAGTCGACCTCGTAATTGCTTTACCACGGTTGAATGTCACTTGTACGTCATAAAACGTCAAGGTCTATGTTACCCCCTCAGAACAATAACTAAAGCATAGAAGGCGCTTTACGACATTAGAAGTGTACGCTGTCATAGACAAAAGAGTATTAGCTAGTGATGTCACTATGCATAAAATAAATAACGATATCGACTTCTTATTTTATGGTATCGCTCCATTTCCATGACAATAAATCTAAATATGCTAAATGAAATAAAGAACTCACTTTTATCTGATCAACTTATTTAAATAGAAACACAGGATAAATTATTAAAAAATTGAAATTGCCAACAGACCACTTAAATAATTTTAAAAGAGCGATTGGCCCCGGAACGAGTAACAAAAAAAACTTTTTAACAAAAAGTTAAACCGCCGAAAAAACTGAAAAGCAAAAAATAAGACTTAAACCTTATTTATTTAACCTTAATAATCAAGTTCTTAAACTGATGTAGAGTATACCTATGTAATTTTAAGTCGGCACCAAAGTGATTTAGTGATCTTTGTTCATTCATTGATTGTTTGGCGCCGGCTCAAAATTACTTAGTATATTTTACATCAGTTAAACCTTTTCACCGCTTGGCTCATCTTGGCTAAATATAAATGCCGTGACCCTGGCGCGCGCGGCGACAAATCGATAAAATAATACCTACAATAAATAAGGAGGAGCAAGCGATCTGACCTCCACATCCCAGTTACTGGGTAATACGATACCCCTTGGTAAGACTGGCTGTCAGACTTTCGGGCTTCTGACTACCCGTCTGACTGCAGACCCGACTGTCAAAGATCCACGAATCAATCCGGACCAACGGCTAAACGTGCTTTCCGAGGCACGGAGGGGTCTCGATATGTAAAGATGGTCACCCAGCCACAGACCAACCGCGGCAAGCGTAGCTTAACCTGATCGATCGACCTGTGCGGCTGTTCTTATTTAGCCACGGGCCCCACTAATTAAAAAAAAATACGCGTCGAATTTAGAACCTCCTTCGTTTTTTCATCGCTGAAATGTTCGGAACAAATACGATGTTGTTTTTTCCATTCCCAGTTGTTACGTGCAATAGCGTTGATCCATTTTACCTCATATCAATATCGAAGGGAAATCTGAAAATTACAAAAGAAATCATAGCCACACATGAGTTTTAAATTATTATACCATGAGCCACACGGATTTTTGACAACTGTCATTTCATTACTCATACGTACGATTCGCTGGCAAGACCGTAGGTATTTAGGTATTTATTTCACTCTTAAATATTTAATCCTTCCCAAAACTACGTGTAAAAAAATATAATGCAATAATTTACATGACGCTAGTTCTATCGATATTCTATCGATAGTTTTTGCAAGCACTATTGCTAGCATTATACGAAAAAATGCGATGAACAAAGTCATAGACAAAAACCTGAGACGTTAAGTAGCTTTTAATCTTAGTATCATAAAGGTAGCCAAGGTAACCAAATTGACGTTTGCTTTGTGACGTTTTGCATTTTGAGCAACCTACATGTGTCTCTTTCTAATACTGTTATGAGTGTATAAGAAAACAGAGACGACTATATTAGTTAAATTTAGCTTCCTTCTATGCTTTAGTTATTCTTCTGAGGTTACCCCCCACGGTTAAATGTCACTTGCACGTCATAAAACGTCAAGGTCTATGTTACCTTCCCACGGTTATATGTCACTTGCACGTCATAAAATGTCAAGGTTTATGTTACCTACCGACTCAGAAGAATAACTAAAGCATAGAAGGAAGCTAAATTTAACTAATATAGTCGTCTCTGTTTTCTTATACACTCATAAGAGCATTAGAAAGAGACACATGTAGGTTGCTCAAAATGCAAAACGTCACAAGGCAAACGTCAATTTGGTTACCTTGGCTACCTTTATGATACTAAGTTTAAAAGCTACTTAACGTCTCAGGTTTTTGTCTATGACTTTGTTCATCGCATTTTTTCGTATAATGTTAGCAATAGTGCTTGCAAAAACTATCGATAGAACTAGCGTCATCTAAATTATTGCATTATATTTTTTTACACGTAGTTTTGGGAAGGATTAAATATTTAAGAGTGAAATAAATACCTACGTTCTTGCCAGCGAATCGTACGTATGAGTAATGAAATGACAGTTGTCAAAAATCCGTGTGGCTCATGGTATAATAATTTAAAACTCATGTGTGGCTATGATTTCTTTTGTAATTTTCAGATTTCCCTTCGATATTGATATGAGGTAAAATGGATCAACGCTATTGCACGTAACAACTGGGAATGGAAAAAACAACATCGTATTTTGTTCCGAACATTTCTGCGATGAAAAAACGAAGGAGGTTCTAAATTCGACGTTTTTTTTTTTAATTAGTGGGGCCCGTGGCTAAATAAGAACAACCGCACAGGTCGATCGTTCAGGTTAAGCTACGCTTGCCGCGGTTGGTCTGTGGATGGGTGACCATCTTTACATATCGAGACCCCTCCGTGCCTCGGAAAGCACGTTAAGCCGTTGGTCCCGGATTGATTCGTGGATCTTTGACAGTCGTTACGGGTAGTCAGAAGCCCGAAAGTCTGACAACCAGTCTTACCAAGGCCTATCGTATTACCCAGTAACTTGGTTGTGGAGGTCAGATACAACGCTTGCTCCTCCTTATTTATTGTAGGTATTATTTTATCGATTTGTCGCCGCGCGCGCCAGGGGCACGGGATTTATATTTAGCCAAGATGAGCCAAGCGGTGAAAAGGTTAAACTGATGTAAAATATACTAAGTAATTTTGAGCCGGCGCGCCAAACAAGCAATCAATGAACAAAGCTCACTAAATCACTTTGGTGCCGACTTAAAATTACTTAGGTATACTGTACATCAGTTTAAGAACTTGATTATTAAGGTTAAATAAATAAGGTTTAAGTCCTATTTTTTGCTTTTCAGTTTTTTCGGCGGTTTAACTTTTTGTTAAAAAGTTTTTTTTGTTACTCGTTCCGGGGCCAATCGCTCTTTTAAAATTATTTAAGTGTTAATAATTTATCCTGTGTTTCTATTTAAATAAGTTGATCAGATAGAAGTGAGTTCTTTATTTCATTTAGCATATTTAGATTTATTGTCATGGAGATGGAGCGATACCATAAAATAAGAAGTCGATACCGTCATTTATTTTATGCATAGTCACATCACTAGCTAATACTCTTTTGTCTATGACAGCGTACACTTCTAATGTCGTAAAGCGCCTTCTATGCTTTAGTTATTGTTCTGAGCCTACCGACGGTTAAATGTCACATGCACGTCATAAAACGTCAAGATCTATATTACCTCCCCACGGTTAAATGCCACTTGCACGTCATGAAACTTCAATGTGCATGTTACCTCCCCACGGTTAAATATCACTAGCACGTCATAAAACTTCAAGGTCTATGTTACCTCCCTACGGTTAGGCCCGGACTCCACTGAAGCGGAGCTAGGCGGAGCGGAGCGGAGACGTGCAGGAATCGACCAATCACAATGGCTGAAATCCTCATCGCGTCACTCGTTTCGTCTGTGATTGACGACTCCTGCACGTCTCCGCTCCGCTCCGCTTCAGTTTAGTCCGGGCCTAAAATGATACTTGCACGTCATAAATCGTCAAGGTCTATGTTACCTCCCTACAATTAAATGTCACTTGCACGCATATAACGTCAAGGTCTACGTTATCTCCCTACAGTGAAATGTCACTTGCATGTCGCGACGTCAAGGTCTATGTGACAGTTAGATAGTTTCAACCCTATAATGGCTGATTTACATTCGCATCTCATCGTTTAGATCAAGTAGCAGGATATGTGACAGTTTTTTATAGTGACGTGTCGTGACGTCTAGACTTAACTGGGCCATGAATATAGGGTTTCCTAGGACAGCGGTTCCGTCATATTATAACGGCCGTCATGAAAATCTATATTTGTATTTGACATTAAGGTGTCAAAATTTTCTATATTTGGACAGCCGTTGTTGTGTGACTGTTGTCCGCTTTCTAAGGAAACCAAAGCTTTGGTGAAGTTTCATTGAACTGGGGAGTTTTTGCCAAAAGTGGTAAAGCAATATTACGAAGTCGACTAGGTCTATCTACACCATACTTTATAATAGAAATTTAATTTATAGAATTAACTTCTCTAAACCTATAGACATTTTTTTTCAACCTGCATTGTCCCACTGCAGGGAAAAGGTTTCCACCTACACTTATTTATTTTTAAATTTACAGGCGTGATGGTTATCTGTACCTAGTTTCGTCAAATTATGGTTGTATAAAATAATTATTTTAAGGTGTTATTGCATTTATATTGGCGATACCCATCGCGTCTATTAGGTTTGGTGAGATAAGTAGAAAATTGTATGCCCTGTACTATGGCTTTTTAGTGTTTAGGTACCTATTTATTAGCAAAACACCTACTTCTGAAGTTCTGACGTTCTTAAAATGCAACGAGGTGTCCCGTCTCAATAGTTTTAGTTAATTATGAACACGAAGTAAGTAAAGAATCACATGTCTATTGTTCACAGTTTCTTCCCTTGTACCTTAATCTAGATATTGTTATGTTTAATATCATAAAAAGACGACATTTGTAATCTTGTGGTTTTTATTGGTTTCCCCATCTTCTTTGCATTGAGTGATCAAGTTTCGGCGTGACATTGCGTGATCACGTCTTGGCGAGACAGTGAGTGACCTCGCCTCGGCGTGACATTGAGTGACCACGTCTCGGCGTGGCATTGAGTGACCACGTCTTGGCGTGACATTGCGTGACTACGTCTCAGCGAGACATTGAGTGAATACGTCTCGGTGGGACATTGAGTGACCATGTCTCGGCGTGACATTGCTGTTTTATAGAAAGACCAAAGTGTAGCTGCACAAGGATCTAATTATGGCGCGAGGCCAAAATCGGAAAGAATGCGCTATCTTGTTTTTGAATAAATTTCACAAAACAGATATTATTGCACTAAGTAAATGCAACAACAGCGCTACTCTGCCAACGTCATTCGAGTTCTGCAAACGCGAAGCCTCCCAACGAATGTGTAATCGTGTAGTATGAGTTGGCTAGCAAAATTCAACCGAAAGACGTCGATTGCTGGTCATGACCTCCTTAATCATTGCCTCATCGTCCGGTCCTGTGTCTCCCGCAACCAGCAACTTATACCAGGACTTCCGTCCACCTTGTGAGGGGCGTAACCATTCTGCCCCTGCCGCTTACAATGAACCGCATGAATGACTTAGATGCTCCAGAGATACACTAGCCCAACAAACTGAATTACTGAAATCTAGCGGTGGATGACTCTGACACGGATTATTGTCTACAATTTTGTTCCATAACATTGTATCTACCAGCTGATTGCAACTACTTACAGATCCAACTTTATCTGATTCTGGAAATGAGATTTGACGGAGTTAAAGTGAGTTTCAAAAATTCAGTACCTATAGAAAAGAAAATCTAAGCGCTTTCCGAAATACACTTACCTGTTTACAAAACTATCAAACTATTGGATTGCCTTGTTGATCTATTGGTGGCAAGCGCTACTGCTGAGTATGAGGTCCTGGATTCCATTCCCAGATCCGGCAAAGCGTTATCGTGTTTTTCCTATCAGGAATTTCTCAGTAGCGCCAGGCAGTCTGGACTTGCGACCGGTTTGACGGCAATAGGCTCGCCCCCTATAACTTGAAACATAACTGGCAAGCTGTGGGTGTAGTAGGTAGCTATAGGTACCCTTTTTTTATTGATGGGAAATCATCAAATGACCCCTCCCGCTCTGGGTGGAGCTATAGGTACCCTAGCCTAGCGCTTCGGATGAAGCAGCCGTGTTGTTGTAATGGTTAACCACAAAAAATATTGTTTTCCGTATGTAGCTTAGCTCCATCTGTGCAATGAAACTTAAACTACAAACAAGTCGCGGATTCTTTCTTTACCTACTCGCACCGATACGGTACCTATTTCAAAAAAATGGGTAAGGTGGTTCTAGCTCTAGCTTGAAACAGAGAGTCCTTGTTATGGTTAAAACTGCATCTGTACCTACCTCCTGTGCCTGCCTAGCGAAGGCGCAAAGGGTTCTTTTATTCTGTGGGTGATTATAGAAAATTTACCGTTGTCTATGTTCTTGCACGAATTAGAAATAGGTTAGGTAGGTACTTATTACTATTTTTCAGGAGACCCTTGTTTATATTGTATCTGCCAGTGGCGGATCAAAGATTATCTTTGGGATGGTTTTAATTAATTGTACCTTCGGTATTGTAATGCTTGGTAAAAGTTTAAATTAGAATAATATTAAGTTTACTTTAAGATTTGCCACGGATGAACTCAGATTCTTTTGGGGGGCTTGAGCCTCTTAGAAACTCTGCCCCCCGCTGGATCCGCCACTGTATTTAGGTACAATATAATAATATAGGTAATAGCGCTGTAGGTACTGTGGCTGTACCTACCGACAGGATGATATCAGCGTGGATGACATAATTCTAAAAATACTCGAAAGTGTCACGCCGCCGATATTGGTAAAACTAAGCTTTTCTTAGATTAATAAAAAAAAAACTTTAATAGGTAGATTATTGATGCAATTTTAGTTTTTAACAAGAGCGTGAGCGTTTTATGCATTCGCCAAATGAAAATTGTGATCAATGGAAAATTAAACTACTATTAAGTTATTAGAAATAAGTAGGTACCTACCTACATATTGTTTAATACCTACGTAGTTTCAATATGCTCTAATAATTTTATTATTTACCCGTTTAGTAAATATCCTGGAATATCTAGATACTTTATTTTGGTACAAATATACAATAAGTATTGACACAATCCTCTACTTTCATAAGTGGGTAGGTAGGTCTTTTTTTCCTTGCAGACGCGAAAGATTAAAAGTATTTAGCGTTCATCATCTGTAGATGCACTGGAACTAGTAACTTTGTCGTAAAACTCGGGAATGTAGTCGTAAGTATCCGCTTTTATATCATCATACATTGACTTTTTCATTGTCTTCCAAGGTGTTTTCTCTTCCGGTTCAAAAAGGCTTAAATGGAAAAAAAAACCTTTAACGAGTGTGCTTTCACTTTACTTACATCAGAGAGAGATAGACCTAGAAATCTAGTTCTCAAAAAAAATATCGTTAGTGCCATTGACCTTACCGCTCGCAACTTAGACTATAAGTTATTTAGGTATTTATTTTAACTTGAAAAACCAACTGACCCCTAGTGTGTACAAAACACAGAGTTGTGCACTAACGGTTTAGCAAAGAAAAAAATTGCTTTAAGGACAGTTTCTAATGAGTGTTGCGTGTCTTGGTGTCTCTCTGTCGTGTGTCGAGAATACCTACGTTAATTTCTAAATTATACTTATTCATAGCTGCTTTTGTCTGAATCAGATATATTTTTGATCATATATGGGTCAGACTGCGTTGCCAGTCCATTGAAAACTACAGTTTGATATTATTTATTTCTGTAGGTACCTAAATAACGCCTCGTTTACACGATGCAAGTTTCTAGTCTGTGGCATACCCACAATAAAATAGAAGGCGTGTTTAGTTAGGCGGTGAAACATTTATTGTTGTTTCAAGTTTTCAAGTAATGGTATGCTAACAGCATAAATGAAGCTCTTCGTTCCTGAATATCGAAAATAGTCGTGTCGGAAAGTGGCCTAGAAAAGTGCATTATATGATTTTCAGGAAGTGTAATACGTAGGTACTTCTGTGAGATGACTGTAGGGGTGTCAGACTGCAGTCTGACACTCCTACGGACCTACAATACCTATAAGGTTCAGTATACATAGACGCATGTTTATTCGTTTGTTGTTTTCTCCCAAGTTGTTTTTTTTTTGTTCTTTTGATGCGTCATGTTTGCCGCAAAAGAACGTTTTTTTTTCTATCTTTCTTCTTTATAAAAATTGCGCAATGGCAATTTTCCAAAAATTTTCGCATAGCTACGGCCAAGATCTATAAACGTTACTTAGCGCGTACTTTGCCTTTGAAATGTACCTGTCTCTATCTTGCACTTGCAGTTTGACAGTTCTGCGACAGTGACAGGCATACCTAACGCTTAGCCAAAGTTCGTGCTAAGTTACATTTATAGATCTCGGCCTTAGTGCCTTATGCCTTGTTATGAACCAAAAGACGAACCATAAGACTTACCTGCTGACGCATGTCATGAAGGCACTGAGGAAATCACTTGAAAAGAGGTGAATCATATTACTATAGCCTGTACAGTTGGACCACTGACCATCTGGAGCCATCATCAGTCCTACAGCTATGCCATGGCAGATAAGCGGAGCGCCATACATGCCCTGGAAAAAAAAAACGGCAAAGAATTTTGAGCCAAAATCAAAACATACCCGCACCCAAATTTCGTGACACTACCAATCACAATCTGATTAATTTTTAAGGATATTTATTGCTAATCCATTGCTTCATATGTTCCAAAAATTTGTCCGCTCAACAACGTAGATAACGCAATGAATGTTATTGAACTGTCAAAATGAAAGCCATTGGCAATATACTTTACCGACACGGTTAGCGCAGTGGTTGAGCGATTGACTGCTGCGCAGCATGTCCCGGGTTCGATTCCCGCACGGAACAAATATTTGTACGACCTACAAGTATTTGTTCCGGGTCTGGGTGTTTTATCTATAATATAAATGTATTTACAAAAAAAAAAATGTACTTATATAAGTAGTTTATCAGCCATCTCGTTACCATAACACAAGCATTAAGTTGCTTAGCTTGGGACTATATGGCGTTGTGTCAAATGTCCAAGGATATTATAGGATATTACTGTTAGTGTGTTACGCAATTATCCCACTGGTTTTAGTTTGAGAACAATGCTGCAAGATACTAGGAGAAATTCATCTCTGGGAGGAACGCGAGAAAGTAGTCGGTAGCCTTTCCAAAAACCCACTGACTAGGGCGAACCTTTCCAAAAACCCACTGAATAGAGCGAAACCGAATGAATAACGGCTACTTACTTAATTAGTTAGCTACCTAGGTACCTATTTGACGAGCTTCATCTAATCATTTAAGTATTATTATCACATATAACTTACGTGACACGGCTGAGCTGTTCGGTCAGGCTGTAAGATAAAGTATGAATAAGTAGTAACTTATGTTTTTAAATGAGATTCTCGTGGAAGGTCACATGAGGGCTGAGGAAGTTGGTACCTACCTATTGTATTAAAAGAAATAATAATTATAAAAATGTAAAGTACTCTGTCTATAGGCAGGTGGACAGTTTATGTTTACTCTGTTTTTATTGCTTTTGATAGGGTTAAAGTAAATAATCTGTTTTTTACTGATAAGTATCCATCGGGTATTTTCAAACGTAGATAATTTAGTACATAGATTTATATCAAAAACAAATTAACAATCATGATTATAATTATTTATAAGACACGCCACAAACGGGTTGCCATACGAAGGCCTTGAAGTTTTGTTTTTAGACTTATTTCTGGGAATTACTAGCAAGAACGATTAATTTAATTACTTATAAGAAAAGAAAATAATGAATATCAGGAATCTAATCTACCAAAACCATTTGATCAGATAACACAGTCATGTTATACGTGATAGGTCCTTTCGTACTTATACATATAATTATATACAACTTGTAAATTAGAGTTAGTTCTGCCAATGTGTACCTACCAATCTACAAACAAAATTAAATTCATTACCTACGCCAAAGCCCAATTTGCTAAACTTCAGTTGAATTACATGCTACGAAGATCATAAAAATGGATTACTCCAAACGGAAACACATAAGTACAATACTTTAGTACTTAGAGCAATAGCAATGTCAAACTTAAAACGTTGTTTTCTCGGAAACAAGGTCATGTGGATGGGTAGGTAGGTACCTATACAATATGGCAGAACTACATCCAACTGTGCGTTAGTTTTATCAAGGATTAGACTTACGTCTCTGACGCAGATACTGGCCTCTTTTTCAATCATCCCATGGAATCCCAGGTTAATCAGAGCTTTCTGAAATTTAATGGTCAAAGCTTCACACCACAGGTTCTTTTTCACTACATCCACGAACTGGACTCTTAAGTTCCGCTGAAGAAGGAACTTGTCCACAGGGTAAATTCTGTCCTGAAATTACGAACTTTTATTAGGCCACACACACCACCAATTACCCTAACTCCTTTAACTACCTCAACTGCCACCATCTTTGTCTGCAATCATTTACTAGCAATATCCTGTAATTTTTTGTTCGTTATAATTTTACTAAGAATTTTTGTACCAATAGGTAACTATGAAAACAAGTCTTATTAACATTGTACAGAACATATTTTCTGAAATAAAGCTACTAAACCAACTGAAACTACGGTTGTGAAACATTGTGTGAGTTTGCGACATTTACTTACAACTTTATTTTCATTCAAATATGCATAGTTGGATGAAGGAAGTTGGAATGTTTGCAGCAAAAAGTTGTCGCAGTTTTGTATTGTGCACGATGAGCTCAAAGGCGAAACTTGACATGATTCAAACTTCAACCGAACTCAACCCATGCTCCTCTACCTACACAACGGCGACTTTTGTTAAAAACTTCGAACTTAGGGCACGAGAGATCACACATGGACTCCACATATATTTTGTCCTTGTTTTTACAGAGAAAAGAAAAAGAAAACGTCACATGTGCGCAGCAAATGTTAAATTAAAACATGTGCATCCAGTTTGGTATGGGGAAGTTGCTGCAGGTTGAAATATACCGTTTATTATAAGCTTTGCCAATGTTTTTGTTGACTATACTTTGACTACTTACTTTGTGAACTTTTTGGAAAGAGGTACCTACTGTTCAATTTTACCTGCAGTTGGTAAATCCTAACCCATAATATATCTAGCTGCATCGAAATCTTGTCGTGAATCTTCACCACAGGTTGGTTTGGCTTTGGTTTTACTTTGGCTTTTGAATTGGCAAGGAGCATGGGCGTAGCCAGGGGGGGGGGAAGGGTACAAGAAAATAAAAAAAGAGCATGAAAATGACATTCATATTCCTGTGAAAAAATATGAAAAAGAGTCATGTTCGTGAACGGGCGCCGTCAGTTGGGACTGGTCATCACTTGGCTGCCTCGGCTTATTTTTAATTATTTTACTTTTGGATTATTGTTTTGTTAAGTACTATTTGCTTAGAATGTCACAATGCGCTTGAACAGGCAACTGTATTGAACCGCAATATAGTGACACTACAATGGATAAAAGGACACAGTGGATCGCTAGGTAAGGACGCAGCTGACGAGCTGGCCAGAAGGGCATCGAGCATGCCAGTCTGTGGACCGGAACCTATCGTGCCCATCCCCTTCAACCAACTACGCAGGTGGCTACAGGAGTACACCCACACACAAGCATAAAGCTGGTGGACGTCGTCACCAGGCTGCAGAGGCAGTCCAAGGAAGCTGTGCCATCACTGGATGGCAAGCTAAGCAGTCGCTTACTACGATTGGACCGGAAAGGCCTGCGTCTGGTGACGGGGACCATCACGGGACACTGCTCGTTAAACAAACACTTTCACACTATAGGCATAACGGAGAGCCCCCTGTGCAGAGCTTGCATGGAGGCTGATGAAACCATTGCGCATGTGCTCTTTGAGTGCACGGGCGTCACCCAGATCAGGACACAAACCCTCGGGACACCCAGATCGTACACAGATGTTCTCAAAAGACCAGAAGACCTAATCAGCTTCTGGAGGGAGGTGGGCTGGTTGGAATAACCACCAACGGCCGCCATGGCCCACGCACAATGGTCCACTGAAGGACTAAGTGCGGAAACCAAACCCATAACATAGAACATAGTATATACTATGTACTGTACTCTAGACACTTTAACGCGTACGTATATTATTTTTTTACCTCGTTCTCACATATAATTATAAATTCAACATTAATGATGTAACTAATATTTTTGTAAAATATAATTTAAAAGAATGTCCATGGAGTTTCTTGCCCGTTCTTCTCCATAGGTACCTACGCTTTGGAATGGGCAACTAGCTTCATATTTTCTAACTGACCTATTGACAATTCAAAAGTGCCTGTAAATGGTTTAATTGAAATAAATGCTTTGAGTTGAGTTTGAGTTTTGTGAAAAAAAAAAAAAAATGAAAAGGAAATGAAAAGTGTGAAAAAAACAGGTTTGCATTAGAAAATCAAATTATTAATTTCGTGGAATTACAATACAGGAAGATTTTTTTATCACCATCCAAATTTTTACAGGGTGTTATACCCATGAATATGAACAACTTTCACTATGGGATAAACTCTGAAATCACGAAAAAAAAATCAGCTATTTAGTACAAAATTTCAATACCTACTTGACCAAAATGTATGAAACAGCTGATTTGTTTTCGTGATTTCAGAGTTGGACCCACAGTGAAAGTTGTTCATATTCATGGGTAGAACACCCTCTAAAAATTTGGATGGTGATAAAAAAACTTTCTGTATAAATGTAATGTGTTTTGAACATTTCCCGTGGCAAGGAGTCTGTCGGTATTTGATTATGAAAAACATATATGACTTCCATATTTTATTAATTTTAAGAATATCCAAGCTACTGTTCTTTACTTAAATTTGGGCTGCTAATGTACAAGGCTGAGTTGCCATTTTGAGATCGAAACACTATTATTGTTGCTATTAAAGTATTTTAATATGTAGAAAGATAGGTATATGAATATCCTTGTTACTTTACCCCTCTATAGAAGAAATGCCAACCGGTGATTAGGCATTCCTCTTGCAGAGCTGGTTTTTCATCGCCCTTCCAATCTATTTCGATGGCTCTCACTGGAAATTCCGTTAATATGTCAGGAACTTTCCGCTTAAGTAACATAATTGCTGCGGACTTTGACATCAAATAACCTCTATTACCCGAGTCGAACTTGGAGACTGCAAAACAAGAATGGCACTGTAAATTATCATGAATCTTGAGTATGGTCATTGGTATTTAGTCTGTTATGAACTGCCTTTTGATTTTGATGTACCTTCTTGCCAGTACTTAAAAGCGTTTACGCCGTACGGCATTTCATACAAACTTTCAAGCCTTTGTTTTTCGAAATGAATGAACTGATTTTAATGAAACTTTATACGCATAAGCAGGATACAAAGGTCTAAAAAGTTAGCAGAGACATTTAAAAAAAATTGTGTTACAGCCAAATCAGACGATTTTAAAGTTTCCATAGAAACAGAGATTTCCAGTTATCTTTTTTTAAATAAGACATTTCGAAAAAGTTCTCTGCTAACTTTTTAGACCTTTGTATCCTGCTTATGCGTATGAAGTTTCATTAAAATCGGTTCATTCATTTCGAAAAACAACTGCTTGAAAGTTTGTATGAACTAAATTCTTCTGTATGTTAGGACTCCAGTCTATCTAATAGTCTAAGTCTAAACTTCGCATTGCTTCCAGCCAGTCCAGTACCTACTAATAATTGACAAGTGAACATTTCTGTCTGTTAGGATGGTGGCAGTTTCTGTTTCAGGAAGTTTCTAAGTATTACTTTTAGCGTTCGTACTGAACCCGTAAAGTATCACTTATTTGTCTGTCTGTCAAGACGATTTTTCTCAGGAACGCGTGGAGGTATCAAGTTGAAATTAATATCGAATACGAGTACGTAGGTCCTTTCTGTCCCTCGGAATTCTAAAAAAATCAAGCTTCTAAGTCTACCTACGCAATAAAAAAAGACGGCCATCTATGCGAAATATTTTGAGACTCGCCAGTAATTATTCAAAACCTATGTGGTACTCTCTGTTGACCTGGAATCATGAAATTTGGTGAATTTTTGTGAGACCTTGCTTTTTAACTGAAAACAGAACCAGCGCGCCATTTTCCATAATAGTACATTATGGTACAAGTGTGTAATGTTGGTGATTACCGCTGAGGCGCCATTGAGACCCGAGCCGTCAGGTGAGGGTCTTAAGAGAGCCGAGGACGGTAATCATCAATACACACGTGTATCATACGACGTTTTTCAACACACTTGCGAGGAAAAAACAAATATGTATTGCATAAATCGTTTAATTATTAAAACAATTGGTGAATGTACAATTTTCAAAACGATATTGGATTGTTTTTGATGGCAATTTCACAGTTTGTGTTACATTGGTACTTGCCACTTCTTTAGTACCTTCATTTACTTCTTGTGTAAATGTCGGCGACAAAGGTAAATCATACAAATTACTGGAAGGAGAGGGCACCAAATAACTCACGCTAGTAGATGTACATGGTTGTGGTTCGGGGCAAAACTTTTTTGCCTTTGGCTCCAAATTAATGGCTTGCGTTATTTTGTCATTGATTTTTGCTTTGTTATGAATTGAGTCTTCTATGTACGATTCAGCGATTGCGTCAGAACGCCATCCACCATGTCGCTTCAAAGTTAGTATATCAGCCCCCGAATCAGCCAACATTGTAGCCGACGTTCTTCTAAAACTGTGTCCAGTGTAAAAATCGGCCTCAGGCAAACCTAAATACTTCGCTATTTCTCTTGGCATATTACCAAATTTGTTAATACCGATTGTTTGTGCAGTACATTTTCCTTTCTGAAAGTTTTGGAAAAAGCGGTCATTCTTTGTTTTTGTTGAACGGAGATCTTGGTATTTTTTCACTATTTCACGAAACGTTCCTTGGATTGTAAAAGATCGTGGAATCTTGGTTTTAGTCTGGGTAATTTTGACAAGAAGCATATCTCCGTGGATTTCTACATCTTTTGTTGTAATATTGTACAGCTCTTGTCGTCTACAAGCACCAGTAACACCGAATATTAAGGCAACCTGCAAAGAAATCAATTAATTAGTTCTAAGAAATTATGCTAAATTTACACACTTGTATATTGTAGATTCGTTTCGATTAAAAATATGAAACGTACCTTTGTTGCTAGATACTGACTATCCGGAGCCTCATTCAAAAACTTTTCAACGTCGGCTGGTGACAAAACTTTAGATTTCCGACCAATATATCCATCCGAGCGTCTCTTCAAAAATGCCATCAGGTTACAGTACGTTTTGATATCAACACCATGTTTGAGCTTAACCATGCTTCTTAACATGGAATAGATGCACCACAGGGAGCTAGGTTTGTATGTATTGGCGAGTTCAGAGAAATACGCCAAAAACACATTTTCAGAAAATGACTGGGTTTTTTTGTTGCTCTTCCATTGCAGGAAACTATCGTAAGCAGCTAAATACTTTTCTCTAGATTTTGCAGGTATTAGGCTTTCGTTTGCATTTTGTGCTGCATTTAGTATTTCTGGCGGGGTTAAATCAATCAATTGTTCATCTTCTGTACTAAAACCTGACATTTTTATAATTATTTACCACACAGCAACAAATGCGATACAAACAAAATATGAAAATTAGGGGAAAATTGGGAAATGGCGCGCAATTTTTTTTTTTGCACGCGCCAAATGTAAGTTGATTGATTACAGCCATACAGCCTACTTCAAAATGATAATTTTTGTGATAAAATGCAAATATTTTATAAGAAATTATTGTGAATTATAAATAATTTGATAATAATAAATGTTTTTTCGTCTTAATTAGGGACACATTTATTTATTTCAAAAATGTAAATAGATTTTCGGTGGCATAAAACCTCTTTGTTGTTACAAAAAAAAAAAAAAACTGTATTACCCGGTTAAATTGAAAATGCTCTGTTTACTCGCATATAATTTGCAGTTAGGTACTAACTTAACTTTGTAGGGATCATTCTATTATGCACTAGTGTGTAATATTATTATGCACGTGTATGTTATAGTTCGGTTTATGGCCCTAAGAACGATATAATAAGGCTCACTTTACGAGCAAGTGTGTTGAAAAAGTTAATAACAATAAAGTCTGTTTTTTTCTTCGCAAGTGTGTTGAAAAAGTCGTATGAAACACGTGTGCATTGATCACTACACACATGTATCATAAATTCATAATGTAAGTACTTATTTATTTACATAAACTTCTTGCATACAAAAAGGTACAAAGGCGGACTTAGGTAATGCCTTTACGCTTTGATTATACACATGTGTATAATCTAACGATGCCTCCAAATAGCACACTTTTTCAGAAATCATTAACAAGAGTTACATTAGTTCCACTATTGGTCAAAATAACTTATTAAGCTATTATTAATCAAGTTTTTAATTGCATGAAGCTGTTTTGTAAATGTAAAATGTCAATGTTCACTATTAATAGACTTAACATTTGCATAACCGTAAGGTTGAATATAGTGTAACAAACAAACTGTTTAACATCTAATGTACATCCTATATTCTAGCAAATAAAAAAAAAGATATCAATCAAAAGAGCGCGCTTATTCTACACCGGGTGTTAAAATTCTCTGACGAATATAGGCCTCGCCGATGAAAGTTTAAAATCATTGATGGTACGGAACCCTCGGTGCGCGAGTCTGACTCACTCTTGACCGGTTTTATTTTAATTTAGTAACGAGGCTTTCAGTGAAAAATGTGAAATAAGTATATTCTTTTATTATTTGTCTATTACGCGCGAGTTTTTAATAGATTTTTTTTAAATAATATTTATTATGTATGTAGTTTCAGGATCCTAAAGGGAGGCATGGTTTTATAAATGAATTGGACATTTTGAAATGAATATCGATATTTATTAAAAAAAAAACGGTTTGTTCCTTAGATATATATTTTATTGTATAGGTACTGAAGATGACATTACCTGCCTATAGAGATAGTTAAGGAATCTAACTGTTAGGTAGGTTCGGTGTTAGTGTTAGGTAGTTAGAGTCTGAGTCAGTGCTCCCATAAACCTAATAGGTACTTACTGTTAGGTATGAGTAGCTTAGTGACCTGCACCCTAATTCCACGGCGCGGGTGCCTGTACGAGGCACCAACCACAACGTTGATACCTCGCGTGTCTGTCACGTCTGCCCTAGGGTTGGTGACGCACACGGCTGCCGTTATCACAGCCACCCGGGACACTAGGGTACCGACGCACAGTCCTCGGTACCGGGACGGGAAATATACCTGTAGTAAAGCTATGTTATTGAGTCCACGTATCACGGGTCAGTTTCCCGTCAATTTTGCAGAATAGACGATCAACGAAATTGACGAACACTGGATACTGTCGAGTTGACGCAACTGTCTATAAAACTGACCAATTAGCGAAACTGACTAATAAACGAAACTGGCGAATTAAATAAACTGACGAGTGAGGTGAGGGAAACTGACCAGTGATACAGGGACTCTTGATTTAGTAATCTGATGATCACTCAATGTAAATAATTTTTTATATAGGCTTATCACCTCAATAACTGTATATGAATGCAAGCATTTAAGCAAAGTAATTTCTTAAATTATTGTCAAAGAAGGAGTAGCCTTTAGTTATTGAATCTAATACAAGTTTAGTGATTTTAGAGCCGATGTAAGTAAGGAGACGGGCGAGATACAACTTACTAAAAAATTAACAGATCCATGGGTCGGCTTAAATGGCTCTCTCCCTTTACATTGCAGAAAACAAGCACCTAAAAGCAACAACACGATTAACCAGGAAATATTGTAATATGTTAGAATAATAAAAGGTTTCAAATTACCAATCAAGAACAGTATTTTTAATTTATTCATGCTACAGAAGACTTGAACATTGAAACTGAAATAAACATTGACCGGGCTTTAATTAAAATGGTGAAACGGTTGTTAAATTTGCCATCTAAATAAAGATAATGGTGTGCTACGAATTCATCACAAACTAGATCTGAATTTAATACAAAATGCTTATTACTTTATACAGCTTATGCTTGCCAGCGATAGAGAAAAATAATACGTTTGCTTTATTAGGTACTTCGTGGAAAATGTCCGCTGAAACCTCAGACCATGAGGCTGAAAGCAGCACAATATAATTATAATTACTCTTAGAGCGGTTGTGCAGTGCGTCCGATCCGAATCCAAGAAATGTTGATCCGAAGTATACTGTTGTGCCAGAAAGCCTTTTATACCGTTAAGGATTATATTGAGGACAAAAAGGCTTGGGATTGAGTTGCTTCCAATTTTTACATTTTGAATGTTTTTATAATTTTTTTTCTATATACACATTGACATTAATTAATGAATTTTATATAAACATTGACATTTGCTTACTTTGTAAAGTATTATATTATTTTAATTATTGTGCATGTGAAGACAATGTGGGTCATTTTATTATTATTTTTTTTGTTTAATTTTTATTATTCTCTTTGTTCTGTTAGTTTTTTTTCTAGGTCTGGCAGTTTGAGTAATTTATGTGGCCTACCCAAATGTCCTTTCTTTGGTATTGTTCGTCGAATCGTTGAGCTCCTTAAGTTTTGAGTTGAGCTGCACGATTTCTGACAAATGCTTGCACTGACTGGACAGGTCCTCTCAATCTGTGTGGTTCTTTCCTCAAAAGACCATCTCAGACATTGATCTACATGGTCTTCATATAACCTGACCAAGATTATGTCTGGACTTTAAAAGAGACTGTGACCTCTGAGTTTGTTTCGGCCTTTCTTCTCAGAGTAGTCAGATAGGAAACGCCGACCTCATCTAGTTTTATAAAAAATATGAATGACGTGTAAAAGTGTTTGTGCAAACCTACTTACAAAATAAAAATCATTTATCATTTACTCCGACTTTTAATTAGCTGCAGTAAAATGACACTTCTTAATAACTCATTTCGAACCGCGTTTAGAGATATGCGTGTCAAATAAGTTTCGTTTGTTACACTATTCTGTACTATAAAAACAAGATTTGGTTGATGGCCGCGGAAAAACAAAAAAACGCCAATTTCAGTCATTGAAGTAAGTAACATATACCTAAGATGTAATTTTACTGCAGCTAATTATAAGTCCGACTATAGGCATTTGTCCATACCTCAGTAATACAGAGCACTCCGTTCGTCTGAATTTAGAATATTTTTCTGCTAAATAACGTAAATAACGCAATTAATATTGTCGTACTGTCAAAATGAAAACCATTGCTACTGTTAGTGTGTTACGCAATTACCCCGCTGCTCTTAGATTTCTTTTAATTACCTCCATTCAGGCGTATTTTGAGCTTCTACTGGTTCGATACGTCCAAAGAGGATCTAGCTAGAGGATCTATTTTACTTAAGTTTTGTAGGGGCGACATCGGCGTCGGTGGCAGCAGTATTCACTTTGCTAGTTTTGAAGGTAAAATGCTTACGAAGAAAATTAAAAGCCTGAGTGACAACCTAAACCTATGCTTAAAGTGCGCTGAAATAATTCTTAGCTAGGCTAGGTAGTTCCTGTAACTAATTAGATCTTATTTTATTGAATAACCTTTCCCAAAAATTAAACAACAAGACTGGTTGGTGATTTCAGACTTACCTACATTGTTAAAATGCCCATCTCAGCAATATACCTACGTCTGAAATTGACAACATATTCTTCAGCAGCAATCAGCCTTTAAGCTAATGTTCCCGCTGCTGGTACATAGGTACCTCTTCTCTTCGAGAGGGAGAGTGCATGGGCTCCGCGTGGTCGATCCACGCGGGCCTAGTGCGGGTTGATAGATGTCCCCATGTTTTAGAATTTTTGGTTCTAAGACCTGCTGGTTTCCTATTGATGTTTTCCTTCACCGTTTTGAGAGCAGTGGTGATGAAATTATTTACACAAAGTACCTATAGCGCCTGTCTGGGTTCGAACCTACGACCTACAACTCGTAAGTCGGAGTAGTTACCACTGGGCCACCACTGCTCTCAAAATGTATATAGTATATAAAAAAAATTAATATTATGTAAAAATGTCTATGTCAATGAGCCGAGCAAAAAGAAAAAGTCAGAAATAACGCTAAGCGACAACGAAGTAGAGGAAATAATGGTAATTTGAAATAACTTATTGTTTCAAACCTGCAACTTTTTTCAGTGAGGTATCCTACTAATCCTACTTCCTACTAATAATAATAATATTATAAACGCGAAAGTTTGTAAGGATGAATCAAAATCAATCAATCAAAATCAAAAGTCATTTATTCAAACTAGGCTGAGAATCAGCACTTTTCGAACGTCAAAATTACATAAGACAGTCCCCCAAAAACGCCCGCCCTTCACCACTTCCTATGATGGATGTTTGTTACTCTTTCACGCAAAAACTACTGAACGGATTTCGATGAAACTTCACAGTAATATAGCTTATACATCAAAATAACACATAGGCTACAATTTATAAAGATTTTGTGTATTATTTTTTTTGCCATAATATAAGTATCAAGTAAGTCGGAAAAATTCCTGCCCTCTGAGAGCTATCTTGGCGTGCGCTGCCTAAACCGTTACAGCTACACGAAGATAATGTATCGTGGGACGTTCTAAATAAAAGTCCGCGACAGCATATATCTACCTTTTATGTGGAAGCCACTCGTATATTAAAAAAATAGTGAAAAGTGTGTGTTTCAAAATAGTGATCCATAAATACATTTAAATCGGATACTTTTTTTACAATGCACATTTTAGAGTACTTAGTTAATTCTTATGAAAATTAATACATTTATCGCTTTCGGTATTTAATGTAGATAAACTGTGTCTTTTACACCAAGCAATTTGGACTAATTCTTTAAAAGTTATCACTATAAGATTGGCCTGAGGTAGAGCGCCATAGGAATTGGCGGGCTGGAAATCGGCTTTCATAGACATAGGGATTTCAATTTGCAAGTGCCTGATTTTTTGCCGGATATCGCTTCTATTAGTCATTACTATGTACAAAAATGACACCCGAGTTAATTCTGCCCAAAAACGAAGGATATATAATTTTTTTACGAAAAATTTGTATGAAGCTAGTATGAAAAATCGAATTATCTCCTAAACGGCATGTTTAACCGTAATATTCTTGGAGGTGGTCATAGTGCTAATTATTTATGATTTTTTGGTTGCCCATTTGACGAAAAATTTAATGCCGTTTTTTTTTTTAAAATCGTCAAAATATTTTTATTTATTTTTACATGTAAAACGATCCCTTTTAGTGTCCAAGTTAATAAGTTCGATATGTTATTAACCCAAATATTAAGAACACACAAAACAAGAAAAATTAAATAAAAAAATTGCTGTTTTTTGACACATTTTTATTAATTTAAATAAAAAAAGATTATCAAACTCTTATTTAAGTAACATATAAAGTTATATTATATACAAAATAATTTAATTCAAGGAATTAATACTAAGCATTTGTAAAATAAAGTAAAATAATAAAAAAAAGACAAAATATCATTAAATATTACAAAAAAAAAACCCAAACACACTCAAATACAAATTTACAAATATGTACATATATATTTTTTTTACAAATTTTCCTTATCACTCTCGTTATCAGACTCCAATTCTGAGTCAGCATCCAGATTGGATATGTCCAAAAACTCGAACTCAGTTTCCTGAAATTGAATTAAGTCGAGAGTTTCAGCAAAAAAGCTCTGCTTTTTCTTGGCATCTAACTTAGGCCTTTGTGCACTTAGCAAAGGATCCGAAGAAACAACAAGCATATTTAAAATGTCTTGATTGGAATCCTGCCTACTTTTTTTCCGCGAATGATGTTCTCGAAACCTCCTAAAATCTTTGTTTCGAAACTCTGAGGCTTCTTCCGAGAGAGTCCCAATCGGCACAATATTATTTTTCTCGATTATGTCAGCCCCATGGATTAATAATTTATGAACGGTTGACGACATGGTAGTACCAGTCGTATAATAATACGTACTTTTCTGCTGTTTTGCGGGCATAATCTCAAAATTTTATTATATCGACCTGCTCTCCAGATGTAATTGCTTGTAAAATTACAGCAAATCTTTTGATGAGGTCTTCATCCAAACCGGTTATAGCTGCGGTTTTATTAGGAACAATATTTGCTCCCAACCAATTCTCGTACTTTCTCCTGAAATTATCAAGGAATCGGTTGGATTTCTGCCACCTTTGTAAAGCGGCTCGCGTAAATCTCCGACAAAATTGTTTGAGAACAACACGATCTTCGTCAGACAGGCAATCGCCTATGCGGGATACAACTGCACTGAACAATACTTCATGATCAAATGAAGTACTCTCACTTCGTAGTTCCATTCTAAGATTTTATAGTCGCAGATTTAGTGTTAGCAGTTACACAGTTGTGAACAAACTAAATTATAAAACAAAACTTTAGCCCTTTTATTGCAAAACGCCAATAATTAGGTAACTACCCTCATTAGTTATCTCCTCATTAGCTAATGAAAATTTATAATTGTCACTAACTATTCTTAGAACTCATAGCACTGCTAATTAACAAATTAGCTTACTTATCAGGAAAAGTTGAATATAATCCATAGTTGGCATTGTCGTGAGATATTGAAAATCATTAAATCACCTATAAAGACTCATTAGAAGACCTAATCAGTGTAGTTACTTAATCACTTCTTTTCGGACTCATTAGAAGAGTAAACAATTGGTAATTTGGTTGTATGAAAAGTTTTAAAACTCATGATGTGTTGATAAATATCTAGCTCAAACATAGTTGTCTACGTGTACTATAAACCTCTGCCAACTCCTTCGGAAATATAGGAGTGATGCTATTTTATGTAACGTGTAGTTAAAAGTCCGTGTTCTTCAACATAAACACTAAAAGGGATATTTGGGTTAATAACATATCGAACTTATTAACTTGGACACTAAAAGGGATCGTTTTACATGTAAAAATAAATAAAAATATTTTGACGATTTTTAAAAAAAAAACGGCATTAAATTTTTCGTCAAATCAGCAACCAAAAAATCATAAATAATTAGCACTATGACCACCTCCAAGGATATTACGGTTAAACATGCCGTTTAGGAGATAATTCGATTTTTCATACTAGCTTCATACAAATTTTTCGTAAAAAAATTATATTTCCTTCGTTTTTGGGCAGAATTAACTCGGGTGTCATTTTTGTTCATAGTAATGACTAATAGAAGCGATATCCGGCATAAAAACAAGCACTTGCAAATTGAAATCCCTATGTCTATGAAAGCCGATTTCCAGCCCACCGTGCGCCGGCGCGGCGGCGCGGCGCGGCGGTCCCGAACGCGGGCAGGCAGACGCGTGAGGCACATAGCACTTTTATAATACGTATTGCGTACCTATCACAGTATCAATCTCAATCTGAATCATTTTGAAGGATATCGTTAATCCATCGCTTTACCTGTATATGTTCGAAAAATTTGTCTGCTCAACAACGTAAATAAATAACGCAATGAATGTTGTTGAACTGCCAAAATGAAATGAATGAGTAGGCATAATTATAATTTTTAGGTAGTATAATTTAAGAAGGGCCCGAGGGGCCCGTAGCTAAATAATAACAGCCGCACAGGTCGATCGGTCAGTGTGGATGGATGACCATCTTTACATACCGAGACCCCTCCGTGGCTCGGAAAGCACGTTAAGATGTTGGTCCCAGCTGCCATTCGTGGATATTTTCTTCTACAGTCGCTACGGGTCGTCGGAACCCCTTAAAGTCTGACAACCAGTCTCACCAAGGGGTATCGTATTACCCAGTAACTGGATTGTGGAGGTCAGATAGGCAGTCGTCCTACATAAAATACTGGTAATCAGCTGCATCCGATTAGACTGGAAGCCGACCCCAACATAGTTGGGAAAAGGCTAGGCAGATGATATTTTAAAAAGAAATATCAAATCAAATCAAATCACATTTCATTACTTAGATTATTACAATTGTTTTTTTTTGTTAGTTTAAGATTAACGTATAGTTTTAGGTTTAGGTTGTGTTGTAAGTAGGAAGAACATATATTCGTTTTCCTCATAATTAGCTAATGGAATTGTTACTAAAACAATTCTAGTTTGAAAATTACTACGGCTTTTGTGATTTTTTAAGTAGTACTTACAATAATGACTCAAAAGCGTAAGTCTAATATATATTTCATAAAGCTTAATAAAGCTCGAGCTATAAAAATAGCTAGACTTAACGAGACGTCTCAACAAACTGAGCTGCGAAGGTTTGAGCAGGCGGTGCGTGAGGCGCACACAGAGCTACTGAGACAGACACCAGAACAGTTCCAAGATTATCGTCAACAACACGCTGAGTATCTGGCATTTCAACGAGCTGCTGAAACTTCAGAACAGTGTCAACCTAGACGTCAACGGCATGCTGAGTATCTGGTGTCTCAACGGGCTGCAGAAACACCAGAACAGTCCCAAGATCGGCATCAATAGCATGCTGAGTATCTGGTGTCTCAACAGGCTGCATAAACACAGGAACAGTCCCAAGATCGGCATCAATAGCATGCTGAGGATCTGGTGTCTCAAAGGGCTGCGGAGACACCGGAATAGTCCCAAGATCAGCGTCAACAGCAGACTTAGTATCTGGTGTCTCAACGGGCTGCAGAAACACCGGAACAGCCCCAAGATCGGCGTCAACAGCATGCTGAGTATAGTGGTGTCACAACGGGCTGCGGAGACACCAGAACAGTCACAAGCTCGACGTCAGCAGCAGGCGACTTACATGGCGTCCCATAGAGCCACAGAAACCTTTACTAGGGCTGAATCCCGCAGATGCGCTGTTGTTACACTAATATAATGTATCGTGGGACTGTTTTTCTTAAACAGTTCTAAATAAATGTCCGCGACAGCACAATTATCTACCTTTTATGTGGAAGCCCAAAATAGTGAGCCATATCGAAAGTACCTCTTCCTGTATGTTACCTTTTCACACCTAAACCACTGGACGGATTTCGACAAAATTTGGCAAGGAGATAGATAGCATCCTAGGGAAGGACATGGGCTACTTCATCGGTGCTGTCTCGTGGGATAATTTCCGATATCCACGCGGGCGAAGCCGCGGGCAGAAGCTAGTTAAGAAATAAAACCTTGATTGAATTAAAGCAATATTATCTTACTATCAATAGGGGGGCCCGTGGCTAAATAATAACAGCCGCACAGGTCGATCGATCAGGTTAAGCTACGCTTGCCGCGGTTGGTCTGTGGATGGGTGACCATCTTTAGATATCGAGACCCCTCCGTGCCTCGGAAAGCACGTTAAGCCGTTGGTCCCGGCTGCCATTCGTGGATCTTTGACAGACGTTACGGGTAGTCAGAAGCCCAAAAGCCTGACAACCAGTCTTACCAAGGGGTATCGTATTACCCAGTAACTGGGTTGTGGAGGTCAGATAGGCAGTCGCTCCATGTAAAATACTGGTATTCAGCTGCATCCGGTTAGACTGGAAGCCGACCCCAACGTAGTTGGGAGAAGGCTAGGCAGATGATATCAATGTGCAAGCTATCAAAAACAATTAAATATCCCTACGGGTTAAAATTTTAGGTTGAATGCAAATGGCACAATTTCAGTTTTGGAGATGGGGTGCAGGTATTTTGGTATAGGAGTATTCCAAATTATATTCCCCATGCTTAACTTATTAAGTCAATGTTTAAGAAGAAAGTGTTAGGTTTGTCATAGCAAAATTGATCGCAGCTCTCTCAAACACTCTCTAAAATCGGTTCCTAAACCGACTGAAGGTAATTTGGCATACCATTTTGGTAACATCCCATCGGGTATTCCAAATTAGCAACAAGACTTATTTGGACACAAATATACAAATTGTTGAAATCAATGCTAATATGCAAAATTAATTATCTATTTTACACTACACATAAAGCTAAACAGCACAATCATATGGACATTTAGCGATGGGAATGGGTAAACACCTACCTCAAAATTTTTCTCACATTCGTTAACTCAGAAAAATTACAGACTATCCGTGTAAACATATCGATAGATGACGCTACTTGTGAACATTTTATGATCTGTAAAACGAGATGGCGGTTTTCGTTTTTGTGAAACCCTGCTCAACATGGCAGTATTCCAAAATACCATCCTTTCCTTTAATAAATAACGCGAGCGGTCGATGCCATTTTATATGATGTTGGAATTTGTAGGAGAAAATACAAAATTCACGTGAACGAAGTCGCGGCGGAAGTGAATATAATGTTGAGTCGGTAAAGGAAATTCCATCGTGCAATGAGCAGTCAAAACGCAGATATTTTTGCTGTGACTGTATTCTGTAACCTAGGTAATACAGGCTGGTGTCCGCAACTCCACGTCAATGCGCGTATTTTGCGTACGGGTGGGAAAATCGATTATTCGATCTACCCCAGCTCCTCAAGGAAGGCCAGCAACGCCTTGACGTTACTGACTGTCTCACGTAGGGTATCTGGGTTACCGAAGTACTTTGCCCTGTACGTGGCGACCATCGGGCAGTTTAGAAGCACATGTGCCGCTGTCTCGTCGTCCTTCATGCAAGCCCTGCACAGCGGACTGTCTGTTACTCCTATGACAAAGAGGTTAAATGACCCATGGCCAGTTAAAGCTGCAGTAACTATACGCAGCTTTTGTTTAGTTAGACGGAGAACCTGTTTTGTGAGGCGACCATCCAATGTGGGAAGTGCTTCCCTAGCCTAGCTGCAATCGCCTTGGTTCGTTCAAAGTTTGTCATGTTGGTCTCTGGTTCGTTTCTTTACCAGAGTGCGTATATACGTGAAGGGGAGTGGCGCGATGAGCTCAGGTTCTACTGGTGCCATGCTCGACCCCCTTCTGGCAAGCTCGTCGGCTGCATCGTTGCCTAACGAACCGCTGTGTCCTTTGATCCATTGAATGATTATTTTATTGAGGTAACCCACCTGGTTGAGGCGCTGGTGACACTCGTATATTAGCCCAGAGTCTACTGTACAACTGTTCAGCGCTTGCAGAACAGCCATGCTGTCTGAGAGTATGCGGATTGAGTGGTCCTTTACTTCCCTGGCCATAATGGCTGAAGCGGCTAGAGAAATGCCCATGCATTCGGCCTGGAACATTGTGTTATGGCCCCCCAATGGTGTGGCTATGTTCTTCTATAACTTAGTAGATGTAATTTGCCCGCGCTAAGGTAGCCCGCGAAATTCAAATTTTCTTACGATTTTTGCAATTTGCAGCTCAGTATCTGGGTGAGGTACGTTGATTAAAATATAATTCGCGACTGTAACAAATATGTATTTACAGAATTATAATCATTAGAATAAGTAATACAACTAAATGTCAAGATTTCATGAAATAGTCATTCAATGGAATTATTTGGTGTTAGAGAGTTGTGTTAATTCTGTACCAACGATTTTTAATCAACGTGCAACTTAATACCTACTGACCAGCAAATTGCAAAAAACGTAAGAAAGTTTGAATTTCGCGGGCTACCCTGGCGCTTTCGCCCTATTTCTACATAGATATACGGTATACCTATATATACGAATTAATAAAATCGCGAGTAAATTATGATGTAGTATCGATAGACCGGCCGGCTCGCAAGGCCTTGGGCTAGTTTCTTGCAGCAAGAAGTAGGTATGTGTGGTTTCCGATAACGGAATATCAAAGTTTATCCTTATAACCAAATAAATCACTTCGTATTCAAGACTATCTATATATCTACCCGTGCGATGCCCGGGCGGGCGGGCCGCAAGTTATACATAATGTTTGATAGGCGTTGTACAAAAGGAAGAGAAGAGGCCCAAGGATGCTGCCTTGAGACACTTCGGACCCTGTCTAAACAAATATTTGTATACCATTGCAATAAGTTTACTTATAATTAATACTTCAACACACTGTGGTCTATTGCTGAGATAACTTTCAGCCATTTTAGCGCTGGACCTCTGATGCCGTTTTTATTTCTAGCCTGCGCTGTCCCACTCCTGGGCAAAGGCCTCCCTCTACTCCTTCCATCATTCGCGAGCCCGCGCGTCCTCCTTCCAGTTTTGACGGTGGTCACAACATTTATCTAGGAGTGTATTATGGTTAACGAGATCAAAAGCCTTCTATCTAGAAACAAAGCGTTTTTTATCTATATATTATCTGTTAAGAAACAATGTTAATGTCAGGTTACATACGCATGCTTATTATTATACTAGCTGCGCCCCGCGGTTTCACCCGCATAAGTTTCGATCCCGTGGGAATATCTGATTAAAAAGTATACTATGTGTTAATCCTCGTTTCAGACTATCTATGTACAGAGGCCAGCACATCAAGCTACCCCAATCTGTCAACTTTCTTTGATAGATTTTCAACTTTACCACAAAGATATAAGGTTCATATTCAATTTGGAAAATTTGACAGATTGGGGTAGGTTAATGATGTGCTGGCCTCTGTACCAAACTTCATCTAAATCCGTTCAGCCATTATTGCGTGAAAGAGTAACAAACATCCATCCATCCATCCTCACAAACTTTCGCATTTATAATATTAGTAGGACTAGCTTCCGCCCGCGGCTTCGCCCGCAAGGTATGTCGATAAAAACTATCCTTTGTCCTTCCCCGGGATGCAATCTATCTCTCCGCCAAATTTTACCGAAATCCGTTCAGTGGTTTAGGCGTGAAAAGGTAACATACAGACAGACAGACAGAGTTACTTTCGAATTTATAATATTAGTATGGATTAATATTAATTAATTAAGTAATATTAATTAATTAATATATTAATACTAATAGGAAGTAGGATTGGCAAAACATGTTTTGTTCTAAACCTATATAATATATACTATACTTAAACATAACTGGTGAAATGTGGGTGAAAGTACTTCACCCACATTTCAAATGTCATAGTGGGTGAACCAACTACCACCAACCGGGCACAAATCCAGACTCCAGGCTGCTTCTGAGAAGTTTTTGAAGAAAAAACCTAATAACACTTTACCCGATCCTGGGAATCGAACCCAGGACCTCATGCTCAGCAGTAACGCTTGCGACCGCTAGACCAACGAGAACCACCCTAAAAATATTCTTCGGCACCCATGGTGACCCCCCCAAAATCTTGGGATGCGACCGCGCCTCCACTATCACGTCTTAAAAGGAATATACGTCAAATATGACAAGTCACCCTGTTTACACTCAGAAGACCGGGAGGCGGCCTCATTTTGTTTTGCCGCCTTATCAGTACATGATGAATATACTCAAAAACTATTTCTTGTGCTATTAACTAAAATTGTGATAATGAGAATTTTTCATACAATATTACGATGAACTTTTGTTAGATTGAGTTTTGTCATTAATTTAATAAGTAGCACAAAGATGAGATCAATATTGTTAGGGGATTTGTGAAAGAAGCCTCTAAATCTGCTAAATATTTCAATCACAATCGCAACCCATTTATTTACAGATAGTAAGTAGAAGTACAAGAACAGTTTGGACGGTGAGCCCCAATCTATTTACCGTAACTTACGAGGGAATTTTAGATCCATACAAAAGCTAATCTGCATCCCGACGCAAAAAGTCTGACGCCATATCATACCGGAGGATATCCGGCTATTCCCGGAAAAAGCAATAAATCTTGCCTAGCCGCAGATAGAGAGATCGGTTCGAGGGGAGGGGGTGTGAATATGCGTACAGGACTGACTAGCGACTGTATATAGGTGCTCCCGGGTGCAAGAGCCCAAGAGGCAGATCAATAGGCAGGCGTCCTGCGTGTCCCCGGTCCCGCCCGCGTCGCGCCACTCGCAGCTCGCCAGTCGCCCCCGAGACACGTCCGCGACCGACCGACGCGCTCAGACCCGCGATACCAGACTACCAGACATGGAGGTAAGCTTGCCCAACACCAGCAAATTACTATAACATCATCTAAACTTTTATAAAATCTGTTTCACTTGTTGTGCATCCCGCGCGCCGCTATCCTAAAACGTAATTAATTGTAATGAGCGAAAGTGAAAAAAAAAACCTCCAGAAATAGGCATTTCTTTGTGCAACAGAAAATAATACGGAAGTGCAACTTAGCTATGCGGATAAATTAAATTGTGTATGTTGTTCGCTGGTTTTGTAATGAATTCTTAATTGTATTTAAAAATATTTTTGGTTTATTTAAGTGATTGATCTAGGTAATTATTTAAGTGAAGTGATAGGTAATTAATTTGATCAAATCGGGACTAAAATTCTTGGGAACAAGCTTTCTGTTAAAACATTGTGAGGGAATATTTAAATTCGTTACATAATATAAATGAGTGCGCAGCATCTACAATCAGACAGGGGACGGTGGGGTGGGTACAGATTTGTTTGTGTGCGTTAACTCCGGGAAGTCGACAGTGATATCGCGTATCCTCTGTTCATGCAATCGTGCCATATGACATTAACATATAATTCACAAAAGAATGTAGGTACTTCTTCATTGTTTTTCAAATTATTTACAAACACTGCCATAACTTAATTGAATACAATACTAATGGTGATGGTTAAAAATAGTAAGTCACAGCTGTTATTTCTGTTTACCGATTGTTTGGCCTGCTATTTATAGACGCGGTGATTGTCAACAGTAGGTATTAAAAATGACTCAAACTGTATAACGGCTGAACTATCGCAATGGCACTGGGTAGTGACCTCTGAGACATCCAGTTAATTTTAGCGGGCGCCATGACTGAGTTACAATTAAAGTCATTGACTGAGCACGGACAGTTATCGCTGCCACCTATCTATTGCTATGAGTCTTTGTTCTTATAAATTCTTTACGCGTGAACTCTAGCTTCCCGATATCGATAGGTTGCATTGCATGTATTGTACATTTGTTTTTGTTTTCTATTACTTACAAAATGCTGCGCGCGCGATAGTTCAGTTTATTTTGATGGAAGCCACGGCGACATTCAGATCCGTCAGCATTTTTCTCTTGATGTAGATTGTTGTATTAATTGTAGGCCAAGTACGTGTGGCGCCTGGTGGCAGGGCTGATCCTGATGTCAGCAGTTGTGGTCTCCGCAGAAGGTGAAGTATGGGAGGAGAGTGAGCACGAGGTCCTCATCCGGAGCGAGAGGGGCGCTAAAAATAGAGGTTAGTATTTAGAGCGCACGAAACTAACCACGCTTCCGATGCTGATGCATTATATTTCAGTAATTCTTGTTAAACCATTTAAGTAACTAGTAAACCATTCGGATCGGACACTTTAAATTGCAGCTACCAACGGGGTTTGAAGTTTTTTTTAACATATTATATGTACTTAGGTACATAAATTCAATTATCCTCTTGACTTTTAACAAAAGTTTTAACTCGTGGTATTTTTCAACATCACTGCATTGTAGCTGCGCCGGGTTTTCAGAATTTGCACTCAATTCAATTGTGTTTATTCGTAAAAGAATTTATCAGGAACTTTTGAAAGGAATGTCTAGTTCTGCGTATTTAAATTGCCTAAAATCCTTTGAAGAAACACCGCCAAAAAGTTCTTGTCTTTTCAAATACCTATCTTACAAAATTCTCAGTAGCTATGTAGAAAAATTATGGTAAAAGTTTATAGCTGTTTATTGTGTTCAACTATTTAGGTACAAGTTAACGACGCGAAGATGGCGTATATCCTTTTGTTTTCTTATTTGTGTTGCTACCCTACTTCCAGACAGCTTAAAATAAATCCCTCGGGTCGCTGTCTGTAGCCCATCTGCACATGTTGGGATACATTCAAAACTCTGCCTTTTTTGACAATAAAAACAGAAAGTTTGGTCATTAAGATAAATGAGTCCAATAAGTACAATCCGTTTTAAATAGATTATTAGAAGAGGGTTAAAATGTCTTTGTAAAGATAATTAGACTTGAGATTACGGAAGTAGAATAAATCAATCGGTACGTTTAGGTTAGTTACGAGTAGGCAAATAATGAATCGTATTGTAAGTTAAATAAATTAATGTGTGAGCTATAATAATAATAATAATAATAATCGTTTATTTCAGAAATCAGGTTCCATTTTGTTAGTATTACAGTCTTAAAATAATGTTAGTACGTAAAATATTAAACTAATCGGACATGAAAGGAGAACCACTCATCTCCTGTTGCAAAGAGAGTGCCACCCCATCCACGCCTGCAGCATTGGTGAATCCCACCGAATCCCGGTGCTATGCATTTCCAGTTTGAGTTGACCTCGCATTGTATAGGTTTGTCGTACAATCAAAAGTCAGCACATACTGGTTATGTATAGCTTGATGTGTAGCCGTGTGTACACGACCACGTTCTGAATAGATAGGTAGGTATAACTTAAAAATAGACACACGTAACACATTTTGCCTACATAGGTAGGTACTATACAGCTCTATTCACTTTAGGCCGTCTAGTTCGTAATGATAATATTTATTAACAAATATTACAAAAATAAATATCAACGTAATATTTTAGGGATCTTAGTAAATTATTATTAAGTATTTATACAAAAAAAAAAATGATGGAGCTTTCATGTTTATTAGCTTTGTCATGCCTTAAATGACGTAATTTCATGAACACAGAGACTTGCCGCTACATTCGCGGCGCTTGGAGCGAGTGTGACGCCAAAACCAACATGCGCTCCAGAAAGCTTACCCTGAAGAAAGGAGACCCAGCCAGCTGCGAGAGCATCAAGACTATCCAGAAGAAATGCAAGAAAGGTAGGTGAATCTGCAGGCTGCAGAGTCCAGGAATCCAGTCCACTACCCGCTATCCTTACCTATTTACGTAATACAGGCTGGCTGGGACGTCAGGGAGTCAGTATATGATTCTGAACCCGCAAAGATGAAAATTTTCGTCGGTTATTAAAAAAAATTCGCTGTTCATTTTGACTGCGATTTTTTTTTGAGAGCCTAAGAATTTTTTTTACACTAGCATCATGCATGTCTAGTGTAACCTATGTGCTGCATTCATGGTTACAGTTTGCGCGTTGATGGATGCCACCACAGAACAGATAATTTGTTCTGTGGATGCCACCTTGTATAATTGGTACGGCATTTCATACAAACTTTCAAGCCGTTGTTTTTCGAAATTAATGAACCGATTTTAATGAAACTTCATACGCATAAGCAGGATACAAAGGTATAAAAAGTTAGAGAACATTTTCGAAAAATTGTGTTACAGCCAAATTAGACCGATTTTAAAGTTTCCATAGAAACAGACATTTCCAGTTATCTTTTTTTAAATAAGACATGTCGAAAATATTCTCTGCTAACTTTTTAGACCTTTGTATCCTGCTTATGCGTATGAAGTTTCATTAAAATCGGTTCATTCATTTCGAAAAACAACGGTTTGAAAGTTTGTATGAAATGCCGTACGGCGTAAACGCTCTTAATACTTCTGCCCATTTATTGTCTAATTTTGAGCCAGTTACCTATGTCCTATTGCGGGGCAAAAGTATCCCTTCTGTGTTATCGGTCTTTTGCCATGTCTGGCCAATCCTTTAGGTTGGAGTGTAACTCCTCTCGCCATTTCTTCTCTTATTAATCATTGAATATGATTACAACAAAAACAATCTACTCATTTTAGATCTGCTATAGCCGCGATATTTGTCTAGTATTTTATTTATATATTAAACATAGCCTTTTTTTACTAAAAAGCATGTCATATAAAATTACATTGCATTCTGCAGGACATGGGTACATACGAGTAAGTATACCTAATAGAAAGCTTAGTAGGTACAATGTGCAGCTAAAGCGATTGGAAAATGGGGGGCGATTGCAGGATGTTTTAAGAGTAAAAGATCATAGGTACGTAATCTATTTCTTGTCCTCGCTTTACTCACAAAAAACGGCGACAAAATGGATTACTCGCCGAAAATGGATTACTCGCCGTGAGACTAAAGCCACTAAACTCCATGTATTTGTATAGCTTGCCGCTATGAGAAATCTTCTTGGAGTGAATGCAGCCCCAACGGCGAGATGTCCCGGACTGATATGTTGAAGGCTAATAGCGACTCTAGTTGCGACCAAAGTAGGCGCATTACTAAGAAATGCAACAAGAACAAGCAGGTCAAGACCTCCAAAGACAAGGGTAAGAAAGGTTTGTTACCCCCTCATTATTATTGACTAAGTGACTAACATTACCTAATAGGTACCGATTTCATTCATCATTCTACGAATCCTCTAATTTATCAGGTATTTCTGCTACAATTTATACCAAAGTTTGTCACCGTAAGTAAGCCTTTTGGGTATTGTCTTTGTTTTGGCATGCGTCGAACTGTGACATTACAGTGCCGAATGTAGGTATTTATTGCTGACTGAGGTAGTACCTACATCCTCGGTATAAATTGTTATAGGTACCTCCTGCGGTAATGTATTGGGTAACTAACGGAGTAACCGCGTGGAAGTCAAGCGATTGATATTTTTCTTATTCTTATTGTTGTCGTATGGGAAATCTTATGCAGGGAACTCACTTGAAGATTTCCAAACAATGGTTTAATATATTTTTCTGTTTACAGGTCGCCGAAATCGTCAATAAGATTTAATGGCCATTGAATTATGATTGGACATTTTTACTGCATTGATCATGGTGCATCTGATAATCTAATAGTGCCAAAATAGTGAACACTTTTAAATCGTTTCTTACAAACATTCATTACTATAATTAGCTACAATATTTACAGTAAGTACATGAGTACATTTATCTCTTAATATTGAATTGTATGAACTCTAGATAATGTTAAGTAGTACATATTCCTTTTATTAATAATGCTGGTAAATCAAAATAATTCTTTAGTATTAAGATACTTAAATAAATAACATAAATAAGTACTTAAATAAGGTGGTTGTTTATTTTGTGTTTCCAATGAAAAAAATGTCCCTATTCCTATAAGTACCTAAGTAAGTACCTAGGTAGGTACATGTACTCACCTACCTACATATTTTTTATGGAGATTGCTGAATAATACATAACATGTAGTAAGTACTAATGTAAATCTAACATAATAATAATAATGTGTCATTAATGACACATTATGTTTATAGGTTCGAAATTGTTTTGAAGCGTTTGCAAATTTTTCTTTGCCGAAATAATCAAAACATTACTTAGGTAGGTATATAATAGCATTACATATACCTACTTGTATAAACCATTCTATCTACTAGGTATCTAATAAGCTCATACTTCACTAATGAGTCTGAGCTATGATAATCCATACCTACTAATATTATAAATTCGAAAGTAACTCTGTCTGTCTGTCTGTATGTTACCTTTTCACGCTTAGGTAAACCACTGAACGGATTTCGTTAAAATTTGGCAGAGAGATAGATTGCATCCCGGGGAAGGACATAGGATAGTTTTTATCGACATACCTCGCGGGCGAAGCCGCGGGCGGAAGCTAGTTAATCATAAAATGATCAACTTAGGTGTCTGAGGTTTTGCGTAATTTCAATTAGATACATGTTTGAGTCTTGTGGCTAAGTAGGTAATAGCAGCCCGGGCCGATCGATCAGGTTAAGCTACGCATGTCGCGGATGGTCCGTAGATGGGTGACCATCTATACATACCAAGACGCCTCCGTGCCTCGGAAAGCACGGCTGTTATTCGTGGATCTTTCACAGTCGTTACTGGTCGTCAGAAGCCCTAAAGTCCACAACCCAGTCACTGGGTTGTGGACGTCAGATATTCAGTCCCTCCATTTAAAATACTGGTATTCACCTGTATCCGCTTAGACTGGAAGGCGACCACAACATAGTTGGGAAAAAGGTTAAGCAGATGATGACACGGTGTAGGTATACCTACCGTATAATAAACAATGTGCATTTATTATTATGCAGAAAGGCCACAGCTGATGGTGGATCGAGAATCGCAGTATGTATATTAATATCAGATTCCTATGTTGTGAAAGACAAGAGCTTACTTACGTGATAAAGAGTTTCAAAAACTATGTCAGATTTCAAAATCAAGTCATTTATTCACATTAGGCTGAGAGTCAGCACTTTTTGGACGTCTAAGTTACATAACACAGTCCCCCGAACGCCCGCCCTTTACCATATCCTAGTGCTTTAGCTAAGAAGAAGAAGCGGCAACAAACTCCCCAGGAGCACAGCTATCTGTTAATTCATATTTAGAACTGGATTTGGACTCAAAATCCGTCAAAGGTAGTAAAAATTGTCTGAAAAATAGACGATTGACAATAAAAGTTCAATCATACAGGCGGAAAGTTGATGATTATAATCCAACAGAAGCCTCTGTGGGGATGGGTGGCCAGGAATAAGTCCGAATAATAAATGATGAGGCGTCGTAATTATCTAGTTTTAAGACAAAATAAAATGACTTTTTTAAACACCGCGACCGAGCTCATTGAGAAATAGTGAGCTACAAGTTATAAATATGTAGTTAGGTACCTACAATTGAGTAAGATGTAGATAGGTAGTAACAAAATATAAACAAACGTGCTTTATAGTGAAGCCTTGATTTAGCTTTATTAACCTTTAAAAAATACCGAAAATACCTACTTCTGTAAGACTGTTCTATATAATAGAGGTTTAGTTTATACCTACTCGATAATTTATCAGCAGCGGGCCAGCGGCACTCGAGTGGTATCTTCTGTTTTTCAAACTATAATC
This sequence comes from Gortyna flavago, assembly GCA_963669345.1. Classification (NCBI taxonomy): domain Eukaryota; kingdom Metazoa; phylum Arthropoda; class Insecta; order Lepidoptera; family Noctuidae; genus Gortyna; species Gortyna flavago. Next base: position 17,563,932 of record OY770125.1, read on the forward strand.
GATACGATCACCTACAACTATAGTTCTCGCCTCGAAAATCGAAAACTCTCTATAATCGCCTGACGACGACGATTTGCTTCTATGCACAAGAGATTCTCATCAGGCGTTTGTCGCCACAAAACGGGCAAAGCAACTCTCTTCATAAAAGTATATGTTCACAACTACAAACAAATCAACAAGAATTTATTAATATGGACATACCTAACTATATTTTGTCAATTAAATAATCGATACCATCATGACCATATTCTTAGGCCGCCTTCCGAATTGGCCAATATCGCTCACAGCACTCAAATCAGTCAAATCGTCTCACATGCATTCTGGATATCACGATTATGACAGCTGAGAGCTGTCAACAATTCGGAACACTCGTTAGCGCGCTCACAGTGCTTACTCGGTGTCAAAAAGATATTACAGCAGTACTTCTTCATAAAAACACCACACGTTTCTTCCTTTTCTTTGTTTAGGTGGCGACTGTCAGCCAGAAGCACAATTTCGAAAATGCCACGTTATTAAAAAGATATGGTGCAACTCAAAACAAAACACATACTGACACATCCTCATCCTCACACACACACACACACACTGTCATTTTTGACAGCGCTCACGGTGATATTCTTAGACTAAGGCCGCTTTCCGAATTGGCCAATATCGCTCACAGCACTCAAATCGTCTCACATGCGTTCCATAATGGATATCACGATTATGACAGCTGAGAGCTGTCAACAATTCGGAACACTCGTTAGCGCGCTCACAGTGCTTACTCGGTGTCAAAAAGATATTACAGCAGTATTTCTTCATAAAAACACCACACGTTTCTTCCTTTTCTTTGTTTATGTGGCGACTGTCAGCCAGAAGCACAATTTCGAAAATGCCACGTTATTAAAAAGATATGGTGCAACTCAAAACAAAACACACACTGACACATCCTCATCCTCACACACACACACACTGTCATTTTTGACAGCGCTCACGGTGATATTTGTACGAGGCATGGTCGGCGTTATCGCAAGATGGCGCATGCCATGACGTCATCTATGACGATTCACGGGACATCGTTATCGCGCTCACGCCAATTCGGTACGGGTTTTAGCACGCTCAAATCGATTACATCGATTATGTCCTCAATTCGGAACGCGCCCTAAGTATCCTCTAGACGGAGCTATAGCTTGTTGCCGCTCTTGTATCCGTGTGTCAAACGAAGTATTGTTTTCTCTGTCTATTTCACGGAGTTTACGAACGAGTAAAAGGTATAGCTAATGTAAGTCTGGCAACGTCGCACTTTCTGTGTAACTCGTGTCAACAAATGACCGACTTAGTCGGTCAAAACATTGCGGCTTGGTGCAGTTTAAATGCGAAATATAAAATACTAACAGTGATTTGGCTAGAACTAAATAAATAAAGTGAAAATATGTCCTGTGCGGCTGTATATTGTTCATCAAGAACAACGAAAGGAGGCGTAAAAGACACAGAATTATCATTTCACACGTAAGTCTTTGAATACAATTTTATCGTTAATTACAGAGGTATAAGGGTAGAAAATCGATGAACATTAAACATTTACATGTTAAGACCAAGATTGTCTTCTATCTTAGTGATAAAAATCCAAGTTTCATAGGCAAATTAATGTTAAACCTAGGCATTGTTTTCGGCGTGAACTGCAATGATGTGTACAGTTATCGATAAAATCTGTCGACGTTTGTTGTTATGGTATTAATATTTTTTGTTTACTTTTGCAGGTGCCCATTTCATCTCATTTCATTTTATTATTGTTTTATTTTGTTATATCGAATGTGTAAATTGTTCCACAGCAAATAAAATCATAAAACATATGCGTCTGTGTATTTATTTAAGTTGTACCCTTCATTGGTAATAAATTGCTACATTATTTTACCTAATACCATATTTATAATAATATTATATGATATTTAATTCGGACCAAAGAATCCATAGTGCTATTAACATAATATCTAAACAATTTATTATCTTGAGTTAGTACCATTCACCCTTCGCACAAACAGCTTTACAATTTGAGACGTGTAGGTCTCCGCTACCGTTCTCAGGAAGCTGTTGGGAATGTCTCACTCTCTTCAGTAGCGAAGCTGTTTTTTTGCGAACAATTTATGTGTCCATAATTTTTATTTAACAAAGCACACATTTTATTCTCGTAGGTACACACGGCTACACATCAAGCTATGCAATTCCAGTTTGAGTTGACCTCGCATTGTATAGGTTTTTCGTACAATCAGAAGTCAGCTTATACTGGTTATGTATAGCTTGATGTGTAGCCGTGTGTACTAGCTTCCATCTGTGCATTTTCCGTTCAGTAAAACATCGATGTACTACAGATTCCATCGATATGCTTCGAAGCGTCGACCCTTCCCTAGTCACGCACACTAATACTACTCTAGAACCGCACACTAACAAGAAAAGGACACGCGTCTCTGGCTCAGGCTCCGTCTAGAGGATACTTAGTCTGAGGTGATATTTGTACGAGGCATGGTCGGCGTTATCGCAAGATGGCGCATGCCATGACGTCATCTATGACGATTCACGGGACATCGTTATCGCGCTCACGGTACGGGTTTTAGCACGCTCAAATCGATTACATCGATTATTTCCTCAATTCGGAACGCGCCCTTATAGGACGGCGTCGACCAATCGCCGACCGCGCAGTGGCGCCCTCATCTTTGTTTTATATTGTTTAGTTTTATATAATTTAACTAAACAATGTAAAACTACCGTTTATAATAATATTAACGTATAATCTTGAAGAGCACAACGTAACGTGCTTATTTTCTGCATTTTCATTCTAAAATAAAAGAAATAACCAAACAAACGATGAGGGCGCCACTAGTGGGTCGGCTCCCTCTTAAATCCCCATTATATTTATCAAATTATCGATATTTTTGTAAAGATACCTGTCTACCATAAAAACACTTGACCAGGCGTCAAGAATTGCTCCACCCTGGATATAATCTACTATAGGCTTCATAAACATCGGCATTCTATTCGCAAAGTTTGAGACTGATTGCAGACGCCTGCATCGGAGTTATAACGGATGTGGATAAAATTGCCATAATGCCTGTAGGTATCTACAGATGTCGAAGGGTGAACGGATGTTTAGGTTTTGCTTCTCCTGTGTCAATGTAGCGGAATAGTGAACTTACAGTTGACATTAGCTACCCAGCCCTGCTGTTTTACTTCATAGAAGTCACGTCTGCCACTGTATCAGTTGACCTATTATCAATTCGATTTTTTTCTTTACTCCGACGTTTCATTTGGTCGAAAAACTTTTTACCGAAGTTACACTTAGCCGAAATAACATTTGTTCGAAGTATTATGTTTCCGAACATTCAACAAACCACTGTTTTAATTACCATATTTTCATTTCACCAAACGCTTAGAAAGTTTGTGCACACTATTTCATCTATAATTTTTGCTGTAACTTTTTTAACATTACGCGGGGCTCCTATTTCTGTCTGCAGGGAGGGTTTATAGGAACCTAACCAACCGAACCTCGGGGTGTCCCTGACGTCGACCGTCTAGCTAGGGTTAGGGTTTCTGTCAGCATCTGTGTTTGTTTGGGTGGGTTTATTCCAAACGTTGTTTAAGAAATAATATGATAAAATAATGAATTGTTTGTTAAATAATACGTTATTAAATAAAAGTTTATCGGATAATTATTTTGCTGAGCGAAATATTTGGTAAACTTGTTGTTGTAGAATAATGAAATGACAAATAATGTTTTTGAAAATCCTTGCTTGTCAAGTAAAAATTTTTGAATTAATGTTTAGTGAACTGACCAGTCACCATTGAAAATGCTACCAAATAACCGGTTATATTTTGTGACCAAATAATATTCCGTAAAATGTTGTTTCGGTGTGATGAAAATAGGTATGGCAAATAAATCATTCGGCAAATGAAACAAAATCAAAAGAGTCTACGGCCAACAGCAAAATGTTATTTTGTAAATCAGCGAAATATATTTCGGTAAAATGATACCTATGAGGCTATTACGACACATGAAACTTCGATGATCTAAAAATATGTCAAATAATGCATATGTTATGGGCCAATTGATTAATGCGGGCAGTATTCATAATGCCCGGGCAGTATGAATCAGCCAGCCATATCGAGCCAAGTGATTAATTACAATCTAAACACACCTATTTATCACATTGCCCGGGCATTATGAATATGGCTACATGATGATCGGGCAATGTGATTAATAGGTAAATTTTTACGTGGTGCGCTGCGGTGCGGGGCCGGAAACAAATACGTGACGCGCGCTAACCAAACGGGGCAGCGTGGGGCTGTTAGGCGTAGTAGACGGAGCCCGCTTCGCGGGGCCCCTATTTCTGTGAAAAGGGTTTAAAGTAACCTAACCTAACCTCGGGGTGCCCTTCGCTCGCTTTGCTCGCTCACTTGAGCCGCCATCATCCCCTTCGAACCTAACCTGTCCGAGTCGGGGTGCCCCAAGAACATGCTTTACATCACTCTGCCCAATAGGCACTGGGCATTATTCATAATGCCCGGGCAATGTGATAAATTGATTGGTTATAATCACATTGCCCGTTCTTATTGGGCATTATTCATATTGCCCGGGCATTATAAATAATGCCCAATTAATCACTTAGCCCATGACACATAAGATAGCAAAAAAGACGTCGGTCAATAGTTTTCGGCAAAGTGAAATTCGAACAAGAACATTTCGGAAAAGTGATCGGTTTCCCAAAGGTTTATTTATTTAGTCATTGTTCCGCTAAGTTCCGCTAGGACACAACCGTATATTATAATGTACTCTGTGGACACAACATTATTATTCTGTGGTTCACCATCACCACGAATGTCGAATGAACTGCTACGAACTCGAATGGCGGGAAACAGTTGAAAGTAAAGTGAAGTGAGTGCACGAAAGGTTGTAGTGTGTTATCAAGCCAGTTTAGTAATAAAATCAGCTTATATACGGGATCAACAGGATTCTGCAGTGGCGACGAGAATAAAGATCAGACTAAACAAACAATATTAGGAAAAATGGTATGTTTGTGTAATTTGTGTTTTAAAACAATTACTTAGCATGCCTGCCTCAGACCAAATGGTCTGAGATGCCTGCTACAAAATGCTTAAGTACTTAAATATCTAATGTAAGTTGTAATTATGTACTATAATCCGTATTTACTGGCATAAAGTATTCTAAGCAGAATAAGGGGGAGTCTATCATAACCATATTGTAACTGTTATTAAAGTTTACATTCAAACAGATCCAGGATCACCTAAAAAGTCCCTAAGAGTAATGTAATTCATCGTGTTTGACATCATAATACCACACCATTAAAATAAGTTGAGTATAAACTGAGAATACAAACCACAGTTGTTAAGTTATTTGGAGGTGCTAAGTATTTGAAAACAATTTAACTTGTCTACCTGCAGAATAAACTGCAGCCTCTACCTACCTTACCACTGCACAGGGACAAGAGGATCCTGATAAACTTTGCATTTCATACATCTAATTACCTACCTATAATATTTTTACTACAATTGTTGTTTCATTTTACCGTCATCAGTGGGTTGGGACATGGCAACAGGACTCCTGCTATAATAGTAGGTACTTTTGTGAATTCAAGTAATCTAAGGTTTAAAACTTAGTAAGTAATTAAGTAATTTTCTAATATTTCTTGCTGTAGAATGTAATGACAACCACCTTATTCATTAAATAGAATTTAACTGTAAAAGATTATATATTGAAAACTAGCAGCACCCCACGGTTCACCTGCATAAGTCTGGATCCCGTGGGAATATCGGGTAAAAGTATCCTATGTGTTAATCTTGGTTATAAGCTATCTGTGCGCCAAATTTCATTAAAATCCATTCAGTAGTTATTACATGAAAGAGAAAAAAAAATCCCTTAACTTAATACTGATATTTTGCAAAGTATCAAATGATTGATTTATACCTGTCAAAAGTCCCAGTGCAGTTTTTTTTAACTTGCCACGCTTATACTTGATCATCTGTTATGAGCCATGAGTATCTACTTATGTGTTTGTGTGTTAAACTGGGTTGTTTATAGGATTTAGAAAAGCGATTAAAACACTGCATAATTTTTACCATTGCTATATTAAATCTTTTAATAAATTTGCCTGATGATGAATTTGAGCCTCACTCAATTTATCGAATAAATATTTTGCACCTATATTTAAAACGTCTCCCTTAAAAAGTATTGAATGAGACTCAAATGGTGTCAACAGTAAAATTTTTTCATAATGAAAAATTAGATAAATAAATAGTTGTGTCCTTATCTAAAATAAATAATAAAATATTACATGCTGATACAAAAACAAATTAATATAAAATAAAAAAATGACAGAGTTCGTGGGTGGATTCACTGTCTAGTTGAAGTAAGTGTATCTATACATTACTATCCGCCAACTATGAACTTTAAATATTTTTGTCGTTAAATATCACAGGTTTATGAATGCGCGGACGTGTCGCATCACTTGAAGAGTTGTTTAGCGTAGTGCCATATTCTGAAGAAGTACTCGTCGCGCCGGAGGAGCGAGCCTCGCGCGTACGATCGGATGTCGGCGTCCATGTTGTGTTCGCGCATCCAGGACGTGGTCGTCTGCGTGCTGAACGACGTCGGCTCCGTCATCTCGGTCTGCTCACCAATCTCCTCGTCCGCGTGCGAGTCTGGAAACATTGTAACTAGTTATGTTCCTGTTTGCTTATTAATATTGAGTCCGGTCAGACGGTGGTCTTAGGCGTCATGTAAACCTAATTAAGTCAATTTAATACAATTTGCTGTGTAATCGTTTACCTACCCAAAAGATCCCCAAAGCGATTATGATTAAGCATAATCTGCCTATAATGTTCCCAATGCTGGGACACAGGCCTCCTCTTTTCGAAATGGAGCGGGCTGTAAAGGGAGTGGGCGTAACTACGCGGGCCCAGTGCGGGTTGGTGGATGTCTCATGTCTTCAAATGTTTGGTACTAGGACATGCCAGGTTTCTTTAATATGTTTTCCTTCACCGTTTTGAGTAGTGGATGGAATTATTTATTTAGTTCGAAACCACGACTCCTAAGTCAGGGCCGTTACCACTGGGCCACCGCTGCTCTCAGAAAAGGATTAAGACGCAGATGAAATATTATATTATTTTTCTCGTTTCGTCACGAGTCACGACCTGTAGGGACTACAATATTTCTAAAATCTATTTTTTAAATAAGGCATACCTTCTCCGGGGATAACCTTGAAAGGTTCATCCGACTCCAAAGGTTCACTGATTCCTATTTCGTTGCGAGCGTATATTCTTATCATGTAAGTATGGTTGTCACTTAAATCCTTGATGTTGAATTTAAGTGTATGTGCATCGACTTTTCCAACTTCCATCCACATTGTTTTAGTGACGTCACGAATGGCAATGTTGTAACCCAACAGTGGCGCACCACCGTCCCATTCAGGAGTTCCCCACGAGGTCATCACGATGTTGCTACCCACTGTTCGTATTTCAAGAGGAGCTGTTGGCGGCGATGGTACAGCTACAAATTAAAAATAAGAATAGGTTAACTCTAATTCACTCATGAAGTCATGAATGTCATGATACTAGAAAAACGCCCATGTTTTTCTTGAGGCTGAAGTTTACCCAGAATTTATTCTGTAATTTGAATAATATCATATCTACACATCGGACGGTAATCACAATAAAAACTAGTTTATTCAAATTGGGTTGGTAAAAGTTAAATAATGAGCTACTGTTTTATAAAATCTTCTGTCAAGCAATGACCACTTACTCGCATGTTTCTCTAGTCTTACTCCTTGGGACTCTGCTGGCAAACTGATGCCTATGGCGTTCTCGGCGGATATCCTGAAGACTAGTTCTTCTTTTTCCTTAATATTTTCAATACAGTGTTCGTAAACTGTTCCATTAACAGTAATTACTTTGGTCCATGATTTCGCTTTAGCAGTCTTGTATTCAATGATGTAATCTGAAATTAATTTTCCAGCTTTAGTGTCTTGTCTGAATTTATGTAACACAACCGTTTCGCGGTGCTTTAGATATCGCAAATAGGGATACCGCTTCTGCGGGGCCACTTTCCTCAACCGTGAATAATCTGATTCAAGAAGAAGGACTACTCAAATTGAATGTTTATGACGAAAATGATGGTAAAGTAAATTTCCACCCTTTTTTTTTTATTAATGGGAAATCTAAAACCCATCCGTGTTTCTTCCTTAGCCTTTTATGTTCCGGGGTAGCGGTAACCCTTTCGGACAATCCCGATGCCCCGGCAGGCTTCGGCCCTGATGAAAAAAATATGGACTCCGCACACGACAGCGGCAATCGTCAATCACGCACACATAGATCGGTACGGTGCTTCACTTTCGATATGCGTGGCGCGGAGTCCATCTTTTTTTATAAGTCTATGGTAATTCAATAAGCTTTAATATTGCATAAATCAGGGACCTGACAAAATATGTGGGTACGTTTCCACGACAGTCAAATCTAGGTACAATAAGGTATTTTTTAACGAATACTTAAATATCAAAGCCATCAAATAAACGTACTTGTCACAACACTTCCTCCGTCACTCTCTGGCGCAGCCCATTGCAAAGTAACTGATCTTGAAGTAGTTTCTCTTACAGCGAAGTTTAGCGGCTGTGATGGTGGTGCTAAAATAAATAATAAAAAAATTCATAATAATTCAGTAGTCTCCCTATTGTAATAAACATCCTTATGCAAATTAAACAGAACTTACACAATGTTTTTCCTATCGTAATTTTTTCGTCAGATATGTATGGCAGACTTGTTCCGATTTCATTTCTTGCACATATCCTAAATTGGTAAGTAGTGTTTATAGTCAACTTCTCTATTTTTGAACTAGTCTTGGTAACTGTCGCAACGTGCTTCCATTTTTTCCCTTCTTGCTTAATTTCAACGCTGTAATCGATGATCGGTGATCCTCCATTTTTCTCAGATGGATACCATGTGATGGTAAGAGAGTCACTATTAATACCAAACAAGCCCAGCGGGCCTAGCGGTGGAGATGGCACATCTGAAAAAATCATACATAAATGTGAAAAACAGTAATAATTGTAATAATGCTCGTGGCTAATTAAATGTAAGTTCTCGTTTCATTACACAGAATAATAATAATAAAAAAAAAGATTATTACCGAGCGCAGTCTTAATAACTATGGGTTCACTTTCCAAGGCTTCAGAGAACCCTATGGGATTTTGGGCCATAACACGGAACATATATTCACAATTCTCATTCAGTCTTTGTATGCAATAGGTATCTACATCTTTATCTACATCCGCTACCTTAACCCATTTATTAGTTTCAGGTTCATGTTTTTCTATGGCGTATTTAGTCAATTCTAAACCACCATCATCGAGGGGCGGTTTCCACTCGATTGTTACCGATTCTCTGCTTATTTCTCGCATTACAACTGGACCTTCAGGCTTACTAGGCTTGTCTGAAATGATTTTGACATAAATTATCATAATGTCGAACGGATTGATAACAACCCTTATGCTGACCAAACATGCAAGCAACTTGCAAAAAATAACAAATTTGAAAGCGAAACGAATAAAATAGTACTTTGTGATTTAATATTAGATATTTCACAAGGATTCCGTTATGGTTTGTTATACGGCTCCGGAAGTAAAAAAAAAAAAAAAAACTATCGTAACTTACCATAAACTTTAAGTGAAAGCTCGAAGGAAGTACTTCCAGCTTTATTCTGGGCTTCAATTGTGTATTTGCCAGAGTGTGAACGAGTCAATTGGGTTATTGTGATAGTACTGACATTATCTTTAGTTATTATTTGAATATCCTCCGATTCTTCAATCTTAGTACCATTGATGTACCAATTAGTTTCAGGTTTGGGAATACCATTAACTAATGCCTCAACAGACCACTGTTCTCCAACTCTGTGCTTCTGTTTGACCTTGTCGTCAGATACTTTGATTATAGGTTTCTGTTGAACTTCAACGGTACACGTGGTCTCTATTTCACCATGTTCGTTAGTAGCATTGCAACTATATTTTCCTTCCGAACTTTCTGTAGCCGTTACGACCAGGGTGGCTACCCTATTGATGTAAGTTGCTCTAGCGGTCTTTAATTTCTTGTTGTCTTTGAGCCATGTTACTTTCGGTTCCGGAACACCTCCAAATATACACGTTAGTTCTATATCTTCATTTGGTTCACTAACCAAGTCTTTAAGTGGTTTTTCTACAGTTGGAGGTTGGCCCTTAACGATCTCTTGTACAAGAATATATTCAGTTATTTCAGATGATTCACTTACACCTACTTCATTGACAGCAAATACTCTGAACCTATATGAAGACTTGGTTTTTAAGTTCTCTACTGAGAACTGTGTTTTTTTGATGTTTTCAATCGATATCCATCTGAAAATATTAATTTATTAGTTTTTGATGTGACCAATAGCTAACACAGCTATTCTAGGTTAAATAGTTAATAGTCGCTTTATCTTCATTCGTAAATCTTATAGGTACGTTAATTACATAGGTTTTTTGTTATGTGGTTTTAGAACCAATTAATACTATTGGACTGAAAAAGTCCCTAATGTATTAATGTAATAATCATCTTAGGACTTACTCTGTAGTATTAATTTCTTGATATTCAAGAATATAACAGTCTATTTCCGAGTTTCCTTTATTGTCAGGCTCATCCCAACATAAGTTAATTGAATTGTTTGTTATTTCTAGAATAGTTGGTTTTCCAGGCGGTGAAGATATGTCTGTAAATTGCAAAAGCATTTATTAGATTTTCGTTTTTGAAGCTAATTCATAAAAAAGTAGAAAAAAAAGTAAAAGAAAGTAGATAAATAAAGTAGGTATTATTATTATTATATATTTTGTTTTACAGTCCCAGTCGTATTTAGTTTATAACTCACCTATGACGACTAAGTTGATTTCTATGTTTGCTTCTCCACAGTTATTTTCTAGACGGAATTTATAAATTCCAGCATCAGTATTTTCCACTTTTTTAATAGTGAGACTTGCGGATTTGCCGTCTATTGAAGGTTTGGTATGTTTGGTTTTCTTAATAATTTTAGAGTTGACCACCCATTCATCATTGGGTTGTGGAACTGCTTCATATTGGACATGCAGAGTAATGTCACCACCTCTCCTTATCCTGTATTCGCTGTCGTACTCGAGAATCTTCGGCGGGAATTCTACAACTGATAATTATTGATTTTACATACAATCTTTATTTAGAGCACTGTTCTATTTGTTAGTTTTTTTTTCTCATCAATGGTATCAGATAACTAAGTTAATTAATTGAAACAAATAGTATCGTTCTCATTGCTGTCTAATTAAATAAGTAGCAGGATAATTAACAATAAAAGGGTAAAAAACCGGACATTTAGATGTTGTGTTACTATTTAAGTGAGCTCGTATATACATATTGTGTTGATTGCTACTAAAGATTAATATAGAGTGCCATGTGCTCAGGAATCTCCATTATTTAAAGAATCCTTACCCACATGAACATTATGTAATTAATTAAATTCATACCTTCTACTATCAATTTTGTTGAACATTTGGCATCAAACAATACACATGAATATTCACATTGATCTTCTTCAGTACATTTTCTTATAATTAAAGTGCGTTTCGTAACATCCGATATCAGAGTGAATTTTTCGGTATCTTCAACCATAGTCTTCTTTTTGTACCAGGTAACATCCATAGTTTCATCTGGTATTTCAACTGTCAAATAGGCATCGGTATTAGCTGGAACTACAACAATTTCAGGTAGACGTAGAACAAAGTCAATGGAAGGCTGTTCCACGGTCAATCTTGCTGAACATTTGTCATTTCCAACTTCACATGTGTAAATTCCTGCGTCAGAAAATTCACTGTCATAGATTTTAAGTTTCTGCTTTTTACCGTCAATGGTTAGTTGAATATGATTCGAAAATTGAATTTCAGATCCATCTTTGAACCATTGCACTAAAGCGTCACCCTTTGTTAGTTCGATATCAAAAGTTGCTTTATTTCCCTTATTTACTTTCTGGTCTTGTAGACGTGATATAATCTCAGGTGGCAGTTCCACCACTGTCACTTCTGCCGTGCAAGAATCATCACGTAGTTTACATGTGTATTCGCCTTCGTCGTGAACTGAAGTATTTCTAATAAATAATTTTCGTACGTTTCCTCGTTTTTCGAGTTCATATTTATTTTTCTTAGCCTTGATTCTTTCACCATCCTTTTCCCAGAAAACGTCAGCAGTTTCAGAATTAATTTCGACTTCTAAAATAGCGATATCTCTTTCTTTTACTTCAAAGTCTTGTAGGCGTCTAATAAATTCAGGTATGGTTTCGTGAACCGTTAATTTGGTACTAGTCTCTTGATCTTTCACTACACATTTAATTACTCCAATGTCTGTTAATTTTGTCTTCTTAATCCTAAGTTTATGTACCCGACCTTCTTGTATTATTTCTCTATGATCCATTCCACTTACTTCTTTATCATTATGATACCATTTAGTGGAAACAGTATGAGATGTCTGACATTCAAGAATTACAGTCTTGCCTTCTTCTATTTCATAAGTACTCCTCAAATTCTTTATGAATGTCACTTTATCGACATCAATTGTTACTCGAGCGCCATGAGAAGCTTTTCCTGCACTATTTGATGCAACACATTTATAGTCACCAGAATCAATTTCGGAATCAACATTTGATATTATTAATTCAATATTTTCCCCATCGAAATTTTGTGTGACGGTCTCAGATGGAGTGATTATTTGATTATTTCTGTACCAAGTGATGGAAGGCACAGGATTGCCGGTTACTTTTGCTACTAATTTGATGATTCCATTTTCTTTTACTGTTATTTCTTGGAATCTATTGATAAATAGCGGAGGTTCAGCATTTTCTTCGGTTGGTTCTAAAAAAAATGTTGTGAATGATTAGTATAATTAAATCCGAAATGGTTTGAAAAATAGACAGAAAAGCTTGCTAGTATTAACTAGCACTTCTTTGATAAATTCTCGAAAATTCACAGGCGTGATAGGTTCTACCCGTAGTTCTATTATCATAATGTAATAATACGGTTTTTTCCAAATTTCAAAAGATAGACAACAAAACAGGCTTTTATAAAGTGCTGTGTATTGTTAAGTGATGGTAACGTCTGGTTGTTTGTCATAAATTTACACAGCGATTAATATAGTGATAATGCTGTAGTTACTTTTGTCAGTACTTATTCTGATCTAAACAACCCATCATATCTGATCTGTTCAGTGTCGCTAACTATTGCAAACTAACATTTTAACTAAGTAAATGGAAAAGTATTCGGCCTTACCTGCTATGGTTATGACTGCAGTAGTTTCTGTAGAACCTTCTGAATTAATCGCTTTCAATGTGTAAACTCCGTCATCTTTACCTTTTTTCGGTTTGATAATAGTGACGGTATGTGTATCTCCATCAGATTTTGTTGTAAGTGATTTAACAGGCTTATTATTTTTGTACCAGGTTACCGTTGGTTGTGGATTGCCGACAACTTGAGTTGATAGAACCACACTTTCTCCTTCTCTTATAGTCATACTCTTAAGTGGTTCAATAACTTGTGGCTTTTCCTTTTGGCCTGTTTTTATCTTCAATACAATGGGTAAGCTGGCTTCACCTTCTCTGTTAACCGCAAGTACTGTATAAGTGCCCTCTTGGAATTTCTTTACATTAGAAATTTTTAATACACTGCAATACATATGCATGTCCGACTCAGTAGCAATAGAAATGTTTTCATTAGGAATTATTTCTTCGCCTTTAAATAACCAAGCAATATCTGGTTCTGGAATTGCTACCAATCTACATTCCAAAAATATTTGGGATCCTTCATCAACATATTGAGCCTTTGGCCTCTTCGAAAATGTTGGTGGGATGCCTTCCAGAATATCTGCTAAAGAAGATTCTCGAGAAAGACTCTTTCTGGAAAGTATGGTCATTTCCGATCCGTGATCAGAGAGTGGAGCTTCAACTGTTAGCTCCGTTGTGCTTGATGCAAATCCAGCTGCGTTTTTAGCTACACAAGTAAATGTACCCGCATCTTCTGGGAACACTTCTCTGATGACCAAAGTAGCTACATTATCATCATCGTAGTACATTTGGAAGTCTTGTGATGGTTTTATGATGGCAGTTTGTCTAAACCAAGTAATCTGAGGTCTAGGATATCCTTCAACTTGACATTCAAATTGTACCGTAGAACCATCAGGCGTGTGTTTAGGACGTAACTTTTCAATGAAAATTGGCGCAATTGCTTGCTCTTCTGGTGTTGGTTCTGTAATGTATAATGTGATGATTCGTCAAACATGCAACAAATGTATATACAACAAACGTGACATGATATATTACAAAACGAAAAGTCATAGGTACTAAGAGCTAGGAGGACCAGACAGGGCACAACCACGCACTCTTGGATAAAATTTTATAACAAGTTATTATGTGTTCATTATATTCTCGGTAGGTATCTGGGTGATTTTACAACAATTAAATTTTTTATTTAGTTGATGACTCTATCTGGAAGTTTAAACACAACATTTCAATCTTGTAATAAATAGGTACTATGGTAAACTGACGCAACTGAAAACTTTTTTTATTAGACAATTTCGCACTTACTTTCAAATACTGGAAGCTTATCAATCTTCTCATTAAGTTTCTTTTGCAAATAAAGTGTGTAATTAGCTTCATCCATCAAATATTGTGCAGGTACCCATCCTTTTTCTTCTGTGAGGTGTTTACGCACAAACCACCAATCCTGGTTTGTCGTTTCTAAAATGAAAAGTAACGTAAAATGCTCATTAATATCTTAAGCATTTATTTCATACTTAGCCAAGTATAGCTTTTACTAGCAATGCGCAATATGTTGCAGGGGGGGGGGGGGGTTGTGTATTTCAGCATGTGTGCATAGTTGGAACACATATTTTGAACTTAGGCATCCCGTCTTTTTAAGGCTTCCAACAAGTGTTCCATAGCTTATGTGTGGCGCCGGCTATAGACTTTGATTAGATGAATGAATACATTTGGTAACATATTTTTCATTACATAATCAGCCTATAATGTTCCCACTGCTAGGACACAGGCCTCCTCTCTGAGAGAGGGAGTGGGCCCCAATCCACCACGCGGGCCCAGTGCGGGTTGGTAGATGTCACATGTCTTCGAATTTTTTGGTTCTAGGACATGCCGGTTTCCTCACAAAGTTTTCCTTCACCGTTTGGAGAGCAATGGTGATGAAATAATTTACACAAAGTAAGCGCTTGTCTGGTTTCGAACCTACGACCTACAACTCGTAAGCCGCGGCCGTTACCACTGGGCCACCACTGCTCTCTAACAGCTTTTTCATCCTAAATTACCTAATATGTATAACCGTTCGCCTTCCACCAAATTAATAGCCTCGTCTGTCTCCGCAACGTAAGAATACACAGCAAATACTGTATCACCACTGCGTACGTCAACAGGAGTTTCTGAAAAAAAAAAAAAACGTTAGCGCTTGTCTCATACAATAACTAATAGGGTATATTTTCTTCAGTTTCTATTGATTAGTTACTTTTCAGGAAAGACCAAAATTTTGGACCAGTTTGTTTTGTATTTGCATGTGGCTCCTTATTCACTCCACAATTTTGTTTAAACACTATGAATACTAAGACTAGTTTTTGTTTTTGTCTATTTGAGATGATGGTAATATGATGAAACACTCGAAATACACCCAATAGTGCTTTAAAAAAGTGTATATTATAATACAAGTGTATTATTAAAAACTTTAATGTAACAATTACTTTCGCCAATATTTGAACCCAGTTGTTTGTTTAAAATAACGTGGTATCGAAATGGGGTAATGATATTATTCGTAACTAGCAGCGCCCCGGGGTTTCACCTGCATAAGTTTCCCGTGGGGATATCGGGATAAAAACTTTCCTATGTCCTTTCCCGGGACTCAAACTATCTCTACACCAAATTTCATCTAAATGGTTCAGCGGTTTAAGCGTGAAGAGGTAACAGACAGACACTTCGCACTCTACTCTCGCATATAGGTATAATATTAAGTTTGGATTGAGATGAAGGTATTTAAGAAAATCTGGCAGTTGTTTGCAGAAAGTCTCCTTTCTGCAAACCTGTAGTGAGCATTCATATGGGTTTTACATACCTGCTAAGTATCAGGTTAGGTACGTAAGTATTACTTCAAATTGAATAAGACCTACTGGTTATTTAAAATAATATATCATTTAAATCAAGATTAATTCACGTTGCCTTCTCTAGATGCATAATAGCGACCATAATTAAAATCTTCCAGGTAAATTACCGTTTTTATTACAAACTATGTTTGAAATTCAGTATACCTACATTTCAAAGTTCCGCATTTTATAACTTGCCTTGGTGTTTTTTACAGTACACCGCTGCAGGTTAGCCTGCTACTTTATTAAATAGCCATGCGGGTTGTGCTATGATTTCAGTCTTGTTAAAGTATTTTTATTACTATTTAATTATTTAATCTATTTACTTAGTCCTATCTTTTACACTTATACTGAAAAATTCTAGCGAATATAATTGACACAGTAATTACTTACCCGGAAATTCTTGTTCCCTGGCAATGCTCATCGATGCATCCGCTTCTGCAATTAAATTATTTCGAAAGTTATTGGTAGCATTTAAAGTCAGTAAGTTGTAAGTAGTCTTGGTGTAGTTAAGTAGTCTTAGGGTCAGTTCACACCGCGACGCGACGCGGCGCGCAGTTTTCAAAATAGCAATACATTTATAGACCTTATCTATTACACAAAAAGGCACACAATTCAGTGAGGAGGGCCGCGCGGCGCCGCGCGGCGCAGCTCTACGTAGTAGACACCACCTCACTGAATTGTGTACTTTTTTGTGTAGTAGAGAAGGTCTATAATAGGTATCTTGAAAACTGCACGCCGAGCCGCGTCGCGTCGCGGTGTGAACTGACCCGTAAAATCATGCTTTTTTTTCGGTTTTAGTAAAAAATTAAAAGCAATTTTCTTCTTTTTAACAGTGCTAACACTAGTTTATTATTTAATTAAAATATTACAATTCAGTTTTACACTTTGAAAAATTGAGTTTTTTTTAATTACCTATATTTTTAGGGCACTGATTTAAAGAGGCAGTTGTAAATAGCGGTTTTGGTAAGTTAAAAATTATAAATGGCACGTTTAATAACTAGTTCAGCAGTTAAAACAAAGCAGTAAAGTAAACAAAAATGAGTACTTATTAAAAAATAATGAAATGGATCAGTGAATAATGGCGGTAAAAATTATTGAACGAGCGGTTACGTGTGGGCAGTAATAAATCGGAATTTGTCGGTAAGAAATAGCAATAATAATAAGACGCAGTCGACGGAGCCCCGCTTCTCGGGGCCCCTATATATCTGTCTACAGGGTTTAAAGGAACCTAACCTAACCCAAGTCGGGGCAGGTCCCGAGATCGCTGATAGAAACCATTATTTTTATAGTTCATTTAAATACCATGGAAAAATACACCGAACAAACAATATTTAATGAATTTGAGTTCGGGTGTCACCGCTCGCTATGATCTGCCGAACTATTTATCGAACCGCTCATTCCTTCTGCTCAATTATTTTTAGAATTGACATTGTATGATAAAATAAAAGACTAATTGATTTTTTATTACTGTCCATGTTTTCCTGTCGTAATAATTAATCAACCGCCATTAAATCAAATAACTGCTCAATATGTTTTTCAACTGATCATAATAACATCTCGAATATTTAAATAACAGCTTAAAAAATTAGTTCCCTATTTTTAGTAAGACTATACAGAGTGACTTTTTCAAGTGGGCGTGGATGGCCAAATTCGAAACTATGAGGAATAGCGAAAAGTACTCAAAGGAGTCTCGTGCTCGATTTTGACGAAAACTAAAACTGCATCATTGGATTTTTTAAAAATCAATATTTCTAGCCAGGAATCGAAACCGTTGATTTTGATAAAAAAACACACTGTATTATTACACCATTCGGTAGTGTCCCTAATAAGGATTAAATTCAGGGTAGCAATGACATACGACAAACTTAACGAAAATGTTGGATTTTAAATAAACTGCTTCTTATTTTAAAGTATTCATACCTACATTACCTGTAGGTACCTTGTTCGAAATGATGCTCAATATTTTTATTAACACACACCCGCAGCGCAGTCACCTTCACAACATTATGTTCTAAATTCAAATTTGAATTACGATCTTTGGAAAATATTCTAATGGAATCAATAATAAATGCTGAATGCAGTACAATCCTTGAAACGTCAAATCCAGCTATGTATTGAAAACAATGGTCATCATTTTGAACAATTTTATTAGTTAAGGTCTAATAGGTAGCTAACATAAGAAAAATAATAAACAATTTTGTTGAAAATTTGTTCTTTTCTTTAGTCTGCATTAGACTTCCCAGAATTCGATCCTTATAATTAGCGACACTATCGAATGGTGTAATAATAGTGTTTTTTTTTTCAAAATCAACAGGTTCGACTCCTGGCTAGAAATATTGATTTTTAAAAAATCCAATAATGCAGTTTTAGTTTTTATCAAAATCGAGCCGGAGACTCTTTGACTTTTGACTTTTCGCTATTCCGCTATTCCGCTTTCGGATATCGCCATCCACGCCCACTTGAAAAATTCACCTGTAAACTCGTATCTTCTAATTATAATTATTATCTTTTCTGAGCTTGGCTTTGAATAAATAAGACCCGTATTAGTAATTCTGCTCCGAGATCGCGTCTGGGAGAGGCTTTAAGTCAGTTAAAATGTTATTTTGATAGCTTGATTATTTCTGTATTAAATTGATTTATATTGTTTCTTATGATCAATTGATGAGTAATAAAATAAGTTTACTAATACGGACCTTAGTGATGTAAAGTCTCAGCACACTATCTAAAGTAGAGAGCTCAATCTAAGTACATTAAGTTAAGCATAACGTCACAAACACATTAGATTTATTACGTTTACTAAATAAGAAACTACAGACCATTTTTTATTTATTAATATAACCATGCGTAAGAAGCATTCCTGCATTATTGCCAATAAATACTTTTAAGCTGCTTATCGCACTGATAAGCCTTTGTAGCGGTCCATATCGGTCAATGCTGTTACATAAAATTCAATACCTTGCAGCTTTGAGGGTTTTCTAGGTTTCCTCTTAGTTGAAATGGTGATTTGTTCCTCTTCATAAGCATCTTCATTAACTCTTTTCGGTTTAAACTCAACACTTAATTCTTCTACTTCGCTGACTTCATAAACTGGTTTTTTAGGCTTACGTTTGATAATCATTTCAATATTTTCATCAGTTTCGCCTTCGCTTAATATAACTTCTTCCGCCTGACTATCATCCTCTACTTCTTGTTTCAGTTGGATTGAAGTTTCATCTGCTGCTTCTGATATAGTAATTTTCTTTTTGGGTTTTAATTTAATTTTACTTGAAAGTGACAGTTCTTCTTGCGTATATTGATCTACTTGTGGCTTTACGTCAAAAGATACTTCTTCTTGTTCATTGATTGTGTATTTCGGCTTTCTCTCTAACTTAATGCTTATGTCTTGCGAAACTTCAGATTCCTTCTCCTTTTCCTTTGGCTTAGAAACCGTAACAGACGAAGATATTTCTTCGAGTGACTCCTCTTTTAAATCTTTAATTTTTTTCAGAGGCATCATCACATGAGCTGTTTCCTCTGATTTCTCTTCATCACTTTCGAAAATTTCAATCACATCTGGTGCTTCTTCATTCTCTTCATAAAACTTGATGGAAGTTTCATTAGCTTCTTCACTAAAAGTGGGTCGTCTTTGTGGTCTAAGTTTTACTTTACTTGACATTGATATTTCTTCCTCAGCATATGAATCTAGTTGTATGTTAAATTCTTGCTCAACGTCTTCTTTTGTTTTTGTGGATTTTGGCCTGAAAGTTACATTTTCTGGTTCAGTGATCTCAGGCAGTGTGACTGAAGGCTTTCTTACAGCCTTCAACTTCTTTTTAATTGTAACTTCATCTTCGATTTCTTCAGTCTTCTTAATACTTGGCCGTTTAGGTTTAATAGTGAATTGTTCAGGTTCATCTTCTTTTTCTTCAGATATTTCAACATCAAGCGGTTCATCTTCTTTTTCTTCAGATATTTCAGCATCAAGTGGTTCATCTTTTTCTGAAGTTTCGCTTTGATTTTTAGCTTGAACTATATCTTCATAGCCAAACATTGGTTTTTCTAATTCGGTTTTTTCTATCTCAGGTAATTTGGGCTGCTTATATACTTTCTTCTTTATTTTTTCTGCCTCTTTAACATTTCTTGATAAAATTCCATTTTGACGGACGCTACCTAAAAATGTTATAGCAGGCTTAATTACTGCTGGAGGCCAATCTTTTACGTATTTTATACGGCTTTTCAGCTGGAATTTGGGTAGAGTTACTAATGGTGTATCTTGTTTTGGTTTTGTGGTTGCTTTCTTTAATTTAAGCTTGGTAAATTGAGGACCTTCTATACTTTCTGCGTGCTGTGGTTTACTTATTTCAACTTCTTTTCTTTCTATCTTAATAGGAGTTAATTTCATTTTTGTTGGTTTTTCGATAATTTTGTCTACAACCTCCACCAAATTTTCCGTTGCTGATATTTCTTCAAAAGATTCTTGAGGGCTATCTTTTGGTTTGGGTTTCTTTGTCTTTTTAGGCTTTTTATCTGTTAATGAAACCTCGGAGTCTATTTTAGTGGGAACGTCTAGTTGTGTTTCTATCTCCAAAGGAATTTCAGATATTTCTGTTGGTTGAACAGGTTCGGGCTGTTCTTTTGGAACCTCATCTTGAACCACAGGTGTAATGAGTTTTTGTTTCTTTTTTGTTTTTGGTTTCTTTTCAATAGTAAGTTTGTCAGAAGATTCCGTAAAAAGAACATCATCCGGTTGTTTTAAACCTTGTTCATCAGGAATCGCCTGTTCAGTGTGTTCGTCAAAATCTTGAGGTTCTTCAACTTTAAAAGTTTCTGTACTCTTTTTCTTTGTTGGTTTAAGAACATCATCTGGTTGTTTTAAATCTTGTTCATCAGGAATTTCTTGTTCAGTATGTTCGTCAAAATCTTGAGGTTCTTCAACTTTAACGGTTTCTGTACTGTTTTTCTTTTTTGGCTTTTTCTCGGTAGGTTGTTTATCTTTTTGTTCATCAGTCGGCTGCTTTTGTTCGATTATTGGAGTCTCTGTCTTAATGAAGTCTTTCTTTGGCATTTCAACTTTCTCTGGTCTCGTTTCGGGCTCATCACAATAATTTTGTGGGATATTTTCCGGTTGCTTGATTTCAAGACTTTCAGGTTTATCTAGTACAATTTCATCTAGAACTTTTTTCGGCTTAACTTCCTTTTCATTAACTTTTTCTGTTAATGGTTGCAACTTTTTATTTGATTCTGGTTCCTCAAATTCAGGCTGATCGAATTTGGTTTCCACATCCTCGCTAGGTTTTTCTCTTTCAGGAGCTAGTGGTTTTTCTACGGTGAAATCAAATTCTTCGGGTTTTTCTAGTTCTACTTTATCCAAATCTGGAATATCCATAATTTTAGTAGGTTTCTTTTTCAACTTAGCCGCTTCCTTAATATTTCTCGATAATAAACCGTTTTGTCTCACACTACCCAAAAATGTTATAGCAGGTTTCAATTCTGCAGGAGGCCATTCTTTATTATACCTGATTCGACTTTTGAGTTGGACCTTGGGTAAAGAAACTGTTTTTAATTCTTGTTTGGGTTTCTGAACAGGTTTTTTTAATTTTAGTTTCGTGAACTGCGGGCCCTGAATTTCTTGAGCATGTTGTGCTTCAGTTACTTTAACTTCTTCGATTTGCATGGGTACCGGTTTCAATTTTTTGGTAGGTTTTTGTTTTTCGGTTTCTTGGACTGGGGCATCTTGAGGTTTATCTTCTGTTTCTTTTTTGATTTGAGGTTTGATTTTCTGAGGCTTCTCGTTGTCAGGTTTCTTGTCGGTATCTGCAAATATATAAATTAATAATTACTTTCTTTAAAACAGATGTACCTTGCTTTTATACTTTTTCTTAAATATAGTATTAAAACGCCCTGATTTGTGCTGTTTATAATAAGTCTGATAAATACATCATGTCAGATCAATTTATTTCTGTGGTCAAACAATAACAACGGATCGGGGTTTACTTGAAATAAAATACAAAACACAAGCATAAAAACAACACTTCTATGTTACCTTAAAGTTACCGTTCGTTCCAAAAAAGGTCTATTCCATCAATGTAAATTTAAAATACCCTTAAATTCTTCGGGTTAAAACGGATCTTGATGAGAATAAATGAACTAGTAATTGAAATTATTTTATAAATGCGCTAACTAATTATGGACGTTTATTTTAGTGGTATTTTATTAATAATATAACATGATTCCTATTTTCCCCAACGGATTAGGTTAGGTGTACCTATAGTAAATCCAGCTAATTATCACCTGATATGTATAAGTCCCATGTGGTAGGGAGCGAGTTTATTGCCATCAATAGGGTAGCAATTTAAACACCAAGCTGCTACTGCGAAATTTCTAATGGATCCAGAACCTCACGCTAAGCAATAGCTTTTGCGACCACTAGACTAATGAAGCAATTTCGATACTAAAGGTATTTTTTAAAACAAAAATCAGTAGTGGTAATGCTTTCTGTTTCTTAAAGCGCTTGTATACCATATCGTTTTTCTTAGCACTACCAAGGCCATTATCTGATTCCAAAATTTAAATCCAGATGATAATTAATAAATGATAATACAGTTTTTGAATAGTTTTGAGGCAGCCAGTTACTGATGAAACAACGTACGTACTAACGTAAGATTCCTGTAAGATTGAAAGAAATGTCACATTGTTTACACAGATAGTCCGTAACAAAAACTTATGCATTATTTCACTAAGCAATATTAATTGTGTGGTTTATTTTTATTTAACTGGCGACGTAAAAAAAATGCCATTACCTGTAACGCATTTTTCAAACCGTTGTGGGCTCTTCCTAGGCTATTTCAGCGCTAACTGGTGTGTGTAACAATATGAATGGTGTGATAGTGTCATGTGTAAGTTCATCTGTTTTGTGACAATGGGTATTGTGTAGTATTGTGTGTACAGTTGTGATGTGTGTAGTTTCAACCCTAGGACCTACCTTCGTATTGATTGTGCCTTTAGTGACTATTTTTTTAATTTTCTTACCGTCTTGCGCTATGAACTCCTCGACAGTAGACTCCTTGGGTAATTCAACAACTTCAACAACGGGCTCGGTATCTTCAACGTCTTCAGGTTTTTCTTCAGTTTCGGTTACAGTTGCTATGGGAGCTTCGTCATCTTTGTCGATAGTTGTTATTTCTGTTACTTCTTGTTTAGGTCCCTTTTTCTTCTTGATCACCCGTTTTGTTGTCATGACGGTGTTGACTTCACCTGTTGCCGTACGCACCTGATTAACTTGAACCGATTCAGGTTCTTCCTCGACTACTTTAGCGTTTACTGGTGTTGGTAATGATGTGAGTGGTGTGGTAGTGTCATGTATGATTTCGTCTGTTTTGTGTACATTGATAATAGGTATTGTGTCATCAGTGTTTTCAGTTGTGATGTGTGTAGTTTCAACCCTAGGATCTACCTTCGTTTTGATTGTGCCTTTAGTGACTATTTTTTTTATTTTCTTACCGTCTGGCGCTATGAACTCCTCGACAATAGACTCCTTGGGTAATTCAACAACTTCAAC
The DNA here is from genome assembly GCA_963669345.1 of Gortyna flavago. Classification (NCBI taxonomy): domain Eukaryota; kingdom Metazoa; phylum Arthropoda; class Insecta; order Lepidoptera; family Noctuidae; genus Gortyna; species Gortyna flavago. The sequence continues at coordinate 17,587,666 of OY770125.1, forward strand.
AACGGGCTCGGTATCTTCAACTTTTTCAGGTTGTTCTTCATTTACGGTCACAGTTGTTATGGGAGCTTCGTCATCTTTGTCGATGGTTGTTATTTCTGTTACTTCTTGTTTAGGTCCCTTTTTCTTCTTGATTACCCGTTTTGTTGTCATGACGGTGTTAAATTCACCTGTTGCCGTACGCACCTGATTAACTTGAACTGATTCAGGTTCTTCCTCAACTACTTTAGCGTTTACTGGTGTTGGTAAGGATGTGAGTGGTGTGGTAGTGTCATGTATGATTTCGTCTGTTTTGTGTACATTGATAATAGGTATTGTGTCATCAGTGTTTTCAGTTGTGATGTGTGCAGTTTCAACCCTAGGACCTACCTTATTTTTAATTGTGCGTTTAGTGACTTTCTTTTGAGTTTTCTTACCGTCTGGCGCTATGAACTCCTCGACAGTAGTCTCCTCGGGTAATTCAACGGTTTCAACTGGCTCGGTATCTTCAACGTCTTCAGGTTTTTCTTCAGTAACTGTCACAGTTGTTATGGGAACTTCGTCATCTTTTTCGATAGTGGTTATTTCCGTGACTTCTTGTCTAGGTCCCTTTTTCTTTTTGATGAGCCACTTAGTCGTCTTGATAGTCTTGTCTTCAACTGTTTCAGTGCGCACTTGTGTAACTTGTACCGTCTCTGGAGTTTCCTCGATAACTTGAGCCTTGACTGGTTTGTATAAGTCTTCGAGTGGTGTGGTGGCGTCGTCTATGATATCTTCTGTTTTATGTACCGTGACAGTAGGTTCTGTATCATCTATGTGTTCAGTTGTAATGTGTATAGTTTCAACCCTAGGACCTACCTTCTTTTTGATTGTGCGTTTAGTGACTTTCTTTTGAGTTTTCTTACCGTCTGACGCTACGGACTCTTCCACAGTAGAATCCTCGGGTAATTCAACAACTTCAACGAGCTCAGTATCTTTAACATCTTCAGATTTGTCTTCAGTTACGGTCACAGTTGTTATGGGAGCTTCGTCATCTTTTTCGATAGTTGTTATTTCTGTAACTTCTTGTTTAGGTCCCTTTTTCTTCTTGATGACCCGTTTTGTTGTCTTGATGGTGTTAACTTCACCTGTCGCCGTACGCACCTGATTAACTTGAACCGAATCAGGTTCTAACTCGACTACTTGAGCGTTTACTGGTGTTGCTAAGGATGTGAGTGGTGTGGTAGTGTCATGTGTGAGTTCGTCTGTTTTGTGTACCGTGATAATAGGTATTGTGTCATCTGTGTGTTCAGTTGTGATGTGTGTAGTTTCAACCCTAGGACCTATCTTCTTTTTGATTGTTTGTTTAGTGACTTTCTTTTGAGTTTTCTTACCGTCTGGCGCTATGAACTCCTCGACAGTAGTCTCCTCGGGTAATTCAACGATTTCAACTGGCTCGGTATCTTCAACGTCTTCAGGTTTTTCTTCAGTAACTGTCACAGTTGTTATGGGAACTTCGTCATCTTTTTCGATAGTGGTTATTTCCGTCACTTCTTGTCTAGGTCCCTTCTTCTTTTTGATCAGCCGCTTATTCGTCTTGATAGTCTTGTTTTCTCCTGTTTCAGTGCGCACTTGTGTAATTTGTACTGTCTCCGGAGTTTCCTGGACTACTTTAGCCTTGACTGGTTTGTATGAGTCTTCGAGTGGTGTGGTGGTGTCGTCTATTATATCTTCTGTTTTATGTACCGTGACAGTAGGTTCTGTATCATCTATGTGTTCAGTTTTAATGTGTATAGTTTCAACCCTAGGACCTACGTTCTTTCTGATCGTTTGTTTAGTGACTTTCTTTTGAGTTTTGTCACCGTCTGGTGCAACGGACCCCTCGACAGTGGACTCCTCTGGCAATTCAACAGCTTCAACGGGCTCAGTATCTTCAACGTTTTCAGATTTCATCTCAGTTACGGTCACAGTTGTTATGGGAGCTTCGTCATCTTTTTCGATAGTTATTATTTCTGTAACTTCTTGTTTAGGTCCCTTTTTTTTCTTGATGACCCGTTTTGTTGTCTTGATGGTGTTAACTTCACCTGTTGCCATACGCACCTGATTTACTTGAACGGATTCAGGTTCTTCCTCGACTACTTTAGCGTTAACTGGTGTTGGTAAGGATGCGAGTGGTGTGGCAGTGTCATGTGTGAGTTCTTCTATTTTGTGTACAGTGATAATAGGTATTGCGTCATCTGTGTGTTCAGTTGTGATGTGTGTAGTTTCAACCCTAGGACCTACCTTCTTTTTGATTATGCGGTTAGTAACATCCTTTTGAGTTTTCTTACCGTCTGGCGACACGAACTCCTCGACTGTAGTCTCCTCAGGTAATTCAACGATTTCAACAGGCTCGGTATCTTCAACGTCTTCAGGTTTTTCTTCAATAACGGTTACAGTTGTGATCGGAGCTTCATCATCTTTTTCGATGGTTGTTATTTCCGTAACTTCTTGTATTGGTCCCTTTTTCTTCTTGATCAACCGTTTGGTCGTCTTGACAGTCTTGACATCACCCGTTTCAGTGCGCACTTGTATAACTTGTACTGTCTCCGGTGTCTCCTCAACAATTTGTGCTGTGTCTGGTGTGTGTGAGTGTTCGAAAGGTGTGGTGGTGTCGTCAACGATTTCCTCTGTTTTGTGTGCTGTGATAATGGGTTGTGTGTCATCTGTGTGTTCAGTGGTTATTTGTGTAGTTTCAACCTTAGGACCTACCTTCTTTTTAATAATGCGTTTAGTAACTCTCCTTTGTGTCATCTTACCGTCTGGCGCTGTTGATTCTTCGATAGTGGTCTCCTCGGGGAGTTCGACGATTTCAACTGGCTTAATGTCCTGTATTTCTTCAGGCGACTTTTCTTCGGTGACGGTAACAGTTGTGATCGGAGTTTCGTCATCTTTTTCTATAGTTGTGATCTCCGTAACTTCTTGTTTTGGTCCCCTCTTCTTTTTGATGATACGTTTTGTAGTTTTGACGGTTTTAACATCTCCGGTTTCGGTGCGTACTTGTGTCACTAGTACCGTCTCTGGTGCTTCCTCAACAGGTTCGGCTTTGTCTGGTTTGTGTAAGTCTTCAAGAGGTGTGGTGGTATCGTCAATGAATTCCTCTGTTTTGTGAACTGTGACAATGGGTTGTGTATCGTCTGTGTGTTCAGTTGTTGTTTCTGTAGTCTCGACCTTAGGAACTACCTTCTTTTTGATGATTCTCTGTGTGATTTTCATGAGTTCAATCTTACCATCAGGCGCCGTAGATTCCTCGACAATGGTCTCCTCGGGTAGTTCAACGATTTCAACTGGCTTGATGTCTTCTATTTCCACAGGTGTATTTTCTTCAGTGGCGGTAACGGTTGTGATCGGAGCTTCATCATCCTTTTCGGTTGTGGTTATTTCAGTGAATTCTTGTTTTGGTCCCTTTTTCTTCTTGATCAACCGTTTGGTAGTCTTGAAAGTTGTGACATCACCTGTTGCAGTGCGCACTTGTGTAACTTTTACCGTCTCCGGTGTCTCCTCAACAATTTGTGCTGTGTCTAATGTGTGTAAGTGTTCGAAAGGTGTGGTGGTGTCGTCAAGGATTTCCTCTGTTTTGTGTACTGTTATAGTGGGTTGTTTGTCATCTGTGTGTTCAGTTGTGATGTGTGTAGTTTCAAGCCTAGGACCTACCTTCTTTTTGATTGTGCGTTTAGTGACTTTCTTTTGAGTTTTCTTACCATCTGGCGATACGAACTCCTCGACAGTAGTCTCCGCAGGTAATTCAATGATTTCAACTGGCTCGGTATCTTCAACGTCTTCGGGTTTGTTTTCAATATCGGTCACAGATATAATCGGAGCTTCATCATCTTTTTCGATGGTTGTTATTTCCGTGACTTCTAGTTTTGGTCCTGTTTTTTTTTTGATCGACCGATTGGTGGTTTTGACATCACCTGTATCAGTGTGCATTTGTGTAACTTGTACTGCCTCCGGTGTCTCCTCAACAGTTTGTTCTGTGTCTGGTGTGTGTGAGTGTTCGAAAGGTGTGGTGGTGTCGTCAACGATTCCCTGTGTTTTGAGTACTGTTACAATGGGTTGTGTGTCATCTGTGTGTTCAGTTGTGATCTGTGTAGTTTCAACCTTTGGACCTACCTTCTTTTTGATAATGCGTTTAGTAACTCTCTTCTGTGTTATCTTACCGTTTGGCGCTGAAGATTCCTCGACAGTGGTTTCCTCAGGCAGTTCGATAATTTCAATTTGCTTGACGTCCTCTATTTCTTCAGGTGACTTTTCTTCGGTTACAGTAACAGTTGTGATAGGTGCTTCGTCATCTTTTTCGATGGTTATGATCTCCGTAACTTCTTGTTTTGGTCCCCTCTTCTTTTTGATGACACGTTTTGTCGTTTTGACGGACTTAATATCTCCGTTTTCGGTGCGCACTTGTGTAACTTGTACAGTTTCGGGTGCTTCCTCGACAGGTTTAGCTTTGTCTGGTTTGTGTAAGTCTTCAAGGGGTGTAGTGGTGTCGTCAACGAATTCCTCTGTTTTGTGTACTGTTATAATGGGTTGTGTGTCATCTGTGTGTTCAGTTGTGATCTGTGTAGTTTCGACCTTAAGACCTACCTTCTTTTTGATAATGCGTTTAGTAACTGTCTTTTGTGTTATCTTACCATCAGGCGCTGTAGATTCTTCGACAGTGGTCTCCTCGGGTAGTTCAACGATTTCAACAGGTTTGATGTCCTCTATTTCTTCAGGTGACTTTTCTTCTGTTACCGTAACAGTTGTGATAGGTGCTTCGTCATCTTTTTCGATGGTTGTGATCTCCGTAATTTCTTGTTTTGGTCCTCTCTTCTTTTTGATGACACGTTTTGTCGTTTTGACGGACTTAATATCTCCGTTTTCGGTGCGCACTTGTGTAACTTGTACAGTCTCGGGTGCTTCCTCGACAGGTTTAGCTTTGTCTGGTTTGTGTAAGTCTTCAAGGGGTGTAGTGGTGTCGTCAACAAATTCCTCTGTTTTGTGTACTGTTATAATGGGTTGTGTGTCATCTGTGTGTTCAGTTGTGATCTGTGTAGTTTCGACCTTAGGACCTACCTTCTTTTTGATAATGCGTTTAGTAAATCTCTTTTGTGTTATCTTACCATCAGGCGCTGTAGATTCTTCGACAGTGGTCTCCTCGGGTAGTTCAACGATTTCAACAGGTTTGATGTCCTCTATTTCTTCAGGTGACTTTTCTTCTGTTACCGTAACAGTTGTGATAGGGGCTTCGTCATCTTTTTCGATGGTTGTGATCTCCGTAACTTCTTGTTTTGGTCCTCTCTTCTTTTTGATGACACGTTTTGTCGTTTTGACGGACTTAATATCTCCGTTTTCGGTGCGCACTTGTGTAACTTGTACAGTCTCGGGTGCTTCCTCGACAGGTTTAGCTTTGTCTGGTGTGTGTAAGTCTTCAAGGGGTGTAGTGGTGTCGTCAACAAATTCCTCTGTTTTGTGTACTGTTATAATGGGTTGTGTGTCATCTGTGTGTTCAGTTGTGATCTGTGTAGTTTCGACCTTAGGACCTACCTTCTTTTTGATAATGCGTTTAGTAACTCTCTTTTGTGTTATCTTACCATCAGGCGCTGTAGATTCTTCGACAGTGGTCTCCTCGGGTAGTTCAACGATTTCAACAGGTTTGATGTCCTCTATTTCTTCAGGTGACTTTTCTTCTGTTACCGTAACAGTTGTGATAGGTGCTTCGTCATCTTTTTCGATGGTTGTGATCTCCGTAACTTCTTGTTTTGGTCCTCTCTTCTTTTTGATGACACGTTTTGTCGTTTTGACGGACTTAATATCTCCGTTTTCGGTGCGCACTTGTGTAACTTGTATAGTCTCGGGTGCTTCCTCGACAGGTTTAGCTTTGTCTGGTTTGTGTAAGTCTTCAAGGGGTGTAGTGGTGTCGTCAACGAATTCCTCTGTTTTGTGTACTGTTATAATGGGTTGTGTGTCATCTGTGTGTTCAGTTGTGATCTGTGTAGTTTCGACCTTAGGACCTACCTTCTTTTTGATAATGCGTTTAGTAACTCTCTTTTGTGTTTTCTTACCATCAGGCGCTGTAGATTCTTCGACAGTGGTCTCCTCGGGTAGTTCAACGATTTCAACAGGTTTGATGTCCTCTATTTCTTCAGGTGACTTTTCTTCTTTTACCGTAACAGTTGTGATAGGTGCTTCGTCATCTTTTTCGATGGTTGTGATCTCCGTAACTTCTTGTTTTGGTCCTCTCTTCTTTTTGATGACACGTTTTGTCGTTTTGACGGACTTAATATCTCCGTTTTCGGTGCGCACTTGTGTAACTTGTACAGTCTCGGGTGCTTCCTCGACAGGTTTAGCTTTGTCTGGCTTGTGTAAGTCTTCAAGGGGTGTAGTGGTGTCGTCAACAAATTCCTCTGTTTTGTGTACTGTGACAATGGGTTGTGTGTCATCGGTGTGTTCAGTTGTGATCTGTGTAGTTTCGACCTTAGGACCTACCTTCTTTTTGATAATGCGTTTAGTAACTCTCTTTTGTGTTATCTTACCATCTGGCGCTGTAGATTCCTCGACAGTGGTCTCCTCTGGTAGTTCAACGATTTCAACTGGCTTGATGTCCTCGATTTCTTCAGGCAACTTTTCTTCGGTAACGGAAACAGTTGTGATCGGAGCTTCATCATCTTTTTCGATGGTTGTGATCTCTGTAACTTCTTGTTTTGGTCCTCTCTTATTTTTGATGACACGTTTTGTCGTTTTGACAGTCTTAATATCTCCGTTTTCGGTGCGCACTTGTGTAACTTGTACAGTCGCGGGTTCTTCCTCGACAGGTTTAGCTTTGTCCGGTTTGTGTAAGTCTTCAAGGGGTGTAGTGGTGTCGTCAATGATTTCCTCTGTTGTGTGTACTGTGACAATGGGTTGTGTGTCATCTGTGTGTTCAGTTGTGATCTGTGTAGTTTCGACCTTAGGACCTACCTTCTTTTTGATAATGCGTTTAGTAACCCTCTTTTGTGTTATCTTACCATCTGGCGCTGTAGATTCCTCGACAGTGGTCTCCTCTGGTAGTTCAACGATTTCAACTGGCTTGATGTCCTCGATTTCTTCAGGCAACTTTTCTTCGGTAACGGAAACAGTTGTGATCGGAGCTTCATCATCTTTTTCGATGGTTGTGATCTCCGTAACTTCTTGTTTTGGTCCTCTCTTCTTTTTGATGACACGTTTTGTCGTTTTGACGGTCTTAATATCTCCGTTTTCGGTGCGCACTTGTGTAACTTGTACAGTCTCGGGTGCTTCCTCGACAGGTTTAGCTTTGTCTGGTTTGTGTAAGTCTTCAAGGGGTGTAGTAGTGTCGTCAACAAATTCCTCTGTTTTGTGTACTGTGACAATGGGTTGTGTGTCATCGGTGTGTTCAGTTGTGATCTGTGTAGTTTCGACCTTAGGACCTACCTTCTTTTTGATAATGCGTTTAGTAACTCTCTTTTGTGTTATCTTACCATCTGGCGCTGTAGATTCCTCGACAGTGGTCTCCTCTGGTAGTTCAACGATTTCAACTGGCTTGATGTCCTCGATTTCTTCAGGCAACTTTTCTTCGGTAACGGAAACATTTGTGATCGGAGCTTCATCATCTTTTTCGATGGTTGTGATCTCTGTAACTTCTTGTTTTGGTCCTCTCTTCTTTTTGATGACACGTTTTGTCGTTTTGACAGTCTTAATATCTCCGTTTTCGGTGCGCACTTGTGTAACTTGTACAGTCGCGGGTTCTTCCTCGACAGGTTTAGCTTTGTCCGGTTTGTGTAAGTCTTCAAGGGGTGTAGTGGTGTCGTCAATGATTTCCTCTGTTGTGTGTACTGTGACAATGGGTTGTGTGTCATCTGTGTGTTCAGTTGTGATCTGTGTAGTTTCGACCTTAGGACCTACCTTCTTTTTGATAATGCGTTTAGTAACTCTCTTTTGTGTTATCTTACCATCTGGCGCTGTAGATTCCTCGACAGTGGTCTCCTCTGGTAGTTCAACGATTTCAACTGGCTTGATGTCCTCGATTTCTTCAGGCAACTTTTCTTCGGTAACGGAAACAGTTGTGATCGGAGCTTCATCATCTTTTTCGATGGTTGTGATCTCCGTAACTTCTTGTTTTGGTCCTCTCTTCTTTTTGATGACACGTTTTGTCGTTTTGACGGTCTTAATATCTTCGTTTTCGGTGCGCACTTGTGTAACTTTTACAGTCGCGGGTTCTTCCTCGACAGGTTTAGCTTTGTCCGGTTTGTGTAAGTCTTCAAGGGGTGTAGTGGTGTCGTCAATGATTTCCTCTGTTGTGTGTACTGTGACAATGGGTTGTGTGTCATCTGTGTGTTCAGTTGTGATCTGTGTAGTTTCGACCTTAGGACCTACCTTCTTTTTGATAATGCGTTTAGTAACTCTCTTTTGTGTTATCTTACCATCAGGCGCTGTAGATTGTTCGACAGTGGTCTCCTCGGGTAGTTCAACGATTTCAACAGGTTTGATGTCCTCTATTTCTTCAGGCGACTTTTCTTCTGTTACCGTAACAGTTGTGATAGGTGCTTCGTCATCTTTTTCGATGGTTGTGATCTCCGTAACTTCTTGTTTTGGTCCTCTCTTCTTTTTGATGACACGTTTTGTCGTTTTGACGGACTTAATATCTCCGTTTTCGGTGCGCACATGGGTAACTTGTACAGTCTCGGGTGCTTCCTCGACAGGTTTAGCTTTGTCTGGTTTGTGTAAGTCTTCAAGGGGTGTAGTGGTGTCGTCAACGAATTCCTCTGTTTTGTGTACTGTTACAATGGGTTGTGTGTCATCTGTGTGTTCAGTTGTGATCTGTGTAGTTTCTACTTTAGGACCTACCTTCTTTTTGATAATGCGTTTAGTCACTTTCTTTTGTGTTGTCTTACCGTCTGGCGCTGTAGATTCCTCGACAGTGGTCTCCTCTGGTAGTTCAACGATTTCAACTGGCTTGATGTCCTCGATTTCTTCAGGCAACTTTTCTTGGGTAACGGAAACAGTTGTGATCGGAGCTTCATCATCTTTTTCGAAGGTTGTGATCTCCGTAACTTCTTGCTTTGGTCCTCTTTTCTTTTTGATGATACGTTTTGTCGTTTTGACCGTCTTAATATCTCCGTTTTCGGTGCGCACTTGTGTAACTTGTACAGTCTCGGGTGCTTCCTCGACAGGTTTAGCTTTGTCTGGTTTGTGTAAGTCTTCAAGGGGTGTAGTGGTGTCGTCAATGATTTCCTCGGTTTTGTGTACTGTGACAATGGGTTGTGTGTCATCGGTGTGTTCAGTTGTGATTTGTGTAGTTTCAACCTTAGGACCTACCTTCTTTTTGATAATGCGTTTAGTCACTTTCTTTTGTGTTATCTTACCGTCTGGCGCTGTAGATTCCTCGACAGTGGTCTCCTCGGGTAGTTCAACGATTTCAACTTGCTTGATGTCCTCGATTTGTTTAGGCAACTTTTCTTCGGTAACGGAAACAGTTGTGATCGGAGCTTCATCATCTTTTTCGATAGTTGTGATCTCCGTAACTTCTTGTTTTGGTCCTCTCTTCTTTTTGATGACACGTTTTGTCGTCTTGACGGTCTTAATATCTCCGTTTTCGGTGCGCACTTGTGTAACTTGTACAGTCTCGGGTGCTTCTTCGACAGGTTTAGCTTTGTCTGGTTTGTGTAAGTCTTCAAGGGGTGTAGTGGTATCGTCAATGATTTCCTCTGTTTTGTGTACTGTTACAATGGGCTGTGTGTCATCTTTGTGTTCAGTTGTGATTTGTGTAGTTTCAACCTTAGGACCTACCTTCTTTTTGATAATGCGTTTAGTTACTTTCTTTTGTGTTATCTTACCGTCTGGCGCTGTTGATTCTTTGATAGTGATCTCCTCGGGTAGTTCAACGATTTCAACTGGCTTGATGTTCTCGATTTCTTCAGGAAATATTTCTTCGGTAACGGAAACAGTTGTGATCGGAGCTTCATCATCTTTTTCGATGGTTGTGATCTCCGTAACTTCTTGTTTTGGTCCTCTCTTCTTTTTGATGACACGTTTTGTCGTTTTGACGGTCTTAATATCTCCGTTTTCGGTGCGCACTTGTGTAACTTGTACAGTCTCGGGTGCTTCCTCGACAGGTTTAGCTTTGTCCGGTTTGTGTAAGTCTTCAAGGGGTGTAGTGGTGTCGTCAATGATTTCCTCTGTTTTGTGTACTGTGACAATGGGTTGTGTGTCATCGGTGTGTTCAGTTGTGATTTGTGTAGTTTCAACCTTAGGACCTACCTTCTTTTTGATAATGCGTTTAGTCACTTTCTTTTGTGTTATCTTACCGTCTGGCGCTGTTGATTCCTCGACAGTGGTCTCCTCGGGTAGTTCAACGATTTCAACTGGCTTGATGTCCTCGATTTCTTCAGGCAACTTTTCTTCGGTAACGGAAACCGTTGTGATCGGAGCTTCATCATCTTTTTCGATGGTTGTGATCTCCGTAACTTCTTGTTTTGGTCCTCTCTTCTTTTTGATGACACGTTTTGTCGTTTTGACGGTCTTAATATCTCCGTTTTCGGTGCGCACTTGTGTAACTTGTACAGTCTCAGGTGCTTCCTCGACAGGTTTAGCTTTGTCCGGTTTGTGTAAGTCTTCAAGGGGTGTAGTGGTGTCGTCAATGATTTCCTCTGTTTTGTGTACTGTGACAATGGGTTGTGTGTCATCGGTGTGTTCAGTTGTGATTTGTGTAGTTTCAACCTTAGGACCTACCTTCTTTTTGATAATGCGTTTAGTCACTTTCTTTTGTGTTATCTTACCGTCTGGCGCTGTTGATTCTTCGATAGTGGTCTCCTCGGGTAGTTCAACGATTTCAACTGGCTTGATGTCCTCGATTTCTTCAGGAAACCTTTCTTGGGTAACGGAAACAGTTGTGATCGGAGCTTCATCATCTTTTTCGATGGTTGTGATCTCCGTAACTTCTTGTTTTGGTCCTCTCTTCTTTTTGATGACACGTTTTGTCGTTTTGACGGTCTTGATGTCTCCGTTTTCGGTGCGCACTTGTGTAACTTGTACAGTCTCGGGTGCTTCCTCGACAGGTTGAGCTTTGTCCGGTTTGTGTAAGTCTTCAATGAGTGTAGTGGTGTCGTCAATGATTTCCTCTGTTTTGTGTACTGTGACAATGGGTTGTGTGTCATCGGTGTGTTCAGTTGTGATTTGTGTAGTTTCAACCTTAGGACCTACCTTTTTTCTGATAATGCGTTTAGTCACTTTCTTTTGTGTTATCTTACCGTCTGGCCCTGTTGATTCCTCGACAGTGGTCTCCTCGGGTAGTTCAACGATTTCAACTGGCTTGATGTCCTCGATTTCTTCAGGCAAGTTTTCTTCGGTAACGGAAACCGTTGTGATCGGAGCTTCATCATCTTTTTCGACAGTTGTGATCTCCGTAACTTCTTGTTTTGGTCCTCTCTTCTTTTTGATGACACGTTTTGTCGTTTTGACGGTCTTAATATCTCCGTTTTCGGTGCTCACTTGTGTAACTTGTACAGTCTCGGGTGCTTCCTCGACAGTTTTAGCTTTGTCTGGTTTGTGTAAGTCTTCAAGGGGTGTAGTGGTATCGTCAATGATTTCCTCTGTTTTGTATACTGTTACAATGGGTTGTGTGTCATCTTTGTGTTCAGTTGTGATTTGTGTTGTTTCAACCTTAGGACCTACCTTCTTTTTGATAATGCGTTTAGTCACTTTCTTTTGTGTTATCTTACCATCTGGCGCTGTTGATTCTTCGACAGTGGTCTCCTCGGGTAGTTCAACGATTTCAACTGGCTTGATGTCCTCGATTTCTTCAGGCAACTTTTCTTCGGTAACGGAAACAGTTGTGATCGGAGCTTCATCATCTTTTTCGATAGTTGTGATCTCCGTAACTTCTTGTTTTGGTCCTCTCTTCTTTTTGATGACACGTTTTGTCGTTTTGACGGTCTTAATATCTCCGTTTTCGGTGCGCACTTGTGTAACTTGTACAGTCTCGGGTGCTTCCTCGACAGGTTTAGCTTTGTCTGGTTTGTGTAAGTCTTCAAGGGGTGTAGTGGTATCGTCAATGATTTCCTCTGTTTTGTGTACTGTTACAATGGGTTGTGTGTCATCTTTGTGTTCAGTTGTGATTTGTGTTGTTTCAACCTTAGGACCTACCTTCTTTTTGATAATGCGTTTAGTCACTTTCTTTTGTGTTATCTTACCGTCTGGCGCTGTTGATTCTTCGATAGTGGTCTCCTCGGGTAGTTCAACGATTTCAACTGGCTTGATGTCCTCGATTTCTTCAGGAAACCTTTCTTGGGTAACGGAAACAGTTGTGATCGGAGCTTCATCATCTTTTTCGATGGTTGTGATCTCCGTAACTTCTTGTTTTGGTCCTCTCTTCTTTTTGATGACACGTTTTGTCGTTTTGACGGTCTTAATATCTCCGTTTTCGGTGCGCACTTGTGTAACTTGTACAGTCTCGGGTGCTTCCTCGACAGGTTGAGCTTTGTCCGGTTTGTGTAAGTCTTCAATGGGTGTAGTGGTGTCGTCAATGATTTCCTCTGTTTTGTGTACTGTGACAATGGGTTGTGTGTCATCGGTGTGTTCAGTTGTGATTTGTGTAGTTTCAACCTTAGGACCTACCTTCTTTCTGATAATGCGTTTAGTCACTTTCTTTTGTTTTATCTTACCGTCTGGCGCTGTTGATTCTTCGACAGTGGTCTCCTCGGGTAGTTCAACGATTTCAACTGGCTTGATGTCCTCGATTTCTTCAGGCAACTTTTCTTCGGTAACGGAAACAGTTGTGATCGGAGCTTCATCATCTTTTTCGATAGTTGTGATCTCCGTAACTTCTTGTTTTGGTCCTCTCTTCTTTTTGATGACACGTTTTGTCGTTTTGACGGTCTTAATATCTCCGTTTTCGGTGCGCACTTGTGTAACTTGTACAGTCTCGGGTGCTTCCTCGACAGGTTTAGCTTTGTCTGGTTTGTGTAAGTCTTCAAGGGTCGTAGTGGTATCGTCAATGATTTCCTCTGTTTTGTGTACTGTTACAATGGGTTGTGTGTCATCTTTGTGTTCAGTTGTGATTTGTGTTGTTTCAACCTTAGGACCTACCTTCTTTTTGATAATGCGTTTAGTCACTTTCTTTTGTGTTATCTTACCGTCTGGCGCTGTTGATTCTTCGATAGTGGTCTCCTCGGGTAGTTCAACGATTTCAACTGGCTTGATGTCCTCGATTTCTTCAGGAAACCTTTCTTGGGTAACGGAAACAGTTGTGATCGGAGCTTCATCATCTTTTTCGATGGTTGTGATCTCCGTAACTTCTTGTTTTGGTCCTCTCTTCTTTTTGATGACACGTTTTGTCGTTTTGACGGTCTTACTATCTCCGTTTTCGGTGCGCACTTGTGTAACTTGTACAGTCTCGGGTGCTTCCTCGACAGGTTGAGCTTTGTCCGGTTTGTGTAAGTCTTCAATGGGTGTAGTGGTGTCGTCAATGATTTCCTCTGTTTTGTGTACTGTGACAATGGGTTGTGTGTCATCGGTGTGTTCAGTTGTGATTTGTGTAGTTTCAACCTTAGGACCTACCTTCTTTCTGATAATGCGTTTAGTCACTTTCTTTTGTGTTATCTTACCGTCTGGCGCTGTTGATTCTTCGACAGTGGTCTCCTCGGGTAGTTCAACGATTTCAACTGGCTTGATGTCCTCGATTTCTTCAGGCAACTTTTCTTCGGTAACGGAAACAGTTGTGATCGGAGCTTCATCATCTTTTTCGATAGTTGTGATCTCCGTAACTTCTTGTTTTGGTCCTCTCTTCTTTTTGATGACACGTTTTGTCGTTTTGACGGTCTTAATATCTCCGTTTTCGGTGCGCACTTGTGTAACTTGTACAGTCTCGGGTGCTTCCTCGACAGGTTTAGCTTTGTCTGGTTTGTGTAAGTCTTCAAGGGGTGTAGTGGTATCGTCAATGATTTCCTCTGTTTTGTGTACTGTTACAATGGGTTGTGTATCGTCTGTTTGTTCACTGGTAATTTCAGTCGTTTCTACCTTTGGACCTACCTTCTTTTTGATGATTCTCTTCGTGATTTTCGTGTGTATAGTCTTACCATCTGGCGCTGTAGATTCCTCGAAAGTGGTCTCCTCGGGTAGTTCAACGATTTCAACTGGCTTGATGTCCTCAATTTCTTCAGGCGTCTTTTCTTCGGTGACGGTAACGGTTGTGATCGGAATTTCATTATCTTTTTCGATCGTTGTGATCTCCGTAACTTCTTGTTTTGGTCCTTTCTTCTTCTTAATAACACGTTTTGTAGTTTTTATGGTCTTAATGTCACCGTTTTCGGTGCGAACTTGTGTAACTTGTACCGTCTCGGGTGCTTCCTCGATAGGTTTGGCGTTGTCTGGTTGGTGTAAGTCTTCAAGGGGTGTAGTGGTGTCGTCAATTAATTCCTCTGTTTTGTGTACTGTGACAATAGGTTGTGTGTTATCTCTGTGTTCTGTTGTGATTTTTGTTGTTTCAACCTTAGGACCTACCTTCTTTTTGATAATGCGTTTAGTCACTTTAGTTTTTGTTATCTTACCATCTGGCGCCGTAGACTCTTCGACAGTTGTCTCCTCGGGCAGTTCAACGATTTCAACTGGCTTGATGTCCTCGATTTCTTCAGGCAACTTTTCTTCGGTAACGAAAACAGTTGTGATCGGAGCTTCATCATCTTTTTCGATAGTTGTGATCTCCGTAACTTCTTGTTTTGGTCCTCTCTTCTTTTTGATGACACGTTTTGTCGTTTTGACGGTCTTAATATCTCCGTTTTCGGTGCGCACTTGTGTAACTTGTACAGTCTCGGGTGCTTCCTCGACAGGTTTAGCTTTGTCTGGTTTGTGTAAGTCTTCAAGGGGTGTAGTGGTATCGTCAATGATTTCCTCTGTTTTGTGTACTGTTACAATGGGTTGTGTGTCATCTTTGTGTTCAGTTGTGATTTGTGTTGTTTCAACCTTAGGACCTACCTTCTTTCTGATAATGCGTTTAGTCACTTTCTTTTGTGTTATCTTACCGTCTGGCGCTGTTGATTCTTCGACAGTGGTCTCCTCGGGTAGTTCAACGATTTCAACTGGCTTGATGTCCTCGATTTCTTCAGGCAACTTTTCTTCGGTAACGGAAACAGTTGTGATCGGAGCTTCATCATCTTTTTCGATAGTTGTGATCTCCGTAACTTCTTGTTTTGGTCCTCTCTTCTTTTTGATGACACGTTTTGTCGTTTTGACGGTCTTAATATCTCCGTTTTCGGTGCGCACTTGTGTAACTTGTACAGTCTCGGGTGCTTCCTCGACAGGTTTAGCTTTGTCTGGTTTGTGTAAGTCTTCAAGGGGTGTAGTGGTATCGTCAATGATTTCCTCTGTTTTGTGTACTGTTACAATGGGTTGTGTATCGTCTGTTTGTTCACTGGTAATTTCAGTCGTTTCTACCTTTGGACCTACCTTCTTTTTGATGATTCTCTTCGTGATTTTCGTGTGTATAGTCTTACCATCTGGCGCTGTAGATTCCTCGAAAGTGGTCTCCTCGGGTAGTTCAACGATTTCAACTGGCTTGATGTCCTCAATTTCTTCAGGCGTCTTTTCTTCGGTGACGGTAACGGTTGTGATCGGAATTTCATTATCTTTTTCGATCGTTGTGATCTCCGTAACTTCTTGTTTTGGTCCTTTCTTCTTCTTAATAACACGTTTTGTAGTTTTTATGGTCTTAATGTCACCGTTTTCGGTGCGAACTTGTGTAACTTGTACCGTCTCGGGTGCTTCCTCGATAGGTTTGGCGTTGTCTGGTTGGTGTAAGTCTTCAAGGGGTGTAGTGGTGTCGTCAATTAATTCCTCTGTTTTGTGTACTGTGACAATAGGTTGTGTGTTATCTCTGTGTTCTGTTGTGATTTTTGTTGTTTCAACCTTAGGACCTACCTTCTTTTTGATAATGCGTTTAGTCACTTTAGTTTTTGTTATCTTACCATCTGGCGCCGTAGACTCTTCGACAGTGGTCTCCTCGGGCAGTTCGACGATTTCAACTGGCTTGATATCCTCTATTTCTTCGGGCGACTTTTCTTCGGTGACGGTAACAGTTGTGATCGGAGCTTCATCATCTTTTTCTATGGTTGTGATCTCCGTAACTTCTTGCTTTCGTCCTCTCTTCTTTTTGATGATACGTTTTGTCGTTTTGACGGTCTTAATATCTCCGTTTTCGGTGCGCACTTGTGTAACTTGCACAGTCTCGGGTGCTTCCTCGACTGGTTTAGCTTTGTCTGGTTTGTGTAAGTCTACAAGGGGTGTAGTGGTGTCGTCAATGATTTCCTCTGTTTTGTGTACTGTTACAATGGGTTGTGTATCATCTTTGTGTTCAGTTGTGATCTGTGTTGTTTCAACCTTAGGTCCTACCTTCTTTTTAATAATTCGTTTAGTCACTTTAGTTTGTGTTATCTTACCATCTGGCGCCGTAGACTCTTCGACAGTGGTTTCCTCGGGGAGTTCGACGATTTCTACTGGCTTTATGTCCTCAAGTTCTTCAGGCGACTTTTCTTCGGTTACTGTAACCGTAGTGATCGGAGCTTCGTCATCTTTTTCGATAGTTGTGATCTCCGTAACTTCTTGTTTTGGTCCTCTCTTCTTCTTAATGATACGTTTTGTCGTTTTCACTGACTTAATGTCCCCGGTTTCAGTGCGCACTTGCGTAACTTGTACCGTTTCTGGTGTTTCCTCTACAGGTCTTGCTTTATCTGGTTGATGTAAGTCTTCTAGAGGTGTGGTGGTCTCATCAACGTATTCCTTTGTGCTGTGTACTGTGACAATGGGTTCTGTATCATCTGTTTGTTCAGTGGTGATTTCTGTCGTTTCGACTTTTGGACCTACTTTCTTTTTGATGATTCTTTTTGTGATTTTCTTTTGTTTAGTCTTACCATCTGGCGCCGTAGACTCTTCGACAGTGGTCTCCTCGGGTAGTTCAACGATTTCGGATGGCTTGTCGTCGTCGAGCTCTTCAGGCGACTTTTCTTCGGTGACGGTAACTGTTGTGATCGGAGCTTCATCTTCTTTTTCTATGGTTGTGATCTCCGTAATTTCTTGTTTTGGTCCTCTCTTCTTCTTGATGATACGTTTTGTCGTTTTGACCGACTTAATGTCACCGGTTTCAGTGCGCACTTGCGTAACTTGTACTGTTTCTGGAGTTTCCTCAACAGGTCTTGCTTTATCTGGTTCATGTAAGTCTTCAAGAGGTGTGGTGGTCTCGTCTACGACTTCCTCTGTTCTGTGTACTGTGACAATGGGTTCTGTATCATCTGTTTGTTCAGTGGTAATTTCTGTAGTTTCGACCTTTGGACCTACTTTCTTTTTGATGATTCTCTTTGTGATTTTCTTTTGTTTAGTCTTACCATCTGGGGCCGTAGACTCTTCGACAGTGGTCTCCTCTGGTAGTTCAACGATTTCGGCTGGCTTGACGTCCCCGAGTTCTTCAGGCGACTTTTCATCGGTGACGGTAACTGTTGTGATCGGAGCTTCATCTTCTTTTTCGATGGTTGTGATCTCCGTAATTTCTTGTTTTGGCCCTCTCTTCTTTTTAATGATACGTTTTGTCGTTTTGACGGTCTTAATATCTCCATTTTCAGTGCGCACTTGTGTAAATTGTACAGTCTCGGGTGCTTCCTCGACAGGTTTAGCTTTGTCTGGTTTGTGTAAGTCTTCAAGGGGTGCAGTGGTGTCGTCAATGATTTCCTCTGTTTTGTGTACTGTTACAATGGGTTGTGTATCATCTTTGTGTTCAGTTGTGATTTGTGTTGTTTCAACCTTAGGACCTACCTTCTTTTTAATAATGCGTTTAGTCACTTTTGTTTGTGTTACCTTACCGTCTGGTGCCGTAGACTCTTCGACAGTGGTTTCCTCGGGGAGTTCGACGATTTCTACTGGCTTTATGTCCTCAAGTTCTTCAGGCGACTTTTCTTCGGTTACTGTAACCGTAGTGAGCGGAGCTTCGTCATCTTTTTCGATAGTTGTGATCTCCGTAACTTCTTGTTTTGGTCCTCTCTTCTTCTTAATGATACGTTTTGTCGTTTTCACTGACTTAATGTCCCCGGTTTCAGTGCGCACTTGCGTAACTTGTATCGTTTCTGGTGTTTCCTCCACAGGTTTGGCTTTATCTGGTTTTTGTAAGTCTTCGAGTGGTGTGGTTGTCTCGTCAACGAATTCCTCTGTTTTGTGTACTGTGACAATGGGTTGTGTATCGTCTGTTTGTTCAGTGATAATTTCTGTCGTCTCGACTTTGGGACCTACCTTCTTTTTGATGATTCTCTTTGTGATTTTCTTGTGTTTGGTCTTACCATCTGGTGCCATAGACTCTTCCACAGTTGTTTCCTCGGGGAGTTCGACGATATCAACTGGTTTGATGTCCTTCCTTTCTTCAGGCGACTTTTCTTCAGGTGACTTTTCTTCGGTGACTGTAACAGTTGTGATCGGAGCTTCGTCATCTTTTTCGATGGTTATGATCTCCGTTACTTCTTGTTTAGGTCCTTTCTTTTTTTTGATGACACGTTTTGTCGTTTTGACGGACTTGATGTCCCCGGTTACGGTGCGCACTTGTGTAACTTGTACTGTCTCGGGTGCTTCCTCGACAGGTTTGGCTTTTTCTGGTTTTTGTAAATCTTCGAGAACTGTGGTTGTCTCATCAACGAATTTTTCTGTTTTGTGTACTGTGACAATGGGTTGTGTATCGTCTGTTTGTTCAGTTGTGATTTCTGTCGTCTCGACCTTTGGACCTACCTTCTTTTTGAAGATGCGTTTTGTGATTTTCTTGTGTTTAGTCTTACCATCTGGTGCCCTAGACTCTTCGAAAGTGGTCTCCTCTGGGAGTTCGACGATTTCAACTGGCTTAGTATCCTCTGGTTCTTCAGGCGTGTTTTCTTCGCTGACGGTTACTGTTGTGATCGGTTCTTCGTCATCTTTTTCGATAGTAGTGATCTCCGTTATTTCATGTTTTGGTCCTCTTTTCTTTTTGATGACACGTTTTGTCGTTTTGACGGATTTGATGTCCCCGGTTTCGGTGCGAACTTGTGTAACTTGTACCGTGTCGGGTGCTTCCTCGACAGGTTTGGCTTTTTCTAGTTTGTGTAAGTCTTCGAGAGGTGTGTTGGTGTCGTCAATGAATTCCTCTGTTTTATGTACTGTGACAATAGGTTGTGTGTCATCTGTGTGTTCTGTGGTGATTTCTGTCGTCTCGACCTTTGGACCTACCTTCTTTTTGATGATTCGTTTAGTGATTTTCTTGTGTTTGGTCTTACCATCTGGTGTCGTAGACTCTTCCACAGTGGTTTCCTCGGGGAGCTCGACGATTTCAACTGGCTTGATGTCCTCTAGATCTTTTGGCGACTTTTGTTCGGTGACGGTAACGGTTGTGATCGGAGCTTCATCATCTTTTTCGATAGTCGTGATTTCTGTTACTTCTTGTTTTGGTCCTCTCTTCTTCTTGATGACACGTTTTGTCGTTTTGACGGACTTAATGTCCCCAGTTTCGGTGCGGACTTGTGTAATTTGTACCGTTTCGGGTGCTTCTTCGACAGGTTTGGCTTTGTCGGGTTTGTGTAAGTCTTCGAGAGGTGTGGTGGTGTCGTCAACTAGTTCCTCTGTTTTGTGGACTGTAACAATGGGTTGTGTATCGTCTGTTTGTTCAGTCGTAATTTCTGTCGTCTCGACCTTTGGACCTACCTTCTTTTTGATGATTCTCTTAGTGATTTTCTTATGTTTTGTCTTACCATCTGGCGCCATAGATTCTTCAACTGTAGTCTCCTCGGGTAGTTCAACGATTTCGACTGGTTTGATGTCCTCTATTTCTTCGGGCAACTTTTCTTCAGTGACGGAAACAGTTGTTATGGGAGCTTCATCATCTTTTTCGAAAGTCGTGATTTCTGTAACTTCTTGTTTTGGTCCTCTCTTCTTCTTGATAATACGTTTTGTTGTTTTGACGGACTTAATGTCCCCGGTTTCAGTGCGCACTTGCGTTACTTGTACCGTTTCTGGTGTTTCCTCGACAATTTTAGCTTTGTCTGCTTTGTGTAAGTCTTCGAGAGGTATGGTGATGTCGTCAATGAATTTCTCTGTTTTGTGTACTGTTATAATGGGTTGTGTATCGTCTGTTTGTTCAGTTGTGATTTCTGTCGTCTCGACCTTTGGACCTACCTTCTTTTTGATAATTCTTTTAGTGATTTTCTTCTGTTTAGTCTTACCATCTGGTGCCGTGGATTCCTCGACAGTGGTCTCCTCGGGTAGTTCAACAATTTCAACTGGGTTTATGTCCTCTGATTCTTCAGGCGACTTTTCTTCGGTAACGGTAACAGTTGTAATCGGTGCTTCGTCATCTTTTTCGATAGTTGTGATTTCCGTAACTTCTTGTTTTGGTCCTCTCTTCTTCTTGATGACACGTTTTGTCGTTTTGATTGACTTAATGTCCCCGGTTTCCGTGCGCACTTGCGTAACTTGTACCGTTTCTGGTGTTTCCTCGACAGGTTTAGCTTTGTCTGGTTTGTGTAAGTCCTCGAGAGGTGTGGTGGTGTCGTCAACGAGTTCCTCTGTTTTATGTACTGTGACAATAGGTTGTGTATCTTCAGTTTGTTCAGTTGTAATTTCTGTAGTTTCGACCTTTGGTCCTACCTTCTTTTTGATGATTCTCTTAGTGATTTTCTTGTGTTTAGTCTTACCATCTGGTGCCGTAGATTTCTCGACAGTAGTCTCCTCGGGTAGTTCAACAATTTCAACTGGCTTTATTTCCTCTGGTTCTTCTGGCGACTTTTCTTCCGTGACGGTAACAGTTGTAATAGGAGCTTCGTCATCCTTTTCGATAGTTGTGATTTCCGTAACTTCTTGTTTTGGTCCTCTCTTCTTCTTAATGACTCGTTTTGTCGTTTTGATGGACTTAATCTCCCCAGTCTCGGTGCGTAATTGTGTAACTTGTACCGTCTCGGGTGCTTCCTCGACAGGTTTGGCTTTGTCCGGTTTGTGTAAGTCTTCAAGAGGTGTGGTGGTGTCTTCAACGATTTCTTCTGTTTTGTGTACTGTGACAATTGGCTGTGTATCGTCAGTTTGTTCAGTTGTAATTTCCGTAGTTTCGACTTTTGGACCTAGCTTCTTTTTGATGATTCTCTTTGTGATTTTCTTGTGTTTCGTCTTACCATCTGGCGCCGTAGTTTCTTCGACAGTGGTCTCTTCGGGTAGTTCAACGATTTCAACAGGCTTGATGTCCTCTATTTCTTCGGGCAGCTTTTCTTCGGTAACGGTAACAGTTGTGATCGGAGCTTCGTCGTCTTTTTCGATCGTTGTAATCTCCGTAACTTCTTTGTTTGGTCCTCTCTTCTTCTTGATGACTCGTTTTGTCGTTTTGACGGACTTAATGTCCCCGGTTTCAGTGCGCACTTGCGTAACTTGTACCGTTTCTGGTGTTTCCTCCACAGGTTTAGCTTGTTCCAGTTTGTGTAAGTCTTCAAGGGGTGTGGTGGTGTCGTCAACGATTTCTTCTGTTTTGTATACTGTGACAATTGGTTGTGTATCGTCAGTTTGTTCAGTTGTAATTTCTGTAGTTTCGACTTTTGGACCTTGCTTCTTTTTAATGATTCTCTTAGTGATTTTCTTGTGTTTAGTCTTACCATCTGGCGCCATAGATTCTTCAACAGTGGTCTCCTCTGGCAGTTCAACGATTTCGACTGGTTTAATGTCCTGTATTTCTTCGGGCAACATTTCGTCGGTGACGGTAACAGTTGTTATGGGAGCTTCATCATCTTTTTCGAAAGTCGTTATGTCTGTAACTTCTTGTTTTGGTCCTCTCTTCTTCTTGATAATACGTTTTGTTGTTTTGACGGACTTGATGTCTCCGGTTTCGGTGCGCACTTGCGTTATTTGTACCGTCTCGGGTGCTTCCTCGACAGGTTTGGCTTTGTCCGGTTTGTGTAAGTCTTCAAGAGGTGTGGTGGTGTCTTCAACAATTTCTTCTGTTTTATGTACTGTGACAATGGGTTGTGTATCATCTGTTTGTTCAGTTGTGATTTCTGTAGTTTCTACCTTTGGACCTATCTTCTTCTTGATGATTCTCTTTGTGATTTTCTTGTGTTTTATCTTACCATCTGGCGCCTTAGATTCCTCAACAGTAGTTTCCTCGGGCAGTTCAACAATTTCAACTGGCTTTATGTCCTCTAGTTCTTCAGGCAACTTTTCTTCGTTAACAGTAACAGTTGTAATCGGAGCTTCGTCATCTTTTTCGATAGTTGTGATTTCCGTAACTTCTTGTTTTGGTCCTCTCTTCTTCTTGATGACTCGTTTTGTCGTTTTGACGGACTTAATGTCCCCAGTTTCGGTGCGTACTTGTGTAACTTGTACCGTCTCGGGTGCTTCCTCGACTGGTTTGGCTTTGTCCGGTTTGTGTAAGTCTTCAAGAGGTGTGGTGATGTCGTCAATGATTTCCTCTGTTTTGTGTACTGTGACAATGGGTGTTGTATCATCTGTTTGTTCAGTTGTGATTTCTGTAGTTTCTACCTTTGGACCTACCTTCTTTTTGATGATTCTCTTTGTGATTTTCTTGTGTTTAGTCTTACCATCGGGTGCTGTAGATTCTTCGACAGTAGTCTCCTCGGGTAGTTCAACAATTTCAACTGGTTTTGTGTCCTCAAGTTTTTCAGGCGTTCCTTCTTCGGTGACGGTAACAGTTGTAATCGGAGGTTCGTCATCTTTTTCGACAGTTGTTATTTCCGTAACTTCTTCTTTTGGTCCTCTCTTTTTCTTGATGATTCGTTTTGTCGTTTTGACGGACTTAATGTCCCCGGATTCTGTGCGCACTTGTGTAATTTGTACCGTCTCGGGTGCTTCTTCGACAGGTTTAGCTTTGTCTGGTTTATATAAGTCTTCTAGAGGTGTAGTGGTGTCGTCAACGATTTCTTCTGTTTTGTTTATTGTGACAATGGGTTGCTTATCATCTGTTTTTTCAGTGGTGATTTCGGTAGTCTCAACCTTTGGACCTACCTTCTTTTTGATGATTCGTTTTGTGATTTTCTTGTATTTGGTCTTACCGTCTGGCGCCGTAGACTCTTCGACAGTGGTTTGCTCGGGGAGTTCGACGATTTCAACAGGTTTGATGTCCTCTATTTCTTCAGACAGCTGTTCTTCGGTAACGTTAACAGTTGTGATCGGAGTTTCGTCGTCTTGTTCGATCGTTGTGATCTCAGTAACTTCTTGCTTTGGTCCTCTCTTCTTCTTGATGACTCGTTTTGTCGTTTTGACGGATTTAATGTCCCCGGTTTCAGTGCGCACTTGCGTAACTTGTACCGTTTCTGGTGTTTCCTCGACAGGTCTTGCTTTGTCTGGTTTGTGTAAGTCTTCAAGAGGTGTGGTGGTCTCGTCAACGAATTCCTCTGTTCTGTGTACCGTGACAATGGGTTGTGTATCGTCTGTTTGTTCAGTGGTAATTTCTGTCGTTTCGACCTTTGGACCTACCTTCTTTTTGATGATTCTCTTAGTGATTTTCTTGTGTTTAGTCTTACCATCTGGTGCCGTAGATTCCTCGACAGTGGTTTCCTCGGGGAGTTCAATGACTTCAACTGGCTTGATGTCCTCAAGTTCTTCAGGCGACTTTTCTTCGGTTACTGTAACCGTAGTAATCTGAGCTTCGTCATCTTTTTCGATAGTTGTCATCTCTGTTACTTCTTGTTTTGTTCCTTTCTTCTTTTTGATGATCCGTTTAGTCGTTTTTATGGTTTCTATGTCGCCGGTCTCGGTGCGCACTTTTGTAACTTGTAACGTCTCTGGTGTTTCCTCCACTGGTTTAGCTTTGTCTGGTTTGTGTAAGTTTTCGAGAGGTGTGGTGGTGTCGTCAACAATTTCCTCTGTTTTGTGTACTGTTACAATGGGTTGTGTATCGTCTGTTTGTTCAGTTGTGATTTCCGTAGTCTCGACCTTTGGGCCTATTTTATTTTTAATGATTCGTTTTGTGATTTTCTTGTGTTTATTAGGCTTACCATCTGGCGTCGTAGATTCCTCGACGGTAGTCTCCTCGGGTAGTTCAACGATTTCAACTGGCTTGATATCTTCAATTTTTTCAGGCGACTTTTCTACGATGACGGTATCAGTTGTCATTGGAGCTTCGTCGCCTTTTTCATTAATAACAATGTCTTTGTTCGAGGTAATGTCTCTTACTTTAGTTTTCTTTATTTTCTTTTTCTGTTGTTTTGGCTTTGAGTCTATTGTATCATCTCCGGAGTCTTCTAAAAGTTCGAATATAACAGTTGACTTTTCTTCATCAAGTAACTCTTCAATTTGAACCTGTGCTTGCATTTTGGGTATATGTAAAAACTCATCTGGCATTTCAATAGTACTTTTTTCTGTGACGTCAGTTTCGGATGCTTCATCTCCTTCATATTCTACAATATTTAAATCATTACTGATGTCAGTCTTAGGTTTCTTAGTATCTTCATCTTCTAACGTTTCCTCTATTACTATATCGCCCTGTTCAGAATCGCCTTGTTTTGTTCTCTTTTTCTTCCTTAGTATAGTTCTTTTGGTTTTAATTTGGATAGGTTCTGAATTTCCAGGTGCTTGTATAAACTTTGTTATTATTTCTTCACTTTCTTCTATATCAGATGATTTAGGTGAAGTGTGTGTTACCTCTGAAAATATTTGTTTTTTTATGTAAAAACATTTTTAATTGGGCGTATTCCAAATAAGTATTACAAAAAGTGTAGAATTGCAAGTATGAACACAGAATACATTTTTTTTTACGTCTAACGGACAGTAGAAAAAAATCATCCAGTACCTATTACTGGATGATTTTTTCTACCGTCTTGAAATTTTTACTGGGTGTTCTACCCATGAATATGATCAACTTTTACGTTGGTCCCATAGTGAATGTTGTTCATATTCATGGGTAGAACAACCTGTAAAACTTTCGAGACGGTAAAAAAAAGTCATCCGGTATATTTATGTATACTTAACGATTTTTGGTAAAAGTAATTTTTGTGGTGTTCATAATGGCTTCCTATCTTTTGTTTATAGTCCGTGGCGTGCTGTACGACATTTCGCTGAATGCAACTAACTGTGTTACAGGTAATTATAGTAAAATCGCTACTCATAAGTGTACTTTATAAGAAACACCAGTCAACGGTTTATTTGATGTCGTATTGACTAGATTTATTGCAATTTGTGAAATGTTACAAAATAAATCCGTTGTAGTTAACTAAAGTCTTAAGTAACACGGGCCGTAGTTAATAGATGCATTCATTTAACACGGCGCGCGGCGTGTGCGATCTTTGCGTACGCACACGGATCATGGACTTTTTAACATTAATAGTAGGTACGATGAATTACAATAAAAGCTTTTAAAAAATAAGCTGTTTCTGATACTTTTACTAAGGTAAACTGACTTAGAAGATTTATGTCCGTATTACAGAAGGACAATCAAACATAGATCTCAATTTAAAACTTTTTTTGAGACATGTTTTAATTTTAGAAGGTTTGAAGTTGAAGGTTAGAAGGTTGGAAGAAGTTGTTGGCAATATGCTTGAAGCTTGATTTGAGTCTCGATTCAGCTGAGTAAATGTAAATTGATTGCTGTTCTGAAATAAGAACGAAGCTCATGAACTGATTCTATACTTAAATAGTTATTAACTGATGAAGATCAATCTAGACTTGCGGAACGTTCTGCAGTACGGACCTTTAACCTGGTTAGAAGATAAAACCATGTTTAGTAATAAATGAGGTTTAGAGAGCTTTTTTATTTTGTTATAGAGACCTCTGAGAGGTTTCTCGACTGTCGTGGAGGCGTGTAATGGAAGGCGAGTCGGCGATCATTACCGTAGCACAGCCGATCTTCTTTGCTGTTGCATTTGTCTCGACGTTGCGCGTTTTGACAGATTTTCTATGGCATCTCTTTCAAAAACTCACAATGGCGAGCCCATTGCAACGTTCGTTAAATAGTAGATCGGCCTTTAGTGTTCCTTACTCGGTAAGTATTACAATGACGTAAGGTATTGAAAATATCATAATTCCAACCAAAAAATAAAATTGTAAAAAAATATGAATGAAGTTTTTGACCTTGTTTTATTAAATTACAATGAAAGGAAATATTTAAGTCCAGTCTTCAAGTAGTTTTACTTTGCAAAACATTGAAGGTTTTGATTGTTTGCATAAGTACATGCTCATCAGCCCTTAATGATTTGTTTAGGAATAAATTAATCAGCTAAATTACGATTTTAGGGTTCCGCACCTCAAAATAAAAAACGGAACCCTTACAATATCACTGCGTTGTCCGTCTGTCACTTGACCCTTTTTCTCAGGATGTCATGTAACACAAGTAAAAAATCCGAATTCCTACTTTGTACGGAACCCTCAGCCTTCATAAATACCTGATACCTGTTGTACCTGTTCGCGATACCAGGAGGCCTGCCATGATCTATTTAAAAACGATTCAAAAGCAAGACATTTCAGTTTAGGTTCTTAAACTGCATCGCTCACAGTCGTGCCATGACGTCCAATACGCTCAGCGGCATTTAGATCGTTGAAAGTGAATGAAAGATCGCAATTCGTTGCTGAACTGCGTTTGAAACGTTTCTGGTGAAAAAGAGACAACGCTATTATTATCAAATAAGTTTGTTTCGCGCACATTTTCGTTCAGAAGCAAGTAACATTTTATTTGTTCATAACTCAATAATTATCATTACTATAAAGTAAAACAGACACTCAACCGCTGTTGTTAAGATTCCACGTTAATACTATTTCTACGTTAAAATAATTCTTAGTCAAAGTAGATATTTATTTACCTTTTGCTATTTATTATACGAAAACAATATTTTTATTTCGACATAATAAAACAATGTTTTTGTTTCGAACGTACCAGAGTGTAGTTTTGATTTCAAGGAATTTTGAAAGTATTAAACATTGTATAATTTGTATACGTACTGAAACTAAATAATTCCTTCGAGAAGTCTATAGATAAATCTATTATGAAAGTGAATTAATGTACAACTTGCCTCGAGATTATGACAATAATTTCAAGTGCTTTTTTTGTTGCATTCTAGTCGAAAAAGGACATCTGATAAAGAAAAACAAATGCGGTTTAAAAGGCATGTAAAATAGGTATTTTAGACTTAAGAAAGATTAAAGAACACTTACATTGGTTTTTGTTAAATTCCACTAAAAAACTTTATTTTCGTCAATAATTCACCAAACGTTTCAGTTTATGTTAGAGAAATAGTAACTTTTATTGAATCGCTTATTTTGACAGTTAGCGTTTCAGTTGAGCTGCTCTATGGACGTCATGGAAATGAATGAAACCAAAACTTGCGACTCAGTTTGGGATAATCGCTGTCAGGTGGCACGGCCTAAATTAAATCGTTAAACTAACGTCATGGTACGAATTAGAAGAACAGTTCAGTTTAGGTCCTAAAGTGGATCGCGTTAAGAGCTCGTGGTAGGTACCTATGCTGTTTTCTTTGAAACATTTTCTTAACATTTTCTGGTAATGTGTGGCTCAAAAAATCTACTCATTGAATCAGATTTTTTTATGTAGTCAATAAGTTGTTAGAGATTAATGGTGATGGTATTTTTTTTATTGATTAGACACATGATTAGATCTCTAAGCGTAGAACTTTTTCTTCGGTTATCATTAACAAAAAATGTTGTTTATAAGACCTACGCGGTCAAAATGTATGGAGCAGTATTTTTCGACGTCCCTGCCAATATAATAAGATATAAATTTATAAAAAAAAAAAAAACTAATCTAAAAGTACAATTTTTTACGAATCTATTTTCGTCACCAAAAACCCTATTGTTTATATACGACAATATAATTGTCTGTATGTTAAAACTTTAAAAATAAATAATTAAATTAAAATAAAACAAATATTAAAAGGGATCCCATACAACAGACATGATTTTTTTGCCGTTTTTAAAGAAAATGGTACGGAACCCTTCCTGCGCGAGTCCGACTCGCACTTGGCCGGTTTGTAAATTACACGACAGATATATCGTATGAGTTTACTATGTAATTTATTTGGCCGCTAAACCACGGCCGTTATGGATTTTCATACAACTTTTGCAGGCAGCTACTCGCATGTATTTGGTCAGTACAGCAATTTCGATTTATCTCGAAGAAGAATGTCAAAATAATGCTCAAATTTCCAAGCATGTTTGAGAAAATGTATTTTTTCCCAAAAATTAGTTAAATACGACAAAGCACTCAGAAAGCGTATTTTACGTTAGGAAAGCAAAGTCGT
This sequence comes from Gortyna flavago, assembly GCA_963669345.1. Classification (NCBI taxonomy): domain Eukaryota; kingdom Metazoa; phylum Arthropoda; class Insecta; order Lepidoptera; family Noctuidae; genus Gortyna; species Gortyna flavago. Next base: position 17,615,871 of record OY770125.1, read on the forward strand.
AAAAAAAGAGCAAATGAGCGATATGTGTAGGCCACGATGGTACCGTGGCCTTTCCACCTGATCACTTAAAATTTTTTTCGTCTAAATACTGCAGGGGCGCCAAGCCACGCCCCCTTAAAATTTTCGCATATTAGGAAAGCGATAACGCAATTAGGTGCATCCTGCACTGCGCAGCTTAGTGACGCAGCACGTGTACTCCTTTTGTGAATTTTACGGACGAACTATTTAACCTTGGCGCGTTTACTAGAGAGCGCTTCTATTTTTGAGTGCAAGCAAAAATGAACTTAGTGGTAGTCAGGCGAGTGTCCGCGATAGTACAGATCGCCAGCAAAAGTTATGGTGCTCCCACACTGCTGTTATAAAATGTTTGTAAACATTTTCTAACATTGTGATCTAGCACATTTAATCAAAAAGGTTTTCAGAACTCAGAAAGGTTTTCATGTAAGGTAATGTTAGTAAACATCTTATAACAGCAGTGTGGGAGCACCATTACGAATCTTTGGATTGTAAAGTTTTTTTTTTTTTTTTTAATAAATTTCTTTCTTATTATATTGGCAGGGAAGTCGAATTAATCGTTAGTTATTTAAAAAAAAAATACTGCTCCATACATTTTGACCGCGTAGGTCTTGCACTTGTTTAATAAACAACATTTTTTGTTAATGATAACCGAAGAAAAAGTTCTACGCTTAGAGATCTAATCATGTGTCTAATCAATAAAAAAAATACCATCACCATTAATCTCTAACAACTTATCGACTACATTAAAAAATCTGATTCAATGAGTAGATTTTTTGAGCAACACATTACCAGAAAATGTTAAGAAAATGTTTCAAAGAAAACAGCATACCTACCACGAGCTCTTAACGCGATCCACGTTAGGACCTAAACTGAACTGTTCTTCTAATTCGTACCATGACGTTAGTTTAACGATTTAATTTAGGCCGTGCCACCTGACAGCGATTATCCCAAACTGAGTAGCAAGTTTTGGTTTCATTCATTTCATTTTGTACTGTGTTTGGTACCATGACGTCCATAGAGCAGCTCAACTGAAACGCTAACTGTCAAAATAAGCGATTCAATAAAAGTTACTATTTCTCTAACATAAACTGAAACGTTTGGTGAATTATTGACGAAAATAAAGTTTTTTAGTGGAATTTAACAAAAACCAATGTAAGTGTTCTTTAATCTTTCTTAAGTCTAAAATACCTATTTTACATGCCTTTTAAACCGCATTTGTTTTTCTTTATCAGATGTCCTTTTTCGACTAGAATGCAACAAAAAAAGCACTTGAAATTATTGTCATAATCTCGAGGCAAGTTGTACATTAATTCACTTTCATAATAGATTTATCTATAGACTTCTCGAAGGAATTATTTAGTTTCAGTACGTATACAAATTATACAATGTTTAATACTTTCAAAATTCCTTGAAATCAAAACTACACTCTGGTACGTTCGAAACAGAAACATTGTTTTACTACGTCGGAATAAAAATATTGTTTTCGTATAATAAATAGCAAAAGGTAAATAAATATCTACTTTGACTAAGAATTATTTTAACAATAGTATTAACAATAGTATTAAAAAAAACTTTTTTACGAATCTATTTTCGTCACCAAAAACCCTATTGTTTATATACGACAATGAAATTGTCTGTATGGTAAAAAGTGAATATATAACTAAATATTCTGTGAATATTTCAAGCGTCAACCTGTTGCCGTTATCAATATCGTGCAGAAACGAGCAAAAAAGTCACGTTTGTTGTATGGGAGCCCCCTTAAATATTTATTTTATTCTGTATTTGTTGTTATAGCGGCAACAGAAATACATCATCTGTGAAAATTTCAACTCTCTAACTATCACGGTTCATGAGATACAGCCTGGTAACAGACGGACAGCGGAGTCTTAGTAATAGGGTCCCGGTTTATCCTTTGGGTACGGAACCCTAAAAATGGAACGATCTTTTACTCCGTAACATGGCAATCAAGGACGTAACTTATCAAAGGCTTTATTAAAATTTCGAACTGGCTTGCAAATAGAAAGCTAATTATTTAAAAAAAAAACAAATTAACACTTTAACGCGGGAAAAATTATTGTTGTTCTTCACTGATTTTGAAAAGTAATTGTATTTTCAAATAAAAAGTTCTGCCTATTTACTACTTGGTTTTAATTTCCGCGCACTATTTGAGAAAAGTACTATACAACCCTTGGCCACAACTAACTGGACTTACGTATTTGTGCCTCGGGTTCGCCTCGGCCCACATTTACACGTTTGTCCGTCATGCCTCTTTTGCTGGCAGCTGCAGTAATGTACTATTACGTCGATGTTTCTCCAAATAAGCGATATACAAATATGCGCGTCATCGATGCCGAACATTATGCTAAATTACAAATTCCCCACGTTACCTACAAAGTTTTTGACAAAAACCTCTCTAAGTTTCGGTTTACCTTTTTAGTCAACTAAATGGCTTACACCGATGATGTAAGCCATTAAGTTGACGAGTACGAGCTTTAGGCAAGCAAAACAACTGATATTGTTGGAATTAAAGATGAGAAACTAAACAAAGAAAAACTGACAGGGTGGTCCACAAATAGAATTAACAGGTACAGGTTCATACCACGCCGGCACGGTTTTAAGTGATCTTACTCTGTCTTATCAACGGTCTACAGGTATGTTATTTATTAGTTGGTGTCAAATCATCAGAACCTTAAATAATATTTAAATTATTAACATTTACTTATCTCAGCTTCGTAAGCAGTACGTAGACAGTTATATCAATGCCGTTTTTGGATTAAAATTATGTGCCACTGAAACCTTTGGGTTTGTTGACGGACACACTCTCGTTTCTAACCTGACCGTGGTTTAGGTTTTATTTATAACTAGCGGCCCGCCCCTGCTTCGCAAGGGTGCAACTTTTTTTTAGATTTTCCTATATTTTCTTTCATACAAACCTTGTCCTGACAATACCGAACACAACAAAAAAAGAATTAGCAAAATCGGTTCAGCTGCTCTCGAGATACGATTAGCAACACATTTATCAACACATTATACTTATTATAGACTAGCGGTCGCCCGCGGCTCCGCCCGCGTGGATGTCGGTTACCGCTGCAAAAAGCCTACCCAGGAAAGACACGGTCAGCAAAATGATTCCCAGGTCAATTCACAGACACCGACAGTAACATCGACGACGCAGTCATTATCCGCAGGCTGCACAGATTGTCTTTCTGTGTATGTTAAAAGTTAATATTGATGAAAATATTTAAATGTAAAAAAGTCCCGGAGCGCAACCCGTTGTTTTAGGATAGATAACTAAAGCGATTATTGTAGAGCTTCTCTATAAACAACATTTGACGTTAAATTAATTTCAGGTAACAAAATATACTGATGGTCGGGAGCCCCGACCAGTGATAGGGCAACGTAAAGTTGCCCATGCGTAAAACATTCTTTTCGTAAATCAATTCCTACTAATTTGATTGTAATATTTTAATTTCGCCATAACTTCAAAACCAAACGTCCAATTTTAATCATTCAAAGACCGAATATTATCTACATAGACTGTACGTAGTGATGAAATTATTTTGATAAGGATTAATAGCATGAGTAAAATAAACGCGTTTAAAAATGTAGTCCAAAAAAAATTCAAGATTTTTAAATAAAGAAATGGTTGTTGTGCCTCACTCGACATAAATAGGTATAGTGTGTCGCCGACTTTTTTGTAGATATTTATAAGATCTACAATTAATTACAACATTTTATGGTTCTATCTTTTATAGTTCAGGCAGCTTACGCAAAATAAGTAACTTTTCTGGTTGATTTTTTACACTTTTTGTCCGAAAAACCCAAATATCTTACGGAACCCTATTTTTTTCCAAAATAAAATATAGCCTATGCTACGTTATGTGTAGCTTTCGAATGGTGAAAGAATTTTTAAAATCGGTCTTGTAGTTTTTGAGCCTATTCATTACAAACAAACAAACAAAGTTTTCCTCTTTATAATATTAGTGTAGATGTCAAAGTTATAAAACACGCGAATATGGCCTTTTTAACGTTTTTAACCTGAGGTATTTTGATATCAATGGTCCACCATTAGTTTTCAACAAGAAGTAGTACAGAATAACGGTTTTGCTTTCATAGTTTTTAAATCGCTACCTACCTACATTCAACAGGCCGTACAGTCACCGCAGGCACATGTGCATAATAAAAAATCGACTTAAAATTATTTTTGTTAAACTTACCGTGAATTTGAGATTCTTGTTCTGTGATTAAAATTCCAAGACGATCCTCATCAGTTGTGGTAATTCTACTCTCCAATAACTTAGGTTTCTTTTCGGAGTACGGCACTGCTTGCTCATCGACAAATTCTGTAGAAACCTCAACTTCATTGGCGACTGTAAAAGTTTTTCTAATTTTTTGTGATTTCGTTTCTGGTAAATGTAATTCAGTTTCATGTTGAAGACTTCCACTGTCTGTAATTATTAGTGGCGTTACACTAGTTGTTGTAATTTTTGTGGTTTCAGTCTGTGTTTTTGGTGTTATTAAATCTTTAACTTGAGTTTCTGCTACGTTTTCAGTGCATTGTACGTGTGTTAATAATGTTATAGACTTTTCAGCCTTAGCAGATTTTATTTGGTCTATTCTGAAAGTGTCTTGTGAATCTTCTTGTGTAATTTCGTCAACAGTTATACTTTCTGTGGTATTCAAAGTTACTGATGCTTTTTCCAAAGGTGCTATATGTTCAAAGTTTGAACTTATTTCACTTTCGTGTACAACTACAGAACTTTGGCTAATAGGTCGCATTTCAATGTGTTTTCCAGTAACGTTTATTTCTTCACGATCTAAAGATTTTATCGATAAAATATTCTCACCGACAACAATTTCAGTTTGTTCAATTGGTTTCATTTCTAACAGTTGTTCCGTTACTTCTTTGGTTGGTTCGTTAATAACAGTCATATCCCATGGCGTTTCTTCCGTGACATTTTCAGTTACAATGTAGGACTTGTGAGCTTCAACGTCTAAAGACGCGGTATTATTATCTGGTTTTAGGAAACTAGGTAAATCTTCAATTTTCTCAACAACATCTGGTTTAATGCTATATATTTCTTGATGAGGAATATGACTTTCATCTGCTTTTTCCGCTTTTTGCTCATTTGGATTATCAAATGCTTCTGGTTTTTCTCCTGCTATAATTTCAAATTGCTGAATTGATTTCATTTCAGTTAACGCTTTTTCAGCGGTTTTATAGTTTTCTTCACGGATCAATATTTCATCAGAAACCTCTTGCACCACATTTTCAGAAGTATTATAGCTTTTGTGTAGTTCGAGTTCGTATCGAATTTCACTTTCTGTAGGTTCAAAGTTGACATCAATACTTTTTAAGCTCTCGATTGGATGAGGTTGAATATTAACAAGTTCTGTAAGAGTATCTTGCTTCTGCGAAGCTTTCTCGTCTTTAGTAATTTCATCTTTTAAAATTTCAAATTCCTCCATAGGTACAGTTTCTGTTGTGGTGATGTGGTTGATAGGTTTTATATCCACTTTTTGTTTTCCGCTTATTGGAGCGATTTCATGGGGCATATCTTGTTCTTTCTCTTGCCCAAAGGTGTCTGTTATAGTAATATGTTGTTTAGGCTCGATTACAATCCCAGGTACTTCTTGCTGTGGTGCTTTCTCTTGGGATAGAGTAACTTCCGATTCTTTTAAAGTTATTTCCTCAATTTGAATTGGTAAATTAGTGATATATGTTTCTTCAACTTGCCTGAGTGAACTTATTCCTTTAGTGTCTATCAGGTTTTCTGACTCCGTTATTTCAACTTCCGTTACTGTAAGATGTTGACCTACTTCTAAGTTAACTGAAGGAATAAGTTCTTTTACTTTTTCAAAAGCCTTTAATTCTGTTGGCCTTTCTTCGTAGTTTGTCTCTTGTACATGAAGTGGTTTCACAGCTTCTACAGTAATATCGCCGATTTCTGTTTTTTTATTGCTAATCAAATCCATGTTTTCTTCAATTTCTGATACTTCTAATAATTCGGTATTTATGTGTTTATGTGTAGTTAAGCTTACATCGTTTGTTACGGCCTTTGGTATTTTATTTTCTTTTAACGCCTCTTCTTTTTCTGCTAATATATTTTCTGATATTTTTAAGCAATCCCTTGGCTCTACACTTATACCGACTTGAACTGATTTCATTTCATTAATAGACTCTAATATAACCTCCTTTTCGCTCGAAACGGTTTCATTAACACCAATGCTTGCATGCAATGGCATATCAACCGTAGGTTTTATTGTTCTAGTCTCCGGTATTAATCCTTTTGTTTGGAAAGCTTCTTCTTTATCAGAAGATGTAATTTGAGTTATATTAACGTAATTTTTAGCTTGGAAACTTAAATTGACCGTCTCACCTTTAATCGGAGCCATTGTTTCTAATGATTTTTCAGATTCTGTAACAATTGTTTCGGTAATATCAACCGATTTTTGCTCTTCAATAACACCTGTCGATTTTCGTTCAGTAACCACATCTTTTTCATAAGCATCTTCGACTTCACAAACAAATGGTTGTATTTCTTCGATAGCTTCTTGCACTCCATGTGTTGTTGTCGCACTTGTTAGTGTATTTTTAGGTGTATGGAAACCTTCAACGTCTTGACTGGTTAGCACTTCTGTACTTAGTATAGACTGTTTTTCACTAATTGAAGAATGAGCGGTTGTAGAGAAAGGTTCTGGTAGTTCACCCAGCGCATTCTCTTTTTCGTTTGTTTGTATTTCTGTGATTTCTTTAGCTGTAGTTTCAATTATATTTTCGGTCGCTTTGTGTGAATCTGTTTTAGTATCTATTAAATTCGTTTCCTTTTCACCGACTAATACTTCTGTCCTATGTATGTGTTTCTGTAGATCATCACGAGTCAATGAAGCTTTTGATGTTTTGACAGTAGTATCCTTAAAGTCCTCAACATTACTAGAGACTATAACTTCAGTATCAATGGAACTACTATATGGAACATAGCCAATTGCAGCGTCGTATTTTGGTTGTAATGCTTGCGCGTCAAATTCTTTTTCTTTGTCAATAGTTTCAGTATAACTTGTTATGACAGCTTCAGTTTCAGTAATGTCTCCACTAATAGTAGATGTAGTCAGCGGCTGTTCATGTATCAAAGATTCACTTTCACCAAGTATGATTTCCATTTGTTCGAATGTATTTTTGAATATAGGAGTTATATTTGAGTTTTGTAATACGATTTTCTCATCATTGAACTCTTCAGGTATTTCACTTGTTATAACTTCTATAGTATGAGCTGTTTTTCCATATATTTCATCAATTCTGGGCAATGCCTTTTTGTAATCCATTTTTAACTTATCGGTGTCTTCCATATTATCAGAATGTGAAATAACTTCTGAAGTTTCTAAACTTTGCTGGCAAATTATAGAGACTTCCGCTTGTTGGTTATCAGGTACTTTTTTTGCTGATAATACATTTTCCTGTTCTATAGCTTGTTTTTCATCATACTGAGGTGCTTGTAATGTTGACAGAGATATAACGGGTTTTTTCAAATTATCTGTCTCTTTCTTAACAAATTTTTCTTCCGAAGAATGAACCATAATTTCCTCTTGACATATAGCTTCTGTTACTGTAGCTCCTTGTTTAGCATTAGCCCATGATAAATTATTCATACTTTCTATAACTTCCGGCGCGATTTCAGTTCTATTTTCTTCAACCAAAATAGCCTGATTAGAGTCAATGTTCAACGAAGCCAAAACTGTATTCGTTTTGAGATTAGTATCTAATTCATTTTCTTTTTCGTTGTAATTGGTCGTGCTTACAATTAATTCGTTGTGAGCAATGTTTTGAATACTGGCTTTTTTTGGTGCATCTTTAATAATGTCATCAGTATAACCGACACTGGAATCTACTGCGACTTCCGATAGTACAGCAACCGGCCGCCCAGTAATGTGTGTAGACGCTGTAAAGGTTTGTGGTAGTGTTTTAATATTATAATCACTTTCTTTTTCGTGGTGCAATATTTCCGTAACCTTAAGACTTTCTTCAGTTGGAACTATCTCGGGATTTAGATACTTTAAATCAGGTTGAACATTATTTTGCAAAACAGATTGGCTATCTAAAGTTTCATTTTGAGATATTTGCAAAGGAATCAAATTATTAGAAACGATTTGTGCTTCTTCATAATTTGGAGTCAGCGTATCAAGATTTGAAAGAGTATCACGAGAGTTTACTTCCGAAACTACTGCAATTTTACGATCTGAGTCCATGTCCATCTTTGCAAATGTGGTTGGCTTTGGTTTATCGGCATCGAGATTTTGTTCACTTAGACTTGTAACAACTTCAGTAATATTTAAACTTTCTTTGCCAATAAAAACAGCTTCAGCTGCACTCTGCATAAAAATATTTTCTTGCAGCTGTTGAAGCTGGTCCTCTACATTTGTTTGAAGAACTGTTATTTCTTTTTGTAAATCCCTTGTCTCCGACGCATTTTCAGACAAATTTGGTTGTTCGGCCATAAAATCTATTTGATCAGCTGTATTTACTTCTTCAGATAACGGAGTCTTCAAAGGATGGCTAGATGCTGACTGAGCATGCACAGTTTCAGGCATTTTATTTAATGTTAACTTATTTTCACATTCCGAAGATTCAGTTTCAGAAACATTTATTGATAAATTCGGAATTAGTGATGAAAGTACAACCTCGGGTTTTCTTGATTTATATTCTTCAGTAGATTCTTTGTCGTGTATAAGAGGATATGTGATAATTTTAGCACTAGAAGTTATAACGGTTTCCGTTGCAGAGTCCTCTATTGGCTTTTCTGATGTTTTGATGTCGTCAGTAGAAGTCATTCCTAATGTCTCGGAAGTTATAAGTGGCTCAAATGCCTTAAAATCTAAATCAGCTTTAGCTGTTACTTTATCATCTTTTAATACGAGGTCTTTTTCACTTTCATGAACATTGACTTCATGTACAACATTTTTATCTAAAGCTGATATTGCAATGTCAGCATGAGAACCAAGAGTGGATCTTGTTTCTTCCAACGTAGTCTCCGAATCTTGTACACTAGTTTCTAAATTAAATGTATGTTGAAGTTCATTGATACCGACGCTGGCATTTTTAAGAACTACGGTATCAGCTAGAAATTCTGATTCCTTAATGTGCGATGTTGTGACTGTGTTATGCAGGCCAGTATGCAACATTATGTCGTTACTAACTGAGACTTGGGCAGGCATTTCTTTTGCTGAAAATTCTCCTTCTTTTTCGTGTAGTTCTTCGATAGATATAACTAAACTATCTTTCGATGCAATGTCTATATTTGCTTCCTGTGCCGGTGGCAACTTAAGTGCTGATAGAATGCCTTCCCGTTCTTGAACATTGTGCACTTCTGTTACAACTTGATTTGAAACGAGAACATCTTTACGTGCCATTTCGGTGGGCACAATCAATTCAGGATAATATTTTCCAGACTTATCTTCAACAAACACTTCACCAACTTGTATTGATTCTAACAAATTGAAATTAAGTTTAGACGTTGCTGTTTTTTCAACGTTTACAGGTTCTACGTCGCTTTCTTTCATTTCTTCATTTACCTCAAGAACATTTAGGCCCACCAAAGGTGAAAATGCAACAGTAGCATTTGATTTTTTTGTTGGTGAGTCACGAAGCGGTGACTCTTTTATAGATATTATTTCCTCGGTTATGTTAAGTGCGTCTTTTAAAATCATAGTAGTTTTCGCATTTTCTGTATGCTTTTCCTCTTTTTTGAAGTCTGATGTAGATATGTTAGCATGGATTTCCGTTGTTACAAATGATTCTGCAGGTACAATACCTTTGTTTGCAATATTTTCAGTAATGCTTTTATTTATTTGGTAGTCATCTACAGAACTACTTATTTCGACTTCTGTTACTACTAATGGCTCAATTTCGTTTACTGATGGTTTAATTGTTAATTTAGCATTGTCTTTAATTTGCAGCTGTGATTCCTTTTCATGGACTTCTTGTACATCGGCGATTAAAGAATAATTTGTATCAAATTTCAGGTTCGCTGTAACATCGGTAATTGTCTTATCAGAAAGAATATGGGTCACCTCGCTGGCAGGTACTATCTCAACCTTGTTTTCAGAAATATCCGTAGCAATTGTAGTAAGGTACGGTATTTCATCTTTTTCAAGTACATCGGTTTCGTCCTCAATGTAATGTTCTTGTTTTTCCTTTGATCGCATGGTTTTTAGCGTAATTAGTTGTTCTTTTGATGATGAATCTTCTAATTGCTGTTCTTCAATAGATATTTTCTGTTTAGTGTGTTTTTTGCGTTTGACTTGTTCTCTTTCTTTGATATCTGTGAAATTATAGTATAGTGTTTGAGGTGAATTTTTAAATAGAACATAATAAGAAAATCATATTGTTAAAAATTGGCGTGTGTCTTTATTTAAGTATATTTGATAAAGTTATGTTAATTATATACATGAACATAATTAATGTTAATACTTACTTTAAATTCTGCTTGAGTCACACGTCATTAATATAAAGTAATTATTATTGAAAATGAAGCACATTCTTGAAGGCAAACGAAGTAATTTAATGCTGTATAGAATAAAATGACACACGATTAAGCTGGTTTTATATGCGAAAACAAATTCAACACACATCATCATTTCATTTCACTGAAGTTAAAATTTGATTATTAGATATATTCTTTGAATAGAATGAGAAACCTGTCAGATGATGCATGGTGTTATGTAGGACGATGTCTATCGTTGGTCGTTGGCGAGTTTGGTAGTGCAAGTGTTACGACTGATGTGCGGATAACTTTACCTTATAGAACAAGTGAACATCACTCGTTGTCGTTGCATGAATTAAAACAACTTTTTCCGACTTATTTTTTATCTACTGCAATGGAATCTCCTAAGAGAGCCTGCATTAGAGGATTCCATTGCAGTTGATAAATAGTGAGAAAATATCTCATTACTAGTAATAATAAGGCATAAGTCATCGGAATGACTTACGTCAATTATACAGTTCAATTTCGGCGCTTACATCTGTTTATATATAAATTCCTACTAGGAATTTCAAACATGTTCTATTAAACGTAAAACAGGAATAAATAAAAAAATCGCCCAAGTGCGTGTCGGGCCACGCACAGTGTAGGGTTCCGTAGTAGCCGTTATCACAATATAGTACGAGTCTTTTGTTCTTTGGTCCTAAAAAAAACCCGCATAGAAAATATATTATGACAAGGGTCTCCAGAGTAAAACAAAACTAACACATAACGTAATCACAAAGGTCAAACAAAGTTCGTTTGTGACTTCATATGTACTCGGATAAAATGTTACCCGTTAGTACAGCGCCATTATTGTGAAACATGATAATTTATTATGGTTTTTCAATGCAAGTCTTTACCCATTATAAACAAGCAACTCTTTCATCTTAATCACTAAAGGATTAATGTTAAGGATTTTGTATTTGTTACAAAAATATTCAACACCCATGTTCAACGACTGTTACTGCTAAACCAATTAAAGCTATAATGTTCCTTTAAAGTTCATGAAATGCACTATCATAGTGAATTTTTCCAGATTTTACAAGCCAGCAATTAAGCTTTTAGAGGGGGTGGGGGGGGGGGTGTATTGGAACAAAAATTTGCACTTTAAAGTTTAATATTTCGTAAGAAAAAGAAATTAAGCAACCCCCAAGTCATTTTAGAAGACCTATTCAACGATACCCCACACGATGGGGTAGACGACGAAAAAAATATGCGTAATTGATATACACACCTCTACAAAATTACAGCGTTCTAGTACTAACGGTCTCTTAGCGAAACCTCGGATAGACAGACAGACGGACATGACGAAACTAGAACGGTTCCTTGTCAGAACTACGGAACCCTAAAAAAATACGTGTACAAATAAAATAAGTATCTTGAAAATATGAAATGTTGTCAATTAATAGGTATAAATAGTAGTCAGTGTACAGGTAATAGTAGTTAACTCTTACTTAAAAGGGAGATCAATTTCAGTATGACATCGTCCTACGCTACACTGAACTCTTATGCAGAGTGGAAAATTGTAGGTACCTACTTTGATACGTAATTTCGAGGATAAATACTTAATGTCCTTACGTATTGGCAATGCATGGAGGCATCTTTTTATAAGCGTTTCGTTCTTCCACCCTGTATAAGCGATGAATAAACTGTAGAAAATGAGTCGTTTGAAAAACTGTTTGCAGACATATTTTAATGCTACCATCAAAATATATGTGTGTACATATAACAATCACATGCTAACAGAAAGCATATAATGTATAATTCTTATTTGCCATGAATTAGTATCATGCGCATTTTAAGATAAAAGCCATATATTATTTTCGTTTTGTATAAAATTATCTGTGCTGATTCAAAAACATCTAATGTGCGTTTGCTTGTTCTGTGTAATGCCAAATCATATTAATAAATAACATAACGATAAACTTTGGTGCCAGACACTGCGTAAAGACTTATTATCTTGGTCTATTGTATGGATAAAACTTTTTAAGATCTTTTAAGTCCATAAACTACATTTCCACTCAATTTGCAAGAATTTTTTTGCAATAAGCAAGCGACGCTACAAAAATAAAATCAGCACACCGTGATTTTGTTGTTGTAAATACGTATGTAAAGTCAAGGCAATAATTAGTAGCCAGCTGCTGCAGTAAGTCAGCTGGCATTTCTTAACAGTTGTATGAAATGACTATAACACGGCAAATTGACATAGGATGTCAATTTGCTTAGTAATAAATTTCCCTGTCTTTACCCACCAATACATTTTTTTTTAATTCATAGTTTATTTAATTCTTGCCTATTAAATTAAAGCAAAAGAGTACACTCCATTCCATCCCGGCATTTTAGCTTAAAACATTCAAAGCGTGAGTTGTAAAAAACGGCCATAATATATTATTTAAGTACATAAACTATTTAAATAACTCACCTTGAACAACTTCCGATATTTTGGTAGTATCTAAAACAAATAATATTTAATCAATATCAAAATGTTCCTTGTTTGTCATTCATCAGTCATCATTCTTTATCATCATTTAGACGGTGCAGTCGAAATTCAACGTGAATGACTTGCAGGTTGCAGGTACAGTCAACCGCAAATCGCTGGTGTCACCTGCACTACGAACATCACCTTTACTGTCCTTATCGTTTCGACATAAAGACTCAAACTCAAAGCATTTATTTCAAACCATTTACAGGCACTTTTAAATTGTCAAGGAGTTGGTCAGTCAGAAAGGCGAAGCTAGTAGATACTCCATGGACATTCTTTTAAGTAAAATAAAAAGTTGCTTACACCATTCATATTTAAAAGTAAGAGTGTAATTTTTTTTCCGTGTGGTTGACCGTAAACTATACGTTGAAAATATGTTTGATCAAAGAGTGTAGGTCACTGTAATCTACTAGAACCAAAAGATACTGACTCATCACAAGATTCATTCTGAAAAAAGATACTTAGTAAGTAACACATTATGTATTACTTATAATGCATAATGTGTTACCGTATCTAGTCATATTATCAACCTATATTGTACAGACGCCAGCACATCAAGCTACTACAATCTGTCAAATTTCTTTGATAGATTTTCAACTTTATCGCTAAAGTATAAGGTTCAAAGTTGATTGGGAAAATTTGACAGTTTCGGGTAGGTTGATGTGCTGGCGTCTGTACTTCTATTGTTCTAATAATGTTCCCACTGCTGGGACAGAAGCCTCCTCTCTGTGAGAGGGCTGCAGTGCGGTTTGGTAGAAGTCACGTATGTAATATAAGTACTTATGTATATAATATAATTTGCGGTTGCGTGCGTAGCAGTGTTACCTTTTATAACTGTAGCTGTGTGTATCTCTGCCGTATGTTCAGCTGATGATTGCACTATAACCTGTAGAATAGAAAGATACAAGATTTGAGATTTGGAAGTGAGTTACATTCAGCCAAGAATTTTACCTCTCTTTGATTTGCTCCGTCAATACAAATTGATTGTACAGTTTAAGTAATCCGTGACGACTCGCAATGCTCTGCCACGGAAATAGTCAAAATGATTCGGATACTATTCAGTTGTTAACTTGTTGTGTTTTTTTAAATATTTCTGCCCATGTATTTTTATCAACTATATACGGGTAGAGGTTAGAAATTGAAATAAATATACAGTTTTTGTACCTCTTGCGCCTCTTTTTGTTCCCAGGAACGTGGTTTAAAATCTTCTGGATAGAAATGCGCAATCACTTCTTCGACTGACGAATGTTTTAACTCTACCATTTTCAAGAACGCACGGAATCCAACTTTGGCTGCGATTACATCTTCATCCTGAGTGGTTTCTTCCGTAAGTACTTCGGTAATAAGTGCGCCATGTCCTTGTCGTTCTACTAAACGAACTAAAGCTGACTGAGATTGTGGAACTCTTAATGCTGGGAAATATTGAGAATCATACAGACTTTCTATTTGTTCTGTCGTGAGGCCGTTTCTCATCATGAAACCTATTTTAGCTAATTCTCTTAGTGGTGATTCACCGGGACCAAACTCTTTAGCGTTAATTACTTCTAATAGTTCATTAATCTCTGCAACAACTCGTGAATCTCCCTCTACCATTCTGATAATGCCTTTTTGGGTTTCATATGAGTCTTCAAACGGCTGTACCATTTCTTCCTTTTCTGGTTGCGACAATATTAAATATTCTTGTGGAGTAACGATCGGCTCTGCTTTATCTTCCCTTGGTTCTGATTTCTCTTTTTTATCAGCTTTTTTATAAGTTGCAACATCCACGGTTTCAACATAGTCAGCTTCAGTAACGACTGTTTTTGCTTTGTGTTTATCAATTTTTTTCACTGTTTTGGGTTTTTCCATAACCTGGACTTCTTCTGTAACAACTGCAGAATCTATTACATCTTCTGTAACCTTAGCAGTTACTTCCGTAACTATCTCTTCTTCACGCTTTATGACTTTTTCTTTCTTATCTTTCTGTTTAAGATGTTTTGCTTTTCGCATCTTGTCTGCAGTATCATATACTGTCAGTTTAGCTTTAGTAATAGCCATACCTATGTCACTTACGGCTTTACACATGTATGTTCCTTCTGAAGCTTTTACACACTTTTTAACCGTGCATGTCGTACGATTATCTTTATTTTCGATTGTATAACGTTCATCTGTTCTTATGACTTTGTCGTCTTTGTACCAAAGTATTTCTGAAATAATAATAAAATAAACATTTGCATTCATTTCTCTTCCATAATGGCGGTTTGTAGGCGCCAATTTAAGTATTATCTCTAAACAGAGTCAACGAAGTTGTACGTGAGTTGTAAATTATTTAAGACTTACACAATTTTCTCAACAGAATAACATTTTTATTTTATATGAGATAGCATACATGAGTTATATTACCCACTAATTATACTTCTATCTTCTATTAAAACACGTTGACCTTTTTATATTTTACTATCATAAAAAAGTTGCAGTCTTGGTATATTATTTAGTATCTAAGTAACTAAAGGAATTATCAAGTTAAAAACCCGTAATGACAAATTTTCGAGGGTTTTGAATCATGAAGTGCATCCCCATCATAATATACCTGGGGTAGGATTTCCACTGTAAACAGCTTCGAAAGTAACGGTTTCTTCTTCGTCAACACGTTCTCCTAGTATTTCTTTCACAAACGTAGGTACTGCTTGAGTTGCTGTGACCAAAAATAAGTAGTTATTAACATATTTCTAAGATTTAAGTAGGCATGTATAAAATTGTAATTTGATATCTATAACGATTAAATTACACCTGATATTTAAGGGTTTAAAAAATAAAAATATATTTAAAGTCAGTAACAATTCTTGTTCCGCAAATATTTTTTTTAAGTAACGAACTTACATACTGCCTCAAGTAAGTACGAGGTACCAGCGCGGCCTTTTCCGCCTGATCACTTAAAAAATTTTTCGCCTATATCCTGCGGCGGCGCCACGTCACGCCCCTTTAAAGTTTTCGCTTATTACGAATGCGATAACGCAATTAGTTGCAACCTGCTCTGCGCAGCTTAGTGTCGCATCACTCCTTTTGTGAATTTTACGGACGATTTATTTGACCTTGGCGCGCTTACTAGAGAGCGCTTCTATTTTTTGAGTGCAAGCAAACACTAACTAAGTGGTGATCAGGCGGGAGTGTTCGCGATAGTACCTATGTTAATTATCCGACAGCGGAGCAGAATGAAATTTAATTCTGAGTCAGAATTAAGAATAACGGTATGGCTGTCAAAATCAGTTTCTGTTACCTTTTAACGCCGCTTGTAATTCCTCCATGTGTGTAACCCATTCTGGCTTTCGGTATTCCTTGGTTCCAATTATACCTTTAAGATAATACAAGAACATTTTTAAATATTATATTTATTTACCTTCATAATGTCAATAGTAGGCAACTGCCTACTATTACAAAAAAAAAAAAACGAAAATACGGAATCAACGACTGTTGATTCCGTATTTTAAAAACGGTTGTGTAACTGAAAGTATAAAAATGAAACACAAGGAAATAATCAAACTAATTCGAGTCCCGTGAACAACGCATTTGATTTTAAGTTTAAACACCAATTATTTTGCGCACGGTGGTGATTAACTTAATATCAAATTGCAAATAAAAGTTTCAAAAGCCTGCTTCAACTCGCACAGCACACATCTCTTGCTGTACGTGCAACGTTTGTCACTGAAGCTTACCTAACCAACCAAAATATTATTTTACAAAGTTAAGAGTGACTGCTCTGTTCGGTTTTATATCTTATTATAATAAGTGTTTAGTGTAAACAGTAAATGTACGTAAGTATGGGTTCGAAGGAAAAGGAAGAATAGGTAGGTTTATAATAAATATTCATACATCTTTTTTTTTTATAATCGAGCAACTGAAAACTTCTGCAACTGTAAGCATAAAATTTGAATTAATATAGAACTTTAAAATAAGTATGTATAGCCTAGGAATAATATACTTACTTTCAACAGAAAGTGCTGCAATTGTCGCAGTTACTCCCAGGGGATTAAATGCTTCAAATATTATTTCCCCGGTGTCGTCTTGATACACCTCAGGTATAATTAATATCGAAGTGCCATCTTCCATTTCTTCTATTTGATATTCTTGCGACTGAATTATCTCCACACCTTGTTTGAGCCATCTTACTTGAGGCTTGGGTATACCTATAGCCTTTGCTTCAAATCTATAAAAATATTAGTAATTTCTTATGAACAAAACCAAGAACCACATTCCCGCTACGTTGTTGTGTAATTAAAGCTGGGAAGAGCTTCCTATGCTGTACATAGCGCAACCAAAAACCAAACATTTCTAGAAACAAGCTGGTTGGGAGAGCACAATACTATCTGACTAGGTACGTGACACCCTAGAAAAATGCCCCATGGAAGCACCCGAGACCACTGCAAAAAAACTAATTGGCATAATGGGAGGATTAGATCCGACCATCACCCAATGTGAGTGTTGTTCAGACCCACTTGTTGGAATGCACTCCACTGATGCAGCGAATAACGTGGGCACCAGCTCAGACCAGTTACATAAAAAGTACCATTGATTAAAAAAAGAAGCTTCATATGATGGCATATGAAGCTTCTTTTTTTTTAGGTATGGACCTACTTCCATTCAACGACTGGATTTATGCAGTGCGGTATAACTTAAAACTAGATTGGGATAAACTAATAGCATGCTCTAGATTAGTGGTTGCAATAATAGGTATTAGCAAATAAAAAAATCATTCCAGACCTGGTTAATTCTCCTTCTGTAGTAGTAACTACTGTTGGTAATGCTCTTACAATGCGCGGAGCAAATTCCTCTATGTCACTCGTTTTCTGTGAAATGAATTGGTCACGGTATTGTTTTTATTTTCATTTAAGGCTGGTCGTGGCTTTGACGAGCAAATCATGCTACATATCAGGCGGAGTGTCGGGGTAAAAATGATATCTAGTAGATAATTTATCGAATGCAATTTTTTTAAGTTACAGTTGATATGCTCCATTTATTACACCGGAACGAACATTGAGATGTAACTTAAAAGTATTTTAGATGCTTAATTAAAGGGAAAAGTTATATAAAATCGAGTTTAATTTGATTCTATGTTTCAGTCCAAAAAAAAAACAAAAAAAAATACTAACTGGAGGTAACTAAAGACTGTATACTAATATATAACAAAAAAAAAACTGTAGTCGCAACTGTAACAGTGATTGAGAACAATGGATACAAAATTCACAATGAGGGGCACCTAGTGGCTACAAAATTGTAGAGCTATTATGTATTGTCTTACCTCATCACTTAGTATATCTTCCTCTGAGGCACTTGGCACATATTCGTATGCTAGAAAATAAAACAAAAACATAGTAAGAACGAAGACTCTGTTCTACAAATAACATTATTCACCAGTGCTTAATTCCTGTGCAATATTCTTTGGCCGTTAATGTGTTAAAAATTCCCGTCTTAGATCGCTTTACACAACCCAATAAAGGGAATTATACAACCACAACAACAGGATGCGTCGCAGTTAACATTCATGAAGCTATCATAACACAAGCATTTTTTAATTCCATATTTTTAAACTAAACTTTATATTTTAATGCTGTAGGTAAATCCATCATATGGATTTACTGTTGTAATTAACGAATGATCGGTAACTTGTATCTATAATTAAATAATTATGTATCACTACACTACGCTTCTTATTTTTAAGAATTGAACTCATTGTTACATTTTGTTTTAATTCAAGCTTTGAAAATATTCATTCTCAACACTGCAGTGTCGATTAAAATCCAAACTTCAAATTGTTCTACAGATGCATGGCAAGTGTCAATGTTTTTAGGTGCCTGGGGTGAATTAATATGAAACAAAAAACATACACTCCGTATATTTAAATAAACATGCAAACTATTTTTCATGCAATGATGAAAGTAGAATTTACATCGCTACCTTCAATTTCAACAGTACATTCGCAGCTACAACTGCCAAATTCGTTTGTAGCTACACAACGGTATATTCCTGACATTTCGGGGAAAGCTTCTTTTATGCATAATTCACATAGGCCTGATCCTTGTCGGGCCACTGTTATATCTCTAGCTCTTTGAACATGTGTACCACCATGATACCAATCTATTCGTGGCCAGGGTTGACCCTTGATTTTACAAGAAAGTTTTATTGGTTCCCCATCCATTATTATAATAGAGTCTAAAGGAGTAATAATTATTGGCGCTTGCCCAATAAATTCTTTATCTTGTTGTTCTAGCAGTGAAGCAGAACATGAAACAGATCCTGCAAAGTTTTCTGCTCTACATGTAATGACTCCTAAGAAATCTTTGCTTATATTTTCAATACATAGACACGATACGTTTTCCCTGTCTGTTACATATATGTTAGTTAATTTATTTTGTTTAGCATATGTGGTTACTTCTCTTGTGTCTATGAACCATTGGAAGGAAGCGGTTGGACTTGATGTAACTTCAACCTCTAATAATACAATATCCCCTAAAATAACAGTTTTTGGTCGTAAAGGTATTATGAAAACAGGTGGCAAAATTTGGTCTTCATCGAATGATTTTAGTAGTTTAATAGAACTTCCTGATTTTGCAACCTTGTTATTTTTTTCAACAATCACTTCATATTTTCCTACTTTCTTTTTGTCAACTTTTTGTACTTTTATTGTTGATATCCCATTTTCAGTGTGAATAACACAGTCATCACTTTGTTCTACGAGTTGATTGTTGCGGTACCACTTCACAATGTTATCATCCGCAGGCTCATACACAACAGTCAATTCTAATGTGCTATTTTCCAATATGTTCAAAGCCTTAATTGGCTTAATTATCAATGGTCCCACCTCTGTAAAATAGTGTACTAGTTAATCTAAGTAATTTTAAAGACCATGAGGTCACATGCAACCTGACAAAATAAAGGGCACCAACTTTTGTGATGTTTTGCAATTTTAATTAAGTTAGTTATAACATGACCTTATTAAAAATAAAATAAATATTAATGCTTCCTTATGATTCCCATCCCCTAAAGCATCATAATACAAAAAAAAAACTGATTTACCAATTGTTATTTTATTTTTTGTTTAGGGGATAGAATAATAAGTATTATTAATAGAGTGATATTCCGTTGTAAAACACGAGTTAATCTAGAAGTAACAGAAGACATTAGAAATGTTTCTTTAAGTTAAATTTTAACTTCCTTTGAGAAATTGTTAACTAGCGTATCTGCCTTCTTGTTACATTTAAGAATTTTTGAACAATATGATTTCTAATGTCTTTTAAAAAACGTTTGGTGTACAGTTCTCAGAATTCAATCAATATTTTGATATTTACATCGCATTTGTTAGATACAAATTATGAACGTAACCATGCATCTGTTTGTAATAGACAATTTAAAGGACACGTTTTATTTTAATACCCTGTAATGACCTAACGTATCGTCTCATTTAATTCATTACAACTTGTTAATAAACTCGTACCTTTCTTTTTATCCTTCTGGATCTGTTTCTTGATTTGCTTCCGTTTAACAACTGTTGTTTTTTCTTCCTCAATTTCTTCAACTGGCTCATCTACTTTAAGTACCGTAGTTTCCTGAACGATAGTCTCTTCAACGGGCTTTTCTTTTTTATTCTTTTTCTTTTCTTCTGTCCTTATGTCAACAGTTACTTTTTCAGTTATGACGGTTTCCTGCTGAACTTCTTCAGACTTTTCAATTTCAGGAGCTTTTTGCTTTAGAATTGGTTTCAGAACCGTTTCCTTGGTTTCCACCACTGATTTCTCTTTTTTAATAGGCTTTAGTTGTATTTCTTCTGGTTTTTCCTCTTCTGGTGCTTTTTGCTTTGGAATTGGCTTGAGGACAACTTCTTCTTTAGGTTCCTCTTCCTTCGGGCGCCTTCTGCCGGTTGGCCACTTAGGCTCCTCGGGCTTAGCTTCTTCCACTACTACATTTTCCTTTTTGATAGGCTTTAGTTGTATTTCTTCTGGTTTTTCCTCTTCTGGTGCTTTTTGTTTAGGAATTGGCTTGAGGATAACTTCTTCTTTAGGTTCCTCTTCCTTCGGGCGCCTTCTACCGGTTGGCCACTTGGGCTCCTCGGGCTTGGCTTCTTCCACTACTACATTTTCCTTTTTGATAGGCTTTAGTTGTATTTCTTCTGGTTTTTCCTCTTCTGGTGCTTTTTGTTTAGGAATTGGCTTGAGGATAACTTCTTCTTTAGGTTCCTCTTCCTTCGGGCGCCTTCTACCGGTTGGCCACTTGGGCTCCTCGGGCTTGGCTTCTTCCACTACCTTTTCCTGTTTGATAGGCTTTAGTTGTACTTCTTCTGGTTTGTCTTCTTCGGGTGATTTTTGTTTAGGAATTTGTTTGAGGACAACTTCTTCTTCAGGTTCCTCTTCCTTCGGGCGCCTTCTGCCGGTTGGCCACTTGGGCTCCTCGGGCTTAGCTTCTTCCACTACTACCTTTTCCTTTTTGATAGGCTTTAGTTGCACTTCTTCGTGTTTTTCCTCTTCTGGTGCTTTTTGTTTAGGAATTAACTTGAGGACAACTTCTTCTTTAGGTTCCTCTTCCTTCGGGCGCCTTCTACCGGTTGGCCACTTGGGCTCCTCGGGCTTGGCTTCTTCCACTACCTTTTCCTGTTTGATAGGCTTTAGTTGTACTTCTTCTGGTTTGTCTTCTTCGGTTGATTTTTGTTTAGGAATTGGTTTGAGGACAACTTCTTCCTTAGGTTCCTCTTCCTTCGGGCGCCTTCTGCCGGTTGGCCACTTGGGCTCCTTGGGCTTAGTTTCCTCCACTACCTTTTCCTTTTTAACTGGCTTAAGTTGTACTTCTTCTGGTTTTTCCTCTTCTGGTGCTTTTTGCTTTGGAATTGGCTTGAGGATAACTTCTTCTTTAGGTCCCTCTTCCTTCGGGCGCCTTTTGCCGGTTGGCCACTTGGGCTCCTCGGGCTTAGCTTCCTCCACTACCTTTTCCTTCTTGACTGGCTTTAGTTGTAATTCTTCTGGCTTTTCCTCTCCTGGTGCTTTCTGCTTTGGGATTGGCTTGAGGACAACTTCTTCTTTAGGTTCCTCTTCCTTCGGGCGCCTTTTGCCGGTTGGCCACTTGGGCTCCTCGGGCTTAGCTTCCTCTACTACCTTTTCCTTCTTGACTGGCTTTAGTTGTACTTCTTCTGGTTTTTCTTCTTCGGGGGCTTTTTGTTTAGGTATTGGCTTGAGGATAACTTCTTCTTTTGGTTCTTCTTCCTTCGGGCGCCTCCGGCCAGTTGGCCATTTGGGCTCCTCGGGCTTAGCTTCCTCCACTACCTTTTCCTTCTTGAGTGACTTAAGTTGTACTTCTTCTGGCTTTTCCTCTTCTGGTGCTTTTTGTTTAGGAATTGGCTTGAGGACAACTTCTTCTTTAGGTTCCTCTTCCTTCGGGCGCCTTTTGCCGGTTGGCCACTTGGGCTCCTCGGGCTTAGCTTCCTCCACTACCTTTTCCTTCTTGACTGGCTTTAGTTGTACATCTTCTGGCTTTTCCTCATCTTGTGCTTTCTGCTTTGGAATTGGTTTGAGGAAAACTTCTTCTTTAGGTTCCCCATCCTTCGGGCGCCTTCTGCCGGTTGGCCACTTGGGTTCCTCGGGCTTGGCTTCTTCCACTACCTTTTCCTTTTTGATAGGCTTTAGCTGTATTTCTTCTGGTTTTTCTTCTTCGGGGGCTTTTTGTTTAGGTATTGGCTTGAGGATAACTTCTTCTTTTGGTTCTTCATCCTTCGGGCGCCTCCGGCCGGTTGGCCACTTGGACTCCTCGGGCTTAGCTTCCTCCACTACCTTTTCCCTCTTGAGTGACTTAAGTTGTACTTCTTCAGGCTTTTCCTCTTCTGGTGCTTTTTGTTTAGGAATTGGCTTGAGGACAACTTCTTCTTTAGGTTCCTCTTCCTTCGGGCGCCTTTTGCCGGTTGGCCACTTGGGTTCCTTGGGCTTAGCTTCCTCCACTACCTTTTCCTTTTTGACTGGCTTAAGTTGTACTTCTTCTGGTTTTTCCTCTTCTGGTGCTTTTTGCTTAGGAATTGGCTTGAGGACAACTTCTTCTTTAGGTTCCTCTTCCTTGGGGCGCCTTCTGCCGGTTGGCCACTTGGGCTCCTCGGGCTCAGCTTCTTCCACAACGTTTTCCTTTTTGACTGGCTTTAGTTGTACTTCTTCTGGTTTTTCTTCTTCGGGTGCTTTTTGTTTAGGAATTGGCTTGAGGACAACTTCTTTAGGTTCCTCTTCTTTCGGGCGCCTTCTGCCGGTTGGCCACTTGGGTTCCTCGGGCTTAGCTTCTTCCACAACCTTTTCCTTTTTGACTGACTTTAGTTGTACTTCTTCTGGCTTTTCCTGTACTGGTGCTTTTTGCTTTGGAATTGGCTTGAGGACAACTTCTTCTTCAGGTTCCTCTTCCTTCGGGCGCCTTCTGCCGGTTGGCCACTTGGGCTCCTCGGGCTTAGCTTCCTCCAGTACCTTTTCCTTCTTGACTGGCTTTAGTTGTACATCTTCTGGCTTTTCCTCATCTGGAGCTTTCTGCTTTGGAATTGGCTTGAGGACAACTTCTTCTTTAGGTTCCTCTTCCTTCGGGCGCCTTCTGCCGGTTGGCCACTTGGGTTCCTCGGGCTTGGCTTCTTCCACTACCTTTTCCTTTTTGATAGGCTTTAGTTGTACTTCTTCTGGTTTTTCTTCTTCGGGTGCTTTTTGTTTAGGAATTGGCTTGAGGATAACTTCTTCCTTAGGTTCCTCTTCCTTCGGGCGCCTTCTGCCGGTTGGCCACTTGGGTTCCTCGGGCTTGGCTTCTTCCACTACCTTTTCCTTTTTGATAGGCTTTAGTTGTACTTCTTCTGGTTTTTCTTCTTCGGGTGCTTTTTGTTTAGGAATTGGCTTGAGGATAACTTCTTCTTTAGGTTCCTCTTCCTTCGGGCGCCTTCTGCCGGTTGGCCACTTTGGCTCCTCGGGCTTAGCTTCTTCCACAACCTTTTCCTTTTTCACTGGCTTAAGTTGTACTTCTTCTGGCTTTTCCTCTTCTGGTGCTTTCTGCTTTGGGATTGGCTTGAGGACAACTTCTTCTTTAGGTTCCTCTTCCTTCGGGCGCCTTTTGCCGGTTGGCCACTTGGGCTCCTCGGGCTTAGCTTCCTCCACTAAATTTTCCTTCTTGACTGGCTTTAGTTGTTCTTCTTCTGGTTTTTCTTCTTCGGGTGCTTTTTGTTTAGGAATTGGCTTGAGGACTACTTCTTCCTTAGGTTCCTCTTCCTTCGGGCGCCTTCTGCCGGTCGGCCACTTGGGTTCCTCGGGCTTAGCTTCCTCCACTGCCCTTTCCTTTTTGCCTGGCTTTAGTTGTACTTCTTCTGGTTTTTCCTCTTCTGGTGCTTTTTGTTTAGGAACTGGCTTGAGGACAACTTCTTCCTTAGGTTCCTCTTCCTTCGGGCGCCTTCTGCCGGTTGGCCACTTGGGTTCCTCGGGCTTAGCTTCCTCCACTGCCCTTTCCTTTTTGCCTGGCTTTAGTTGTACTTCTTCTGGTTTTTCTTTTTCGGGTGCTTTTTGCGTAGGAATTGGCTTGAGTAAAACTTCTTCTTTTGGTTCCTCTTCCTTCGGACGCCTTCTGCCGGTTGGCCACTTGGGCTCCTCGGTCTTAACTTCTTCCAAAACCTTTTCCTTTTTGATCTGCTTCTGTTGTACTTCTTCCGGTTTTTCCTCTTCGGGAGCTTTTTGCCTTGGAATCGGCTTGAGGACAACTTCTTCTTTTGGTTCCTCTTCCTTCGGACGCCTTCTGCCGGTTGGCCACTTGGGCTCCTCGGTCTTAACTTCTTCCAAAACCTTTTCCTTTTTGATCTGCTTCTGTTGTACTTCTTCCGGTTTTTCCTCTTCGGGAGCTTTTTGCCTTGGAATCGGCTTGAGGACAACTTCTTCTTTAGGTTCTTCTTCCTTCGGGCGCCTTCTGCCTGAAGGCCATCTGGGCTCTTCTGGTTTAGCTTGTTCCACGGGTTTTTCTGTTGATTTGCGTCTCCATTCTGGTAAATCATCGACTTTTGTTTTTTGTTTTTGTTCTTTCTCTTCTTTTATTTTCAATATAGCAGTGTCTTCTTCGTATGTTAATATTTCTTCAGCTTCTTCAGTGTCAATTTTTTTTATCGATCCTTTTCTCACTTGCTTTAAAGTCA
This sequence comes from Gortyna flavago, assembly GCA_963669345.1. Taxonomy (NCBI): domain Eukaryota; kingdom Metazoa; phylum Arthropoda; class Insecta; order Lepidoptera; family Noctuidae; genus Gortyna; species Gortyna flavago. Next base: position 17,641,033 of record OY770125.1, read on the forward strand.
CATCTTCTATTCTTTCTTTTACCACTGCAGTCTTTTCAACCTTTGTAGGACGCAGTTTGATACTTTCTTGTGTCCAAGGAATCGAATCTTTTCTTTCGTCCCTTATAGTGGGTTTCTTTTCTTCTACACGAGGCTTTCTCCATTGAGGTCCTTTCCTTTGGTCTTCTTCTTCATCTCTGTTAGTTTGCAGTATTGTTACATCTTCCGTAGTGGACAAAGTTTCTACCGTTTTGTCCTCACGTCGGGGTTTCCTCCAAGATTTGGTTTCCAAGTTTTGGACTTCCTTAGTTGTGTTAATTTCAGTGTCATCTTGTATTCTCAAGAGGGAATTATCTTCCGTTTCTGTCACTTTCTCCGAAAATGAAGGTTTAGTTACTTGTTTTTGTTTTCTCCAATGCTTGACTTCAAGACTTTCTTCTTTCGTTTCTTGTGTAGTATCTATCTGGGATTGTTTACGCCAGGGTATGTTTGAAGCTAGTTTTTTTGTCTCTACATCTTGCAAATTTTGAATTTTTAGTAAATTACTTTCTTCGGTAGATTGATATAATGACTTACTCACTTGTGTTATATCAACATCTTCAGAACTCGAAATTGTAACATCGGTCTTGTCTTGGAACGTCTTCCGAATGGTTTTACGAGATTCTGAAAAAAAAAAAGAGTTTTTTAAAAGTACCAATTAGCACAAGTGGGTGGGTGACCATCCATTACATAACGTTAAGCCATTGGTCCTGGCTGTCATTCGTCGATCTTTGACAGTCATTATGAGTAATTAGAAGCCCAAATGTCTCGCAACCAGTCTTTCCAAGAGGTATTGTGTTGCCCAGTAACTGGCTTGTGAAGGTCAAATGGGCAGTCGTCCTTGTACAATACTGTATACATGTAAATAGGTAGAAAATAAACGCGCAAATATCGTGTTCCAGTAAGACCCGTAATACGCACATCAAGTTATTCATATATTAAAATAAACTTAGAAAATTTTATTACATAGATACTTACATAAAAAAAATAGTTTTTATACTTAGTAGAAATAAAAAAATAAATTACAATGTTCAAAAAATAAGACTTTTGTTTTTGGAGATTAAATAACGAAATGAAATTAAATGAAACATTATCTTTTAAATATATCTTTCATACGCAAAATGAGGTTATCTATTCGAAAGGTCTTAGATTCGAAAAAGATGCACGAAAAGTTCGCTTTTTGTCACCAGATTTTCGGGAAAATTTTGCAAAGTTCGTTGGATTATATTCCACACGTGCTCAATTGGATTTAAATCCGGGGACTGCGCGAGCCAGTCCAGGGTTGCCATAATAGCCCCTGAGTTACCACTCGGCCCGTATGTAAGCGGGCATTATCATGCATAAGCCTATAATGTTGACCTATTTGCAACCGATGTGTTCGGACTTCAGGATCCAGTACCTCGTCACGGTATTTTGCAGCAGTTTAGTTGCCGTGAACCCAAACTTAAATTATTGAGTAATTAAAATTGTCGCGGAGAGAAATGGGAGCAATTGTTTGTAACGAAATGATACATAGCATAATGAACTACACACACACACGAGCCAAACAACAGGTCTTGCATCTTCCAAGGAATTCTTGCGTATTCTCGGGAATTCTTGCAGCTGCCGTGGGCGGCGTTTGGCAAATCAGCTGCATGTTGCGCGAAGGGAGGCACCATGCGGCTTCAAGTATCTACTAAACAATTGAACACTTACTACAGCCTCAAGATATATTCTTAACTAACTTTTTAGACCTTTGTATCCTGCTTATGCGTACGAAGTTCAATTAAAATCGGTTTGTTCATTTCGAAAAACAAGGGCTTGAAAGTTTGCGTGAAATGCCGTACGTCGTAAACGCTCATCAGATAGGTTAAATCTTAGCCGAATATTTTCTCAAGATAGTTTGCATGAGCCGCATGTGGTGATGGTGCCCACTAAACATGGAGGGCTGATACCAGTCGCGGGTGGGTATGTACCTATTAGTTTATCCTGGGTCCCCTGTTCAGGGTTTTAGTAAGAACCGTGAAGTTTTAGTCAGTAGTAGTCCGACATAACCCTCCAGTCTCACAATAAAAAATCTTTGGTAAAACTAGTTACCATCATAAGACCGCGTTATTGTGAGCTAATGCATCAGGTTAGCTATTCGTAAAAAAAATCTGGAGTACAGCGCCACGGACACTATAAAGAAAACTGGCTCGCTTGTGTATCACGAAACACGGGGCATGAGTAAAACCATAATGATCTTAAATACTGATAGGCTTGCTTTTCGTCTTAATTTTTTTTCTGTTGTGGCGCAATTGTAAAAAGAGGGTCAGGTTGGTCGAAATGAACTTTTTTTTTATTTCCTCATTGTTACTTACCTATGAGGGTATTTTAAAGAGAAAACCCACTTCCACTTATACCCCCAATAATTATCTAAGCCCAGAAGGCCAATTCTCGTAATTTAAAACGTTCAAAATCTAGTCGCAGTCTCACCTCGGCGACAAACAAATGTCAAAAAGTTGTCAAAATGTAGGAAAATTAGAGGTATTTTTGACAGATTGAGACTGAGATCAGACTGTGAACGTTCTTTAAAATTACGAGAATTGCCCCTCAGATGTTTCACTGATTTACCCTTTTTGTGAAACTTTTTAGTTGACAACCTTTTTCGAACATGTGTGTTTTTTATATAATGACTTATGTCTTGTGAAAAACGATATTACAAATAAAAAATCTCTGTGCAAACAACGATTTTACTCGATATCCTATAGTTATCTAGTTTATTACATCAAAAGGTTATGGGCCCAGGAGCTAAATTTTCCATCAAGAACCTCAGCGGCCTAGATGACTACTCTACGTGGAAATTCGCAATGAAAATGATTCTCATACGAGAAAAGTTGTTCACATATACTTCAAAGTACCCGGATTCCAAAGACTCCACCGCCATTGAGAAGGACCAAGATGTGATTTGTCTTCTTGTGGAACCTACACTTTATGCGTATGTACAAGATTCAAAGCATGCCAAAGATGCTTGGGATAGCTTAGCGAAAGCATTTGAGGACAAAGGCGTAAATCGCAGGATCACCCTCATCAACGCATTGATGGATGAAAAGCTAGAGAGACACTCGTCGATGCATGAATATGTTGCTTCTGTTATGTCTATTTCTCAAAAGTTGAAGGATATTGCCACCGGGTTTGACGATGATCTTGTAGCTGTCGTGTTACTGAGAGGACTACCTGAAGAGTACAGGCCTATGCGAATGGCACTGGAACACTCTGGGATGAAGTTGACTTCAGATAACGTACGGCAGAAGTTACTACAGGAGGATTCACGTCAAGGTTGTAGTACATTGTCTTCAGCGGACTCGGCAATGGCTGTGAGTAAGAGTAAGAAGCGGAATGGGAACAAAGATTTGAATATGACCAAAGTTAAATGCTTTAAATGTGGAAAAAGTGGACATAAGAAGCCGGACTGTCCTGAACGAAGGAAAGCGGGTTCGATCTCAAAACTGAGTGACGTTGCGGTCATGAGCCTGTCTTCGTTCAACATCGGGGACTCCTTCAATCCGACGGAGTGGTACATCGACAGCGGGGCATCTTCACATATGTCTTTCCAGAAACATTGGTTTAAAGATTTGGTTATGAATATTGGTATGAGTAATGTGACATGTGCGAACAATGATAAGATTGAATGCAAAGGTAAAGGTGATATCATGGTGAGTTTAAAAGGCCGAATACTTGCTGTGAGGGATGTCATGTATGTACCTAGTTTGCGTGTTAATCTGTTATCAGTGTCTAAATTAGTAGAGAAAAGATGGAAGGTAAGTTTTGACAGAGACGGTTGCAAGCTAATTCACCATTTGGTTCCAGGCCACGGACAATGGAACAGAATTTGTGAACAGGAAGTTTGATGGGTTTCTACGCCAAAAGGGTATAAAACAGTTGACTGTTCCCTACACTCCAGAACAGAACGGCGTAGTGGAACGAGCAAACCGCACCATTGTGGAGATGACTCGTGCTATGTTGGCCGAAAAGGGTCTGAGTATGAAACTGTGGGGAGAGGCATGTAATACGGCTGTTTATACGAAAAATAGGCTACCCCGCAGTGGCAATAATGGTAAGATTACTGAGGAGTTGTGGACAGGGAAGACTCAGTCATTCGATCATTTCAGAGTTTTTGGAACTAAGGCGTTTGTGCATGTGCCCAAGGAAACTCGAAAGAAATGGAGCCCTAAAGCGGTAGAACATATCTTTGTTGGTTACTGTGAAGAAACCAAGGGATATCGTTTCATAAATCCCAGTAATCCTCGCGTCATAGTTAGAGCAAGGGATGTAATTTTCTTGGAGGACTCTACAGCAGCAGTTTCAGAGGATCCTAGTCAGCTCGTAGGTAGCGGTGACAAAGGTGCTAAAGTAATCTGGGAATTTGCAAAGGAAGAAGGCCAGTCAGGTTCGTCACCTGGTAGTGCAGAAGCTTGTCAAGGGCCGAATTGTTCGGATGGAGCTGAAGTATATGAAGACGCGGAATTGGAGGTGGGAGAAACGGGTGATAGCGGAGAAGAAAATGTCGTGGTGGAAAACGTTGAAGAGAGTATTAATAGAGGACAGTCAAACGAACGTGAATGTCGTTATCCTCTACGTAGTAGAATCCGGGAAGGAAATCATCATGGACTTGCATGCTGTACAGAAGAGCAGGAGCCTTTGACAGTTAAGGAAGCCTTAAGTCGGGACGACAAGGATAACTGGAAGGAAGCCATGATGAAAGAGATGGATTCGATGTACGAGAACATAGTCTGGAAGCTCGTCGATAAGCCACGTGGAGCTAAAGTTGTGGGAAACAAGTGGATCTTCAAGTACAAGTTTGATGCAGATGGTAACAAGACCTATAAAGCTCGACTTGTGGCGAAGGGTTTCACTCAATCCTACGGAGTCGACTACTTTGAAACTTATTCACCGGTCGTGAGAAGATCGACAATTAGACTGCTGCTATCGTTAGCTGTTGAAAAGGATTTGTTCATCAGTCACTTCGATGTGAACACCGCCTTTCTGAACGGTGATTTGCATGAAAGAGTTTATATGCGACAACCGGAGGGTTGCATAGACGAAAACTCGAAGGAAAAAGTTTGCTAACTAGAAAAAGCGATATACGGCCTCAAACAAGCTTCACGGTCTTGGAATGAAAAAGTAAATGAAGTGTTATTGTCGTTGAACTTCAAACGCTGTGACTTTGATAGCTGTCTTTACAAAAATAATAATTTTTATATCGCTTTATACGTTGATGATTTCTTGTTATTTTACAAAGACAAACAGCAGAAAGAAGTGTTATTAGACAATCTTTGTAAACATTTTAAGATAAAGGATTTAGGGGAAGCGAGACAAGTTTTAGCTATATCTTTGCTTAAGACGGATACCGGAATATATTTGAATCAAGAGAGACTTATTTCGAAGATCTTGGATGAATATGGTATGTCCGACTGCAAACCAGTGAAAACTCCGACGGAAATGAATTTCCATAAAGCCTTGGCGGAAGGGGAAGGAGGTAAGCTATCCTGCCAAGACTCTCGTAGTTATCAAGCGCTCATAGGATCGTTGAACTATTTGGCCTGTAATACACGCCCGGATATTGCAGCTGCGGTCAATTTTTTGGCACAGTATAGTTCATGTTGTGAGGAACGTCATTGGAAAGCTGCTAAACATATTTTGAGATACCTTAAGGGTATAAGGGATCTATGTTTGATATTTCTCAAGTCGCTGGTGCAGGACATCACGGGATTCGTAGATGCTGACTGGGGAGGGAACATCAAAGATAGGAAATCTTATTCTGGATTCATTTTTAGATGCGGAAACTCGTTGATTAACTAAGAATGCCGGAAACAAGCTTGTGTGGCACTGTCGTCAACGGAAGCCGAGTATATTGCGCTTTCGGAGGCAACCAAGGAGGCAGTTCATTTGCGACACCTGAATGCATTTATAAGAGGTGAATATCTTGGGTCAATTTGCATTTCGGTGGATAATCAGAGTGCTATTAAACTTGCATACAATCCTGTAGCGCATAGAAGGACGAAACATATAGACATAAGGGCGCACTATGTTACAGATTGCATTGCCAAGAATGTTGTACGTCTGGACTATGTGTGTACGGAAGATAATCCAGCAGATGTGCTGACAAAACCATTAGGTCGTGTGGCATTTAATAAATGTGTGCGCGATTTGAGTTTGGGTGTGTCTGGTGTGGTGTGATGTGAGGATATCTGATGATGGATGTTGTTTGAGGGGAAGTGTGCAACTTTTTAGTTGACAACCTTTTTCGAACATGTGTGTTTTTATATAATGACTTTCTTGTGAAAAACGATATTACAAATAAAAAATCTCTATGCAAACAACGATTTTACTCGATATCCTATAGTTATCTAGTTTATTACATCAAAACTTTTTAACCGACAACAAAAAAAGGAGGAGTTTCTAAATTCGGCTGAATATTTTTTTTATTTTAGTTTCCTCAGAAATCCGTTATTTATAAGTCGATTTGCATAATCCTTTTTTTTTATTGATACCTGAGGTGCCTCAGGGGTGGTCCCACATACATTTTATTAACTTTGCTTTGGTAGTTTTTTTCTGAATCTATTGTGTTACATGTAACTATAAAGTAATTGCCTTCCGACCGATTTCGGTCACGGTGGCCAATCTCAACGGAGATTAGCTAGGTACCTACGCAGGAGATATAGTGCACAACCACAAGTGTCTGAAGTGTCTGCGTAAACACAGATGCACTCTGTTCATTTACTCGCATAGTCAATATGGCGATATTATGTACATAGATGTAAGTATTTATGTACATAATATCATTTATTATAAACGTTTGTGTTTTTTAACTGTTTTAGGCGCTGTCTACTAATAAAAACGACGTCGCGTGAATATGCAATCGTTGCGATTATTTGTTCAAGTTCACCAAGCAACAACGATAATCTACTCCCACTATTAGTGACCATTTTAATTACGTAATAACGACACAGTAAGTAGGTACACGGACATCAGATGATTCAAATGGCTGTTAATCCTACCAACACCTGTAGCACGTTATTGGCGTTTAGTTTGACAAACATGTACAAACCGTACCTACAGGATATTTTAGGATTTTTAAGAATAATAAAAGACTATGGAATGTTACAAGCAAAATATTAAGAAATTTTGGTACATTGGGAGCCGTCACTATCATGGTAATCAATTCGCATTCATTAGCTGGCTGGTCACGGTACCTAAAATAATACCGTCGTCGTAGTCTGTTATACAAAAGTTAGTTTATGAGTACCAATGGATGTCTTGTAATAAGGGCACATGATGTGCAACAGTAACATGTGCAGTGGTGAATGGCCCAAACATTGGACTGAAATTGCTGTGATTTCTCTGCAAAAGAATGACCGCGCAAAGTGTGAAATAGCGGCGTTTTATGCAGTCGTGGTGATTGTAGTTATGTTCCAAAATAAAAACCATGTGGAGTTTATTTATACACTCCTGGACTCCTAAATCGAGGCCCCGTTCATCTTTATCTTTCAAACCCTAAAACATCACCATATTGATAAATCAGAGAAAAAGTTTTTATGCATTTTTGAAGCTGATTTAGCAAGCATAATCTGCCTACAATGTTCCCACTGCTGGTACACAAGCCTCCTGTCGGAGAGAGGGAGTGGGCCATAATCCACCACCACGCGGGGTAAATGTCACATGTCTAGGTACGATTTTTTGGTTCTATCACATAGGACATGTTATTTGGTTTCGATCTTACGACCTAGAAATCGTAAATCTCGGCCGATACCACTGCGCCACCACTATTACTCTGATGCTGATTAACTAGCCATCATTTCGGAATCGCTATTGTACCAAATTTCAATTCACGAATTTGAAAAAGACAAGAAAATAAGCGTTTGATCTCTCTTAAAGAAGCAACAAGCTTTGAATAGAGATCAATAGTTATTTCGTTATTTGTTTTATTTTGCATAAAAAGAGAATGGAAATTGTTTTTCCTTATTCTGACGTTCAAGTTAAGGATACTGCATTCTTTGGTCTGGGTCTGGGCTTAGTTAGCGAAACGTAAGTGCACAACTTCATGCAAGTCGTTCTGCCGTTCAAAGAATTTACCATCAATACCTGGAAACTGGCGGTTTCGTGTGCCATCCGGAGGACACTACAGCACGACAAGAACGGTTTATCTTTACCACCAGCCTGCATAATCGTCATTTGACCTGTGTGCAGGTCCAAGAACAGCTTTGAAACTTTCATGGACTGATTGTTTGCACTCAAACTGTTAGAAAGAGACTCGAGGAACGTGGCCTGAAACCTCATAAACCAGCCAATGGTCCCAAACTGACACGAACTCACAGAATGGTGCCTCTACAGTTTGCGCGCGAACATTTACATTGAATTCAAAGTCAAAGTTATTTTTACAGATGAAACCAAGATTAAAGGTACTGCATGGCAATTATGGACGTAGGAAAATCTACCGTAGACATTGAGAACGTTTTCAGCTAAGTTGCATTGAAGAAAAGTTGAGTTATGGCGGTGGGTCATGGCAAGTCTGGGGCGAAATTTCCGCCGAAGGAAAAACTGGCTTTGAGGTTATGGTTGGAACAACGGTTGCCGCCGCTAAATAGTAATTTTTTTATAGTTACGTGTATCACAATAGGTTCATTAAAAAACTACCAAAGCAAAGTTAATACAATTTATGTGGGACCACCCCTGAGGCACATAAGGTATCAATTAAAAAAATAATTTTGCAAATTGGCTTATAAATAACGGATTTCTGAGGAAACAAACATAAAAAAATATTCAACCGAATTGAGAAACTCCTCCTTTTTTTGATGTCGGTTAAAAAGGGTAAATCAGTGAATCATCTGGGCTTAGCTGGGGGTTAAGGAAGTGGGGTTTGAAATGAAATACCCATGAGGGTATTTTCATGAGAAGGAAAGTAACAACGAGCAAAAAAAAAACATAATAAATTTAATTTCAGAAGCCGGTGTCAAAAAACGAAAATACAGATCCAAAGACACCGACTTCCGAAATTAAAGTTATTTTTCACTTTGTAGTGTTTTGTTGGAAGTCGGTTGTTTTTTTGTTAAAAACTTTTTTATTTTTCACTTTTTTAGGGTTCCTTACCTCAAAAGGAAAAATCGGAACTGTTATAGGATCACTCGAGTGTCTGTCTGTCTGTCCGTCTGTCACATCCAATATTCTCCGAATTTAATGGACCGCTAGGTGTTGTCTGAGAGTCATCACTTCATGCTGCTGAGCTGATGATAAGTGAAAGTCAAATACTTTTATTCAATTAGGCCTATTACAAGCTTTTTCGACAATTACAAGCCCTTACCATCATCAGATGCGGGACCTGTTCGTCCCGTTACATCATTACGAGAAATGGAATGATGAAGACGATTGTTTTCAAGTCCACGTCTATCCAAGAACTGCTAAGTAGTTTCTGTCGACATATTGCCGTATCTCCTAACTCCTAACAGTTAAGGACTGCTGTGGCTACCATCGACGGCTCGGTAGCATTAGAGTCGGACTTTTAATTAGCTGCAGTAAAACGACAGCTTATGTGTAACTTAAATGACTAAAATTGGCGTCTTTTTGTTTTTTCGCAGCCATCAACCAAACCATGTTTTTCTAGTACAGAATAGTGTAACAAACATAACTTATTTGAGAAAGAAATGAGTTATTGAGAACTGTCATTTTACTGCAGCTAATTAAAAGTCGGAGTATAGGTAAGTGATGACTCTCAGACTCAAACACTTGAATCATCAATATGTTTCATTTGATTTGAGAGAGTTCAACTAACACACTGTGCACACATGCCTACCAAAGAGGATTTTCCTCGACTTTCATGGGATCCCTTTATCAGACTCTGACTTGGTGACAATGGGAGCACCTCGAGAGCATACCGTTTCAAACCCTAATGTCAAATGCTCATCACCTGTTACAAAATATTGCTTTTCCCGATGCTGGGACGTTAATTGTTGAGGAGTTCTCCTGGTAAGAACCAGGAGAACTGGAGCTGATGGTGAAGTCACCATCAGCGCCACTTCACCATACGCATTGTGACGAACATAAATTGCTTAGCAACCATATCAAAGCAATCGAATCGCTACCCGTGAAATATTTGTCATTGAGTAGTTCCGATGGCCATCTAAGAAAGAAAGAAAGAAAGAAGAAAGAAAAAGTATTTATTGCGACTCGTACAGGAGGATCACAAACTATCAATAAACTAAAAACTAAACACAGTAAAAAATAAAAACAAGACACATCTGTGGTCTTCATCATCAGTTCCACTTCACCAAATTATACTTTCTGAATGTAAATGCTTGAGTTGTTAATGAAAATACCAAAATTGCTATATGTATGCCTATAATATTTGAAAGAAAAGAAAAGAAAGAAAATACGTTTATTTGCGGCAAACATGACGCATCAAAAGAAAAATATATATAAAAAAAAACCCAAAATAATAATTAATATGAATATATTATTATTATTATATATTATTATTACTTTGAATTTTTTTTTTTTGTGATATTATATTATTTTTTATTTTTGTTATTATTATTATTAATATATTTTTTTATTATTTTTTATTAATATTTGAGAAGTTCCCTCAATTCCTCATGGATCCCATCATCAGAACTGGATTTTGACAAAAATGGGACCAATCTGGAAGTATGTCCTTTCAAATAAAAAAAGAATTTTCTTAATCGGTTCATAAATGACGGCGTACTGAGGTAACAAACGTAAAAAAAATAAAAAAAAAACAACCGAATTGAAAACCTCCTCCTTTTTTTGAAGTCGGTTAAAGAAAATTCATTTCGTCCAACCTGACCCTCTTTATACAATTGCGCCACAACAGAAAAAAAATTAAGACGAAAAGCAAATACTCAGGGCTGCAATGCCTTGAGAACAAGAAACTTAAAAGTCAAGGCAATTTAAAGATACGGGCGTTTATGTTCCATTTATGCTGTATATTTTGTCACTCGCAAAGGAATCAAAACAGGTTACTTCCCGTTGACCTAGAATCACAAATAAAGGAAAAAAATAAAAAAAAGTAAAGTAGTTACATACCTACAGAGTACGGTACCCTCGGTGCGCGAGTCTGATCCGCACTTGACCGGTTTTTTTTATTTAACTTATTAGGATTAACCACCTCGAGCAAAAAGAGGTTTTAGACTATTCTGCATATTTATTAACACCGTTTTAAATTCTTGGGGTTTATTTTGAAATGGAAAGGAGAAGTAAGTGGAGTTAAGTTTTTGAACTTTGCAAGTATAATTAAACCGAGTTGCGTGCCGATAGACTTGCTTGCGTATAGTAAACCCAAAGTGTCGCAACGTTCCATGTAATAGCGGCGAGCCTATTTACTAACGAATACCAGACACTAATCAGGACTGCTATAAAAAAAACCCTAACGGAAAATCATTACCTGTCTCTCGGTCAACATTCGGGCATCACTAGAGCAGCGAGTCACGTCGAAGGTCAACATTTTCTGCACTTTTAAATCGCTGATTTGGGGATGGGTCCCGGGCCAGAAACATGCGTCTATTTGGTTCCTGGACATTTAGTCGCAATGGATCGTTACGAGAGAACAACGCGTTTTATGTGTAAAACATTTTTAAATTATTATTCCTATTTGGTCTGGTTGGTCGAATTATCAATATCACAGCATTTATCAGTGCCCAAGTGGTAATTTAATTAAAACATGGGTCTAACAATTTAGGGAATCCAAATTATTTCGTTACAATCGGTTTTCTTGGTCAAAAGTTATTACAATAAAAGTCATAAAAATTATTTAGCTAACTTCTAGATACCTACAGTGTGTACGACAAGATCGTGACCAGCCGGTCGATTCTGTTGGAATCTCACCGTGAAAAGTTAGGTGAAGTGAGCTGCATTCCATCTGCTGCTATAGGGATTTACACTAATGACAGCTCACTCCACGCTCACTTCACCTAAGTTTTCACAGTGAGATGGTTACAGAATCGCACTGCTGCATAATTATAGTTTTCAAATTTTGTATCGGAAACCCAGCAATTCAATTTATGCTTTTGGTAAAAAAATCTGAATTACGTGACGTTTCTTGTAAAATTTTAATGTAACCTATAGAAATTTTTGTTTAGTACGTAATTCTTTTTAAGAGATTTAAAGGATTGGAACTAAAATCCTAGTCCTTATCTTGAGAGAACGTTTAGTCTTTATTTCATTCAAATCGGCCCACTGGGTCAAAGTTATTTCAATTATCTTGTGACCTTTTTGGATGAAAAGCATATGGATAGGCCATGATTTGCGTTAGGATATAGGATACTTTTATCCCGGCCCCGGGGACTATAAATGAGAGCAATACTTTGCAACACTTTCCTAATTTAAAAGTGTCAATAGGTTACATGCCCGTTCTCCATAGGAACCTACTGCGCTTTTTAATGGTTAGCCTTATCTTTCTGACTGCCTGAGTCTTTGACAATTCAAAAGTGCTTGGTTTAATTTGGTTTAGTTTGGAGCAGAACGACTGAAGAGATCTCGCGTCTGCAGGAGACGATAAGAGTTTTACGTTGCTCGAGCTCTTGGATTCTCTAGCAAAGCCAAAAAAAGGTAACAAATGCAATTAACGTAAGATACAGAATAAAGAATAACATTCATAGATAAGATGTTCGAACGATTTCCAACCTCAACAACATTGACGTATGCCTAGTTACAACGAAAGCAATTTTCACCTAAACGGACCTACAAACGTACAGCAGATTTTATTTAGGTCAGGGGAAAACAATCGATGACGTAAATAAATCTAGAACAATACTCCTTCGTCAAGAAATACTACATCAAAGTCCACACCTAAACGTAAGTTCGTCAATTGTTTTTCGATAATCTAAGTGCCAGATTTGTGGAATGACGGCGAGATGGTAGAGTGAAAGATGTTATATTTTTTTAAGTGATTTTCTCGTTTATTTACGATCTGTTTCTTCATGCATTTACTTGTATTCAATCAGTATTACTTTCAAGGGGTTTTTAAAAGTGCAATAATTCCTTTCTGTATCATGTCCCTGATAAAGCTTTCCAAAATTCATGATATTTTGGCCAAGTCGCTTGGTTATTTGGCCATTGGTAGCCGGATCCTTATGTACTTACTTGTCGACAAATTCGAGAGCTAAATCAAGATCTGTCTACTCGCCATGGCGATGGTATCTTGAGCGGGCTGGCTAATCGGTTAATCATCGCCGTTATACAGGCTTATTAGTGAATGGCTTATCTGTGATGATAAATCTATCACTAGGGTAGATTTATCATCACAGATAAGCCATTCACTTAGTACACAATAACAGAAACTTCAAAATAAGTTACTGGCCACTTGGTGAAATAAATTGCCAGAAATAATATGCGTGACTGATTTATCCGAACGGTAAAATGATCAACTTCTAACCTCATCGAGAATCGGTGATTTCACAGAGAAAAAACAGACTTCGGGCTCATGAAGATTTCTATCGTGTCAGTATATTTCACATCCTTCTCCAGAGAATAACTCCTGAACCTTGCGATACAGATTGTGATGGGTCTTCTAAAAATGCCTCGAACTAGCACTTCCACTGGATGTTTAGCCTCAGTCCCGATGATCGAGGGTGCACGATTTACGGTTTTGAACGGTCCGCAATGACCTATCTAATCTATATCAGTCTTAGAGTGGACCCAGATAGAACTGAAAACCTTGTAGGTATCTACGGTTTCAGTTCGGTCTGAGTATACTTGATTAGCAGTTATGCTAACAACATTCACCAGCGGCTTGGCTTAAAATTTTACGCGCATCATTTTCGACTGCATTTTCGCCTACAAACATAACGTCTAAATATATTTTAATTAACTCTATAGGTCGGTGGCATAAAAATACAGAGGAATAATAACTAATTTTTAAATTGTTTTGCACATATTTTCAAACCATGAATCAATGGGTGGAACCAAACTGAACTTTTATTTGTGTGATGTTGCTTTCAATATTTGATATAGGTGGACTTTATTTTCTCAAAGTTATAAACCAGCGTAGTTTACATAGAACTTATTCAAATTCGTTCTTCAGTTTTGAATGCCAATCCTGCAGGGATGATGACTCTAACGACTCTACCCGTCGACAATGTGCCGCTAGTGTATTTGAGCATCGTACTCAAATACACGAGCGGTACGTTGTCGGCGGCTGCAGTTTTGCCTCTGCCTTCAAATAAGAAACTAATCTCGCAATTATTAGTATGTCTTTAAAAAATTAATTCACTTCTCAAAAACATTTATAGGTACAAGGCCATGACTAAGTTCGTATATCCTATTTTTTTTTTGTTTTTCAGGATCCCTCTTAACGATGCTTAGGCTGAGGTAGGTACAATTTAGTAAACGGGAGATTTTTAAATTTCTTTTGGTAGCCGTTGCTTTTTTATGTTTCTTTGTTTTCCACTGTGCACACCGCTACGATACGTTACTTACCGTTCCACTCACCTTATATCCAGTGCACTATTCCTCTGAAATCCTTTATGTGTGCTTTTTATATCAGATCAACCGTAACGAAATGTTACGAAATTGACTGTTCTCGTACTTTGCCAGAAAGCCTTTTATACTATTAAGGATTATATTGAGGACAAAAAGGCTTGGGATTGAGTTGCTTCCAATTTTTACATTTTGAATGTTTTTATTATTTTTTTCTATATACACATTGACATTAATTAATGAATTTTATATAAACATTGACATTTGCTTACTTTGTAAAGTATTATATTATTTTAATTATTGTGCATGTGAAGACAATGTGGGTCATTTTATTATTATTTTTTTGTTTATTTTTTATTATTCTCTTTGTTCTGTTAGTTTTTTTTCTAGGTCTGGCAGTTTGAGTAATTTATGTGGCCTACTCAAATGTCCTTTCTTTGGTATTGTTCGTCGAATCGTTGAGCTCCTTAAGTTTTGAGTTGAGCTGCACGATTTTTGACAAATGCGTGCACTGACTGGACAGGTCCTCTCAATCTGTGTGGTTCTTTCCTCAAAAGACCATCTCAGACATCGATCTACATGGTCTTCATATAACCTGACCAAGATTATGTCTGGACTTTAAAAGAGACTGTGACCTCTGAGTTTGTTTCGGCCTTTCTTCTCAGAGTAGTCAGATAGGAAACGCCGACCTCATCTAGTTTTATAAAAAATATGAATGACGTGTAAAAGTGTTTGTGCAAACCTACTTACAAAATAAAAATCATTTATCATTTGTTAAATGATAGCGAATCTATTACGTTCTATATAAGACTAAACTATTTTATGTGTTTTGTGGTGTTAAATGTTGTGTTGTAGTTTATGTAGTTGTAAAAAAATATATCGTTAAATTAGCTTTCAGAAAGTACACCAAGGCATAAATGCAAAACTTACTCCAACACTTTAATTTAATCAAATTTAAAGCTAAAAAATATTGCTTATGTTTGCTTTAGGTAAAAGATGTCTATCAAAGCTGGCATCAATTAACTGGCGTTATTAAAAATTAGAATCTCTAGGAGTTATAGTTAATCAACTGTTTAGTTACAACAGTAACAAAAAAAAAACATGTGACTAATTAAATCACAACTGAGATTTGGATGGCATGAGAAAGAAAATAGAAGTTTAGACAGAGTTGTGCCAGTTGGATGAAAGAAAGCAACCAAAGCGACCTCGCTATCCATCAAGGGAATACCCATGCTCTTCATGACAGCATACACGCTCTTTGTATTAAATAATTTAAAGTTTCAACATGTCTGATGGATAGCAGGCACTAAGTGTGAGTGCGCCGTGTTTAATGTAAGATGATTGTAACTCTACTCTACCTACGGCTTTAACGAGCATTTCACACTTGATAGTTTTGAAGATTGTTTTGTTGTGTATAGAATAATGCGAAATTATTATTAATTTAGAGCATTTATTAAACAGATTTCACATAAAGGTAACATACAAAATTTTAAGTCATAAATATATTATTATTAAATATTCTAAGAATTCATTTAGTCATAAAATACTGCCACGCCTAATAACTTAATACAATTAGGTGAAACATACAACACATTTTAATTTTAACAATATCGTGCACTTAAAACAAACTAAGTTAAAGATCACTGTAACGTTAAACTATAAAATCTCATTCAATTTGGATTTGTACTTGCAAAAAAAAATTAGGTCATCAACATCGGCAGTGTTGTCAAAACATAGAAACTGGCAAGGCAAGTAATGCGTGCGTACTTTAAGTCGTTTGAGTGGTGAGCCGCAAGGGTAGGCGACTTAGTACACTAATTTGATGTTTCTTTGTCATAGAAGAGTTGACAGCGGAACTAGAGGCATGGCGAGATACAACCACGATTAACTTTGTGCTCCGCGAGAACGACCCTCCCACTCCCAGCGCCCGCTACACCCACTATCACAAATCTTGACATCGACATTATGGTACATACGTGACACTGACAAAGTTAGTCGTAGCTGTTAGGTAACGTCAGGGGCGCGGGCTCCGCACCCTCTTGCAGCGTTGTTAGGTGTGACTGAACTTAAACATAGTGCCAAATCTAAATCGGACAATACAAACAATGATTCATGCTTAGACAAGGTTACAGTTGAAACGGGGACTTTTATTAACTTTGCGGTCTTTTATGTTCATATAGGCATTCGCCCTTCCCTAGACACACAGAAGCTGCCACAAGTCCCAGTTTCAATGACTATATGATTAACTGCACTTCAAATGAAATGACCTTTGTAAACGTTGGACATCACTGAGATCATTTCCATTAGATTCACAGGTCAGCCAGGCTATTTTGTAAAAACTCACTATTGAATTGACTTAGGGATCCGCAGCGACAGTTGTCAGGGTCAGTGTCCAGTTTCGTTTTATTGCGGATGCAGAAGTGAGCTCGATACTGAGTTTATGCAGAATAGCTGAATAGATCTCAACACAAAAAGCGTAAAACGTTTTTAATACTAATAATTATGGTTAATAAGGCCAACTAAATAATTAATTAACTTTTGCAGGCTTATAATTATTATATAAATGAGTATTGGGTGAAAAATACATTTGATGTTTTGTCGAAGGACGCGTCTTTGTTTGTAACGCAATTTGTTCTAATATACAGTATAATCGTTCAAAGAATACATTTACATTTAGTAAACATCGTAGCGGTAAAGCAAAACAAAACAGTCGTAAAATGTCTCGTGTTCATGTTAATCACAGTTACGTGTGTCCAACTATAGGGATGCTCCTCTCGCCGCTCGCTGCTCTTCACTTGTCGTCGCCTCGTGGTAAGACTAGGACTATTTACACAAAAAGCTTAAATATACAGCGATGTTAGATGCGGAAATTCGCCCAAATAGTACTACAAGTTAAATTTACAATCGAGTCGATTTGCAAATAATGTTAGGGTTTGCGGTGTGTTGCTTGCTCTGTTGTGGTAGCACAACGGTGAGCATGTTTTTGGTATGAAAGAAAGTACACAATATTTTGTACATAACTGTACGCAAAAACATTTCAAGTCTTTTATGGTTTCATTCATATCTAGCTGTAGCTCACTCTTTTCTGAGGAAATAGGTGTAACTTGAGCACTGTTTGTGTTTCATACAATATTTTAAAATTGTTCATTACAGTTTAGTCTTTGGTTCAGGTACAGTTTAGAATGAACAAGTTTTTCTTGGCGGTATCTCTAATAAAAGATTTTCCATATTTTTGTTGTTTGACAGTTTTTATAAAGTAGTACCTCATTTACCATGCTTCTTTGTGGTACCGCGCGCAAAAATATCTCCTGCCAAACCAAGGTGTGTTTGTGTACAAGTGTGTACATTTCTTTAATACCATAATTTAATCTGTTCACCACTGTGATACTGCGGCAAAGCAACGCACGTTATGTGCGCGTAGTACGATCACGCGGATTATCCAATTGCCTACGTTCCGAAGGGGCTAGGTCGTTCAACACTAGGTAGATCGAAGTAGTACCCTGCACTCGCGGTAGTTTGTGTCATATTGTCAAGATGGTGATCATGGGGTGTGTCTTAAAAGCGGACGTAAGTCGTTATTGCGGTAACCGCTACGATTTTAAAGCCATTTAATTTAATACTATACTCGCATGTCAACTTTCAGAGTTTTACTCTATGTAGTAGTTTTCACCCGATCTCAAAGTGATTTAAAGATGAAACAAAGAAACACTACATTAATGGATTAAAAGTGCGCGACGCGAGCTCGCTGCCTGTATCTATGTCTTACTTTTGACGACTAGCTTTGCCGAAGTCTCGACTTGGCCGGCAGCGGTGGTGGCCCGGCAAGTGAAGGTTCCGGTGTCCTCCTCGTAGGTGTTACCGATCAGCAACACAGCGTTTTTCCCTTCGTGGATCATCTGGAATTCAAGGAAACAAGTCCTTATAACTTCAACTTTAAAAAAACCGGCCAAGTACGTGTCGGACCACGCACAATGAAGGGTTCCGTAGTTGGAATGAATTTATCCCAAGAACAAACTTAACATTGTAGTTGAAAAACATGTTCTCCCATACATTCCAACTGAAAATGTAAGTTTGTACGCACAATATTGAGAGATTTACCATGTTGTTTCAAGATCATAGACTTCTTATTAATTTTCCTTTAATCTATAGGTATAGAACTATTTTCTGTATTTTTTTCAAAATTTTAGGCTCAGTCGTTTCGGAGATAAGGGAGGGGGGAATGGTAAATTTCCGTCTATTGTCTTAAATAACTTTAATACAATTTATTTTAAAATTATGAAAAAAATATATTTGAGATCCTCACGATAAGCCCTTTCATTTGATATGTCACACGGTACAGATTGCGAATTTTTTTTTTTTAATTGTCTATTTACCCCTCAAAAATGACTCCCATTTTCAAAACTCATTTATTTACGTTACACGTCTGTGTTTGGGTCACAGAGATTCATATGTGTACCAAATTTCAACTTAATCGATCCATAAGATTCGCAGCAAATTGGCTGTGACAGACGGACAGACAGACAGACTGACAGACACACGAGTGATCCTATAAGGGTTCAGTTTTTTCCTTTTGAGGTACGGAACCCTAAAAAGAGGTTAATACACCATTACGGCTGGCGGAGGCCTTTATCTAGGAGTGGATAGAATAGGCTAATGTCTGGTGTCAGTTTATCACAGTTTGAATGCTTGCAAATGATACTTAGGGTAGGTACACATAATGGCAGTTCTTTAGTTTAAGACATTTATGTTTAGCTAGAACTTATAATAACAGTAATTTAAAGTTGTCACAAGTTAGGAAACTAGAAACCTAATAAGAAAACCGAGCGGTAAATATTAATCACCTGGAAGTCTGGTGTTTCAGGAATAAGAGCACCTTCTCGAAGCCACTGAATCGTCGGCTTGACTTTGCTGGTTATTTGTGTTTTGAACTGCGCTGGTTGCCCTTCATAGACAACAAGATCTCGGAGAGATGTTAAGGTTGGCAAATTGTCAGCCTGGTCGGGCTGGGTTACTTTAAGTTTTGCGGCAACCGTCACTCGCCCAGCCGAATTGTAAGCAACACACTTGTAATCACCCTCATCTTCAGGGAATGCTTCAGATATGCGTAGGGTGTACTCATCCGCTGTACGAGACATTTGGAAATACTTGGAAGGCTTGATTAATTTTTCACCCTTGTACCATTGGACTGTAGGCGCCGGTTTACCAACAATCTTACAACTGAATTCAATCGCTTGACCTTCAGCAACAACCTTGTCTTTCAAAGGCTCAATAATTTCAGGTGGCGCGTTAGCGGCTTTAGTCTGAGGTTTTGGTTTTTCTTTGGTAGCAGGAGCATTAACTGAACACTCGGCGTCACATCGTGCTTCTCCAGCGGTATTTATAGCAACACACTCATATTTACCCGAATCTTGGGGATAAGCTTCAAGAATAAGAAGAGTATATGTACCATCTTCTTCTAGAATTTTATTTCTGATGTCTGGTTGAACTTTCTTGCCATTTTTCAGCCAATAAACATCAATAGGCTTTGTTCCGGTCACCTTTGTGTCAAACCTAACTAGTTGACCAGCTGTCACATTAACATTTTGGGCAGTTAATGTGAAACTTGGCGGAGCAACTCCTCCTCTTCCTTGTCGCCTGCGCTCCTCTACCACCAAGTTAGCGCTACATTTAGCAGTTCCACCACGGTTTTCAGCCACAGCAGCAAATACTGCAGAGTCCTCAACAAAAACTTGCCTGATAATTAGAATAGACTTGGTGCTAAATGTGTGTATCTGGAAGTCTGCAGAATTTTTAATTGGGAAGTTCTCCCTATACCAGTTGATTTTTGGTAGTGGGTCTCCATCGAACTCAACTTCAAATCTGGCTTGTTCATGTTCAAACACTCGGCAGGGTTGCATTTTTTTAGTAAAGACTGGTGGTTTGCTAGGCTTTACAGGTCCTTCCACAACTCTCTCCTGAGTTTGCGCCTTATGTTCCATTTCAGTGGTTTCAGTGGAAGTTATTTTACGAGTTATTTCAGTATCTCCAACAACTTCCTTCTGGATTTGTTTTTGTTTGGCAACATGTACTTCTTTTCCATGGACAGTAGATTCAGAGGGGCCTGGAATTCTAGGTTTTGGGACAGACTTCTTCTGCACTTGTTCAGTGGTAACTTCCGTTTGTTCTCTGTAATAAAAAAATATATATTAGTAGGCAAACGATTTTTTTCTTAAAATACATTACTTAAGTAAAACTTGTGACAAAACTGTAACTTACAAGGTGTCCTCATATCTCTGAGCCATGCCTTTGGCAAGAGAACTACTCGCGATTTTGTCTCCAGGAATAGCATATTGGTGAGTGGATTCCCTGAACCGACTTTCCTTAATAACCTGCTCATTTTCCAGTTCCTGAAGTTTATTGTAATACTCTTCACTCTTCTTCTTCTTTACCGTTTGTTGCCATTCTGTTTCAGGCTCCCTAATAAGTTTGGGTTTTAGTTCAGGCCTGTGATCAATAACCCCCTGTCGTTGTAAGACTTGCCTTTCCTCAAATGTTTTTTCTAATTCAGTTTCAGAGCGCTGATACTGCGTGGTTTCATCATACCATGCTGTGTATTAACCAAATAATATATTAATATAATTTCTACGAAAAAACATTTAAAACATTTTCGAAACATACCTCTCCCAGAATCCGTTGGCAAAGCTGGCAGAAGCAATTGATTTAGCTGCACTCCTTTTGGACAAAGAGAGGGAAGGTAACGGGAAGCTGGAGGGTACTATTTGTGCGTAAGCGGTTTGTTGTAGTGTGCGTGGTTTGGTAATGTATGTTAGAGCAGTATAGAAGCTGTTTTTGGTATGTATAAATTCTTAAATCATTTTATATTTATGGATATTGTTAACTGCAAAATAAGCGTCATGTTTTCACCCAGATGTATGTAAAACTTACGTCGTGGAGCATTCTTCAAAACTCCTCTGTAGTCGTCGTGTCTCGGTATCACTTTAAGTTCGGTCGAAGCTACCGCTTCACCTGCTGAGCTTCTAGCAATCACTTCAATTTTGCCAGTGTCGTATTGCCTGGTCTTAGGTATATCGAAGTGATACATTCCATCGTAGGTCAATTTGTATCTGGAACCCTGAAATCAACATCGTATTTTTCACTAGCAGTGCGTTTTACAGATGATAATGTTAGAACAAAGTTTATAGTTCGATAGTTACATTAACAATAGTGTTGCCGTTGATGAGCCACATCACTCGAGGCTTAGGATGTCCGGTGACGCGACAGCAGAACCGAGCCCACTCGCCTTCTTCGACGGTCACTGGGTCTGGACGGCTCACGAACACTGGTGGCGATCGTGCCTTCGCCTCTTCTATTGCTTGATCTGGTACCCTACAGTAAATAAATCGGTTAGATGGTTGATTCATTTGATGTTATTTCTTTCTTTCTGGTATTCAGCTGCATCTGAGGTAATCTGAAAGCTGACCTCAGAATAGGTAAGGCTAGACAGATGATGATTATAATGTTTTATTTCTAAATTCGTAAATCAGCAAATTGCTGCCCATTTAATTAATATTCCTGCTGACGTTATAACTCACGACATGTACAGTGCCCTCCAAAAGTTACCTAAAAGGACATAAAATTTATAACCAAAAATTAAAGTGGCCGGCCAGAAAAAAAGTACTAGTTTGTTATGGGAAATAACATCTTGAGCATTTTTTACTATAACAGCGAAAGTCTAAAATTAGCCCGCCGGCTGCTATTTGAGATTGAAAATGCCAAAAATCATATTTTTATAACAAGTGGTTTAAGCATAACATTAAAAAAATACCAATTTTTAATTGAATTTAACATCCGGAACATGTTTTAACTATAAAGTTGTTATCAAAATATGATTTTTAGAAAGTTGTTATCAAATCAAAATATGGTTAATGGTAGACTTTCGTTCGTCATTTCTCTTAAGACAGCAGTAGGCATCTACTTTTTTTTTGGCCGGTAGGTAATTTAATTTTTGTTGAGTGATATCCTTTTCCCACTACAGCTGTAATGTCACAAAATGATTAAATGAAAAATTTAGTTTGAAATGTTTGAACTGTACACTATGACGTTGTTATTGTCTAATCCAGTAATCTATGATAAGGGATGACAAAACAATTCATATCACGCAATTTCATCTGTATGACAGTTTTCTATGGACATTCGTAAAATGCTATAGGTACACCTCTGCCTAACCCTACAGGGATATATAGGTGTGAAACTGTCAAACAGATGAATTGCGTGGTAAGAATTGTTTTATGATTCTGCAAAAGTGGCCTTTATAGGCCCCCTGGACATATGACCTCTCGGCTGAGTTAAAAACCGAACAGTGGCAACCGTTCCGCTCAATAATTATAAATATCAGATGTAAAACTTGTTGACTGCGTGGTTCCCAAAAACGAATACAATACGCCATCTATTTTCGCAGTTATCGCGGCTTGGCTTCTAGGTGCTGAAATGCTCCATGCTAATAAACTTTTATGTGCTGAAATAACATGAAAACCACTTACGTTTGCCAGGCAGCTTCCATCTCTCTTATCTTCTCAATACTCTTCATATGTTTAGGTAATTGGGAATCGTAAACAATACCAGGTTTGCCGGCTGTCTTGATAACTGCTCGGGTTTCATCCATACCGTACAGGTTAGTAGCGCGGCAAACGTATTCGCCACTATCTTCAGGGTACACCCAGCCAAAGTTCATCGCCACGTAACCAAAGTCATAGATGGGCGTGAATCGGTTCTCTGTAAAAAATGTATTTTGTACCAAAGCCGAAAAATAAATGAACAGTATAACTTCATGAT
Source organism: Gortyna flavago (assembly GCA_963669345.1). NCBI lineage: Eukaryota > Metazoa > Arthropoda > Insecta > Lepidoptera > Noctuidae > Gortyna > Gortyna flavago. The sequence goes on from OY770125.1 coordinate 17,664,310, forward strand.
GTGAAAAACTCTTCAACTTACTGTGCAATAAAGGTTTGCCATTAAAGAACCATTCTACTTTCATATTAGGATCACCAACAGGTGCTAGCTGACACTCAAACTTCGTAGACTCCATTTCTATTAAGGTGGTTTGACTTTCAATTTGTGTGACGAAGCGTGGTGGTTGTTTCTTATCAGCGTCATATAAGTCGTCTTCGGTCAAAAAGATTTCTGAAGTATATTTCTTGATAGTAGCTTCCATCTGCGTCAGTGCTTCGGATTTCTTCATGCCTCGTGGTACTTGATTTTGTAGAATAATATCCGGCAGTTCTTTAAAAAATATTTTTTTATTATTATAATGTATATACCTAGTTAATCTAAGAGAATGTAAGAGTAAAGCCCTTAAACACAACAATTAAAGTTTTGTTTATTATATCTGTGTATACTTACGTTTGCAAGATACTGTCGCCCTAGTAAAATCTTCGCCAAAGTCGTTAACTGCACGGCATACGTATTCACCTGAATCTTCAGCGTAAACGTACAAAATATCAAGCGAAACGAAACCCATATCGTAAACAGTGCGGTACCTATGACCAGAGGGCAGAAGTTTTCCATTACGGTACCACTCAATGCGCAGTTTTGGATCTTCTTTAGGTAACACGCGACATTCAAACCGAATGCTTTCGGATTCTTCAACAGTGTGTGACTGAATCTGAGTAATAAACTTAGGTGGGCTGCTTATAACCGGTTCTTCCTTTGGCGCCTCACTAACACGTCCTCTTTCAAGCTCCTTGATCTTCTCTCCACTCATTCCCTGTGGCAGCTGAGATTCCAATACGATATCACGTTTAGCACTGCATGTGATCTTTGCAGTAGTTGTTGCGGAACCCCACCTATTCGTTGCGCGGCAAGTATACTCTCCAGCATCACGAGCATATATGTAGTCAATGTCCAACGCAATAAATCCGAAATCATTGAGCATATGAACTCGGGATCCGGTAGCAAAGGGTCTGCCATTGTAGAACCAATCAATTCTCATAGTAGGATCACCGACTGGTTCTACCCGGCAGTCGAAGTGAGTGGGCCCGCCTTCAGGGACATCAAGGTTGTCTTTAATTTCCACTGTGAACTTCGGTGGGTTGGGCTTTTCATCTTCGATTGCAATTTCTTCGCGCTTGTGCAGCGTCTCTTCCAGTTTTTGGATGCTTTCAGTACCAGACTTGAAGTGAGATGGTAACTGAGGTTCCAAAATAATACCTTGCCTTCCTTTGACTTGCAGTTTGCATGAAACTGTCGCTTCTCCATGTCGGTTGGTGGCTTTGCAAGTATAAAGACCTGCGTCGCGTTGGTAAACTCCACCAATTTCCAAAATAACAAATCCAAAGTCGTTTATGGTCTTTACTCTAGACCCAGTCAAAAGAGGCTTTCCATTATGAAACCATTCAACTCTCATACTTGAGTCATTAACAGGAATGAGACGACATTCAAAGTGAGCCGACGAATTTTCTGACAAAATAAGATCTGAGGGTGTAGTGGTGAATTCTGGTGGATTTCCGGTCTCGGCTTCCGGAGTCATGGAATCTACAGTGCCTGTGTAGCCTTCAAGAGCTGCTATTTTATCGATAGTTCCCTCCATACCTTTAGGTAGTTGTGACTCCAGGATAATATTTCGTTTTCCTTGAACTTTCATTGTTGCTGTTGTAACAGCCTCTCCATAGTTATTGTATGCTCTGCATAGGTATTCACCGGAATCTTCAGGGTATGTCGGAGATATCTCAAGAATAACAAAACCAAAGTCGCAGAATGTTCTGAATCTGGAGCCAGCTTTGAGAGATTTACCGTTCCAGTACCACTCCACCTGAAACAATAAACACAACTGGTAGATATTGATATTTAAATTATAATTACCTATTAGACAAAGAGTTTTCTTTAATTACCTATTAACTTTACGATCCGCGTTGCCCCGTAGAATATCGTTAAAATATTTTATTTTTTATTTCTCATTAATTAAAGCTTGATGAGTTAAATAGAAGCAACAAGTTACAAATGTATGTACATTGTGTACGATATCGTTAATATCCTTGACGATTACACAAATCACCGTAGCTTACAATAACATGCTTAAATAATACTTGCCTTTAAGTTAGGATCATCAGTCGGTGTCAACCTAGCTTCAAAGTGGGAATTCTCTCCTTCCCGAAGGTTATCAATGTTTGATAGTGGTACAGTGAAAACTGGAGCTTTACCCCTTTCTTCCTCTTCCTTGATATCCTTTCTGCGTATCATTGAGTCCTCAAGAGTTTGAAGTTTTTCCAACCCACCTTCCATGCCCTAAAATCGTATTCGTATTTAATATCAAAGTAAAAGTACCTAATCTTTTATAAAAGGAAATGAAGAAACATCTTGTACAAATACTTCTCTTAATTTTACAGTTAGGTACTTACCCGCGGTAGTTGCGAGTCCAAGATTAAATTCTCCTTTGAAGTACATTTTAACGTAGCCTTAGTAGAATCACGGCCTAACTTATTAGTAGCCACGCATTCATATACACCTGAATTTTCTTCATAACAGTATAGAATGTCCAAAATAACAATGCCAAAGTCGTGGAAAGTCCTGTACCTATGACCATGCGGCAGCTTCTTTCCATTGTAGAACCATTCGACTTTAAGGTCCGGATCGTCAACCGGTACTAGTCTGGCCTCGAAGTGTGCACTTTGGCCTTCAACTAATTTAGTTACGTCTTGTATTTGAGTGACGAACTTTGGTGGTACAGCTGAAGCAGGAGCAGGCGCTTGCTGTTGAATTCCTTGTAAGCTTTCTAATTCCCTGATCTTGGCCAGCGAATCGGGTTGCAAACTGTCTAGATAGACTCCACCTCTTCCGAAGCAAGTGATAGTAGCCTTGGTAAAGTCTTCGCCGTATTTGTTATATGCGCGGCACACGTATTCTCCAGTATCATGGTTCTGAGTGTAAGCTATATCTAGGACAACAAAACCAAAGTCAGAAACCGTTTTGATTCTGGTAGAATGGCGAAGTGGCTGACCATTGTGGTACCATTCGATCTTCAAATCAGGGTCGTCGACGGGCACAACAGTACATTCAAAGTGAGCGGACTGTCCGTCTTTCAAACCCTCAATTTTTTGAATATGCGTTGTAAATCTTGGTTTTTGTCCTTTGCTTTTGTCTACACATTCTAATTTTACACTTATTTCAGCCTGACCCCATCTGTTAGTAGCTCGACAAGAATAGACACCTGAATCAGTGGTTTTAGTTCCGAGTATTTCAAGTACAACCATGCCAAATGCGTAGACCGTACGGATGCGATGACTGGCTTCGATAGATTTTCCGTTGTAGAACCACTCGATAACCATACTTTGGTCGCCAGTAGGTATAAGAGATGCTTCATAATGAGCTATCTGTCCCTCGCTAATGTCAACGATGTCTTGGAAGACGGTAGTGAATTCTGGAGCCCTTCCGGTGTCGTCATCGGGCTTCTGGCCTGGCTCTCTACGAAGAGATTCCTCAAGATTTTGAATCTTTTCCAATCCCTCGGTGCCTTTGGGATGTTGCGTTCTTTCGATAAGATTTTCTTTGCTGGTACAAAAGACAGTTGATGAGGTAAAGGCTTCACCTTTCTTATTATAAGCCTTGCAAGTATATATTCCACTATCTCTTTCGTACACATCTGTCAAATCTAATGTCACAAAGCCAAAATCACTTGTAAGCTTAAATCTTGAACCTTGCTCCAGAACTTTTCCATTGAAGTACCATTCAATCCTGAGGTTCGGATCGTTTTTAGGTTCAACCTGCCCTTCCAAGTGAAGGGCTTGGCCTTCAATCAATTGATTTTCCGCTGATACTGGTACCACCCATTCCGGCTTAGGATAATCAACATCCGGTACAGACGTTCTTCTGGATTTAGACAATCTTGCCTCCTCAGCCTGTTCTACAGCTTCTAATCCAGCTTTTCCTTGCGGATGCTGAGTGTCGAAATAAATGTTTTTATCTCCAGTACATCTAAGTGATCCTGATGTTGTTGCTGATCCTTTGCTGTTGGTAGCCTTGCATGTATAAATACCAGAATCTTCTTCGTACGTGTGAATAATATCAAGAGATACATAGCTGAAATCGTGTGTACTCTTGTATCTTGAACCAGATAGTAAAGATTTATTGTTGAAGAACCATTCAATCTTAAGTGTAGGATCCCTAGATGGCTCCACGTTGCATTCGAAATGTATGTTATCACCTTCTTTGCACAATATATTGTTCAAGTGCGAAATAAATACAGGAATTTCGTAGACAGGTTCGGGTGCTTCAGGTTTTCCTGCTTTCGGCTGTTCCAGAGCACCAATTCTATCTAATGATTCAGGATGAAGTGTTTCACCGAGTAACCAGTGACGATCCTCAATTTTTATGGAAGCGGTTGAAACAGCTTCTCCGATAAGATTAGTTGCTTTACATGTATAAATTCCAGAATCATCAATCCTTACACTGTTAATGGAAAGAGTCACCAAACCAAAATCAAAAGTGCTTTTTAATCTTGATCCAGTAGTAAGCGACATACCATTTTTGAACCATTCAATTCTTAGGTTAGAGTCAGTTCGCGGTTCTACTTGAGCTTCCAAGAACACATGTTGTCCTTCAACGAGTTTGTCGTAGCTCTTCAAATGTGTGGTGAAAATTGGTGCTTGTTGAACTCCTGAATCCACAAACATTTCTGGCACTTTGTTCATGGCAGCTTCCTTCAGTTGAATTTGTTCCCAAGCTTCAGGTCTCATTGTTTGATCTACAATGGTAGACTTAGTCTTGACTTTCAGTGCGGCCGAAGATACCGTGCTTCCGGCTCTGTTTATTGCTTTGCACATATAAAGACCCGCGTCTTCTGCCACCACTGAATTGATGTCTAGCGTGACAAATCCGAAATCATGAGTTGTGCGGAATCTTGAACCTGTGAAAATAAATTGTATATTTTCATGAGCTAGTTACCGAATATGACCATTGGGTAAATTCATTCACATATAGGTATATACTATGTACTCGTATATGTCGCAGCCAACTGGTTAAATTAGCCGTTCAGTTAACTGCCTGGCCTTTAGAAGTAGTGTTCGCCTCGCTTCCTCCCTCGGTTCGAACGCGGTTGATCACAGTTCTAACCTAACCTAACCCACTTGGTCGGGGTGCAATGCCTTAATTGCTGCAACCAATTCGGCTCGCGCGTGATTGGTTACAGACTTCCAACCTAAACTGTAATTGAATATCATTCAGGCCGTTAGTTGAACGGCCGCCGTTTAGTTGAAAGGCTAGGCAGTTAACTGAACGGCTAATTTAACCAGTTGGCTGCGACATATATACTATGTACGTACTATGTAGATGGAGATACTATAATAATATTTATGATTTGCTCACCCATTTTAAGTTCTACGCCATTAATGTACCATTCAAATCGTAAGCTCGGGTCACCAACTGGCACCACGCGTGCTTCATAATGAGCATGTTGTCCCTCCCAAAGTTCTGAGGGCCCAGTAAGCACCTGTGTAAAGATAGGCTTTTCAAACTCGCGTTCAGGCTCGTCTGGTCTACTTTGCTGCGGTTGTTCAAGTCTCTGAATTTTCTTCATGCCTTCTGGATGTTGAGTGTCCATTTGGATGGCTGCTTTAGCTATAAAATAAGTTAGTAATAAATTTTATGAGTGTTTATTAAGTAATATTTACGATAAGGCATATCACAATATTTTAAAATTAATAAGAACAGAACGTAGTTTAAATTCAATAAAATAGTTACTTTTTATTCTCATAGCAGCGGTCGTTACAGCTTCTCCCAATAGATTCGAAGCTCTACACATGTAGACGCCTTCATCTTCATCACGAACGTGGGTGATAGTCATCGAGACATAACCAAAGTCGTGAGTTTTTGTGATTCTGGAACTGTCCTCAATAAGTTTCTCGTTTCTGAACCACTCTACTTTTAGAGTAGGGTCACCGACTGGGATAAGTCTACAGTCAAAGTGTGCTGTTTGACCCTCTTGAATGTTATCGATATTTTGAAGTGGTTGTGTAAATACAGGTCTTTGACGTGTTACCGGTTCCGGTATTTCTGGACGTTTGAAAGGTTCTGCAGATTCTAACTCTCGGATCTTTTCTAAGCCTTCAGGACGTTGAGATTCCGATATAATGCTTCCTTTTGCGGTTACTGTCATGGATATTGCAGATATACATTGTCCTAGAGCATTGATTGCCTTCACTGAGTACTCACCAGCGTCTTCAGGAACACAATGCTGAATATCTAATGACACATAACCAAAATCAAAAGTGATATGGAACCGTGCAGCAGATTGCAGGGCCTTGCCGTTATGATAGAATTCAATTCTTAAGTTAGGATCATGTACAGGCTCCACCTGGCATTCAAAGTGTGCTGTCTGACCCTCGAAGACGTGAGTCGTGCCACGCAATTCTGTGACAATCCTAGGTGGACTTATCTTGGGTTCTTCAATTTCCATCCTAGTACTATGACCCTGTGCTTCAAGTTGTCTGATTTTTTCTAAGCCATTCGGATGTTGAGTGTCTAAGATAATGCTTCTGTGCCCTGTAATATTAAAATAGTTTTTAATTTATTTTATTTTGTTATGCCGGTTTTGAATTATAAATAAGTTATTTACCTGCAACCTTCATCGTGCATGTGTTAACTGCTTCACCAAGTTTGTTAGTGGCCTTACACATGTACGTTCCAGAATCTTCAGAGTAAGTGTACAGAATATCCAATGCAACATAACCGAAGTCATGTGTGGTTCTGTACCTGTGACCCGCTCTTATCTTTTGCCCGTTGAGGAACCATTCAATCTTTAGATCTGCGTCATTGATTGGCTCTACTCTACACTCAAAGTGAGCGTGGTCTCCTTCTTTCAAATTCTCTAGGCTTGTTAGAGCTGTCAAGAAGACTGGCCTCTGACCTGGCTGCTCCTCTTCCACTGGTTTAGGTCTCTCATAATTTTCTAATTCTTGAATCTTCCTAAGACGTTGTTCGTCTAACGTGTCCAAGTATAGACCCGCTTTGGCTAAAATGATAAGAAAATATTCAGTAATGAGTTTATTTATTTATAATGTGGTATTTGTAGAAAAAGTAAAAACCTATAATTACTTACCGTCTACTTTCACAGAGCTCGTGGTGACCGCTTCACCAACAGCATTAGTAGCTTTGCACATGTAAGTGCCGCTGTCTTCAGAGTAAGCATAAAGGATATCTAACGCTACATAACCGAAATCGTACGTAGTCTTGAACCGATGTCCTTGTTGGACTGGTCTACCATTGCAGTACCATTCAACACGCATAGTAGGATCGTTAACAGGCGTGAGGGTAGCTTCCAGGTGTACTGGCTTGCCTTCAGATACTTCAGCGTTTTTCAACGGTTTTCCGAATTGAGGTTTTTCAGCAACAAAACTTTCGTCACGGACTACACGTTTGTATCTACTATCATCTTCGAGATACTGTATCTTTTCTAGGGCACTTTCATGTTGTGTGTCTCTAATGATAGACTCCTTGGCTGCAATGTAATAAAAAGTTGTAAGTATTTTGTCTGTGAAGGATACCTAAAGGTTTACAGAGAGATATATAATAATTTAATACTCACATTGAACGTTCAGTTTAATTGAAGAAGTTGCTTGTCCTAAGTTATTGATAACCTTGCAAGTGTATTCTCCGGAGTCTTCCCCATACACCGTTAGTATGTCTAGTGCAGCAAAACCGAAATCGTACGCTGTACGATAGCGGTGGCCGCTTTGTAGGACCTTTCCATTAAAGTACCATTCCACCCGCATATTTGGATCGGGGTAAGGCTCAATTCGGCATTCGTAATGAGCGCTCTGGCCCTCTACAAGTTTCGAAGGACCATTCAGTTGCGTAATGAATCTTGGAGCTTGGTTGACCGCCACCTCGACGTCTTCTCTACGTGCGTAGCGCGAAGAGTCTTCCAACTGTTGTATTTTCTCTAACGCACTCTCGTGCTGTGACTCTAGCTGAAGCGATGCCTTAGCTATAAAAATAATAAATTATTAGCAATAAATGCGTACTCTTGGTTACAGATTGATTCCACCTTGTTATGTTTACTTACATTGAACAAACAATGTAGATGATGTTACAGCTTCTCCTAGTTCATTTATGGCACGGCATGTATATGTGCCCGAATCCTCAGGATTGACGTATTTCATATTTAAAGCGACATAACCGAAGTCATGCATTGTTGTCAAGCGGTTTGCTAAAAATAAAATGTGTTTAATAATCGATACTTTTACACTTTCTAATCAATTGTGCCTATCTACAATTATTGAAGTTAAAAATACTTACAGGCTTCAATAGGTACGCCATTACGTAACCATTCGACACGAAGTTTGGGATCTCCTACAGGAATAAGCCTGGCTTCAAAGTGAGCTGCTTGGTTTTCAGCAACTCGTATATCCTTCATAGGCATGGTAAATACTGGTGCTTGTGTTATAGATTCATCTTGTGCACTGTGTCTCTGATATCTAGAAGTATCTTCTAACTGATTAAGTCTTGGAAGAGCTCCTTCGTGCTGCGATTCCAAGTATATGGATTTTCGAGAATGTACAATGGCAATTCCAGAGGTGACTGCTTCACCAAGAGCATTGATAGCTCGGCAGGTGTATGTTCCAGAATCCTCTGGTAAACAAGACATAATATCAAGAGCAACGAAACCAAAGTTGTTGGTTTCCGTGAATCTTGAACCACTCTTCAAAGGCTTGTTGTTATGATACCATTCCACTTTCATCGTAGGATCAGAAACAGGTATTAGCCTGCACTCGAAATGAGCTCTTTGACCTTCTTTGATTTCAATATTTTTCAATGAAGTCGTAAATATTGGGGCTTGTGTTGTAATTTCATCAACGAAATCGGTCCTATGATGTTTAGATCTGTCTTCCAATACTTGAATTTGGTTTAGTCCAGCCTCATTTTGTGTGGCTCTAATTATGTCTGTTGTGCTGCGGCAAGTCAACCTACAGCTGACTTCGTCAGTGCCAACATGGTTGACAGCTCGGCATGTATAAACACCAGTATCTTCAGCAATCAAATCAATAATGTCAAGTGCGACATAACCAAAATCATGAATGGGTCGGAATCTGTGTCCAATAGTAACAGGGTGCCCATTTTTGAACCATTCAACTTTAAGGTTGGAATCTGTTACTGGTTCAAGCTTGCACTCAAAATGAACATGGTGACCTTCCACGACATTATCAATAGACTTTGGTTTTGTAATAAAGCGAGGTTTTATATTAATAGATTCATCGACTACCTCGCTTTTCTTGTAACGTGATGCATCTTCTAAATATTGAATTTTCTCTAGGCCTGATGGGTGCTGCGACTCAAATATAAGATCTTTTTTAGCAATAACTCGCAAAGCACACGATGTTACTGCTTCACCAAGTTGGTTAGTAGCTTGGCATGTGTAAACACCCGAATCTTCTGGATATACACTCAAAAGGTCGAGTGCAACGTAATCAAATTCGTAAGCGGGTCTGAATCTGTGACCTGTCTTTATCGGTCTACCATTACAGAACCATTCTACTCTCATGGCCGGATCACCGACAGGTTGTAATCTACATTCCAAATGCACATTGGTCCCTTCTACAGTCTCAACATTATGTAGAGCTCTTGAAAATTGAGGTGCCTGCCTCACAGTTATATCTTCATGTACTTGTCTGGATCTACGCGCAGCATCTTCCAGCATTTGTATTTGCTCTACAGCTTGCTCATTCTGTGTATCAGTTACAATATCTGATCGTTCAATAACACGAACCATTGCAGAAGTGTGAGCGGAACCCAAATGGTTTACGGCCCTCACGGTATATTCTCCAGAATCAGCTGATGTTGCGTGAATTATATCAAGTGCAACAAATCCAAAGTCATAATAAGTCCTAAATCTAGAGCCAACTGTTACGGCTCTGCCATTATGGAACCACTCAACACGCATGGTCGGGTCACCCATGGGTTCTAATCTGCATTCTAAGTGAATATTTTTACCTTCTGATATTGGCGGAGGGTCAGATAATGGCTGAACAAATACTGGCTTAGACTTCGATATTTCTTCAATTTCATACATAGGTTCCACAAACTTTGATTCTTCAATGTGCCTTGTTTTTTCATATAAACCACGGTGAATACTTGACGTATCAATGCTGGATCGCGCTAGAATAAAACAAAAAAATATTAAAATACAGACTAATAAACATAACAAAAATCTTTGCATTTTCAAATGTTTTTTTGTAAAGTTCCAATATTTGATCACAAATTTGTCAAAGTATACCCAGTCAGAATGCAAGTATTTAATAATAGTTTATAAACAAGTGACTGATGTTGTTGATGTAATAATAAAAAATAGTAAAAAATCTGAAGAAGAGATCAATATGTTGAGGGTCCAGACCCTCAACATATTGGCCTAATTTCTAAATATTAATAACCCAGGTAAGTGCCTCCTGCATTCACTCTGCTTAGTTGCGTAATAACAAAAAAACGCTTTTTATTAAGTACTTACTTTCGACTGTCATAGAAGCACTCAATTGGGCTTCTCCAGCTGCATTGCGCGCCACAACTGTATATTCTCCGGAATCATCTGCGCGGACACTGGCAATATCTAACGCTACGTAGCCAAAATCATGGTATGTCTGAATGCGATTAGCACTCTTAATTTGCTTTCCATTGAAATACCATTCCACTGACATAGTCAAGTCACTTTGCGGCTCTACTCTTGCTTCAAAGTGCGCGCCTTGCCCTTCCACTATTTTATTGGTACCTTTTAATTGTCCCAAAAATCGAGGCTTTTGTGTCACCTTCACTTCTTCTTCTGCCCGTTTTGAATATCTACTGGAATCTTCGAGATGCTGAATTTTCTCATATCCACCTGGATGTTGAGATTCTGCGATTATATCTTTCTTTGTCACAATGCTTAGGTTAGCACTAGTAGCTGCCTGTCCCAGAGCATTATAAGCTCGACAAGTATAGTGACCAGCATCGTGTACAGTCACGGATTTTATTGTTAATGCGACGTATCCAAAATTAAAGAATGTAGTGATTCTTGAACTAGCTTCAACAGGACGTCCGTCTTTTAACCATTCAACTCTTAGAGTTGAATCACCTACTGGTTCGAGGCGAGCTTCGAAATGGGCGAACCCACCTTCCTTAATATTTATTTGATCTTTAATTGGTGTTTTGAACTCTGGCCTCTGCGTACTTTCAGGAGCCTCTTGATAATACTTTTGATGTTGCTGTTGCTGATATGCTTCCAATTGCTCAGTCTTTTCAATGTATCGTCGTTGTTCCGGTATGCCAAGATCTGCAGTAACTGTACTCCGGGCAGCTACTCTGATCGAAGCGGTACTAATGGCTTCGCCTAACTTATTTACAGCTCTCACTGTGTACGAACCTGCATCTTCAGCCCGTAGGTGCATGATGTTAAGGGAGACGTAACCGAAGTTGAAGATTGACGTGATTCGCGAGCTAGCTGTAATGGCTCTTCCATCTTTGTACCACTCTACTCTCATCGTAGGATCACTGACCGGAGTAAGTTGAGCTTCGAAATGAGCATTCCTGCCTTCTTGTAACTCACCAAGCTCTTGCAGCGGCCTTATGAATTGAGGCCTCTGTGAAATCTGTTCTTCTATTGACTCTTGGTGTTGATATTTAGAATAATCTTCCAACTGTTGAATATACTGCAAACTCTCTGGATGTTGGCTCGTCCTTTCGATGGTTGCTCTTGGAGTTACTTGCAATATAGCCTTAGTTTCTGCAACACCTGTCGCACTTATAGCTCGGCAAGTGTATTCTCCACTGTCTTGAATATTAAGACTGAGCATATCGAGAGAAATATATCCAAAGCGGAATATAGATGTAAACCTAGAACCTGCAAAATCAAAATGTAAATGTATTTAACATACTTACTTGGAAATAAAACCACCCGAAATTAAATTTTGTGGTTACTTACTGGCTTCGATACTTTGTCCGTTTCTCAACCACTCAATTTTCATAGTTGGGTCGCCAACTGGTTCTATCCTCGTTTCAAAGTGTATTTTGCCACCCTCCATCTGTGAAATACTCTTGAGTGGCACAATAAACTGCGGTGGAGGATAAACTCGATCTTCCTCACCCGGAGGAATGTAAGGTCTTGCCCTTTCCACGTGCCTTAAGTATATGATTTCTGGTCCAGGAGCAGGCCTATAAAATAAAATATGTAAATAAACACATACTTCACGCACACGTAAAAAACGTAGGAAATTTTGTGATATTTTACTTACTCTGGCTCGATAATCTTTGTAGGCCGGGGCAAGTGCAGACGCTTTTGCTCAGGCGGAGGCTCTTTTGGTACTTCGACGTAGAGCCTTGCCCGAGTAGCGGTGGAGCCTGCGACGTTCTGGGCTGTGCACTGATACCATGCCGCATCCGACGCCTTGGCTCGCGGAATGTCCAGCGTCGAGGCCCCACCATCGGTATTAATTCGTAGCTCTGGATTGGGTATTATCGGAACGCCGTCCTTCTGCCATGTGATCCGTGGTGTAGGTGTGCCAACTGCGCGTGCATTCAAAATAACAGGTTCCCCTTCGCGTACGCTCAGAGTACTGAACCGTTCAACAAATTTAGGAGCAACTACTTGTTCCTTTTCGATGACGTTTAGTCTGCACTGGAAAGATGTTTCACCAGTCTTGTTGCGAGCAACACATGTGACTACACCACTGTCACTAAGTTCGACGTTTGTAATCATAAGTGCATGATTACCTGATTCGTTTACTAATATCTTATGATTATAATCGTCTCGAATTTGTCTATCGTTAATGAACCACGTGACTTCTGGGTAAGGTCTGCCAGTGACGCGGCAATCGAATCGCGTCATTTTGCCTTCCGTGACATCGCGGTCTTGGCAGACTCTTACAAATTGCGGAGCGAGAGCTTTCTCACTTATTTCTACTCTTTCTTCAATTCCTGTTTGTTGAGTGTCCATGATATACTGTGATCGTTGATCTTGCACATAAGTCTCTTGTGGAGATTCAACGGCGAGGTATGCAGATGTAACAATGCATCCATTGGGGTTTTCAGCCAATAAAGTGTAATGGCCAGAGTCAGACTTTTGTGTGTTTCTTACCCTAAGAGTAGTTTGATTATGCGTAGTAACAATTTCATTTTTACTGGTATTTACTAGCCTCTGACCGTTCTTGAACCAAGTCACTCTCGGCCGCGGGTTACCAGATAGCTGTACCTGAAACTGGGCATCAGCACCTTCCTGAAGCTTGGAATTCCTTGGCTTTTGTGCAATTTTGGGTGGTGTCACAGGTCCAAGCGTTTTATCAATCTCAGTACTGATATGAATGTCACTTTCATTGACATATCTCTTAGTTATAGTTTCCCTGAATGAAACTTCTCGCAAAAGTCTGTACTCAAAGGTGTCTACTTTGAAATCTTCTATGGATGAATAGTCGGTGCCGTTGGTGTATGCGACTTTTTGTGTTTGTCTGGACTGTTCTGTGGAATACCCCTGTGTACCGTAGGATTTGTGCTCCACGCTCTCACTGACATGTCGATAGCTTTGTTGCTGCGAGGACTGCTGCGCAGGCACCGGGACGCCTTCCGGCTGGATGTACACGGAGCAAATGGCCTCTCCATATTGATTGCGGGCCGTGCATGTGTATTCGCCCTCATCACCCGGGCCTATCTGTTTAATTAATAAGGACACGTCACCAGTTTGTTCATTGTAGCTCATACTGTACTTGTTGCACTCTACTAGTGGGGCTTTCTTTCTTGTCCACGATACAACGGGGGTAGGATTGCCTCTAAGTTTTCCTTCGAATTTTGCATTTCCACCTTGCGCAAATCTCGCATTTTTAAAGATTTGCTCAAAGATTGGAGGGGAAGGTTCGCCGGGCCTGCCTGAAGTGACAGGCAAGCGGTCGCCAGCAGATTCAACTGCAACAAAATTAAAATATATGATAACCACCATTGTCCTTGAGTTCAGAAATAAAATGTTACTATGTAGCTGGGGATATAATGTAGGTACCACTAGTTATGTAGAAGCCGTATTTTTGTTTTTGAAGAAACAAAATGGTACTTTATTACCTATAGGTACATATTAGATAAGTTAGCCAGGCTTGTGTTAGCAGAGACGCAATATTGCACATGCTCTTTCGCCAATGACCAATGTTGTTGGATAATTTGATCCTAAATACTGCCATTTACGTGGCGCGTTAGGACGAACTCGAAATTCGCTCAGCTAACGAATATTTCTTTAACCATATTTGACCTGGGAATCGCACCCTGGACTTTATTTTGCGCACAGTTGCTTAGCAGAGCTTATTTATTGAAATGAGCAGAAGCACACTGTTAATTATTATTAATAAAATATAATATTATTGAGTAGGTACGTATTTATAAACAGCTTATTTATGTTGTATATGATGTATAATGCAGAAAACTGATTTTCACCAAAGGGCAGTAGAAAACTAATACGATTAGTTTAATATGTCGACTTGAAGACGTACCTACCTACTTTTATAAAAAAAAAAAATCTTTTACGATATTACTGTTTTTTTTTATACCGAAACGTATTAAGATGGAATAATCTGAAGGCCAATTAACTTATTTAAACACGTTCAAAATCTAGTCGCAATCTCATCTCAGCGACAATCAATGTCAAAAATGTGTCAATAATGTAGGGATTTTAGAGGTATTTTTGACAGATTGAGACAGATTAGACTGTGAACGTTCTTAAAATTACGAGAATTGTTCCTCTGGTGTCATATGAATGCTACTAATACTAAAGAATAAGATAGTCTACTGTTTTTAAATGATCATTAAATAGCAAACGATCGCCAAGAACGGAATCGCTTATTTTTCTTCAAGTTTTTAGCATATCTAACCTAACCTGTCACAAACCACGGAATTCAGATGTCAACAAAACGTTATTATGAAAATATTGCTGTTAAGTAATGTGCGAGTACGGTAGATATCTGTTTTCCCAATACCTATGTATATGGTGCGCTATTTTTGACTTTAAAAGTTGTCCATGTTCGTAAATAGTCGTGTGATAAATATCAAAAGTTCCTGGAACGTGCGTGCGTTGGTATTCCAGCTCTGTTCGGATTGGATGCGCATGAGTCACGGGAGTGACGAGGCGGGCGAGCTCTTTTCGCGCGTCTATTTTAGTATCCACCACTCGGATCTTGTTACGATCGCCATTTTGGTGGACTCTTTCGCTTTCATACATATTCCAAAGATCATTTAAATCATAAATAAATGTTATGCGTGTATGGATTTGAAATGTAATATGTTTTATCACAAAATGGTCCACATTAGCTGCATACCTATCTGTTTACAGACGTCGTCGTTCTCACAAAAGAACAGTTAGGAATGGAGAGTGGTGCGATGAAGTCACGGGATCAAGGACCGGTTCTGCTGGTGTAATGTCAAGCAGGCATCGGTCGCAAAACTTGTTCGCACTTTATGTAGGTACCTACATAGGCACATAAAATATGTGAGAGACCTGTACCTGTATCCTAATATTGAAAGGAATGCACCAGCCTTAGGTAGTGAGTTGCCCAAGTGCAAATAAAAGTTGACATAATCCCTACGAGAACCTACCTACCTAGATAGTAATAAAACGAACCCATAGTAAAAAGATTTTTCATATGTTTATAATGACATCGTTTACACAAAGCAAACATTCAAGGTTTGCTTTTTAGGTCAAGGTCACATGGTACCATAACATATAAATTCGCTTGAAGAATTCTACAATACGATGTGATACTTGTATTGTCCATTATTAGGGGCATGTACGAAAAGTATGTCGGTAAATTTTGCCTAGTCGGTTTTCCGAGAACTTTCCAACACTATTTTGTAGGTGTAACTAAAGATGTTTTCGTATTTAGATAATAATTATCGTGTTCAGGTCCCGAATTGGCAACCCACCAAATACGACAGCATCGCGCCTAACCATAATAGTTATAAGTCGCTCGCATTCAATGTTCGCAGCTGTGCAATCTTTAAAACCTTATTTTATTTTCAATTATGTAAGCAGGTATACATACGAGTACCTACCTACATGCCAAACATAGGAAGCAATAAGTTGCAATTGTTTCGTTATACATTAATCAATTTTCAACTATCCATCATAAATACCGATTTATTTTAGTTGGATCCTTTTGAATCCCATTTTTTAGGTATTAACGAGGGATCCCATTTGACCTATGATAAAAAATAATAAAACAAAGTCGGGTTAATTACACCACTCATAAAGTTATAACTCAAGACCGGCTGGGCTGATTTTTATGATCTATGATTTGTTGGATTTGTCTCCGTCCCGAATAGCAGAATAATTGGGTCAAAACCAAAATTTTGGACTACATATTTCATAACAGTTTCATGTCCACCGACTTTTCCTTATTCCTAGCAAAATTCTGTAATACGAATGCTATTTAAAAAAATGGATTTCATAGCGGAATACTTCCATAAATTCAATATTTAATTTATTTGTTGATGGTTTAGTGATATTTAAGAAATATTATGAAAATTATAAAAAGGAATGGAAAAACCGTATTATTCTCCCTCAAAAAACCTGTGTCCTACTATCGATTTCAATGTTTCAAACCGAAAAAAACATCGAAAAGGGTTTTATTTATTCAATATAGTATTTATAATCTTAACCAGCATAATGAAGTCTGCGTAAAATCACTCAATATCTAGGCAATTTTTATGTATAAATAAAAATAAAAACAATACGTCTCAAAACGAGTTCATTTATGTTACTTCCTTTATGTAACGCATTATTTTCTAATAAAGTACTTTTTTTAAACTTACTACTTTCAAAATTGACGGAAATGTCATGCCATTGCACCACCAATCACTGCGTGGCAGCCATATTGTTGTAGTGTCAAGCAAGTCAAAGGTGTAGTGTGTGGAGTGAAAAAAAAACATGTATTGGTTTTTCCTTGATAATTCCTAAAAAAATTACATGTAAGTATGTTTGATCTAAATCTTCGCTTACGAGCTGTAATCATTAAGTGAATAGTGTGTCTTGAATTGAAATAAAACACTCCAAAAACATCGTCCATGTTTCCGTTATGTTACATTTTTATGTTACGTTAATTGCATTAAGGTGTGTTCACAAAGACAGGCATGTACTTTTTATAAGTTATATTATCATTCACAAATATTCTTCGTTAAAATATGGTTGGTTACCGGTTACGGATATTAACAATATTTATTTTATAATTATGCATTTATTTTAAGAAAAAGATTTTAAAGAAAATTAATATTTTACTCAAGTATCGCCAAAACAAATTTTATTCAGCCACATGCAGCAGTATAAAATGGCCGCCATTCGCGGGGTGTTGGGTTAGGAATTTTTATAAACTTAGATTTGTCCATAAAAATTCATACTAATATTATAAATTCTAAAGTAACTGTCTGTCTGTCTGTCTGTCTGTATGTTACCTTTTCACGCCTAAACTACTGAACGGATTTCGATAAAATTTGGCAGAGAGATAGATTGCATCCCGGGGAAGGACGTAGGATAGTTTTTATCGACATACCTCGCGGGCGAAGCCGCGGGCGGAAGCTATAAGTATATAATATGCCCTTAAAGTATCGGTAACCGTTAAACAAACACATTGTAAGTTTAAATAAAACAAATTCGATTCGGTTACACAATTTATAACATAAGAACCGCTGGGCCGATTGGATTTGTCTTGTTCGTCGGGTCAGCTAGTTTATCATAATATCGGATTTATCGAAACCTGTTACTGAAACTCATACCGATTTTGTGTTTGGTTCACAGATAATATAATATGCCTTTATCGGCTGCAGAAAGGCAGAAAAGGTATCGAGAGCGGCTTAAAAATAACTATCCCGAAAAATGGAATCGAATACAGGACAAAAATTTGAAATAAAAACTTAAATGCGTCGAAGTGAGGGTTTTTTTATGTCAATCCTACATTACAGATTGTTTCATTTTTATTATGTATAAAAATAATTATAAAAAAATACTTGACTGTTTTTTCCTTACATCATGAACACAGCCCTTATTTTCCTTTATGTTAGTTTTATGCTACTGTGACATAAAAATATTTAATTGAAATGGTACAAAATTTTGGTTTTGACCCAATTATCAAAGCATATCTCCCGAACGGATCAGTCAATCTGTTCTCGAGATATCATTAAAGAAGCAGTTTCTATTCTGAGACGAGGCGGTACGATTTTATATTTCGCCGGGTCAGCTAGTTTAGATTACAACACAGATGCATTTATTGAGACAACAAAGTAGAAACCTTATTTTATTTAAAACGTTTTTCGAAAATAAATCAATTTTGTGTCAACCTTACGAAATTGAGTGCATATGTGTAAAACCGCAGAGCGTACTGGACCACCGACTGAACATATTGGTTGCGTTCGTTTGCTCTCATGTGCGTTTCAGTTCCTGCCTCTACAGACACGCTAAGAACATTGCGGAAAGAGAATACTGTGGATAGTTCACAGTCAGGAAAAATACTTAATTGTTAAGCAAATTTACACCCTACGCTAATTTAACGTATTCTAGCCAAGTCATATAACTTTCAAAGGATGACAGCCGTGGTTTGAACATACAGAGCTACATTTATAATCTTTTGGCTTGAATGATATTGACAGGGGCCTATGCATTTTTGGTAAACATTTTTATAGTTATCTTGAATGAGCGTTTCACGGTAATATTGTATAGTTACATTGACACGACCGAAAGCGGCGCCGGCGCAAAACCCGCCCGCAGTCGGACCATAGCCAAACCTGACCCAGTCCGCGCCATATGGCATGGTCACTGGCCCTCATTATGCATTATACACTAGCAATTCGAAACGTACGATTTTAATTTGGTTTATAAACTTACACGCGCCTTTCTAGAAAACCATTGGTTATAAATATAATTATATATACTTAGGTATGTTATTATTTATTTATAGTTAATTAAAACGATACAATACCAATTACATTAATTAACATAGAAACAAAGTAGTAGTAGTTTATCATAGTTGTGATAAACAATATTTAGAAGACAATAAAACAATAAATGAAAACTCTGGAAATATTAGTGCATAGAAGTATTTAGGAACTAGCTACTTATCAAATAAATCCTAACATTGAAAAAAGAAGGATTTTTTTTCAATTCAGAACAAAGTGATGAGCCGACAATGGATTTTGCCAATGTTTGACTAGCTATACAGTGTGTCAGGTTAAACAAGGGACCTCGTACTTTAAAGGAGTGTAGTACTCGTGAAAATGAACAACTTTTAATATGAGGCGGACTGAAAAATAAGAAAAAAAATACAGCAGTTCCCTACATTTTGTCCAGTTATGGGAACATAAAATGTATAGAGCGTCTGGTTTTATTTTCTCGAATTCAGTTTTGGTCTCTTAGTAAAAGTTGTTCATTTTCATGGGTACCCTTAAAGTGTGTCCCTCGTTTAACCTGACACTGTATAATATGTTGTAATCAAACTATTGGATATATTTGATTGAATTTTGGATGGAGACTGGCGTCTCTACGTCTCTACCTTGTATAGTCTCCGATCTATCGTAACCTATAGTCGTCAGAAACAGGCACCGTAGCCGAC
This sequence comes from Gortyna flavago, assembly GCA_963669345.1. Taxonomy (NCBI): domain Eukaryota; kingdom Metazoa; phylum Arthropoda; class Insecta; order Lepidoptera; family Noctuidae; genus Gortyna; species Gortyna flavago. Next base: position 17,683,917 of record OY770125.1, read on the forward strand.
ATAGGCATGGGACTGATTGATGGACTATGGGTCTATGGCGCAAGTTTAAATGCATTTTCGACTTTTTAGTCACCATTTTGGATTACTTACCTAAATGCGATTCATTTAACGAAAATGTAATTTATTCATTTCGAGTTGATATTTCTTCGATTTCAACCCAGATATTGTAATAAACTAATAATGAACGGAATTGTATGGGAGGCTGAGATTTTAAAAGCTCGAGCAGTACTTTTCGATACTCCTACATTTGTTGATTCGTCTGTTTTTAGGTAAGCATAAATATACTTTTCTCCTAGATCGATCTAGAGTGATTCTAGAGTCTCATAGGTATTTGTACAGATATCATAAGATTTTGAGTAAGTAGATAGGTATCTGCGAACATATCACATTCTGATTTGGAGGTAAAATATTTCACACTTTTGCTTATCTACAAGAAAATCACTTTTCATTTTCCCTGGAAATACTTATCTACGTAGGTATTTACTTTACACAAACGACTGCACATGCTTTACTTGCGATACTAGACCATCTCCGCTTCCATTTTTTGCGTGTATTATAATTCAACCATTTTTAAATTTCATGTTTTTCTTATTGCTATCTCGGGCAACGATCAAAGTTATTATGGTCGATTTAATTGCCAGCCCCGCTACTTACCGCGCGTAAAAGAAATTGCGGACCGCTTCTTAATACCAATTAATTTAATCATTTTTATTAATACTTCTTTCTTGCCTTGTAAGTGGCCTTTTTAAACGCCCTGTTTTAATGATCGTTTGTGCAGTGGACTATAATTTATTAAAATGAGGGTATTTAATTTTAAACGGCGTGTATGTATAACCTTTGTGCCTCAGTAAAGCTGTTTAGTATCAATCATCAATAAACTGCCAATCAACTAAACCTAATCAACCACATGTCACAATCAAACGCGTGTCTAGTGATTTGATTGGTTGTTGATGTTTCAGTCAGCCAATCACGCATGAGTTTGACAGCCTATTTTTACGTTGATCGGTCTTTCAGGCACCGAATCTTAGCATATCGAAGTCATCGACAGACCGTCGTAAGAAGCAGTTAGTACCTTTGTTTTTAGGGTTCCGTACCCAAAGGGTAAAAACGGGACCCTATTACTAAGACTCCACTGTTCGTCTGTCTGTCACCAGGCTGTATCTCATGAACCGTGATAGCTAGACAGTTGAAATTTTCACAGAATGTCTATTTCTGTCGCCGCTATAACAAAAAATACTAAAAACAGAATAAAATAAATATTTAAGGGCCCCCCTTTAAATATTTATTTTATTCTGTTTTTAGTATTTTTTCCCCATACAACAAATGTGATTTATATGTAGTGTTAAATATTGTATGGTGGTACGGAACCCTTCGTGTGCAAGTCCAACTCGCACTTGGCCGTTTTTTTATAAATACAATATAAATCATTATTATCATTTAATTAGATAATAAGATACTACTTATTTACTTATACAGGTTGGTTATTTTTAGCTCAAGAATACTGTCAATAAAGTTTTAATATTTATTATATTGCCTTCTTAACCATATTTGATGATACCTAATAATAATTCGATACTTATCGATGATAATTCTTGTAGATACGTACTTATCGTCGATTTTTATCACGACAAACTCAAACATTTTTAAAATTTGTTTTCACCTTAAATAACTCTTAACTCTAGAAGTTCGACGTTACCATTAGTTTAATGTGTGTGTGTGTAATTTAATGAATGAACCACAATAACTAGTCAATTGTGTGTGGATCTAATAATTTTCTGTAAGAAATCCCTCATTTAGAGTTAGCTATTATAGTGACCCACACAAAACATTTCATCATTTCATCTGCTGCGATTTTTATTCGACGATGTTGATAGTTGTTTGATTAGTTCCGTAAAATGCGGCAAATTCGTAATGAAGTACCTAAGCCTTTTTAGTAGCATGAACTGGAACTAAACATCAATATTTTATATAAAACAGTCTGAAAAACGCTAACTTATCCCATTTTCTTGAGTTTAGTGTGAAAAGGAATTATTTTCACTATTGGGGAGAAGAAAACTTGTTTCATGTCCACTTACGACCACTGCTCACATCATTAAGAAAAATGTTACAAGACAATCAATCGCAAGAAATGGTGACTATTAAGTACCTAATAAAAAAATTGTCCGTTTCTGATTATTCTATGAAGCTTTGTAAAAGTACGTAACAACACGTAGAAAAGCGATCGAATTTTTAAACAGCATTACCTATGTGGACATTTTGCAATTGTAATGTTCAGTAAGTACGTAATTTATTTATTCATGAGGCAACTGCAACTGCCGGAACTGAACAATAGAAATCATCATTCTCCTGCCCTTTGAAATGATTATTATAAGTATATTAAAGAACTTTATAATTTTACACAATATCGCCACCATCCAATATGCAAGCAATCAAGAGAGAAAATTAACAATAACATATTATAATTTATTATGGAAACATGTTGAGCTGCTTCGTTGGGAAATTAATTAATTATATTGTTTGCATTTGCAAACCGCAACATACAAATTTATTATCAATCGTAATTAAGTTAATATACACCTATTCAACTTAAGCTGGGATTTAAATTTAAATTAATGTGTTTTGTAGAGATAACTAATACAGTTATTATTAAAATCTGGTCTGATATCGGCAGCCTTATGTTAATTCTTAAACAAGTATATTTAAATAGTGGCGTGCCGAAAAGGCAGCATTCGATAGAAAAGTCATAGAAAATCAAATCTCTCTACTTATGCCAATAATGGTGTAAGGTTATTGTTATCATTTCTAGCGTTATAATCATTAACACCTGTATTCACAAAAAAATATTGTCTAAGTAAAGTATAGTAAATTTTTTTGAATTGCATTCCATATGAAAAGCCTTTAAATTCATAAACATTAAGGGACGTATAGTGCCGATCGCCATTCAAGTATTGTCTATGAATAGGTTTTTTGGAACACTGTGAGACCTCATAGTAATGTTTGTGAATACGGTATGTATAACCTTTGTGCCTCAGTAAAGCTGTTCAGTATCAATCATCAATAAACTGCCAATCAACTAAACCTAATCAACCACATGTCACAATCAAACGCGTGTCAAGTGATTTGATTGGTTGTTGATGTTTCAGTCAGCCAATCACAATAGCATGAGTTTGACAGCCTATTTTTACGTTGATCGGTCTTTCAGGTACCGAATCTTAGCATATCGAAGTCATCGACAGACCGTCTTAAGAAGCAGTTAGTACCTTTGTTTTTAGGGTTCCGTACCCAAAGGGTAAAAACGGGACCCTATTACTAAGAGTCCACTGTCTGTCTGTCCGTCAGTCTGTCACCAGGCTGTATCACATGAACCGTGATAGTTAGACAGTTGAAATTTTCACAGATGATGTATTTCTGTTGCCGCTATAACAACAAATACTAAAAATAAAATAATTATTTAAGAAGGGCTCCCATACAACAAACGTTTTTTTTGCTGTTATTTTATATTTAGTGTTATATATTGTATGGTGGTACGGAACCCTTCGTGTGCGTGTCCAACTCGCACTTGGCCGGTTTTTCTTTTCATTTTTGCATGCAATTTATATTCTTAAACGTTGAAAGCTCTGAGCTTCTTCGTATGGAATTTATGCAATGTTAGGCGGCTCAAAGAATACAAATCTTTGCATTATACTGTACCTACTATAACTACTGCAATATGCAAGTTTGTTTAAAGAGTGTTAGTGGTACAATCATAATTCATCTTTAAAAGGAGAAAGTGGAGTCTCTCTTTATGTACGACTATACATATATATCACACGCTCTATTGCAAGCTAAATCAATAATACTTAAATAGAATATTTAAAATTTCACAGAAAAGCTAATAAAATCGCTATCGCTGTATCCTATTAAAGTAATAATATGGTATCGTAAAATATGATCGAGTGATCGTCCATAGCATAATAATTAATTAAATAGAAAATGACAGACGATTCTCGAGTGATTAATAAGTGATCACACTAATATTGTAAAGAAGTTTGTGTATTTATATGTTTGTTACTTCTTCACGCTCAAATGGCTGAACAGATTTGGATGAAATTTGGCGTACAGGTAGTTTTTAAACAGGATTAACACATAGAATACGTTTTACCCCGATATTCCCACGGGATCGTCACTTATGCGGGAGAAACCGCGGGGCGCTGCTGGTAACATTGTAACCATGTGTACCTATCAATCAGAAGGTAATATGCATTTTTGAAAGCTAATTAGTAGTACTAGTATTTCGGACTATTTATATTTCAAGTAGGTAAAGAGGGAACCGAGTTCAAAAACTGTACCATGTCAGCATCCCATGGTTATTTTGAACTAACTTGTATTATAATTATAATGACAAGAAACTTACCGCACCGAGTTATTCTATATTAAGCAAATCGTTATAGTCCGGAGCGAAAGTAGCCTCGACTGCTACGTTTTTAACACTCTCACCGCCATGTGGTCCGCCTGCCGCCCACATAAATTTCGGTGCAGCAAGCCACTATAGATTCTTTAATTTTTACAGGCAGGCCATGTGGGCTGCCTGCGTACCACAACTAGCGCGCTAATTTCTATGACAATAGTCCTTGTTGTAACTGGTAAATATTTGTAAGGGCAGGCCATACGTGTAATTAGGTCAGTTGCTCGCGCGCCGCCCACATGGCCTGCTGCAAAAGTTTGTCGCGCCAATTTCGCACAAACTTCGCGCACATCACAGGGTACGACTTATTCGGCGAAGGTGCATACATTGTTATGAGAGGAACCGAGCTGCTGGACTATCTGCAATGGACGCCAGAGAGCCAGCCCGTGTGTCTAAAATGCCCGACTCAACCTAGTGTTTGTGGTCAATGTTACGGAGAAATTCACATTTTCGTAAATAGAAATCGATAAAAGTTTAATTTTCTATGATTATATTTTCATATAATTTATCTTGTTTGAAAGTTTGTGTCAAAATAATTTCTTTTCTTTTATTTCATTTTTCTTTGTGACAACATACTCAATAAAAATGTTAATAAACTAGTTTTACTTTCTCGACTTTGAACCTTACAAATCTATAAATATAGTCCGATTTTCATCGTTTTTTTTTTCATTAGTAGCTCTTTCACTCACCAATTTAAAGCAGACGACACCGAATCCTTATCTAGCAAGCCAAGCTCTATAAAAATAAATGAATTTGTGGGATCACAGCGGGCCACACGGCCTGCTGGTAAACTTAACGACGTGTCCCGCCGGCCGCCCACATGGCGTGCTGCAAAAGTTACACAAAATCTAGCGTGGCGTGCTGTAAAAGACATTGCATGGCCCGCGCGCCGCCCACATGGCCTGTTGTTCTAGAAAAACCTTAAATGTGTATGGCGGTGAGAGTGTTAACTGTTCACTCAGATAATAAATTTGGAGATAAGAGCGGTAAAAGTATAAGTGCGCTACGAGCAGTAAGTGGTGTCTCGTCCGTTTTAATGTTACATATTATTTGCAAACGCTGAACTCGACACAGACCATGATTTCATTATTTCCAATGCGGGTTGTGGTGTTGTGTGACTCCAGAGCTTTCGAATAGTTTACGAATCGTGACTTATCTGCGTGTCAGCTAACATCCGTGCCTATAAAATCGTTAGTAAGAGAATTCACGGCATATCATACTATGAAGTGATCGCATTGTATTAAACAATGACCATTTGAGCAAGAAGTGTTTTCTAATGCTTTGTTAGTGAATCAGCTGTTCAAAGAAGTGTTCGTCGTGAATAATTTCTTATCGACTTTTGTTCCCAGCTCTGAGAGTCAGCGTGGTCGAAAGTTTTAACTTGCGCTTTCGTTGTGAAATTTAAATCACTATACCGCTCGCGGGATGGAAATTGAAGACATCGATCCATGCGAATATTATTTTCTCATTAGGGGGCGTCCATAAATTACGTGAGATGTTTAAGGTGGGGAGGGGGTCGAGTCAAATCTCATCTAATCTTACGTTGGACAGAGGGGGGGTCTCGGCAAATATCACGCAATTTTTTTTTTCTGAAAAAATTATATATTTTGGTCCATTTAATCCCGATTGTACATGCTTAAGATTTAATCTTAAGCGTATATAGTAATACTATTAAGATCATTCACTAATTCGTTCTAAGCACGAAGCAATTTTTTTTTTCTTGCTTAGAACGAACCAATTTTTTTTTTTCTTTTTATGATAACAATCCAACGCGTTTACGTAAGAAACCCACATTTTGAAAAATCTCACGTGAGATTGGGGGATGGGGGAGGGGGTTGAATAAAATCTCACGACATCTCACCAGGGGGGGGGAGGGACAGCAAATTTAAAAAAACACCTCACGTAATTTATGGACGCCCCCTTAACGTTGGAAATTTTTCTCGTGATGTATGTAGGTATGTTATCTAAATAATTTCATAAAGGTACATAATAATATGTATGTGTATTTCTCATCTTTTGTTTTGTTTTTTTAATAAATAATATACTTGTTACCTATCTTTAAAATGTCTCAACACGGTGTGCTTAGTGAAGGTACCTAATTGTTTTAGTTGCGTATTATATTGTTTTCTCATGGAGTGGCGAGCAGTGAGCAGCCGGCAGCACCAGGCACCGCGACGCGCTACAGTTAACATGTTACGTTATAATGGCTGGTGAGCACGTTCTAGCTACGCGCTAGACGGAGCACGCCAGCACACCAACACATCGAGATGATCATCTAGCTGTAGCGCCGACCGTTGGCCGAGACGCGCTCTTTTATAATTCCATTCTACTGAACTACTCACTAGGATGTACCGAACTACGTCTACAACGCATACCCGTTACATTTTATTCTCGTTTAAGCAACATCACATTAACTTACTTTTGAATGAAATAATCGATTGCATCCATTCAGCCATCACATTCATACTACTGCTTGTTCAATTGTAACAAGTGAATGTGATTCACGAACATATAGGTATTTAATGCCGTTTCTATTGAACGTGTCGGTCGCGAAGAAAGAGTGAAAACGTCGCTTGATGGCATTTTACCGGCGTTTTTCACGTCATACTCTAATGACGCTATTATTCTACAGTTCTCAGTCGTACGTCGAAATAGAAAACCGATAATTAAAGCGATCGGAGCAAAAACTTGCAATGCCACGCCCTGTTACGTCTGCTGCACTCATATAGTATGGATTTATTATGGGTCGAGGAGACTTGCTTACCTACTTCACGTTTTATTGATATGTTACCTCGAGCTTTAAATTACTATATTGCCCACATTCATATTATTAATATATTATCGATATTGTTTTTAGTGGAATAAAATTACAAACCTCATATTTTATTGTAGGTAAGGTTTCTTTTCACGTGAACATTTTGTTTACATTGTAGGTCTGAGTGTGAAAATGCGATTCCTGGCTAGAATTTAAATTACGTGTACACACGGCTACACATCAAGCTATACGTAACCAGTATAAGCTGACTTCTGAATGTACACACGGCTACACATCAAGCTATACATTTCCAGTTTTAGCTGACCTCGCATTGTATAGGTTTTTCGTACAATCAGAAGTCATCTTATACTGGTTATGTATAGCTTGATGTGTAGCCGTGAGTACAAAAAACTTGACAATGCGAGGTCAGCTAAAACTGGAAATGTACTTATAGCTTGATGTGTAGTGTAGCCGTGTGTACCTACTAATACCTAGTGATAAACCGCTCTATTACCATGAAATTTGGAAAGCTTTTGACATATTTTTATAGTGCTAGTGCTACTAGTTAGTGTGAGCAGTGCATGTTGATCGATTGATTGTAGTGATATTATACAACGTAGTATTCATGACGTATTTCACCTGCGAGCCTGTAAGACACGCACGTGTCTCAGTGATAGCGTGTGTACCTACCCACTGCTACAATTTTACATAATTTAATGCTAAACGCGGCGTTCAGTTTGAACAACTGCCGATGATATTGTGTCTCCTCGTTACTATTTCAGTTACAATTCACTCGCATTACTTACAGCGATATATATCTTAAAAAGAACATGTTTTACACTTTGTATCTAAACTGATTATTAAATTCTGCTAAGTTTCCCCGAACTAGAAAAAATAGAATTCTTGTGATGATGCCAAATCTCGAAGCAAAGACAAAAGAACTGCCGATATAACGCGCGATAAAAAAAAAAAAAAGCTGTACTGTGGTAATCAAATTTCAAGATAGCTGTTTTCATTTTATTTCTGGAAGTCTCGAAATATTGTGCAACTTTAAAATCCCGCAGCTTGTGTCACGTCAACACTAAGTATGTTTATCTCGATTTAATTAAACATCTATAGACAACAAATATTTCGGGATTATCTTACAGTCTACCATGCAAACTTCATTTTTAAAATACAGTGCTAAGAGTCAATTAATCTTGTTTTATTGCTGAGGTTTAGTATACCTACCATGTGAGTAAGTGGTTACTTCGTGTAAATACGTTGAAGCATTCATGTTGAGTAAAAAATGATCCTTGAATGGAAACATATTTGTTCAGATTCCATATAAGGATAAGTCTTTGCGCCTTATAAGTAAACAAGTTCTTAATGCTAAACCAAGTTCGCGGTGCAACCTTAATGGAGGGACGAGCGAACTCACGTCGCGATTACAACGATCTGGTGCCCATATATTGCATAAAAGAATTGCTTCGGGGTCGTAGCAGCGACCAAATTACTACTTAACAGCTGTGAGTTCACTTGTCATCCTTCATGTTTATATTATAGGCAATTCGCTGCATTTTTATTGCACATAGGGCGAGATAGGAAAATCATTTTACAGATGGTAGTTTTTTTGGAAATACAAATGAAGCATAAATGGGTCATGTCGGGTCGCCGAGGCTCCGACCGGCAAGGCGTCGCGCGAGGCGTCCCGCTTGCGTGTGTCTTTAGTTTCTTCCTGGTGCGTAACTTTATTTGTGCATAGCGCTTTTCCACCGCGAGCGAGATAGTGCGGCTATTCTGGGGCACGCGCGTGGGCGCCGCGCGCGCAGCCTCGCGCCCGCCGCCACTCCGGGGTACAAGCAATTATGTGATGAATTTCAGGATCAAAATAATATTCGCATTAGCAGTGATTATTATTATCATAAATTGGTTAGATTTATTTAAGCTAAGTACAGTGCCATGAGTATGGTATTGTGTGTACACAGATATTGAGTGACATGGGTAGGTAGCACAGTGGACCTACCTTGCTGCGAGAGCATCTGGCGCGTATAGTGGTGCTGCTCGGTGCGCTGCTGCACCACTTGCTCGCGCCGCTCGGAGCGCTGTTCGGAGCGCTGCTCGGAGCGCTGCTCCGACCACCTTGACTGCTTCTCCATTTTGCCGCCACTGCAGCACAACGCACAAAAAACTCTCACTCGACGCTTCTAGTCCTTATCGTAAAACAATCCTCGTTTCGGCGCTCGTGTATTATGAAATAAATACACCACTGCGAAAAACTTATACTAGTACACGGGTTCATTTAGCAGAAGTCAAGTCATTATAACCCAAGTCCAACAACCAAGACGTCGGTCGATTGCGAATAGTTAGCGGATAGTGCGGAGTGCGAGAAGCGCGCGCTGCGCCGGCGGCGCTGCGAGGGCGGTGCGGGGGGCGTGCGACCGAAATACGACGGGTTATTTCGAGCCGAGCGCACTCCCGCATGCCTCCTCCACGCGCCCCACTCCCGCGCATGCCGCTGCCGCCGTCGCCCCCCCCCCCATACCCGCACATTTTGCATTACTAAACAGCCTTATTAAACAATGCACTCTCCTAACAAAACAACATAACAATATCTAAAAAAGTTACAGCCCAGAATATCTTGTTGCGACATGGCAACACTGTCCTGATGTCAAAGTTCAGTGCGATAGGTGTTGCTCCAGGGCCTCTACGGCTTCTTGATTATTTGCGAAATTGACAGTAATTTGTTAGATTAGGATTTTACGAGTCACTTCCGTATCATACTCGCATAGGTGTAAGTGTAACCCAAGGTTCGGTGGTTGTTCCTCTTTTTGTTATTTTGACGGTCAATGACCATGATGTAGTGATTGATGCTCTAGCTCCTCATCTACATAGTCAAAACTGCAACATATTTAAACACAACAACTCTTGTAGGAAGCACCAGCAGGCACTGAAAGTTCTTAGATGTCACACTGCTGCCTAAGTACTTAAGCTACTCTATCACCCTATACCACAGTCCTCGGACATTCCGCACATTTACACTTTACTAGTACACACGGCTACACATCAAGCTATACATAAATAAAAATACATAACCAGTATAAGCTGACTTCTGATTGTACAAAAAACCTATACCTGCAATGCGAGGTCAGCTAAAACTGGAAATGTATAGCTTGATGTGTAGCCGTGTGTACAATGGCTGAGCGATAGCCTTCTACACGTGTCATAGATTCGGTTCTCGCACGGTTGGCCAAAAGATAGGTAGTTATTTCAGGTTTCAGCTAGTTTTTGGGTATGAGAGTGATCAAAAGTGGATGGCTGTGAGGACATAGGTAGACCAACTAAAGAAAAGGTGGATAGTGAGAAAGATGATGATGATAAAGAAGTAAATCATTTTTAGAAAGTGCCTTTCCTGATCTGTTAAAAAAGTAGCAAATTAAACCGATGCAGAAGAAAAGTTCAAAAATCGATCCAAACAATTACCGCCCGATGGCTCTCTTGCCTCCAGCTTCAAAAATCTTTTAAAAAACTTCGTAGGCGGCCAGATATTCAAATATTGCGGAAAATATAAAAATATTTGTTTTGTTACCAAAACGGTTTTCGCAAAAACCGTTCCACAACTTTGGTAGTATATAAATATATCCAATAATAAATACGCAGTAGGTTTAGAATACTAGACATGACAAAGTATAAAATAATATATTGCTTAATAAATTATACGGAATAGGTATTCGCAGAAAAGCTCATGAATGGATTTGTATTCTATACAGTTCAATATAAAATAAATATAATCACCAGAACAAGGAAATAGAAAAAGTCCGATCCAACAGCAAATCAATTAGCGCCTCAATTCCTCAAGAAAGTGTATTAGGATGTCTCTTATTTCTGATATATTTATATGACTTACCGAAAACCATAGAGGAACCATGGTCTTTTATTCGCGGATGACCTTTCTCAACTAATCTCAAGTCAAAAGAAAACTTAATTCATACTCACCAAAACCATCACTTTAATTTTGGTGAGCACACAACCTCGAAACAAACGAATAATTAAACGACAAAAAATATAAGTGCTATCATATCTATTATGTATTAGTTCAGATACCTATAATCTACATATACTTATTAAAAAAAAGTAATATGCTAAACTTCCACTTTCATAATATTATATTGCTGTAGGTACCCAACAAGGTCCACAATGGTCACATATAATTTTAAGTTATCACTAAGCAAACATTGTGGAATGCAAATAAACTATTCAGTAAATTCTGAGATGACGGCTAATAGCATTTGGGATGGCTATAGATAGAAGCGAAAAACGTGTTCATGACCACAACTAAATTGGGATAAGGCTATAAGGTGGTAGCTGTAAGGCTTATCCGGGGGTACCGCACGATCTCGGGCGAGGCGGCAAGCCTCCTTGCCGGACTGCCGCCATGGGATCTGGAGACGATAGTCCTCGCGCGCCTGTATGAGTGGCGCGCGGAGGCACTACGCCGGGGGGAAAACCCGCTTCCGCGGCAAATCGCTGCGGAGCGGACGGACCTCCGGCGCGATCTCATGGCGACATGGAAAGAGCGACTGTCGCAACCCAGGGCAGGGCACGCCACGATAGCGGCGGTAAGGCCCCTCTTTGAGGAGTGGCTAGAGAGGCGTCACGGCGTCCTCACCTACCGCCTGACGCAGGTCCTCACCGGACACGGATGTTTCGGGAGGTTCCTGCACATAATCAGGCGGGAGGAAACGCCCGGGTGTCACCACTGCGAGGATCGCCCAGAGGACACGGTGGAGCACACGGTGGAGGTCTGTCCCGCTTGGGCAGAGCACCGCCGTGTCCTCGTAGAGGCGATCGGCAGCGGCGGCGACCTCTCGCGCCCGGCCCTGGTCCAAGCCATGGTCCGGGGCGAGAGGGAGTGGGAGGCAGTCACCTCCTTCTGCGAAGCAGTCATGCTAGCGAAGGAGGTGGCGGGATGGGCGAGGGAGAGAGCGGAGAGAGCCGCCCGTCCCAGCCGCCGCGGTAGACGCTCCGGGCGTCGGGAGCCGCGTGTCGACTCCCGGCCACCGTAGGCGCGGGCCTGCGGCCGGCGAGTAATGGGTAGCTCGCCGTCCGATCAGGACCAGGCCCATGCCGGACGGTGCGTATGTGTTCCACGCGCGCCTCAAAGAGATGTCAGCAAATAAGGAGGGGCCCGTCAGGGCCGAAGCCTGCCGGGGCAGCGGGATTGTCCGAAAGGGTTACCGCTGCCCCGGAATATAAAGGGCTAAGGAAGGAACACGGATGGGTTTTAGTCAGTAAGAGTCTGACACTCCCTTCCTCTCCACCCAGAGCGGGTAGGGTCATTTGAAGATTTCCCATCCTTAAAAAAAAAAAAAGGATACTTATTCTCATAAAAAAAAAACAATATTTTGTTAGCGAAATTAGCGTAACGTCACGCCAGCTGAGATATTCTCTAGAACAAGTGAACGTATCAACGCCATACTCGCTCAAACCGATTCAGGCATTGGTTGATATATGTATATCGTATTAACGCACAATATCGGATAAGCACGAACTAGGTCACTTGGTACTACTTAGTCCTATAAAAGAAAGACTATTACAAGAATGTTGAGGAATACAATATCTATTTAAGGTTTAGGTATCTACTTGAAATAAGTGTCAAGAAACAATCAAGAAAAATAAAGCTTGTAAAAAAATCACTCATCTTTGACTTGACTGACTGCGTATCTGCGATGAAGCATGAAGAATTTACCAATGGCAAGCCCATTAGTAAATTCTTGAGCCGGTATAACGATTAAAGTTTCTTTCTTCAAGATTGTCTCTTTTACTATTCAAAGAAATTGGAAAAATGCTTTCTTGTTAAACTTGGTTATCAGTTGGTCTAGTTTTATACCGGTTCGTTCGTTTTCCTCTTCGTTTTCTTGTATGTAATGTCTTAGCGTTTCTGAGTTTTCACAAAAATCAAGAAGGTACATATATGATAGAGATCATGCGCCTTTGCTGAATTGAACAAAGATACGGTGTTCGCTCAAAAGGCTCACAAAACTACGCACGAACTGTATGACATTATCGCTATCTTAAAGAACGGGCGAATTTGTCGTCTTTTAAAAATATATCCTTAAATAGATGATTGGGTTGGTGTAGGCTTTCGTAACATTTTTATGTTGAAAACGGAGCATTAATTGAGATCACCCGTTCTAAAATAGGTCAAGTGGGAGCATGACTGTCGTGTGTGCATGTGGAAAGACTAAATAATATATGCGCGTTTTAATTCAGTAGTGGACTAAATGTTTGCGATCTTTTTCTGCAAAACTAATTTTAGATAAAAGTCAACAAACACAATTCTTGAAAACAACATGTGTTATGCATTGCCTGGCGAAACTGTTCGGTAAGTATAGCAATTATTTTAATATTCCACAATTTATTGTTTTAAAATTTTAAAACAGAATTCCGCGCTGTAAGATAAATCTTCCTATTTATTTATTTACACTTACAATCTTTGAGACTCGGTGACAGTAATTTTCAGTTTAATTTTTCCCTATAGGTATGTCCTAAAAATAATTTTCAATTTTAATATTCCTCTTCGACGTTACACGTTGGCGTGTTACGTACGTGTTACAAGTTTTTTGCCTTCCATGTAAATATCCTGCTGGACGGGGCGATACTCGTCGCTAATGACAGGTCTGGGGATGCTACGGTCCAGTGCTCAATTATCGGGGTAGTTGCTGCAGGTAAGCTAACACAGTTAAGCCCTAATAGACTGGTGGTGTGAGCGCCTGCCGACCGCCGCGCGCCGCCGCCGCCTCTGCAGCAATTTCGATGAAATGTGATTTCGATAGATTCCACTCAACCATGAAGCTTTAAGTAAACAAGTTATCTTTTAGAGATATAGCGCATCTCCCAGCTATAACTACAGGTAAAAAAGGGGAGGTGGCCATTAAAAAAAATACGACTGCTAACCAACCGATGGCTTTGCTTTGGCCGGGCGGCCAGCAACAAGAATGGCAGTGATTTAAAAAAAAAAACTACCTAAAATTCATCTTGTTTTTTATTTAATTTATAGGTTTCACATAATACCTATGTGGTCCCAAAAAGTTTTGAAATTTGCTTTTGTACTTTTACTGTGAACTAATTAACTTTGCCCGTATTCTAACCTAAAAAAACGTGAAACGAATGTTGATCCATTTTTATAGGTCTGGCCATCTCTTCTGTACAATCGGAATAGATAGCCTTATTTTTTTTACGGGGGAGATGGTCATATAACTTGGTGTGTTATTCCTGAAATAGTTTTTTTGCAGATGGCTAATAACAATGTACGGAAGATAGTGGCTCCTAGAGACGCCCGGGCTGGAGAATACCTGAAAAATATCACGGACGAAGATTAAAACTAACAATGTTGGTTTTTGGAATTCGTATGACCTCAAACGGGTATTGCAAAAAAGTTTCAATGATTCTCTACGTTTCCTCAAAATGTAGAAATAAGATAACTGCACAGGCTGTAAAAGATTACTGGAAAAGAGACAACTCTTTGAAGACTGCTTGCACCGACCTCTTCTAGTTTTTATTAAAATATGATTGATGTGTAAAAGTATTTGTACAAACCTACTTACAGAAATAAAATCATTATCATTTATTGTGAAACACACAGGGACATCGCTGTTTTTCATGTTTAAAAAAATCTTAACTAAGGACGATGACTTCAAAAAAGGACGATGTTCATCTGTATGTTTTTATATATGTCTTCATCTACATTTTCATCAAATATAGACCGAATTTGAAAATTCTTCGTTTTTTTTTATTTACGTACGAGTACCTACCAACTAATAAAACTTAATAAAATTCATGGCACTGAATTTCATTAAGTTTGCTTAGGTAGTCTTTGAGTTAGCTTTAATAACACGTATTTAATCCACTTTGTGGATGTTGATGTTATAAAACTTCCTGTCACTGTTGTTTACCAACATAGCAAGTAATGGTATACGAATTCGTGTGGGGTAGGTTCGACAGTAGCTAAAAAGTCTTCGGCTTCCAGTCTAATCCGGATCCAGCTTAATACTAGTTTTTACCATGCAGTTTTTGTTGAAAATGTATGAGATTACATAGAATTTACATAGAAAAAGAAGATTACATAGAAAAATCCGACAGGCAGTAGGTACCTACCTATATTATTTTAGTTCAATCTCAGATTTGATGAGTGATGAATAAAAAAAAGTGAGCTAGTTTTGAATGTTAGTTACAGTCGGGTTTTGACTTTGTCATTTAATTTTAATCCTATCAGTGTGATATATTTTTGGAATCGTCTCTTCAAGCCCTTTATTTTGATACCCCACATAGTAATGGTACAATTTTTTTATTTCAAGACCTTACTAATTGTCGTCTAAAATCTGCTATTTTGATTTTATAAAAACAAAACATAGCCTAATCTTTGCGCGGCCTAATTTCTTGGCCAACCAACAACTTGGCCAAACTCCATTATGTCAATATAATGTTTTGGTATTTTCCTACCATGACAGCAAAAATTAACACAACATGTGGATAGACACCTCATGTATTAATATCCATCCGACCGTTAGGAATTCCATATTCATACTTACGACACGTTATACGTGTAGGTACATAGTTAAGTGCGCATAAAAACATAACCCTGTCCTGTCACGTAGTCGGGTAAATAGTGTATGACACTGCACTTAATGACACTGCACTTATCTAGGTATTCTCTGGTTATTTGAGTATGGCCGCCAAAAATTGTAGGTACAAATGGGGGATAATTCGTGTAATTCTCAATTGAAAAAGAAATGCATGTTTTCTTTTTAATTTTTAATATGTTGTAAGTGTTTCTGGTTAGCAGAATAAATAAAGCTATATACAACATTATTTTTAGTATATGCGAAACCTGAATATAGTTTGTTCAGAATAAGTAACTGAATCGATTTCGATAATTTTTACACCATGTTATATTTTGTCCCAAAAATATTTAATTACTAGTTAATTACAATTAAATCGCCGTACAGTTAGGTACCTACTGCCAAACTACACTTCTCATCAAAAAAATCGAAACACCTTTGAAGTTTGGTTTTGTATGAGTTTTACGTATTTTTTTTACATTAAACAAAACAAATTATAATGCCAGTTAATTGCGGACATTATAAGGTACCGTATAACGAATATTAATGTTTCAAATTAAAATAAAATTTCTTTAGCTATCATGTTTTATTCAACAGGTATTCTTTTTGAAGAATTTGTGAAATGTTAGAAACAAAGACGTAAAATAAAAAAATGTTTAATAAAAGTTTATTCAGTATCTCGTATTTCCTCCCCGGGCTCTAATGACTGCTTCCATGCGGTTCCTCATGGAGCGGATGAGTCACAATCTTGTGTTGTGGGATTTTATCCCACTCTTCTTGTATAGCTGTTTTAAGCTGGCCAAGCGTCTCCGGAGCAGGATCTCTCGCTCTGACTCGTCTCTTCAACTCATCCCATAGGTGTTCTATGGGATTCATATCCGGGCTTCTTGCTGGCCAGCCTATAACCGTAATGCCGACTTCACTCATGTATTCATTGACAATGCATGCGGTATGAACCCTGGCATTGTCGTGCATAAAAATAAACTCTTCTCCAATAAAATGTGCGCAGGGTACCACGTGAGGCTCCAGACACTCTTCGATGTACTGTGAGCCATTTAATGACGGTAAGCGAGGTCCAGATACAAAAGCAAGTTCGGTTTTTCCATCGGCGCTTATACCTCCCTAAACCGTCCATGAACCGCCACCGTAACTGACTCTTTCTTCAATGCAGCACTGTGCAAAACGCTCTCTCTCTTCGATGCACCTTCTTTCTTCCGTCGTTACCGTACAGCATGCTCTTACTCTCGTCAGAAAAGAGAACTTTGCTCCATTGAAGGTATGAGAATGTAAGTGCTCACGTGCAAAGCTAAGGCGCGCTCTTCGGTGGTCTACCGTCAATTTTGGGCCATTAGCTGGTTTATGAGGTTTCAGGCCACGCTCCGCCAATCTTCTTCTAATAGTAGAATCACTCACAGTCACTCCTCGAACCTCACGGAGCCGCTGCTGCAGTTGAATAGAGTTAAAGTGACGATTTCTTAGAGAAACTGACGCAATATACCGGTCATCTTGCTCAGACGTGACTCGATATCTACCAGATCCTGGACGGCGAGTATACATACCGGTCTCCCGATAACGCTAGTAAACTCTATTGACAGCAGAGAGACTAAGATACAATCGTGCAGCCACAATACGCTGACTAAGCCCTAAATCCAGCAACGCCACGACTTGGGCGGCTTCTGTGGGTGAGGTATCCATATTTGTTAGGAAAACAACTCTTTGGTAGGATGTTACAGAGCTTAGTTAACTATCACTATTAAAAAAACGGTTTTTTTGCAAAAAAAGTGATTCAATCAAGATTCAATGTAGAAATTTCGACGGAATACACATTGAAAACAAACCCTGCATTCATTTATTGGATGAAAATTCGAAAATTTAAATTCAAATTTGGAATTATGGTACACCATTGTGTAGACTAAACTGCCAGCTGTTTATTGGCGTATTTCTTTGAATCATATCAGTCCTCATTTTTTACTTAAAAACCGCCTAAATAGTACTTTCAGTACCGTTTCGATTTTTCTGATGAGAAGTGTATCATCAATGAGCGTACGATGCTGGAGGAGCATAAAACATGGTCACGCCGCGCCGCGCCGCGTGGTGAGCATGTTTTTGAACGGACAACCAGGTAACATAACAAGCTTATAACTGTGTGATTTCTCATGATACAGTTTTGAAATTTTGTACATAGATTCTTTACATAAAAATACTAGAAATGTGTTTCGGGTTTCGAATATAATAAAAATAATGTTGTATATGTAATTTATCGTTGGAAGTTCATTTCGGTACCTATCATTAGCGAGTTAGATTTTTTTTTAATCATGGTCACTTTTCTTAATCATATAAAATTCGTGTGTCTCTATATTAATTCTAAAAAAAAAGCTATAAATAAAGCTATACGGCGCCTTCTAACTTCAAAACTCACACCAATACAATTATTTTAGATTATGTCCACATTATTTTTGATTCACGAATGATACCGTGTGTTACTCTGTGTTTTACGTAACATTCGTGATCTGTTGTTAAGCTAAGTGTACACTACATAAATTAATTGATTAGCTCATTTATGTCGTGTATGTAAAATAATTTGAAATTAATCGGAAGGCAATTTAAGCAAATAGACTAGAATTTTGTTATTTAAAATTCGATAATAAAAAAGAAATCAGCTGATCTATACATTTATGTTCGCATAACTTGGCCTATTGTACAGAGGCCAGCACATCAAGCTACCCCATCTGTAAATTTTCCCAATTGAATATGAACCTTATTCCTTTGTAGTAAAGTTATCAAAAAAAAAACTATCAAATAAATTCGACAGATTGGGGTAGCTTGATGTCTGTACCTATGGATCAGCTGATATATTTTCGCGATTTCAAGGTTGGTCCCATAGTAAAATTTGTTACTATGACCCCTTTTAAGGTTTTCAACGAAAACTAGCTTGAAGTTTTCGAATTGTCAAAATAACCATTATAGAATTAGGAATTTCTCTCACGGCTTTACAAATTTCACGTGTGCTACCTTCATTCACGTATGTTACCGTGTGTTACCAATTCACGACTGTTATTGTACAATTTTTGGCGGCCATACTCATTTAACAGTTTCATAAACTACTAATTCGATAATAGAATTGGTTTTTATTACCTCGCAGTAGGTGCGAAAAGTAGAGCATTCTTCTCGGGGATAAAGGTGTATTTATCTTGGGCCAGCTTGAATCCCTCACTGCACTCAGGATTCTAGTCTTAACTGCCTCGCTTCGCTCAGAAGTTAACTCAGAGTTAGATTAATTCTTCGTTGCGTTTAGGTTTCAAAATAGTGCCCTCGAAATTAAGAAATTGCATTATCCCCTTAGTGAATAATTAGCATTGGGAATCGGCAATACTGAACAAATCGACCAGATCCTGGACGGCGAGTATACATACCGGTCTCCCGATAACGCTAGTAAACTCTATTGACAGCAGAGAGACTAAGATACAATCGTGCAGCCACAATACGCTGACTAAGCCCTAAATCCA
This sequence comes from Gortyna flavago, assembly GCA_963669345.1. Taxonomy (NCBI): domain Eukaryota; kingdom Metazoa; phylum Arthropoda; class Insecta; order Lepidoptera; family Noctuidae; genus Gortyna; species Gortyna flavago. Next base: position 17,703,222 of record OY770125.1, read on the forward strand.
GCAACGCCACGACTTGGGCGGCTTCTGTGGGTGAGGTATCCATATTTGTTAGGAAAACAACTCTTTGGTAGGATGTTACAGAGCTTAGTTAACTATCACTATTAAAAAAACGGTTTTTTTGCAAAAAAAGTGATTCAATCAAGATTCAATGTAGAAATTTCGACGGAATACACATTGAAAACAAACCCTGCATTCATTTATTGGATGAAAATTCGAAAATTTAAATTCAAATTTGGAATTATGGTACACCATTGTGTAGACTAAACTGCCAGCTGTTTATTGGCGTATTTCTTTGAATCATATCAGTCCTCATTTTTTACTTAAAAACCGCCTAAATAGTACTTTCAGTACCGTTTCGATTTTTCTGATGAGAAGTGTATCATCAATGAGCGTACGATGCTGGAGGAGCATAAAACATGGTCACGCCGCGCCGCGCCGCGTGGTGAGCATGTTTTTGAACGGACAACCAGGTAACATAACAAGCTTATAACTGTGTGATTTCTCATGATACAGTTTTGAAATTTTGTACATAGATTCTTTACATAAAAATACTAGAAATGTGTTTCGGGTTTCGAATATAATAAAAATAATGTTGTATATGTAATTTATCGTTGGAAGTTCATTTCGGTACCTATCATTAGCGAGTTAGATTTTTTTTTAATCATGGTCACTTTTCTTAATCATATAAAATTCGTGTGTCTCTATATTAATTCTAAAAAAAAAGCTATAAATAAAGCTATACGGCGCCTTCTAACTTCAAAACTCACACCAATACAATTATTTTAGATTATGTCCACATTATTTTTGATTCACGAATGATACCGTGTGTTACTCTGTGTTTTACGTAACATTCGTGATCTGTTGTTAAGCTAAGTGTACACTACATAAATTAATTGATTAGCTCATTTATGTCGTGTATGTAAAATAATTTGAAATTAATCGGAAGGCAATTTAAGCAAATAGACTAGAATTTTGTTATTTAAAATTCGATAATAAAAAAGAAATCAGCTGATCTATACATTTATGTTCGCATAACTTGGCCTATTGTACAGAGGCCAGCACATCAAGCTACCCCATCTGTCAAATTTTCCCAATTGAATATGAACCTTATTCCTTTGTAGTAAAGTTATCAAAAAAAAAACTATCAAATAAATTCGACAGATTGGGGTAGCTTGATGTCTGTACCTATGGATCAGCTGATATATTTTCGCGATTTCAAGGTTGGTCCCATAGTAAAATTTGTTACTATGACCCCTTTTAAGGTTTTCAACGAAAACTAGCTTGAAGTTTTCGAATTGTCAAAATAACCATTATAGAATTAGGAATTTCTCTCACGGCTTTACAAATTTCACGTGTGCTACCTTCATTCACGTATGTTACCGTGTGTTACCAATTCACGACTGTTATTGTACAATTTTTGGCGGCCATACTCATTTAACAGTTTCATAAACTACTAATTCGATAATAGAATTGGTTTTTATTACCTCGCAGTAGGTGCGAAAAGTAGAGCATTCTTCTCGGGGATAAAGGTGTATTTATCTTGGGCCAGCTTGAATCCCTCACTGCACTCAGGATTCTAGTCTTAACTGCCTCGCTTCGCTCAGAAGTTAACTCAGAGTTAGATTAATTCTTCGTTGCGTTTAGGTTTCAAAATAGTGCCCTCGAAATTAAGAAATTGCATTATCCCCTTAGTGAATAATTAGCATTGGGAATCGGCAATACTGAACAAATCGACGTTCGATTTTAGTTTTAAAACTGCTTCAAAGCCATTCTAACTTGACTGCTAAATTAAATAGTTAATGTCGATCGGTTATACTATGTAGAAGTAGTTTCTCCCTTAGGCGAAATTAATTAAATGGCTATCCTCTACGTACATACCTACCTACATATAAACATAAAAATAATAAGTTTATTAGTACATAAAAAAACAACAACACAGTACATAGCATATGGAAACATTGGGTTGTACTACCAAGTTTAAAATTCTTGTCAACTTTCCGGGCTTCTAAACTAGGATAGATAGAATTACTACTAACTAATTTCATGTAAGTTCATGTAAGGTAACAACATAGTTTGTTTGGTGGTAGCGTTCAGTCGATCGACCAACGGCGCAATGCAAACAATCTGGCGACGCAGTCAAGATGCGGTCAAACCTCGCGCTGTAACCGCCGCCGCTGCAGCGGCAAACAGCGCTGTTTTCATTCCCTGATCTCGGTTCGGAAAACATTTAAATACGTGGCATCGCTTTTTCAACTCTGCGGCTATCATATAGCTGTGACCATTTTAACAGGCTGTAATAAAAATACCTGCCTTTATCATTTGAATATTTTTGCTGTTTATCTGATACTAGCTTCTGCCCGCGGCTTCGCCCGCGTGGATGTCGGAAATTCATGGGTTATAATTTTTTTACGCGGTAATAAAATAACCTACGGTCATTACGTACACTATCAAATGCGGTTGGTATAGTAATCGGGTCTAGGGATCGAACCGCAAAATTAAGTTTGTTTTTTATTGCATGCCCCCGGCCGTACCGCCGCCGCCGATGCAACCGCTATGTCCCTGCATTTTAAATCTGTAATATCGAAAATATTCATTTAAATTACATGCTGTAAAGGGCTATACTAATCTATATTACATGCACAATTTATTTAAGGTACTTAATTGTATAAGGATTAATGTTGTATTGTTTAAAATCGCTTTTTCGTAAATAAGTAATAAGTAAAGGATAAAAAATGGTTATTGTGGGTTATCCATAAGAGATAAGACATATAATAAGACACAAGACATATACCATCGCGGACTCTTTTGTAGACCTTTTTAAGGTGTACAATACTGTAGTACATTATTTTGATCTATCTCGTAGGGTTCAGCCAGCGTTTGCAATGTAAGCGCAAAAAATGTGTTTATTTACGACCTTACATTAAAAACCTCTAAAATTATCAGTGTTTCTCTACTATATTATGCATGTATTATATATATAAACCTTCCTCTTGAATCACTCTATCTATTAAAAAAACCGCATCAAAATCCGTTCGGGAGTTTTAAAGATTTAAGCATACATAGGGACAGACAGACGCGGGAAGCGACTTTGCTATACTATATACTATGTAGTGATAGTAGCGGCGGTAACACAGTCCACTCTGAGTCCACTGTAGTCGGCTTACCTAGTTTAATAGTATAATATTCTGCGCTTATAAACCAATTGCTATGTACCTATTAAGGGATGTCTAGCCATGTACGTATGTATATCCATTCTCAGGTTTCATAGTAAATATTACCAAAGTATTACCTCACCATGCCACCCAGTTCAAATAAGCATTCATTTACTCATCAATCTACTAGATAAAGTTTAATTTTTCACTTACGTTATCAAAGTGAAAGTAAAATCTTACTAGCGAGACGACGTGTCGCGAAAAATCTTTTAAAATTAGTATCTACTTATTAGAACTCTAGCTATCCTCTAGTCCCCCAATATCTTAACAAAGACGCGGTTCCGTCGTCTGCATAACTTAACTGCGAGTCTGCAAGTAACATTCTTGTCATAGTACCTATCCGGCGCGTCTGTGCTTCTGAACGCCATAACTAGGTCGTTTATATACGGGCTGGTGCATTTGGATGAGGTTAATATCACCCCTCCTCCTGTGTCTAATCACTGTATCTATTAACCCACACGTTATTTACATGTAGGTACGTTACGTAGACGTTAGATAGACTTCGAATAATGACAGTTCAAGTTTCCTTTAGATATGGCTCAGTTTTGGTGATGTTGCTGTAACCTGATACAAAAGATCTCAACGACAACTTCCGAGCTAGTTTTGATGGTGTGTAAGTCTTATGATGATGATAATTTTATCAGAATTTAGACAGTTTAAAAATATGGACCTTAATTATAGGTACTGTCATCGTAGTTATAGAACACGATCTACAACGCCCAAAAAAACCAAATGAACACTGTCGATTATCGAAAATTTTCCACTTGAATTTTCCGTTTTCTACAATCGTTGGACAGAATTACTTGTTTTCTACAATCTAAACCTATTTTTACTATAGATTATGGTATGTAAACATGTTTGAGAAAGTTTCTCTTTTCTTTTACATCATGACAAAATCTTCGGAAACGTAATTCAATGTCTAGGTACTACCTAAGGGTAACGTAAGCAAATCTAGGTACTGTTACTTTGACACCGTATAATCAATTCTGGAACAAGTAGTAAACGTAACGTGAATTTGAGGCATTTTATTATTGAAAAAACTCGTAATAGGTATATACATATTATGGGTTATGTGATACCTACTAATGGTGCTTGCCTCAGAAATGACACCAAACTGCTATAGGATAGTCGTATTTTCGTTGTGCTAGGGCCTCTGAGCACAAAAGAAACCACAAAACTGTCAACTGCCATTCACGTTCGTACTTCTATCGTGTGGTCAAACTCAACCGATGAAAGGGTTTGTAGTGACAGCGATGAATGGCTACATGGAATGGCCACAGGGCTCGATTCTTGGCCCTTTCTTGTTTCTTATTTATATTAATGACTTGCCGTACCTCATAAAGGATAATCATGATATAGTGTTGTTTGCAGATGACACTTCACTTTTGTTTAAACTTAAACGTCAGCAGTTGGTTAATGACGATGTAAATAGCGCGATCTCGAAAGTAGTCCACTGGTTCAATGTTAATAATTTGCTTCTAAACGAAAAAAAAACCAAATGCATTAAGTTTACGCTACCTAACGTTAGGCAGGTGAAAACTAATGTGTTGATAAAGGGCGAGGAATTGAATCCTGAAGACAGCACAGTATTCTTGGGCATAACTTTAGATGCTAAGCTTCAGTGGGGACCACATATAGATAAATTGTCAAAAAAACTAAGTTCCGCAGCATACGCTAAAAAAATGTTAGAAAAATTCGTAATTTAACTGATATAGAGACTGCCCGTTTAGTGTACTTTAGCTATTTTCATAGTGTAATGTCGTACGGTATTTTATTGTGGGGAAATGCCGCCGATATTCAGACTATCTTTGTTTTGCAGAAGCGAGCTGTTCGATCAATTTATAAACTAAGTCCGAGACACTCTCTCAGAGAAAAATTTAAAGAGTTTAATGTGATGACTGTGCCCTCTCAGTATATTTATGAAAATCTTTTATATGCCCATAAAAATATAAAATTGTTTAAAAAATACAGTGATATCCATAATATAAATACGAGGAACAAACACAAATTTGTTGTACCTACAACAAGGCTCAAGAAAATAGGTGGCTCGTTCAGATGCCAATGTATACGCTTTTATAATAAACTACCAAGCCACGTTCAAGATCTAAGCCTTAATAAATTCAAATCATTCATTAAACGTAAGTTGTGCCAGAAAGCCTTTTATACTGTTAATAATTATATTGAGGACAAAAATACTTGGGATTGAGTTGGTTCCAATTTTTACATTTTGAATGTTTTTATTATTATTTTTTTTTCTATATACACATTGACATTAATTAATGAATTTTATATAAACATTGACATTTGCTTACTTTGTAAAGTATTATATTATTTTAATTATTGTGCATGTGAAGACAATGTGGGTCATTTTATTATTATTTTTTTTGTTTAATTTTTATTATTCTCTTTGTTCTGTTAGTTTTTTTTCTAGGTCTGGCAGTTTGAGTAATTTATGTGGCCTACCCAAATGTCCTTTCTTTGGTATTGTTCGTCGAATCGTTGAGCTCCTTAAGTTTTGAGTTGAGCTGCACGATTTCTGACAAATGCTTGCACTGACTGGACAGGTCCTCTCAATCTGTGTGGTTCTTTCCTCAAAAGACCATCTCAGACATTGATCTACATGGTCTTCATATAACCTGACCAAGATTATGTCTGGACTTTAAAAGAGACTGTGACCTCTGAGTTTGTTTCGGCCTTTCTTCTCAGAGTAGTCAGATAGGAAACGCCGACCTCATCTAGTTTTATAAAAAATATGAATGACGTGTAAAAGTGTTTGTGCAAACCTACTTACAAAATAAAAATCATTTATCATTTAATGTGCAACAGTGTCTATGTAACCTGGCGTTTATTTTTGAAACAGATGACACATGTATTATTGTTTATTTTTAATAAGTATTGCATTGCAGGCGAAAACGTGTGCGAGCATTGAGATATTTAAAGGTGCTGTGCGGGGCAGTTACATTAATTAATTGTAAGCATAGACCCCATCTGGGGCGATGTGCGATTTTCACGAAGAAACATACGGCGGTATGAATGAACTTTTTTACAATCTAAAGCTAAAGTTCCTGAAATAAAACAGGTTAAGAACACTTTACTGACAAACAAATGTTCGGGGAAAGGAATTTGAACTATGTGGATGCTTTATTTCTAGAAAAAATAAGGAACAGATAATAACAAAAACTGTATTTACGAAATTTTCAAATACCCGTATCTTTTGTGAATGAGATCTATCGGTTTGCAAAGTACCTTTTCTGCCTAGTGCTAGCGGTTAGTTTTTGACTACTGTTTACTGTAGCGAGCTGTGAAGAAGTCGAATTATTTTAGCTTGTAATGATGTATGAATGGTGAACTAACAATATCTTATTGCTTCTAAAAATGTTTCATTGTTGCCGAAGTTTGTAGTTTTTATTCATTTCCCAACTAATAACTGACTAGGTAGTCAGTTGGATACTAGGTACTTGTCTATTCTATTTACCTACTCCTTAAACCATCCAATATTCTCCGCTCTCAGGTCTAGAGTCGAGTGAAATATTATCTAAACGCAATAATCTCAACCGTCGGTACTTGAACAACATTTGAACGCAACTCTAAAAATAAATGCAACTCTAAAGCAACACATTCAGACTAAAGCAGATTTAATATCCTAGTTTCGTGATGAGCCGGTAATTAATGCGAACCGAAATGTGTATTTTTACATTAGAAAGAACCTGCAAGCAGGTCCCAAATAGAAAAACACGTTTGCACATAATTTACTAAGTTGCAATGAAGTTTCAGGTAATATTATGTAAAAGTTTTCCTTGCTAAGCTTTAATAACCAGTGGGTTGCACTCCTAAAGCCCAAGTACCACACAATCCCATATCGTTGAGCTTATTCACATCTCTCTAATGGACATAATGATTCTGTTTCTGTTAGTGCAAATCATGCAAACGCACACAATTGTCACCAATATGAGTAACATAATGTGTCATTAAAAAAAGAAGTGTGAGTTGAAATCTCTTAAATTGATTCATCGGACAGAATGTCGCTGTAAGTGCACCGAGTTATTCTCATAAGTAATCGCGAGATCAGTCATGCTCTGACGCATATTTACGGGTTTATTTTGGGCTGAAATGCAGGAGTCAGCTGTCGGGCAAATGCGGGGGGGAGAGGTCATGCGCAGTGCAGGGGAAGAGGGTGTGATGTTATTACTGGCTCAAACGATCACTGCAAGTTTATGCGGACCTGTTACTTCAGTACGCATAAACATTAACTTATCGTTGTATAGGTACTTGCTTACTAACATGTAAAACTTCAAGCAGTGAGAGTGCTGTCTGTGGTTGACGGTCTTTTTAACCGACATAAAAAAGAAGGGGTTAATGCGTAAAATCGAGATATGCGAGAAGAAGGATTGTATGAATCTGTTTGGCAGAATGAGAAGAGTAATTAAACCCCTCAACGTTTGTACTGTAAATTCCGTAGGAATTCAACTCTAAGGAGTGGGCCAACCTACAACCAATATTTATGACGACTAGAGAGAAGTATGGAAAAAGAATAATGTTTCGTCGACCGCAAATACATTGGGATAAGGGCCAGAGAATGATTGTACTGCCGGTCGATTCTGTTAGAATCTCATCGTGAGAAGTTAGGTGAAGTGAGCTGTCATTCCATCTGATTCTCACGTTCAGTGCCGGGAGCCCTCCTGGAGGGTTCACTCAAATCGCATATGGGATGCCGGGAGCCCTCGCGGAGGGCTCATTTTAAATGTACGTTTTTCTTAGCGAATATAGCATTATAAACTATGAAAATAAAATTTGTCGTATATTTTAACAAGATTTATTAGTATAATCGTTGGTTTTCAAATACCAGCATTTTTATTTTCAAAAATAATTGGGCGCTAGGATGCCCATATTTCAGGGATGGTAAACCGTTTTACGTTTAGGTACAAATATTCACTAAAAATAAACATATTTATTTTGAGATTATAAATTATGAGGATGAGTTTATAAATAGAAGCTTTTCAGGGTTCCGTATCAAAAGGGTAAAAACGAACACTCATGGTGCAACTTTGTTTGACTGTCAGTCCGTTCGTTTGTAATAGCTGCTCATTTCAGGAGCATACTTCGCTACATACAAGTCGTTTGGTTTTGTCATTAGAGTATTATATTATCTGTGGTCATGTATACAATGTGTAACATAATTAACGCAAGACCTCATACACCCCAATTAGAGTAGGTATTGAGTTGAAAGCTTAATACAATGACCAAAAATTTTTTTTTAAAGCTAACTTCTATTATTATTAAGAAAATCGTGTTGACCGCAACACTATTTTATGCATTTAAAATATAGTCTTATTGCTTTGAAATAACATTTAATTTTCTTTAGCTCAATCACCGGTCAGTATGGCAAAATCACTGACCTCTAATAAACAAGCTTGTATAATACCTGGTCAGTGGGCAAATTACATAATTTAAAAAAAATGTCTTTTCTCAAAAATGCTTGGAAATTTGAGCATTATTTTGACAACCTTTTTTGAGATAAATCGAAATTGCTGTACAGGGGGCCTAAAAGGCTACTTTGGCAGAATCATGAAATAATTCATATCACGCAATTTCATCTGTTTGACAGTTTCACACCTATATATGATTCTGCCAAAGTGGCCGTTTTAGGCCCCCTGGCCACATACATGCGAGCAGCGGCCGGCAAAACTTGTATGAAAATCCATATCTGTCCTGGTTTAGCGGCCAAATAAACATAGTAGGTAAACTCATATATGTCGTGTTATTTAAAAATGGAACGATCTTTTACTCCAAAACATGGCAACCAAGGAAGTAAAAAAAAAAACAAATTATCACTTTAACGCGGGAAAAATTATTGTTGTGCGTTGTTCGTCATTGATTTTGAAAGTAATTGTACGAGTATTTAAATTTCCGCGCATTATTTGAGAAAAGTACTATACAAGCCTTGGCCACAACTAGGCATTGATGGACGAACGTGTAAATGTGGGCCGAGGCGAAGCCGAGGCACACATATGTAAGTCGTAAGTTAATAAGCTGTTACAAAATAATAACGTTTTATTACTTAAAAAAATATTAATATTGCATAATGTAACTGTTTCAAAAAATATTACATTGCATGAAAATTTCAGAAGAGGTTGGACACCCCTGTCACGGGATCAAAGCGAGCGATTATACTTTTTCTTCATTTTTTTATTTTTTATATTTCACGTCTTCACGCCACTAGCACATGTAAATACCCCCAGAGATACTAATTAAAGCAACAAGACGTTCTGAAAACACAAATTTACTTCTTTTTATAGTGTTTTATAATACGGTTTCAAACCTAATGCCGACGACCCTCCTCGAGGGTTCACTTTAGCGCAAACGTAATGCCGGTACCCTCCTGGAGGGTCCATTTGCAATATGTATGGCGGCATGGCGTATGAGCTCTATGAAAAGTGGGCGGAGTCGAAAGTGTTAAGGATTGATACTAATGACAGCTCACTTTAAGTCACTTCACTTGAGTTGAGGGGCCCGTGGCTAAATAATAACAGCCGCACAGGTCGATCGATCAGGTTAAGCTTCGCTTGCCGCGGTTGGTCTGTGGATGGGTGACCATCTTTACATATCGAGACCCCTCCGTGCCTCGGAAAGCACGTTAAGCCGTTGGTTCCGGCTGTCATTCGTGGATCTTTGACAGTCGTTACGGGTAGTCAGAAGCCCGATAGTCTGACAACCAGTCTTACCAAGGGGTATCGTATTACCCAGTAACTGGGTTTTGGAGGTCAGATAGGCAGTCGCTCCATGTAAAAAACTGGTATTCAGCTGCATCCGGTTAGACTGGAAGCCGACCCCAACATAGTTGGGAAAAGGCTAGGCAGATGATGATGACTTGAGTTATCACGGTGAGATTTTTACAGAATAGCACTACAGTATACCGAGATTGTATCTAATGGATATTTAATTAAATATTGGATTTATATACGTACCTACCTATATCGCGTAAACATACAATATTTGTCACTTGCATGACACACGCATGTCTAAAATAAGTAAGAGACGAATGCACAAGCGACTTGATGCGACTCATGTTCGGGTTTGTTTACAAGCCGCGAGCCGCTTGATCGAATCATCGTGTATCGTCAATGCCACGTAAACAGACTAACCGTAATCGATTCGAATACAACTCTATTAGCTATTCGCTAATTTATGACGAGACACTTGGCCAGAATCCAGTGCCTTATGTTACAGCGTGTAACGATGATCATTGTTCTATGTTTAGATTTATATTGTCATAAACTACTAACAATGACTTGGCTGGGATGAGAGCTAGCTAACATGTTATAAATGCAAAAAATTAATGATCAAATCACAATAGCGGATTACTGGAAATGTTTTTCGTGTGAGCGCGCTATTTCGGAGTGAGTGCCGGCTCTCGGGTTGCACAGGTAGACACGGGAATTATGCGATGCCGCTTGTTTCTAGGTGAGCCGTGTATTAATAAGAGCACGGCTATATTAAACCCACTTCGGATTCACGAGATCGCATCGTATTTCACTCGCGTTTTTCATGCAAATGTTCTTTTTATATATTTTTCCATTGATTTTTATGTGTTCAGGTAGGTGTGTTTTGTAGACAGTAGTGGGTGTTCAGATAGCTTCATCAATCTCAATCTGTGCATTTATCATGAGAAACGAAGGAACGGTGACCATTATTCCTTCTACATGCAATATCGCTGTTTTGCATCAGGGAAAGTAAATGGACTGCACAACATTATAAGTAACTAGTCGATATTTACAAATCTGTCTAAGTTTTCTTGTTAATTCGGCAAATTGTTGGCAGAAGTTGTCAGCAATATATCCCTTAACAGACGTCGCTTTAGAATACCGATACAATTTAAAATGTAGGTATAAGACGTTCTGGAATACGCATTCCAAGTGTTTAAAATAAGGTCACCTGTATTGCGCAAAGGGTTACTCATTGAATGCCATCAGGCTGTAGTCAGCAGCGAGACCGCGCTCGTGGGCGACTCGACGTTGTTTTTTTGTTTTGCGACCAGAATATCGACCACCTACTAACGAAAGCTGCCAAACATCACACACGTATACCTGATCTTTCCAATTATCACACACACCTTTAATTTTACATTCTAAAGATGAATTACTCGACCTCGTCTATATATTCAATGTGATGATTTTTCTTTTAGTTTTATGAAGCTTCATCACTTGAGGTGTCTATGTAAAAAACTTGCGATTCTGCCAAAATCAACCGATTTATTTTTGTATTTGTTCTCGTAAACTACTAAAACAGTTTTTGCGAATATTCTGTCACCTGAATCGTAAGAATGATTGACTTTTGCAGATGTTGATATAATTCGTAACAATCTAGTTTTTTTTTAATACTTTTTGTAATGTAGGTACAAAAATGTCACAACCCCAAATCTGCCTTTATTAGAAGAATGTGTGCACTCGTTAATTTTCGAGTCGTAAATGGTCTTTGGCAGCAATCATAGTTAAACAGTTTTGATGAATTGTTCATCATAAGCATTCAAAGGAGAGGAGGAGGCCTAAGTTTACGAAATACATTGGACTGCTATAGACTGATGATGAAGCTTTAGGTATATAGGCTGCTGGCACAGTTCTACATACAAAAAATAAAAGCTTGTAAAAGAAAGATATTAACGACTAACCAAACAGTGAAACTATGACATAAACACGGGCACAGGGAAACTTATCGATCGAAATCATCGTTGAGACACGTCACTTGCCAGAAATTCTTTCGATCCTGACCGCAATGACTGTTTCAGATAATTATTGAGATGACGTGTGACAGTCACTAGTAATTAAAACGACACAGCCGCCTGAGCCGAACGTGATTTAAACCGCGTAAATTACAAAAATGGTTACATTACAACGCCATTTTGGCCGGTCAGTGTTATGGACTTGAACTGTTATGACTTTGGTCTGATTCGTAAACAAAGAGTTGTACACAGTGGGTAATTGTTGAGAATAGCTATGGCTTACCTACACTCTGAGGTCACCGACAAAACGGTAGAGATAAATAAAATTGTGTTTATTCACAAGTCCCTTAACATTGAGAATATGGATTTTCCGTATAACATATCCAACCCATCGTCTCCTTAGTCGGTCCCTTACTCTGTGGCTTGATGGAGAGCTACGATCACCGGCTATTCCAGTGGCTCCGACTCTTGAATTGTTTTTTTTTTTACTAGCTTACGCTGTCCCACTTCTGGGCAAAGGCCTCCCTCCATCCTCTTCCAACTTACGCGAGCCCGCGCATCATCCTTTCAGTTTCGACGGAACCTATCCAAAACGTCCCGCCAGCTCCTACATGATATGCCGCTGTGCAATTTGGGCCATCAATTAAATATTTATAAATTTTATTTTGGATTTAAAGATTATTTATTCTAAAAGATTTTAAAATCCCATACCTACTGAACCAAAGTTTTTCTTTAGCTGGTTGTTGACTACTGGAACCAGAGTTGTTACACTAATCTCACGTATTTGTAACTAAATACTTCGGTAGGTACTTCATGGAAACATTGTTTTAGCCCAACTCAGAAATGTAAATAAAAGCTGGATTCAACCTCGCTTAGGTATTATGGAAAAGTGAAAACCGATAAGGTATACACGGCAAGAAAACACATTTCGCAGATACATTTTTAGTCGTGCCTGTCAAAAGAGCTGACAATATGTTTAGAAATCAAGCCGTTTATTTAGTTTTGATGGAAATCATTTGCATTCTCAAAGCTGAAGTTTTGCAAACCTTATACCTAGCATTTCCTTTTAGGTAAGTACATTAAGTATCCACCTAAATCCTAGACATTCAATATATGTGTCGTCTGTCTCTATCAGAGACGTAGAATCGCGACGATTGTCTATTAGGCAACACGTAACTGCATCGAATGTTCCGTTACGCGAGCAGTGCGTGTCAATACAGCCACGGAAGTCATCTCGCAAATCAGGGAAGCCAGTCGTCATTTCTAAAAATGGACACGAATGCTCCAAATGAGGATCTTGTACTGAACACTAGAAGGTAGTGATTATGGCATTATCCCATCAGGATCGTTTGTTAAGACCGGAACATTATGGGTGTCCTTGCTGAGGTGATGGTCGTACTCCATAATTATTAGGCCAGGACCTACGTTTGCCAACTCAAACAACACACAAAATTATACATAATACCCGCATGCCACAAAAACTGCTGAGTTAATTCATCTAATTTTGTTGCCGATAACTGTGCAGTTTCTGATTTTCGAGGTTGACCCATAAAACAATAACATGCTTATAGGCAAGTGAAAATAACAATTCCCGAGCATTCTTATAACCTCATCTCGTTTTAGAAGATTGATGCAAACTTTATCCGTGCTTGAGTAAACAATTGTAGATGTGACATACCTAATATCATATAACTAAATGGTAGTTACATATAGGTAAGCTGTATGAAGCTGAAGTCCGGGAGCGGCCGCCGCGGCGTGACCTCGGCCATTTAATTCACCACCACTGAAATAATAATGCATTCGTGTGAAGCTGTTTATGACTATAGAAAAAGAAAATCCTTGACGTTGCCTAGAAACGCGATCTGCGTCCAAGCTGTAGCGCGTTATGATGTAATGGAACATTCCAGAAACTTTCAAGTTTAGATTCTAGTAGGTGTTTAGTGTTCTGTAATAATAACAAGGCTAGATGAGCAAAAATTTTGGATATTCAACAATTCAACATTGTTATGTTCACCATAACAATGTTCCTCCTCAAGTACTTATCTACGCTTGCAATCTTTAAAATAAAATAAAAATATTTATTTGAGAAAACGTTACTAACTATTTACACTAGATACTAAATGAAATTACTAACTAACTTACTATACAAAAAGCACACATAGGCGTCAAAGTACTCGTCCGCATCGCTGACATCCGGAAACGTGCCCAGAAAGAAGACTGGCAGCATTGCCACGTTGAATGGCAATGCTAATTCTTTGGCCATAGAACGATCCAGCCCTCTGGTCATGTAAAGTGTCGACCAGAAGGCGAGAAATTTCCTTAAAAAGGAGACGCGCCCTCGGGCCCCATGACCCGAGCGTTTCGACCCCAAACGGCTCAAAGCTGTGGTTGCCCATAAGGTTACAGTATTTGCGCCGCTTGAGGGTCTGAGCAGCCATGAGATGGCGCAAGGGTATCGACACACGTTGCGTCCCACACCAGAGGCCTACCTACCTCGCAAGGCAACAACGTCTTGCCGTCTTGTCTCTCCCATCGTCACGTACCAAGCCGTTTGGTTCTAACACCGCTGGTACGCCAGCGGTGACAACGGCTCGACGAATAATTTCGTTGATGCTGGCGTGCCGTGCTATGCGACCTGCGCTTCTGCAGCAGGATAGGCCATGGTGTCCGAGACTATCGACAGCTTCACCGCAGTGACATCGTTGCGGAGCAACACAGAGTGCGCCCAAGCGGAGATACGTAGCGAGCCGAAACGATGATGCATCCATCATTGTGCCTATGGTAAAATAAAATAGGTACATAATATATTACTAGGGCGGATATAATTTATTTATTAGAAGTGGAAATTGAACAGCAACATCTGCACAATTTACACTAATAATATTATAAGCATTACGATCACCTTTAATCGTGAAGTTTATTGCATCCCATCTGAGTTATAAGTCGTAAGTGGCGAAATGTGGAGGCGGCAAAAGGCCAAATTCCAGCAGCCACTATTGAACATTTACGGGCTATAAAAGCTTCATAAATAAAGTTCCAAACCCCACAGATTCTACGAACAAAACGAAACATTCCAGACCATATTTTTTAAAACCAACCCGATCATGAAAAACCAATATCCGATTTCAGAGAACAGCAGTTACAGGGCTTAGTTGATACTGCAGCTGCGGTATCAACAAAGCACTGTAACTGCTGTTGCTGTTCTATTATGTGCGCATAATACATGCGTTATTTTTCAAAACAAGCTGAAAATACACGCAACCGAATGTATGAGTTTAGGTATGTAACGATGATGAAATATTTTGTAAGAGTAGGTACCTAACCTACATATTTTACTCTTGCTATTTTCGGTTATTCATGGGAAGAATGTCGTTCGCAATCTGTCGAACGCATAATAGGCTAATTGACTAGAAACTTGACTAGCTGAGCATCCGTTCCCTGCAATACAAGCCTTTCACCCTATATTAAAATCGCAGCACATTGGAAAATTGCCCGTTTCCTTGGCATTAGTTCAAACTATTTTGCGTTGTGCCGATGAGACGTTCCTCTAAAATTATTTTAATGTTTGTCACGACCCTTCTTAATGGTAAAATGGAGTAATTCCATTGACATGAATTAGATCAAAATAAAAAAATGGTTTATTGAAAAAAACGCAATGTACTGTGGATTTTGTATTTCTATGTAACATGCGACATGCTGTGGAATAAAACTAACAATGGAAACATCACTTTCACGTTAAACTACCAACAATTTTTTTTATGGTTGTTATAAGCAAAATAGTTCAACACCTGAAAACCGAACAATGTTTATGATGGTTACAAAGTAGTTATTTTGATTTTCGGACTCTCTGATAAAAGTTTTCAACCAGTCCCATAAATACAATAGATATTCAATGTCAAATTAATTCTTCTGAATTTCACCCTGCCTGAAAGAACTTTAACGACCAATCTCCTCGACCTTAGGTACGTTACAAATTTATTTACACGTTGCTAATTTGCCAAACCACCTTCCTTCTTACCAAGGTTTTTTCCTGTCGAATCTAACATCCTCTTAGCTGGTAAAATTAAAATACATCAACAACAACTAGCCAACGTAAGGCCTATTAATTATATTAAATGAGCACCCTTAGGTGGACACACCACACGATAATAATATTTCCCCCTAGCTTCCCTAGCGATGCATTATGCGATGCTCTTTAAAAAAAACCGGTCAAGTGCGTGTCGGGCCACGCGCAGTGTAGGGTTCCGTAGTTTTTATTACAGCCAAGTGCGGGTTGTATTCGCTGTGGTTATTGTTATTCAAAATATATGGGTAAATTTTGATATAATAATAGCAAATTATTAGGAAAAAAAAAACAAAAACAAAGCAGCAAAATAAATTGCCTTCAAAGAAACACAAACGCAAAAAGAACCGTGTGTTAGACTGCGCCTGCAAACAGAGAAGGCTCAGCCAGGAAGTAAGACTCAGGAAGGATCGTTAAGCAAGCTGAGTCCGCCTGTAACACCAACACGGACGCCTCAACTTGACCACGACAGATCTACCAAGAGCGAAGCGACAAAGAAGAAAACAAAACAGAAAAAATAAAATAAAATAGCATAGGTACGATTAACTTATAACCCAATTTATTTTCCAATTATTAACTATAAACTATTTCAATCTGCAAATTCGTACACTCAACGAGATTTGATATGAAGTTCACAATTCAACTATTTCACCTCAATACACAATCTCAAGAATTCAATAGTTTTCGTAAGTAAGTACATGGTTTTGCCGGTAACGAAACCATTGTGAGATCTAATTCAAGGACAACGTTAGAAAAGAAGTACTAATTGTTACACAAAACTGAAAATGAATAAATTAATGGGGAGGGAACACTTGACTCTAAAAAAAATTGGTACCTTAAAGCTTGATAAGTCACGAACGGTTTACTTAATCAAAAAACGTTCTTCCCAAACCCCTAATATTTTTGAAAGACCTATCCAACGTAATCCCACATTACGGGAAGGACAAAAAAAAATCATCCCCACTTTACATGTAGGGGAGGTAGGTACCCTAAATAATTGTTTTTTTTTTCTAAATTTTATTTTACCACTTTTTCGGCGTCCTTAACGTTTATACTCATGCCAAATTACAACTTTCTAGTACCAATAGTTTTTGAGCTAAACCGCGGACAGACAGGCAGACAGGCGCCCATGGCGAAACTTTAAGGGTTCCTTGTTGACTACGGAACCCTAAAAAGGGGGGTAATGTTTACATCATAATAAATACAATCATGTTTATTTTATTGGAACTGACTACATACATAGTAGTTGATTGAACATGGAGTTTAGTTGTGGATATTTGCTCGATGTTGTTTTCTCTCTTCTACTTCTAGTCGTACACGACAACCACACACAAACATTATTTAGGCAATAAAAAAATAAAATATTATTGTTAACTCCCAATTAACCCCGGCCACGTTCGGATGACTAAATCAACAAATCCATACTAATATCATAAAGAAAGTAACTCTGTCTGTCTGTAACTCTGTCTGTCTGTATCACGCCTAAACCAGTGAACAGATTTCGAAAGCTTGGCAAGGAGATAGATGGCGTTTTGAGGAAGGAAATAGGCTTCATTTTGCCCCTAAAGAAGTTTGTATGGGAAACCCAGCATTTTTTTAAGTTAGGGATATGAAATTTCAAATTTATACTTTTGGTAAGAAATAAAGACTTACGAGATTCAGCGTTTTTTGAAATCATCCCCCAATGGGATAAAATAGTAGGGAATTAATTTTTGTGTACCTCTTTTTTAGCGATTTAGGGGCTTACAGGACCTAAACACTAAAAACGCATGTTTTGGAAACAAAAGTAGATCGACTACAGTAAACACAATCAGAATAATATATGATATTCTTCAGGATATATGCTAGGTAGATAGTGTGTTGAAAACACAATAGGTACAACTAATTTGATACGATAGAAAAAAATCATGAAGGTACCCCTAAAAACTTTCTTTTTACAATGAAAACCATACTAATATACATACAATCATTCTAATTTTTTGTCAGATTATTCTACAAGCAACATACTGAAACACTAGTGTTTTCATGTTTTAGTCCAAACAATCGTTTTCTGTAAATAGATAATTGCTTCATATTTTGCAATAAATTACCAGCGTTGTGTCATCGGGCTTCTCTTTCTATTCGATATAGTCCGACAAACACCGCGCGTGCTTTAGGTCATGTAGTCGCCTTATGCGATTGGAAATACAGTCTGTCTGTTACCTGTTCATGTCTTAACGGCTAAAGGGAATTGGATGAAAGGCATACGGATAGGCCATGACCTGGGTAAGGACATAGGATACTTTATTATCCCGGTAGTAAATTCCCGTGGGAAGTTTATCCGGCAAGTAGGTACCACGAACTGACTCGCACGGCTATGTTAGTTATTGTATTATAGTCAGTCCTAAACTCTTTTCTATGATGTTGATAAGCGCATCTAAATCTAGATAAGTACCTACCTTCCTAAACGCAGTGAAGTTGTTTTTTTAAACTAGAGTTCTCATTAGCTAGTGTGCGACCAAAACTCGATTTACAGCCGAAACCGTAACCGAACCTGCGTCTCTTCTTTTAGTTTTGGCCGAAACCGAAACTTATGAAGTTAAGAAAAAGTTAATTAATTGAATGGCATTATTTTCTGAGACCCGACATTTTTTTGCCATCATCAGCTGATTTCTTATTATAAGTGAAAAACTGTAAAAATTTTTACTTTGACAGCTATCACACAAAATTTTGACGATTGAAAAATTAACCCTACCTTAAATAGCAAATATGCTAATGTTGGCTTTTGCGATTAGCGATTTAGTATATCCTCGATTCAACTCTTAACACCGCAAAATTAACACAGCGATAATCGCTTCGGAGGCTCGTTATAGATACCTAGCATAGCAACAATAAATTAATAAACATAAAAAGCAATTTAAAAAAATCATCATCGTTAGAAACACAATTTTTAAACCTTACTCAAACGGTACGAGTCGCCAAAAGGCGATGCAGCATCGAAGAAAACGGAACCCCATTACGAAGTCCACACTGTCTGTCTAACTGCCAGTCGTTCTTATTTTATCAAAACCAACAGCTCTCAAACGCCATATGACAGTTTCAGTTGGGCCGAAGATTCTGCCACTTTTTGGCCGAAAACGAAACTGCGGCCGAAATCTGTTATTTGGCCCAAACTCACCGAAACCGAACCCTTGGCTGAACACTATCAATAAACTAATAATAAATGATAAATGATAAATGATTTTTATTTTGTAAGTAGGTTTGCACAAACACTTTTACACGTCATTCATATTTTTTATAAAACTAGATGAGGTCGGCGTTTCCTATCTGACTACTCTGAGAAGAAAGGCCGAAACAAACTCAGAGGTCACAGTCTCTTTTAAAGTCCAGACATAATCTTGGTCAGGTTATATGAAGACCATGTAGATCAATGTCTGAGATGGTCTTTTGAGGAAAGAACCACACAGATTGAGAGGACCTGTCCAGTCAGTGCAAGCATTTGTCAGAAATCGTGCAGCTCAACTCAAAACTTAAGGAGCTCAACGATTCGACGAACAATACCAAAGAAAGGACATTTGGGTAGGCCACATAAATTACTCAAACTGCCAGACCTAGAAAAAAAACTAACAGAACAAAGAGAATAATAAAAATTAAACAAAAAAAAATAATCATAAAATGACCCACATTGTCTTCACATGCACAATAATTAAAATAATATAATACTTTACAAAGTAAGCAAATGTCAATGTTTATATAAAAATAATTAATTAATGTCAATGTGTATATAGAAAAAAAAAATAAAATAAAAACATTCAAAATGTAAAAATTGGAAGCAACTCAATCCCAAGCCTTTTTGTCCTCAATATAATCCTTAACAGTATAAAAGGCTTTCTGGCACAACTTACGTTTAATGAATGATTTGAATTTATTAAGGCTTAGATCTTGAACGTGGCTTGGTAGTTTATTATAAAAGCGTATACATTGGCATCTGAACGAGCCACCTATTTTCTTGAGCCTTGTTGTAGGTACAACAAATTTGTGTTTGTTCCTCGTATTTATATTATGGATATCACTGTATTTTTTAAACAATTTTATATTTTTATGGGCATATAAAAGATTTTCATAAATATACTGAGAGGGCACAGTCATCACATTAAACTCTTTAAATTTTTCTCTGAGAGAGTGTCTCGGACTTAGTTTATAAATTGATCGAACAGCTCGCTTCTGCAAAACAAAGATAGTCTGAATATCGGCGGCATTTCCCCACAATAAAATACCGTACGACATTACACTATGAAAATAGCTAAAGTACACTAAACGGGCAGTCTCTATATCAGTTAAATTACGAATTTTTCTAACAGCGTATGCTGCGGAACTTAGTTTTTTTGACAATTTATCTATATGTGGTCCCCACTGAAGCTTAGCATCTAAAGTTATGCCCAAGAATACTGTGCTGTCTTCAGGATTCAATTCCTCGCCCTTTATCAACACATTAGTTTTCACCTGCCTAACGTTAGGTAGCGTAAACTTAATGCATTTGGTTTTTTTTTCGTTTAGAAGCAAATTATTAACATTGAACCAGTGGACTACTTTCGAGATCGCGCTATTTACATCGTCATTAACCAACTGCTGACGTTTAAGTTTAAACAAAAGTGAAGTGTCATCTGCAAACAACACTATATCATGATTATCCTTTATGAGGTACGGCAAGTCATTAATATAAATAAGAAACAAGAAAGGGCCAAGAATCGAGCCCTGTGGGACTCCCATTGTTACTATAGATCCGGGTGATCTTTTTCCGTTAACGTCAACGCTTTGAATCCTTTTACTCAAGTATGAAGTAAGAAGATCCAGAGCAGAATTCCGGATCCCGTAGTGGCGGAGTTTCCTATATCGATATGCTCGATACATCAATCTATTCCGTAGCAGGTCTTAATCTCGTCGATTTAATACCCACACCATCTCGGCGCGATTACTGTAACGTCATCAAACTCCACATTCCTTTTCTCGCCGTCAGAATAATCACACGCTCCAGCGCTTAATATTGATGACACTTAGTGCTCCTAAAATAGCTAGAGTTCTTTGTTAGAGATTGAACATTAAATACGAGCAACACATCGTACGACTTACGATGTGTTGCTCGTCGATGTGTTGTTGTTGTTGACTTCACAAACTCTACACCTTAGTCAAAATATGTGGCTTGGCCGTTTCGCTACCATCCCATGGGCGTAAGGTGAAAAAAATTGCGTATTCCACATTGGGCACCCGCTTAAATGGCACCTGAGTGAATGCATCTGACACACAGCGGCACATTCACTCAGGTGCCATTTAAGCGGTGCCCAATTTTGAATACGTCAAAAAATTCACTGTTCATTACTTTTCTGTTATACAATAGTGCTTGTAGTAACGAAACGGCCAACCCTCTTATTTTGACTAAGGTGTAGAGTTTGTGAAGTTAGGCTTGTAGAGTTAGAAACTTGGCTCTACATGAGATCTGATAACTAATTGACAGTGCGAGTCATTATGTGGAGAACACATAATGACTCGCAATGTCCTAAAAATGTTGTGCACTACAAAAGTACTGTACTCTTGGCAACATTTTACATGAAAATGTTTATGGTGGGTAACAATCTACCTACATTAATTAAATATGCAACAAATCCTCGGATTAAAAACCTAAATTAAGAACCCTGTGTTTCAAGCTTGTTTTGCCTGGTCGAAGCTTGTGTGACCAGTCTAAACCATCACCGAAAGGAACATTTTTATTACTTGATTCTGAACATTAAATACAATTTAAAAGGTACCTAACAATATTTTCTGAAGCCCAAAATCAACTTCATTACAGATAGTAGATAAATAAGTGTTCAATGTTACCTTTAATATAAAGTGCAAGTTTCTAGTGCCCGGCCAAAGAAAGCTAATACAATCTGTATTTTCCGAGGACGCCGTAAGAAAGCAAACTGCAGCAAATTTAATATATGATGGTATGTTACAATAATGAAATTGAACACAGTAGTGTAGGTACTGTGTACATACACTGACTGATTCGATTTGCGAGGCTCCAAAGCTATTAAAACCCCAAGCTTTTTAAAAAACTAGAAGGTATTATTGCAACGCTGCTACTGGTCATCATTATGATTAAATTTTGCTTTAACTCCTCAACGTGCATACTACTCTATACGTTAGATACCAGTAACCATAAAAAGATGCAAAGACAATCGCTGCAGCAGCATCGGAACAATATAGAATCTCGGCCTATTATCTACTACTGAATCCCTACAAACTTGTTCCTTATCCGAAACCGAAAAGATGCTTGCCAGAATCCATTTTATTTATTAACAAATAACTGAAATTAATAAAGCTTATTATAAAATTATTAGTCTACATAAATAAATACCTGCTTAAAATGCATGTTTTTTTGGCAAAACACAAAGAACTGCAAGTGTGGTGCCGGTTTGTGCGATTCAGTGCATGCATGTTTGTCTGTCTGAATGTCGCAGCTGCTGTTTATCACGATGGCTAACGAGCGTTTGGCTTGATCGTTGGCAGTAACAGAACTTAGCAAATCTGTCTTCACCATACCTACGCTATTACACTTTTCATGAGCAGTTCAACTTTGTTTTCTGATTGAGTACCTATAAAGTACATTTCTGGAAAGAGTCCAGATAATATTATATTTTTCTATATATTTCTGATGTCATTCACCTTGATTTGTGATGCTATTTTAATAAAAATATATTCCACAAATATTTTTATAATCACACTATTTTAAAACTTGTACAGTTTTAAAATGGTGTGATTATAAAAAATATTTGTTAACTGCGTCCGGACACGATAAAAGATATAGACAATATTTTTATCTCAGACATTTCATTTCTCAACATATATTTATAATTTTAGGCACTGCAGTGCAGTTATCTATAATTGAGAGGTTCAGACGGCACAATGCCAGTTCCTATCATTCCTAGATATACTCGTACCTAGCTTAACAAAATACACACGCTTTATATAGAACATAACTGAATAGAACTTTTAGTTAGCATTGACACTGACTAAAGACCACGATTTCAATTCCGATTACCGTTAACATTAAGTACTTACTGTCAACTTAGCTCATTAATTGTTGGTATTTTAATTAATTATTGATTAAGGTACGTCTTCCGCAGCCTTAGTTGGTGACTAAACTCAGATTTTTTATTTGCTAGACTAAATTGTCAGCTGCGATTATTACATTAATGTCGTGTTAACAAAAAAAAGGTCGATCGCAGCTGTCATTTTAGTCTAGCAAATTAAAAATCTCAACCAAAATCAAAACGCTACTGGGCTTCAAGGCTGAATCGTCCAATGTCGTGATAGAACATCATAGAACTTACTTTGCTAATAGCTTGTGCCAAACAAGAAAGATAATAAACAAGAAGGATAACTAACATGATTGAACAACCATTTTACTGCTTTTTTTTTTTTTACTTCGAAAGTCTTGTAGGTACTAATAGACTATTAAAAGCTCAATAGTAGGATACATCAAGATAATAATTATATAGATGTTGGGATGTTAATTAATCAAGGATTACCTACGTCTAATAAACTAGTGGTATCTTCACTGTTTACTCATTACAGATATTTAAAGTGTCAATGACGAGCAAGAGCAAAGAGAAATGGTTTGCAAGCTAAAAATATTTAGCTAGCTAGGCTATGTCTGAACCTTTTTTTAACAGACTAAAGTCTGCAAATGTTAAAGACTGTGACTAGGTTTAAAATATGTTTACAAGGAGCGTTTTCAATAATAAGCATTAAGTACCTATTATAGTCAAATAGTCAGCTTAATAGTAATTATAGTCAGCTTTTTGAAAGTGGTTAAATTAGTGGAATATACCGTCTAGCTAGGTTCATTCTTCGCCCAATGCGCTGTACATTGGGCGAATTAGCGCAACTGATGGAGAGGGTATGCAGATAAAGCCCATCATGCAGCATTGATTCACACTTATATTGGTGCCAGTCTGTTGAACTCCGATTGATGTTCATTAACCTGCCAGTACTCCCATCTTAATTACGGTAGGTATTAATTACTATACCAAAATGCTATTCTTTCTTGATTTTCATAATCAGTCGCTCCATAAGAAGTACCATACTCCCAAAATTTGGCAAGCAAATGTAGCTCTTATGCTAATTTGAATAATGTATACAACGCTATAAACGTTTTAACAAATTCTGTAGATCTTTTGGCGTATGTACAATGTCACCTTGACGACGAGTAGTGGTCTCACTAGGTATTTATGCTCTGGCGCCGATCCAGGAGATGTAGGTCGCTTGCGCGCGCGCACTGCTCGCAATGATATTCATATCGCTAACATACATTTTAAACAATATGATCTATGGAATAGAATTGTAATTTCAAAATGGGTTTGATGGCAGACATACGACTAACTCGTATTGATTTAGTTGAAAACAGTCTGATTCATACAGAATACTCATTCGCTATGTATTCGGTACCTAACACCTGCATTTTCTAATGTTAATTTTGGATTTGCTCGAAGTTAGTAGTCAACAATGTATGCTAGATTATGATTGTTACTTTATGTGTTTCAAGAATAGCTGACCTTTATTTCTCTTCTGTAGTCAGCATAACAGTCGCCTAAGAAAATCAATAGTTTTTATCTTCTTGTGTTTCACCTTTAAAGAGAGATCCATTAAAGTACAGTCGAGATAAAAATTATTGAAATAAAAGAATTCCAATATTTTAGACAGGGCATTATATTTCTCACAAATTCTAAAAAAAAAGACAAAGTAGAAGGTAAACGACCCCTTATGATCCTGACCTGAAATAATTCTAGTACGCAAACATGTAGCTTAGTTGTGAAAATCGTTATTTTTCTTCTATTAGGTACCTACAGGTGCCGTGTATCAATATCTCTTGACTGGATTGATATAGCCTCTATATCCGTTGTTAATCTTTTGATGAAATCCACCACATAAGTACGTCATTGTTTGTGGAAATCTTTTAACACCGGCTCACCAACAGATTCACGGGTAATTACTACAGAAGAATAAAAATAAACTTGGGATGGAAATAAACTTTATGTAACATGCGCAGAATTCCAGTTACCTAGCCATTTAAATGCTTGTTCAGGTAATCCATCTGTAAACACGTAATATGTTATACAGGAATACTTAGGTAGGTATTTTTCCTTTTAGAGTGCTGACACAAAATTATGTTAACCTATGTGCACAAAACCCAATCAAATTAGGTACGTTTACGAAGTAAATGGAGCCTGATCGAGGCATAGGTACATAACCAGTTTTAGCTAACCTCGCATTGTAAAGGCTTTTTGTACAATGACAAGTTAGCTCATTTTGGAAATGTATAGCTTGATATGTTGTTGTATTCTTTCTAATTTGTTTACATAAAAGAGAGGTTTAATTGTGATCCTTGTGGCCGGTAAAATAATGAGAAGTCGTAACTTGCCCAATTATTTTAATATTATTATGTCAGAAAACCACAGTAAGAAATGATTGTTTGTCTGGTAAATGTTGTGTCTAGTAATATTCTCCTGTTTGTTTGACCTCGATCTCGCCTGGTGGCAAGCAGTGAGTGAGCTCTATGATGGAACGAGCAAGTTCAGAAGATGCTATTCACGTTTTTTATAGTGGAACTAATATAACTTTTGTTGATGATTTCGAATCTTTTGATTGCGGTTACTTAGAAGTTTGATTTTTTTCACTTCTCAAGGTATTGGAGCCCTGAGTATTTGATATTTCAACTTGATAACTCCACGAGTTCCTGACAAAAATGGTCTTGACAGACGGACAGAAATACTGACAACGAAGTGATCTTATAAGAGTTCCATTTTCCTTTTCAGGTACGGAACCCTAAAAATGAAGTATTAAGTATTCTACGTTAGTACGGAACCCTTCGTGTGCGAGTCCGACTAGCACCTGGCCGGTTTTAATTATTTCAATCAATGTTTTTGTCTCCGACTTCTTAAAGTCTCATCCTGCTGTCTCTTTTATATGTTTTGTAGGTACAGAAGACTTTTAGGAACATCTGTTTCCTGCGTGCTGGCTGAGTTTTTGAGGATTCGTAAGATGGGGATCGCCGTACAAAAATTGTCTAAGTATATTCAGGCAAAACTAAGTAGTTATAGTACCTCGTCCACGTACCTCGTCCTCGTCTACGGTATACCGTAGACTAGGTATAGTACCTAGTCTACGGTATAAAATAGACTTACCTACTTATTTAAGTTAAAGACTACCGTATTAAATGTAAAAGGTACTTAAATCTACTAAGGCAGTTTCAGTTTTAATAAAAACCAATACGAAACAGGTATAAGTATCAGATTTCTATCTTAAAGTACCGCTACTAGAGTTGCATATCAAGTGTAAGTATGTACCTAGACTATCTACATAGGTACGCATACATCAAGTTGCGCTCATACTCATTATTTGCGAATTTAAATTCATGAAAAGATGCAAATCCGGCAGGATGGGGGGGGGGGGGGGGTATGAACAGAAAAAACACCCAGAGGTCATTATTATAGTTTCTGTCTGCTTTCTCACTACGCCGCGCGTCGAACAGATGTGTCCTTTGAATGGGCTCCGGAAGATCTCAACTGCTCGGTTGACCCGGATCAATAAATACGAGGGTGACACTGAAAGTTTTTAGAAAATCATAAACTGAACAAATTAGCAAGTTATTAGTTTTATTATATCTTTTCGAAATAGTGTCCATTTACATCAATACAACGCTGCATACGATGGAACCACTGAGAAAATCACTTTGCCCACTCGTCTTTCGGGGTCTCTTCGACGGCATTTTGAAACGCAGCCAGTGCTTTCTCGGCGTCCATAAAACGTTTTCCTCGAAGTTTTTCTTTTATTTTCCGAAATAAATAAAAATCGCAAGGGCTAGAGCGGGTGACCCAGTAATTCCACGTCTGACGTCGCTAAGTAGTCGATTGTGTTTGCTTGGCGGTGTGCGACGAGGTGTTGTCGTGGTGTAGGAGGATCCTACTGCGAGGTCGTTTCACCCGAACTTTTTCCAAGACAAGTGGCAAATAATTGTCAGTGTACCAACCTGCAGTAACTGTTTTGCGATCCTCTGAAACAATTGTTGCGTAATGACCTGTCCTTCCGAAGAACGAGGCCACCATCTTTTTTCCCACGCTTCGACCTCTCTTCACTTTAGTTGGCAACTCCTCGGAAGGAAACACCCAGACAACAGATTATCTCTTAGATTCAGGATCATAACAATAAATCCATCTTTTGACACCCGTACCTAAGTATGTCGAACACAGCATTTGAGCCACCTCCGTTAAATCTTTGAACCATTTTACGACACTAATTAACACGACGGAGTTTTTGGGCCTCTGTCAAATTATGAGGTATCCACCGGGCACAAAGCTTCCTGACCGCTAAATGTTCATGGAGGATTTTGTGCACTCATACCGATGCCTAAGCTTGTCCGAATCTGCTGATAAGTCACTCTTTTGTCAGTCTCTATC
The DNA here is from genome assembly GCA_963669345.1 of Gortyna flavago. Classification (NCBI taxonomy): domain Eukaryota; kingdom Metazoa; phylum Arthropoda; class Insecta; order Lepidoptera; family Noctuidae; genus Gortyna; species Gortyna flavago. The sequence goes on from OY770125.1 coordinate 17,730,690, forward strand.
ATACACCACACAACACTGATGTTATATTCAGTCGCCGCCGTAGAAGGCCGTCCCTCACGCAGATCGTCGTTGAGACAACTGGTTTAATGAGTTTAAACGTGGTCGCACTAACGTTTAAACTCATTAAACCACCAGTTGCACCAGTTGTAAACAGTAGCACGAGATGGGGCTTCATCGTGGAAGGCCAATCGAAGTCTATCATAACTTTCTTGTTGACTTAAATGTCATCGAAAGTCATAAAAAATCATTGTACGAAAATTTTCTCGCGTTAAATTCATGCTGACGTGACAGACAATTTTCAATTTGCCGCCAAATCGTAAACAAATGACAAATTAATAAAATACATACACAATAATATTGGCAAAGTTCTATTTTCAAAATTTGAATTTATTTTTTATTATATTGTTTACGAGTGGCCAGTTTTAAAAACTTACAGTATCGCCCTCGTAAGGTAGGTACTTAGCTTACATTTAGAGGGCATTTTACAATACCGTTCAGTTACCATCTGCCTGCATTCATTACCACTGATCTCAAAATAGTGGAAGGAAAACATCGTGAGGAAACTGGCATGTCCTACAACAAAAAATTCGAAGACATATTATGACATTTACCAACCTGCACCGGGCCCGCGTGGTCAATTACGGCCCACTCCCTCCTCTCACCGAGAGAAGACCCGTGACCAAGCAGTGGGAATTTTATAGGCTGATTATGCAACCTAAATTCCATTTTCCTATGTTTCGCAAGTTCACCCCAGCTGCTATCAGCTATAGCTGCTGCAGCTGCCCCTCAGCAAATTAATCAGTAACAATACTTATCGCCAAACGTTTCTGCTTTCAATTCGAACGACAAGAAAATGTCGTAAACAGCTGTAAGTTAAAGTATCCTGAAAATAAAACTTCACTTTTATTTACTTTAAAATATACGCTTCAATTTTATTTTCAGCCGAGATCAACATTACAAGGCAATTTATTAACACAAATATAAGTACTTACGTACTACCATTACGCAGAGATGCACGTTAATATTGGCAATTTGGCAATAATCGCTGTTTGGTCGTCGCCGTACACGGCGCAATTATTTCAGCGTATATTTGGATATGTGTGTGCATTAATCGCGCGTTCATTACTTACGTGGCAAATAAAGTCTCATGCATTCTCAAATGTTTTCTACCTGAAGTTAAAATCAAAGATAGCTACTGTAGCTATATCCAATACCTACCTAGATAGCTACCTACTCTGTCTACCACCAAAGCATGTGCACTTCGGTTACAGGCACCTTTATGGAATCAGATAGCTCTGAAACGGACATTCAGTGAATGGCTATCAGCTTCGACAATGAAACAACAAAGGAACCGAGGTGTGATTATGCAATAGTTCTATACTATTCAAGCAGTGCATCCCACACAAAGGGTTGCCCGAATACGATCGCCCTGTATTTGACAATTCCGCCGGCTATCAGTGACATCACAGTCTGCTGCGTGCTTACGCGCCTACTCATTTAATTAAGGCAAACACAGAAATTGATGTGCTGGCCTCTGTACTAATACAGAGGCCAGCACATCAAGCTACCCCAATCTGTCAAATTTCTTTGATAGATTTTCAACTTTACCACAAAGGTATAAGGTTCATATTCAATTGGGAAAATTTTACATATTGGGGTAGGTTGATGTGCTGGCCTCTGTACATACATGTTCTCACAAACAATGGCGCGTTTGTGGCATCCTATCTCTCGTTAGTTCCGCTCGGAGTTCCGTCGGAACAGGGCACAATGCACGGGATGTGTTATGGCGAACAGACTCATCTCGGACACTACTCCAAGCAAACCGGCAAGCTGACGGAAATCAATGCGTTTGCTGTCACACTATGCAATTCTATTTTATGTCAATTTATTATTATGTTTTCTGTATTGCACAGTGGAAGTTCTTGCTACGTAAGGGTTGTACAGACTCATTATTTTCTCACTGCATGTCGAATTACTCATCTCGAAGCCTCCAGGACTTAATCCAACCTGGACCGAAAATTAACTTCAAACCAATGCATATTGGCAAGGAAGTTAATTTTTGGTCCTGGTTCTCAATACTTTTATAATAATAATAATAATAATCTTTATTGACAAGAGCAGATGTACAAAAATCACATGAGATAACTACATAAATCTACAAATCAAGTAACCCTGTCTCCTAAACTAGGTAGTCCTGTATCTTAGGAGACTATTTATGAAAGAACAGTAGTTGCAATCAAAAAAACTTTTACCCACCAGTGATGGCAGTTGAGTCGGTTTGTATATTGAGTCGATTGACATTGCGAGGGAAATGGAAAGCTAATACAGTTTCCGGTTTCCGGTTTGTTCGAGACAGCCACTGTTCGACGCGATGCGACGTCGACGCGTTGAGGTAGGTAGGTACATTTATATGTTTGATTATTGAATAAATTTTTTTTTTTTTTTTTAAGTTTCCTTTGATAGTATGAAACACTTAACGTCGGCAAGTTGTAAAAATGCTAACAACGATTAGTAGGTATAGGTACCTTAAACCTTACCTTTTGGTTACCTACCTCTGTATTTTCGTATTGCTTTATTTCTAACTAGCTTCTGCCCGCGACTTCGTCCGCGTGAAATTTCGCGCTACCAAAATTCACCCTCTTAGGGGTGGAATTTCGAAAAACCCTTTCTTAGTGGATACCTACTTTTCACAAATAACACACCCTCCAAATTTCACGTCTCTAGGACCAGCGGTTTAGGCTGTGCGTTGATATATCAGTCAGTCAGGACTTTTATATACAGAGTGTTAAAGAAATTGCGTGCCATAAATAAAGACACCCAGGAAAAAAAAAATTGCTTGAACAACCTAATTTAGTACCTACATAATAACTTAAAATACCAATCGTTTAGAATTCAAATTATTTTATTTGTTTTCGGACGCGAGAAGTGGGACAAAATTACAACGCGTTCGATAGTATAGGTACTTAAGTAATTAAAGCATTTAAACAAATAAAATAATTTTAATTCTAAACGATTGCTATTTTAAGTTAGTAGGTAGATACTAAATTAGGTTGATGTTGCAATATTTTTTTTATGTTTTTTTTACTGGGATCCTTTATCGATACTGAAAAACTAACTAAGTTACGGCACGCAATTTCTTTAACACTCTGTATATAGATTGCAGCATTTATATTCAATCATTTCAGTTTTTAGGTGTATTACAGAACTTTTTAATGCTCTATGATGTCTGAAACTTTGTTTGGTCTAAAAAACAAAACTTAAACTTTCCACAAGTACATCCTAAGTTGATTTAGGTCAATTTTCAGCGACTGATTATTATTTATTTATTAACGTAAACCAACAGTTTCTGCGTATATTACTTATAACTTAAGTACTATAAGTAATAATAGCCTCGGACTTACACATTTATCAATGTTTTTACAGGATATTTGCATTATAATCTGCCCGCTTACCTATGTACATAATATCAAGCCACCGATTGAAAATTTTACCTACGGGTTATGACTACCTATTGCTACGCAGCTCACCCTATGACTAACCTATATCTACAGCGTGTACTGATACACGCAAAGTGTGGTCAAATTTAAGGGTGATGTGCTGAACCAGTTTCAGCAATCGAGAAAAAAATATCAGTCATCCCATACATTTGGGTCGAGTAGGTATTGAAGGGACAATTATTGATAATTTTTTCGCGATTACAATGTTGGTCCCATAAAGAATGTTGTTCAGTTTGACGGTCTGTAGAATTCCCTTAAATGTGACCGCACCTTTCTGGTATATGCTGTGTAAAAACAATGGTCAGTCCCCAGCCCCAGCCTGTACCTACGTGTAAACCTGATTGAGAAGATTCAGTTCCTCGAACGGTAGATACGGTGCAGTCTAATCTGTCAGGACCACTAAGTGATTGGATCTTCCAACGTCGCCCTAAGACAGTGCCTACTGGGTAACTATCTTAGAGGCGGTATCTGTCAATGTAGTCCGCCTCGGTAGCACCAATCACTTAATAGCACGTTGATTACCGACAAGCCAGGCAACAATGGACTGATACGGATATATCTTAAGTAATTATTCGTACATCATCATCCATCATTAGCCTGTAATATACATATACACAATATACAGGATATGTAGGTACCTATTCAGCATTCGATTTCGACCCCTAAGCATAGACATATTTCGTCGGTTAGCAAAAACAAAAACAGGTGTTTCATAGAAAAGTGCAATAAGTACCTATCTACGCGGCCAAAATAATTATATGGAACAACTAGCTCACTATTTCAGTGTTGGTCCCATAGTAAAAGTTGTTCATAATGATGTGTACCTACAATGACCCCTTTTAAGGATTATAACGATCAAAATGTAACGGTGTATAAGAAAGACTGCCTAAAGTATGGAAGATGGTCTGTAAACCAATAGAGACAATTATTATATATTATTAGGATAGGTAGTGCATATTTTTAACCTACTTCCAAAAAGGAGGAGGTTATATATATGTTCGACTTTATGTTTATTTTTTTTTTATTAAATGTATGTTCACCGATTTCTCCGTCAGTTGTGGACCTATTTGTTTTTTTTTTGTTTGAAAGGGTATACTCTCGAGGACAATGAGACCACCATTGTCATCAAGTTGGAATCTGATGAGAGGATCCCATGGAAATCGAGGGAAACCCTCACATTTTATAGGCAAACATAGCGAATTGGGTAAATTTTTTTTAAGTAACTTCAGCATATGCTCTCGGAAATCGTCTTTTGGTAAAGTGGAGCTGATGATGAAGACCGCAGATGACCATCGGAACATTCGGAACTACTCAATGATAAATATTTCACGGGTTGCGATTCGATCACCTACTTAAATATGGTTGCTAAGCTATTTATGCTCGTCACAATGCGTATGGTGAGTGGAGCATCGGGACGGGAAAGGCAATATTTTGTAAAAGGTGATGAGCTAGTAAGTAGCTAACTTTACTATTTATAAGAGATGTTGTATTTAGAAAAGGTGATGAGTTGACATTAGGCTATTGTACCTTAGATAAATTACAAACTCTCCCACTAAAAAGTGAAAAAAAAAACATTTTAACAAAAAGACTTCGAAATTAAAGTTATTTTTACTTTGTAGTGTTTTTTTTGGAAGTAGTTTTTTCTTTTTGTTAAAAAGTTTATTTCTTTAAATTTTAAGGTAATATAATCATCTTTGTATTTTTTTTATAAAAAGTTTTTAGATTAAACATCAGTCGAACATAAAAAACATCGTCAATCACAGCATCGATGCACATTCTAACATCATTTTGCTCTTTGGACAGCCAGTTAGGTATTAGAGTGTTTGACTGTGGTCTTAGATTTGTTTCTCTCTTTTTATGACACCCTGGTAATCTGTTCTGACGATTTATCCTGGGCTGATTCATGTACCCTAATTATCTCACACCGAGCGGTGGAGGCTAAAAAAAGAAATCGTGTAATTATTTCAGCTCCAGATGCAGATAAGATTACAGTTTTGTTGAAACAGTTTCCTAAAATATATTCTTATGTTCAAGTGCTGAAAAGTACGTAACGGGGATACGCGTAGGCGCTCGCTGAAACACAGACTACGAGATCTACCTACAGCGGCTACAGAAAAAAAAAACAAATACCAATATCTGGGGGTCTAAAAAGTCCACTTTGGCAGAATCATAAAACAATTCATATCACGCAATTTCATCTGTATGACAGTTTTGTATGGAGATTCGTAAAATGCTATAGTACACCTCTGCCTAACCCTTCAGGGATATAATAGGTGTGAAACTGTTAAACAGATGAATTGCGTGATATGAATTGTTTTATGATTCTGCCAAAGTGGCCTTTTTAGGCACCCTGCATGTTTTATTGTATCTATTTTGCATGAACAGAGACAATTTTCTTAAAACTGATTACTAACGTGGAAATACCTACATGGGCTACATGATAATTATGCCTAACGGGTACCAGATAAAGTCAAACCTGGAACAGAATTTTATGAAATGATATCCCAGAAAACTCAAACTCAAACTCAAAGCATTTATTTCAATGAAACCATTTACAGGCACTTTTGAATTGTCAATAGGTCAGTCAGAAAATATGAAGCTAGTTGCCCATTCCAAAGCGTAGGTACCTATGGAGAAGAACGGGCAAGAAACTCCATGGACACTCTTTTAAATTATATTTTACAAAAACAGAAAACAGTAACATACAAGAAGTCAATAAAACAAGCCATAAGTTAGCAAAAGCCCTACGCGTAACATTGAGATCTTTTCACTTTTCATGAAAATCTTGGAACAACGGTGCCATCTGTACTGTCTACGCGAAATAACGGTCACACACAGTCTGACAATTTTTATTTTTGTCTCAAACCCTTGTTCGCTTTGTAATGAGCTTGCCCACTGATTTGTTCGAAGACTGTCCAACAGGTGGAGTATGGGAAGTAGATAGATACCTACTGCTGAACAGTAGCTAACCAAAATAACCTGTAACTTTCGGTGAAACTCTCACTACGTAGATAAGTAATGCCGACTTGTGGCACAAGATGTCCTCACAATGATAAATTGTGTCAGGAGCAAGCATTGCAATTTATTACAACCAATTACTTATTAATAATGTCTTTTAGATTTAAAGCATGTAAAGTGGTGTATGTATGTTGTGTACCTACTGTTTAGTGTAAAAGGCGTTCAAACAGTAGGTTCATGTTGATTACTTATATTTGTGTACCTACAAATTGGCAATGCCGTCAGATGATTGAAATGGATGAACATTATCAATAGTTGCGCCAAAGGTCGTGGCCTGTAGATCGTTAATGAAAAGCTATCGATCACACAGATCAAGATCGCATCCGGGCGCGCGGGCGCACGGGTGCGGCTTTGCGCAGAGTTATTCCCAGAGCGCGGCGCGGGTGCGGTCGGGGCGCGGGGCGGGGCGAGCGGGCGCCGCGCTCAGTGTGTCGGCGCGCGCCGCCGCCGCCATGGGCAACCAGCACTCCGCCTCACACTACGTCCACAAGCCCAGCAAGAACGTGCGCTGGAAAACCGCAGGTAATCCCAACCTTCGCACCCTTCGCGCCGCTACCAGAACAACCAGCCCCCCACACGTGTGCAGCTCCTCTGAGCCCCCTGCCTGTATTTCTATTTTTAAAAAGACTGCGCGCTGCGATTCCTAAAGCGTGGCACAACAAAACAAATCGTAAGACCGTCCGCGTTCATGTAACGATTATCACGCGTCTAATTTTGAAAGGAGTTTTATGCCAAATGGCTTATACCGGCAGCACCGTCGTCGTTACCGAACAAAGGTTAACGCCCGACTAGACATATTTAATTTTAACTTAAATCGTCCAAATGCATTGAGTAACGCCCAGCCTCGTCTCGATTTCCAGGTCGGCCTGCAACGCCAGGAAAGCCGGATATCATACCGATACTATCGGACGAGGAGCCGAACTCGATTACGCTGCGATGGGCGCCGGCGGCACACGACGGGGGCGCACCGCTACTTGGCTACCAGGTGGAGTGCAACCGGCTCGGCGCGCCGGACTGGATCCGCACAGCGCCGCCTGTGGTGCTGCGGCCGGAGCTTGTGCTCACGGGGCTGGAGCCGCCCTACCGCTACCAGTTCCGGATCGCCGCGCTCAACGCTGTGGGTCGCTCCGACTACAGCGACCTGTCCGACGTGCTCACGGTCAGCTCAGACCGCCTCCCCCATGAACCGCCCCTATTTCTTCAACATTTAGATGATCTGACGGCTCTTGAAAACGATAAAACAGAATTCCGTGTCGCTTTCTCTGGTATCCCGCCACCTACGATATCGTGGTTCAAGGATGATTATGAAATTTTCAGCAGCCGAAGAACGGCGATTACTACGAGCGAGTCCACTAGTGTTCTTGTCTTCCACCAAACGCTACCAAGTGACGAAGGAGAAATAAAATGCACTGCAACTAATCGTAGTGGGCACGCGGTCACCAAAGCTCGATTGTCACTCGAAGCCGCACCGAAGCTACGCTACCCGCGACAATACGAGGACGGCTTGTTATACGAAATTAACGAAACCGTTTTCCTGAAAACGACAATAGTCGGGAAACCGACACCGACAGTAGAATGGCGACACGACGGCCAACCAATAGTGGTAGACGATCGAGTGGAGATCTCGAATACTTCAAAATTCTCGATGCTCAAAATACACTCTGCACGAAGAAGTGACCGTGGGGAATATCAGATTCACGCCAAAAACAGGATCGGGGAGGACACGGCCGCCTTCCTGGTGACGATCACGGCACCGCCCGACCCGCCGCAGCGCGTCTGTGTGGCGCGCCAGGTGGACAAGTCCGTCACGCTGGACTGGGAGCCGCCGGACGACGACGGCGGCTGTCGCATCGGTAACTACGTGGTGGAGTACTACCGGAACGGCTGGAACGTGTGGCTCAAGGCGACTACCAGCCGCAAGACGAACGTTACTCTGTTCGATCTCATCGAAGGGAGCGAGTATCGCTTCCGTGTTAAAGCGGAGAGTCCCTATGGAATGAGCGCGCCGAGTGTGGAGTCGGCGCCGGTGAGGATACCGGGCCGACCGGTGGATATGGAATTTTTGGCGGTGGAGTCGAAGATAATAAACGAGGTGCTCACTCGGGAGGACGGCAGCGAGGCGCGCGTATCGCCGGCCCCACGCCGCAAGCGTGCGCAAACCGCGCCGGCCGAGGCGCCGCCGCCAGCGCGCCAACCGCGCCGGCGCTCGCCGGTGCGGGACCCATCCGGCAGCAGCGAGTTCATGTTGATGCTCTACCCAGATTCGCAGAAACAAATGGAAAAATCCGGTAAGCATATTTTCTTACATTGTGATTAGCTGTTTAAACAAAAAGACGTAAGCTAAACATTGGCTCCAGGTCTATCGTCATCCTACTGATGCGAAAACTAGGTTTTTTTAAGAATACATAGGTATTTACAACATGCAAGTGTCTCTAGTAGATAGTAATTTTGAGAAAATATGCATATCACGCTAATCTCTAATTATTATTAGATCTATTTCTAAAATTCCTACAAGAAGAACAAATAACAAACAAAAACAAAATTAAATAATGATGATGAACAAATAATTGATTGATGAGATCCTGAGCCCTCTCAGGATCTCTGGGTTAGACTCCCTAGTCTAACCCAACATTTAATAATAACTACCTTTCATTACTAATAGTTGCCATGACAAAATCTGTTAAATGCATGCGGTTTTCATTTTATTGTTCTTCAGTATGTTCCTTTAATTGGTTCTACAATTATTTAGACAAGTAGATATCTATTTTATCATACCGATTAGGAATTTCATGAGGACATATTATACATTCTGCTATTTGCGAATTGATATTAACATTAGCGACACATTTCATCATGTCTAATTTTGTACAATTTAACATTTCGTTAGTTTCGGAACTTTAAAAAGTAAAGAGTGCAGACAGAGTGCTCCATCAATTTGGGTAGCCAAAGTGCCAATGTGAGTGTAAAAGTGTAAAAGTGCCAATATGAGGCAATCACCGTTAACAAAAAAAAAATCTAATGTCGTATAATATTGTCCTCGCCCTTAGAGCAGAAAAAGACCTTAGTTGTTTTCTGGTCTAGACATTATAATTGAGCATATTTACAGGAATTATTGGTAATCACCACTGTGACCGGAACTATATGTGTAAAGGGGGATTGTTCTGATTTTTTCTGTAATGTAATATCGCTGTTGTTCATTTACACAGGGAAAAAGATGCGCTCATTGATTTTAGATTTTACTTCATGTTTAAGTATTTTAATATTGCGACTGTTTTATTCATTTTAAGCTCTACCCAACATGGTTATTAAATTTGTAGGTACCTGCGGGGCTTATCTTTAATCAGTATTACACATCCGAGTATTCGTTACCTACTTGCTAAAGGCCATAAGATGCATACATTTCAAATATAGACATGGGTAAAGCTTCTACGCATGGTGCGCCTATAAATTGGCGTCCGCCAAAGTCAGCTCCAAGTTTAACGCAACGGTATCTACTTAGTTACGTGCTAACATAATTCCAAACAAACATAAACGCGAGATGCTGACCGCATCACAGCTTCTGCGAAATTAACATACCTACAACAGAACATTTGCGAAATCAAATCTATTTCCAGCGTATATGAAGTTTGCAACTACTATTAAATTTGCTTTACCTCTGAATCTGAACAGTAAACTTATGCGTTCAATGTTACAGTACGATAATATGCAAACTCAGTTTCACCTATCGACCAATGCCTACGGTTTTAAATTTTTGGCGAATTTATGTTTCTAGTTTATGAGCAGGTAGCAAAGCTTTGTGTTCGAGTATTGCTAAATACAATCTTACGACTACAAAAAATCCTTTTCATTTCAGAAAAGAGACAATCCTTTCAACTGGACATGGACTCTCTGACGCCGCCTCCCCTCTCGTTCTCTGCGCCGGAGCTGAGCTCGCGTTGTATGATGCCGTTCAAAGCGCTGCGGAACGCCGTCAGCTCATCGCAGCTCCTGCATGAACTAGCAATGGCACGCGTTCACAAAGCTGTAGCGATGAAAGAAGAACAAACCAAAAACAAAGATGATAGACCCCTTAATCACAAAACTGACATTCCGTATAATACTAGCTTTGACCGCAACAGCGTAACTAACGATCGAGATATGCCTAAACTGCACGAAGACTTCTCTAAAGTAAAGCCCAAGAACCCAGAAATATTACCTAAACCAGACTCTGTTGACAGCACACAGCACAAGTTCGGTCCGCGCCAAGTGTCACTGGATTCTGAAGCATCTGATCACAAATGGCAACATATGTCTTTTGATGAGGACTACACTGCTAGCACTGTTTCCTCTGATGGGGAATATACGGATGATGGAAGTCTTGAAGGCGATATTGATAGAAGAAATCTGTATTCAAACGAAGAGGAAACATACAACCCAAGAGATAAAATGTCTCGTCCTTCGCCTCTCAAAGATTTTATTGAGGAAGAAGAAGAAGAGCTGTCGGAAAACGAACGTCTCAAGCCTTTGCCTCTACCCGATCCAAACTTTGTTCCAAAACCCATATTGAAGAGAAGAGAATCAGATATGATAGAAACAAAACCAGTCCCTGGATTTGAACTTCCAAAAACCATAGAAAAACCGAAAATCACAGAAAAACTGAAGACTGCAAATAAACCTAAAAGTATAGAAAAACCTAAAGCGACAGAAATACGCAAAGCACCAGAAAAACCAAAGAAAGAGGAAAAGATTACTATATTTAAGAAAATCACCAACACAAAGTTTCAGAAATTGCTTCACAAAAAGGAATCTGAGAAACCCAAAGAAGAAGATTTACCCAACGATAATCTTAAAACACATAATAAAACTGACAAACTACAAGATAAGGTCAGTGAAGAAGGAAGAACAGTGATTGATTATTACGGTAGTATAGTAAAAGAATATGGCAGCCAGAAGAAATCGACTGCACCAATGTACCTTAAAACAGAAGACTTAAAAGCAGTTGCTGAAAAGCAGCAACTTGAGACAAAGCCTGAAAATGTCGAGGAAAACAAAACAACTAAACCAAAGAAGACGATAAATAAAACAAATAACAGTAAGGCGACATCTGCGAAAGGGAAAACTGCAAATTCTATTAATAAATCAGTTAAGCCAAAGCAGCAAACTAGTACTGATAAAAATCAATTAGAAAAGAAAGGTAAAGCAACGGTTCCTAGTCCTCCAGAAATCCAAAACAACACGCCAAAGAAGTGTAATCAACAGGTCGTGCTGAGAAAAGCAGAGCGAGCTACTATCGTTATACCTATCAACTATCAAGAACTTGAAGAGAAAGCCAAGATCAACGTGAGGTCAGCCATCGACTATACAGTAGACGTTTGCCTCCTTCTTTTAGCTTTTTGGGTATATTTCTTTAAAGACGAGAGACTCGCCATTCCCTTTCTCATACTGATCATATATCGACAGTTACAAGAAACTCTGCTGCTGAATATTCCCGAGTGGTATGAACTTTATACTCCCAGTTGGCTCAAGAAGAAAACTTCTTGACCTTTCCCAAAAGACATGTTGTGCGATAATCTGATTGAATTGTGAGCAATGTATGATGTGTGATCTTGTGAACATATTTGTTTTATTAATAATTAAACTTACACATTATGTCTAATATAATTAAAGTATAATACAAACTCATACTAAAAACTAAGATAACTAAAACTAGTTGGCAAAGACTTCACATTTACTAAATATTTTCAAAAAAATTGCTTTCAAAATTAAAATGTTGTATATACGCCACAGTATTATATCACTTCCCAAACGTGTGCGACTCATATCTCAGTTCCAGCTGCCAGTCTCAGATTGTGTTCCTTGCACACCGCCTCGTAAAGTGCGGGACTCCAAAGCATGCGCTCGCAAAAACACAGGACTTGTTCTAGGCGTATATTTCAATGAAAACATAGTGACTGATCCGGCGATCCTCACCGCCAGCGGTCGGAAATATAATGAGCAAGTATGTGGAAGATTATGGTCACTGTTAAATCTAGCTCCTATACCAAGACTTGGCGAAACTAGGGTGTTTTATGACTTGGACCCAAATTATGCTTTTGTGGCAGTCGCTGGACTTGGCACCGAATGTTTTACGTACAATGGAATCGAGAAATTAGACGAAACTAAGGAAGCAATAAGAATAGCAGCAGGTGCTGGTGCAAAAGCACTTCGTCCGTTGAATCCTAAAATAATTAATGTGGAGTCGTTCGGAAACGCTGAGGCAGCTGCCGAAGGAGCGAACCTCGCATGCTGGGAATTTAACGAATATAAAAGTAGAACAAATAAACCAGTAATTCCCAAACCAAATCTCCATCTATACGATGATTGTGACAAGGAAGGTTGGAAAATAGGCACATTAAAAGCAGAAGCTCAAAATTTAGCAAGGTATTTACAAGAAATGCCAGCAAATATATTAAATCCCACTAAGTTTGCCAAAGTAGCTGTGGATCTTTTATGCGAGTTAGATATAAATGTAGAGGTGAAAACAAAGGGTTGGGCAGCTACTCGTGAAATGGGTGGATTTGTGTCGGTTGGAAAGTCCTCGGTACAGCCACCACTGTACGTAGAAATAAGTTATTACGGAGCAGGCGAACGCACTCGCCCTATAGTCATGATCGGTAAAGGAGTCACATTTGATAGTGGAAGCTTAGGATTGAAATCGTGTGATGAATTAAAATATATGAAAGGCGACATGGCCGGGGCAGCATGTGTAGTAGCTATCACCAGAGCCGCGGCGAGACTTAAACTCCCCATCAACATCAGAGGTATTCTACCGCTGTGCGAATTGATGCCCAACGGAAGTAGTCCCAAATTCGGGGATGTTATTTCCTGTGCAAACAAAAAATCTATTCAAATAAGGATGCCATCACGCGAGGGACGTCTGCTCATCGCAGATAGTTTAATTTATGCACGTAACTACTGGCCCAAGTTCATAATCGACATAGGCACTATGTCAAAAGAATTGGTTCACTTCCTCGGCGGAGCAGCGTGTGCTTGTTATACCAATTCTGACGAGCTATACCATTACCTTGAGCTGGCAAGCGGTCAAACAGGAGACCGAGTCTGGAGGATGCCTCTTTGGAAGTTCTACGAAAATCGAGTGAAGAATTGTGGCGTTGCAGACGTAGCGAACACAGGACGCGAGCGCTACGGTGACTCGGCGAACTGTGCGGCCTTCCTGAAGCAGTTCGTGCACGACAGTCAGTGGGTGCACCTCGACACCTACGGCGTGGGCTACTCCAAAGGATGCGACTTCCCGTACCTAGCGCGCGGCATGACCGGCAGGCCCACCAGGACAGTCATTGAGCTCTTACACCAAATGATAGCAGTGTCTAAATTATAATACAAGTATTATTCGCTTATAGATAACATTTTGTGTAGTCACTCGTGCGTAAGATTTTGATTTTTTATTATATTTGGCAAATAATAAATCCTTTAACATTTGATGGTTTTATTCTGTATTGACAAAACGCACATAATCAGGTATTGTAAGTAACAGAAATCGGTCAGTAGAGAGATGAACACGTAAGTGTGGTTATCTGGTCGTAATTATTACAATTTTGTTACGCGGTGATGTATATGTATGAACATTAAGAATGTGCAGTCAGCGCGTGGTCGCGGGCGCACTGCATGAGCGCCGTCACGAAGAGGTCGCACTTGAGCGGCTGGTGCACGTGGGCCGTGTAGCAGTCCTGGAGCGCGCGTCGCAGCTCTCCGCACGGCGCCACCGGCCGGCCAATCTCACAGCTCAGCGCGTCCATCATCCGCTGCAGCGCCGCGCAGCACTCGCCCAGCTCCTTATAATTCTCTCTCACTGTCTCAACAGTCTCTCGCACGAGATCATCATCAGCACCTGAACCAAACGTTCGCCGACGTACTTTCGCGGAGACATGAACTTTCTTATCGCCTTCATGACACCGACAATTACATAACATTTGAAATTTGCTAATTGGGTAATTAAATAATGAAAATAAATATCCTGTTGACGGAATCATAATATTGTTAACAAATCACTATGGTTTCATTAGGCTGTTGAAATAAAACGAGTGTGTTGGTTATGCTCGTTTATTACTTAAATGATTAATAAAAATATTTAGGAACATTTTATGGCACATAATAAAAATATATTATTGGATTTATAAATTTATACAGATACTTCAACTTAAAAAAAAACATAAACTCTTTAAATACTTAATTGTATTTCTATATTAACATATTATTATGCTTTTAGTAGCTAAATGAGCTCAATGTTAACTATGAAGTATAATAAAACCTAACTATGTTGGCTGCACGATATGTAATGTTATCACTAGTAAAATAACTATTAATTATTGACTAAACATTTTCATTAATAAAACTTGGGTAGTATCAGGATTTCGTCCGTGTTTTGCACAATAAATTTAACAGTTTCATTAGACAACTTACTAAGATTCTGTTAGAACTAATAAATAGTAACATTGTATGCATATGTCGCAGCCAACTGGTTAAATTAGCTCTTTAGTTAACCGCCTGGCCTTTGGAGGCAGTGCTCGCCTCGATTCGCTCTCTCGGCTCGCACGCGGTTGATCACAGTTCTAACCTAACCTAATCCATTTGGTCGGGGTGCCCTGGCTTAGTTACTGCGACCAATTCGGCTCGTGCGTGATTGGTTACAATTCCAACTTAAACTATAATATTGAATATCATTCAGGCCATTAAATGAACGGCCGCCGTTTAGTTAAAAGGCTAGGCGGTTAACTAAACGGCTAATTAAACCAGCGACACATACATAAAATAAAAAGGTACTGCAGCATAATACAGACTGAGGTATGCAGTTTACTACATAATATATGGCGACGACCACTTCAAATCAAATGCTGATGCGAGCCAAAAATAAAAGGGTAACTCATAAATCGTTCAGCGGTACCCAGTTGCATTAGATTGTTCATATATTATTAATACACAAGCAATATAGGTTAGCTGTTATTATTTCTAAGTAAAAATATTAGTACTATACGGTTATCGAGCATGAATCTCGATTCGAGTAAGGTTTGACAATGACAGATTTCCTGCTGATCGATACTCAAGTCGAGTAATCGAGATGCATGCATGCCAGAGTATTTTTAAACCATTATAGAATACTTTCTTACCAATATTTAGGGTTAACATAATATTATTACGCTTCAATTGTCCCAAAAAGTCAGAATTGAAACATTTGTTTTTCATTAATGACGACCAATGTCATCGTCAGCTTATTAAAAAGTCAAGAGATATAACTTCCCGTCTGAAAAAAACTCTGGCACAAATGGATGTCCCCGCCTCATACGAATTCCAAGTGTTGAAACAATAGCAAAAATGTCACGTCATAAAATACTTTCAGTCGAAACTCATAGCCAAGTATAATTATTTACTGAGTAGATTGACTTGACACAGATCATTGTCAATTACCAAATGCCATTAAAGCGAAATGTCCTAGAAATCTGGCAATCAGACGTATGAATTCAGGTGAGCATACATAACGCGGCCGGTGATGGGTGCGTGATAGTGCGGTGCGTGCGGCAGCTGCCAGCTATGTTGTAGATGAACTAATAGCCGCGATACCGAGCCGTGAAGGACGCACTTTCCACGTTAATGAATGTCCGCCGGCGCTCTCGCCAAACGATACCATCTGACGTATGCAGGCAAAAACTTTACACTCATACGCGATTATAATGTGAAAGTGGACGGACATTCGCTTTTAGATATCACCTGCTCCTCAAGGAAATGCAGGTAGCTCTTTGGAATGTATGGATTGAAACTTTCAGCCATTTCTTTTCTACCAATAATAAACGGAGCAGGTGTTGATACGAGATCATTAAATTGGCAATAAGTTCTGCAAGCTGAGTGTTTTTTAACTGGATAACACATTTCACTAATTCATCCCCTTATATTTAAATAGCAACTTAATTATAAATTGAAAAAGCACTGACATTCCGACAAGTTGATTTTATACACATTAATGCAACTGGATCACGGTAGTCAACTTAAAACACTACAATGGCATACATAGCCTCTATGACACTGGACATATTATTATATATTGCGTAGAACTTCGCTTGCGTTTGAGACTGGAATCCCCGCTATGCTGACGTTTGTACGGTACGTATTAATATAGTTATTTCACTACACGATGACGTGGGAACCCAACATGACAGTATGGCTGTGTATGGTATATGAATATCATGAAACCACTATGAGAGCTGAAAAACCACAAACGTATATTCAATTAAATTTACAAAGAAACAAATGAATGCGTCAAGTTTCAAGCGCATTGACCATTATCCCAAGCTGTAAGAAAAATGGGCCAACACATTTTAAGAATATTGGCATTCACATTCACTATAAATACGTAGACATTATAAAAACCTCTTTGGTCTAGTAGTCGCATGCGCTAATGCAGAGCATGACGGCCTGTGTTCGATTCCCAGGAATAGTAGTGTTTTTGGGTTATTACAACAAGAATTTCTGAGTAGCAGCCCGAGGTCTGGATTCGTGGCCGCTTGATGGCAATAAGCTCACCCCCTGTTACATGAGAATTAAATATAAATAGGGACATGTGGGTGTACTATGGGCAGACCAGAGGGGCAATTCTCGTAATTTTAAGAACGTTCACAGTCTGATCTCAGTCTCAATCTGTCAAAAATACCTTTAATTTCCCTACATTTTGACAAGTTTTTGACATTTGTTTGTCGCTGAGATGAGACTGCGACTAGATTTTGAACGTTTTAAATTACGACAATTGGCCTGCTGGTACCTCTGCCTAACCCTTCGCGGAAAACGGGCATGACGTTATGTGCTATAAAAAAAAGCGTCGCCTAAACAAGAATTCCAGCTCAATCACGGAACACACATACACAGCTTTGGCACACAATTTGACTAATATATTATAGTAGTAGTAACTTACAAGATATCGTTTTTACGTCTACAGTTCGTTCTTATAGTGGAAGTGCGCGCCGGTGACGAGGTCGGAGTCTTCAGTGTCGCTGATGTAGCCGTCCTGGCCGGTGTAGTGCGTCGGGTGCACCAGCAGGGGCGCGGCGGAGTACGCCTCGATGTTGCGTGTCTGGAAATGCGCCTTCCATGTCTCACTGTCAATAGGAATACAATAGTAAACGTCTTAAATTACATTAAAAAGTTCAGACAATAAGAACGGTGGACAAATATAGACAGAAGCTAACAGACTATGTGAGAAACCGTTACGATTGTTGTGGAAAAATAATGTGACGGCACTCGGAACCACGGCGCCACCCAAGAACTTAATACGACGACACCCTCGAACCAATTCGCCACTCTAGAACTTTAACACCCGGGAACCACGGCGTCTATCATAAAGTTTAATAAGACGACACCCGGGAACCACGGAGCCTATCAAGAACTTTAATAAGACGACACCCGGGAACCACAGCGCCTATCAAGAACTTTAATAAGACGACACCCGGGGACCACGGCGCCAAATCCAGAACTTCACACTTAGTGGGCGAGTACTAATCCGACACTCACACAAACGAACACGACACAATTGTGCTTACAATGGCGTGTGTTCGTTTGTGTGAGTGACGATTAGCGAAAAAAAATTTATCATAATCAGCATATATTGTTCCCACTGTTGGGACACAGGCCTCCTCTCGTTGTGAGAGGGAGTGGGCCATAATTCACCACGCAGGCTCAGTGCGGGTTGGTAGATCTCACACGTCTTCGTTTTTTTTTTATTCTAGGACGTGCCGGTTTCCTTACGACGTTTTCCTTCACCGTTTTGAGAGCAGTGGAGATAAATTAATTTACACAAATTCAAGCGCTTGTCTGGGTTCGAACCTACGACCTACAACTCGTAAATCGCGGCCGTTACCACTGGGCCACCACTGCTCCAAGATATATTAATGAACAATACAAACTTGGGGTGTTGATTAAACATGATAGGCAGGAACTCGTCGACGGGCAGCATGCGCTCAAGCGGGCGCGCATTGAGCAGCTTGCGCGCGCCTTTCTCGCTCAGAAGGTAGCCCAGCGTCCAGTACGAGTACAGCGGCCGCGTCGTGTGCTGTGTCGCGTACTGTTCCTCGTCGTCCAGCAGGATCTTACGACCGATGTAGCTACAAAAAAAAGTATAACATCATTATAATTTAGGTTTGAAACTATTCTCAAAAAAAATTGTATCAGAGAAGTTAGGTAGCAGTCAATATACTCATAATTAGCAATTTTCGCCAGTTTCATGATTAACATAAACACATTTTTCTTTTCATTTTGTAGTATCTGCATTTACCTCTAATTGCGATTTCAGACTTACATTAGATATTTAATATCTTGACCTTTAGTAAATTGACATATTTCATCTAATGTGCGCGAGCCATAAGTTAATATAAATCAAGGTGTAATGATTAAGATTTATTATTATATTACCCGGACTGCCCCGACAGTTTCATGGCCGCAACCGCGCCTACTGACCGCGGAGTCCTAGGTTCGATTCCCGCAGGGCGGACAAAGTGTTATCAGAAGGCCAATTCTCGTAATTTAAAACGTTCAAAATCTAGTCGCAGTCTCATCTCAGCGACAAACAAATGTCAAAACTTGTCAAAATGTAGGGAAATTAAAGGTATTTTTGACAGATTGAGACTGAGATCAGACTGTGAACGTTCTTAAAATTACGAGAATTGCCCCTCAGGTATTTCTGGGGTCATGTAAAGCCACTAAAAACGTCACCACGTTGCGCCTGTATTTCACGAAGGAGTATGCACTTTTAATCGTCTTTATTTAATTAGGGGCCAGCCTTTACTAGCTATCAGCAGTGGTTTCCCAGTGGTAAAGGCTCCGACTTACGAGTTGTAGGTCGTGGGTTCGAACCCAGGCAGGCGCTTTACTTTGTGTAAATAATTTCACCGCCACTGCTCTCAAAACGATGAAGGAAAAGATCGTTAGGATGTTCTAGAACTAAAAATTCGAAAACATTAAAGGCAGGGTACAAATAGACTCCACGTTGCTATTAATCGTTCATTTTATAGCACGTTATTCTTCTTTTATTTAGCATTCTACCCGTATGCTCGCAAATTAGCAAAAGAACCAACCTGAATTACATTGCAAGGTCCAATTCCACATTTTTGGGTAAGTATCTATTGCATGTTTTTAATGAAATATAGATTGTTATCTTGCCGTGACCATCAGAAACAGACAACATACAATTCATGTGTTCATATCCCCGATCACAACACAAGTAAACTATTAAAGCTTGTTACTGCGTTTCCGGCTTCGGGGCGACTTAATATCATCCGGCCGAGGGGTCCGAGAGATGATCAACTAAAGTATTCCTTGTATGGCATCATCGATTCACAACAAAATGCCAGATATTAACAAAAAAGTAACTTGTGCTACAATTTCAGAAGAAACTGCTTGGAATTTCTAATTCATAAATGTTATTATTATGTCAACCGGGACCATCGGCTTAACGTGCTTTCCGAGGCACGAAGGGGTGTCGGTACGTAAAGATGGTCACCCATCCACAAACCAATCACGGCAAGCCAAGCTTAACTTGATCGATCGACCTGTGCGGCTGTTATTATTTAGTCACGGGCCCCTCTATGTATATGAAACATTATGTAACAAATGCACTACATGCCCTGAAAGTATGTCCCACATTCACTAAACCCAGAACATATCTATGAATTATAGTAAAAATGATTAAAATCGTCCGCAATGTAATCCTACTAATATTATAAATGCGAAAGTTTGTGAGGATGGATGGATGTTTGTTACTCTTTCACGCAAAAACTCCTGAACGGATTTGGATGAAATTTGGCACACAGATAGTTTATAACCCGGATTGACACAGAGGATACTTTTTATCCCGATATACCCACGGGATCGAAACTTATGCGGGTGAAACCGCGGGGCGCAGCTAGTATCTTAATAAAACGGCGGTTGGAGTCTAACTGGTACCTATAACTGGTATTTTTATAATCCTTAAAACGGATAATAGTGGCCATTATTTTCCGTTTTAAGGATTATAATAAAACTAAACAATTTAAAACTACCGTTTCTAATAATGTGCTTATTTTCTGCATTTTCATTCTAAAATAAAAGAATTAACGAAACAAACGATGAGGGCGCCACTGCGTGGTCGGCGTCGTCTTAACTAAACGGCGGCCGTTCAACTAACGGCCTGAATGATATTCAATATTATAGTTTAGGTTGGAACTGTAACCAATTCACGCGAGAGCCGAATTGGTCGCAGTAACTAAGTCAGGGCAGCCCGACCAAATAGGTTAGGTTAGGTTAGGACTGATCAATCGCGTGCGAACAAAGAGAATGAAGCGAGGCGAGCACTATTTCCAAAGGCCAGGCGGTTAACTAAACGGCTAATTTAACCAGTTGGCTGCGACATATATATATAACTTACACTAAGTCCCAATCGAGTTTTTCGATCTCGCGCATCAGGCGCAGGAACCGGTTGCGGAAGTAGGGCACGAAGTGGATGTCGTCCTCCAGCACCAGTGTGACCGCGAGGCGCTTCTCCACGACCTGCCACAGCGGGAGTATGATTGCTACATTTTACACTAAACTGCCTTTTACATCTTCGGCACTGTTTTCAAATTATTTCCTTATTACGAAGTCAGGACCCATAAAACCTTTTAAAACTATGGCGCTAAGCACACTATTGCATAGAAGACTATTTAACTACTTGATAACAAAGATCAAAATAGCATACACCTTTGACCAAAGTCGATATAACCTTATTAAAAAAAAAACTTGTTCTTTAGTATGTACCATGAGCAGACAAAAGTAGTCCTTAATGTAACAAACATGTGTGCAATTAATTGACAGATTATTACGAGAGTTACAATATAACAACAACCCACCTCTTGCCATATGTAATAATGACTCAAAAAGCACCCCACTTCGCCTGCCTTCATAGGTCTGGAATTAAAGAAATGATATCACGTAACATACATTAAAAAACATACGGTTCGAATTCAGACTTCTATACAATGGCTTTTTAATTGTCTGTAATTACGACATTCAACCGGTTAAGTTGCAAATCAAACAATACGTATCATCAGCTGACATTATACAATAAAATAATGAGAAATAAATAAAATCTACCTTTTATGATAAGGGTCCTCGTAGTTTGGCATTAATGTAATGGCTAAATCTTTCAAGTTTTCCATATCCAAATTTCTGAAAAGAAATTGGGTTGATTTTAATAACTTTTAGGGTGCTTCACACTTGTTAGGCTCGGCACATTCGATTCGGCAGAATTTGTTGATCGACAAAGCCGATCCACAGCAATTACACATATTTGGCTCATTCGGTTCGTGCCGATCGACAAACTCCGATCGGGTCGGATCTGCCCTCGCTGTTTCATGTTCGGGTCGACTCTATTCCGGGTACAGTGGTACCCAATTGATAAGGCGAGCGAAAAAGAAGCGCGGCGCGTGGAGCGTGCCGATTGGTCAATAGCATTCCCTCGCTTTGAAAATTCATCTTCTGCGCAGGTACATCGGTAAGCCATATCAGCACGCGTAGCATGACGACGTTTTGTCGACGGAAGAATAGACAAAAACGGCGGCAGCAAAGTAGAAAGAGTCAACTGCACTTTTTAAGAAATTCACTTTTACATAATTAATTTAAGGCTAGGCAGATATATAGATTAAGTCACGTATATAAAGACAACTACAACTATTTTTCTCAAAGTGTCGAAGTACCGTATTTTGGAACAAAAAAAATTACAGTAATATTGGCCTTAACCACTTCCTTGGTATAATACCCTATTAACTAAATTATGTAAAATAGGAGAAGATAGCTTTGTTCTTCTATTCATTTTCACAGTTTTGCGTTCAAAACGCTCTCCTGTAAAATCATGATTTTGTAAAAAAACCGTTTATTCTTTTTGGCCGTCGAGTAAACGGTTTTCTACTGTCTTTATGATTACAAAATCTCTTCACTACCTTAGACAACTGTCAGTTGTCAGTGTGATTTTGACAGTTTGGGATAGAAAACTTTCTTCTGAAATAGTCTACTTAAAAAATGACCTAGACAAAGATCGATAAAAATGAAAGACAAAATGACAGATTGTAGAAAGATTTCTACGGTGCATGTCAAAAATGTAGAAATAAAATGTCACTTTGTTTAGAAAGAGCTACACAGCTTTTTCTATACAAAGTCTGTACAGTAGTACCCAACTGCACCCTTAGAATAGGTGTCTATTCTTCGTGGAAAAACGCGTTATGCTAAGGGTGCAGTTGGCCACTACTGTACAGATTGGTGAAACGTCTTGGTGTTAACAGACCCTTCACGAAGACATCATCCACGCATTCTGTAGGTAAATCAAACTTACTTTGCGTAAAAATAATTGCTGGAAATCTTTTATTTTATGGAGTGAAAATTCGCTATTTACGGCAGCGCGCAATGTAACGCCCGCCAAAAATTGTGATTATGGGTGCATGCAACTTTGTAAAGGAAGTATTTAAAGTTATAAGTTTATAACAAACTCGTAGTAAAAAAACATCTGAAAACGTTTGAAAAAAACCGCAAAAGGAGCAGTTTTTTTAAAGAAATATTCTGGCAAACATTTTGAGTAAAAATAAACTTATCCTGGAAAAATAAAACCAAAAGTATCTTCGAAAAATCAAGGCAGACTTCTAAAAATAAAGAATTTACCTTCCATCAACAGCTTTGAAATGCTTAACATCCATGCCCAATTCTTTGAAGCTCAGCTCCATTAATTCCCTCCTTTCGTTCCGTCTCTCTAGGTTTATCATGTAGATTTCATTACAGCCAAACTTCCAGAGCTCAGGGTATGTCACATAGTCCTGCAAGTACTCGTCGAGAGGTAAGGGACTGCCGCGACCAATTGCTTCGGTTTTTATGTTCAACAGCTGCTCGAGATCACTCTTCGGATCGTGATTGTCTTCTAATGGAACTGGAGCAAACCCATATAGATCATCATTGCATATGTGCAGAGTTATACCTGTAAAAATATTAAAATGTTTAGGGTTAAAGTACTATAGTTCGAATTGAAAGACTTTCAATATTTTTACAAGATTTCATTCATAATGACAAATTATTTTACCAAGTTTCTTAGCATTCACTGCAAACGCTATGATGTCATCTTGCGGGCCGTCGTAATAACGAATCTTTTCTGGATTATAAGTCAGTTGGTTAGAGATACGCGGCCGTAGGTATATTAAAACAGCTGTATGCACCATTGGAACCTCAAAGCAGCCCTGCTTTTCCATCCGCTGTATAGGCTTATAGTCATCTGTTCTCTTGTAGTAGTAGTTGTCCGTCATACCACACCTTGAAGGTATTATTAGTTTTTTACAGATTTTCTAAGAACATTATTCTGAGGGATTTTTATAAAGCGGCAACGGAACGATTATGATGACTAATAACGCAAATTAAATTGTATTTTTATGTGTACAATAACAAAAAAAAAAAATGAAAATGAAAATAGCATAGCAGATGGTAGCAGTAACCGTTCGTTCATAATTCATAACGCCTTTTATAATTTCCTGTATACTGCTATATGGCATGGCCTCTTTTTCTCTGGGTCATGCAGTATAGCAAGAATATTCAATAATTGCTTGTATTAACACAATAAGGCACACTGCATGCTTGCAAAGACACTGCTGAGTGAACGTGCAGTTTTTATAATGCTCTGGATTTACCGCTTCATACATAAACGTTTAACGATTAAAGTTAATTACTGATTAGCGACTGTTTAACCATACCTACATTTTTGACGTTTAAACATCACTTAAATTTAATAATCGTTTATAAATAAATCCCTTACCGTCTTATTATAAAACGAGTTCTAACTTTAGATCTACTAGCCTAAACCTTCGAGCCAGTTACCGTATTTTAAACTTTATTCCGACAAACGTAAAGTTCCTAATGCGAAATTGACAACTTAGACTCGGGATTTAACGTCAGTTTTTGTAATAAGAACTTTAACATTGTCGGATAATCGGATAATAGTTCGAAATAAAAAAAATTCGTTCCTTGGTTTAAACTTTGGTCTAATGATAAACCTTGTTTTGTAATAAGGCCGTGAGTGTTTTATCCTGGCATAGCGGCGCGGTTGGGCCACAAGTTTACTTGATTATGGAACCTAACATCAAAGCCAACAGTTTGCTACTGTTTTATACCTACAAAAAAAAACGTCTCAGACAATAAACGCTGCCAGTGAAGAATCACATTGGGAATGAGGAAATTAATGATAGCTAATTATGATATGCATAGTGGGGATGGTAAAATACGCGAAAAGTAGACAGTTTACGTAAAAGCGGTCATGACATTTTTTTCGATATACTGTAACTATGTTGTATGTTGTTGTTGATGCATGAAAACTTGCAAAAAATAAGGCATTAGAAAAGCACTGCACATGCTTTGTCATGCATTAGCTTGACAAACTGTAGCTAACCAGAAGTTTGAATACAGTCCATCTGATACGAGCATCGGAGCGGCTATAGGAAGACCTTTAGCCACAAGTTCTTTTAAAGTAGAAGGATTCGTGAGGAACACATCTGCATCTATCATCTGTAAAGAAAAAACAGACAAAATATAATTACAAATACTTATTTAGTATAGTTTACCCACATAAAACGCATTATTTTAACTAACTATTAATGAGATGTCTAGCGAACGAAGCAAAAGGAATATAAGGGTCGTAGGAAGTGGGCGTTCTGTAGTTTCGGCCTACCCTCATGGGAAAAAGGCGAGAGTTTATGTGTGTATGTCTAGTTAAATTAGTGGCTATCATACTCGCTACTGATAAAATTTATCTATCTATACTATAATATTATAAAGCTGAAGAGTTTGTTTGGTTGAACGCGCTAATCTCAGGAACTACTGGTTCGAATTGAAAAAATATTTTTGTGTTGGATAGTCCATATAACGAGGAAGGCTATAGGCTATATAACATCACGCTACGAGCAATAGGAGCGGACCATCAATGAAAAATGTTGCAAAAACGGGAAAAATTATTTAGACCTTCCGTTGCGTACGCTGCCTAACCTAACCTAACCCATTTGGTCGGGGTGCATTAGCTTAGTTATTGCGACCAATTCGGCCCGCGCGTGATTGGTTACAGAATTCCAACCTAAACTGTAATTGAAAAACAAACAGGCCGTTAGTTGAAAGGCCGCCGTTTAGTTAAAAGGCTAGGCGGTCAACTGAACCAGTTGGCTGCGACATATACATGATATTAATCCCTAACCAAATAAATACGTTATTCATCACAAGTATTTAATTTTGAACAAAATTGCCCTTGACATCATTTGATTTCAATGAATATCTTAGTTTTAAAATATCTTCTCAAAGCGGCCGGTTATGAGGGTTTATGTATATAATCTTAAGTGTTATTACTAAGATTATTGCATCTCTATGCCGCTCTTATAGTATGCTCTTAAAGTAATGGAATCTATTTTAGTAGGTTTTACACTCAAATTAACGCGGGTGAAACCGCGGGGCACAGCTAGTAATAATATACAAGTACAAACTGTACCAATTCCAGTATACATTATGTAATCACTGTTACAGCATTATGACTTAATTCATTTACAGGATGGTCTCATGAGTCATGACTCAAATCGACAACTACAACAGTAACTGTTGTTAACTGTAGTAGTAGTCTTTCACACAGTTAATACTAGCAGACATTGTTGTTTACTCATCTTTAAAATACTCAATACTTTGTACATTGTGTGTTTGTTTAGGATAGATGAGTTATTAAGGGCTGATTTTTCCAATGCCACATAATTTTATCCCAGGAATTATTTTGAATTTTTGACAGTTCTTCCATACAAAATCTGTCAGACGTTAATTTTATTCTGAGAATAAAAATTATCTGACGATTGAAAATTCAGCCCTTACTGTTACAAAAGATTGTGCAATGGATATGTTTTGTAGGGGCAAATCTGATTTATTATGTTTCCAAAAAGCATACGGCCTGTGTCAGGGGAAAAGCTATTCTCTAAAACTATTCAGGTTAAACAGAAAAAGAATACACATTTGCAAAAATTCCATTTCAGTAGTTGTACTCCCTCTCACCAAATGGAGGCCGTAGTGGGAACATTATAGGCTGATTATGCCATGCTTCTTTATTTATTTTACCTCTAACAACTATCTTTACAGATCTTTACACAAAGTTCAAAGTGTGGCTATCAACTACCACTATTATTATATCCTCTCGTCTATTACGCAAGCTTATTGAATTCGGTAACAATAAAAAAAGGTATTGTGTCTCATTCTAGTGACAGTTGAGCTCAATTAAACAAATAAGTACCTACTTAATTGTTATCGATCTACTAAACATAAGTGAAAACCATAAGTGAAGACCAGTCTAACAAACATAATAACTTAACAACTAAACATAACAGAGGGAGTGGGTCGTAATCCACCACGCGGGCCCAGTGCGGGTTAGTAGATGTCACATGTTTTCGAAGTTTTGGTTCTAGGGCATGCCTGATTCCTCACGACGTTTTCCTTCACCGTTTTGACCACTGCTCACTGGTTCACCACTGCTATCTCTATTTATACTTATGTGTACTTAATCACATTAAAATACAGTTTTTAAGAAATTGAATGTCACTTATCAACAAAATAATTTAATTCTCTAATAAATTGATAACATTTATTTCATGTTATTATAAGCACAGTTACGCATTTTGGATGTGATAAGTGATACATGACATAGTTCCATATTTCACTGTAATTTAGATCACTGAGATAAGTAGTATCCTAACTAATATTATAAATGCGAAAGTGAGTTGTTTTGCTTTTACGCAAAAACGGCTGAATGGATTTGGATGAAATTTGGCACACATGACATGACCTGGGTAAAGACATAGGCTACTTTGTATCCTGGATCGCAGATAAAATCACGTGCAACAGTCAGTTACTTACAGAAATATCAAACAATTCTTTTGAAATAATATAAAACTCACAAAGAGATAATCTGCCCACATTTTTCTAGCGAACTCCAGAGCATTTTCCCTCAACCGTATAACATGTTTGAAGTGTTCCGGACTCCAATGTATCGAGCTCTTTTCATCTCTATGCAGGCGTCCACTGGTAGTATTTGTTGTGATATACACTCCATTATATAGCTGTGCATACTTGTCAGCCCATTTCTCTATTATTTCTATGCTTTTATCTTCATTAAAATCACTATGTATCCTTAAACATAAAAACGAAATGCCTGTTACACAGTAAACTAATACAAATCTTTTGAAGCATCAATATCATCATCATTATCGTCATTTCAGCCTGGAATCACCCACTGCTGGATATAGGCCTCTCCTTTCTTAAACCATACTTTCCAGTTCCACGCGTCTCTCATCCAGGCGACTCTCACGAATTTGACGACATTGTCAAAGCATCAATATAATAGTCCTATATCTTAATGAGGTATTTTATGTCTAATTTATTTTATAACCCGAACATGATATTGTTTATTCCGTCTGAGAAGTAGGGTTTACTAAAGTTGAAATGTACAATTTACTATATTGTAGTATTCGCAGTTTAAGCTCCTACCAAGATGCAGTTTGAACTCCTACCAAGATGTGGTTGTCATACTAAAGCACACAAAGTGTAGCTGCAACTGGGTGCGAGAGTATGCACGCGTTCTGTGCTGCTCACTGCATCAACTGTAAACATAGTTACAGTATGCACTGTTTGTCAGGGGAGCACTACATGCTCCAGACTGACGGTTGGTCTACATGTAACGTTAGGAGCAACGCTGCCCACCAACTGTTGGTTAAGCACTACATCCGGCATAATGGTCAACGATTTTATGCATAAAGCTTGGTTCATAGAAACAAAAATGAATTGTTTACCAATGTTAGCATTTTTTATTACCAAACAGGGTATAGATTCGTAAGCTAATTTTAGTGCTAGCTCCTACCTTACGCGAGGGTCTAATAAGCATAGCTATGAGGTATTTGCTTAGTTATTGGTAAAGATACAAGAGTCTTAATTTTAACCAATGACAATCTGTAAATTATAGGAATCGGCCATAAATGAAGAACGCGATTATGCGACCGGCGTACGCACCGACGGTCGATGAAGCACTAACTAACCGGCGGCCTAGAAGCAACAAAAAAATAAGAATAATACTTACCATAAGTACAAACGTTTCTTTGGATAATCTAAGTTCCGAATGCAAGTTAAAAAATAAGGTAAAGTATGGGCTTTATTTCGTACAAGCACCGATATTCCAACTGTCGGCATTTTGTAAGTGACATTTTTGATATCCTCACCATAACACGAATACAAACTGCCGCAATAAAAGTTCACCAGCAATGCTAACTTAAACAATCCCATTTTAAATAGCTTTAACTTATAATTCAGTTAGAATCGAATGATAAGCTCAAAATCAAATCAAATCATTCCGAATCAGACTACAGTATAAGGGTTCCGAATGAAATAAAAAGTATTCTAGCAAATAAATCAGAACAACACACAGTAATTGACTTGACGACTGACACTGACAACAAGGGCGCGTTCCGAATTGAGGAAATAATCGATGTAATCGATTTGAGCGTGCTAAAACCCGTACCGAATTGGCGTGAGCGCGATAATGATGTCCCGTGAATCGTCATAGATGACGTCATGGCATGCGCCATCTTGCGATAACGCCGACCATGCCTCGTACACACGGCTACACATCAAGCTATGCATTTCCAGTTTGAGTTGACCTCGCATTGTATAGGTTTCTCGTACAATCAGAAGTCAGCTTATACTGGTTATGTATAGCTTGATGTGTAGCCGTGTGTACAAATATCACCGTGAGCGCTGTCAAAAATGACAGTGTGTGTGTGTGTGAGGATGAGGATGTGTCAGTGTGTGTTTTGTTTTGAGTTGCACCATATCTTTTTAATAACGTGGCATTTTCGAAATTGTGCTTCTGGCTGACAGTCGCCACCTAAACAAAGAAAAGGAAGAAACGTGTGGTGTTTTTATGAAGAAATACTGCTGTAATATCTTTTTGACACCGAGTAAGCACTGTGAGCGCGCTAACGAGTGTTCCGAATTGTTGACAGCTCTCAAAGACAAAGACAAAGACATTTATTCGTCGTATATGGTAGGTACAAAGTTGTTTGGTATTTAAAATGGATAAGCTCAACACATCCGCCGCTAATAGCGGCATACGAATATTTACACGTGGGTAGGTATAAAACCTAACTTGTATAGTACTTACTTAAACTCTAATGAATAATACAAAACACTATTAAACACTAATATACAATATCAAAATGAAAACATAACAATAACAATATTTTTATTAAACAACTAAATACATCTACCTTATTATTAATATATATATATATATATATACCTATATTATTTACTTATTTACCCTTATAATCAAAAAATTCTTTGAGAGTGTAAAAATTATTTTGGAGAAGCCAATTTTTCAGATTTTTTTTGTAAAAATTAGCTGTCATAATCGTGATATCCATTATGGAACGCATGTGAGACGATTTGAGTGCTGTGAGTGATATTGGCCAATTCGGAAGGCGGCCCAAGACTCAACAAGGGCGCGTTCCGAATTGAGAAAATAATCGATGTAATCGATTTGAGCGTGCTAAAACCCGTACCGAATTGGCGTGAGCGCGATAACGATGTCCCGTGAATCGTCATAGATGACGTCATCGCATGCGCCATCTTGCGATAACGCCGACCATGCCTCGTACTAATATCACCGTGAGCGCTGTCAAAAATGACAGTGTGCGTGTGTGTGAGGATGAGGATGTGTCAGTGTGTGTTTTGTTTTGAGCTGCATCATATCTTTTTAATAACGTGGCATTTTCCAAATTGTGCTTCTGGCTGACAGTCGCCACCTAAACAAAGAAAAGGAAGAAACATGTGGTGTTTCTATGAAGAAATACTGCTGTAATATCTTTTTGACACCGAGTAAGCACTGTGAGCGCGCTAACGAGTGTTCCGAATTGTTGACAGCTCTCAGCTGTCATAATCGTGATATCCATTATGGAACGCATGTGAGACGATTTGAGTGCTGTGAGCGATATTAGCCAATTCGGAAGGCGGCCCAAGAGTCTAATAAGGCCGCCTTCCGAATTGGCTAATATCGCTCACAGCACTCAAATCGTCTCACATGCGTTCCATAATGGATAGCACGATTATGACAGCTGAGAGCTGTAGCGTGCTCAAATCGATTACAGCGATTATTTCCTCAATTCGGAACGCGCCCTAAATTGTGAGTGTGATGTGAAATGGTGCGTTCCGAGTTGGAAATTGGATTGTAATCGATTTGAACGTGCTTAAATCCGTACCGAATTAGCGTGAGTGCGATAACGATGTCCCGTGAATCGTCATAGATGACGTCATGACATGCGCCATCTTGCGATAACGAGTAACGCCGACCATGCCCTATAATAATATCACCGTGAGCGCTTCAAAAATAACAGTGTGTGTGTGCGAGGATGAGGATGTGTCAGTGAGTATCTTTTTTTGAGTTGCATCATTTCTTTAAATTAAACTAATGTGGCATTTTCAAAATTGTGCTTCTGGCAGACGTCGCCACCTAACCAAAGAAGAAGAATTGTGGTGTTTATACAAAGAAATACTGTAATAATATCGTTTTGACATTGAGTAAGCACTGTGAGTGCGTTCACGAATGTTCCGAATTGTTGACAGGTCAGCTGTCATAATCGTAATAGCTAAATCGAAACGCATGTGATATGATTTGAGTGCTGTGAGCGACTAATCGATTATAGCTAATTCGGAATGCTTTGCTTGCTGTTCAATGCCGCTGCTGTCATGTCACTACCAGTGTTGCCAACCCTACTGTTTTAACCATGGACTTCATAAGAGTCACTGACCATACCTTGTTTTAATAGAGGTCAGTGTTATAGGTCCATTGTTTTAACAGGAATAATAATAAACGAAATATAACTTAAAAGTACAGGGACACATCAATCTATATATAACCAGTTTAAGCTGACTTCTGATTGTACAGAGGCCAGCACATCAACCTACCCTAATCTGTCAAATTTTCCCAATTGAATATGAACCTTATGCCTTTGTGGTAAAGTTGAAAATCTATCAAAGTGACAGATTGGGGTAGCTTGGTGTGCTGGCCTCTGTACGAAAAACCTATACAATGCGAGGTCAGCGAAACCTGGAACAGCATTCCTTGATGTGTTAAATAGCCGTGTGTAAAACCTAAGAAACACAGTCAGTGGGCAACCCTCGTGTGTTTATCATAGACTAATGTGTTTATCATGGACCAAAAAAACTTATAAGTAATGGTGTTACTTATCTACCGAGCGGCCATGGGGAATTATTCCAAGAACACTACCGAGACGTAATACTGCTGCTACTTTATTATATTGTGCTATTACCACAGAACATAATTATACAGGATATTTTTTTAAGCACTGCGCAAATTTTCACAGGATGTTTTACTCATGAACATGAACAACTTTCACTATGGGTTTAACTCTGAAATCATGAATCAGTCATGGGTAGAACACCCTGTGAAAATGTGCGCACTCTGTATACTCTAGCCCCTAGAGTATACATGAAGCAGTACCCTCACTGACCTGTGCGTACTTGTATAATAGAGGTCAGTGAGTACCCTATACAGTCTAGGGCCATTACCACTGGCCACTTCTTTAATAGAGGTCAGTGGCCATTATATGACCCGTATTTTTATGAATTTTCACATTCTGTCCAAAATACAATTAATTTACATATTTACAATTCCTTTTATTTGTGATTTTATTACGACGACAAGCATATGGCACTTACGACGTTCTTAGTTCGTGGAAGAAGTCATCTTTCGTAGTTTCGTCGCACGTTGCGGGAACTTCAAGCATATTTTTAATATTGTTTCACAAATCAGTCGCCGACGTCGCCGTCGCTCTGTTAAGGGGGCGCCGACCACCTAGTGGCGCCCTCATCGTTTGTTTGGTTATTTTTTATTTTAGAATGAAATGCAGAAAATAAGCACGTTAATTTTTTCAAATTCAAAATTATTTATTTTGGGACAACTAGATCCATCGGTTAGTATACAAAAACTATTGTTAGTACTTAAATACAATAACAAAAAACAACACTCATCATTGACATCACAACACAAATGCCCCTGTGCTGAGGCACCCAGCCCCGTCAAGATAACCAACAGGGAGATACCTCCCTAAAAGATCACCAGACGAACAAAATGCCTCAACACAGGCGCACGCACATCTTCAGCCACAGTTTTCAGGATGCTGTTGTGACTCCCCCGCACCCTCCTCATAAGTGACGCGACTTTTTTCCGAATGACGGCATGAAAGCCGTCAGTATGAGCCTGCGCGAACATCTCAGAGGCACTGCAGAAACGGGGAAGTCCCAACATCATCCTGAAAATGTTATTGTATTGGACGCGCAGTGTGTCCAGGGATTTTTTGGTATAACTAACCCAAAGACTACCCGTATACAGACCCTGACAATACGCTTTAAACAGCGTAATCTTGACTTGGTCCGTACAGCGGGCGAATCTACGGGCCAGCATGTTGCCACGGACTGACAGCGCCCTGCGCTCCCTCTCTATGTCAGCATCGTCCTTAAGGTCATCGGTAAGGTAATGTCCAAGATACTTAAACTGCGACACCCTATCCAAGTTAGTACCATTTAAAGTAATGGGTGGAACAGATTCAGGACACCTACCCTTTACATTGTAAATAAGTCCGTGTGACTCGGCATAGGCTTCACAAACCTTTAGCATTTCTCCGAGCGCCCCTGCAGTGGGACTCAGCAGCACCATGTCGTCCGCGTAGCTGATATTATTAACACTTATACCACCCACCCGGCATCCGACACGCATGCTGCTGAGTTTCACTATGAGATCGTTTACATACAGGCTGAAGAGCTTTGGAGATGATAACCCCCCCTGCCTCACACCGCACTCCAGCCTGTACGCATCAGAAAGAGTGCCTGACCATTTGACACAGTTCGTCTGGTTATTGTACCAATACTTAAAGTTAAGTTGTGCTCCACAAAATTGTATGTTAATATTATTACAAACGGTAGTTTTACATTGTTTTGTACAAAAGTTAGTAGAGAACATTTTCGAAACGTCTTATTTAAAAATATATAACTGGAAATCTCTGTTTCTATGGAAAATTTAAAATCGGTCTAATTTGGCTGTAACACTATTTTTCGAAAATGTTCTTAAGATTACTAGCTTTTAAGACCTTTGTAACCTGCTTATGCGTCCGAAGTTTCATTAAAGTCGGTTCATTCATTTCGAAAAACAAGGGCTTGAAAGTTTGTATGAAATGCCGTACGTCGTAAACGCTCTTAATTGTACAACTAGTGCATAAACGAGCCATTTTACCCCTCGACTTAACAGAGGGCTGTCAACAGTAAAATGAAGCCGGTTTCGTAAACTTTTGTGTGCACTTAGTGAGGTGTAGTTTGATTGTAAATGCAGCTGTAAATGTGTACGTGTGAGCGTGTATGCACAGAGCGG
Source organism: Gortyna flavago (assembly GCA_963669345.1). Taxonomy (NCBI): domain Eukaryota; kingdom Metazoa; phylum Arthropoda; class Insecta; order Lepidoptera; family Noctuidae; genus Gortyna; species Gortyna flavago. The sequence goes on from OY770125.1 coordinate 17,764,710, forward strand.
AGGTGTAGTTTTAACATGCTTCACCTTCATTGTATCGTTCTCAGCGCGCTGTCCTGGTTTATTTGGCGCGGTAACGGCTGAAAACGTATTTTAAAAGTGCATAGAATGACTGTATGGCGCCAGCCGTATAATTCCGATAGATCGACATTGGTCAAACGTCAGGGATTGGCTAGACTCAGTGAGTCCAACCAATCCCAGACGTTTGACTGACAATTCAAATATCGATCTATCGGAATTATATTAGAGAGTAAGCACCATGGTTGTAGCCGTCTACCGCCCTAGGTAAACGATATAATTTTCCGTGATATTGTTGGTACGGTTGTGACAGTATTACGATTTTGTATGAAAAATTGTAGTCTTTCCCTAATAAAGGACCGCGCCAGAAATTGTCTGTTTCCTGGGTTTGGCGAAGTTTTGATAGATTTTACTAGCTGCGCCCCGCGGTTTCACCCGCATAAGTTTCGATCCCGTGGGAATATCGGGATAAAAAGTATTCTATGTGTCAATCCGGGTTATAAATTATCTGTGTACCTACCAAATTTCATCCAATTCCGTTCAGTAGTTTTTGCGTGAAAGAGTAACAAACATCCATCCTTACAAACTTTCGCATTTATAATATTATTATTTTATATTATTTTATTATTATTATATATTATTATAGTAGGAAGTAGGATAGTAAGAAGTAGGATAGTAGGATTAGGCGTGAATAGTAATTAAATGCTTGATACTCACTTATGTATGGTGACCATCCGAAGGATCGATTCCGGCAAAAAAAACAGGTATCGGCCACGGCTTCGATTACATTTCTTACATAACTGCAGGGATCGCCTGTCATCGGGAGCCTACTATCCTTTCAGTTATTTCACCTCTGTCAGCAGACTGGCACCTTATTGGGACCCTTGTCCAAACACACTGTCCAGCTTAAGTGTAAGCAAACTTCTCTAGGATGATTTTTGGTCAATTTTGGCTTTTATTAGACTATCACCGTAGTGTGGTAAATACAACTACAATGAGTTTGTGCCGCCAAATAAAACAATTTGATGTGGTTTTAATATTGTATCTATATCTTCTTCTATACAATTATATAATAAAATCGTAGCGAAGTCTTAACTGTACATTGAATATTTAAAAAAATGGTTGTCTGTAAACTCGGTTTACGGACGATAATTTTACGTCATAACGTCTTATGATGAGATATCTATGCGTCACAAGCCGAACGCTTAGGCCGATCGTGCCTCTCTATCGCTTGTTCCGCGCTCTCGCTTGCACGCTCAGCTCAGGCGGAACGGCGGAACTTGACAACGAGTCATGCTTTTTCGTGCGTGCAGCCAGCGTTTATCGATTTATATTTTTTGACGTTCAAAAGTGCCTTTTATGTGCCTATTTGAAATAAATGCTTTGACTTTGTTTTTATAAAATATTATCACGTCAAAAAAAAATGTTATCGAGGTCTGGGAATGATTCTAATGCCGAAAATATAGTTTTAGGAATTTTTATCTGTTGGTCTGAATTTATGTTCTAGCATCATGTAAATACTACCAGATAGGTTTTGTTCAAAATCTGCACAGATATTCCTTATAAGTCGGCCCAGTGTACAAGTTATAAAAAGACAGATTTAACCTTTTAAATGATTATTATCACGCTATATTTTGATGGAACTTAGCAGTCAATCATGACATATAAACAAGGTAAATTTTTGAGATGGGGCTATAAAGGCAGTTTACCCTAACTGTTTTCGCTACAACAAAACGGTTTTAAGAAACTACCCTTAGCTATTTGAAATATTTTGATCTGCATTTACAGATTTTGAAAAACATTTAGTCAGCAAGAAAATCAACTAATATCACAAAAACTTTTTTGATGTCAATCGATCCTGTTACATAAAAGGATCAAAAAACTCTACCGTACCAACAGGTTTAAGTACTACAAAAGTCAGGAATCTGTCGCTCACACAAACGCCTGGTTCGTGTGGTTGTAAGGACAGTTTGTCAATAGACTAACTTGATAACATGCTTAAACATACCTGTGTAATAATTAATAATTAACAGCCATAATTTAAAGTAAAAAATACAACTAGTCTTCTATATGAATCATTGTGGTGTTTTCGACATAAATAGTGTCGGTTTTGCGAATCTCAGAGGGTGGTAGACAAAATGGAGGGGGGTGGGACCAAAAGCCGTTTTCTGTGCAGACTATGGAGGACTCGCCGACGATTTCGTAGCCGTCGTCGCAAGAGTATATCATCAAGTCTCCTACTGGGTACTTGCCGTGCTTCACGGAAGGCTCCGTTAATAAGCGACCGTTCGCCGGCACCAAAGGGTCAGGGCAATAAATTGCTGGAAAGAAAAAAACTTATTTATACATTTGTTTGGACATTATCATTTGGGCATTAAACCTCAAAATTTAATGTTAGGAGGGAGAGTAGATGTAAGGCATTAATGTTAGGATTAGTTGTGCCAATGCAGATTTAAATAAAGATACAACGTCATACAGTTTAAGAAAGTCAAACATGGATGCTATGATTTGCACCATTGTTGCGAAAGGAAACCATTTCTAACTTCGCCAACACGGTTGAGCATTGTAGTTGCTAGCTGCACATCTGCATTTAGCATTGTAATAAATCCATAATACCTATTTATTTATTATGTCTCCAGCGATATGGTGAAAATCGTTTATATTGGAACCTGAGACGTGAATCAAGAATTAATAAACAGTTTTACAGAAATCTGGTATTTAACTCTGCCTACCCCCTCAGGGTGTACAGACAAAGAGTTAATATGAATTGGAACTTGTTATTTATTTTATACATAAAAATCATCTTTCTGACTTGAACATAAAATTTTTATATCTCTAAAACCGGTCATTATTTGTTTTGCGTTGATATTAACTTTCAAGCAGCATGTTACAGGCTATATTGTACCAAAATTTCAGCTAAATTCACTGAACGGTTTTTTTCAAACATTTTGTGCGTGGTCCTTTGTAGATAAAATCTCTGAAAAAATGGGCTTGTTCTTTATCGTGTACCTTTTTAAAGTATAATAGGGATAAGACATTTAACATTTCGGTGTAAGTTTTGTGACTATATGGCCATGTCCTAATATTATGAAAAATAAATATACAATACAATACTATGAAATTTTCTCGATACAAAAAAATTTCAAGTTTTATATGTTACTTAGAGTATCGAGGCGTCGCTCATAAACTTTTGCTGCTAACCATTGAGATCAGGGATCGCATTTGGGGTTATTCCACTTCATTTGGGATTTTTCCACTTTGCCCTACCAGTAAGACAAAGTGAGTAGGTAAGCACTCACGAATGCAATGGGGCACTTCCCCGGACCACGTGCCGTCCATCTCGCATTCGAGGCCAGGCGCCCCCACGAGTCGGTACGCCCAGCTGCACGTGAACACGGCGCGCCCGCCGAACGACGAGTTGTACTCCACCAGGCTGAGCTGCGGGCCCAATGTCTTCAGCACAGGACAAAACGTCTCCTCACACGTTGGCGGCAACGATGACCAACGACCTTAGTAGTCATTTAATAATAGTTGTTATATTCAAATATTTAATAATATAATTTACTTATACATATTTATATTGAGTGAATAAAGGAAATAATCGATACATAATTGTAAATTAAAGTCACTTTTCGTGTCTATCTGTGTGACCGCGTTGTTCATCTAAACTTCGCAACGGGTTTGGATTCGCTTTTTACCATCATTTAGAGAACTTATTCCGGAAGGTGTACATTACATTAATATTACTTACATTTACAAAATAAAGAAATCTCGACGTTTGTCAAGTTGTAAAAATCGTGCAAAGCACTAACTAGTAATAAAAATGCCTTTATTCAGAACCTTAGTGAGGATACAAAATTGTTTACTGAGAGTAGCAAAGCATATTTCGACAGAGCGAGGCTACTGCCATCAACCACATATTACCTAATAACACGATGGTTGTCAGTAAAGCCCACTAAAACTGAACTAATCTGCAATTTATTTGCCAAAAATGTAGACAAATGTGAGTTTATGCAAAATAAAGATCAGTTTATGCTATAAATTCAAACCAATAATTACCATTAAAATAAATTTGATATTTGTTTAACTTGAAATAATTTTAATTTAAAACATAAGTTTGAATAGACTTTATGTAGTCAATTATACTATCCGGCATTATGTCAGAGAGTACTAACTGTCCGCCACCACCACCGTCTCTACCGAAACAACGCTGCTTACCGTTGCCCATACATGTGAGTATGGAGGATCCGTTGAGGTGGAACCCGGGCTGGCAGCTGAAGTGCGCCGAGTTGCCGAGCTTCGTGCCCTGTGTGAACTGGCGGATGCGGTGCGAAGACACAACTACCGGCGGACACACTACGTCTGTGGAAAAAAAGGCCAAATGTTATTGAGAAATCCTTAGGATTAAGTCTCCAGTAAAATCATGGGATTCAAGAAAACTAAATTTTTGTGTATTTTTGGAAAGGGCACCATTAAATTCGTACCCAAAAATTAAAGTGCCAAAAAAAAAGTACTGTCTTATGGGAAATAACACCTTGAGCATTTTTTACTATTACAGCGAAAGTCTACAATTAACTCACCGGCTGCTATTTAAGATTGAAAAATGCAAAAAATCACTTTTTTATAACAAGTTTTTTAAAGCATAATATTTAAAATATACCAACTTTTAATTTAATATAACATCGCCAACATGTTTTAACTATTATGTCAACCTTTTTGTGTGATTCTTCCATCATCATCAGCATACAGAAGTCCACAGCTGGGCATAGGTTAGTCTCATTCAGCTACTACTATCCGAATATCTAGCTGCGCCCCGCGTTTTCACCCGCGTAAGTTTTCCCTTATCACTTAGGGGTATGAAAAATAGATAGTAGCCGATTCTCAGACCTACTGAATATGCATATAAAATTTCATAAAAATCGGTCAAGCCGTTTCGGAGGAGTATGGTAACTAACATTGTGACACGAGAATTTTATATATTAGAAGATTTATAATTATTGACGTTCTCCCTAATCTGTTTACGTGATCAGCAACACGACTCACTAACAACTTTAATGAGCACTGTGTTGGTGTGTCCGCCGGGCGAAGTGCACGTGTACTGGTCGCTGTGCCGCGCCGACATCTTGCTCAGGGTCAGCCGGTAGTGCGACTCCTTCTCGCCCTCTTCACTCGACCAAGCTGAAAACAGTACGCTCACAATCAGATTAAAATCGCTTTTCAATAGAAATTACAATCGCTTTTCGATAAAAATTAAAGTCGCTTTTCGTGTCTAACTGTATGACCGCGTTTTCTTTCCAAACTACGCAACGTATTTTGATGCGGTTTTTACCCTAATTAAGAAAATTTATTCCAGAAGGTTCATGTGTACAATACATTATTATGTAACCTTGTCATGTCGTAAAAACTGCAAAGCAATAGCAGGTCGATATAGTTATATAGTGTATAAAAGATGATCTGACGAATCCATTGGCGATGCAAAAAGCAGACAAATAATATAGCTGTAAGCGCATTTCCCCAAAGACTAATTCGCCAGAGAAATCTATATCTATACATATTATAAATTAAAGTCGCTTTGTATACTTTGTGTAGTCTGTCTGTGTGACCGCGTCGCCGTGTCTTTCTTCTCAACTAAGCAACGGGTTTTGATGCAGTTTTTACCATAAATAATATAATTTATCCCGGTCTCTCTGAGGGATCGAATTCGCAACGAGGTGATCCGGCAGAGAACCAAAGTTGTCGACATAGCTCACAGAATAAGCAAGCTGAAGTGGCAATGGGCCGGCCATATTAGCCGTAGAACCGATGACCGTTGGCGTAGACGTGTTCTTGAGTTGGAGACCGCGAATTGACAAACGTGAGGTGGGACGCCCTCAGGCTTGGTCGAGCGACGATCTTTGCAGGATGGCTTGTAGCAGCTGGATGAGAGTTACCGAAAATCGAGTTGAATTGCGTGCAATAGGAGAGGCCTATGTCCAGCAGTGGACTGCTATAAGTTGATGATGATGATTGCGGAAGGTTATGTGAATAATACTTTAATATTTAACTTAGACATAATCTTGTTTGTTTTAATAAGTCGTAAAATTGTGCAAAGCTAGGGCGGGTCGCTAGTTAGTGTATAAAACTAATTCGCTAGAGAAATCTGTAAATAAAGGCGTTTTTCGTGTTTGAGTATGTGTGTTCCGAGTTCTTTTAAATGAACCAATGGATTTTGATGCGGCGAACCATAATTTAAAGAAATTATTCCGGAAGATGAATGTATAATAATACATTTAGATTTAGAATGCACCTTTGCGAAGCCCGGGTGGCTAGTTTATAAGAATAAATAATATTAGTGTTAGTTTCTCGCAACGTCAAAAGATCTTTACCAAACCTTCTATAGGTTAGGTAAAGATCTTTTGACGTTGCGAGAAGTGAACTCAAATAAATACAATAGCCATAGCGATTGCGTATCACAGCGTAAAAACTTCGCTTGAGAAATTATTTTTGGTGAGGACTCGAGATGTTGGTCCTGACAGGATGGTTATCGAAAGGACAGGAGATAAAAAAGTTAACTCGTGTGACCATTACGCACACGTACTCGACGGTCGCGGGTCATGTGACACAAGGAGAGCCTTGTGTAGACGAGACAAAAGTCGTCACAATGGAATATCTTGACACGAGCGGTTCGCAAGCGGCAAGGAGGTACGCAGTATCACCACCTCGCACTACCATGGCGATTGAATACACGCTGAGCTGCCATACAGCCTAATAAAACGACTTTGACGCGCAGTTTCGTTCTACTTAAACATGACTTCACGCCTGTATTCCCCAAAGGGTTAGCAGACGTGTAAATATGGTATACCCACATTTCGCCAGTTATTTTTGAGTTCCATGTAATAGGGGAAGAGCATTTGCCATCAACCGGGTACAAATCCAGACTCTAGGACGCTACTAAGAAATTCCAGATTGCAAAACCCAATAAAACTTTGACCAACCCGAGAATCGAACCCAGGGACCTCATGCTCAACAGTAGCGCTTGCGATCACTAGATCGGCGAGGCAGTCATTCCTATTTATCATTTTTCCACTCATTCAGTTATAGACAGCGTTAGTTACGGTTGAATCAATAAATTAAAGATACTTCTCTTTTACTTGATTTACAAAATCAACAAGAATATGTACTAAGATCGATTTGATATTAGGAATAAGAATATATTTATTTAATATTATATTATAAAAAGAAAAGATTAGATTTTTTGTATGTTTGTTTCATGTTTGTTACACCTACACTCTAAATCAGCTGAGCGGATTTGGGAGAAATTTGGCACAAAGGTAGACCACGACTTGGACAATAGGCTAGGCATAAGCTTTTTATCCTGGATCGCAGACGGAGTCACGGGAAACGGCTATTAAGAATGAAGAAGAAACATCGCTAATACCTCATGCAATAAGGTAATACGCACGCTTCAGCTTAAATCGTTTAGTTATAGTTTATCGTCGCTAATACCAAATAAAATAAGGGAAGTCGCACGCCTAAGCTAAAGCCGTCTTGTCATAATTAATTTAAAGCCGCTAAAATGGTACCTCCATGGAATAAGGGTAGTCGCACGCCTTAGCTTAAGTCGTTTTATCTATTTGTCACAGCTACGAGTAATAGGTACCTCATGGTTCATGAGTCGTGGAATAAGGGAAGTCGCCTAAGCTAAAGCCGTTTCATCAAAGTTTTTTTTATATGAATGGAATTTGCAGGCAATAAAAAGTAATTTACAAAACAAAACAAAATGCAGGCAATTGCTCACTTAAAATGGAAGAAAATCGCACTAGACGGGCTTTCGGCTTGCGAACCTACGTTAAGTATTTTACAAATAACCACAGGAAGTTGATAAAGAAATCACTGATTCCGCCTGATTAACATATTTTTTTTTTGACATATACAATCACATTTTTGTCACGTCCTGTGTTTAATTTTAACTTCAATTTCAAAAACCTTATCTTCGCAACAGCAAGGCATAGTAGGCACACTAAACGATAAACGATGGCAGCATTTGAAAAAAGCGCGCATGCATTTGTTTTATAAAAGAACGGTAGGTACACACGGCTACACATCAAGTTATACATAACCAGTATAAGCTGACTTCTGATTGTACGAAAAACCTATAAAATGCGAGGTCAGCGAAAACTGGACATGTATAGCTTGAGGTGTAGCCGTGTGTACAAGGATAGTTTTGGCGCCTGGCCAAAATAAGGACTAACGTCGCCATCTTTTTTTTTAATACAATTTCTGTGACAATTTCACAAATGTTTACCAACAAGGTGCCAAGAGATCCTGTAGCACAATATGTGTGCGGCTTAGCATATTAGCGGCAAGCAAGCACATTGAATATTTGCAAGATAACAGAGATTTGTACTACACAATGTGAACTTAGGTGGTGAACTTACGATAATTTTGGACCATGTTGAGCATAGCAAATAACTGTAATGGTGCGCAAATATGTACAGTTCGAATGATACAGTTTTAAAACTCGCTGTAGAGAAGAAACTTCTCATTGGATTGTCGCTTGCCAGCCATATGTCGTATACATAACATATGGTTCGAACATTGTACCTTTTTTTACAAACAATTAATAACTTCCATTCTCTTACTTTTTGCTCTGGACGCTTTTAACATACTCATCTTTCTCACAATATGTACCCATTATTTCAACATGGATTATGTAACCAATATTTTGCAACGTTTTTTTTTATGTAAAATAGTGCCCATGGAAATTCTTCTACATAGGAACCTTATTAAGCTTTTGAATATGCAAATAGCTTCATATTTCTGACAGTAAATAGTTTAATTGAAATAAATTATTTGACTTTGACTAGGTGTTTGAAAGTATTACCAGAGCTATGCTGTCCGACGGCCTGCGTCCAGCTCCACTCGGGGTCTCCGAGCGCGCGGCGCGACACGCAGTCCAACCGCACGGTGCTGTCCGGGAACACGAACAGCTCGCCCGAGTGCTCCACCACAGCCGAGCCGCTCACGATCGTGTACTGAATCGTGGGCGGTGCGTCACCTGGAACGTTACAATGTCACGGATCAGTTAGGCCTTGGTGGCATCATCATCATCATTATCATTTCAGCTGAAAGAAGTCCACTGCTGGACATTGTGCTTCTCGCATCCAGCCGATGGCTGCGGCCTTCATTATGTCATCGGCTCCTTCGGCTCCATCAGCTATCTGTTCTGCGAGCAATGTGCCCTGCCCAGTGCCACTTATGTTTGCAAATTCTTAGAGTTATGACGGACACCTAGGTTTTCCTGCGGATCACTTCATTACTGATTCGATCATGCAGAGAAACTCCAAGCATAGCCTTCTCCATTGCCCTTTCGGGTGACTTTCACCCATCTAATGAGGCCCAATTACTGACAACACGCACTGGACAAAGACTTGGCCTTGGTGTGCGAAGAGGAAATTGGGCCCCAGCCAGTTCTTTGAACGCTTCACGCTATCAAAGAGGCGCATTTTCAACTCCATATTATCCTGTTCACGGACGTAGTTATAACTTTTACGTGAATTAAATAATAAAAAAGTTAAAACCTACTTTAATTAGGATCTATATCACACGGAAAGTTGACGCAAGTGCAGCCTGCGGCCAATTTGGCGCTCGCCGCTAAGTCAGGAAATCTAGGGTACGAGAGAAGCAAGCTTGAAAATTTTAGGGTTAGGTTAGAGCAACCGTGATATAAAGCCTCCAGAAACACTTAGCCGCCACAGTTCTTAATTAGGGGCTATACTAAAAGTATCCGTTCTTCTACATTGTTTTTATGCAAAAGTCGACAAAGTTACTCCCGGTACGAATATTCAAAATAGTTTTTTTTTTGAACATCCACATGGTAAAGGAATATTACGAGTAAACCAGAATGTTCAGAAAATAAAAAATGAAAAAAGAAAGAACGGTCGGTCGGTGGACCCAGTGTCGCTCATAGAGGGGAAGCCCAAGTGGTGACTCAAGCCTCCCCTCTGTGAGAGTGGCCTTAATGACCCAGAATCTCTCTCAGAGATATCTGAGTCCCAGAAGTGGATACATTATAGGTTTATTACGTTTACATGGCTACTAAGTATATCGCTTCTCAGACAAGTGATGTAGAAGCATGATAAGCAGGCACTTTTGACTTCTTATCGGAACACCTGCTTAAATGTTATCAAGCGCAAGCTAAGAAGCTCATTAAAAACGATGGATTGTCTGTCACATACCTACAAAAGGAAGGATGAATCATTCATACTTACTTATGAAAATGCGCCCAACATTTTCATAGAGAAATAGGAATAGTTGTCATTTAAAATATTCCGACTGACCCCGCGTGTTACCGTATATCGTCGATAATTAAACAAAAACAATTAATGTCGCCTCCCATTGTGTGTAATAGAAGACTAGACGGAAGAGCTACCAAGGTTCAAAGAGGTCCTTATGAAGTAAGTCAAAATCCCCTTCTCTTTTGGCCCCAACGTCAAATACTTTTTTTGCATAAGCACTAACTATGTATGATACATTCGCCTATGGGCAGCAGAGAGAATATTGGCTATCAGATTTCAGATTATTTTAATAAAAACTTATTTTATATCTTATCGTAACAACATGGACTAACTCAACCCTTGCATGAAATAAACGCAATTTGTGAAAAATATTACCTGTAAAGTTGGTTACCACAGTGGTGGGTACGCACTCAGGCAGCTTCGGCGTCCATTCTCCATTCTCACAGTGTAGCATGTTGTCTCCCTTCAACTTATACAATCCAAAGTGCTTGCAACGAGACAGCAATACAGAGCCATGGGGGAAATGTGTGTCTTTCTGCAAAATGTTATTTAATTTTTAAATGAGAGGAAATATACTTTACTGTATGGTCCCCAGGAAAGTATAGGCAAAAGCATAAAATATGAGTGTTTTAAAGGTGTTATAGGGATTCTGTAAACTGCAAGAAAAAACTGTGCCTTTTTATGTTTTCTAATAACAACCGTGCATCTACTTGTGAGCCAAGTGAAGTGCCAAACATTGTTAGTGGCAGACATACGGTTTTTTTTTGTATTCTTTTTATTCAGCGGGGTAATAGTAAAAAGTTTTTGTTATTTGCAGGACAGTATCAGGTTTTATGCTGATCTAAATATGATTCACGAACGTAACAATTATGTACAAACAGAAATAAAATCATCGATACTACAACTCTTTGTGCAGCGCAATGTGTTGTGTATCTCTTACACGTTTTTATATGCGTACTGTCCGCCATAGTTACTTACTGTTGTCTTAGAATGGCTTTGAGTGCTACAGTCGGGGTAGTCTTCCTGTAACCCGTAATCTGCATGTAGGCAAGCCTTTGCATATGCGTTTGGGGCTGTAACTAGCTTGGTTCGCGGCCACCAGACCATGCCCCCGTAGATGATCATGGGGCACATTACTTCGCTTTATAGTCATCGTATAATTCTGTGGGATAGGCACACTTCTTACCTATGATTTCCTTGCGTGAATGTGACGCATGTTTCCCCCTACCTTTTTTTTTTGTTCATGTTCTTTTTTTTTTGCGCCATGTTCACCGCAAATAAACGTTTATTCTTTCTTTCAAAGCCAGAAGGTGATGCAGGCCCTGTCAAGTTTGTTGTCTTAGTGATTGCTTGAGTTTAACTTACTGTCCAAGATGACCCCGAGATACTTGGACAACTTAAGTTCTGTGTTGAATAATTCGAAAGGGGCCTAGTATTCGTTTTTGGGTAAACATGACTAGTACAGCGGAGTAACTCGCGTAACACACTATGAGTAGCAATGTCTTTCATTTTGAAACATCAACAACGGTCATTGCATTACGTTGTTGATCAGACAAATATTTCGAACACTAGCTGCGCCCCGCGGTTTTACCCGCTTAATTGTCGATCCCGTGGCAATATCGGGATAAAAAGTAGCCTATATGTTAATCCAGGGTGTCAGCTACCTCCATACAAAATTTTATCAAAATTTGTCCAGTCGTTTGAGCGTGAAGAATTAACAAACATATAAACACACACACACTCACAAACTTTCGCCTTTATAATATTAGTGTGCTAGGAACCTATGGATTAGCAATATCCTTCAAAATGCTTCAAATTGTGATTAAATGTGTGCTACGCGATTAGGGTGCTGGTTCTGTTTATGTAAGGAAAACTCAATAGTAATCCTTAGTGCAATATTTGTGACTCATTAATTATTAGATCCAATGCATGTTATTGTTCATTTGCAAATAGTTTTCCTTAATAATATAAAATTGTCTTTACCTACTTAGAAATATGAATATCCCATCATTCCTGCCAATTCCTTAATATTTATTAATAAATAAACAATACATTCATTTATTTTCAGGTAAATAACACCCATAGACGTATAAAATCAAATAAAAAAAATAAAATCTGCAAAAATTCAAATCAAATTAAATCAATACAAATCAAATTAAATGGAAACAGAATAAATTAAAGTTAATGAAATCAAAATAAATTAAAATTAATAATCAAAGGTGTAAAATGAATATAGAAATAAAAATTAATAAACAAGATAAAATCAATACCCTCTCTCCGATACTGCTACAGCAACATGTCTGCTGGAACAATGCCGGATGAAGGGGCAGTCCAGCCTTCCCGCAATCATCGTGAGTACGATGTTGGGGCTACCCCGTACTCTACGCACCAAGGACGAGACTCGCTTGCGTATGGTCGCGTGAAAGCAGTCGGTGAGCCTCTGCGAACATACCCAAGGCACTGCAGTATCGGGGTAGCCCCATCACCGCCCTAAACGCGTTATTGTACTGGACAGCGATGTACAGTACGCTCTAAACAGCGTAGCCTTCACCCCATTAGAGCACCGCGCAAAACTGCGGGCGATCATGTTCGCTCTCACAGATAACGTCCTCCGCTCCCGTTCCATGTCTGCGTGATCCTTGAGGTCGACAGTCAAAACATACCCCAAGCATGTAAACTGATCAACCATCAACCCTTTGCAAAGGAACCCCATTGAGAGTTACTGGAGATACCTCCAGTAACTCTCAATGGGGTTCCTTTGCTCTCCGGACATTTTGCAGTAGTGGTCTCGAAGATTATACACTGGCTCTTCTTTACATTATACGATAAACCGTGACCACAAGCATTCTCCTTATATATTTGTAATAGCTTCCTTAAGCCGCAGACCAAAGCGCTCAGCAGCACCATGTCGTCAGCATAACTTAAGGTAATTGACACACGTACCGTCAATGTGACAACCGACATGCTGACTGCTGAGCGTCACGATCAGCCCGTTAATGAACAAATTAAACAGGGGTTAATACTTACATTTATAGATGAATTCTTAAATGATATGGCCAGCAGTGGATGTTCATTCCGATATAGGCATTCCCGTAGTATTGGTTGGAATCGCCCATCTGAAAGTTACAGATTGACCATAAAAATCAATCCTTTATTGATAGTCTGTACTGCCCCACTGCTGGGCAAAATAAACAAGAATTTATATGGTCTAAAAAATTTTAAAAATCCTTTGTTGAAATAAATGCAGAAATTAAACTAGTTAAGTAATGCTTGTTAACTATGGCTCAATTATTAGTACAGCCACTTCATTATACCCGGATGTTGTTAATTATTGAATGAATTTTGATAATATTATACAGAGCGTTAAAGAAATTGCGTGCCATAGATTAGGGGTAGGTTCAGCATCGATAAAGGAACCCAGGAAAAAAAAAATTGCAAGATCAACCTAATTTAGTACCTACTAACTAAAATAGCAATAGTTTAGAATTAAAATTATTTTATTTGTTTCTGGACACGAGAAGCGAAGGACAAAATGACGACGCGTTCGATAGTAGGTAAGTAACTAAAGCAATAAAAAGATTATTTTTTTTTATTCTTTACGATTGCTATTTTAAGTTAGTAGGTACTAAATTAGGTTGATCTTGCAATAATTTTTTTAAGTTTTTATTTTGAATTTTTATTTTATTTTAACTGGGTCCTTTATCAATGCTGAACCTACCCCTAAGCTATGGCACGCAATTTCTTTAACACCCTGTATAACATTAATTTATTTCCTCATAATGGAAAAGAACTTGACAGTGGTTTAATACATATTTGTCACAAGATATTTTATCAGTATTGGATATCTCTAAAACTTTCAAATATCACAAATCAGAGTTAGAGTCTACCAAGCTCTGGGCTGTCTGACTCAGTGCCCCTTCACTGAGGAAAACCGTAGCTTGTTTATATGAACTTGTTCACAAATGCCCAGTGTTCCGACCCTCGGTGTTCTGTAATATGCTTTAATGTACAGAGACACTGAACTGAGGTAGCCCTTGGGCCCAAAAAGCCCAGACCTGAACTGTGTGGATAAAGATTTTCATACCTGGAGTGCTGGAGCAAAGCGGACCTACCCAATTGCCATCAATACATTTAATTTTGCATATAAGCCTCTCATTTAAAGGTCCTATCAGGCCCGGAAATTTCACCTAAAAAGAAACAGTTGTTTTTGCTAATACAATAAAATAATGATATTCCAAATTAATTAGACTTTAGGGTTGAGATTAATCAGTTTTATAAAATAATGGTTTAACTGAGACTTTTCACTGACTATTGAAGTAGTTTATCTCTGCTATTTATTTTTTAGCTAATGAACATATCTATTTACCTCAGAAATTTTAGAAAAATCTGATCGAAATCTTGTGATATCCAGATTAGCATCCAAACTCTGTACATCCGGCAGAGAACACTTGAAATCATCTGAAAAAAGTAAATCAATATCATTGACAGCCTCTTTTAAGAAAAAAAAAAGTATTAGAGTAGAATGGCATTCTAAATACAAACAAAACTGCTAATCAGTACCTACAATCATTGTACTTATCAATAGAATATTTTACAAAGTACCTTGCGGATAGGTGACGGTTTCGTCGTCTTCACAAAAGCCCGACGGAGTAAACAATAGTATCAATAGCGGCAAAAACATTGTATCAGAATCAAGATTACGCTTCACAGTATCATATCGTCCAGCAATAAGGTAGCCACTGATTTATGTTCTTCTGTGATCTGGGTTTTATCTCTATTTTCTTCTTGACTCATAGAAAAACTGGATAAACAAAAGCCGCTGAACGCGCCAGCCGCCAGCCAGAGTTCAGCAGACAGGTGACCAGACCACAGAACACCTATTACCAAAGAGTGTAATAATAATAATACGGGAGCCTATCTATTACACCGTAGACAGAGTAAACTATAGACTGCTGCATATCTTCTTTTGCATTCGCACAAGAAAAAGAGAAATATATTTAACTCACTAGCAAAGAAAAGAGACGGAGTAAGAATATTTCTGTCCCTTACTGCGTGTCGGCTAAGGCACATTAATGTGCCCAACAAGTTTGACGTTTAAGAAGGATGCAGATTGACCTTTAGCTAAATAATAAATAGTACACCTCGATTCAACAGAAAATAAGATCCGTTTCGTGCTCAACTTAATAATAGAACATTTGCGCAACTGTGAAAATGGTAAGGTGCAGTGTAAATAGGCTGTAAAAATAATAGTATGATGAAGATTGCCGGATTGTCCTTTCACTCGTAATTATTCGATAATTGCAATGTTGAAGTGTTTCTAAGCAATTTGCGTATTACTATTCGTAATCAAATAGTCGCAGCTATGTACGAACTAATTAGTTTCACGCGCTAAATCTAATAAAATCGTGGTTTTGATAAATCTTTATTTCTTAACCTCAAAATCCAATGTTGCCACTTTTTTAACAGGGAATTTACCCTAATTCCCTGTTAAAAGATTGATCCTTATTATTTTTTCATGCAATGCATGAACTTAAATAAACCAAAGTTGTATGTCTTTAATAAAAATTAAGAATTATTCAAAATTATTATTGAACTTGTTTTGCAGATTTCCAAATGAGCCCGAATTACGAAGCATGTGGATTACTGCAACTAGTAGGCCTAAGTGGGCTCCAAAAACTAGTTCAAGGATTTGTAGCGAACATTTTGACAAAATATGTTAATAAAAAAAGGACGCAAAGCTTTTTTATACCCCGATGCTATTCCAAATACGGTAATAAATATGTATTCAGTCGTTACGGGCCGGCATCGGCAGAAGCCCGAAAGTCTGACAGCCAGTCTCACCAAGGGGTATCTTATTGCCCAGTTACTGCGTTGTGGAAGTCAGATAGGCAGTCGCTCCATGTAAAATACTGGTATTCAGCTGCATCCGGTTAGACTGGAAGCCGACCAACATAGTTGGCAAAGAGCTAGGCAGATTGATAAACCTGAACTGGCAGGGCCGTCTAGCTAAGTGGGGTCCTTGACAATTGAGGATTTTAACCTCGGACCAGTTAATAAGAGACCTATAAGGTGGTTCATCAATTGGAATGAACAACAAGTATAATTATATTTTTATATAATACTTATATGTAAAAAGTAATGTGATATATGTACATAGGTACAGACGCCAGCACATCAAGATACCCGAAATTGTCAAATTTTCCCAATCAACTTTGAACCTTATGCTCTAGCGATAAAGTTGAAAATCTATTAAAGTAATTTAACAGATTGTAGTAGCTTGATGTGCTGGCACGTATAAAAACCTAAACTGGCATAAAAGGTAACTCCGATTTTTTCATTTGCAGTATCATTGACTGTTGGTTAATTCCTGTCGCCGAAGCGAAGCCCACCCTGCCAATGCGTAAAGATAAGCCTGCTGTGACAAACCTCATTTAAATTAAACATTTTTCAACAATGTTTTTCTTATTTATAAAATATTGGGTAAAATTTACCTTACTTGGTAACCCTATTAATAGATGTACTTTTTTTTGTGTCCCTTTCGGTGACACTGACTCCACGAGTCTATAGTTTACTCTGTCTACGTATTACACTAATACCCCACAGCCACAGACCTCTTTGCCACAGACTGTATCAGATTACTTAGTCTGAGCTAAGCTAAGCTATACCCTTTGTTGCGGGCGCACTGCGCAGACGTTGCCGCGTTGTAGCAAGTGTTGCAATACTTGTAATTTGGAAATGTCAAACCCAAGTCCCCGCCCAAAACTTGCACCAGTATTTTATCTATGCTCAAAACTAAAATGCTGTTGTTGCTGCAGGAAGTTGACTGCGACCAAAAACTAAAACGGGTATCGGCAGATAAGAATTTTGTTGAGAACAAAAACTTGCCTAAGCGCGTCTATAATAGGATTTTGAGTTTTTAACTTTTGCTAATTATAGGTACCTACCCTTTTTTAAGGTAACTATGCCCTTATTAAAGACGTTGTCCTTCAGTAGGTATGGTCTGGGTGAGTTCATTTAAAAAATCCCATAAGTATAATAGAAAAAAACACGTTTTCATTCATTAAAAACCTAATAGGTACAGCTTGTGTGATGCGCCTATCAACGAAAACCATTTCGTTTTTTTATTATTATACATATAGAAGATTAATATTCTCCCTGATCCTATTGTTGAAGACAGAGGACATGTTATAATTCCGTCTCTTAAGTAGGTAGGTATAGGTACGTAGGTATTAACTTTCCAGGGGTTTTGTAATTCCAGAATAAATGCATGGGGCCTATCTTACCTGTAGTGCGGGGTACCTAAATGCGGGCAATAATCTGATACCTAAGTATTTCAACGATTGATTAACAGCTAGCTGTATGTAGATACGTTACCTACCTTACCTACATGTTCTTGTCGCTGTGGTTTAAAATATCGTTACGTACCTACTTTGTGCACTATTGTGCCAGTGCATGAAATAGCATTGTATTCTAGTTAAACTCACTTAGGACTCTCAAGAGCTTCAATTGAATGTCAAGGCCAATCGTTTCTCGTGTGTCCGTCCAGTAGGCTGGCCGACTATTGGCGAGGACGAGTCAGTTAGTTAAGCAGGATGCTATAGTCCACTCCGTACCTATACCTAGCCGGTTATTCCGTTTATCCACCTCAAGGTGTACCTATACGCGAAACGTATTGTCCGAAAATCCACCCTAAGCCTATAGTAAATTCCGTTATTCCAATCAAACCTAGGGTGGATCCTCGGACAATACGTTTCCCACCTTAGGGATTTTTTGGGGTGGATAAACGGAATAACTCCCTAAAGCACATCGATTTCTAATCTATAGGTAGGTAGATAGATAGAAGGGTACCTACGTACTACGTAACAGCATCCACTTTTGGTATGGTAGGCTGCTGGCTGGTTGAGTGAGGACTTAATCATTAACGTTATAAGTTACTGTATACTACTTTCTAGCCGGCCAAGTTAATTATACCTACAAATAAGTCGTGGAATCATCTACAAAAAAATCCGGCAGATCGGTACCTACGGTAAAATGGTGGGGAGAATCCACATAATAATCTAAATGTCTTGGGCGGCTTACAAGTATTTAGGCGGAAAGCCTATAGGGAAAGGTCAAAGAAAACAATTCTTAAATTGTCAGTAACATACAGAATTTATTAGGTAAGTATAAATTACGTAATTTTATGCAATTTTGTACGTAGAGGATACAATAAATATCATTATACCTAAGCACCATATCGCTAGACATATTTACTAAATGAATTAATTTTTTTCATAAGGTAGGTAGTGCATTATTGTTCCAAAAGTTGTTTGTTCAAAATACTTTGAACAAACGAACTTTGAACTTTTATATACATATTTTTTTAATAGTTTTGGAATATAAAAGCGAGCTATATCATGACAACAGCCGCAGGTAGGTATGCGTGACTCCTATGCTCAAAAAAGCCTTACATTATTTAGAATGAAGCAATAACTGAACTTGGGTAAATGTTATGTTTATTTAACTGACACAACACTTACATCAGTAAATTAGATTGCTGCATCATCATGCAAGTAAAAGAAGGTAGGTAGATAGTACATATTATTATAATCCTAATTCAGAAGACAGTTCTGAGATCAGATTAATCAAGATCTTAAAATTAAATATCGCGCGACACGGTCAAATTTGGTGCTAGCTTTGATCCTAATAACTGTGAAATTATATCATCGACGAATAGAATACCTACTTAGCTAAATTTGAATAATACTAATTTCTAGAAGTTGCGATTTCCTTTTATAATATTGATTAACCTTTACCTATCAGACATTAATTTGTTGTTTGTGCTTCGACCACGGGGATTCCTGAATGCAATCAATTAATTAATTGGCACCCATTAAGTACTTTCAATATGTAAAAACGCAACAACCCATATCAATTGACACCAATCAGATCGCAAGATTGTTAGTTAAAAACAGATGTTTTGCAGCCTTCTAGATACATACTGAATGTTTTCTTATTGCATAAAATTGACACATTTTTACAGCAACTGGCGAGTGCGAGTAAACAGGGAAGGATAAAGAATGTCATGCCAGAGCGTCAGATTACTTCCGATTAATTAAGACTGTTTCAAGTTCATCCTTTCACGATGACCGTGTAAAAGCGGCAAGTAGGTAAATGACTGCCCGGTCCGGGCCGCTATTGTATCTACAGATCTACTGCTCGTAACTTATGTATATTGCTGACGTCAGCAATATTATGACAATGGAAAATACATATTTCCCATTAGAACATAATAATTTAATAAAGATGGTGGTATCAAACTGTCATTAATGTCTACGAAATCAACTCACAAATCACAGATCAAAAATTTAAAGGAACTCAATCTTAGTTTATTTATACAAATCGAACATTAACGATAATAAATTTGTTTTAAGTCGGCAATAGTTATTAATATACCTAGCATTGACAGGGAAGGTAACTTTGACTCAATGTTACCTATGTATATTATTACTATTTAAACACATTGGATTCGGTAGAATTATTCCGTGTGCTAGGTATTATCCGTTTTGTCATGTGCCATTTTTGAAAGTTATATGACTCGGACTCTGGGCACAATCGGACACTGATCTAATTAAGTTTCATATTAATTTTACAAAATTTTAGTAACAGAGCTCACGATTGAGGTAACATTTCAATGAAGAATATGTGCTAAATTTTCAATACTTAATTGAAAATACAAAATGTTTATTAAGTATAGATAATTGACTATGTCCAGGGGTCTAAAAAGGCCACTTTGGCAGAATCATAAAACAATTCATATGACGCAATTCATCTCCCTGAAGGGTTAGGCAGAAGTGTACCTATAGCATTTTATGAATCTTCATACAAAACTGTCCTAAAGATGAATTGCGTGATATGAATTGTTTTATGATTCTGCCAAAGTGGCCTTTTTAGGCCCTCTGACCGTTGAAGACCACTAACCACGCGATGGAAGCAATCAACAAAGAATGGGATTTTCAGGAGTCTGATAAAGTTAGTAAACGGCTAACGAATTGTTTGCATAAAGATTCTGATGACATCACCGTATGCCTGTATTTATAAAGATACTTTTAAGTCTACATCACGCACATTACCTACCCATTTACTTAATTATGTCACAAGAAATACTTAGGCACAGCAATAATTGCATAATGAAAGTACAAAACACGAATGCTTTTGAAGGGAGTTATTTATATCATAAGTAGGTAGTAACTATACCTAAAACAGTATAAAAAATTAAGCAATAGGTATTTAATCAATTTAACACGTCGTATCGCATTGTTATCGAAGCTTTTAAACGGATTCGGTTGTAAATAATTAATAATTAACGATATACTTATTATACAATCTATTCATTAGAACGATAGCTACTGAAACAATTAAATAGGTAATTAATACCATTAATGAAATCGAAACTTGAACGAACATAAACTCTATCGGATTGTAAGTTCATTATAAGTTACGATGTGACAATTGTGGAAGCGGAGGTGGGTGTGTGATGTTGTGGGCTCGATATCAATAATTAGGTAAGTAAATTATTCAACTTTTTATAAAGCATTTAGAGAATTTTAATTGACCAACTAAGTTAGCTATGGAACTTGTTACAAGTCCGACTGATTTCATCACACTGATGCGCTTTACACTTCCTTTCAGGCAAACTCAAACGCACTTCTAGAGAAGTGCATTTCAGTTTAGGCGAGCATCTTATAGATACGATGCTCGCTGTCGGCAATGCATGCGTACTGTGTCAAACAAGCTATTTGGTATGCATGCAACAAAATTTCATCGATCCACTACCTACTCCCAATGTTCATTTTTATTTGTGTGTTGTAACTTTTAAGCTTATGGCATATTTAAGAGAGCGATGTTAAAGAATTGGCTACAGTAGGTAGGTACTCAGCACATTTACAGCATTGTTTAAAACGAGGTACCTAGTTGCAAGTTAGCTACCTGTACCCCAAATAGTTTGTTCGACTGTAGTACATACGTACTGGAGTAGGTACCGGACGCATGCGTCTAGTTGCAAACCCCGCTAAAACGGTTTTCGGTTGAAACAATGAAGTAGGAAAAAATAATACCATTTTTTTAACCGTTTTACCCAATTCAGCGGAGTTTGCAACTAGACGCCTCAAATCAGAATTGCACAGACTGTCAAAGAAGTTTTGTGTCATGCACGTTATACCTATTATACAATGTGACTATGTAAGAAAATATAGATGGGAACTGATTAAATGTGATACAGAGAGTTCGCATACAGAAAACATGCTTGATTTGTGCTTGCCACGTGTACCATACACGTCTTCGGAAGTAGTGCATCCAAATTAAACACGCGGACCAGCGTTTAGCCTACCAGTGCAACTATTTGCGATTGGTAGCGCCAGACATAGTCATGCCCAAGGAATAGCTCATTGTCATTTTGTCAATAACAAACAGGCACAATTGGAAAATAAATACTATTGTAATACTAATCAGTCTTACACTTAGGCACCGCATATTCATAACAACATAGAAAAATAATTTGCGTTAGATAAATAGAAGGTACCACTGAAAATAAGGCTTATGTAGGTATATATGTCTGCCAAAAACTTTGCACAATAAGCAGCATGTTTAATAGAACAATACTTTCATAAGAACAATAAATTAGACATTGAAGTAATCTTAACAATTAGATACAAATTTTGTTCAGATTATTCTATACTTAAATATTTTATAATTACATAATTGGATATTGTAACTATTAATCATCATATTGTGTTCATAATTGCAACATAGATAATTGCTATTTTATCCTGTTCAGAATTATCCCTTTAACTTTAATTACCCATTCCATGACATCAACGGGCTGAAAACGTTTTGAATTCAGAGAGAGTTAAAAACGTATTAGTCTACGTTACGTTATAGGAGATCTTAAAACAACGAATACGCGGATTTTGTGGCACTAAAAGGGAGACACAGGGACATAATATTATTTTAGGCTAAGTGATGGAGTCTTCAACATTCATCCATATACGTTTAAGTCTAGGGATAAGTTTAATTTAAATTACTCACTTTAGTTAGATACCTAACATATAAAAAACTCATTCACTCACTTACTCTTAATAATTAAAACATCATAGTATTATAACTAAAATAAATATAAAACAGATAAATATTGTAAGTTTACCAGTTATAATCATATCTCATTATCGTTATATATTTAAGTAAATAACATTGCACGACTTCTGTCCAATTATAAAACTGTCCAATAGGTAGGTATAATTTTAAATGTATTAATAAAAAAAAAAAAACGATAAATGTCCAAACCCGTTTAGCGAAAACTCGCTCTAAAACAAAACATGAAACAAGAGCCATAATCTCATTACTCTAATGTGATGTAGGTTTATGAATAAAATTAATCTTATTAAATATAAAACTATGTGTGCCTGGGTGTATGTTTTATGATCTACTCGTTTCAAGATCTAGACTTCTTAAACAAATCTATGTAAAATTTAAAAATACTTTAAAGATAAGGAGCAAGTAAACTGTTTTGGTATTTGCTTCTTATTTCGAGAAAAGTCGGTCGAATCAGGCAGCAACATGGTCTCTATTTGATTGATATCATGTCCAAGACAGGAGAGTCCAGTTTTAATTAGACTGGATAGGAACAGCTATTTTTGGCTTCTTAGAAATGAAATCGGATATAGCTTTGTAGGTACTCATGTAATTAATTAGATAAAAAGTGAACAACCTCCTTGATGTGACTTGTTTGGAATCGAAATATGAGATAATAGTAGATTGTGCAACTAGTAGCATAAAAGAAGCCATTTTACCCCGAGACGTTTATATAAGTCGAGGGGTAATATGGGTCGTTAATTATAACCGAGTTATAGAGTTTAATTTTCTTGCAATCGAAGTGAAAAGCAGAGGCTTTTCACTTCGATTGCAAGAAAATTAAACAGGCATAAAGTATTTACCTAACAGTATTTTCACTGTTCAAAAATGTTGTAAAATTGAAGAGAATAGGTAATAGGTACCACCACAATTTTTTTTTAAAGTTCTTTTTTTTAATTTTCAACATGTGTCATTCGACTTGGGTACAGACGCCAGCACATCAACCTACTACAATCTGTCAAATTTCTTTGATAGATTTTCAACTTTATCTCTAAAGCATAAGGTACGGACGGTAACGGGATACTGCCAAGTCATACAAACATTTTTTTGCGTTTTTAAATAATAAATGACTTAGTTTTATTAAATTTACGATAGAAAACACCAAGTAATACAAAACAAAGCAAATAAAATAAAATAACGTAACCCATATATTTTATTTATAATTTTATTATTGTTGGTTATACTTAATTATTAAAATTGGAATGGATAAAACTCGTGATGGGCATTATTGGAAAGGTGCTGCTTATTCAATTTAACATACTTAATAAGTATTTTATTTTGGACACAAGTCATGCAAAGTATCAAATAATATTCCATGCAAAGCATTGTATAATACTTATAATATTCTATATTGAAAATGTGCTGTAAAGGCAGTCAACTTCATAGAGATTATTAAGAACTACTATAAGTATAGATAGGTATATAATTTAAGCACCTTTTTATTAGTAGTAATAGCCCTTCATAGGCATGGTCAATACAAGTCGCAACAATGAAGAAGAAATACATGGTGGCAGGGACATCGATAAACGAACTGAAACCATGAATTCAGCACATGATTATAGAAATTTAAACCCCCAGCATAGACATTTTTCGTTGGTTTTCAAAAAACAAATATCTGCTGTTTCATAAAAAAAAGTGCAGTACCTACGCGGTCATATACGTATGGAACAGGTTATTTTCTTTTTATTAACCGGCGATCAATTTCAACGCAGCCACGCAGGGGTGTTCCACTGTCAAAGTTCTTCTTTTATTATTTATTAGGCAGGTACGGTATTTAATTTGTTAGCTTAGTTGTTCATTTTATTGTGCATGCTGTGGTCTCCTGTAAATGAAGGAGTACATCTACCAAATGCTTTGTCGTCCATTAATTATGTGTAAGTAATCTTTAGTACACTTATATCTTTTGTTGGAGATCCTAAAATAAATAAATCATGTAAGTATTGTATCCATGGTAACAGTTTTTGCATCAATGGCCCTGTCACCCTGTAATATTAAGCATTTAAAAATACCTGTGTACCTACTAAAGGTACAAACGCCAGCACATCAAGCTACCCGAAACTGTAAAATTTTCCTAATCAACTTTGAACCTTATGCTATAGCGATAAAGTTGAAAATCTATTAGAGAAATTTGACAGATTGTAGTAGCTTGATGTGCTGGCGTCTGTACACAAACATTAAAATAGTTAGATAGGTTCTTTGTTGTATTGTACAAATCAAAGGTTCATAAGTACATATATTTTGATAAGGATACATTATTTTGTAAACTATTATAATAATAGATAACAGTTGTAGACAATGACATCATTTTTATATGATGTTCAAGCTTATTTATCATATGAAGAGATCTAAAAAATACTACATTCTAAGTCACATGGCTAAAGCAAATTGCCTCTACTAATTGATAGATGAAAACAGATAGATACACAGATGTCTCTTTGTTGTCTACAATTATATGAAACTATTTAGGTGTAGCATAGGCATTCAGACAAAGTCTTATCAAATGGTGACAGTAGTTCAATGTCAAATGAAGAACAATTCTCCTTGACTGGTGGACAAGGCTGGGCATTGTCAACACATAAAATAATTATCGTAAACACGATGCAAAATGGAAATTGAGATATTAAAATGAGTCAATAGCTCACATATTTTTCAAGCCAAGCAAAGATATTGTAACAAAAGAGTTACAATTACTTTGTTATTAAGCTTAATATTTTACCAGGTTTTTTTATGGTTGTCTTATTACTATATTCTTTCTTAAAGGCACCTAACCTGTTTATGAGAGGCAGTTATAAATTGTTACATAAAATGTAAAAACATATTCGAGTTTGCATAATTTTGAATTTGTTATTAAGGCTACAAAAAAAAAATCAGAAGAATATTAGATCACTGGCTTATATAAATTACATTCAAATCTATAGAAATAGGTGGATTGATCACTGTTATGCAGGTGTACAAAACATACAAAACATTCTATTGCTACCCACTATTGCGGGGACTAGAGGAATATTGTTTTACATTGCATAAGCAACACAATAAATACAAACTGATTTTAGTACATTTTTTTTTGACATTTATAATCATGTATGTTATATTCCTGCAGTGTGTTTTTTAATAATCAATATTATTCGATTTTGCATTTAAAGTTACAGATAGCGACATCTTCGTCGAAGACTCGCCCCACTCTTCTTCCTAATTCGGTTACAGTACAAGTGTGCAACATTCAGCTAGTGTTTTAGTTTTGTCTATACACAGTAATTACTTATTAGTGGGTAATTAGTGTGTATCAAAAAACTAAAACACTAGCGGAATTAACTAGCGATAACCACTAGAGATTAGTAAGAAGAGTGGGGCGCGTCTTCGTAGATCATGGATGGCACTATCTATATTTGATTTGTAAAGTAAAAAACTTTGATTTAAATAAACAGATCTGTTTCAGTGGTTAGCAATATTCATATCACTGGAATGTTAATTGTTAAGTACAAAATTGATTTATAATTTGCCAAAAGAAAACATTTAAATACAAGCTTTTATGGAGGTATTTTTGATTACCCAGAATGCCATAGAGTATGGAGGCATAGAAATATGATTACCATATTTTAAATGTACTGGTTCCAGATCTGGTAATGAAGACTCATAATATAGAGGCCAACCATTCAACAGCAAAGTCTTTGATCTCCTGTTATTAGATGGAGCACTCAGTATGTACTCATCAATAACCAAATTATCTCCATGCAATGCAGTGCCGTTTAACAAAAACCTTGCTTTTGCCATCTCTAAATTGATAGCATAGACAGTGATAGCTGAAGTATCATTTGTATATTTTCTATTAGCACAGTGCACATACATTCTTTGCAAGCGAGAGCATTTACAGTCAACATGTAATACTTTGTTTCCTACAAGTTTTTTGTACAGAACACTCAGCCACCAATCTGGCAAAGGTTCTAAGTTTTTATCAACCATACTATAATTTCCACCAATAAAACTTTGTCTCACCACAGTGGTAATGTTGTGTTTTGCTGCCAGGCCCAGCTTATCAAGCCATAGAGGACTTCCAGCAAAAGAATTAGATAGTCCAGGTGCACCTCCTCCATAAGAGCTGCTTGTCTCTGTCAACCACATTGGCATATGTCTGAATTTCTTGGTGTGATTTCTCATAGTTTCTATTTGCTCTTTCAATAAATCAAATGTATTAGGGTCCCAAAAATCTTCAAGTGTGGCAGTTCTGCTGTTTAAATAATATTGATGCCAGGACGCTACACTGACTGTTTTTGAACCATTTCCCAAAAACTCCCTCATGTACTCTAGACAATAAGGTCGCTTGGACTGTGGTCTTGTGGTGTCTGGCCCAACTAATAGGGAATGTTTATAACCCGAATAATTGAGAAGTTTACGAAGTTTCTGGAAATCATGAGCCAACATTTCTGGGGTTAGACTCATGTTGAATACATGTTCAAAAGAGTTTGGCTCATTACCAAGCTGCCAGTCCACATCGAAATGTTTACTTTTACTGTATTCCAACAAATCTCTGGCATTTAGTTCACTCCAACCATGATCATCACGGAGCAACACATTAAAAGAAAATAATAGTTTATTTTTTGTAGCTTTGCAAAATTCATTAATTTCTGTCCATTTCTTACCAGTCATTATAAAGAAAGGCAAGAATTTGTGTTTGCATAGCTTTCTTACAGCAGGGCAGAATGACTTAGAGCGGTTGGAGTGGTCTTTGGGGCAGTGTTCGCACGAGGCGACGATGTCACTCTCGCTGAATATGAGTCGGTCAGACATGGTGCCGCCCAGCCGCACCCGCGCCGGCGCTAACGCTGCAGCAAGTTGTCGCAGTTTCGGCTTGCCAAATTCTATTCTATTATAATGCTCAATTTCAGAAGTATCAATACCCATACTTAGGAAATCATCTGGTATCATAGCAGTTACCACCTGATTCTCTTCAATTGTAATGTAGCATTTCTCGCCAGAATTGTACTTCACAAATAACACCATTAAAGCCACGTTGCAGCAGAACGCTATGGCACAGGCAGCCACTAGACTTTTATTGGACAGCATTATGGGAATATCACATAAACATTATTGACATGAAAGTTTCAGAGAATCACTCACACACACGGCTTGCAGAATCGGTCCAACTGTTTCAGCTTTACTAAACAGATACCAGCACCCACAACACACTTCTCTCACTAACTGAAACTGACGTCTGTCTGCTCTGTCATCGGACTGACAGAGTGACAGTTGCTGCTTGACAGTTGACAATTAAAAACTATTTTTCAGGCAATGGCAAGGTATACAATGTGTATTGTGTAAGCCCACGTACGCACGGACGCAAAAATACGGGCTAAAGCAATGATATTATAAATCATTGGCTAATAGAGAAACCTACGCACGGGCGGGGGTCTTCTTTACACGACATCACATTGTATGGATATTGTATATATTTCTAGATCAATGGAAGAAAATTACTGTCATATTGAACTTCGAAGTTTAAAATGCCGATGTCCTGTAGGTGCTTCTTATTCATTAAGTATACTTATGTTAGTTACAAGGTACGCTACGATGACTTACTTAATTGAGAAATCTCTCAGATCTTCCTAAGGAACATCGAAAGCTTACCCGTGCTGTTTCGAGTTATCCGACCGCCGCCAGTTAAAATTCTTCCTTATAAACTTTGACAGCTCCCCAATTTCTCTTTAATGTTAGTAGTTTAGAAAAACAAAAAATGAAAAAATAAAGAATTTACTTACATAATTATGTAGGCAGCCTATTCGTGAGAAGTTTCAAGCATAAAAACTCAAGAAATAAGATTTTTCAGACAAACAAAATAATCCGTTTCACCCCTTTAAAGGTCGAATTTCCAAAAACCCGATCTTAGTGCTCCCCTAAATATTGTGCAAGGTTTCACTTTCCTAGTTTCAGTCGTGGGAATCTAAACCATCCAGGCAAGCATTTACAAACAAAAAAAAAAACATCAAAATCGGTCAAGTCGTTTAGGCAGAGTTCAGTGACATACAGAAGAATTATATAAATAAATGTTTATGGAATGACTTTTATTATTTAGACATTTATTTAAGTAAGTACCTACCCATACCTATATTTCTTCTCCATACCCACAATTTTTTCTAGGCATTATACTCGTATAGGTAGGTTTAATCAAGGACTCTATTTTTGGAAAATCCTCCATTTAGGTAAATTTTTTAAGTATAGACTTGTAAAAAAAGATGGACTCCGCGCCATGCATATCGAAAGTGAAGCACAGTAAGTATGGCCGGACCGTTTGTACAAACACGCCTCACGCTCACATTTACATCATAGTATGCCGACCGGCCGCCATTACGAGACACGATAGCGTCAATCGTCAATCACACAAACATAGATCGGTACGGTGCTTCACTTTCGATATGCGTGGCGCGGAGTCCATCTTTTTTATAAATCTATGTAGGTACAATACAATATTTTTCCCAAAAGTATTATCGATTCAGCGTGGTTACTATGTCAAATATAAGTCCAAGTCCATTTGCCAAAGAAGAAATTTGCTCGCTTTGACCACGCTTTTCTCCCTTTTCAACTCTCCTACCCGCACTTGTGTCTCGCTGCCAATGGCGCCGATTCCCTTGTTCACAAACTAAACTAAATTTAAGTTCAGTGCATCCTTTTCTTTCTATTTCATTAAGAAAAGGACAGAAGATAAATATTAGTTTAGTCCTGTCAAATTAAGATACTCCATAGACAGTTTAGACGTGATTAAAAAATTAGCTACTAAAAATACGTCAATTTACGTCAGGCGCTGACTAATTTGACAGGACTAAACTAATATTTATCTTCTGTCCTTTTCTTAATTAAATAGAAAGAAAAAGATGCACTGAACTTAAATTTAGTTTAGTTTGTGAACAAGGGAATCGGCGCCAATGTTTGTTCTTCGCCCGATAAGAATCTCCTTTCTTCCAACATTCTTCTCCTACTCTGGCCTTCCATACTTCTGTTCATTCTACCTTTCATATCACTGACCTGTATTATACATACTTGTTTAATAGAGGTCAGTGTTTCATATTCACATGTTCACTACACCCTTCTTTGGAACGCGCTTCCTCTTGATAACATAATTTCAATTCTCAAAAACGTTCAAAATCTAGTCGTAGTCTCATGTCGGCGACAAAACAAAGTTAGCGAAATTACAGTAGATTAGAATTTTTGACAGATTGAGACTGAGATGACTGAACGAGAATTGCCCCTCAGCCCTCAGGACGGCTACTGCAGTCGTTATGTATTTAAGAGGAAATTTCAGTTATTTTATGAATAAAGAGCGTAATAGTCATCTCAATTACCTACCTCTTTCCCAAGAATTTGTAATTTTGTACATACATATTATATAAAAAAATCAAGAAGAAAAAGAGAAGAGAGAGAGAAAGGTATTTAGGTAGGTATGTGGTGTGGTGGTGGTGGTTGTAGGTGTGTGTTTATGGTTGCTATGTCTATTGGGTTACTGCTGTCAGAGGAGTTGCGCTCTTCTCTTTTCAGCTAGGCTTGTGCAGTAATCTAAGCCTATTTATTTATTGGCTGGTCTATGAATAGAAACTGTAATAGAAATGAATGTCTCTCTCTATCGTGTTTGAACTCTCGACCTCTAGGTATTCTTAAAACAATAGGGTATAACTAAATAAAACAATACTAATGGTATAAATAAGTTTTATTTTAAACCTCAGCAGCGGAATGGTTTTGGAAAACAGGTAATAGTTGTCCTAAAAGACGTATTATTTACATGTAACTTAAAGTAGCTAGGTATATAATTAACTCATTCAAGTTATAAAGAAGAGAAGTATAAATTAAAGACAATGTAAGAAGTAAGTTAGACAATATCATGTAGGTACCTCTGCAGAATATTCTCACACAACTTTTAGGTAAGGACATACTCAGATGTGTACCTAATAAATAAAATACATTTGATATATATATACGTATCGCTCATTAATTGGAGAAACATCGATGTAACTGCAACTTTTTTTTTTACTTTTTTCCTTTCCTAACGTTCCTTTGTCATATTTAACTCATTTTTGTGTTGATGATGATGATTCTCCAAATGAGCGATATAAGTGGGTAGGTATTATCAAAAAATCATAGCAAGTGTAGGTACAGATATTTGATTGGGTTCAGTTCGGACAGTCAACATAAATATAGGAGTTGTGCTTGCTGTAGCCTTGGACTGGTTTTATCTGAATTACTAATTAAATAAAGGAGATTCCTCGACTTTAGTAGAGTATATTTCTTATAAATTAGGTGGATACTTAGACATTTAATCAGAAATAGCTACACTGTCAAATATTTAAACATTGATAATAAGTTGATTCTACGACATTAATTAAGTATATTATGTTGACCATTAATTGATACGTTACATGCAACATAGACATCAAGTATTATGCTAAAAATACCATATAAATATAAGTAAATTATGTATTTCTAATAATATATTCTAAATAACAAAACTCCATTACACCAACAACATAAGTAAATAAACTAAGTACAAAAGACTCAACAAAAATTTAAATGACTGTACCTAAACTCTTAATAATCTAAACTGTAGGTAGAACGACTTCATTATAATGCGGATAATGTTAGGTCACAGTGCACTAAACATAAGCTTAGTGCACTGTAGTTAGGTGTAGGCATGTATATACTTACACACCTACAAGTACACTAAAAGAGGCGCACACAAGTCTTACAACTCGTCTCCCAAGTTTTGTGCTAAATATGAAATCATTAATGAGTCGGGAGCGAGTTTTCTACACAATAATCATTTAAAGTTCATCATGTTTAGGGCCTGAGAATTCTTCATGGCTTATAAATCCGTTCTTGTCCTTATCTTCATGTTGGAAGATTTCCTCCACGAGTTTGTCATGGCTTTCAAGCATTTGTTTGATGTCTTCGCTCATCTCAGCGCCGTCTGAGGGAACCATCTGCTTTTTCAAGTACTCGCTGACCTGCACGACAAATAAAAAATTAGGTATTTACAAGTGCGACTTCCTATTATTAATGTTCTACAGGGTCATCTAATTTGGCATCACTGGGATAATGTACCATTTTTCCGGTATAAATCATTGATTTCCTAAAATGTAATTATTAAACAATGTTTTACTATTTATTACTTATTGGTGCACCTAGAATTCTATCCAGAATTTATACACACCAGACTAAACTAGATTTACAGAATTTTTGCTGTAACAAAGGAAAACTTGGAAAGATCTAAAATCATATTTTCTACAAATATTTAATCAGGTTATATATAAAAGTTGCATGCATTGTTATGAGAAACACAGAAATTAAACCATGACTAATCATACCTACATGGTGGCCGGTGGGCAATAAGTATACACTTTATTTTTACAATTTTATTCTAAGAAATATAAAACAATTTTTTTTTATATAGTAGATACTAGCTTCCGCCCGCTGCTTCGCCCGCGAGGAATGTCGATAAAAACTATCCTATGTCTTTCCCCGGGATGCAATCTATCTCTGCCAAATTTTATCGAAATCCGTTCAGTGGTTTAGGCGTAAAAAGGTAACATACAGACAGACAGAGTTACTTTCGAATTTATAATGTTAGTATGGATTTAGGGCCGGCAATTAAGTATGAAAAATAATTTTAGACAAATGTCCACCTCTAGCAGCATGGCAGATGTGAATGTGAACCCTTTCCATTGCGTTTTTAATGTCATTTTCACACATTTCCTGCGTTATCTCAGTGACAGTGTCTTGGATATTTTGTTTTAATTGTTGAAGGTTCATTGGCCTGTTAGCATAGACACATGTTAAATAGCCCCATAGAACAAAGACAGGAGCTATTAAATCCTGGGATCTTGGGGGCCAATCAATGTCACCGTTTCTCAAAATTAATCGACCCGGAAACGTTATTTTCAATGTCTCAATTGTGGCTCGTGCTTTAAGACATGTGGCCCCGTCTTGTTGGAACCACAAATGTTTCCTAAGCACAAATAATTCACTTGATGTAAGAAGAAATTGTTTATCATCTCACGGTACCGATCCCCATTCACTGTATAGAGACACTCATAACATTTTCAAAGAAATAAGGCCCAATTACTCCTCCTGACCAAATACATGATTGACAAACTGTTCAAATACATGACATGATTGGGGTGAGTAGAATGTTTTAATAATTAAAACACGTTGTTCAGTCGTAAAACGCTCCACAAATTTTGCCGTATCTACACAAAATCATTTTCATGAAACAATGTCATATTTGCCACCAAAACAAAATGACGGCAAAAAAAAGTTGTATACCTCCAAACCTTCAAGTTGCCCACCTTATATTACCGTTACCTAGAGAGCATGCTGTTAGGGACAATATCTACTACGTACCTACCTAATGGATAAGATGAGGCTTCAATAAAGTTTTTTTTTGTAATTTTAGATGATTATACAGGGTGAAATTTTAATCACCGTTATCCTCAAGGGGTCTTTGTACTATCATTATGAATAACTTTTACTATGGAACCAAACCTGAAATCGTGAAAAAATCAGCTGTTCCGTACATTTATGTTCGCATAACTCATCAAAATGTAGGGGACAGCTGACTTTTTTTCGCGATTTCGGATTTGGTCCCACAATAAAAGTTGTCCGTAATGATGAGTACAATGACCCCATAAGAGGATAACGGTGATTATAATTTCACCCTGTTTATCAACCAACCGAATTTTATTAAGTAGATAGGTACTTATTATTTAGTACTATCTAATATTATATCTACGTAAACCTACATAAACAGATAGGTACCTAATTAAGTTTTTTAATATCTTGATTTAAAAGACTATCCTTGGAGTTTCTAGCCCGTTCACCTCCAGAGATCTATTTTTGGAATGGGCAACTTCCTTCAAAAAATGGTTTATTTGAAAAAATGCTTTCGAGATTTTTTGAAGCTATCTACATTTCGGTAAGCTGTTAAAAAGCCTGGCATACTATACGATGCACATGCAATCCCGGTAACTTATCATTTTTGCTTATATAAGTATATAAAATATACTTATATAGGTTTAATATTACTTATTATAAAAAGTACTTAACATAAAAAGGAAAAGACATAGTAGGCACTCAGAGGTACCTACCTAAGTGCATATAGTTACAATTGACGAAATATGTAGGTTTCTATTTCCATCAATACGAGTGAATTTTAATAATTAGAGAAGCAAGTGCTGGTAGCTCGGTATTACAAAGTAAGATACTAAAAGAAGAATACATTATCTTCGAGACAGATATTTGGTTAATGTGCAACGGATACGGCAACGATAAGTTAACGGGACAGTGTTAGGACCTCCTCCAGCCCACCGTCACCTGAAGCCACGGCACTGACCTCCTCGCGCGACAGTTCTTTGTCCCCGTCGGTATCCATCGCCTGGAACGCTAACTCTATACTCACTTCTTCGCGGGAGAGCATGTTGTCGGCGTCAGCATCGATTTCTTTGAAGACGTTGGTGGTCGGGGGCGAGTCGCCGATGTTGATGAGCTCCACATCAAAGTGAAGAGTGGCATGGGGTGGGATCACGTTGCCGGCCCCTCGCTCTCCGTAGCCCAGAGAGGATGGGATGGTCAGTTTACGTTTCTCACCTGGAAATATAGAAGGCCATCATGAACAATGTGTGGAATGATTAGGACGTTGCGACATTTTCAAAATAAAAGTGATACTTTTTATCATATCTGTTTGAATTTTGATGTTAACATAAGTAATTGTTAGGGGCATTCACAGGACAGGCTGCTCAGGCAAGCCTCTAAGTATTACAAGTAAGCATTTGTAGGTATGTCTCCATACAAATACTTAGGTACTCGTAACACCTAGGTATATGTTGAGCTCTCGCTGTACAAAATGGCGGGCCAAAATGTTGCCACATTCATGGCATTCCGGTACCACGAAATAGGTATATCCAAACGACCGACAGTGAGCTTAGATATCTAATTAGCTTCCTAATTATATAAATATGCTGACTTAATATTTTATTGCTACCAGTTTTTTGTTTAAATTAGGTACAGACTTACATTAGTTATACAGTTGTTTTTTAACGTTTTTACAACATCAGTGACATTAGATCAACATTAGATTTCCAAAATGTTATGTTACTTTTAAAACTTTTGAAATTGAGTAAACATAAGACTGCATAGCCATCCAATCCCAGTAAACAGTTCAACATCGATAAATAAGTAACTAAGATTTTGCTAAGAAATACTGTTTCATTCAGATATTCAGAATTCTCTTGACTCACTAGCAGCTACAACAAGAAATTGATGAAAACAAGCTAGACCGACACGTTGCGAGGAGTGTGCAATATTATAGTCTACCTAAATATACGTCATTTATAGTGTCCCAGAATCGTTAGGTACCTACCGTAAAGCTGGCGATGGCCTGGAGTTTTCCTAAAATATAACAAGTGAATGCGTTCTACGAAAATCTCAAGAATAACGTAGTGATTAATAAATATGCTTACAGGCAACTGTCATTTGTTCGACAACTAAATCCTCGTCCCACTTCAACGGAACAAAATTGCCACACTCCTCACTGTTTTCACAATTGAAAAGATCATTATCGCCTGCCATGATCATTGCCGTGTGATCACTTTCTGAAATTTTGGCTGCTTCTTCATTGATGGCTATACAGTCATCATAGCTATTTAATCAAAAATGCTCAGATCCCTCAGGGAATACTTCCGGCAATTGAGGACTGCCTGTCTCCATAAGAGTATCAATCGTATATGCTTCCAATCCCTGGCTTGATGGTTCAGCATTAGTAACAATTGGTGTAACTTCTGTGAATACTTCTTCGGAGTATTGTGATTGCAAACTCTGTGAATCCAATATCTGATGGGACGGCCCCTCACCGAATTCAGTATTCCTAAATTGGTTGTAGTCAAAATAAATATTTTCTTCCAAAACATTCTCAAACATGTTTTCATCAAATTCAAGTGGGTCCTTGTCATCTAAAATGGGACGTTGTGATAAACCTATCGAATCTTGCTCTATGGAAGAGGGTAATATGTTTTCAACAGGGTCATCAGTAATAGTGGAAAGAACTGGATCATTTCTGCTACATAGATTCGGTGATGTTAAATTTACATTTATCTGATTTTGTAAATTAGCGGCAGCTTGTTCATTAGCTGTGAATACTCTTACGTTCGCAGACTTCTTGTCTTTGTTGCTAACATCGTTATTGAGGATCCACTCAATATTATGAATGTTGTATCCCCAATCTGAGCTCTCGTTTTCCTTTATCCAAGTATTAATCGCTGATCTTATGAGATTAATTTTATACGAGTCTACTTCGACTCTTTTAACAATTACGTCGAAATCCAATACGTTTCTGAATAATTCTTTGAAATCATTGAAGGTTGTTATAAGAACGGGATGACTAATGAGTATTTTTTTTGGTGGCCCAAAATCCATAAAAACATTGACTAGCTCCAACGAAAGCTCTTGTATTGTTAGACTCTTGTGTATTGGTTTTAAATGGAGATACTTAGTGAACGCGTCCTCGTAAGCCAATACGTTATTGAATGTGAAATCTGGGTCGAGAGTTATGGGTACAAAATCTAGACTAAATTTAACACTTGGCCTGTTTTCTCCTATACAAACAGGACAAATTTTGCTCAGACATTCTATTGTATTTCGGTTTACCAAGTACTTTTTTTGCAGTATTTGCATGAGACTTGGTGCGTCAGGATGGCAATGCTCTTTATGACCTTCCCAAACTATATCAAATGAATCCTCCCAAGGTACAATTATTTTATCTGTTCCACAAATAGTTTTTATTAAGTGTTGTTTGCCATTAATAAAGGCTATTTTGAAATCTTCAAGATCGATTTTTAATGCCATGTGGTCGGTCTGATGGGCCTCAAATATAGCGCCTTCTTTTTTTATCCTTTGCATCACAATATTTATAAAATCTTGACTCGCCATGTTGCACATGAAACCTTGGTAATGTTCTGATTGATATGTTTGTGGAAGTTCGGTATAATAAGAAATTTTCATATTTAATAAAACAGTATCGTTGATGTCTTTATCTCCGAAATAGGCTATACTGTTTATTTTGGATGCCGCCATTTTATGTAAACGACACCGTGTCTGGTCGGGTAACGGATAGGATAGGAAACCAAAACAAACAACACTGTTCACAACTACATTATTATTCACAGCACAAATGCACTTCACGGCTCACTCCTACCTACTAATGATACCTACACAAGTTCTGAATGTTACATGGAATAAAAGATGCGAAATTTAATTACAGTCCAGATTTTACAAGAATTTAGCTGTAACTTTTATTACGCATGCATCGAAGGTGAGCGATCCCAACAAGACTGCTGCGCGGAGTTGTCGACTCTCGCACGCGTACCCCTGTCCCGCGCTCCCACGCCATTGACTACTAGTGCGCAGGCCTGCGTCTTCCACACCCAAAACACGATGAAATTGGTGGGCGGGAAAATTGTGCAGAAGCTGAATGCTAAGCAAGCGGCCCTACCTTCAGCCTTGTTCTACTGATTTTGTAACATCATGTACAAAGGTTCGACCCCCGCACGGATTCTGACAGAGTCTGTGGCATTTTTATTTGATAGTGCAAAATAAATACGGTGTAAGTTCCTATGGTACCTAGTGTTAAATGTTAGGTACTCACCAACACACATGTCGAGGAGGCCCTGGTCCCATCCCTTGATCACCTGGCCGACGCCGATCTGGAAGGTGAAGGGTTGATCGCGGTCATAGCTGGAACAAACAATAACTTTCTATTAGTTTTTCATGCATTCCTATAAGGTTTTTGGTTTGGAATTTATAACTTTGTTTGGTGGATTTAATTTTTTTGCGCAAAGGTGTAGACACTGACAGTTTAAGGGTTGATAAACAGAAAGCTCCTTGTGACACAACACAAACAATGTCTCTTAAAATAAAGTTTTGATCTTAATAAGGTAGGTAACGTACGTAATCTGTTGGAGCTTATGATGTAGTGTCGAAAGTTCTAAGCTCCTGAGTGGTTTTTAGCTTACATTCTCTATAACATAAATGAAACGTGAGTGCCATCAGTCCATTATGAACTGATGGTGAGGGGATTAACGCACTGCAGCGGACCAGTCTGATAAAACCATTAGAGTGCATTCGACTACGCTGCGTAGCGTATCGTAGCGGTTCGTAGCGTTTTATAGCACGTAGCTTGGAAAAGGTTTTTTCAAACTTCTGATA
This sequence comes from Gortyna flavago, assembly GCA_963669345.1. NCBI lineage: Eukaryota > Metazoa > Arthropoda > Insecta > Lepidoptera > Noctuidae > Gortyna > Gortyna flavago. The sequence continues at coordinate 17,802,404 of OY770125.1, forward strand.
ATGTAACCTCTGTACTCAACCTAAAAAAAGTTGAATTTAAAGTTTACCGCGTAGTTTAGACACCAGTCTGCTAATTGTAAGCTCTGAATAATGGCAATTTAAGATTCGCAAAATGACTATCATACTCCTTCAGCGTACCTACATAAAGATGTTTCACTTTTCTTATAAGATAATATTTCGTTAAAAAGTCGAAAACATCGACGGTTCCCTCTGTTGTTCCGTAGCGGAACTTGGTGTGAACATACAAGTTCCGCTATCCAACGCTAGCAGGCGCTGTTTGTGCGACAAAGTAAAATTCTCGAAAGTATTTCATTTGTCATTGCAACGTGTTAAATATTTGGGAAGCGGTACATTTCGCCAGTTATGTTCCAGTCGCACGAAATGGGGGGCGAACATTTTGCAAAACAACATTGCGTTTCTGTTAATCTCATATGTAGATATCTATCTAATAGTACCTACCTACATACCTATCTAACTGACAGACACTATATTACGGAACTTTGAAATAATGTAGGTAAGTAAACCTAGAGGTTTACCTACATTATTTCAAAGTTCTTTAATTTGACTGTCTTGCAAACTCTAGTACCGTGGTTGTACACAAATATTATGTTTTTGTTGCGTTTGGACCTATGCCATCCATCAGCAGTCTAAACCACTAGAACACACTGGTATAATTGACTTATAATAATTAACGTAGGCAATAAGGCTGCCAGGCACAAATGGGACAGTATCTACAGGCTATACAAAAAAGTTTGAAACCTTGAGGAGGCTAGGCTTTTGCGGAAATGTAAGCGGATATTATAGGAAACCAAGCCAAGAAGGCTAAAATATCTCATCTTATGTAATCGTATGAACTGCTTAGCGCATCACGGTAGGTATGGTCAAATTCAGGAATACAATAGATGTCTAATTATGATAAAAATGTGTTTTTATGCTGTATCTCTGATCAGTAGGCCAGCAATTTGTACATATAAGTATGGACAAGAGGACATTCTATCTATGTACGCACGACACATAGGTATTATATGAACGTTGTCGAGGCGAATTGTCCATATATTTGGCCAATGTGACCGGAGTATCAGATAAATCGGCCCGTACGTAGAACAACACATAGGCCTTTGTTCGCAAGTCCAGTTTGGTGTATCCATTACGGTTTATCATGGTATACAAGTAGAGCAAAGCAAAATCATGATCCGATCGGAATTACAAACTCAATTTTAATTAGTGGATATACGTTTTTATGTAACTTTTTAGACCTTTGTATCCAGAATCGGTTCAATCATTTCGAAAAACAATGGCTTGAAAGTTTGTATGAAATGCCGTAGACGTAAACGCTCTTATTAGAGCGTAAAAAAGTATTTCTTTGTACTTACCTATTTTTATACCAATTAAAAAATATTCCAATAACTATAAAGATTTTTGCAGTGAAAACTTCAATATTTTTTCTAGTTTGCGAATGAATAAATTCGAGTGGAGTATAACAGTTATTCAGCTATTTTTTATTTACTACAAACGCTTCTCGAAATATGCAATTTCAGACGTGTATTATTGAGTTTTTATGAGAAATTAATATACTTCATGAATTTTGTTGGACTATTACTTTTATAAGAGCCATTTACTTGGTGGTAAGTCTTGCACAAACAAGAAATATAATTATTTTATGCACCTCTACTTGGTAACGAAACATAAGTACGAATATATTGTTTTGATAAACAAATGCGTTAGCAGTGGTGGTCCACTCATTTACGAGAACCTACGATGCTTCTAACCCTACCAGGCGCTACTTTGCGTAAATTAAATCATCACCACTGTTTTCAAAGCGGTGATGGGAAACATCGTGAGAAAACCGGCCATGTCCTAGAACCAAAAAAACAACATCTAAGTACAACCAGCACTGGGTCCGCGTGGTGAATTATGGCTCGCTCCCTCTTACAGAGAGGTGGTTTGTGTACCAGCGGTGGGGGCATTATAGACTGATTATGCTAAACAAATGAACAACCAGTGCCTATATTCATTGCCTTAGACAAACCCCTCATTTTACATTGTTAATCATTTGTTAGGAAACGTTAAATAGAATTTGTGCAGACAATCAGACATAACAATCCTTATAATTATTCGATATTGTAAATGTTACATCCATTCTCTTTTTAAGTAGGTATGTCAGTTAAATTTGTTTTGAATGTTTTATTCGTCTTTTATAGTTTTCGATTAATTGGTATAATAACGCTTGGGTATACATTACCAGTGGACAGCGATGCGGAGGAATATTTCGACGCAATATTTTAGTTCATTAATAGTTTTAGTTAGATAACGCTATTATTATTATTTATGAGCATATGCAAAGTAATTGCTTTATTAATTATTAGCTGCTTCTTTTAAAAGTAAGATCTTTGAAAGTAAAAGATGATTTAATAATTTTGCAATGAAAGTTTCGTAAAAGCAAACTAATTTGAATGCTAAATTATAATGCTATTACATTATGTGTGTTTGTTTGATAACGAATTACAATTAAACGTACCTAGTGTTAGACGCCTCGATTAGATGAAATTCCGGGCTTTGAGTTCAGAACGAGCACTCGTGTAATATGTCGTTCAGTGACGACATGAAAGCAATCTGTATGTGTTATCATATGCGATTACACTTTCAGCCTGCTCTAACAAAATGCCATTTGGGAATTCGTCATCCTATTATACACGTAAAAGGAGGCTCGTTGCAGTTGCACGTGAATGTGTCATGGCAAAGGCTAAGCGGCTAAACCGATTGTTTATCATTGGTTGTATTGTCTAACTGGCCTATAGCAATGCGGCATCCGCAATGTCATACGATACAGTGACATTTTCCACTCTGTTAACATAATCTCTATTTAGTCGCTTCTTGTATCTAGTCCCGGGTCCATCAAATTAGAATAGGTATGATCTGTGTTTATACATAGATTTCATATTCTTCTTCTTAGCATGTCGATGGCAATCTATGCTGATACTATAAAATCATCTGCCTAGCCTTTTTCCCAACTATCTTGGGGTCGGCTTCCAGTCTAACCGGATGCAGCTGAATACCAGTATTTTACATGGAGCGACTGCCTATCTGACCTCCACGACCCAGTTACTGGGTAATACGATAGGTACCCCTTGGTAAGACTGGTTGTTAAGACTTTCGAGCTTCTGACGACCCGTAACGACTGTCAAAGATCCTCAAATGACAGCCGGGACCAACGGCTTAACGTGCTTTCCGAGGCACGGAGGGGTCTTGGTATGTAAAGATGGTCACCCATCCACGGACCAACCGCAGCTTAACCTGATCGATCGACCCGTGCGGCTGTTATTACTTAGCCACAAACATTATAAGTCCATGGCCACAAGCCCCTCATTGCTGATACTATATGTGACCTAGAATTTGGCTACGAGCTTGGCACCTTTAGTAGCGTCCATCAACTCCTGTAGCGTGCAGAGAACAGGACACGCTGGACAACTTTGTATTTTTAAAGTTTAGATTTTTAAGTTTTAGCCTTTAGTTATTTTTCAATTCATTTGGTGTGTGTTTGCAAACCACTATTGTATTGGGGTCATCCTGTAAATATAGTGCGTGTAAGTTTAATAAATAAATCACCAACACTTGCCCTCCTTTTACATAAATATTGCTTGACCCTCTACCGCCTCGCCACCTTCAATATAATATATTCCATGAACGACTCTTCGCCTACTCAGTTACTCAGGTACAGATTACCAAAATCATGCTATTAGTTATTCTGTGCCAAAGTGCAAGTTTAATTATTACTCAACAAACTTTACACAAACAACTTTGTTATAAAATTTTCCTTTATCAGTTAATTAAAATGATGCACGCATATTTCACAAAGGCTCATTAGCAGGAAGGCCGTGAGCGTCATTATGATTATAAACCCTGGAGTTAAGCCTCTTTGTGGCACTGCATATTTCATTATTGATTTGCTTTGAACAGAGCCTACTGCAGTACTTGCTTATATGCTTTTCTACTAAATTTGAAGTTACCAACGCGATCAGTTCGTGTCGTAGGAAATTTTGCCCTAAGTACGGAATGAATACAAACCAAGCATCTCCGTTCTGAACTACCATGTAGACGATCAGTTTTCGATAATCCAACTGCAAGCATATGTCGCTTAGTTGCAATGACTGAAATTCAAGTGACTGCATCCTAACCTTTAGCTTGTTCTAGCTGGTTGTTTAGTAGCGGTATTCTTACTAAGTATGTCATCACATCACCCTCTAGCCTTTTCTCAATTATGGTGGGTCGGATTCCAGTCAAACTGGATGCAGCTGAATAAGTACTTTACATGGAGCGACTGCCTATCTGACCTCCACAACCCAGTTGCTGGGTAATACGATACCCTTTGGTAAGACTGTCAGACTTTCGGGCTTCTGACGACCCGTAACGACTGTCAAAGACCCACGAATTACAGCCGGGACCAACGGTATAACGTGCTTTCCGAGGCACGTAGGGGTCTTGGTATGTAAAGATGGTCACCCATCCACGGACGACGACGGGATCGATTCGAGCGGCTGTCATTACTTAGCCACAAGCCCCTCTTGTACCTACTACGTATAAAGTAAGTAGGTATACACTAGAATATGTTTACGGATAGAAAACGTCTCAGAAAACACTCACATGAATGTTTTGGTTCTCAAAGTACTTGTTTCTCCAATGTTATTCAACATATATGATTGCGTTAATGAACGTATCAGTTTTCCTCAAGGAAAGCGTAAGGTTTGTTGTTAATTCAGTTTTTACCACCAACCTCTATAATTGAGACTTAGTTAATCTAGTTTCTGATTTAATAAACGTTTTTATGCGAAACTTTCCAACAGTTACTTATTGCCGAAGAATGAATTAAATTTCATTCGACTTGGAAAGCTAAAGCTCGATGATTTTATAAGTAGGTATAAATAGGTTGGTACTTATGTTTTTTTTTTATATATAATGGCATCTCGCAGTTCATCCTTTATGAGGATGGCTACTGCTTAACCGGACTTTCCTGTGGATGCCTCGAATTAAGGCCTCCAGCCAGGGCAAACAATAACTTAAAAACTAAGCGACAGCGCTAAGGGTAACCCCCTGCGGGGTTCGGACCTCGGCTCAGGGCGTCGCTGGAAGAGGACAGCAAGGGACAGGCTGGATCGGTATTATTATTAATATTTTGGGGCGAATTTAAAACTACAGGCTCAGCTGAGCGGGCTGGCTCGAGCAAGGGTCGGGGCGGGCACGGTGATGGTGCGGGGCGTCACGACGGGCCTCGACGGCGAGGACGGAAGGACGGATGTCTGGGCTTATACTGTCGTCTGATAGTGCTTGTGGCCTTAGTGCTCTCCTGGAGGAGGGTAGCGGCGTCGTCGGGGATAGTGAGGGTATGCCTTGGTCGGCGAATCCTACTTATGCGGGAGGGAGTGTATCGGGAGGCCGCCGCAATCAGGGGATTGGGGTGCTTTATGGCAGAGTCAAAGAAGCGCTTGGAGAGGCGTTTCATGAACTGCTGGATGGTGGGGATTCTGAGATCTAGGTGCAGATTCACATTTCGGACATAGAAGGGGGCTCCCGTGACCTTTCGGAGGAAACTGTTCTGGAGGGTTTGCATTTTATGCAGAAGTCGCGGCTTGGCGTGTGCGAAGACTACGCAAGCATAGGTCATGATGGGACGGATGACCGCGGTGTAGAGGCGCAATTTGCACTTTAGTGACAATTTGCTGCGGGCAGTTATCATGGAGTGGAGCCTACCGAGAGCCTACCGGATCTTTATGTGCTCGTTGAAGGTGAGGTTGTGGTCTAGGATGACACCTAAGTATTTGGCTCTCTTTCCCCAGGGGATCGGCTTGCCATACATAGAGATCGGGCGCGGGAGGGGGGGGGGGGGGGGCGTTTGCGCGGTCTCGAGAAGATGACCGCCTGACTCTTATCGGGGTTGACCTCGATTCTCCATTTCCGGAACCAATCGCTCAAGGCGCTTGCAGAGGTTTGGAGGTTTCGAGCTATGGATGACTGGTTGGCACCCGAACAGTAAATGGCAGTGTCGTCGGCGAAGAGCGCCAACTGTGCCTTTTTACTGTTCGGGATGTCACTAGAGAACAGGGTGAAAATTAGGGGGGATAGAACGGAGCCCTGGGGGACTCCGGCGCGGATGGGGTGAGGGGGAGAGAGAGCGCCCTCGATACGGTAGCGGAAAGTGCGGTCCGACAGAAAATCTCGTAAGATGAGCACGAGACGGTCTGGCACACTTAGCAGGTACAGCTTATATAATAAGCCATTGCGCCAGACCTTGTCGAACGCCTTCGCTATATCGAAGAACAGGACGCCTGTCGAAGCACCTCGCTGATAAGCAGCGCTAATGTGCTCGACTATGCGGTGGAGCTGGTGGATGCACGAATGTTTGGTGCGAAAACCGAACTGTTCGGGGCGGATGAGGCTCTTTGCTTCGGCATAGTCCTTGAGGCGCTTATAAATAAGCCTCTCGTAGACTTTACCGAAAACATTGAGCAGACTGATGGGGGGTACTTATGTATTGGGTAAGCCATAAATATAATTTCTACAACGTGCCCAAGCGAAGACGACAAGACGAACTAGGTAGGTACCTAACTAACGTTATAAAAGAGATTGGCCGACAAGTTCTGCAAAAAGACGCAAAATGTGGACAGCATAATTGAGAAAGGCATTTCCCAAGCCATAGGACAGTATGGGCTGATGCAATATAGACAAGACACGTAGTAATATCTACCTTTTACAAGTTTTCGTATAAGACAAGATCCCAGCTCGTAGTTTGTATTAAAGTTGTACTTAGAAAAGTACTCCTGATGTCTCACGGAGAACAATAAGTATTAAATAAGACACAGCAATTTAAGTTATTATGATTTATCCGTTCATCTCCGATCATATTTCAAATAGTTGCAGCTGCGGTGGATATTTTTAACTGGAATGCTTTTCCGTTTCATTATTATTAATTTCTTTGGATGACAAAGAAAAGAGAAGTTTGATTTAATTTGCATTATTATTCAGTTTTTTTTTTTGTTCGGCCCTTTATTATAGAATCGCTTGAAGTAACTTGTAGTTAAATGTACATATCTATACATACGATTCCGAAGACACTTTCTTAAGTGGCAACCTGTCCAGTTTCACTTTCACTCAACATCACATGTCCTGCGGTTGCGCAACAACCAATGATGTGTTCAATCATTAACTACATAGGTACTCGTAATTATAAGGTATGCAGTGTAGATATCACGAATTAAAATTAATTTATGTTAGTATTAGACTGCCATCAGACGGACTGCAACGCAGCAACCGCGCGCAGTCGCTATATTCAACTGCATGAAGTTGCACGTTCGACTTCGTTCAATCATGATATCAACTTTACGCGGTCGGCTACTTGTAGTGTCGACGCACGCTGTCCATTGCTAACCGCATACAGTTAGTGTGCAGTTAGTCAAGGAGCATAACTGCACAATGCACACTATAACACGACTGTAGACGACCGCGTAAAGTTGAATTCACGACTGTACGCAGTTAATATCGACTTCACACGACCGCAGCCGACCGCGTGAAGTTGATACCATGACTGAACGAAGTCGAAAGTACCTACAACTGCATGCAGTTGAAATCGACTGAGTGCGGTTGCTGTTGTCTGATGGCAGCCTTAGCCGAACGATTTATATAGAACTACTGAAGTTTATTAAACCTGTCTGGATATTTTTTATTATACATGCTTAATGAACACTTATCCATGTTTAATTTACGTTTTAATCTTGTTGGTAGATCGTTGAGTTGGGAGTGTTATTTTCGAGAGACATAATATCGTCGGTTCAAAGGTAAATCTCAGTAAGTGGCATAATTGACTAATGGAGATAATTAAGATGTTGCGTTTTTTTTGTCTGAAAAATCAATAGAATGATAACAGGTACTCAAACTTTCTGTGAACATGTGAAAGTTAGTATTATAATTTTAATTTATCGAAGTTTTAATTTATTCAATCCTTAAATCACAATAAAATAGGTATAATAAGCAAATAATAACTAATTAATAAACAATAAATTGAAATCCTAACTTGACTAAAACTATAGAGAAACAATTTTTTTTAATTTTTCGTAGATTTTCTCTTTAAATAAGCAAAAGTAGCAAAATATCATTTTGGGTCAAAATGTCGCTTGAGTGTTAAACCTTTGAACCGACGATATAGAAATGATTTTATTATCCAAAAATACAATGTCAACAATGAAGAGTTCCGTAGTTGGGATTGGGACAACAAAATGATCCTATGGGCTACCTTTTTTTTTCTTTGAAGGTACGAAACCCTAAAAAGCTCATCAAAATCTGTGAAGTTTTACCAATAAGGTAAAGATTATAGTAGACATTATAACTAGTTAAATACAGTCACTACGTAGGCAGCTATGAGATACGATATGTGGTGAGCTGACAGCTATTACGTAGACACCCCCTCGCTCCCCTACTTGCAAGTCAACTACTAATCAAACATTCCTGCTGTAAAATAATGCAAAGAAATATGAAACTTGAGGGGGATTTTTGTCAGGCGGATAGCGTAGCTAGTACTGAAAAACCTCCTATAGAAATTATAATTATTGCGTTCAAAATCAAAGTCATCAAAATCAAAATATTTTATTTCACATAAACTTATATGGGCACTTATGAAACGTCAGAAGCTAGGTGCTGAAGCTAGGTGGTGAAACTAGCTATGTTCATAGATATTGCCGTTACATGGAAATTTAAACCAAATTCTGTACGGATCGTTCCTAGAATCATTTAAATATCCATAACTTTTTTTTCAGATTGCAGAATTTGGAAACATAATCAATGTTTCCAAAGGGTTTTGAAGGTCCGTGGCATGCCTAAATAACCGCCATTTTCTTTTTTCAAAATTACGTCATCGCATGTAGTGTCCGATATAAATTGATAGCTGACATTCATGTATGCAGAAAACCAAACCCCATAAAGTGTCACATTTCCGAAATAATAACGTTCAAAGTTGATTTTCGAAACTCCTACGTGGTTTTTTCATCTTCTTTATTTATGTTGTCGAATGAGTGTAGTTTAGTAGTGTAGTGTATTAGTGTTGTTTATAGTGTGACTCAGTTTTAGCTAAGGTAGGTCTTAGCATTAATTTAGTTTATTATTAAAGTTTTTACCCGGCATCCATTATGAATTCCAAAAAACCCCCTGACCCTCCTGATCCCTTTGATTACATTCCAATGTTAACAGTTTCCCTCCCCGATGACAATGTGATAAATAATTCAATGGATACCGAATCTGCAAGTAGGAAAAGAATGGCTTCTTCTTCTCCGACTACTGTAGCGAACCCCCCAAAATTAACCAAAAAAGAAATGGGAAGACAGTCTTATACGATAAGGGATAATCCGCCATATGTTGTACACGTTTCTTTAAAAGACGGCGAGACCCCTGGTACTGTTCTACATCCGGTTAAATTTGGAATGTTTTTGACGCAAAACAACTACAGCAATATTCTCCTGGGTAGTGTCAAACGTCTAGGAAGAAACAAAGTTTCAGTTGAGTTTAAGTCGCACCAGGATGCAAACAGCTTCTTGATAAGTCATACATTAGCTCAGAATAACTTCATTGCTACAATTCCCCAGTTCAATATTACTCGTTTGGGTCTTGTTAGAGACGTACCATCAGAATGGACAGAGGATGAGGTTATTGAAAATATTAAGGTTCCTGTTGGATGCGGCCCCGTTATAAAGGCAAGGAGAATGAGCCGAAAGGTGACTACACTGGGTGTTACGGAGTGGAAACCCACTCAAACCGTTGTTCTAACTTTTGATGGGCAAGTCTTACCTAATCGTGTTTATTGTTTTTACTCTGCCCTTTCAGTCGAGAGGTACATGTACCCAACTATTCAATGTTTCAACTGTTGTCGTTTCGGTCACACACGTACAGTATGTCGCTCAAAACCCCGCTGCTTTAAATGTGGTCAAGACCACCCAGGTGATGGATGCCAAGTTCCCACTGATTGTGCCATTTGTGTATCTTGTTCTGGCAATCATTATGCTAATGATAAGGCTTGTCCTGAGCTTGGTCGGCAGAAGGGCATTAAAGCTCTTATGGCTGAGAAATCTGTCTCCTATGCGGAAGCAAGTCAGGTTTTCCCTCCAGTTTCAAGATCGTATGCTGAAGTGGCTAGACCATCCCAAAAATTAAAACCAATACCTAGGTCACCCCAGCATCCCAGTTCTGCTCCCCAAACAACAAAATCATACCGTAAAACGGTTTTTCTAAAACCCAAATCTCATGCCCCTCTTTCACCTAGCTATGACAAGCAGGCTCATCAAGCCCTTATTCAGGATTATTCCTTTTCTCCCTCCCAAAATGGCTGTGCTTTCCCCACGGAAGGTACTAGTAATCCTGATAAGTCTGAAAATATTCTTAATATTATAGCCAATATACTAATAACTGTATTAGCTAATCCTGCACAATCGTTACCTGACCACGTTGCCAGCAAACTGTCATCCATTGTTAACTATATTAATAATGTTCCACCCGCTGACATTCCTTCAATGGAACGTGAGGAGTATTACTCCCAGGAAACCTGACCTACTCTTTGTCATTAATAAATACAAACCATCGATCTGCAGCATTGCTGAGACATGGCTTCGTTCTGATAGTAATTTCAGGATACCGTGTTTCAGTTGTGTTCGCCATGACAGACCAGATGGATATGGAGGATGTGCTTTGTTCATTAATAACAAAGTACCATTCTCCCCAATTCCTCTACCCTTCATTGGTGACAACATCAATGTTGTTGCTGTTAAGGCTGAGAATATAAATATCTTTAGTTTTTATATTGCACACCCACAAATTGAAGATCTTATTACAGTTAAAAGTTTGCTGAGTAGTATACAAGGTCCATTACTTATTATGGGAGATTTTAATGGCCATCATTATAGATGGGGTTCAGAAAACTGTGACAACTTTGGTATAGGCCTAGTGGATATATTAGATGAACTAAACCTATGTGTTATTAATAATGGCAGTCCCACACGTAGGTCTGCGCCAGGGCAGAACAGCAGCTGTGTTGATTTAACATTCTGTTCGTCTAGTATAGCCAGCCTTTTTAATTGGAGTCGCTTGAATATGACTTATGGGAGTGATCACTATCCCATCATGGTTGAAATACCTTCCAAGACTATCCCTGACAAAATTTCCCCTCCTTTGTTGAAATACCAGCTGAACTCAGTAGATTGGGAGCTCTACTCCAAAATTTTAGACTTACGTGTCTCTTCTCTTCCATCCATTAACACTGATTCCATGCAGGAATGCTTTTCGTCATTTTCCCACACAATATCCTCTACAGCAGATGATTGCTTCCCTTCAAAAAAAGCGCCATCGGGCAAAATTCCATCCCCGCCATGGTGGGATAGGGAATGCTCTGCTGTGATCAGGGCCAGGAATGAGGCTGAAATGAAATTCAACTCTGACATGAACCTGGATAACATCATTGCCTTTCAACATATCTTGGCTAAGACCAAAAAATTACTTAAGAATAAAAAGAGAGAAGGTTGGCGGAAATATTGTGGCTCGCTGAATCCATCCACTCCGGTGTCGGCCGTGTGGTGTAAGCTGAAGTCGTTCAGGATTAGTTTGAGACCCCCTTCCGGGACCATAATATCTGAGGAACTGGGTAACCAGTTTCTCTCTAAACTGGCTCCAGTCTATGTTCCTAATTTGGATGAGTGTGTCGCTACGGACTCCTGGCTAGCATCAGACGACCCTCTGGATAAGCCATTTATTCTGGATGAGCTTAGATCGGTCCTCGCCCATGTAAAGGATTCTGCTCCTGGAGTGGATGGATTCCCTTACTCCTTCATTACAAAAGCGGGTGATAAGACCCATCAATATTATCTGGACTTGGCCAATTATTGTTTTTCTTCCGGTTATATTCCTCCTGATTGGAAGGTTCAAGTGGTAATTCCTATATTAAAACATGGCAAAGATCCTAGTGATCATTGTTCTTACAGGCCGATTGCTTTATCGTCCATACTTATTAAGCTTCTAGAACACTTGATAAAAAACCGTCTTGAATGGTTTGTAGAAAGCAGGAAACTGCTCCCAACGACTCAATTCGGTTTCAGGAAAGGTCTGGGCACAGCTGATAGTGTGGGGACTCTCACATCAGAGATCCGACTGGCCCTTAGCAGGAATGAGTCTGTGGTTGCAGTTTTCTTAGATATTTCAGCAGCCTATGATTCTGTTCTCCTCCCAGTTCTCAGGCAGAAGATGAAAAAACTGAGAATCCCGGCTAGGATTCGTCAAATCATATTCAGCATTTTTTTAGAACGTCGTGTTAAACTCAGGATTCCCGGGGAGAACTCTGAGCCGAGGTCGGTTTGGAGAGGTCTACCTCAGGGATCCGTGCTTAGTCCCCCCTTATATAACATTTATACTTCTGATCTTCCTTCTTGTTTAAATTTTAACTGTAATAGTCTTCAGTATGCAGACGATATTGCGTTATTGGTCTCTGGCACTTCTATCCAGGATGCAGCTCAGTCCATTAATATATCTTTGTCCTCGTTAAACCAATGGCTTTTAGATCACGGGTTATCTTTAAGTGCTCCAAAAAGTTCAGCAGTTGTCTTCACTCGTAAACGCCTTATTCCCATAGTCGACATTAATATTGACGGCCAAGCAATTCCAATCCAGGAGAAAGCCAGGTTCCTGGGGGTTACCCTGGATTCTAAATTGTCGGGAGTGGACCACATTAGTAATACGGTTAAAAAATGTGAGCGCTCGGTCTCAGTCCTTAAGGCTTTGGCAGGTGTCTGGTGGGGTGCTCACCCATACACCTTAAAACTGGTCTATAATGCGCTGGTTAGAAGCGTGCTAGATTACTGCAGTTACTTAATTGAGCCGTGTAACAAAGATGCTCTGCGTAGACTGGATTCTGTCCAGGCTAAATGTCTGAGGACAGTGACTGGTGCCATGAAATCCTCCCCCATAAACGCTCTCCAGGTAGAATGCGCAGAACCCCCTCTTAACCTTCGTAGACAATTCTTAGCAGACCGTTTCTTGTCAAAAGTTTTCTCCCTTTCGTCCCATCCTTTACTCCCCATTTTAGATGAAATCTACCTCTCTCTTAACGTGTCTTCCTACTGGAATAATAAGTCTATTCCATTGATGAATAGATACAGAGAGCTTAAACACCTCTCTTCACCTGTTTGTCAACACCCCACTCTTCCGGTCTTTTCCGCCGCATATGAGGTGATTAATTTCAGGCCAAAGGTTGTTTTGGGACTTGGTATCTCCAAAAACTCCCAGGACGTAAAAGACGACTTCGATCGGGCCATTAAAAGATACTGGGAGGGTTGGAATTTGTTTTATACGGACGCATCCAAACTATCTTCAACAGGATGTACAGGTGTTTCTGCGTATTTTCAAAACTCAAAAATAGCCCTCTTATTCCAATGTCCACCAGAGACCTCAGTATTTACAGGGGAATGCATCGGTATCCTAGAAGCCATCAATTTCATTCTAACTCATAACATAAAAAATGCAGTAATTTTCTCAGATTCGCGCAGTAGTATTCAAGCTTTAGCTCAAAACCAACTTAAATCTAAAATTCACAGTAAAATCATTTTTGATATCCTGAATTTACTGTTTACTTGTTCGAACAACGGTTTAAACATTGAAATAGCTTGGGTTCCCAGTCACTCCGGCATAGGTGGCAACGAGTGTGCCGACTCACTGGCAAAATTTGCTACATCTAACCCGGTGGATCGGAAACACTACGTGGTGCATAGCTATGACTTACGGACTGACACCAAACATAAGCTGTACAACTCGTGGTCAGCTGTGTGGCAGGCTAATTCGAAGCGCAAGGGTGCGTACTACGCCAGTATTCAACCCGACATCCAGCGGAAACCTTGGTTTTTTAAATGTCCAAAATTATCCAGAAGAACTGTTGCAACTTTGAGTAGACTGAGACTTGGTCACTGCTGCAGTCCAGTATTTTTAAATAAGATCCGTGTTCGTGACAGTTCCTTGTGCGAATGCGGTCTAGATGATGGTACCCTGGACCACATCTTTTTCTCTTGCTCTTTAAATTCCCAATCTTTTGACTTGTATAATAAGCTTTCCAAAATTAAAATCCCTCTTCCCACTAACTTCCATGCCCTCTTGAATAATTTTTCTCCGAAACTTATTCACATCTTGTCAACTTTTTTAAACTTAAATAAAATCAAACTTTAGGTTGGTCTGTAGTAATAATAACTTTGTAAATATATAATAATATAGATTTGTGGTGTTTTAAATGTATATAATAATATATTCTTCTTTTTTCTTCGTCTTTTTAGCTACTAATATTTATTACTAGTAAACACCACGGAGTGCAAAGTTCGACGGCTCACCTCGCTCTACTGCCGTCATCACTTGACATTGGCAGAATAGTCGACATCGGCTCAGTTGCCAAAACAAAAAAAAAAAAAAAAAAAAAAACGTTCAAAGTTGAAAGTGACATCCATATTTTTAGTAGCCACCATTTTGAAAAAAAAAACATAATGGCGGACAGGTAGGTATGCAAGGGTCCATAATTATAAAAATATTCAATCCCCTTTGCAATGTATGTTTACTAAGTACAGATAGGATGATGTTGACCTGACCACAGATTAGTAATCTGTGACCAATTCAATAAAAGTGGATATGAAATGATTACCAGTTTTATCACGAGAAGATTCTCGTGGTTCTATGTATAGCTTAGTATCGTACTTACTGTACACAAATTACGTACGTTGCGTCATGGACTTGTTAGTGAAATCGTTGGCGTCGCATCCAACTTAACTGGTAACAGGTATTTACGCATTCCCACGTTATTTTATATGAATCACAATGATTTGTGAAAGTATATAGGTTTCACATGACAATTATAGTACTTATTTACGCCCTCGATAGCTTTCGTTAAACAGCAATCAGCGGAACAGTATTTTTATAACATACAGCGGCAGGGCAGTCCGCAAATTCAATTTTTTTATTTGCAATTGCTGGTCATTCAGGGCTGATCAACACTTAACTGCCTCGGCTTATTTTTAATTACTTTATTTTTGGATTGTCTTATGCCCAAAATATTTGAGGCCAATTCTAACTTAGGAGTTGTATTACAGATTATAATGATTTTAATTCTGTAAAGCTGGTATTTGTTGTGGTCGCGAATCTTATTTGTATGAAAAACAACCTGTCACTATCTTTTAAATTGCAATAAACGTAAGTTACTCCTAAGTTTAGATGTTTTTCAATCCTTGGTGTACAGAATCAATTATCTGCGATCGAGTGAAAATGGCTTTAGTAAGTTTTTCCGCCTCTGTATACACGGTTAGCCGGCGGGTAAGCGTGGCGAACTGTCTGAAGGTACAGACGCCAGTACATCAACAGAAAGTAAAGTCTAAAGTATAAGGTTCAAAGTTGATTGGGAAAATTTGACAGTTTCGGGTAGGTTGATGTGCTGGCGTCTGTACTGTCACTATCCTTGGAACTTTTATAACTTTTAATCCACCTCGCCGTAGTTTCCAACATATTTATGTAACCCACAAGGGATCATAAACCTGGGATAAAGGATTTATTTTTGCAATTCTTTTTAAAAAACACTTCCTTTTCGAATCAATAAACTTTTTATTTGATTTTTTTTAGCAGCTTTTGTCGGGTGGCTTTGCTTTTCTGACTAGGTACTCGTAACTGGCCTCTGATGTCCGTTGAAAACAAAAGCCAGTCAGCGTTCTAGATTCAAATGTGAGTGTGCAGTTTCAGCTGGTATGCTACCGGATGACAGCATCATCATCTGCCTATCCTTTTCCCAACTAAGTTGGGGTCAGTCTCCAGTCTAACCATATGCAGCTGAATACCAGTATTTTACATGGAGCGGCTGCCTATTTGACCTCCACAACCCATTTACTGGGTAATACGATACCACTTGGTAAGACTAGTTGTCAGACTTTCGGGGTCCTGACATCCGTAACGACTCAAAGATCTACGAATGACAGCTGGGACCAACGGGTTCCCTACTTGTTTTCGAAAGTTGATGATTCGATTTTTATTATATCGAACACGGTGTGTCGATAATTCAGTTGTGCTATGTTTTATTACATCGATGCTTTATTGGTGCGATGTAACGTTTGTGCGAAAATTCTTGTTACGAAAAACCCTACAACGATTGCTCATTAGTTCGGTAATTTATTAGTTCGAAAGTATGTCGGTTCGAAACGCCTACTGTTGTCTGTGACATTTAATTAATAATTTTATTTTGCATTATAGAAGTTAAGGAAATACATTCCTTTTATTGAAAAAAAAAATATAATTCCTAGTCTATTATTTACATCAAGTAAATATATTAAAATAATCCTAATCTAAAATTAGCCGACACGCCTGCCGCAAAAAGTTAAGGAAATGTTCAAAAAGATGCACAATTTTTTTTTTCATTAAAATAATAGGAGGTAGGTACTGTAGACCGTATGGCTGTGTGAACTTGGCACCCGACTTTGGAAAAAATAGTTTGTTGAAGGGTTTTCGGAAGATTTCGGTTAGTAGTGGATAGTAGTGAACCTATTTTCGTTAGTAGTAAAACCAAAAAAATAAAAAAAAAAAATAAAAAAATGTCATCCCCCGAAATTCGAAAAATCTGTTTTTTTCGATTGATTCTCATAGGCAAACGTTAGTAGTGGATTGTAGTGCAATTTTTTTCGTTTGTAGTAAAACAGAAAAAAAAAAAAAAAAAAAAATATTTTCGAGTATTTTTTCAAAACGATCTTATGACTTATATTCTGTTCTGAAAGCTTCTACGATTACTACAAACGCTAGAATTGACTGAGGAAGGTCCGTAGAGGTTTGTAGTAAAAAAATTTTTGATAGTAGTTGAAAAAAAAGTTGATTAAAAGTGATAAATTGAAGAAAAACTCGTTTTGACGTCTTTATTAGTGAATATTTCTCGTTCAAAAAGATATACGATTACTACAAACGCTACAATTGACTGAGGAAGGTTCGTAGAGGTTTGTAGTAAAAAAAATTTGGTTAGTAGTTGAAAAAAAATTTGATTAAATGTGATAAACTAAAGAAAAACTCGTTTAAAAGGCTATCTTATTGAATATTTCTCGTTCAAAAAGATAAACGATTACTGCAAATGCTACAATTGACTGAGGAAGGTCCGTAGAGGTTTGTAGTCAAAAAAGTTTTGATAGTAGTTAAAAAAAAGTTGATTAAAAGTGATAAATTGAAGAAAAACTCGTTTTAACGTCTTTATAATTGAATATTTCTCGTTCAATAAGATATACGATTACTACAAACGCTACAATTGACTGAGGAAGGTCCGTAGAGGTTTGTAGTGAAAAAAGTTTTGATAGTAGTTGTAAAAAAAGTTGATTAAAAGTGATAAATTGAAGAAAAACTCGTTTTAAAGTCTTTATTACTGAATATTTCTCGTTCAAAAAGATATACGATTACTACAAACGCTACAATTGACTGAGGAAGGTCTGTAGAGGTTTGTAGTCAAAAAAGTTTTGATAGTAGTTGAAAAAAAATTTGATTAAATGTGATAAACTGAAGAAAAACTCGTTTTAACGTTTTTATTAGTGAATATTTCTCGTTCAAAAAGATAAACGATTACTACAAACGCTACAATTGACTGAGGAAGGTCCGTAGAGGTTTGTAGTGAAAAAAGTTTTGATAGTAGTTGAAAAAAAAGGTGATTAAAAGTGATAAATTGAAGAAAAAGTCGTTTAAACGTCATTATTATTGAATAATTCTCATTCAAAAAGATAAACGATTACTACAAACGCTACAATTGTCTGAGGAAGGTCCGTAGAGGTTTGTAGTGAAAAAAGTTTTGATAGTAGTTGAAATAAAAGTTGATTAAAAGTGATAAATTGAAGAAAAACTCGTTTTAACGTCTTTATAACTGAATATTTCTCGTTCAAAAAGATATACGATTACTACAAACGCTACAATTGACTGAGGAAGGTCCGTAGAGGTTTGTAGTGAAAAAAGTTTTGATAGTAGTTGAAAAAAAAGGTGATTAAAAGTGATAAATTGAAGAAAAAGTCGTTTAAACGTCATTATTAGTGAATATTTCTCGTTCAAAAAGATAAACGATTACTACAAACGCTACAATTGACTGAGGAAGGTCCGTAGAGGTTTGTAGTAAAAAAAATTTGGTTAGTAGTTGAAAAAAAATTTGATTAAATGTGATAAACTAAAGAAAAACTCGTTTAAAAGGCTATCTTATTGAATATTTCTCGTTCAAAAAGATAAACGATTACTGCAAATGCTACAATTGACTGAGGAAGGTCCGTAGAGGTTTGTAGTCAAAAAAGTTTTGATAGTAGTTAAAAAAAAGTTGATTAAAAGTGATAAATTGAAGAAAAACTCGTTTTAACGTCTTTATAATTGAATATTTCTCGTTCAATAAGATATACGATTACAACAAACGCTACAATTGACTGAGGAAGGTCCGTAGAGGTTTGTAGTGAAAAAAGTTTTGATAGTAGTTGTAAAAAAAGTTGATTAAAAGTGATAAATTGAAGAAAAACTCGTTTTAAAGTCTTTATTACTGAATATTTCTCGTTCAAAAAGATATACGATTACTACAAACGCTACAATTGACTGAGGAAGGTCTGTAGAGGTTTGTAGTCAAAAAAGTTTTGATAGTAGTTGAAAAAAAATTTGATTAAATGTGATAAACTGAAGAAAAACTCGTTTTAACGTTTTTATTAGTGAATATTTCTCGTTCAAAAAGATAAACGATTACTACAAACGCTACAATTGACTGAGGAAGGTCCGTAGAGGTTTGTAGTGAAAAAAGTTTTGATAGTAGTTGAAAAAAAAGGTGATTAAAAGTGATAAATTGAAGAAAAAGTCGTTTAAACGTCATTATTATTGAATAATTCTCATTCAAAAAGATAAACGATTACTACAAACGCTACAATTGTCTGAGGAAGGTCCGTAGAGGTTTGTAGTGAAAAAAGTTTTGATAGTAGTTGAAATAAAAGTTGATTAAAAGTGATAAATTGAAGAAAAACTCGTTTTAACGTCTTTATAACTGAATATTTCTCGTTCAAAAAGATATACGATTACTACAAACGCTACAATTGACTGAGGAAGGTCCGTAGAGGTTTGTAGTGAAAAAAGTTTTGATAGTAGTTGAAAAAAAAGGTGATTAAAAGTGATAAATTGAAGAAAAAGTCGTTTAAACGTCATTATTATTGAATAATTCTCATTCAAAAAGATAAACGATTACTACAAACGCTACAATTGACTGAGGAAGGTCCGTAGAGGTTTGTAGTGAAAAAAGTTTTGATAGTAGTTGAAATAAAAGTTGATTAAAAGTGATAAATTGAAGAAAAACTCGTTTTAACGTCTTTATAACTGAATATTTCTCGTTCAAAAAGATATACGATTACTACAAACGCTACAATTGACTGAGGAAGGTCCGTAGAGGTTTGTAGTGAAAAAAGTTTTGATAGTAGTTGAAAAAAAAGTTGATTTAAAGTGATAAATTGAAGAAAAACTCGTTTTAACGTCTTTATAACTGAATATTTCTCGTTCAAAAAGATATACGATTACTACAAACGCTACAATTGACTGAGGAAGGTCCGTAGAGGTTTGTAGTGAAAAAAGTTTTGATAGTAGTTGAAAAAAAAAGTTGATTAAAAGTGATAAATTGAAGAAAAACTCATTTTAACGTCTTTATAACTGAATATTTCTCGTTCAAAAAGATATACGATTACTACAAACGCTACTATTGACTGAGGAAGGTCCGTAGAGGTTTGTAGTGAAAAAAGTTTTGATAGTAGTTGAAAAAAAAGTTGATTAAAAGTGATAAATTGAAGAAAAACTCGTTTTAACGTCTTTATAACTGAATATTTCTCGTTCAAAAAGATATACGATTACTACAAACGCTACAATTGACTGAGGAAGGTCCGTAGAGGTTTGTAGTGAAAAAAGTTTTGATAGTAGTTGAAAAAAAAGGTGATTAAAAGTGATAAATTGAAGAAAAAGTCGTTTAAACGTCATTATTATTGAATAATTCTCATTCAAAAAGATATACGATTACTACAAACGCTACAATTGACTGAGGAAGGTTCGTAGAGGTTTGTAGTGAAAAAAATTTGGTTAGTAGTTGAAAAAAAAATTGATTAAATGTGATAAACTGAAGAAAAACTCGTTTAAAAGGCTATCTTATTGAATATTTCTCGTTCAAAAAGATATACGATTACTACAAACGCTACAATTGACTGAGGAAGGTCCGTAGAGGTTTGTAGTGAAAAAAGTTTTGATAGTAGTTGAAAAAAAAGTTGATTAAAAGTGATAAATTGAAGAAAAACTCATTTTAACGTCTTTATAACTGAATATTTCTCGTTCAAAAAGATATACGATTACTACAAACGCTACTATTGACTGAGGAAGGTCCGTAGAGGTTTGTAGTGAAAAAAGTTTTGATAGTAGTTGAAAAAAAAGTTGATTAAAAGTGATAAATTGAAGAAAAACTCGTTTAAACGTCATTATTATTGAATAATTCTCATTCAAAAAGATAAACGATTACTACAAACGCTACAATTGACTGAGGAAGGTCCGTGGAGGTTTGTAGTGAAAAGATTTTTGATAGTAGTTGAATAAAAAGTTGACTAAAAGTGATAAATTGAAGAAAAACTCGTTTTAACGTCTTTATTAGTGAATATTTCTCGTTCAAAAAGATATACGATTACTACAAACGCTACAATTGACTGAGAAAGGTCCGTAGAGGTTTGTAGTGAAAAAAGTTTTGATAGTAGTTGAAAAAAAAGGTGATTAAAAGTGATAAATTGAAGAAAAAGTCGTTTAAACGTCATTATTATTGAATAATTCTCATTCAAAAAGATAAACGATTACTACAAACGCTACAATTGACTGAGGAAGGTCCGTAGAGGTTTGTAGTGAAAAAAGTTTTGATAGTAGTTGAAATAAAAGTTGATTAAAAGTGATAAATTGAAGAAAAACTCGTTTTAACGTCTTTATAACTGAATATTTCTCGTTCAAAAAGATATACGATTACTACAAACGCTACAATTGACTGAGGAAGGTCCGTAGAGGTTTGTAGTGAAAAAAGTTTTGATAGTAGTTGAAAAAAAAGTTGATTAAAAGTGATAAATTGAAGAAAAACTCATTTTAACGTCTTTATAACTGAATATTTCTCGTTCAAAAAGATATACGATTACTACAAACGCTACTATTGACTGAGGAAGGTCCGTAGAGGTTTGTAGTGAAAAAAGTTTTGATAGTAGTTGAAAAAAAAGTTGATTGAAAGTGATAAATTGAAGAAAAACTCGTTTAAACGTCATTATTATTGAATAATTCTCATTCAAAAAGATAAACGATTACTACAAACGCTACAATTGACTGAGGAAGGTCCGTGGAGGTTTGTAGTGAAACAATTTTTGATAGTAGTTGAATAAAAAGTTGATTAAAAGTGATAAATTGAAGAAAAACTCGTTTTAACGTCTTTATTAGTGAATATTTCTCGTTCAAAAAGATATACGATTACTACAAACGCTACAATTGACTGAGAAAGGTCCGTAGAGGTTTGTAGTGAAAAAAGTTTTGATAGTAGTTGAAAAAAAAGTTGATTAAAAGTGATAAATTGAAGAAAAACTCGTTTTAACGTCTTTATAACTGAATATTTCTCGTTCAAAAAGATATACGATTACTACAAACGCTACAATTGACTGAGGAAGGTCCGTAGAGGTTTGTAGTGAAAAAAGTTTTGATAGTAGTTGAAAAAAAAGGTGATTAAAAGTGATAAATTGAAGAAAAAGTCGTTTAAACGTCATTATTATTGAATAATTCTCATTCAAAAAGATAAACGATTACTACAAACGCTACAATTGACTGAGGAAGGTCCGTAGAGGTTTGTAGTGAAAAAAGTTTTGATAGTAGTTGAAATAAAAGTTGATTAAAAGTGATAAATTGAAGAAAAACTCGTTTAAACGTCATTATTATTGAATAATTCTCATTCAAAAAGATAAACGATTACTACAAACGCTACAATTGACTGAGGAAGGTCCGTAGAGGTTTGTAGTGAAAAAAGTTTTGATAGTAGTTGAAAAAAAAGTTGATTAAAAGTGATAAATTGAAGAAAAACTCATTTTAACGTCTTTATAACTGAATATTTCTCGTTCAAAAAGATATACGATTACTACAAACGCTACTATTGACTGAGGAAGGTCCGTAGAGGTTTGTAGTGAAAAAAGTTTTGATAGTAGTTGAAAAAAAAGTTGATTAAAAGTGATAAATTGAAGAAAAACTCGTTTTAACGTCTTTATAACTGAATATTTCTCGTTCAAAAAGATATACGATTACTACAAACGCTACAATTGACTGAGGAAGGTCCGTAGAGGTTTGTAGTGAAAAAAGTTTTGATAGTAGTTGAAAAAAAAGGTGATTAAAAGTGATAAATTGAAGAAAAAGTCGTTTAAACGTCATTATTATTGAATAATTCTCATTCAAAAAGATATACGATTACTACAAACGCTACAATTGACTGAGGAAGGTTCGTAGAGGTTTGTAGTGAAAAAGATTTGGTTAGTAGTTGAAAAAAAAATTGATTAAATGTGATAAACTGAAGAAAAACTCGTTTAAAAGGCTATCTTATTGAATATTTGTCGTTCAAAAAGATATACGATTACTACAAACGCTACAATTGACTGAGGAAGGTCCGTAGAGGTTTGTAGTGAAAAAAGTTTTGATGGTAGTTGAAAAAAAAGTTGATTAAAAGTTATAAATTGAAGAAAAACTCGTTTTAACGTCTTTATTACTGAATATTTCTCGTTCAAAAAGATATACGATTACTACAAACGCTACAATTGACTGAGGAAGGTCCGTAGAGGTTGTAGTGAAAAAAGTTTTGATAGTAGTTGAAAAAAAAGTTGATTAAAAGTGATAAGTTGATGAAAAACTCGTTTTAACGTCTTTATAATTGAATATTTCTCGTTCAAAAAGATATACGATTACTACAAACGCTACAATTGACTGAGGAAGGTCCGTAGAGGTTTGTAGTGAAAAAAGTTTTGATAGTAGTTGAAAAAAAAGGTGATTAAAAGTGATAAATTGAAGAAAAAGTCGTTTAAACGTCATTATTATTGAATAATTCTCATTCAAAAAGATAAACGATTACTACAAACGCTACAATTGACTGAGGAAGGTCCGTAGAGGTTTGTAGTGAAAAAAGTTTTGATAGTAGTTAAAAAAAAAGTTGATTAAAAGTGATAAATTGAAGAAAAACTCGTTTTAACGTCTTTATAACTGAATATTTCTCGTTCAAAAAGATATACGATTACTACAAACGCTACAATTGACTGAGGAAGGTCCGTAGAGGTTTGTAGTGAAGAAAGTTTTGATTGTAGTTAAAAAAAAAGTTGATTAAATGTGATAAATTGAAGAAAAACTAGTTTTAACGTCTTTATTACTGAATATGTCTCGTTCAAAATTATATACGATTACTACAAACGCCTCAATTGAATGAGGAAGGTCCGTAGAGGTTTGTAGTGAAAAAAATTTTGATAGTAGTTGAAGAAAAGTTGATTAAAAGTTATAAATTGAAGAAAAACTCGTTTTAACGTCTTTATTACTGCATATGTCTCGTTCAAAAAGATATACGATTACTACAAACGCCAAACACGTGTCAGACTCTTACTGACTAAAACCCATCCGTGTTCCTTCCTTAGCCCTTTGTATTCCGGGGCAGCGGTAACCCTTTCGGACAATCCCGCTGCCCCGGCAGTCTTCGGCCCTGACGGGCCCCTCCTTCGATGCTGACATCTCTTTGAGGCGCGCGTGGAACACATACGCGCCGTCCGGCACGGGCCTGGTCCTGATCGGACGGCGAGCTACCCATTACTCGCCGTCCGCAGGCCCGCGCCTACGGTGGCAGGGAGTCGTCACGCGGCTCCCGACGCCCGGAGCGTCTACCGCGGCGGCTGGGACGGGCGGCTCTCTCAGCTCTCTCCCTCGCCCATCCCGCCACCTCCTTCGCTAGCATGACTGCTTCGCAGAAGGAGGTGACTGCCTCCCACTCCCTCTCACCCCGGACCATGGCTTGGACCAGGGCCGGGCGCGAGAGGTCGCCGCCGCTGCCGATCGCCTCTACGAGGACACGGCGGTGCTCTGCCCAAGCGGGGCAGACCTCCACCGTATGCTCCACCGACACGGTGGAGCTCAGGGCGATCCTCGCACACGGTGGTGCACACGGTGGAGGTAGAGCAAGAATTTATCACTTTTAATCACCTTTTTTTTCAACTACTATCAAAAATTTTTCCACTACAAACCTCTACGGACCTTCCTCAGTCAATTGTAGCGTTTGTAGTAATCGTTTATCTTTTTGAACGAGAAATATTCAGTTATAAATACGTTAAAATGAGTTTTTCTTCAATTTATCACTTTTAATCGACTTTTTTTTCAACTACTATCAAAACTTTTTTCACTACATACCTCTACGGACCTTCCTCAATCAATTGTAGCGTTTGTAGTAATCGTATATCTTTTTGAACGAGAAATATTCAGTTATAAAGACGTTAAAACGAGTTTTTCTTCAATTTATCACTTTTAATCAACTTTTTTTTAACTACTATCAAAACTTTTTTCACTACAAACCTCTACGGACCTTCCTCAGTCAATTGTAGCGTTTGTAGTAATCGTATATCTTTTTGAATGAGAATTATTCAATAATAATGACGTTTAAACGACTTTTTCTTCAATTTATCACTTTTAATCAACTTTTTTTTCAACTACTATCAAAACTTTTTTCACTACAAACCTCTACGGACCTTCCTCAGTCAATTGTAGCGTTTGTAGTAATCGTATATCTTTTTGAACGAGAAATATTCAGTTATAAAGACGTTAAAACGAGTTTTTCTTCAATTTATCACTTTTAATCAACTTTTTTTTCAACTACTATCAAAACTTTTTTCACTACAAACCTCTACGGACCTTCCTCAGTCAATTGTAGCGTTTGTAGTAATCGTACAGCTTTTTGAACGAGAAATATTCAGTAATAAAGACATTAAAACGAGTTTTTCTTCAATTTATCACTTTTAAGCAACTTTTTTTTCAACTAATATCAAATCTTTTTTCACTACAAACCTCTACGGACCTTCCTCAGTCAATTGTAGCGTTTGTAGTAATCGTATATCTTTTTGAAGGAGAAATATTCACTAATAAAGACGTTAAAACGAGTTTTTCTTCAATTTATCACTTTTAACCCCCTTTTTTAAACTACTATCAAAACTTTTTTCACTACAAACCTCTACGGACCTTCCTCAGTCAATTGTAGCGTTTGTAATAATCGTTTAACTTTTTGAATGAGAATTATTCAATAATAAAGACGTTTGAACGAGTTTTTCTTCAATTTATCACTTTTAATCAACTTTTTTTTCAACTACTATCAAAACTTTTTTCACTACAAACCTCTACAAACCTTCCTCAGTCAATTGTAGCGTTTGTAGTAATCGTATATCTTTTTGAACGAGAAATATTCAGTTATAAAGACGTTAAAATGAGTTTTTCTTCAATTTATCACTTTTAATCAACTTTTTTTTCGACTACTATCAAAACTTTTTTCACTACAAACCTCTACGGACCTTCCTCAGTCAATTGTAGCGTTTGTAGTAATCGTTTATCTTTTTGAATGAGAATTATGCAATAATAATGACGTTTAAACGAGTTTTTCTTCAATTTATCACTTTTAATCAACTTTTTTTTCAACTACTATCAAAACTTTTTTCACTACAAACCTCTACGGACCTTCCTCAGTCAATAGTAGCGTTTGTAGTAATCGTATATCTTTTTGAACGAGAAATATTCAGTTATAAAGACGTTAAAATGAGTTTTTCTTCAATTTATCACTTTTAATCAACTTTTATTTCAACTACTATCAAAACTTTTTTCACTACAAACCTCTACGGACCTTCCTCAGTCAATTGTAGCGTTTGTAGTAATCGTTTATCTTTTTGAATGAGAATTATTCAATAATAATGACGTTTAAACGACTTTTTCTTCAATTTATCACTTTTAATCACCTTTTTTTTCAACTACTATCAAAACTTTTTTCACTACAAACCTCTACGGACCTTCCTCAGTCAATTGTAGCGTTTGTAGTAATCGTATATCTTTTGAACGAGAAATATTCAGTTATAAAGACGTTAAAACGAGTTTTTCTTCAATTTATCACTTTTAATCAACTTTTTTTTTAACTACTATCAAAACTTTTTTCACTACAAACCTCTACGGACCTTCCTCAATCAATTGTAGCGTTTGTAGTAATCGTATATCTTTTTGAACGAGAAATATTCAATAAGATAGCCTTTTAAACGAGTTTTTCTTCAGTTTATCACATTTAATCAATTTTTTTTTCAACTACTAACCAAATTTTTTTCACTACAAACCTCTACGGACCTTCCTCAGTCAATTGTAGCGTTTGTAGTAATCGTATATCTTTTTGAACGAGAAATATTCAGTTATAAAGACGTTAAAACGAGTTTTTCTTCAATTTATCACTTTTAATCAACTTTTTTTTCAACTACTATCAAAACTTTTTTCACTACAAACCTCTACGGACCTTCCTCAGTCAATTGTAGCGTTTGTAGTAATCGTACAGCTTTTTGAACGAGAAATATTCAGTAATAAAGACATTAAAACGAGTTTTTCTTCAATTTATCACTTTTAAGCAACTTTTTTTTCAACTACTATCAAAACTTTTTTCACTACAAACCTCTACGGACCTTCCTCAGTCAATTGTAGCGTTTGTAGTAATCGTATATCTTTTTGAACGAGAAATATTCAGTTATAAAGACGTTAAAACGAGTTTTTCTTCAATTTATCACTTTTAATCAACTTTTTTTTCAACTACTATCAAAACTTTTTTCACTACAAACCTCTACGGACCTTCCTCAATCAATTGTAGCGTTTGTAGTAATCGTATATCTTTTTGAACGAGAAATATTCAATAGTTTTTCTTCAGTTTATCACATTTAATCAATTTTTTTTTCAACTACTAACCAAATTTTTTTCACTACAAACCTCTACGGACCTTCCTCAGTCAATTGTAGCGTTTGTAGTAATCGTATATCTTTTTGAACGAGAAATATTCAGTTATAAAGACGTTAAAACGAGTTTTTCTTCAATTTATCACTTTTAATCAACTTTTTTTTCAACTACTATCAAAACTTTTTTCACTACAAACCTCTACGGACCTTCCTCAGTCAATTGTAGCGTTTGTAGTAATCGTACAGCTTTTTGAACGAGAAATATACAGTAATAAAGACATTAAAACGAGTTTTTCTTCAATTTATCACTTTTAAGCAACTTTTTTTTCAACTACTATCAAAACTTTTTTCACTACAAACCTCTACGGACCTTCCTCAGTCAATTGTAGCGTTTGTAGTAATCGTTTATCTTTTTGAATGAGAATTATTCAATAATAATGACGTTTAAACGAGTTTTTCTTCAATTTATCACTTTTAATCAACTTTTTTTTCAACTACTATCAAAACTTTTTTCACTACAAACCTCTACGGACCTTCCTCAGTCAATTGTAGCGTTTGTAGTAATCGTATATCTTTTTGAACGAGAAATATTCAGTTATAAAGACGTTAAAACAAGTTTTTCTTCAATTTATCACTTTTAATCAACTTTTTTTTCAACTACTATCAAAACTTTTTTCACTACAAACCTCTACGGACCTTCCTCAGTCAATTGTAGCGTTTGTAGTAATCGTTTATCTTTTCGAATGAGAATTATTCAATAATAATGACGTTTAAACGACTTTTTCTTCAATTTATCACTTTTAATCACCTTTTTTTTCAACTACTATCAAAACTTTTTTCACTACAAACCTCTACGGACCTTCCTCAGTCAATTGTAGCGTTTGTAGTAATCGTTTATCTTTTTGAACGAGAAATATTCACTAATAAAAACGTTAAAACGAGTTTTTCTTCAGTTTATCACATTTAATCAATTTTTTTATCATTTACTATCAAAAGCTTTTTTCACTACAAACCTCTACGGACCTTCCTCAGTCAATAGTAGCGTTTGTACTAATCGTATATCTTTTTGAACGAGAAATATGCAATAATAAAGACGTTAAAACGAGTTTTTCTTCAATTTATCACTTTTAATCAAGTTTTTTTTCAACTACTATCAAAAATGTTTTCACTACAAACCTCTACGGACCTTCCTCAGTCAATTGTAGCGTTTGTAGTAATCGTACATCTTTTTGAACGAGAAATATTCAATAAAAATGACGCTCAAACTAGTTTTATTTGATAAATCACTCCTAATCAATTTTTTTTACAAGTACTATCAAATTTTTTTTCACTACAAACCTCTACGAACCTTCCTCAGTTAATTCTAGCGTTTGTAGTAATCGTAGAAGCTTTCAGAACAGAATATAAGTCATAAGATCGTTTTGAAAAAATACTCGAAAATATTTTTATTTTTTTTTATTTTTTCTGTTTTACTACAAACGAAAAAAATTGCACTACAATCCACTACTAACGTTTGCCTATGAGAATCAATCGAAAAAAACGGATTTTTCGAATTTCGGGGGATGACATTTTTTTTATAATTTTTTTTTTTTTTTTTTGGTTTTACTACTAACGAAAATAGGTTCACTACTATCCACTACTAACCGAAATCTTCCAAAAAACCCTTCAACAAACTATTTTTTCCAAAGTCGGGTGCCAAGTTCACACAGCCTAGACCGTATGCTATTTTATTTTCTGATTTTGTTTAACATATAGTTAAAACATTTTTTTGTAAATGTATATTTTAATTTAAGTTATTTAGGTATAGGTAGATTAGGATTATTTTAATATATTTACTTGATGTAAATAATAGACTAGGAATTATAATTTTTTTTTCAATAAAAGGAATGTATTTCCTTAACTTCTGTAATGCAAAATAAGATTATTAATTAAATGTCACGGACAACAGTAGGCGTTTCGAACCGACATACTTTCGAACTAATAAATTACCGAACTAATGAGCAATCGTTGTAGGGTTTTTCGTAACAAGAATTTTCGCACAAACGTTACATCGCACCAATAAAGCATCGATGTAATAAAACATCGTACAACTGAATTATCGACACACCGTGTTCGATATAATAAAAATCGAATCATCAACTTTCGAAAACAAGTAGGGAACCCGGGACCAACGGCTTAACGTGCTTTCCGAGACACGGAGGGGTCTTGGTATGTAAAAATGGTCACCCATCCAGGGACCAACCGCGGCAAGTGATCGATAGACCCGTGCGGCTGTTATTACTTAGCTATAAATAAGCCCCCTGCCCCCCTAACGGACGACAGCATGCCGGAGTAAATTAGAAAACGTAGGCAGTAAGCAGACAAGTCAAAACTAGGCTAATCGTTCTCACCTGCAGTTTTTTAACGATTTTATATTAGTTCTAGAAATTAACCAGTATCATTCTAGAAAACGGGGTCTGCTTTTATATTTCGTAAGCGCAAAATACAAACGAATCTCACATAGATAAGGCGCTTAGTAAGACCTCACCCTACTAACAAATTCCTAAGTAGAGCTGCAATTTCTATTTCTGCTTCAATATAATGCATAATTATGTTCATAAAAACATAACAACATACACGCAGGTATTATGAGCCCACATCACTAACTACCCAAATCCTAAACAGCTATGCCGATTTTAACGAATAGCTGGTGCATTTAGCGATAATGGAAACACTCGCTGGCTCATACACGGCGGGAATCGTATGCGCGTGGATCCCCAGCATGACACAACTTGGAAACAGATTTTTAGTTTTTATTTACTAGCAACACTGTGTCTTTATTTTGAAATACGAATGAATTACCTACTCGTACAATTCATGTGCGTGATTTTGACACAATACTTATGGGTGATGGTTTGATGATTTTGTTAAGGTTTTAGTTATTGTGGCTGTTAAAATCGTCAATATAAAGATAGATTTAAACTAAGTCAATAATTACAACCCAAAAAAAATGAACTAAGTAAGTAAGTAGGTGTCTATCTTGAAAAACTGTCTGTGTTATTTTGCAAGACTAGCAGTTGTCTAGTTTTCTTGGAGAGTACCTACAGTGAACCGACCGTACTCTCTAAGAACTTATGGAAGTGTAAACTGATCTCATTGGATTTATAAGGAGATATTGCCGAGAACTATGCCGTAAGCCGATGGCTTGGCCATGATTGGCGACGCTGCACGCTGGAAGAAATATAAAACGAGCACGTTAAAATACACTTATAGGATATTAACTGATTATAAAGTAGCCCCTGCTACGCACGGTTTTTACAACTTGAAAAAACATTATGATTTGATTATTATAATTATATAGGTAAGTTTAATATTAATTCTATTCTTAGCGTATCGATGGCAAAAAGTTCAAAAATCTTTGGCTCAAAATTCAGCTGCGCGAACTCCGCTCACTGACGCAGTCAAGATCATCAAGTTTCATAAGTGGCATGCGGTGCAAGATGGAAGGCGGGCCATTGTCTGTAGGGAGGTGCCGCATATATGTACAGACGCCAGCACATCAAGCTACTACAATCTGTCAAATTTCTTTAATAGATTTTCAACTTTATCGCCAAAGTTTAAGGTTCGAAGTTGATTGGGGAAATTTGATGTGCTGGCGTCTGTACGTACTTGAGATCTGAGCCATGCGTGACCCCCATCTGTGGAGACTGTCTTTGCTCCGGCCGACTTGGGTTCGAAGTCTATTTAGAGATTTCCAAGTCGGCCACGGTAACGCGTACCCAGGCGGAACGCTCTCAGATGGTTCGATAGAATTGTCATACAGCTCCCGCCATAGATTGCATCTTGTTGGGGACGCTATTGGCTGGACTAGCTGGAACCATGCTCCCAAGATTTTTTTTTGCGGCTCTTCTGCCTCTGGGCACTGAGACGTAGAACCATCGGCGATGAATCAGCTTGTAGTTTGCTCTCTCGATGCGGCTGGCTATGGTCCTGCGAACGTTTGGAGGTACAATGCCAGTCAGTCCGCACAAACACTCCGGAATAAATCGTCTACATATTGTGAAAAACAACGCGGTCACGGAGACATAACTTATACCTACTTATTATTTCCCGTAGATAGGTAGTTAGCAGACTTAACTCGATAAATTGGGTACATGCAAACTTTTACTAATGAGTGCCGAAGCATCACTATTTTAACCGACAATAATTGGAAATATTTTAATTTCGCAGTCCAGTAGTATAAATGTTAAATAAAACAGCTCAATTCGTGGTAATCATTATGCAACTGTACAGGAATGAAGCATTCCGGGTGACTATTTTGCCTGACGACAAATATGGGAATTGATTACATGCCTTTCATCGGTTAATTGCAGATATTCGCAAATAAAAGCTTTAATTTAAGCTTTTATTTCATTTGCATGATGATTGCATGTGTTCCGAAATAATAAAAGCAAATAGGTCTTCTCATTCCCAATTTTTATCAAGCGGGGTAATTGCGTAACACACTAAGAGTAGCAATGGCTTTATGTTTGGCAGTTCAACAATATTCAATGCGTTAGTTACGTTGTTGAGCAGACAAATTATTCGAACACAATTATGAAGCAGTGAACCAGCAATATCCTTCAAAATGATTCAGATTCTGATTGAAAGTGATGCGAAGTGTGTGAAAAGAAGTTACGCAACTATGGTGCTGAAATGAAAAAGCTACGATTGTTTCTGTGCAAAACAGCGGGTAGTTCTATACATAACGTAGCAGTCAAGAAACTTTAAAAAGTCACTATGAAATCACCTCAAAAGTCATGAGGAATATTATATGAAACCATTAAATATTATAATGATTGCTATTCTATGCAAATGGTTTTACGAGAGAAATCCATCGCCTGTTTGCGTATTGTCTGTTTGCACCCGTATCACGTCAACTGTTGAACGGGTTGGCGAGGGAAAGTCACGTCAACCGGAAAAGATTTGAGACATAGGAAAAGGAGGCTGTTTTAAATCTCTGTAGAGTAGGTACCTACAAAGTTGGTAACAAACACTCAACTAAAACAAGAAATGGTTTTTTTAGTACCTATTTTTAGTGTATCTTTATTTATCCCTTACCATACAACTTTAAAATGAAAAGGTTTATATGAACTTGTACTATACTTTTCATTCTAAAATTCCTAACGACTACAGCGGTTAAAAGTCAGTTGTGAGTGCTGTGACCGACAGACGGTCGCCAAAGTGGTTCCAAAGTGTTCCGTTTTGAAAATTTTTACGTGGGACACTAAAAACTTAGCTCAATTAATAAAATATTGAAACATTCATGGAATAGTTTTACATCTCGATATAAATGGAGGCTCGAGGGGCTCGTGGTTAAATAATAATAGCCGCACGGTTCAATCTTCAAGGTTAAGAACCTTGCCGAGGTCGGTCCGTGGATGGGTGACCATAACATCAACCCTCCGCGCCTCGGAATACACCTTTAAGCAGTTGGTCCCGGCTGTCATTTGTAGACCTTTGACAGTCGTTACGGGTAGACAGAAGCCCGAAAGTGTGACAATCAGCTCCGTCAAGGGGTACCTACTTATCGTGTTACCTAGTAACTGGGTTTAGAGGTCAGATAGGCAGTCACTGCATGTAAATTACGTCAGATTCGTCCGGTTAGACTGGAAGCCGACCCCAACATATTTTGGGAAAAGGCTAGGCCAATGATGAGTTTTACATGTCGATTTTTATGTGTAGGTACCAAAACTATGATGCGAAAACAACCATGTCGATCCATGAATGTGCCACGCTCATTGCTCATTGCATCGATGTCATCGATCGACCCTAATGCCTATAGATATGCTTAATCCAATGATGGAGTAACCTTTTCGTGGATAAATTAGAAAATGTAGCGGTGTCTGGAAACCTAATAGTGACTTTCAGTTACTTTTCAATGACACGTGCATCGATTCGGTAACATGCACAGAACAGATAAAAGTTTATCTGTTCTGTGGTAACATGCATAAGTTATCAGACTGCTTAGCTTAACTGCCAGCTTAATTATGTTATGCGCACGTTTAGTGAGGAAAATGTTTGAGTTGCAGATCGATGGTAGGGTCGTTTGCCTTAGTATTTGATAGATAGGATGCGACAACTGGACAATTTTTTTGTCTTTTTAAGGAATGAACCGCACGTTACAAAATTTTGTTTCAGTGCGGTTAGTGGAAGTGCTCAGGTGCCGTTCCAAGTGCTGATGAAATCAGTGCTCTGAGTGGAATACCTCTCTTTTTTAATCAGTGTTCGTGTTTTAAGGAATCGAATCAGAAACACCCAAACCCAGAAAGATCATATCATGTAGGTATTTTTTTATATTAGGTGTAAGCAGAAATCCAAACCTCGACCTGCACCGAAGCCGCTCATTAACTACTCCTCAGACTCCTCTGTAGACTTTTAAAGTTATCACATTCCAGTGTCATAGCCTAACGAAGTCTGTTGCAATTGTATTCATTTCATTCGTGAAAAGTCATCGTGCCACGAATTTAAATAAAAATATCTAAGGCTATAGGTACCTAAGCCATCTAACAAGAATGCCTGCTACATTAATCTGTTGTGAAAGTGCAACAGTGACAAGGGGTCATATAAGTGAAAACTACACTGCTGGGAAGGCTTCGCGGTAGATAAAAAAGGTTATGAATAATGTGCGAAGTCAACTGTGTCAAAACTTTCCTTACAATTTTATATGGTAAGTACACATATCAATTGCATATTTGTGTAAGCTTTACGTAAAATAACGGGTCAGCTCATACTGTAAATTTAGCTTGATAAGTCGTTTTGCGTAATTCAGGAACACCTCATTGGTGTAAAGTTTCTCAGCTAGGTATTTTGGTAAAATCCAGGTCTAAGGATTTTACCAAAATAGCTGAGAGGTTTTCTTATTTAAATAACA
The DNA here is from genome assembly GCA_963669345.1 of Gortyna flavago. Lineage (NCBI taxonomy): Eukaryota > Metazoa > Arthropoda > Insecta > Lepidoptera > Noctuidae > Gortyna > Gortyna flavago. Next base: position 17,836,331 of record OY770125.1, read on the forward strand.
ATAAGTAATTAGATCTGTTTCTATAAATAATTACCTAACTTTAAACAAACTATCCCGAGTTTAATTAATGAAGCCAGGTCTACATGACTACTGCAACAAATTCACAGAATCCTTCAGGCGACTTATTTGCTAATTAATTCTGAGAAACTGAAATACGTAGTGAGATCCAAAACAAACAATACGATTGTTTACACTTGAACCTTACCTTTGAACAAAATACGAATTCAGGAAATAAATGTTTCGTTGTAATCGATTTAAGAACGAATGCTAGGGCACCTTCATCATTAATTTATTTAAGGCTGCACTCGCCTCGTAAACCACCTGATCGATAAAAATAGTCTTGATCCCACCTAATTTGTGGAAATACACGTTGCGCAAAGTTTGGCACTTTTAACTTTGTAACATGAAGTCTCTTGCTCGAGTAATATTTTATGACGCTTTTAAACCGTGTGACACCCGAAACGTTGACGACAAAGGCTTGCGCCGTCGCTTGATTACTTTAATCGCGATCCACGGGGTATGTACATGTCTAGACTAGTCAAAACCGTCGTCGTCGTAATTGATATAAAAAATATCTCACTCGTGTCGAACTTCATTAAACTTCACCCTCTCTATCAATTTACACGAAAATGTTGAATACTCCCACACCTGTAGCGTACGCGTCTACATGAGCATAATTCGCGTGAGCAAAATTGTTGCTGTCTGTGCGGTACTGGCACGCGAACCTGCGGCTATGGATTCCATACACCACACTACTTGACGTGAACCGTCAATGTTATGCAACTAACGTGTAGCTAGATTATGTAACGTAAATAAATCATTAACATACATTCTTGGTCTGCGCTTGCATACAGAGAAATATGTGTCATCGTGGTAATTTGATGTATGTATTTGCTTGCGAAACCAGCCAGAGTTCAAAGATTTAACTTTGAAGCGTTGTTTTTTATTATGAATTTTATGATTGATTATTGAGAAATTGATATCGACATAGGTATCCGGGTTAACACGAGCTTCAAGAACTTCAAGCCCAATTTACACAACCAACAAGCACACGTCACGCCATCAGTATTTTTTAATAAAGTATGTAAGTATGTAGTAAGTAGTAATGTAGTAGGAATGATTATGTGTAGTATGTATCTATAGTTTTGCGAAAAGGAGCAGCTATCCGAGTAGTTCTGCTGATTCATGAAATCAATGCAACGGTCACGTTTTTGTAATAAATACTTAATGTTAATTTGATAAAATTTTAATTAATTAACGTTATAGTAGCTTTAGACGTTGATGAAATTAAAACCTTTATTAGAAGCGCAGAGCAAAGAAAAGCTTAGTTACGCCGAGATCTGCGTTTATTAACCCTTCACACGCATTGTGCGTTAAATCGCACAGTTCCGCATAACCATGTTTCGCTGGTGAAAGTGACCCGTCTAGACTAATGGGTACCTGATGACGCCACATACCGTAACCTGTGCCACCACTTACACTTTAATGTCATTGCTACCTTCCGAACTATATCCTCCTTTCGATATTGCGATAAATTGTATTTAAAATAAAAAGAACAGGCATATTTGGCAAGTCAGTTTTAATCGATGCATTCCTTTTTCAAATTGCCAATTACACCCAGTTTCTGTTACGCACCATTTTGTATTCCCCAAAGATTGTCCCGAGTTCAAGAAGCGATTTTATTCATAGAAATTGCTGTCGCCACAAAAATGGCTAAAATACAATCGGGCGCTTTAATTTCTGTGGAATCTGAGTGAAGCAAATTTTTTGCACGATATTTTATTTTACATAAAGAAATGTAACGAAAAATTATGGCATTTTACACATTGGTATGTAATAGGTAAGCAATGTAGTTTTGCAGAATGAATATTGTCATCATGTGAAGCATAGATATTTAATTTAATTCCTATTTCATCTTAGGCACTTAATTAACAGAACGCTCGCAAATACAGTTGCAAATAGCTAGTAGATCCATACTTAATTTGATTCCACAAGCCCTTATAGCCATGCGCCTCGTGCTAGCCAAAGCTGACACGATGTTGCCATGTCAATTAAATATACCTACGAATTCGTTAAGAGGTCTATTTTGGCTTCGAAGAGGAAAACCTGTTCCCTATATCTGGTTCACAATAAGCGATTGTTGGAGTTGTTTCTTTCATTCAATGCTTTTATTACAAACACTCAGGCAAGTTCACGGAATGTAACGAATCTCTAAATATATTGAGTAGGTCGAGGCATAAAAATACATATTAAAAAGCCTAAACCACGTCCTACACGAGAGCATCCGAAACGCGGCTGGCGATGTTGAATTTTTCACACCCCCTCGCCACCCCCACGTGGCGTCACCCCGCACTTAATAAAATATTACCAGGGTAGATTTCGTCACATCTCAAAAATGGAAAGTTTACTCCTTCTCGCTGTCTAATTCTTTGTTAAACCAATCTCTAATAACGCTCAGTCATCAAATAGAAAATAGACACTTAATCTTTGGAACAAAAACTAATATTAAGTGTTTCGTAAATGGTTACGTCGCTGTAATTTGGAATGAATCATGCATTTTGGCGAACATTAATCGTTATGCAGTTTTTTTTATGACAATAACGTGAATCGTGAATCGAAAGTTTTGGCGCACGGTTCATAATTAAGTATGTAACTGTAGATCTTAGCATATAAACCAGTTTCGTACAAATACAGTGTTATTTATTAGAGGATTATTATCGCCTGACATTTTAGAATGAATTTTAAAATGTATGCCGATGAAGACTTTCGCTTTCAAAAAATGTTTCACAATTTCTTGAGTAATTTTCGAGAAATTTTAAATGAGTTAACAATTTCAAAATGTGAAGTAGTTAGTAAATATCTTTTATTTAATACTTCGGCACGTTTGGGTTAACTTTACCAAGGGGTATCGTATCTTACCCAGTAACTAGGTTGTGGAGGTCAGTCGCTTCATGTAACATACTGGTATTCAGCTGGAGACTGGAAGCCGACCCCAACTTAGTTGGGAAAAAGGCTGTATAGGCAGATGATGAATTAAAATAATTACGCTTGCATGTGTTTATCAGAAAATGTAAAATTAAGTTACAAAATTTCAAAATTAATAAGGATGGAACTAAAAAACTTTTTTACAAAAAAAACAACCGACTTCCAAAAAAAACTACAAAGTGATAAATAACTTTAATTTCGGAAGTCGGTGTCGTTGGTTCTGCATTTTCGTTTATTGACACCGACTTCCGAAATAAAAGTTATTTATCACTTTGTAGTTTTTATTTGGAAGTCGGTTGTTTTTTTTTGTAAAAAAGTTTTTATTTTACACTTTTTAGTGAGAGAGTTTGTAATTTATCTAAGTTACAAAGTTACAAAATGTTGCTTTTCCCGATGCTGGGACGTTAATTGTTGAAGAGTTCTCCTGGTAAGAACCTGGAGAACTCCACTCCACCACCACACGCATTGTGATGAGCATAAATTACTTAGCAACCATATTAAAGTAATCGAATCGCAACCCGTGAAATATTTATCATTGATTAGTTCCGATGGCCGTCTGTGGTCGTCATCATCAGCTCCACTTTACCAAATGATGATTTCCGAGAGCAAATGCCCAAGTTATTCTTAAAAATATCCAAATCGCTATAGGTTTGCCAATAAAATTTGAGGGTTTCCCTTGATTTCCATGAAATCCTCTCATCAGATTCCAACTTGCTTACAATGGGACCACCTTGGGAGTATACTCTTTCAAACAAAAAAATAATTTTCAAAATCGATCCACAATTGACGGAGAAATCGGTGAACATAAAAAAAAAAACATACATAAGTCAAATATATAACCTCCTCCTTTTGGAAGTCGGTTAAAAATAAAAGGACATCTGCCAGCCTTGTATTTAGCCACAAGAAAAATAATATCAGCGACCGCGATAACGGCAGACGAGCGTGTTACTAAATTGATATTATCCGAACTTTCTTTTGTTTCCCGCCTGTTCTCTTGGGCTTTAATGAAAAAGTAGCGAGTTAAAAAAAAGAGGTTTCCCCTTTGACTAAACTCTTTGATAGGTGAACCTGATGAAAACGTTCCAGTCTTCATTAAAATCAGTGCCGGTTAACTTCCCTTTATTTATCGTAATATATAATAAGTGTAGTTAACTCATTCATTTTGATGCCCGGAATTTGACTGGCCATCATCTCTAAGCTTGTCCGTTATCTATTAATCACTTCTATTGCCTCTGAATAGGCACTACTATATTTAAGTTTTCCGATATCGACGCAGCACCTGAACTTTTCTCTTCAAAATCGAGGTTAATATGACTGTCTACAGTATTCTACAGCGAACTGCCTGCCGCTTTGTGGCGCGGATCACTCAATTCGCACACAAAGTTAACTGCAGTCGATACTGGGACACGGATTTACCGTGATTATTCGCCTAAAACATCTGTTTGTCGGGCTGCGAACCGAATATAATCGGGTTTGTGTCTGACAACCTCGTAAAATGTTCTACAAAAAACTTATGTGAAATGGATTTAGACACTAGAAAGAATTACATTGAGCTCATCATCTAGCCTTTTCTCAACTATGTTGGGGTATGTTGTCTCACCGGATACATCTGAATACCAGTATTTTACTGCCTTTATAATATCTGACCTCCACAATCTAGTTACTGGGTAATACGACATCCCTTAGTAAGTCTGGTTGCCAGACTTTCGGACCTCTGACGACTTGTAACGACTGGAAAGATCCACGAATGACAGCCAGGACCAATTGTGATTTCCGAGACACGGGGGAATTAAAGTGATGCAAAACCTATCAAAGTATCAATACTTACTTATCTCTTGTTTTTTCAGTTTCTGTTTGAGGTCAGGAAAGACCACTTGTAGTCGTGTTTTTATATTTCCATACAAATTGTGCAGTGCTGTAGGATTATTACTTGTATGGTTATTACGAATAACTCATAAAATGTCAATATATTTTACGCCCCTGATTTATGACGTTGACATTTCAAGCAAAAGATTGTTTGTGGTCTTCAGAATTGATAATTTAACATTCATAATAATATCTCTGACTATGATTTGAGATTAGATCATTTCAGACTTAACTTTGATGAATTAAACATATAATTAGTACACATTAAATATTCTGAAAATGTAAAATTCGGAATTCGGAAATTGTTGCATATCACAGCAGTTTTCATTATAAAAATCAAAACTGCTGTGTTAAGCAACAATTTCCATGAAGGTAATTTCAAATGTCAAGCGAGCGGAACCTCGCTGGAGGTAAAGTTTATTTAAGTATTATAACTTTCACTTGTACGTACAGACATACACATGTATTCATTGGGTATTCCTCATATGCAATAGCAAAGGTGGTAAACCAATTTATGCAACCAATTTTGACGTTCAAAAGTGCCTTTTATGTGCCTATTTGAAATAAATGCTTTGACTTTGCAAGCCTAAGAACTTGTCACATAGGCTAACAGGGCTAACAGGAATAGTTTTTTAGGTTACCAATATACTTAAAAATACTGTAGATGACCGGTTGTTTGTCGGAAGCACATGTCTGTGTGGCTAAATAATAACAGCCGCACAGGTCGATCGATCAGGTTAAGCTACGCTTGCCGCGGTTGGTCTGTGGATGGGTGACCATCTTTACATATCGAGACCCCTCCGTGCCTCGGAAAGCACGTTAAGCCGTTGGTCCCGGCTGTCATTCGTGGATCTTTGACAGTCGTTACGGGTAGTCAGAAGCCCGAAAGCCTGACAACCAGTCTTACCAAGGGGTATCGTATTACCCAGTAACTGGGTTGTGGAGGTCAGATAGGCAGTCGCTCCATGTAAAATACTGGTATTCAGCTGCATCCGGTTAGACTGGAAGCCGACCCCAACATAGTTGGGAAAAGGCTAGGCAGATGATGATGACAAAGACTCTAAACAGATATCTTTAAACAATGTAGGTATAACAATAACTTAATCGAAACACAAGAAACATCTGACAACGAAAGTGTTTGTTTTCTATAGTTACACGTACAACCGTTTAATTCGCACACAACAAGGCCACTAAGTATCCAATATGAATAATCTAGGTTACTATTGGTAGAAAGTTTACGACTAAACACGGATAGTATCGAAAGTCGTCCGTGACACTGCCCGGTAGGTATATTAATATAATGCCAAGTGCTTCAAACTTGCTGTTGGCAAAGTGACGACGGTACTACTCGAGTATTTTGTTCTAACTTCACTATTTAAATAGATTTTGCTCCGAATGTCCGTTTGAATATTAGATATTATTATACATATGTATAGTTTGAAGCAGTAAACTTTGCGATGAAGGTAGATCAGATATAAATTTTCGAATATGATGGGAGTGCCGAGTACAGCACCCTAATTGCGTAACCCACTTTCAATATCAATCTGAATGATTTTGAAGGATACTGCAAATCCATTGCTTCGTATGTTCGAAAAAATTGTCTCACAATGTAAATAACGCAATGAATGTTGTTGAACTGTCAAAATTAAAGCCATTGCTACTTTTAATATGTTACGTAATTACCAAGCTGTTTCCAATAAACAGAGATTTTATAAACGTAATGAATAATCCCTTGACAGATGTTACAACATACCTACATGATTATGTTGTCAAAAAGATTAAGCTAAGTCGAATGAGTCTAACCTACGGTCTATACGTCATTATGTGCAACATTTAGTTTCCTATCAGCAGCAAGATAATACGGACGCTGAAATTTTCACATTGTTAGGTATAGCAAACACGATGAACCTTCTACTATTAAATTACCCTCACAATAATGATATAACGGACAACAATAGAGTCAACGTAAAGGCGATAATATGCCCACCATTATTAGTGTACATTATGTGTCTATGTCATTATGTACCTACGTAGGCACAATTACACTGGTTTTCACGGTAGATCTAAATCGTACGTCGCTATTAAATAATTTTCGTTTATATAACTCCGTATTCATATGTTAATGAAACTCGGAACGCTTTGCTAGAATATTTTACAAAATTCTGTTGACTAAAATTCAATTTTAGCACACAATGAATGCAATGCAATAATAGCACACAAGGAGTTTGAGCTGACTGAATGCATTTCACACGTTCTGGATTTTAGTAGGTATCAAAAAGATAACTGGACTATCGTTTCACGATAAATTGGTGCTACAAGAAACGAACTCATTTGTTTAAACATATTTTGTCCACCGCCCACTTTAAGATTTTTTTTTAGAACCACCAAATTATTTTTACTTACCCTCTTTCGCAAATCTGATAACTATGTAGTCGTAAGATAGTAACTATATAATTTTCTCTGGGTCTTCTACTGCCACCCTGAAAGCATCAAACGTCCAAGAGGGGGCGTTATCGCCCAGAATGACAACCTATGGTTTAAATAATGAGAATGTTGAAATTGAGACATTCTTTACTGATATCTCGAACAAGAAAGAACAACTAGTAGAATGATCAAGAACTTGCACCGATCGGTTTGAAGACAAAGCCTGAGACGACGATAACGTTGCGCTGAATTTTTAAAAGCTCGGTTAGCGAACCAGATGTGGTATCCGACAGACTCGCAGAATACGGAAAATTTAATATTTATAGTCGGCAACACACCTTGTTTTTGCCACGTTATGAGACATTGCGGCATTGAGCAACAATTTTACCGGCGACGTCTCCGTTTGACAGCTACGCCGACCGCTATCCTATTTGTAATTGAATTCTTTAACATATGGAGCTAATCACCGCTCGCTGCGTCTCAAACTACGAGTAAGTTTATGTTATCCGCCAACGGGTTTCCGTGCTCATTTCGTTGTTTTTATTATCACACGGTTTTGACTTTTGACCTTCTTCCATCTAATTAAAACTGCCTTTATTAGTGGGGTAGGTACCTATTATCACTGTGAAAACTCTATTGTTGTTATACGTACTGAAGAGCTGATGCTAAAGTTAACGCAGATACGGAATCATCACGCCAGAGTGTGTGCAATATTTCGAAGAGACAGGAAATAGCCGTGAAATGAACACATCGTTGGAAAATTGAAGTCAGTTCTCGATAGCAATTTGAGGAACAATGAGGAAGTGCTAGACTGCCGGCGTTTAGCTTGCCACGATATCGTCTTGTGTTTATGCTAATGTAGATGAATAGCTTGTTTCACGAAGAAATGTGCATGAATAGTGATAATTAGAGCATGAATACTTAGTATAGTTTAGAATACATCTAAATTGGAAATAATTAGACGTTGCCAAATTAATCTTTGAATTATTGTAAGTTACTTAGCGGCTTCTCTAATATAATTATATATACAGACCTATACCTTATTTAATTTCCACAACTTCTTTTAAGTTACATTCTAAAATAAAAACCGACGTGGCACAATCCGCAAAGGCCACAATACAACGTAACTACATACCTATGGTAAAACGAAGCGGATTAAAATTTAAAGAACAAAACGGGTCCCACACATTTTAAGTGTCGCTTGAATTCATAGCAGTACAAAATATTTTCCGCGGCGAATGGCTGGTCCGTAAGAGCTAATGAATGCACACGACGCCACCAAGTTCCGCGAGAGCTCGTAACTTGAAACAATGTGTCGCGGTGTAGCCGGCGCGGCCGAGCTTCCCGGGGATATCTCATCGTCTGTCCTATATGTCCGCCTTTAGCCACTAACAGCATTACGGCGACGTCAAAAGACTTCATAAGATAGTCAATAGATGGTCTGTCGGCAACGCAGAAATAAAACAAGTTCCAGTTTGCTCTTATAAAATATTTTGTGACAACGGCTTCATATGTGCATGATATTAATATTTTATGGAAATTCGTAACTTGTCCAAATTTTGATGAAGTTTATTAACATTGAGGAGAACCTAATAAAGGCCTCTCTTTGCTTTTACATGAATTAGTTTTAAAAAGATTGATATCCGACTACGGCCACTACACGCCGTACCTAGATTCGAGATTGGTTTATCTGCCGCTAGATTCAAAGGCAGTTTGCATTTCCCGGCAAATTGTAGCAATATTATATTTTGTTGAGAAACATCACTAGCAATAATAACAAAGGAAGAATTAAACCCTACTATGTATCGGGAACAAAATTGAGAAATAACATACTTAACTGAAGCTGTAAACTGACAGAAGGTGCAAAAGTAAATGATGTCATGTTACTGGCTCATGTAATGACTACAAATAATAACTTTGAATTCGTATAAGTACCTAAGTAATTTACTTTTTCAAATTCAGTAGAGAAGAAAATTACTTTCGTCAACTTTGACTTGTCTCGCTACACAAATACAAATGAAAGACATTATTACACCCATGAGTATCTCTTACAAATTTTATTAGCAAATACATTTCGCGAACTGGCAGAAGTATCCAGAGATGCAAGGTATTATGCAAAGGACATCCGGGACAGTAGCAGCCGGTGCACTATTCCAATAGACATTTGCACGACAACTAGAAAATATCTCCGTTGATATTATAAAAGTTGCCGAATAATACAGAATTGAGAATTCCAAAATTGTTGTATTGAACACAGTGAAGTCGTTATAAGTTTGTGAGTTGGGGCCATCTCTTCCAGTGGGAGAGTTTTACTATATGGGAGGATCGTATGTTTGGCTTGACACTTATTAGGTAAGGTCAGTCATTGTCAGAAAACGAGTAAATAGTTTCCACTTGCACTGCATATTTATACATGATTCAACTTTTACATTGGCGTAGAAGAGAGTATCATGAAAAGTCTAGACTTTAGCGGTCGGTGTGGCTATCTCCAGTGCGACATCAACACGTACGACCGGGCTATAACTTGAGGGGCGATGCATCTTCCTCCGGTGTTAATATATCATTTTGTCGTAACTAAGTAAGACAGACAAATTGCTCACTACTTTATTTAATATTTATTGGACAGAAGGGTGCCCGATCAATCAACCGAAGAACTGAAAGGCGCAAACTTGTCTAGATACTTTCTAGTTTTCAAATATTAATTTTTAAAGTTCCCTATGAGGTCTGCGCTCGTGAAATATAAATGAGAACTTTATGGATCGGATGCTGAATGTATTTAAACTATTAGTAGTAAAAATAGCAGCAGTAGACAACACCGACGCGGTGTTACGAAATGGTTCTTGTTTTAAGTTTTATCTTAATAAAGTAACCTACAGTATTACAGTGCAGGTAGACATGTTATGTGGGCTTTCATTTTTATTTTGGTTATGGTTTAGCTTGTCTCACCCAACATAAAATTGTTTGTAAGCAAATAATTTGTAGTCTACAAGTGTCGGGGCGTGTATTGGCTTGGCTGAGCTTGGTTTTACGCATCGATACCTACCGGCCTGTCGTTAGACTATTAAATAGGCTAAAAATGTAAACTACTACGTGGGCGGTTTTGTCACGAAATCGCTACGACGAAGCTACAGTATATAACTCATGTTTGTTTTAAGAGTGTTTAATGTATCAATTTCTAATAACACATTGATGTTATTAATTTATAATTGTACACACTGTGAAGACAGGAATTCGATTAATAACGATGACAATGAGTGTTTTAAATTCAACTTTATGAATGAACGAGACACAACGCATGCGCGGCGCTGCGACTTCGTATACTAAACATTGATACAAACAAACATGGTAATAAAACCAGGTAACGGATGACAAATCGGTTCTCATTACAGAAACAGCTTCTGTCTCTACGCTATCGCCATACATCTTTCTTGAAGCCCAACGTATAACAGAGAACATTCCTTTCCTTACAAAAATATGCACAACAAAAACAGTGTGCAAAATAACCGTTCATCTTAAACATTTGTCAAGAGAGGCTTATGTTAACTTAGTAGGGCTAGGGAAACGCGTAACGTTGAAAAAATGTCGACCCTTAACCTTACGTGTACGTTGAGATATTTACCTGTTTAAGAATATGCATACTTTTTATTGCGCCTCGAGAAACATGAGACGTTTATATTTGTTAAAGTGGGAAATCCACCGAGCGTCAACCCTTCCAGCGATCGGGAATCTCTGAGTGCCCTACTGTAGTATTGCACTTGGGGATCGGACGGCGATAAACTTCATGCTGACTCCGGTTGTTGTTTTCTTTCAATTAGGCAATCTAGTGGATTTATCTATCTAATGAGATTCCAAGTACTGACAAAGGCACAGACTTTAAATTAAGTATGTTTATGACTCTATTTTTTTTTTTTTTTGTAAGTACCTATACGGATTTGTTAACTAGAATAAGTAAAAATGCTGTACTATGGAAGAGCGGAGTCTCCTAACACAGGCATTGTTTGCTTAAGAGGAGGCTCCAAAGAAGCAGTCATGCTAGCGAAGGAGGTGGCGGGATGGGCGAGGGAGAGAGCGGAGAGAGCCGCCCTTCCCAGCCGCCGCGGTAGACGCTCCGGGCGTCGGGAGCCGCGTGACGACTCCCGGCCACCGTAGGCGCGGGCCAGCGGACGGCGAGTAATGGGTAGCTCGCCGTCCGATCAGGACCAGGCCCGTGCCGGACGGCGCGTATGTGTTCCACGCGCGCCTCAAAGAGATGTCAGCATCGAAGGAGGGGCCCGTCAGGGCCGAAGCCTGCCGGGGCAGCGGGATTGTCCGAAAGGGTTACCGCTGCCCCGGAATACAAAGGGCTAAGGAAGGAACACGGATGGGTTTTAATCAGTAAGAGTCTGACACTGACCACCCAGAGCGGGAGGGGTAATTTGATGATTTCCCATACTAAAAAAAAAAAAAAATTAAGGAGGCTCCAAACACTATAGGTACCCCTTTTTGTAAACTGAAGCAATAATAAACTTATAATTATTATATGTTGGTGTTGCGTTACTAATTATTGCGTTCATATTTATGTTCACTCCTGTTAAAAAGTCTGGTCGATACCAGACTTTTTTTTACCGCAAACACAACCGCGGACGAGCAGACGATTCTGCTCGTCCGCGGTTGTGTTTGCGGTGCAAGGAACCCCGTGCAGCGTACCGCGACGTTCGCCGAGCCCGCACTGGCGTGGAAAAGTGTTCTTAATTATTTACGCAGCCACCGCACTTAATAAACGCGCCGCAACTCACCAAACCGCATAATGTCGCAAGCAAGCAGTAAACGACGCCTCCTCAAAGATACCTTTGCATTTTCACTTTTACCCTAACTTTTATTTTTACAGACCGTTTTTTTTAAATCAAGGTCCACAGGGAGCCGGGTGCCAAAAGGACCCGAAATTCTGTAGCCAATCGTCCGCAATAAAACAGGCGAAGATCGCAGCCTCAAACAACGTTCGTGTATTATTCAGCGAGGGAGGAGGCAGCCACATGTGTCCACTGACAATCCGCAGGCCGCAGAACTATGTTTTTCGCTTTTGCATTAGTGTAGCGATATGTAAAACAGCATGTTTATTTCTTTATAAAATACCCGAGTATACGGACATTGAGCTACGATATTACCCGAGTATCTCGCAGATTTAGGTGTGCGATCTTGAAAGCGAACATTGGTGAGTAATGTGAAGCACGTAAAACATCCTGCTTTAAGATATCGAAGTGTAAAATATTACTCCGTACGCATTCAGAAAGAAGCCTTTGGGTCTATAGATGAGCAGATTTTTATATTTACGACTCCAGTGGGACGTGTTTAAAGTATATCGTAAAATAGCAAGAAGCAACTACTTAAGCTAATTCCATTCCTTTGCAATTGTGACTACATGTAAAATTTACCTAATTATCTCATTATACCCGTTGTCCTTCTTCTACTTAAGCTTACAGTCTCTAAGGATGCAACAGCAAACTTTTTTGAAGTGTCCATAACCATAGCTAACGACTAGGCGGTCATAATTAATGCAGAGCCAAGGTTAGCGAAAGAACGTTGACATTTAGAACACAGAGTCTTGTCACAGTGTCGATTGAATGTGGACCCAACTCCGGTAGTTTGCGAATACTGGTAAAGCTGGAAAACAACGTAAGTAGGTGAAATATGAAAGAGGTCGGTAAGTTTTAATTCGGTCGATTCAACTTCTTGGATGGCACGTGTTAATAATTCAGGGAGTGGTGGGGGAGACCGCATCGTTACTGGTGCGCCAGGAGGTTACGGTTTCCCAGATGTAGGAGCGCTAGAAAGGGTTACATCATCTCACACATTTCGGAGTATTTACTTTGACGATCATTTGACTATACTCGTATATAATCGTAACAGCTTACTTTTACATGCTTTTTTTTACTTTACATGCTTTAACTAGGCTAGTACAAAATACTTTTTTTTTTATAATAGCATTAGTACCTTATGTAGCATAGGCTCATAGTGTTATCTAAAACACACCTAGCTTATTTACGAGCAAGTTTTATTCGATTTCTATGTAATAAATAAAACTACAACGCGCTGAGTTCATACCTAATCGATGTGCTTACCGTGAAATGAATATTTAATTATGTTATAAAACATGACGTCAATAAGGCTAATTTTGAAGTTGGAAGTACCTAATGCGCTTTTAACGCTGCTTACAAACAGCGTCGTCGAGTAATTGGAAGTTCTAGAAACTTGGATCGATACAAATTGGATCAAAGGGACGTAGCATGAATAGGGCTTAGCTTTTGAAGTCCAAAGAACATTGCTGAGTCCGAAGTCAAAGGCATGTTAGCCTGTCTCTTCTAGTTTGATGTGGTAGTGGTGCGGTCGCCGGCTGTATACGGCACGGTTTACGACTGTTGCTGTCAACTTCTGCACCAGAGTACGGTACCGGATCGCACCGGATCGCACGTGAACACATGTCGATTATCTGACGCGTTTTCTGTTCACTCGGTAAACAGGGACCGTTTTACCTTGTGTATCCACTTTGCGGAGCTAAATTTAGATGTAGTGGCTCTTGCACCTAGGACGCTAGGATGGGCCATTTGATACGCTTGTTGGTTTCTCGATGAGCTGATGGATGTTGAACAAAGAATGGAGTTAAGACAGTGATTTTTATTTAAACTGCCCCTGTGCCACACATTCAACTGCTTGATGGGACGAGTGGTACAATTTTGGTGGTTCCATTTATGGGACAGTTCAATAAAATAACTCACAGACAGTCAGCCACATTTCCATGCTTGCCTCTCTTTCTATCCATAGTTATAAAAGTCCAAGCTCCTCTTTCCAAAATAAGTAATGTTTTTTTTAATGAAATGCCTTTATGTGACAATGTTTCTATGCAATAATCAGCGCTGCATTCTTGAACTATGGCGCTTGGAGTTGAAGTCGCCGTGCGATGTTATCAATGAAATTCTGAACGAAGTTTTAGCGTGAAATACGCGATTTATAGCAAATAAAGCAAATCTAGTTTTTCCTTTGTGACAGATACAGTTTTTCCCTTGTGTAACTTGACGCTCAAAATTTTCTTTGAGTGAAAATATCCAGTTTTGCCAAATGTTCTATTTTCACAGTGCATTTTTTTATTCGTTACATAATTTAGTGTTATAATCTTATCCCAATTCCGGCGAGAATAGACCTAGGTGAAGTTACAACATATTTTTCCTGTTAGCGCGTTACTCGTCGCAACTCGGGTTGGTGTACGGCGTCTTTATTTCAGGCCGTTACTTCGGACGCGGCTATACGTACAGTAATAAACAAGTTTCGATTCGAAACCGCGATGGATAGCTTGTGTGTTTTTTTTTTTCAATATTAAATATTAAAGGGCGGCAAACCTCGCCCGAGCTATAAAGTTTGGCCCCTATGTATCACCTGGGCCTTCGCATCTACCCGCAACCGACAATCTTATTTTATTAGCTAGTGGTGGGTTCAAGGAGTCAATAATATATCGATACAAAGTCGTCCAAATTGGAAATACACATTGACACCGGTTAATCACATTGTTGACAATGCGCTATAAAATATATTCGTAATGAGGCAACTGGTTACAATCGATAAACGGATGTTCGAATACATAGGTAATAAATAATTACCTGATAACATAGAGGAATAAATTGGCCACTTGGCGCGATGCAAACATTTAATTATAATGAAACGATTCATGAATATGGAAATGAAATCAGGAAAAAAATTAAGAATCAGCGTGGAAGCAAACAATGTAGTAGGTAACATCCCTAGCGCGGTGAACAGGCAATACATTTCGGCGCCCATTTGCTACATACTTGAATGTGTGCAATTCGCAGAAAGACTCGTATCTACGCGAGCAAACGTTACGTAGTTGCAAAGCCTACACCTTCGTAGATTCACTTCATATCCGCGAACAATCAACCTAAATCGGGCCAATCTGTTGTGCTTCATACATCCGGGAGCCCAGTCCGGGGGACTCAATCATACCTGACCTGACAAGACAATAGGCATTTCAAATAACAACTCATTGAAGAGTTCAACAATTGAGTCTTGGTTATGGATGAGCATGTAAAAAGTAAGATAAAAAAAAAGAAAATAGATAAACTGAAACTGGATCAATCTTTTGTAAAAACGAGCTTATTATTTAGTATTTTGCACGGCACAAAAGCTTTAGACATAAGTAAACAAAACAAAATAATGAAATATTGTTACAACAAAAAAAGTTACACCCGTGTGTGTCGCACGGGTTTTTCGGATTTCCGATATTTTCTTTCATACATACCTTGTTCTGGCAATACCGAACACAACAAAAAATAATTATACAATTTGGTGCAGTCGTTCGGAAGTTATGCGCGTACATACATTTCATGAGATGTCACGTTGGCCACGAATAGAAAAAAAAAAAAAATAAGACGTAAAATATTTTAAATTTATTACAATAAAAATAAAAAATGAAATGAGGTTTTATACCTTCTTGTTGGCTCTAACAGAGGATCAAACAGCCGACTGTCTGCTTGTATCTAACTATTCTTCAATTGTTTTGTAAAACCGCTTTAAATCAAGTGAATATAATCGGAGATAGGTCACTGACCCCTATTAAACAAGTGTATAATACAGGTCAGTGATGTAGGTACATAGGTAAGTGTCACCTGCCAGTGAAGCTTGGCAAACAAAACTACTATTTTGATTTCAATAACATTGTTTGTCTGAATGCGAGTTGTCTTTATCTAACGGAAAAGAGAATTGGCAGAGTAGGTACGCTAGGTCTTGGCAAAAATAATTAACGCTAGCGGAATATTCTGAAGCCTGTTAATAAACACGTACCTGGGCTTAACGTGCCCTCGGTCCGCCGCCGCCGGCACCAACCAGACGCCATCTAACAAAAAGCATACATCTGAATTTTTATTTTACATCAAAACGCACAGCCATTCAAATCGCAATAGCAGCCTTTCGCACAGGCAGCGTTCGTGTATGCTTTTTGGTAGAATGGCACGGAATTAATTAAAATAAAAAGAATTGAGCACAAACTACGGTGCATTCGGTGTTTAACGCGGATTAATATTTAATAAGAAAATAAATCGCAATGCTTAAAAGTAAAACAAAAGCAACGTCATAAGCTCATAACCGAAAAAGAAAATTACTCAATTAAAGTCTATTTTGAATATACAATACTTACTGTCGAAACTTCTTGACTTCGGTGAATACGTCACTTACAAACTAGGGTGCGTGAAACCTTTGCGATTACAATTTACAATAACTTAGAAGTTTAACAACAAGTTTCCACATTTTCAGCGAACGAAGCTAATTTTATAGTATATAGCTTAGAATATCCGGCGGATATCTCCTACGTTTTCCTTTGCATATATAAATAGAAAAATTTATTTACGTTAATTACGCAGCCTCGTCTAATTATACTAACTCATTATTCAACGTCCTTTTGCCTTTTGATATCGAACTTGTGTTGCTAAATTACTCCGTTACTTACTAAGTTTATCTTAATTCTGCATCTTTATTTACTCAAGACCAATAGTTTATCAGCATGTTATCAGTAAAAATAAATAAGTATATGAAAAAAACCCTTATCTCTTCTTGGCAAATTTATAATTAACGTGTTGTGATTGAGATAATAATTTATTTTTATTGAAGTATATTAAAGATTCGATTTTTTGCAGTCGATATTTTTATTATTTTGTCCTATTATCATTAAAAATATAACTCAATAGGTGTCCATGCTTACATGGATTATTTAAAGTTGCATTGTTAATAATGCTTTTGCATAGCTATTCACAAACCGAACATCAATCAATGTTATCGTAGGAGTAAACGCTGTTCACAAGTCCAAAACCCGAAAATTTTATCAGTTTAAATTAAATAGACGACCGCTATTCTGCCAACAGCTGCTTGCTGTCAGGCGACAAGGCAAATCAGGTTATCGAGATGTGTCATTTTCGATACGATAGCGTGTCGGATGGTTAATGTGAATAGCTATACTGATCTCCTTCCAAATCGATTATGTGTGATAAAAAATAGCCTGTCGTTTGGAGACACGTCAGAGACACAAAGTTGAATAACAACGACTATGCCGACAACCGATAAATATACGTATTCTACCTAAGTACTTATCAAGTGTTATCTCGCGTGTTTGGATTCGTTTCGGACCCACCGATATTTTCGTAGGCTGTCGAAGAGCGATATCAATAACATACAAAATGCCTTTACAGTTTGATTAAGATGATTCTAAACCCGAAATATAACTTGTAAATTTGGATTTAAACAGCGATTCTTTTAAATACCTATAAAGTTTTATTTTAACACCAATGAACGTTACCGCCACGCAGTATTAAATGTTTCGAATATGAGTAAAAGTATGTTAATGTGCTCAAAGCCTTATACGCTCGCCAGAGGATCGGACATTCCGTCTTTAGGAGCCTAACGCCTAACTATTTTTGTTAGGATTTATGTCAAACGCGATAAACTCTCACGCCTTTGTTGGGAGTTGGGACTCACTCAATTGTGCAATTGGAGCATACACGGATACTCTCAGCTCTTGCGCATCACATAATTAGCAAGTTATCGAAGTGACGTGAGTCACAAAGTCGTGAATATTTAGAAAAAGGTATTGCTACACCCAGTCGTATAAAGCCACGTAAGTGTTCTCATTCTCACCTAGCCTATTTACGATAACGGTGCATTATCGTTATCGCAACAAAAGTTTATAAAAACAAAAATGTTATTTCGATATGGCCAATTAGAGTGAGATTAAAAAATCGCATCTGTTGGATAAACGACGAAAATAACCGTGTAGGTAGGTACACTAGGTACAATATTCTTAGAATGTTCTAGTCACTTATCTAAAAGATGCAATTTTATCCTACCACTGTTATGTGGACTGATTGTGATGTGGACCTTAATACCTTGTGTGCATTTAATCAATTTAGATGTCCTTGCATGAACTTGAGTGGTGGCATCATGTCGAGTTGAGCCCATGTTCAAACAACACCGATGTGTTGTTTGAACATGGAACATGTGGTTACACGCTACAAGTACAATTACTTGTAGCGTATATCTACCATTTGTTTCTCTAGTTCTCTCAATAGCGGAAACGGTAACACTCGCGGTGATAAACAGTTCCGTATATTTTATACTAGCACCGCCCCGCGGTTCCACCCGCATAAGTTTCGATCCCGTGGGTATATCGGGATAAAAACTATCTTATGTCCTTTCCCGGGACTCACATTATCTCTTTACCAAATTTCATCTAAATCGGTTCAGCTCTTTAAGCGTGGAGAGGTAACTAACAGACAGACACACTTTCGCATTTATAATATTAGTATGGATAATGTATGTAGGTACTCATTTCATCCCATGGACGATGCAACATGTTTTTGAATTCAAATGGGTTAACTCCTCAAGAAGCCTTTCAGATGTAAGTATAAGGATGAACAATGGCTACGTCTAAAGGTGTTTTGTTACAAGATGCTGATATAACAACTGATACAATAAGAAAATATTACAATAAATATAGAAAAACATTTACCTACTGCTAACTACTCATTTTGTGCTGCTGGACTATTTCGAGATCACGATCGTGAGTAAACTCCGGAGATCACTCACTACAAAACCATTCTAGATATGCCAAAAATCTAAGATTAAGTAAACCGTTAAAATAAACCAATGGATCCTAGTCCTGTGTATTTAAACAATTAGTTGTTACGAGTGCATGGGTACGGACTGATTAATAGTGTAGTTATTATAATAATCATAAAACAATATTAAGTAATTAGACCTCCTTTCTAGATAATAGTATCGGAGGAACCCGTCATCGCCAACCGCTGCGGAGTGCTCCGTTATTATCGCCCGGTTATATCGTTAGAGAACTTGGTAACACGATAAAGTTCTTTATAGTCATTTAAACATGACGTGCTCAATTAAAAATGTGCTGACAGTTTATTGGTTTATATAACAACTAGCGGTTTCTTGTAGTTTTACCCACATAATAAGTATCATAAACATACATATATGGTGATTTTGGTCATAGTCTACCTGTGTCCAGAACTAAATCGGTTCAGCCGTGAACACGTGGTTGAATAAAACTATGAGCAAATACAATAGATTTTGAGTGAATCCACAGCGAATTGCAAAATCGATTGGTTTCATTTTTTGCGAGTTTTACCCGCTTTTGTTATTCAGCTCATTGGCATAAATGAGGAAGTTTGATTTAAGAAGTGGTTATGTTTATGAATATGAAACGTGGTTATCTTGCTTGGTTTATAAAGAGTTTTGGACAATTATTAGCAAGAATTCAACATTAATCATCATCATCTGCCTATCCTTTTCCCAACTACGTTGGGGTTGGCTTCCAGTCTAACCGGATGCAGCTGAATACCAATATTTTACATGGAGCGACTGCTATCACAACCCAGATACTGGGTAGTACGATAGGGTCCTGGTAAGACTAGTTCTCAGACTTTCGGAATTAACAAGAATTCAATTCAACATTACCTAACGCAAAACTGAATATTTTTCTAAAATTATTTACGTTACGTACGCCTATGGAAAAAACGCCAGAGTTTTTTACTAAAAATCTTAGCATAGGTTGGAAGTAAATACAATAGGCAATTAAAATATGTTATTCATATAAAAACTTTGTTCAAAAATATATTTTGCATTACGCATTTAATGCGTTGACTTCCTACTTGTTAATTCAGGAATAAGTATAAGTACATATAAAAGTGGACATCAGCACGTGGATTATAAATAAACATTCAACTGTTTTACATGTCTTCGAACACGTCAGCGTTCGTTACCAACGGACGTGAACTCGGGGAATAATTACTCATTACTCATTATCAACTGATAAAAAAACCACACAACTCACTAAATATTCAGTATAGTAAAGATACCTATAATTAATGTTTTTATTTGATAACGAAACAAACTTGACACCTACAAGTACTGGCTATTAAGAAATCAACAGTAACTTATGAAGGGAGCAACCTTGCAGTAAAAGAAAAAATAAAACTTAGTTGCAAAGTATTTCATAGCTTCGTAATAAGACACCTGCATTAACACTATATAGCTTTCTCAGCCGGACAACAGCATTTTTATTGCGAGGTAGGCGGGTCGAATGTCTGGGAAATTGTCCTTGTCATACGTTACGAACTTAACTGGACACAAATCAAGACACTTGATAACTAAATTGTACACGATACAGGAATAATAGTGTTGTTTCACAATAGAATACGAGTATATGGATGTCAATATTTGTGAATAATTTCCACTCTAAAGTACACGTATCCGCGACAAATCAATGTTACGAATCACTTTGCACTCACTAACCAAAGTGGTGACCCAGTGGGTAACGGTTACGACTGATGAGTTGTAGGTCGAAGGTTCGAACCCTGACAGGCGCTTTACTTTGTGTAAATTACTTCAGCACCACTGCTCTCAAAACGGTGAAAACATCGTGAGGAAACGCCGGTTTTAGAACCAATAATTCGACGACATGTGACATCTACCAACCCGCACTGGACCCTCATGGCCTCTCACGAGAGGAGGTCTGTGTCCCAGCAGTGGGAACATGATGATATGTTAACCAAAATGTCTTCCTACTCGACTGGGTTTTTTCATCATGTCATGTCATGTTTTTGTCATGTCATGTCATGTCGTGGTCGTTGGTTCTGCACTTTCGTTTATTGACACCGACTTTGTAGTTTTTTTTAGAAGTCGGTTGTTTTTTTTGTAAAAATATTTTTATTTTTCACTTTTTAGTGAGAGTTTGTAATTTATCTAAGTAACAATAGCCTAACGTCAATTGCTCATCACCTTTTACAAAATATTGCTTTTTCCGATGCTGGGACGTTAATTGTTGAAGAGTTCTCCTGGTAAGAACCAGGAGAACTCCTCAACAAGCACTCACCATAAGCATTGTGGCGAGCATAAATTGCTTAGCAACCATATTAAAGTAATCGAATCGCAACAAGTGAAATATTTATCATTGAGTAGTTCCGATGGCCGTCTGTGGTCTTCATCATCAGCTCCACTTTACCAAATGATGATTTCCGAGAGCAAATGCTCAAGTTACACTAAAAAATATCCAAATCGCTAAAGGTTTGCCAATAAAATTTGAGGGTTTCCCTCGTTTTCCATGGGATCCTCTCATCAGATTCCAACTTGCTGACAATGGGACCAACTTGGGAGTATACCCTTTGTAACAAAAATATATTTTCAAAATCGATCCATAATCCACGGAGAAATCAGTGAACATCCGAATATACAAAAAAAAAACATACATAAAGTCGAACATATAACCTCCTTCTTTTTGGAAGTCGGTTAAAAAGGAACCCTTATGGTGTGACTCAGTCTGTCTGTCCGTCTGTCAAAGCTGGATATCTCAAGAACTACTATGCTATCAACTTGAAAGGAATAGCTTTAGATGGCGTGTGCCAAACTATTTTGCAAATGAGAAAGAAATAAAACGATATATATGTCGCAGCCAACTGGTTAAATAAGCCGTTCAGTTAACCGCCTAGCCCTTCAACTAAACGGCGGCCGTTCAACTAACGGCCTGAATGATATTCAATTACAGTTTAGGTTGGAAGTCTGTAACCAATCACGCGCGAGCCGAATTGGTCGCAGTAATTAAGGCATTGCACCCCAACCAAGTGGGTTAGGTTACGTTAGAACTGTGATCAAAAGCGTGCGAGCCGAGGGAGGAAGCGAGGCGAGCACTACTTATAAAGGCCAGGCAGTTAACTGAACGGCTAATTTAACCAGTTGGCTGCGACATATATATATATATTATGCAACAGGGACTGAAAGGCCGGTCTTAAAAATTAGAAGTGGGGTTAGTACCCCACTTCGAATTTTTGTCATGTGGCTTTGTTTGCATGTGGGGTATCATATGAAAGAGCGCAGTTTGTACATTCTCAAACATATTTTTTTTTAGTTTTCGACAATACCCCGCCCCTCATATCATAGTGAAAAATCTGAAATTATTCTATGTGATAGAAGTTTATGTAAACATTACAGGAAAAATAAAACGATGATTGCTAAATAGCACACTTTTTCAGAAATCATCAACAAAAGTTACATTAGTTCCACTATCGGTCAAGAGATGGCGCTGACATAAAACTGCATTATTCTACACCGGGTGTTAAAATTCTCTGACGAATGTAGGCCTCGCCGATGAAATTTTAAAAACTTATACGTACGGAACCCTCGGTGCGCGAGTCCAACTCGCTCTTGACTGTTTTTTTTTAATTAACACTTCTGTTACGCTGTACCGTAGGTACCTACGCGTATCGTATGCGCTCGCGGCGAATCAATGCTACGGCATGGCACTGCTACACTATTCCTTTAATTATAGCCTATGTTATATAATCTAGATTTGGTTGCCTGGTACTAACATGTTAGATAATAAGAATCATTTCTTTATAACATAATTTATTTATAACATTGTTTCAGAAAAGGTTCACCCGGATTCAGTAAATATAAAATATCTTCCTTTGCTCCGCACACCTTGAATAACGGTAGCTATCGTTTATTTCTCCACCTACCAAGTACTGTTCTTGTCAAGAGATCTGATTCTGAGAACAGAAGACATAAAAAATAAAACCGTCTTTTATACGACAACTTTAAAGAAAAGTCTAAAGAATGCGTGTCCTTCGTGCAATTTATTAAGTTGGTGTTCAGTTGTAAGAAATCAAAGACGAGCTTTTACTGACTTTAAGATGCGCTTCTTGATTAAATCGACTCTCAAAGGGCATTCATATTTATACCTAGCTCTTTACAATTTTATTACTCGGAAACTGTCTGTTATTTTTCATGCATGCTTTCAATAGATGCTTTCTACAAAACACTTAAAAAGACGGATTCCACAAGTGGACCGTTTTCTCAATTTCGTCACGAGCCATTAAAACCGCGGCTGTATTCCTTCGTGTGCTAGGAATAAACACTTGTAACAAGAACAGTTTTACTGCGCTTCGTGGCACCCGTTATAGAGTAAAATCAATTGAATCAGACAATCGACACATGTTGTATATGGTTCACTTGTTCATACGTATAAACCCTTTATTTAACCACATTATATGTATAATGATACTTTCTCTCGGGGTCATGAGGTACGGATCCAACGCGTTTACGATTGTGAAAGTTACGAGTGTAAGGGACACACACACTCGTTTAGGTATGTAGTGAAATGGTTTCACGTAACAAGGTGTGAAGAGATGGACTAGATAATTTACACGCTCGAGAGTTCTTTATTAACAATAACTATGGTCACAGTATCAAGTATGGTGTTATCTAGAAACACGTTTCTACTTTTCCATATAAGTAAGTATCTAATCAAGCTTATAAGCAAGTAGAAGAAACTAATATAAGAATATTTATTACCTCCAATTATGTTATTGCAGAAGCAAAATTATTATCCAGTAACTATGCCCGCTTCGTTCGCGAAAAGCAAATTTGATTTCATGGGTTTTAATTATTTTGCGTGGTACCCTAATATTTGTCTAAAATAAATTTTGCCAAAGTTACTCCATAACATCACATATATCTGCCAGTGAAAGTCAAAATCAGTCTAGCCGTTTCGGAGACTAGCCGGAACAAACGGACAGACAGGCTCAAATTTTATATAATTCTTTTTTTTTTTTTGTTATTGGTAGTTACCGCATGTACTTTCAAATGCATTTAGTAAAAAGCTGTTATTTTGACATTACAAACAGACTTCAATTTTATTTATATGTATAAAGATAAACTAACATTATAGTCCTCGGTGTTAACACATGCATTTTAAAATTAGACATTGTCAAGTAATTTGTGCCTCAGCAGTTGAATTAGCACTAACCACGTGTCCTTCTCTGTTAAAAATCCCAACAAATAAAATTGGACATATTATGATTCTGTGGTCTGTCTGTCAACACGTGGCATCCAACACAGCTTCATCTGCTAACATTGCAAAATTTAATGTAGCTGGCGGCGTGAGAGCAACTTGTGTCAGAAGTAAACAAAAACAAATTTAGAATTACAGAGGATTTAAAACATATCCGAAATACGAAAAAAGCAAAGTTACTGCAAAGCTATTTTGAAACTGTCTATGCTTTTAATATTCTTTTTTCTCAAAGCTGTAAACGTAGTCTGTGGTCGATACATAAAGCATTATTTCCTAGCCGCCTCCATGACTAAGTCCATGGCCGCCACTGTCTCAGCGACTGGTTTTGACAATACTTTGAGAACAGTATTACCTTTTCATTACTTACTTATGTATCGCTAATCTGAGTATTTTCCGTTGCAAGGGCCTCTTTTAACCAGTTATTGTTTGTATACTCTTTTACCTTATACAGATTTTATTGTTTGTGACCTTTAGAGTTTAATGACTCGCGTCTCGAAGCATGAGATCACGACCAATTGGACTTCCTTATAAAGAGGTTACCTGTGCCCACGTTTGTGCATTATCAACAAAATGACGACACATAAATTGTGCCAAATAAGAAAACACGAAAGCATATGGAATACCAGTTAATATTCAGCTTGTTTGGTAAATTAGTTATTTATCAGTCAGATGACTTTTTCTTGATGTTTACTTATTTTCTGTCTGCTTGTGAATTTATATTTGATCATAAATAGTCAGTCGCTAGGTCATACCTACTCTCTGTAGCATATCCTACAAAATACCGTTAGGAAAGCAACGAAGTTGCGCATAAGGCTTCTCCACGCAAATATGATATCTGACTTGAATAGAACCTTTCAAATAACTTGTAGTCCAATTCCATTCGAAATGTTTGTTGAGAAATATTTGAAATTATTAAAGAATATTTAGACATTTCGGACGGACCGTAGACGTGCAAAACAAACAGATGCTAATCAGTAATATCATAGGTATAGATAGCCAACTCGTTAGTGCGTTGTTACAACAATGCAGTGAACGGTGTTTCAGATCAGATAAATATGAATTTGCAGAATCATAATTGCACTTATCAAAAACCTTGAGAGAACACTGGCTTTTGTTTCACTTGCCAACAATGGTATGGACGCAATATATCCACCGCACAATGCACCCGAATACATTTTAAATAAAGGCCGAAATGTGCTTCACACGTAAACATAATGAGCGTATTCAACGAAACGAACCGCATCATTAATTCTTACATATAACTTGACGTTAAAAGTTTATATCTACACGTTTTTACGATACCGGCTATTAACGGAGAACTTAATGAAATATACAACATAATTGTCTTAGCTCAGCTGTTCAGTTCAGCATCTCGTTTTGTAATTCATTAGGAACGTATATGGATGACTGAATTTAAAAATTTGTTAAACTGAATCATCATGATTTTCTATGAACTTTATTTTTGGTCTTTATTGTACAGGTTTGTTTGAATAACACCGGAATTTAAATTTATCATTATCAAAACTGACCGGCAGGCTTTGTACCTACGGCAAGTTGAGCGAATTGTGACAGAAATAGTTATGACGGAAGCGAAAACTCAACCGCACTCGTTGCAGACCAGCGCATTCGGTGCCCCGCTGCGGCGTCGCCTGCAACCACCGCATTTAGCTTTAACTCGCAAATTGACGGAATTGCACAAACACACACGAAACTAAAGGTGATCGTGGAAATAAAGATGCTGAGGTGCTAGTGTACTGAGATAGGAAAGAATACTTGACTATTGATGTCATGCGAGAAAAGAGCTTGCCTGAAAAGATGTGACACGACGGTAGTCGATGATACTAACAATAAATGCAATCTATTGCCAAGTTGAGACCAAGACCCACAACACCCATCAGGCAGGATGGGTGTTGTGGAAGGCAATGAGAACCCACAAAAAATCCCAAAGGTAGCTGAAGATCAAAAGCAGGCCGAATAAGTACCTAGAGTTAAAACACTTTGAAATGTATCTACCCTATGTCATGCAAGTAGGTAGTACCAGTGTCAATAAAAAATCAAATCCTATATAATTAATAACGAACGAACAATGTTTCAGTTTCCAACGAATTCCTCGAATTTCAACGAATACAAAATTTCCATTTCTCGTAAGAGGGATGTGGTAGGGATGTCTATTCGTGTTTACCCAGTTAATTACTTGGACGGTTTCCGACAATCCCTCCACATTCGGGAACTTAATTTTCTTTTAGGCGATTGGAAGTTTCCATTTAAATTTCTATCGATGCTGCCGATCGGTCAACACAAATACAAAGTAATCAAATTGTTAATAAAACCGCTTGAGAACAAAATGGTTGGGTGGGACGCGGCTGCGCAGCATTTGCGATTGCTGTTTAGGTCTTCAGTCATCTAGTAATCTAATTAAGCTGATTAATGTGTTCTCTGATATGAACCCTTGAAGCAATCAACAACTTTTTTCCCTATTGGAGAGTTAGAGCCTGACTCACCCACTTCCGTGGCAGATATTTTAATAAAATTTCTATTGGTTTAATTTTTAATTTATTATGTGGGTAATTAATTAGTTGCTTTCCGGACGAGGAGTAATATTCCTAATGACAAAAGAATGAAGTGAGTAGAAGATCTTAATATCTTTTCTGTAATAATAATCTTGTCTGCTACTTTGCTGCAATTTAATAAAACGAATACTTTCATTTGCCTTCGCTTTCTCAAGCTCAAGTAATTAACTTATTTACACCTCCACATACCTACATAGGTATTTAAAGTGACGCCTTCTTCCCATGGGGCTAGGCAGAAACTACATAGCGCCACCTGCTGTGATCCTTACATACTTTTTAGGCCTTGTTTACGTTCACATATCTGGTCATACATGCACGCCGGTTGCGAGTACCTACTACGCACCTGACCTTTCTGAAGAATATCACCAAAAAGGTCACAATACATGTCCTTCTAGGTATCCTCCTCAATACTCTTATGAAAGAGATCCTAAGGGTTTTAACACTTCAAGAAGGTTTTTTCCTGGTTCAAACCGTCTTACATTGATATAATTTATGTTTTCAATTCAAGTTATTAAACTTTCTGTTTCAATAATAGCCGGATCATTGGAGGCCGTAACTAAAGTGATAACCAGAAAGAGAAAACCATTAAAATGTGTTCATCGGATCAAATTTATGACAAGCATTGGTTGGTCTGTTAGCTGACTACTATTAGGTACACTTTTTATATTATACATTTTTTCCCATTGTGCTCACTAGTTCCTTTAGCAGTTCCTCACGGGAAAAAACAGCAAACACAACAGTTTAAGGTAACTTCCTTCGATCTGACAGATGCGACATTTTTAGCATAAAAACCTATTTAAAAATGTCCTCTAAATTATTCTGGGTGTAAGATGAGTATGCTTCTGCATATCCTTATGAACGTCAAAGTTCGTCAAGAGGGCGGAGGCTCGTCATAATCCCTATTATTAACCGTAACGTAGTTGGGGACACTTGAAATGGCGCCTCGTTACATGCGATGGATGAACTCCGACGGTAGCCAACTTAAATTGTAGCGCCACATAGTTCCGCACTGAGGTAATGATATGAAGCGATAATGGAGATGGCTTTCACGCGGTTGCCAGTGATTGACTTAGCACAGCGAGGCTTACTTAATCTGCGGTAATAGGGGCTAGAACAAAAAAAAAGATATGATATCTATCAACCAGCAATGGGCCCACGTGCATGGTGGATTACGGCCCAATCCCTCTCACAGAAACGAGGCCTGTGTCCCAGTAGTGGGAATGTAATAGGCTGATTGTACGTTTATGTTGTGCAAAGTCAAGCTATTATGAAACAAGCGGTCATCGGTCAAGTAGAGCTGCCAAGAGCGTCTTTCAAACAATGTGGCGGATATGTTAACGTAGCTACATGATAAATCTAGTACTTATTGTAAAAATTTACCATTTACCATTTACCCAATAAACACTTTCATTATAAAGAGTCTTTGTCACAATATAAGAGAAACACGATCCATAAGTATTGCATCAATTTCACCTTTTAAACATTTCCGAATAATCGTACGGATCAAACAAGGTTATTGCTTATTCAGAGAGTTTTTTGTAAACACAGCACAATAGCGGGTTTCTGTTCATGTACTGCGTACTACAAGATCGAGATTAATGCTGTATGCGCGCTATTACACCATTGTTTTAGATAATCAGATGCGCTTTCTCTTACAACGGTGTCAAGTAGAAGCTAGACTAACAATCATTTTATATTTGCATGTATACGCACGTAAGAGCCGTAAAATTTTGTAAATCTGGGAAACCAGGTGCGGTCCTGTTGCGGAAAAAACAGCACAGATTAGCGTTAGTTAGCCTCCCCTGTGGTGTGTTCCACGGAGACAAGTAATAAAGTTAGCGGCCGACACTCTCGGACGCACCAGAACACGCTCCTCCATATTGTATGATAATCTGAGAGATAGTCCAACTTTTTACTAAACTTTGCTTCTACAATACCCGTACTGAAATAAATTACGAAGTCTCTCACTAAAATTTCTTTATTAGATTACACTATAAAACCGGCGAAGTCGGCAAATTGAAATATATCTAAGAAAGCTTTACCGAAAGGCTCAAAGTATAAATGTATCTCGAAAGTCTCACAAAATCGTCCGTAACAGGAAAAAACGCTAAAAATACGTGAATAGTTAACACAATCCTAATCGCATACAAGATTCCTTCATTACGCTTCAAGCGAGCAACGTCGCCTGATAGAGCCAGGGTAAAGTGCCTCTTACGAAAACCTCATACACCGACTTAGTAGGTAATGTGTACGAGTGGAATGTATTTTTTATAATGCTTCGAAGTGAAACTAAAATATCGATTTCAACATGAATGCCAGAAACTGGTAGCGGCAACGGAAAACCACAGGTATTTCCGTAGGAAGGAACGTTACTTTCCACTGAGTATAATTGAAATAAGTAAAATCTTTACATGAAACGCGAATAAGTTAAGATTGCATATAATTAAACGGTAAATTTTACACGCACACCCATAAACGGTAATAACAAAAGTTTCACCCGGTTTATGAAACAAGCCCAAGTTTTGTTAGTTAATCACATCGCACGCCTGAAATTCGCATTCGTACGAAGTATCCGAGGAGGTTCTTTGAGCGGGAACAATATCCAGCTTCCTCGTAGCCACCGCACATTGGGAAAGACTGCGGAATACTATTGCGACGGCGAATTAATGTTTTGATCCCTGGACAAAATTATGATTTGGGAAGCATTGAAGTTTTAATGACTACCGAGACAGGAGACAAGACCTAATATTTTTGATAAACATCCCAAGTCATGTCAGTAACTAGATTTATAATTTGTATATCGTTGTAAGAGCACACGAGAAGCGCAAGAGACCCAGATTTAAGAAAGTTGGACGAGCTGATTACCATATTTCTATTAACTCTATTATGTTTATTAAGGTTTCTCTGTGCAGCCACGAATTACTTGTTACAATCTCCGTAATAAGAAGCATGTTTTGTTTAAATAATTCCAGCGTAACATTTAATACTAGCTTCTGCCCGCGACTTCGTTGGCGTGAAATTTCTTGATCCCCTGACATCACCTGACCGAAAATCTTAAATAGACTTCGTACAAAAGTAGGCCGCAGCATGGACAACCTCCACAAGTGGGGGTTCAAGGAAGGCTCAGACCTCCGGTGTGTATGCAGTGTCTCTCCACAGACAATGGCTCACCTCCCATCTTGCACCTGTCACCTGCACACGTGAGGACCTAATGGCTGCGGCAGCGAATGCTATCCGCGTTGCTGAAATTGAAGAAAATCTCTATTTTTGCTATCGACACTGTAACAAGAAGACATGCCCGCGCTATTACTTCGTTTTCGCATAGCGTTCTTCTGAGTTTTTCTCTTTTTGCTCGGCTCTTGAGGGTCATAGCGTGCTGGGAAATAGCCTATAGCCTAGCCTTCTTCAAGAATTGGGTTATGAAATGCAAAAATATTTTTTCAAATCCGACTAGCAGTTAGTAGTAGTTCCAGAGATTACCCCCTACATTCAAACTTACAAACAAAAACTAAATGTTACCTCTTTTTAATATTAGTATAGATATAGATCAGTCATCCTTAAGTAGGTAGGTATGAAGCTAAAGTTATGTACCTATCAAAATATAGAACGAAAAGCAGAATGTTTTTTTAATAAAATGTTCAAACCAATAAAAGCTCAATACTGCCAATGAAAACCACCAGTGGCGTCTTATCGATCAACAGTAGGTTGAATAAAGAGCAAAAGTCAATAATACTTAGCACATTCAAACGCGTTTTATGCATCTCCATCATCAAAGTTAGGTATTATAATCCTGAGTTAAATGCGCAAAGAAACATGGAACAATAAAAAAAAAATGAGAATAGTTTTAACGTTTTTTTTTCTCTGTAAGCGTTAGTCTAATCAAGGGGCTTGTGGCTAAGTAATAACAGCCGCACGGGTCGATCGATCAGGTTAAGCTACGCTTGCCGTGATTGGTCCGTGGATGGGTGACCATCTTCATATATCAAAACCCTTCCGTGCCTCGGAAAGCACGTTAAGCCGTTGGTCCCGGCTGTCATTCGTGGATCTTTGACAGTCTTTACGGGTAGACAGTAGCCCGAAAGTCTGACAACCAGTCTTACCAAGGGGTATCGTATTATCCAGGAAGTACGTTGTGGAGGTCAGGCAGTCGCTCCATGTAAAATACTGTTATTCAGCTGCATCCGGTTAGACTGGAAGCCGACCCCAACATAGTTGGGAAAAGGCTAGGCAGATGATGATTCGTTGGTTTGATCCTGGCTTTGTTTCTTTGATGAAATATTATGTTTCTTTTAGGTAGGTACTACTGATTCGAATCTAACTTTATTTTAATAAACAAGGCAGGATTTCTTATTACCCTGAATCCTGAAGGACTATCAAGGTATCACACTCTGGTCTTCGTTTTCCTGCGATCAGTATAACCTGTTTGTTCATCCTCAAATTGTATCGTTATCACTTTCAAATATTACATACTTCAAACCCACTAGACTACTACTTATTCTCAAAAGATTTTCATTAAATGCACTTACAATACATGTGTAGGGAAGAATTAATTAACAAGACCGTATCCATATCGAAGTATCCATATAGACTTCTAGCTACAAAGGCGACCAAAGTTTGTAGCCGATGGAGATCCCATAGTGGGTTTTCTATGAAAATAGGGAGCACACTTGCATAGTGCAGCAAAGATGATGGCAGGTGAAGTGTAGATGACACTTATTGAGACGATGCGAGGGCACGAACGCAACCCGATATTAAATAACTCTATAAGTGGTTAACTAGTAGGTGACAACAAAGAGGTTACTTTAATTACAGCCTGATCAAACGCAGCGGTGGGTAAATTCAGAGCAATGTTGATCGGAGCAATGATAATCGATCACTTTTTGATATAATTGTGTGACATCAAGTTAGGTCCTAACGTAAACGCACCCATTACCGCCAGTTTAAGCGGAGTTCAGATTGATATCCAAAAATTAAGCACATTCTTAATATGTGGCTTCAATAAAAATATTTTTTCAAGTACTGAAATTATCGATTTTTTTAGTTATGTATAAGAACACATAATCAAAAAATTAATTAAAAAATTAAAAATTAAATAAAAGGAAAAGGGTCATGTCCCTATTACCGACTCAAAATATCGGGTGTGTGCCTAATACCGTTTATGTGACACCTAATACCGACCACTAAATAAATGGAACCGTTAAAGTTAAATAAAAATGCTCGTGTATATTGAACTGTTTATATAAATGGTCCAACACAGTACAGAATGCTATTATATGTATTCTTATAATAGTATATTCTTAACAGCGTTAAATCAATAAAAAATATCTTAATTATACGAATTATGTTTAACAAATTACCAAAGGCCAGCATTGATTATAACTACTATAATATATAACCAATGGGGGCATTTGGTATTATACAAGAGTAAACTCCGCACCTGGGCCCCCCGCTGACGCAGAGTCTCCGCCCCCAGCTATTGGAGGTGGTAGTGAGCGCTCTGTTCCCTTCACGGGGGGAGCATACTCCCCCGCCCATGGCTCCGCCAATTGCGGTGCCCGAAGCGGACCACGCGGACGACGACGACGACATCCCTGAAGTGACCGTGGTAGATCTGAGAGTGGCGGTAGGTAGGCTGAAGGCCAAAAATACCGCCCCAGGGCCCGACGGCTTGCCAGGTAAAGCCTGGGCCCTGGCCTTGAGGTCTCTCGAACCCCTACTGGAGGCGCTCTTAAGCGCATGTATGGAGAGAGGCCAGGTTCCACTCCGTTGGAAGACGGGGAAGCTGGTCCTCATTCGGAAGCCAGGGCGCCCTGCGGACTCCGTCTGCATACCGGCCCATGGTGCTGCTCGACGAGGTCGGCAAGCTCTTTGAAAGGGTGATTGCGGGCCGCCTCGTCGGGCACCTGGTGAGGATGGGGCCGGATCTTGCGGATAGCCAGTTTGGCTTCCGCAAGGGGCGCTCGACGGTGGACGCCATCATGCGTGTGAGAGCCCTCACGACGGGGGACGCGGTGTCCCGGGGTGGGGTTGTCGTGGCGGTGTCACTCGACATCGCCAATGCGTTTAACACCTTGCCCTGGAGCTGCATTGGGGAGGCACTCCGGTATCACCGAGTGCCGACCTCCGTCGAGTAGTAGGGCCGACCTCCCTGATGGCGTCAGCGTGGTTTGCTACGCTGACGACACGCTGGTCCTGGCGCAGGGGAGGTCGTGGAGAGGATGGTCGGGATCCCAAGTAACGGTAGGAGGGGTTCACATCGGCGTCGAGACAACGATGAAATACCTGGGTCTCGTCCTCGACAGCCGGTGGAATTTCGTCGAGCATTTCCGACGTTTGGCCCCCAAACTGGAACGGGCCGGGGCCGCTTTCAAGTGGCTCTTGCCTAACCTGAGGAGGCCAAACGCCTCCTACCGGAGGCTTTACGCGGGGGTCGTGCGGTCCATGGCCGTATATGGGGCCCCGGTGTGGGCGCGTTCACTGCGGCTACGAGCCGCCCACTATTTGAACGCGCCCCAAAAGGTGGTAGCCATACGGCTTATACGGGGGTACCGCACGATCTCGGGCGAGGCGGCAAGCCTCCTTGCCGGACGGCCGCCATGGGATCTGGAGGCGATAGTCCTCGCGCGCCTGTATGAGTGACACGCGGAGGCACTACGCCGGGGGGAAAACCCGCTTCCGCGGCAATTCGCTGCGGAACGGACGGACCTCCGGCGCGATCTCATGGCGACATGGAAAGAGCGACTGTCGCAACCCAGCGCAGGGCACGCCACGATAGTGGCGATAAGGCCCCTCTTTGAAGAGTGGCTAGAGAGGCGTCAAGGCGTCCTCACCTACCGCCTGACGCAGGTCCTCACCGGACACGAATGTTTCGGGAGGTTCCTGCACATCATCAGGCGGGAGTAAACGCCCGGGTGTCACCATTGCAAGGATCGCCCAGAGGACACGGTGGAGCATACGGTGGGGGTCTGTCCCGCTTGGGCAGAGCACCGCCGTGTCCTCGTAGAGAGACCTCTAGTGTCCGGCCCTGGTCCAAGCCATGGTCCGGGGCGAGAGGGAGTGGGAGGCAATCAGCTCCTTCTGCGATGCAGTCATGCTAGCGAAGGAGGTGGCGGGATGGGCGAGGGAGAGAGCCACCCGTCCCAGCCACCGCGGGAGACGCCCCGGGCGTCGGGAGCCGCGTGACGACTCCCGGCCACCGTAGGCGCAGGCCTGCGGATGGCGAGTAATGGGTAGCTCGCCGTCCGATCAGGACCAGGCCCGTGCCGGACGGCGCGTATGTGTTCCACGCGCGCCTCAAAGAGATGTCAGCATCGAAGGATGGGCCCGTCAGGGCCGAAGCCTGCCGGGGCAGCGGGATTGTCCGAAAGGGTTACCGCTACCCTGGAATATAAAGGGCTAAGGAAGGAACACGGATGGGTTTTAGTCTAGTAAGAGTCTGCCACTCCCTTCCGCTCCACCCAGAGCGGGAGGGGTCATTTGATGATTTCCCATCCTTAAAAAAAAGGGGTCCGTCGTAAATGTACAAGTAGATCGGTAATAGGTTTTCTTAAAGGAAATCGTAAAACCTATTACCGACCCAAGGGAATGTGTATGAATTGTGTGAATACATGTGATTTTTGTACATGTATATGATTTTAAGTGGTGCGGTTGCTGAAAATATTTAATAATAATGATATTTCAACTATAAAAATACACTATTTAAAAATTATACCTCCTTTATTCATCAAAATATTTACATAAGAACAAAGTTAGTGTATACGGCTACTAAAGCTCTTGAATATAAGGCGTTAATAGCTCAAATGTAAGTTAACATACTAAGGAACTGAGTTAGTATAGCCTCCTGCCTATTAATTTAAGCATTTTAACAAAAATCATGGCAAACAAAAGATACAACAAGTACTTATCAGCGACATGGGTCGACAATAGGAATAAAATTGTGATTTTTGTTCCTATTACCGCCTATTTTTAATATTGAAAGTTAAGCAAAATAAAATAGTATCTCATTAAAATGAATCATTACTTGTGTTCCTGAAAGTATCAAAAATGCATCAAAAGAACTAGAAGTTACATTAAAATGCTTGACGATATAATCTTCTGCTAAAAAAGAAACAAGAGTACTTACGCCATCGGGAATGCCACACTATGGAAAATGCACTAAGTTCGGCGTCCACGGACGAACTGAGCAATTATTATTTAAATCGTCGAGTTACGCACAGAAACAAGAGATGAACATTTGCAATACAAATACATCTACATTTTTTTTAAAGCAACCAATTGTGTAGCTTTAATACATGACATAAAAATGATAGTTTTCTGAATAGGGCGGTAATGAGCGCGGATTTTAACGGGTCGTTATTAGGTGCGTTTACGTTATATCAGCTTTTTCGGATGACGATTCTTCTATTAAAATAAATGCTTGCTACGGGATATTCGTAATTAAATTTATAGATAAAACGTTAATATGTGGCCCAGAGCAGCGGCCTAGAGCAATGGTGGCCCAGTGGTTACGGCCGCGACTTATGAGTTGTATGGTCGTAGGTTCGAACCCAGACAAGCGCTTTACTTTGTGTAAATTATTTCATCACCACTGCTCACAAAACGGTGAAGGAAAACATCGTGAGGAAACCGGCAAGTCCTAAACAAAAAAGTCGAAGACTAGTGACATCTACTAACCCGCACTGGGCCCGTTTGGTGGATTACGGCCCTATCACAGAGAGGAGGCCTGTGTCCCAGCAGTGGAAACATTATAGGCTGATTATGATGTGGCTCAAAACGCACTGAGTTAGATTGATTTTGCTTTTTATGGTGCGACAGGATTAATCAAGATGAAACAAAAGTACTACGAATCAATTCGATACAGCTGTACATATAACATAACTATGCAAGAATTTAAATATATTGGAAAGTGTTTGAACAGAATGTGAAAAATATTGACATACCTGTAATTAATGTTGGTAATTTACTATTTTTAATTTGGTTTGGTTTAGTTCGGCTTTTCAATCAACATTTTGGAATTCTCGCCAATAGCTTAATTCAGCTCATTAAGTATGCTAATACCCCATTCTGCGCCCGTTTATAAGCTACAGATAGCGCGATCCACGAAGAAGCGCGACTCTTCTTCCTAATCCACAGTAATTACTTATTAGTGGGTAATTAGTGTGTATCAAAAAACTAAAACATTAGCGGAATTAACTAGCGATAACCACCAGCGATTAGGAAGTAGAGTGGGGCGCGTCTTCGTGGATGGCACTATCTATATCTAAAGTAGCACTAGTAGTATTATAAACGTATTATTTTATACGTAAAAATATTTATATAATTATCCTTTTTTTTTTATAGTGACCTCCGCCTACTTGAATAGAAGAAATGGTGCCGACGGGAGAGTAAAATAGCAGAAACTTTTACGATTGGAAGCTCTTATGATTGGTTTCAACATTAGACGAAATTGATTACCATATTTTTCCATCCCATGAAAAACTTATAATATTCATGATAATGGCGAATAGCGGGTTTACGGCGCTAAAATTAACAATAACGGACTGGTGATGCGCTATTTACCTCATAGTTTTTTTACACTTTAAACGGGTCATCGCTCCGATGACGTTCGACAGTCGACCGCCGTTCATAGCAGAAACTAACCGGAACCGACGACACGGCGCTATCATACATACTATAACTAACACATTATAATACGTTTTCTTATTTTAAACATGAGTTTGCTGGCTAAACAATATTGGAAACTGTTCAAAAGTTAAGGATAAAGCGACAAACTCTAACTTACCCGCTACTTAAACACTAATGTCAGGGTCACGAACTGCGCCTTGCTTACTGCTTATAATGTTACGAGTAGTAGTTTGGTTTTCTATTCAGCCTAAAATGTTCGCGTTCAAATATTCACGTACCTGGAGTCGAACTTGTGACCGTCGTCCAAGGTGCCGGTGTAGTGCATGGTAAGCATGTCGCCGTGTTTGGATTTCACGCTGCATTCTTCAGGGACGCTGACCACGTCGACCTTGAGTTCGGTGACCTCAGGGCCCGCGAAGGTAGCCCCGACCAGAGCCAAAACCGCAAATACGCATGGCAACGTCATGGCGAACTTACGAAAAGTTATATCGGTTTCAAGAGAGAAAACGCGTGCGTTACCGACTGCGACCGGAGTATAACTGAGCGGGTTCCGGCAACTTGGAATTTTGATAAAGTTTGCTGTTTACCGCTACATCGGAGTGAGTCTTTTGCCGTCTCGTTTTATCGTAGAACACGACGAGCAATAAAACGAGATAGATGTTATTTTATCAGGGCTCGGGCTAGATGACGCGGTGCCTCATCGTGCTTGCCACGCTAGCGATGACGTGATCGTCATTCGCGCCGTGTACCACTTTTACCTAAAACTTGCCAACTTGTGAAAACATTATATAGAAATTATTATATTAAAATGACGCAAACGAGATGATTTTTTAAACAGATCTGAGTTGTTGTTTGTTTGGTCCCTAAATACCAACCGGTTTTAGATACTTACTGTTGATTTATTTTGCTGCAATGTTACCATATTAATAAATTAATCATTTGGCTGCATAATTCGTAGACTGTGATTTTTGTGCGTATTTCAGGATATTTTTCATAGGTATTTAATCAATATCGTAAGATATTATTGGATAGTCGGCTACTGTAACGAGTATTTATTTAATGGTAAGTAGGTTGATTGATGAGAATGTCAGGCCTAATGCCGTAGGAAACATCAGCATTGCGTCACCTTACGTGCATCACGAAAATTGTCAAAGCATTATATTAAATTGAACAACTATAATTATTATTATGGAACTCTATATATTTATGACTTGAAGATCGTTCTGACCCGCGGGGTAATTGCGTAACAGATTATCAGTAGCAATGGGTTTCATTTTTTTCACAATTGAACAACATTAATTGCGTTATGTACGTTGTTGAGGAGGAGACAAATATTTCGAACATAATGAAGCAAAAAAAAAACCTTCAAAATAATTCAGATTGAGATTAATTGTGTTATGCAATTAGAGTGCTTCTTCACCTCCACCGGGAGAGGCCCATTTTGATGTTTTCCATGCCTAAATAGGTACCTATATGGTAAATAGGCTTAGATGTACCTAAATAACTACCTACGTAGCATGTTAAAAAAAAAACCGGCCAAGTGACACACGAAGGAGTCCGTACGTCCATACAATATTAACAATACATAATATATATATTTTTTAAACAAGTTTCTTATATGGTTCAACTGGGTCCTCCTTATATTTTTAACTTTATTTTATTTGTTGTTATAGCTGCAATCGGAATGCACATTCTGTGAAAATTTCAACTGTCTACCTGTTACGTTTCATGAGACACAGGTCGCTGACAAATAGACCGACGGGCGGACAGCGGAGGCTTTGTTATTAGGGTTCCGTTAGCACCCTTTGGATACGGAATCCTAAAAAGACTGACAGACATGTAAGCAAGTTAAGTTAAGCAAATATTTAGACACAAAATAACACAACATCACGCCCGTAATTCCCGCAGGGTTAGACAGAGGTGTGACATAAAAAAGATAAACAATAAAGGAGATAAAATATTTAGATTTAAATCTGAATAAAAATTGGTAGGCAACAAATAGGTAAATTATTTATTCAACCCTCGCCGAATTATTCAAATTATCAGAGGACAATACAATATTACACAACATTGTATTGTGAACAGTTACAAAGTCAAGATAGGTACAACAATTTTTTTTTATCTGAAATTAGGTAGGTAGTGCATTAAAAAGAATTGGATAGAATTTGAACGTCAGTCGTGATAATAGGAATATTTCGGGGTCAGGGGTGTCAGTGTCAATGCAAGTGGTGTCGGGGTGCTCGTATCAACTTTTAAACAAAATAACTATTTAGATCGCGACCGAATTGAGCTGTCTGTTTATTGTGACTTTTCATTTCCGAGAGGCAATCGAAAGCTGTTTAGTATTTAGATACCTACTTTAAACATATAGTTAGATAGTAATATCTGTCGTTGCGTAAGCTCTTCTTGCTGCGGTCGGTCGGTGGAGGGGTGACCAATTATATATCGAGACCCCTCCGGCCCACCTTGCCTCGGAAAGCACGTTAAGCTATTGTTCCCGGCTATCATGTGTAGATCTTTGACAGCTTTTAGTCAAAAGCCTGCACCATACCAAGGGGTATCATCAGTAGCGTAACTATAGGGCGGCATTGAGGCAAAATGCCACGTTCCCCCAGCCAGAGGGGCCCCTGGCCCGAGAGGGCCTTGAGCACAGGAGGATCCTAACATAAGTTTATAAAAGCAAACTTTTTTTTTTAAATCTGCAACAAAGGACATCGTTCAGGTTTCGAACATTTTGTATAACAATAATACCTTTTTCTCATTGTTTCTCTAATTTTTTGGACAGGACCTCATGCTCAGCAGTAGCGCTTGCGACTACTAGACCAACGAAGCAGTCAGGTGTTAAATTTTGTACCTAGTGGAATATATAAAATCTACGCGGAAGAAGTCGCGGGAGAAGAGCTAGTAAAAAAAAAACTATAACGTTGGTTGTGCTTCTTTACATAGAGGGAGGGCCCCATCCTTTGAATTTGCCACGTGCCCCAAACGGTATAGTTACGACACTGGGTATCATGTTACCCAGTAACTGGGTTGTGGAGTACGGAGAGGCAGTCGCTCCGATTTAATTATTAGTATTCAGCTGCATCCGGTTAGACTGGAAGCCGACCTGAACATAGTTGGGAAAAGTGCAGATGATGAGTAAGTGCCTACAAGCATAAGCACAAGTATAATCAGCCTATAATGTTCCCACTGCTGGGATACAGGCCTTCTCTCTGTGAGAGTGCCTACAAGAGGGAGTTTATTAGTTTAGTGGATATCCTATAGATAGCCATGCGAGTAGTGGTCGTACTAACTAAAGCAATTAGTACCTAATCGTAAATATTATCACAAAAAATTTGTGTTAGTGATATGTTTGTTCGGTGATGGTAATAATTACATAATAAAGTGAAATATGTATTACTATACATGCCGTGGACCCGAAGGGGTTCCACATTGCTGCATCGGCAATAAAAATATCACCCCTGTAAAATTATTGTGTTATATTATAGAATAAGTAAGGACTTAAAATATCCTTCATTTCTTTTTTTTTTGCTATTATTGTATTATAATATTAGTAAAGACCTGTGTGTACTAAAAGCATTTTCCGCAAACTACAAACTATGAAGATGTACTCTAGCTTGAAACACATACTGCCATCTTTAATTGTGCTATTGTTATATTATACAATAAAATATGTAAAGGCTTAAAATATTCTCGAATGTAAAACTTACAAGCTTACTGTTTTTTGCTTCTTGTAGTGCCAATAATGGTCATATACTTCCGAACTCACTAGCCATGTATAAGCCATCGAAGGCTTCTGTGGTTTTTATATAATAATTTAAACTCTGCGATAACTTTTTGAACATTAATAAATAAAAAAAAAAAAAATAAAAAAAATATATAATTTTTAAAAATCATTCCGAAATGCTCACCTTTAGAAAAAAATTCAAGTTTCTTGATCCAGTGGTTCAGGCTCTGCGTAGTTTCTCCGAAGTTTTTTTTTACATAAGTAGCATCAACATAATAGCATAATCAGCCTATAATGTTCCTACAGCTGGGATACAGGCCCCCTCTCTATGAGGAGAGTCTACTTCTCCATAACATACACACTGTGTAAGTGTGTTGTCTCCATGGATATTTTTCTGTCAAACTCTTTCAACAGTCTTGGAAAATATACCTATCATATAGTAACTCATTAAACTCCGACTTCCGAGGCTCGTGTCACTCTGCACAAGACGAGTTCCAACAGTGGGACCTATGGGACAATTATGTACAGAAGCCAGCACATCAAGGTACCCCAATCTGTAAAAATTTCCCAATTGACTATGAACCTTATTCCTTTTCAGTAAAGTTGAAAATCTATCAAATAAATTTGACAGATTGAGGAAGCTTGATGTGCTGGCATGCTGCTGGAACAAATACTATTATCAGCCATAGCTTATTTTCGCATTCACACGTATTATCTACTTGTTTTTGATGTATCTATTCCTGCCAAGTTTCTTGTAATAAATAGATACCTACTAAAGTAGAAGTTACGAGTAAGTAGAAGATATTTTTGAGGCTCCTGCCGTCTAATGATGACACAATGGCAGTACCTTTCATTACGATAATTCACTATATTATATATATCACAATATTCATTGCGTTATTTAGGTATGTTGTCAAGCACACGAATTTGTTTAACATATGAACCTACGGATATGAATTTTGTTCAAAATTCTTCGGATAGTGATTGTATATAAAGTGGGTTGGGGGAATAAGAAGTTTTTAATCAAACCCCGGAATGCCCGAAGTCAACTTTATGCCAAGGTACCTACAGACAACAGGCCCTAGGCTGCGCATTGCGTGACAGTCAAGCCCTTAGACACTCTCCGCGAATATTTTGTGAATAAGCTTTCAAAATTGAATGAACATAATTGGTGGCAGTGGTTGGATTTTAAGAGGGGTACATATTTTCGATCATTCACAAATGACTATAAATTACTTGCTTTGTCGATTTACGAAGAAAAGCTCAGGAATCAACATAATGTAGATTGCAAGAGCGTGCGAAGCGAGCCTGAAAATTTTACTTAATTTTACACCTTGAATAGTCTCTGT
Organism: Gortyna flavago; assembly: GCA_963669345.1. Taxonomy (NCBI): domain Eukaryota; kingdom Metazoa; phylum Arthropoda; class Insecta; order Lepidoptera; family Noctuidae; genus Gortyna; species Gortyna flavago. Next base: position 17,877,770 of record OY770125.1, read on the forward strand.
TTTCTTTTAACTATCTTATAGAAAGAGAACTTACTTTATCGAATTATGACGAAAACTTAAAACTCGTTTTACAGCAGTTTAGGAATCTGGCCTTTTTTTTTTTTTTTTTTTTTAGGATGGGAAATCATCAAATGACCCCTTCCGCTCTGGGTGGAGCGGAAGGGAGTGTCAGACTCTTACTGACTAAAACCCATCCGTGTTCCTTCCTTAGCCCTTTATGTTCCGGGGCAGCGGTAACCCTTTCGGACAATCCCGCTGCCCCGGCAGGCTTCGGCCCTAACGGGCCCCTCTATGTCTGCTGACATCTCTTTGAGGCGCGCGTGGAACACATACGCGCCGTCCGGCACGGGCCTGGTCCTGATCGGACGGCAAGCTACCCATTACTCGCCGTCCGCAGGCCCGCGCCTACGGTGGCCGGGAGTCGTCACGCGGCTCCCGACGCCCGGAGCGTCTACCGCGGCGGCTGGGACGGGCGGCCCTCTCGGCTCTCTCCCTCTCCCATCCCGCCACCTCCTTCGCTAGCATGACTGCTTCGCAGAAGGAGGTGACTGCCTCCCACTCCCTCTCGCCCCGGACCATGGCTTGGACCAGGGCCGGGCGCGAGAGGTCGCCGCCGCTGCCGATCGCCTCTACGAGGACACGGCGGTGCTCTGCCCAAGCGGGACAGACCTCCACCGTGTGCACCACCGTGTCCTCTGGGCGATCCTCGCAGTGGTGACACCCGGGCGTTTCCTCCCGCCTGATTATGTGCAGGAACCTCCCGAAACATCCGTGTCCGGTGAGGACCTGCGTCAGGCGGTAGGTGAGGGCGCCGTGACGCCTCTCTAGCCACTCCTCAAAGAGGGGCCTTACCGCCGCTATCGCGGCGTGCCCTGCGCTGGGTTGCGACAGTCGCGCTTTCCATGCCGCCATGAGATCGCGCCGGAGGTCCGTCCGCTCCGCAGCAATTTGCCGCGGAAGCGGGTTTTCCCCCCGGCGTAGTGCCTCCGCGCGCCACTCAAAGAGGCGCGCGAGGACTATCGCCTCCAGATCCCATGGCGGCAGTCCGGCAAGGAGGCTTGCCGCCTCGCGCGAGATCGTGCGGTACCCCCGTATCAGCCGTATGGCTACCACCTTTTGGGGCGCGTTCAAGTAGTGGGCGGCTCGAAGCCGCAGTGAACGCGCCCACACCGGGGCGCCATACACGGCCATGGACCGCACGACCCCCGCGTAAAGCCTCCGGCAGGAGGCGTTTGGCCCCCTCAGGTTGGGCAGGAGCCGCTTGAAAGCGGCCCCAGCCCGTTCCAGTTTGGGGGCCAAACGTCGGAAGTGCTCCACGAAGTTCCACCGGCTGTCGAGGACGAGACCCAGGTATTTCATCGTCGTCTCGACGCCGATGTGAACCCCTCCTACCGTAAGTTGGGATCCCGATGGTGGCCCGTTCCGAAGCCCATGAAATGTCATGGCTTCGGACTTGTGCAGAGCCACCTCGAGACCCAACTGCCGGATCCTCTCCACGACTATCGCAACCCCGCGTGTCATTACGTCGGCCGCCGCCTGATGCGACCTCCCCTGCGCCAGGACCAGCGTGTCGTCAGCGTAGCAAACTACGCTGACGCCATCAGGGAGGTCTGCCCGCAGCACCCAGTCGTAACCGATGTCCCACAGGAGCGGCCCCAAGACCGATCCCTGTGGGACACCGCACGACATCTCTCGCCGGTTCCATTCCCCATCGCGACCGGGGTAGATGACGGCTCTGTCCGTCAAATACGCCCCGACTACTCGACGGAGGTAGGTCGGCACTCGGTGATACCGGAGTGCCTCCCTAATGCAGCTCCAGGGCAGGGTGTTAAACGCGTTAGCGATGTCTAATGACACCGCCACGACCACCCCACCCCGAGACACCGCGTCCCCCGTCGTGAGGGCTCTCACGCGCATGATGGCGTCCACCGTAGAGCGCCCCTTGCGGAAGCCAAACTGGCTATCCGCAAGATCCGGCCCCGTCCTCACCAGGTGCCCGACGAGGCGGCCCGCAATCACTCTTTCAAAGAGCTTGCCCACCTCGTCGAGCAGCACGATGGGCCGGAATGCGGACGGAGAGTCCGCAGGGCGCCCTGGCTTCCGAATGAGGACCAGCTTCCCCGTCTTCCAACGGAGTGGAAACTGGCCCCTCTCCATACATGCGCTTAAGAGCGCCTCCAGTCGGGGTCCGAGAGCCGTCGAGGCCAGGGCCCAGGCTTTACCCGGCAAGCCGTCGGGCCCTGGGGCGGTATTTTTGGCCTTCAGCCTACCTACCGCCACTCTCAGATCTACCCCGGTCACTTCAGGGATGTCGTCGTCGTCCGCGTGGTCCGCTTCGGACACCGCAATTGGCGGAGCCATGGGCGGGGGAGTATGCTCCGCCCGTGAAGGGAACAGAGCGCTCACCACCTCCTCCACCAGCTGGGGGCGGAGACTCTGCGTCAGCGGGGGGGCCCAGGTGCGGAGTTTATTCCGCACCATTTTGTAAGGGCGCCCCCACGGATCTCTGTTCAGAGTCTCCACCATCTCCTCGCGGGCCAAATTCTTGGCCCGCTGAACAGCTTCTTGGAGGGCGGTCTTCGCCGCTCTGTACCCCTCGTACAGCTCCGCCTCCGTGGCTTCCGCATCCGGAGGGCGAATGCGGAGCCTGCGGTGCCTGGTGTACCGGTGTCGCGTGTCAACGCACGCCTTGCGTAGCGCCTCTACCTCCTGCGACCACCAGTACACCTGACGTCGGGCGCATCCTGGCCGGACTCGGGGCATTGCCACGTCACAGATCTCGGACATGGCCTCCCGGAACCACTCAGCCTCGTTGTCAATATCGGCAGGCCTGTCTGGTGATGACACCCAGGCCTGCACGATTGAGGCTTCCAGGAGAAGCTCCCGGTCCAGCTGCTTCAGCGCCCACCGCGGACCACTCGGGGCCTGTTGGACCGGCGCGCTGGAGGTCTGGGCGGAGACGTCGATCCGGATATACCGGTGGTCGGAATAGGTCTCCACCTCCTCCATGACGCGCCAGTCAATGACCTGCTGTGACAGAGCGGGGCTGGCGAACGAAATGTCCACCACGGACTCCCCCCGCATCCGCACACAGGTAGGAACAGAACCCCGATTTAGGACGACCAGGCCTGTTTCCAGAGCCCAGTCCTCCACCATCCTTCCCCGCATGTCCGTGTAACGGGAACCCCAGGCCAAATTTTTGGCGTTGAAGTCCCCGAGCACTAACACGGGGAAGGACTGGTTTCGGACGACGACAGTCAACTCTGTTAGAGAGTTGTGGAACTCGGCGAGAGTTCGGCTCGGAGAGAAGTACACTCCCACTACTACTATCTCTCCGAACCGTGCTGCTACGCACCCCTGTCCCTTCGTGACACCTTCGAGGGACGGGGTACCGGCGGCAGCCGACGATAGTATGGCCACTGAGCCGCTCAGGTCCTCCACCCAGTCATCCCTGGGCGGGACAAAGTACGGCTCAGCGACCACGGCGATGTTAATCGACCACTGCACCACGCTCTGGAGCAACAGGTCCTGAGCGCAGGCGCAGTGGTCGATATTCGCCTGGAGGAGACGTAATGGAGCTATTATTCCTCCATTACAGTCCCCTCTCGGGCCTCTTGTGAGGCAGCGGCGGCGGTGGCGGCGGCGACGGTGGCGGCGGCGACGGCGGAGGTGGCGGCGGCGACGGTGGCGGCGGCGACGGCGGAGGTGGAGGTGGCGGCGGAGGGCCTGCCCTTTCCTCTGGATCCGGCGGGTGGAGCGCAGGACTTGCTCCCAGCCCGGTGATCGGCCGGCTTGCCAGCAGCCGCACACGCGACGCAGTGCGGCGCGGCGCTGCACGAGCCGGCCATATGACCGGGCTGACCACAACGGAAGCACAACGAGGTGCGGTCCTCTGAGGTGCACTGGATGCCAACGTGGTGCCCCACATGGCATCGGAAGCACCTCAGAGGTCTGGGCTCCAGCAGTTTCACCTGCGCTGACACCCAGCCCACCAGAAGTCTTCGGCCCTCCACAATAGTTTTGGCCGCCGTCACGGGGCAGCTTACCGTTATGGTTCGCATGCCCGAAACGTCAGGACGCATGGTGCCCGCCTTGACCTGGTCGGCCAGACACCCGCCCGTCCTGACGACGGCGGCTACCACCTCCCCTTCCGTGACGGAGTCATCCAGGCCCATGATGCGCATGTCTGCACACTTGACGGGCCTGGAGACTCGGACCTCCTCCGCATTCAGGGACGCTCTCAGCTTCTCCGCTAGAGCGTCTGCGGTGGGGCCACTCGTCGACCCGGGGATCTCCAGCATGCGGGCGCCAGTAGCGGTCACCCTATGCCGGAGGCCCCCGGTAATCCCTAACTCCTTCAGGTCCACCGTCGCTCTTGCCTTGGTGAGCACGTCACAGTACGTCATACCCCTCTTGGCCGCGTCTGGCTGCAGTGTAATAACCACAGCCGCGGTCTTTGGGGCACGAAGCATAGCTGCGACGGCTCGCTCCTTGCGGCGCCGCCTTTGTGCCTTTTTCCTGGCCGCCTTGGCCGCCTTTCTTTTCTCCCCGACCACCTGCCACTCGGCGTCGGTCGTGGGAGAAGAAGTGGGAGATTTTTTTTGAGGGCGGGGCGAAGGACCTGGGGCCCCCACCTCCCTTGCCGTTCGGCCCTTTTTCTTTTTGCCGGCGGGCGCCGGTCCGGTCGTCACCGGAGCTACCCCAGCCGGAGCGGGTTTTGCCGGCTTCTCCGGGGCTCCACCAGCCGACGCCGGTTTCGCCGTCGCCGGGGCTCCGCCAGCCGACGCCATTTTGGCCGGCGCCTGGGCCCGGCCAGACGGCCCGGGTTTAGGGGCAGCAGCTGCCGCAACGGCCGCGTACGAGGCCGCCCTTGGTGCCGGGGCCGTCCTGCCCGCCAGGGGGGGGCGCAATACTATACCCTCCAGGACGGAAAACCGTGCCTGGAAGGCCGCCAACTCCTGCCGAACCAGGTCCAGGACCTGGTTCTCCACCGGGGCGGGCCGGCATGGCTCCCTTGCCTGCGCGCTGCCGGCGCCCTTCAGGCCGGCCAGGTCCGCCCGGAGCCTCCCGTTCTCCTCCCGGAGAAGCTCCATGGCGGCCGTCAGGCGGGCGACCTCCGCCCGCACTTCGGCTACTTCGCTGGCCGAAGGAGCCACATAGCTAGCCGCCTCAGCCGCCGCCATAATGGAGGCCGTGGCAGCGGATATGGCCTTGTCTTTCGAGGTTTGCAACCTCTTCAAGGCCACACTCTTGATTGCGGCTGCCACAACCTCCGCAAACCTCGCTTTGCCCTGCTCGGAGCCACCAGCGGTGTCCGACTCACCGTCCGACGACTCCGAGAGGGCCGCCCTGCGGCCGGTCTCTCCTGAGCGATGCCCCTCCGTGTCGCTCCCACCAGAGGGAACCGGAGTGCCGGGCCGCCTAAAACGAGCCCCACTGTCGTGCTGCTGCACCGCACGACCTCGACCCCTCCTCGCCGTCGCCACTTTCGCAGCCGACACGCTCTCCGCACTCGCGGTTCGACCCATCGAACCCGCCTCGTCCGAGTCTTCCTCGCGCGGACGTTTTCTCCAGAATTTGGAGCGTCCGCGCGAGTCCTGGTCGGACATTGTTTGGTCCTCTGAAGGACAGGAGCCTCCTCGGCTCTTGTTGCCATTGGCAAACGGAACACATTCGTTGCCCCCCCCAGAATACGAATGGGGGCTTGACGTTCCCGAAGGGAACGTGCCGGATTCTCCAGCTGCTGAGCAGCTGGTACCGACCTGGGGTAGTTTTGTTTCGTCTGTGTTGTCCATTTTTTCTTTGTTCCTTTTTTTAAAGGGTGAGGTCCCTTTGCTGCGCTAACGACCGGATTCCCTCCGGCCATTCATCCCCTCGGCACGCTAGACCTTGGGATTGGGGTAATTTTTTATAGAGGTTGTCTACCTCGCGGCCCGGGCCTCAGTGGCCCGGACCCCCGGTCTTGAATTCAAGATTACGGGGTGGCCGACGGCTGGGCAAAACCAACCGCCGCCCCGGCGTCCCCACGCTGCCGCCGGATGCCGGACAGACGCAGCGCGGGCATGGGACACCCTCCACCACCCACTCTGTAGTGGGTCTAGCGGCGTGAACCGCCTCGTGACGGTCTACGCCCACTCACCTTCCTCTGTAAGCAGAGGAGGAGTGGACGCATGACCGTCCGTCCGTAGCCCGGTTCCCTTCACCGACCATCAAGGATGATCGATGATTGGAACCGTGACCTTTCCCCGCCTGTTGAAGATTAGCCGCCCGCCCCACTTGTCCACCCAAACCTGGTGGGCAATTGGGGCCGACGTTGCCCAGGATGCGCCACGAGGAGGCTCTTCAACGTGCACCCCAGGAATCTGGCCTTAACCTAAGACTTTCGAACCTTACATACAACCGGGGTGCCCAAATCCCGAGTTTGCTTCGCTCGCTCTTGCATCCTAAATTCTATGTTTTATTTAAACAGGCTTTTTAAATTAAAAACTTTTTAGGCGCGTTAAAAACCCACTGTAATTTCATAGTTTTACAGTTTTTACTTTTGTGGGCAGTCCCCATGTCTGCCTATGTTTTTGTATATTATGCCCATCGGGGTTTTCGTGGCTCAAGTTAAGTAGTAAGGCAAATAAATCATTCAGTCTCGACAGCTTCAATGATTTTGGGGGGTCATGACCCCCACGACCCCCCCTCTCGGACCGCCACTGAGTGGTTGTGATCGCTACGCTTTAAAACGGATTCCTTTGAGCAAAATGTAAATTCCTGGATTATGTACTAAAACAACCACGTAAAACCTACGTGTTTATAAAACTAATATAATAAAGTCCCCATTTATTTAAAGATAACGTCTTCCACTTCTTGGACGGTATCGACATTTTAATTCACTTATAAAATAATCAGATTCGTTGCTATCGCGAGCATGAGTTTGAGGCAGAATGAAAAATAAAGATGGGTGTGAGTGGCTAAACAAAATACTTTAAAGTATTCCTAATAGCCATCATAATTAGCATTGAAGACTTAGGTAATTCAATTAATTTGAAGTGAGTAATGCTGGGCAGTATATTGAAGCGGCCGTCCATCATACTTAATTTAATTTGCTCAGGCCTTATCGTTATTTCATTCTGTTTTTACGAGTGTACCTACGGATATTAGTACAGCGATAATTTAAACTGCGATAGATTTTTATTATATTCTGCACCTTGTCAAACTGCATTATTATTCTACAGGCTTGTTAAATGTTTAGATAGATGCAATTTAATACGTAATTATGGAAGAATGTCAGAAAGTCACTCACTCACTCAGAAAGTGGCTCACTAAACACGATTTTCTTTGAGTAGCGATATATACCTAGATGGGTTCACATTTTTTTTTGTTGGTTCAGCTCATCGTTGATCTACCATCAACGATGAGCTGAACCAACAAAAAAAAAATGTGTGTGGGTAACAAGGTTTTCTCACCGATACACAAAATAGGGACGTAAAATGTTTAATGAGAAATTATTTGAAATTAAAAATATCACAAGCTAGTCATCCCAATCTACAGAATTAATCACTTTTAACTTATTTCCGTTAGTTTTTATAATTCCTTTCAGAGATTTTCTTTGAAGAAAGCCATTTCTTTAAAGATTGAATTCTATTGGAACTAAACTTAGCGTGCGCCCCCTCACTTCTGCGTAGTGCGAAGACTTTTAGGAACCTAATCATTGTACCTCGCATCCCATTGTACCTCGCATCCCATTGCATAATTTCCCGTAGTTCTAGTGCATTCTGTTCATGTCGCCGATGTCCCTCAACGCGTTGTAAAACTACGTAGTGTACGTACCTAAAGTGCAATTCCAACTTTACTTTCTGTACGGAACCAGAGAACTGGGTCAGGTTGGTGCTTAGGTAAAAGACAAACTAACTAATGCTCCTAGTCGGCGACTTCTTCTACGAGTATGTCTTCAAGCCTTTTTTGTGTAGACCGTACGTTTGTGCTGCATTTTTGATCAAGAGTATCTATCTATAAGTTTTAAACATCCATGGGAATGGCTTTGGAAATAGCCGACTTTATCGACGGTGACATCGGACGGCGGAGTGATCCCAATAGGTTTTCCTTCACAACCAACTGCGACCAAACGCTGAATGTCAGGTATTCATTGACAAACGCTACTCGACTAGGTAATCAGAGTAATCAAATGTGTGAAAGATGTTATGTCTGGAAAGGGTGTTTATGACTATTAGAGACTAGACTATGGAAGAAAAGACATGTTGCGTCGATGCCGAATGGGATGCGGGCAGGAGAATGATGATGATGAATCAGAGTATCTAATCAAATATTATTGGTTACTTACTTATAATAGGTTAGGATCGAGGTTACAATAACTTCATTTCATGAAATGTGACAGTACAAGGCGATCCACTTTCCATTCAAATCAAACATGTTTATCTGTGCACTGCACATCTGAAAGTTTTGTCAATAAGAGTTCACCGTGCGATAGTATTCATTGAACTATTCATTAGTCATTATACTTAGGTATAATAAAACTGTACAATCCGTTCTAATATTGTACCAAACGTACCCTTTCTCCTAGTTTGAATATCAACTAACTACCTTGAAAGGCTTTGAAACGAACTTCAGTTACCTAAACACCCCAATGCTTACACAACAACATCCACTAACAATAGTGGTTAACTGAAACAGGGTAAATAAACATAATAAAGAAACGGTTACGTAAAAAGTTCCATTGTTTTAGCAGAAGGGGAACACCTACCTACTGATGAAAGCGTTCGTTATATAATGAAGACGTGCCCGAAGACTAATATTTGAATAATAGAGGAACCACCGTGTCCACTTAGATGGTCGCCACTTGCACCATCTCAGGGCGAGCGGGATCCACGCACATTTCCGTTACGAAAAATGCCGAATCCTTAGTACACCTGTTCATTATAATACTCACTCCAAGTCTAATTGGCAAAATTGTGAAACAGTGATGCTTTGAATAAAATGTAAATCTGTCGCACACACTTTCAACAAAAAGATGGAAGTTGTAGGAGCGCTTGCTTCTGAGGATCTTTACATAGTAATGTCAAATGTTTTAGAAGCCAATAAGACAGTAGTTACACTTTTCCATGAAAGCGCCGAAAAATAAACCGTAAGTGGTCTAGACGGTATTATTTAGTAACAGATATTGATATCTTCAATCAATACAATGTCATGTAGTTACAGTTGCGGTACGTATATTATCTCACCACAGGCTACTTAGAGATATGTATCTGACTAATTGATGTGGTATTGCAACTTGCAAGCCCTTCGACATACCTGAGGGGCAATTCTCGTAATTTTAAGAACGTTCACAGTCTGATCTCAGTCTCAATCTGTCAAAAGTACCTCTAATTTCCCTACATTTTGACAAGTTTTTGACATTTGTTCGTCGCTGAGATGAGACTGCGACTAGATTTTGAACATTTTAAATTACGAGAATTGGACTTCTGAGCTTAACTTGAATACCTACATAATTATAGCATACATGCAGCGGCCGTTGTTTTATCAATAAATAGTCGAAATATTGAAATTGGGCTGTAACGTGTAGGTTAAAATAACTTAGTATTGTAACTTACTATGCATGCATTGACCGGTTGCAAATTTCGTAATTACAGACACAATTAAAAAGTCATTGTGTCTCGCGTAGATCTACGTTATATATACGAAGGGTTAAATAGTAACTTACCTACTATTTAATGCATAACTTACAGTTCAGCCAATGCCCACAAATCGCTGCCTCCTGCACTGAGCGCCACCCTGCACCCATTTTGAAAGCCCGTCCCTGAAATTACAGCCACTAACGCCTCCCCCACTTATAACAGAACTTTTATGGAATCGTAAATTGTTTAGAAGTGGGTTGTGTTAGCTGTCTCGAACGTCTCCGGGCGCTAGGACACCTAAATTTTGTGGAAACTTCCTTCATTGCGGCGACAGTGTGCAGAAACTGTTTCGTGTGATGTACGAGCGCCGCCGGAGCCGGCAGCGGCCGGCTGCACCAACCGGCCGGCTCGTTATGAGTTACGACGTATGAAATCTTTTACAAAAGATACTTTCCTTTGATGGCTGCTTAGCATAATTAAGGTTTCAATAAATTATAATTCATTTTATTACCTGGTTATCGGGATGGTAAAACCAAGCTCAAACAATAAACAAGGGTTCAAACCGGGTGCGGTGACTTGACAAAGACGAAAATATAGAGTCGTTGTTCCTCAATTCTAACATACACGTCGTGTCCATTGCAATAAGAATTACGAACGTAGGTATGTATTTTAATAAACCCTGTACGTATTTTTGTTGCTGACGGTCCGTCAGAAATAAAAACACAAGAAAAAGCGGATTAAACCGGAAAGAAAGTTTATAGTGTATAGACAGAATGACAGATATTAACAGAAGAAGAACTAGCAGGGGATCGAGGCGGGGGGGGTCAGGGCTCACTCCTATTCTGAGTTAACTCCTATGTTTCGTTAACTGTCGAGATCACGGGCCTGATTCTATATAAGAAGAAAACCAAAGAATAATGTGGAAGGTGAAAAAATACAGTGATACCTAATCATATTACTTAGCGGAGTTGAGCTGAGTGACAGCTGATCTTTGGGGAGCTAGGATGACCCTAATTCGTCTTCAGACAGACAGACGGGTACGCAGACCGGGTACTCGCGAGTTATTTTAAAATTAAGGAAATAATATGTTTATAAGAAAAGCTTCTTCAAGAATTTAAGTGGGTAAATAAGTAAACCCACCCACTTGAAATAGGAAAGACTGAACCTTATTTTGAAAACCTGATATCAAATTAACTGATTTATTATTTTAAATACTTTTATTAAACATCCCTATAAGTTCGTTTTCTCTTGATACAGTCATATAAATACAACTTTATGTTCTTTTATTTTCTTTGAAAAATTGCTTCGCCAATAGAAAACTATGATAGATATTGGATTAAGTACTTCAGTCTATTATTTAGACGTAGTTCGCTGATAAAACGGCTTCATAAAGTTTCACCTACCGGTATCGGTTTAAACTATAACTTTCGTATTTGCGCCAATACCGAAGCGTATTTTTAGTGTATCAAATGATCATTCTTTTACACCAATGTATTAAACATTTCTACATGTCATGTCTACCTATTATATACCTAGTTTCGTTTATATTTTACATCTAAAACAAATTGTAGACTGAAGACTAGTTGTGTACTAAACTTGAGGGGTTTGTGGCTAAGTAATAACAGCCGCACGGGTCGATCGATCAGGTTAAGCTGCGCTTACCGCGGTTGGTCGGTGGATGGGTGACCATCTTCACATACCAAAACCCTTCCGTGCCTCGGAAAGCACGTTAAGCCGTTGGTCCCGTCTGTCATTCGTGGATCTTTGACCACTTTTAACATGGTACTTATTGCATTCTATTTGTAGCGGATTTTTATTTTTTTTCTTGGGGACTGACCCGATGATGTCGACTATTTTGCCAATGACAGCGTCATAGTGACGGTAACACAGCAAGGTAAGCTGTCGAACTTTGCCCTCTAAGGGATAGTTATCTAGTTGTTTGTTAGTAGCTGAAATTAAAAGAGAATGTTTGATAATAAACAATGTTTTTGGACCGTAGTTTTTAACGGAGCTTGCGGTAGGAGTAAAATCGTTGTACACTCAAAAAAAAATCGCATGGACACGACTTTTTTTTTAGACTCAGTGTGAGAGAAAGGTAGATAGTTTTCATGGTTTTCGAGGGTGCTGAAGCCAATAGTGAGGTCCCTAATAAATAAAATAAAATATGAAAATCCAAGATGGTGGCTGCACTTTTACTCAACACTTTTACTCAAATACTGTCAAAAACATGTCGTGCATAAAACGTATCGTATTGACGATGTTTCAGACCTGCATGGCTATTCACAACCGTTTGAGACGCTTCCATGCCGAATCAAAGATCAATCAATGTTATCAAAACAGTCGTCCTCTAAAGTCTGTTCACAAATTCAAAACCCGAAAAATTTATCAGTTTAATAAAAATAGTCGACCGCCATTCTTCCAACAGCTTTTTGCTGTCAGGGGCACGGGCAAGGCAGATTATAAATGCCAGATTACAAAAGCCTGTTGATTTCGGCCAGGTACTTGGCCCAACCGCTTGGGCCTTTAAAGTAGACACCCTCACTTTAATTCCCAGAGTGTTTCGGCCAGTCAAGGGGCCGAAATCAACAGGCAATTAAAGTCGGCGTTTTATAATACTGCCACTACAAAACCCTGAGAGGCAGGAATAGACGGTGGACTTAGAGGTTTTATTGAAAGAAAACAAAACAAACATTTCTGCAGTTTATATCTTAATGGAAGACATCATCTCAAGTCTACATTAATTAAGAATTTAATGTTAATTTTGCACTTTTATGGAAAATCTACTATCAAACATAAGAATGTCATTATTTAGTTTTCTCTTTTTTGCACTAGGCTGCCATAAATCAATACAGGCTTATATTATGAGGCTTTTTGCGAGCTCTTTTGGCTATTTCTTCATTAGAAGGGCGTCCAGACTGAATTCGATTTCCCCCTTTTATACCTCTTTGAACTCGTCCTTCAATAGAGTTCGGTTGGACATTGGACTCTTATCTTTTTCACTCTGTGAGCAATCTTTTTTTGTTGTATACAATTTACCAGATGATGTGGGCTACTTAAGTTTTTTTAAATGGATAAGAATTTCTTGTATGTGGTGTTGTTCAAGTTATTGCAGTCGTTTTTATAACATTAGTTAGTCTTTCAAATTCAGATTTAATATCAACGTTGAATTAATAACATCCTTATCGCGACAGTTTAAGAGTTTTAAGATCTGGAAATCGACTCTTGCTGCGTAACGCTCTGGGTTTTAGGGTAAACATACCTGCACTGCAATTCCTTGTTTGAGACAAAACACTCGCTGGCGAAGTCACTCGGGCTTTTATAGTTAGAGTAAACCGATTGATCTACGCTAATAGCCTGTTGGTTTGGCCATAGTGTTGGCCCAAACGCTCTGAGGTGATTTTCGTCGTATTTTGGACGGCGCAAATAAATAATGTCAGCCTATTCATACAGAACGATGTTTCATCAAACTTGCTACGCCCAGGCAACAAACCGTAGCACACACGTAGCAAATGCGTAGCGCATGTAGCTTTCCTGTAGCTTGGAAGTGGAACTACCCTTTCGTAGCCGTCTACGAAATCCCGTAGCGACTCGTAGCGAATGCGTAGGGGTGCTACACATCCACGACGCATCTTAGCAACCCTACACGTATTGAAATATAAAGACGTGGATTTGTCGTGTTTTAAACTTCAAATATTTTTTTTTAATGTATATATAAGTACAGTTTAATTAACTGAAAGCCGATACACCACAATCTACTACATAAATTAACTATTACTTAATTCCACTACCGGTACTTAATTAAGGTTTTTGCTTTTTTAGTGCAAAGTTAACTCCGCGAGGTTCTCAAAATCTCAAATATACCCGAACCGAATACAGTAACACAATGGTGCAACACAAGGGATTTTTTAATACGAATTTGTGAAATGGGTTGAATAATAATAATTATCTGTATTTTAGACTTCGTGCTAAAGTGGGATGAAAATAGAACCTGAAAACCTTCGCTGATTGAAAGTTTCCAGATATCGTTCTAATTTTAATCTTATTAGATCCTATTTATAAATATAATATTGAATGCAATTTAAGTTAAAACAGGGATTTTTGAGTCAACAAGGAGAACCTGTCCGTCGTGTCGTTGTTGCATCAATAAGGCACAGAACGCATCGTGGCTTTACTTCATTTCCAGAACGACTCTGGCCTGTTTTTTCCACAATGAGCGTTTTCGGACTTACTTTGTTATAACAGTGCTTAACATATACAACGTTAGCTGCGGTACTTTTACTTAATTTATAATCATGATAATTATTTTGATTTAATCTTAAACTGAAAGAAGTTAAGCACACACAGGAATAAATTATTTTATATGTACAATCTTCTAATCCTTATCTTACATAGTATAAAACAAAGTCGCATAAATGTCTATAATACGCGTATAATTTTTTTGTTCAGTTCGGTCTTGTCAGGACAAGGTTTTTATGAAAGAAAACTTCAGAAATTCGAAAAAAAAAAAAAACGCACACTTGCGAACCTGTGGCGGGCCGGTAGTACTAAATACAAATTATTAAAATTAAAATATAATAATCTAACTTAATTATAACAATTATAGCATTTATCATTATTCTACTATGGTATAACCGCTAGTAGCCAATTCCGGTACGTTGTAAAAAGCCAGCAGCGGTGACCTAATTTTGTTTAATTAATTGTTTTAAAATATCACATTTCTATGGTCGGTAAATCCATAAATCAATAGGTAATCCATTTACCCAGCACTAGTGACACCAGCTAGTGTTGTGCCGAACTCGGAATATCTGTGGTCGGCACGTGTCGTTTTGCATTTATTATGATATACATGCACATGGCGCGATCGGTGGACATGGTGTATGAATAAAGTATTACAGCTCAGACAGAAGAGCTCGGAGCGGTGTGTGTCTGCACTTAAAGGCATCATCGATGCTTGTAGGCTATTTGGCTATTTTTACCTTGATCTAATTAAAATTTAATACAATTGATAGTAAGATCCTATTTAACTTGAGAAAGGTGGTAGACGAATGCCTCCGTGTAGGTACCTAGCTAATACCAAAATGACCAAAATCATTATTACATTTGCTTAAATAAGGTACAAAAAGATCTTGAACATAATTTCATCGATCTTTATGCCTTTAATTTCAGCGTGTAAATGTTATTATTTATCTACATGTTAGAGATAAAGATGCACAAGAATTTACGACGTCACTTATTGTAATGGTTATTTCATTTGTTCGAGCGGCAACAATTCGGACTTGTCAGTGTTGGTCTGTCAGTGAAAACGTTATATTATCTATTAGTACTGTAGTAGATAATTTCAGATAGTAGTGTACACATGATTGACATCTTTAAAATAACTACGAGCGATACGTGATGAAAAATATTCGACCGATTGCGATCTTGACTGTTTGTGAATTTGACCGTTCGCGATTACAAAATTATGTGAATTTGACCATTCGCGATATGGATCAATCGCTATTTTGACCATTCGCGATATGGACCAATCGCTATTTTGACCGAGCGCGATTTTGACGGTTTTTCAGTCACTTGACCGATTGCGAATTTGCCTAAACGCGACGAAACGCTATCAGTAGTGCGCTCGTTTTATTTTGGAGCCTTTCTTGCTCTCGAGACATCGCCTGTGCCGGTTGTGCTCACTGATTGATAAAATACGACATGGCGGACACCAACATCGAACACGTGGACGCTAATTTTCCGAATCTGAAAAAATAAAATTATACTTAATTTTCTATTGAAAGTCTTCTTATAGACGACGCCGACCGCGCAGTGGCGCCCTCATCTTTTGTTTGGTTATTTCTTTTATTTTAGAATGAAAAAAATACAGAAAATAAGCATGTTACGTTGTGCTCCACAAGATTATACGTTATCTCCTTTATTTCATATTTTTTTTTTTTTTTGTATTATTTATTTCAGAGAATCTGCATGTAAGTTACAATTATATACACAAAATAAAATAACAAAACCATAAACTATTAGTTAGTAACAGAAAATTGTTTAAATTTTTGTTATTATACACATATAAAATATATTTTTATATATTATGATTGAAAAAATATAAAAACATTTAAAAATATAATAGCCCACCGGTATCGGGAACAGGGTCCAAGCTACCGGCGGTTAGGGCTCCAGAGAGAGGAACCTCCTAAAAATGCGGGCCGTGTCCAGAAGTACCGCTTTCTGAATCAAACCCTTGATCCAGCTGCCCAACAAGAGCCTCCTTAGGTGTTGGTCGAGGCTCTTGGCTATTAACCCATTGGCTGTCACGACTATCGGCACAATGATCGCTGAGTGCACATCCTACATGTCGACAACCTCGCGAGCCAAGTCAAGATACGTTATTATTATTACAAACGCTAGTTTAGTTTAGTTTTATTATAATCGGTAAATAGTGGCCACTATTTTCCGTTTTAAGGATTAAGTATGATAAAACTTGTCAATGTAAAACTACCGTTTGTAATAATAATAACGTAAGTATTTTTTATCTTGTGGAGCACAACGTAACATGCTTATTTTCTGCATTTTCATTCTAAAATAAAAGAAATAACTAAACAAACGATGAGGGCGCCACTGCGCGGGCGGTGTCGTCCATATGAAAAATTAGCTACCTTGTTTTATTCGTAGAGGATGACAATTTAGAAACTTGTAGAATATACATAATTAGGTAGGTAATTAGAGCATTACTCATGACAATATTTTGTAGTAGTAAAGTACCTACATAATTTGTATTCCTATGTAATAAGGTTTCACAGAGAGGAGGCCTGTGTCCCAGACTCCCAGCAGTGGGAACATTATAGGCTGATTATGCAAATTTTTTAAGATAAATCAAATACTAGAATTCCGAAACTGATAATTTAATCGTTGCATTTTATAATACGTTCATGTTTGTTGATTTTTTTAATACGCTACTCGCCACTAGATGGCACTTTATCGACTTTTTAAATTTTATTCAAATTTATTTATTTGTGACGCATAGGCCTATATAGGTATAATGTTGTGCAGTACCCAGGTCTGGGTGTAGGTACGGGCAGCCTAAATTATAAAATTCTTTAATTGTTCGTTAACAGTAGGTAATTTACTTTTTGCCAATGCTGGAGAATATCTATATACAACACCTTATGTACTGAATCTGGACTGCTACTATTGCTTAGGCACTTGATTTTTGTGGTGGCAAAAATCAAGTAAGTTCCTTGATAAACTATACAAAAATAAAGCTAAGTTTAAAAGTAACTTATCTAACTTCTAAATAAATTTAAATATTTTTTTACATAATTTTTAAACTGTCAAATACGTTATGTAAAGTAAAACCCATAATCGTACCAACGTGTTGAATTTAAAGCAGAAAGTTACCAAAATCTACATGTAATAAAACTTCTCATTTACACATACCTACCTCTACCTCTAAAAAACAAAACAGAAAGCAGAAATTATATCTACACCAGATACTTACCTATTAGGTACGCTACGTTGGACCAGGACTTACCAAGCCGCTGTCCACCTAATAGGCATCGGTTTACTACGCAAGGGAGCACGGTGCACACTAGCTCACATAAATATGTAAACAACATGTGTGATACATTCAAAACTAGTGTTGTAAACAATATTTCAGAATAACGTATTCAGTAAATAGGTAAGGAGGAAAGTTATGAAGCGAATTTATGAAATGGATCAAACGACTCCAAGGGCGGGTAAAGTGGCGGTGGGTGAGCGGCGGCGCAAGACGCGAGATGTAGCGTGTTGAACATAGTCTCGTTATCAGAATTAGACGATTACTTTTAGGTACTTACGAATACTTACTGCTACAAAAATCTTTTGGCGCTCGAATGAAATTGACTGGGGGACGCTGGTATTAAACATTTTTGCAATTGTTTTGTCTTTAATTTATTTGTTGTTATAACGGCAATAGAAGTAGGTACATGCTCTAAGAAAATGTCAACTGTCCTACAGGCCGCTGACAGACGAAAGGACGGATAGCGGAGGCTTAATGATATGGTCCCGTAGGCACTATTTGGGTACGGAACCCTAAAAAGAAGATGTTAGTCCTGATTTTGGCCATGCACCAATAGACTCGTATGCATCTCGTAAATAGGAATGCCAATGTTTTAGTCTTTTCGTCTACAAGTTTTTCAAGCGTTTGGCAGGGTGGACGTCTCTTGTACAGCAGACCGCACGGCGCGGCGGTGGTAAGACTTTGACTTTGAACTGTCCTGTAGTACGGAGTTTCAACAGAATGCAGGTCCAGCTAATACTGGATTAGTTAGCACTGCCGAGCGGCCTACTCTACCGACTTTGGTCTCACTGGACTAGGCTCATATATATGTACAAAATTACACATAAATTAAAACACGGTGAAGGAAAACATCGTAGGGAATCCGGCATGTTCTAGAACCAACAATCGAAGACATGTGATATCTACCAACCCGCACTGGGCCCGCCCCGCGTGGTGGATTACATTACAGCCCACTCCCTCTCACCGAGAGGAGGTCTGTGCCCCAGCAGTGGGAACATTATAGGCTGATTATGTACTCATGAATAAAACATAATAAATTACACAAAACTTTTATTTAAGTCTGTTTTTAATCATAGCTTTTAATTTTATGGGTTTATTCAGCTGTCGAGTCGATTGTGTTATAAAACCTTACTCTGCCCCCTTGATCTTGTAACATTAGATTAAGTTCAGTGTTCACACCTAGAATAATTAACAGATATTTAAATAGTTGTAAAATTAATCAATTAAACTCAAGAAAGTAAACAGCACTGGCCAAAGAATCAGCATCGCCATACAACGTGGCAATGCTGCCACAGCCTTTTGGGCAACCTGTTGACAGCGATCCGGACGAATTTTTTGATGCCCTATGATTGTCTTCCTTCATTTTTTATACATATACATGTACATATTATTAAGTATTTTAAATGTTAGCTTACTCGATAGAAATAACGATTATTATTAGAATATACTTCATTATAATGAAGTATTGTCAAAAACCTTTTGACTCACAGGCAGCAGCTAAATAGATCGATTGGTCTCAGTTTTGCATACCAAGTCTAAAGTGGTCTGTATCCTAGAGATCTCTTGTATTTCTTCATGGTCTTAAAACGCTACCGCTTCTTTCGAATTCCCAGTAAGTAGTGTTATCGGAGGCGTCGGCGGGCCAACTTCAATCACTTTGCCCCAGCAACCGGCCCGGGCGGAGAGGTGAAACGAAATACTTGTCCAGCACGTGATCAGGGATCCCGATCGACCCAATGAATAGTTCTTACTACTAATGTCAAATAGGTAAGTACGTTTTTAATACCTCTGATGTTGACAATTTACGTAGGTAAGTGCAAATAAGAAGCAGGTGAATGGTAAGCGTACGAGACGATGGATTACACCTACATTCATTAATTAATCCAAAAGTTAGTTTACATTATTCTACTTCAGCTATGATGTCACATTGTTTTAGAATTAAAAAAAATTGTCAGATACTCCTAAGGGATTACTTCATTATTTTGTATGATATGTAAAAGGTAGTTGAATTAGGGCTGATTCACAGATAATTCGAATTGTTTCATCGACAGATAATTTTTATTCGTGGAATAAAATTGACGTCTGACAGTTTTTGTATGGAAGAACTGTCAAAAATTAAAAATTATTCCTCCGTATAAATTATCTGGCGTTGGAAAAGTCAGCCCTCTATCATTCAGCATCGAAGAAGGGGCCTGTCAGGGCCGAAGCCTGCCGGGGCAGCGGGATTGTCCGAAAGGGTTACCGCTACCCCGGAACATAAAGGGCTAAGGCTCTTACTGACTAAAACTGGTTACTGGTAGGTACTGGTTTTAGTCAGTAAGAGTCTGACACTCCCTTCCGCTCCACCCAGAGCGGGAGGGGTCATTTGATGATTTCCTATACCTACTTAAAAAAAAGCCCTTTATCATCTGATAACTTATTAGACTAATCATCTGATAACATAATAGACGATGAATGAAAAATTATTTATGTAATAAAAAAACCGGCCAAGTGCTACTACTAAATGTATCAGAGCATCAGCTAAAGGTTAGTATAAATCTATTTCGTCATTTACCTTGACGTCATTCAATATCTAACTATATATATTGTTAAGGCGTATAATAGGCATTATCGAGAACGGCCAGTATTTTCCACATGACTGCCAAATGCTGGATTAACAATGCAAGCCTATAAAACGCGTGTATATCAGTACCCACTATTCAGTCACTTGCATAGGTATCTGCGCGTTCGTTGTCGTGCGCAAATTCGGGACAACATATCGGTGTGCTTAGACATTTTAAAAAGAAAAAGATCATACTGAAAAGGTTTACTTATAGTGTTTTGTTTCAACTTAACCCTGACGAAAAATGGATAATAAAGGTTTTGTGGTGGATGAAAGTTTGGCAATGACAAGTGACGTGAGAACAGAAGATAAGGCAGGTTGCGTGGCCGTGTACAGAAGTGGACGCGGGACCGAAGACCAGCTGTGTCACTGCAGCGGGTATTGCGCCGTCATACCTGCTCATGGTTTGTGAGTAAACACAATGCTATGATGACCTAAACGCAAAAACCGGCCAAGTGCGAGTCTAATAATAATACAACTAATTTGATACGATAGAAAAAAGCATGAAGATACCTCTAAAACTTTATTTTTACAATAAAAACCATACTAATATATCATTCTGATTTTTTGTCAGATTATTCTACAAGCAACATTACTAAAGCACTAGTGTTTTAATTTTTTAAGTCTTTATATCTAATAGTTTAATTTTTTTGGAGTGGACTGAAAGTAAAAAGCTTTGAAAATTTTAAGGAAAAAAGTAATTTTGATTGATTTTTGTGTAAAAACGACAGGTATTCTGGGATTTTTAAGGGTTTTGGTGGATAGCTATGCTTGGTAAGGTACTTAAGAGTAAACTAGTCGCGCGCTCGAACTCACTGGTGGTCATGGCTAAAAAGCACGCTGTCTCACCTTACTTCGTGTCTGACAGAGCTAGTATCAGTGATGAGCAGTTAGACGCTAGTCTACATGCGCAACGTCTAGTTCTCTTGCACAGAAACACCGTTCTGTACTGATAGGCGCGTAAAAAAATTCGTAAAGTGCTTAGGAAAATCGAGTTTTATGAAAAACCACTGCATAAATCAATGATAAATAAAGTTTATTGAACTCATCGATAACTGAGCTTTGTCGGTACGGTTTTGGTTTTGAAGATTTTATAATACTTCTATTAGTTATTTACACCCAAAGTTACGATAAAAATAGCAAGAAAAACGAATCTTTGTTGGCTCATAACTTTTTAATGGCTTTTTATTTTCATATTCTGTTTCCGTACAGACACAATTAATAATAAGTCAAAACGATTATCATGTTTAACTTTGGATACATAATGTCAAACAGTGGAGTAATAGGTACTCTTCCGAAATTTGTATGGAAAAAATATCGACTAGTGGCGCCTTAAGTTGTCGATACAAAAAAAAACAGAAATATTTGAAAAACTGTGTTTTTTTTTCGTAAGTTTAATTATGATTTTTAATTGATATATTTACAAAACTAAAATATATTTATACCATAAACAAGTGTTTAATAAAAAACCGGCCAAGTACGTGTCGGACCACGCACAATGAAGGGTTCCGTAGTTGGAATGAATAATTATCCCAAGAACAAACTTAACATTGTAGTTGAAAAACATGTTCTCCCATACATTCCAACTGAAAATGTAAGTTTGTACGCATAATATTGAGAGATTTACCATGTTTTTTCAAGATCATAGACTTCTTATTAATTTTCCTGTAATCTATAGGTATAGAACTATTTTCTGTATTTTTTTTCAAAATTTTAGGCTCAGTAGTTTCGGAGATAAGGGGGGGGGGGGGGGGAATGGTAAATTTCCGTCTATTGTCTTAAATAACTTTAATACAATGTAATTTAAAATTAAGAAAAAAAAAATTAGAGATCCTCAGGGTAAACCTTTTTTTTAATTGTATATTTACCCCTCAAAAATGACTCCCATTTTCAAAACTCATTTATTTACGTTACACGTCTGTGTTTGGGTCACAGAGATTCATATGTGTACCAAATTTCAACTTAATCGGTCCATAAGATTCGGAGCAAATTGGCTGTGACAGACGGACAGACAGACAGACAGACACACGAGTGATCCTATAAGGGTTCCGTTTTTTACTTTTGAGGTACGGAACCCAAAAAAAAAGGAAAATAAAAAGGCAGGAGCGCATTGGGCATCAAAACCAAAGCAATGCGTTAATTACGTTATTGAGCAGACGAATTTTTCAAACCTATGATGCAATGGTTTAGGCATTTTCTTCCTCCCTCGGTTTGTGATTGAAATGATGTTTCGCAATTAGGGTGTTGTTAGCTGGTAGCGTCTTTGTACACTTGTTTACCACATATAAAGCGCGTGTCGGTTCATGAGATAAAAGATAAAAATACTGTAACCAATTAAGTAGGTACTGATTAAAAAAGCAAATTAGTCTGATGAAAACTTTCAAAAGACTGACCCCAAAAACATCCACTCTTTCTGGTTTAAGATGGAAAGAAGAGGTGTAACAAGCACCCCAGGCAGCGACACGTCTGTCTGACTGGTAAGGTCTCTAAAAGAACAAAACATGCGGTATGAGCGGTATGTGACGAAAAATCTTTTTTTTATAAGTAATTTTATTTAAATTATTAAACTACCTATAGATAATTATAATAACTAAAACTCATTCGAAAGAGCAGTCCATCGATTAATAAATATTCGATGAATCGTTCGTCGAAGTAGCGTTTGGCGATAAAAGGTTGTTTCGCAATAAATTCCATTCGAACAATCGTTCAGTCGATTTTCCATTATTCGAACATATGACTCTCGAAGTTATTACGGACCCCTAATTTTTACTACCCTATAGTGGGGTTAGGAAGGTCAGTTGGCCATCAGTCGTTTAATTTTTGTGTTCAGGAGACACACAGTGGTTAAATTGAATTATTTTTCCCCAATATTCGACATCGACATCTATCCTCTATCTCCATCATTATTTTGTATCTTCACTCTTTCTCAAAGCAAGTGTGAAGCTACATCAGCACGCTACTGTTGCGCCGCGCCGCCGTTGTTTTTGCGGATTCAGTATAGATGGCGGTAAAAGGCAGTACCAATCGGATAAAGAATTTCGGTCTCATAATCTCCTTGTAGTGGTATCTTATAGATAACTTATTAAATACGACTGTGGAGAGTTGTAATTAGTTGCTCTATTATTTGAATAATAATTATTACAATATCGGTGGAAGTGTGGAACGTGGTTGGAACAACTTGGAACTTTGCAACTTCACATCTTTGAAAATAATGTCAAAAATAATGCAAATTTTAAAACTATTGCTCTACAGTTGAAATGTTAATTAAGAAAACCAAATACATAAACAATCAAAATCAGTACCAGTTTAAATTAAAGGTTATTTTGTTTTTATTTCTGTGTCTCAAAAGACTATGGATTCAGAATGGTATTAATTGACGTACTTTTACAAACAAATCTACTAAATGTCATTGTTTAAATTCACTTCAACAGAGTCATAGAGTAAAGTAATATATGAACAGAGTTGAACAATCAACGAGTAAAGTTACTATGGTTCGATCGCTTTAAAATTAGGTACTGTGTTTGTTTGAACTAAGTAAAACTTTGAATGTTAATAAATTCCTTTGTTTTGCTTTGAATACTATCAATGAATAGAAGAAGAACTCGGT
This sequence comes from Gortyna flavago, assembly GCA_963669345.1. Lineage (NCBI taxonomy): Eukaryota > Metazoa > Arthropoda > Insecta > Lepidoptera > Noctuidae > Gortyna > Gortyna flavago. The sequence goes on from OY770125.1 coordinate 17,901,148, forward strand.
CAAAACCAGTCACTCATCATTGGGCAACAGTGTACAGGAAGGTACATAGAGGTGTAAAATTAATAATTTAAATTTTCGAACATTCTGCAGAAAGTATTGTAATTTCCCGGGTTGTAAATTGAGTAATTGACGTATTAACATACGCATGCGCTTCCAGTTCGCCGCGAAGTGAGCTACGTCTGCTAGGAGCGCTAAGTGAGACGAGGTTCCAGCCAGACAGCAACTATTCAGTTGTCGGCATTTTGCTACAGCGGTGCTCAGTCAGTGTGACCGGTGTGTGACTTACCTGCTTCACGGCCACTACTCGAGGACCCTGTTATCAGTTAAACGAGCACTATTTTGAAAAGGTAAGTTAACTCGAGGGATAAAACTTATTTTAATAGTATATTGTCAAGCCACTACTTACTTTTCGCAACTCAGCTGTTCACGTAACTATGCAATAAAGTTTGCAGCACAAACAGTTTCAAACTAGGTTTGCAAAACTGTTAAGTTTTGAATTTAAATTATTCTTATTTGCCTTTTGTCACTGGCAGCAAGCTTTTACTACAGGCATGATATTATTTTTTGCTTTGTTAAACTTTCTTAATTATTTTTTGTTGGTCTTAAGTTGGCATGCATCAACAACGAGGCTTGCTGAATGGTGGTTCTTACATGTGCCAGGATCTAGTGATCCGGTGTACACAAGGGCCTCCTGTAAAAAAGAAAAATTATTTGAAAACCATCCACCATAGAAGGGGATCTAAGAAGAGATTAATTCTATGTTTTGAAAAGTGTGTACCTCAATTATCTAATGCGTTGTCGGAGTGAGTACTCTGCCCTTTGCATGTACTTCTTACGCTTGCATGTTTCAAGTATCTAGTTTTATTGTTTTGTGCATGCACATTTACATGTTTAGTTAATTATATAGGTACTTACCTAATTATTTCTTATCTTAAAAAAAAATACCAATTATTTCTTACTAAAGAAGTAATGTTGTGTAGGTACTAGTAGAAAAGTTTCAAATACCTAGTTAGTAGTATAAAGTCACATTCCTATTAGTAGGAAGAAATTTAGAATTTTTCAAACATTTTTCTAGATTCATTCATCATAACCATACAAACCCAGGCACATATCTAGAAATCAAAAGTTATTAAAATCTAAAGGTTTGGTAATTAAAAAATAAACGCCAAAAGGTAGCAAAAAATAATAATTAAGGTACTGACCTACTTGGAGTTTGAGTTTTAAAAGCCAAAGCTTTTTTTTTATTCAAAACAATTATTTAATAGGTATCCTCTAATTTGACACAGTTTTTTTGTTCCAACCATTTAAGGCGACTACATGACCTAAAGCGCGGTCACTATCGGACTGCATAGAAAAGAAAGAGATGCGCGATGACACAATGCTGGTAATTTATTGCAAAATATTAAAAAATCATCTATTGTTGATTTATCAAACACCAAACAAATAAAAACCGTACACTAAAATTCGGGGAATTAAATTGTCTTTTATATGGTGAAAGTTTTATGAAAATACACCCGATAGTGTTTGCGTGATTATCGTTTTTATGTCCGCGGTAGACATTACTTTATAAATTAATTACACTATGTTAAAAAAATATAATTGCAAATATTCACATATCAAATTACGAAGCAAATGGTCTAGTATAACATTTATTTTTTTCAAAGAAATCAGTCTGGTCGATTAGACGTGATGTTGAATTTAAAATCATTAGAAGTCGTATATCTGCGCCTTAATATTGTCCAGGTTTAGTAGGTAATTGTTTGTTAAGTAATACAAAAAAAACAACATTATTTAATTTATGGAACTAAGAATGAATTGATAGATTTACTTTGTCTCTTCAATAATCATCATTCAATACCACCAACAAAAACTAAAATGTTTAAAACAGCTTATTACTCTTTTTGCAAAAACAAAATTCAGTAATTCCTTAGAAGGCACACGTTGCCGCGTAGAATTACCGGTTTACGTCATCAAGTCTACCGGCGACCTTGGGTGCCAACGAGTGGGTCCGCAGCGGACCCCACTGACCATTATCTGAGATCTTCCTGTTACATTGGTTACTACTTTCGATTTTTCCACTCTAAAATGGACTCCTTGAGTTGTTAGAACGACACTGGACCGTACAAATAGGTTTCTGACGTACTTATCAGATAAGTCTTTGACCAATATATTAAGGTCTAATGCGTAACATTGATACCTCTTTAAAATATTATTTCATGTAACTTTTTACATGTATCGTCTTAATTAAGAGAAAATGCAGGTGGTCTATTCTCCATAGAAATGCTCTCGCCTGATTTCTTTCTGGTTAATGACCATAATTTTTTTACAGAATCATAAATATTAACTACTACTATGTCCCGATGTTTTCCTTTTTGATGATACATTATTTTTATAAGAATCCACAAAAAATGCCGATTTAAACCGCTGTCAACAGAGGCCTAGCTAGTGTACAAATTTGACAACTATTAATGAAATAAGAAAACATAGGGACACAGTAAGTATAAATCCTTATATTAAGTTTATGAAATATCTTTTAAATTGGTCCAATATTGGAGGAGGAAATAGGCGAGAGCCAAACTTTTTCCTCTTAAAATGTTACTTAATTAAAACATTCATTCATCATCATCGACAGCCCAACTTCACCAACTGCTGGGTATAAATAGGCCTCTCTTTGTTTATGCTAATCCCCACAATCGCCAGCCTCATCCAGGTTTTACCCGCGATGGTAACAACAACGTCTACCTATCTCGCCGCCGGACGACCAACTCTTCTGTTTCCAGTTTTTGGACGCCCCTCGGTCTCAGCCTTACTCCACTTCTCATCACCGCGCATTCCTAGGTGTTCAGCCCAACTGCATTTGAGTTCCATAACTCGACCTTCAATATAGAAGACTTATGTGCGTCTTCGGATTTCGGCGTTTGGTGCTCGGTCTACTAGATTTGTGCCAAGCGTGGAGCGTACGTCATGGTGAGCAGTACCTACACACTGGTTATAGTCTTATAGAGGCGTGACTTAAGACATTGTGGAATTTCACCTGATGTCAAAATGTCATCTCAAAGCTTTATTCTTCTCGATATCTCCGTTCGTTCATGCTCTTTGCCAAATGAAAGAATATGGCCAAGATAGACATACAGGTCAACCATCTCCAACTTTGACAGATAGATTTGAATTACTAAAGATGTGTACCATAATATTTGTCTAACATTCAACCTAAGTCCTATTTAAAAAAAAGCATCATGAAAGGGCTAAAAGCATCTTCTGTAGATCATTGAAAATTTCGGCGACATACACCATTGATGTTATCATCTTTTCACGATACATCTACGTGCATATTTATTTATACATATAATATATATTCTAGTCGTATTGCCCATTGTTTAAAAGTTGCATTTTGGATTTCCCAAAGTAAAAAATAACATGTCACGTCTAAAATTATTACCACCACGCTAACAACACAGATGAGTACCTACTTTCATGTTACGGGTAATGTTTGAAACATAAAAAGCAACATACGACTTATTTGAGAACGCCTAGATTTGTTTGTAGTGCTATAGAATGGTAGTAGACTATGGTCTGAGCAACGTTTGTTGTAGCAAATCTGTGATTAAAATTTCACCGTGTATGCATGCAGACCTGCAGAATGGCTTATAGTACTCGCAGCATTCATTACTCGGGCTAAACCGAACTACATTTATAAGTATATGAATTAGGTACCAATTGCAAAACAACATGCGCGGATTTTGTCGAATGCCTCGCTAAACGTGAACAGCGGGCTTAAAATCTGCATTCGGCAGTTACTATCGAAACATCATTAATTTGTACGAAATTAGTTACGTTAAATGGCTTCAAATTAAATCTAATTGTGTTATTACCTATTTCAGAAATAACCTAATACCTAAAATTTTTACCTTAATTGTAATTAATTGGTATTAAAGTCTTGTAATAAGGAGGATAAAATTGAAGTGGCCAATCAACAGATAATACAAAATTACCATGAACTTAATAACTCTTCTTCATAATTAATTATGTTTGCCACTGGTTTTTTAACTTATTTCTCTTGATATGTGCCTGTACCAAACAACAACACTTCATGGACCATTAAACAGTATGCTACATACCCTGCACTATTTCAGAGAAAACTTTGAAGGACGAGCAATCCCGCTAATGAAGATGCCCATCAGTGCTGAAGAGACTTCTCTTCTCGGGTAAGTAAAAATCACTCATTATTCATAACATTAAATGTAGAAAAATCATTTTAATCTTTCTAAAAAAAAACATCATGTGAGTATAGAAAACTATGTTGTATTGTCTTCTTTTTAGGTATTATAATAACAATGTCTCACGTATGTAGTGGCTACAATGTAATATTTTATTCTTTCCATTAAAAATACAAAGGATAATGATGTTTGAAATCAAAGAAAGTATTTAGCGAGGCCTGTAAGTAACGGGTGGAAACTGCGATTGCACTTTTAAGTCCTTTAACCTTTTCGCAGAACACAGAAAACTGATTTTGTTTTATACAATTAGATATTAATATTATTATCCCTCACACACACCCAGTACACACACATAGTACACACACACACGGAATGTTGCGCAATGCCCATCGAGTTAGCTAGAAATATAAAACGGACGACCAACCGGGAGGCGGGCGTAACTTCCGTTATTCATGAGAAGCCAGGACAACAATCACACGACCATTTTACTGAACTTTACTGAACCTGAGCTTATTCGAGCTAGTACTAATACTTAATATAAAACCCAAATCCAGCCTTTATTCAAATAAATATACGATTTTATTTATTTTTAAAAAATGTCTTTGATATCTCGGGACCCTCTGGTCCCGGACCTTTGGTAGGCGTACGAGGGGCCGAAGCCAACACGCAGAGGCCCCTTAGACAATTTTAAATGATGAGGACGCACCAACCGACGATTATCCCTGTATGCACTATGCAAGTGCGCTCAAGGACAACCCCCGGTTGGTGCAGTATTATTGCAGAACATGGAAACAACATATTGGGCTATGGGTTTGGGTGGCTATAATGGATTGGTTACCTTGAACTATGGAAAAACTATGTCTCCTGCCTAACCAATGTTATAATATTCACGGATAAAATGATTATTTACTGTGGTTCGCTGCATTCCCCATAAAGGTATGTTGTAAGCTGACTGTCCAAAACGCTAGGTTACTTATTGGCTCGTATATATTTACATTACTCCTGCTTTGGCCCAAGTCAATATTTACTTGTATAGAAGTATAGTTCTTCTATGCAAGCAAAGCAAGGTATCCTATTTCCGTGACTTAACTGACGGCTCATGAGATTACAGACCAATCACCGTTCGATGCCGTCCGACCTTACATAAAAATAAATGTAGATAAATGTCTAACACTCTTTTAAAAGTGAGTTTTGTAAGAGTATTAAGTCGTCGCTGTTGGGCAGAGTACGGGGCAGCAGCAACGGCATTCTGAAGACTGTTGCCAGTAATTATCAGTGTCCGATACACTCGCTTTGGGTAAGCATCGTGGTTGGGACGGTAAAGTAAGATGTTTGTTTTAATTGTATCTGCTATTTATATTTAAATCACGTACTTACTAACATAGTTATTAAGTTCCTGTTGTTACTAACCATAATGGATCATGTAATCTGATAAATAAATAAATAATTATTATTATTATTAAATAAAAAAAAAATAAAAAAAATAAGGAACACGCAATTATTCTGTTGTAAAATAATCTAAGTATTATGTTTTGTACTTACCGTAAAAGCCGATTCCTACAATGCTAGTCTGTCCACGAATCACTTTCTCAACTTTCAGTTTTGTTGTGAATCTATTACAGTTTGATTTGAAACAAAGTTTTTTTTCCATCTAGTTAGGTACCGACGCCAGCACATCAACCTACCCGAAACTGTCAAATTTTCCCAATAAACTTTGAACCTTATGCTTTAGCGATAAAGTTAAAATGCTATCAAAGAAATTTGACAGATTGTAGTAGCTTGATGTGCTGGCGTCTCGTCTGTACAGCGCAAATTGTGTTGTGCGAAAACCCGACGGCTTTTATAACGCTTTAAAAACACATATTGACTGGCTGTAATGAACTCTGTGATGCGGCATGTTAATCGGTTGGTAAGTCGCTAATCGTATTAAGAGTTTGTTTACATATTATACTTACTCGTATGCAACACTATATTATTTAAAAATGGTTAATGTGTTCATGAATGAGTAGTACATGAAGCGCAGGACGACAGTATAATTAGTTTGTGAAACTTGATTAGCTATCAATATCGAAACATGATAAAACAAGGAAAATAAATGATTTGGTGATGTTTTATTTATACGGTCAACGACCGCAACTTGTGTAGTTACTTGAAATATAATTTTTTTGTGTATCTAAATACGATAAAATGAAAAAAAAAATCTTAACTCCTAAGTAGATACTTCAAGTAACCAAAGCGGACGTTAATAAAAAAAAACTATCATCAATATTTTTTTTGTACTTGTTTAGATATCCGATAGGTACCTATGACGTCTGCGGGGTTTCGCTAAGAAGTTTAAATTGAACCTGTATAATTGATGATTTAAGCAATTTTAATGACACCAGTGTAGATGCTTCTATGCCCTTTTAACAAAAACCAAAACTTCTTTTTCTCCTTGCAAACAATATTAGGTAATCATTCTTTTTGTGTTTGAAAATATATTAAAAGTAGCTTATGCCCGCAGCTTTGCCCGCGTGGATTTCGGAAATTATTCCACGGGAACGTGCTACCGGGAAAATCTTCTATCTCCTTACGTTCTGTGGTTTAGGCGTGAAAAGGTAACATACATACAAGCAGAGTTAGTTTAGAATTTATAATTAGGTAAGTATATAATACTGTAAGTGAAGCAGGCATTGGGATTTTCAGCAGTTGGTTAAATGAAAACTGCCGAAAGGGTGAATCAACGAGACCACCGCTTGCCTAAAGCAAGAAAAAATAATATCGATTTAAATTATTCTGTTCAAAAGTATACTATATCTTATTTAAAAATAAGATACTAATAAATAAAATTAACAGAATAATGTTAAAAAGGTTCCTGAGGGTCATAATGTGTAGTACAGGTTACCTATTTCTGAAAAAAGAGAATTTAAACACTCGCTTGTTTCTGACCATCAAAATATAAGTACCTTATTAGAAAAAGGACTCACAATTACTATTGTGAGAACATTTCTCTAGTTTTTATTACACAACACACACTAATTAAAGCCAGTTTGCATAAAATTCAGAACTATCGTAACTTGTTTGCTCTACCCAAAACTGGATTCCTTTTATTTAAAATGAACAGCATTACGGAAAATATTGCCAAATTTTGTCTTAATGAGAATTACGGGTATAAAGTGGACCTAACAATAGTCCCAGCCACCAACCACGCTGCTCTTTGTTCCCTGCCCTTAATGGAGGATTCTTGTTGTTAATCTCGCTCATTAATACAGGTATTTTATTACTGTCACTATTAATAAGTGTTTGACTTATTTTACAGTAATATAACTTCACACAACAGATACGCAATGAAATATTGGATAAGAATCCCAATGGGATACAAATAATTCAGGCCATCCCTCGTAATGTAACGGTCGTCGGACTGACTGAAATGTAGTCCATCACTCTGCTGAAAATATCTTTTTAGGGGCAACAAAGAGATTGCGATCGCGTCTGTCTGTGGCGCTCAAATCCATAGGCTTATTCATAGGAGCTCATATATCTTCACCTTGCTTGACAGATTTCTTGCACTATTTTCTTTTGTTATGTACGTTTGCCTGGCACGGCCCTACAGAATTTGCGTTTTAGGTGTGCACCAATCGAATGTACTCGCCTCTAGGAGTATATGTACCAGTTTCTTTTCCAATGTACCTCTGTACTTTTGAAGAAATATGCAAAAGAAGGGGGCCGTGCCAGCCAAACGTTTACAAAATTCGACTTCCTGAATTATAAACAGGAGTACATTCGTTCTAAATAAATTGCGATTCTACTGTATGAGTGCTTTAAAAGATAAATTGGTTCAAAAATATCATACATTACAACACATGGGGTGACCATGATTCCACGTGAAAAAGGATAAAAAAAACTGCTGCATAAATTGAGTGAATCTTTGTAAATGACCCCTTACGAGTAAAACTGATTAAAATTCCAACCTGTGTTACTACACAGGTTGGAATTTTAATCAGATTTCCTCGATAGTCCGATGGGACGGCAGTCCGATGCGAACGGAGATAGATCAGGCGCAGGACCAACGGCTTTACGTTCTTTTCGAGGCACGGGGGTATTAAACCCCCAACTTCCAAACTCCGGACTGTTACTAAGAAATTCCTAATGGAAAACCCAATTACACTTTGTCAAAATCGTCTGTTGAAATCGAACCCTGACCCCACGCTCAGCAGTCGCGTTTGTAATCATGAGACCAACGGGGCAGTCAATAAGTAGTTCCGTAAGTAAATAGGTACAAAAAAACACATTAGTCAATAAAAAAAGATCTTTTTAGAGACTATTTAAATTCCAAACGTTATTCTGAATTTTAATGAACAGGTTTTGACAGTTCGGGCGTTAGTCATAGTCGACGTGTGCGCATGTAACGTATTCGAATAAAAATATAACATAAACACAACGCAAAAAGTTTCATCGACTGTGTACTGTTAGTGTTAAAAGTTGGTTTTCAAAAGTATTAATTTTAATAAATGGAGAAATACTTAGAGCTCAGTAGGAATATTCAAATAAAACTGATAGAAGGAATTTCCACACGTGTGAAGTGAAAGAAACTTGAAGGTCGCGTCTCAAAGGAATCCCACGGTGTGACGTGTGAGTATTTTACTTGTCACATATCTCTTATCAACTTATCAATTATTATCATACACATATTTTTCTTGTGGAAATCTCGGAAACGAAAACAGATATTACCACGTCGAAAATGATATAGATATGTAGTGAATTATGGTTGAAGTTTTTATTTTCATTCAGATCTCTCATTTTAACAAACCGACCGAGGAAGAACGACTCCAGGACCGAGTTGTTTCGCAACACCGCAGACATGCCTATGTTGGCAATTTAACCTAAATTCGGGTATTCTCGCCTTACCTGGAAATACCATAGGTTGGCAAATATTTTGGTGAGACGGACACGTGCCTCAATTTCCGGGTGGCTATGTTTCCGCAAGATATTCTCGTGTTACTTAGTGCACTCGAATTTGTTACCTCAGGCCGCGCGATACTAATTTTATTACATCATCCAATTTCTTCTTACGAAGTTACTGAGATCACCGAAGAGGTCGGATAAGAATGACACTGCCTGGTAAGGTAACAGTTACTCTAGCAGAGCGTCGAATCGATGGTTGCATGGCGGAGATCTGTGATGACAGGATGAACTGCTATTTACTCCGGCAAAATCCTGCTGCTAAACCATTAATACGATACGATGACCACTTCTGGTAAAGGCTATCCTGCTCCGTCAGTCTTATTATATACTAGCAGCGCCCCGTGGTTTCACCCGCATGTTTCGATCCCGTGGGAATATCGGGATAAAAATAATCCTGTTAATACTGATTACTATTTGTGTGCCAAGTTTAATTCAAATCTATTTTGTAGTTTTTGCGTGAAATAGTAACAAACATCCATCCATCCATCCATCCTCACAAGCTTTCGCGTTTATAATATTAGTAGGATTTAAACTGAAGTTGAAAAATTGAAGATGAACAAACATAAATCGTGAATTGGAGCCGTCTAAAGTAAAATGTGTGATGTTCTAGTATAAAAGCTGCCAAGTTAAATCTAACCAGACAAAACAAACTTAAACCTCTTTTTCCACACTTTTATCTTCTTTCTTCTATTTACATTCTTACACTTAAATTATGTATAGGATCTTCTTTTCTTTCAAAACATCTTTGTCTTGCTTTTTTTAATATTTCTCGTCACCATATTATATTTCCTGTGAAGTTTTTTTATACATATGGCAACTCGATTTTGAAAGCTTTCTATAAAATAAATTAACTAATGCAGGTAGAACTTTGTCATCGGTGAAAAATTTGATACACATCAATCCACGGTCATTAAATATCACAAACAAGCTTATCAGTTGAACAGCCAAAAATTATGAAAATAATGATGATGATAGGATTTTATGGTAGCTTTGTTCCGGCTACCTTTTTCATTCGATCCGAATCTGAGAAACGATCCTATTGTTACAGTTTCGTAGTCCTATTTGTACAGTGCCACAGCATTTTTTGACGCTTGAATGACATTGACAGCGGGCGCGCTTGAATTCAAATGTAGATTCTAAGAAATTGACGAATCAACGATGTGATTAAAATAATGGCCCTGCACTGCATAATAGGTATATCCGCGCCCTTTCATCGAGAACCAATTTGAAGTGGTCACGCGAGGTCTGAACACGCTGTTTTTTTATTTGCAGTAAGTAACAACTGCTACAAACTCGCGCATACGTTTTAGTTGTCTTCAGAAAAACTTCACTACAGGACCATCCGTAATTGCTCTAGTTACTGGTTTATATGAGTCTTCAGTAAGAGGAGATAAAATAAGAGTAGAAGATCGATCGTTAAACTTTGTCGTTAAATTTGAGCGTACGCACATTATTCTGGACGCTGCTGAATGTTTAAGTCTTGATTTACGGCTTTGCTACATAATTAGTGAAAAAGCGATAAGGTGAGTCGCATTGGTCGTGGCTGGTGTAGTCGTTCTCAAATTGAAAGTGGCGCTGTTGTCCCCGACCTTTCGTCCTGGCCCCTTGCCAAGAAGCCGGGTCGATTCGGTGCCCCCTCGCGCGGGGCGAGGGCATTGCCTGGGTAAGGCTCCAATTGAATCCTATGTCTCGACCTTATTTCCTAACGGATGTTTCATACTTTCGCTTTTAATGTGGCTTTAAACCCTGACGAAGATCTCGGAACACGACTCAGTTAGGTAAATACTACTGTACTCTAAAGCTTAAGAGTACAGTAGTATCTACCTATGTTATAGCTTAGTAAGCTATATATAACACTAGCTGACCCGGCCACGCGTTGCTGTGGCTAACGTTTTTGTCTTTTTTTCTGTCCTATCTTTCAAGTTGGATCAAACTGCACACGGTGTACAAGATTAAAATCGGTTAAGTAGTTTAGGAGTCCATCGCGGACAAACATCGTGACACGTAATTTATATATATTAAGATAAGATGGAACTAAACTCGCGCGAACAAAATCGCAGTTTTACTGCGGATTTATCATTTCCTGACACGTTCTTTAAACCTTATTTCATAATAACTTGTACGTAGGTTCTTGTAGTTTTCATAACACATTTTCAAAATACTAAAGCAGCCGCGTCCAATGGTCGGCTGCGCGCGGCGGTGCTTTGAGTCGTTGACATCTTAACTCCACCACCACACGCATTGTGACGAGCATAATCTTAATATATATAAATTACGTGTCACGATGTTTGTCCGCGATGGACTCCTAAACTACTAAACCGATTTTAATCAAATTTGTACACCGTGTGCAGTTTGATCCAACTTGAAAGATAGGATAGAAATAAAAAAAAAAGACAAAAACGTTAGCCACAGCAACGCGTGGCGGTGCATAACACCAGCGGTTCGAGTGTGATTACAATAATAAGAAAACTTTAATAAATGGCACTTCGTCAAACAAAATTTCACACAATGACATCTTGCGCCCTCAGACCAAATAAAATATTTGGTCTGAGCTTGCGCCCGCCTTTTTCATAATACTTATAACACAATTATAAGTGCTTAAATATAACCTACGATACGATATACGGTCGACCAAAAATGTATTAGTAATTTAAATCAGTTAAGCATTTTTTTTACTAGAGAGTAAAAGTATGTTCCTGTTTATAAAAAGGGTGTCAACACCATGTTTGCAAGAACAACCTGATTTCGAGGGTAGTCAGAATCTCTGCTTTGTTCGATGACACGTCATAATACTTAGGTCGCTGAGAGTCTGAGACTAAGTGCTGCAACGCCTAAATAAGTTCTTGGCTGGAATTTGAGCATGGCGACTTCTTGAACGAAAATTGTACCTATATTGCCGTATGTACGGGCCTCTAACTAAATGGTCATGCAAGCAACATAGGTGGCACGAATGGAATTGATGCGAAAGCAGGAGAAACTGGTGATATGCGGCCTGTGTACAGCTCCAGCCGTGGTCAGTGATTGGTTCTGTTGACGGAAACCACGACGTGTAGCTACAAATCACGCGTAGCAGTTTTGTGCTAGAGGTACAATTTTTTTTCGGTTGCTCGGTTCAAAATAAAGAATAAAGATATTGCTGCTATTCCTTAGGTACCACGGATATCGATTAAGTTCCAACTTCCTTTACTTGAATCGAATTAAAAGAGACTGATAACTAAATTGGGAAAATTGTTTTAACATGCCGTTAGCAACAGTAGATTTCGCAAGGCAGATTAATAATTTCTCGACTTTAAATTGGTTAATTCAATAACTAAGAATGCTGACACGTCTTTTAGGGGCCTGAAGTTGTTTAAAGAAGGCGTTGACAGTATTATAAATTATCAGAAACAAATATACGGGAATTTATTTGATCATAGATTATAACATTACGTACCTATAGAAATTGAGACTACGTATGTTGGGTTCATCAAGAAGGATCAGTCAGATTGCTATCGTAGAACAATAAATTCCAAATTGAAATGTCTGAAATAAGCTCGTCAGGGTTGGGTTGCATCAGTGGATCGGAATCGATCACCAGTCGTACTAAGCTGGACTCGCCGGCGGCGTTCCCGCCATCAATATCTCGGTACAGGACAAAATTGCTTGCTACTTCGGTCATCTTAGCGTGGAATTCTCCGCTGATTGCCCAGATCTAGTTACGAATCCAATTTCAAAACTGCTTTCGCTAAGCGGGTTTGTTGAAAAGTTCAAGAAGGATATTGATACCAATATTTGAACTTCTCAACAAAACCTGCACTTCTAAGAAGTCACTTTAAAGATTCACTTAATCATCCTATAATGTTCCTACTGTTTGGAAAATGGTCTGGCGCTGGCCTCGTCTCGGTGAGAGGAAGTGGGCCGTCACCGCACGGGCCCTACGCTGTTTGGTAGGTGTCACATGTCTTCGAATTTTTGGTACTAGAACATGCCGATTTTCTCACGATGTTTTCCTTTCAGCGCTACTCTATAAAGATTAAAGCTATTAATTAAACTTCAAGTATTCGCCATTGAATTAGACTGAAGAAGGGCAAGAAGAGGTATAATATTTTGGAAATAGATTCCAAGGCCGTGGGCTGTTTAGTAAAATGTTTCATAGCTCTTCATGATTCTTTCTCATGAGCGTTATCAAGGAACATAGGCACTCAAGATTTTTCGCATTTGAATTCTTAATATTACAAACTTTTTCAGTAGGTAGGTGTGTCAAATTAGCTACTTATATCTGGAAGGACGACATCACAAAAGTTAATAATAAACTATAACTTCGTAGTTACCCTGTTATTTGTTCTGATTTTCGTGATTACTTGTGTTGTGAGCCTCTCCTCGGAACATCTATAAAACAATGCGGACCTTCGATTTTTCTTGAACATTTACTCAATAAATGCCCTTTTCAGAGCGTTTACATACATAACATACACAAAGAAAAATTGTGTTACAGCCAAAAGTACGATTTTAATGTTTCCATAGAAACAGATATTTCCAGTTATCTTTTTTTAAATAAGACATTTCGAAAATGTTCTTAGCTAACTTTTTAGACCTTTGTATCCTGCTTATGCGTATGAAGTTTCATTAAAATCGGTTCGTTCATTTTGAAAAACAACGGCTTGAAAGTTTGTATAAAATGCCGTACGGCGTAAACGCTCTTAATAAACATTTTTATTATCATAAAATATTAAACGTTTTCTTTTCTTTTAGTCCTTTTTTTAAGCTTGACATTGACTCGTTTTTGCGACATTGTAGTTTATTTCCTGTACCGGTACAAACACGAACAACATTTGTCAAGAAAAAAAAACACTAATCGCTTCGAAAAGTTTTCTTGTCGAACATTATTTATAAAACTTGAAAAAAATTCGTGACAGTGCCGGGGTGACTTATTCCTTGTTTTTGGGTGCAAACTTAGCACGAATACCTATCTGATCTAACTGTGAAGAACCATAGTAAAGATATTCAGGTATATTTGGTTAAAGCCTCTGATGATGGAAGATGATTTGGTTAAAGCCTCTTCCAACCGACCCGGACGAGGTCCCGAACGAACTAGACAGAAAATCCAGTGTGATTACATGCCATACTTTACAATCCACGATTTCCGAATTCGTTGCCGATTCTGACGTAGACAGACGCAAGTCGGCCTAGCCCCTCGGCGAGGTCCGCTTTATGCTTGGAGCGCCAAGATAGCTCGCGAAATTCAAATTTTCTTAAGATTTTTGTGTGTCAGATTGCATGTTGAACAAAATATGAATCACGAGCGTAACAAGTATGTATTTACACAATTATAATCATACAAATTAACGATACAACCCGTTAAGTTCATGTAACCCTCTAATAGTAATTGATGTTTCAATAGGGTTATATTAGCCTAGAGGGTTATAAAACGTTACATTAAATAAAGAGGCTACATTTTATACTCAATTGGACCATTTCATTGTCCGCACAATGTCGTAAATTCTTAATGTATTTGTTACAGAATAAATGTATGTACCTACCTACCTCACTTTTTATTTATAGGTAGGTACGTAAGCGCGTCTCATTAAAATTTATAACCAAAAAGATTTTTCTAAATTACAGTTTCTGATTGTGTTTGCACTTTGCACACGTTCAACCAGTAACGATGTTATTGAATTGAACATTCAAGATCGTAATAAATCAGTGAAATTGCGATACTTTCATATACTTACCTGCCATAATATTATGTAAGCCTTATAAATGTTTTTTATTACGTAAGACAATTTTAACCACAATCTGACCCCTAACTACGTAAGAAAAAATATGACTTGGAAGAATCCCCCTCCCCCTCCTTTCAATCTTATGTAAGAGCAGTATCAACCAAAATTGCAAAAAAGGAGGAAAAAAATAAAACTTATAATTTTTGCTTCCAGACCCCCTCCCAACCCCATGTGAGAAAAATAAATCTTGTTCGGACCAACTCGCAAAACGCCCCACACGTAAAATTTACAGCCCGTAACGCATAAAGTAACCACATGAATTGAAAACCTCGGATTAGACTTGTCTTCCGCCTTGTTGGCTAGAATATCAAAGCTGTCCATTATTAAAGCTAACCTAGCGGGCGATCGGTATGGCACCCCACACCCTTAAGTTAAAACGATGCTCCTTCCTAGCATTAAATCCTTCTTTGTTAGCATTAAATCTGAAGCTTCGCTCTCTGCATACTTGCCTCCATGAAACAAAAGAGCTTCTATATAGCCATTTAACCATAATCCTGTTCAAACTACCTTTCACGTTGGTTGTCTGAAGTAGAATTTTACCGTAACCAATATGATGCTTGTGCTTGTGTTAGCCATAACAGGTAAACATATGTAAGGCTTAAGGTTGAAGTATGTGACGTGCCAAAACAACATTCCTCATTAAACCCTGGTTAATTTATCGCAGCGCATGACTTGAAGGCAAGGTGGAGGTCGGGTTACTTCCCAGCCCGTGCCAATGATAGATTACATCATTGCTTACTAAGCCACACAACATTTATGAAACTATATACTTGTCGACTGAAGTATATGATTTGTATACTACATCCATACTAATATTATAAATTCGAAAGTAACTCTGTCTGTCTGTCTTTATGTTACCTTTTCGCGCCTAAACCACTGAACGGATTTCGATAAAATTTGGCAGAGAGATATATTGCATCCCGAGGAAGGACATAGGATAGTTTTTATAGACATACCTCGCGGGCGAAGCCGCGGGCGGAAGCTAGTTCATTATAACTACGTAATGCTTAGCACTAGGGTACAAAATATCTATCGCTTCAAAACAACCTACTATTCTTATTTGATAGTAGCTTCGGGGAAAAGCACATAGTGTCTGTCTAAAATACTTAGGTACGTCTTTCAAAGTAATGAACCTGTAATCAGTATTGGGCAAAATGTAATCTAACTACTGATTACTAACTACGACTACATAAAGTAGTTAGTAATCATAACTACAAACTAAATAAAAAAATCGAAAAATGTAGTTAAAAATTTTGACTACTAACTACAAATTGTAGTTGCAATCAAGATTACTTCATTACTTTTTATAACTACAGATTTAAAATGATGTTGCGTCATTAAAAAAAGCAAACACGCTATTCTTCTTATTTATCAGATATGGATCGAGAACTAAATTGTCTTCATATATATATCCAGAAGTAAAAAAAGTATTCATAAAATACAATACTCCATTACCTTCTTCGGCTCCAGTGGAGAGGTTGTTTTCATACGCAACTATGATAAACCATCCCAAATCCCACAGGCTATCGGATGAAATGTTCGAAAAACGTGTAGTACTAAAAGCTAATTTAAATGATTAACTCAATCAACCTTTTTTAACCGACTTAAAAAAAAAGGAGGAGGTTCTCAATTCATCGGAGTTTTTTTTTTTTTGTTTATGTATGTTCCCCGATTTCTCGAAGACGCCTGGACCGATTTGGAAAATTTTTCTTTTGTTTGAAAGGGTATACTTCCCAAGTGGTCCCATGATCATCAGGTCAGGATCTGATGATAGGATCCCAGGGAAATCGATGGAAACCCTCAAATTTTATTGGCAAACCTATAGCGATTTGGATATTTTTTAGAGTAACTTGAGCATTTGCTCTCGGAAATCATCATTTGGTAAAGTGGAGCTGATGATGAAGACCACAGACGGCCATCGGAACTAATAAATGATAAATATTTCACGGGTTGCGATTCGATTACTTTAATATGGTTGCTAAGCAATTTATGCTCGTCACAATGTGTGTGGTGGTGGAGTGGAGTTCTCCAGGTTCTTACCAGGAGAACTCCTCAACAATTAACGCCCCAGCATCGGGAAAAGCAATATTTTGTAAAAGGTGATGAGCAGTTGACGTTAGGCTATTGTAACTTAGAGAAATTACAAACTCCCTGACTAAAAAGTGAAAAATAAAAACCTTTTTACAAAAAAAAACAACGGACCACGCACAATTAAGGGTTCCATAGTTGGGATTAATTTATACCTAGAACAAACTTAACAGTGTAGTTGAAAAACTGTTCTCCCATACATCAATATACGTCACGGTCAATTCTCCAGCTGCAAGTGTACGTTTTTAACCCAGTGAACAATTATAAATTTCGTTTACTATTTTAACTCCTTTTTAGGGTTCCGTACCTCAAAAGGAAAAAACGGAACCCTTGTAGGATCACTCGTGTGTCTGTCTGTCTGTCTGTCCGTCTGTCACAGCCAATTTGCTCCGAATCTTATGGACCGATTAAGTTGAAATTTGGTACACATATGAATCTCTGTGACCTAAACACAGACGTGTAACGTAAATAAATGAGTTTTGAAAATGGGAGTAATTGTTGAGGGGTATATAGACAATTTTAAAAAAAGTTTCGCCATCTGTACCGTGTGACATATCAAATGAAAGGGCTTACCGTGAGGATCTCAAATTTTTTTTTTCATAATTTTAAAATAAATTTTATTTAAGTTATTTAAGACAATAGACAGAAATTTACCATTCCCTCCACCCCTTTTCTCCGAAACTACTAAGCCTAAAATTTTGAAAAAAATACAGAAAATAGTTCTATACCTATAGATTACAGGAAAATTAATAAGAATCCTATGATCTTGAAACAACATGGTAAATCTCTCAATATTGTGCGTACAAACTTACATTTTCAGTTGGAATGTATGGGAGAACATGTTTTTCAACTACAATGTTAAGTTTGTTCTTGTGATAAATTCATTCCAACTACGGAACCCTTCATTGTGCGTGGTCCGACACGTAGTTGGGCGGGTTTTTTAATTTGATAGCACTCTACAAATTAGTGATTTTCGGACTTTTTCCTTTAATTATGCTGCGAGACCTTGCTTCTTGCCCGGAAAGTACTTTTTAATTTATTTGTGAGTATCAAAATATGTTGCAGCGTTGTTTAAGAGCAGGTATCAACCAAAATAGCCTAACTTCAATATGATTTTTCATGAAATTGATGAGACTTAGGTATAAAATAAAAATAACACGAATAACTACATGATATTTCCAAACTTATTGTGGCAACAAATCACAAAATAGTAAAATTTTCTGTAATAAAAAACATCACGAAGTTACCTCCAATTTTCACGACTTTTCGATTTGTACTTAATATGCTAATGACTACTAGAATGAAAATTTGATGATTAATTTATTAATATAATGCGACTTAGATTGTGGAAGGATTTTATTTTATTACTTTTATTTGTGGTTTTATTACGACGATAAGCTTATAGCACTTACGACGTTCTTAGTTCGTGGAAGAAATCATCTTCCGTCGCACGTTGTGGGAACTTCAAACATATATATGTTTCACAAATCAGTCGCCCCCGCTCTGTTGAGACGAGAGGACTGCGCTCAAATTTTCGGCTGCGCTGCTATTATTTAATTTACGTAAACAATATTTTCGTAATTTATCACTTTGTAGGAAAGACACTGTGAAACAGAAAACATGGAAAAATAACTAAAACCACTCCCGAAACGATTATTAAAAACAATAAGACTTGATAAACTAAACAAATACCGAGGCAAAACTATAAAATAAAAATATTGAAATAATTCAATGTTGATATTTGAAAAGTCAAGATGACATAAATTTTATTTGACAGATTTTTGACTGGTATAGTACCACTAGCGCCATTGTTCTGCATTTCGGTTCATTTTCTTGCGGAGAAAATTTGCAACATAGCCAACTAGCGTTCATTTGAAAGTTCGTGCTGGAGATTTTAGACCTTACTGTGATTAACTCAAAATCCAAATTCGTTTTCTTCCACTTTTCTTGACAAACTCCGTATAAGGTTTTAGTAAGTACTATTCCCTAAATCAAGTTGAAACTCGAAATTCAGCGTAAAGGGTATATTATTATTGGAGCATACAAAAGAAATATCGGAAATTAAATACGTAATGAGTTTATTGTGGACAAAAGTACGAAACGGCACATGAAATATTTCATACAGATAGTGTTCTCATGACTAGCCTTCTTTTTATGGTGAGGATGAGTAAAGGTTGTGACGGATCAACATGTTTGGGATTGTCGGCTTCGCCGATAAAAGAGTTAAGCTCTGAATGGGTGCTAAGTTCTATAGAGTTGAGAGAAAGTCTACAGTTCATATTATAACTTGGCAAGTTGGAAACTTGGAAAGTTTCAACAGTTACAAAAGAGGAACCTAATGAACTTTAGACTTTGGAACCCATTTACATAGATGCCATATTGGTAAATCCGACAAACATGTACTTCTTTTGTTCCGAACTTAGCCTCGTTTTCCACAAATGTTTTCGGTGGGGATTTTTTCCTACTCGCACTTCGCGCAGGAAAGGCTTTTATGACACATGCCGTTTGACGTTGCATAATACAGTGCAAAATCCACCATACGAATATCATTTTTTATTTGGGTATCACTGTTGCTAATTTATTGACTTTGCACGATCCTGCAAAGAAAAATCCACGACATACAAATATAATTTTTTTCTTGGTCAACACTGTTTTTCATCAAGATGTGGTGACGTCCAACTTGTAGGTCCTAAACAAAATTTGGTTACATTGGAATTTGAACTTTGTCACATCAACATTGAGTTTCTAGTTCCAAAAAAATACTAAGACATGATTCTTAGATTCTGAATTCAAACTTAGCGTATAGTAAGTATATGCAAAATAAACGGATGTTTTTACTTACTAAAGAATTGCATTGAAAATAAAGGGAATGAACAATGATCATATTTCGATATTGTAATTTGAGAAACCAATACGAGAAAATTAAATAGGGTTGCTCATCACTGTGGTGCGACAAGTTTTCTAAGATTTTTGATAGATATTTTCAATCATCTTTGTCCTTAATATGACCATTACAACGTCGTCATTCTAAAAAGGCTTGATTATATAACTCAAAATAAAAAATCATAAGATAAGCGATGTGATTACATTGGCCTTTATATTGTTAAAAAAACAAATTAGTTGAGTTTGTTTTCATCATGATTTATGTTTAGGAGTATGTAATATAATACTTTGATGGAAGTGCTTTTGCTTTTTAGGGTTCCGTACCTCAAAAGGAAAAATCGAAAACCTTAGATACAGGATAACTTCGTTGTCCATCCGTCTGTCCCTTTTTCTCAGGAATACGTATCAAGTTAAAATTGATATCAAATACTTAGATCTACGGTTTCTTGGAGCTGTAGAAATATCAAGCCTCAAAGACGCTGACTTAGAAGCTAGCATAAATTGCCATTCATGTCGCGTGTTTCGAAAATTTAAATCCTTGGGTGTACCTTATACGTTTTAATTATTCCCGTTGACCTAGAATAATGAAAATTGGCAAGAAGCAAGGTCTCACAGCATAAATAGGTACAGGAAAATATCCAAAAATCGTTCATTTGTAATTTCATTCGGAATCGAAAATGTATAGGCATTCAACTCGGTTTGCTCTCTAATATAAGATTTTTTTTTTACTGTATAGTAAAGTTAGTCCTTCAATCCAGAATTGGAAATTCATAGATAGGCTGTATTACATGTATGTCCGTGAATCTGTTACCAGCATCGGAACAGATTCAGGGACATACAATAATATTGCCCTATCAAGATATCTACTTGCACAGCCTGCTATAATACTTAGGTACATTGAATAGAGCCGTTTCATCTGATTATTTTGCATATACTTATTACAGAAGATGGAAATTCAAACACAAATATATATGATTTATACCGATCTGTTCCCATGAAACCCCCCCCCCTCCCCCCTCGATCCCCTGCTAGTTATTCTTCTGTTTTAATCTCTGGCTTACTTGGCCGGGCGAAAAGTTTCTGCTGGCGGGAAGGGATTGTGTTTTGTTTTTGTCGTGTTTGATGAGAGGGGTAGGCAAGGAAGCGCGGGTGAAATTTGATTTTTTTCTGGCTTTATGCCCCCCCTTAAGCATTTAAGAGTCCTTTACGATCGTTTTTTTTTTTAGCAACTATTTCTATTGTTATACTCCTGCTAGTACACAGAACCTACTTAATTTATATACCATTGTATAAATAATTAAATGGAGATTACACCCACAAGACAAGTAAGAAAGAGTAAGAAAAACCAATCAATAGGTACCTACATTTTGTTACGGGCGTGTCTAACTTTTTAGTAGAATTGGCCTCAAATGTCAATTCAAGGGGGCAATTTAAAAACTTCGAGAGTTCTATTGATGATTTCATGATTATACTCCGTAAAACATAAGTATGTGTTACTACCACATACGTCATTATCATACAAAGTTAAGGCCAAACTCGTAATGTAAAACGTCTAAAACCTAGTCGCAGTCTCATCTCAGCGAAAAACAAAAATGTCAATAATGTATGTTATGTATGGAAATTAGAGATATTTTTGCCAGATTGCGACTGAAATCAGACTGAACGTTCTTAATTATTTATTAATAATTACGAGAATTTCACCTCTGATACTGAACAGATTTTTTTTTTCACGGGCTTTCAGTTAAAGCGCTGTGGTCAAGTTCTTTCGGTTTAACTTGAAACTTTTGCGGCAAGATTAGGTACTCAAGGCGGATTGGAGATTTTACTGCACATACCTATATAAAATTCTTTTTCCCAGGTTATTCTGAAGCGCTACTTAGTGATTTTACAAACTTTTTATTAAATAATATAGGTTCAATCTAATAACTAGTCTTGCACAATACCGTGAAGTTCTTTAACCAAGGTTTAAAAAAAAATACGTTTGTTTAAAAAGATATTTCTGCGAAAAGAAATAAAACGTAGGGTACGGAATAATAGGAACATTTAAATAAATATACACCCAGAAAGATTAAAAGTATTCGCTCGCTGCGTTGATTAAAATCCAAACCTTATTCCATGGACGTGCACAAGCACGTTTGCTTTTATAAAAAACATTGTCAATAAATGTCGGTACGCTTTCTTATTACTTGTGTATAATTTTCGAGGGAACTCATTAAAAACTGAAGCGTTTTAATAAAATCTTGTTTCTAATAAAATCTTCATTACATTGGTAAAGGAATACATACAAAACACAGGGATAGAAAGAAACCCAAAACCCCCAACATTAGCAAAATCTATACTTTATCGTTGTTCCATGTTTATTGTACAGTTAGGGAAATTAATTTGTTAAGCAAATTGTCACCCTACTTCAATTGGACGTGTTATATAGTCATTTCATATGAGAGGTGTGATTTAAATATATGGACAATTTGACTTTGTAGTTTTGCTTAACAATTTATTTCTCTGATTGTATATGAATTGTAGCCCGCATCACCCTAAAACGCTAGTTAAACTTATAAGCAAAGCTCATACACATACTATAGCTATATTTCTCAACAGCATGGACGACATTGAGCTGAAGAACATCCAGCTGCAGTTCCCGAGTGCCCTTCGGTTCAGCGGCGAAGTGGGCTGTGCGGAAGTGCGTGTGCGCACTGATCGCGGCGACATCGTCGTCGCCGTGCAGGGAGACCGCTCCAAGCCTGCCATCATCACATACCACGATCTTGGGCTCAACTGTAAGTATCTATCTTTGCTTATTTATTTCTTCTTCCTTGCGCAGTCTTGGCTTTGTGCCAGGGTCCGCTGTCTAGCAGTCTTTCCTACATGTGCGAATGTCGCGGTTGGTCCATGATTGTCAGAAAGACATGATGTAGTTGTGTTGGCATTTTATTTTGAACAGGAAATTTTATGTAGAAATTTCAAATGGCCGTCAGGATGTAAGTGCCTTTATTTCATCCTCATTTCAGATTGATATCTATTCTTTTTTAATATATGACTATTTTTCTACCAAAAAGATGCGCAATTTTCTACAATAAATACGGCCTGACACGTAATGTATCTAGTGCATATCTAAAGCCTCGATTTAGCCAACAGTGCAATCTGATAAACATGTCTGTGTATTGGCAAGCCTTGTGAGCGATAGGTGGATTCGTTGGGAGAGAAACTTAGTCGATCGCGCCCCGCGCCGCCGGTGCCTGAGCACCATTTGTGCAGGACTAGAGGATACGTGCACGACATAATAATAATAAAAACTTTATTGTTCATTAATACACATTACAATATTTGAATAGCACTAGCCTCAACACTAGGATTTCCTGTGTCGTGGAGACTAGTCTCCTTCGTCTTACAAGATTATTAGGTTCATAGTAGGTAGGCTCATAGGCGCAATATCTTCTGCAGTGCCTCAAGACGAAAGCTTTTGACCAGTGCGTGTTGCCAGTGATGACATATGTCACTGAAACGTTTTCGCTCACAATGGGCCTTATTAGAAGGCTAAAAGTCACCCAAAGGGCAATAGAGAGGGCTATGCTCGGAGTTTCCCTGCGTGATCGAATCAGAAATGAGGAGATTCGCAGGAGAACCAAGGTAACCGACATATCCCGAAGAATTGCCAAACAAGTGGCAGTGGGCAGGGCACATTGCTCGCAGAACAGATGGCCGATGGGGCCGAAAGGTTCTGGAGTGGTGACTGCGTACCGGAAGACGTAGCGTTGGAAGGCCTCTCACAAGGTCGCCGACGACCTTGTGAAGGCCGCAGGAACCCGTTGGATGCGAAAAGCACAGAACCGGTCGAAGTGGAGGTGCTTGGGAGAGGCCTATGTCCATATGTCCAGCAGTGGACGTCTTTCGGCTGACATGATCAGGTAGGCTCATACATAGCATCGGTCGGTATCTGAGGCGACAATAATCAAGTGTTCTTCCATATAAATCAATTCATTAAACATAATTATGTATTACGTTACATCGTACTTACGTATCGGGTCCTTTATCGAAACTTCTGCAATCATGCAAAAGGATTAATCTTCTAGTTGTTTACGTAGGTGTACAGGGTGGCAGGGAGACTAAGGCACAAACTGTAACGTGGGTTGATGTTCCAACCTGTATTATAGGATCATTTTTTATAAATGCCCATGTTTTCCCCCTTCACGTTTATTCGGCAAGAAACATCTCTTTAATGATTAATTAAAGCAATCTCTAACACCTGGAAATGCCGATATATTCTCCACCTATTAACTACAATAATAAAAGAGCAGGACAACCAGCCGTTTTTATGTTATATGCAACCAGTGGACCCGGCGAACTTCGTACTGCCTCAGAATCAAAAAAGCCGATCCATACAAAATGTATGAGAAAACCTTATTTTTGTGAATTTTTCACATGTTATAATAGTTATTCAGCTATTCGGGGCGGAGACAAATCCACCTAACAAACCAAAGATGAGTCTCTTGTGTTATTAAATGGTGTAACTAACCCAACTTTCTTTTATATAAATAGACAGATAGTAGATGACAAAATTGTCCTTTTAAACTTCGAGGGCAATTGACCGGTGCTGTTATAATGATGCCATTTTTAGATTGACATTTTCCATCTTCTACCGTCTTGTAAATAGAAAGAAAGAAAGAAAAAACGTTTATTCGCGGTGAACATGACGCAAAAAAAAGAACAAATACAAAAAATAATAAAAGGTAGGGGGGAAACATGCGTCACATTCACGCAAAACGGCCATCGCTCAGCATTATGCTGCGACCCTATGCTAGACAGAGCCCCAGCGCTGGTTTTCAGCGACAGCCGGCGCCGACGTAATGACGTCACCCGGTGCAGCAAACAATTAATAAGATACTATACCGGTACAGCGTACTTAAAGAAACATAATATAAACTAATATACAAGTGATAGAATAATAAAGTTAAACAGGAAATAGACATAGGTACATACTATGAGAATATCATCCTCAGTAAAACGAGTTGGGATCTTAAAATTACCAATTACGGCAGCAATGTTCTGCTTTTTTCTTTGCGCTGAGTTTTGTGTAGTAAAACTACTAATGATTCAAAGTATTTTTTTTTTTGTGCAAGTGGCCCATCATCAGCAAACTTCTTTAAGGTTTTATTGAATAAGTATAAAACTTATTTCAAACTTTCATGAATTTGTTATCAAAACCTGACAGGACATACCTACTAGACTCACCATAACCAAAGATTTGATCAAATTCCTAGGTTTGCTTAGTATTATGATGAAATGAAGTTTTCTCACGTTGAATGAGATACAATCTCATTTTGGTAGCGGAGAGTGCTTCATTTAAAACATAAGCTTTTGACATAGGGTGAGAGCTTATAATATTTTACGAGATAACAATAAGTAATTCTCCATCGTCGTTAGCGTTATGAATTTGTCAGTTCATTCGTTTTACCAAAAGTCGATGATAATATTATCTTCGTTTCAAGTCTAAAATAATTCTTACATTTCTATTAAACCAAGAAAAGTCAACAAGGTATTAATTTTCCTTAGTCATTAATAAAAAGATATGTTTGTACCCAACAGTCATATATTCACCAAGTATACCGGGTCAAATTAAATTAGCTAGAGATACTCTGCAGACGTGATGGGTAGGTATCGATGTCTCAACATGATAAAACAAATTCAATTCGTTTATTTCAATCAACAAATGGATCATATAATAGCATTAAGTACATTAAATAAAAATATTACAAAAATAAGACAAAACACAACACACAAAAAACTAAATTAATTTTTGTGGGATGAACGACCACTGTAAGTGTATATTTACTTGAAATATCAGTTTAAAAAATTAGTTTTTTTTTTTGTGTAAACTTATTAATATCTAAAAACGATAAAACACATTTTCCCAACTCATACTTCAAGTAACAAATCTATCAGCGGTCGTTAATTCTTAAGAAAAAAAACCGGCCAAGTACGTGTCGGACCACGCACAATGAAGGGTTCCGTAGTTGGAATGAATGTATCCCAAACACAAACTTAACATTGTAGTTGAAAAACATGTTCTCCCATACATTCCAACTAAAAATGTAAGTGTGTACGCACAATATTGAGAGATTTACCATGTTGTTTCAAGATCATAGACTTCTTATTAATTTTCCTGTAATCTATACTTCTATAGGTATAGAACTATTTTCTGTATTTTTTTTTTTTCAAATGGTAAATTTCCGTCTATTGTCTTAAATAACTTTAATAAAATTTATTTTAAAATTATGAAAAAAATATATTTGAGATCCTCCCGGTAAGCCCTTTCATTTGATATGTCACACGGTACAGATTGCGAAACTTTTTTTTTTAATTGTCTATTTACCCCTCAAAAATGACTCCCATTTTCAAAACTCATTTATTTACGTTACACGTCTGTGTTTGGGTCACAGAGATTCATATGTGTACCAAATTTCAACTTAATCGGTCCATAAGATTCGGAGCAAATTGGCTGTGACAGACGGACAGACAGACAGACAGACACACGAGTGATCCTATAAGGTACGGAACCCTAAAAACATCAACACTTTTATTTCATCGTGTTTATACAGGGTGTCCCGTAAATCGATGTCAAGCCAGTCATAATGATTATCAGTAAAATACAAAAAAAAATTTTTTCAGTATTTTTTTTATATATTTTTTTTATGTTTAATGCTACTTGCCAAACTCGCATACTACTTTTTTTTCAGTACAGTCAGTCAAAGTTTGGCAAAGTATTAATTTTGAATATTTGGTTGGGCAAAAAGTGACATTTAAATGCCAATAGTTTTAACAATACACTATTTAGATTTTTCTGATAACTATTATGACTTGGCCTATTACCCGATGCCGGCTTGACGTCGACTTACGGGACAACCTGTATATCTGTCGCAGCCAACTGGTTTAATTAGCCGTTTAGTTAACCGGCTAGCCTTTTAACTAAACGGCGCCCGCTCAACTAACATAACGGCCTGAATGATATTCAATATTCTAATCTAAGTTTTAACTGTAACCAATTACGCGAGAGCCGAATTGGTCGCAGTAACTAAGCCAGAGCACCCCGACCAAATGGGTTAGGTTAGAACTGTGATGAACCGCGTGCAAGCAAAGAGAGCGAAGCGAGGCGAGTACTACATCCAAACGCCAGGCGGGTAACTAAACGGGCTGCGACATATCGATACCCATCACGTCTGCAGAGTTTCTCCAGCACATTTAATTTGAACCTGTATTGTGAGTATAAAGTTAACTTTAAAAATAGATGAATTGAATCTTAGGGTCAATTCACACGTACCACAACCACACCACAGCCACAACCACACCACAACGACGCCATGTGGTCGGGCGTATATTTTGTATTGAAAATGAATATTACAATTTACACGTACCACATTTTGCCGTTGTTATCGACCACCTCGATCGAAAATTGTAAATACATGATTTTATTATACAACGGCTATGGCTGCCTGCTTCACAAAAGGCAGGTGAGATCGTTTGGAAAATGAGATACATTTTCACGACAGCTAAGAGTTTTTCAGGTTCATCCTATAAATAGATTTACGCCAAGGTGAGAACGTCTTTTGTGATAACATCATTCATATTTTACTCATTCAATGTATCTATAAATAATTTCTTAAACAAGATTTTTGATGGAAAAGACGTGAAAATTTTGTTACATCGTTCAATACGTCTAAAATCATATTCAAGGAGTTCTATTCGTAGGACTCATGACAATTTTACAGGCTTATCGTCTTGTCCATCGATCAGTAATTGAAAGACATAAAATAGTAGTATAGGAATACATGCAGATAAATCATCAAAACGTGAAATCCTCAGTGTTTAATAGTAATAAGGTTGGTATTGATTATGTAAGTTTTGTTACGTAACTTGCGTGCTGCTTGAAAGTAAGGCGACGCTTTCAGGTGGAGTACATTTACATCGCTGGGTACTTATAGAACAAGATATTCCTTGTTCAGTAATCATGTGAAGCCGTAGTTAGTATATGACAATATCTGTAGTGGAGGCATGGTTTGATGGATTACGTAAGGTTAAGGAACCAGTGGAGCGACCAAAGTCTGGCATTATTTCAGATCAATTCGCTATTACACGCCCACATCTTCCATTGTTGCTGTTAATTGGCTGTCCGAATGCAAATCGCTTATGAAATATCAGAGCTTCTCATTGAATTAAAATGATTGAATACCAAGAGATGATTATGTTTGTACAAATTTATATTCTTCTTCAGTTTTATATTTTTTCAGCATGCGTAACACACTAACACACGTTTTACGAACTTACGAAGCAATGGATTAGGAATATTCTTCAAAATTATTCAGATTTAGGTTGATAGTATGTTACGCAATGACTTTACGCAATTAAGGTGCTGGATAACTTAATAAGACGTTAAAAATAAAAAGTAAACTTGATAGGTACGCTACCTACATATACATACATCACTTTAAATATTCTGACTAGTTCTATAATTAAGTACTCCTCCCTGTTTATGTACAAAGAAATGATGTACTTATCAAGAACTTCAAATTATAATACAGTGGAGATTATGTACTTCAACGTTATAGGTCTGCGATCAAAGTGAACTCAACTTGAAACTCGTAATTGTTATATAAAAGGTCTGGACATCTGGACCTTTTGTTGTCCATTACATTATAATAAATAATCAGCCGTCCCATACATTTAGGTCGAGTAGGTATTGTAGTTTTGTATGGGACGGTTTATAATATATTCGAGATTACGATTAGTGGTTGGTCCGTGGATGGCTGACCATTTTTACGTACCAAAATCCCTCCGTGCCTCGGAAAGCACATAAAGCTGTTAGTCTCGGCTGTCATTCGTGGATCTTTGACGATCGTTACGGGTCGTCAGAACCCCGAAAGTCTGACAACCAGTCTTGTCAAGGGGTATCGTACCTATTACCCAGTAACTGGGCAGCGTAGCGTACCTATAACTCGATTTTGAACACGTTCGGGAGCTAGAGAGTTTTGCTTAACACAATGTTATTAAGTATGCCTTCCTTTTCCATTGTTTTGGTCAATTACATAATAGAAAAAGGAGAGTATTTTCCAGTTCCCCTTTAGCTTCTGCTCGAACTAATTTATTAACTGCAAGGATACCTCGTAGTGTAGTAAAGTGAACGAGACAGGTTAACGAGTTGAAGTCACTCTTTGTTACGGCGAACAAAGACTAACCTACCACTGAGGTACTATCCAATATTGATTGTTATATTATTATGGTATAGTGATCGCAAGCGCTACTGCTGAGGCTGAGCATGTGGTCCCGGGTCCGGCAAAGTGTTATTGGGTTTTTCCATCTAGAATTCTATAGACTAACTCAGTAGTAGCCCGGAGTTTGGATTTGTGTCCGGTTGATGGCAATATAGACTCGCCCCCTGTTACATACTTACATGGGTCTTAATCATCCTGGCGAAAGACAAAAACAATTTATTTACAAAGTCACCTATGCCTGACGGGCTGCGTAGGAGTTTCCTGATTGTATTACCTATATGTTTTACATAATTCCAAACCTGCTTACTTATTTGCAGAAGTAGGAAAAATAAACAGTATTTTATGTTTTTTATTTTATTTTAATAAATATATAATTCATAACTGTTGCTCGCGCAAGTCATCAATTTAACATCCATTTTGAATGCTTTCTAAGCCTCACCAAACGATGTGGAGCTATTTTTTTATTACTTTAATGTAGGTACATATCAAACCTCTCTTTCTGCCGTCCCAACACTTATCGTGTTTATTCAAGGAAAGTCTATTTAACACAAATTCACGACAATAGAATAAGACTTTTCTTACAATCTGTTGTATTGAGAATTCGTTTTAAGGTGGGTAAAAATATTAAACAAAATCTTCAATTTGTAACTTCTGCTCGCGCATTCCCGGTTACATGCACGATGTTCTACTTAGTAGATGAACTTTTTATGTAGATATAAGTAGCTCATATCAGTGGAAACAGTATATTCATATACTTACAGTGCTGACCTCATAGTACCACTACACAGTGAAAAAATAAATATCTCCTATGATATTTCGAACCAGTTTTAGTTAAATCAGAAACATTTCTCTGTAATAGTGTACGCGGCTTGCCATCTTGGCTGAGCCGTTGGCTGGTTGTATCACTTCCGCAATAAAGCACAAGTACAATAGACGCTGCAATATAGTAGATAACAAGTGAGCCTTTATGACTTCTGCAATAACCGCCGACGACGTCAAATACTCATACAATTTTCGGCCCCACGCAAACGTTTTGTAATCGACTGGAAGTGACCTACTGAAAATCCATCAAGTAAAATAGACAAAAAAAAAACAATTCACAAAGCTTACAAAATGAATGAACACCTCACTGATGAGCTGTGTTCATTTCCTTCGGCTCGTATCAAGTTTTCAACCTTCAATATGTTTTTGTTATTTCCCGTACAACGAAATATTGTAATTGCTTACTTTAATTCCTTTCAATATCGATTCCCGGGACTCGCCATTTGTCGAGCGAGCACAATAGGCAGATAAACAAAAGACGCAAGTCACGGTCACCCCCTGGCCCGGCTCTAGCCCGCCGGCTATGGAGTCCGTTATGGGTTTCGGAAAATAGGTAAATTAAGTAGGTATCAATCTAATAAAGAAAGTCGAGCGAACAATAAAACGTATAAATCCAGTGTTTGTATGTATTACTCATGATCATGAGTCATGATTTACGTGAATTATTATCACACCAATTGTAACGGCCAGGGCTTTCAGGTAGGCTGCGAAAGAAACACACAAACAAGGTTCATACTTATAATCCTCATACTAGGTTTACATAGATACCTACATAGTAGTAGATTAGGTCGCGGGTAAGGACACACTAATCATTCTGAGCACTAGCACGTGTAAGCTAAGAAAAGTACCGTTCTTGGCTCTCCGGGACGCAGAAGCTTGGACACCGTGACGCAGGGCTTGCCAGCACAGGTGCAGAAGGCCATACGCATGCAGCGCGCAGTTCAGCTACGCGTGCAGCGATTGTAGAGGCCCTGCCCTCAGCCTGGACGTAGAAGCCGGAATGAAGAACCCTGGAAGACGTGCGCATGTCACTAGCTTCATTCCCCCTTCCACAACCAAGGAACGGTGTAGGGAGCAGGATATGGGGAAGCTCAACACATCGCAGCGGTTTACAGGCAGAGAGTTTGCAAAGACATGCGTGTCACAATGACAGATACAATATGAGGTTATGCATGTGACACGCGAGCATAAAACACAAGATAAACAATGATCTTAGCAGCTGGCGTGCTATATCTTCTTCTAATATAAAAAATTCACGTGTCACAATGTTAGTTACCATACTCTTCCGAAACGGCTTGACCGATTTTTATGAAATTTTATATGCTGTAGGTCTGAGAATCGGCTACTATCTATTTTTCATACCCCTAGGTGAAAAGGCCCTGTCCAGATTTTTTTTGAAATCGAACCTTACGCGGGTGAAACCGCGGGGCGCTAGTAACTTATAATATACAGTGAGGCCTTGCACCGCCCGGACGCAGCAGCAATACATACATATTTCCGTCTTCCATGCACCACAACCTAAAGCCGCGCGCATAGGCCGCGCAGTCTGACCCCACCTAGGGTATTAGTGTTCTGTGGGTCTGACATTGACAACCGCTCAATCAGATAAGAACAACCTTGTTATCCAGTGCAGAGGGTCTGTTGGTGTAGTTACCAAATTTATGAGGAACTCAACCTAGATTTGGGGTACACAGTATCTTGAGGGTCAGGGAATCACTCCTGCTAGCTAGGCAAGCGTATGTTAAAATGGCCGAGTGTTCTTAGAAAAATAGGGCGCTTTCAAATTAGATAGTTGATGTGAGACTGCCGCACCACGGCTGTTACGACAGTGAGCAGTATGACGCGAATCATCGTATTTGAAGAGAATTTGAGTGATTTCGACTCTACGAATAAGTAATAAGTTTCGACTTCAGAAATCGTCCATAATTAGGTAGGTATGCACTCAGAACAAATAAAAAACCAAGACAGAGGGCTGTCAACAGTAAAGTGAAGCTGGTTCCGTAAACAAGACGTGTGCACTTAGTGAAATGTAGTTTGATTGTAAATGGTTGTAACCGTTTGAACGTGTATGCACAGAGCGAAGGTGCAATTTCTGCTTACTTCACTGCATCGTTCTCAGCACTCTGTCCTGGTTTTTTATTTGGTCTGAGGGTATGATGTCCACGTTACGAAGAAACACGATGCGTTCACCGCACTAGCGAACAACGACTGAGGCACGTAGTATTAGGTATATGCATTGTTACCGTCCCACCAACGGACGTGCGTCGTACTGCTCCCGCACGATCTTGCGTCGAGTCCTTCTGTATGAAAAATCAGAACCGCGTACGCAGTACGATAACCGGACTGCAGCAGTCCGGCACCAACCGTCTAAATTGAAAGCGCCCTTAGTGTTATGTCATGATTCTAGTGACAGGTATTCCTAGACTTGCAATTTACCTACTAATTGTAAAGTATTAACATCAGCCGACTATTTCCCGTTGAGAACTCTGACCACAACGTTACACTACACTCAGGGCCATATTATAATTGGGCAATTAATTAGTACGGTTGTTGAGTTAAACCAATTAATTGGCCTGATATCACTCAAAGTATTTCCAACCACCGGTTTAATTATATTCAAAGAGCCAGGTTTTCACAGATGTCGGCGCGAATAAAAAAGAAAATGCAGCACTCATTTAATTAATAATATGTCCATCGATCACTATGATATTCTGTCCACCAATTAAGTCGTGTCAATTTTCACCATTTATTAAGTATGATAAATTGTTATCATACATAAATCCTGCGCATAATTTTGTCACTAGTGTACATGTCTCATGAAATATGATTGTATTTTATACGCAATTCATTTAAATTATAAGGATCCCATTTGGCACCAAAAGGCGGGACAGTCGATGCTGCGGTCTGCCCTCTTGCTGGCTCTCATCTCAGATTTCACGAGTCGCGAATGTCGAACTGGTGAAATCTTTTAGAGTCGTAAAATAACATGTACCGACTAGCCGCCGATTAATCGGGAAAGCCGACTATCCGGCGATATTTATTGTCGCCAAAAATTTTTTGTATAGAGTTTGGTATCTGGGTATTATAATCTAGGAATATTTCCTTTGGTAGTCAATAGTAATTAAACTTAAATCAAGACAAATATAATTTAAACAAAAAAAAATCTAAACGAAAGTGCCTACAACTCTGTATAAAGAACGTAAGTAGGTATCTTATTGTTTATTTTTAACCGACTTCAAAAAAAACAGGACGTTATCAATTCGGTTGAATATTGTTTTTTTATGTTTTTGCTTCAGAAATCCGTTATTTATAAGCCGATTTGCAAAATTCATTTTTATTTGAAAGGATATGCTTTCAGATTGGTCCCTTAGTTCATCAAAATCGGTTCAGTAGTTTGGTTTTTAAACCAAAATTACCGAGAAAAATTCAAGTAAACGAAATTGTTTTTGTATCATGTATATTAGGTCTACGTATTTTTGCCACTTAGTCTTTGATGATGTTAAAATAACTTCCTGTCAGTGATATTTACATAGCAAGTAGTGTTATACGAATTTGTGTGGGGTAAGTACAACTTAAAAGTGAAAAAAAAATGTACAAGAAAAACAACCGACTTCCAAAAAATACACTGCAAAGTGAAAAATTACTTTAATTTCGAAAGTCGGTGACAAAGAACGAAAATGCGAACCCAACGACACCGACTCCCGAAATTATTTTTTCACTTTGCAGTCTTTCTTGGAAGTCGGTTGGTTCTTTTTGTATTTTTTTTTTAATATTTATTTTAAAATCATAGTTTCGGTTTTGTATTCTTCGGCTTCTCCGACTAGTCGGCTAGTCGGTCAAAGCCCTCAAAGCCATAGTTGTTAGTACTTGCTTTTACTACGTAGGTATTGCATTGCTTCAATTTTGTAGCCTCGTTGAATGGTCATTTTCGCTTAGACCTCCTCCATGATTAGGTAATTAAGTTCAGTATGACAGCTTCCCCTGTACCTGTATCTATTTGAAGGCTATCCCCTGTTCATTAGTTCATTGCCTTCAGGTCATTACGCTTTGTACAAGCCAAAAGGCCGTGTTTATGAATCTAGTTAACTGCCAATCTTTTTGTGTACTCTCCTTAAAGAAATCGACATTATTTTGTAAGCGATTTATTTATTCAGTGTTTTTTCATATTTTCCCCATTAAGACAATTAAATAAGTATAGTTCTATCATCAATGGTGATTGATGTACATAGTTACTCAATGCGTGTGCCAACGCTAGTAGTACCCAAATTGTTGCTGTCATTCGGGTCGGTATTTCTTGCCCTCAGTGTAAAATAATTGCTGTTGCAATGCAAGCGAATCGGGTGGTCCCGGCAATAAACTAGAGGTACTAAGTATCGGGCTGCGCTAGTGACCGCCTTTAATGATACTTAATATAACATTATCGAGTTAGTTCCTCTCACAAGCTGCCGCCGCTAGGTATCAGTGCCTATTAACGATTTAAAAAAAACGAAGACAAATAATAACAAAGTTTTATAGCAACAACCCTTCAGGGTAAACTTAATGTTTTAAAGAAAACAATGAAGATGTTTTGTTATAATTTCTGCGAAGTTAACCTACTTAAGTTTCGGCTTGGGTACGGAAAATCATGAATATTAAAAAGTTACCTTCTGCGTAACAAAATACGTGTTGGAATACTAGGAATAATTATTATGTGAAAGTTTTAACATGGCGGAGGAAATTACGTTCCGATACCTACAGAATAAGTAAAATGGTTATGATACTAAATTATGAAAGGAAATTCAACAAATCGATATAATCAATCAACTTCTACAAAGCCTTGGTTGACAATATCCGTTGCCCATCAGTCATCTTTATCATTTAACTATTGATACGAAAGCCCGAGTTGATTGTAGTACTTTTTCGATAATACGGTCCCGGACTCCTAAATCGAACTGCCGTGCATTTTTATGAACATCATAATTATTATGATAAGACAGAGAATGTTTTTTTATGCAATTTTGAAGCTGACTTACTGGCCATCATTTGGTATCACTATTGCACATGTTCCTTTGAATTTAAGAATTTGAAAAAGAGAAGAAAATCGGAGCACAAGCTTTGATTAGAGCATCAGCTATAAGTCAATAGTTATTTGTTTTGTTTTGCATAAAAAGAGTAGGTATATTGGAAGCATGGTAGAATATTCCACAGTAGGTCATAGTGGCATTAATTAATTCAATGCCAAACCGCGTGACGGCCGTCATAAATGATTTTCTCGGTAACACAAGATACTAAATATAAGTTTTCTCTATGTAAACCATTGTTTTCTTCAAAACCACGCTTTTTTTCCCCTGAGAAACGTGAAAAATTATTGCAATGAAACTATTTTTTTTTAGTATACCGCTTCCAAATTCGATGACAAATGGAAATGATAGTGAGTGACGTGACTGGCTTCAAAACCACGTATTTTTTCAAAAGGAAAAAAACTTAACCCTTATAGCATCACTTTGTTGTCCGTCTGTCTATCTGTCTGTCAAGACCCTTTATCTCGGGAACGAGTGGAGTTATCGAGTGAAATTAAAGCCATATACTCAGGTGTACACTTCCAGTCCCTTGAAGCTGTGAAAAAATCAAACTTCTAAGTGTTAACGTAAAAAAAAGATACGGCTGTTAATGTCGCAAAATACGTATATTTCGACACTCATGGAAATCCGAAAACCGCAAATTTGTAGTTACATTAAAAAAACCGTGATAAACTATTTATATACCTACGTACGGAACCCTCGGTGCGCGAGTCCGACTCGCACCTGACCGGTTTAATTTTTAAAGAAAACGTTTTCAATTTTATGCAGGATGGTCTGTTGAACACGCAATGGGCCCCCATGGTGGATTACGGCTTACTATCTCTCAAAAAGCAGGCCTGTATCACATCAGTGGGAACATCTGATTATGCTTACGCAGGGTAGCTCAATTCAGGTGTCCGATATATTGTAGATTCGTTTTGACATAATATTATGGAAGGTAATGCTGAACAGAATGAGCATTAACTATTAGGCATTAACAATGAATAACGAACCCAATCAACAAGAATCGTATTACCGACTCTAAGATAAAGAATATACCTAATACGGAATTAACTATCACTACATCCGGTCCGGTAGGTCCGTTCACACAGACCGGTTCGGAGAGCATCGGCCGGCACTCTTCTTATGACACAGACCGGTGCGAGTTATACGCTTGGAACTGGCCGGAGCCGACAGCCGTTTCATAGACCGTCATAGACCGGCTGGAAGAGCACTGTTTTTGAGCGGATGCACTCGGAGCCGGATGGATGTGCTCGGAGCCGAGCGGGTGCTCTACAAGGGCGGTATACCTCCAGTTTCGCAGGCCTCCAGGCCACGCGAGCGCGAAAGAGCATGCAAACGGAGCCATTCGGCTGCGCAAGCGCGGAAGAGTACGTCATCGGAGGCAACCGGTCGGCTCCTCATATAATTTCGTACTAAGCGCGTTAGATTTGCTCTCAAGCATTCTCAATAATAAAATAAGTGACATGTAAAAATACACCTTATTACAATGATTCAAAACTCTGTTTTAACCGTGATAAAAAATCGGCTCTCCTCTCCGAGCCGGTCTGTGTAAACGGACCCTAAAAGAGGAGATAGAATGCTTGTGGTTACTCGGCATCCTCTTACTCAGTAACCGGCCGATTTGTCTTGTTTGAACGACGGCCTTTTCGGTTTCACTTTGTGATACGACACAAGTTCCTACTTTGGCAACATCCCGCTTTTCCCTCGACAAACACAAAGCAACACCCCGCTTTGATAAAAAGAACCTCGCCAAGGTTTAAGGTTCTGATTGAGAATCATTTTCGGTGAAATAATCGCAGTACTTTTCGGCCCAACAGTCTTTGATCACGTGCATACCGTACCGCTGTATTCGGATTTGAATGACTAAACAGAAAGCAACGTCCCCTAGAGTTACGTAAACAGCTGTTCGCGCTCCTTCCGTGGAGACGGCGCTGATGTCACTGCGCTTCATTGCACCACCAGGCGCTAATCTATTTACCAACACTTCGGGAAGCACACGCTTAACCGTCGTTTTGATATTTTAGTGTTAGAGGGCCCGGTGTCCAGTAGACCGTGACGCTCCTAGTACGGTAAATTACAGAATATCGATAAATCTTCAACGCTTGCTAGAGCGTATCATTTATATATCTAACGTTTGTAAAAGTTTCAACTTCGCGGCTTATCCTCTACAGTACAGCCTGTTGCCGCCTTTCGCCTCTTCCGCACGATATTAATTAATATTTTACACTCTTTATTTTTACAACACTCAATTTGGCGTTCGGGAAATAGGTTTTGTAGGAAGTTATTGGTCAATTGTACAAATTTAATAAATAACTCGATTGATTCATTCAGGTTAGTTCACATTCAAACAAATTCAACAAACATGAAGCTTAGGATGAAGCCTATTCGCGTCAACTTGCTCCGACCCAAGTTCACCAACATGAAAGGACACGTGTAAATTCTTACAAATTTTCCTTATCATCTAGTCGGTGTTCGTTGAACACAGATTATCCCTTTTAACCTCCGTGTAAGTAGCTATCCCTTGCGGCTTGCATCCCGTTCTTAGCTCAATCAAAATACACATGGAGATATTTTGCGAAGGTTTTGTTAAGAACTTCTTTGAAATGCCATTTGTAATTATAATAAAATATTGCTGTTCACAAATCCCGGCGAGGGTAATTGAAGCTGACGAAAAATAGGCAAACTTTCTGAACTCCGGGAATAAGATATAAGCGATTCAATCAGACCCTGACCCACAAAGAATGGCAACAATATGAATGAAAACATTTTGGCATCATCACTCTTCAGTTTTGTAAAAAGGAGTTCTTTGTCTCCCATCTTTGAAGGTTTACTATTTTTATTGTTGCCGGTGGTAAAAAGTGATTTCTTACAGGAAATTGAACGAAACGAATATCTAAGTACATAGTTGTTGCGGCTTACCGTCACATCATTTTGAAATCGTATACAAATTATCGAAAATTTCGCTAAGTCAGTCTTCGAGTCTAAAAAAAATATGATGCTAAAAATAATCCTATAATGGCCTACTCCGACACCCACCGATAGATTGAACGTGATTATAAATTCTGTTACTTGCACATTATTGCATAAGCCGCAATCTACATAGAAGGTTCCAATGTTGTAGGTAATAATAATATTGACACCGGAAACCAGAATAAAAGGTTTTATTAAAACTGAAGGGAAAATGTACCAACCAATTTTAAAATGAAATCACTTAGATGAAACGTAAAATCTTTTTCCTTTATAAATTTTAAACAGAGCCTGAGGTTTTCAAGTCCGTAACTCCGTACTAACGAGGTTAGTAAATTAATCTGTAGCTATATATCTATGGTTGCTAAGTTTCTTTTACTAACCCTCAGGTAAATTCGCTACTAAACCATCTGCCTATCCATGTCCAAGCTGCAAAGTGACACTGTTTAATGGATAATATAAAAAATGTTAAGCACCCCCCCTGCTGAATATAACTTGAATAACTTTCATTTCGTTGTTAGCTTATACAATCAGGGATCTCCGTCAGTAGACTTTACAGTTGAGGTTTTAGTTCTTCTTTCTTCCTGATTAACGTTGTTTGTGCAGAGAGAGCAGAACAATGCTTACTTTAAGTTATAATAATAGCGTGAAGTTACTGTCACAGAAGAGGATATGTAAAGCTAATCAAGTGAATAAATTATTATAAACTTTACATTAATATCGCCTCTCAAGTTGTTAATAGAACGCGTTTAATCATTCAGAAGCACTTTGCTAACTAAGGTTCCTATCCTGCGACACATCTATCCAATGCCAGGAAACAAATGACTGTAAAATGCGTGCATGTGTACGAAGTGTGCAAACAATTTTACAGTACTTTGTCATTTAGATCAATTTATAAGAAAATTCGCGACAACAGTCATGTTCCTTCAGTTAAAACATATTTCTGAAGTACAAGAGTCCTCTTTTTATTGTAGAAAAAACTCCATTAACGTATTATGTTGTTTCATTTTATTTACATTCCATACATTGTTAGTAGGTATTGTGAAGTCTTCTCGTTGCTACTGCTAGCTCCTCCAAGAACGATCAAACAAAAAAAAAAAAAAAACACGACTGCCCTGCCAAAAAACGAACTAAAAAGGAAATAAACACAACAACAACACATAAACAACAACAACAGATAAATAAAATTGTCATTTATTTATCTATTTAGTCAGGGAATACTACTTGTTTTTTACTTTTTAGTTCGTTTTTTGGCAGGGCAGCCGTGTTTTTTTTATACAATTTAGTGACAAGCTTTATTTTATTTATTAGTCTAAGTAGGTATGTTACTCGTGTGACGGTGTGATAATGAGAAAATTCTAAAACTCAGTCATCTACGAAACCATTCACTCATTTAGAGATTCTGTCTTACTAAATAAAGAGCCAAAGATGAAATGGTTGTTTTGCACGTACACCGTACCTAAGTAAAACTGGTGCCCATAAATTATATATATTTGGAATGTGCTCATCAAGGCCTTCAATTTGATACCCATATTGTTATAATAATTGATTAATTTTTATTTCCACTTTTCAAAATGGAGCCATACTGCAGCCATACAAATTTTTTTTCAAAAAAAAAATATTGCCAGTGTCACTCAGGATGATGTAAGGATTCTAACGATTTCCCATACATCCAAATCTGTTCAGGCATTTAAAAGTTACGGTGGAATAAAGAAACTCACATACATATAATACAAACATACCTACATCAACCCTGAATACATTACACTCCTTTTTGGGCAGTCGTGTAAAAATTAAAAGGCTTCTATTTGAACTTTTTAAGAAAATAACTTCAGTTATGTAAATTATTACCCCGTCGCGAGATGAGCAACGGGTGAAGCATAGATATCGATATCCGTGGGGTGAAAGAACAAATTTAACGATAAAAGAGAAAAGGTATTTTTGAGGCATAAGAGAGGCGTAAACATAGGTTTCGATCAAAGACACGAGCTAAGGATGTATACTATAAGTCCAAAGAAGACAATTCACCGATGTTCATTGTTTTGCGAACACTTCATCATCATCGTTTTAACCGAAAGGCGTCCACTGCTGGATATGGGGCCTGCTCCAAGCACTTCCATGTCGGTTCTGTGGTTCCTGCATCCAGCGGATTCCTGCAGCCTTCATCAGGTCATTGACCCATCTTGTTTTTATTTGGTGGGAAATTATCAAATAACTTCCAACGCTACGTCTTCTTCTTCGACTTTCTGAACTCTTGATTCTTTGTAATAATGAGTCAAGTCCGAATAAATGGCAAAAGGACGTGATTAAACATTTCAAGCCAGAACAAACACTTCACAATCTGGCAAGGTGTCCCAACTACGACTTGAATACTTCGCTAGCTCCTATTCTCATAATATAAATTGTAATTTGCGCGTCGTTGGTCATTTCGCCGAGATTATTACCTGATTTTTATTGGATTATAATTGTGTTTTTCAAATGAAGAAGCACTTGAACGTTTTGTATGGACCGGGTGCCTCGGTTACGTAACATAATTGTTTCCTAACAATAGAAGCGTCTACTTTCATTTAAGTAGTTAATTATATGATTCGGAACCAACTTTGTGTTCATACACCGCACAGTTTTCTCCTATTTGGGAAGTAACGGGCGAAAATCAGTAAAAGCCACATTTTCCATTCGGGTTTCATTTTCATTCGGAATCCCGAGTCCCGACGTCGAATTACGTAACAGTTTCCTTTACTGCGACCTCGGTTTCGCCGCTGCTATAGCCCCTGCTACTCTAAACTTGGTCACATGTTTTTTTTTATATAGCGCTGCTGTAATAATGCAAAAAGAACAAAACGTCGCCTTCAATTCAATGGTGCGTGCACACGTTTATTTCAGAGTAAGTTCGTCTGATTGTGAATTTCACAAAGGAAATGGTTGCGAGATACAACCAGTGTTCAGGATGTTTATAAATACTTAATTTAATAGTAAAAAGATTAGTTAAGGATTTGAAAGAACGTTTCATAAAAATCACGGGATCTTGTTAATTATAAACATCAATTTATTGGGTAGCCATAACGGATTGATTTACACAGTAGGTAATACATTTTGGCCTTTCTAATAATATAGGTAAGTACTTCAAAAACTCGCTTAAAGCTGTAATTGGGAGCTTCAAAGTGGATATCATACGCGCATTATGTAATGAAACATTTGATGTTGGTCAGGTTATCACATGCAAAGCTCGCTCCACTGAATCAAGTGATTACTGATAGCGACCGCGTATTGAGCGTATGGATGTAAGTTCGCCTCTTGCGTGGCTTGTGCCTTTGTAGCCAGATAGCGGCCGGTGTCGGCCGAAGTAATCAGGCGGACACACCGGTTGATTGCTTGCATTGTGCCATTTGACTAGAGATCACCATGATACCCTTTCCCCTCTTCACTAATTTGTTCCACTATCCGAAATGAATGATAGCCTGTCTTAGTTGGTATTGGTACCTGTGAAACATTCGTAACTGAGGACTCGTGCATCTTAGTTAGTAACTACTTACGAGTTGGACGCGGCTTAGATCACAAAGTAACGAGAGCCACTATTTCAGTTCGACATCTTCAATGTTTGTGCCCTAACAATAGAATGCTATATCAAACCATGTTTAGGTGTTTTATTGTTTAGAGATTCGGTGCGTAAAGCAAAACCACTACTGATATTACAATGTTAAATGTGACTACTGTGTCTAATAGATAAGTATCTGAAATCAATAAAATCCAAGCTGACGCCTACCGTTTCGCTCCTGATGACCTAGCCTGATTTAAACCTACCGTATACAGATAAATCCGGAGATAACAAGGAAGATTAAAGTAATCTTTGGAAGCTGGCGTTAGTTATTTTGCTCCAGAAACATTGTGTATCCTAGGATGAACAATGTTTCTTTAGCAAAAATAACTCGCGTAGTTTTCCTTACGGAAACTGTGTACGCGTTTTGAATATGATTGTGAGCATGATGGTATACAGATTTGTTGAGTATTTATAAGGAATGGTTAACATGTTATTATCCGTCTGATATTGAATATTGTGTATTTATATGAGTTTTAAACAAAGAGATTTAAGAAACAATTAATTTAATGTCTTTGGTTTTAAAACGCGTGAGAATACTGAATGCTCCCCCTTCGCTCGTTTTTTCGGTCACCAACCCGAATTGGTTTATTACTAAAATGGTTTTTATCGTTATTGTAGTGGAGGCTTTTTGCTTCCAGCTTTGTACTAAATTACCGTGTCGCTGCAATTTATGAAGCATAACCTTTCTTTATTGTTCGTTTCTCTGTTCATAAAACTTTCCTTCACTGAGTCCTGGATTCTTTACCAGCTATATAATCCAACATTCACATATGTACGTTATAATACTCAAAGTATTATTTAATTTATCATTCCTTATCAAATTCTCATTAGTTTATCGGCTGGCTCGTTTTGAGATTGCTTCACTACTTTTCGATGCCTAAAATTAGTAAGTACCTCAGTGACGCACAGTATCTACTTACAGAGTATTAATACTTACAACTAGTGTGAGATACCTACGACATACTTAGAAGGATGATATTCCTTAGTCGCTGTGAATGTCTCCCATTCACAGCGACTAAGGAATATCATCCTTTAAGAATGTTGGAGCCGTCCGGATGCACTCGGACGATATATTACAGCAGCCCATCCTACGTCGATATTGCTTGTATGAAGTTTACATACACTAGAAAATGAAAATTCTTGGCTCGACTTTACGTGGTCGCTTAGAAGAAGTGACAAAGTTTCGTACGACTAGCGCTTGTTGTTTCAAGAAACTTGATGTGTGTATAGTTTTGTGACAGGATACTAACACGGGAGCACGTCAAATATGTATGTAGGTACTCCGGCATGACTATTATTGTTTGTAATAAAACTCGTAAGAAAGTTGCGTTAAATATTTAAATATATTCATACAATGTATTGTTAGAAAAGCTAGATGTGAGTGCGGCTCCGCTTCCGCACCAAAGCGTGTTTGTTTACAGAGTAGCGACAGTATTTAAATTTTCCCGCTAATGTGTTTAATGGCATACGTAACTGAGATACGTTCAAATTAAATATCGTAGAAAAATAGGTCTAGTCTCCTTTAAAACTTCTTGAAAATACAGCGAAATAACCGTAAATCTGCTCCTGCAGTACTACCTATCAGTCGCTTGGCCGCTGCGGCCACTTGACTAGTAAAACAAAAACGTGTTTTAATTAATTGCAAAGGCAATTAAAACCACACCACACTATTTTGAACCGAAAATTAAACCACATT
The DNA here is from genome assembly GCA_963669345.1 of Gortyna flavago. Taxonomy (NCBI): domain Eukaryota; kingdom Metazoa; phylum Arthropoda; class Insecta; order Lepidoptera; family Noctuidae; genus Gortyna; species Gortyna flavago. The sequence goes on from OY770125.1 coordinate 17,944,448, forward strand.
ATACTCTTCGGTCCTGTGCTAGCTGTCCGACAAAATTGCATGATAAATTAAATGATAGGCATTAGTGTATGGCCTGCTCTTACGACGCTGTTGCTGCCGTAATTAAAATTGTAGTCAACATTATAAGCAATAAGGTTTCATGTAGGTACAATACACAAATATAGCAATATTTGAACCAGTCACACTTGCAAATGCTCGTGAACCTCTAAATCGGCCATTTGATATATTATAGCGAAGCAAGGATAAAACACCTAAATGGCACTTTACGCCTTTACGATTAGGTGCGAATGGAAGACGAGATAAGGATGCTGTAAGATAAATGTAAATCCGCTTCAATATAAAAAGGTCTGCTGCAAATATGCATTTATTATAATAATTTTCTAGACACCTTACCTGTTTGTAATAAAAATATGCAGCACCAAGAATGTGGCACTGAGAGCCCGGCACAAATTACAAAGGTAGGTATTGTAAAAATCTGAATTAAAATACTTTAAATTGTAGGCACAAACAACACCGCGTGAATTTTTAATTAAAGTAGAAACGTTTATAGTGCTTTAACTATCTTTGTACACCGTGGAGGCAATTATTCAATCTGCAGACAGTTAATTAAACGCGTTGTCATTAACTGCCCATAATGCCTTTATTTAATTATATACCTAGGTTGTAGCTAGGTAAGTCCGCGGCTGCCCATACTGTGTACATAGTATCCGTTTACGTAATTTGATTGCATTGCTACCGGGAGCATGGCCCAGGCCACAGGGCCGCCCGACTTAGGGTGAGTTCACACATAGACGCGACGCGACGATACTGGAAGAGGCCAGTGAACAGCGCTGCATGGTGCAACGTATTCTGAATTTCTCACAATGAAATGTGTATCTTTTCGTGTAGTAAATAAAGTTATATTTTGAGTCGCTCTATTAAAATGTGCGCGCAGCGTCGCGTCGCGTCGCGTCTCGTCTCGTCTCGGTGTGCGCTGACCCTTAATTTTAATGATAAATCGATATTTTCAGTTTTACTCAACTCAATAATTATTGTTCAAATGGCGAGGGGCAAGGCTTTCGGGATTTCTGATGTTTCTCTTTTCTGAGTAATTGATGAAATTAATGATTTAACGAAAACGAGAGTTTCGGTTTCAAAACATGATTTCTCACTAACGAGGCAAATAGGTACAATATTCTGTAATAACTTTCCCGGATTCACTCAATCATGGGATTATGATATTTACATATTGTATATTAAAAGTATAGTAGGTATATAAGAAGTATAACTTTAATATACTCGCATGTAGTAAGTAGATAGGTACCTGCACAGTTTTTGAACTTGGATTCACTCCGTGACTCGTTTGTGATGTGATGACTTTTGAATTTGTGTACGTTAATAGACCTAAAAAAACTACCGACCGAAAAATTAACTAGAAAACGTAGGTACGACTCGTATATCTATGTACATCTATATGGTTATGTGGATACATATCGAAGATGGCGAGAACACGACACTCGTCCTAATAAAAACGTGTCGTCGTAACGAAAAAGAATGGGACGTAAACTGTCTTACAAAATGGCAGAGCTCCGTCGTGTTTTAAATTTCACCCGTATGCATATTGATTTGTAGTGATTTACATTCTTCACACATTTCACATTACACGTCGACCATCCAGAAATTGATAACGCTTTGATATGTACGAGGGCGACACTGAAAGTTTTTAGAACTGGCCACTTGTAAACGATATAATAAAAAATTAGTTCAAATTTTGAAAATGGAACTCTTTTCCAATATTATAGTGTATGTATTTTATTAGTTTGCCATTTGTTTACGATTTGGCGGCAAATTGAAAATTGACTGCGTCACGTCGAATGAATTTAACGCGAGAAAGTATTGGTTTTTTATGACTTTCGATGTCATTTAAGTCAACAAGAATGTTATGATAGACTTCGATTGGCCTTTCACGATGAAGCCCCATATCGTGCCACTGCTTACAACTGGTTTAATGAGCTTAAACGTGGTCGCACTAATCTCACCGAAGATCTGCGTGAGGGACAGCCTTCTACGGCGACGACTGAAGATAACATCAGTGTTGTGAGGCGTATGATAGAGACTGACAAGAGAGTGACGTATATGCAGATTCGGACAAGCTTAGGCATAGATATGAGTCAAGTGCACAAAATCCTCCATGAAAATTTAGCGGTCAGGAAGCTTTGTGCTCGGTGGATACCTCATAATTTGACAGAAGCCCAAAAACTCCGTCGTGTTGATTAGTGTCGTGAAATGGTTCAAAGATTTAACGGAGGTGACTCAAATGCTGTGTTCGACATACGAGTGACGATAGCTGAATTTATTATTATGATCCTGAAACTAAGAGACAGTCTGCTGTCTGGGTGTTTCCTTCCGACGAGTTGCCAACTAAAGTGAAGAGAGGTCGAAGCGTGGGAAAAATGATGGTGGCCTCGTTCTTCGGAAGGACAGGTCATTACGCAACAATTGTTTTAGAGGATCGAAAAACAGTTACTGCAGACTGGTACACTAACAGTTGTTTGCCACTTGTCTTGGAAAAAGTTCGGGAGAAACGACCTCGCAGTAGGATCCTCCTTCACCACGACAACACCTCGTCGCACACCGCCAAGCAAACAATCGACTACATGGCGACGTCAGACGTGGAATTTCTGGGTCACCCGCCCTATAGCCCCAACCTCGCACCTTGCGGTTTTTATTTATTTCGGAAAATAAAAAGAAAAACGTCGAGGAAAACGTTTTATGGACGCCGAGTAAGCAGTGGCTGCGTTTCAAAATGCCGTCAAAGAGACCCCTAAGGACGAGTGGGCAAAGTGCTTTTCTCAGTGGTTCCATCGGTTGCAGCGATGTATGTAAATGGACACTATTTTGAAAAGATATAATAAAACTAATAACTTGCTAGTTTGTTCAGTTTTTGTTTTTCTAAGAACTTTCAGTGTCACCCTCGTATTACAGTCTAAAAATAAACATGGTGCTTACATACAAAACATGATATATCGTCATAAAGAAAACGAAAAAAAAAACATTAGGTAGGTACTTATAGATAAAATTCTATTTATAAACACTTCTTCTCTCTGAACTTATATCGATCGTTTCTGATGGTCTTTATTACTCCAAAGCCTTTATTAGTCTACTAGCTACGCCCCGCGGTTTCACCCGAATAAGTGTCGATCACGTGAGAATATCGGGATATAAAGTATCCTGTGTTAATCCTGGTTATAAACTATCTGTGTGCCAAATTTTATCCAAATCCTTTAAGCCATTTGTGCGTGAAGAAGTAACAAACACAACCACACTCACAAACTTTCGCCTTTGTAATATTACTGTGATTTTAAGAACCACTGTGTTGATAACTAACTTAAATAAAGCGGCCAAATGCGAATCGGACACGAAGGATTCCATACAATATTTCAAGATCTATTTTTTTTTCTAAATACTTATTTTTTAATTCACGTACTCATAAGGGGAACCCTTCGTTTGTTTTTTTTTTTTTGGTAAAGCGGTCATAGTAGCACATATTCTGTAAAAACCTGTTACGGTTTAAAAGAAACAGCTGTGACAGATGGACAGACAGCGGAGGCTTAGTAATAGGGCCCCGTGGACACCCTTTAGGCACCGAACCCTAAAAAAACACAACCCTGTCTTTGCTGTCGCACAGTCGGGTAGATTAAATACAGGCATTTAGGTATATATAAAAGAAAAGAAAAGGTTGTTGTAAAGCAGTTACATTTTTTGTACCTAACATGAGCTCGGTGTTTTCACAAATTAATTTCTTCGCGTTTTACGTACGTAATCCTTATTGCTCAACTTTTAACTTATATTTTTGCACTGTTCGCCGCAAATAGGTCGCAGACGTAACGTCGCCAGTTTCAGCGGCACTTTCAGTTACAGCTGACAAACTCGTGAAACAGTCAGACTTGCGAGTTCCTGCCTTATTGTCGACAAGACGAAATGAGCAAAATTTTTAAACTAAGAATTAGTTGCTATTATCCAATTACAAAATCAAACTGTAGCTAGCTATTCTTGTTTCTTTCAACAGGTACGATAGGTTGGGGTACCTATGGTACCTGTTGAAAGAAACAAGTATCAAGCTAAACGAAAGCTAATCAAAGAACAAAGCTTCTAGTTCCAATCATTAAAGCACTGCACCTATGCGTTTGTATTAGGAGTAACAAGCTCCTTTGAAGGGAAATAATGTTCGACATGTGTAACCGTTCAAATGATCTTTGAATACGGCTCAGGCTACCAACGTTCAAATGATCTTTGAATACGGCTCAGGCTACCAACGTTCAAATGATCTTTGAATACGGCTCAGGCTACCAACGTTCTCCTAGAAAAATAAAGATCTTATTTTATGAATACATACATCAGCCTGCAACTGCCACCGGCTGTTCTTAATTATCCGGCTCTCTGAATAAAGAATTTTAAAATTCTACTGCCTTCGCTATATTCATAAAATACAATACCCTATTATTATTATTATTTCATTTAATAAATGAATTTACCGTTTCACTATATATACCTTTGCCCCATCTGAACTATAATAAATCAAACTAGCGACCCGTTTTTACTATGCACGGTTTTTACGACTTGCCAAAATTGAGGTTTTTTAAGATTCATATTATGAATGTATGACATACACATAAACTTTCCAGTATAAATTATCTAAATGATGTTGAAAATTACATCAAAATCCATTACACAGTTTAGAACAACGTGATCACACATAGTCATGAAAAGATACTGATTAAATACTCTGCATTTTGTTCTAAGCTGGAAAATATTTACAAAGCTCTGAAAGAGGAAATAGTGTAATGCCCACGGGACATGAGCGTCGAGATTATGTTACTATTTTATTTTATAATGAATCATTTTACGTCGTTTAACAACTTTTACACCTATTTTTCAGGCTAGTAATAAATGTTAAAGCACAATTTTACGATTTATTACTAAGTCCAATGCTGGACAAAACCCACTTAGAGACAAGTGGAATTGCTCGTTGTTGAAGTTTATTTTTGATTCGATATAGAAAATAAACGGGTTTGACTTTGACTGTTGCAATAAGAAATCAATACCTACCACTTTTGAAGAAAACGAATCTACCTATGAGACTATTCTTACTTATATACCCCTTTTTTTTTGTTTTCGGGGGGAAACCTTCAAAAGGCGCCCGACCTCTGGGGAAGGAGGTCGGGGATTATGGGATTTTCACCTCACTAAAACCACCCCGGTGATCACCATCAGCACGTAGGGGTGGTCCCGGTTCCTCTTAAAAGACCAATTCCGGAACCCCCCCCGTGCAACGCCTGTAAGGCACATCCCTGGGAAGACTGTAAAGGGGCCTCTCCTGAGCCTCGCTATGCACGGCAGCACGTGACCACTGTACCACCGTCTTCCCTGGGGTCACTTGGTGGGCGGACAGAGTCCCCACTCTGTGCGCCGGCGACCCCAAAGGTCCGCCTACCTTTTTTTTTTTTAGTAAGTGGGTTTCGGCGTGTTAGGCGCCAAGGCGATTGCCAACCCGACGCCTCCTTCTCCGAGCAGGATCAGCCCTCTCCTGATCCCGCTCGGCGGCCTCCTTCTTGACCATCACAGTCTCACAAAAGGAGGCTACTTCCGTCCAATTCTCTGTCTCTGCCAGCATAGTACTTATATACCCCTATTGTTAATGAAATGTAATTATAAGTTATCCCGACATTATTCTCTCGACTGCTGAACCGTAACTTATAATTTTCTTCCTGACAACTGTCAGTATGACAGTTCTAGTAACTAATAAAATTCGCAAATCACGTATTCGTTGGTACGAATCTGACCTGTGTCAAGAAGTCGGCCCACTCCACTTCAGCCTGGCTGTTTTTTCTCCAACATCCGCTACTTGAGTTATGGAGCGCAGCGTTGTGTTTCTGACTCGGACTGTAGTATAATAATTGCGGGCATTTTCCCTTGACACTCATAAAATAAAAGGCTTACGGTTTTTAAACTTTCAGAGTTTTGCAGGCCCATGTTAAATAGTTAAGGTATTCAAAAGCAATTGAAAAAACTCTTTTTTATAGGAAAGTAATTGATGAAAGTGGAGCTGTCACAACGCGGACGTGTTTAATTTCCCATGACATCGTTATCATGGTTAATTACTTACGTAATGGTTACGTTTGGACTCATGAAGTGTTCTTTTTTATTTTATTTTTAAAACTGTTAAGTCACTTTTACATTCAACTAAAATAATTATATCTCGGCCTTATTTTGGCGCCCACTAGAGCTTTGACCACAATATTTTGTTGTCTGTTTGTAATCCTCTTTTGGTCGCTGGTTTGTCTAATTTAGCAAAGATAAATACTCAGGCAATTTTATTTCCTACATTATTTACATTAATAGAACTGGTCAGTGGGTCGTCTTAAACTGACTCTTACAAAGTAACGGGATAATAAATGAATGGAAAAGTAAACAAAATGATTGTTTTTTTTTTAGATATTTGAATGTCCAGCGTCTACCTATCGTTCCACACTTGCACATGAAGTATGGAGGTAGCAACAGAAACAATCGATTTGTGCCATATTATGATAAAAGTATGCCTTTTGAAAATGCCGCTAAAAGCATGCTTGCGACCTGCATCGCGAACTTATGTATCATTGTAATACAAGGCGAGTTCACGAATACCTACTGCATTGCGATTTCGTAACAATAAGCTTTGCTCAAACTGTCAAAATGGTTATTATCAATGAGCGAATGCAATTTAATTTTAATTATACATAAAATGTAAACGCTACACAAATAATACAAGCAAACTTTTGTTGCTGTATAAACTCTCTTTGATAAATAACTAGAGTTATCGCAACGCTCACTCAACTCCTTGATGAGATACGGTACCTACACATGAGCGAGCTTAACGTTTAGCTAAGTCTAAGTTTTTTCAAACTTGTATGTATTTGTGCTTTCTATTCAGAGCGGTATATAACGTATCTCCCATACAATGTTGTTAAATTCATTACCTATTCCACAACGCGTGTCAAAAATAAAAGGCCTATTAATTAATCAAGCAATGCAAAACATTCGGTAGCGATGCTGACGTAACTTTGTCTTGTGATTTTGTTATAAAGTCTTAATTTGTTTTGTGTGTCCACAGATGTTTGCTTCCAACCATTCTTCAACTTCGTGGACATGAGGGCCCTTTTGGAAAACTTCTGCGTGTACCACGTGAATGCCCCGGGACAAGAGGACGGTGCCCCTAGTCTACCTGAAGAGTGAGTACTTAACCTTAGACTCTATGTAGGGATAGCAGAATAGTTTTATTAGAATATAATGAAAAATCCCCCTTAAATGGAAAAAAGTTTAAGAAGACATTATTTGTGGCATTGAATGTATGAACAATGTTACAAGTTATTCGAAAAGCAAACTGTGTGTGTGTTTTCATGTTACTGTACGGGTTTTCTTAATTTTTACAATTTGCACGCTTGTGTAACTGTTAAATAGACCGCAATCAGTATAAAGACCTAGAGAACTGTTCCTACGGTAGTTAACTTTATTGATGTCTGTTCAGCGCGATTAAGTGGCCCAACCCTCAACGCAGGGATCGATACGCCTATCTACAAGCTGAATGACAGTTCTGAAATATCACAATTTCTCTTTTCATAATGACGTAGTAAATTATGGCTATCACTGAAAAATACGTTACATAAATAGATAGAATACTCTTTATTATCCCTCCCCCTCTTCTCTCCTCCTTCTTTATTCCTGTTTATTTTCTATTTTTTCTTTACGTTCCTCATTGTCTTGGGTCCTTTATTAGATTACGCTACAAATGTTGAGGCTATTAATTTTAAAATGTTACTAGGCATGTTGACTCTACCCTTTCCAATTGGGTACGGGGTGTATTTTTGATCGAGATATTTCCATAATACGCAAAGGTCCTAGTGTAAGACTTAGTACACAGACAGAGACGGACTAAAGCAAATAAAATGCACAAACACCGGTCGACACGAGTAACAGTGTACATAAACCTACGTCCGACGGCCGTCGCATTAATTCTATTGCGTTTACAAAGATCACCCGACAGCGGAATGTGCCACACAATGCACACTGCTATGTAATTCACATAATATTGCCATTCCTTCGCACCAGCGTCTTCTCCAATCTTCAGATTTAATTGTGATGAGTGAAATGCATTCCCAAGAAGCTCATTGGAACGATTAATTCCATCTGCCTAGCCTTATCCCAACTTGTTGGAGTCGACTTCCCTTCACAACCCAGTGACTGGTTGTCAGACATTCGGGCTTCTGACGACCCGAAACTACTGTCAAAGATCTACGAATGACAGCCGGGACCCACGGCTTAACGTGCTTTTTGAGGCACGGACGGGTCTTGGTGTGTAAAGATACCCCCCATCCACGGACCAACCGCGGCAAGCGTCGATCGACCCGTGCGGCTTTTATTACTTAGCCACGAGCCCGCTTACGCAATACTCTTAGCAATTATTTAAACGATTAATTGTGAACAGTGAAATAGTAAAAATTAATACCGTTTAATACGAGTACGAATATTAAAATCTTTGGGCGCATTATGAACCTCAGTTCAAGTGTGATTTGATGTCAGTCACATCATATAAACTCAATATTTATGAAAAATAAACATACCTAATGCAACAACCGATACAAGTTGGAATCGAAATTTTCCTTACTATTACCGACAGTGCAATTTAATTGAATGACTTCTCTGTGCCAGATTCATATTTCGACGTTATCGAATATTTTGGCATTTGCCATTTTTTGCTTTAATGAACCACGCAAACTTTTTGTGACTGGTGTTGCGTTTACATTTCAGGCAAACAAGTAAATATAAAACGTGCGAGTTAACACCATTTAACACGTACGGGTACAAGTCGCGTATTTAGCACGTTGGGTAGATATAGATACTAATGCAATTTAAACTATGCTCCGTGGAAATGTAGACTTACCTAACTTGCGAAGGGGTATATTTGATTACTTATTCTGGTTGCAGCCGTCGGCGCAAACACCAAAGTTTCATAAACCATTTTAAGTGGTAATATCGGCCTCCTATAAGGAGTTGGAAACTAAGGACGTGCCTTCATCAAACGAGGCTATTTGCAGATATAACACGCGCTATAACATTTTTCGCGCTGCAGTCTCCATCCGGAAGTATTCTTGTCACAATTTAATCGCAAACTGGGAGCAGGCTCCAGACACCACGTGCTTTCATTTATTTATTCAAAATTTCCAATACAATGTTACTGCTACAACGATACACATGCATCTAACTTGCATTGAGTAGGTAGTAGGTACCCAAAACTACAATAAAAAATACAATCATAAATATACAATTAAAAATACAGTAAAAAATACAAATAAAATACAATTAAAATCACTTCTCAACATTTTCAATGCACTTCAATGCTGCTTCTGTGAACTTCATCAGGCTGCAGTGAAATATATCTACCTCATTTGAAATAATACTCAACTATCTACCTCATCCTCATCCCTCTCCTCTCCTCTTCTTCATCTTTTATAATACCTCTGTTTGTTTTGTGACATCATGGTTTGATTAAAAAAACCGGAAAAAAAATATACTGTTATTCAATGCAATATAAATTAAAAGTACTTACCTACTTATTTAACACAGGTATGAGGTATTCTACTCAACTCCTAAAAAATCTAGGGTTAAGCTGGTAGTCATCATCTGCCTAGCCTTTTCCCAACTATGTTGGGGTCGGCTTCCAGTCTAGCCGGATGCAGCTGAATACCAGTATTTTACATGGAGCGACTGCCTATCTGACCTCCACAACCCAGTTACTGGGTAATACGATACCCCTTGGTAAGACTGGTTGTCAGACTTTCGGGCTTCTGACTACCCGTAACGACTGTCAAAGATCCACGAATGACAGCCGGGACCAACGGCTTAACGTGCTTTCCGAGGCACGGAAAGCACGTTAAGCACGTTACGTTACGTTGCGTTGCGTTTACGGCGAGGCGTGGTTTAAGCTGGTAGTATAACTCTAAATAAACTATGAGATCTAATCTAACAATAAAATGCTTCATGATCTGTTGAATATTATTTCGCTATGAATATAAAATGTCTGAGACGTAAACGATAAGTATCTTCTATAAATATTTTATGCTGAAAAAGGAATACTGAATACTGAAACTTCCCGTTTTAATTGCATCGGTACAGCTCAGGTAACTATCTAAGCGCTTTCAACTCGGCTTAGACAACACAGTGCAGACTGTCGATATTACGATGGGACGCAATGGCCCATTGTCTGGGCTTCCTTTGTTTATGTGGTTGTTGCAAATCATGTTACACCGACCGACCGAGGCAATAATAACGTGCATTCACATGGTCTGGTCTGCTTCACTTGCTTCAGGCTCTGATTCCTGCGGATTTTATTAGCAGCGCAACACTGCTGTTGACTTGGTTATCAATTAATTATAATGCCTAAGCTCGCCAGGCGTGCCTCGGTGCACGCTGTCATTCGTAGATCTTTGAGGGTAGCTCTTGACTGTACTTACCTGTCATAAAGAGTAACCTAGATAAAATTGGATAAGATAGATTTTAAAACAGAAGAAGAACTAGCAGGGGATCGAGGATGGGCTCAGGGGATCAGATCGGAATAAATCGTTCTGCGTAACAACTGTCAAAGATAGATAGATAGAATACTCTTTATTATGCACACCATATAAATTACAGACCTAAATATAGAAACTGTACAAAGGGTGACACAATGGGCGGTCTTATCGCTAAGAGCGATCTTTTAAAGACAACCTTTGCATGGATTTAAAAGGGGAAGGACAGACAAATACTGTAGGTAGTCTATGGTGTACCATTTACATAATACAATAAATACATACATAAAGTATATTAAACTAACCTAAATAAATTTATACATATAATAAAAAGAATGAAACAAAGGAAAGAAAATAATTATAATGATGAAGTTTAAGGAGAGAGGAAGTGCTTTTTTATCATAATTTTAAAAGTGGACAAAGATTGAGCTCGCCTTACCGACACGGGCAAGTCATTCCTTAACCGTACTGCTTGAACAGTAAAAGATTTGTCATGGAAACTGGTGGAATGCATCGGCATCTCTAGCCTCAGGTTTTCCGATGACCTCAGATATCTATTATGTGTGTCATGAAGGAACTTGAAACGTTCTTTAAGATAAGTGGGGCTTTTAAGATTAAACAAAATACTGTAGAGCTGAAACAAGATATGAGAATTCCGGCGAAGACGTATGGGAAGCCACTTGAGCTTTGTACGAAATTCAGATATGTGAAATATAAATCTCAAAGATCTCTGACGCCCGAATGTCATGACAAGGTTTGTATGAAAGAAAATTTGGAAAATTCGAGAAAAAAAATTGCGCCCGTGCGAATCTGGGGCGGGGCGCTAGTGTAAAATAAATGTCTTTTGTAGAGCACAACGCCAACGATAGCGACCGTTGTTTTTGTGTAAGTTGTACGGTGCATGGCAAATGCACGCTGTGTCAGATGAGATAAGGTTTATAATTGATTGAGTAGTACGTTCTGATTTATGAATCGCAAGTGTGTGCCGCGACTTTGTATCTATTGCTTTCACTGAACTGAACTAAGTACATTGTGTAGTAGTGGTGCGGTGGTGGGGACAACCTAGCGACACCAGGTTCCGATACGTTTTCATCTACCGGGCATATCTCCTTCTTTCTTATATCTATGATTCTTATCATAGTTAAAGTTTTGGTGTAGCAAATGTCGTAAAAATAGATTGATTAACAATGATATTAGCAGTATCGTTACCCAAGTCCACCACAGTAAATAGGAAACCTCGTCAACAATATTAGAAGAGACAATATTCATTACAACTCATTGTTCAAAGCTTATCCGTCTCTTCATCGCACAAATATAGAATTGTTTTAAAGTCAAACAGTAAAATACAAGGTTTATATACAACAAGTCGCTCCAGACTGCCGTCTGGGTTGCCAGATAACGACAAATACAAGACATTAATTTTCTCGTAATGAGAAAACTGACTAAGAATAACAAAAATAAAGCATAGCTGAAACCATTCCAATGTTTCCTAGTGCTTTTGAAAGATTACCCTAATAATTTTTAATCCCGACCTCGGACTAACATTACTCTCTGAGCTTGCGTGGTCAGTTCGCTTCCAATAGTTTTGTGTTGGTATCCATCACCAGGCACTACCTTAATGATTAATGAATGTAGACAGACTTCCAAACTATTCGGGTGTTGCCGATACTAACGCTAAAGTTACGTAACTATCTCTAATTATAATTCTTCAGATAAGTTCTTCGAACACAAAGCTCAGTTTCTGAAACATATTTTGTATCGAGACGAATACGGTTGATGTAGCAGAATTTTTACTGGAATTGCCAAAAAATTTAGGGCAACAAGTCTCTTACCAGTCTCGGCAATATAAATTATAAGTCGTACCAAAAACTAGAATACCTGTAGCTACTGGTCCATGAAAATGGTTAAATCTGCCTCTAAACTTTACAAAAATATGGCTATATCTATTCTTTTTTGTTATCTGTAGCGGTATCTACAACGCCACATGCAAACAACGCGTCATACTGACGTCACGCAAAATTTTGCACTTTACACCCTGCTCCTCATACCACTATATATACCCATACCCCAAAATCGTAATAGGTTTCGGTATATGGATAACATTGTTCACACAACTGGATATTTGGTAATGTTGGGTTGTAATGTCCGCTAGAATTAACAAAACCTCTGAACTTGGTCACAAAGTGAAATAAAATTGACCTCCACCTACCTGTAGATTGTATTACGCTAAATTCATAATCCTTAAAACAATCCACTTTGACTCGTCTAAATTGTAAAAGTAGGAAATTAAGTGGGACTTTAAAAAGTGTGGTAAAACGGAATAGGTCAAGTTACGCCCCCGGCGTGATCTTAGGAGTGCTTTCTTTTTTAACCGACATCAAAAAAAGGAGGAGGTTCTCAATTCGTCGGAATCTTTTTTTTTTTTTATGTATGATCCCCGATTTCTCGAAGAAGCCTGGACCGATTTGTGTTTGAAAGGGTATACTTCCCAAGTGGTCCCATGATCATTAGGACAGGATCTGATGATAGAATCCCAGGGAAATCGAGGGAAACCCTCAAATTTTATTGGCAAACTTATAGCGATTTGGATATTTTTTAGAGTAACTTGAGCATTTGCTCTCGGAAATCATCATTTGGTAAAGTGGAGCTGATGATGAAGACCACAGACGGCCATCGGAACTACTCAATGATAAATATTTTACGGATTGCGATTCGATTATTTTAATATGGTTGCGAAGCAATTTATGCTCGTCACGATGCTTATGGTGAATGGTTGTTGAGGAGTTCTCCTGGTTCTTACCAGTCGGTGTCAATAAACGAAAATGCAGGACCAACGACACCGACTTCCGAAATTAAAGTTATTTATCACTTTGTAGTTTTTTTTTGGAAGTCGGTTGTTTTTTTTTGTATTTTCGTTGGCCGTGCAATGGCTTGGCGAACCGTCGTCATAATGAGCGCCCTGGAACGCAATAACTTTAAACAGGTCGGGCATCCAGGGCATTCTTGACACCCGGCTATAGCACACCATTGTAAGGGCTTCGCAGCCCTAATCAAAAACGCTCAATGAAGAGTTGCAGCATATTCATTTGAAGCGAATAACTGTCTGGCGTTTGTCTCGTTTCGCAGGAAATAGGAGAATTCTCAGCTTACTTTGTTTGCTGTGGAATAAATTTAATTTATTTAATTCTACAGCTAAGCACTCAACCATGACATGTAATAAGAACGGCTATTTTAGACTGCGGGTGTCGACCTCAGGACGAGTTGCTTCTCACACGGCTGTCCGTGTACACGGCTGTACGTCCCTTGCTTCCGCGTCACCAGTCCTGACATTCTGCTTTATTTTGGGACGGGACGTTTCATAACAATGTGGTTATTTTAGTATATTGTGGTGAGGTACTACTTCCACGCGAAAGAAGTCGCTAGCAGAAGCTAGTATAAAATAACTCTCTGTTTCTGCACCGCTAATCCGGGAACCCTTATACGTCCAACGATATAAAACTTAGTTAACTGGGTTTACGCAAACGCTATTCATCTGCAGGGAGCATAGAAATGTAAATCTATGGCTGGGAGGGAACCGTCACCTTTGAAATACACCCAAACGTAGTATGTTTTCCCTATGAGTTTTGAGTTCTATTTCAGATTTTTTTTTAAGTCATTCGTCATTTTGCCTGTTCGCGAGTTGTGCCGTAGTTCTATTCGAAGAACAATTAAACGAAGAACAATAAGTTTATCAACATTAAAAATCGCCAACTAATTACTTACTACCTTATTAGAGTAAACCTCCTCTCAATAAAGCAAATTCAAGAAAAAGTATTTCAAAGAAGTCAGTAAAACTTGACTCATTTTATGGTATATCTAATATAACTGTAAAGCAACAGCAGCTGTAATCTGTGCAGCTTTCGGCGCATATCTTCAAACTAAAGGAAAAGTTTTTATCAACGTAAATTTTCAGCTAGGTAATAAAAAATCGCAGCTCTTTCAGCCTAAATTAAGAAATTAGTACAGCGCTGAATCAAGATAGAAATATCAATCTTCAGAGTAAAGCTGTGATCGTCCCAAAGAATTTCTTCTCAGATAGTTAGTAGTGTGGATGGAACTATTACTGTGAAAAGGGGTAACTTATATCTGAAGTACGCGTACGTGAAGCGTCGTGTCGGGACGATATCACGATAGAATGATGCGGACGGGAATTTATACATAAAACAGGTGTAGAAAATGCAAATCGATGCTAAAGTGCGCCACGAAATCGTATATTGATGTTTGTATCTTGAAGTTGAAGCTTGTTTCAGTGATCGGATATGCACTAATTAGTATCTATTAAAGATTAATTACATTTTTTATACAATTTTTATGTAGGACATTATTATTACGAAAGGTGGTGGAGCAGGCCGTAAATATTACATGTGTAGGTACTTGCGTAGACTGTTTTATTTTTACATAAAATAAAATCACATTTTCAATTAGCCTTTTTAAGTGTTGATTGACAACTAAGCAAATAGGGCCAGGCAAGCCGGAATAAATCGCCACAACTCAGCCCGCATGCAGGTCAAAAGCAAACAAGGTTTTATTCACTAAAGCCATCGCCACACAGTCCCCTTTTGTCACGGACCCACCGCGACATATTCTCGTTTCCAGACAAACTTCGTTCAGCAAACTAGGCGGCCGCGCGGGAAATGACAAACAAACCATGCATTTGGAAAATTGACGAAACAATGCTTTGTTGTTGTTTTTGCTGTTCATGCCTGAAGTAAAATAAACGTGGCCGTTTGAAGTTACTTGTTTAATTATATTACTGTAATAATATTTTGTTAATTAAATTTGTTATAGTGCATTTGTGCCTTTAATGATGACTAACTTTCTGATTGGAATAATACACAGCTGTACCGGCTGATAAACTATTTCGGATTTACCTAGTTTTGAATTTAGGAATCCGTTAAATAGTAGTTGGTGATTAGAAGAGTATGAATGACAGCATTTTACCTATTACTATACCGGTAGTGAATACCTACTGATACAGAAACGTACTGTGGTTCTCATCCACAACCCAAGCTTGGTGATTTTGCCAATCTCCTCTTTTCACTGTCCATAGATGAAGTTTGTGAGTACTGCCCATGTGTTCGGGAAAAATAGCACCGTGAAAACCTAGGTGAAGTGAGCTGTCGATAGTGTCAATCAATTTCTAGGATTAGGTGGAATGACAGCTCACTCCTATATCATTTCACCTTAGTTTTCACGGGGAAGTTTTTACAGAATAAGCCCACGTTCGCACGGACGTAAAAACATCGCCGCGTGAGTTTTTTGCGCACTAGATTTTCAAACCTCGGGGCCTCATTGAAAATCCAACAGAGCGCATTTTCAAATCCGCTATAAATTAAAAACGTGTTATAGACTATAAACTATATTTTTCTAGCGCGTTGTTTTATACGCTATCATTATAACACGTTGTTACAAAACTTGGCCGCAGTCTGAACGCGGAGACATTATCATTATATCTGGCAACACGCTAGTTATCTCGCAACTTCGCAAGTATCGCAACGCGCTGTACACGAAAGAATATAATAATATCTCATGAAGCGTCATAGATCAATGAACTTTCCTTCATACTTTCTAGGCTTAAGGCTGTCTATAATAAAATTGATTAAATTTTATTATAAAAGTTTTGTGAGACAATTATTATTTATTATAGGCGTATTTACTAAAACTTATTTACAAATCACTATCCAGTTTCACTTTGTCACACAGTAACATACTACCTATTTACAATTCTTAAAAACGAACACGTCACAATATTTACCATAGCACGACGAATGTACGAAACATGAGAATTATTATATTTACAATTACAGTACTGTAGTGTAGCTAGTACAAGTTGCACAGCAACAAAATTATTATTTAGAAAAAAACCTGCGAGCGCCGTGTTTGTTTACAAAACAACGCGTACGTAATAATAACAGGTACCGCGAGCCAACCGGCCGACTGCCGCCCGAGTTCACACGACTTCGCCCGAGTGCCCCGACGCGCTGTGACGCTGTGTGAGTGAGACTAGTGAGACTTTAAGTTATAAAACTATAATTCTATCCTGCTCTAGCCTCGCTGTGTACGTTTAGAATTTGAGACGCCTAGTTTGTTTAGACGTTATATTTCTAGCGCGAAGTCAGAGTCGGGACAACAAACGCTAGATGCTATAAATACATGGCGTGTTAATTTTTGGCGCTATACGTTTTATTAACCACCACTGATCCCAGCGCGTCAAAAAGGACAACTGTTGGATTTTGAATTCTCGGTGCTATGGAGTGCGTTGATTGAAAATCCCGTGCGCGAAAAAGCATCGCTGCGGGTAAAACGCGCCCGTGCCTACCTGGGCTAAGTACATCGGCTGTAGGTGATCTGAAATATTTGTAAATAGGTACTTATTATTTTTTTCATATTTTTATTTCAATACAGAGCTGTATTACAAAAGGAAATTGAAGTCGTATAAAGTTCTTCAATAATAAGCTCGCAGTCCTTTTCAGACTTAATTTAAGCTTACACTGTCCGGTTTTCATCTGTATTTCACCCCTATAATAAAACTTATAAAAATAGTTAGGTAAGTATCTAACCTCGACACTCTTTTCGCTATAATTTAAGAAGAATATCCGGAGCATCTCACCGTAACCCGGTTATAGTCTTATCGGTTCATCTCAGAATAACATGTTTGTAAACAGAAAATCAAGAGTAGATCTAAAAATTGAATCAATGTTGAGCACTTGACCTACTTAGGTGCTCACATAATTCGATCCAAATATAAGGAACGACGGAATATGTGGTGCCAAGTTTTTGGGAATAGAGGTGAACTAACCTGGCAAAAATAGATATAAATAAGAGTTTAAGAAACCATTTAGGGATATTAACAAAAAAAAAATCGACAATCACAAGATGCACTGTAAAAGACCCAAACTCTGCAAATGAATCTACGAATACGAAATATACGAATATAATCTTCTTGTTGTTTTTGTTCACAAAATAAGAACAAATCTTATTTTCCAATGAACAACCAAGATACCGATTGAGTTTTGAACGTAGAAATACCAGTGCAAAAGTTTAATAATCTTCGCAGTTTTGAAGACTGCAATTTCCCGTCGTTTCATGG
Organism: Gortyna flavago; assembly: GCA_963669345.1. Lineage (NCBI taxonomy): Eukaryota > Metazoa > Arthropoda > Insecta > Lepidoptera > Noctuidae > Gortyna > Gortyna flavago. Next base: position 17,962,157 of record OY770125.1, read on the forward strand.
AGTTTCGGGCGAACTGTAAAACAAAAAAGTATCATCAATCCTCAACCTGCAATGACCAAAGCCAAGTATCGCATGCGATGAATCGGACTCTATATGCCGCTCAAAATTCAAACCTTGGTACTGAGAATCAGTGAGTTCCTATTGTGGGAAAGATTTGCTGAAATCTGAAATATCTGAAATAAACTGAACTCATTTGCTCGCTGGGTTCCAGGAATTTTCATTTATTGCAAAAATATTTCAAGTCCCTGTTGGTGGGATATTCGTTACTTCGCAATTTAACTTTATTTTGCACTATTTCGAAACAGCATCACGTAATATTAGTATATTTCAATCAATCATCGCGAAGACTTTATACGTCAAAAGCATCCGCGTCGGGAAAGCCATTTCTGATCAAAGTATTACCGACACCCGCTGAAAGACGCAAACAACATAACACCTCTTTGTAATATAGCTCAGCATTACAAACTCGTAGCTTCACCAATAGCAAGTGCGGTATTACGTCTGGTAATGGATACCGTCCACATCCGTTAACCGATATCCCTTCCGTTCGCTACGCTAGATAAACGACTATCATGACTCCTAATATGAAAATCATATTTTCCCGTCATATTGCTGTACCTACTCTGGTCGAAAAGGAAAAGTTACGTTATAGTAACACGAAAATGTTTCCGAATCGGTGTCTGCAGTTTACAGCCACGTGGGCGTCGTAAACTTCGGATTAAGATTTATTGGCCAAACGTGAACTAGTTCTTATTTGATTTGGTTGGATTTCAATATTCGCTATTACATAAGAATAGTATGTCCTTGACGAAAGTTCGGCAACCCTTGTGCCCTTTCGACCCCTGCTGTTGCACAATCACATCTATGTGATTAACGAAAGTGTCTGCTCCCGGACCGTGCTGCTCCACTAGGTATCTGATAATTGATGATAATACAGTACAATCTCAAACACACCTACCAAACTGAGTAATACTAATATCACTAATATCCCATAATTCATTGTTCGGGCCTTCTTGGAACAATAACATTCAGCGATGGACGCACACGAGCTGTTATGGACTTCATTACGTACCCGTAACGTATAAATTCAACGGCTTTGAGCGGTCAGTCGTTAAATTTAGATCCAGAAAGAGACGGCCGCGATTTGATCTAACAGGGATGTGCAAATCCGAACTCGATAAGAATTTAGTGACGTAAGTTGTAGTACCATTTAGTTAGTTAACCGTTTATTCGGTGTCCTTGCGAGCGCGAGCGAGTCAGGGCGTGCGGGTTGTATTGATTTTTTTGAACGGCACGCGCGACCTGCTACGTCCAAGTAATACTATTTGAATAATGCCTTCTTGTCCCGCTATCAGTCTTTTTCATTTTCACATATCATAAGCTGTAGGAATAACCTTGGTGACCCTTCAGTAATCCCTGAACTAGAGTTCTGGGTGACACGGTTTCTCCAGCCCACCCTATCCTGGATATGTCTACCTGTATGTCGCATTCAAATTACTACTGTAATGTTCATAAAGTCCCCTTTTATTATATCCGACTTCAATAGGTCTTACGTCTTGCTAGCAAAAAGTTAAGTGTTAAATCGCTCGGATTTGTCGTAAAGCGATGGTCCTCAATTTTAATGTCGCTTCGGAAAATGCTTGTTCAAGATCGGTATAAAATTTTCCAAGAAATCCTCCCTCAGGATCGCTAATATTGTTCACTCTTCGCAATCGATATGGGGCGTTACATTAGTATTCGACACGGTGTAGAAATTAGCATTTCCACAAAGATGTCTAAAGCACACCTTATTTTATTCAAATTCTATTTATTTTGTGGGGGTAGGTAGGTACATAATGGGTGAAATAAGAGATACATTCATATTGATTTATAAACCGTGTAAGAGCCAGCATTCACCCCTTTCAGAAATTGGCACAGGTATCATATTTAGATCATGACTGCTCGTATCATACAATACGAGTAAAAGCTTCTCTTTTCTCAAAGCTTTTACGATTATGAACATTTTATAAAATAATTTTGCAAACTAGTTTAACGTGGCCCGAATAGTCGCATTGTATAATAACGAGTTTACTTGGCGGCGGAATTCTAATACTTTCTAGTTTGCAAACAATGTCGACTCTCGGATGCTCCGTGTATGTTATGATTTATGAATCTTGTGAAACATGGACATTCCTGACATGATCAATTCGCAAGTTAGTTCAAGTTAGTGGCAGCGGCTCCGCGCCCTGTAAGCTTTATGTTAGCAAAGTTTATTGTTCTACATAATGAGCGCCACAATAGTAAAACATTTTGGCAGCGACCCTCAGGCATTCTACGAATAATTAACAACGTTTAAAGTAAACACACACCTATACCGGGACTCTGGAGGAGCCTATGTAAACATATCCCAAATCCCAAGTGATTATATCATAAATAGCACCACACATAGTTTGAGATTGTAAGCTAGTTGATTCAAAGATTCTATTTATACATACTCAGGTAGTTTAGAGATCTTGGAAAACTGTATCAGTTAACGACTTTTTAAATATTTCAAACAACCTTTAGCCTACATTAGGTATCATCGTCAAGTGGAATTTAAGGGGCTATGTTGAAAAAAACTTGGTTTTTCTATTTCGTATAACTTGTTAAGTGTGGAATAGAGATTTAACATTGCTTGGTATATGTTTTGACTCTTTGGTCTAGTATCATGTAAAAGGAATACATGATTCAATGATTTTTTCTCGATACAAAAAAATTGCAAAGCTATATCAATTTTTTTTTTTTTTACTTTTTTCGACATCACGGCGTAACGCTAAAAAGTTAATCAACGGAATTTACTTTAAAACAGAGAATTATCATATCAAAGTTTACTCAAAGTAGTTTTAAATTTGATTCATTTATTTTGTTAAAAAAGGAGTAGGTAGGTAAATTCGTTTTGGCACTTACGTCGTTTTATTCCGAGCGCGCGCACATTATAGCCATCTCTTTTGCGTCTCAAAAGTAATTGCATCACTTTCGATCGCTTAGTAGGTTTTCGAGGTAGGGCCTTAAATTCTGTGCTCCGGATAGTTCACGAAGTTATTTTAAAAATCTGGTCCATATATTATACCTACCTCATCTTGTTTGCATTTTCAGGCAAAATAGGCGGCTGGAATTACTGCAAATTCTCTTAGCTTGTGGTAGGTTCAAAGACATTAAATTGGTTTCTTAAATCTCTTAGGTTAAACTACCGTTCGAAAATTGTTTTGTAAAATTTTCAGAGTACCTATCTCATTATGTTAACTTGTTCTAATAATAAGGAAGTAACTGAAAATAGAAACTCGTTAGGAAGTTACGAGCAGCTTTCAAATCGATTTCCCGCATACATACGATTTGCCTTACACTCGTGCTGTGACTGCTACGAGTATACACTACTTAGCCGTAGTGGTTAGAGCCGACACTGTTTAAGAGCGCCATGAAATCGTCTAGTCTAGACCAACAACAGTAAAACAGACTCGTCTCGCGGGTACTTCCGCTCACAGTCCACGCAAGTGTACGCACTGCTCATGATTCACACCTACACTGTACTTGAGAACTGTTTTTAAAGACGTACCTACATTAATTAAAAATACGTGTAAATTCCTTGTCACGAGAAGCTATAAATTTTGTAAACACACATTATGGAATTTGCAACTTTTGGATCAAATAAAAAAAACTGTTTTGTAATGATTTTTATTTTTATATAGGGATATAATGTTAACACACACATCTTATTACTGTCGTCAGACGATTCCAAGTATTCTGCAGCATTGACAGTGTCATGTCAGCGTGAACTTACTTCAAAATGGCGGCCCAAATGTTTACGTTCCACGAGTCAGACGCGTTCCAGTACCGCAAAACATTAGACGACAGCGCTTTATATCGCTAAAATACATAGTATGTATAACCCGACCGAGTAAAATTGCTCGTTAGTTTCGTAGTACTTTACACGTATGTTACTTTAGAGTTGATTGAATTTGGGATTATTTGTTAATGATTGAATTGTCGCTACGTAACTTCTACTAAGTTACGTAGCGACAATTAATTTCAAACTTTCTTTATTTACAAAATTTATAGCTTCTCATGACGGAAGGTATAGACATCAGAGCCGTTACTTTATGCGGAACTACACTCCCTGTCAGGGTTGGAAAAAAAAAACGGTTTTCTTTTATTATATAAAAAAATAGTTCAAATTGTTTTCAACTAGTGTTTTTTTTGTTCTTTTTAGTTTAGGGCATTATTTCAAGTTAATTCGACCTATAATGTTTCATTTAGACTAGATCTTTTCAAATTCGCCATAGTAAATTAAATATTTACAAAAACAGATCAATGTATAAATATTTATTAACCGACGAAAAAACGAAGTAGGTTCTCAATTCGACGTGTATTTTTTTTTATGTTGCGTATCTCTAATCAATACTGAACGCTTTACAATCATGTACGTTCTAACTAATGTTGATTTTTAAAAAGAGCGACATCCGAACTTTTCTACTGGGATTATACCGGCGGGGAATTACCTATGAACTATGAATTATATTCTATGAATAGGGGAAACCCCAATAATCTGTGTTTTTAAACGTGTGATAAAAACACGGTTTAAATTCAAACTGTTTTAAACACTGTTTTAAAACAAATTGTTTTAATCATGCCAACACTGCCCCCTTCTTATAATAACAGCGATTGAATACATTTCACTAACATCACTAATCACTGGTAAGAGCTTGTCTAACTTGACTGCCTATCTGACCTCCACAACCCAGTAACTGGGTAATACAATACACCTTGGTAAGACTGGTTATCAGATTTTCGGGCTTCTGATACCCGCAACGACTGCCAAAGATCCGCCATGACCTAAAACGCGGTCACTATCGGACTGCATAGAAAAGAAAGAGAAGCGCGATGACACACCGCTGGTAATTTATTGCAAAATATGAAACAATCATCTATTGTTGATTTATCAAACACCAAACAAATAAAAACCGTATACTAAAATTCGGGGGATTAAATTGTCTTTTATATGGTGAAAGTTTTATGAAAATACACCCGATAGTGTTTGCGTGATTATCGTTTTTATGTCCGCGGTAGACATTACTTTACAAATTAATTACACTATGTTAAAAAAATATAATTGCAAATATTCACATATCAAATTACGAAGCAAATGGTCTAGTATAACATTTTTTTTTTTTTTTCAAAAAAAATCTGTCCGTTCGATTAGACGTGCTGTTGAATTTAAAATCATTAGAAGTCGTATATCTGCGCCTTAACGTGCTTTCCGAGGCACGGAGGGGTCTCGGTATGTAAAGATGGTCACACATCCACAGACCAACCGCGGCAAGCGTAGCTTAACCAGATCGATCGACCTGCGCGGCTGTTATTCTTTAGCCACGGACCCCTCCCCCCTCGCTTTTAACTAAATATAAATACCTAACATATATGTATACATAGATACAAAATATATTATTTAATTCATTATACAAAAATAGTTTAAAACAATAACAAAGCCAAAATAATACCTAACATTATCATAACACAAATAAAAATTAACTATTACTAAATAAATAAATCTTAGGTACTTTTAGGAACAACCTTTATTACATAGACTTATAAAAAAAATGGACTCCGCGCCTCGCATATCGAAAGTGAAGCACAGTAAGTATGCCGGAACCGCTTGTACAAACACGCCTCAGGCTCACATTTATATCATAGCATGCCGACCGGCCGCTTTTACGTCACACGACAGCGTCAATCGTCAATCACGCACACATAGATCGGTACCATCTTTTTTATAAGTCTATGCTGTATTAATTCTAAAACTCTCCATCACTTTTGTTTTTAAGGATAGACGGCCGGATTGGTTACTGATGTGCACTGGTTAGTATTAGATAATTATTTCGCTTATACCTACCCGTTGTAATTTTTTTTGTTGTTGTTACTTTTTACCTAACTACCTACTTAAGTGGTTAATTCTCAAAATTATGTCGTCAATGATTTTGGTGCACGGTAAAACTCGAGTTTATGTTGGCACCAACTTAAATGTATTAAATGTAAGTGTACTACTGATTATAAAAATAAAAAGAACCCTCTCAATAGAATGTAGTTCGACTTCCAGTTAAAACCATTGTTGATTAACCACTCAATTGATAGTGCAGTGCAATCAGCTTAAGGCACTGTGTGTACATTCAGTTAATTAATTAATAGAAGCACTCATAAGTATCTTGAAATCAATCTATGGTACCACCTTCCACAAAGACCGCAACTTCACAATAGGACATTGTTTCGGTACCTACCGGTCCTCGGTTTTCGAGCCGGATTTGGACTCCCGGTAAGAAACCCGAAAAACTTAGAAAAAATATTACATTATGTTGTGTACCTGAAACAGTTTTAGAATACAGTGGCCTTGTGAAATGTATGTGAAGCTTTTAGTTTGCTTTAGCTATCGATATGGCTCGTAAAATAAAACGTTTTTTCTTTTTGTTAGTATCACAGAAAAGGAACAAAAACCGAGCACAAAAATATTGGATCGTAGTGAATACCTTGATGATTGAGCGTACTATGGTGCGGGATGATAAATAAACATTTATAGAACATGTTTGCACCTAATTCTCGGAACATTACTCACGACTTGTTACGTCACCTCCTGTTCTAAAGCGTAAAACAAACATATATTACAGTTACTACGTGTAATAAAAACCTTCCTTTAAAATATGCTCCGGTCCGAGACATTTCGCCATTTTTCTTCGACTAGATTTTTATGTATCACTATGACCGTATGACGTAACTTCACGCCCGGTATCCTTGAGCGTGTAATGATCTACCTATTAGTTACAGAGGGATCCTGAGCAATATTCACATACGTGCTGCTCCGACAACCAAAGGGTGCTATAACATTTATTTAGTTTTCTAGTGTCCAGCCCTTGTTTATTTAATTTGTTCGGATGTCGAGAAATGCGTTGCGTATCAATTGTGTGGTCCTCCCGCACAAATGTTTAGAGTACCTGCCTTAATTGACGAATTCCGGTCACTTTAACGTTCGTAAGTGATGCTGCCAATCGAACACTACTTAGGAGCAATTGTCCTTTTAAAATTTGGTTCAGATGCAGACCAAGGTAAGGAGCAAAGTTCTTCAATTGAAACTCATGCTGTTTAGTTTTTGGCCTCTTTAGACAAACAGCGATATATTCTTTCGGGTTTGAACAATGTTTTGATCGACTTTTTGCTGTCGTCTGAATTCCATTATTGCAATTACGTACTTCGGCGTCGATCCACCCCCGGGCCTTTTGCTTCTTTGATGCCTTGTTGGCGTCCACTAAAACTTACAAGATGTAGCAAACAAAGGTCAGCAATGCCTTTTCTCTAGCACGGTATATCTGTATCGTAAGCATTTCATCCCAACAAGTAGTTCGGCTTGATATAATACCCTATCTGATTATAGATCAGTATCGGTTTCCGAGTCGAAATTAGCATTACTTCGGCTTTTCCTACAAATTTTGTAAAATAAAGCTTTCGTTAATCTAGACACGTTTTTCTTTAATTACATTCGTTTGTAACGGATATGCTGCACGCAATGTAGCCATCATTTAGTATAAAAAGTGACTCATACAGTTAGGATTTCAAAATGAACGATTTTGATCGCTTTATTTGTTAACGTTTCGCCAATTTCGTATGTCATACTTAGAATAATTAAAACACAAACATTAACAATCAACATAATTGCTTGAAATTAGTACAATAACGATTATGTCATTCAATTTCCCGCAAACCTTATATTCCATAGGGCATATAATGTAACCAATATTCGACTGAAAAGTCAGAGTTCAGAAAAAAACACAATATAGCACAACAAGTATTATTGTAGATTGATAGGATGTATTTAGGAGCCAGACCCAGTTGTTATGAGGATCATTCATTGAGGAAAATGGGACCGCGTGTATCGCTACTACTTCTTATATGTTGTTAAGAAAAAGTCATGCAGCATTTTACTATACACAACGTTTGTAATGAACCCCACTTAGAAAAATGACGTGTCGTTCACATAAATTGAGGAAATGATTACCCACAAATCGCGACCCTGTTAGAGTTAACGCGAGCGCTAAAATGGACTTATTATCTGCGACGCTTGGCGGAGTAGTCATTAAGTCGCAGCCGCCGGGACATCCGGCCTCGATGAAATCTCAACAGATACTATACTAGTTGCCGAGCTGCGTTGCTCATTTCTGTTCTTTACTGCTACGGAACATAACTACGCATTTTATTATTGCTCCACAATTTTTGAAAACTGACCTAGTGTCTTCGTATATCCCGAAAGAAAATGTGAATGCGGAACATAGTTCGGATTCGCAGGCAAGTTTTAATTGCAATTAACCACACCACAATGTTCTGTAAAAACTGGCCGCTACTTTGAGACCTATTACGGTTTTCAAACCAAGACACTGGCTATATCTTTATAGATTCCACAACCATGAATCTCTTGTGGTAATTTTAGTCTCTCTCGTACGATCCAGTAGTTTTGAAAGAAATAAACAACATCTTCTGGTACAAATATACGTAAGCTCTGATAACCTTTTTCTTGAATTGAAAGGCATGGAGGGAATTGACACCATAGTTTTTTGTTACCCTAAACTTAATATAACTAAAGCGTGTCACGCATATACATGTTTGTGCATTAATATGTATATGCGTGACACGCTTTATACTAAACTAAAGGGTATGCAAATACGTATATTACTAATTATCTATTTTCATACCCTTTTTTGACGTATTCTACATTGGGCACCCGCTTAAATGGCACCTGAGTGAATGTGCCGCTGTGTGTCAGGTGCATTCACTCAGGTGCCATTTAAGCGGGTGCCCAATGTGGAATACGTTCCTCATTTAACTCGCCTTACCTATATCAAATACCTACTTTAGTACTTTGCCCGACTTACGTACGCTACACTAAATTGCACCACAAAACAAATTACCTTCAAAGTATTTTCTTTTTCCTTTGTCCACTTTTCCTTGTAGGTACCTACTGGCAATCGCCGGAAGTTTTTTAACTTTTTTTGAACCATTATTCTTATGCATAAAAATGTTTGGTTCTTGGTGCTGGTTTGGTTAGTTCTGGCTCGAGCAGTGGTGGCCCAGTGGTGACGACTTACAGGTTGTAGGTCGTAGGTTCAAACCCAGACGAGCGCTTTACTTTGTGTAAATTATTTCATCACCACGGCTCTCAAAACCGGCAAAATGTCCCAGAACCAAAATTCTAAGACATTTACCAACCCACACAGGGCTCGCGTGGTGGAATACGGCCCATTCCCTCTCATCGAGAGGAGGCCTGTGTCCCAGCAGTGGGTAAATTAAGCTGATTATGCTGCTTGGTGCTCGGTCACATGGATTATGTAAACCCAGCAGTACCTACTTGAACTCAAAATTACTCATGGAGCAAGTAGGTACCATTTGCTTAAACCCGTAAAAATTTACAGTAAATTTGTTAAAATAGCTTGAAAATTACAGCCATGAACTGCTGATATTGAACGGCTCATTCTCTTCGATATTTTATACCTACCTGAATAGCCTCGGTTTCCAGTGCATATTTTAGTTTATCGATTTAGCTACTTGACGTAGCTTTATGGTCATTTATTACTGCAAAAAATGGAAACTTAAATTCTAGCTCAAATATTTTATCGCCCTATTTCAATCTGCAGATAGTTTAAAAGCACCATTCATTTTATAACTAAAAGCAATAACTAATTTATTGACAGATCTAGATTTCCTTTGGGATCATGACGCAATTACAGAAGAGTACGTTCACAAACTGTAGTACTAGTACGTTTTTGAGTGCTGTCTTCGAGCAAGTTTCGAGGTCAACGCGGATACTTGTGTACCAGCCGCTGCTGTTGAGAAACTCTTCGTTTTAGTTTTTCAAACTACTGCAGCCGTTCTCAATGTCATGAAACTACGGGCCTTGTTAAATTTAATTTCGCTTTCAGAGCGAACCTTGAATATAAGTTATGCTTAAAAAAATCAAAAGTGTTCTCCGGAAATATTTTAAACATAAACCTATGAACCTTTACCAACTGGCATTAAAATTCATGACTGCAAAGCCACCAGGATACCTTCTGTTCATTTTTTCGCAATGAAAGGGAGTTATGAAAATGCAAAATATACACAGACAAAGGCCGGAGCGGTTTAATCGGAAAACAAAGATGTCTTCCGACTCGTTTTCCGACACCTGTTCATATTGTGTTTTACGGCTACATGAAATACTGAAACCACTGACGATACGATATATATATTATAAACAACCTGTCGAATTTGCCTTTGAAAGCTATAGTGCAAAATCGCGAAAACTATATGAATGTATACAATTTGCGGTTTGTGTACTTCGACGTTGCTAGGAAACTAAAGGACAGTGTACTCATTTTTGTATTTTTATCAAGCTGCAGTACGGCTGCCGTTCATTGTACCTACTTCCAACTAACTTTATAATAAATTAATCGAGCAGGTCACTAGGGCATTTAAACCTGGCATAGACTTAGTGGAATCAATTGTAAAAGGCATCGTTCTGAATGAGGCCGTTTGCTTGTTATGGTTAGATAATCAGTCTCGAGCCAATTTAGTTGTGGCGTAGCCGCGTTGCCGCCGATCAAAGATCTTCCTACAGGGACAACCAAGTAATGTCGTTTTCTGACGGAAAAGGACGTTCAACCTTTTAAAAGGTCGGGACGACATTAGCAGGGTTTACAAAACAGCAGGCGTCCTCGCATTTACGATCGTCGCGCGTCGGCGTCGTCGCCTTGTTCAATACTGTATTTAATCCTGCAATAGAAAATCTTGGTTGATACAAGTTTTGATTTTATCTTTTGTGTTTATAAGCTAAACTACAGACAACAGCCTATTGTATAAATTCTTTACAGTTCTAATTGAAATCCAAGTTCTGAAACTCGCCACAACTAATCGTATTCATTGCAAACATAATCAAATTAATCGTTAGCAATTTTACGTGACCGCGTCTTATTTTTGGACAGCTATAAACCACAATTAATGTCACATCGTTGCTATATTGACAGCTAATAAAACAGTATGAGCTTAGTATCGACGTAAATTCTTGGAGATTCGTCAACAGCTCTCGATGTATATAAACGCTCAAACGGCAGTAAGTCTTATTTAGGCGCTTATTCGCAAAAAGAATCCAGAGAACCGTATAATAAATGATGCACTAAGAATTTCGCGGAGAACTATCCGATAGTAGATTCCTCTTGAGACTTAAGTAGTTTTTTTGAATCAAGAATTTTCAGACTGAATCCAACTTTTCTGATGTACATTCTCCAATTAAATTTATTTGAATCATTCAGGCTTAAAGAAAAAACGACAGATTATTAGATTCCTTGTTGCTTGATAAAGACGAGGGCTTTTTCAGTCTGTAAACGTATATATCCCAGTCGGAGCGCTAGACTGGTAGACGCTGGGTAACGTGTATATTGGAATTTAATAATTCATTAGCAACTTGTTCAGATACCTTTAATTCTATGATTCTCAATATTTTCCTTAAAAGTTCTACTTCTTTTTTTCAAATTCGATTGACAACCCAGTAGGAATCATATACTTTGGAAAATTAAACAATAAAAGTTCCCAATTAAACAAAAATTTTTTTTTTCATACATTCTTAATTTAAATATCTTGCGTAAATTAACAATAATAATTAATAATCATTACCTAACGCAGCTTGCATGGTAACCTGAGGTAAATCACTAAACCAGATTAACAGTGACAGGAACCGGTATAAGGGACAGGAATGAATAATGAAATGACAATGAACAGTCTTCCCCATAGAGGGTAGGTGAATAAACTGCATTAATGGGGCGTCGCGACACATCGGCGCCAACTTCGCACACGAACAAATGTACATAGTAGTACATCTGCCTGCTCCCAAATAAATGTTATTGAAGCAAAAAAGTTGCGCATTAACTAATAATGTATTTCTTTATACCACGTTGGGCGCCATGTAGCTCTTGCTTGGCGCTCGACGTGGATCTCAACTCTTGTCTCAACTCTGCTAAAATCATGATACAACATGTTCAGGCCACAGCACTAATTAGTTTCCATTCTATTATTTCTAGACTTAATTGCCTTGCGCTTTCGAGAACAATTAAATTTTCTACACTAATAGTCATTGCAGTGTCATTGTTTTCCATTAAGAAAACTGCGGTTACTAATTAATAAATATACCTACAGGTTGATCTTGAAATGTTGGCCATTCAACTGAGATTCATTTCCGTTGTTCTTAAGTTCTCGTTTTTCTTTCAAAACAGCTTCGTGAATGGAACTATGTATACAATTCTGAATGAGCTTAAAAGTTAGCAAAATACGTATGTAATGTTCCACATGAGGCACCTGTAGGTAATTCGAATAAGGTTCGGTTATTTGTAAGGCGGAATAGACTCGGTAGTGGGTCTCGTACCGCAGTGTTATGTAACAGACTGCCGCTCGATATAGACTGTACCTACTACATGACGGCGGCGCGATGGCTACCGGCTGACGAAGTCTGGTCATGTCGGTTGTTATCCTCCGGGACTTTGAGAAATCACTCACTGGAAAATTGTATCGCCACATTTTGGCATTTTAGGCACGGGCCCGCTCCCCTATATTATTCGCTCTTAACTGCCCTACATTCCGACTAATTTCTGATTTACAACTTTGTATTAAAGCTTTAATCCAGTCCTGTTACGTTATTAACGTCTCTCGACTGACGTCATGAATTTCAAATGTTAATAACCATTAGCGTTTAATTCAAGTGTTGCATGCGCAACGATTTTATCCGCAACACTGGGTTAAAATCATTCACGGAGTGACTCCATGCTTAATATCACAAACTTCGTACCTACAGCAATCTAAGTAGGTACATTAAATTTTTCCCAGCATTTAAAATTTTTTTAAGTAGCAAAATTCCAGACATCACTTTGCTCTTTGATGTTAGAATTTTTGTCATTTATGTTTGTTTCGTATTGATAAATTGACAATTTATTTGAAGTTACGAACACTAGTTTCAATATTGTCAATATTGTTTCGAACGACAAAGAATTATAACTACCTTTTCGTACGAAAGGCACTTTTTGTTCTTTCAAATATGAATGCATTATTCTATTTGAAACTAACTTTTCCTTCGAATACGCACGTGAAGAAGAGCGGACTGGCTGTATTACGATTGCTTTTTTAACACGGGCTTGCATATTGATAACGTTTGTTTCACAAAAGCATCATTTCTAAAAGCCGTCAATGACTTCTTTAGAAAATGAAGCAAAAAAAAATGAAATGGGCTATGTAGAGATGCCTGTAAAGAGTAACGCTCGCCAATAAAATCATCGAAATCAAGCGTCAGGATCGCTGATCGACACATTAGTAATGACAGTTTAAATTCTGCAGACCTAATAGCGGTGAACTGGTAGCAATTCACCGCAAGGCTGGCGCATATGCCGAGTGTTTTACATTCGCTACAATAATATGCTCTCATCAATCTCTGTCAAACACGTGGTTCCACTTTTGAAAATGTTATGTTGGTTAGTAAAGAGGGTATTATTTCAAGGAGCCGAAGTCTGCAGGTCCCAGATTACGTTTTGCAAACACTACAGAGTGGAGACCGCTTAACTCACTTTGGAGTAGTTTGAGCACCGTGGTTGTCTCATAATGGATCTTAAATTTCGGATATAACTTTGATAGTGTCGTAGTTGTCTCGGTCATATTTTGGGAATATTAATGTAAGTAGGTATAACATCGAAGATACTTTTACAATGATTTGAAGCTCGTGGCATTTATTTTAAAGTTTTACTTATACCTACGTTTGCCGGCCGGTCTCTCGGTTCCTACTTGCAGTCTGTAGGTACATAATTCATTCATTTGCTGCCGCAGTGTTATGTAATGCTGGCCGCGGCAGTCAGCACAATATTTTGTTTTATAACTTTTTATCACAGTAAAACATTCGGACTATTAAATTATCATTGCAGAGCTGAATGTGCTCACTGGCCGGCTCAGGCTTTAGGTTTCATGAAATATTGGTTCCTATGCCTATGTCCACCATATTACATCCTACTCCTCGTAATTTCTTATTTTGAATACAATAATGACCATTTTGCATTTAATTAATACCGGAACATTAATATGGATGAAGTATGGGAAAATGATCCGTCAAACGTAATTTGTGTTAAAAGTTGTTCAATGACTTCCATGCTTTTAACATTAAATATCATAAGACTGTACATCTATTGAATATTTGATTTACTGCGTATTTTCATCATTGATTTTCTTTAAAATATGTACTTTTTAAGGAGGTTTGAAGAACGATTGAAATGTTAACATGTCTCATTTGTTGCAGCTACCTGTACCCAACCATGGATGAGTTGGCCAACCAGCTGAACTACGTGCTCGGCCACTTCGGAATCAAGTCGTTCATCGGGTTCGGGGTCGGCGCCGGCGCTAACATCCTCGCTAGGTTCTCTCTAGTGCACCCTCGGAAGGTAAGAATTAGTAGTCTATATAGTGTCTACATATGCCTATACATGTAGACACTAGATAGATTTGTAATTTGACATGTAGGTAGATTTAATTAGATCTGGACGCGCTGCCATTCAGAATAATTTAAGTGCCCAACAATGCATCGATAGTAGTAAGATTTAGGTTCCAAATGGAAACTTATACTTAAAGGTGTGCTTCCCTTTACACTACTTTACTGAATAAGTCATTCAGAGAAGAACCTCTTGACGGAAATCCGAAAAAACAATCCATCGTCATGCTTGTAACTTTAGTGGAAACTTGCCACTTTCACTTCGTCGGAAGTCGCACTTTATTATTTCCAGCTGTAAACCAGAGCACTCATCGCCTACTTTTTATTCAACAACTTAGTTCCATTATGAAGTTGAATATTAACAAAGCAGCCATTATTTGTAATGTTTTCCGATGTTCGTATAGTCGCAACTGTAAACGGTGCGAAGAACTTCAATCAACAGCTCTCTCTCGGTAATTGGATTGAGGAGTTGATACAGAAAGCGGTAACACGGCGGGCCGGCGCGCGCTGTGGAACCGGAGTGGTTTTTTCTTAGAGTCAAACCAAGCTTCGCATTTCTCTTTTAAATTCTTTCTGATAGACGTAATAAAAGAAAAAATAGTTGAGTTACTAAGCTCTTTGAATGAATGAGTTGAAGTTGTAGAAAGTAATATGTCACGCGTCGCCATTCAAAAGCAAGGCTTTTCAATTCCTATATATACTCCAAGCACATTTGAATGCAGTAAATGTTGCATGCATGGACGCGCGTTCGACTGATATTGGATACATACGTATATGTTGCCTCGCTGTACACGATGCATCCACTCACTAACATGAGTAGGTATCTATATTGCGTTGATCCGCTAACTGCGTATGCTAGCTCTAAGCCTCTTACTTCATACAAATGGGGCTGAAACTCCTGAAATTGTTAAATCAGCGGATCCAGCATTAAAAAGGTTTGAATCGCAAGTTATAATTTTTAAAAGTTAAACGTTTACTCGTTAACAGTGTGTACCGAGTTCGTGACCGCTGAAAAATGCCTAAACGTCAAAAAAAGTTCATCCTCGCTTTTCTCAGAAATTCTTTATGTGCCCTTCGTTCCCTCCTAGTACATACTTTTCACTCTGAATATAATGTGGAAGAGATTAAAATAGCTGAGGAATAAATCTGCGCGGATACAAATGTGACCTACATAGTGTTGTGTTACGCGCTCCAAGGTAATACTCGTTGAGACGAATACAGGCGATGAGTGATCGCTAATCACACAGACAGAAAAAGGACGCGCACGAATACACCCGGTATTAAAAGAATTGTTGGCACAAATCCGCCGTTGTTTACCTCCCTCTTATATGGAGCATTCCTGTTCCACCGTTCCACAGTGCACACTGGGATACGGACGCGTTCAGCTAGGTTTAGAAATCCAAACATTCCGCTTTATAAACACTTGCTTTTTTTTTAACTTGTAATCCATTATGTCTCTACCTTAATAATGTTTTTAATTTTATATTGTTTCGCCGTCGTTGTATATCATTACAGCAGCCCGATTACTTAATACTAATCCACAATAGCAATGCCTATTATTTTGACAACTCAATCATATTCATGTCGACGAGCAGACGAATTTTTCATTCAAAGTAAGCAATGGATCCTTCAAAATCCATCGAATTAGAATTGTAAATGTTACGCAATTCGAGTGCATATGTTTTGTAAACAAACCAAACCATGCTTATAAATAAATTAGTATAAGCTCTTACTGAATTATTATATTTATCCGAGTTAATCCTAAAGCCGATTGGCTTTATCTATACAAGGTGGGGAAGCATTTGTCCCACTCATTTTTGTTTTGAGAATTAACGGATATACAATATGTCGTTTTGCATCCTCGTCAAATTTCAGGAGGCTGTTATGAAAGACATAAATAATCAAATACAATACCGATACCTGCTCAATAATAAATACATACTTGTTTTTTTAGTTATTTAAGTTTGACAGTATTTCGGAATATACCACTTGCAAAGAACAGAATCGCCCGTAGCGTATGCGGTAGGCAGTGTCGCACGACTATGACGCTGTGTGCGTGCGTGTCGACGACCGGCAGGCCCCGCCCACCTAACAGCGGCGCGTGCGGCTAGCAATAGCAAAAATCACCTACATGGCATCTGTTGATAATTACCTAGATCATTTTTAAGCTTAATTAGAATGCGGGAATATTTGTTAAAAATGACTCACTATGCGCCAAGAAAAGGTCAAAAGTCAACGTAGGTAATGCAAAAAACGTAGCCAGGGCTACATCACTTCATGAACTTGCGCGCGATAACTGCCTGTAAGCCCAAGCGGCTGCGAAACGATAATAACTCTATGGGCGAGCGTTTTAGGCACAGTTTAGCACGTAGCGGTCGCCGACGACATGAAAAATGCTATTATCGCGATAGGTAAGTATAGGAGATTTTGTAGGGAGTGAGGTATCTGTTACAACTTAATAATTTGTGACGTAACTATCAGCTGATAAATAAAATGTTAGTTTTGCTTATAAAATGTATTTCATTCCTGCTAATCGGACAGTAAGTAATCCTAAAATTGTAAATTTATCTTAGTTATAAAAACGTGTAGGCACGAAATACGCGCCGTGCGTAGTTTAGATAACTAGGTAATAATAAAAACCTGTAGGAGTAGGTACGTAGTTACCAACTTTGATTAATAAACTGTTAGTTTTGCATTACGTATACAATTAATTTTATTTTTGATAACTGCAGCCTAATTGCGTAACACATTATCTGGAAATGATTCAGACTGATCGGCTTAGTTTCCACCACAGTTGGCTTCATTTTACGCGTTTCGTATTGCGTAACTTAACTATCGTCTGATACCAATTTCTCATTGGAATGAAACGATAAAGAATGAACGATTTGTGCTTATAGAGGCTATTATTCGAATTGCGTAATCATTTTGACAGCTGTCAGTTGGTTTCAAACCAACTAGAAATTTGATTCCGATACCGAAGGCAACGTACTGCCCGCATTCATTTTTCTTTGTACATTAATTTGGGATTTACTCATAAAATCTCCATAATTATTACGAAATTAGGTGAGCGAACACCTTTTAGATAAATTGTGAATGTGTGTTTGTGTAGAACTGCAACATTAAATCTATATTTTTGGTATTTTAGATACCGGCAATATCCTAGGCAGCCGCACGTAAGTAGTGCTAATAAAAATCACTTTTGGCTATCTCCTAATTTAGTTTTATTATTGTTTCAGCTTCCACAATGTCACAAGGTTATTTGTTGCATATTGCGGAAGATCAACGTCTCAAAGACGGGTTTATGATAAGCCGCAGACTTTTGAGGAGTCCCAGCAACGCTCGATTTTCCAACGAATAACTTCGTGGCCCACTTTAGGCTAGGCTAAGGAAGTATTTCCATTTCTGAAACCACGACGTAAATCTGCTACACGTCCGGACCTAAAGGTAACTTTTCTGTCATATCATATATATTTAAAGGTTGGTCAATACAAGCATTATATTTCAATAAAACCAAACAGGCACTTTTTAAATGACAAGGAGTCAGTCAGTTTGTCAGAAAGTTAAAGCTAGTTGCCCGTTCCAAAACATACATTCTAATGCAGAAATACGGTCAAGAAACTCCATGGACACTTAGGACACTGTTAAAATCAAGTTATTACAAAGTCTAAGCAAGTGTCTTCAAAAACTGTTCTTAATTAAATAACATAATTTTACAGGTCTTAGCAGCAGTAGCATTTTATGCCAATGGGGCATTTCAGAAAAATATTGGTGCATATTACCATCTGGGGCTGTCACAAACATTACACGATTGTCTATGCGAAGTAATACTACTACTAACTATTTCTATATAATAGTACTAACAAATCTTTACTGACATCATTTTCTCTTTGTTTTAGGTTACAGACGTTCTCAACAACAGCTATTTAAAAAAGAAATATATTAAATTTCCTTTGATACAGGAAGAGAAGGATGCTGTAAAAACGGAGTGAGTATGAAAGTGTATAACCATGGGTACAAGAGTATTAAACATACAAGGCTTAAAGATCTATGACTATAATTTGCCTTTGTTTCTATTGGTTTAACACAAAAAATGTTCTTTCAATATTAATATCATTTGAATTATTTATTAAATTAATCTAATTAATAACCCCCGTGGCCGTGGTGGCGTGGCGAGGGCCCCTGGCTAAATAATAACAGCCGCACAGGTTGATCGATCATAAGCTACGCTTGCCACGGTTGGTCTGTGGATGAATGACCGTCTTTACATATCGAGACCCCCCGTGCCTCGGAGCCGTAGGTCCCGGCTGTCATTTGTGGATCTTTGACAGTCGTTACGGGTAGTCAGAAGCCCGAAAGTCTGACAACCAGTCTTACCAAGGGGTATCGTATTACCCAGTAACTGGGTTGTGGAGGTCAGATAGGCAGTCGCTCCATGTAAAATACTGGTATTCAGCTGCATCCGGTTAGACTGGAAGCCGACCCCAACATAGGGAAAAGGCTAGGCAGATGATGATTAAATTAATCTAATTGTTTTGTTTCAGATTTATGGATATATTTCAATTTCTCGGTGTGGTGGATGCATTGATGGTACACAATATGTTGCTATAATCCAGGGTGGATGAAAATTAGGAAACTTATTTTAACAGAAAACTGTTTATAGCCATAGCCTGAATGTACTGATTGTAAGTACCTAATAATAATCTTGTTGTTACTAAACTAATTAAAATTTGAATTCCACCAACAAATATATTAGATCAGTGTTTAAATTATCTATATTTATATTAAAACTTATGGTAGAAGTAATAGGACTATAGTTGCACTCAGCACCAAAACTCACCTACTAATATAAATTAAAACATTGACAATACTTTCAGGTTTGTGATGCTGCATTCAATATATTGATGCGTCATTTGGGGGGGCCAGCCATGATTCCCGTATTTGGAACCAGTGGCCTATTCATAATTTTATGCACCGCTTACATCATCAAGGCGAAGTGTGCTGGCTACTAGGTAACAAAAAAAAAATTATTTACTTAAAAAAGTATAATATAAAATAACTATTGTCTTATAAAAAATGAATAGAGAGTATGGCCCAGTGGTACTGGCCGCGACTTACGAGCTGTTGGTCACAGGTTCGAACTCAGACAGGCACTTTACTTTGTGTAAATTATTTCATCACCACTGCTCTCAAAATGGTGAAGGATAACATCGTGAAAAAACCGGCATGTCCTAGGACCAAAAATTCGAAGACATGTGACATCTACCAACCCGCACTGGGCCTGCGTGGTGGATTGCGGCCCATTCTCAGTAAGAGGAGACCTGTGTCGCAGCAGTGGGAACATTATAGGCTGATTATGTAAATAAAATCAAAACAGATGCATCTTTAAACTAACATAATAATTTATCCACTATATTTTTTTCATTTTCAGGAGACTCCGGGTACGCCCAAAGGTGGTTTCTGATGACGCCTATCTTTCGTGCTGCATCGGAGTCGCCAGAGGAGTACTACACGCAGTGTCATGTCCAGACTCGCATTGTAGTCGAACGCTGCATTGAAGTTTTGAAGACTCGCTGGCTGTGCTTATTGGCTCATAGGGTATAGCATTATTCTTCTGTGAAAGCAAGAAGATTTGCAAATGCGTGTGTAGTCTTGCACAATTTAGTCAATAATGCACGCTTCCCCGTTGACTACAATATATAAATCTCGCGACACATATATCTTCCTCACAAAGGGCATGTCTCTGCTGATGAGGGTAGACAAGGTGTCGTAGACAGGTTACGGCGTAGTCGTAGGGTTTAGGTTGCATTGATTTTGGTTCGGTATGCAAGGACACATTACAGTGACTGCTTAGTGTTCACTGCAAAGGCAGTTTGTGTCAAGGCCATCCATGTCATAAGGAAATAGGTATTAGGAAGGCCAATGGTCCGATGACAAGAAGTCATTCGTCCGTTCCCGAGGGCCCCTTACTCGCACTGGCGACTGCTTCGCATGGAACCTACTAGTGTCCACCGAGACATCTAGTAAAACGAAACGAACGAAGGAAATATTTTATTAAGTAATTATACATCATAATAATAAGCTAATGTTTAAATAAATAAATAAATCCTAAATCACATATTTTTTGTTCATTTTCTATTTATTCTATCCCTCCCAGGCAATACTCAAACATACACTTAGCTGCTGAAAGCTTATACACTAGCGACAATAAAGTATAAGTTCACAAAGGACGTGTCCAGTTTCTGCCCTCTGGTAATTCTGGTATCGATAAATGTTCATGATTTAAGGTTTTACAGTAAGATTAAAAAATTTAGATCTAAATTACTATGGATTTATTAGTTCAGTATTACTTGCGTAACATAATTCTCAAATAAACAGTACTCAATCGTAGCTTCCGCTTTGCCATTTTTAACGGGAAGTACTAACTTCAAAAGTAATAAGTTACTCCAAGCATAAAGGCGCGGGCCCACCGCGGCGTACGGAGAGGCTACGCACGTGTATTAAGCTTCACTTTGTAAGAAAATGTATGTGGTTGTGTCAACTGCAACCCACGGAGAGGCTACGCATGAATTGACGTCATTGATACATGCGTGACTTGCTCGAATAGGCGGTTACATAGCTCAACGCTGTCGACGTGTGTCTACGTTTCCACTGGAATACACGAATACGACCCACGACTACGTACAGCTCGCTTATCGCAGCGCATTTTCTCGCAGTGAAACCCGTGTCCGTGGATAGCAGTGGCACGTGCGTAGCCTCTCCGTGCGCCGTGGCACGCTATACATAGTCGTGAGTCTTCGTGTGGAAACGTAGACCCACGTTTTCAAACAAATTAATACACGCAGCTAAAGTACGCCGCGTGCCCGTGCACAGGCAGTGCAGTGCAGTGGGCCCGCGCCTTTACGCTTCTACATAGACTGAATGTACTGATCTTAAGTACCTAATAATAATATTGTTGTGACTAATTATACCTACTGTTTGCATAGATAGGATAGGTAATTAAAATAAAAACAATAGGTTCCGATTCTGAAAACAAAATATATTTTAACATAGTTAGATAACAAGTTGTGTTGTGCTGCACGATTACTGACAAATACGTGCACTGACTGGACCTCTCCTGCATTATATTGTATTCTGTGGGTCCACTCAATCTGTGTGGTTGTATATCAAAAGTCCATTTCAGACTTCAATCTACATGCTCTGACCAAGATTTGCGTCTGCACTTTAAAAGAGACTGTGACCTCTGTTTGTTTCGGCCTATCTTCTCAGAGTAGTCAGATAGGAAACGCCGACCTCATCAAATTTTTTTTAATGTTGTACAGACGCCAGCACATCAAGCTACTACAATCTGTATAATTTCTTTAATTAATTTTCAACTTTATCGCTATAACATAAGGTAGATATTAGTTATTTATGCAACTACTGTAAAGTAATGGGTATTAAAATACGAATGTGGGTTATCACACGAGGCGAAGCCGAGTGTAATAATAGTATCACATGAGTGCTTTAATACCTAATTATGTACAGTTGCATACAAGACTTTATCTACACATATGATCATCATTATCATCTGCCTAGCCTTTTCCCAACTATGTTGGGGTCGGCTTCCAGTCTAACCGGATGCAGCTGAATACCAGTATTTTACATGGAGCGACTGCCTATCTGACCTCCACAACCCAGTTACTGGGTAATACAATACCCCTTGGTAAGACTGGTTGTCAGACTTTCGGGCTTCTGACTACCCGTAACGACTGTCAAAGATCCACAAATGACAGCCGGGACCAACGAATTAACGTGCTTTCCGAGGCACGGAGGGGTCTCGATATGTAAAGACGGTCACCCATCCACAGACCAACCGCGGCAAGCGTAGCTTAACCTGATCGATCGACCTGTGCGGCTGTTATTATTTAGCCACGGGCCCCTCCACACACCCAACACCACCACACACACCCACATAACACATATCTACACATATGATATGAATCCTTAAAAGGTTCTGAAACCATAGGGTCCTGTACAGTGTTGTAAGAACTATGTAAATTCATGGAAAGTTTACTTGCTCAGTATCTAATACAAACATACTATGTAGAGGTAATAATACAATTATTTATTGCTGCATTAGAAATCAAAGCTTGTATCACTCATTTTTGTAAACAACAAAGTAATACATTTTTGCAATACTACTAAACAACAAAAATGGCGGGATACGACGTGAATTTGAATAACCTTTATGTTTTTTTTTTAAATACGGCGCTGTGGTAGGGAAACGCGCGTACTTGACAATGTTCTTTTTTTGACAAGAAGTTGCATAGTGAAATTTAGTACAACATTATAACACGTTTGGATGATATCATGGTTAGTATGATACTGTTGTTTTAATGTTGGCAATAAGCTGTTTCAGACTTATAGAGGAATTTATAGCATGAGTGTAGATAAACATATATAAAACATACATAAGATAAAAGTTTAGATGCAGAGCTATGAGTCTAGATATGCCCTACAGGCTCTGTGCAACCGCCTCCATCGCCACCCGCATATCATGGAGGGTCACATTCAGCTTCTGCAGGGCTGCAGCAATGCCCTGGTCAGTCACCAGCCTCCTCCCCTCCAACTGGACCACCCAATCCATAGCGGCAGGCGTCACACGATGATCTGAAATAATAATAATTAAATTTTGATTATTTTTTTGGTAACATTGTAACTTACCAATCTATAAAATAAATAGGTAACACATACATGGTCTCAGCGAAGCATCGAGACAATTGGAGTAGGCCAGCAGATCAATTTTTTTTGCCCTGTTTATCTTGCAATCGGTTGTAAAGCAATAGCAGATTTTTTGTGCGGATATTGACTGCTGAGGTCCATTCTTCCATCGAAGAATCTGTCTCTCAAAATTGTTCAGGCTTTATTCAATAAAGTACTTTATTTTGAAGTCGCTGGAGAATTTCCACATTTGAGTTCTTTGCAGAGCCCCAAAGCTAAACTTCGTATGTCCACGTAGGTTTTAATACTGCTTTGTAGGTGAGAACTTTGTTTTCCAGTGATCCGTGTGATGTTCTTCCCAAGAGTCAGTTTAGTTTTCGGAGTAGGATGTTAAACTCATTTAGTTTTTTCTTTGTGATATTTCCATGTTTGTTTCCTGTCGAGATGTACGCCAAGGTACTTAGCTGATGTCCCATGTGGCAGTCATTGTCATCTCTGAGTTTAACAGGTGGGCAGTCATCTTTTCTGAGAGTAAATGTCACATACATTGACTTGTTGGCGCCAGCTTTTATTTTTCATTCTCTCATCCATTTATAGACTACAGCATTACTTTCTGAAAATAAAACAACTGTTTAAATCAACAATAAAGAAAGGTGTCATGCTCTTGTTCAAAACAAGTATGATTATATAATGATGTAACTAGCAACCCACTTAACACTGCCCGGCCCTGTGAATCAAACCCAAGACCTCATGCTCGGCAGTAGTTGCAATCACTAGATCAACGAGTCAGTCTATATTATTATTATGTTAAATATTAATGCGTAACACATAAACCTTCCATAATGAATGCTCTCAATGATGATGAAGACTGCATCAAAATCCATTGCATAGTTTAGAAGAACAACACGGTTCAACAAACAAATGTGAAAAGCTACTTCAATTTATGATATGTATAGATGTAAAGACATGTCATTATAACATACTGTTTACAACAGCTAAGATTTATGCAGCATAACAACTAGCATCGCGACATCATTATGTTGATTTGTAATTACTGCAGCAGTTAGTAATCTAACATAGATTTAATATAAGGTTAAATGTATGTACCTCTTCTTCTGCCTCCTCTCCCTCTTGTTGCACCAGCTGGTCGTGTCACCATCACCACAGCTGGGAGGCCAATTTGGGAGGCAGAGGACACCCTCCCATTGCCAAAGCTTGCTGTTGGAGCCCCAATGACTTCTTTCGGGCATTATATTTTTGCTTGTTCCAATACTAGCAAAGTAAAAATATTAATATTGAAACAATAATCTAAAAAAAAATGCTTACTTTAAAATTGCACATTTGTTAGCAGTATTAGCTGTGGTATTAGTATTAATTAGTAAGGGTGGTATGCCACTAATGAACTTTCTCTGTCCAAAATTGACTTGATTCCCTGACAATAATTATTATGATGAATAAATTCATCTAATTTCTGTAATCAGTCTCATACCACATGCACTAGGCACAGGCCTACCAGCCTAAAATAAGACTCGTACTTGTTGCCATAATAAATTGATGTCAAGTTGTAAATTTACAGTAAAAGCAGCATAGACTGGAATTGTATATTGATATTAAATGTCGTCGTACGGACATGCACCTTTTCACACACTCTCACAAGTATAATTATTATTGTGGGTGTTGTGTACCGCCGGTTTCGTGGCCAGCTACATCACACCAGTCAGCGAAACACGACGCAGACACTTCGTGTATGTTAGTGTTAGTTTTTTTAGTATAATGTTGTATGTATTTATAGTATTTTTAAGTTACTTATATTAATATTGTATTGTATGTGTTTATATGGGCCTTGATGCCTGAAATAAATGGATGGATAAATAAATAAATAAATTGTTCCTTACACTTACTCCTCGCTTTTTTTGCAGGATTAGCAGGGATTTATTGCAGCCCGCGCCCTCGCTGTTGAGGCGGGCTGCAATGTTTTTCCTTTTGCTAACTGCTCTGTTGTTAGTCTTGCCCAGGATCCCTTGGCAAATTAGTTCCATAAATCGGAGCAGCAGCTCCTACTGCCGCTCTGAAACTTTTGGTTGCAGGCATTTCTGAAAAATAGCATGAAACATACTTCATTTAAAAAACCAAACTCAACAAACACTCTCTTTATATTTATAACCACTTAAATTCATCTTACAGTAAGAAATTGATAATAACTTACATAATTCAGATAACATTACAATTTACAATAAAAGTTTTTCAACGGCGGAAAAAGAAGTTAACTTTTGCCACAGAACTAAAATCTACAAAAATGTCAGATGCAACTTTTGCCACAGAACTAGAATCTACAAAAATTTCAGATGCAAATACGTTTTGTTACGTATTTCAAATATGGTAGTTTTTGGTAGAAAGTGTTTTAAAAATTGGTTTTTAATTTTTCGGCAAACATTGCACATTTTCATTTGTAAGCGTTAGTAGATCATCAGTTGTAATTAAAACTAAATTAAATTATAGCATATTAATTCGGAAACAAATAATTCATTTATGATAAAACGAAACTTTTAATTGAAGCCAACTGTGGCCTTTTTGTATGTACATCTCTATACGATTGTACTTCATTTGGATCTTAAGAAGTTACGCAATACCGATCTATGATATCGATTACGACTGGAGTTGGCTTAAGTTCGGAATCGCAATAAGAAACAAAATGTGTTACGCAATTAGGGTGCGGGTCAGTAAATAATGAAATTGGGAAATTGTAAATCGTATCCACTCACCCGTCCCGCTTCCCGAGAACTGCAGCGGCTAGGCTTGTCCCCGAATATTCCGCGAATTATTTTGTCGGCGCGCGGGGCGGGTCGCCTGCGCACTTATACACGACTTTGTTTACTTATTGTTTTTATTTGAAAGTCATTGTTTTCTGCAATGTATTGTTTAATTATTATCTGTGCATGAAATTGGTTGATTTCAAATTTTCCTTCCTACTTAACGGGCTTAGGACCGTCAAAAATACCTCAGTTAGTGTACCTATGTAGGTACTAAATCTAAAATGGTTTTTACTGTGTAATAAAAATGGAAAGCTTCGCTAGTTAAGTATTGGTAAAGCTTTTTAAGTGATACATTTGTTTAGGAGCACTGGTTATCAGATATTCTAGGTATTTTAGGCGTAGTTAAAAATTTTAAATCAACTTATTTACACCAATTGATTTAACTAACTACGTATTCACAAATGATTGTATGTACAAATAAATAAATTACCTACGCTAGCCGGAGGTATTGTTCGAAGTGGCCACCTTCACGTTCTAAACACAATCTAGCACGACGTCGCTGGTTTTGTTTTAGCTTTCGCAACACAAACACATTCGTTTTTACAGTGTCGAAAGCACTAACCACTTTTTCCCTCAATTCTGTAACACTTGTTATTTCGTCTTTGTACACTAGTCTTTTAATGTCTCCCCACAAATAAAAGTCCAGGGGCGTTAAGTCTGGAGAACGCGGAGGCCAGGCCACAGGTCCACCGCGGCCAATCCACTGATTGCCGAACCTTTCGGTCAAGTACTCGCGTACTTGACGACCGTAGTGAGGAGGGGCACCGTCCTGCTGGTAAAACAAGTTGCGATGGATTGCCAGGGGAACGTCATCGAGCATCTCCTCGACGACTTGTCGTAGTAGCTCCAGGTAAGTAGTGCTGGTAAGGTAACCCTCGATGAAATAGGGTCCAAGCACGTGGTCCCCTATTATGCCAGCCCACACATTTAAACTAAACCGCACTTGGAACGAATCCCGTTTGGTCACGTGCGGGTTATGGTCCCGATGAGTCCACCAGTGTTCATTATGAACATTGTAGATGCCAACTCGAGTAAATAAACACTCGTCCGTCCACAGGATGTTGGCGTCTTGATGTTCCAGTAACCACCGACAAAACGAAATGCGTGCGGCGTTATCTCCCGGGTGAATATCTTGCACCTTGCGAAAATGGAATGGATGTTGTTCTTCCCGCTTCAAGAGACGCCATACTGTGGAGTGGTGCACTCCAAACCGCTCACCAGCTTCGCGCGTGCTCGCCCGTGGTTCTCGCTGGAAGTACTCCAGGATATCTTCCTGTAAGGCGACAGGCAGACCAACGCTGCCGCGAGCTTGAGCATGCCAGGGTACGTCAAAGTGGCGATAATCCCGCAGTCTCTGGGTAGCAGCGAGCATGACGTTTTGGGACGGTGGTGGCCGATTGGGAAACATTTCCGCGAACATCTGCACTGCTCGACGTAGGCTGTCTCCACTTATCGCGTATAAACGCACCATCTCCACTAACTCAACATTGGAGTAGTTTTCCGTCATCGTGTCGTATTTTAAACGAAATGAAATGAGCGCGACCCGGGAAATCGCGAAAGACGTGCTCACGACGGCGACATCAATCACACTAGTCGAAATGTGGGCGGGGCCGGGTGGGGTTTAGGGATAATAGTAGGGCGCTGGCGGAGGTGAGGGAGCGCGCGCGCAGGGGTAGGCAAAATTATTGTATCGTAGTTAACTACTCATGTGGTATTATAAACAGACGCGTTTTTAAGTGTGTGTAAAAGGGCAATTGCAGTGCGGTATCACACGGGTCGCGTTTTAACATGCGTGACCCACACATGCCGATTTCCGAAAATTAGAAAAACAATAAAAAAATTACCTACTTATTTTATTATTGATTCGTGTCGAGAATCATTTACATAGTTACCTCCTTGAATTTGACGAGGATGCAAAACGACACATTGTATATAATACTAGCTTCCGCCCGAGGCTTCGCCCGCAAGGTATATAGATAAAAACTATCCTATGTCCATTCCTGGGATGCAATCTATCTCTCTGCCAAATTTTATCGAAATCCGTTCAGTGGTTTCGGCGTGAAAAGGTAACATACAGACAGACAGACGAGAGTTACTTTCAAATTTATAATAATAAGTATAGATCGGGAAATCGTCGCGATAGCCAGATGTCTCAGGCTGACACCAACAGGTCTTAGAGACCAGAAGCGGAATACATTAAAAAACAAATCACTAAATAACCTAAAAAGTTACATTTCTTACAAATCATTTTTAATTAGCAACAAGCACATAGGTAAATAACAAGTGCATAAGAATTGTATAACACGACCCTAATCAACACCATAACGTCCCTAGAATACGCCCGTTGCATCGAAAAGCCAAGCAGCAAGAAAACAAAGCGCCCGTTCACAGCGCGCTATGCAATGATATTATAAGTATTTACACTTATAATATCATTGGCGCCATGCCATTTTTTTTATAAACTGTCACTCGGACCGTGTAGGTTGGAAGAATGAGAGTATCTAAGTCAGGTTTATCCGATCCTTCATCAAAGTTTTACTAAGTACAAGTTTTCAACTTTTCAACGTCTCTAATTTTTTGTTAGATATTATCCGATGAATTTCTGATTTGAATATCGATAAGGTCGTCAATTAAAATGTTAGTTTCTCTGAGTATTGATTTAACTTTATCTGGTTTGGTATTGTTATCGACTTCCTCGCAATTCATTCTCATGAAAATTGAGTATGACTTCATTAATCATAATTATACCAAATATCGAGGGCCATCGTCGCCGAATGAACAGGTGGCTCTTCACACACAAAAAATACAGATGTTATCAATAGATGTTCGAACGTCACATTATGTTCTTGTTTATTCTCCACATGCTAACTGTGATCCAAATTAGGCGCTTATTGATCCTAACAGTACCACAGGAATTGTTCTGCATTCGATGTGACATGTCTTACGACACACAAGTAAATATAGCGGTAGATAGACAAAACATCTGAAACGTGATTAATTACATCTAATAAGTTTGTGCTCAGTCCACGCCTATAGTATTAGGAGATCTAGCTTTATTTCGCCTCATGTGTCAGCTCCATAGCTCCCGTTGTATATGTCGCAGATGGATTGTAAAATCCGCTGTTTTACAAAACAACTCCGTTATATAAAACAACTAAACAACGTTCAGCGGTTTTCCATAATTATCAATGCAGCGGGTCAACGATTAGCGGTTTTGTAAAACAGCATAAAATAAAACGTCAGATTGTACATTTTAGTCCTTCGTGGCTGTGTGTCGTAACAACAAGAATGGCGTCCGAAACATTAATAAATAATACGAGTAAAAATTACCTTAACTCAACTGAAAACGGTGATTTTAAAGAGGTGATTTGTTGAAAAAAAGTGGTTTTTCTATTTCGTGTAACTTGTTAAGTATTGTAATTGGGATTTAATATTTTGGTATATGTTTTTTGCCTCTTTGGTCTAGTATCGTGTAAAAGGAATACACGATTCAATGAATTTTTCTCGATCCAAAAAAATTGCAAAGTTATATAATTTTTTTTACTTTTTCGACATCACGGCGTAACGCTTAAGAGTTATTCTTGTGAGAATTTACTTTAAAACATAGAGAATTAACATATCAAAGTTTACCAAAAGTACTTAGTTTTTAATTTAATTCATTTATTTTGTTAAAAAAGGAGTAAATTCGTTTTGGCACGTACGTCGTTGTATTCCGAGCCCACGCACATTATAGCCATCACTCTTCTTTTGCGTTTCAAAAGTAATTTTGCATCACTTTCGCCCGATTAGTAGGTTTTCGAGGATTTTAGATTTTCGAGTATAGAGTTTTATGAATTACGCTCATTGTAACTGCAAATAAGCCATTCTGCATTACGTCTAAAAGTCGGTAGCAGTTTTGTAAAACGTACATAGGTAGCGCAATCACAAGTTCACAACTGAACGTTGTTCAGTTCTTTTACATAACGGAGCTGTTTTGTAAAACAACGGATTCTACAATCCATCTGCGACATATACATTAAAGCATAGTTTGTTGTATAGATTATCGTATAATCCGTAGGTAAAGTAAAATATTTTTCGCGCTTGGTACTTAGTACAGAAAAAAGTAGGAAGAACCTAGTATGAATATACGGCAGCCTGGGAGCCACATTGTAATAATTATCAGCTAACACTTAAACCCACCAACCCGCATTAGACAAGCGTGGTGGATTTACTGTCTATTTTCCTCCTCATGACAACTACAACTAAAAACAGGCCCCAAGTGCCCGGCAGCTCCAGTGGCACTCCTGACGACGACGGTAGCCAGGCACGCCACGGAGCAAGGGGTGCTAAGAATCCCCGGGTGGGATCGATGTACCGTCAAACGACCAAGGCTATGAAAAAGGACAAAGATAACTATTTGAACATTATGACCTATAACGCACGCACTTTAAGGACAGAAGAACACCTAACAGAATTTGAAAACGCCATTGATGACGTCAACTGGGACATAATAGGCTTAGCAGAAGTGCGTAGAGAAGGTGAAGATACGATTGAACGCGAAAACAATATCTTTTACCACTTCGGACAAACTGCAGGTTTATACGGTGTCGGTTTCATAGTCGCAAAAAGATGGAAAGACAATATTATACAATTCATAGCATACTCTGACAGAATAGCCCTGCTAAAATTTAGAGTTTCCGATACTAAAACCCTAACAGTCATCCAAGTTTATGCACCAACATCAGCACACCAAGACGAAGAAGTAGAAGACTTTTACGATCTCTTGAACAAAGCTTGTGATGATCATCGCGGTACGTGGAACATTATTATGGGGGATTTTAATGCGAAAGTAGGCGAAAAGCAACCCCTTGATAATTTCAGCAACTTAGGACCTTATGGCATCGGTAACCGAAACGAGCGTGGCACACGACTAATACAGTTCTCCTTTGGCCAAAACCTCTATATAAGTAACTCTTACTACCCCAAAAAACCGCAACGGCGATGGACATGGGTCTCGCCAAACGGAAATACTAGGAATGTAATTGATTTCATACTAACGTCAAATCGTCAAATTGTTAAAAACATTCAAGTTCTCAATCAATTCAAGTACAACTCTGACCATAGACCCGTACGTGCGACACTATTTTTCGATTTAAAGTTGTACAGAAAACGAATATTTACAGATAAAATAAAAAGATTAAACAAAGAGTCACTCATAGTCAACAAACAACAATTTAATTTGGAACTAAAAAACAATTTTAGTATACTAGATTTAAAAACCAATGACGTCCAGGAACAATTTAATAATATTGTCAATAGTATAAAAACAGCTAGTAGAAAAATCAAAACATTACCGAACAAAATCAAAAAATTAACATCAAATACCGTACTTCTTATAGACGAAAGACAGGCTCTAAGTGCAGATAAGACATGCCCCCAGTATAAAAACAAAAACAGAGAAGTCAAACGCAGCATTAGGAAAGACATTAGATCTTTTAACACCAAACTAATCCAAATTGCTTTAGAAAATAATCGTTCATTAAAAATAGCTAAACAAGGCACCACAAAAGGTAAACAGTGGATAAACTGTCTCAAAGATAACAATGGCCAAAAACATCGGAATAGGGATAAGGTTTTACAAATCTGCACAAATTACTACAAATTTCTGTACTCAAATTACCAGTCCCCAGCACCTAGAATAAACTATTTATGCCCAGATACCATCCCCCCCATCACTGGTTTTGAAGTACACACCGCACTTAGTAGAATGAAGTACAACAGGGTACCAGGTGAGGATGGTATTAGTACTGAAATTTTGAAAATAGGCGAACCTACTCTTCTCCCTATAATTACAAATCTATTTAATTCCATTTTACAAACAGGTATATTCCCTGATAGCTTTTGCCACTCAAATATAATACTTTTACATAAAAAGGGGGATAAATCAGATCTTAACAACTATCGACCGATTAGCCTTGTATCACATCTCTATAAGGCCTTCATTAAAGTCATAGATAATCGTATCTCACCCCAATTAGTCAAACACCAACCTCCACAACAAGCTGGATTTCGACCAGGCCTCTCCACTACTGATCATCTACATGCAATAAACCAAATAATCGAAAAGTATCAAGAGTTCAATATACCAATTTATCTTGCCTTCATCGACTACTCGAAAGCTTTCGATAGTCTGACACACGATGCAATATTCGACGCTCTGAGCAACCAAGAAATTGATCCCACCTACATCAACCTACTTCGTAACGTATATTTACACAGCACTGCTTCAATTAAATTACAAACAGCCGGACCATCATTCTGTATCGAAAAAGGCGTAAAACAAGGAGACCCGCTTTCACCCAAACTTTTTAACAGCGCTCTTGAAGAAGTCTTTAAAAAGTTATCGGCAAATTGGGAGAGATGCGGCATTGAAGTCGGCGGGGTGCGGTTAACAAACCTCCGCTTTGCTGACGACATTGTCGTATTTTCCTCCACGGCGACTGAACTAGAGCTTATGTTAAACCAACTCAGTGATGCAAGCCTTGGGGTTGGACTTGCGATGAACATGTCGAAGACCAAGCTGATGTCAAACACCACTAAATATAGGATCAGAGTAAATGGTGAGGAATTGCAATATGTCCATGAATACATCTACTTGGGCCAGTTAGTCTCTTTCCAGTCCAGACAAGACAAGGAAGTCTTAAGACGAACCGAAAATGCCTGGAAGAGCTACTGGTCCATGAAAGAGCTTATGAAAGGAAATCTGCCTTTGACACTAAAGCGAAAAATTATGGACATGTGCATTCTTCCCATTCTGACCTATGGATCCCAGACTTGGTCTTTGACAAACATACAAAAGTCCAAACTCAAGGTTTGCCAACGTGCAATGGAGCGCAGTATTCTAGGCGTCAAATTGACAGACCATATTCGCAACACCACACTGCGTTCCAAAACACAAATTACTGACGTTGCTCAAAAAGCCGCTAAGCTGAAATGGGACTGGGCTGGCCACGTCTGCCGTATGCCCAATGAGCTGTGGGCCAAAATAACCACCACGTGGAGCCCTGACACAGCTAGAAGACGTCGCGGCAGACCCCGCAAAAGATGGCGGGACGAGCTGGACAAAACAAACGACCAGTGGCCCACTTTAGCCCTGGATCGAAAGAACTGGAAGTCATGGTGAGAGGCCTTTGCCCAGCAGTGGGATGATGCAGGCTAACAGTATCAGTATCAGTAACACTTAAACCGCTAACCAGAGCAATATAGGTATTTAAATTTTCGATTTTTTTGCAGAACGATTTGGCATTATTATTTATTTAAGTAAGTATACAGGCAAATTATGTTTTCATTTAAAATAATAATACTTATGTAAAATATGAAAAATAAAACTGCTAAAAATCAGCAATTTTTGATTTGAACTTCAAAATTACATAGGACAGTCCCCTAAAACGCCCGCGCCGCAGAATAAGTAGCGCAACAAAGTCCTAGCACATCTAATATATAAAATTCTCGTGTCACAATGTTAGTTACTATACTCCTCCGAAACCGCTTGACCGATTTTTATTAAATTTTATATGCATATTCAGTAGGTCTGAGAATCGGCTACTATCTATTTTTCATACCCCTAATTCGAAACTTACGCGGGTGAAACCGCGGGGCGCAGCTAGTATCATAATAAAATTCGATCCGATATATTTATCCCGATTAAGTTGGCAATTATCATTATTTATGTTACTTCTAATTCATCAGCTACCTACAGTCTCTAAATTACAGTAAAAAAAAGAACTTATTGATAATAATGTAGATTAAAATCACAATACATTAATGAAGGTCACTAATTCCAAGGTTGTTTGGAGCGGGGTATCGAAGTGAACAAGTACCTATCGACTACCTCGATCAATATAATGAGTACTTGTTGATGAACTTAGAAATGACGTTACATTCTAGTTATCTAGTACTACTAAGTTTCATTTGTCCTTCGAAATTATTTTTTAAGAAATCTAGTAGAAACGTTAATCATCATTTGTTTTTGAATGGTTATTATAGTACCTAATCTTCTTCTTCTTACCTATATATAATTATATAAAAATGAATCGCTAAATGTGTTGCTAAGCGCAAATCTCGAGAACGGCTGGACCGATTTCCCTAATTCTTTTTTTATAATATTCCTTGAAGAACGAGGATGGTTCTTACGGAGAGAAGAATTGCACCCGTGCGAAGCTGGGGCGGGCCGCTAGTTTCCTATAAAGATTGTTTGGTAGAAGGACCGACACATTTTTTTTTTGGGATTGGGGATGTCATCTCTTTCTGGGCTTGCCGCGCAGTCGTTTCCTGCCATTAGGAATCCACTGAGTGGTGGCTTTCGCATATTGCTGCTCCGACATGCGACAGATATGGCCAGCCCAGTTCCACTTTAGTCCAGCAGCTGTACGGCCGGCGTCCGCTATTTGTGTTTTTAAACGTAGTATAGAGTTCTTAATGCGGTCTGTGAGTTAGACGCCTAATAGTATACTTCGTTCCAGCCCGTTGGCAGACTCCAAGTGCGCACTTTTGACGCTTTGTATGAAACTATGTTTGCGCTCCGTAGGTGAGGGTGGGAAGAATGCACATGTCCATGAGCTTTCGTTTTAGTGAAACCGGGAGAAGTCCTTTCGTGAGATGTTTCATCGACCAATAGTTCTTCCA
The DNA here is from genome assembly GCA_963669345.1 of Gortyna flavago. NCBI lineage: Eukaryota > Metazoa > Arthropoda > Insecta > Lepidoptera > Noctuidae > Gortyna > Gortyna flavago. Next base: position 17,996,870 of record OY770125.1, read on the forward strand.
GGCGTTTTCTGTGCGGCGAGCGACTTCTTTGTCCTGTCTCGCCTGGAAGGATACTATTTGCCCAAGATAAATATACTCATGGACATATTCAACCCACACCCCCCAATTTGAGATTCATATTATTACCTCAATTTGAATTACCTACCGTGACACTCAAGACAGGTATTATGGGTGAAAACTAAGATAATATGACACTTCTTTCCCTAAGAAAATTGTGTTGAACCCTCTTCCAAACAAAACAACCTGCTTATACAGTAGCTATTGGTATTAGCTTTACCTACTTACGTGACGACGCATAGGCAAGTGTCTGTATACCTGTATGCCTGCATATACCTGCATGGTGACTTAAATCAGCATGGATTATGTAAATCTGGAAGCACTTTGTACACACTGGCGCATTAAGTTCAGTCTGCTCATAATAATTAATTGACAATGAATAAGAACGAATTGGGCATGACGTGGGAACACACAGGCGTAGGGGGTACAATTAAATCGTACCTAGGGTTACCATCCTTCTGGATATGTCCGGATTTTTTTTCTTCTGTGCGGACTTTTCAAAGTAATAGGAATTTTTTGAAAAAAATATCTTTATATGAGTAATTTAGGTAGGTATTGAAAAAAAAGGAAAATTTCCAGACTTTTGCAAATGTTTTTGACAGAACTTCTTGAATTTCGACATGGTAACCCTTATCGTACCACTAAATAGGAAGTGTCAAGAAATCACGACTCAACGAATATAAGCGTGCTAGTATACCATTATGTACGACTGAACAATAAACTACACGTAGCCGTCATGGGTATAATGTAGATTTCTGGCGACTTTTCAAATGGGGTTAAAACCTTCTATTCATGGATTCCAGTTTTTAACCGACTTCCAAAAAGGAGGAGGTATGTTCGACTTTATGTATGTTCATCGATTCTCCATCAATAGTGGACAATTTTTTTTTTTTTAAAGCTGTACACCCGAGGTAGTCCCATTGTCATCAAGTTTGAATCTAATGAGAGGATCCCATGGAAATCGAGGAAAACCCTCAAATTTTATAGGCACACAAATATAACTTGAGCATTTGCTCTCGGAATTCATCATTTGGTAAAGTAGAGCTGATAATGAAGACCACAGATTCACGGGTTGCGATTCGATTACTTAAATATGGTTGCTAAGCAATTTATGCTCGTCACAATGCGTATGGTGAGTGGTTGTTGAGGAGTTCTCCTGTTTCTTACCAGGAGAACTCCTCAACTATTAACGTCCCAGCACCGGGGAAAAGCAATATTTTGTAAAAGGTGATGAGCAGTTGACATTAGGCTATTGTAACTTAGATAAATTACAAACTCTCCCACTAAAAGGTGAAAAATAAAAAACAGTTTAAAAAAAGTTTTTTCTACAAAGTAACCACATTAAAGCAGGGTTTCTAAAATCAGTGTGTCACCAATACTACTACGGCAACAACACAACGCTTTGTCTTCTTCTTTCGAAAGTCAAATTACTGACGACTGAAGGAGAGAAATCGGTGTAACTATTCATCTGATGTAATACGTTTATTAGTAAGGGGTTAGAATAAAAGTTTAAAAAAATTAATTTGAAACAATTTTGAAAATAATATTTACTTCCAAAAATAAGATTGCCACTTAAACTGGTTTCTCGGCTCCCAAACTATGTAGCTTTATACTAAATGTGGCTCAAGAAACAATGATACTGTTTTACTGTGATAATGTGTAACATTTTCATTCAAAATATTCGAATGCCCAGTAGAAGCATGTCTCTAATAGATGCTCAAAATACATATAATTAAGAATTATATTATATTATTATTATAAATCGACACGGTAATACATTATGTGACAATCTTTTGTGACCCCCAAATAATTCCCATTTTGATTTTCTAAAACTACTAATCGATACGCTAATATACCTACTCGTCAGTCTTAAACGTAATGTGTCCTAGGCTAGTAACCACGACCAACGTGTTTGGTCAACAAGTGTTGAGAGGATCAATTAAATGTTTCCCCCCAATAAATTGCAGGTTGATGCCTTGGCCCTCATCAACTGCACTTCTAACCAGGCGGGCTGGATCGAGTGGGCTTACCAGAAGATGAACTCCCGCTCCCTGAAGAACCGCGGCATGACCCAGGGTGTGTTGGACTACCTGATGTGGCATCATTTCGGACGGGTATGCTTTACACTTAGGCTTTACTCTATGTGCCATTTTAACGACTACGTAGTTATTTGTGTTGTGTACTTTGTTTTCAGGAAGATGCCGCTAAAAGTAGTCCGTTTCAAAACCAAATTCATACTTGCTAACAACGTTGTAATACATAGTGTGTTTTCTATTCGTGACGTGAGGAAAACGGAGAAATTGCGTGTTTTCGAAATTCTGCGGTGCTTGCTAATGCGAATCATTGTAAAAAATAAATGTTTTTTGGGTCTCAGGGTGTGGGTGGAAATAATGTTATATAGCTTAAAACCAATTGGCTACGCGATGGTAAAATGGTCTAACTGCGCTTTGAGTTTTAGGTACAGGAACATCCTTGGGACCAAAATAACCAGCTGATGTAAATTCACTCAATACTCATTATATTTCTATAACTTCAGTCAAATAATAATCTTCCATCCCCATAAAAGTCAGACATTTATGTAACAAATCAATCTAGTGTATAAGTTGCTCGCTATGCGCTTGCGATCGCGTGGAGAACATGTGCTGCGTGCAAACGCGATGCCGCAATTTTATATTTTATACAAAAATGACTGTGACCGTGACCGATTCGTTTACGAAGCTCCGTACCCTTACCCGTAATGAATGCAAAACTGATCAATTATCATGTAACTATCAACCTTGTATTCGAAACTAAACTCCAAATATTCAGTTACAAAGCAGAATTCCTCTTGCTCTCTAAATGTATGGACAGAATAAACATTTGTATCCTTTGATACAAATGTTTATTCTGTCCATACATTTATCGATTCTTGGCAAATTGGATGATGTTAGGTCTTGTGGCCTTGTTGGATGAGATACAATTTCTTTAAAACTGCGTCGTTGTCTATTGATTTATCGACCGTATGATTTAGTTCTAGGCTTTATGAGGTTCATGAGAATAAGCATGACGTTTTCAGGACATACTAATTCTACGTAACTAATATAATCACAGCGAAATTGAATAGAAAAGAGAACCACACATAATTCACAACACCGTTCTCGTACTTCCCAAACCTTTGTTCTCTTTTTAGTTTAAACGAATAATGGTCATTTGCTGCAGTTCCCGGAGGAGCGGAACCACGACCTGACCCAGATGTACCGCATGTACTTCACTCGGAACGTGAACCCGACCAACCTGTCGCTTTTCATCGACTCATACGTGCGCCGCACCGACCTGGGCATCGCGCGTGAGAACGAGACCATTAAGGTGCCTGTGCTGAACATCACCGGCTCGCTGTCCCCGCATGTGGACGATACCGTCACTTTTAATGGACGTCTGAACCCTAACAATTCTACTTGGATGAAGGTAAGCTTTGCTTATCAACTCTTCGCGGTACCCCCGAGCAGATCGCACGAATACGCGATCTTCGCGTACTTATGTCGCTCCATAGATATAAGAAAGTTCGCTCATTTGTTCGAATTACCGGAAGGCGCCTTATGGCGTTCGAGTTCACTGAACCAAATGAACGCGTGTTTGCGCCACGGTCGCTGTGGTGGCAAACTGTCAGGGCCCAACTACGACTCGTCCATCGCAGGTATTAAAGAGTTTTTCCTTAGACGTGCAGTACGCATTTACGGTTTATAAGGTATTCTAGTTTAGATAATTAATCTTTGTTTTCTACTATGAAAGTTACAAGGTATACAAACGAAAATATTTCCGATACCAAATAATAAATAGCAGCAGGCTTAGCTTGACGTTTTCTACTAAGTACTATAGAATAGAAATCGCTTATCTACTCTCCTCGAAATCTGTACTTCCCGAGCACGATGTCACACCTAGACTCGGGTTTCTCCATAGACAGCGACTTTTTTTCAATAGCAACGTTAGTCGCATGGTCGCCAGTACAAAGTTTCAAACAAATATAATTTTGAACGAATCCTTCTTCAATAACAAATCGCAACCATGGATTCAGTACAGTATACTAAACGGGCCCTGCCACCCTCGGTGGCAGGGTCTGTTCAGAATATTGTACAGGGGGGCACTCCCCTGTATACTAATAATAAAGCTGAAGAGTTTGTTTTTTTTGTAACGTGGTTTGAACGAACTAATCTCTGAAATTACTACTAAAAAAATTCGCGAGAGCACGGAAGTGGAACCGCCTTTTTTACAACAACCTGCTGCCTTCAGCATTTAAACCAGGACAGACCGCTGCCCAGGGCGCTAAATCCTCAATCATCTCTCGTCTCTCTCGAAAATCATTATACGTAGACATTTATTCGTTTGCGTCCTATTTAGACCACAAATATATTCGACCTTATTACAAAACAAAATTAAACTTGAAGCCATTTTTAAACCATCGAGCTATTTTTTAATTTCGAACTCTGTTCCGACAAAATTAAAGTTCTAACTACAAAAACTGATGTCAAGCTATTTTTACTGTGCTCTGAACAATTAGGTTCAAATCTATGTTAAAATACAATAACTGGGTTGAAGGTTTGGACCTCAGACCAAATAAAAAACCAAGACAGAGGGCTGTCAACAGTAAAGTGAGGCCGGTTTCGTAAACATGAGTGCACTTAGTGAGGTGTAGTTTGATTGTAAATGTGTGCATGTGAGCGTGTATGCACAGAGCGGAGGTGTAGTTTTGGCATACTTCACTGTATCGTTCTCAGCGCTCTCACGCTGTCTTGGTTTTTTATTTGGTCTGAGGTCTGGACTACCAGAACTCGTTTTGTAGTAAGACGGATTTACTGTAGAAAATCTTCTCGACACATCTGTACACAGATTAATATTTCCAAAACGATGATTTCAGATCTCGGATTCGGGAATGGTGCTGGAAGAGCAACCAGCTAAGATATCAGAGGCCTTCCGCCTGTTCTTGCAGGGCGAAGGCTACGGTAAGTGAACCACGTCACACCATACTCACAGACGAACTACGTAGAAGTACCGATGCAAGCTTAGCTTTGCATTGCAGTTCTAATGTTCGACAATTGCACTCACACAACACGCCACGCTCAATAGATGCAATATCGCAATAATATTAATTAATACCACGATTTGCTTAAATAACAACACCCTTGCTTTATAGTGAGATGTTTTTCATCCAAATATATTTATGAACACAAATCATAAGTGCTCGACACTATAAATATAAAACGTTTAGGAATATTAGGAATGAAGCGTCTAAGGCAAAGTTATGAAACATTTCGACATCATATTGCATCTATTCTGCAGCTTATGTAAATATGTTTGATATGATTAATGTTATTCATTCTAAACGTTAAATATTGACCAAATAATATTAAATATTGATAGTCCATTGCATATTTTACTTTTAGATACGTTTACTTCGCAAGATCACTAGTCTATACTACTCTACTTTCTATTTGTCGAACTGCCGCCCCTTGTATAATAATGTAAAAATATGATATGAATATGATTTATTAAGACGCTTTATTAACTATTTAATGATAATTGTAAGCTAACGTTATATTTTGTACGTCTGAAGCCTGAAAGTTTATTTTTATTGTCCTGTTTATGTTTGAGCCTGGATATGCGATAGCGTTATGCAGTCCCTAACAATTGGTATGTACCGAGGGAGCTTCCTCCTGTAGAGCTAGATGAGCTTTCAGTCCTGTGGTACTGTTGTGGTAACGTCAGTAGATAGCCCCTTGATTAATTTCATAATTTACGTAGTTTGTGAGACTTTATTATCATTCCTTTTTATTGAACTCGATACATTGTGATTGTGTTAGCATTTTGGTGTTGCTAGCTAATACATCCATACTAATAATAATATAAATTCGAAAGTAACTCTGTCTGTATGTTAACTTTTCACGCCTAAATCACTGAACAAATTTCGATAAATAATGTTATTTTTATAAGTAGGTTTGCACAAACACTTACACGTCAATAATAAATTTAATTTAATTTGACATGGAGATAGATGGCATCCTGGGGAAGGAAATAATCTACTTTTTGTCCCGGTAGCACGTTCTTGTGGGATAATTTCCGACAACCACGCGGGCACAGCCGCGGGTAGTAGCTGGTTGTATATAAGGTGTATCGATACACCTTATAAATAAGCTGCATTCGCGTCTTATTTGCCAAAAATGTAGGTAAACAAATATGAGTTTATGGAAAAATAACTTTAATTCCTACACAATAAAGTGCAGTCTACGCTAGAACTTCAAAATTTTTAACTGTTTCCGTAGTGCTAGTCACTCTGAAATCAACTTAATTGTCATTAAAATAAAGTTGACATTTGTTTAACTTGAAATAACATCAATTTGATACTGTACACATTTGAATTGTCTTTACAGGATTACTTGTAATTCGACGTTTATCCGTCAGGAGCTGATAGGGGGGCCAAAATGCAAAAAATTAACCCCCTAAGTATGCCCGAAATTCAATAGTTTTTGAGATATTGAAACATTTTTGAAGCGAAAAATTAAAATATTGGTACTGGAACTTATTCTTAAATCGCTCAGAATTTTTTAATTTTTTTAATTAAGTACTTTTAATTATGTTCATAGCTTAATTGAAGTGCCAGCTACAATATAATTTTTAATGGTACCCATTCAATATGTAGTTCTTATTTTATTTTCAATTATATCGAAAACCCCTTAAAATTCATAAATTCATATGGGGTGTTGAATTTGTTGCATTTTGGCTCCCCTATCTGCTCCTGACGGATATACGTCGAATCACAAGTAACCCTGGTTATGAGATACTGGCAATAAAACACCAAGATAATTCATAAACAAGATAATTTGTAAATCATCTGAGATTCAAACCAACCAATTCAGCCGTTCGTAATAATACTAGTGTCTAAAAGCAGTTAATTTGTAGGTCTTGTTTTTCATTCATTCACGATTAATTCACGAAAACTATACCACAAAATACATTTGGATGCAATCAGTTGTACCTACCTAACTATTTGACAACGCTTTTCACTATTTTATAATATTATGGGTCATTGGATTAATTAACATAAAACATAATAACTATATAATGAAAACGCATGACAAAACATCTTTTAGTAAAATATGAGATGTTTGCAATATGTACTTACCTACTTCATCAAATTCAAATCGTCTGTTTCAATTATACCATAAACCTTTTAAAGTCAAAAAATGAACAAGAATTCAATTCAGTTGAATTGCAAAACATCTCCTATTTATTTTATAAGTACTGTCTTAGATTTGTAATTTATTTTGTAGATTCAGATTTGTTTATTTGGCTCGCTGTATTTTGCACTATTCATTACCTAAGTATATGTGAGTACCTGCTGTTAAACAAACAATAAAATTTCAAACAAGCTGTTTGGTTTTTGAAAGGTATATTTTAAGGTCTATCAAACGGATAAATTCCTTGCCTCGTCTTGACATTTGGTACAAATGAGAAAATTGCTAATGTAATTTCTTACTTAAATTCTGCCTGTATCACACCTGCCTGGACACAAATGATAAATCCTCTTTTTGTAACTCAAATAGATGCAGCATACAGCGAAGCCATAAACAGTTCGTGTTAATTATTTATTTTTTAAATTACTTTTGTTTCCCCTCACTCGTAGCTGTGTTAGCACTGAACAAAAGAATCCGGCATGTTAGTTCGTCACCAACGTCGAGCATAAGCATCAGTTTGCCAGTTGCATAATATCCAGCTTTCGTAGACAAAGTAAGTGTTTGTTCTTAAAGCATTTATTTATGGTACGCGGAAGTTATATGAATTTATGTAGGTGTGCAGTTAAGTTTCGTCATAAACGTTTATGCACGCTTATTTGGCCCTTCTCAGAGTGTACCCTTATAGATACTAAGCTATCTGGCAATATCTCGACTATACCATGAGATTGTAATTTATCACAAAACATGCAAGAATTTACAAGCCGGGGCTTGCCCGTATAATATAAATTCAAGGCCGAAACTATGCATACTATCAATCAATTTTGATAGCTTCCGCTCCTTTTGTAAATCTTTATAAGGACTATCACACAAATCGGCTGCTTGAAGGTCTCTACATTGCTGTATATTTAGATTTAAACCTCAATAATATTCTGTGTGATCGTCCTATTGTAATAATTATTATATTTGATGTTTTTAGAATCACTCTGTAAAGTATTGTATATTATATTGCACCGATTTTAATAAAATTATTAGTTCACTACGCTTATACAGTCTTAAAGACTCCCCTTTTCACGTCTATTTAGATATAAAATGTAATAATAATAAAATTACAATATAAGTTAAGGCATCCCAGTAGACAACTGTAAGAAAATTTGATGAAATTTATTTTAGAAAACAATTGTTACTAATATGTATCAGTCATTATGGGTCGTCAGAAGCCCGAAAGTCTGACAACCAATCTTACCAAGGAGTATCGTATTACCTAGTAACTGGGTTGTGGAGATCAGATTGACATTCGCTCCATGTAAAATATTGGTATTCAGCTGCATCCGGTTAGGTTAGGTTAAATAATTTAGTTTGCCGATTCCAACATAGTGTGGAAAATTCGAAGCAAATCATTAATTGATAACATATATTGGTGGTTAGTCAAAACTGTGTATTGCATTTGTTTCGAAATATGCCTGACAGGGACATATATACATACAAAAGTAATACTCAGTGAGCAAGCATGCTCATCGAATTCTCGTTCCTTCTCTATGTGAGCTGGGACCTTCTCCTTGCAGTGGGGCTATTATGTATGTGAGAAAACATCATGGAAATACCCCCCTTATTTATTTATATGAACATTATTGTATACCAGAAAAATATATAACAAAAAACTAAACACAAATTAAATACAATTGGTGGCCATAGCGCCTTCTGCGATTACTTCTACCCAAAGGTTGCTTGGAACAAATCACAGATCGCTTTTCCTTATTTTTTTACAAGTTACATATTTAAATTTGCTTATATGTTCCAGTGGCGCCGCTGTCGCCGACCAAGATCACGGCTTTCCGGCGACTGTCGGACGCCGGGCGCCGCCGCCCGTGCCGCCATTCGCCCGTCATCCGCATCACCGAGAACCCCATCTCGGAGGCAGTCGTCTGCTAAACAACCACCCATAGCCTCGCTCGCACCGAGATAACCCCTCCCCACGAATGTCAGACCAACACAACCAAGATTTGTAAACATTCTAACAGCCAGTGATTATATTTGTAACAGAAGTAATATTCGTATGTGTAGAAGGATGCTACTAGGATGTTTTGGCGCCTGAATGACATCGACAGGGGGGCGTTGTTGGTAAACATTTGTGAAATTGGGTCACAGAAATTGTATTGAATAAACAAGATGGCGGTTCCGATTTTGGCCGCGCGCCAGATAAACCCTGTAGCGTTGTACTTAATAGTAATACCGACACATTCGATTGTTACTTCCCAATTTTACCATCACTTGGCTATCATCATATTTTGTACATGATTCGTGGGGCCGCGTGCTCGAGCCGGGCCGGGAGTAACATCTAGCTAAGTTCCTCACATCGTGTGAGTCGCACTGTTGAAGTTATATCATTTATCATTTAAGGAGAATTTTATTAGAACCCACTGATATTATACATACTTAATTAAATGTACCACTATCGAGCGTTATATCATTCAGTTAGGCTAACGTCCCACGTATCTATACGTATTAATTTACGCGACTGTGTAAGGGAGTTAGTTAGCGTGGTTATTTTGTAATTTAGTAATAAATTGAACTGGGGGGCTGCTGTGAGAGCGGCGCCGGGTCGGCGATGCAAAGCAGCCACTGATTACGTGAACATGGAATCCTCACTCAGCACCCAATTCAAAACTCAAATATCTATTATTAAAAAACTTTGCAAGTAAGCACAAGTCATACGATGTTGCGTGATCCGTCTTTATCGATTGTAATTTGGGTGTTGTGAGAGAAGGGTCCACGTTAATGTAACAGCTAGAGGTCGCGCGGAGTGAGCCGGCGGCGGCGCCGCGCGCGCGCTTACACGTCGCTGGGTGCTATGCTAAGACCAAGATAGATTTTGAACTTGATCATTTGATGACAGGCGTTTTGGAACAATTTTAGCTTCGTTTTGCAATGTTGCATAAATATGTGATCTTGTTTTGTTTAAATATAAGGCCTAATGTGTCTTGCCAGGTGCGATTGCGACCTAAGAGGCAGTCTATTTTTAATATTGTTTGAATAATTATTATTTTGTTGAATTGTTGATCATGTTTAATAATCAGTATTAATTTAAATTATTTTTTTAAGAATTGTACAATCATTTCTTTTTATAATAATAATTAATAAGTAGGTATTTATCACCGCTTTTAGTAGTTGTCCTAAATAATGTTAGAGTAAAGAATAAAGTTAATAATCATGCAACAGCTTATAAGTATTTTCCTTTATGTTAAGTATTTATTTATAGTATTAAATAATTGTAACTATACGAGTATATTAGAGAAAAGAATTGTGCTTAGTTTTAAACCGGAGGATAACGATTGTGGCGGGAAGTTATCATATTATAATGTGAAGATATACCAAGCGCGTACCATATACACTTCGAATTTATCGTAAATCATAACGCGTGGATTACGGATGACTTACACGCCGGTAGTTATTTTACTAATCTTTTGGCCGGCTGCTTCTATTTGAATATTAGTGAATGATTGTCTGATTAGCTAGGAGTACTAGAAAGTAATTACCAGCCGGTTGTGTTGATTGAATGGAAGGAGGACGGCCATGCATAGATTGTTCGAATCAGTGTCAACGATGTTGAAAGATTTCTCTTAATATTAGTCTTGATCAGTAGCGGAATCTCAGTAGATCTGTTTGTTCCACCTACACGGTATGGCGCGCACATAGAGGCACGCAGAGCAGAGACACGCGTCATACGTCACACTCGAGCTAGCCTCTACGCTTTGTAGACGTACAATCTATTCATTATTTAGTTCATAGATTTCAACATCTACTATTGTTTTAGTTTCAAGTGTAGAAGATGTTCTCTTTAGATCGTTTTTTTTCACCATGATATTTGTGTGAATTTATTATTGGTCTATTAAAAATGTTTTATAAAGAATTTTGTTGTTTTATTCACTACACAAACCTTTATGAAAATCCTGCTTACACCCAACATACTTATATACTAAGACCGTCATAGGATATTACTTTGATATTCCTTTGATTTTTGAAATATAGGTCTACCGGAACATCAAGGTATAAAAAAATTATTTTTTCATATGGAATTGAAATTGCCACATGAAAATTGGCATTGCCATATGAAAATCACAATATTTTTAAGCCATGAGATTCTGGTAGACCTGTACCATCGCTATAGTTTTGTATACTATAATATTATCACATTGGTTGCTTATTGGTGCTTCTGGTGACAATCAATGTTAGATTAAAGGTGAGACTTGTAAAAGATATTATTGCATTTACTTGTCCCTATGGCATGAAATATTTTAAAATGTATAAGATAAAGTATTAAATAAATAAACGAAATAATAATATGTACAAATAGGAATATAAAAATGAGGGGATATAATCAAAGGGCATCAAAAAATTCGTCCTGCTTGTATGGCAATGCTGGTTTTTTGTGGCCAAAAAATAGGCCAGCCCTCTCTGGTACCATGAAGAGTCGACCAACCGCTTACGCACTTGGCGATGACTAGAAAAACTAAGTGTGCACTCTGCCCTAGTTTGTTCAACCCCAAACGGCTCGAACATATAAGTCCCAAAGAGATTGGAGTATTTGCGCCGTTTGAAGGTTTTCTGCAGCTGCAACAGCCGCCTCAGCACAACCCACCGTGCTTCGAAGATGGGGTGGCGCAAGGGTGTCGACACGCATACAGGCCAGAATAGTTTATTGTTGTTGTATGCTGCTTTAACGAAAATCGAAGTCTTAGCTTTAGTCTGTTCGAGTATTCATACAATATTGTGTGTTAATGCTTGAAAAAACAAATGAAATAACAATAAAATCTTTATTTTATATATTTTAAAGTAAAAGATATCAACAAATTGTGTTTAATATAAAACATGGACAACTTTAAATTTAGAATATAATACATTGCGAATTTTAAACTATCTATACATAGATACTTATAGTTAAGCATATATTATATCTTAAGCAAATAACATAAAGACGGACTTGTTAATAATAATAATCAAGTTAAGTTACAATGGCATGGAATACATTGCCAATAGTTTTATACGCATTGGTATTGCTATTCTTAACACAGACGTGAAAATAATTAAACATACATTTGTCTGCACCTAATAATATAAACGCACCATTATCGGGCGATAGTTGGTCTTTTCTATAATATTGCCAAGAATTAACGCAAATAGAGCTGGATCCACACAATCGACGTAAATACCATCACTTTTCTGGTTTTTAAACAGCATCACAACCATTCGACAGTTTGTCGCATCGAAAATGGCTCATTTTCAATTACTAATTTGTCTATCTATTTGATGTAATTTGGCAAAATTTTCGGGGTGTAGATTTATGAACACAGGACTCATTTGATAAAATTGATTGATGTTCGATTCGGCACGAAAGCGTATCGAACGGTTGTAAATAGCTGTGCAGGTGTCAACATGATACTTGCTATGTGGACTCAACTTAGTAAAAAGTAAATTCAAACTTTTCAAGAAATAATCTCAAATAATAGCACATTTTTCCTAACTTTAAAAATAATACATTCAATTAAGGCGAAAGGTTATAAACTATATGTCTTTATATACCGATTTAGCATGTACAACACATATTACTGAATTAGCAACACAATCTTAGATCTATTTAGAATCATGATCTATTGCAAGTTACTCTATGCACTATTTGTGACGACCACCCCAAACTACCACTTACAGTATGAATACAATATGTATTTAAAAATAATGTGTTACTATAGGATATTTTTATCTACTGCAGTTTTTTTATAATCACCAAGGGGAAGCTTTAAGTATTTTTAACTACTTGAATACAAATTACGCACACATATTATTTTAGCGTACATTTACGGGCCTTACAGGTTAGTGGTTACACTAATATTAACGTTGTATAGTACATCGGTACAAATAGACTTTAAGACGCAGGTATAAGTAATTTCGTTTCTTTCGCACAAAGTTTTTGTAATCATGACGCAGACGTATCCTTTTTGTATGCATATAGCAAACGACACGAGTAGCGCCGAGTGATCGTGACCATAGTATTCATTATTTCTAAACACAACTCATTGTATATTATAACCGTGATTATAACACTTTCTTGTCGCTGTCGCAAATTAGCCAATAGGCATACGCTAGCTAACATAAACAATAAACATACCATGATGACCCGTGATTTCTTTAGGACAAAAGGCTTATTTATATTGAACATAGTTAAAGTATCAATTTGAAATGAAAAATACATAAAATTATGATGTACTCGGGAAACGAAAACGTTAAACGCATTCCAATTCCCACATTATGCTGTCAATAATAATATTTTACATAGTGCGTGATATTTAGGTCCCGCGAGGTTTTTTCGATTAAATACATGCTGGAAGAATACATGCACCTGCTACAATTAGGTACCTAAATTCGCTACAAAAAATAATTTACTAATATTATTATCCAGCGTGGCATGACATCGACGAGCAACCTGTTACTACGGATTCAGTAAATGATTCTGAAATATTTCCTCGGATATAAAAAAAAAACTGTTTAATACATTTTGACCGCCTACGACCCTAGGATCCTAGGTTTTACTGTTTTGTAAGAAACAGCAGATTTTTTGTTAATGTCCCTACCACCCTGTATAATCTCTATTCATTATGTATTGGCGACAGATTGAAGATACAATATATAAATATCACTTTGCTGTTTCTGCAGGATATGTCTTCAAACTGATGCCGAGTCGCCTGTTATTTATACATGATATTATACGATTTTATATACAATTGCTGGATAGAAGACGTCACCTTTAGATTTTTAGAGGAACTTAGAACCAATGACTAAGAAGCAATAATATTATAAATATATTTTGTGAGTTACTAAGTTCCTCTACCATTTCGTAAAATGTATACGTGAAGTGATATTACGGTGAACATGGGCGCGTTCAGTTGTGGAATACGATGATAAGTATGATCGAAATAATGATGATCAGGGCCAGGAACAGGTATACCTTCTTCTTCCTCAGCTTATTCTGAAAAAAAAAATGTCATAAATATAAAAAAAACAAAGCTAAATTGCATCTATGGCTAGTATTTTTGGTACAACGTCTAACATGAGATTTGACAAGCAGGCGCCCCAACTAATGGTGAGTATAGTCACCGCCGAATGTGGATATCTGCAATACCAGAAGCATGGCAGTTGCGTTGCCATCCTACAGACAGAACAGAAAAGTGTCATCTACACCCCTAAGTGTGCATACACACGAGCTACATGCGTCAACAGCAGAGGGAACTGCAGCCGTCGACGAGTGTTAAAGCGTCGGCGGCTATCGTCGACAACGTGCCGCTTGTGTATTTAAGTACGGTGCTCAATTACACGAGCGGCATGATGTCGACGGCTACAGTTGCCTTTGCCGATGATGCCTGTCGCTCGTGTGTATTAGCCCTAAGTCGGAACAACAATGATGCATGGCGGAATAAACAAGCATGGCGGTGAAACAGTCAAATAAAGGGAAAAAAGTAGGCAACTTACTTGAAACTACTTTGAAATAATGTTTCGAGTGTGCTAAGTCTTTTAATCATTATTTTAAGTGTAATATACGTTTAAAAAGATACCACGACAGTTACAATTAATATTGGCTTAGTACCGGGGAGTTGAATATGTTTGACTATGTAGCTCTAACCCTTTGTTTACTGTACATAATCAGTCTATAATGTTCCCACTGCACAGGCCTTCTTTGTGAGAGTCAAGTGAGAGTTGGTTTTTCGTATTTCCCAAAAACCCAAAAAACTCGATCCAAAAAAGCTACTCAAAAACTATGTTGTTGTACCTTGTAATTGGCTGCCTCCCGGAGTTCCTGCGTGCCACTCTCTACATTCACGGAGGCATATTCCACGCTGGTCTCAATGGAGTTCACTACTTCACCCTGCGAGTGTATCATAGTGCCAAGCTCCTTGAAGATTTGGTTCACATCCATTATGTCACCCTGGAATAGAGCAAGCGTAGAGTTATAATGAAGTAAAGTTAAGAAGTCCAACACTGGACGGATAGGTAGATGATGAATAATGGCAGTAAATACAATATGTGTAGCATTTCGTGATATCCACACGTAATTTGAAATGCTTTCCGTTCTGGTTCAGCAGAATATACCTCTTATTTGAAGATGAGAGACTACTAAATAGTCTTTAAACCGGTTGGGTGTAAGGGACTCGTCCAAGTAAATCGTCATAGATATGTCGCAGCCAAATTGTTAAATTAGCCGTTCAGTTAACTGCCTAGCCTTTTAACTAAACGGCGGCCGTTCAACTAACGAACGGCCTGAATGATATTCAATTACAGTTTAGGTTGGAAGTCTGTAACCAATCACGCGCGAGCAGATTTGGTCGCAGTAACCAAGCCAGGGCACCCCGACCAAATGGGTTAGGTTAGGTTAGAACTGTGATAAACCGCGTGCGAGCCGAGAGAGCGAAGCGAGGCGAGCACTACTTCTAAAGGCCACGGCTAATTTAACCAGTTGGCTGCGACAGATACATCATCTGTCTAGCCTTTTTCCAACTATGTATGTTGGGTTCGGCTTCCAGTCTAAGGCCCGGATTCCACTGAAGCAGAGCGGAGCGGAGACGTGCAGGAGTCGTCCAATCACAGACAAGACGAGTGACGCGATGAGGATTTCAACCATTGTGATTGGTCGATTCCTGTATGTCTCCGCTCCGCTCCGCCTAGCTCCGCTTCTGTGGAGTCCGGGCCTAACCGGATGCAGCTGAATACCAGTATTTTATATGAACTGCGACTGCCTATCTGACCTCCACAACCCAGTTACTGAGTAATATGGTGCCCTTTGGTATGACTGGTTGTCAGACTATCGGGCGTCTTCTCTTCGACCCGGTCCCGTAACGACTGTCAAGGATCGACTAATGACAGCCGGGACCAACGGCTTAACGTGCTTTCCGAGGCATGGCGGGGTCTTGGTATGTTAAGATGGTGCATGGGCCAACCACGACAAGCGTACTAACCTAACCTGATCGACGCGTGCGGCTATTATTACTTAGCCACACAATCCCTCAAATTATATAGATATATTACCTACTTAATTTCATTTCATTTGAAGAAGGCAATAAATGCAGCTGCTTGTACATATGTCTACATGTGTACCTAATCAAAGTGAGAAGCATATATTTCATAATGAAATTAAGCAAAGGTTTTTAAACAACTTTAGCTTGAAGTAAATGCCTATCAAAATGTCCCTTGATATCCTATACGATCGACACATTGTTCAACGCTATTTTACGTTTTAGTAGATACTAATAAAAATGTTTTGATACGAGTACTGCGAAGGCAAAATAAACATGCGATTCTAATAAAAATATTATGTTTAATTATTTAGTGTTATGAAACCTTTCATGGATGAATACATCCATTCTACTTAAAAGAAATCTTGTTGTTATGTGTCTAAGGTGCCGAGGTCGCATGGAAGGAAAATCGTGCTAATTTCAGATACTAATGTTTCGCAATTATAATATGATTTTATCTGAATCTAAACTACGTATACATTTTCCTTAATACACCTATAGTATCAACTAGATAAAATCTCTGAAAAAGAAAAACACTTTTGTATGCTGTCCTGTTATTTGTATGCTGAATTATATCAGTTATGATTTATGAGTGATAAATAACTAGCTAGACCAGTGTGCTAGACCATTAGTTATTTATCACTCATAAATCATAACTTATATAATTCAGCATAAAAATAACAGGAAAGCATACAAATGTGTTTTTCTTTTTCAGAGATTTTATCTCAAACAGATGTTAATTAAAATTAACAAATTGCGTTTGAGTATAATTATGTAACAGATATTATGCATCGTTTTAACTTTAGGTAGAATGTATAGTTACACCATTAGTTAAACCGTTTGATCTTATCGATTCGTGTTGCTAATTCGTTCTTTGATAAGCATTGTTTTTGAAATAAGGAATTTTATTTGAGATGGAATAATCAATTTTCTGACATGTTTCTGAAACATAGTAATAGACTTGATAGGAACTATTGATACAACTTGCGAGTCTCGAATAATACCTATAACCAGTTTGGTTTTTGTGTCAAGTTGACATGAATCCAACAGTAGCAGGGCTGTCATTGTGACAGTTCTTGAGCAGGCAAAATTTTCGAATACATGAAGCAATGGATTAGCCTTTATATCCTTCAAAATTATTCAGATTGAGATTGATTGTGCGCTACGCAATCAGTAGGGTAATTAATTAGGGTGCTTGGGGTGCTTGTGGTCTTTTTATTAGACAGTCTTGCGTTTAACCACGATCTCGCCTGATGCTAAAGCCGATATCAGACGCTTCACTTTTGTTTCATTCCACGCGTTCACTCGACACCGACAATTATATAGGTATGAACGGGCCATTCGCTCCTTAAATTTCATTTTTCGTTTATTCTATAACCGAGTGAAAGATGCCGCCGAATGCCAACATAAGACCGTTCGTTCGGTTCACTAATGAATAAACTTTTGACTTTTTTTTTTTGTTCAGTCAAATGAACGGGAAGTGGCCTCGTCTGGTATCAGCTGTATGGCCCTTTTCACTAGACAGTCAGACAGTTGCATTTGACCATTATCTCGCGGCGATGGTGTACTTGTATGTAAACACAAGTAACCTAATTTCATCCTTTCTTGATGATCAGTTCGTACCTCGAGTTGCCGAATGTCCCTCTCTCGCTCCTCCAACTCGACGAGCGCTCGCTCGTCCTGCATCGTGATCTGTTCCTGTTTGCGCAGGTTGGGCTCCCCCATCTCCATCAGCTCTTTGTTCTGGCTCATAGTTGCTGAAAAACGGACAATCAGTCATGCTGTCCCTGTCACTTTAAGGGTGTGTTGTTGAGACAAAAATAACAAATAGACAATAACGGCATTGTCTATCAAGTATTCTTCCAAGTCTATCAAGAATTTTCATAACATATCTACAATTGACAGAATTTTCCACATCCATTAAGAAAAAACAGAATAGACCCAAATCGACAACATGTAAACGAATAGGCATACATACCAAATTACCATACCATTATTTGGCTAACAACAATCGACACGGCAACATTCATTTAGATATTTCTAAACGTTTTTTTTTTCTCTATCCTTATACCGCCGCAGTATGACTACACTAATTGGACTAGGTACACATAACTACATAATTTCTAACGTTATATCATCACAGGATAACGCGGTTTATAGTGCGGTGACACGTTTTCTATGGATATAAAAAAAAAAAAAAAAAAAGCTTGGTGGACACCCTTTCGTTAAATGTTGTATACCTAAAATGAGATTAGGTTTGATGCGTGTATTTAAATATCTATGTCGATGCTTTCTTTATTATCACAGCCTTGTTCTACCCACTGCTGAGTATATCTCTTTCTTTTTATGACACCTGTTCCTCAGCCAGTATACCTTAGATTCTAAGGCTTAGAACAATCATTATGCCAGTGCAAGAGCGAGATGGAGCTATACAGATCGTATATCACCATCCCTTATTCACAACGGAACAATAATGACATTAATTCTTAATAATACGGCTCCTAGTCTGTGCTAACTCATTCAGGTCTTATCCATGTTTGATAAATTTCGTTAAAAAATCTATAACACGTAAGGTGTGAATGTACTTACTACCCATAGCGAAGGGGTCCCCGATGCTCACGGACTGCGCTTTCGACTTCTTCACATCTTCTTTGGTCTTCTGCGCGGCCAGCCTTTGTGTCGCCTGGCGAAAAAAACATTTTTATTGCCTTCATCTTTACTGAACTAGTAAAACCGACTCTCCAAAGATGCTGCAGAATAAAGCCTTCAGATTACAAATTAAATACTGTAAGGCCCAACTTAAAATAATGCTGATTCAAACAGTTCTGGTCTAAACACCTGCTCACCTCACATTTTATAAAAGTTTGCTGTGCATCGCTGGACGTTTATATGTACTAACTAGCTTCTGTCCGCAACTTCGTCTGCGTGAAATATGTGGGTTATAATAAATTATTTTAGATAGACAAAATGTTTAGACCGGCATGACATTGGGCCTTACGAGGATCTTGTGGATATGTAACGTATTGTTAGAATATTTTAATTCGGGTGTTTTGGAATTTTACAAGTTGTAGTATTAGTTCAAAATCTGTGATATGTTATGTATCTAAGCTGGGGTTAAAAGTTCAATGAAACGAAGAATCTTTTTTTTTTTTACTTGAAAAAAAGGAGGAGGTGTCCTTGTCTGTTTTGTTTCTAGTCAAGTTCAGTCGGTTTGATTGAGTAGCGTTATATTATTTGGTAATTACAATGACGTATTTCGTAAGACGCTCTCAACAAAATTTACAAACAAAAAATTCTTAAATGTTTATGGAAACAGGACGAGTTTTTTAAACAAAGGGTACCTATTATAGCCTTACGTAATATTTTTTCTTGAAAATTACTTTCATCGAATAAATATAAAGGCCTAAGTACTATATAAAAGTAGGTATTTACATCACAACAAAAGTAAACCACAATAAAAAAATTATTGCTTTTACGATTGAATGAAACCACTCGAGGTAATTGCGTTTGGTTTTTCGCCCAACCAAATAAGGGAATAATTGATTATTTGTTTGTACGTAGTTACCTACGTTGCAGCGTTATGTACTTGGTTAATTGTAATTGTCTTCATTCTATTTTTCCATTTTTCTATAAACGCCATACACTTTCGACAATATCGTATAGGTAAAAGCCCTTCTGGGTTAGTACCGACCTCGTTCCGAATATACAGTGTGTCAGGTTAAACGAGGGACATACTTTAAGGGAGCGTAGTACCCATGAAAATTAACAACTTTCAAGACAACAAGAGACCAACACTGAAATCGAGAAAATAAAACAAGCCGCTCTATACATTTATGTTCACATAACCGGACAAAATGTGGGGAACAGCTGTTTTTTTTTTCATATTTTTGAGGCCGCCTCTTAATAAAAGTTGTTCATTTTCATGAGTACTACACTCCCTTAAAGTATGTCCCTCATTTAACCTGACACACTTGATATTGTATGTATTTATATTAATAAAAAAATCAATCTGCCTAACGTTTTACTATGCTGGAGTCGGCTTCCAGTCTAACTTGAACGGACCCCATAGGTTAGACTGGAAGCTGACAAAAAAATAAAAAATAAAAAAAAATCTGCATACTTAATAGTAAGCAGTTTTTTTTTGTAATTTTTGTCCCCAACCTCCTCAGCATAAGTAAGCAAAGCCCCAAATGCTTTCGTAAACATTGGTACATGCATTTTATTTCTTTTACTCGATTCTAGCATAGACAAATAGGGTTGCCATGTGTTCAAACCAAAATCGTCAAAAGTTTGTAAAATATCGATAAGTAAAAAATAAATACTGCTGACGTAATTACCATCCAGCCCCCCCCCCCCCCCATTCCCCATGTCATCAAAAATAAGCTGTAGTGCTTAAGTAATACTTGGAATGGCACCTATGTATTATGATTAAAAACTACCATAAAAGAGTGGCATTACAGTTCAGATACAGAATTAGGTAGGTTTGGCCCATCAAGATGTTCATATAAATCAGTAAAAAAAACTAACTGTTACTTCGAGGGTTTGCTTCCTAGAGTTAGTGAGTTCGATCCTCACTCATTGCACTATCAGCGCAATCCCAGTGCTATAACAAGCATTATAACATTAGTAGATTACTGTTTAATAAGTGTACCTACAAAATAATCAAACCACGTAGCAATTTTTGTTTAAATAAACAAGCAAAAGTAACGCCCAACATTTTTTTTTTATCTGGATTTATATTTGGACAGCTTTATCAAATGCTGTTATCGACGAATAATTAAATTGATTCGTTGTAAATATTTTAAACATCCACTGATTTCAAAAATTCATTAGACTATTTAGCACTTTGCAACTATGTACAGGTTTAGGCTGCGTTTCCACTAGAGATGAGCGAGGATGCGTAGCGAGGGATGTGTGTGAAACAAACCAATAACATCGCTTCATTTTCATAACTTGAGCTAAGCTAGTGTTGTTATTGGTTAGTTTTACGCACATCCCTCGCTACGCATCCTCGCTCATTTCTGGTGCAAACGCAGCCTTAAACGAACTGATATGGTTATTTTGGCTTTTTTCTAAGTTTTGTTGTCATGTTCAGCCAGGATTATTACTCCGAGGATGTATAAGCAACATTAAGAATATCATAACATCGCTCACATAGTAGACCACATTGCCTCTTTGGTCTAGTGGTCGCAAGCGCTACTACTGAGTTTGAACTCCTGGGTTCGATGCCCAGGTCGAGCAAAGTTTTATTAAGTTTTTCTGACAGAGGTTTTTCAGTAGCAACCCGGAGTCTGGATTTGTGCCTAGTTGATGGCAATAAGCTTTATGTGGAACCTAAATATACTTAACTGGTAAAATATGAGTGTACTACAGATACACTTCTGCCTAACAAGGACGGATGTTATTTGTTATGTAGTAGAGGCCCGTGTAGTCATATTGGAAAGTTCTAGATTCAACACTTAGTAAAAATTTCAACAAGAATAATTGTTTTTTTTTTTTTTCATTGTATATCTTTGCCTAATAATATTCCCATTATCAGATACTAGAAGACATTGTAATCATACCCAGAAGATCGAATATTTCATGGGTAGCACCGTATTTGACGTTAAGTTTCTTTTATAAGTTAAAACCTGCAGTACCTACGCACTGAATTAGTACGTTGACTTGCTATAAGTTTAACTTTGGCGTCAACAAGGTAAACTATTGTTTTATTAACAAAAGAACAATAATTATGAAAAGTAATGTAGGTACCTATCTTTCTGAATACTTAAATTTTTCTCTAGAAATCAATATTTGTAAGGCTTGACGTTGTTAGAGTGGCTGCGAGGCAATACTAAGAGTAACGATAATTCGTAAACAATCATGTCAACTTTCTTGGTAAGTCTCTAGTCTCGTGAATTCAATAGCAAACGTTCGCAATTCTGTAGTTATTTACAAATATGCTTCTCAATACAATGCACGATGACTAATCCTACGTCATGAGGTCACAGAATACCTATATTATAGTTTCATGGAATTTTCGATACTAAAATTAACGAAATGCATTATACTACTAGATAGTCAATTAAATATTAACTAATTAATTATTTATAATTAGTCAGGCTTTAATTGTTTTTTTTTTTTTGTAATCAGGACATTGAACCAATGAATTAAGTTATATTAATCAACACAGCAGCCAGTGCCTAACTTAATTGAGTTCATCTACTCGTATAATAATATTATAAAGCTGAAGAGTGTTTGTTTGGTTGAACGCGCTAATCTCAAAAATTGCTGGTTCGAATTGAAAAATATTTTCGTGTTGGATAGTCCATTTAACGAGGAAGGCTACATAACATCACGCTACGACCAATAGGAGCGGAGCATCAATAAAAAATGTTGCAAAAACGGCAAAAATTATTCCTTTTTAAAGCTTCCGTTGCGTACGCTGCCGCGCTGCGTAAACGGTTAAAGTTACGCAAAAATCATGTATGACGGAAATGCTCCCCTTTAAAAGTTGTAAAATGAATTTATTGCAATCTATGTCAGTGTGGTTAGTGTCAATACTAAGAAAGGTTTTAAAAATATAATCTTCAGCCCCTTCTTTCTCTAATGCACACGAGAATTTTAGATGATATTTGCTGTACTTGACCTAGTTTCACTGATCAATACTGTTTTGTCGCTCAGGAGGCCTACCATGATCTATTTAAAAACGATTCAAAAGCAAGACATTTCAGTTTAGGTTCTTAAACTGCATCGTTCACAGTCGTACCATGACGTCCAACATACTGAGCGGCATTTGGTTTGGTTTAACTGACGTCATGGTACGAATTAGCAGAACAGTTCAGTTTAGGTCCTAAAGTGGATCGCGTTAAGAGCTCGTGGTAGGTACCCAGTCTTTCATATAGGAAGGTCATAATCATAATTATATTTGGGTACCTTTTTATTAATACTTACAGGTTTTTTGACCTGTTTTAAAATGATTTGGAGCATGCATTTTACAAAGGTATGTGAAGGCAGTTTAAATGAAGTATATAATAATAGTTTTACCCAACGTTTTCTAAACTTAATAAATTCGATTATTTGATTATTGTTTTCATAAACATAAAGAAAATTTAAAAACATATTCCGAGGGTTCTTAGATGGTACATCTTATGATCGGTGCGCGAGTCCGACTCGCTCTTGACCGGTTTTTTTTTACTGTTACGTCTTTTTCTAAAGACTAACTTCTATAAAAAATCAAACTTTAGGAGATTCATAGATTTTGACAAGCATTAGATGCAATAATTATTTCGTCAAAATGGACACCCGGCTAGCCGAGGCGTCTCAAATAACAGGTACCTATGCTTATTGACCTCATTTGACCTCTAGCAAATGAGAAGAGGTTTTATAAAATGTTGGGGTACATTAGTGATTCTGTACGTAATTCTACATGGAAATATAATAAACACTACAACAGTATGACTGGTATTTAGTGTATGATCAAGCGCTATTAATCTACTAACAAATACTATACACCACCCATTGTTTAGTTACCTTTTAAACTGCTATAATGATAGTAGCTATAGTACAGTATGGGTTAGGTACAACAATGAATGAGAATAAACATCATACCTTATTATTGTGTATCTTGACATCATCAATCGAATTGTTACATTGTACTTATGTTTTTTTATGCAACAACGCAACTGAATTTGGTTAAAAGTTCTGGATTACCAAATAGGGTATACTTCTGTTTCCAATTTTATCCTTAACTGACCCAAGGGACGTTGCCATGTCCAAATTTCAATAATTCATACAAAAATCCCATAAAAAAGGAGACTCAAAGACTATTAGGAACATTTTAAAACAATAATTGCTAAATCACTCCAGCCTCAAGTGATATGATTACCAACAAACAGCATTTCATTTTAATTTTAAGTATAGATTTTAAATCTAATTCAATAACTCATGAAACAAACAGTAATTTAGTCAACCTGTTTTAAGATATTGACGAAAGTGGCCTGAAAGCCTTGATGCCATGGACTTAAAGAGCTACCGGGCTAACAGTTTCAGTCATCAAGTTGAGCAGAAAGACGAATATAAAATGACAAACCTGGAAGGAGTTGAGTGTGATCATGTATTCATCACTAAGGCGCTCTTTCGTCAGTTTGTTGGCAGGCTGGTCCGTTGGCAGCTTCACCAACTCCATTATGAGTGAAGACGTGTCCTTGGCCAGTTTCTGAGTGTAGTTTTGTATTTGACGCCTGCAAAATAAAGTTTTGTTAGTCTAATTGATTTTTATAATATCAGGTTATAAGTCAGTTCAAAAGTTTAGTTAACACATTCGCTGCCACGCGGTCAAATGGTGACCACGAACAATAGATTTTCTATTGTGTCTGTTGTCTGGCAGTCAATGTTTTAAAGTATTAAATATATAATAACTTTTTACCATTAGACATGTAATTTGGTTTAACAAAGTGAACACTATAATAGTTATACATTAATAATAGGCAGTGTTTTGTATGCCATGTAAATCGTAATGTTTGATTGTAAATTGACCATGAATACACTCACAGTTGGTTCCGAAGTTCTTGTGAGTCTTGCGGTGTCTGCAACTGGTTAACCATCTTTGACATGGAAGATACTGCCAACAGAAACCCTTAGTTATTGCGGGTCATCATAAAAAATAGTAAAAGATACAAATCACTTAAGTAGAAGTAAGATGGAAGAAGAAGAAATTTGTTAAAAGTTAAGAAAGTATGTTAAGTATGTACTACTACTACTTAATGAGCAGTGGTGGCCAGGGATAACGGCCCTGACTTACACGTTGTAGGTCGTCGTTGGAACCCAGGCAGGTGCTTTACTTTGAGTAAGTAATTACATCACCAACCCACACTGGACCTGCATGTTAGATTATAGCCCACTCCCTCTCAAATAGAGAAGGCCTGTGTCCCAGCAGTGGGAACATTATAGGCTGATTATGATGTATTGTTTGTCTATTCTGCTTGTATTGATGACAAAACAAAACTTTTTTTTACCTTTATTTGACATCAAATACCAACAAAGTCTTACTTTGCCATAACCATGCCCTAAAATAAGCATTTAGTACCACTTGCACCACAAAACCCTGAATGCGTTCAGAGCTAAACATATTTAAATCTTCATTCTGTTTCTTTCAATTGTTTCATGATGACGACACAGGAGAATATTTTAAATTTGTTTAGCATTAATCATATTTAGTGGTACTATAAGTGAGATTAAAATGTGTCAATGAATTGAAATGCACATATTAAAATTTGATAAATTTTTGATCATTCCATCTTCACAATAATTTTTTAAATAGTGTCTTTCCTAGGTTGTCTTTTCATAGGCCTATGCTAGTAAGCATTAAGCTAGTGCTTGCTGGTAGTATAATAGAATGTTAACATACAATGTTTTGCTGTTACTTTACCTTGTAATGAAAAAACATTCAGAGACATTATTACAAAAGAGAATGTTATACATAAATAAATTATAGCTTTCGGTAATGCCTGGTGCGGGCTGGAACTTATTTGTGAAATAAGAAAAAACTAGAGCATGAAACTGCATATTATAAAGAAAAGAGATACTTAAGACAAAGAAACAATATTATTTGCCCTCAAAAAGAGCTATGTTTTGAATATTTATTGGTATCTGAATGACTACTTGCTTAAACTACATTATTGAAGTTGCATTAAGACACATGCACAGAATAATCTAAGGAACTGTAATATAATGTTAAAACAAAATTCTAAGTAAATGTGTGTAATATGTTAATTTTGAACTGTTTCTAATAATATCTCATTATCAAACATAATGCTCCATCATCAAGATACATTGCTAAAACAATAAGGCTTAAATAAATTCTAAGCAGATGCTTATGCTTATGCAAAAGGGACAATAAAAGGAGATCTACTTTGTCTGTGAATTATATGGCAGTTCTAGATGACAATAGAAACACAAAATACATGCATGACTAAGAATAAACAAATACAAAGTAAGCACAAAAGATAACCAAAGTGATAAAAAGTTGATAATGAAAACAATAATTATAGTACTACTTACCATTTTGTGATATCTTCTTTATATTGCTGGCGATAGTTTGCGATAGCCGCTGGAAGTTGCTACTATTGTCTTCGTAGGTCACACCTCCCTGGTATGAGGAATCCATCCTGTCTTTGGTACCTACAACATTGATAGTAAACACCCGCGACAACTCAACTACCTGTACATAATGTTATTCAGCAGAAAGATTGTTTTGCATCCAGACGTGCCACTAATTGAGTTACACTAATAAGAAATGATAAAATTGTGACGTACGTTGTTTTTCCTACCACAAAAAAACAACTAGTCCAAGTCTATACAAGTACTATTCTGCCTTTTATAATTAATGCCAAGCACAGAAATTTGAGAGAAATAAACAAGAGTGAAAAGTATACCAAACAATAATAAAACACGAGACCTTTTGATATTTTTTCGAAGAAACTGTACACGATAAATCGTAATAAAAAACTCAACGTACAGCAGTCAAATCAGCCCAGTCAATTCTGTACATTTTTTTTAATACGTGCACCTGTCAAGCGTTAGTAATTTCAGCTATATGCACATGATAATATCCGAACAAATCGACTAAATAATAAGCAAATGCTTATTATTCTCACTGGCTGGCCGGCCACAATGTTGTTGTCTAAAGGCGCGTCCCCACTACGAGCCGCACGGCGTCAAAGCCTCGCGTCGGGATGCCCGGTCTCGTGAGGCTTCTGCTATTGTTTGCAACGAGTCCCCATTATAAGAACTCACGAGGCTCGTCGTCACGGAGCTGCGCGGCCGAGCCTCGTGAGTGTGGACATGAGCGAGGCCTGAGCTGCGAGGCCAAACGGGGCCGCACGGCCGGCCTCGCTTATCTCGCTGGTTGTCAGTCTACTTCAAAGGAAACTGCGCGGACCTGGCCAGTGGAGACGAGCCGCACGGCCGGTCAGTGCATTTGTAAGGTATGTATACACCGAGCTATGTTTGGGTGCGTTCCGAATTGGGAAAATAATCGATTTGATCATGCTTAAACCCGTACCGAAATAGCGTGAGCGCGATAACGATGTGCCGTGAATCGTAATAGAGACATGCGTACGCATCTTGCGATAACGCCGAGCATGCCTCGTAATAATATCACCGTGAGCGCGGTCAAAAATCACAGTGTGTGTATTTTGTCTTGAGTTGCATCATATCTATATATTAACGTAGCATTTCAAAATTGTGTTTCTAGCTGACAGTCGCCACATAAACAAAGAAAAGGAAGAAATATGTGGTGTTTACTAAGAAATACTGCTATAATATCGTTTTGACATCGAGTAAGCACTGTGAGCGCGTTCACGAGTGTTCCGAATTGTTGACAGCTCTCTGCTGTCATAAACGTAATATCCAATACGGAACGCATGTGAGATTATTTGAGTGCTGTGAGCGATTATAGCCAATTCGGAATGCGGCTTTAGTCATTGGTTGTTGTGTATGTACAGAGGCCAGCACATCAAGCTACCCCAATCTGACAAATTTCTTTGATAGATTTTCAACTTTATTGCAAAGCCATAAGGTTCATATTCAATTGGGAAAATTTTACAGATTGGGGTAGCAGTGACTGTACAAGCACAGGTAATAGAGCGAGAGCGAGACATCGCCTCGCGAGCGGGACCGTGCGCACCCGCGCGTCTCACCCCGCAATACTTTGTGACAGACGTGACGTGACAGTTGTATGTAGAAATAAAGGACAATGCGTTTCCAGCCAGCAAGCGTTTTACTCGCTCCGTATTCCATATATAACAGGACTGAAACACTTATATCTTTCAATAAATCGTGAAATTGTTTCACGTTCGACTTCTTACACACGCTCTAAAGCGCTTATTACACTATCCAATTTTTTGGAAATCTAATTAGGAACCGTCTAAGTCGGAAGCTGGTGATCACACCTACACTAAATTGGATTCTAAATCGTACAGACGACGCATTCGTGAAGAAGGATCGTTCTGGGTTGCACGATTCGAATTTTCTATTGATGGCGTCTTTAAAGTCGCGTTTTTTGTCATAATTTTAATTTTAATCATAGTTTTCGTCTTTGAAGTATGTTTTGGTCATAATTTTTGTAAATTTCCTATAAGACCTTAGAGCGTTCATCGCGTCATGACTTATTAAAATATTTTTTGTCCTTTTTGTTATAAGGATAGGGCATTTCCCCATACAGTTCCAGTAATTTATTAGTCCGACTAAAGTTCATTATTGAATCCCAGATACTAATCTGACATTTAAGTCTTTTGTGTTTGCGTTTTTTTAGTATAGAAGTTTGACATTACACCTGTCAAATTAGTATCTGGGTTTAAAAAACGAACTTTAGTCGTTCTAAATCGTAGCGCCGTGATTACACTGTCCTAGATCGTGCACAATTTAGGAAGTAGAGCGGTTGGACCTCCAATTTACACTAAATCGGATCCAATCTGTCCTAACTGCGATTACATCTGCAGATTTCCTAATAATTGGATAGTGTAATAAGTGCTTTACGTCCGCGTTATTCACTGTCTATCTGCACGAAGAGTCGACGACCGACGTTCGCAGTGGTGGGAGCGTTCGCTTGATGCAAATTTGGTCGTACAAATCCAGCAAGTAAATCATAATATTTATTAACGTACGACGAACCTATTCACGTTGTAGCGGCCGTTCAGCCAGATGGACCGTGTAGAAGAGGCTTAAAATACATCCGGGTCCCATTCAAACTGTTCAAATAAAAAGTATTTTCATAGACAATTGCTATCTTGCTAAATGGAACAACAATAAAACGTACCTGTGTTTTACGAAACGTAGAAACATTTTGATTTAGTAAGATTACATCTCTAGTCTATGATCACTGATATCTTTACGTTCTTCAGAATACTTACGTTTACGAACTTGTATACGTATAGCGTAATTTTAATGTGTATTTGTCTTCGTGTCCCTAAGCTGTTTTTTTATTTAGAAATTTTAATTGTATTAAACTTGTTGAAAAGTCTTTAGTCCCGCATGAATTAATCGTTTTATTAACGACTGTTTTACACACAATCCTTGTGACAATGAGCTTAGTAATAATCACATAGTATTTGTGTATGTCTTGATCTTCTGTCACGGGTGATTTATAGTGTATCAAGAACATAGAAAAGAAAACGAAAATGTCCGAGATCACGGTCAGCCGTTGTGATGTTTGAGATCAGTGAGCTAAGTGTAACAGATGAGGAAGATGGGTTGTTGATGATCAGCCAGATGAGCGAAGTTCAGATCGCGTAGCTTCACCGAAACGTCAAGTCGTGCTACGGATACTCGCTGTCGGTTCGCTTTATTTACACAAGCCTTTTTCGTTATTCATCATGAGTTGGTTACACCGTGAGCTGGAAACCATGGATCCCTCGATCTTTTTACAATATTCGCCCTCCCCTCCGAATGGGCTGCCACAGGAATCGAAATTGGCGACCTACATGGTGAGATAACTTTCGTACTTTTGTGTTGGTGCGCCTTTGTAGTCATTGGTGACTCATGTTTGGAAGTTTCAGAATCGCTCCACTTCGACCCCCACAAGATCCCTGAACCAGGCACTTGGGAAACTCAGTCTGGAGTCCTCACCCACTGCCATCAAGAAGGTGATAATTTTTTTAATGATGTCAATAAACAATGTGAGGTATTACTTTCATAGTGTTGTAGGACTAATTTTGTTGTGGTCTCTGTTGTGCCAGGTGGTGATCACAGAGTTTGTTCCAATGAACTACTTTACTCAACCCAGCATTATGCAGCCAGACTCACCGGAGAGTTCATCACCCTCTACAATGGCAGGTGTTCCCAACACATCCCAAGTGCACCAGGTAAACTTCAATACTTACATACCTATCTAATTACTTTCAAATATAAACCAATAACATTAGAAAATAACTATATTCATAAGACCAGAAACTATTGTGTATCTGCAAGTTTAATGAAACTTATGTTATATTAGAATAATGAAGTTGCAATGACATTCATATCTTTATAGAAGTTATGCAAATGAACTATTTAAATACATCTATATAAATAGTTCATTTGCATAACTTCTTCATAATTGTTCATCAGCAACTTATGATCATAATAAGGAGATATTTACTAAGCAGGGCAAGGAAGAGCAACAGTAGCATTTGTGATATTAAAATGTAATTGTTATCAGCAGCATTACTGTAAAGGTTCAATATCCATAACTTTGAAGCACAGCTCTAGTGTGTACAACCAGTTATCCATGACCAACTTTCAAAACTTGATCTGAATCTAGTGTATCTTACTTGTTCTCTTTGGGCTGTAACTGAAATATGCCATACCATGTTATTTTAATATAAATAATTGACCAGAAGGATAATCTTTAGTTTAACCTAATTTACAAACTTTAATTATTGTTTGCAATTCCATTTCTGCCCAATATTAGTGAATGTTTATGAAGTTCATTGTAAATTAAAACAATCTTAATAAATTAATATTTTATTGTTACAGGAGAATGTGGGTGGAACAACATATTTTTACTCCACCAACTCCGACAGCCTGAACACATCCGGAGCATTGAATTCCTCTGCTTCAATTGGTAAGTACAAAAAAAAGTAGCATAACGCTTTATGAACAAAACTAGACAAATAATTCTGCAGTTTATGCAATGGTTACTGCAGTTTACATTAACTATGGTCAGTTATCAGTAATTCAATACGAGTTTCTTATCTTCAAACCAACCAATGTTTTAGATACGATTAAAATTTGTACTTTACCATAGTAAAAGGAAGTACTGTGTTCTTATCAGGATTGAACTTAAACTCATAGTTTGTCACATAGGGTAAACAAAAAAGTTGTGTGAAAATCGAGTGCCACCTACCAATGATTTTGCAAAAAGCAGTTTGTTTGTCTTTTTGCATGAAACATCTTTAAACCTAAACTTTTGAACCAATCTAAAGTTTTAAAGAAAGGTGAATTGAAAACTGGAAAGCTATAAAGTCACTTGTCTTACTGAAAAATAAAAACTTGCGCCAAGCTATAAAGTATGAATTAAGGGAATATAGTCTTTGCCAATAGCTGTGACAATTTCCAAGGTTTAACAGGTTGCGTATGAGGTGGTTTTTCCATGTCAAATAGAAAGTAAAATAGCGTGAATCATGTTGATTATACCGTAAGTATAAGTTCACGCATATTATGTCGAGGGCAATCTATCGATAGTCGTAGCAGTGTATTGGGCGAGCAATGCTTGTCTGCACAGTCACACTTCTTATCAGCTCACAAATCTTGATATTACTGTTTTTATTGCGTTAAGACTTTGAGTCACGTAATGTGACTGCAATGATCATGTCGATAGATTGGCATCACGATTGGCATTTAGCTAGATTTTGTTAAATTTTAACAAAGGCAACTTGTGAGCCTGGGAGCTCCCCCTAGTTCTTTCTGTTGATAAAGAGTTAATAGATAACATTAATAATGTTGTTTTAGAAACAATCCATATTATAAATGCGGACTCTATCTGTTACCTTTTCACTCCTAAAAGGATAACAGATTTGGATGAAATTTGGCATACGATACTTTTGGTAGTATGGTCCCGTGGTCTAACTCCCGACCTGCGGACGAAGTCGCGGGATAAAGCTAGTACTATATTTACAAGTTCGGGAAGCACTAACGAACTTAGCAGATAGTAGCATTTATTTTATTTAGAAAGAGAAAGCAAACTTCAATATTTGCACTCATCAAATTGTATAATCTAGGATTTTTTTCGATGTCTGTCCAACAAAGCTATGCGTAAAACAGTAGTTGTTATTCCGATGGGTCGTGACTTATCAAACAATTTACCACTATGTCTAATATCCGACATTGATCTAACGGTTTCTGCCGACGAAGTTTCCTCAGATAACCACGTCAGGAAATTACCATTTTCACGGTACTGCTTTTAACCATAAACAGAAAACAGTTTACTAGAGATTTAAATTTTTGGAATTGCTATTTATTCTGTAAAGTCGACAAAACGAGTGACGGCTATGAATAGGAGATGAAAAAAAAATTTTGCTTTTTAGAATTTCATAACTATAACTAAAAGCAACAATGAATTCCCGCTACTACAAATTGAAATAAATTCGTAGCTCGGTTGCGGTATGAAGCCATGAGTGGTAGCGCCTAATAATGGAATCACTGAGCGCCCCAAAACGTTGGAGCGAATATGAGGCTCACTAAATATTCAACGTCCTCCTCGCACGTTTTATGACCGCCACTGCCGCTAGTTTTAGCGTTTAGTGATATCAATCGTCTGGTAAATAATTGTATGTTTCTTAATAATGTTAGCTATTTGTTATTGTTTCAGGGGCTCCCGAGTCATGCATGAGCGGAGCGGTGGGCGCCGGCGCTGCGTCGCCGTACGCCACACAGATCTACTCTGGAACTCCGACCCACATCGGGCCCATGACTTCGAATTCAGGTAATGGATGATTTAATTGCTGCGTCATTATTATTTTCAGATTTTTAGTAAAGTTTTCTAGGTTTATTCTTGACCTTTTGTTGTGGGTCTTGAACTGGGCAAAACTAAACTCTTTCGCAAAGTATAGTGTTGGCGGAAAAACATTTTTTTTATCTAACTGCACTTCCACATGAATTACTGTCGAACCTTCTCGTAATGCTTCACTATTTCACGTGTCGAAATATCATTAAAATCACATTACCTGCTAATGAATTCTTAAGTCATTCATACGCATAAACATACTTACTAAATACTGCTATATGCACCGTACAAGCATTTGTACCTACATGATACATCCCATTTTATTGAGAATTAAAAACATAACTTCGTGTATATTTCTGAAACGTGAAAACTGTGCCTTGAGTAAATTTATAATACTT
Organism: Gortyna flavago; assembly: GCA_963669345.1. Lineage (NCBI taxonomy): Eukaryota > Metazoa > Arthropoda > Insecta > Lepidoptera > Noctuidae > Gortyna > Gortyna flavago. Next base: position 18,030,051 of record OY770125.1, read on the forward strand.
ACTTGAAATGCGTAAATTTTAATCACTCTGGCTGTTAAATAAAACGGTATAATTAAAAAAAAACTTGACCAGTTGAGTATAAAATTTAAGTAAAATCCCGACAGCTGTGCATAGCTTCAGCAAAATAAACATGCTTCAACAAACAGCGAATTCCGAAACAAAAAGATTTTATTTATCATTTCTATTGTAAGCAAAAATGCATGCAAAAAAAAAGCGTTGCCACATCGTCAATTTGCGAGATGTTTGTCAAATTTGACCTTAAAGATACTTGTCTCAACGCTCAATATAGTGATGTACTTAGTTTTATATAATGGCTTCTCAATATAACTGGCTCAATTTAAATAAATAGCGCTGTGCGGCACCGGCAGGTCAATAACACACATATGCAGAACGAACAATCGTCAATCTAATCACAAAAAGTCGCTTGCTTTGTAAACATGAATGCATAATTATATTTTATAGCTGTGGTTCCTACTTTTTCCGCTATTAGTACAATATGTCTCAGTCCCTTGTGCACTTTGCAATATACTGCGCGAGAGTATATTAATATTAATACAAGGAATAAAATAGTACCTATTCGTTTGCCTGGCGCGTGCGGCTGTAAATAAACAAGTAATTTAGATTAAATCACCACACACTTTGATTACATAACTAGTGATGCGCTTGTAAGTTGTAACTGATAGCAGTCACCCTATAAAGGAAATCAAGCGCAGTGTAGCTTGTTATTTCCACAAACGGAAATTGGAAAATTGCTCTTGATAGCCGCCATAACGGCGGCTGCGAATCAAATGCAAATTGTCGTGGTGGTCTTGTGAACCGGTGACATGTATTCATCAACGTGTCAGAATCTGAAAAGGAGTCTCCTTCCGCTTTGCCTCGTGTTGGTAATTGAGCCATGAGAGCAGTTGAGTGCTGCACTCATGTAACAAGCGCATTTATTCGAGATTGTTCGAATCAATCTACGAGGAAACGTTGCACTGCGCATCAGGAAGACGTTATAAGCTTGGTATTTTTAGAGGAATATGATATTTGCTAGCCGAACTATGGCTAATGAGTGATGAGTGTATTGTCTTTACTTTGTTGTAAATGGCGACGAACTTCTATCAGATCTGCTGTCTCCCAACAAAGATTAGGTATGGCAAACTAGAGCAAGCCATCCGCCTGGCCATGCCAGAGGTTTCTAGAACCACGTATTTATGTGTATATTATTTTATGTATATAGCTAATGCGAGTTTCCCCGATTTACAAAACATAGAAATTGAATGTCGCGATTTGCTATTCTAGCGGCCGCGATTGAAAATCACATCGTAACGAGTAACATTATCATATGGCCAGTCTAGGCTTACGTCATGTTAAATTGTGATAGGGCATGGTTTATATTGCTTACTGCAAACTTTATGAGGTCGATACTTTTATCAATGGTTTTTAGAATTTACTACCGAACATATGATTGCAACGAATTTATTGCATTTTCGTATAGTAGCACAAGTCGTAAAGAGTCATAAGTTTAAAAGTATGGTGCAAAAATTCAGAATCTGATATTACATGTGACTTTGAAACTGGGAACCCTCAAACTTTTGTCAAGCTTTAATGGCTTTGTTTCGTAGTGGGTGCAGAATTTTAAAGAGGACAAAAATAGCTTATTTCTATGCGGAATCCAGACAAGAGGATGAGTAGAAGAATGTTTCTTCGATTGCGGCGTATTGGGGGGCTCATACTCACTATGGGGTTTTTTTATAAACTACTAGCTGACCCGGCCACGCGTCGCTGTGGCTAACGTTTTTGTCATTTTTTTTTCTATCCTGTCTTTCAATTCGGATCAAACTGCACACGGTGTACAAATTTGATTAAAATCGGTTAAGTAGTTTAGGAGTCCATCGCGGACAAACATCGTGACACGTAATTTATATATATTAAGATTAAGATGAATAAGGCGGCGCCGACCGCGCAGTGGCGCCCTCAGCGTTTGTTTGGTTATTTCTTTTAATTTAGAATGAAAATGCAGAAAATAACCACGTTAAGTTGTGCTCCAAAGTATATTAATAGTGGCCACTATTTTCCGTTTGAATGATTATAATAAAACTAAACAATGTAAAACTACCGTTTATAATAAATATTAACATATAATCTTGTGGAGCACAACTTAACGTGGTTATTTTCTGCCTTTTTATTCTAAATTAAAAGAAATAACCAAACAAACGCTGAGGGCGCCATTGCGCGGTCGGCGTTTGGTCAACAGTCGCTAATCACTAGTTAACTTTAAGCAACGTTTATGAATAAAGGGGTATATCTTTAGGCAAGTTATGACAGTGGCGTTTATTAGCTGAGCAGAATCATAAAATTAAAGTATTTACTATTCATTTCTGAACTTATAATACATCCACAGTGCTTACCAGTGCATCCACTTCTTAGTCGAATGAGGTTGATGAAGGCTTCGACAGCGTGGATTATTATGCACAGGAAAATGTTAATCTCGAAAGGCAACACTTACCTACGAACTTCTGAAGTTTTCATACTGGCTGTTTATAGATTAATTTTCGACTTTCATGTCACCGACATTTTCCAATGTCACACAAAAATCTGACGACCATTTTTATCATATGTTTATCGAAAAACATCCTGGCCGCCAAGAAATCATTACTTTGTTTAACAAGACCAAAATGCTTAGCGGGAAAATTTGTTATTATTATGAGTAATAATTACTAATTAACGTAAGACGGGCGTGTCGAGGTTTCAGATTGCACCTGTTCAGTGTTTACCTTGCAATGCGATTAGTCATTAAATTGCTATTGTGCTGAGTGAGCTACTACTATTTACTTTATCAAATTATTTTTTACAAGTGACCCGCCCCATGCTTCTCTGGTGCAATCCACTGATGTGGCGACACGTCAAAACATTGAGATGTCCGTGCTCTAAGTTAATCCATTTCTTTTACTTTTCCTTCCCTATCCCTATATTCCCACATTAATAAATAATAATAATTAATACACTTAAACCTTCAGGAATTAATTCTCTAAATGATGATGATAACCACATCAAAACTTAATGTGTAGTTTAGTAAAAACTATGAGCGGTCACACAGACAGACACGAAAAGCGACTTTGTTTTATACTATTTATAGAACAGTGTTCTGAATAAGGCAACATAAAGGTGTATTTTTTTGCAATATTTGTGTTGTATGCTAGTGCGAATATGTTTTTTTTTTTCACATGTCACATCTTTTTGTTTAGTTCAAATACAAAATATTTTCTGTTTCTGTTAATTCAGATTTAAACGAGTTTAAAAAGTCTAAATTAAAGAGAAAGACATAGTTACATTAGAATTGTTTAAAAAGAGTTACCCCATCGGTAAAAATGATAAACTTTTATCCCTTTACCTTTGCTAGAAAAGGAACTGTTGGGGAAAATTTCATGCTTCTAGATTGAGCGGTTTAGGCTGTGCGTGTCAATGAATGAAGAACATCCAAACAAACTTTCATCCCCCATTTAACTCTTTTATGATTATTTAAAAATGTTTTCTTAGTGCTCTCTTTCAATACATAAGACTTGTGCAAATGGGGATCGAACTTTTTTGTATGGAGACTGGCCTCGTCCCGGTTCGCCATTTTGAAAATTAATCAAAATGGCGAACCGGGACGAGGCCAGTCGCACGATAATATCTATATATGTATATGGATAGGAGGCATGTTGACAAAAAAAAAATTTCATGAACTATCACATTGCCTTGATAATTAAAGTTAAAAATGGCCATGATGAGCACAAATATTTATGTTTCATTCATATCAAGAGCGGGCAATTTAAGCTACAAAGCGCTTTTTCTGCTGAAAATGTTATATGTATTAGATTTTTACCTCTTTAATTATAAAGCTTAACTGATTCGATGTGCTTGGTTAGAATGCATAATAATATTATCCTTTGTCGTATAGTTGTCTCAGATGGTCATATTTATTACAAGTTTGAATACCATAACTACACATAGGGTGGTAAGAACTTTTTCGTTATTCAAGCCAAAGGTCAAATATATTATGATCAAAATATTTTCGTGAAATAAAACAGGTGCATACTATTCCATTATTTATTAACATTATTAGTTCACTATATTTTACACTACATACATTGTTTATTTACTCTCTTCACTCATATCAGATGACCTGAATATTCCTCTAAAAAGACAGTGGGAGGATGTAATGCACTGTTTTAATGGCGGGCTCATACCATGTACCAAACTATGCACATATTATGGCATGGGCGCAGCATCCGAGTGTTCGGATTCCTACTAAGTAATTGCAATAATATTATTATTATTCGGTTTCTGCCTTGCAAATGAATGTCCAGCAAAATATAAATAAAATAAATCCGATGACTTTGGTGTCTAGAATGAATTATCAAATAGGGGTCATTAGCAACAATGCCGTACTGATTTAAATCATAGTCAATACGACAATCTTCATAATATATATTTCATTATAAAATGTGCCATTTGTTTTCACGTGCTCGCCATAATAACTGTATGCTCTTTTTTTGTCCTTATAATTATCTGACTCACACTTAGCTGATGAGTTTATTGCTTTCCTTATCTATCATCCGCTGATACTGAACAACAGACTTCATTGTTCTTTTTCGGGTAGCGCTACAATTGTAGTAATTTTTAAATTATAATTCTAGAACTCTCAGTCAAACAAAAAGTCATCGTATCGTGGTGTTTTACGAAGTAGTCAAAAATGAAGGTGTTGCAAAGGCAAAATCAAAATGTTTTTATACCATATATTCTCCCTTTCCAAGTCCTAACTTAATAAAAATATTTCGATGTGATTACATAACTGAAGTAATAATCATAATTATAACACATCATTCATCATCTGATGAAGCGGTGTTCAGCGTTAATTATTGTTTTTAATATAATGAGATGAAAATATTAGACTCATTAAGAGCCATTTCACAAAAGTTTGACGCTCGAGTTTAGGTAAAAGACGGCAGCATTGTGTACGTGTGCGTAGCTATCCACACATACACAATGCAAACAGTGTAGCGCGAGTGTCGAGACGGACTAAATAATCTTGAGCCGTCATGATTGTAATGCACCTTTGTTAGAGGCTTATGAAAAAAGTGATTTTATTTATTCAGTCAGTATTGCTACACTAATAAAAAACATTATATGTTATGTATAAGTGTATAATAAAATTGAACAGGTAAACAATCGGACATTATTGTCAAGTAATAATATTTTAAATGAATATTTGTCGTAAAGGCATTGATCTTTCCTTTCTAGGGTCTATAATTTCTGGCAATACGCACTCTTGGTAAAACCGAGTCAATTTCGGAAGCATTTTTTCCTGCCAAAAAACGTCATCCTTTATTACCCTCGCTACTTTTAATGCAAAATCAGGACCAGTCCATACAGCAAATAGACATACATTTTTTTTCGCTATGTGCAACTGACCCTGTACCTGGTAGTCATGATTTTGGTTATTTCTATTTCAGATTGACTGTTAAATTTGAAACATTTAAGTTTTTTTTCATATACAGCGGTATCAGGATCGATTCCGAAAAGTGAGCTAGGACATTTTACTTCCACTAATCCTTCACTGCACAATCCATCCGGAGTTGCACCTAAATAAAAATATTCCTCGTCTATAAAAAGACCACATTTTTCAATTATTACGTTTTCTTGCACACTGAGTTGTGCTAAAGCCGTTGGTTCGTTGTCCCTACCATGTTTTATTGAGGTGATATGGTCCAAGCTATATGAATATAGAATGGATTTCACCAGGGGAGCAGAGTTTTGGTTCGCTCGCCTTTTACAAACCTTCCCAAAGGAGGACGCGGTGAGTATGCACCTTCTAAGTTCAAGCCACAAAGAGCTTTCGGCTTGTAATACAGTAGCCCTTTCAATTTCATGGCGATTTGACGCCTGTTCTTTCAAGTTGTTTAAAAATAAATGCTTTCCATGTTCATAATCTGCGGCGTCCATATCCGGTCTTCCACATTCTTTTCCATAATGAGCATCTACTGGATTATAATGAATTTTTTTGCGAGCACTAACTCTACGAGCCTTTACTTCTCGAGTATTTTTCGCATATCTTCTGGTTTCCAAAGATTTTAGTGATTTTCCTGGACTAGCGTGACAGATTGTTTTATAAAAAGTGTATTGTGGCTTGCCGGTATTAAACGATACCACTGCTGCATAACATCGTGTAGTGTAGGAGTCTTTCAACGAAAAGTTGACGCGTTTCCCACCTACCATCTTAGCTACGATGCTATTGAATTGCTCTGCCCGATTATTGGTGTAGCAATGTAAAAGACTTCGAGAATTGTAGCCGAGTTGAAATGCGTTCTTTTTTAGTTTTAAAATTAGTGTTGGTATCAGTGGGACTAGATTAGGCTCTTTTTTTCTCTCATCTGTACAGTAATAACTGTCACATTCTAAATGGTCCCCAAAGATGTGTCGTGGACTATTAATAATGTCTTTTTGAAGATTTTCTATTTTATTTGAATCTGAACCATCGTCCTGTTGTCTATATCTAATAGCAGCACGAACAGCAGTACGTAGCCTTTTCAGTCGTTCCATATTTAAAAGTTTACGTTCATTTAGAGGTATAGCTGTATCTTTTTGAAGTAACAAGTTCTTTCCATTGTAATTCCTCAATAAATGGTTTGTACATTCAATTTTTTGTATGGGTATATCCGGATAAGGTCGACTTTCTAATATACTTTTATAAGTACTAGAATCGCCGTCTGGGATTAGTGTTTTATAAATTAAATTTCTTTCACAAATGGAATTTTGAAAACCTTCAACTAATATGGTTTGCTCCATGCTGGTAGACGACCCCGAATGATTTTTTGTGCATTTGTGGGCTTTTGCTGGGCTGCCTTTTTTGTTAGCTCGGGCGCAAATGACGCAATATTTATTGCGTACGCCTATGTGTAGCACTTTACCAGTATGTTCACCGATTATGGCTGCAACACCAGAGAGTGCAGAATAATTATTTTTGTAAGAGCGTTTGCCCCAACAAGCATCCGCTTCGACCGCTATCATTGCTGTACCCGAATTGCTAACATCGCCACGAGATACTGCCGCTTCAATTTCCTGTTTGGCAGCATTTAACATTGTCATTTCAGCAGCAGTTTTCCACATGTCGGAAATAGCATCATGTGTTTGACTGTATAGTCGAAATGGCATTGTTGGCAAATCCATCGATGCACTGATCTCATTTAAGTTTGAGAGACCAATTCCCGTAATGATTGCACCTGATACCGCTCCTGCATTAAGATCGAGTCTTGATCGTTCAGTTGTCTCAGTCTCCGAAGTTTTTAGAACAAAGCTAGATCCACACATCATACACTTCAAGTCAAATTTAGATATGAGACCCACCTGTTTCTCTTTTTCTATTTTCAAATAGTTCAATTTGCAGCCGAACTTCTCGCTGTGTTCGCTTATATTTATTAATTGATTCCAAAAGTATTGAAAATCAATTATACGCCTTCCATCAACAATGTAATCGTTCTAAAAACAAAAGCAACAATAAAACATCTAATTGAAATTTAAAGAAATATAATAAGTACAAAAAATATTTACGATCGAGTCTGAAAGATCCATTGATTCGTCAGGTCCAGGATCTAATGCAACAGGTTGTTTTTCCTATAAAATTAAAGAAATAATTATTATAGTACCTACTACTAGGTAAATTCCTGTTTTAAATATAAAATTGTTACATACAGTTTCTATTATCGAATCTGATTTTTCACTTGTACCCGGCACGTCGTCTCTTCTAAAGGTACTATCCTCCTCTACTCGATTCACACGATTTCTCATTCTAAAATGAAAACAAAATAACTGTCAAGTTTCGATTATCTACAATTACTTAAATTTTTTTTTTAATTATTAAAATTGTAATTACGGTTTTATAGTCCATGTCGATAATGTGATCGATTACTGTGTATATGAGTTGCAAATAAAAATAAAATATCTACCTCGCTTCTGTTGCTTTCTCTAAGGCTGCAGAATTTTTATTTTTCCTTTTTTTGACACAATGGTATACACATCCTTTACGCCCCATTGCTAAAACTAATAACACAAAAATATATTATAATTATTCTACAAAGTACTAAAGTAACACTTGATAATAAACAAAATACTTACCTTATGGAAAAAAATACGAAGAGGATCAAAATATTGTACTCGTAGTATAATAGTGCGTTCACGGTAAGTACGCTCGAAAGTCGGGACGCGGGAAAAATTGGCACAGGTCCTTCGTCGATGGGCGCTCGCGCCGTACTAATCGGTGTCCGCCGATGCATTGTAATTTATTCTAAATAAAGTGATGTCAATAATGATATTATGTCTAATTAAATGAAGGGATTTTAATAAAACTTCAGAATTAGTTTAGTTAAAGAACATAGTTTATTGTGATATGATTTTTTTAATATAATTACGCCTTATTCTAATAAAAAAACCTAGACAAAATAGCGATCTAAAACGTAAAAATTGGCCTTAGACTTTATTTTTTTACTAATTAGTGTTATTAGTAATCGATATTCTATTACATTATGTGTCGACAAAATTATATGTCTGATGCTTTCTGTATTTTTTTTTTGTCAAATATATAAATATTAATGATAGATATAGGAATCTGAAATTGACTCTGCGATGATTTTTCAGATAACTAGTTGTGGGAGATTAATCACCACAAAATAAACAAATAAGTTTTTGTAAATGTGTTACATGAAGTATCAATACGAAAGATTGGTCTTTTTTTTACATGTTTTCAACAATGCTAGAGTATTACCTAAGACGGTAAATTAGGCGACTAAAATCTTAGAAATTCGCGCGAAAATGTGAAATGGCTCTTAAAGCTATCTTTATCTATATTTATCTCGGTAATGTGACACTTTAAGATATCATGTTATATGCATTGACTTCTTTATTTTTTGTTCCTCTATATGTCCTCTGTCTATATAAATATAGGTATAATCGTGCGACGCCATTTTGAAAAATAAACAAAATGGCGGACCAAGTCGAGGCTAATAGGTTTAATGCTCTTTCATGCATCTAGAGTCTATCTAAAGCCTAAACCAGACCCTAGGGTCTAGCCCTAGGGTCTGGTTTAGGCTTTGTCTGTCAGTTAATGAATTTAAGTTTTTTTATTAAGCGGATATTTATATCATCGTAAAATATGTCTTCTCCTGGATAGCTGTGCCGCATTCTCACCTATGTATCTATCTGTTAAGTTTCTGGCCGATTTCATGACTCAACCAGTAATTATACGTCCCGCCAATTATTATGAGTATATTATGTGACCATCCTTCCCTATACTGCTAAAAGCGACTGCTGTGCTTCCTGATATAATATTAAAGTTTTGAACAAAAAATATGACTATTGGCCCTCGGGCATAAATGTTTACCGGAATATGTAGCTGCAACATGTTGCAAAATGTTCGAGTATGGCCCGTTAGTATTTACGTTAACACTGGCTATTGGCTGGTTAACACTGGCGAAATAGTTCAAAAAGAAACATGCAATGTGTTGCAGCAACATGTAGGCAATTATAGCAACATACAGAAAATATGGTCCGTTTCGGAGCGCCTTAATGTACTCTTCCGAAAGTAACCGCAAACGGCAAAGCCGACCAATTGCAATGACAGATCGCAGCGACTCGACGTGTCGGTGTGGTTTTAATTCCGTACGCGGCGTCACAATTTCGACGGCTTCGATGGTTTCTTTTCTTCAGTTTCGCCGTAGTCATTTGTCTAACAAAAAAAACGTCTTCTCGCTCTGTTAGGGATCCACCAGCCAGTAACGGTACTACTGGTTTGCGGTATGCGGTCGACCCTCGACCGCTGCGGCAACCACGCCATCACGATCTACGGAAGTATTTTCATAAAAGTGGTTTAGTCCACTCTCGACCCCTCGACCCCTAAAAAAATATTTGTCTATTTGTTTCCTCTCAACCCTTAAACATAGTTCACTCTCGACCCCTAGGGGGCGAGACTGAATTTTCATACAAAGGACAGGCATACCTCGTCCACTTTCGACCCCTAGTTCGGTAAGTACCTAAAATTAATATTTTGGTACAGTAAGGTACAAAAAGGTAAATAAACGACCAATTTTAGAGAACACTTAATAGAATTATTTATTACCCTACTGCAACAGAAGAAGGGTTATGTTTTTCGAGTGTATGTACATACAAGCATGGTATATTTATTTGGCACGCTCTGTAGCCTAAACGGCTTGATCGATTTCAGACTGAGACATGATGTAAGATTCGTCTTAATGCTCACAATTAAGACGAATCTTACATTGATATACCCAGTGTCACTCTCAAGTGACACTGGGTATATAATAAAATAATATAAAAATATATAAATAATGAAATATAAAAAAATAAAATGGCAGATTATTGGCGTAATATTGTCTTCAAAAAAAATTTTTTTTCTCAAAACCTATCGAATGGGGTATCAAAATAAAGGATTTCATATATAGCTTGTAAAAATTTACGCAACTTGTATGTTTACATGTAATTTGGAATGAAAACGGCTAAAATAATAAAAAAAATACAACAAAAAATATTCAACGTTACAACATAAATAAACTAAAAAAATGTAATTAAAAAAACCTAAAAACCCAACTGCGGTAAAAAACTTAAGTTAAAAAAAAACTGAAAGCTAAAAACAAGTCCATTTAAATTAAATAAAAGTTGGAAGCAGGCGGGACCCATTTGAGTTTATATCATTCGAACATTTCTGTCACGATTGTAGTTAACTAACACTGCGATGCGTTGTTGTTGTCGTTGATTTTAATAATCACTGTGATCCTGTTCCAGTACAAGGTGGATTTCGCTACCTAAACAAGAAAGCCTTATTTGATTTTTTTGCAACCTGCGACAAGGCGTTATTGACGAATTGTTTTATTTATTTATAAATCAAGACAAGTTTATACTCCATGGAAAAGACTTTCAATACAAGATCCCAAAGTTTCAACAAAATCAGGCGGACCACTTGTCTATTATTATGGTAATTCGAAATGTGTGTTAAACATCTCTGCTCACCTCTTTGGGTGTATAGACATAGATACATTTAAACTATAACATATGAATAGGAACCTGGGGGCTAAAAAGGCCACTTTGGCAGATTCATAAAACAATTCATATCACGCAATTCATCTGTTTGACAGTTTTACACCTATATATCCTTAAAGGGTTAAGCAGAGGTGTACCTGTAGCATTTTACGAATCTCCATACAAAACTGTCATACAGATGAAATTGCGTGATATGAATTGCTTTATGATTCTGCCAAAGTGGCCTTTTTAGCCCCCTGTTGTGGTTGATGTGAATGCTTTTTGTTTATATAAAAATCATCTTCCTGACCTGAACAAAAAAATGGCTATATCTCTAAAACTAAGCATATTTTTTTTTGCGCCCATATTAACTTTAAATCAGCATGTTACAGGCTATATTGTATCAAAATTTCAGCCAAATTCACCGAACGGTTTCTCCATACATTTTGTGCGGGGTCCTTTTGTTTCTTAGCTATTTGGCTAGTTTAAGCTACATTAACGGGCCCAAGCCAAGTCAATGTAGCGTGTATGTGGTTTTTTTTTTTCCTTTTTTATGAAGAATTAATGTTACGAAGAGTGATTTCATTTTCGTCAATTTGCATGAACTTTCTAACTATTCTGCAGGTATTTAAAATTGCGGCTTTTTGGAGTGTTACGAGTATATAAATTGAGTCTCTTAGGTCTATTTGTTTAAGACTGTGGTGAAGGTCATTGGTTATAACACCCGTCGTGGAGACAACAATGGGTACTACGTTTCATGATATTAGTTTAGATAAATAAATAATAAATATAGTAATCAAATACAACAAAAATAAAAATAACTATAGGGTAAATAAATATAGCTGTATAAATAAATTATATAAGTATATGTTGACGAGAACGTGAGCTCAGAGATAGGTGGGTCGTCTCTCTAACCCTGTGGTAAGGGTTCCATAGCGTGGGTTACTCAGGCAAAACAATATGATGCAGTGGTAAGACTTTATTACTAAAGAGTATACAGGAGTAATCACTAGGTACAGGTACTGTGAACTTGATGGGTTCGATGGTAGCGTGCGCCCACTTCGAGCTCTCGATCCAGTCTGCTCGCACACCTAGTCACCTACCAAGTACCAACGACCCCGTCCACGTGCGGCGATCGAACGATACTGGCGCCACACGGCGTTCATTGTACGTACTAAACTAACAACCAATCAGAGCTAAGCTATGTAATTTGACATGTACTCAGAAATCAACAGAGTAACTTATTAAAGCTAAACTTTCGTTAGTGACGACATGTAAATAAATAAATTTAACTGTACATATAAATAAATATAACTGTAGAGTAGACTGATGATTTATCATCGTAACTGTACTTTGGGGGTCGAGAGGAAACTAAAACTTGGCTGGAAAATAAAATGCACTCTCGACCCCCAAGGGTCGAGAGGAAACTATATTTAGGGGTCCAGTGGACACATTATTTATTGGGGGTCGAGGGGCCGAGAGTGGACTAAACCATAAAAGTTACATAGAAACCAGTTGTGTCGATGCTGTCTGTCATAGCGATTCTGTGACGTTACCGCTTGCTGTTTGCGGTTGCCTTCGAAAGAGTACCTTTAAGTTTAACGTGCCGTATTATGGGATCCATATCCCACTTATGGGACTTAATACGTTGGTATTACCATTAATACCAACGTATTAAGTCCTCGGTGTTAAATCCATTTTATAATTAAAGATAGGTTCTTTCATTATCATCTTTATTTATGCGTTGCTTCTTCACTTTATATTTTTAACCTTTTAACCGCTTACGCTGAACAAATATTTTCGTGTCCATTTCGCCAGGGTCGTATATTTACGACTAAATACCACAGCTCGTTTAATCTGCTTTTTTATTTAGGTGATTACGCTGTATTCTATCAGGTACTTTATTCGTTTTTATTTTTATCGGCGCTGGGGCACGACGTCTGATATGAAGTCGTACGGTTAAAAGGTTAAGGACTGATTTTTTCAACGCCAGATAATTTATCCGAAGAATACTTTGAATTTTTGACAGTTCTTCCATACAAAATTTGTCAGACGCCAATTTATCAGCCCTAAGGGGAGGCCCACACTGCACCGCATCACGCAGCGGGGTGCGTGAAACGGAGCCAAATTCCACGCGCATGAGTGCGATTTTATTGAATTTGTATGTAAAAAATCACGCGCGTCGGTGCGTTATCTGCGCCCCACTGCGTGATGCGGTGCAGTGTGCGAATCGCCTTAATCACAACAGTTCCAGTATCATAATTTTCCCTTTAATAGTATACCTAATTTAAAAAAAATATGAATATAACTGTTTTCTCTGTTTTGTGAAGGTCTCGCCGCATCGTTCTACATGCCCGAGACGATCCGTTCCGAGATTTACGAGAGAAATGACGATGTGTTCCTGCAGACCGATTTACGCCAGTATCCAGGTATGTAGGTAGACCTTTGCTTATAAGGTTTATACATGAATCTAGCAGGTGCACGACATAAGTTAGACTCAAATCAGCCGAACTATTCTTTAAAAGTCTCACCGTAAAAACTTAGGTCAAGTAAGCTGTCTATAGTGTCAATCCCCAGCATCAGGTAAACAGACAGTTCACTTCGAGCTCGCTTCACCTAAGTTTTTACGATGAGATTTTTACGGAACAGGCCAGCAGTTCCGGCTGCATAGGTACAGGAGTGTGCTACTGGTTTAACATTATTCTTCTTAATGCTTATGGCGGCTTTCTGTCCAGATTTACCCGAAAACGTGGAGATGTACTCGGAACTGACTCCTCTGGAGAGTACAGCGCCGCACGCCATCGCGACGTCATACCGCGCGACCCACAGGCAGACTGGTGAACATTACGCTCTGCGGCGCCTGCACTCCTACTCTACCTCCGTTACTAAGCGCCTGGAGATGTGGAAACAGATCGATCATCCCAACGTTGTTAAGCTACACGATTGGTTCACTACCAAGGCGTTTGGAGACCACTGTGAGTACGCATGCATATGTCGCAGAATAATTGGCAATAAATAATTAACAAATCGCATTTTATTTTGCTAAAGTACAATCGCGGCCTTTTCCGCCTGATCACATACTATTTTGTCGCCTAAATCCTGCAGCGGTGCTAAGACACGCCACCTTAATGTTTTCGTCTATTAGGAAAGCGATAACGCAATTAGTTGCAACCTGCACTGCGCAGCTTAGTGACGCATCACGTGTAACTCCTTTTGTGAATTTTACGGACGAAATATTTGACCTTGGCGCGCGTACTAGAGAACGCTTCTATTTTTTTAGTGCATGCAAAAAAAAACGTAGTGGTGGTCAGGCCGGAGTGTCTGCGATAGTACATGGTATTTTGGAAAAGATGGTTTTATAAACTGACTCTTAGATTTCTCAATCAGTTACCAAGTTTCCAATCGTCCTAAACAGATAGACGAAAAGCTTTCTTAGTTTTCAATAATCATACATTATTCAGCATCATTATCCCAACGGCCAGCCCTGTATGCTTCTAGCGGATTCCCAGATTCTGCCTAGCCTAGCCTTTTGCCAACATTATTTATATCGGCTTCCAGTCTAACCGATTCTAGCTGATTACCAGTAGTTTACATTGAGGATTGCCTGTCTCACCTCCGCAACCGTTACTGGGTAACGCGTGGCATTGGCACCTATCAGTTTACTTCTGTAAATAAATAATGTGACTGTAAGATAGGTCCTGAACTCGGCCCACAGCTGCAATTTCTGGGGTCCTGGCCCCCTTCAGCTATGGTTGGTTTAATAAAATTAAACCAAATAAAACTTTTCATGATTAGCATGTATTCTTCCCGCAGAAAAATAAATAGACTCAAGTCTGTAATCAAGAGACATCATAGCAGACTGCACAATATCAATTACACATAATTGTTCTGTGACAGTTCAGTCAATTGTATGCCATTGTCTTCACAGTTTCTTCATAATTGTACTGAAGTACGAAGCCACGCAAGCCACAATGCAAACGGTTGTTGCTAATTGAGTACCAAACAAATTATTAACGTTACGCGGCATGTTCTTACTGTGTTTATTTTACAGTTGATTTGATCTTAAATTAAAAGTTATCAGTTATTCTTTGTTATTGTGTGCGGTTCAATTGAAGTACACCGTAGAAATGAAATAAAAGCATGTTTTTTATAGGTGGGCGAAGCAATGTTAATTGCAATGGAATGATTAATGAATTATTTTAAGAGAATCGGTATTTTTTTCCTGGGCGATGTTACAACAAATGATGAGGCAACGACCAGGAACCAGGAAGTATGGCACAAGAGGGAGGAGGCCCGTACTTAGCAGTGATTGGACAGGGCTGCCGATACGAACAGTTCTTTAGCTAAACATGGTGATCATGGCGATATTACTCCTTGTTTACTATTCATAACATACCATTAGGCGCGATTATGTTATGGTTTTCTCGAAGGGTTTAGGCAGATGTCTACCCTTAGTACATCCAATTATCACCAGTTATGTTTAAGTCGAGGGGCAATCCTATTGCCACCATCGGACACAAATTCCAGACACCGGGCTGCTATTGAGAAGTCTACCATGTTTGGCAGTTAGTACGATATTCGCAGTGTGGCTGGTAGTAGCTGAATGAGAATACCCGATAACAGCATCGAGTGATGTGCGATTGAAGAGGCCTAAGTTGAGCAATGGATTGCTAGAGGCTGATGATGATGGATGAGGTAGTTCTTGCCGTTCAAAAGTGCCTTTTATGTGCCTATTTGAAATAAATACTTTGACTTTGACTTGCGTCTTCCTACGGACCACTTTAATGTTCCTGTTGGATGTTTGGATCATATCAGATTAAGTTGATCCATCAACTGCATAAATAAGTATTTCTAAGTAAACCGGTCCTTGCAATAAAAAAATATTTTTCAAAAAACATCATTAAGTACATATTCGCTTAAAGATGCACATGGTTCTTGACCTCATGCATTTTTAAAGTTGTGCTTACCCCAGAAAACGTATGCTTATGTACATAAAACAATACGCGAGGTGACGCAAATACTGAAATGGAAAAATGTCAACAAAGTTTTGGAGGCCACTGTAAATAGAGGCTGTAGTCCACATACATATAGCAGGTTATGTTTAGCGTTGGCTTATAGGAGAATTTAAAGTCTTTTCGCAGTTGTTTTATCTCTCACACGGACTGATTTTGCATCACTGTCAAAATCACAGTGGTTTTTATTCTAATCGTCATAAGGTTGCTGTCGGGTTACTGCCACGGAAAAGTCGGTTAAAATCATAGTGATCTTAATTGTCGTTACTATTAGATGGCTTTCAGGTTGCTGCTGTCAGAGATGAAATAACTATGAAAGGACTGTACTTTTGTTTCAAAAGGCAATCTATATTATCTAAACTCAACTGACTTATAATATTATTGCGGCTGCTTTGTGTGGCTGTCCTGGATCCAGAATGAGGTTTTCCCACAGAAAATGATTTCAGTAGCAGCCCGGTTGTCCTGGTTTTTACCAGGTTTATGACAATTGTCTCGCGTCTATTACATGGAGCTTAAGCATATCAGTCAAAATATACTGTTTTTGTGCATGAGTTTATGAATAATTTTGTTGAACTCTTCAGTTTTTCTAAATCATGTTTTTCGTACGACAGCGATGGTGTTAGTTTATACCTACCACCCCGCGTGCACGACATTGATGAACAAGTACTTGTCCGGTGGAGCCGGCAACTCGAGCAACGACGCTAATGGCGCCTTCCACGACCCGTTCTCTTCCGACCCGGATGCACCCCGTCCATATACTCATCAGGTTTGTAGGTCTTGGTTCATAGCTCAGTGCAGGTACACATTAAAAGCGGTGTGACGCAAAAACTTCGAGAATTTCCTTAAGATAGTGTTAAGTCGACGGTTTGTCGCAACGCTTTTGCGTGTCAGCTCTTAACAGAATTTTAATTTACTCACATTTACTATAGTGGTGAAATAAGTGGGAGTATCCAGCATGTCCCCAATGACGCAATAAAATCCAATTCGTTGACTTTGACATAATAATAACCTTGACCTGAGAATTGATTCGACTAGTGTAGTCAACAGATTATAAATCTGAATAGGTAACGTATTTCTACCTCCATAAGGTTGGCTGCGAATGAGCTCCTTCACTGTTATTCAAATATGTTGATGAGCCTTTTGCACTCGAAAGTTAAGAAAGTGCGCATTTTTATTATTACATGATTATGAGTTCGATGAAGTACAAGTAAGTACGTCGACAAAACAATTCATGACGCTAATTTAATGCGCTGAAACGTTCACCGAACCTGACGGCATATGCAATTGGAGAAAGGGATGCAATAAAACATACGATAGCTGCTTACAAACAGCGAGAAAAACACATACAATAGCAAAAAACACATGAATGTGTTACTAATTCCCTTTAGTGAGTGATTGCGTTAAAATTGATCCTGAAAAAGGTTTTTTTACACTTTCATCAGATTCTTTAGGAAAATACCATTAGTTTCCCGATTTTTAGCCAAAATTTTAATGTCCCACGCGGGATAGGCTCAGTCCCGCTTTTCAGGGATAGAAAAATAAATAAGTTATTCGCAAGTGTATAATTATATTACTTATATCATCATTCTCCTGCCCTTATCCCAATTTATTTGTGGTCGGTGCAACATGTATTTTGCTTCCATACTTCTCTATTAGTCGTCATCTCGGTAATCACCCCCTTTCCCTTTTGTATTACTTATTATATATATACGTTAAATGCGCAAAACCTCTTAAGGGGTCATTGTACTCATCATTATCAACAACTTTTACTATGGGACCCAAGCTGAAATCGCAAAAAAAAATCTGTTGTCTCCAACATTTATGCTCGCATAACTCGTCAAAATATACTAAAGAGCAGATTTTTGTTTGCGATTTCAAGTATGGTCGCGTAGTAATCGTGGTCGTTGTATAATATTATATTCCCCTGAAGACCTGCCTTACAGGGGGTAAACCAGACAGTTATTGTTATTTGAATAGTAAAGTAACATATTTTCATTAAAATACTTTTTCTATGGCTATCTATCATCATTGTAAACTTAATTTGAAACTCATATAAAATAATAAGTAGGAAAAAATAATTAATCTACAGTGCGGCCTTCGAGAGAATGCGTTCTTGACACCTGTCAGTTTCTTTCAAAACACTTGTTTTGCGAAAATGATCTTTATTAGCTACTAGAATTGTCGCAATGATAGCTGTAAGGAACGCATTCTCTCGAATTCGGACAATTAATTAGGTACGTTTTTTTTTGTCCTGCTTTCGGCAAAAGAATACCGCTTTTTATACTCAAGGGGATTCAAAATCCCGCTTTGCACGAAAAAAAATCTAGCAACGCTGGTTTCAAATCTCTTTAAAAATGATTCAACACGAACAGAAAAACGCGATGCTCCGTGCGGTGGCGAGCGGTGCTTTGCTGCCCGAAGCCGTGTTGTGGAGTCACATAGTACAGCTCACTTCGGCCCTAAGAGCTGTACACACCGCCGGACTTGCGTGCAGGTACAATACCCGACGTAATACACCAACTTTATAACTCCTGACACTTTGAAGCACGTATATTTTCTTCTCTACCTAAATATCCATTCAGCATCATATTTTTGCTCGTGGTAGGTACCTTTTTCAGGTTTACACCCGGTTTCTTAATAGATAAATGATAAATGATTTTTTTTTGTAAGTAGGTTTGTACAAACACTTTTTTACACGTCAAGTTAGAGAATTTCAGAACTGCTCAAATTCTTTCCGTAGTTTTTTTTTACCGGTGCCGATGCTAAATAGAATATGGTTGAACGAAACTATTCTGGAAAACCAATATGAAACGTGAGCAAAAACCCCTGACAAAGAAAAAACTTAAACACTGAACAAGAAACTATTCCTGTCTGAATTCTAATACTGCCGTAATAATAACATCCTCTCTTATGGCAATCACATTGCCACTTCGACATGAATCCTTGACCAAATATCTTGTATAAGTATATAAAATTTAAAACTACAAACACTGATCAATGGTTGCCTGATAATTGATAAAATTCTCAATTTAAAACTGTCCAATCCATCTCATACATCACGGCAAAATCATCGAACCCTCATCGATGAAGCCAAAACTTTAAGAATTGCATTGAAAACTATATCGCTCACCTAGTAATATATCGGCACATCTACAAAAATTGTGAAATTGAGTTTTTACCGTATAAGTGTTCAAAAGTGCATAATTTAAAAAAGTGGTAAAACGGCACAACGCTATACTAGTAATCAAACCCATAAAATAGTAAAAAAACGTAATATAAACCCATAAATCAAATTTTAACATTTTATATAAAATCTTTGATCCTCGTTTCTGTAAAATGTGAAAAACGTAGATGTGCCAATATATTACTAGGTGAGCGATATCTTGTTTTACTGAAGTGCGAACGTAAACAGAGCAAAAGAAATATGTAAGAATCGTAGCAGGTGGCGTTCTGTAGTTTCTGCCTATCCCCATAGGAAAAAGGCGTGAGTGTATGTATGTAGTATCTTGTTTTATCGAAACACCTAATAGGACCCTTTTTCCGTAGCCTCGAACCTACGAAGGTGGTGATGAATGGTTGCCGCGTCCGTGTGTCGTGGTCCGGCGTCTCAGACGCCCTTCATGCTAACACTAACGACGTAGCGCAGGTAAGAATTTTGAACAATTATCGTTAATCTCTCAATCTCAATGCATCTATTTCAGTGCCTGTATGTAATACAGATACTTTTGAATTGTCATGGAGTCGATCAGTCAGAAAGATGAAGCTAGTTGCCCATTCCGGAGACGCGCAAACTGTAACCATGAATTCAGCACATGATTCTAAACCCCATTGGTTGAAAATTTTCTTAGGTTATAAAAACATAAACCTGGCAAGGGCGAGTCGGACTTGTGCACCGAGCGAGGGTTCCATACCATCATTTTTTTAAATTTTCATCGGCTAGGCCTATATTCGTCAGAAAATTTTAACACTGCACGCTGCGGTGTAGAATATTGCAGTTTTAGGTCAACGCCATTTCTTGACCGATAGTGGTACTAATGTAACTTTTGTTAATGATTTCTGAAAAAGTGTGCTATTTAGACAAATCTTTTTATTTTTCCTGTAATCTTTACATAAACTTCTATCACACAGAATAATTTCAGATGTTTCTCTATGCGAACTTCGGGGGGGAACGGTATTTTTAACCGACTTCCAAAAAGGAGGAGGTTATATGTTCGACTTTATGTATGTTTTTTTTTTTTTTTGTATGTTCACCGATTTCTCCGTCATTTGTGGATCGATTTCGAAAATTATTTATTTGTTTGAAAGGGTATACTCCCAAGGTGGTCCCATTGTCAGCAAGTTGGAATCTGATGAGAGGATCCCATGGAAATCGAGGGAAACCCTCAACTTTTTTTGGCAAACCTATAGCGATTTGGATATTTTTTAGAGTAACTTGAAGGGTATACTCCCAAGGTGGTCCCATTGTCAGCAAGTTGGAATCTGATGAGAGGATCCCATGAAAATCGAGGGAAACCCTCAAATGTTATTGGCAAACTTGAGCATTTGCTCTCGGAAATCATCATTTGGTAAAGTGGAGCTGATGATGAAGACTACAGACGGCCATCGGAACTAATCAATGATAAATATTTCACGGGTTGCGATTCGATTACTTTAATATGGTTGCTAAGCAATTTATGCTCGTCACAATGCGTGTGGTGGTGGAGTGGAGTTCTTCAGGTTCTTACCAGGAGAACTCCTCAAAAATTAACGTCCCAGCATCGGGAAAAGCAATATTTTGTAAAAGGTGATGAGCAGTTGACGTTAGGCTATTGTAACTTAGATAAATTAAAAACTCTCTCACTAAAAAGTGAAAAATAAAAACTTTTTTACAAAAAAAAAACAACCGACTTCCAAAAAAAACTACAAAGTGATAAATAACTTTTATTTCGGAAGTCGGTGTCAATAAACGAAAATGCAGAACCAACGACACCGACTTCCGAAATAAAAGTTATTTAGCACTTTGTAGTTTTTTTTGGAAGTCGGTTGTTTTTTTTTTTACTTTTTTCATCAAAAGTCGAAAACTAAACGACCTAAT
This sequence comes from Gortyna flavago, assembly GCA_963669345.1. Classification (NCBI taxonomy): domain Eukaryota; kingdom Metazoa; phylum Arthropoda; class Insecta; order Lepidoptera; family Noctuidae; genus Gortyna; species Gortyna flavago. Next base: position 18,051,189 of record OY770125.1, read on the forward strand.
AAAATAGAAAAAAGTGTTTGAGAATGTGCAAACTGCGCTCTTTCATATGATACCCCACAGGCCCTAATAGCCCCACTTCGAATTTTTCAGACCAAGGGGTATGAAAAATTCAGACTGTTGCAAAAAAAAAAAAATCTTTCTTATTTCCAAAATAGTTGGGCAAACGTCATCTAAAACTATTCTAAATTTCAAGTTGATAGTATTAGCAGTTCTTGAGATATCCAGCTGTGATAGACAGACAAACTGAGTCGCACCATAAGGGTTCCTTTTTACTATTTTGGTGCGGAACCCTAAAAACCAGCTGTTTCATAGGAAAGTGAAATACATACGCGGTCAAAATGTATGCAACAGCTAATTTATTTTATGTGACAGGCTCAACAAGACGACCTGACGGCGTTGGGTCGGCTCGCCTTAGCGATAGCTTGCCGCACCATCCACTGCGACAACCTCGCCGCCTCCATGGAGCTCGTCGCACGAACATACTCCGCCGACCTAAAGAACCTTATACTGTATGACCAAATCGTTCAAATCTAGCCTTACGTGCAAAACTTTCCTCGATTGATCATGATTTAGGGAGATTATTTCACATTTGATTGTATCCTAAACTCTTTTTTGTTCAGCCAACAATTACCAACAAACTCAGACGGTCATACTAAATTGTATAACAGAAAAATTGCGAAATAATCTCGAACAGTTTTCCTTGAATCTTGATCTAAAAATTATTTTCTTCTTTGTCTTGCTTAATTATTTTCATTAATGAGGCCCACTTACACGATATTTCTCTAATATATCATTTAGCACAAACATAATTTTTATCATTTTACAAAGGCTCGTATTACAGAACCTCACCCGAAACTCGAGCATTAAGTACTTAAAACTAGTTTAAATTAATTTTATTGGTTGAAGCAGGTTTTGAGTAATAAGATAATATTGTAATTTATTTAGGCACACTAAGTTTTTGTAGTACATGAGGGACTTACAAAGTATGCATTATTAATCACACGGATCGTTGTGTGAAGCGCTGCTCTCCTACCTAACTCTCAGTAATCTGTATTTAGGAGAGACAGTTTCAACTCCCTATATAAGTATCACAGTAATCATGTTTTTATGCTTTTGGAGCTTACAATATAAAACACTGTTTTTGGTTTTTGAGATGTTGAGATTGCAAAGGTAATTTAAAATCGTGAGAAACAGCGTAGGGCCGAGTATACTGCTCTGCGACAACGAAACAAATCGGGAGCTCGTCACTAAAATGGTCACCAATTTTCACCATTTCCAATCTATCTGTCAGATAAGTTTCAAAAAGATCAAACTGCAGTCCTCTGACGTCTGTTATCTTTAGTTTGAGTAAAAGTGTAGAGATGAACTTGGACACGTGTCGAAGGCCTTACTGAGATCAAGTAAGCACCTTCTTGCGACTGTTAATAATTCCTTATTATGAAATTCGATACTTCTTGAACAGCATTACCAGTTGACTTGTTACCAATCCAATCCGCAACACCATTTGAACACTATTGGTACTGGTCAAAAATGGTATTTGCTTGCTAAGAAGACCAGTATCTTTATGTGCTAATGACCGTTAATTACTCAGTTCTTTGTATATGAAGGTTCACTTCGCACAGTCACACAGTTTACGGAAAGTTTTAAAAGGTTTTTATGGATAACTCGAGTAATAGTTTCAGTACTGGTATAGTTAATGCACTGTTTTGTAGGTATTGATGTTGATCACATGATGTGAATTTTATTTTTAGAATAAATATCCGGTGGACTCAATAACAAGGCCGATAGCGAGAACGTGAGGGGGAGGTAGTCAATGTATTGCTTGAGTCTTGAGTGAGGTGCTGTAATACGGGTCCTGGTGTTTACCCTTTATAATGGTAGTGGTAACTCTTTTGCCTCCATAACTTATATAATTTGTCTCATGACTTCTCTTCCAATTTTAGTCGAATGAACTAAGTGAAATGTCGTAAGCGAGCCTTAAAATTAATTCGATAGCAGAGGAAAGTTTAAAAATATATATTTAATGACATCACGCATTCTTCAATAATTTATTTTGTTGACTACTATCGGATAGACCAGTTACTTAAGTCTTGTTGGGTGTTATGAAAAAGGAAAATGTTACAGCAACCATGTTGTTGCCCCCTTGTTAACTTAAACCCATCAAGACCTATTTAACTTCCAATACATTTGCTTATAATTTGGGCAACAGTCCCTGAAGAACAACCCCCCACCCGCTTTAACTTGTCTTGTTTTCGTATGAGGCAAAAAAAAAGGTTATTATCATTTGACATTGGCAGGTTAATATCAGAAACCTGAACAGTCACCGTGTCGGACTACAATCGCCCTGAAGTCTGCCGAAACTGGTTTCGTAGCTTTAGTAGCTTACTTAGTAAAGCGACTCGAGCCCATGCTGAAGAACAACAACTAGTACTCTCATTTCAAAGACCTTAGAATTCAAATAGTGCACAAAACACTCTAAGGGCCCGTTCACACGTACCAAAACCACACCACATCGCAGCGACAATATGTGGGCTAGCAATGGTTACATGTGAATAATGTTGCTGCAACTTCTTGCAGTTGCATTGTCGCTAGTAGCTGCGATGTGGTTACGTTGTGGTTAGTGGTCGGACAAATCATAGAGGCTGCGTTGTGACTGCGTCATGGTCGGTATCACCGACACGATTGATATTGACAGCAAAATGTGGTCCGAGTGAATAAACGATTTTTTTATACAAATCAGCGCCCGACCACATTTTGTCGTTGTGATGTGGTTATGGTATTTGTGACCGGGCCCTTATGAGTCTGTGCTTGGTAACCTATCAAATTTAATACGTCTAATACTGAATGGATGTAGATCATTACATAGTTGTCCGCTAGTCGTCGGTGTTGAATACTTTATTTATGAATTTGATAGGTACTGCTTCAACTTTCGTTGTTTCAACCTCATATATGACCCGTATGCGTGCCCTCTAAGTGACATCATAACTGTGCAAACTATGACTGCAACACTTGAGATTGTTGTTTCTGTATTATGTTAAATTCTATTTAGGTATTTATTATCGTCGTCGACCGCTCGCCGCTCCGTCACTGATCTCATGCCGATGATTGGTGCAAGGTTTTACACACAGGTAAATTTATACGTTCCATATTAATGTAAGTTTTACATTTTCTCTGTGAAAGTAAGATTTCCTACGCACAGGTTACTACTCTTGATTAATGCATTTTTATGTTGTTACTGTAGTCGTTGATTCACATGTACTTAGACTCAGTTAAATATAAGTGTTAATGAGCATGTACTTGCCTTTATTCATGTCGTATTTAGTCACGAATCGTTTGACATATTTTATGTTGCAACCTGTGTTATTTATGGTAGTAGTTAGCCGAATTTGTGTCGTTATTGTTAGTAAAGTCCTGTCTTCTCCACCATCGAAGGATGAGATATTGCGGGCGGGATAACTTGTGGTAAAACTAAACATGTGTTGTACACGTAAGTTAAGGCATTGACTGCCAACGCGGTCACCGGTGACCGCGAACAATAGATTTTCTATTGTGTCTGTTGCCTGGCAGTCAACGTGTTAAAGAAGGAAGAAAATTTATTTAGTTATTAAAAGGCAGTGGAATAATACTAATGTGATTATAGGTGGAGGCCTTGGAGCGACGTGCGGATGTTTTTGAGGACCAACTGGCTCGCGAGATTGACAATGGAAGACTGCTACGCATACTCATCAAGTTAGGAGTTGTTAACGAGAGGCCTGAGTGAGTGACAGTCAGTTTAGTCTGGCGCACTGGACTGAGCTATAAACTGCCTATGTTCAAGAAAACAACAGGAATGTTCATAATAGTACCCCGCAAAAATATCCCCTTTTAGACAAACTTAGGACTAAGCGGTTTTCTACCTAACTTGGACCTTATCAACTACTTCGATAGTTTCATCACCCTTCAATGTACAGCTAAATTTCTATACCTTTGTCGCTTCCGCGCTTCCGCACTACCACTGCTCTCAAAACTGAGAAGGAAAACTTCGTGAGGGAAGATGACATGTGACATCCACCAATCCGCCCTGGGCTCGCGTGGTGGACGACCCACTCTCTCTCACAGAGAGGAGCCTGTGTCCCAGCAGTGAGAAAATTATGGGCTGATTATGCTTGTTATTCTTATCGTCTAGGCAGAGTAACAATAACGTTGTAGTTTTAGAACACCTTACTAAGGGACTAGCTGCATTTCATCGTGTGCATCAAATCAAGCACAAGAAACGATCACTGTGATCTGCGGCGATGACCTAACTAACTGCATTTGACCTATTGTGATTTTTAAATTGCACGTTATTGTATGTCACACTGCGACCGATTAGCGGTTACGAACTATCTTCTGTGACTATATACTAGTAAAACTAAAAGCATTAACTTACTAAAAACGGACGGACTGACAAAAATAATAACGATAACGGCATCCCATCGCTGGGAATAGGACTCTTTTCTTACAATGTTTGAAGCTGATTGGTGTTTTTAGACCAAATCCGGGTTTCCTCACCCTGATTCCCTCCTGATTGATGCCTTTCCTTTTATGTCCGTGGGTTTTAATAAATTGTCTGAATTATGTTCCAGTAGGTTTGCATATTGATTGATCAATAATGAAACTGAAACATTCTCTTGTATGTCATTATTCTCTTGCCCTTGTCCCAATTTATTTAGGGAAAAAATGAGAGTAAAATTATACATTCCCGACTATTTTTAGGTTAAATCTAGACGCATCTTGGTCGGAGACTGGAGACAGGTACATGCTGAAGCTGTTCCGGGACTACTTGTTCCACTCGGTGTCTGATGATGGAAGACCTTGGCTCGACCAGGCACATTTGGCACACTGCCTCAACCAACTCGACGGTGGCACTACTGCTAAGGTATGATGATGAGTTATGTACTTATAAACCTATAACATAATATATAACGTGTGCGAAAAATGTTAAAATGCCGAGAAGAAGCCGGAAGTCACTTGTTTTCCCCTTTTTTTTTTTTTGTACTGGACCATACCTAGGAACCTTCTGGTACTCACTATGGAGTTACTGACGGGCGTAGTTGTTTGTTTTTACTAAAACATGTTTTAAATGTTTCAGTTATTTAATTATATATACTTTATTGTACACCCCATAAATACATCGTCGTGGGTCTAAAAAATTCAGGAAAAATTTCAGGTGCATTAGAATCATTGTACTGAATATAATTATGGTAACAAGTTGTGCGTCTACCACCCTGTATTTTCAGTAAGCAGTCCACAGAGAGTTGGACTGTTGAGCGAGATTTCCTAAGTCCAATCCGTTTCATCTCGACGTAAACAACCTGGTAAAAACATAACCCTATTTTTGCTGTTGCGCAGTCGGGTAAAAAGAGGTCCTTGTAGGATAGGACTTCTGGATTATAGCATTTCAAACATGAACCAATTCGCCATGCAGCCATGCATCGTTCCTGCAAGCAGGGGCGTATCTATAGAAAATGGCACCTTGGGCACGCATCACAGTTACGCCCCTTCATAATTATTACAATATGAAAAATCAGATACACTAAATAAAACTATCATATTATGCTCACAAAACATTAAATATTTATTTTCTTTTTTATAACGAAAGTAAGTCCGTAATACCTTTACATTTACAACTGCACCTTCCTGGCCCTCTGCGAAGCAAACATGTCGATGATTTTTTCGAAATTAAAATTATTCGTCACTTTTAGCTGTAAACAGAGCAAAGCTAGATCGCATATTATATCCTTTCTTGACCCATTGTAGCCCTCAAACACGAAAGTATTAATTTCAACTTACTAAAAGATCGCTCACAACTTCCGATGAGTTACTGCAATTGTAAGCAGAATTTGTGACTGATTAGGATCACGAAGTAAGTATAAGAGTATGAAATGGTTTATTGTAGTGTATTTTGTTTTTAAAATTAAATAATTTGCGATTTTGCGCCCCCCTTCGATAGGCGCCCGGGGCTCGTGCTCTACTTGCCACACCCTAGTTATAATGCCTCTGCCTGCAAGGCAACTGAAAGTACTTCCATAAAATGTTACTACTACAAAATATTGTCTGTCTTAGTGTGCTTACACACGTGTGACGTTATCGACGCCTGCAGTTGCCTCTGCCGTTGACGGGTGTCGCTCGTGTCTATAAGCACTTATTTGTTCACCGAAGCTAGTTCGATAAGATTTCCTTTTTGCTTCATTCGGATTATTGTCAGCCGCGCAATTTATTGCGCTTAACACAGATTCCATCCCGCAATCGTGTTGTTATGTTATTCTTAGATATTTATTCAATTGACGGAACATGTTATAGTAAACGTCTTTATGCTTTCGTTTGGATTACTGCACAGTAACCGGCTTCCAGATTTAGAATCAGTTGTGTTTGTCTCTGGCACTCATGCCTGTGTGACCATTCCCTTTGTATAGCTTGATATTGTGTAAATTTGTGGCAACTATATATATTTATTTATTGGAGAACCAACAGCTATAACAGAAGGATAACAATAGTCTATGAGACATAAAGCCAATTACAGGTTCTCACGGGTAAAAACAGAAAATATAGTAGAAATCTTAGGATCACTAATAATATGGTCACCAATCAGTTACAAACCATACAGCTAATGCGCAGTCGTCCCGTCGGATTTATATTGTACTTAAATATTTAAAAAAATATATCATAACTGAAATAAAACTTCTGTCTGAAAAGGGAGAGGTTTGAGATCTTTGCATATTTATTGAGTCTTGTATTTATCCTCCTTCTTGATTCCTTGTTTAAAAATGTAAGTACCCTTTACTAAAAATGATAGCATCTGTACCGTTGATTAAAATTATCATCTAAAGACCCTCTTCATCTTATTCTACTGTATATCTCACTGTTGTGAACACTTACTTCCTTCAGGTGGAGCTGATGTCTCGCGACGAACAAAGCGTGCTGGTTGTATCCTACGCCGAACTGAAGCATTGCCTTGAGCAGGCGTTCGATGAGGTCATGCAGGCGGCCGCTGCCGCCGGGCCCTAGCCACTGACTGCGACGCTAAACGGCTACACATTGCAATAAATCAAGTAATAATGTCCCATTGGCTGCCTTCGTGGATTTGGTCAGTATGGTTGTTCTTAACATGCTGCCACTAAGCGTATAACGTTTACTTTGAATTGAGAAAAAACGTATTCAATAAGGACTCTTTTTAGTCTGTCGCATGTCAAAAATATCAGTCTTATGCGTTACATGTACATTTTTGACGATGTTAGTAGTCCGGTAAATTACTTATAAATGTTAATACAATTGTAATGTGAAGCCGCCGTGTCGGTTCGTGTTCAATTCTGTCATCCGCGAATAAAATATTGTTGTAGGTGCATCGCGATTTTTGTGCTGGTTTCGTACAACTTTATATATTTTGATGGCAGTAATTGAACTAAAAGTGGCGATATCAAATTGTTACTTTTCCCCTATTGGGGCACAACACATCAGTGGGATTACCAAAAATAGCAAACTCTTAGTGAACAAGGCGCCTGTCGCCCTTTCCTTCCTTCACAGCTCTCTCGTCTAGTTTAGTATGACACGACAGAGCATTCAGAGTAACATTGCTTTTCAAGAACGATTCCTAACTCTGGGTTGTAACGCGATCTCATTTTGGAAGCGGTCTCGACCCCTAGAACGCTTCTCAATAACTGCGCCACGTAACAAATGATTCGATATTTTTACACATTTTGTGGATTATGATTATCTAAAAATAATTTATCCATAACATGAATATCGAAATCACTTAAGCTTTGATTTCCTAGAAATGCGTTTCCGTCATATTATAACGGCCGTCATGAAAATCTGTCGTTTACAGCAGTATTTGACATTAAGTTAAACCCCACCCAGATTTAAATCGCTAGATTTGCTCTCGCCGTACTCAGTCACGCGAATGTGTCCATACTGAGAAGAGTAATCTCACACATTATATAGCGTTTCTATGACAATCAAGTCAAGTCAATGCGTCATTGTGTGTCAAAGCTGAGGTGTCAAACGAAATGGAAACGCGACTATGTTTTGACGCGATAGGGTGAATCTAACGATTTAAATTTCGCCGCTGTCACCATTGTTGTAACAGCCGTCACTGCGGCCGTTAAATGCGACCACCGCTCTTCTAGGAAACCGTAGCTTTAGAAGCGTTTTTTTTTATAAGCTGACCTAAGGAATTACAATGTAATTTCCATAACTACTATCACGCCCAATTAAAACTTTGTGTCTGAATATAGTTTTGTATAAGGCCTTATCGATGTACCGTTACGATCAGCCGCCTGAACAAACGCCACAAACATTCCAAACTAACAACAACAAATGGTGAGAGCTATCAAACGACTGTTTTTATTAAATTCTGAATTGAGCAGTGGGTACTGTGCGAGGCGGCGCGGCGGGCTCTCTGCCGTGTCGCTTTTTAATGTTTCGAGAAACAGCAATACACGCGTGCTTCTAGTAATTAAACATAGATTTGTCTTTGTAGCGGTGATTTTTGTTTTGGTGAGTATATTGTTCTATTCAGCCAGAACAGAGAAGGTTAATGTTAAAAGCATGCCGCCCTGATGTGTTAATTATCTGAAAGCACGTGCGTACACGTTGTTAGTATAGTTACTGTTACGTCACGTAGATCTGAATTTGTATGTGTTGAGGGCGGGGCGGTGCGACGGCCGGGTCTGTTAATGTTAGCAAGGTCAGAAAGATCGCAATAATAAATCTATGGCAATAAATACCCTTTTATATGGCCGCGGACGACGCGCAGTGTCCGCCCTACCCTCATGTATATCACGTCGTTGCAGTTTTATTCTACATAACATTTTCTTGCCAGCGACCATTTCTCATTACCGTGTTCAGTAATATCACGACTCTACGGGCATTATCGAACACGTTGTTTGTTTTATTGTTGTACTCCGCAGACAGACATTGCATCAGTCTAATCGAATTTATGTAAGTAAATCATTTCTATCGATCAAATGGTTAAATTATTTAAAATTTATTCAGCGCTAATTATATAGATGTTAAGGCAGGGTAAACGAACCGAGCTTTGGCTAAGTTTTAACGTTTAAAATTATGTTGCTAAGCACTGCAATTAAGTACATCACGCTCAATTCGTCCATCCTATTATTGTGATCCACCCATAAAGTTAATAATGTATATAAAATACGTATTTTTGGAATGATGTACTATTTGTCTGCGGAATCCTAGACTCCCATCCATGTTAAATCAGGGTAAGCTTTTTATTATTTTACTACTCAACTTTATTAAAGAATGTTACTCCATTCTTAAGATCCTCTTTTTATCTTGATTTTAATTGAAGAATGAATACAATTGATTGTGCAGTTTTAGGCAATTTGCATGTCAGTATCAGGTTATATTTTTTTTTTTTTCTAAAATTATGGTTTTAATTCTGAATTAAAATGCAATGTACACATGGCTACACATCAAGCTATACATAACTAGTATAAGCTGACTTCTGATTGTACGACAAACTTATACAATGCGAGGTCAACTCAAACTGGAAATGCATAGCTTGATGTGTAGCCGTGTGTACATAAATAACAACTTATATCTAATTAATTAATAAAATTGCAATCGGTTATTAAATTACCTAAACCTAGCTGCCTAGGTGTTATGTTCTGATATTTATTCATACAATTGTGTCCCGTAGAAATCCAATAGTTGAATTCGCAAATTCCGATCTATGTAGAGATGAACACTGGAGAATAAAAATATTTTGAGATAACTATAAGTGTATATTTTTTTCTAACAAATAAAATGTTTAAATTACTGTGTGGTTTTTTTTATCCTATTTTCTTTATCTAAGATTATGCAATTAATTATTATTTCAGAGTAATTAAAAGCATGCCAAACTAGAGAGTCAAATCGTATCCTCACTTTCGCACCTCTCTTGAGACCTCGTTAAGTAATAAAGTAGCCTCAGCTGATCTATTCTGCAGTGATATCTCACCGTGAAAACTTAGGTGAAGTGATGCTACGAATTGACACTATTGCCTATTCACTACTTTTATCTGTTCTGTGATTCACTACACCTAAGTTTTCACGGTGAGATATTGTCAGAATAGCACTACAGGCAGCGCTTAAACTCACGCCGATTTGTGCATTGAACTTTCGGACCTTCTCTCGAATCCAAGACATGCACTGGTACTCAGTAACCTACTGCGCAAGTACGGACATTCAATACCTCAACCTTTATTTTGGAGGGGAATCATGATCCAGTGCATCAGAAAGAAACCGGTCAAGAGCAAGTCGGACTCACAAACGCCCACCACCTTGTGGCGCCCTCATCGTTTAATTGGTTCCGTGGTTATTTCTTTTATTTTAGAATGAAAATGCAGAAAATAGACGGATAATAGTGGCCACCATTTTCCGTTTTAAGGATTATAATAAAACTAAACAATGTTAAACTACCGTTTGTAATAATATTAACGTATATTATGATTTGGATCACAACTTAACGTGCTTATTCTATACAATAACCAAACAAACGATGAGGGCGCCACTAGGTGGTCGGCGCCCCCTTAACACTGCGCGCTGCGGTGCAGAATATTGCAGTTTCAGGTCAGCGCCATCTCTTGACCGACCGACCGACTGAAAAAGTGTGATTCTATCACTTAAAATAATTTCAGATTTTTTTACTTCGGAGATCAGGGGGGGACGCACTGACCTGTAGAGGTCAGTGGGGGGACGGTATTGTTTTTATCACTTGTCGAAAACTATGCGACCTGAAAAAAAAGTTTTTTTTTTGAGAATTTGCAAACTGCACTCTTTCATAGTCTTTTATTTTGCTTTTAGCCTACATATTATTTAGTCATTGCTTTTAGCCAATCTTTTAGCTCACTGACCTCTAATAAACAGTACTTGTTTAATACAGGATATATTTTATTGTACTCTGTGAATACAGGTCAGTGTGTTAGCTGATTAAAATGATAGCATATGTGTTACCACTTTTTAACGAAATTTTAATAGTGATGTGACAAAAGAATCGATTCACATTCAATTCAAAATTGATCAATGTCCAATTGATGTTATAAAAGAGGATAGTAATTTTTTAGTCAGGTCAGTAGCTTGTTTTTCAGGCCGTGACGAGCCTCTGAAAGCAAGTTGGTAAAAACATATTTACAAAATTAACAAACTAAGTATTACAACTTAAAAACTCACTTAAATAGGCTTTTCTCAAAGACTAGAACGTTAAGTCCAGGTCTAGTTCTTAGTCTAGGGTACCTACCAGTATGCACTATAATTACGGCTAAAAAGCCCACTTAATAGAAGATTAGTATAGTTTGAACGATATTTGTGCAAATTCACTATTCGAGCACAATTTTGATGCGAACTTGTACACACGGCTACACATCAAGCTATACATAACCAGTATAAGCTGACGTCTAATTGTACGACAAAACTATACAATGCGAGGTCAACTCAAACTGGAAATGCATAGCTTGATGTGTAGCCGTGTGTACTATTAATAACTATCATAATATGAATGAAACTACAACGTATATTTTTATCCAGGGGGCAGAGTAGGCGACTGTCTAGGGGCCCCGCATCGGCTAAGGGAAACGAAATGTGAAATTACTGACTAATTGATGATAAAATTCTTGATTGGTTCGTGGTTGATTGGTTGGCAACTATCTGGGATTTTAGAATTACTCGCGGAGTACGATTCATTCCTTAGTTCGCATTTAGCTAAATATGGTAAAGTTAGGCTAAGAAGACAATCATATTTCTCTTCAAAGATTTGCGAGGAACTTATTGCTATATTGGAAAGTACATACATTTAAGTGTGTATTACCAACATCATATGGATCAAGGTCTGAAGTAAAGTTTCTTTTTTTTTATTACTTAATGTTTTATTTGATAATGAAATTATTCAAAGTCAAAGTCAAAACGTTTATTGCGAACGGAAACGTTTATTGAAGCCAAATATTTCTCAATAAGCGTCGTTTCGATACCAGACTATCAGGAGGCCTACCATGATCTATTTAAAAACGATACAAAAGCAAGACATTTCAGTTTAGGTTCTTAAACTGCATCGTTCACAGTCGTACCATGACGTCCAATACGCTCAGCGGAATTTGGATCGTTGAAAGTGAATGAGCTTTAAGAGCTAGTGGTAGGTATCCAGATGGCACGTCCTAAATTGAATCGTTAAACTGACGTCATGGTACGAATTAGCGGAACAGTTCAGTTTAGGTCCTAAAGTGGATCGCGTTAAGAGCTCGTGGTAGGTATGCAGTTGACTTTAGTGCTGAGATACGTTACGTCAAATGGAGAAGTAGCAGAACGTTTTCTTACATTTATTCCTATAGTAAGTCACAAAGGGGAAGAACTGGTCGCTACAATTTTATTTTTTTAAATCAAAATAACATTTGAAAATAAAAAAATATTTGATTGTTTAGGGTTAAATCAAAATTGATTAATTGCGTTACATTCGCATCACTAGTAGAGATAGTGTAGCAACATAATCTATCGAACACACTTCAGAAGTGTAATTTTACTGCAGCAAATTAAAAGTACAGACAGTACAGTATAGAACTCTGACCAATAAAAGCTGTCTAAGAAAAAAGGCGGGGATTTAAAAAAAATCTGGAGCTGTTAACCCTGGCTATGCACTGCTTAAACGGAGTTGATACTATTTACTATTCAAGAAATATTGTTGTATCAGTATTTCATATTTATACATGGTCTATATAGGGTCGATATCTAAACATGATAAAATAAAAATACATTCTTTTTTGGGGGTCAACGACCACTGGGAGTGTTGTTACTCGAAGTATGGGTTAAGAAAATCTGATTTATTTTGTTTTATCGTGTTTAGATTTCGTTACTTCGTGAAGTTTACACAACAAAAACTGATTTTTAAATTGATGTTTCAAGTGACTACAGCTGCGGTCGATGACCCCACAAAAAGTCCTCAAATTAATTTCTTTCTTGTTTGATCGTGTTATGTCGATAACCATCACGTCTGCAGAATTTCGCTAGCTAATTTAATTTTACCTCGTATAATAACTATAGTCCGACTTTTAATTAGCTGCAGTAAAGTGACACTTCTTTCTGTAATTTCGTTATAAAATATTGCCTCATTACTCTATATGATTAAAACGCAATGAAACATCGTTTTATTTTAGATATTCGAAATTTACTAATTTTGATTTAACCGTTAACAATCAAAAATATTCTTTGTATTGATCGGATAAAAATATATGTTGTAGTTTCAAATCAGCGTAAATACATAGTTTACTAAAGATAATTTTGTTTAAATTTTTACTCTAAAACTCCTACTTGGTCTAAGAAGTCATTTATTTTAAAAATATTAAAGTTTTCATTGGGAATAAAGTTAACTATCGATTATTTGCAAAACACCAAAAACCTCAAAAATAAGAATATTTAAAAGATATATTTGCGATTATAATTATTAATGGTTTTTATAAATCCAATCCATCACTGATGTGATGACAAAACAATAATTAGTTATTGCTCAATGTTTTTGTTGTAAACTTTTAATCCTGTATTTCATTATAAATATCATCTTATAATAATATGATAGCCCTTTTATAAAATCAATTTAACATGGACCGATTTTAAACTGAATGTTACTTGAATGATTGATTATTTTGTCATCACTATTTAAATTTCGCACAAGCTGTCTTTAGTGTATTTTACTGCAGCCACTTCCTTCCAGTCTATCAGAAAGTACTCTGTCATCTGTGGTCGTTCCGTCCGTCATAAACTATTAAATTTTTCTCTATGGTCCTACATCGATCAGTCATTCACTCTCAGTCTGTTTCACAGAGTACCACAGAGTACTTTTTGATAGACTGTGTTGGAATGTAACCAAATGTAACTCATTTAATAGTCCACAGAGTACTTCCCTATTAAATATTTTCCTCTATGAGAGTACTTTTTGACTTTAGTCTGTGCTGGTCTGCTCTATTAAAAAGTACTCTGTGCTGGTCTGGCTTTCACATCTGTACGAATGGGACGAAATGTGAAATAAACAAAATAGCGCATAGTGTGTGTGTGATACACGGCCACACGGGTTTATTTTATTTTAAACACTTGAGAATACTTACTATCTCATACATAGGTGTATCCGTTAAGTATATTACCCCATGTAGTTGGTGGCGCTGCCAGTTTCGTTACACCCGGTGACAGCGGCAGTGCCATGAATTCGGTTTGCTATAATGGGGGGGCCCACGATAGACTCATACACGAGGCAGACCAGCTTATATCACACATTGAACGTGGCTCCACTGTCCTTAAGTTTTATCCAAGAAAACGGCCTGAGCGTCGTTCCCTCTCCGTAAGAAGAGAAACCCATCAAGTAATCTGGAGTAGGACAGGCGTTTCGCAGAAGAATGCATACGAAGCAGCTCTGGACATAAGAGACATAAAGGAAGTGAGGGTCGGTAAGGCATCCAAACACTTCGAGCGTTGGCCTGAAGAGGTGAAGAGGCTGGACCACTCCAAATGTTTCACCATCTACTATGGAGCTGAATTCAAACTGCGCGTAGCTTCACTTGCAGGTAACAGTTTGTAAACATGTCTAATTATACCAAGCTCACCAAATTGTCACATACATTGCTGGTTGGTTGTGAGAATTTCATAGAACTTCCAATGCCAAGTTATTGTTATGATTGGTGCATAAACACAATTCTATTTAGCAATGTGTATGTACATGTTCTTGAAGTTGAGTCATTGTGCAAAATTAACCTTTTGTAGCCCAAACGGATAAGGACTGTGAAACCTGGGTAAAGGGAATCAGGTTTCTTATAGAAGAGGCCCTTAATGCATCATATCCTTTACAAATAGAAAGATGGCTGCGAAAAGAGTTCTACGCCATAGAAAATGCAAACGAGAAGTAAGTTGAAATCTTGTTTATTTTATAAAATTTTATTAAAATATTCCTAACCTTCAGTAGGCGAAAACTTCCATTGACAGTGAATATTGAATAATAAAATATATCCTTTTTTCTGTTGGCATTTGATATAACTTACCAATTCCATGTTTTAAATTATTTTCTAGCTCAACGCTTGTTGATAAGGAAACAATCTTATTACTAATAACTGATTCATAAAGCTTTCTAACACAATGTTCTTAACACAACTAAAAAGGTTTATGATTTTGTCTACGGCAAATAAAAAAGAAGAATTAAACAACTCAGGTTAAATAAAATTGTGGTAATTGAATTTTACTTTGTTAGTACATACATATAAATATGGCAACTTTCTGTTGCCATAGTTTTACTAGCATCATTAGGGTTGCATATCATAATTTCAGTATCTCATGTTGGTGTCTCAAATCTGGGTTTATCTATTTGGCAAGTAAAGCCTTAAATTCATAGCCAACAAAATTTAAACATGCATATTTTATGTGAAATCTTATAAGAAGACTGCTGCAGTTTGTATTAAATGTTTTGTAATTTTTCTTAAAAAGGGCTAAGCTTCATAATAGCTGGGTGGCGAACTGTGGCCTTTAAAATGTTGTGATGATAAAAAATTTGACAGCAATGGGTAAGCCTGTAGAATTGAGACTTTTGTCACTGTAATGTAAAGAACAGTGCCGTATGTCCAGCAGTGCAGCGCATAGTATTGCTAGTTTCCTTTTGTTTTGAGCATTCAGCAGTGTGTAATGTTGGCAAGTAGACACATTACAGATAACAGAAACTGATTGTGTGTATTTTAAACTGCAACTATTTTAAGGTAATGTGATGCTCAGCTAGGACACTCCATTTACCTGTCGTAAAATTATTTGTTGAAGCATGCATTTTGTAACAACATGAAAACAACTTCAAGATGGGAACTACTATTTTATTTTTCAGTTTTTTGCCTCTCTTGGTTTTTATTTTCCAACTGACTATAATGCTTGGTTTCTGAGGTATTCCAAGCCAGAGTTAATCTATCTTGTAATAATATTGGTTTCATCCAACCAGATCATATATATCTTGACATGTTGCATTTCTTAACATTATTTGATGAATTTTGTAATAAATAACTTTTCATACTGACATCTTAGGACTTTAGAAAGCAAGTCAAGGTAGTTATAGATTCGTATTGTCATTGTGAAACATTGTTTTTTCCATAAAACATTTAAATTTGGTTGGATAAAAACAAGCATGTAGTTCTACTACAACATGTTTGGATCAACCATTTTTCAGATAATCTATGGGGTACTGTTTTAAATGTTAGAACAAAATACCTTGTGATATACGGTACTGCAATTAAATGAAAGAAAATTTTGAACTCGTATTTAATTACATTTTATAAACAAGAATATTACAAATCAGAGGATTATATCCAAGATAAGAAAGCTCAGAAACATGCTAGTCCTACTCCATAGCTGATTGCTAATTTATAATTTTTACCTTATCTTTCTGGGGTTACTTTAAAACGCACATGAATCAAGGAAAATCATCTACTTATATAATATTTAACAAATATATATACGAGTATGAGCACCATGTATCCAATACATAATTAATTTACTGTCATTGCTTTATTTTTAATTCTTTTAACTTAAAATTCTTCTAACTACTTTTTACCTATAATTGTCATATAATTAATGTATAAAAATATTGTAAAACATTTTAAAAGAGTAATGGTGGAGTTTCTTGCCCATTCTTCTCCATCTGAAGCTACCTTTTGGAACAACAACTAGCAACTAGAATCAATTCTAATTTTTTTTTGGAAATTTTTACATTCGAAAGTGCTTTTTATATGCCTATTTCAAATAAATGATGTGAATTTGGATCTAAATTAAATTTGAGTTCTTTGTTAAGAAGTTTGGGGAAGCATTCCTGTATTCAGCTTTGTTTCTGGGATTTCAAAGCATGTGCAATGCCTCTGGTATTGCAGATATCCATGGGTGGGCCTTCACCAGCTTGTTCGCCAGTCAATAAGAAAAAAAGTACACAGATTATTATTTAATAGTTATTCATCATCTTTTACCACATTGACATAAATATGAATGTTCACTCACACTACATGTAGAAGTATCTTTGAGTAATACCCATATATATGTTTTAACTGTTCAGTGTTCTTTCTCAATAGAACAATCACACTAAAAAGGTTTTGTTGCTCTAGTATCACTTTGAAGGAAGTGAAGGGGTTTCTGCCGAAGATAAACTGCAAGATATCAACGAACAAGCTGAGAGATTTGTTTCAAGAAGTGGACACTGACAAGCGAGGAGAAATAGGCTTTGATGACTTCTCTTGTCTGTACCAGAAACTAATCTTTGATGAAAATGTAAGCCACCATTTTTTTATTCAGTCGACCTCGTTGCACTGCTGGGCGATTCATTTCAATGCTTTGTGCAGAATGTCCACGACATCTTCGACAAGTACTCTCTGTACTGCAAGAACGGATCAACTATCACACTTCGGGAGTTCCAAAGCTTCCTGCGTGTGGAACAACATGACAGGCTGGGGGATGACGAGGCCGTCGCCTCGCAGTTCATCAGGGATTACCTGCACGATCCACAGAGGGATACTTATGAGCCATATTTTACCTTGCACGAGGTACGAATTTTATTATTTTAAATAACCTTTACTTTGTATTTTTCAATGATTTTAAGGTAGTGTTTGCTTGCTGAGTAAGAGAATCCGAGAAATGCCTCTCCGAAGTGACCATAGTCCCATTTTTATGAGGGGTTGCGCATTAGATCCGAACTCTATCCGACAGAATTTAGACATTCAACATTCCCAATTTCGATTGAAGTCGGATCTTTAATTCGGATTCGGATCGGATGTAGTGCGAAGCCGCTCTAAAGCTGATATCAGACGATGTTAATTTTTTGTTTTATTCCACGTTCACGCGACACTGATAAAATTACATACAAATGAACGTTTATACTTCTCTTGCAGTTCGTCGAAATGTTGTTCTCAAAACAAAATACTATCTGGGATAGTAAAAATGACACCGTGACCCAGGACATGACTAGACCATTGTCCCATTACTGGATATCGTCTTCGCATAATACGTAAGTACCTACCTTTCAAATTACTCTCCACTATTTTCAATTCTTATACCTACAAATACAACACCTACGGAATTACTTTTAGGTATCTAACTGGCGATCAGTTCTCGAGCGAGTCCTCTCTGGAAGCTTACGTTCGCTGCCTGAGGGCAGGCTGTCGTTGCATTGAGCTCGACTGCTGGGACGGTCCGGATGGGTCTCCTTTTATCTACCACGGCCATACACTGACCACCAAAATTAAATTCATGGATGTTTTGCGCACAATAAAAGAGCATGCTTTCGTTACCTCTGACTATCCTCTGATACTCTCTATTGAGGATAACTGCACATTACCGCAACAACGCCGCATGGCGACCGCTTTCCAAGAAGTTTTCGGAGAGATGCTGCTGGTTCAGCCATTTGATAAAACCGAAACATGTTTACCGTCGCCTGAAAATCTGCGCAGAAAAATCATACTGAAACACAAGAAACTACCAGATGGAGTTGACGATAGTTCATTCGCAGTTTTACAAGAAGAAGGGAAGGATCTTGATTTACGTACGTCTATCAAAAACGGGATTCTATTACTTGAGGATCCTGTAGATAAGGATTGGAATCCCCACGCCTTTGTGCTGACGGAGAGTAAACTGTATTACACGGAGCACTACAACTCGCAGACGGAGGCAGACGCGGAGAGCGATGGGGAGGCCGAAGCTGAGGTGCCTGTGGTGCCACAGGATGAGTTGCACTTCGGCGAGTGTTGGTTCCACGGCAAGCTCGCGGGGAACCGGCAGGAAGCCGAAGAGCTTCTAAAGAATCATGCACATCTCGGTGACGGTACTTTTCTTGTACGAGAAAGCGTCACCTTTGTGGGCGATTACTGTTTGTCTTTTTGGAGGCAGGGAAAGGTGAACCACTGCCGCATCAAGTTAAAGCAAGAGAGAGGCGTC
The DNA here is from genome assembly GCA_963669345.1 of Gortyna flavago. Classification (NCBI taxonomy): domain Eukaryota; kingdom Metazoa; phylum Arthropoda; class Insecta; order Lepidoptera; family Noctuidae; genus Gortyna; species Gortyna flavago. Next base: position 18,070,125 of record OY770125.1, read on the forward strand.
TTCAAATATTATCTAATTGACACCGTATGCTTTGATAGTCTTTATAGCCTGATTACACATTATAGGCAGCATCCATTGCGGAGTCAGGTGAGGGAACTTTGAATAAACTACTTTTCAATGTTTATTAGATCATCTGAATCTTAATACATTTTACGTTATTATTAAGATACTTTATACAATCCAGTTATAACAAAGCATTTTTTTATTAGGAATTTCTGATAACTCTGAGAGAACCGGTACCCCAGCCGAACAAACATGAGGACAAGGAGTGGTTCCACCCCTTCTGCACTCGCGTTCAGGCCGAAGAGTTGCTGCGTAAAGCCAACACCGACGGAGCCTTCTTGGTGCGACCCAGCGACAAAGATCACTCTTCATTTGCTATAAGTTTCAGGTAATATGAACCTTCTTTGTACACGACGACGAAAGAATTATATTTGGTTGGCACATAGAGATGAAACTGACAAAACTATCCTTCCGTGTTTGTGTCTGTCAACATATTTGAATCAACTTCCATGTTGGAGAAAAAACAGCCAGGGTGAAGTGGGAGGTGGCTGGCTACGTCGCCCGTATCACAGGAACAGGTAGGCCAAGATTGTCACGCACTGGATGCCTGTGGGAAGGCATCGCCGTCGAAGTCAACCGTGGCGAAAGTGGTGTGACGATCTGGACATGTTCGAGCGGCACATGGCCAGAGATATGATAGAGATTTGAAAGGAGAAAGGGGAGACATACCCAGCCATACGACTCGCACATTGTATGTAACTGTGTATTTTTCTGTGAATGTAGCATGACTGCGTAACAAAATTAACCTGTTTCGGCGATTACAGCTATACATCATGTATTTTTGAAGCTACTAAACTTACTATAAAATCCTTTCCTGATTTCTAAGGCCGCTTAGGACGTTGTAGGCCATTCAAAAGGTTAGAAGTACAAAGGCGTTGCGAATCACACGGATGGTACATAGAACGAACTATCGGCTTGGCTCTTTACAATCACTTTAATCAAATATTTTGCGTTCGGGCCCCCTCGGCGGCTATCAAGTAGCTAGAACAAATAGGAAAATTGATATGATTGAATTGAAAAATGCGTTTAAATTGCTGTTATCTAGTGCATCTATCATGTTATTTATTTGATTATCTTGGCCATCGTAGACGTAGCTGCATACTTGCATCTGTTGCTACCGAGGGGGCTCGCGTATTTGTGCAAGTTACGCGCTTTCTGACAAGTAATGGGCAAGTCCACGATTAATTTAGCTAGAAAATTTAGAGTGAATTTTTACGATTTTATTTTCGCTGCACGAACCGAAGTAGACAGTTTCTTTCGGCAGTTGTTTCAATAAAAACCGTTGTGTGATTTAATGTATAGAAGCACTACTTTCTTTATATTTTAGTAAACTTAAAAACTCATAGAAAAAAAAAACAAACTCGAAGTTTACAAAAAAAAAAAAATTGTTATTGACTGGGCTATGACGAGTTTTGCGATGTTATTCCAATTCCATAAATAACCGGAGTATGATGATTCTCGACATGGTAACTGTTCTCGTTGCATATTGTACCTACTGGTCTAAAGGTCACCGAAAATTACCGTAATATTGCATCGTTCGTAATAATAATAACATGTCGTTTTAAAGAATGTTCTTTTTAAACATAATAGGTCATTATTGTGCTAGCTCTGCTCATTAATATCGTTATTTTAGTGTAACTATTATGTTCTTCAAGCGAAATCTTATCTTAATATATATAAATTACGTGTCACGATGTTTGTCCGCGATGGACTCCTAAACTACTTAACCGATTTTAATCAAATTTGTACACCGTGTGCAGTTTGATCCAACTTGAAAGACAAGATAGAAAAAAAAAATGACAAAAACGTTAGCCACAGCAACGCGTGGGCGGGTCAGCTAGTTTCATATAAATTTCTTTTGAGTAATGAAATCTTTCTTAATTCTGATGGCCGCTGTCTAATGTTCCATCAAATAATATTACAGGACAGAGAGGGAGATCAAGCATTGTCGAATCAAGCTCGAAGGCAGACTGTACACGATCGGCACAGTTCGTTTCGAGAGCCTGGTGGAGCTGGTCAGCTACTACGAGAAGAATCCCTTGTACAAGAAGGTCAAACTGTGGTTCCCCATCAGCGAAGACATTGTGAGGCGTATCATTGCTGTATGTATTCCCTTGGAAAAGTCTTTATTGTTATTTGGCCTTGAGAAGGGCCGTTAGTCATGGCTCTGAAGCAAGACTGCCAAACCAATTTTGAAGGTTGGACATAATTTAGACTGTGTGCTAGCTGGCGGGCTATCTGGTAAATAAAACTTGTATAGTTATAGTAAATACCTAGGTATTAAATTAATCAAAACTTTTAGATACTTCTTCAAAAAAATCCTGATACCTTTGAAGAGGTTTTTATGCAAACAACTTATTAATATTTTGCGACAAATCTGAGGTTTATAATAAAATCAAGTCTGAAAATGTGCTATTGAAGAAAAATATTGAAAATAATAATAATTATTGTATTATTAGGTATTTCATGACTTTTATTATATATTCAGGAGCCGGATGACAACTCAGTGTATGGGACTCCTGGTTACATGGACCCTACGGCCTTCACTTCCAAGGTACGATGCTTACATAATTAGAAAACTGTACTTGGGAGACTTGTGACTTGTAATTTAACTACCACTCATACTGCTCACCCCTTTCCTTAGCAGAAACTGTAGAGGACGTCAATCAACGATCCCATTAATCCCTTTTACTAATTTTGTAATATCTACATGGCATAATCATAATATTTTTTACAACTAAGTATTTACTGTCTGTTCGTCTGAACTGATTTTGGCAAATGAGATACTTAACAGTCATCCAAAATTTATGGAATATCAATGGACAGGGCAACAAAAAAATGGTCTACACAATATTTTGTTACTTAGTCCGTTATTGTATTTATTTAATAATTTATGCACACACAAATTTATAAACAGACAAGAAGAAAGGAACAGAAAAATACGTACAAAGGTGACGCTTATTTTGGTGGTGCTTTATTTTGGAAACCATTTTATTTAGGGCTGATTTTACTAAAGATATTATGTTTCCTAAACTTTGTTGAGCAGTGTTTAATAAACTTAACGCTTAATTTAATGAGATTGACCTAATAAACAGGTTGATTGACTTACGTAATTAACAGGGAACTTTTCATTACTAATTATAATATCGCATCATAATGTAGAACAGCACTGAACTAAGGGCAAAGTACCTAAACTGCATTCGCGACTTATTTGCCAAAAATTGAAACAAATTATATGTGTTTATGGAAAAATTACTTTAATTCCTGCACAATAAAGTGCAGTTTACGCTACAACTTCAAACATTTTTATAACTTTTCAATAGTGCTAGTCACTCTGAAATCAACTTAAAAACCATTGAAATAAAGTTTATATTTGTTTAACTTGAAATAACAAACATCAACTTGAAACAAATTTGAATAGACTTTAGGTTACTTTTTTGATTAAATTGTAAATCACGCTTTAATACCCAAAGGAGTAGCTAATGTAATGTAAATGTAATGTTAGACATGGTTAATGTTCAGATACGTAAAGATAGTTCGTGTCTGAACATCTCACTATATCGATCCCTGCCTTCTCTTTAATATATTGAATGCCTTGAGATTTAATGTTTTAATCTCCCGCTTGCGATATATTTGTATTTCTATGTAACTATTAAAAGACAAAAGAATCTTGTTCTTATTGAGAAATAGTAATTGCTAGGAAAGGATTATGTTGAACCCGAGGCAATGTGCAGTTCTAAATCTTAGACAATAGACAGACATCTTAAAAAAATAGAGCATACTATTTGCATAATTCAATCGTAATGACTCTCCCTATCATTTTGGTTAAATTCGTCAGTATCCATTGCGTATTTTTTTTTGTCAAGCTGACAAATGCAAACTTATGAAGCAAAATATTTTGTTGTTTTGTCAAAATGAAAGGGACTGTCAGTTCGACTATCTTTCAACTTTTCCTGCAACATTAAATCTTTTTCTAATCTTAACATATTACGGTAGATATTTAAATAATGTATAACATTTACATTGACAACATTTTGTACTTGTGTTTGGCGAACTGCGCTGTAATTGCGTAACACACAAAGAATGGCAATGCGGATGGCAATGCCATCCTTTTTGACAGTTACCTTATTTACGTTGTCTGGCAGACAAATCTTACAATTATAGAAGCAATTAATCATGAATTTACTTCACAATGTTTCGCAGTTTGATAGAAAGTGTGTTACGCATTTGGGATGCTGGATGCTTCTTTATCACTTCCAGTTTTTTTATATTTATTAAAATAAATGTTTCTTAAAGAAAACTTCTGGCTTTTTGTGTGATGCTTTATAATACTCTGCATGTCAATAAAACTATAAGTTGTTTTCCTTCTTGGTGTTTACTCTGTGCTTGATTTTTCCTTACATAGATTCAGGAGATGGGAAGAATTGTGGATCGGTGAACAGGTTATTAACCCGTGCGTGTTCGTTTTTAGTTGATCTGTAGTTAATAATTATGTAATTATTATTATTTATATGAAACATCTGTTGGCGCGCCTTTTTTTTTTTTTTTAGGATGGGAAATCATCAAATGACCCCTCCCGCTCTGGGTGGAGCGGAAGGGAGTGTCAGACTCTTACTGACTAAAACCCATCCGTGTTCCTTCCTTAGCCCTTTGTATTCCGGGGCAGCGGTAACCCTTTCGGACAATCCCGCTGCCCACAATCCCGCTGCCCTGTTGGCGCGCCTTGGGGTTAAGACCGACTCGTATGCTATGACGGCAAACGTCATAACGCTCTCTTAACCTACGGTTTCCTGGAAGAGCGTTTCCGTCACATGTATATAGCACATGTATATGTGTATGTATGTGTGTAGCAGTGCCCCGCGGTTTCACCGGCATAAGTTTCGATCCCGTAGGAATAATGGGATAAAAAGTATCCTATGTGTTAATCCTTATTATAAAGTACTACCTGCGCTCCGCGGTTTCACCCGCGTAAGTTTCGATTTAAGGGTATGAAAAATAGATAGTAGCCGATTCTCAGACCTACTGAATATGCATATAAAATTTCATAAAAATCGGTCAAGTCATTTCGGAGGAGTATGGTAACTAACATTGTGACACGAGAATTTTATATATTAGACTAGCTTCCGCCCGCGGCTTCGCCCGCGAGGTATGTCGATAAAAACTATCCTATGTCCTTCCCCGGGATGCAATCTATCTAACTGCCAAATTTTATCGAAATCCGTTCAGTGGTTTAGGCGTGAAAAGGTAACATACAGACAGAGTTACTTTCGAATTTATAATATTAGTATATATGTGCAAAATTTCATCCAAATCCGTGCTTTTACATGAAAGAGTAACCATCCATCCATCCGTCCTCACAAACTTTCGCGTTTATTACATTAGTAGGACATCGTCAAGAAAATCGGCATTTTCACCAGTTTCTGACAACAAGGTGTCAAAAAAGGTCTGTTTTTGGACATGACGGCCGCATGTGGCAGTCATTGCTCTTGTAGGAAACCATAGCTGCATGCCGTCATGGTGCGTCGCCGCCGCCCCTCTTTTCCATGTTTGAAATCTGCTTGTTTATGATCTACATTTATGTTTTAGTAGAAGTTTAGAAGCACATTACTTACATAATTTTGAACAAATATTATTATGCACTTACTTAGTTGTTGTTTGTTAGACATTTTTGTTCTTCTGTTTGCTATTGGGAAACTTCTCTTTTGGTTGGTTGGTAGCATTTAAGCATTTTGATTAGATCTTATTGATGATCCTGGAGAGTGTTTTTTTTAAATCGATGCCTCTAATAAAGACAAAACTTGTAATTCAAATTTTATGATCTCGGCAGGTGACTGTAAAGGCACTGTATGACTACCGGGCGCGGCAGGATGACGAGCTTTCGTTCTGCAAACAAGCCATTATCACAAACGTGGACAAGCCCGACGAAGGATGGTGGCGTGGTGACTACGGCGGCAAGAAACACCACTGGTTCCCAGCTAACTACGTTCAAGAAATTGAGGTTCCTCACATATCTGACGTCCCTGTTAGTATGCCTGTTTTTTTTTTTTTTACTACTGTCTCAACTGGAAACGATGATGCTCGCTTGCGTAGAAGTAACTTATTTACTAGCGAATTGACAAGTCCAAGGTTCTAGCCATTGGGGAAAAACTGGCAGAGAGTTCTACTCCTTATATGTACGCACAATGAACGTGCTTTTAAAACTTTATGTGCAATGCTGTACCGCTGTACGTCTGGTCGTCCGATAACGGAAAGAGCTTGAAGGAAATGAACTGCAATTCCATTGCACACTTTCTGGAATGTATCCGATAAAACACTAATTGGATAAACTAGTAAGTCTGCAGCGGTCGAAGCTCTCCACCAGTACCTCAACATTTGCCTTGCCTTTCCCATCTATGTACTGTATATATTTTTTTTTTATGCTTGGAATAATGATTGAAAATAACACACTGTTTCTTGTCACAGGGCCTCGAGAACGAATCCGCAGCTTTAGGCTCATTGCAGAAGGGCTGTATTGATGTGTTGGGCGCTGTGGTCGAACTCGTGGTTGGAGAGGAGGGCGGCGCGGCCCGCTGGCTCGTGCGCATACAGAGCCCCACCATGTGCCAGACCTTCGATATGGCCGCGCCCACACGCGAGATCGCACTTGAATGGCTCTCCGCCATCAAAGAAGCAGCCTACAGCGCCAGCGCCCGCTCCTTGCAACACAGAAAAATGGAACGCACATGGAGAATCGCCAAAGAGATGTCCGACTTAATAGTCTACTGCCGCTCCGTCACCTTCAACCAAGAACGAATCAGGAGCAAGGGCTTCATATACAACGAGATGTCCTCCTTCCCCGAAACTAAAGCCGAAAGGCTGATGTGCCAACAAGAGACTCCCTTCTTCATGAAGTACCACACTAAGCAACTGAGTCGAATTTACCCAAAAGGGCAGAGGATCGATTCGTCCAACTACAACCCGGTTCCTTTCTGGAACGCCGGCTCGCAGATGGTTGCCCTTAACTACCAAACTCCGGATAAACCAATGCAGATTAACGTGGGGAAGTTCAAGGAAAATGGCGGGTGCGGTTACGTGTTGAAACCCGAGTATATGTTCGACGAGGCATACAATCCATATGTTAAGAAGAGCGTCGAGAAGAAAGTGAAGCCGATGATAGTGATGCTGCGATTGATCGGGGCCCGGCACCTCATCAAGATGGGCCGCGGGACCACCAGTCCGTCGGTGGAAGTCGAGATTATTGGAGCAGATTATGACAGTGGCACTAAGCTCGTCACTAAGACTGTTGGTGAGTTCCAAAATGATTTCTTATTTCCTTCTTTCAAATGTACTTAACCATTTGTTAACAAATTTTAAAACAATTTTGTAAATGTTTCAGCTGACAATGGACTAAATCCGGTCTGGAATGACATTTGCGAATTTGAGCTAGCGTGCCCAGACCTGGCTCTCATCCGCTTCCTGGTCCAAGATGAAGATATGTTCGGAGACAGGAACTTCATCGGCCAAGCCGTGTTCCCTGTCACTTGCCTGCGCTCCGGCTACAGAAGCGTGCCACTGACTAACGCGTTCTCTGAAGAACTAGAGCTGTCATCGCTGATGGTTCATATATCCTTCATAAACAGCAAATAGATCAACTAGTAAAAACTACTAACCTAACCAAAAACTGCATGAGGAAGACGAATTAGAGAAACAAAATCAAATTTTTATTTCTACTATCTACATTATATTTAAAAATCAAATTTTTATTATATCTAACATTATTATACACATGCTCGAATGATGAATGATCTGTTACACCTATACATGTGTATATAGCAGTCAAGGTTTAGAAGACCTTGCTTATGTCGTCAAAAACTTATGGTAAATAAATTCGACATGTCAACGTGTTAGGGGGGAAGCATATATTATATAGGCAGCTACTAACCCCTTGATAAATATGAAGAAAATTGGTGTGATATGACGGTGCTTGAAGATACGGGACTGGGTGGAAGTTATTCGGAAGGAGTTAACATTATATTACTTATAAACATTATAAATGTTACATTGAGAAGTCATGTTTTTTATTGCATGATTTAGTTTAATTCCAATGATCAATAATTATATAATTCTTGTACTGCGTAAAAAGTTCAAGTCCGTAACTTGTTTAGTATTGTAAAGTGAATGCATACATGACCCTTATAATAAGTCATTTGATCCTGATATTAAGCGTAACCATACAAAAATTGTACTAATATCGGACTTAAAGCCCAAACACATTTCGGCTACTCTCAATTTCCCAATTCATACACAAATGTGAGTGCTTGTTGAACAAGCAGCCTTTCGATTCCTAGGGTCATGTGCATGCCATGGCATGTATTCAAGGAGACTAAAGAATGCATAATATGAGCTTACTAAGACTGATATTCTAGTAAGTAAATTGGAAACTATTATAAACTATGAGAATGGTAGGCAACAAAATATACAGAAGATTAATTAAATGAAATGACAGATTTTAGTACATTAAATTCCCAAAATTGGAATTAAAAGGATGAATGTTAACGATATTTTTTTTAATGTCCAGAGATTAAGTCGATGTTCGTCGCAACTTCGTAAGTAAACATCGATTCCTTCTCTAGATCAACATACATTTTTGACATTATATTAATCACGTTTATAGCAATTTTTAACTTTTTATCGATGTATTAGCATAATTTCTGGTACAGGTTAATCACCTGCTGTTATAACATATTACTCTACGTAAGTTTTTTTATAGTATTTAAGAGTTTAAAGTAGTTATCGAAAGGCTATAAACCGCAGAATTCGCAGAATTTTATGACAATTTATTTTTATTATATTGGTGTAATTATCCTATTATGGAAAGATTCCAAATTTTGTAACAGTTTGTAACGGGAGTGTTATATAAAAAAAAATCTTGTTTAAAAATATATAAATATAATTGTCTAATCGGGATCAGGGTATTACCTGTCGGTGATTAGATCTCGAGGAACATAATCCATCCTCACAATAAGTGTAGCAAATAAGAAAACAAATGCAGTGAGGTTCAGTGTGGCCCACAGATATAGATAGACCTAGATAACCCAAGTATCACGATCTGTATGAAAACCAAGCGTGCCATTTTTTTACTACCTACTATGACGTCACAAGCATTTAGTGATGGGAAAATCAAATCCTGGGCCTATCCCGCCAGCGCTCACGCTCACCCAGTCAGCAGTACTCAGGACTGAGTGGCGAAAGTGGTGGTTTACGATTTTTGTACGTAACCTGGGCACGCGAAGTAGTTGCTCTTGCGTTATCCAAGTGTATCAATATCTGTGGTGTGACCAAAATGTCTCGGCAGTTCGTTGGGTTAGTTATATTCAGGTTGGCAAAATTCAATATCAATAATAATTTATGTATGTACATTTTCGTACATAGAGGGGAGGAAAAAAAATCTGTATCGCACTGGGAAACGTACCCAAGAAAAGTATTGCCACAACGTAACACAGCGCTGCAGTTTTCAAGTGTCTACCTGGCCGGCCCGCTGGCACCCCTGGGTACGGAACCCTAAAAATGTGAGACAATTCAAATTTCCCGTAATTCTTGGATTAGTCAATAAATAGTCAAAGAAATAATAATTCAACCATGAATCGGTTATCAGTACACACTCACGTTACAGGCTTATTTATAATATGTATATATTATTATTATAAATTTAAGTTTATGTAGAATCGTAGAAGGTAGCTTTCTGTGGTTTCTGCCTTTTTCCATGAGAAAAGGCGTTAGTTTATGTATGTAGAATAATCTCATCAATAATAATCTAAATAAAAATTACCGACTAATTAATAGGATTAAACATTTATTTTGCATTTATTTAAGTTTATGCTTGCGATATAATTATATACTTATTTTATGCATTTACACAATTTTTTGACATAACATCATCCCGAAGGAGGATATGCAGAGGTGAATGATACAACCTCATTTCGCCAGTTATGTTCAAGTCCATAAACGTAACAGCCCCGAGGTATTTATAGTTTAATGAAATCATATAATTTGTATATTTATTTTATAATGAGTTAATAATATGATTAAGGAAAATTATGATTAATTCAGTGCTATATTTATTAGTCTGTTGTTTTTTACATATCAATCAATAAACATATAAAAATCTTTTTAAAATCTTGATGTCCTGTGGATTCCTGTGCTAATGTAACAAAAGGAAATTCAAAATATCTTATTTTTTTATTACTTTTGTTGACTTATTTTTATCATAACCTGTTGTAATATTATTATGCAGACTACATATTCTAATCCATTATAATAACTTATAACGGGCATTTGTATGTATCGAGTACTACGATCGTAACATGAAAAATATGTGGTTACACGATAAGACAAATTATTTATTATTAAGCGCGGTCAAAATAGACATGGGCAGTTTCAAAGTTCCTTAGCTAACAGTTTCAAGATGCGAATCTTTGTATTAATTGACTAATTACTGCCACTATGTACCTACTGTTCACAGTTATTTTGCCTCTGACAGCAGCAACCTTAATATGGCGAGAATACAGATCACAATGATTTTGAAAGACTTGTCAGTGAAGCAACCTTATAAGAATGAGAATAGAGATCACTGTGATTTTGATAGTAATGCAAAATCAGAGGTGTCCAAGGATATTTAACCTAAATACTCTAAGGTCAGTAGCATGGCAAACTGCTCGAGGCGCGAGGCGATTCGTGTACGGTAATTAACTACTAACTGTTCGAGCTGCCCTTGTATGACCACCCTTAGGCTTTCCGTTTAGTGTTTTTTTTTTTTGCATTGTTCAAAGATTTAGTGGAAATATTAAATAAATTTTAAATATTTGGAAATCTTTTATTTGCACACTTACTATAGTTTGATCGAAACCGCTGTACCGCGCCTTAGGAATGCGCGGCGAGGCGGGGTGTGGTTTACCGTGAATGTTGACGGCGCACGGCGGGCGGACTGAACTGACAGCAGCAGCGGAGCTGCCCGCACTGCCTTCCGACCGTCTCGCCGACTTATGGCACGGTACAGCAGTCCCGGTCAAAATTTAATTTTCTAAATTATCGGTCCTCTGCAGTCTGCGCAGATGTTTAGGGTTTTGTTTAAATTGTTAAGTTTAATAATGAGAATAAAAACTGCCACTTGCTCAATTCAGATGTCACTACTATCCAGCGTCTAAGAATTTCACAGCTAGCGGTCACTATCCATAATTTTTTTGTAAACAAGTGACTTATTTTACGCAGACTTAGGCCAGAATTACTCTGTATGGAATTGCACTGACCTGTATTATACAATAGAGGTCAGTGATGGAATTGTCATAAGATAATTTTTTCAGTAGTTTCAGAAAATGCTCTGCTCTTGGTGTGCGCTGATGCTAAATCGGTACGCGACTGATATCAGCGTCTCAGCGACCGAACCGACGCGCGACGTCGGCGTAAAGCTACAGCATATAAAAGTACTCTGTGGCGTAAACCCTGGCGTCGACTACAGCAGAAACGCATCGATTCGAAGCGAATCAAGTCGAGCCGCATTTATTCCTTGTGCGTCCATCTCAGACGAAACAAATCAAATTGTTCATTCATCGCAACAAAGTATCTTCAATACAATCACAATTCAGTACAATCTTCATCAAAGTAGGTCGTTTTTGTGTCATCGACAGCAACAGCAGCAGCACAACAAATATGTATTATAATGATATATAATAAATAAATATATTCACACTTCAATAATAATATAATAAAACATAACATAGTGGCATTCATAATTCTTTCAAATTCTTTAAATCAAATTCAAATCCAACGCTGGTCATCGTGATAATGTGGATCTTCATGATTATACAAGTGATATTAATAGTTCTTCAGTCGTTTTTAAACAAAGATTTTTATGAGTTTTTAAACGATACATAATTATATAAAAAATAAGTATCTCTAAGTAGTCTGTGGTTGGCGCGCATCCGCTTCCCCGCGTCGACTGAGGCGCGCGCGACGCAGTTTCATAGTAAATAATTATATAGGAGGCGACTTTCTGCGATTCGATTCGACTCGGCTCGGAGAGCCTAGTGGACGCGAGCCTTAAAATAATACTGCTACACCCACTGACCTCTATTAAACACTCTTGTATAATACAGGTCAGTGGCTACACCCTAAGTAACATACATAATAATAATCTACAAAATAATGGCGAATTAGTGACGGGTGCTCCCATGTATGACAAGCTTTCACTTTTTAATTTATTATCTCTTTCGGTTTGTCGAGTCTGTGGGTGGGTTAAGGGATAGTGCATAGTTCACTCGTTCACTCCACAGAGTACATTTTGTTCACTCACGCGAAGCTATTTACTTACCTTCCCGTACCACTGATGAGGTTTTTTAATTTCTGATACTGGAATTTTGTATTTCTTCTAAGTACAACATGTATTACTAGTTTTTATTCGAATTTTACTATAGTTAATATAACAATAGGTGTCCCCTGTAAGCAATTGTATAATAAAAATGTCATATGTTTCTGAAACACTTCAATGGCCGTATTGTCCCGAGTGTCAATAATAAGTGTTTTGCTTTTCCGAAACTGTAGATTGATATGTTTCTATCAAGGAATGTGATAATGAATAGTTTTCAATGGCGCAAATGGTTTCTTTTTTTGATTTTCACTGTGTACCGGAGGTTAGACACCGTCGATGGTGAGTGCTTTTCATCACTTGTCCATTTGCATACGATTCTCTAATACATAAACACAAATACAATCGGTTTACGTATTTCTGGTGTATTGTACTGTATTGGCTTAGTTGAGCTCATCACTTTGATAGAATAACATATTGCTGTAAAAACCATTGAAATACGCCAGACATTGTGCTACAAGAATGAAGTTTTTTGTTGAAATTATTTGAAGTGAATGGAACTTTGTGTTGTATGTGTTTAAATAATTAGTGTCCCTGTGAGAAAGGGTTCAGAGCCAGACACTTAGAAAACTCAGTTTTGGGGTCAAACTGTTTAAATAAAAATATGGATTTATTTCACCCTTCATTTGCCTAGCCTTTTCCCAACTATGTTGGGGTCAGCTTCCAGTCTAATCGGATGCGGCTGAATACCGGTATTTTATATGGAGCGACTGCATATCTGACCTCCACAACCCAGTTACCAGACTTTTAGACTTTTGACTACCGATAATGACTTTCCTAGATCTACTAATGACAGCCGGGACCAACGGCTTAACGTGCTTTCCGAGGCACGGAGGGGTCTCGGTATGTAAAGATGGTCACCCATCCACAGACCAACCGCGGCAAGCGTAGCTTAACCTGATCGATCGGCCTGTGCGGCTGTTATTATTTAGCCACAAGCCCCTCATACTCTACTAATCATGGTTTTACAAGAAACAGGTGTAGATTTATTATTGTAATGACAACAATGAAAATTATTGTGATTAGTTGGTCATAAAATACACTTGTTTGTTACAAAGTATTTAATACTCAAACAGAAACCAAGTAACACTTCTGTACCTTTTCATGCAGATTTTTCTATTCTCTCTGTAATTACGGACTTTAAATTCCCCTTTGTTTGGGCATTAAAGAATTGATATAAACATCACTGCTGTGTATTGTCATCTTGCTTGATGTCTCAATTCCTACTCTAACTTATTATGTTGAATATAGGTTTGAAATGTTACTGCAACAGTGAGAGATGTCCTAACTCAACATGTGAAACGGATGGTTACTGTTTCGCCTCCACGAGCCTGGAGAATAAAGTGCAGAAGTTTACATACCAGTGAGTATATTTATGAATGTTGATTGAAATTTACTTCAATAATATTTTCAAAATTATTCAAAATTAAGATTACTTATACTTTTCTAAATTTATACAAAATTATTGTGAAAGGCATTTTATTTTTCTCATCATTGGTCTGAAAAGGTTTGTATTTTCGTTCCCTCCAACTCCTCAAATATAATGTTGGCTGACAATTACATTAATAAAACAATTGGCAAACTCAAATCAACACAAACCTGTTGTTATGCTGTGGCTCACAGGTATAATTTTAACCTATTTCTATCAAATGATTGACCTGTGTAGTGCGGTGGTCTTAAGGTGTATGAACTTGAACGTTGCATTTCCTCCTGAAAACCCAGTAAAATGCAAACAATCTACAATGTATTGCTGTAAAACCGATTTCTGCAATTCTGATGTGATTACACAAGAAAAATTGTCCAAAGTGCTTCATGCCTCAATTATGGGTAAGCTGTTCTGCGCACTTGCGGGCGTGTCATGTATCTATTTTGATGATGCAGATTTTGAGTTTGTTTGATGTAATATTAGAATCATATAATTGCATTGCCATTTCCTATAAGTTTTGTGTTGAGATGCCAATATTCTAACAATCGCTTTTGAATTAGTGATTTGAATATGTACCTACTAAGCAAAGGGAACGAGCGGCCGCAGGTGCCGACAGAAATAATTAGTATGACTTGAATGATGTGCCATACTCCTTAACCAACTCTATTTTCCGAGTGTGCGTTGTTTGCTTTAACCTACTAAACATAATGTATGGTGGTTCCACTTGCGGCGCAGCTGTATCGAGCTCAAATCACTGATACCCATCGAGCATCCCTTCAGTTGCTCTACGACGAAAACTAAAAATGAATCGGTGGTGATAAAATGTTGTAAGTCACATGACATGTGCAATGGAGGCCTGCGCCTGGAACTGCAACCGAAGCCGCCAGGTAGGAGCGACGTGGAGGTAGTGCCCTCGATGTGCCCCGCTAACTACTGCACTCTAGCTTCCCGCTGCTGACACTCGACGCCCGGCATACCACACGCCAAGCGCCCTGCGTCCATGCTCCTGCGGCGCCGACTGCCTTGGTGTATGGTGCGAGACTGCATGGCTACAGATTTTATTTTTTCTTCGTTTTTTTCTAATAAAACCAAGTTTTTTTTTCGTAGACCGGTTTTGATCACCATTTAGGGTTTATACGTTCTTTTTGTACTAATCTAAGAATTTATGAACGTAGATGTTGGGACCCAGAAAACATATTCCCTCCCGGGGACATGCCTATATGGTGCCGCAAGGACGAAACCCCCAATATATCTTGCTGCGCCACGGACTACTGTAACCGTGATCTATTCGCAGGTACAGTATACATTCGGAATGTGTCGTCGGGGCGCGCTGTCTGGGTAGCTTACATTGTGATGTCCACATCAAATGTATTGTTGAGTCTTACCATGTTACAGTAACGTTCATACGAGGTTATTAATATAATTTGAAATAATATCAGTTGCACGGTTACAGTCGTGCATGCAAATGTATCCAAATATGCTCATAATTCTATTGGCAGTAGGACATTTCCCAATGTCCATATTGTTTCAGTCGCCGCGTGTTTCACTTTTACAAGTTTAAAATCTTGTTTCTGAAATGCTCATCTTGAAACTGAAATGTATCGTTCAAACATTAAATGGGCCATCATTACATATAGCCTTGCATATTATATTAAACAAGGGGTGCCATTGGCCAGAAGGCATGACAGGGTTGCATCGAAGTAGTGCCATTATTATACGACACTGAATGTCTTGATTACAGAAAGTAAAGAGGAATGTGTAGTCATTTTATACAACAGGCGATAACTAAAGCCGTAAGTGATCATAAGCCGGTTTTTTTCCATTTGATTTTAGCATGATATATGATTTTATACTAATAGCATGTCAGTAACCATAATTTTGTTATTATTTACTTTTGCTAACAACATTTAAGCACTTAGTATTTAGTTAACTGACAATTGGCTATGGGGCAAGTAACTAACCGCTGCACGGTATAAATATAATGTAATGAGATGAGTGGAGGCTACTGATGTACACATTACCGTAGAATACTCGTACAAACTTTTGGTTTTCCTTTGTTCACCCATATAATTTTTATGTTTGAACAAATGACTATGTAGATATTAGGCGACTTAAGCACTAATAATAGTCATGGAAGGCAGGAAGCCTTTGATTTTGGTTTATTAAACGATATTCTGTCGAATATTTAGTTACCTGATCAAAACATCAAACAATCTTGTATACTTACCTCATTTTGTGGTAATTTGTGTTATTATGTAAGTCCAATTTGTAAATGTATTATTCTATAAGTATTTACGTATGTGTATTGGTTTCGCTTATTGCATGTGTGTTTTTTTGTGATGTGTTCATTTTCTCTTTACGAATGCTTGCGCCGAATATTAAACGTTTCCAGATTCTGAGAGAATGGCTTGCAGTAAGTATTTTAAATTATTATTACCTACTCTAATATTTATGTTTCGGTCCTTAAACTCCCTCGGGAATAATTTGCAAAAGAATCAGAAACTGAAACGCAAACGCGCTGTATGCAACCGCTGGTTATTTACTATTTATTTATGTCACAGTTTATTTGTATTTACGTACATTTTAGAAACTACCTAGCTTTATGAAGGAAAACACCTATAAGAAACCAGTTGAGCATTTGTATTAATTGGTGATATGTAGGTCAACGTACTACGAATATTTTGTATCACTACTCTCAATTGACCGCCATTAAATGTTGCATATGAACAATAATATCCTTGTCGAAACGTGTGTTGCAATTCTAAGAAGCTACGACCTATCTATTATTAGTATTCAATATTTAACATATTTTTAATTATAATTAAGAACGATAGACGATTCAGCATCATAGGTATAAGATTTTAACATGAGGAGTATATATTAATGCAAGTAGAAAGACCTTCGGGTTTGGGTTGGCATTCCATAAACTATCCAGTTTCATGGTTATTTTCTGTTGTATGCCATTTCATAATATACTGGGTGTACAATTATAATGCTAGTTTTCAATAATTTTAGCATACAAAAGGTAATATTGAAATTTTTATTCAAAATTATTACAACGAATGCTGCATATACATTTCTTTATTTAAAAAAAAAACAATTAGTATTTGCATTTTTTGAGATTTGATTGCTTTACCTAATATTTTGAGTTACTAATTCATAAATTCTGAATAAAGATACGGGCACTACAGCGACAGCATGGAAAGTATTGCCATGGGTGATGGGATTGATGGTTCTCGGTGTATGCGCGGCGATCAGCTTCTGGTGGGCGAAGCGATCGCATGGCCCGAAGAAGAGGGTCCCGTCTCGAACGCCATACCCGGCGGATGATTCCGTCTGTGAGGCCAGGCACCCAATGATGAGAACCACAACCATACGGGACATGATAGAGCTCACTACCTCCGGATCTGGCTCCGGTAAGTTATTCATTTCTTCGTATTTACGTTCACCAGAACCACTTCTAGATAAACAGTCTGATAGCTTAACCAAAATTCATGTTGGTCCCCGGCTCGCGGTACTGAGACCTATACAAATATCCAGTTAGTTCCTATAATCATTTTTAATACATCGTAGTTTATTACTCAGAAAATATGAATGAAGATCGCAAGTATCTTGTTCCAATAGTCACTGTAAATTGAGGAACAGTTTAGTTCAATATTTTAAACGACAATATGGACCGTCGTCGCCCGAATTTCACGTACGCTATTGTATGTAGTCTTCATAATCATTCTGTCACACATGAATGAATTCATAAATGCGTACATCACTAAGTGTCAAAGTGAGCGATTGTTGCCTCGAATCGATCTGCATTGATGCATCAAATGAATTGAACGAGGCAATAAAAAAGATTTTATGTATGTCAAGAGTACAAAGTGCCACACTTTCATGATTTTACAGACAGAATTGTTTGCACGCTATTCTATGTAAAATATTCTTTCGATATGTACAGACCCTTGTAGGTACTCTTTTAAGCTGTTGCGTGGTTATAAATGTAATTTTTCTTTTGTTCGAGGGATACTAAGATCTATTAATAATTGCATGAACTGGGATCTGTCTTTTACTTATCTTTTTGGAACTTCTTGCGCGTAGTGTGACCTAACCTAGCCATAGGTTTAAATACGTAAATATCTACAAATGCTCAAAAAGTGTTCAAATGTTAGAAGCTGTCTCTGGCGCCGGCTTTATAAACTTGAGTTTGCTGCAGAAAGCCTGCATTTATTCCACATTTATTCTTTCAACGATTAGGTCATGGCCCTAAAATTTACATTATGTATTTGCCTGTAGGGTTGCCTCTTCTGGTGCAGCGTTCAATCGCTCGTCAGATCCAGTTGGTGGATATCATCGGCAAAGGTCGCTTCGGAGAAGTATGGCGTGGTCGATGGCGCGGCGAGAATGTCGCCGTCAAAATATTCTCTTCTCGCGAAGAGTCCTCGTGGTTCCGTGAAGCTGAGATATACCAGACCGTGATGTTGCGACACGAAAATATTCTGGGCTTCATTGCTGCTGACAACAAGGGTGAGTCCATATAGCATTCAATTATTATAGTGATCGTGATGGTGATGAAGGCCTCGCCTCTCAAGCACGAGGTAGTGGGTTGAAATCTGGGCAAATATAGATTGTCTTTTTCAATTCAAATGTACTTTCTTAGTATATCTTGGACGTTGACGTGAGAAAAACTAGACTTATCATCTGCTTTATTAATGTAGTAACGCCATGTGGGATCGCTAACGACTAGTTTTTGATAACTCATGGCGACATACATAAAGGCGATATTAATGTCGCGTTATTTTAGTCGTACGAAAAGTATTGAGTCCTTACGATATCTACCTTTAGATTCAAACATATTATAGGTAAAGTTTATAAATATGTCGCCCTACGCTCACAATTGACAAGAACGGTTGCCATGGTAGTGGGCGTGATTCGAAACCCATACAAATACCATGCTTCACTGCTACCGTGCTCACAGGATAATAATATAAATAACGATTGACTAATAGGCTAAACTTAAAAAACGTTCGTCAGTTATATACTCATGATGGTGTTTTAAAGACATAAATTTTAATATTTACATGCATTTTTTCCATTCCGTATCGAACGGTTTTTGTACAATTCAATATGGTACGTTTGAATATAATGCGATGCTTACATTTAATCTAATATATATTAGTCCTGTAGTTATAGAAGAGTTGCTTAAGAATAATCAGCAAACACATCTTGTCAATATCTAAATTCCACTTTGGTTCGTTACTTGTTATCTGATTGATAATGAATTGATGCAGTTCTTATCACAGTCATATACTAGCAATTAGTGTACTAGTGAATAGCAATTAGTGTAAAGCCGGCTCCCAAAGCATAATAGGGATATTGTTTGGTAGGTACATTATAGTATGTCCAACTTAAGGTATAAAGCCCAGCTAAACACGTAAGCAGCGGTGCCGTGCGCGTATAATTCGATATTTTCCTGGAATGAAAACAAAGCAGTATGGTTTAAACATCACTCATGCGTCACAATCTGGTCTATGCTTTAGAGTGATTAATGAATTGCTATTCATTAATTACAGTAATGGCTACGTTGCATGTCGTTGCTATTTTATGCATCAATTGATAGATCTGTAGATCAACGTCTTGCGTCATATACTGCATCTAATACATTGTATAGAAGCAAAGAAACGTCTTTATTTCTAGCATCAGATAGCCACAAGACATACACATTTAAATAACTCTAATAATCTTGGTCGTAGATAACGGCACTTGGACCCAGTTGTGGCTGATCACGGATTACCACGAGAATGGATCACTGTTCGATTTCCTGAGCGCTCGAACCATAGACTCGATCACTCTGGTCAAGATGTCGCTGTCCATCGCTACTGGACTCGCTCACCTGCACATGGACATCGTTGGCACTAAAGGCAAGTACCACATTACTATTATCGTGTCGAAAACGTCAAATAGCGTCATCACAGTTAGTTTTTGTTATCCCAACATTCTCATCATCATCAGCAGCCTATATAGCATCCTGCAACCTGGATTAACACATAGGGTACTTTTCATCCCAATAGTACGTCCCCGTGGGATATCCTCCGACATCCACGCGGGCTAAACCGCGGGCAAAAGCTACTCTCCCATATTCGTATTAAGGTCAATCGATTAATCAGTTCGGCCTAACGCAGCACTTTTGAACTGTCAAGAGGTCGGTCAGTCAGAAAGATGAAGCTAGTTGCCCATTCCCAAGCATATTAGGTACCTATTGAGAAGAACGGGCAAGAAACTCCCATTGCTGAATATTAGATATTTATTACCAAGGGAGCCTAACTTGCGCTTAATTAGTCTCAAATAAAACTGTTTTCATATACACTTGAGGTCCGAGTCATCCATAAACCCGCATATGTGGAGATTTTCTTTGCTACTGCCGACTTGGATTCGTAATCTATTTAGGGATTACAAAGTCGATCACGGTTACGCGTGCCCAGGTGGAAGGCTCTCTGACGGCTCAACTCGCGTGGTCGTCTCTGGTTTCGCTTTTGGTCGCGAGGTTTCGGTATTGGGGCTTTATGGCCCCTTGCCCGAGGCTTTTTGCTCTCGGTCCCCAGAATTGAAGACGAAGAAGAAGGGAGGAGTATTCCAATGACGGCATTGGAATACTCCTCCCTTCTCCCGTGGGAGGGGCGGAAGTGCGTTACTGCGCACCTTGTTGCCGGGGGTTTAGCTCACTCGGCAGTCCGTGGTGTGTCTTTGGGGTGTGGCTTTAGGAGCGCCCGAAGTGCTTCATGACGCCCGTGCGACTAGGCCCCTGCTGGGTGAGATCCTTAGTTCTCTAGGGAAAACCCGGTAAGGGCCGATCCAGCAACGAGGGCGTCGCTTTTGGTTGGTGCTCCTCTACACGACGACTTGAGGTGCGTGTACATCGCTCGTGTGGTTTTTCGGTATTTCTCATCGAGTGTGGAGCAGCGTGAGCCGCGCGCGTGGCGCCTATATTAACTTAGAAAGCATTGCGCGCGGCGGGCTTAGTGTGACGAGTGTAAAGTTCTTTTGTTTGAGTAGGTCGCGTGTAGCTCTGGTAAATGGCTCGATAAAGCTGTCAGGGCGTTTTAGTAGTTCCCCCAAAAATCACGGATGCTAATATAGAACACCGCGTTTTCGAAAAAGTTTGGCTTTTTAGAGCGTCGTCTTTGTCACTGTGCTGTGCTGTGACAACCCGTTTCTAAAGCTCAATGTGTCATATTATCAGCCGGTTACTGTACATAATGTCACGGTTTTCATAATCCACCCCCATGTGGGTAGGCAGAAACTATACAACGTGTTTTTTTTATATCCCATGACTCTAGGAGGTCATTGTACTCATCATTATGAACAACTTTTATTATAGGACCAATACCGAAATCGCGAAAAAAAAAATGGTGTTCCCTACATTTGACGAGTTAAACGAACATAAATGTAGGGAACAGCTGATATTTTTTCCCGATTTCAGGTTTTGGCCCATAGTAAAAGTTGTTCATAATGATGAGTACAATGACTCCCTAGAGTTATGGGATATAAAAAAAACACGTTGTAGAACGATACACCCACGGTCATTCATCTTACGACGGCGGTGTTACAATCCCCTATTTGAAGTGCGAAGAGTACGTAAATGCTTCGTCATTACATTTGGTCAGCTGAGAATGTAGGTTCACACTCGAGGGAACGTTTACCAGCTAACACGATAATGATGATTGATGACCCAAATGCTCAGCGAAGTGGCCGAATTCTGTCTGAACGCCACTCAATTTGAATTGGGCCAGTGGTTTGGGAATATAGATGTTTATTGTTTTTCTCGGCATGCATTTCTTTTAATTTTTAATTGTGACAGTATAAGTGATGACTATGAATGGTTTTAATACATTAAAGACTATAGACACGTGGTAATGTTAGGTATTGCTAACGGACACAAGTGGGAAGAAGTAACCCCAACCTGGTAAAGTGGGGTTACCTCGACGGAACGGCAGCAGGGTGTGGAGCTATGTCGCAAACTATGCTCCACCTTCTATCCTGCCCTCTGTATCCCAAAACTTGCGGTGACCTCTCCTTTGGCACCGACGACGTTGTAGTGGCGAAGTCGAAGTTTTGGGCTCCAACAAGATCTGAGAAAAAGTCGTGCCAGCGACACGAAGAAGAAGAAGAATTCCTAACAATATATTACAGGTCTTGTTTTTTGTTTCAAGAGTTGTTCTTTTATCTTGGCGCCATCACCAGCGTCCATCAGTTCCTGTAACGTGCAGCTGACAGGACACGCAGGACACTATATTATGTGTCCCATCGTTTGTGGAACAGCACCACATTTACATTCCAAGGCGGAGTCGTCTATGAATCTCCACCTGAATAGGTTTTCCTTGCTTCGGCCAACCTAGGTCCGGAGACTGTTTAAAGACTTCCAGGTTACCCAAGGTAACTCATGTTCAGGTGGGAGGTCTTCAGCGGGTGGAACGAACGGTTTAAAGTCCAAAGTTCTTTTATCAATGCTTGATATGTATTGGTACAAAACTCCTCTTAAATCTCAAGATACCTACGCTTTGTGCATGAAATCCCTGCCTAACCAATGAACGCTTAAATTTATATACTCTACCCTTGGCCGATTTGGGAACACAATGTTATATCTGCTACCGAATTTTCTAGGTCGTTAGGATGATAGTGGTGGATTTTTATTTTCTTTCTTTTAAGGCTAATAACTAATTTCTCCAACAGGTAAGCCAGCTATAGCCCACCGTGATCTGAAATCGAAGAATATTCTAGTGAAGAGCAACCTGACCTGCGTGATCGGTGACTTGGGTCTCGCTGTCCGTCACAACGTGGCAAGTGACTCCGTCGATGTACCCACCACCAACAGAGTTGGTACCAAGCGCTACATGGCACCTGAGGTAAGCACAACTTGTGCTTCATCAACATCTAAGCGTCGCTTCCATTTATACTTCAATACCAAATTGTTTCAAAGCTTCTTTGTATCGAGGAGCTTATAAGGCAGACAGCAAAACAAAAAGAAGCTCATAAATTATTAATAGACACAGACGAGTCTGATTCCTAAGGTTTCTGTTTTGTTCGAAGAAGCCAGACTAGGTTATTTTTGCTATGTTTACAGTAAAGTTCGATTTCAATGTCTTTTCAGTCATTTTTAGAAAGCCTTGAAAGCAGTCTAGATTTCTTTTAACATCCGACGTAGTAATAGGGATGTTATAAGTGTGTCGACCATGTCGTTTCGTGTATCTGTGTGTCTGTCTGTGACATCTTAACTCCCAAACCGACTTGGTATGGTCCGGTTTTTTTTTAGAAGGCTGGTTTAATCGCTTTGTTCTTAGCTATGGATCTGACATGTGAAACTACCCACAGTAACTAAGTTGAAAATTATAGGTACTCGACGAGACGATGGACACTCGGCAGTTTGATCCGTACAAGCGTTCAGACGTGTATTCGTTCGGGCTTGTCCTGTGGGAGATGGCCCGGCGCTGTGGAGTGATGCCAGATGAATACCAGCCTCCCTACTACGACTGCGTACCTCCCGACCCTGCGCTCGAAGACATGCGACGGGTCGTCTGCACTGAGAAGCGGAGGCCTAATGTACCGAATAGATGGCATTCAGACCATGTAAGTGATATTTTCAATACTCAACCATTGGTTGTTGTCCACAATGTGAACTTAGGTGGTAACTTAAAATTTTATGTGATCATTACCCCTGTCTGGCACAGCAAAATAGTAGGAAAATATAAAAAAAAGGCATATAGTAGTTAGTTTATTGAACCAATATAGACCCTCATTTTGTATTAATGGCCTGTTTCACCACCGCGAACCTCGTGATTAGTAAGCGTTTGCCTCGTGGCCTGGCAGATAATTTCATACAAATTCTGTTCCTTTTTTAGGGTTCCGTACCTCAAAAGGAAAAACGGAACCCTTTTAAGATCACTTTGTTGTCCGCCTGTCTGTCCGTCTGTCAAGACCCTTTTTCTCAGGAACGCGTGGAGTTATCAAGTTGAACTTAATATCAAATACCTGAGTATTTGGCTGCAATTCCTTGAAGCAGTGAAAAAATCAAACTACTAAGTCAACGCAATCAAAAGATACGGGCGTTTAAGTTCCGTTTATGCCGCATACTTCCCGTCGACCTAGAATCATGAAATTTTTCAAGAGGCGGCAATGTCAGGTAGCACAAGTAAAGAAAAAAACAGAAAACCTACAAATTTGTACGGAACCCTCGATGCGTGAGTCCGACTCGCACTTGACCGGTTTTTTTTACTTATCAGGTGCCCTTAACTGTTGTTGTTGAATTTTAAGCTATTTCGGTTCGTCACAGAAAATTGTACAGGTTTTGAAACAAGCAGCGATTAGTCTGTTGTAACTGAATCCATATAAACACTGTCGCAACATTTATGGAGCCCGATACTTCTTTTAGACATCTTTTGAACTGAGAATATCGAGAAATTAGCTTCCATTGATTCCCCGTGCTTTCAGTGTCGCTTAAGGGGAAATGCGGGTGGTCTTTTATCCATAGAAACGCTCTAGCCTGTTTTCTTTCTGGTTAATGACCATAAAGCAATGATTTTTTTACAGAATAATAAATATTAACTACCTGTGTTTTCCTTTTTGATGATACATTATTTTTTATAAGCACTAGAACCCTCAAAAAATGCTGATTTAAACCGCTATCAACAGAGGCCTAGTGTACAAATTTGACAACTATGAATGATAAAAGAAAAACATAGGTACACACATAGGTACACATTCTTATTCAGTTTGTGAAATATATTTTAGATTAGTCCAAAATTGGAGGAGCAAATAGGCGAGAGCCAAACCTCGAACTCGACTCGACTTAAGTCTCTCCTACCGCATTTCCTCTTAATATAAAATTCTTTCTAAATATACATTAGCTTCAGACATGCGAAATTGTTTTGTTTTTTATTTAGTGTAAAGTCGCCAAATGCCAACCAAATTCCGTACTGGCTCAAATTCAAATCATGACATATGTGAAATATCGATTCGATAACTGATTTTATCTAACACTGTTATCAGTGACTCATTATCATAACGCATATAAGCAAATTATTAAACAACGAAGATGTTTACGTACATATATTCAATAATATGTTATCGGTAACCAGTGAGCTAGTACCTAATGCACTTCTCATCTAAACAACACGTGCCTTACGCCATTAATGTATAATATATACTAAGGCGGATACACACTGGGACATACTTTTATTGTATAGAATGAAGTTCTTAAAACTATACACCACAACTTTCTAGGAAGTGGTGGGGCTGTCTTCGACGTTTCATTTGGATGGTAGGAGCAAAATGGGTTTTTGAGCAACCATCTTCAGGGCGAAAAGTTGATAGCTGAGTAGGTATAGGATAGTACAATATATTTAAAAAGTTTCAGATAGGAGCCCCGTGGTCAGGAGTCCACTTTCAGATTTCAAAAAAGGGCCAAAAATAATGTGATCTTCCGAGGCGTTGATTTTGGCATGATTGAGTGCGGCCTAACCTATCTACATATAATGACTTAAATAGACAAATCTAATGAAGAAATTGTGTGCCTAAATCTGACAACTATGAAAACTCGAATTTGGAGCATTTTTAAAAGGATATTCAGGCCGAATAATAGTTATTCTGTGCAATAGTGTTACATGACCTGACAGTGAATATATAAATAATATCTGGCGGATTGATGGAGCCTTTTGGCAAATAGGAGGAAATTTCATCAAATCAGAATATCACCCAAAAGTGGCCATAATTTTGCATTTATCCCTAAATCAAGGAACCCAATGTCTTGATCGATTACTGTTGGAATTGGAAGGTGACACGTTTGTGAAGATTTCTCAATATTCAGAAGTTTGAAAATACTAAACACTTGAACGAATGATTAAAAGTTAGGTAGCAAAATTAAAACATCGTCGGAGTACACCATAAACAAAGTTGATTATTTCTAAATTTTACTGAAACACTAAGTAAACCAATTATTCCAAAAACATCTTCTTCTTATGAGCTATCTAACGAGCTAGCAATGTTTAAAATATATTGAAAGATGCCTGTCAATTGTTTGATAAAGCTGGCAAAGGTGAAAAGCCATACTTACTAAAATTAACGAAAACATTAAACTAACGATTTGTTTACGTCGTAATACTTTTCTATTCGAGGTTTTATTGTAACTCCTCTGCGCTCGATATCGTTACTGATATCGCCTCCAATTCTCAGTGATAGTTTGTTATGAGAGTTTTTGTTAAATAAGTCCCAACACTTCTGCTTAGGCCGCCAGCTGATAGTTAACTAGATTAAATGAAATCATCAAACAACAATGAACCAACAACAATGATGACAATCAATCGTCGAAATCAATGGCTCTAAAGATCACTTTATTTTCGGCCCTTTTTTAAATCTGAAAGTGGATTCCTGACCACGGGGCTCCTATCTGAAACTTTTTAAATATATTTTCGGTGTTCTGTCCTCATGCCACACCTACTCGGCTATCAACTTTTCGCCCTGAACATGCTTGCTCAGAAACCCTCTGGGCCCCTATCATACACCATTGAACACCAAATAACCAATGGCACATTTGTTAAGTTTGCGTTAATTAGAATGTTTTAATGACTTGACGTTGTCTCGGCGACAGGTGCTGTCCTCCATATCGAAGGTGATGAAGGAGTGCTGGTACCAGAACCCCGCCGCGCGACTCACCGCACTCCGCATCAAGAAGACGCTTGCCAACATCGGCACATCCGACTACATCAAGCTGTAAGTGCGACCGAACAAAGTACATGCCTTATTTCATTGAGTTCTTTCATGTTCAATTTGCCGTCAGATGCCGTTTGAACACCATTCAACAATTATTGCTTGTGAAATCGATTGCTGTTTACTCTCATTCTTGTAATATATAACGTGCTATCTCACTTCACGCTTCAAGGAAGACAAACTACAGGTAGCTTCAACAATCTACTAAGATTTGTATGAATGTCATGTGACCACGTCCAGGTTGTCTTTCTTCGCAATCGATTGTACACATTATGTATTTGTATGTTTATATGATTGTGTAATGTTTAGGGATGTCGAGCTGGATGAAATAAGGGTTTGATATTTGGACTTTTCGTCGTTAGTGAACGGACTAGATTTTCAAGCCACGAGCATGACTCCTGATCCCTACCTCTTAGAATATATTTGTGTAATAATATCTTGAAGGAGCATTTAATTAATATTATCATAATAATATGGATTTGAAGTTGTAGTGATATTTTTTCGTTACCAACTACGTAAGTTTAACTTTTGTTAAGTGTTTCGATTTCATTTATGACGCATAATAAAAATAGAGCAGCACGTTTATTTTTGTAAACTATGTTTTCTGTGATATGAAATTAAATCGCAGCTATTGTTATAAATTTTATTTGTGTTTGTTCATTAATGTAATCATATAGTTATAAGTGCGACTGCCTCTGCCGCGTTGGAACTATGTATATTTAAATACAGTTTGTTGTAACTTATCT
The DNA here is from genome assembly GCA_963669345.1 of Gortyna flavago. Classification (NCBI taxonomy): domain Eukaryota; kingdom Metazoa; phylum Arthropoda; class Insecta; order Lepidoptera; family Noctuidae; genus Gortyna; species Gortyna flavago. The sequence continues at coordinate 18,097,507 of OY770125.1, forward strand.
CTTTCACATAGACTCTATACCAAAACTAAAATTATTATGATCCGATACGCAGCTCGTTGTATGAAACCGTGGTTAGTCTACGAGCCTGAGATGCGCTAGCCAGCCACCAGCCCATATCATGGAGTGGAATTTGCAAGGCCGTAGCTAAGAGGGTCGGAAGGCCATTATTAGCGCCCAGCCAGCGCCACTCATCTCCCGTTAAAGGTCGATTCACACTGACGCAAAGTCGAAGCGACCCTTCTAATTCTTCACCAGCGAGGTCGCACGAATACGCGCGTCTGCTTGCTTTTTTGTGCAACCTGTTGTCTGATGCCTCGATAAGCATGAGATCATGCGAATACGTGCGTTAGTTTCTTTTCTCCTTCATTACATTGTGAAGTCAGGTAAGTTATGCTGGCTATGTAAACTTAAATTGTCGCGTCGATGCGCTTTGACTGTCCCTCGCTTTGAATCGACCCTTAAACTTAACAAACAATTTAAGACTAATGCACAAAAACAGTGATTTACATGTGGTTGTGAATTATAAATCTATTTGTATAAATATTACATTAACAAAAAAAAATGTACTTAAGTATTAAAAATAAATGAATTCTTCAACATTGCTGCCGATATTTTTCTGGCTACGGCCTTGTACACACGTATTCCTAAAACGAGCATTTCTGTAACTTTAACTGTTCAACTAAGATTATGATGTATGTGACACGGTTATGTATAGATTATAAAGCGCGCATCGTCACATCAAATGTCATTTTATATTAACATTTTGTTAGGTTTATCGATACAATTAAGTGATGTGTATGTGTTGTCGACGCTTGACTCGAGTAAGTGATGCCAGAGTGAGTTTTAAAATAATATGAATACATCAGTAAAGCACCTATTTTCATACTTATTCCGAAATTGGAATCCTTGGGCGTTAATATATTTGGAATTTGTATATAATGAGCGGTGTTTACACACTACAACGACCTACTATATGCGTAAGGACTTTGATAAGTAAGCACGTAGATTTCATACTTTTGTGTAACGTTACATAGTAGACTTAACTATTTTATTTATTGTGTTTTATTTAGGATGGTCAACCGCCAGTGAAGGCTCGCGACAAAGTACTTCTAATTTTATGTACAAAGATATGTTTGTTGTTTATAAAAAGAAAATTATCTTTCGGTAAATATTATTGTGCGCACTATATCGCTTATTTGGAGAAACATCGACGTAACTGCTACTTTTTAAAAAGTCTTTTCTTTCCTAACGTAAATACGCTTCCTTATGCTTTGGCATATTTAACTCATTTTGGAAAAAATATATTTACGTCGATGTTTCTCCAAATGAGTGATATGTTAAGGTTAAGTTGTTAAACATTTCATATAATAATATATATTCGTCGTGTAAGGATGTGTAACAGTTAACTACAATAAATTGGTCGACAAGTAAAACTTAGAGACTGAATCTAGCTCCAGTAAATTTTAGACCTCATTGCCTTTTGGTGACCTCATCTTACGGTGATTCGGTGTTTATACAAATATGCTTCGAATTTCTTTTCTGTCGTCCAAATTTAATTAACACGATTATTTGACGTCGTCCAATTTCAAGTTCGTATATAAAATAAGTTCTCGACTCATACACGTAAAGTGGCCCTTAAAAATTGCATTTTAGAGTTCGATTGATATATTTTTTTACAATTTTAGATTTTAATGCCGCAATAGAGTAGTGTTGTTTTTGTCATTTATTTAATTATTCGTGCCTGCGAAGCAACAACATATATCAACAATGACTTTAAACTTAATTATGTACTTTAAAATCAAAGAGTTCGTCCCAATCTGCCGCAAGGAGATTTTTCACCAGTCGATTAGTTCAATTCCATTTTGTGTATATTACCTATATATTGCGTTACTTAGTTCGAGGCTCCATCAAAGTATGTAATATTCCATTATACTTAGTTTTCTGGCTAACGTCGTTGTTATAGATAGTGTATGTCTATATAGCAATATTTTAAATACTTACTTTTTTCCTTCTCCAATAAATCCGATCGCCAAAATCTGTATTTTAAGATTAATGTTAATAAATGCATACGAAACGAATATTCCATTTTCAAGGAAATCCTCTGAAATTAAATGTTAATGGTGACGAAATGTAGATTTTATACTCTTTTAGTCAGACTCAAATGAACTGTAGTGTGTTAATATACCTTATTCAACGTATTTAAGCAAATCTTGAGTGTTTATTGAAGTAATGTAGACTTCCAACTATTAGTGTGTCATCCGACCTATTGTAAAATTAAGAAAATTATTCTCAATCTAGATACTTTGTTGTCACACTTTGTTGAACACGAATGTATGTTATTTTTAAGAACGGAACGTTTTGCCTTTTACAATCTTAAAGCAATAATAACTGTAATATGAACAAGTTTCTTAAATATAATACAAACGCTATAATCCCACGGAACTGTACAAATGTCAGTGTTCCAGATTGATACTAAACACGATGATTGACACTACTATTGCACGTAAACTAAACTGTGTGCAGCTTCATCACATGCAAGACACGCATCGAAATTTGCTTTGTGATATTTGAATGACGGGACTCAGTTTAAAGAATCGATGTTGTAGGTATTAGTATTATCGACATTTGAAAACGATAGATAGAACGACGATTTGTAGATTTCCATCGAATTTGCAATTTTTATACATATAATAACATTTTTAATAGCATTTGTAACTCTCTGATTCTATTGTCAATTGTTTTTCAAAATTATTCCCTTATGTATGGTATATACGAGGAGGGATCAAAAAGTAGTGAGAATGATAATTATAGAATATAATGACTATTGATCACTTAATAATTTATTTTTCTACATAGTCCCCGAGTCTCTCTACACACAGAGTCCAGCGCTTTTCCAAGGCTTCAATCCTTTTCAAAAAAAAAGTTTTGTCTTGGCCCTACAAAAAGCTCTCCACGGCATCCATCACCTCGTTATCGTCTTCGTACCTGTTTCGCCTTAAGTATTCTTTCAATTTGGGGAACAGATAAAAATCGCTAGGCGCAAGATCTGGTGAATAAGGGGGGTGGTCAACCAATTCGAAGCCAGCTTGCTGAATGGCAGCCATTGCAACTGCCGACCTGTGCGCGGGTGCGTTGTCGTGATGAAACAGCACGCCCCTTCGAAGTTTCCCTCTCCTTTTCTCTTTGATGGCATTCCTCAACTTGGGAATTAAAGCTGCATAATATTGGCCTGTAATAGTGGTTCCACGCTCCAGGTAATCAATCAACAATATCTCTTCGAGTCCCAAAATATTGAGGCCATAACCTTGCCAGCCGATGCCACGGCACGAAACTTCTTCGGGGTCGGTGATTATGGCCGTTTCCATTGCGAAGATTGCTGTTTTGTCTCGGGATCAAAATGATGGACCCATGTTTCGTCCATTGTTACGAAACGAGACAAAAAGTTTTCATAACATTCTCGGCACCCATCTTGCGGAGACTTTTCTCATATTCAAAGATTGTTTCAATATGGATTGAATACTTCCATTATATGAAATGCCCGTTTCTTGAATTAAGTATCGGATGGTAACTCTTCGATCGCTCAATACAATTTTCTCGACTTTCGCAACATTTTCTTGGGTGTCTGACGTCGATGGACGGCCGCAACGATGTTCGTCTTCCGTGCTCGTTCTCCCTACTCGAAATTGAGAAGCCCACCTTGCGACAGTGGAATACGGCGGAGCAGACTCTCCTAATGTTGCCTACAAATCGCAATGAATCTGTTGCGTCGTTAACTTTTTTAAACAGAGGTATTTAATAACCGCTCGCAATTCGTTTTTCTCCATTTTCGAGAACACGTTCCGACACGAAGCAAACAAATTCAGAACAAAACAAAAGAGAATCGAAGATTTTTTTCTTTATTTATATTACAAATATGTATCTGAGCTATGCCTGCCAATATTTCTTTTTTTTCTTACCAAGGAGTATGTCGTTCTCACTTTTTGATCCCTCCTCGTAATTAATGAAAAATTAATGTTAGAAGATATAATAAAATAAGTGTTTGCATTGGATTTTAGTATACAAACGAGACTCATGTAACGGGCTGCTGATTCTCAACTGTGAGGCCTGTTCACATTGCGATGATCAGTTTTTTACGGTAAAATTTTGGAATCACCGGGCAAATTCAAAATGCATTTGTTTTTAACCGTATAAACAGTTGGATTTTGACGTGTGATCCCAACTTTTTACCGTAAAATATAGTACTTGTCAGCGCCGTGTGCACGCCGCTGAGAGCAATGTACCTACTCACTGTCACGAGTAAAAACATCTGAGACCCTTGTAACGGGCAGCTAACATTCAACAGTGAGAGCAATGTACTCCTTGTCACGAAGTGATAAGTAATAGGAGTGAAAATTGCAGTACAGCGACGCGATAGACAGCTCCAGCATGAAGTCGGGGCAAATTTCATCAATGAAACTGAATGTCTACACCGCGTTCGGGAGCTGTCACTGTCATCATTGTTATAGAATATTGGCACAGTCAGCTCTTGGACGCGTTTAGGATGAGCTGATCCATTTGTGAAATTCGCCCTTAGCCGCCGTGAAACAGAGGATCTTCTTATGATATTCAATAATACACTTTATTTACAGTCTCCAAAGTGCAGTATAAACATTAACGCAGGTACCTCAAATGTTTTCCCGGCAGGGAAATTGCGTAACACACTAACAGTAGCGATGGCTTTCATTTTGACAGTTCAACAACATACATAGCGTTGTTTACGTTGTAGAGCAGACAATTTTGTCGAACATTTGAAGCAATGGATTAGCAAAATCCTTCAAAATCTTTCAAATTGTGATTGAAAGTGTGTTACGCAATTAGGGTGCGGGTGTCCTACACCGGTTGCATTTTACGACACACGTATTAAAGTTTATTAATCAACTTCTAGAAGATCCTCTGCTCTGCGATTTGTTCAGCATGCGCTGTTCCTAAAAGATAAGTAGCTACGATTATGAGTTTCCGTGTGTTGGTAACATCGTAAGAACGTAATCATTCCATTTACTGTACTACTTTGTAACTTTGTACTATTTATATCCTCAGAACATCTCAGACCTTGTCCTTACCAAAGCGACCACATTTTGTTTGTCGCGTCGACAGAGGGCGTCTTCCGGTTTATCGAACAAATGAGTGACATATCGCTGCTTAAATTCAAAAGGGCCACAAGTCGAAACGTCATTTTTTTACAGGAGAGCCCGTCAAAGTTTTGATATCGGTTTTTGTTTGTTATATCTATTCCCTATCTATCTATTATGATATAAAACGTAGATTAATAAAAATAATAAACAAACGTAGATTAATAAAAATAATAAACAAAAACCGATATCAATACTTTGACGGGCTCTCCTGTAAAAAAATGACGTTTCGACTTGTGGCCCTTTTGAATTTAAGCAGCGATATTATGAATGATCGGTACGATCGCGTATTCGTGCGACCTGTCGCTTTGGTAAGGACGCGGGCTCATGCTAACAAAATTTATGGCATTCATGCATTACGTATCTATAAGGATATGAAAATGTTTTAGTATTTGTAGACTTAGGACGTCAAGTTCAAATTATTGTCATAATATGAAATGTACAAGCATCAAACTATTAGTTTGAAATTATTTGATGAGCAATACCAAGAGAGTACAAGTAATGTTTTACTGAAGTGCAATAACTAACATGGAAAAATTCAGCATGAGCATACGAATTGGATGACTTATTCCAATATGAAGGATTTTTTATGTAAATATAATTATTTAATTTTCCAACTGTGTAAGTTTCATTAATTGGTTATGGAGTGGACTAATTTAATATAATAAATAAAACCAGTGTTTTATATTTAAATTTGTTTTATTTTATTTCTTTCCTATAATAATAATAATATCCTTGGACATTTAACACAACGCCATTTAGTCCCAAGCTAAGCAACCTAATGTTTGTGTTATGGTAACGAGATGGCTGATAAAGTACTTATATAATATTTTTTTTGTTTATACATACATATTATAGATAAAACACCCAGACCCGGAACAAATACTTGTAGGTCGTACAAATATTTGTTCCGTGCGAGAATCGAACCCGCGACATGCTGCGCAGCAGTCAATCGCTCAACCACGGCGCCAACCGTGTCGTCAAATGCACCTATGCAAGTAGGTACAGTATTTTTATCTCACGAAGCGACGCACACTTTACTTGTGGTAACTAAGTGAGTAACAGACAGGCAGACGAGTAGCATCAGAAAATAAAAAACACACACTTCCGACTTCCCTATTGTGTCGGACTGAGAGCACTTGCGCTTACCCACATATTCACAGCGTTTTTGTACACTTCGTAACCACAAGTAAAGAGCGCGTCGCTTCGTGAGATAAAATACTATAATTTTTGATCAACATAAATATCTACGATAATGGATACAGCAGCAGATACATCAACTTGAGTCCATATTACCCACTGATCTCTATCTTGTATAATACAGGTCAGTGATATTACCTGAAGGACAATTCTCGTAAATTAAAATGTTCATAATGTCGCAGTCTCATCTCGGCGACAAACAAATGTCAAAAACCTGTCAAAATGTAGGGAAATTCCTCAGACTAAGTATCCTCTAGACGGAGCCTGAGCCAGAGACGCGTGTCCTTTTCTTGTTAGTGTGCGGTTCTAGAGTAGTATTAGTGTGCGTGACTAGGGAAGGGTCGACGCTTCGAAGCATATCGATGGAATCTGTAGTACATCGATGTTTTACTGAACGGAAAATGCACAGATGGAAGCTAGTACCTACTAGAATAATGTGTGAGAAGAAATGTGTGCTTTGTTAAATCAAAATTATGGACACATAAATTGTTCGCAAAAAAACAGCTTCGCTACTGGAGTGAGACATTCCCAACAGCTTCCTGAGAACGGTAGCGGAGAGCTTCACGTCTCAAATTGTAAAGCTGTTTGTGCGAAGGGTGAAGGGTGAATGGTACTAACTCAAGATAATAAATTGTTTAGATATTATGTTAATAGCACTATGGATTCTTTGGTCCGAATTAAATATCATATAATATTATTATAAATATGGTATTAGGTAAAATAATGAAGCAATTTATTACCAATGAAGGGTACAACTTAAATAAATACACAGACGCATATGTTTTATGATTTTATTTGCTGTGGAAAAATTTACACATTCGATATAACAAAATGAAACAATAATAAAATGAAATGAGATGAAATGGGCACCTGCAAAAGTAAACAAAAAATATTAATACCATAACAACAAACGTCGACAGATTTTATCGATAACTGTACACATCACTGCAGTTTACGTCGAAAACAATGCCTAGGTTAAACATTAATTTGCCTATGAAACTTGGATTTTTATCAATATGATACAAGACAATCTTGGTCTTAACATGTAAATCTTTAATGTTCATCGATTTTCTACCCTTATACCTCTGTAATTAACGATAAAATTGTATTCAAAGACTTACGTGTGAAATGATAATTCTGTGTCTTTTACGCCTCCTTTCGTTGTTCTTGATGAACAATATACAGCCGCACAGGACATATTTTCACTTTATTTATTTAGTTCTAGCCAAATCACTGTTAGTATTTTATATTTCGCATTTAAACTACACCAAGCCGCAATGTTTTGACCGACTAAGTCGGACATTTGTTGACACGAGTTACACAGACAGTGCGACGTTGCCAGACTTACATTAGCTATACCTTTTACTCGTTCGTAAACTCCGTGAAATAGACAGAGAAAACAATACTTCGTTTGACACACGGATACAAGAGCGGCAACAAGCTATAGCTCCGTCTAGAGGATACTTAGTCTAAGGGAAATTCGAGGTATTTTTGACAGATTGAGACTGAGATCAGACTGTGAACGTCCTTAAAATTACGAGAATTGCCCCTCTGATAAACGACAAAGATAGAATGTATTAAAACAAATGTTTTCAAATATTTATAACTAGCAGCGCCCCGCGGTTTCACCCGCATAAGTTTCGATCCCGTGGGAATATCGGGATAAAAAGTATCCTATGTCCTTTCCCGGGATTCAATACCAAATTTCTTCTAAATCCGTGAAGAGGTAACAGACACTCGCATTTATAATATTAGTATGGATTAACTAGCGGACCTGGCAGACATTGTCCTGCCCGAACAGCGCCATCTACTGAGTTCAATCGTGAATCTAAACCACCCAGCCAAGGACCCACTCAAACAATAAATTACATCAAAATCGGTCCAGCCATTTAGGAGGAGTTTAGTGGCATTATTTAGTTTTTCTGTATAATAGAGGTTGGCTGAAACTGGAAATGTATAACTGCAAATAGCTTAACCTTTTGGACGCCATTGTCTCACAATATACAGAATGTCCCGTAAGTCGACGTCAAACCGGAATCCGGGTAATAGGGTAATAGGCTGGACGAAAAATTTCGTTCACTGGCCAAGTCATAATAGTTATCACGCATAAGCAGGATACAAAGGTCTAAAAAGTTACTTAAGAACATTTTCGAAAAATAGTGTTACAACCAAATTAGACCGATTTTAGTTTCTATAAAAACAGAGATTGCCAGTTAACTTTTTTTAAATAAGTAAGACATTTCGAAAATGTTCCTAAGTAACTTTTTAGACCTTTGTATCCTGCTTAAGCGTATAAAGTTTCATTAAAATCGTTTCATTCCTTTCGAAAAACAAAGGCTTGAAAGTTTACAGTATGAAAATGCCGTACGGCGTAGGTAAACGCTCTTAAATTATTATGAAATAAGTATTACACAGGTGGGTAAGTATAACACAGAGGAAAACCTACAAAGCTTGTTTAAATCACTACAAGAATGAATAACTTATATTTCAATCGAAGTAGGTACACACGGCTACACATCAAGATAGACATAACCAGTATATGCTGACTTCTGATTGTACGATAAACCTATATTGTATAGGTTTATCGTACAAGTGAGGTCAGCTAAAACTGGAAATGTATAGCTTGATGTGTAGCCATGTGGAGGTGGACTTATAATTTTGATTGACAACTCTAAGGAGTGGGTTGTTGTATTGTAACAGGTAAAATCGCATATCTGTTCCGCTTGTTTCTGTTCCACATAATTAACAGTTCCAAAAACCTGTTACAAAATAATAGACTGTTATTTCGTATAGTGTGAGTATGTGGGAACAAACTATTCTGTGTTCTCTGTTACCACAGCTGATACACGTAGGTACTCTCACGTAGGTCACTTTTAACTAAGGCGTTACACCTTATAGGAAAAATTTTAATAGTGTTACACCTATGCGAGAAAAGGAAAGAGCTTGTGACGAACGATGTAACAGGGTGTCAGATTTTGTTCTTTTATATTTGCTTTGCTTATTCAACAATTGGAATAGCAATTAGCAACTTTAGAGTTTGGTCAGCGAGTCCTGCACAAGGGAAGGAAGGCAAAAATAAAACTCTCAGGCTGATTACATGTAATATAGTAAAAACTAATTTGATACATTTGTATTTTTATGTTTATTAGTTTGTTATGAGTAGAAATGTAGGATTACGACAACATTTCAGACTCTAATGATTTTCTAAACGACTCGCTGGCCCAACTCTAGCAATAATATTCAAGGAACTAGTAAGTACTTAAATGTATTCCTCGGAGCAAGTAAGTTTATTAGTAATTCGTACTAGCAACACTTCACGCACAGACTATTAAGAAAGAGCAACTGCGTACTGTGTTGAGGGCTAACGCGAAATAAAGTTTTTTTTAATATTTTAACCGTTGACTGGTGATTCTGTGAGTGATTCTATCATCACCAGTTCTGATACTAATTATATTTTTCGTTTCGTATAATTTTCCGTGAAGTGATTAAAATTTTTAATGATTGAGAGTGGTCTGACCTCCCACCAAGCATTTCTTTGACACATTTTACCGACGCCATGTTTGTCACGTTTTTGCCATTTGTGAATATTATATTTAGCCAAAAAATGAATTTGCAGTAGCGTCACTGCATGTAGTTATTGTACAGTGTTAAAAATCACATCCACAATGAGTCAAGTATTCCCGAAGAACAAGGAAAAGCGCCCGCGTCCATCGAACGAAGCTAACACAGTAAGTGTATTAACCAAATTCCCGCTCTTCGCGACAATGTCGTTGCGTTTTTTCATGAAATGTGTGGCCTCACGCGTAGTTGTGTATTTATACATTTTACATGGCGAGCGACTATGAAATATCTATTAATTTCACTCTCAAATCGGGACCATATTAGTAGTCGGCTCTGAAGCTTTTGCGAAGTCCCTGGCTTGTCAAAGTCCATGCTTTTACCCTGGCTGTAACATTAAACGACATTATTGTGAAAACACAGAAAAATTGGATCCACCGTGGTAGTGACTCAATTTTTACATGTTCTAGACTTGTTATTATGAATATGTTTCACAAATCTATACTGAGAGTTTCTTTACTGAAGGAACAATTATTATTTTATGATTATAATCATAAACATACATAGGAGTACGAAACTCAGCAACGCAAGGGCAGCACTTTGAGTCTCTTATAGTAGGGTTTGTGCGTTCTATGTACAAATCTAAATTTCAGTAATAAATTCTTGAATTTATTCTATGATTCATTGATATTTTTCTTAACATTGCACAATAGAGCCCAAGTATTGTACAATATTCTGTACTAAACAACTTGCAGCATTTGTTGCATGCTTATGCGAAGGCATATTTTATGAGCATCTAGAGTTAAGAGGCTTGCCTTACTGAATCTTTCTATTAGTATGTTGCTTGTTACTATTAGCCTGCATCATCTTACTGCTGGGCAAAGGCCTCTCCCCATGACTTCGATCTAGAGGTAATGTGGACCGTGTTTGTTTTCTCCAGCTCGTCCCGCCATCTTCTTGTTGCTTGTTAGTTGCCGATATTAATATTGGATGTCTGGTACAATTATGGTGATTTGTAAAACCAAAAGGTTTTCCCAAGGAAATTGCATTGATGCTTAAAATGTAGCTAGAGGTATTAGCCTACCATCATACAATAGCACCCATACGGTGAATTTTATAAATGTGTATGGATAGCTAAATTCTAAACTTTAGAACCTCAAGTAGCGAAAGTAATAACCTTATTGGTAATTATATTTGAGCTGTATGGGATTGAAACCCATGGCCTGTGGAGAGTGCTCATGGTTTATAATGGCTGGTTGATATTTCCTGTAACCCAAGAGCTGGCTTTAAACCTTGGCCACAGAGAGGTTGAGCATTGCCATACAATGTGACAATACTGCCAGTCTCTTAGTTACATTACCAGATGACAACGATGTGGATGAGTTTTTTGATGCCATATTTTAGTTAAGTTACAATAATTATTAAATGGTTATTTTTATAAATAAGTTGTTATTTATGTATGTTTCATTATTTTGCTAAGATTATAAGTCACAATCAATATAATCACTATCAAATCTGCTGAAAAATTCCATTCAGTACTTTGTCAGATTAGCTCTTTCAAACAGACAGTTGTGGCAGGCTGACTTAACTTTCCAGTTGATGACACCCACAGAGAATCTTCTATTATAGACATAGAACCCTTTAGTGTCTCTCACAATTATTTTAGAATATTTAATTTTTTAAGTTTAGTTCTTGCACTTTGTGAAAGCTGTGCTATGTATACAATGATTGTAACATTATAAAAGCTACATGCAGTGTCTTTTTGTGTGCGAACAACATGTGGAGTGTGGTGTGTTATAGCAAACCCTTTGCATGATAAACTGTTTTGTTGTCTACATGCTTACTTGCACAAATTGAAAATTGTGCATTGTGTATTGTGTTTCGCTGGGCCATAAGTAATTAGTTTACCTGCGAAATAATTATGTCTTCCATAGACAAGGTGCTATGCTTTTTATTATTACAGTTGTATTTTTCCAAAGCATATATGATGGTGTTATCAGAATTAAATGAATTTCAAAAGAAGCTTAGCCTTTTTTGACTTGATTTAGCTTATGCAGCATGAAACGGGAAGTGTGCTGCTAAATAGCTGTAATTTGAACATACTATTAAACTTTAACAAGGTTTTTCTGTAAAATTATTAACTTTATCAACATATTTCAGGTCAATTGTAAATATATAAATTTGCTGCAATTGTATTGCTTTCATTTTGTCAAGTTTATTTTCCTGTTTTTTGAGTTAGTTAGATATTTTTGTACTATTTAAATCCATACTAATATTATAAATTCGAAAGTAACTGTCTGTCTGTTACCTTTTCACGCCTCAAATTTGGCAGAGAGATAGATTGCATCCTGGGGACATAGGCTACTTTTTGTCTCAAAAATATCCCTAAATTGGGGGGGGGGGGGGGGGGGGGGTATAGGGGATGTAAGTTTGTATGGGTTTCTTAAGTTAGGGATATGAAAATTCAAATTTATGCTTTTGGTAACAAATAATAAATTACATATTTCATTGTTTTTCTAAAATGATCCCTCAAGAGGGTAAAATACGGGGATGCTTTTAAAAATCACATGTAATATTGACATTTTTGTGTAACTATTTTCAAGAGATTTAAGGAATTGGAAATATAGTCCTGATAGTATGTTCCCGTGGGATAATTTCCGACCTCCACGCGAGCGAAGACGCGGGCAAAAGCTATTATAATAATAATAATATCCTTGGAAATTTCACACAACGCCATTTTAGTCCCAAGCTAAGCAACCTAATGCTTGTGTTATGGTAACGAGATGGCTGATAAACTACTTATATACATTATTGAACTAATAAATGAAATATTGTTAACAAAGCATTCTTGTGCTTTTGTTATATATATATAGGCGTATTGTTTCCTTTCCGGGTTTTAATAAACTTTGATATAGTTTAGGTGGATACTGCCAACCACTCTTAATACTGGGGCTGATTGAAAGTTCTCAACATGAATTAATATGAAGTTTATGATTATTAATAATGAACTGTGTGTTGTCAGACACTCACAGGATATGTTTAGCTGGTTTTTAGGCTTCCTTATCTTACAAAAGGAAAAATCGGAAAGACGGACAACCAAGTGCATGATCCTATAAGGGTTCCGCCCTTTTTCTCAAGTTTAAATTAATTTCAAATATTATGTAGGTCTAAAGTCCCTTGGAGCTTCTAAGTCAGCGCAATAAAAATTGGGTACTTCCCGTTGACATAGAATAATGAAATTTGGCAAGGAGTAAGGTCTCACAGCTTAAGTAAAGGAAAAGGGGCGGAAATCGTCAACTTGTAGTTTTATTAAATTTTTTTGTTTTGCGATTACAAACTTACATTTGCAGTTGGAGAATTGACCTTGAGCGTGATGTTAGAAGAACATGTTTTTCAAGTACAGTTTATTTTTGGATAAATTTTATTCATCCCAACTAAGGAACCCTTTAGTGTGCGTGGTCCGTTTTTTATAGAACCCTAATGTTTTCAATCATGGAGTAACCATTTGCTACTGATTGCAATTTCCAAGTCCCAAATTGAAGCTAAACCGACCGAAATTCTTCCATCTCCGCACCTAAAGTCGCATAAAATATTAAACACCATCATCTTCCTGCCCTTATCCCATGTTACTTGAGGTCGTCGCAATACGTTTTCTTCTTCCATTCTCCCCTGCCAACCGTCACGCTATCATTCACTCCCTACTCTTTCATATCATTCCTCACACAATCCATCCATCTTTTCTTCGGCCTTCATCTCCCTCCCCATCCATCAACATGTATATTCATTACTCTTTTAGTCACATGCGTTTCGTCCCTTCTCATCACATGTACCAAGCCAAACGATATCATTTCACCTTTTCTGTCACTGGCTCCACTCTTTCTTTATCCATTCTCGTCACTCCACCACATCCATCTCAACATTCTCATCTCGGCTATATGCAATCTCTTTTCATCCGTCTTCTTCACGCCTATTTAGACCCATAAACTACGACAGGCCTTATCACGGACTTATAAATTTTCCCCTTTAACTTGAGGGGTATCCGTGGTTCGCAAGTTGTTCCTGTGACTTGTCGCCATTTCATCCACCCTGAGTTGATCCGGTGCGTTACGTCACGGTCTACTTCGCCATCTCCTTGGACAAGCTACCCGAGGTACCGAAAGTCGGAGCAGATCGATAAGGGCGTTCCGGCGAGAGATATGGACACAGGACTGGAGACACCGCCAAAATCACAAAATAGATACTCGGTTTTGGTCCGACTTACTCTCAGGCCAACGGTCTCGAGTCTTTCCCACCACACCTCCAATCTGCTCTGGACCTCTTAAGTCGTTCTCGGCAATCAGCACAATGTCATCGGCGAACAGCATCCACAAAGGAGCCTCTGCTTGGATATGTGATGTGAGAGCATCCATTATCAGCACGAAGAGGTAGGGGGCTGAGTGCTGAACCCTGGTGCAAGTAAACAGCCACATCGAAGCTGCCAGTAGTGCCCACTGTAGACCGGACTTTGGGTACTGCATCTACTGTACATCGCTCTAACCAACTGCACATACTTCCCTGGCACACATTTCTCCTTCCCCACCACAAAACTTCACGAGGCACTCTGTCGTATGCCTTTTCGATGTCAACAAATACCATGTGCAAGTTTTTATGCGCACCTCTGTATTTCTCGCACAGCTGGCGGATAGCAAAGATGGCATCTGTTGATCCTCGACCAGGCAAAAACCGAACTGGTTTTGCGAAATTTCACTCTCTTCTCTCAGTCGCCTTTCAATAACTTTCTCCCAAGTCTTCATACTATGTGATATTAGCTTTATTCCTCTATAGTTGTTGCACTCCAGCACATCATCTTTGTTTTTAAAGATGGGCACTAGCGAACTGTTACACCATTCGTTAGGTATGGTTTCTACCAGCAACAACTTATTGAAGAATAAAGCTAAGCACGTCCATCCATCTACCCGTAATAACTTCCATACTTTAACTGGTATTCCATCTCACTTCATCCATACTAATCATTCTCACTAACCCCTCATTTACTTGTTTATTCCCAAGCACACCACTCCAGTCATTCGCTCTTTGTTTTTCAGTCTTTGATATGCTTTAAGTATTTGCTTCGTACTAGAAAGTAATCAATTTGCGTCTTGTGATTGCCACTTTTGTACGTAATTAGGTGTCCATCGTTCTTCTGGAACCAAGTGTTAGCTACTGCCAGGTCAAATGCGGTAGCGGATTGAAGCAATGTCTCTCCCTCGTTATAAATGTTACCAAATCCCCATCCTCCATGCACTCTTTCATAAACCCCTCGCATTCTGCTCACATGTCCATTAAAATCACCTTCAACTATCAATTCTTCATGCACCGGAATATTCATCAAAACTGTCAAAGTCCACCCAAACCCTCTCTTTCACCCTTTCATCACATCCCACCTGCGGTGCATACACACTTATTACATTCAGCATTACATGTTCTAACATAACTTTTACAACGATTAATCTATCATCAATTCTTTTTACCTCCATCACACCTTTCAAATTACTGTCTAACACTATTCCCACGAAATATTAATCACCTTGTCAAGTCTTAATTTATATTTCTACATCGAGTGGGATGTAGAAACTACTAGAAACAAAATTTAAGGATTCCATTTAACCTTTACTAAGTAAAGTTCGAATAGAATCCTTAAAAATTCGAAATAAGGGACGAAAGTTTGTATGGAATATTTTGAAACCCAGGAGGGTGAAACAGGAAATTTTTTAGTTTCCTCCTAATTGCAACACAATGAAACACGTTTCAGAATGTTGCTCTTTCCTCATGGAGACCGAACAGGAGGTATTATAACAATTATATGTCATTATTAATTTTTTGTATACATCAAAAAATTAATAATGGCATATAATTATAAGCACTAAAGCATACTCTTTCTAACTCAGGATGTTTTCATATAGAAAAAAGAAAATAGTGCGTTGCATTGTTTGTTGTCCGTACTAGGCCAGACAAAATCCATGTCCTTTGAATTTTCATGTCCCTAACTTAAGAAATGCTGGGTTTTCCATATATAAACTTTCGTCACTTATATTCCCCCCTCTAAGGATTATTTTTGAGACAAAAAGTAGCCTATGCTCTTCCCTAGGGTGCTCTATCTCCTTGCCAAATTTTATCAAAATCCGTTCAGTGGCTTAGGCGTGAAAAGGTAACATACAGACAGACAGACTTACTTTGGAATTTATATTATTGGTATGGATTTTCTAAAATATAAAAAAAAAAGATTTTCATGATTTTATAAGAAAGAAAAGCCAACTAAGAAAAAAATGTTGTAATATCTCAAAAAATGTATGGCGAAATTATGAGATTTTAAATTCTTTCCTAGACAGGGCCAGAACTGCTACCCGACAGACTTTACAAGACAGGAACGCCATAGTAGCTTCGCGCCATTTAGAACCATGATCGTTTTGTGTGGCAATGAGGATAAAAGAAACACAAATAATAATAATACAATAATAATAAACAAAAAATCGCGTTTAATATAACAAAAAATCGCATATCCTCCTTTTTTGTTTAAATAAATTTATTCATTCGGGTATATTTTTGATAGTATTCAAATAACTTATGGCTACAATTTGTAGGTCATCCAACAAGCTTGCTGAGTGATAATCAGCATGCTGTTATAGACTATGAAGACAAAAATAGGAGTTTGAAGTTCTGTATCTTTGATAATGCCTATGGCATTAAGTCCGCCTTTGTACATTTATGCGCTTGAAGTATTTAATAAATAAATAATCGGTGTTACACTGGAAATATCATTGATAGCAACCAAGTAAAATCTCATTGCCTGAAAAGATGATGCAGTTGACGTCATCGGGATTACCAATGTAGTGAAAGTAATTCTATAGGAATCAATTTAAAGCCAGAAAACCGTCTGCTCCGTACGCTTGTTTCGCCGATACCGACGCACACTTTGTCAGTTGATGACTGTAATGTTATTTAAGTACTATACATAAATTATTATAAAGATTTGCAAATGAGGCCCCGAATTTTTCGATCTACCCACGTATTATCAAATCTCTTCTCAATAACACAAATTTTTGTTTTTGTTTTCTTTGCAGTCATTTGTCAAGAATGTTACATCCAGAGTGTCGGGCTTACTGCCATCTACACTCACAAAATGGTTCAGTAGTCCAAGCACTTCAAACGCGAATGGTTCGTCATCAATAGCCGACGCCTCAGATTCGTCAGACGATGAAACAGACACCCCGGTTATAACCCAGCCACCAGCAAAACGTATGCGATTCAATTCGCCCGGAACATACGGCCACTATGGTCATGCAGAAGTAAGATATTATTTATATAATGTTTTATTATGTTTATATAGTTATTTTTTGGCCTTTCTCCAGTTCAGATTTTTTACTGGCCAAAAATATTAGATGCCTTTGTTGAAAGCCATCTAATATTTTTAGCGAAGTGCTTAGTTAACTCGCGCGGGATATATATTTACTGTAAGCACTTCGCTGGAGTGCTGCTGTACTGAACAGTATTGTACACGTGACGTCACAGCGCCAGGTATCTAGAACTCGCATGGGTTGCATCATTTAGCAATATTTGAATACTGTAACACAAATGCACAGCACTGAAAAATATATGTGGATTTTTTTTCATTTATTGGTTTGTTTCATGTGGTCCTGGTTTTGGTTCCAAATTCAGGTAAAGTGTTATGTGGTTGGTAATAAACACCATTTCATGTGTATTGCAGGCAGGCTGCTCCACTGATATTGAAATCATGGAACTACCTTACGGTGCCAGTCCCTTCATTGGCCCACAGTATGCACAGCCAAGCCGGAACACTTTTACTACTCCGTTGCGGCCTCCGATTGAAGAACCAGAGCCGATGGACAGAGACACATCACATATGTTCAAGATGCCTCACTCAGTTTCCAGCATTGGCCAATCAATAGCCAATAAAAGAAAATCTATTTTCGACACAACCAGCCCAGAGGAGTGTGTTAGAGCAATTGGTAAGTCCGATTGTATTATTTTCAATAGTTTTGAAACATGTTCATATTAACGTTGTTTTATTTTAAGTTTCATTTTAATTGATTCTAAATGGCAGAAAAAAAAACATGTCTAGAGATAAATAACCAAAAATATTCCTTTTGATTTGTATTGTAACTCATGTGATATTGTTAGTAAAAATATCCATATTATGGCTCAAATAGAACTTTGATTTTGGGAAACGCTGCGTATGTCAACACTGATTCTGATGGGAAAACGAAAATTCTTGGAAATTCATTACAAATTATTCAGTTTTCGCGGTTTATATTAAACCTGTGTTTCCTTAGAATCGGAATCAAATAGTTTCGGTTTTTAAAGGCAAATAGGTATTTCTGGATTATTTTAAATTTAAGGATAGAGGCAATCAATCTATGCAAAAGTGTTGCAGAAAAGGCTGTTATGTCATCTGTATACACTTAACAAAGTTTTATGAAATGTGTCTTTATGTTATGTATTTACATTACAATATTTACTATGAGATTCGTCTATAGAAATCTTAAGTATGTCTTAAGTTGCTTTGTTTAGTTTATGTTTGAATGTGTTGTGTATATATTCACATGATAATATGCATATTATGTTGTGCAGAGCTATATATGTGCATGTAACTGTTACAAGAGTGTCAGGCAGTAGATTGTTGGATTTCAAAATCACATGTTAGTGCATAGTACTTGACATCTCGCCTTATTGCTGTTTTGTGTTACTGCTGAAAATTATTATTACATAGTTAGTTCTAGTTATTTCAGGAATTTCTCGGACAGCTCGTATAGATTGAAAGGTTATTCTGTAAAATGTTTTTGTTGAATTCACTCTGGTAGCTGCAGTGTTCACAATATATTGTCAATGCAGATACAGAAGCGAGTTTCAAAGTGACTTGTTACTGAATAACACTGCTCTTGGACGAAAAGGTGTTCATAAAGCTGTTTCTAGCTTTTAAACAAACTCAGTTTAACTCTTAACATGAAATTACAGACAACGCTGCAATATATTTTATAAATATATTCAAAACGAACATGTAACTATTGTTTTAAATATTTGTACCCATTGATGTGCCCTGTTATTTTGAAAACGAATGACTATATTTCCACTTACGCTAGATACTTACTATGAATGTATAATTTCAGCAAAGTCAGCGACAAATACAATGCGCGATCCAAAGCAGCCTAGCTTTAAACCTAGTCTCCTTGGTTCTCCGTTTTACCCAGGCAGAACAATGTATGGTGGAGCAGCGACTTCTTCCTACATAAACCAGCCTAATATAAAACAGCAGACTGTGGCGGTAGTGAATGAGTCTAAGAGCAACAGTGATGAAACTGCTCTCAGTAGTTCTGCAAGACGGATTATGGATCTATTAGAAAGTTATTCCTCCCCACTCATGGAAGCTAGAAGGATCCCGCTGTACACTAAGCCAAAGAACGACTGGTTTAACAACACGTCTTCCGACAGACCATCTCCCTACAAAAATAGAAGTTTATGTAAGTATACAGTTCCTCGTCATGCTTCTTTTTTACTTTGCTTTAATAGAAGGCTGGCTGGCCGAACTTACATGTGTTTTTAAAGTATGATAAAATCCCACGGAGTCTTATTAAAAATTGAATAATTATGTCTGTTTTAGCCTACAAAACACAAGAGCTCCATGTGCCAAGCATCGCGTCAATACTACGGTTGAAAAAGAAATCACGTCTCATGGACACGACGAATGCCGCGCGCCAACTTATTGCTTCACATAGCAGTGCTTCCAGCTTTCCGACGTATCCAACTGAAGCGAAAGGGTAATGTATTCCTGTCCTAAACTTGGCAGCGTAGTAATATACCGTGGTGGGTGTGTAGCCACGTTTGAACAACACTGATGTGATGATTTCATACTGTAATAATTAAATCGCGGTTTTAGTTAAACGCGTTTCCCTAGTAAATCCGAATGCTTGGTTTAGAAAAGGCTGCCTGCCACTTACATCACAAAAGTATAATTAATATTGCTGTGAGTATTGAATACACTATGTTTCTGTCCTTTCGTCTTATAGCTCAGGATTAATTAGATTACAACTAGCCAAAGATACAAAATTCGGCATAATCAGCTGAATTTTGCGCCATTTATTCTGTATGCCGCATTGAATCATTGCCTAGAACTCCCCAACTTCCCCTGCTTGCACCCTGAGATATACAGAATGTTACAGTGAATTTCGATGTTTGTTTGTATTTTAATCAAAATACATATTCAATACTATAAAGAGCAGTAGTGGCTCAGTGGTAACGGCCGCGACTTACGAGTTGTAAGTCGTAGGGTCGAACCCAGGTAGGAGCTTTATTTTGTGTAAATTATCGTTTGGTGACACTCTTCATTAAAGATTGCGACAATGCCCTGCATAAGATCAGCACTTCGATTGAGACTTGGGTAGTACTGCAGTCTCTTCGACGGTGCCAGTTTGACGATCGGTACATTCAGTTGCTGAAGTGTCTATGTAAATATGTCAGTTCGACTCTAGGACCAGACCTCGAAACCTATCCTTCTGCCGCAGGGTGTGAGACAGGAAGACGTTGTCTCCGAAACTGTTCACCGCTAGACTGGAGGGGGCTAGGCATTAACATTAATGGCGAGTACATCACTCACCTTCAGTTTGCCGACGATATAGAAGTTATGACGGAGACTATGGACGATCTCAGTACAATGTTCGATGACCTCAGTAGAGCTTCAGTAAGAGTGCGTCTTTCGAAACCAAGGTCATGTTAAATGTCTATGAACCCACTCTGATGAAGATCGGAGACTCACTCGAAGTTGATGACTATTTAGGACCAACTGTCCGATAGTTAGGTCCAACTCCGAGAAAGAGGTTAATCGTCGAATCCGACTCTGCTGGGAAGCATTAGGGAAGCTATGCAATATCTTTTTGTCTCACATACAGTGTTTCTTACCTAAGACTAAAATTTTGTCGCTCACAATGGGCCTCATGAGAAGACTGAAAGTCACCTAAAGGGCAATGGAGAAGGCTATGCCTGAAGTAACTTGCGTGATTTAATCAGAAATGAAGAGATCCGCGGGAGAACCAAGGTAACCGACATAGTCCGAATAATTGCAAAATTTAAGTGGCAGTTGGGTAAACTTAACTAAAATCTTGACACTGACACTTGAAACACTGTGTCGTCGTTGTTTTATTTTTTTCCGTAATAAACCAGACAAAGATACCACCGCCACCGGTACAAACGCTAAGACGTCGTCCTTGTCAAATCACCGTTTTGGAAACAGTGTTTATGAAATAATATAGGAAAACATCGTGAGGAAATCGGCATGTCCTAGAACCAAAAATTCGAAAACATGTGACATCTTCCAACCCGCACTGTGCCCGCGTGGTGAATTATGGCCCACTCCGTCTCAGAGAGGAGGCCTGTGCCCCAATTGGAAGGCATTATGCAGGGCACAATCCACGAAAAAGTGTCAGCTATCATTTACAATAAAAATCAAAACAAATCAGAGCCATACAATTGTTAGTTTAAGACAGGAAATCACCCATTCTGGGATATTTTTATTTTTTTGGCGGCTTTCAATAGTAATTACTTATGTATTTTGAAAGTACACATATAACTCATTATTTTTTACTAAGGCGCCAAAGTCGAGAACAATTTGGATACATACATTATTATATATTTGGAGGCGGATCAAAAGATAAGATCGTTGTATATCTTTGTTCTCAAATTCATTACAGCGTTGTCGCCATACAATAATAATAAATGTTTCTACTACTGCGACCATTCAAATAAAATGTAATTCATTCCTGGCCGCCGACTTTTTATCTTTTAATCCCGGACGAGTCCTCTGGGATTAAAAATGGCTGAGGTCAGAGAAAACATAAAATCAATATAGTATACTTGTTTATTCTTGTATAAACTAGTAAAAATCACGTCTTAACGTCTTCCATTCAAAAAGCCAACTGTCATTCGCCTTTTTAAATACCTATCACGTCATCCTACGTCTTTGGCATACGTCATCTGTCTCACTTACACCTTACCATTCAGTTCTTTTACATAATCAAGCATTTACATGCATTTAACAGCGTTCCATTCCTACTTATAGCAATCATAATCCAGAAAGTTTTACACGAATTCATTCAGACTAGTATAATTCCGAGGTTATAACCCCAGGCCTCAACTGTAATGATCTCTATTTTGTTGGATATCTACTTTATGATTGGTAATCGTTAAATTATCTCTGTTAATTGATCTCTGAGCGCACTCATAGATCTAAATGACCCCAAATGTCTTTATATTTTTATAGTATGCACAAAATGAATTATTATTTCTATGTTAGTTTAATTAGTATACTGTTCACTTTTAGGAAAGAACCTGAGATGGAACAGCCCCACAAAATGACTACCAAAGTAAAAGCAAGGGTAACAAGAACCAACCGAGGAATCGTAGATCAATATGAAGCAGCCACTCCAGTGAAACTACCCACAGCCGTGCTACAATTAAATCAGGATAAGCTGCCACACTTCTCATTTAACACTCCAGCGGTTTCAAAGCTACCGGCTACCTCTACACCTAAAATTGTTCCTCCCACAGTTGATAAAAAAAATACTGCAATATCTAAAAGTAAGCACGAAACAGTTACTAACAGTGTTTTCAAATTTTCCAATCCTGTGAAAGTGTCAAATGACACCCCACAAGCGTGTGCTTCACCTCCGAAATTCACATTCGACAGTCCCGAGCGCCGCATAGATCAGAAATTTGAAAGCAAACATGACGATTATTCTGTTGTTGTAGGTATAGTAAAAGAACCCGAAACATCCTCCACTAAGTCGAAAGACTGGGCGTGTGCGGACTGCTGGGTTAAAAACAAGTCAGAAGTCACCAAATGTGTCTGTTGTGGCTCCAAACAGCCAATGCCGAATGCAAAATGTTCTGTTTGCAAGCTTGCTGATAGTCTGTCTCAAAAAGATAAATGTGCAAACTGTGAGAAGATGTTTGTATCACAAGTAGACAGCCCACTCAAAACCAATTCGACTGGGATCAGTTCATCGTCAAAGTGGAAGTGTGAGGTCTGCTGGGTCAGCAATGAAGACAGTGCAACCAAATGCGTCTGCTGCGGCGGTGTTCGGCCCAGCAGTTTGAGTAGTGCGCCCGCCACAGGCACGGCCACTTCGCTCACGAGCACGATTACTCCGCAGACTTCCACGGTCATCTTCAAGCCTGTCCCTGTGAAGGCAGTGCCAGCCACGGCGAAGGTGGATGCTGATTGGAAATGTGATGATTGTTGGATCTCAAATAAGAGTAGCGTAGACAAATGTGCGGCATGCGGAGGCGCCCGGCCAGGCGCCAAACAGACCAGTGCCGCCGACGCATCGCCGAACACAAACTCGTTTTTCGGATCCAGTGACGGCAAATTTAAAAATATTACAAAACCTCAAAAATCTGGGAAATGGGAATGTTCCAGCTGTTTAGTCCGAAATGAAAGTGAAAAAGACAAATGTGTATGCTGTGGCGCAGAAAACGAAAACAAAAAGAAAATCCCAGATTTAAAGTTCAACTTCGGGAAAACTGCAAATAGTTCTTTTAAATTCGGCATTGATCCCAAAGTACAAGAGGCTACCATCACTAAAAAAACAGAAATAATTACGACGCTTGACTCTAAATTGAAAACACAATCTGAAACAAATAACAATATATTAGCTGAGACACCAACATTTACATTTACTTTACCTAAGAAAACGGTAGAAAACAAAACTGATGTTTCCAAAGGAAAGTCAGTAGAGGCTCCAAAAATGAATTTCACATTTGGTCTTCCCAAACATAGTCCTGCAAGTACAGTGGTCACAAAAAAATTGGAGTCCAATAACGACTTGGAAGAAGAAAAACTACAGGAAGTTCCATCAGTTGACCTGAATGCACCCATGCAGAGCAAACCGCTTATTATGTCTCCACTAACTCAGGTAAACAATGAAACTAGGACATTAACATCTGGAACTTTACTTAATCCTCAACTTGCAACTGACGCGAAGAAGGACACGCCACTCAATTCGGTAGATTTACCAGGAGCGTCATCTGCAGAGAAACCAAAACCAACCTTCTCATTTGGTGTGTCGTCGAATACTAAGTTGTTTGAAACTCCGGCGAGTACGAGCACTTCGATGAACCTATTTACACAGTCGCAAACTACCACTCTACCGACGACTAGTACGCCTACCTTTTCAATGTTTAAGTCGCCTGAGAGCAGCACGCCTACGACGTCGTTATTCCAGCAGCCTGATGTAACTACTAAATCAGCCCCAATGTTCCAAAACAGTGAGTCGACCAACAATGCCGCCACAGCGCCGATGTTTAGTTTTGGAAATAATGGATCAAGTAACCCTACTCCACCAGCAGCATTGCCATTGCCTGCTGCTCCTGAAAAGCCTAAGTTCCCGTTTACATTTGGCAACAATCCAACCCCGACGACGGATCCGCCTACTTTGTTCCAGTCTCCTTTCGGGGTGGCTGAAAGTAGTAACGCTAATACAAGCACCTTCAGTCTACCTTCAGGAACCACATTAGGTTCCAACAACAACTTGCCCACCACTTTAGGCTCTAGCAATGGATTGATTGCTGCTAATGGACTCACAGGAAATGCTATGGCAGTAAACTCACTTGGATCTATGGCTGGAAATTCACTATCATCGAGTACTATAACGATCGGGAACGTCGGTACTCTAGGAGGTACCAATGGTTTATCTGCAAACCCGCTGTCAGTGGCTAGCAGCATGCAACCTGGAAACAGTTTAACAGCAGCTGCACCGAGCTTATTCAATAACACAGTGCAGAAGGAGAACGTGTGGTCGGCGAGCAGTAGCACGCCGACTCCAAACCCGTTTGTGTCCAACTCTGCAGCGAGTAGTCTGCAGAAGCCCACGTTCACGTTCGGCTCATCGACACCGTTCAATGCTGCTAGCAGCACGCCAACTTTCGGGACCCCCTCGGCTCCTCAAAATATGTTCGGGATGAACAATCAGACCAACAACACACAATCATCTATGTTCGCAAATACTGTTCCAACTCAGCCCACAGGAAACTTGTTCGGGTCGCCGCAACCAGCAAGCAACCCCACGCCTCAGATGCCTATGTTCGGCACGCCAAACATTGGTGCGGCGCCTACGTTCGGCTCGCCGAATCCATCTATTCCTTCGTTTGATGCGCCGGCACCAGCACCAGCCTTCAACTTCGGTGCTCCGCAGGCAACAGGCATTTTCGGGTTTGGACAGCAGGTAAATATGTTTCTTATTCTTCAACTTACTGCACCGAGAATTTACGGGAGAGGCTTACGGGAACGCAAAGAAGAAATGTGATTTTTTAAAATAAAGATGCATTTTAATTTAAAAAGTCGTAATGTATAATGTTAGTTAATTTCGGTTTGAAATGCCGTTGAGGGCAAGTGCCTAAGTTAGAAGCACTGAAAATATAATTATCGTATAGTTTGTTTGAAAAGACAATTGCCAGGCCAACAACCCAGAACGTCTTTTACCATGACTATAAGTGATGAAGATTGTAAACCCTATTCTATTCAGTTTTAATGAAATGTAAACAAACCAGCACCCTTATTGCTTAACACTCGTAATTACAATCCCTTTCATTTGACAATACAATAAAAACTTTTTTTTGCAAAAAAAACAACAGACTTCAAAAAGCTAGAACACGAAACAATTACGTACTTTAATTTGGGAAGTCGGTGTCAATAAACGAAAATACAGAACCAACGACACTGACTTCCGAAATTAAAGTTATTTTTCACTTTGTAGTGTTTTTTATTTGGAAGTCTGTTGTTGTTTTTGTAGAAAAGTTTTTTATTTTTGCTTATCACCTTTTACAAAATATTGCTTTTCCCGATGCTAGGACGTTAATTTTATTGGTGAGGAGTTCTCCTGGTCCAGGAGAACTCCTTAACAACCACTCACCATACGCATTGTGACGAGCCTATATTGCTTAACAACCATATTAAAGTAATTGAATTGCAACCCGTGAAATATTTATCATTGAGTAGTTCCGATGGCCATCTATGGTCTTCATCATTAGCTCCACTTTTCCAAATGATGATTTCCGAGAGCAAATGCTCAAGTTACTTTAAAAATACTCAAATCGCTATAGGTTTGCCTATAAAATTTTAGGGTTTCCCTCGATTTCCATGAGATCCTCTGATCAGATTCCAACTTGATGACAATGGGACCGTCTCGAGATTAGAAACAAAAAAAAAATTCAAATCGGTCCACAATTGACGGAAAAATCGGTGAACATACATAAAAAAAAAACAATGTCGAACAAATAACCTCCTCCTTTGTGGAAGTCGGTTAATAAAATCTATCGGTTAAATGCTTGAAAATTCGTCTGCTTGACAAAAACTCAACCAGAATAAAGCAATGAATATTTCTCAATTGAGATACTGAACTATAATGACGGGTTTTTTATGCAATAAGAATGCTAATTTAGCTTCAGTAATTATACAATTACTCAATTAATATAAATCTTACTTGGATAAAAAGCGAGGTTACTAAGATTGACAACCCAATCAATTGATCAAATTGAATAATTGAAGTGATTGATTGATTTTTAA
This sequence comes from Gortyna flavago, assembly GCA_963669345.1. Lineage (NCBI taxonomy): Eukaryota > Metazoa > Arthropoda > Insecta > Lepidoptera > Noctuidae > Gortyna > Gortyna flavago. The sequence continues at coordinate 18,124,042 of OY770125.1, forward strand.
ATAACATTACACCACTATATTGTCTTGGTTGGGTGAATGGCCCGTTTGTTTACATCTCCTTTGAAATAGATTGGAATAGTGCCATGGGTATAGAATACAGGGTCATTCAAGATAGGACCACTTCTTTTACCGTTGATGCCACAGGATACTGGATACATTTTTTAGGGTTCTGTGCCCAAAGGGTAAAAACAGGACCCTATTACTAAGACTCCACTGTCCGTCCGTCCGTCCGTCTGTCACCAGGCTGTATCTCATGAACCGTGATAGCTAGACAGTTGAAATTTTCACAGAATGTGCATTTCTGTTGCCGCTATAACAACAAATACTAAAAACAATAAAATAAATATTTAACGAGAGGCTCCCAAACCACAAACGTGATTTTTTTGCCGTTATTTTATATGTAATGTTAAATATTGTATGGTGGTACGGAACCCTTCGTGTGCGAATCCAACTCGCACTTGGCCGGTTTTTTTAATTTGGAGTTATTTCCATCTGCATCCAGTTTTTGATAAAATAAATAAGGTCGGCAAGATTTACATGTTTCATTTGTTTGATGCAAATCGATCCTGTTGGTGGATCGTAATTGATCAGTCATCATAAAAATAAAACGTACGAAATAAAACGAAAGTTTTTTTTTTTATTCGCCGACTATAAAAATATTATAGTCGGTATTTTAAATTCAGAATCTGTAAAACAGCTTAGAAAATTAGGTATGGTCTTCGAAGAACATTCCTGTTGTAAAATGGTTGAGGTTAATAAACCCTTAATTGTCCATCTTGTAGTGTTTCCGCCTAGAAGTATACCATGTTAAACGATGCTAAGTGAAATTGCATCTAAATGTTAAATCTTGCACGTCTTTGTGATTTTAGATTTCTTTACTTTTGTTTATGCGTTCTCGTAAATCCCTGATGTCTGTTTAGCCGTGTAGACTATATTGAAAGTTAATATTTATTATGTATCTGTCGCAGCCAACTGGTTACATTAACCGTTTAGTTAACCGCCTGGCCTTTGGAAGTAGTGCTCGCCTTGCTGCGACTCTCTTTGCACGCACGCGGTTGACACAGTTCTAACCTAACCCATTTTGGTCGGGGTGCCCTGGCTTAGTTACTGCGAACAATTCACACTCGCGTGATTGTTTACAGTTCGAACCTTAACTATAATATTGAATTTCATTCAGGCCGTTAGTTAAAAGACTAGGCGGTTAACTAAACGGCTAATTAAACCAGTTGGCTGCGACATATCTAAGGCGGGTTGTTCCTTGCATCGCTTATCGAAAATATTAGTAGATGTATTTAGTGTCTATGATATAAAGATTTTGGAATCCAAATGCAAATTTATCTATAAAAAAAATTGTTGTCGATCCTATTATGTAGGATTGCCTTCATAATAGGAACGCTAGGATTACTAGTTGAGTTAAACTTGTTTAGCATTCATTCATTAACCACCTGTTCCTATCTTTGTTGGTTAATGGCGGTAGGTTTGCCCCCTTTTAAATAGAACTTTTACCAGAGCTCACGAAATGTGGGTATATGGATCTGTTGCCCTGTGGGTAGAGGGTGGAGAAATAAAATACATATTAAATAATAAGATTTTATGAAGATTGATTTAAAGTATTTGGATTCCTGGGTCAAACCTCTTAGGCACACTTCTGAATGCTATGGCTGAAATTAGCAGAAGATAGTATAATCTTCCTGTGAACTGTAGTTCGTTAATTTGCTTTGGCGTTTATATATCATTTAACCTGCCCAATTCGCCTTATGTGTTAATTGATGCTATAATTTTATATGCATTATCTAAGTATTTCCATCCTGCAATTATATGTAATATAATATATTATTATATATTTACTTATATAGTTAAATATTAAAAACATCATTCTTAATAAAAAGTCATTATTGAATTTAGGAAAAGATTCAGCACTTCACTGCTTGTTAGTGTTATTTATTGTACTCTACCACGGATTAGTCAACAAAATAGGCGTGGTTATACTCGTAATGCGCATATCACGTAGAAGTAAACTCAATCTCTACGTGTGATGCTTGGGGATACACGGGTTGAATTATCAGTGACATACGCAGTGTTTATGTAGAACTCTTTGATACGAGCGCGCAGCTTTGCCCGTATACTATTAATCGTTACAAGTCTTGTACTCTAAATCTTTTGTGTATAAACTTGCAGCAACAACTTCAGCAGCAACAGATGCAACAACAACATATTCAGCAGCAGCAACAGCAGCAGCAGCAGCATCAGGCGAGTCCGCAGCAGACCGGCGTCTACAGTTTCGGTGGGGCTCCCGCCGGCGCACCACAAGTTCAGTTCAGCATGGGCAGTGGCGCCAATCCCGCCGTCCGACGCGTTCGTAAAGCGGTTCGTAGAAATCCGCAGCGATGAAACTTGCACCGACTGTAGCACGATATGGACTGGATCCAGTAAGTGTCCCCAAGTCAAATTTATCCGTGTGAAAGCCACGAGCATGTCATGGTATCTCCTTAATAGTGGACCTAAATTATAAGGTAGCTAATAATATTTTTTGTTAGATGTATAAAATTGTAATAGATTTGGTTGGTGTGGCATTGTGTATTATTTTAATTTTTAATTAGTTATGTAAAGACATCTTCTTGCTTTTCACCTTGCTCGCGATCATGGCGCTTTACTTTTTACGTTACTATGCGTTTGCACCTGATGAACATGTAGATGTTTCGATACTTGTCAGATTTCAAGATTTGTTGCTGACGTTCGCACTATGTAGAAACATGTTTGTCAAACATGTTTTGTATAGTGTGTATGCTAACCTAGTACTGTCATTTAATACATTGACAGAAAACAAATATTTGAACAATTTTATATGAGTGTTTCGCCAGCAAACGCGCTGTTACAACGAGGAAATATCGGGTCTTCAATAATAAAACGGGTTGGCTCTTTATTTTGACAAAATGTCATGGAAGACGTCTTTTTAGTGACAAGTATGTGTGAACGTGAAGAATGTATGCGACGTTTTACTAAGACAATTCTATTTTGCCATTGGCATCATCACTGTATATAAAATTCTTAAAACATTTTTTTAGCTTAGGATCTTTCCATGTAAATGACCCTGTGGTCCCAGAGGTATCTTACTTTGATATCATTATTATAATGCACAATGTTAGCCATACCATTAAACTTTGTGATTGTTTTTACGCCAGAGCTCCGATTGTGAAAATTTTACTTTGTGATTTAAGCAGTAAAAATATTTTTTACTTTTTTAAAACTATTGTGTTTTAAGTAGGTACATTAATAAGTCATTTACTATTGTAAATTTTTATAATATCATAGTTTTTATTTAATAATTCACGATCATACAAATGAGCGTGAACATTGTATTACTTTTTTATTAGCATCGCACATTCATGTCTGGTTAATCGATGTATGCAGGTGCGTGTAAACACGAAACATATATAGTAAAAATGTCTAATGTGTAGATATATAATAATAAAGTATATTTATTTTCAATTCAAGTATATGTATCAATGTATAACTATGATGCCCTAGAATTTACTTTGATAATGGTAGGATCATCGGTATAGATACAACGGCCGACGCAAAATAAATAGGCTAATTAAATTTTACGTTATAATCTACTAAAATATATGTAAACGAATACCTAACTAACGAAGAAAAACTCAACATTGCTTAACAAATTTATTAAATTTATTGAATCACTAGCTTTTGCCCGCGGCTTCGCCCGCGCGGAAGTCGGAAATTATCCCACGGGAACGTACTATCGGGATAAAAAGTATCCTATGTACTATAACAATATGAAAAGTATATGGAATATAAATGTTAAAACATTTTTGTAAACAACATTTTTAGTTTTGCCATCCTTTGCTAGAACATGAAGATTTTGTGGGCTGGATACTCGTGAGCACGCCACATACAATTTATTGCCCATGGGAAAAACAGACGCCCTGCATCCTAAAGTCCGCTGAGTCTGCTCTTCGGTTTCAGCCGCCCTGAGAGACGCGTGGCGCTCCGCATCTAAAATCTGCCAAGCTTGAGTCTTCTCTAAGCTCTCGGCAGGCCTAAGAGATGCGTGGCGCTCCGCATCTAAAATCTACCCAGCTTGAGTCTGCTCCAAGGTCTCGGCATCCCTAAGAGATGCGTGGCGATCAACGGAAGTTAGATAGAGTAGAGATTTAGAAAACACTCGACCGAGAAGCGAGATCTCCTACTCCCGACCTCGTAGTGCCTCGTACCACCAAGAACTAAAAAAAAAAAAACAGTGGCTCTCCGGGAGTGCCGACAGAAGTGAAAACAAAACACAAAATACATTAAAACCGAGTACATCCCGAGGACAGCCGAACACATCCGAATGTAGCGCGGTGTCGGTAACAGTGTCGAGAGTTCAATCTCAAAAAATGCCCAACGCGCCTAAAGAAGTATCCACTTCAAAAATCCGATCGAGATTTTTCCCGAGAAAATCGAGAAATGTACACAACCCACAACGAAGCGAAGAGAAGAAACAATTAAATTCAATATAATTATTTCAATAAGCAACGATTTTTTTTAACGAACGACCTATCTATCACGACTCCAAAACGTTGCATGAATAATGGTCACTATCCTCACCTGCGGAAACATAACACTGCGATTCAGAAAATCGTGTCATTTGCACATGACAACGCCATCCATCGAGCACACCGGTAAACCTAAGTTAGCAAGTAGTGATAACTTTTGACCGAGTGGAGCGATTTTAATAAATAAAGACTCATTGTCACCTCCAGATACAGATTATGACTATTTTCCAATGCCTTAAAAATCTCTTTAAATATTTACACAAAAATGTCAATATTACTTGTGAATTCTAAAATCATCCCCTATTTTACCCTTTTGAGGGATCATTTTAGAAAAACGACGAAATACGTAGTTCATTATTTGTTACCAAAAGCATAAATTTGAATTTTCATATCCCTAACTTAAGAAATAACAGGTTTCCCATACAAACTTTCATCCCCTATATCCCCCCCCCCTAGGGATATTATTGAGACAACTACCTTCCCCGGGATGCAATCTATCTCTCTGCCAAATTTTATCAAAATCCGGTCAGTGGTTTAGGCGTGAAAAGGTAACATACAGGTGTACGTTACCCCAGCAAGAAAGTGTCTCCTAGAGTTATATGGGTAGAACGTATAGTTGGTGCCTTATCTGCTGTAAATGTGCCCCCACATAAAAAATGTGTGCCCCCTGACGTTTTGGAAAAAAACGGAAAAATCGATTCTTGCTGGGGTAACGTTTTTCTAGCAGGAAAATTCTAAACTAATGATCGGAGAGAGAAAAATTGTGCATGGCCAGAGAGCTTATATGTGTGCCAAAATGTGCCCCCAAAAATAAAATCTGTGCCCCTTCAGATTTTCGAGATATTGCATTTCCTGCTGGAGTAACGTTTTGATGAATCGTGTATCTCTAAAACCATTGCATGTGCCCCTGTAGAATAAACATACACGAGTAGCTCTTATTGTGTGCCCCTATGTGCCCCCAATTAGATTTAAGAAAATATTTATAGTTTTCAAGTTATCGCGGTTTTATGAAAACCCGAAAAAACATCGCAGCGCCTAAATGAGACAGGGCACAAGTTCGCTGAAAACTGTATTCGGTCCTTCTTGACGCTAATAATAACCATACAAAGTTTCAAAACTGTTCATGCATGCGTTTTTGAATAATCTTGCTAAAAGTCAAAACGATGGTGTCATAACTTTGACGGCAAAATACAAGGAACCGGCTCAATCTCAGATGTGTAGGTGTAAACCAAAATCATGTGCCTTTAGTCAAAAATATATGGTGAAAATATTTAGCTTGGAATGTTTCGCATTAAGTAAATATTATCAAAAAACCAAAATATGTAAACAACGGCTGGTTATCCGACCAAATTCGAATGACTACTAAAAAGCGACGGATTCATACATATCGATGACCTTCTTTATTGGACGTATTATACCCGTTCAGTCGCGTTCAAAAGTTTTGGGGGCTAATTAAAAAATATATTAAATGCACCTTGTGACTATATAAAATGAAAGAGCTTGTTGATGTGGAAATTATTATTTTTATTCCCTTAATTTTAATTCTTAAAGTAATTATTGCATCAAATCACAGATCAAATTTCCTACATATAAACGCACCTATTATTCATAATAGAGCGACGTTACATGTAACTGTCTCTGTCACACTAATACCATACGCGTACTAGCTGTCTCACTTTCTCCAAGCTAGACAAAGCGACGCCTTGCGACACGACGTCAACGGATGCCGCGGGGCTAAGATATATGCAGCGGTGTGGGGAGGCGAAAAAAGGGAATCTTCTAAAAACTTACTGTTAATTTATCTAACCTACGGCTTATCAATAAATATATATATATAAAAAGACAAATAAGGGCTTTTTATTATATAAAAAAAGAGCTACATGTTTTTACTAGTAGGTATTCATCACACATTTCATGAACAATTTTTTTTTAAACATCGGGACCAATCAAATTTTGGGTCAAAGACCTGGCAAGTGGCAAATATCTGGATGTATTTCTTTCGTTCACACATAAATTACTGAAATTTAGAATGGAGAAGATAGCTTAACTTGGAATAGCACTTAGGCTACTATTTATAATGTACTTAATCATATGTGTAAGGTCCAGTGATGTTCAAATCCGCTTTAAACTAAAATCGTGTTATAGACTATAAACTATATTTTTCTAGCGCGCTGTTTTATACGCTATCATTATAACACGTTATTACAAAACTTGGCCGCAGTCTGAACGCGGAGACATTATCATTTTATCTGGCAACACGCTAGTTATCTCGCAACGCGCTGTACACGAAAGAATATAATAATATCTCATGAAGCGTTATAGATCAATGAACTTTCCTTCATACTTTCCAGGCTTAGGACTGTCTATAATAAAATTGATTAAATTTTATTATAAAAGTTTTGTGAGACAATTATTATTTATTATAGGCGTATTTACTAAAACTTATTTACAAATCACTATCCACAGTTTCACTTTGTCACACAGTAACATCCTACCTAATTACAATTATTAAAAACGAACACACAATATTTACAATAGCACGACGAATGTATGTACGAAACATGAGAATTATTATATTTACAATTACAGTACTGTAGTACTTATATGTTGCACAGCAACAAAATTATTATTTAGAAAAAAACGTGCGAGGGCCGTGTTTGTTTACAAAACAACGCGTACGTATTAACAGGTACCGCGATCCAACCGGCCGACTGCCGCCCGAGTTCACACGACTTCGCCCGAGTGCCCCGACGCGCTGTGACGCTGTGAGTGCAGAGTGAGACTGTGAGACTATAAAAGTTATAAAACTATAATGCTATTCCGCTCTAGCCTCGCTGTGTACGTTTAGAATATGAGACGCCTAGTTTGTTGAGACGTTATATTTCTAGCGCGTAGTCAGAGTCGGGACAACAAACGCTAGATGCTATAAATAAATAGCGTGCTATTTTTTGACGCTATACGTTTTATTAACCACCACTAGTAAGGTCATAGAAACAGCTAGTAGAATATAATCCAATAACAACTTTATTTTATTACTTATTACTTTTCTACTTCAGTGTACTCAGGCACAACATGTGTGAACCGGTTAGTGAGTGAAGTAAAGAAGGTCATCGATATGTATGAATCCGTCGCTTTTTAGTAGTCATTCGAATTTGGTCGGATAACCAGCCGTTGCTTACATATTTTGGTTTTTTGATAATATTTACTTAATGCGAAACATTCCAAGCTGAATATTTTCACCATATATTTTTGACTAAAGGCACATGATTTTGGTTTACACCTACATATCTGAGATTGAGCCGGTTCCTTGTATTTTGCCGTCAAAGTTATGACACCTTCGTTTTGAGTTTTAGCAAGATTATTCAAAAACGCATGCATGAACAGTTTTGAAACTTTGTATGGTTATTATTAGCGTCAAGAAGGACCGAATACAGTTTTCAGCGAACTTGTGCCCTGTCTCATTTAGGCGCTGCGATGTTTTTTCGGGTTTTCATAAAACCGCGATAACTTGAAAACTATAAATATTTTCTTAAATCTAATTGGGGGCACATAGGGGCACACAATAAGAGCTACTCGTGTATGTTTATTCTACAGGGGCACATGCAATGGTTTTAGAGATACACGATTCATCAAAACGTTACTCCAGCAGGAAATGCAATATCTCGAAAATCTGAAGGGGCACAGATTTTTTTTTTGGGGGCACATTTTGGCACACATATAAGCTCTCTGACCATGCACAATTTTTCTCTCTCCGATCATTCGTTTAGAATTTTCCTGCTAGAAAAACGTTACCCTAGCAAGAATCGTTTTTTCCGTTTTTTTCCAAAACGACAGGGGCACACATTTTTTATGTGGGGGCACATTTACAGCATATAAGGCACAAACTATACGTTCTACTCATATAACTCTAGGAGACACTTTCTTGCTGGGCTAACGTACACAACATACAGACATACAGACTTGGACATTTTGGGAATTGGTCATTTCGGAAATTAGACTTTTTGATAATTGGATATTTTGAACAAATTGGACATTTTGCGAATTGGACATTCTGAATCTGAACGAATTTATGATCACGTTATACATAAAAAAGTCGCTTTTCGTGTCTGGCTGTGTGATCGCTTAGACCTGCTAAACAATACAATGGATTTTGAAGCGGGTTTCACCACAATTTAGAGCAATTATTCCAGAAGTTTTATTCATAAACAGACATTAATATTTTACATAGATATAGCACAGAAATATTGATGTTTTGACATGTCGCCATTGCACATTGCTATGCCATTCAGAGGTTTTGACCTTCTATTTAAATGGAGATAAAGCAGCTCTAAAACGTATTCACTTTATGAGGAGTCGGATCGATGACCACCTGTCGTCAAGCCTGTTAGTTGCTTCTAGCAAGTTGAACAGCAAGTTTTTTAATATAACCCTACTGACACAGGAATGTAGTACAAAAGTAATTCGTCAACAGGTGAAACAAAAACATTGGAATTGGCAAAAAAAAAAGTAGACAAGTAAAGTATATTATGGGTCTTTTTGAGTCAGTATAAAGCTCGTTCGTCTACATACTTTTACGGATAATGTATCAGACTACTACGAAAAAAGAATTATTTAGAGCAAGTACGATATATTAGTCGATTTTATTAGTTTGCTTGAAGTTCGAAGCAGGAGATAATATATTTTTTGTGCAGTGTTTGTTGTTCTATTAATACATCCATAGGTACGTGAAGGCGTTCGTAAACGGGCCATATAGTCCCGGCAATATACACAAAATATTAATGTAATATTCGGCAATATTTTCAGTTAGCCGGGAAAAGTTAACAAAACATCGAGAACTCGAAGCATTTATTTCAATTCAATCAATTACAGGCACTTTTGAATAGTCAAGAAGTCGGTCAGTCAGAAAATATGAAGCTAGTTGCCCATTCCAAAGCGAAGGTACCTATGGAGAAGAACGGGCCAGAAACTCCATGGACACTCTTTTAAATTATATTTTACAAAAATGTTAGTTACATCATTAATGTTGAATTTATAATAATATGTGTGTTAAAAGCGTCTAGAGTACAGCAAATAGTACTTAACAAAACAACAATCCAAAAATAAAATAATTAAAAATAAGCTGAGGTAGCTATAGATTAATATAAAACTTAGATAATTATAATTATCAATGTTTATTAGCTATACACATAAACCTTCCGAAATAAATTTTCTAAATGATGTTGATGTTGAAAACCGCATCAAAATCGGTTGTGTAGTTAAGAAGATCAGTGCACACAAACAGACTTTAATTTATAATAATTATGTATCAGCATAGCATAGCATAATCAGCCTATGATGTTCCCACTGCTGGGATATAGGCCTCCGCTCTTCGAGAGGGACTGGGCTGTAATCTATCACGTATCAGACTTGACAAAAATTACTGGGTAGCATTTTATGTTGGCTGGGTAAAACAATTCAATAACGATAGAGTCCTAACTTTTATTTTATCATTAAAACCTTTTTACTGATATAATAGGCTAGTAAATACTTGATAAGCTCGGAAGAATATTTGATAACGGTTGGGTACATTCTGTAGCAAGCGCATTATCTAGAAACACATAACCAGAAATACTATTTCTTCTTGAAAATATTATTTATGTAACATTTCAAACAAGGAAGCCTATATTGAAGTAAAAGGAATGAACCATTCTTACTCTGTTGTATAATATTTCCAGATTCCAGGCATCATAGTAATTATTCTTAGCAACACGTCATTCCTTGAGGCGAAAACATATGTGACATATTATGAGATCTAAAAAGGAAGCTGGACTTTCTAACACCAATTTGACCACCAAAATTGATAGAATATTATAATGTATAAGTGTAGTAGGTATTTACGGTTGCCAATGGTGACCGTAGAATTTATTATAATAAAGTAAATGTAGCTTTTAAATGGAATTACTTGATGTAAAGGCACTGACACAATGTGTTAAGCGAGTGATATTAAAGCGTGTACTAAATAGAGTTTGGGTTGGGAACGAAGGACTAGTAATGTAGGTTCACATAAGTTATGAATTTGATAAAGTCTGTCACAGGGACTAGCACAACGTGTCAATGCCTGTATTAGTCATACGGGCCTGATTGCTCTAGGCACCGACTCAATTGTTACGATTACCCATGTAGCTTCTAAAAACATAAGATAATACTTCGTAAAACGGACATACGTGTTTAGTATCGCATTTGATTATGTACAAACTTTTGTCTAGAGAATAAATGAAATTATTTGTTATTCGGATGTACTTTTAAGTGCCAACTTCATTATATTTATATAAGCGAAATGTTAAAAAAGCTCTTAATTTTAAGTTATGTTATGTTTGCTGGTCTTTATGAAACGTAAGCCAAAATTTCTTAAAACGACTCTATTCTCGTCTATTTTGTAGTAATAATTTTATGTTTAATGTACGTAGTAATTACTTAAAATATTGTTTAACTCAAAACGCGATACTTAAACTCGTCCATAGCTTAAATTAAGAACATTTTTCAAATAATCACAAAAGTTACACTCATGTCTACAAATGACATTAGATTTATATCAGGATAGTTACTACTTGATGACGTTGCAGTATAATCATTGAAATAGTTTTTAATTTGTTAATATAAGATTAGATGTATGTCTTCAAGTAACAGCAACTTAAGCAAAAATTGTACTAGGCGAGGATTGAGAATTGCTACCGATTTGAAATGATGATTTTTAATGTGAAATGAAATGATTAATGGATAAATTTATTCAGACGTGACGGCTACGATCTTTTGCTTTGGATTTTAGTTGTTCGCTGTATTTATAGTTAATAATTATGTCATTATGGCGTGTAGTCGCATTTGGAACTATATGACTAGGATTTATTTTTTTAGCACTGAAATTAAAATCGATGTTTCCAAATGCCTACTACCAGTCATTCTAATTTTAAATGTATAATCTACTGTATTTACCATCACTTTCAGTGGACATTAAAATAAACGTTTAATGGATGATTGGGGAGCAAAACTAACTGTATACCCGACAGTGTTTGAATATTATGTAATAATGTTGATAATTGATTGAAAATAAAAATAATTTGGTATTTATAAAATACCTTTAGATTTGTTCCTCAATGAAATATACCATTAAAAAAATTATTCATTATATTATTCCTAGTCTGTCTATCCACCATAACAATACCTTCCCGGCCGAATGTCGGTCAGGTCGTGGTGACGAATCTCAACTAAGATTACTCAAGTACGCAGGAGATAATAGTGTTAGGCAAAGAGGCGTCCAATCCCGCGTCCTAACCAAAAGCGATCGTTGCGCGAGTACTCTGTCGACGCGATAGTTTGCATGGGGCCGCGTCCTAATAGAATACGACTGTCGCGCAAATACGCGATCGTCGAGTTTCATTTCGCTTTTTTTTCGGTAAGCCGGAACGCGTGGTCGCGCCTTCCAGTTTTCTGAACAAATGTATAAAAGACCGAAGTATAGAAGAAGTACTCTCGCAACTATGGGTTTGTTTAGGACGCGGGTAATAGTCCAATGGGTCAGGCACACAGGACCACCGGCTTTTCGAGTAAGGAGGTGTCACCACAAACTTCCAAACTCCCAAATTTGTAACAGAAAAACACGATAACACTTCCACACAGCAGGGAAGTAAAAAACCTGTTTAATACAAACTAGCTATGGCCCGCGGCTTCGTCCGCGTGGTGGTCAGAAATTAGTCCACGGGAACGTACCAACGCGATAAAAATACATTATGTTATAATTCAGGCCATGCCACCTGTGTGTCAAATTGATCGAAATCCGTTCACCGATAAGGCTTAAAATGGAAGGAACAGTGACTCGCATATAAAATAATAGTTATTCCGTTTATCCACCCTAAGGTGGATACGCAGAAACGCATGTCCGAGAATACACCTATGCTTAGTTGGATAAACGAAATTTATAGGCTTCGGGTGGATTCTCGGACACGCGTTTCCGCGTATCCACCTTAGGGTGGATTTTTTGGATGGATAAACGGAATAACGGTAAAATACTAGCTGCGCCTCGCTTGGTGGAAGAATAAGGGCATCGTTTTAGGCAAGAGAAGGCTAATTTATCTCCGCTTCGCTGACGACAAAGTTCTTTTCTCCTCGGCAGCCGAATGAGGTGTAATGCTCGACCAACTGAGCGGTGCCCGCCTCGAGTTCGGACTAATGATGAATATGGCGAAGACCAAGGTGATGACTAAAAGCACCAGGCGCAACATAGGAATTAGGGGTGTGCGCATTGAATATGTCCATGAGTCCTCCTTCCAGGAAAGACAAGATAAAAAAGTTTCATGACGTACCTACTGAGAATGCCTGGAAGAGCTATTGGTCGACGAAACAAATAATGAAGGGACCTCTCCCTCTCACTAAAGAGAAAACTCATGGACATGGGCATTCTTCATACCCTCACCTATGAAGCGCAGACATGGTCAGTAACCAAGAGTCAAAAGTCCGCACTTGTCTGTCAGCAAGCACTAGAACGCAGTATCCTAGAAGTCAAACTCGCTGATCGTTTATGGAACTCGATTGCGTTCCAAAACTCATATGACTGATGTCGGCCACTCGGTTACCTAGCTTATATGGTACTGGACTGGCAACATCTGACGCATGCCACAAGAGCTATGGGCGGAAATTACCACACTGGGTCTCAGGCCTAGGAGGAGATGGCGGGACAAACTTGACTCTTTTAAAATATTGGCCTTAAACACCAATAGATAGGAACAAGTGGAAGGAGGGAAGGGACGCCTTTGCCCTGCAGTGGACACAAACGACATAATAAATGTAATGCCCACAATACATAAAGTTCAGTTTATGTTACAACTTCATTTTTTTATGACTTTCCAAAGTTGATTTCAGAATGACTAGTACCTGCGTAAGGTACTAGTCATTCTGAAGTCAACTTAATTTACGCTAGCATAACGTTGATATGTTTATGTGGAAATAATAATTTAATTAAATAATTGGAACAACATTTCAATATGAAAAAGGTAAACAGTTCTATCGTTTTTCAACATATTTTTGTGCAGGAAACATTGCTGCCACTATGAAATGTTGCAGTGTGGCTCTGGCCACAACCGATTTTTTTTTGACTCTTCGCTTGGAGTATTATTGCAGGGCATGCACGAGGCTGTGGGCATGGCCACAGCCTCGTTTACACGAGAAAGAAGCTATGTAAATTGTAAATGATTTTAAATAAATGGAACACTGTATGTAGGTAGGTACAATGTTTGTATACTTCTGGAAAACACCAACCTACTAATAACATTTTATATAAACTAAAATTTCTAACGTACCAGAGACTAGAATGTGTTCATCGGTGGCATTATAATGGCGCCAATCGTCCTTTCTTGTTTGCTCAGGAACACGTGTCTATGACCACTTCCCGGTATTCCAGGGCATGCTGCAGGGCGGCCGGTCGTCACCTTGTACCTGCCCACGCCTGGCCATACAATCACTCGTTGGTAGCCCGGCGGTTTGTCATAAGAACTATTAAACCCATGCGTATACTGCACGAAAGTTCTCGGTTTACAAAATTCATAATGACCAGGACCAGGGTCTTCCGCTTTTCGCGGACACATCGACAAGTCTACGAGTGCAGTTCGACCTCTGTAAGGCTTATTCCTGTTGGTCTTATTCAACTTGCCAAATTGGGATGTCTTGTATTTCTCCAAACAGCCTTTTAAGGCAATCGGCCACGTGGCCGCCGAGCATTTCATAGAATTGCTAAAATGGTTTTTGATGGAAGTTTCGTCTCGATTGCCAGTAAACAAATCGTAAGGGCCCCGATTCGAAACAACCTTCTTAGATTTTTGGTCGATTTGTTCTTTGTCGAGAATCGAGTAGCGATTCGGGGCGAGTGACCACTTGGGTGAGGTGTCTTTGAATCTGCAAGGCTCTTCTCTGTCGAAACTTGGTCGGACTGAGTGCGGTCCATACGGAGCCTTGAAAGGTACAGCTTTGTAATACCTTCCAGGGTCGGGTGCCCTTTGTTTGGAAGGTTTCGATAAAGGTGTTCTTCCAAACCCAACGTTCATGCAAGCCGGTTCATATTCGGCTGGTTTACTAACCTCGTGCCAGGCAGGACCTAACAACGACCGAAGCCATCTTCGATTTTCAAGAATTTTTTGGTTCCTGTAACCCAAGTTATTCGACCATTCCTCTAAATCATTCTTGTACTTCCATGGATCTTTATCAATTTTTTTCTTGTGTGTGGCTTCACATAACCTTTGTATGGATTGAGGTTTGTATAGGCATGGGTTACAACCTTGGGGTCTTGTAATGTGGAGTCCGCTAGGATCCAAGTTGGGATGTGCAGTGAATTTACCGAACCTCGGAAGCGTGGAGTTGAAGGGTTTATGGTTGAGTTTCTTCGTAACCATTTTTGTAACAATTTATTTCAATTTATTAAGTAACTACATAAAGCTTTGAAATAATTATTAATGACTAAATGTTGCTGCTTTGAAATGACTGGAAAAAGCAAAAAAAAAAAACAGTTGTTGTGACTTGATGCTTGTGCGGGCTTGTGCACAGAGTACTTTTTGATAGAGGGCTTGTGCAATGCATAGAGGAAAAATGGTGCAACGTGATCAAAAAGTACTCTGTGGCAATGTGGAATGACGTAGGTAATAAAAGTCCATGTGAATGACTTTATTCCTTAGTCTGAGGAATGACTGGCGGTCATAGAGGAAAAAAATAGTAGTCTATGGACTGGCGTCACAGACTTTATTATATGGACTTATAAATATTATAAGTCCATCGACATCGGCTCAGTTGCCGAAACACAAAAAAAAAAAATATAAGTCCATGCTTTATTATAAGTCCATGCACAGACTACAATATAGGTACTGGCGTCATTATCATTGAGTCATTATCACTGACCTCTATTAAACAAGATACAGGTCAGTGGTCATTATGCTTGTAATGCAGGTCAGTGACTGGCGATTAAAATTTTTCCTGTATTCAGAGATGGACTGGCGTGATCACTGATAACAAGTCAGTGGGCGTGATATGACGTTTCTTTTTAAGACTGGAAACCACTGACCTGTATTATATAGAGGTCAGTGTAGGTACCTAATACTAACTGTTTCGTACTCTTTGGTTACCAATTAGGTATCTAGGTAGGCAGTGGCGGATTTAGGTACCAACAGGCTGAGTAGACTGGAGCCTAGGGCGGCAGATTTCAGGGGCGGTTTTTTATGTCTTACAGAAATTAAATAGATTAAAATTTATTACCTAAATGTTATTAGATCCACACAAACAATTCAACATGTAATAATATGTTTCACCACTTAGATCACAAAATTTTTCTACAATTTGCGTAGTCGCGTTTGGTACTTTGGTTGCGGCGCGGGAACGAGTGACATGAGACATACTTACCTAGATATCTTTTGACTTTAAGAAAACTGAAAAATGTTAATGTGTGAAATGTTTTTTTGGAAAGAATAAACAAAGTGAATGCTAAAATTCAGGCTTCCACCGTAGATTTGATCACTGTTGCCGATCTTTAGATGAACGAGATTTTTTTTAGTATTTTGAAGAAAAGGCGATGGAATTATGCTTGTCAAAGCAGTAAACAAAAGACATGGGAAAAAGACAACCGAAAAGGAAAAAAAGGATGATTCAACCGATGAATCGAAGACTGCGAGTGATACTTTCGCATCGCATCTAGTTAAACATATAAACAAGTTTTTTTTTTTGAGTAAAACTTAAGTATAAAACTTTGTCCAAAACTTTGAAACTTCTGTTGCATACTACCTATGTGAGTGAAGATGTATTGTGTTGTCGAAGCGCTCTGCAGCGCAGGCGCGCGGCTTCGCGGTCAAGGTGATGCAAAGCATAAGCACGTACTGAGTTGGGGACTCAGTTGCATTACAGCACGATCGCAGTGCCATGTGCAATCGACACGTCACGGAACTTTAGTTACGGAACTTTCGAAACTGTGTTTGCGTGATCAGGATTTCGCGCCTGTACTACGTAGCGCTACAACGTACCTCTGCGTTTTCTTCTATAGTAAAACTTTTTCGGTCGTCGTACGATCTTTTTTGAGAGTGTTGGTGTGCCTGACACTAGTTGCTAACTAACTTTTTGGTGTCTAGTGACAGTGTTATGGACACAAAATGAAGCAACAGAACGGAAACTGTATCTACTTGTTGTGCACTTTTGATTATTTCTTCAGCAGCCTTGATTAAAATACTGTAACAACAATGTAGTCTGAAAAGGTTAAAACTAAAAACTTTGTACATTGAAGTTTAAAACATGTTTAAGTGATTTCGATCTCAGCAGGAGAAGGCTTCGTCCGTCACTTCAGTCTAACTCAAGTTTTGATTCAGGTATTGTGTCCTGTTTTTTTTTGTTTTGTTTCAAAGCAAATTTACATTTTTATTCAACTTGCGGCGAAAGTTATTAAACAGCTGAGTGATTTGTGAGCACAGTTTTGACATTGGAAATGTCTTTTCGTTCGCTCCGTATAGGCTCCGATTTCACGAAAAAGTGCGATCCCCTACTTATATCTCGGAGAGTTGTGAAGATATGATATTCAAAATCGCGTATTTACGAGAGCTGTAAGTTGCAAAAAGAATTATTCGAAAAAGTAAAAAACGAAAAAATTATGGCCGAAATAGTGAAAAAATAACATTAAATTATTTCCGAATTTTTGATTTAGGCGCTCGATATTTTGGAAACGAAGAACGATATCAAAAATTTGAGAAAATCTCCTCTGGACAATTTAGTCAGCTAAAATTTCAATCTAAAACAAAGACGCCTGTAGCCTAAACTTTTTGAAAAAAGTCAAAAAGTCAGAACGACATTTTGACGTTTTTATTTTGTAACCTTTTTCTTATCTCGAGTTTCTCGTCGCTCAACGACACTATTTTTTCGAATTCCGTAGATTAATTTCCAATGTGCTCGATAGTCGTGTGAGGCACGAAATCTCTAAATTTTTAAATAAAAAACAACTATATTTAGAAAAAAGTAATAAATAAATAGAAATTAAATTATTATTATAAACTGATGGATGTTGTCGAATGAAATGTAATTTGTTAAATCAACTGTTTGTTTTCTATTAATTAAATTAATTTTTATTCGAAAAAATCCATCGGTTTCTTACTAAACTTCAACTAAATCCGACGAACCTGGTTACTTATCTCTTTTAGTGAACGTTCGTACTTATCAGACAAGACTGATCGTTAAAAAGTTTCTCAATGCGGAGAGGAACCTTGCTGCAGCGATACCTTACAAATCCAAAATTTCGACTTTCTGTGAGCTATACTATTGTGTACATAATAGTATCAAGCTCCTAATACTATGGTATGATATAAAAGAGTAGTATTTAAAAAAGGGCCCGCTGGCTGGACGTTTGTTTAAATAACAAATATCTTCTGAAGCTTACTTTTTTATTTATAACGTACATAATAGTTTCTAACTCCGAGCACTATTGGGCGATCTGAAAGTATAATAACAATAAAAATAATCATAAGGGGTCCGCTAGCTAGACACTTCATAAAAACGTCATTCAATCAAAAACTGTCGAGGTACAAAATATGTCTTATTTATTTTCTTTAGGTACAAAATAATATCTTTATGAAAAGCTATACCCTGTTGATAAATCTCGTTGGGGCCTGCCAGATAGACTTAAAACAAATTTGGAGGGTGTGTTCTTTGTGAAGAGTAGGTATCCACTAAGAAAGGGTTTTTCGAAATTCCACCCCTTAGAGGGTGAATGGTACCGAGAGTGAAATTTCACGCGGACGAAGTCGCGGGCAGAAGCTAGTAAATAAATAAACAAATAAACCGCCACTCAAAGTCAAAGTATTTATTTCAAAAGCACATTAAAGGCACATTTGAACGTCAAAAATTACAATAAAATAGAATTGATTCTACTCGCTCCTTCCAAAAGGTAGTGTTCATATGGATAAGAATGGGCAAGAAACTCCACCCTTACTCTTTTAAAAACTCATTAGTTAAACTTTAACTACGAAACTATTGCTACTGCATGCAGGCGCTGTCGGTGCTGACTAGATATATCTTTGCAAAAAACTCAAAGTAGACATGATTAAAAAAACAGGTAGCACGTCTTCTCTTGACATAAAGTTAATTACGCTCTGTACGATTTCGTTACTAAAATTCGCATCAACTTCGGAATAAAAGGGGCCCCCAGACTTTTTTGGCGCGTCAGGTAGGACTGTATTTACTTCGTGGGCACAACTCTATAGAAGATGGAATTTAATTCCTACCTTTATATTATACTGTAAGTGAAGCAGGGGCGTCCCTATTTAAAAGTAAGTTTTACGAAGTTAAAGGTTTTAATAAACTGCACTTGGCATAGTGTTCGCATTTTGTTTACTATTCCTGAAATAGAGGTTTTTCTTTTGTATTTCTTTGCACATCTAGGCGTTTTTCAACTCTTAAAAAGTTAAAAGAACTAACAAAACATAACATCTCGCCTGTTTCTTCGAAGGGTCAGGCAGAAGTGTACTCATTGACACCCAAGTTTTGCCAGTCATGTTTAAGTCCCATGTAATAAGGGCGAGCTTATTGTCATCAACCGTGCACAAATCTAAAATCAAAATTAAAATAAAGTGTTTATCAGCAATAAACTGATGTTACAGTTTAGGCGCTGAGCAGACGATAGACAATATGTCTGCGACGATAGAACGTTTGGAAATTAATGCAATAGCGCAAACGGAGGACAAAACAACCGCGCCACCGATGCTTGCCGGATGTTGTTTCGCGCCGTCACGCGTCATTCCCGGTCAAAATTACCGCCGTCTGCAGAGTGCCTTATGGTACTTATTCAATATTACCATAGATATTATACAAGAAACACCTGATTTCATTACGAAACCTTAACACTTATCTAAAAGCCTACTATTTCTTCAACTTACAAACAATTAGTGTATTCATCACAAATGTGCCAGTCCTTTCATTGTTATTTTACCTCTGACAGCGGCAACCCAACAGCAACGTTATAGTAACAAGAATAAAGATCACTTTGATTTTGACAGGATTGTGAGTAGCAGTAACCCAACCGCCATCTTAATTTATTTAAACGAAAATAAAGATCACTTTGTTTTTGACAGTGAAGCAAAATCAGAGAACAAATAACTGTGAAGGGACTATTATAGAAGTATTCTACTCAGATCCGCACCAACTCACCGCTCGGCACCGCGGCGCTTTGAACCGCACTTGGACGAACCGCACCTGAGCACTTCCACTAACCGCACTGAAACAAAATCTTGTAACGTGCGGTTCCGTGAAACAATTTATCGTTATAGGCCAGCTTTCTGAGTTGACAACTTGTCAAACTCGTCTTTAACATTACTTAAGGTGATTCATTGTATCGCCCTGAGGACACGGTGGAGCATACGGTGGAGGTCTGCCCCGCTTGGGCAGAGCACCGCCGTGTCCTCGTAGAGGCGATCGGCAGCGGCGGCGACCTCTCGCGCCCGGCCCTGGTCCAAGCCATGGTCCGGGGTGAGAGGGAGTGGGAGGCAGTCACCTCCTTCTGCGAAGCAGTCATGCTAGCGAAGGAGGTGGCGGGATGGGCGAGGGAGAGAGCTGAGAGAGCCGCTCGTCCCAGCCGCCGCGGTAGACGCTCCGGGCGTCGGGAGCCGCGTGACGACTCCCGGCCACCGTAGGCGCGGGCCTGCGGACGGCGAGTAATGGGTAGCTCGCCGTCCGATCAGGATCAGGCCTGTGCCGGACGGCGCGTATGTGTTCCACGCGCGCCTCAAAGAGATGTCAGCATCGAAGGAGGGGCCCGTCAGGGCCGAAGCCTGCCGGGGAAGCGGGATTGTCCGAAAGGGTTACCGCTGCCCCGGAATACAAAGGTATACATTTGATGATTTCCCATCCTTAAAAAAAAAAAAAAATTTGATTCATTGTGGCCCGCGAAATTCCGAAATTTCTTACGTTTTTTGCAAAGACATTTTGAATTTGGCCGGCGTCACCTTAAGTGATGCCAAAGTAGAGTTTGACAAGATCTCAACTTGAAATTCTCATAATTTTAAGAACTTTCACCAGACTTTCACAGTCTCAGTCAGCTCAGTCAATCTGTCAAAAATACGTCTATTTTCCCTCTACATTTTTACAAGTTTTTGAAATTTTTTTGTAGCTGAGATGAGTCTGCGACTAGATTTCGATCGTTTTAAATTACGATAATTGGCCTTCAGGTGTAAACTGGTGAACGGTCACACAATAACGGCTGTCTAAATACCAAGCGTTTTTCGATTTCGGTTAAAATAATTTATTCTCATTATGTACAAAAACAGTTCTCTTAAGGTTACACATGCCAGTCATTCTTTCCATACTAACGTCGTCTGGAATTTACTGCACTATTTGACATTGTACATATTTGACATTGTACATTATCTATTAGGATATCTAATTGTCTCATCATTATCTAACCCTGTACTGACACAGAATCTAAAAACCAATATTGGCTTGAAAGTTATGAGCGTCTAAACTTCCATATTTAAACACTCATTTTAACGCACCTTTGGGCGTAAAGAAATAACTTCCAGAGTATGAAAATGCCAAAATTGTTACATTACAGGGATAATTTATTCAAGAATTCAAATAACTTTATTTTCAATAAATATATCCAGCAGTTTTTCATAATATCTGTACGCCCAAAGGTCTGTTCATGAAATTTTACGCGCTCATATTCGTTATAAATCATAGTCTATTTCAAGAAATATATTTTTTAAACAACTAACTAGCATGCATATTAGCCAAGCCCGCCAACGAGTTCGAGCCGTCAAATAGTGCAACCTTAACATATGAGATATACCTACAAATAAATCATGCGGTTATAATACCTATTGAGACTCCGTGATTCGATAAAAGGAAAACAGAATATTTAAAACTAGGCTTCTAAAGACTTTAAATTCAATGAAAAGGTTACTTTATCAAATCAGGTAGTTTTCAGACTTTAATAAAATTACAAAACATGACGGAACCGCCTTACTAGGTAACTAAAGCGTTATACTTGTTTAGACGCAATAGCTGCAGCTCATCTCCCTCGGACATTGCGGTTAAGCGTGTAACCTTTAACCTTGACCTTCGGTAGCCTTGACGTAGGATCCAATCCACGTGGGTTTCCGGCGGAAATGGCAGAGGGCTGTAGGTGGACGCCTCGCTCTGCCAATGTTACTTGTAGGATTTGTAGGATTGTTTCCGGAATAGAACCCGCTTTGTGAAAATGTGTTGACGTTGATTAACGCCTTTCGCTAATGTTGTGGTCGTCTAATTGTTGCAACATTGGAATTGTTCTTAAATAATTTGGCTCTTGTGATACAGGAACTCCTAGTACAAGAGCCAGTGCTACATTGATGTTTGTCTTGAAGTGAAGATTAGTAAATAATTATAAAAAAATAAGTTTTATGTAAGTAGGTATTATCTTTCAGTGTTTGTAATATTGACGATCCTTATCAGCGAAGCAGAAAATATTGAAATAATTGACATGAATATTATTTTGTTACGGTAAAGGAAAAGATTAAAGAAATGTTACCGCCGTCTGCAATGAATACTGATTAATAAGGTTTTTGATTCTTTATTAACGCTGATAAGTATTCGTTCTTATTCTTCATAGTTTTGCCAAAGCTTTGCAGCCAACTTTTACGAAAAGAAACATAAAACAAATATGAGCATAAACTGCATAGCATAATCAACCACACAGACGAGAATACAAATATTACTTGTAGGTAATTATTATTTACTAGCGAACTGCCTCTGCTTTGCATGGGCGCAATGGCGACGTGTGAAAACATCGAGATTTGGTGTGCATTAATTAAATGTAATATTAAACACACACATACTTAACCTTTCGGAATAAATGCTCGAAGTGATGATGGAAAAACGCATCAATATCAATTTTATGCAGCGAATTTGTTTTATACTACATTATATGTATGGAATTATTATCTATTACTAACAAATTGTGTCCGAATCATCAACCGTACATACACTTTGAAGACGCAGCAACACACTTGGATATCGCACGTCACAATTTTTTTACTACATAGAACTTGTTAAAAATACATAGGTATCGAGTACCACAACTGCTGTGAAACTAAACACTTGTCAAAAGAGAGAATCGATACTATTTCTACTTGTTAACTTTTACCTTCCAATATACATAACCTTTAACTTAACTTCTGCCCTTTAACTTGACTTCGTTCTGTGTGCTCCAATAACTTACTTTACCAAAACATATATAGGTACGTAAAACAGAGTTATTTTTACATAAATAACTACTGTGTTACATAACTTACAGAATTGCGTTGTGTTTTTGATAAACCCTGGCTTTAAACTAAACAGAATTATGATGTTGGGGGTCGAACCCGACAACCGATACTGACGCGCGGACTGAACAGCGACAGCGGTGCGGCAGAGGCGAGGCGCGGCGGCGGCAGCGGAGCGGCGCGGTACTGGTACAGCTACACCATGAATAACTATTAAGTAACTATTATTTACTAATAGATCCTTTTACATTGTTCAAGTTACAGACCACTTATTATTCCACCACGAATTAAATATCTCTTGCCCCTAGCTGTCATGCCTCCTGATGCTGGACATCGACACTATTGACAGCTCAGTTCAACTAAGTTTTCACGATAATATTTCCATAGAATAGATCGGCTGTGCTGTGTGCTATAACTATCAGAGACATGGAAACTTCACTAACCTTTGAATGCTTTTCAAAACGAAAAAAATTGCGAAACCGGTTCTGTTTCTAACACTGATTTAGCTTAAAACTGAGGCACGGAGACCGCATTAAGCTTATAAAATTAAGTTCAACTGAAAAATAGAGAGAAGCATGAAATAACAAAGTATGCCTGCTTTGCTACGCCGTAGGTCTTTGCTACTCCGTAGGCCTTTGCTACGCCGTAGGCCTTTGCTACGACGTAGTCTGTTTTATTACTAAGCGTATACGTGAATTTGGAACCATAAACAAATCATTCATTCCCGATACTTTTAAGACTGAATGTATTATGTTTTTGGAACGAAGTTCCTGCGTTAAGAGTTGTTCAGTTGACTGGTAAAAATCGTCTCGTAGTGAAACAACCATATATCCCCTTCATGCGACTTTGTGTAAATTATTTTATCACCACTGCTCTCAAAACGGTGAAGGAAATCATCGTGAGGAAACCGGCATGTCTTAGAACCAAAAATTCGACGACATGTGACATCTACCAACCCGTGGTACTTCGCGTGGTGGATTACGGCACACTCCCTCTCACTGAGAGGAGGCCTGTGTCCCAGCAGTGGAACAGTATAGGCTGATTATTATTATAAAGCTAATAGTGAGGTCAAAATTAAAAACCACGATGGTGGCTGCGAATGCTTTCAAATTTTTCGTCATAGGTGTAGTTTTCATGGTTTTTGAGGGTTCTAAAGCGGATAGCGAGGTCAAAATGAAAACCCAATATGGCGACAACTTTATGAGAGCTTCTAATTGTAGAGAATAATAAATACATCTGTATATCTGTTTTTCAAATTTAAGAAATAGTTAAAAGAATAGTTTTATTAACCAGTATTTGAAAAAGTGTCATAAAAAATATATAATACCGGATTGGGGAACTGTAATGGTAGCGTATGTATGTAATAAATAAATAAAAAAAAAATGTTAATAAGTACAAAAAAAGGAGCTACGTCCGCCAACAAACTGCTTTGTAGTTTGGCGAAGGTAAATATATCTTGTTTAAAATTATTTCTGTGAATAAACACTTTTTCATTCTTTTTTATAACGTACACTAGATAACTCTGTATTAAGAACGCATAATAAAGTCACACTTTCTCTCTCTCTCTGTCTCTTTCTATTATTTATGTTAATCTTTTTATCATTGTGGTTAATAAAAATCTAGTTAATCACGAAATGATTTTACTGCATAAAATAAAGCAGTGCGGTATAAAAACAGACAGTATTTTTTGTATTTTGAAGCTACATTATATTTTTCAAAATATTGCTTCATACCCTTTTGAATGGTGCCTACAATGCATATCGAATATAGTTTTTGCTGTTTAGAGTTATAATACGAGCCTGGGTTGTGGAGTTTAGATAGGCAGTTCAGCTGCATCCGATTAGACTGAAAGCCGACCCTAAAATTGGTTTAAAAAAAGGCTAGATATTCGTAGACTGATTGAGATTCATAATAGTTGGGAAAAAGGCTTTATACGCAGATTGATTTAGTTTCATAAAAGAGCGTTAGAATAGTGAATTCTGCTGAAGAAATAAACTGAACGATCAACTGACTTTGAAGTAACGCGGGACAGTTGCTCTCTTCTTGAAGCATTGTTTGGTTTCTAGGCACATCTCGGTTTAAAAGGTTGATTTATAAAATAAAACTCCGTTCGTTTTCAGGCCCTTAGTACAACCTTAAAAAAACAGTAAATTCTACAAGTGGACAGTCCCGTAGTAAGATATGAGGTTGTTGTACCTATTCCTCTGTGATGTTAGAGTAGTCCGTAAGATGTCGCCCTACACAATTGTGGCGGTTGGCGGGAAACGGACGCCGCTGCCTGTCGCGTAGATGTCTTTTGTACTGAGGAAACAAGATGGTTTTATTTTTTGTATTTATTTTATTACTGACTTTGCAGGATTTTTTATTATAGAGTAGCGTTTTTATAAGTGATACATTAAACGAAAAAAGTGTAAAAAAAAAAACGCTGGAAAATATTTGTTGTGACGGAAACAGGTAGCTTTTCCTAAAGAAGGTCCTAATGTTGACACCTACCTACTTGCCGGATTCTGTTTTAATAAAAAAATGAAATATTTAATAACGACTGAATCTTTAAACGTAATAATAAAAAAAAATATACAGTAAACATTCATTTATTTTTGTTTATTTTGGAGGAATATGCATTATCGATCCAGCGCACGCGTACCTACCTACCTATAGCTATTCGGGGGATGCCGTCGGTGTGACCGCCTCTGGCTCGCCCAAACAATTTTATTTTGTCACAGTGGCCGGAATACATCGGTTTTATTTTATTTAACAAGCGTGTCATGATGAAACTTTGGATCGTTTGGTTTTTATTATTAAAGTCTGCGCAGGTCGCGCAGGTCTGTGGCTCGCCAGTGTGCGCAGTGCGTGTGGCGGGCCGCGCCCTCCGGCTTGCGCTCTCGGTGCGTTCTGGCGTATGGGACACTGGTTTCTGTGAATTAGGGAAAAGTGTTATGAAGGGGAGCTCCAGTCGGCAGTTGTCTGCATTAGAAAATACCGTGCCTTAGGCAGTGTACATCAGCGATCGATAGGGGGAGGGCTACAGTCGCGCGTGCGTCCCGCGCTCCGCCGCGCGCGTGTCGACTGTGGACCGTCACCGCTGTCGCACGCTCGCGACCTGTGGACTCGAACTTGTTGCAAACGCCACCTGTTAACTCATGGGGGCACCGTGAAACTCAGGTAAGTTCATCAAGAACACTCTCCTCCGCTTCAGGCCTCAGCGAAAAATTTGGAGTTTTCCCCGAAAGTTTGATAAAACTGCACTCGCAAACAAAAGTTTGAAAGTCCCGCGCTTTCGCAACTGACCCAACCATTTTAAATTGTTTATTTTCCAGTTTCTCGCCTGTAGAATGTGATTTAAACGCGTTTATCGGAAATTGTACTACGATTGTCGGAAAAAATAATGAATGGAGCTTATTACAGTGTAGCCTGAAGTGATAAATTTTTATGCTATACGGTTCAGGAGTTGCTTTAACAAGATAACGGGCTATTTATTTGTTCCTTATGCCTTGCACAACAAGCAACAGCTATATCAAACACGATCAATTTTCATGACATTCCGGCACATATACACAGTTAAAACGGATGTCAGCAGTCTTCGTACACTCTTGCCTTAACCTCAATTTTTTCTTATATTTTATTCTTCTTTCTGTATTTATTTTGCGAATTGTTTGGCGAATTATAATTTAATTGCAATTGTGATAATATTTTGTACTTTAAAACTTCTCTAATGTGTTCTTGTGTGCGTGAAGTTTAAAATACAGGATTTTTATGAAATCTCAAATTACTACTTAGGTAGGTATTACCTACAATAATCAAATTAGAATATAGGTAAAAAACTTTGCAATGCCTTGAAACAGTTATTATATATTATAGTAACATTCAATGTTTATTAATACGATTAACAATTAGGTAAAATCGGATGTTTATACTATAATTACAGTACAAAAGCTGAACGTAAATGATGTTTAATTAACAAACATAATATGTTTTTAATTATTCCAATATAACTGTGGTTGAATTAAAATACGATGTGTTAATAGGATCGCTTAAAATGAACCGCTTAACATTGCCAAACTAAATAAAACAGTGTTTAATTAACACACAATAACTGGCTACTAGTAAACCCCTCGAGTTTGCTAGTAGCCTCTAATCGTCATAACTTCATTAGCTTTATACTTATTAAATTAATGAAGAATATACTAGACGCAAAAGATTTAAAAAAAAATCTAAAAACACGCTTTCACTTAAATTGAATTCTAAAAGCTTGGAGCGAATAGTAAATTAAAAATTTAATAAATTAAGCCTTGCCGTGGGATATACTTATAGGCTTTTTGGTACATGGCGACTTTAGCCCTGCAGTGGAATATGTATAGGCTTTAGATATAATTATGTGTGTATATATAGGGTTTTCTAAAAAGTGTCTCTAGCCTTGCACAGTGGGATATACCTAACAGATTTTGGTTATGTATAGGGTTTCCTAAAAACTGGCCTTAGTCCTGCAGTGGGATATACCTATCGGATTTTGGTATATGTATAGGATTTTCTGAAGTGACTTTAGCCTTGCTATGGGATATACTTATACCTGCATTAGCCTTGTGTTCACCAACATTTAAATCAACTGATTAAATATTTAACCAGTTCTATATTTAAAATTTCCTTAGAAAATTTGACAGAATCCAAATGTTTAAATACTTAGTGGCCTTAGTGGGTTTTGTAGCCTTCGGTTAGGTTTACTTCTTCTATTGTTCAGGCTATCCGTTCGATGGGTTTTGTCATTTTTGACAAATCTTTTGTTTTGGGAAAGGTGTAGGTATCTCCACATACGGAGAAAACAATAAATTTTAATAAATAAAAAACCGTGTTGAGATCAATAAGGCTGTGAGCCAGCACTTTCTGAAACTTAAATCATACTATTCAATTCAATTCATTTATTTAGTCAGACAAAAATATCCATAAAGTCACAAGTAAGTACACAAATTCAACAAAACATAAAAACGATACGATGTACAGTCGTACGATACCTCACCATATTATATCATCTTAAGGTGCATCCACACTAGGGAACCGTACATTAGTATAGAGTATTGTACTCTATATCGCGAAAGCGTACTCTGTAATCTACAAAGGCAATAGAGTACGCTTAAATACCGGCTATTTAAAGAGAGTCTGAATTTGAATCGATTAATTTCTGCCACTTCAGCTTCAATATTCGGTGAGAAAAAGCTGTTTGATAAATTACAATAATTAATACGCTTTTAGACCCTTCTGAAATCCGACAATATTTCTTAAAAAAAGTTGGCATCCTTAGTCCACACCGAAGTTACTTTTTGTGCAGCAATGTTTGCAAGGGTTAGTGGGCAACAACCAAACAGCAAATTATTTAGTAGCATAAGCATAATTAGCCTATAATGTTCCCACTGCTGGGACACAGACCTCCTCTATATGAGAGGGAGTGGGCCGTAATTCACCACACGAGGCTATGCGGGTTGGTAGAGGTCACATGTCTTCTAATTTTGTTTCCTCACGATGTTTTCCTTTACCACTTCGCGTTTTGAGAGCAGTGGTAATTAAATAATTAAGACAAAGTAAAGGCCCTGCAGGGTTCAAACCTACGACCTACAACTTGTAAGTAGCGACCGTTACCCCTGGGCCACCCGGCCCAGTTATTTAGTAAACTTACTAAAAGTTTTAGAAAGTTATTAAATGTTATCATATTACGAGTATAACATATTTACCTTTAGTATACTAAACCATACCATACTACACATAGTACTACCCTTCTTTTGCTGCGCCGCAGTCGGGTGAAAAACTACAGCTTATCACGGGGCGACGCCCGAGGTGCACCCCCTTCCTTTAGAAAAAAAAAAAACAATATTAGTTAGTGGTTTTATTGCAAAACTACTTGTATATTATAGTGGATTGTTAGACAAAACTATATTGACTGAAATTGTAAATCATGAAAATGGAGAGAGTATCAGGGTTGCTGGGTTGCTGGTAACTCAACGTGTTCTTAAACATGACTAGCAAAATGCTTTTTTTGACGTATAGTAATTAGTGAAAAAAAGTATCTTCTAAAGGTACGGTTTTCCTTGTAAGGTCGGAAGGAACACCAAAAAAATGTAATTGTAAAATGTTCTTAACTAACTTTTTAGATATTTGTATCCTGCTTATGCGTATGAAGTTTCATTAAAATCGGTTCATTCATTTCGAAAAACAAGGGTTTGAAAGTTTGTATGAAATGCCGTGCGTGCAGTGGGTATAAAACGACAATGCTCAAGACATGTTCAATAATAATAATAGCCTCCCGACCGATTTCGGTCACTGTGGCCAATTTGATCCCAACAGAGATTAGCCACGTACCCGGGAGATATTATAGTGCACAAGTGTGTGCGCAAACACAGGTGCACTCTCAGTTCCTTTACTCTCATAGTCCGGTTGGACGGCAACCTGACACGACCGGGTAGAGATCAGGCGCAGGACCAACGGCGTGTGTTTACGTGCTTTCCGAGACACGGGGGTATTAAACCGCCAGCTTCCAAACTCCGGGCTGTTACGAAGAAATTCCTACCCCGAATCGAACCCGGGAATCGAAACCAGGACTCCACGCACAGCAGTCGTGCTTGTAACCACGAGACCAACGGGGCAGTCAATATATGTTCAATAATCGTATTACAACGCAGATCGCATACCGCTTGACCACCGTGTGTTTGCTCAGGCGGTCAGGCTGGTACATATGAGCTCGTATTTACTTGGCATTGGCCAGTGTAAACATGTCGGGATCATGAAATCACAGAGCGTTCACAACATGGTTACGTTGCACATGCACTTTTTACACTGCAGCATAAGGCGGAATTATGGGAAATGACTTTTTGAGGCAAAATTAAAGTTAAACGCTGCTTGCGACAATTGCGACAATTTGTCAATATTGGGCTGCACTGTGTATCCGTCAACCATAAGGTTGTGAAGAAATAAAGGAAAAAAAAGGAAAGGTAAGGAAAGGATATACTTTTTTATACAAGGTGTAATTGAAATTACTGAAAACCTCTTTAGGTCTTAGGCTGTACAATGACCCGTACAGCCAGATTGTAACTTTATGACAGCTCGGAACATAAGGCGAGTCGTTGCGCAGTAACCAATTCACGTGTCAGCGGGGGTGAGGGGTGAAGAACTGCGCAGCAAGTACCGCACTTCTGAGCCGTCATAAAGTTTGGATCCAGCTGTACTCATCTTTACGTACAAATTTTACTATGGGAATGGGACTAAACTTGAATTTGCGAAACTTGCTTCTATGTTCGCATAACTCAACAAAATGGTACCTAGTGATGTTTTTGCGATTTCAGGGATGGTTCCCTTTTCGATTTCAGTTGCACATGACAAATACCTACCTCTTGTACAGTATTTTTATCTCATGAAACGACACGCGCTTTACGTCTGGTAATCAAGTGGACAAAAACGCTGAAGAAAAAGTGTGGATGTTTGTTAAATATCTATCAAACAAAAACAATCACGCAAAAACGGCTGAACGGATTTAGATGTATGGCACACAGATAGCTTGATTAACACATAGGATACTTTTACTTTTTATCCCGGTAGTAAGTTCCCGTGGGATAATTTCCGACCTCCACGTGGGCGAAGCCGCGGACAGAACCTAGTTAGCATATCATTTTTGGAACACCCTTTCAATAAATCTTCACACTTCATATAGCTATATAGTGCTATATATCGCTTCATTTAGTTATGCTGCAACATTACGCACTAGCAATAGTAATTGAATGCGGTTATTCTGCACGGAATTGAAACACATACAAGCTGACAGATATGGCTGGGCCACACATCGTTTGATTGGCTATTCAGAGGTAATCGAGGCGAGAGATAGAAGTGATGGTTTGCCTATTAGACTAATAATTACCTCACACGACCCCCGCGATACTATTAAGGTGCGTTCTCACCGGGAGTATTTGCGTGTTATGTGACTGTTCAGAACCGAGCATTATGTCAGTGGATACGTCCAGACGAGCATTATATCAGTGGATACGTCCAGACGAGCATTATATCAGTGGATACGTCCAGACGAGCGTTATATCAGTGGATACGTCCAGACGAGCATTATATCAGTGGATACGCATAGACGGGCATTATATCAGTGGATTCGTCCAGACGAACATTATATAGGTTGAAATTAAATACATGCGACAAATCGAAATGGGAGATTGTACTCATTATTATGAACAACTTTTACTATGGGACCAAACCTGAAATCGCGAAAAAAAAAACAGCTGTTCCCTACATTTTGACGAGATATGCGAACATAAATGTAGGAAACAGTTGATTTTTTTTTTGCGATTTCAGATTTGGTCCCATAGTAAAAGTTGTTCATAATGATGACTAAAATCGCCCATTTCGATTTGTCGCATGTTTTCAATTTCACCCTGTATATGTGGATACGTCCAAACGAGCATTATATCAGTGGATACATCCACATGAGCATTACAGTGCGCACAGTGATCGAAACTGAAATGTCTTAGGCCCTATGTACACGCGTTTTTTTTTTGCCGTGAAGAACTAAGGTATATTCGCCGTGCGTAGGCACGGTCGTCAATGTTGTATGGATCACTATGGAAGCTTTTTGACGGACACGTTTTTTCTACGGCGCGGTTTATACGCCGCCGTACTGTAAAGAAACCGCCATGTCGTGTACAAAGGGCTTTAGCTTCCCCGCGGACTTAATGTCCGTTTTCGTAAAGAAAAAAATTTCTAAATATTATTGCACGAGGTATTGGATTTTCAACTCTCTGCACTGAGCCCAGCGTTGAAATTCCAACAATGCGCTTTTTTTTAGGTTGTACTCGAGTTAGTGAAAACGAACATTAATCTATGAACACGTACTGTCGCTGCACGACCACTAGTGGCAGTGGCACGTGTCACGTGGTTCGTGTGCGGATACACCAATTTCTGTAGATTGCTACATACGAGTACGTCACCACCCGGTCACCGTCTGTAAGTAGGACACTGCAACTAGTTCGATCCCTTTGTGAGTCAATTTGTAGAAGCCAGTAAAAGATGCACTTAGACAAAATAAACTGTTTGCAGCATTGTTGTTGTGGTCTTCCTACACCTCTTCTTCGTCACAAAATGCTTAGTTGATCATAAGTTGATTTGAAGTCACTTCTTGTATGAAAAAGTGTCTTATTCAAAATGGTGTATTTTCGCTCATTACTTTAATCTTTTGTAATTATTTAATAATAAAATAATAACAATAAAATAATGAAAACACTTTTTTTTAGCTTTATTATTTTAGTAGAATATAAGATCTCCGAACATTTATTTATGAGTAAAAGTAAAACAGGTGCTACATAAGTTCACCGGATCAGGATCAGCCATTGTTAAAAATATACCTATACGTACTGTATTGTACTTACTGTATTATATATTTTTTTTTCAATTTGCAGTGTCTGGTTGTATGTTGAACAAAATATATGATAAGCGACCGTAACAAGTATTTACAGATTTATATTACGCTTATCATTATGCTTCCCCCTAAGTGAAATATAGTTATCTATAGATAGTATAGGTACGATATATGTATCTATCTATACAGAGTTATTGGTATTGCACTAACAACCTTGCAGCACTGGATTACTAACATCATGAACAACAACTTTTGTTCTGTGACTTTTTACAAAACATAATACACTTATCACCAAAAACAAACCTTTACGATTTCGTTGTTATAATTAAACCCCGCTCCGCTCCGCTGCGTTTTGTACTAGACACGGCAGTTTTTTTACCTAACTAGCACTTTCTTTTGCTTTGCGTAGAGTTCGTAACAGAAAATCGAATATTTCAATTCGTTGAATTGAAATATTTTTATTTTTGTATGACAGTCTGATGAATTAAAATCTGACGAATTAATAAAAGTCATAGAACAAAAGTTGTTGTTTATGATGTAAGTAATATAGTTCTGAGAGGTAAATAAATAAAAATAATATGCTGTGAGTTGGGAAGCGCATCATCACTTGAGAACGGCTGAACCGATTCGGTTATTCTTTGTTTTAAAATGTTCGCAATACTCTAAATTAGGGTTTTGTGAAATAAAAAGTTCGATAAGATTCTGGTAATATTTAAAATTCGGGAAAAACTGAACGTTCTTTTTTCTATGGGATTTTTCTATGTGCTATTGTACAGATAGGACTACGTCTGTCGAGTCAGCTAGCTTTAAATAAAATAACGAATACATTTGCTTTCGTTACATATTAAAATATACTTTAACGACCATAAAATTGCAGCTTCGTTTAATAGAAAAATAATCACTCAGGCTACCAATTTGTTTAACGAAGTGTCATACAGAGTTCGCACTAATTAGTTATTGTACGTACGTTCCGTCCTCACAAATTTCGTAGGGTGGGTGCGGAGTGTGTACCTTTGTTAAATCCTCTGCGTTAAAGTAATAGCGGATATTTTCAGCTACGTTTGCCACAAACGAGCTCACAATGTTACTAGCTATCAGACCGATACATTCAAAATGTGCATTCCACTGCACCGCTCCTTTGAGCTCGTTCATTCCGCTTTGTAACTACGCTCCAATGGATAACGCACAATTACACAATAATTGTTCGCTTTTACAACAACAAGTGCATTAACGGGACTATTAAATAAAAAAAAGATCGTAAAATTTCGTTTGTCGTAGGTATTTTTTTTTGTTGTTCGTTCATGACGAACTCCTTTCCGTTTTTTATGAACACAGAGCTTTTAATATTTGTTTATAGTTTGATGCTGCCTACCTACATAAAAGTTTCAACTTTTACTCTTTTTTTTAACGAAAACAAGTTTTTAATGTTATGACACAAATTTAAATACCCTCACGACCCCTGTACCGTTGCATTCACTCAATGTTTAGCGTGCGTTACATTGCGCACTACCGCCAGACAGCCAATTTTCACACCAAAAATAAAAGTAATTTCCCAGCAATTATATTTGTGCAGTGTTACTTAGTTTGATGTGCAGAATGCGTATTTGACGGCTATTTCATGTGTCTTATTACAGCCTGTGTATAAGGTCGTAATTTTTTTTTGTTTTTCTACACAGGTTTTCTGCCCGCATAGGTTCGTTTTTGCACGCTCATACTCGCTTGCGTTTACCACAAATAGTCATTCGTACGAGCTTGTATCAAATTCGTTATTGCTACCGATAGACCCACTGATACCTACCTACCATAAGCGTTCACCCGCTTCTAACACAGAATTATAACATCACGAGCTTTTGCCCGCGATTTTGGCTACGTGGCAGCAGGAAATTATATCACCGAACGTACTACCGGGATAAAAAGTGACTTGTTAATCCGGGTCTACCTGTGTGCCAAACATCGAAATCCATTTAGCCGTTAAGAGCGTTTACGCCGTACGGCATTTCATACAAACGTTCAAGCGATTTTTTTTCAAAATGAATGAACGGATTTTAATGAAACTTTATACGCATAAGCAGGATACAAAGGTCTAAAAAGTTAGCTGAGAACATTTTCAAAAAATTGTGTTACAGCCAACATAGACCGATTTTAAACCAAAGAAACAGAGATTTCCAGTTATCTTTTTTTAAATAAGACATTTCGAAAATGTTCTCACCTAACTTTTTAGACTTTTGTATCCTGCTTATGCGTATGAAGTTTCAATAAAATCGGTTCATTCATTTCGAAAAACAACGGCTTAAAAGTTTGTATGAAATGCCGTACGGCGTAAACGCTCTTAAGGCGTGAAAAGATAACAGACAGAGTTACTTTCGCAATTTATACGTAGTATGGATGATTAGTTATTATTACAGATTACTTTTTGATAGACTGGTTATAATAAACCCATATTTTCAATAGTACATGCAACGAAAACTGGGGTATCGGAAAACATGTAACCAAAACGTAACTTAGATTCATACGTTCACTGGCGGTACTGTTATGGCGCACTTCATTCATTACTGTCGACCTTTCGACCTTGTCTATTACGAGACTTCTACGTCACGTCAAACAGAAATAGCATAATATAATAATAATATACTCTATACTGAGCAGTTCGTATTTCTGGCACATTCTCCTTTAGTTATTCAAGTCCACGATGAGTACAACGAATCAGACTTTGAGAGTTCATTGACTTAAAATGTTTTGTTGTTCAACGGAAGTCACCCTGTAAGCATTTGTATGGCTTCGGATTGTTATAAGTAGATTGGTAGCAAGGAAACTGTATGAAATAAATTTTAAGTGTTAAATCTTCTTTGGTTAGAGTTTGAAACTGAAAGTAGAATGCCAGCGTCGCCGCGTCGTTTAATAAAAACTTATAATTTTCGATAGCACCAAACATGGTAGATATCAAATGTGAAATTAGTTTCTCACAAAATCATCACCATAAGCGTCGAATAAAGAGTTTTCTGTGGTCAAAAAGAGATAGGCAGTGCACCATGCTGTTGTGTTGTACATATTCCACCAACCAAACAATGTAACGAAAGTCAGTTAAAGGGAAAGCACTAGGGTGGCCGACGAAATTTAAAATTTCTTACGTATTTTGCAATTTGAAGGTCAGTGTTAGTTTGTAAGTACATTGAACAAAATATGATTCGCGACAGTAACAAGTATGTATTTACAGAATTATTATCATTAAAATCATCAAAACAACCGTCTAAGTTCATACTCGTATAACCCTATTGAATGACTATTTCACGAAATATTAATCTACCCTCTCTAACCACTGAGAGTGATAATAACATTATTTCAACAAAACAGCGACGAATGCTGATTGACTTTAGAATCACGCAGCAGCCCTCTTTAATGCATATTAAGAACCCTTTCCAAACAGGATGCCAAATGCATTATAAAAAACCCCCTCGTCATGTACTAAATTCATGGTTACATTTTCTGCATTGATGTCCCTGCCACTGTGTATTAGGACATATGTATAACCTGTCTAGAAACCAAAAAGCATAAACAAAAAATATGAAATTGACTGAAAAACTGAAATTCGTGACTTTATAGTTTATGGCTACCGATAATTCAATAATTCAATAACATCTAACTAAGACGTATTCGATAACACCACGTCATAGAACAAAAGACAAGAGTTAGCCTAAGCACGCACGGGTGCGTTTTCCGGCGATGATTTTTTTTCACGCACTGGATTTTCAACTTTCTGTTTAGCGGCGAGAGCTCAAAATACAACACTGTGTTTTTTTAACGCGACTGGGATGCGCTCTGATAGATTCTCAACGCGACGGCTCAACACCAAGAGTTGAAAATACAGTGCGTGATAAAATCCCGTCGCGATATTTTTACGTCAGTGCGGGCGTGGGGTTTCGCCGGTTAACTCACAAGGTGGCAGACATAAGTTACATTTAACAGCCAACCTGTTGATTAAGTTTCATTTATTCAACAACTTTTCCTTCTAATCTCTGAAGTAAATTGGAACGTACGACGTTGTAGAACTTTGGAGCTTTCTTGAGCAAGAAGATACTTCGTAGAGTGGAACTTAATTTAGGTCTACTTCAAACTAGGTAACAATTTCTTACAGCCGTTTCCACACAAAACTCTAAAAACGTTTAGCATCAATCGAATTTACCACATCGTTCTATATCTGTCATCCCAAGTTCTTGATCGCGGCTGCAGCTATGATTCACCTCACCTACTTAAAACCTAATCAGCCTATTCCCACTGAAGGGACACAGGCCTCGTCTCTGTGAGAGGGAGTGGGCCGCAATACACCACGCAGGCCCAGTGCGGGTTGGTAGATGCCGGTTTCCTCACGATGCTTTCCTTCTACATTTTGAGAGCAGTGGTGATGAAATAATTTACACAAAGTAAAGCGCCTGTCTGGGTTCGATCCTACGGCCTAACATATTACGATAAATCAAAACAAAAATTAACTAACAAATAGTCAACCGCGCGTAAACTGCTGTAATGTCTTGAATTAATTAGTCGACAGCCAATCGCATCACTTCTCTTGCGTTTAATTTTGACGCGTAAATGACTCGTTCCAGATACCGGCAACATACCCTACTTACGTCAGACGCTTTCAATAAAATCTAAATAATTTTGAAGAATATTGCCAATCCATTGATTCATTATGTTTGAAAAATTTGTCTGCTCAACAACGTAAACAACGCAGTGAATGTTGTTGAACTGTCAAAATGAAGGCCGTTGGTACTGTTGGTGTGTTACGCAATTACCCCGCGGGTGTTAGTCAAGACCCCCTCTGTCGACAGATAACCTTGAGTTCGGCAACAGACATATGGAACATTTTACAGCCAACCTGTTGATTAAGTTTTATTTATTCAAGAATTTTCTCAACTGAGCAGTGAGTGTAACCCGTGTAACCTGTAGGGGAACACTGCTTCGTTTAGTTTTTGTGAGGTTTCTTGAAGATTAAATAAAATGGTTATGTCATCTAGTTCTCGTTTGAGGGTTGAAGTCAGTTCGTCGTAATTTCATTGCTGATTTTGTTGTGGCTTCTTGCTGCTCCAAAGGTGAAATGTTACTAGGCTTCTCTTCTAAATGACGAGACGAAAATCTTTAGACATAACCTTCTTTTTGATTCACGAGGGCTACAACCCTGCTTGTTGTAGTCAACGACATGACACATTTTTCGATTTTTCAGACTGTTTCGAATAAGTACCTACTACGTATTCCAAGATCGTCAATCACTGGACGCCAGAGGGAGGACATCGCCGTCGAGGTAGACCACGCTGAAGGTGGTGTGACGATCTGAAAACGTTTTCAGGCCAACATGGCTAGAGATCGCACAAGACAAGGTTTGGGAGGAAAAAGGGCAAGCCTTTGCCCAGTAAAACGACACAATAAAGGCTTACAAAAAAGAAATAGGTTTTATGCTTATCAGCGAACAATCTGTTACCCGACCGTACCCGACCCGTGTGGTATTAGGTAAAATCTATGCTGTACCCAGTGTAACCGAGCAATCTACGCAACCGAGTTATCTATGACATTCCGTTGTATTTTATTCACTGTGACACGTGGAAAGGACAGCGTATGTCTGTTACCTGTCGTGAAAACGACGTGTGTACACATATTGACGTGAGAGACGGTTATTTATTTTGGATCGTCGGAGGGACTGGACTGTCACGCGGACTCAGTATGCAAATCGCTAGGACAATAGTTGTGCGAGTAGGTTTGACTTGCTCTAACTAAGTCTCGCTATCAAGGCATCGTGTGTAACCAGTCTTAGTGTTTGATAAGCTCTTATGAGTACGTGTTCGCCTCTGTTTATAAACTATTGGGTCTAAATTAAATTTCTGCGCAATCTTTCGTTCTAGACTGCTTTTTGGATTAGATATGTTTCTGCGCAATCTTTCGTTCTAGACTGCTTTTTAGTCAATTTTGCTTCTAAATTATGTTTACACATTGTTTTATCCATACATATTATAATGAAATAGTAACGATTTTCATCATCATGTCTGTTTGTCTGGATGTATGTTTCGGATTGACGTAAAAACCGCTAAACAGATTTGGTTGAAATTCGGCACACCAGTAGTTTATAACCAGGATTAACACATGATATTTTACTTTTATTCTCGGTAGTACGTTCCCGTGGCATATTTTCCGACAACCACACAACGACGACGCAACATTTTACAAGCAACCTGTTGATGAAGTTTTATTTATTCAGGGGGAGAGCCGTGCAACATTACCTACCACGTCACGAGTACGTAAGCAGGTACGGTTACCAAAGGGTATAAGTAATCAGGGTCGTCAGATATTAGTTGAAGTTTGGTAAAAAAAAACCGAAAGATATTTTCGAATGAAATTTAATTCAATTAATAGAAAATATATCTACAGTTAATTTATCAAATAAAATTTCATTCGAAAACGTCCACCGGTTGCTTAGTAAACTTCAACTATATCTGACGACCCTGGTTACTTATATCTCTTTTGGTGACTGTACATACATAACAGTACATTTTGATCATGTAGGTTTTGGCATGCAAGGGACCGACACGCACTTGGCCGGTTTTTGGTTCTCGGCCGTGCTTTTTAACTTGGAATAGATACTCCACAGCGTGCTAGGCTTTTACCACCAATTTTAACAATTGGTAACACCTATATTTTCTGCAAATAAATGATTCTCGAATTGCAGAACCCTCCGCACAATCGAATTCATTAAACCAAGTCAAAAGCAACCACGTTGAAACCCATATTAAAAACATAATACCGTAATTGCATTTCATCCAGTTGGTCGGTTGGTTGGTTCCTTTGTTGGCTTTTCATCCCATTGTCATTTCATCGTTAATTTTTCCTCTTAATTCTTCCGTCGGCGAGGAAAATATTATAATGAAAGTTAACCGTGGGACACACCGATCGTACCTACATAAGGAACCCTTGCTGTTATTACTTTTTCTTCTAACACGGCCAGCGATGCGTGCGGTTGAATTAAATGAATAAAAATGAACTCCTTTTAAATAGCACGATTGTAATTTAGCTTGCAGATATTTCCGCCAACAACCTTTTAAAGTTAAAACTAGAGAGTCTGTCTCAAAGAAAAGAACCGCTTTTCATTGTAGACATTAACAACTCGCTGCGGGAAGATAATGAATTGTTGTTCGTTCTGTGTTTAAATTTAAAAAGTAGATTCTTGAGACGGAGCTCTTTTTGCTCTGTGCTTGTTGTATTTTTTACGTAATGAATACAACATTTTAATATGTGCTCCATTATTTTATATGTTTGGAATGTTACGTTTATAATATACCTAATCATCAGTAGGTAATATTTTAACGATAACGCTAAAACTTTTGATTAACGGTTTACGATGTCATTGACATGTAAAAATTCAAGCAGTTATTTCAGTACAAACAGATTTCAGCAACAATTCAACCCTGCAATGAAGTTTACTCGACAATGAGACCCCTCAAAAACAAGAGACTAATCACCCAAAGCTTAAACATTTTTATAAAGTAACAATTTTCCCGAGACGTCGTCGGAAGCTTATTATTATAAGAAGTTCATTGTTTTCACGAAAGTAACATTAGGTATCATTACTTCGTGTATTTTTTTTCAGCAATTTCGTATTTTTTCACAGCTTTTCTGTAGCTCATATTTTTGTTGCGGTGATCTTGATCAATTAACCAATCTATATACTAATAATAAAGCTGAAGAGTTTGATTGTTTGTTTGAACGCACTAATCTCTGGACCTAACGCACCTACTTAACTATAGGTAGTCATTGACACCACCCTATTGTTAGAACGGTGTCAGCAATCAATATCTAGACAAGGCAATTATACAATCTTATTCTGTTATTCTCTCATATAGGTATATTCAATCTATAATGAATATAAATTATAAAGCGTTACTCTTGCAAGTAAGTAAGTGCTACTCTTGTTGTTGTTAGTCTTTTCTTGTATGTTTCGGCACAGCCGAGTGGCCGAATCATGCCCACATAAAAAAGTGTGCAGCACCCCCAACAAGGTTTGGAACCGGTACCAAAAGTACAGGTTTTGTACCGGTACATATCGGTTCTTGCCATTTCGGTACCCGGGTACTGGTCTTAGAAGGGTATCGGCACTCTTTCCAACAAGTACCGGTACTAAATTCAGGTACCGGCCGTGTACCATAAATATCGATATCGAGAAATACGAGGAAGGTCGTACGGTTGGCAACCTTACAATTATTTTTCTAATGTCTGTTAACTATAATTTTTATTACTTACCTGCTATATCTGTTTTTTCACTTTAGCTTACAGAAATATTTGTATGGTACCGGTACTGACACTGATTAGAAATACCAAAAGTACAGGTCCAGTATCGGTACCAATAGTACGGGTACTAGTCTGGAACCAGTTTCCAAAAATACCGGTACTTTAAGCCTTGCCTCTAACACACATTTCCAACAAGTGGACTGATTAAAATGAAACCGGAGCCAGCATCGGATTGTGTGGCAAAGTTACTTATTAAAATATGCGCGGGCTTGCCTCCGCGGCCTGCGCGGGATGAGAAGCGCACAAAATACACAGAAATTAATTTACTGCCATAATCGCGAAAACAAAAAAAAAAACCGCGAAATAAAAATGTACCAATATTTTTACTTCGTCCATGCTTTAATCGGATTCGATACACTTTTTATTGTAACTATATTTTAAGATAGTGAACTCTTGCGTTCAGTTTTGCAGGTGGTTTTTTGCTTTTTAAATTTGAAAGCATTCAGTTAATTTATTTTTATTTAACAGCTAGTAGCATGAAAACTTTCAAATAAACGGTCACAACACTCCGTTTATTTTAGAAAAATGTTTTTTGTTACTCCGTTGGATCTGTGCATAGAGCAGCGGCGAATTTTTATATCTTGTGCATGTTATGTAATTTTTTTGCACCTTCTGATTAGTCCTGAAAAAATAAATAATAATAATCAGCCTACCCCCTGCTGGGTCCGTAATCCACCACGCAGGCCCAGTGTGGGTTTTGTATTCCTTCACTGTTTTTGAGAGCAGTGGTGATGATATAATTTACAAAAAGTAAAGACTTTGTCTGGGTTCGAACCTACGACTACGTACGTCGTGGCCTTTACCACTAGACCACCACTGTACTATTGGGCTACCAGTGCTCTTAAAATCAAAATCGGAATACGTGAATCTTATTATGGATGTCTGCTTTTTGATTAGACATCATCCACAAAGAAAAAAAATAAAAAAGGAGTTCCCGGCAGGATTTGGGGGAGGCCTTTGCCCAGCAGTGGGACAGTTTAGGCTAACAAAAAAAAAACTACCAGATAAAATCAGCTTTCTAAAAATACACTTTGTAAAGTTTTTAAAAATCATACGTTGGAAAATGTATAAAATACAACATAATTCAAAATGAAAATCAAAAGTCATTTATTCAAACTAGGCTGAGAATCAGCACTTTTCGAACGTCAAAATTGCAAAAGACAGTCCCCCAAAACGCCCGCCCTTCACCACTTCCTAGTGCTTTCGCAGGGGAGAAGAAGTGGCGCAACAAACTTCCCAGCAGCACCGCTGTCTGTTCAGTTAGAA
Source organism: Gortyna flavago (assembly GCA_963669345.1). Taxonomy (NCBI): domain Eukaryota; kingdom Metazoa; phylum Arthropoda; class Insecta; order Lepidoptera; family Noctuidae; genus Gortyna; species Gortyna flavago. Next base: position 18,165,858 of record OY770125.1, read on the forward strand.
AATATTTAATTGTAAATACAATACTAGGTATGCAAAGTAATTATCATTACAGGACACAGAACATTAAATTAAATTATTTACCATATGTTAGCTAGCCACGCCAATATACCAACAAATACAATAAAATCTATACGCACTCAACCAAAAAAAAAAATACAAAATTAAAAATATAAACAAAAAAACTTACTACCTAAATAAAAAGCGTGACAACTTACATGTTTATGCAATGCTGGATTCTGTTCACATAGTTGTCATTTGAAGTCAAATGATAAACTAGGACCATCGAAGTAAAATAAATAAACAAAACAACAACAACAATAAAACCATGGTCAGCAAGCAATTACCGGCAAGCCTGCAGAAAGTTGGTGGAAGCCATATTACCTACCTATAGGGGGCTACAGGTAAATCCAGGCGCGGTCTGCGACGAATACTAATTTACGGCGAGAACAAGAAATTGCTATCTCACGATCGACGTGGAATAATAAAAAAAATTATGTTTTTAAATATTTTTTTCTAAAGTAATTTTTCTTCTTTTCAGGTAAGACGACCAATAATAATACAGACAGTGCTACTATGTGCATTCAAAAAAGAAGTTTGGTAAGCAGAAACAATGTTCTATGTAGGTACTATAGTGCTACCATTTACCGGGTAATGTAATGTCTTTAAATTCATTGACTTGAATGTGCCCTGGCGGCTGATAGTATGTCATGCTCACACAAATGTCTCGCTGACGGTGGTGTGTGTGATGGATCATTTAGCTCCCTTCAAAATGGTTGAGCTAAATGGTGCTGATCTATGCGTCATGTTCGTGAACGGGCGCCGTCAGTTGGGGCTGGTCATCACTTAGCTGCCTCGGCTTAATTTTAATTATTTTATTTTTGGATTGTTGTTTTGTTAAGTACTATTTGCTGTACTCTGGACGCTTTTAACACACATACAATTATAAATTCAACATTAATGATGTAACTAATACTTGTAAAATATAATTTAAAAGAGTGTCCATGGAGTTTCTTGTCCGTTCTTCTCCATAGTTACCTACGCTTTGGAATGGGCAACTTGCTTCATATTTTCTGACTGACCGACTTCTTCAGAGTTCAAAAGTGCCTGTAAATGGTTTAATTGGAGTAAGTGCTTTGAGTTGAGTTGACAAAGAAAAAAAAAACATTTACATAATTATGTAAAAGTATTACATATTTGAGTTTATGTAGTTACAGAGAATGAGAAGAGCGATACCAGGCGATCTACTCTGTAAAAATCTCTTCGTGAAAGCTTGGGTGATTCATTGCGTTATTTACGGTGTTGAGCAGACAAATTTTCGAACATATATTTTGAAGCAGTGGATTAGTAATATCCTTCAAAAAGATTCAGATTGTAATTGAATGGGGTTACGCAATTAGGGTGCCGGTTATTCTGCGGCTAGACAGTTCCGCGTCTCATTCAGACTAACTAAACACCAGAATTTGGTGAGATGTTGAATTCAAAGTTAATTTAAAAACGTAGAAAATTCATGTTTATATAGATACCAAACTACTTATAATATCCAGATCTTAAGAGGAAATACGGTCGGAGAGACTTTTGAAAAAGCCTAAGTAAGTCATATTTCGAGGTTTGTCTCTCGCCTATTTCCTCCTCCAATATTAGACCAATTTAAAAGATGTTTCATAAACTGAATAAGAAGGATATATACTGTGTTTCTATAATTTTCTTTTTTCATTAATAGTTGTCAAATTTGTACACTAGGCCTCTGTTGACAGCGGTTTAAATCGGCATTTTTTGAGGGTTCTAGTGCTTATAAAATAATGTATCATCAAAAAGGAAAAGATAGGGACATACAAATAATTATTATTTTGTAAAAAAACATATAAGTTTTATGGTCATTAACCAGAAAGAAAAAAGGCAAACGCGTTTCTGTGGAGAAAAGACCCGTTTCTTCTTAATTATGATAGCTTTCGGGATCGGGATATTATAGGAACAGTCGGCCGCACGTTACTGATAACTAAGTTGGCCTCGTGTTCTATTGGAACGGCTTACTAAGCTAAGCCAGCTCAAGGCCAAAGTGTTACCACTAACGTGCAGTCGACTGTACCTGTGAATGACCCACTGAAGCATGAAGTCGTTGCCGGTCAAAAAGTGCTGAAACTCAGCCTAGTTGGAACAAATGACGTTTTGTCTTTGATTTTTTTGTCCAATAATGTAAGGTTTGCGAAACTACACACAATACAATCATTTGCTCAACTAGCACAGATATTCGTAAAAATCAAACAACTGACTCTAAAACTCCCAAACATTCCGTTCCTCTTTGTTCCCGCATAATTTTGCAGGTGTTTTAACGATCTCAATGATTAAAAATGGAAAGGAACGTCAAAAATTTTCCACAACAATGCGCGTTTGGACACTGTTGTAAAATTCCCGAACGAGTTTAGGTCGGGAGCGAGAGTCGCCCAATTCCGTTTGCGAAGGAAATTCACTGTTTAAGTATTCACGTTGTTTTATTAAACGGTTTTTTTTAAAAGAAATTTTTATTGGGAGTAAACGTTTTATTATCTCATTCAGAATATATTTAAACTATTAATTTTGAAATATAAGATCGAAACGTAGGGTAAACAAACAATGTAATCAGTATTAAACCTATACATCTATAAAACACAGTCATAGTACAACCCTGTTAGAAACTGAATTGGTAATGTTGCAAATATCTCCAAAAAACAATTAAAACAAGCCGTTGAAATTAAATGAAATATAATCTTCTTCTTAGCGTGCCAATAATAATAATGTGAAATGAAATGATGTTTATTTCTGTAAATCTTTTAAAACAATTTTACACGCCAATTTTATGGCCTATATTTTAAAACTAGATGACGGTGGCATGATCCCTTAGAAGTAATGCCGAGATAAACTTAGAGGGCATGGTCTCTTTTAAACAAACCACACACTAGCCAGTTCGCTGTCATAATTTCAGGAAGTCTATTGTTTCAGCCATTTCCAAGACCTAGCAAAAACAAATGAAAATTGAATTTATTAAAAAAAAAATTACAAGCTGCAAATTTTTAACTAATTTGGCATTTGCGTTGGAGTCGACACTTGGCGGATGGCCACTATTGTATTTTGATCAAAGGCATGCAAATTATACGCGGACAGTTCTATTCAAGTGCGCCTTAGGCTTGTCTGCTTAGTTTACCTTTGTGGTATTGAACCTAACATTTACTACCCCTGCACAACGTTGTTATCGCCCGAAGCTATAGAATACAATATTGGATTGCGTGTCTGACGTTCAAATACACAAATCCCTTTAAAGCAATTCAACTCCGTTTATGTCAATCACAACCAAGACCGAATTCATAATTTTTTTTTGCCGTAATTATTATGGTTATTAATAAACATTTGACATTTATGGTTTAGGACTCCGATTATTTGGAGGTATTAGATTTCTTCTAAGATAGTGACGTTTCTTGAAATAGAATCTTAGAAATTGGCTCATGACCTTTCAAAAATAGCGTTTATGTTGGTTTCAGTAGAACTATTCTGTAAAACACACATTCTGCACAACTGTTCGACGCCAGCTTCCTTTAACATCTATTACCGTCTTGTCCAATGAATAAGTTATCAAGGTAAACTGTTCAGTTTACCTTGATAACAGTTCTGTCGAAGGCTACATACGCACTCAATTGTGCTTACTTAGCGGTTCAAGTCTAGCAAGACAAGACTCTTCAACAGCCAGGTGTAAAACGTGACGTAATTGCTAGCGGATTGGCGGCTAAAATTGTCATTGGCCATGAAACTGGAAGTCTGGGTATCCATTTTACGAATGAAAGAACAGGTGCCACATTAAACTGTTGGAGCAAATAAATGGGTCAGTGCGAACGTTGCCTAATTGAAGCGAGAACGTAGTAATATTATATTGATGCGTTCTTGTTTCAACTAAATGTTCTGTGCGGACACATTAATGGCAGTGATTGTGTGATTGAGTTACTGGCACAGACCACTTATATGTTGTAGGATAAAACGGATGTCTAATTAGTATGATGTATCAACTGTTTATTCAAAAGGCAACATTTGAACGTTTGGCAAAGTTGCATAAAATCACCCATCGTTGCCAGCTGAGTTACAAATAGTATGCCGTCTATTTTATAGAGACAACGAACCTTAGTTCTTCGTTTATTGCCTAGTGAATTGTCTAGTTGTTTAGTGATTAGTTATGGTACAAGCTTTTAAGTTACAGCTATGTAACAAATGTCAGTGTGTTCGCAATAAGCGTAAGGCTCAAGGCCTAAGGTTAAGGACGCGTTTACGAATTGACGCGCTTCAATTTTAGGTATTGAGTCTTACTACTACACGTGCACGGCTCACACACACAGCGACATGCGCGAAGCGGCGAAATTATGAGTAAACTGACACGACTTGATACTTGAGCCTACTTTTATTTAATTTTTAGGCATGTATTTTTTTAAGCTTACTATGCGTTGTTGTCAAAAAGTTTGTACTTGATTGGTAAGCAAGTACATGCCAAAGTACCTATGTATTAACAATTTGCGCGACAAGCTTTTCGAAAACATATAATTTAAAAAAAGCTTATTTATATTCGTTTTATTTAGTATTTTTAACCGACTTCAAGAAAGGAGGAGGTTCTCAATTCGGATGCTTATACATATATTTTTTTTATGTAAGGGTGTTAGGTTAGATAACTCCGTCATAATAATATATAGACGGACTTGCAAAAATCTTTTTTTGTTCGAAAGAGGTTTAACTTTATTCCGAAATAGACCATTCCGGAATAAAGTGCTGAAGAGTTTCGGAGACAGACAACCGAAGGCTTCAATAAATGCCAGCAAATCAACCGCGATTGCTGCTATCGCATATGTATGCATTGTTTACGCAATCACACAATATAACATCACGCCTGTACCCTCTAAAGGGGTACGCAGATGTGTTTAGTATATAACGGTACACCCTCATTTCTGTCAAAGTTGTTATTGGAGTACCTCTAATCTTGCAAGTAAATTCGGGCATAACTTTTTGTTTATGAATTGATTTAATAATTAACCGACTTCAAATAAGGAGTATTTTTTTTTATGTATGTTCGGGCATAGCTCCGTCATATCTCTATAGACGGATTTGCAAATTCTCTCAAACAAAAGTTTATGAATTGATGTAATAATTAACCGACTTCAAAAAAGAATCAGTAATGATTTTTTATGTATGTTCGGGCATAGCTCCGTCATATCTCTATAGACGGATTTGCAAATTCTCTAATTTTTTAATGGATAAGGTATTTATTTATTTATTTAATACTGCAAACACAAAAATGTACAGAGGCGGACTTAATGCCATAGGCATTTTCTACCAGTCAACCTTTGGGTGATGCAGAGACAAACAATGGTAGGTGCAATAATGAAAAATGAGGAATAAATATTTGGTATGCCTCAGGATAAGGTATACCTTTATAAGGTATAGCTTTATGAATTTTGCTTAAAGTAATTTAAATTTGTGTTGGGCAGGTACAAATAAAAAATGAAAAATAAAAATTGTTTTCCAAAAAAAAAAAAACATCGGACTTTCAAAAAAAAAACACTACAAAGTAAAAAATAACTTTTTGGAAGGTGCACCTTCAGGTCACTCCATCAAATCCGGAGGTGAGGTCTCAACATAACTAAGAAAACGAGCCCAAACTCAGAACACCTAGCTCTACTCGTCTATTAGTTCCAGTAGCAGTCTTCGAAGTACACCTTCAGGTCACTTCATCAAGTCCGGGTGTAAGGTCTCAACATAACTAACAAAACGAGCCCAAACTCGGCACATCTTCCTCTACTCGTCTATTAGTTCCAGTAGCAGTCTTCGAAGTGCACCTGCTGGTCACTCCATCACGTCCGGAGGTAAGGTCTCAACATAACTAACAAAACGAGCCCAAACTCGACACACCTAGCTCTTCTCGTCTATTAGTTCCAGTAGCAGTCTTCGAAGTACACCTGCAGGTCACTCCATCTAGTCCGGAGGTAAGGTCTCAACATAACTAACAAAACGAGCCCAAACTCGGCACACCTAGCTCAGCTCGTCTATTAGTTCCAGTAGCAGTCTTCGAAGTACACCTGCAGGTCACTCCATCTAGTCCGGAGGTAAGGTCTCAACATAACTAACAAAACGAGCCCAAACTCAGAACACCTAGCTCAGCTCGTCTATTAGTTCCAGTAGCAGTCTTTGAAGTACACCTGCAGGTCACTCCATCTATTCCGGAGGTAAGGTCTCAACATAACTAACAAAACGAGCCCAAACTCGGCACACCTAGCTCTTCTCGTGTATTAGTTCCAGTAGCAGTCTTCTAAGTACACCTGCAGGTCACTCCATCTAGTCCGGAGGTAAGGTCTCAACATAACTAACAAAACGAGCCCAAACTCGGCACACCTAGCTCAGCTCGTCTATTAGTTCCAGTAGCAGTCTTCGAAGTACACCTGCAGGTCACTCCATCTAGTCCGGAGGTAAGGTCTCAACATAACTAACAAGACGAGCCCAAACTCGGCACACCTAGCTCAGCTCGTCTTTTAGTTCCAGTAGCAGTCTTCGAAGTACACCTTCAGGTGACTCCATCATGACCGAAACGAAATATGAATAATCCCTACTTACTTCTAAAAAAATAATATAAGACTGTGAATAAAATCTTTCATACGATAGTCATACAGAATGCGTGAAGTATCAAGTTTGGTATGTCAAATATTTTCTATCCGTACAGCGATCTTTTTCAGCACAAGCTGCTGCTTACAACCGACACAGAATCCACCCACGACGGCGGCTGAGCGCAGACTAATATTTCATTACAAATTTTTGTGTAATAAAGCAAGACAGTGACCAGTAAAATAACCCTTAATACAGTGCATTACGATTCACATGTTACAGCTAAATATGTGAAAAAATAGACTCGATTTTTATTTTTTTTCTGAGCCATTTGGTAACATTTTGATAGTTCTTTATACAATCATTTTGAGTTGAACATGTCTGCTTACATAAAATATTTTTAAATACATAAATTTATGTTAATAAATAGAAGAAAAATGTACCTAAAGTCATTACGATATCGTCAATTTTGCGTGAAGAGGCGACGGAAATAATTTTTTACAATATTATAAACCAAACTTTTCGAATAAAAATTTAGCCATATTTGAAGATGAAGGAGCAATCTATCTGTGGTAATTATTAGTTAGATTTGGTTTCGTATCATTTTCCCGCAAAATGTACCGAAAAACTGCTTATTTTTGTTAGATTCGTAAACGCCTCCTTAACATTTGTAAGAAATCGCATAGTTCAATTTGCGATGGCATTTTTCAAAGCTAAACCTACGACGTGTCCTTTGTTAATTTTACTTAGTTGATAATGCAATTGTTGCACAATAGCCATTTAAAGAGAACAATAAAAACACATAGAAATCAATTGCCATTTCAGACTCAATCAAACGCGATACTAATTGATTCATGAACAGGGGGCCTAAAAAGGCCGCTTTAGCAGAATCATAAAACAATTCATATCACGCAATTTCATCTGTGTGACAGTTTTGTATGGAGACATTTTGTACACCTCTACCTAACCCTTCAGGGATATATAGGTGTGAAACTGTCAAACAGATGAATTGCGTGATATGAATTGTTTAATGATTCTGCCAAAGTGGCCTTTTTAGGCCCCCAGATTGTATAGCGTCAATCACTCCTAGATAGCGCCACTTAGTCGAGTTTGTAGCATGATTCAACGAACACTTTCATAGTATTCAGACAGGATAGCATCGATTTCGACATCGCTGCTCCCGCTATTAAATATAGACAGGGAGTTCTCGAATTATTCCCGTTAATTAGCATCAATTATGTGGAAATACTATTCCGTATTAATTATTATTCTCTGCTCTTAGGTAGATAAGTAATTACTTATTTCAGCTTTGCTGAGTTCCCCAGATTATTCCATACCTAACGGGAATATTAACTGATATTCTCTAACGTGCCACTACGCAGGAAGGATATGTTGATAGCAAAATATTTTTCTAATACAAAACTGTTATCTTGATAAAATAATTATTTTCACTACTGTTAAAGATTGTTGAGATTTGATTTTAGTACCAATATATTTCACGGCATTGTTACGGGAAACAAATTGGACTTTCCTGAAACATTAATTACTTTTAATTACTTGAGTTTTTAAATAGAATCTTTGTTAATTGTTGGAAATAGATAAACAAAACTGCGTTTCAGAAAGAATTAAATATAAAAAACAGTTTTTGACCGTTGCAAACACAGGATTAGATACCTCCTGATTACGGCAATAAAAGTAAGATATATTATACAATTCTAATTCGGCAGAATCTAATTCTTGCAAAGTCATTTGTTGCAATAATAATAATACTAATCCATTTATTTCAGGCATCAAGGCCCATAAAAACACATTGAATACAATATTAATATACCTAAGTAATTTAAAAATGCTATAAAAACATACAAAATTATACTCAAAAACTAACAATATCAATGTAGCTGTAGATACAATATAATCACAGTGATTGGTTTGAAAGCTAACCTGATAAATATCTAAGTGCTGCAGGCGCTCGTGAGTGACGCGTCATCTATTATTGAGGCACCAAGGCGCGGCGCCACATACATGTTTGATTCGTATTTCGTGATCCAACGTCGACTGAAGTCCACACTTAACCGTTGAATTACTGTTTAAGTAAGTAAAGAAGAAAGCTTAGTTAGTTATGCTTATTTAAACAGCGTGCCTCTTTAATGGCGACGTTTAGTTTCATTATTCACTTTAAATCTTCTAAAATAGCATCTTGTAGCAACCTGTACTTAAAGAACTGTAGCGCAGGGGTCATTTGCAGGGGTCATGGATCATAACATCGCATCAATGAAATTAAAACGAATAAGGTGCAAAGAGTCGGCGAATTGATGGAAAGAGAGAGAGAGCTCTATGTCGGAGAGCGGCATAGGCGGAAGTTTTCAAATTACTAATTATTTTTATTTTGTATTAATTTTTATGATTACAGGCTATTAGCCCTATCTATGTGTTAAATTAATGTCGCCATTGTAGCGGCACGTTGTATGTTCTACGATGTTTGAAAAATATATAAGAGGGCAATAAAAAAAAATCTCAACAAAAGTCTCCTTTTATTCAGAAAGTTAATAAGCGGATGGATAATCCACCATTAACTGATTGAGTCCGATGAATTAAGGAACGTAGCTCGAATATTTATCCTTTCAGCAAAATTAAAACTGACCAAAAAAGATAAAAAAGTGCTCGCAAAGCTTTGTGCAGCGTCCATACAATATAAGCGGCGCGCGGCGTCGACATTGAGTGTTGTACACTTGTGAATATGTCATGTCAGTGTTGAATGAAGGCTGCGGCAGAGCGATATCAATTAGTTCGTGCTTTGATCTCGAAATGATTGATGCCTGGAACTCAATGTTAATACTCCTTAAAACAGCTACGTACTGTTTTTTATTATGTTTCCATCGGAAATTATTTCAACATTAATCTTTATGGCATTAAAAACAACAGTTTCCGAAAATTTTCGTCACTTTTAATTAAAACGTACGTTTTGTACGTGTTTTCCTGTCCCTTTCTTTTTGTCTGTTCATATATGTGTACACAAAATGAAATAAATAAATAAAATTGTTGTTTAGAATTTATTTTGACGTTGAGAGAACTCGTAGTCGGCTTTCGTCTGATTTATGATTGTTATTTACACAAATCCTTGTTTTTCATTTCATTAAAAATTGGTTGCAGACTATTGCAATGAACCAACTACGTTGTTTTCAAACTACGGATAATTTTTGATGGTGAAATTGATAGCGAGCCCCTGGAACTGGCCAGTGGTGCTCACATGAGTTCATCTGCCAACGCATAACAAGCCACATCGTTACGGTAACGAATGTTATGCCTTCGTTAGCAGTTCAGTTTGAATGAATATTTTGATGGTCTGTGCGTACAAGGAATGTTATAACGTATTGTGAAAGGAAAGAGATCGTAATTACTTGGTACTATTGCTGTTTTGACTAATTTGCTTCATTTAAAGAGAATAAGAAAGATATTAAAACAGGAGAAGAACTAGCAGGGGATCGAGGAGGGGTGGGGGGGGGGGGGGGGGTGGAGGGGATGGCTCAGGGGATCAGACCGGAATAAATCGAACGATGTCTGTGCTTTGTTTGAAACTATTCTTGAAAATTAGAGTATAGAGGTAAGCCTGCAGTAATCATTGTTCTCATTTATTTCAAATAGGCACTTTTGAACATCAAAATTTACAATGAAATAGAATTGATTCTAGTCGCCCCTTCCGTAAAGTAGTTTCGTACGGAGAAGAATGGGCAAGAAACTCTACCGTCGTTACTCTTTTAAAGTGTTTCACAATATTTTTTATACATTAACTATATAATTACATGTGAAGACGATGCACCTACAATCAAATTACTATACCACAATAGGTAAAAGAATTACAAGTGAAGGCATGACATAAATTAATCATGTGATAGATACAATCTAGAATCAAAACCATTCAACCTGTCTACACACTGTAGCACAGTGTACAAGCTATGTAATAAAATTGTTATTTCATTTACGTTTAAAAATAAAAATAAAAGGACGAGTTCACTTGTTTTTGCAACCCGTACAAAATATATTTTAAAGAGCAAATATTGGGTTGTAAAAATAACCAAAATACTACACATATTGTTTTTGTCCATAAAAATTCAAGACCTGAAATATTTGGTTGTTTTGGTTGTCGTCTATGGTGTACTTGAATACTTAGTTATTTCATCATTCGCGGACTTCCAAAGTTCATTGACAACTCTCCGTAAGATCCCCACACACACAACACAACACAACACACACACACACACACACACACACACACACACACACACACACACACACACACACACACACACACACACACACACACACACACACACACACACACACACACACACACACACACACACACACACACACACACACAACACACTGAACACTTTAGTTGTTGCGATTATTCGTTCTTACGGAGAGTTGTTAGGGTATCTATTATAGTTTAGGTATACAAGCGATGCCGAAGTTTATTAAACGTAGTATTATGTATTGAATTATGTTGTTCTCAGCTTTTCCAGCCTGTTCTCCTTTTTTCAATTATCCATAATCAAGTAGAATACAGACATTGCGATTTGCGAACGAGGGGTAAGTAGTAAGAAATATTGATTTTCATTTAAAGTATTGCAAAAACTAGCATTCCGAGGCTTTTATTTTGCATTTCACAACGGTGAAATCCAACAGTGCTTTGAAGTTTTATTAGTTATTTTATTGCTTGATTGTTTAATATCCGAATAAAGGGGTAAGGGAGGTTAAAATTTCGACAACTCTGCTCAGACACCTCTGTTGGCTCCATTTTCTGCATTCCCAGTGTACAGCGAGAAGCCATTGCCTAAAGGGTGTTTTGGGTTTTATTTTGTCCATGACGGGCGCTCGACTCGACCAGTTGCGTAAAATTGCAACGTACCATTCTCTTTGTGTACCATGGACGTTGTTAACATGTGACGTTGTTGATTAAAGTTTTTAATGATTTTCAGGCATTTAGGTTCATGTTTACATTACACCTCAATGCTTTCAGGCTTGCAGGATACCTGCACATAAATAATTTACTCTTTCTCAACTAGTGTGTTATCAATATTTGTATTATGTACCTATATATATGTCACTCGTGGTACGGAGATAGGAGGAGGTATTGTTTCCCAAAAAAAAAAAGTTTATACAAAGTAACTCTCAACAGCATTAAAATATCCAACATTAAATGCGCTCCAATTCAAATTGTGTGGTTATTTTTATAGCATCTTGATTTATTTCAAAGTATGTAATTGTAGGTAATAAACTTAATATTCCTACTTTACTTTGCGTTCTCGGTGTACTTTGAGCACTTATTTACAGGTATGTATTTATCCTTTGATACAGTTCTTCGCTTCGAAGTAAGTCGAGCATCTCTTTAACTAACATTGAGCATTTCCTTTTGATATCACTTGCAATTACGGTAAAACGTTTTGCTGGTCCAACGTGAATGAAATATACTCAAGTAATTTAATATTATACTGGTTATTAGCTACTAGCTTATTGATTCCAAAATAATTATATTGTTTTTAATATTTAATCCTGAACAGTACGTCAAGCTGTTAGGGTTTTTATTTATTAAAACTTTATGCACAAGTAAAAAACTGTACAAAGGCGGACTTAATGCCATGGGCATTTTCTACCAGTCTACCTTAGGGTGACGCAGAGACAATATACAGTAGGTGCAATAAAAGAAAACGCAAACGAAACGTTTGTAGCAAAGGTGCTGATAGTACGGCTCTGGGGCTCTTTTCTAATAATAGTTCCTATATATATTAAAATTTTGAGTCAAGTTTTTGTCGTTTAGATGGACGTTTGTTACTGTACGCAATTGGAGGGACTACTTATATACCATGTCCTAGATTAACATATGGTTTATTTATCCGGATATATTAGGTTGCATAATTAATGTATACTAACCCCTTACTAATAAACGTAAAACGTTATCGTATGAATAGTTACACACCGATTTCTCTCTTTCAGTCGTCAGTAATTTGACTTTCGAAAAAAGAAGACAAAGCGTTGTGTAACTATACAGACGCTATACAACGTTTATTAGTAAGAGGCTTAATATTGTAAAACATTTTAAAATAGTAACGGTGGAGTTTCTTGCATATTCTTCTCCATACGAAAACTACCTTTTGGAAGGGGCCTCAAGTATCAATTCTATTTTATTGGAAGTCGCATATTATGATTTCATTGGACAAAGTCCATGAAAGATTCGACAACATACTTCATCTAATAATAACCGATATTGTAATCTCTACGTCCAACTACTAAAGTGCCTTAATTTTCGGTTAAAAATTTAACGGTTGACAATTAAACCGTAGCAGGGTTTCATCCCCAAATACGATGCGTGTCGACGTCGGTTCGTACGAACGGGTCCTGGTGGCGCCATCTAACGTGGTGCTTTTTAGTCTCATTACATGGTGCTTAATTAGACTGCTCGCTGAATACATCACAACAAAACAAACACATAGGTGTGAAGGTCGAGGTTAGAATCTAATGGAGTGTTGCAGAGTAAACGTACGGTAAATTCAACCGATTTTAAAATTGAACATACTCGTTTCGCATAATCTTTTTTAGAGTTTGTTTGTTTGAACGCGCTAATCTTTGTAACTACCGTTCGGATTTGAAAACAGTTAGTTCATTACATGGCGGGTGATTTTATTTTATTTTTGTAAAGGAAAAAACATTGAGACTTATAACATCGCCTTGTATGATTCTGTAAAGGTGTTATAATTGTGGTTTAAATAAATAAATAAAATAATGATGTTTGATTGATTTACGAAAAGTACTTACTTGTTTTATTTTATTATAATGAACTTGTTAATCGGTTTTGGTTTCATCGGTTTATCAAGTTCTTTTCAAAAGGTATTATTATTCATTAAAGGAATAATGACGTGGCATTCCCCCTCCCCCCCATTGTCAGTATTAAAAAGTAAAAGCATAACATAATTTCGAAAACGTAGGCCTTCCACAATCATTACGACCAAACCATAGACACACATAGGTACATATCTACGAAAAAGACCGGACCTAAAACAAATTTTATCGACACCTATGCTTTATATCCTCTATAAAAGTTTCTAAAACATTTAGCTTATGGCCAACATTTAAACAATCAGTGTCATAGTAACCATAATATCATCCAAACGATTGTTATAATATTGTAATAAATTTCATTATGCAACTCCTTTTAAAAAAAAGAACATTGTCATGCACGCGTGTTTCAATACCTCACCGCGCACCGCCGTAATTTAAAAAAGAACCTTGTATAGGGTTATTCGAATTCACGTCGTATCCCGCCGGCCGCCATTTTTTTCGATATTAGTATTGCAAAAAACTGTTTTATAGAAGATTTATATCATGAATATAGATAAAGTCTTGTTTGCAACTGTACATAATTAGGTATTAAAATACTAAACAACAGTTGCATAAATAACTATTAATGTTATTGCAAGATGCAGTCGGTATATATGTCGCAGCCAACTGGTTAAATTAGCCGTTCAGTTAACTGCCTAGCCTTTCAACTAAACGGCGGCCGTTCAACTAACGGCCTGAATGACATTCAATTACAGTTTAGGTTGGAAGTCTGTAACCAATCACGCGCGAGCCGAACTGGTTGCAGTAATTAAAGCATTGCACCCCGACCAAGTGGGTTAGGTTAGGTTAGAACTGTGATCAACCGCGTTCGAGCCGAGGGAGGAAGCGAGGCGAGCACTACTTCTAAAGGCCAGGCAGTTAACTGAACGGCTAATTTAACCAGTTGGCTGCGACATATACATACTCGTAGATGCGGTACCAATTAAAAGTTATTCCACCCTGTCGCTGTAGCGCTTTAAATATAAACACTTTGAAGCGAAGTTAATTTGATTGGGACCTCGCTGTCGATCGTCAGTCTGCTGGACGACTGTAATATGTTTACTCTGGCGTAAGTGAATAAGCAATATTATGGCTCGTCGCGTCGTCGAGCCTGGCCTCCATGCTGTAGTCCATTTCTACTCTTTCGTGCACGTAGGTCGGAAAGGCAATTAGCAATGTATCGAGGCAATTTAAGAAATGATTTTAATGGACGCTGGAAAACCAATGTTGTCAATGTTGTCGTGGTTTTCATATTATTAGAATGCTTTTAGCTTTCATATACATTTTCGCAAAACATAATGTTGTTTTAAGATTACATTACGTTTACGTAGTCACATGTGAACTACGCATCACACTGCTGTCACACAAAATCCTGCATCGCGCAAACAGGGTTTACCGCGCGATTAGCATATACAACGGCCCTAGCTGCCCACCATACACGACACCCGTCTGGTCGGAGGATAATCCTTTTTCTATAGAGCCTGAGTATAAAATCCTGCTCCTCATAGTTCTATAAACGATTAATATAACAACTAATTCGACCAAGCTTTTAGAATCGTTTGATTGACTTTTTGCGACAGTCGCTACGCTAATTACGTTTAACGTTTGTAAACTCACATCTCATTATTAGGGCCAACTGTTATGTCTCTGTCTTGTCGTGATCTACGAATGTACGATAAAACGGAGACTTTGAATGCGTATTAAACTCAGTTTGAGTTAGTCAGCCCAGCTCTTTGAAAATAATGTACAGACAGAATATCAGACTCATTTGTTTTATCGCAGATTCTGAATTTGAAGGGGATTGTTTTGACAATGACAATCCACAAGAAAATAATTTAGCTTGTTGTTTTTTGTTTGCCCGCGCCATTCTTTGAAACTACTAGTGGGATTTGAATTTTTTTTTTGCATTTGGTAGCCCTATTCTAGAGGAAGGTTATAGGCTATTACCATCATATTTACACCACGCCGCGACCCTAAGGAGCCGAGCAAAAAGAAAACAAGTCAAAAGAACGCAAAGCAAAACGAAGAACGTAATAGCGGGGGCGGGCGATGCTATGCGACGCGGTGTTCGGAGTTAACACGCGGGCGCGGCTGCATCTAAAAGCTTGTAATAAAGTATATAAAAATAACTTTTTAGATGAAAAAAATGTTGAACTAATGGCAAGATTTAAAGTTGGCAGAGAGAGAAACTGAATTAAATACTGAATTACCTAGTTTAATTATGTGTTATGAGAAAGTGTAATCCGATTGTAATTAAAATCTGTCAGCTAGCTCTCCTGTATAGGTTAACTATGATAAAAAAGCAAACATTTTGTTTATTTACACCAAATAAATACATATAAAAATCACACTTTCCATTGCTGGTTAAAACTAAGTAGTACCGGTGTGAAACGCGAAGCAAATAATGTTGAACAAACTGTTGAATTTAAACTTCATTTTATGTTTATTAATTAGTAGACACTTCAACAAGTTTGTTTAAATGCGGCTCCCACGTTAGTTCCCTGGAATATTCAAAATTCCCACGTCCATGCTAGGACAATATTAGCCTCAATTAATTCGCAAACAACGCTAGTCCCGGTTTTAGTTTCACGAGCGCTCTGAGCTTTGTTAATAGTCCTCGTATTAGTGATGACAACAGCCGGAGCCGAATGTCATTCTCAAAGTTTGTCGACGAAGATACGGGCTCGTCGAAAAGTAGTTTGAAACTTCTAAATTAACCCTATATTAAAAATGTATTTACGGCAATGTTTCTCCAAATGAGCGATTCATTTGGAGAAACATTGCCGTAAATGTATTTTTTCCCAAAAATTAGTTAAATATGCCAAAGCACTTAGAAAGCGTATTTACGTTAGGAAAGCTAAGTCGTAACAAAAAAAGTTGCAGTCACGTCGAGAGTTGGGACAACTGTCAAATCGTACCTAGTGTCATTCATTCTTAGGTCGGACCTCTAGCTAATTTTATGTTCATAGGTGATATCGAGTTGCATTCTCCCGTAACTTCGGCCGAAACTGCGGATTTCATGCATAGGGAGTAGACCTCCCGAATAGATCGTGTCGTCTGAGACGATTTTATTTAGGAAATTATGTCCGTTATGTGTCTTAGAGATTCAGTGTGAACCGATGCATCATTGTCCATCCACTTGGCTATGAAATAATGAAACACATAATCAGCCTATAATGTCCCCACTGCTAAGACACAGGCATCTTAAATTCGACAGGGAGAGATCTGTAATCTACCGCGCGGGCCCTGTGCGGGTTGGTAGATGTCACATGTCTTCGAATTTTTGGTTCTAGGACATTTGCCGGTTTCCTCACGATGATTGATGATTTCCTTCACCATTTTGAGAGCAGTGGTGATAAAAAGATGTACTTACACAAAGTGAAGCGCCTGCTTGGATTAGAACCCACGACCTACGACTCGAAAGTCGTCCTTGCCTTTACCACTATATCATCGAAGTCGCATAGTTTCCTAGTTCAGTCATGTCGAAGAACCGCTTTGTCGGAGTACAGTAGTGTCGCACATAAGGTATTTCGAACTAAAGTATTGTCGAAATTAAGCCGTGTCGGAGTTCCGTATTGTCGAAATTTAATCTTGTCGTATTATATACGGTTTATCCTTCATAAAACCTCCTTCATAAGTCCTTCATAAAACCAGAACAATTCCTTACAAGCATTGTTGTTGTATTGTTTGTGAGCCGAGTTTGTGGACGGATGGCGTTGTGGACGGATGCCGTTGCGGACGGATGGCGTTGTGGACGGATGGCGTTGTGGACGGATGGCGTTTTGGACGGATGGCGTTGTGGACGGATGGCGTTGTGGACGGATGGCGTTGTGGACGGATGGCGTTGTGGACGGATGGCGTTGTGGACGGATGGCGTTGGCGCCGTGCGCTGAAGTAACCTAGTAAGGGTTACATCGACATAGATTGTAAGGAACTTTGCGTAAATGTCAAGAACATTTTACAAAGCGGTTTTATGACATTACAAACATACGACGAGACAGTCGTTGGTGTATTATTATTTTACTGAGTGTGAGATCCTAGGTTATATTCTTAAGTTGGGCTAAGTGTTATTGGGTTTTTCCAGGGAATTCTCAGTAGCAGCCCGGGATCTGGATTTGTGCCCGTTTGATGTCAATAGGCTCGCTCCTATTACCTACATACATGTGGGTTAGACATAACTGGCGAAATGTGGGTATACTATTATAAACCTCTAGTCTGCTCAACCCTTCCTGGAATAAGGGCGTGAAAATGGTGGGTAAAAAAAAATACGTAAGTCAAAGTCAAAGCATTTATTTCAAATAGGCACATAAAAGGCACTTTTGAACGTCAAAAATTACAATGAAATAGAATTGATTCTAGTCGCCCCTTCAAAAGGTAGTTTTCGTATGGAGAAGAATGGGCAAGAAACTCCACCGTTGCTCTTTCAAAATGTTTAACAATATTTTGCATACATTAATTATATAATAAAATAATATGTGAAGACGATGCACCTAAAATAAAGTGACTATACCACAATAGGTAAAAGAATTAAAAATGAAACCATGACATATAAATTAATAATCTGATAGATACAAGGTGCTCACATATTTACAAAAATGGAAAAAGTAAACGATTTTCATTAAAAAAAAATATAAAAACAATTTTAACAAGTAATAAGTCAGGGTGTAAGTTAAGAGTAATTACAGAATGTAAACAAAGTAAAAAAAAAGAATAAATTTACAATTAAATTAGCAACCAGTTTGATTTTGTCTAGAAGACATTTTATCAGCCATTTCACCCATCAATTATATCAGACTAAATTCTTTTATACAAAAGCCTACGCTGTATGAGGGGAAGTGTCTGAATATTGTATTTTTATTGAAAATTTTCCAAGAATTTGTATTCGCGTCAGCTGCCCGTCATACACCATAGCATTATCTTAAACATCATATCCTGTTCGGAATAAACTTCAAACCACAACAATAGGGAACAGGAAAATGAACAGTCACGGCATTACCTGCCACAAACTCAATTCTTGGGAAATGAAGTCTGTAGCCGACTTTGTTTTAGAATATAAGGATATTCAAAAATCTCAGCAGAATAAAATTGCTGTCTATGACATTTTCTTTCTCCTTTAAGGAATAGTGTGATTTTTGTCATTATTGTTAGTATTCACTGAACGTTATTATAAATTGGTACTTATGTAGGTACCTGCAGCTAGCGTCTATAATAATCGAATAAAGGAGATAGTCCGTCATGTTTAGTCAACATAACATCACGTAGTAGCTATGTGTGTAATCGGATATCCATGGTGTGTACATAAGTGGATAAATAAATAACTAAACAAATAAAAAAAAAATGATATGCCCAATGAAAACCAATCACAATGCAGTGACCAGAACCCCCTTTGTTGAATAAATACACAAGTGCGCCAAAAATGCTCCTCTGCCAAATATTGTCAAAATCCTTTGTTTAATTCAATATTTTACTCGCGTCGAATTTCAGTGGAACTCGAAAATCTACGAATAAGTATTTTCAATGTTCGGGACATTCACAACAAGTGCGTGAAAACAAAATGCAGCAATAATTCCAGAGCGCATATCTGATCCCATTCGGATTACATTCTGAGCACCCTTGACAAGTTTTATTGAACTACGATGCATTTTAAGCAGCTTTGTTTTCAAAGCACAGTATGTTATGACAGGTGTTCCTTAAATCGTACAGTCAGGTACATTGGTTGTGTAAGAAATTGACACTGCGTCAAATTGTCGTGTTAGATGTAGACATTTCATACAACTGTCAAAGAAAGCAGTTGTGGATTGAATTTATGGATAGCTAGCTGACCCGGCGAAGTTCGTACCGCATCCGCATCAGATGTTTTTTGTTATTTTTTCCATGTTTTAATAATTATTCTGCTATTCGGGGCGAAGACAAATCCTACAAATAAAAGATCATAAAAATCGGTTTAGTCTTTCTTGAGTTATAAATGGTGTAACTAACCCGACTTTGTTTTATATATATCGATAACGATAATTTCCCATAGTCCACCTAGAAAACATAATATGGACGTTCTGGTGGACCACGGGAAAAATAATTTCCCATGGTCTACATAGGTGGACTAGCCGGGTGGACCATGGGCAATACACGATAGATTTAAGTCAGGTAGTAAATTTCATGGACAATTAGACAGAAAATACGTTTATTTGCGATAAGATATGACGCAAAGATAAAACACAAACACAAAAAATAAAAAGTTGGGTGAAAACATGCGTCACATCCACGCAAAACGACAATCGCTCAACATAATGCTGTGTTCCGTTACGAGACAGAACCACAGCGCTGGTTTTGAACGACTATTTCGTCAAAGAAATTAATTTCCTGGGCTTTACATATTGACCAGTATAACCTAGGGTGAACTTTCCTGGAAAGGATATCAAGTACTCGTAAATAGCAGATAGGTGTATGTAGGCTCAGTCGTTAGTGATCCTACCTTCGAAGCCCAGGGTTGCGGGGTCGAATCCTGACTGTGTGACAATTGGACTACGATGCTAATTGGCACAATTATTTATTTAAACTTTTCGCACAAAAAGGTACAAAGGCGGACTTAATGCCTTAGGCATTCTCTACCAGTCAACCAAGGGTGGTGAAGAGATTAGATGGCAGGTGCTTTGATTGAGGAACAATGATTAAAAACAAATACATAAATAGTTTATACTAATACACATATATAATATATACTACAACAACAACAATACAATTATGTTTTATCTTTTGTAAATTTTGACAATCTAACAATTAGACCCTTACGCATTGTATCACAATTGTTTTTTTGTCATTTGCACATTCATATACATTAAGACTTTTGTACATTTTGACACTAGGACTATGTTGCCCAATGTTTTTTTGTCTTTGTAACATTTAGTATCCGGCGTGAAATATTGCACGATTCAATATGGCCGTCTAAATTACATATTCGTGCACATGACAGGGTTTAAATTTGTGGCGACGTCATTAATTATTTGTCCGACCCGAAGCAATTTAATAGACATGCTCTGCTTTAATTCGGTTCGGGCTAACCGGCAAACATTGTTTGGCATCTACCCTCGCTAAATCATGTTCAGGTCGGCTCGGTAAGGTTCAAGCTAAACTGTGCAGCTTATCCCGAGACTGTACAGAGTGGCAGGGTGTTTTTACCCCCCAGCGTTGAAATTTTTCGCAAGTTATAATAAAAGAATCTGCTGTTCCATGCATTTTGACCGCATAGGTATTGCAAGAACAAGAACAGAAGACTTCTAGCCGCAGGACGTGGTGTTCCGCTGCTTCCGCGGACATGTACCACATAACAGCACAAGAACAAGCTGTTGAAGTACTATCTATATAAGGTGTTAAAAAATTAACCTTACAAACTTTAAGAGGTGTTTTAGACCATCGAACTGAACAACTTTCACTAAGGGATCAACTC
Source organism: Gortyna flavago (assembly GCA_963669345.1). NCBI lineage: Eukaryota > Metazoa > Arthropoda > Insecta > Lepidoptera > Noctuidae > Gortyna > Gortyna flavago. The sequence continues at coordinate 18,186,778 of OY770125.1, forward strand.
TGAAATCACGAAAACAGAATCTGCTGTTTCATACAAAAGTTCAATAACTACTTGAACAAAATGTATGAAACAGCTGTTTTATTTTTCGTGATTTTTTAGATTCACATTCAGTTTTTTTTTCTGCGTCAGTCTGTCAAACTGAGACCTGACAATCTGAGCCAATTAAAATTGGCTCAGATTGTCTTGAAACCTAAACAGCCCGACGCAGAAAAAAAAATCTAAATCAACGATATATTATATAACTAATTTTGACGCAAATGGCGCTTTAGCATTTTCTCCTTTCCAGTGACGATTTCTACTCTTTTTGCTTCGTTTACGTTCATACATGGTCATCGGTCATACATGCACACCGGTTGTGAGTACTACGCACCTGTCCATTCTATAAAACAACATCAATAATGTCACTGTATGTCACTGTATGTCTTTCTAGGCGTTTCCACTCACATCTGCCTTGGCGACCAACAACAGAAGGCCAATTCCCGTAATTAAAAATGCTCTAAATCTAGTCGCAACCTCATCTCAGCTACACTCAATGTCAAAACTTGACAAAAATTTAGGGAAATTAGAGGTACTTTTGACAGATTGAGACTGAGCATTTTTTGTCACGGCTCCTTTTTTTTAAAGCGCACCATTGTTTTACCACGCCATTCCGCAGCCTACCATTGATAATTACAGCACATATGCTTCACAAGGAACGCATTTCTACCGCACTTATTCTACTTTTATGCCTCTCTTGTCACACCCAACATTCAAAAAAGTGGAAAACAATATTTGTCCAATTTCAATGGAAATGACGTCGCGTTAAATCCTACTAATATTATAAACGCGAAAGTTTGTGAGGATGGATGTTTGTTACTCTTTCACGCAAAAACTACTGAACGGATTTCGATGAAACTTCACAGTAATATAGCTTATACATCAGAATAACACATAGGCTACAATTTATAAAGATTTTGTGTAATTTTTTTTTGGCCTTATTAGTAAGTCGGAAAAATTCCTGCCCTCTGAGAGCTATCTTGGCGTGCGCTGCCTAAACCGTTACAGCTACACGAAGATAATGTATCGTGGGACTGTTTGTCTTAAATAGTTCTAAACAAAAGTCCGCGACAGCATATATCTACCTTTTATGTGGAAGCCATTATATCCAAAATAGTGATCCATAAATACATTTAAATCGGATACTTTTTTTACAATGCACATTTTAGAGTACTTAGTTAATTGTTATGAAAATTAATACATTTATCGCTTTGGGTATTTAATGTAGATAAACTTTGTCTTTTACACTAAGTAATTTGGACTAATTCTTTAAAAGTTATCACGATAAGATTGACCTGAGGTAGAGCGCCATAGAAATTGGCGGCGCGGCGGTCCCGAACGCGGGCAGGCAGACGCGTGAGGCACAGAGCACTTTTATAATACGTATTGCGTACCTATCACAGTATCAATCTCAATCTGAATCATTTTGAAGGATATCGCTAATCCATCGCTTTACCTGTATATGTTCGAAAAACTTGTCTGCTCAACAACGTAAATAAATAACGCAATGAATGTTGTTGAACTGCCAAAATGAAATGAATGAGTAAGCATAATTATAATTTTTAGGTAGTATATTTTAAGAAGGGCCCGAGGGGCCCGTAGCTAAATAATAACAGCCGCACAGGTCGATCGGTCAGGTTAAGCTACGCTTGCCACGGTTGGTCTGTGGATGGATGACCATCTTTACATACCGAGACCCCTCCGTGCCTCGGAAAGCACGTTAAGATGTTGGTCCCAGCTGCCATTCGTGGATATTTTCTTCTACAGTCGCTACGGGTCGTCGGAACCCCTAAAAGTCTGACAAACAGTCTCACCAAGGGGTATCGTATTACCCAGTAACTGGATTGTGGAGGTCAGATAGGCAGTCGTCCTACATCAAATACTGGTAATCAGCTGCATCCGATTAGACTGGAAGCCGACCCCAACATAGTCGGGAAAAGGCTAGGCAGATGATATTTTAGAAAGAAAGAAATATAAAGAAATATCAAATCAAATCAAATCACATTTCATTACTTAGATTATTACAATTGTTTTTTTTTGTTAGTTTAAGATTAACGTATAGTTTTAGGTTTAGGTTGTGTTGTAAGTAGGAAGAACATAGATTCGTTTTCCTCATAATTAGCTAATGGAATTGTTTTAGTTAGTTTGAAAATTACTACGGATTTTGTGATTTTTTAAATAGTACTTACAATAATGACTCAAAAGCGTAAGTCTAATATGTATTTCATAAAGCTCTAATAAAGCTCGAGCTATAAAAATAGCTAGACTTAACGAGACGTCTCAACAAACTGAGCTGCGAAGGTTTGAGCAGGCGGTGCGTGAGGCGCACACAGAGCTACTGAGACAGACACCAGAACAGTTCCAAGATTATCGTCAACAACACGCTGAGTATCTGGCATTTCAACGAGCTGCTGAAACTTCAGAACAGTGTCAACCTAGACGTCAACGGCATGCTGAGTATCTGGTGTCTCAACGGGCTGCAGAAACACCAGAACAGTCCCAAGATAGGCATCAATAGCATGCTGAGTATCTGGTGTCTCAACAGGCTGCATAAACACAGGAAAAGTCCCAAGATCAGCGTCAACAGCAGACTTAGTATCTGGTGTCTCAACGGGCTGCAGAAACACCGGAACAGCCCCAAGATCGGTGTCAACAGCATGCTGAGTATAGTGGTGTCACAACGGGCTGCGGAGACACCAGAACAGTCACAAGCTCGACGTCAGCAGCAGGCGACTTACATGGCGTCCCATAGAGCCACAGAAACCTTTACCAGGGCTGAATCCCGCAGATGCGCTGTTGTTACACTAATATAATGTATCGTGGGACTGTTTTTCTTAAACAGTTCTAAATAAATGTCCGCGACAGCATAATTATCTACCTTTTATGTGGAAGCCCAAAATAGTGAGCCATATCGAAAGTACCTCTTCCTGTATGTTACCTTTTCACACCTAAACCACTGGACGGATTTCGACAAAATTTGGCAAGGAGATAGATAGCATCCTAGGGAATGGCATGGGCTACTTCATCGTTACTGTCCCGTGGGATAATTTCCGATAATCACGCGGGCGAAGCCGCGGGCAGAAGCTAGTAATAAATAAATGTTTTTATTTCAGTAAGTAGATTTGCACAAACACTTTTACGCGTCAATCATATTTTTAAAACTACATGAGGTCGGTGTTTCCATTCTGACTAGTCTGACAAGAAAGGCCGAAACAAACTCAGGGGTCACAGTCTCTTTTAAAGACCAGACATAATCTTGGTCAGGCCATGTAGATCGATGTCTGGGATGGTCTTCTGAGGAAATAACCACACAGATCGAGTGGACCTGTCCAGTCAGTGCACGCATTTGTCAGAAATCGTGCAGCTCAACTTAAAACTTAAGGAGCTCAACGATACCAAAATAATTATTATATTGTCAAGTCACATTTATATTCACCACTTAACTACTACAAGTAATATTTACTACAATTATGACTCGAAGCATCATATTTTGGTGGTACGAGTCATAATAGTAGTAATTGGCACGGTATTCATTTGCACTTCGATTGCAGTGGCTGCTACGCGGTTACGCCGTAGTCTCGGCTGCTACGCGGTTACGCCGTAGCCTCGGCTGCTACGCGGTTACGCCGTATCCTCGTTTGCTACGCGGTTACGCCGTAGCAGCGTAGCCGCCACTACAATCGATTTTACTTTGGGTAATGTGAGAGATCCAATCTGTAACGGAGGTAATTTTAATGCATTTGAAACACAAACCGCATTTGCTTGGTGCTAAACATTGGCAACAATAATCTTAAAATTAATAATAAAATAGATACTGCACTGCGACATAATTTAATTACAATTTGAGCTATTTCTGTCAGTATTACTACGTACAATATATTTCAATTAATTAGCACGGATGCATCAGCTATTAGCTGCTCCAACCTGGCATGAGTGAATTAAAATAGTTAAGTACACGCTAGAAACTTTTGCGGAATTGAATTCGGAAAAGCGGATGGCGAAAACCTTTTCATAGAAAAGTAAGTAAGCGATTCTAAAACTCAGAAACACGATAGTGACTGGTGCAGGTAAAAGCGAGGAGCAACAAAATTATTAAAAATGTTGAAACCTTTCAAAGCAAGCATCTTTCAAAGTTTGTAAAAACAGCGCGTTTTAGGTTTTCACTCGTTTTAATTGATGTTCGTTACTGCCTGGTATTTTGTTCGTTTGGAAATTCGAATTTTGGAGGAATTTTTCACTTTTGTAAAAACGTCCTGTGTGTTATTCCTTTGTTTTACGTTTATGATAATGCTTATAAAATACAAGTATGTTTCATGTGTGTATGTGAGTGCTTCGTTGGTTTAGGTTGCAAGAGCAACTGCTGAGCACGAGGTCCTGGGGTTTATTCGCAAGTCGGGCAAACTATGTTTCTGCATTTGTTCCCGGCTAATGGCAATGGCCGTACAACTTTCATGACACACTGCCGCTGCCCTAATGACACACGCGAACTTAGCATAATCAGCCAATAACGTCCCCACTGCTGGGACACAGGCCTTCTCTCTGTGAGAGGGAGTGGGCCATAATCTACCACTCAGGCCCAGTGCGGGTTGGCGGATGTCGCATCTCTTCGAATTTTTGGTTCTAGGACATGCCGGTTTCCTCACGATGTTTTCCTTCACCGTTTACGAAAATACGAAACTTGATATCATGTTATTATTACGTCTTTGCTAGCATATTATTTACAATTAACCCCTCTATTCAAAAACGTTGCTTAAAGTTATGTAGTGATCAGCGCCAGTTTAATCATAAATTTTTGACGTTTAAACGGCACTTAAGTTTAATCATCGCTTATAATATAATTTAATAATAAACACGTTTATTATTAAATTCTTCGCCTCTTAAAACTCAATATTTTCGTGTGTGTGAATATAAGCCCACGTCGGCTGCACAAACACATGGTCCATTGCAAGCCAATGGCAGACACATCTGCTTTGCTTTCACGCGTTCGCTGCCCGCCTGTCTCGGACAATTACTGGGGATTCCGTTTTTACCTTGCAATTTATTTCACTGTTCTGAGTAAAGATCAATACACTTTTGTTTAATGTAACGATGAAATGATGTAATGAATTATTAATATAATTTCGTTTCACCTAATTTTATAAAGAACAATGGACATTTTTTACAATGCACATTTGAGCTAATATTCTTTAAGTTTATTATTGAGTTACTACAATATTCAAAAACTATAAGTAACTTTTGACATAATTTAGAAACGTCTACTTTGTTTTGTATATTTTAGCAAAAACTGATTAGATTTTAAAGGCCTGCCATTTTCTTTAGGTTAGGTTAGACCAGTGACCACCAAGCCAAGCGAGTGAACGAGCGTGCCGCGGCAGCGGCCGCCGAGCGCCAGAAACCCTCTATTGTTTGTGAATCATTTGGGTTAGATGAGGTTATAACAGTATGATGTTTTCTGATCTTAACTTACTATTCATTACAGATTTTTTTTCTGAAAATGAGTAAATATGAAAATTAGGTCAAGTAAACGTTATATTAAAAGAGCATTATACAAATTGTAAATTATATTTAATAAACGTTATACTAAATGTTATTAGAGCAAAAGAAGGTTGTATGAAATATATCATCACATCACATGATTTGAAATTAGGTTAAACGTTTTTACAGCATATGAAAATTATATCATATGAACGTTATTTCAAGTAATATAATACTATGTATTATTATGCCATATGTTACACACCCTTGCAATCACAGACTCAGACTCGCCGTTCGACGCTCGCCGTGGACGGTCGTGCTGCCCGCTCTCGCTCGCTGCACGCCCCCACCGCCTCGCCGCCCCGCCACCGCCCGCTCTCGCTACGCTAGCCGTAACGAGCTCAGTAGTCTCCGGACTACGCCCGCACCCTGTCAATAGCCGCCTTTTTCAAGGCGTGGTTGATAGAAGTTGTTTCTTTAAGAGAGAATCGTCATCACACGTATCGTCGAGGTTTTTGGCCCCTTCCGGGTAAAAACCACAGTTTCGTGGTCCTTGGTGGATACCTCACGGTGCCAACGAAGCCAAGGGGGTGGTGCCCCAATCTCACCCGCCGAGCCCCATCAGGGCGAGGCTGTCAATTGGAATCGGGAGCTAGAAGCTTGGCCTTGGGGGTGGCTCCTAGTCAGCTCTAGCTTCGTAACTAATCCCTTGTCCACAGCTCGCGTCTAGTACGGTTGGGTGTGTCAACCCCTTCGTACTAGAAGCCGGTCTAGGGTGTCTCTACACCCATCGCACAGACTGGTTAGGGCCCCGTTCGCACAATAAGATCGGCGACGGGTCACAAGCTTAGGGCTCACTTCAGGTACTCACCTCCCTGTCTCACACCCGACAGGGAGGGTAGGATCTCACACCCCCGGGCCCATCCACCCGGGGTGCTAGGTTTTCACGCCCCCCATGGTTCTTCCCTCTCCCCGCCCCCTTCCCGATCATGGCAGACGCGGTCATTTTGGCGTTCGCTAGAGAGGTCCTCTTCAAGGACCCCTCTTTCCTCACCCAATATGGCCAGCGTCTCATAAATTTTAGACGCCCTCCCGGTTCGGTCTTAGACATCGACATTGACTTCAGCGATGCGCTAGTCAGCCCCCTCTTTCCGCCAAACTCAGGCGAAATCCCCGAGGCCGCCGCCGCCTCCCCTCCCGCACCCTCCGTGCCAGCCCCCTCGCCTGCACCTTCAGTGCCAGCCGCCGCCCCCAAACCAGCACCTTCCGTGCCAGCCCCTAAACCCGCACCCTCCGTGCCAGCCCCCAAACCCGCACCCTCCGTGCCAGCCCCAAAACCCGCACCCTCCACGCCAGCCCCTAAACCCGCACTCTCTGTGCCCGCCCCAAAACCCGCACCCTCTGTGCCAGCCCCATCACCCGCTCCCTCCGTGTCCGCCCCGAAACCCGCACCGTCCGTGCCAGTCCCCGATCCCGCACCTTCCGTGCCAGCCGCTATCGCAGCTGATACTCAGGAGAGTATGGACACGTCCGTACCCCAATCTCAATCCGACTCAGAGGAAGCCCTCTCTGACTCTTCGTCCTCCTCGGAAGACGACTATATAGTCGTCGGAAAGGGAGGCAAGAGAAAGAAGAACGCCTCCTCTCACGCCAACAAGGCCAAAAAGTCGGTCGCGGAAAACCCCGCTCCCCGCCCCCCCACCCCACCCTCCGCCGCACCGCAGGCCTCCCCCGCTTCTAGCCTCTCGGCTACCCCTCCCGCTTCGAACGCAAAGAAGCCACGACCCCCGCCCCCCATCTATGTCCAGGATAAGTCCAAATGGACAGAAATCTCCAAAGCGTGTGTTGATCAAAAGATCAACTACACGAACGCCCGCTCAACCCAACAGGGTATTAAGGTAACGGTCGCCTCGTCCTCGGACTACAGGGACCTTACCCGTCTCCTCCAGACAAGGGCTTACCCCTTCCATACGTACTCCCTTCCGGAGGAAGTCCCCACCCGCGTAATCATCAGGCGCGTCCCCAAAGAAATCCCCACCGAGGAGATCAAAGAAGACCTTGCTTCACAAGGCATCCCCGTCTCAGCAGTCCATCGCTTGCACAAAGCATGGAAGGGCCTAGTCTACGACATGGTCCTGGTCATCTGCGACCCTACTGAAGGACATCACCCCATCTTCAAGGTGAAGTCAGTTTGCTCCCTCTCGGGTATCTCTATCGAGAAACCCAGGAAGTCCAACCTCATCGGACAATGCCACAGGTGCCAACTGTATGGCCATTCCCAATCCCACTGCTACGCGACACCTAGATGCGTCAAGTGTCTAGGTGCCCACGGCACGTCAGACTGTCCCCGCCCCAAAGACCGCTCTCAGTGCACAGAGCCACCGAGCTGCGTTCTTTGCGGCCAATCCGGGCACCCGGCTAACTACCGTGGCTGCCCCAAGGCTCCCAAGTCTTCTTCTCCCAAACTGACGAAGCGCGCGAGCGACCGTCAGCAAAGGGAAAGCCCCTCTGTGAGGATCCCGATCCCTTCCTCCCAGATGCCCGATAGGCTCAGTCCCCAAAGGCCCTCCCCATGGGCGAACCTCAACCACCTCAAAGCTCCCGCAGCTTCGGTGCCCCCCCCACCCCCGACTATCCCAGCGCTGATGGCAACTGTCATCCCCGCGCCATCAGTAGGCCCCTCGGTCCCAGTAGCCCCACCGGTAGCCCTTCCCGCCGCCGCGCCCAGGGCTCCCGCTGGTCCCAGTAGGTCCCCCCCGACCCCCGCCTCCCGCCCCCAGCCTAGCAGCATGGAGGTAATAATCGGTGCTTACGCAGCTTTTATTGCCCCCGCAAATGCCATGGCAGCGGAAATCCAAGCCTGTAACGGCAATCCTCGGCGCATCGCCGAGATTTTCAATGCGTATCCTCAGATTACGCAAGTCATGCAAACCCTCAACTTCTAAAAAGCTCCAATGGCTTTACAAAGAATGAGCGTTACCAAACCCCGATCCCTTAGACTAGGGTTTTTTAATGCAAACGGCATTAAAAATCAACGCGATGAGATCGCCGCCTTCCTCCGCGATCACCAGCTCGATGTCCTCTTAGTCCAGGAAACCTTCCTGAAGCCCCATCTGCGGAACCCGAACATTGCCAACTACAAGATAGTTCGCAATGACAGGGCTCGCTGCCACAAGGGCGGTACACTCATCTACTATAGGAAGTCCCTCCATTGCATCCCGATAGACCCGCCCGCCCTAATCTCTCAGCTAGAGATCTCTATCTGTCGGCTCGGCATGACCGGTCACCCCGCAATCACCATCATCTCCGCCTATATCCCGCCCACCAATGGTGCGGAGGATCCCATCTCTCTCACTACCGATTTCACTACCCTCTTCGGTATGAGTGACTCCGTCATCATGGCGGGGGATCTCAATGCCAAACATCCCGCTTGGAATAGCAGCACGACCTCTACCAGAGGTAGGATCGTGTTCAAACTAGGCGACTCCCTCAATTTCGATATCATCGCTCCGATGTATCCCACTCATTTCCCGGGCGACCCCGCCCATCTTCCTGACGTTCTCGATGTAGCGCTTCTCAAGAATGTAAACCTCCGTTTGCAGTCTATCGAGACGGTACAAGAGCTTAACTCTGACCACCGCCCGGTCATCTTGCACCTGGCCCCCTATTCGGGCCCCCCGCACGACCCCAACCAGCCCCCCCCGACCAAAACAGTCACCGACTGGAGGAAAGTAAGCGAAAGACTGAAATCCACCACGTCTCCCCACCTAGACTCCATCCCCGAGCAAATTATCTCAGTCGCAGACACGACTGGGGCGATCGACTCGTTCACAGAGCACGTTCAATCCGTACTGACGGATTGCTCACGGGAAGTTCCAGTGATGGAAGACCATCGCTGGAAACTGCCCGATGACGTACGTGAACTGATGACCGAGAAGAACGCTGCCATTCGTGCCTACGACTCTTTTCCCTGCGACGCGAACAAATCCCACATGCGCCATTTACAGCGTGCTGTAAAGAAACGCATAGGGGAGTGGCGCTCCGAGGGATGGGATAAGTTGATCGGCGAACTCGAGCCCACCCACCACGCCTTCTGGCAACTCCAGAGGAAGCTCCGCTCCTCTGAAGAGGCCACAGTTCCTCCCCTCACACGCCCCGACAAAACGGTCGCTTTCGAAAACCTCGAAAAGGCCGAATGCCTAGCCGACAGCCTAGAGGCTCAATGCACTCCCAGCTCTCAACCAGTAGACAGAGCGCACCTCGACGAGGTGAACGCTGAAGTCGAACGGAGAGCCTCCCTCCCGCCAGTCGAAGACCCTGATGATCCTCTGCCTCCCGTCACTCCCGACGAAGTGCAAGACATCATAAAAGGACTCGCAACCCGCAAAGCCCCCGGTTCGGACGGTATCACCAACAGGGTGTACAAACTCCTCCCCGCCCCCCTCATACTGCTCATGACCGCCATCTTCAATGGCGCCCTGAGCAACAACATCTTCCCCCAAATGTGGAAAGAAGCCACAGTCATAGGCATCCCAAAGCCAGGCAAGCCCAAGTCTGAGCCCTCCAGCTACCGCCCCATCAGTCTGCTAAATGTTTTCGGTAAAGTCTACGAGAGGCTTATTTATAAGCGCCTCAAAGACTATGCCGAAGCAAAGAGCCTCATCCCCCCCGAACAGTTCGGTTTTCGCACGAAGCATTCGTGCATCCACCAGCTCCACCGCATAGTCGAGCACATTAGCGCTGCTTTTCAGCGAGGTGCTTCGACAGGCGTCCTGTTCTTCGATATAGCGAAGGCGTTCGACAAGGTCTGGCACAATGGCTTATTATATAAGCTGTACCTGCTAGGTGTGCCAGACCGTCTCGTGCTCATCTTACGAGATTTTCTGTCGGACCGCACTTTCCGCTACCGTATCGAGGGCGCTCTCTCTCCCCCTCACCCCATCCGCGCCGGAGTCCCCCAGGGTTCCGTTCTGTCTCCCCTCATTTTCACCCTGTTCACTAGTGACATCCCGAACAGTAAAAAGGCACAGTTGGCGCTCTTCGCCGACGACACTGCCATATACTGTTCGGGTGTCAACCAGTCATCCATAGCTCGAAACCTCCAAACCTCCGCAAGCGCCTTGAGCGATTGGTTCCGGAAATGGAGAATCGAGGTCAACCCCGATAAGAGTCAGGCGGTCATCTTCTCGAAACCGCGCAAACTACCCCCCCCCCTCCCGCGCCCGATCTCTATGTATGGCAAGCCGATCCCCTGGGGAAAGCGAGCCAAATACTTAGGTGTCATCCTAGACCACAACCTCACCTTCAACGAGCACATAAAGACGGCGCGTTCGCGCGCCTCTTTCGCTCTCGGTAGGCTCCACTCCATGATAACTGCCCGCAGCAAATTGTCACTCAAGTGCAAATTGCGCCTCTACACCGCGGTCATCCGTCCCATCATGACCTATGCTTGCGTAGTCTTCGCACACGCCAAGCCGCGATTTCTGCATAAAATGCAAACCCTCCAGAACCGTTTCCTCCGAAAGGTCACGGGAGCCCCCTTCTATGTCCGAAATGTGAATCTGCATCTAGATCTCAGACTCCCCACCATCCAGCAGTTCATGAAACGCCTCTCCAAGCGCTTCTTTGACTCTGCCATAAAGCACCCCAATCCCCTGATTGCGGCGGCCTCCCGATACACTCCCTCCCGCATAAGTAGGATTCGCCGACCAAGGCATACCCTCACTATCCCCGACGACGCCACTACCCTCCTCCAGGAGAGCAGTAAGGCCACGAGTACTCTCAGTCGACAACACAAACACAAGCTCAGACATCCGTCCTTCCGTCCTCGCCGCCGAGGCCCGTCGCGACGTCCCGCACCATCACCGTGCCCGCCCCGACCCTTGCTCGAGCCAGCCCGCGCAGCTGAGCCTGTAGTTTTAAATTCGCCCCTAAACACTAATAATAATACCGATCCAGCCTGTCCCTTGCTGTCCTCTTCCAGCGACGCCCTGAGCCGAGGTCCGAACCCCGCAGGGGGTTACCCTTAGCGCTATCGCTTAGTTTTTAAGTTATTGTATGCCCTGGCTGGAGGCCTTAATTCGAGGCATCCACAGGAAAGTCCGGTTAAGCAGTAGCCATCCTCATAAAGGATGAACTGCGAGATGCCATTTATTAAAAAAAAAAAAAAAAAAACACCCTTGCAATGCTTAGGGGAAAGTTTGACGTATAACTCAACACGTAGAAACTCGCGGAGTTTACCGAAATTGAGTGCTCAACTTTTATGAAACAAAAAGTACAATTAGAATTTCATACCCGAGTTTTTTCTGAAACCCCTAAAATTTTGGTCGGAGTATTTAATAACAAAATTACGAAACTAACACGGGCTAAATAGTGGGATTGTGATTATGTACAGAGGCCAGCACATCAACCTACCCCAATCTGTCAAATTTTCCCAATTGAATATGAACCTTATTCCTTTGTAGTAAAGTTGAAAATCTATCAAAGAAATTTGACAGATTGGGGTAACTTGATGTGCTAGCCTCTGTACGTGAAAATTTATGGGCTCAGAAGTGTGTATTCTAAAATGTTTTGGTGATCTGGAGATTTTGGTTGGATTTAAAAAAATATTTTGCGCAGTTGTATTCATAATACGTATTTAGCATGTAACAATCAGTTGATGTGTTTGTAACTAAGCAACTACTTTCTGGCTAAACTATTCAATTATAAGTCATCTTCATTTTAATATTAAAGCGGAGTACCTAAGTATTTATAGTTTAGAATGTTTTTCACAACTCATAGATGTCCTCTTCAAAATGGAAAAAGGATTCAAACTAGGGGAACAAAAAAGGGTTATTCAAAATAACAATTGATATGAACAACGGACCATTATCGAAGCAAAAACCCGCAGGACAATTGCGAAACAAACCTACTATCCCAAAGAATAATGCAGTGCTTATTGTGGAATTGTTAAAATCCGTTAATTTGACAATTTCACAATTTTCACTGTTCAAGCATTAGTAGTTTGCTTCAAAATCTTTCGGATTGTGATATAAACTGTGATATGCAATTGGGTACCGGCAACTCATTATTCACACTCATCATTACTCATTATTAGTTTATTATTGTACCTCTAGGATTATTTCGTGTATTTTATCTATGGGCCTTAGATGTCTGATAATAAAATGATTATTATTATTATTATTATGCAAAACATGATCTCAAGATCAATCAACTCTCCTCGATTCACGCCATTGTAAATAAATATGCAGCGTACTATAAATGGATGTCGAGACGATGAGTCTGGACAACGCTTTCGCGGAAATTCGCGTAAATTTCCTGTAAATTTTCGTACCCGTGCAGCTAAAACAGACGCGTGTGGAGTATATTTAATATCGCCGCTTTGTGAGCACCTGAGGCCTTCACGCTGCAGTCTATGCAAAGCATTTTGAGTTAAACTACAGTCTTTTGCTGTACCGTTTAACATACTTTCTTTGACGGAGAATGCTGCGTAGTTCTCATACCTTTACGAGGGTGGCTACGTTTACGTACATGCATCCGAAGTAGTATGTACTTTTGTTTTGATTTAGGACATCACGAAAATAATGTTTCTCTTTTATTTTAAAGAATGCCATGGTGTTATGTAAAATTAATTTTGGTTCTATTTCATGGGTACTACACTCCCTTAAAGTATGTCCCTCGTTTAACCTGACACACTGTATAACCAGCACATTCGCATCTCCAAGGTAATCTGTATGTGGTTATCCTGCTATGTGATTTTATTTATAAGTTATTACAACACACACAAACACAGATACAAACTAAAACATAAGCCTAAACGTTACCACTGCTGGGACACAGGGCCTTCTCTGAGAGGGAACGGGCCCTGATGCACGTAACCAAGTACAAATTAAGAGCATTTACGACGCAAGGCATTTCATACAAACTTTCAAGCCCTTAATTTTCGAAATGTGAAAATCTTGTCAAATTACTGTTTAGTTTAGTATTATTTTATTTTATCTTCTTTTTATTTAGTATACCTATCGTGGAAAACGATTTACATTGAATATTACGACCTAAACTAGCTTTCAGATTAATTTGTAACCAATAAATTGTAAAAAAAAAATGATTTAAGTTAAGGAGTTTTCGTGAAGTTTCTTGCCCGTTCTTCTCTAAGGAACCTACTACCACTTACCTACTACTACTACCTATTGGGCAACTAGCTATCTTTCTGACTGACCGATCCCTTGACAATCCAAAAGTGCCTGTAATTGCTTTAATTGAAATAAATGCTTTGAGTTGAGTTTTTTTTATTATAAGTTGCCCAATATTTGAGGTTAAAGGCAGTAAACAAGGTTCAGACAACTCGGCCGAATGCAAGGGGCCACCTGTCGCTTTATTGTGCCATTCTGCCATCTTTTAACACAGCAAATTTTATTGCCAAATTTTATCCGAAACGACATTTTCAGGCAGCTCCAGTTTTGGTGATAATCTCGTTAGCGACCAGTATACACTATTTAGGTATATTTAACACCCGGGTCATGGATAATTTCATTATCTGAAAACTGGTTTATCCAAACGATAACTTGATAATCTTGCGTATTTTTTGGTAACTTTATAGTGTTAACTTGTTTTGAACACATGTTTTAATTTCAAATAAATGTTGCGCATTTTCTAGACACTTTCGCCTGCGTCATAGAAAATAATTTGTGAATTCTTCTGTAACTAATCGATTATTACGGAAGTTAGTTTTTCTATTGTTACCTACTTATCTTTAGGAGATTTCGCGACATCGGACGGATAAGTAAGTTTAATATTAATATAGTATACACATAAGCCTTCCGGATAAATTCTCTTAGATTATGATGAACCGCATCAAAATTGCGCATCAAAATTCGAAGAACCGCATCAAAATTGCGCAGTGTGGAAGAACAATGCGGTCACACAGACATACGAAAAGCGACTTTAATTAATAGTATGTATGTAGACAGATATAGACAGATAGATATAGGTATATACACAGATATAGTTATGTATAGATGATTAGTTTGTAAATAGTAAATTGCATTTTTATTATGGTGTACTTCTTGGAATTTGTATGTACTCTACAGCATTCATCAGAAAGGTGAAGTCATATTTAAGGGTGTGGTAGAGAGAGACCATCAAAACTGAAAAAAAAAAATCTTTACGGAACGAACATAGAATTTGAGAAAAAAAAAAACTGTAAAGATAACTTCAATACCTACTCGACCCAAATAGACGTCTGATTATTTTTTGGCAATTATGATATGATGTTGTTCTCATGGAAAAGTTGTTCATTTTGATGGTCTGTATAATCTTAATCAGCCTATAATGTTTGCACTGCTGGGACACAGGCCTCGTCTCGGAGAGAGGGAGTGGGCCGTAATCCACCACGCCACGGTTGATAAAAGTCACGTCTTCAAATTTTTGGTTTCAGGAAATGCCGGTTTTCTCACGATGTTTTCCTTAACCGTTTGAAATGATGGACTGTATCACCCCCTTAAATATGATCACACCTTTCTGATACATGCTGTGTTGATGAACTCCAAGTCGAATTACTTTGACATAAGGGTGTCTGTCACATGCGCATGCAAGTATCTAGAAGTGCCAGCACATTAACTTGATAGATCGAACCATTGGTCTCATTCAAGTCGGTGTGGTCAATAGCGCTAATTATTGCCTATCAATAGAAGATCTTTTCCTATATTTCTTTCAAAGAAATGGCTCGCAACCAGCAGAAAATATTAATCTATTACTAGGTATAGGCAAGAATAAATAACTTATTTTTTATACTAACGTGTATTTAAAATTAATTAAATTTATAGGAAAATAATTAAATAACACTCGCATACAGAATGTTGTTGACGCAAAAATTTAAAACAAATTATGTTGTTGTTTTAATCTGACGCGTCAGAAAATTATTATCATATTAATAATTAAATATTTATTAAAGTATTTTCCGATTCACTTTAACGGGTCAATTTTCTGATGGATTAGCATTTATAAAGATTCCATTTTATAATGGAAATTTACAGGGATTTTTTAATTTTATAATAATTATTTTTAGAGATGGCTCGGATATAAAAATAATTTCTCGGTACCTACCACAAAATCTGATTAAAGTTTAAACTCAAAGAACCGAGCCGCTGGAAAAAAATATATTTTATTATTGCTGCGGCGGTGTTATTAATTCCTGGAAGTTAGGAGAAAGATGTTATGAAAAAGCTTTAAAAGCACTTCGAGTTCTTAATTAAAGCTTATTAGCAGAAAAATGTTTCTAATTAATGTCTTGTATTTATTTCGTTGTTTTTTCGTGGATCTTTGACAGTCGCTACAGGAATTCAGAAGCCCGAAAGTCTGACAACCAGTCTTACGATGACTTATGATAATTACTTATATTAGTCTTACGATATTTATGATGATTTGTTTCGTTGTTTATGTTCACAAATGTGTAAAATAAAGCGTGTAAAAAGACAAGAATTTTTATTTTTGTACTGGACCTGTGAACCTACCTACTGGTTACAGACTTATTAAAGGTCAAAATTCCAAATTTTACTGGTCTTTTGATGCTATAACACAACTTTAAATATCCCCACGGCCCCTTTACTGTTGCATGCACCCATAAGAACAATGTTTTGCGTGTGTTACATTGCGCACCACCACACACAGCATATTATCACACCAAAAATAAAAGTCCCAGCAACTATTTTTGTTGAGAAATGTTACTTAGTTTGATGTACAGAATGTGTAAGTTGACGGCTTTGTTATGGTTATTTTTACACCCTGTATGTTTTTGTGCAAATAAAGCTTCACGGTTAGCGTGTAATTGCGTACATTATTACCGCAATAATAATTGAATGTCATTTCCACATACACATTATGTACCTATTATGGGGCACGTTTTGTATTACCGTGTGACATTTGAGTTAGGCATTTACATACACTAAAACGTTCGTGCTTCATTCGGACATTCGTGTCAGTCGACTGTAATGAAACACTTGAAACGTTTAGATGGCAATTTAGTTTCCGATTTCGATGAAAGAGGCATAGAACAACACTTGAATAGTGATTTTTTTAACTAATGCTCATATAATGTTGGGATAAAGATACTCCTGTTTTTTATATTAGCTCGTAAAAGGTCATCATGTCTGTAAATGATGACCTTTTACGAGCTAATGTACCGTAAGCAGGAATACGTAATGTCTCTCTGAATAATTCATTAACAGAAAGCTCTCCGCTCATATTTATTAACATTCTCTCCGTAGTATGTTTGTTACAATTTCAAAAGTAATTTGATATTCAAACGTTTACGGTCTTCTTTGTTCCCGTTTTTGTTTATTCTCGGCTTGTTTTAATAAATTCTTCGCTTTGTAAAAAAAAAAAAACTCAGACCTCGGATCTCTAACGCTTGGATTTGTGACAGCGTTGTGTTATTCACAGAATTTTCAGTGATCGCCTTGAATTTTATAAGCGCTTTGTAAATGGCGGTTTTAGGAAAATGCAATGGGCGACACCAATTGCTTTCAGGTGAAATTCCCACAAAGCAAAATAAAGTATCTCTTTTTTTCATTTTTCTAATACCGGCCGCCTCTAGTCGAAAAAACATACAGCGATTTTATATTTTGCCTTTAACTTAGAATATTTTTGATTGTACTTTACACGAGGCCGTTTTTCTTTCTTAGAGTAATAATACAAGCTTTTTCCCGCGACTTCGACCGCGTGAAATTTCGGCCCCCGACCAGTCCCCGACCTATTGCGTCATATTCTATCGCTGACCCGTGATACTACTTCGTGTTCGCTTAGCGTTCATTACCTATGACTTGTTTTCCTTTTGCCCGGATCCTAAAGGTCGTAGCGTGAGTTTAAATAGCCTAGAACCTACCTCAAGTTTAAAAAAAAAATATAGATAGTTGCGGAGATTACCCCCTACATACAAACTTACAAAAAAACAAATACCTCTTAAGTACCTCCAATATTAAGTATAGATAAACGCTTTGTTTATGTGTTAGCATGTGTGTCATTGGCACATACAGTGATGAAATACATTTGTGCCACTAACAAAAGTGTTTTGGCACAACGAAGCGATAAGTTTTAAATTTTAACAGCAATGAAAAGTTATGGTAATTAGACTTAATTACATCTCATTAAGGTTGACATGATAAATAAAACTGAATACTTGTTTAAAAAGTGTTTCTAACGCTATGCTGAAGCTAGCTCAATGCAATTTAAATAAATTAATAACGTTTGTAAATAGTGAGAGAGTCGGCGAGAGCTCTGCTCGGCCAGAGCGAGCTCTTGAGACGAGTGTTACTTGAGTAAGTGCCACTTGAATACTCACTGGAGCAAATGCTCTAATAATATGTATTGCCTGTCTTGCGCAGAAATGAATTCTCTCAATGTGAGATTTCATGCAACCATTTTTGGGAATTATATTATTGACTGATTTTACAATCGTCAGAAATCTTTTACCTCAAGAAATAAATATGGCGTTTTGACTGATTTTTGTAGATATAGAATGCTCTAATAATATGTATTGCCTGCCTTCCGCGGAAATGGATCCGGGAATCGAACCCGGACCCTACGCTCAGCAGCACGAGACCAACGACCAACTTGTGGTATACAGCTGCTATATTCCACACTTTATTCATAAAATTCAAACTGTTAAATACCTCGCTCTAATTCCTTCTAAGTTATAAATTAAGTCCACTAACAAACTTTCATTTTCAAAAAGACACATCCATTCATATCCCTGCATAAAGTTTAGCTAAGTTTAATGAGCGACTCTTGTAAGTCCCTTACTCCGTTCGCTTCTCGAGTTCGTCCGCATACGATTGTGTGCAACCAGCCTAAGGTCAGAGGGGGACTCTAGATGGACTTGTTGCGCCCCCTTCCCCTGACTTTGCTAACTTTGTCATAATGATTCTAAGATACTTTTATTTACTTAACAAACTGTGGTGCTTCGTGCTTGCTATGCCACTTAGTTCGGAATTTCAAGTGGACGTTGCTTAGTGAATGGGGCTTTGAACTTGTTTATATATTGGGATATGTAGGAGGAAAATAGCCCTAAAGGTTTATTGCCTTTGGCCTTGAAGTTATGTAAAGATGGTATTTTTAAGGCATCTCGTTGTTTATCTTTATTCAGTGGGTACTCGGTAACAGTAGTAATGGTAGTAAGGGCTTTCATTTTGACAGTTTAATAACATTCATTGCGTTATTTACGTTGATGAGTAGACAATTTATTTCGGACATATGAAGCAATGGATTAGTAATATCCTTCAAAATGATTAAATTGTTAAAATTAATTAGGGTGCTGTTTGCATTGAGCTAAACATTCTAATAATAAATAGCTAATTAATTGTAAGTACTCGTCTATGCCAAAATCTGGAAGTTCATACAATAGCTCGTCCCGTCCTCTATAAAAGTAAAATTTACCAAGTATCCAGTCGAACACGTCTACCTCAACGGTCATTCGTTCTACGACTAATATGGCTGGCCCATTTTAGTGAGAGGTAGAGGACCGTAATCCATCACGCGGGCCCAGTGCGGATTGGTAGAAGTCACATGTCTTTGAATTTTTGGTCCTAGAAATCAAAAGTCATTTATTCAAACTAGGCTGAAAATCAGCACTTTTCGAACGTCAAAATTACAAAAGACAGTCCCCCAAAACGCCCGCCCTTCACCACTTCCTAGTGCTTTTGCAGAACATTCATTTACTCACGATATTTTCATTCACCGTTTTGAGAGCACCCTTATGAAAGCTCAAAAACCAAACAATCCAAACCAAATCTAAAAACGTATACAATTTTTCATATGTTTCTACAAAAATATAAAAGAGGGAGCTGTGAAATTTTGCATTCACTGCTCGAGTTGTATTGAGTGCCCGTGCGCGAACACCGAACCCTCTCACTAGTCGGCGGATTGGGTTCACGCCAAATAAATACTACCTGCCACTGAGACATACTCACGAGGTGTTTGTTTGATAAACTCGACGCTATTGAAAGAGGAACTGAAGAGAAAATAAAACGTAGTACGCTTCGAATTTGCAAATCCGAGTAAACGTTATTGGGATGACTTTGTATACCTAAAGGCTGTCGCGCTTGCGGTCACGAGACGAGTTGCGTGGGGTCCTGGGTTCAATTCCCAAGTTGGGCAAAGTGTTATTGGGTTTTTCCGTTACACATTTTTTCGTAACAGCCCGGAGTTTGGAAGTTGGCAGTGTGTTAGCCCAGTGCCTCGGAAGGCACGTTGCCTTTGGTACTGCGCCTGATCTCTCTCTGGTCTTGTCGGCTTGTTGTCCCATCGGACTATGAGAGTGAGGGAAGAGAGAGTTCACCTGCATCTGTGCACATACTTGTGCAATATAATATATCTCTCTCGCCGAAGGCTAGTCTCTGTTGAGTTTGCCCACCATGGGCGAAATACGGTCTGGAGGACTACCATTCCTAAAGGCTAATATAACTATTGATGATAGTGAACACAAAGCTTGAAATCACATCAAATGAGTGCTTTAATCATTTCTAACGTCACGATATTGTTGTGGACGTCTACGTCCATAAAATGTATGGAAATACGTGCACGTTATAAAGTTATCGTGGACGGAAATTTAAAAGGGACTTCATATATTTCCATACATTTTACTTCCATGTGTTATCGTGACGTCGACGTGGACGTCCACGATAATGTCGTCACGTTAGAAATGATAAAAGAGTGCATTGGCGTCTGTTATAAATACAAGGGAAAAAATGTTTTAATAATAGTACCCGTATTTTTATTACACTTGGAGTCGTGGCAATGAAAGTACTTCAAAAGGTAAAGAGCACAGGAAATATAACTTAATTCCGTGTTCTAAGAAAATATATTTAAGAACTTGGAATACCGTCGCATAATTAAGTGTTTTGAGTGAGACTGGCGCATGCCACGGTCGCGGGTGGAGCGCGGGCGGCCCACGTGTCACCTACCCACACTGCTCGTATAAAAAGGTGCATTTTGTTTTTTTTTTTTTCCATTTTGCCGACGTGACTTGTCACAGGAAATCCGCTTCTAGCGTCCTATGAGCTCTGTTCCTTTCCACCCACATATGACATGTATTAACCTGGCAGGAAAGAGGTCCGTTTTTGCAGCCCCGAGCTTAATTTGCAAAGGACGAAAAGTTTAAAGCCACTCGAGCGACCAACTGCAACCAAGACCGTCATTATGCAAAATTATCGCATCGAAATCGATAGGTACCAATTAAGGGACAGCATAAACATGGCGCAGGACGCTGTTAGGCCATGTTTATTCTGTGCAAACAATTTGTCAGATACGTGGCCGGCCAGCGAGGCGGCGAACGAAAAAAATGTTGCATCAATTAATCCAGCGTTAAGCTTCCAGTAATTTAATAAACTTTTAAGTTCAGTTTTTTGATAATTTTAAAGGAGATATTTTGTTTTGTATAATTTACTGATGGTTTGCAAGTCCGACGGTTGCAAAGATATTAGATTTTAGTCTTTACAAATCGACATTTCAGTTACTCCTCTACTCTGTGATATTTCTTTTTCTGCTGGGCAAGACTTATCGTAAGTACTTTCAGGTACTTATCCCATGCCAAATCGTACCAGTCCTCACAATAAGCCTCCTATTCATCTTGCCAACTCATCCTGGCCGGCCTTGGCGTCCACGTATCTACGAGGCGCCCTTTGTGGGCCGACTCTTGCCCAGCATTCATTGTTTATGTCGTATATTAAACCAATACCTAAATTTGAGAGAGCAGTGGTCTTTCAGTTGTAACAGCCGCGACATACGAGTTGTAGGTCGTAGGTTCAAGCCCAGACAGGTACTTTAATGTGTGTGAATTACTTCATTTGCACCAGTGCTCTCAAAACGGTGAAGGAAAACATCATCAGGAAACCGACATGTCCTACACCAAAAATTCGAAGACTTGTGACATCCGTCATCCCGCACTTGACCCGCGTGGTAGATTATGGCCCACTCCCTCTCCCTCTCATAGGGTCCTCCTTGTGTCTCAGAAGTGGGAACATTAAAGGCTGATTATGCTACCTTTTATTTTGTTCTAATTTCCATTACATATACGTAGCTAAAGTTAACATTGAACTTGGTACATGCTTCAATGCTCTTAATTAGTGCGAACGTGTGTTCGTGAAGCCCGGGATTAATATGCAAAAACTAAAAGAGCGGGGAGCGCAATAGTTCGCCTTGTGTTTGCTTGGAATTTAAATTCAGAAAAAGCTCGATTGATGAACAAAAGCAAAAATTTGATTCGCTTTCATAGGCTCGCAGGTAGATATTCGGTCTAGTATATGAAGCTTTTCAATTTATGGACTGCCTAGCCTACGTCGAAGTTTAATGTTGATGCACAGCGATTTGGTTTCTGCCGTATTATTGTATGAAGGACTGTCTCACGTAGAATATAAACAACTAGCTTCCGCTATATGTATGCTAATTAGAAGCCACATTTTGTTCCAAAGCTTATAAAAAAAAATAAAAAAATATATAATATATTATTATTATTAATTCGTTTTTGCTTAGCCCTCCCTCTCTTTGCTCCTAAGGGTCGTAACGTGATGTTAAATAGCCTTCCACAAGAATTGGTCAAAAAAATGCATTTTTCAAATTCGATCGGTGATTCCTGAGATTTGCGCGTTCAAACAAATAAACTCTTCCCTCCTTACTAATAAACGTTGTATAGCGTCTGTATAGTTACACAACGCTTTGTCTTCTTCTTTCGAAAGTCTAATTACTGACGTTTGAAAGAGAGAAATGAGTGTGTAACTATTCATCTGATATAATACGTTTATTAGTAAGTGGGCTAATCTTTGTTATTACATAGTATATATATATATGGGTAGACGACCTAAGAAACCGGTAAAAGCTAATTAGGCAGAACCACAACTTATTGATATTTAATATCCGATAGTCGATAGAAACAATATTCTTCCCGTCCTTATTTTACCTACACCTACTGCTCAAAGCGACAGTTTATTCATACATTACCAAATACAAACAGCATTCTAGTTAGTGCACCTATGTATCTATGGATCACCGGAGGCACACGCACTGTCGCGTCCCCCTTTGCACTCTACTACGACGGACAGGCCGGGGTCCATAGGTATGGGGAAAAGGGGGTCAGAGGTGATGAAAAGCTCTATGTTAGTCAGTCAATTAACCTGAGCACATCAACATTGACAAGGCTCATAGCCTAACTTGACATAGACTGTATTTCGTAGAAACTCTTTGTACCATTGGTGATCGCTGCGGTACTATTTTGACTGATGGCTTACCGCTTTGAATTTCATAGGGGAACGTTGATTGGGCGATGGTATGGGGACTTGGATGTTAAGTTATTGATCAGTCTTCTAATATTAACTACAATATTCGAATGCTGCAGGTCAACAATTTTAGAAGCCATTTATCTCCTTGCTAAATTTTATGTATCGAATCCGTTCAATGGTTTGGGCGTGAAAAAGTAACACACAGACAGAGTTACTTTCGAATTTATAATATTAAACAGGGTGGCAAGGACATCGACGCGCAAAGTGTAATTGAATTGAATTGTACATGAATTCAGCATATTAAGATCCTAAACCCTAGGGGGTTTAGGCTGCCCGTAGCCCTTATAAATATAAAAAATCTATGGTTTTATAGAAAAGTGGAATACCTACGTACACATCAAAATGTGGACTGCAATTTTTTTTCTTTAAGTGCGTTTACGACGTACGGAGGTCGTACGGCATTTCATACAAACTTTCAAGCCCTTGTTTTACGAAATTCATGAACCGATTTTAATGAAACTTCATACGCATAAGCAAGATACAAAGGTCTAAAAAGTTAGTAAAGAACATTTTCGAAATGTCTTATTTAAAAAAAGATAACTGGAAATCTTTGTTTCTATGGAAATTTTAAAATCGGTCTAATTTGGCTGTAACACATTTTTTCGAAAACTAAGATTTTAGACCTTTGTTTCCTACTTATGCGTACGAAGTTTCATTGGAATCGGTTAATTCATTTCGATAAACAAGGGCTTGAAAGTTTATATGAAATGCCGTTAAGAATTTTAATGCCGTACGTCGTAAACGCTCTACGAAAAATTTCAACGGTTTTGAACCCCTCTCCAGGTCCAGTCTACATGTACTTACTGAATCCATTGTAACAGGTTGCGCGTCTATGTCCATACCATCCTGTATAGTATTAGACTGTGGTATTAGTATGGATTTGTGGTTTCTCTACCGACAATCCACCTTACATTTAAGCATACATCGTACTCAAATATATTTGAATAACAAGAGCGTCTACTATACGATTCCGTGACCGCATTTTCCATTTGATCCGTCGCTTTTCTTCGGTAATACGAACTTGCCTCGAAAACATTTTACCGCTGTATTTCTTAGACGTTTTCCTTACAAAAATATTATGTAAACTTATCGCGACACGAATACGTGGAGCCTACATGATTTTTATATGGTGGCTGCGTTTATAAACGAACTTCTATGATTTCGGTAGCTGTTTTGTTGTGCAGTGAGCCCTGTGAACATTGTTTTTTTTTTGTATAGGCATTGGTATGATTCTCATTTTTATTTACGGTTAGTTAAATAGCCCTACTTCCCTAACGTATTTAAAGTCGATCTAACTAACTAGGTTCTAACTACTTTATGAAAACCTGTCGCTCGATTCTGTAAAAATCTCACCGTGAAAAGTTAGGTGAAGTGAGCTTAGAGTGAGCTGTCAACAGTATCAATCCCTAGCATCAGGTGGAATGACAGCTCACTTCACCTAAGCTTTCACGGTGAGTTATATGCAGAATAGACTGGCCGTACCAGCGGTGCTATTATGTAAAAAGATCACCGTGATAACTTAGGTGAAGTGAGCTTAAAGTGAGCTGTCATTCCACTTGACGCTAGGGATTGGCACTATTGACAGCTCACTTTAAGCTCACTTCATCTAAGTTTTCACGGTGATCTTTTTACAGAATAGCATTACAGTATTTGAAAAATATTATACTCGTAGATACACAAGAGCTTCTCTCAAAATGCGAGGAATACTTTCCTAGTAGCATTTAATTCGTAAATTTTTCTTTTTTTATTAAATTTTTTTTCTTTCTCTTATTTTGTTAATTTATGCCTTTGTCCAGATTCATGTTGTTTTCATTATTTATTTACTATGAACTTGTCTAATTTGAGACAAGTTCTTTGACTTTGCTATAGTTGTTGCATTACACAACTGCGCGTCAATTATTGTAATCTAAAGCTTATGAGAACTATCCTAAAATTCAATTTCCTTTCTGTTTGTTCCAGCGTTGGCCGCAATGCCGCGCTGCTACATGGTAAAGAAAGGTGTGCAGCGGCACGAAGGCCCTCCCCCGTGCAGTCCCACAGAGGCGAGCGTTGCGCCGCCGTGCTACAGCCCCGCCGAGCATTCTGCCCTCACAGGTAGGTCCGCTTTAGTGATAGCAGTACTATGTGTTGATCTGCAAGCTAGCCGTATTTGAAGCATTCTTTTGGCTCTTGACAGGGCGACGTCGAGAAATCAAGATAGCGGCGTTAGTTCAGATTTTCGCCACACGCTATATGATTCTTAATCGTCTATAATCTATTCTTCCGCCCATAATCATCCCACCACTATCACCGATAAATGACTTGATTGCTGACTGCTGACGCCTGCCGACACAGTGAATCCTTTCGCTTCCATACATCTGTATTAGCCGCCCCCTTTCTAGGCATTTAGTCGATTCTTCAGTGACTCGGCCTTATTTAGACGTCGCGTCGTAAAGTAAAACGGTTATTTGGAAATAGGCATCCCATTACATAACTGGCAAAATGTGGCTGTAATAGGCGTATCCATGTTATAATTTCGGGGAATAAAGGCATGGTGTTATGTTATTTAGTTAATATTCAAGTATGTATGCACAATATGGCGAGGTTGCAAATCAACGCATTGTATATCATAGTTGCCTTTATGCCGGCTGGAGTACACTGAGCTGAGAGCTCCGAGCTACAGCACAGCGGAACATTTTCTCCCAACAACCAACAGGTAGGAGGTAGCTTCAGCGACAGTAATAATATAGAAGGTTCTCGCGGTGGACGGGCACAGGCGACTGAATGTAACTGCGGTACAACAGGTTGATCGTGTCGTACTGTCGTAACGTAGGTCGTAAAATAGGAACTACTGGGCTACTGCTCGATGGTAGCTAGCAAGCCAGATTTCGCGGTAAACTTTGCTTGCGCGATGTGGAATTCGTGAGTCGTCAGATGTCTTGCGTAGTTCGCAGGTATTGATGTCGTCACAGACTCCACGAGTAGCCGCTAAAATACCACGCTATTTATTCTTATAGAGCCACAAGATACAAGCGATGCTTAGTAACAATACAAAAACAAAACGCTAGTGAAAATAGTTGCCTATTATATTAGTTAGTTTAGTTAGCCCACTTTAATGCAAGACGGGTATTAAATACCTGCTTTATACAGGATCCAATTAAATTAGCTAGCGAAACTCCGCAGATATCGATATCTAAACATGATAAAGGAAAAATCAATTGTTTGACAATACATTTTTTTTGGGTGAACGACCTTAGGTATTGTAATTACTTGAAATATCAGTTTTAAAAATCTGTTTTTAGGGTTTCGTACCTCAAAAGGAAAAAGGGAACCCTTATAAGATCACTACGTTGTCCGTCTGCCTGTCAAGACCCTTTTTCGCAGGAGCGCGTGGAGTTATCAAGTTGAAATTAATGTCAAACACTCATGGCTGCAATCCCTTAAAACAGTGAGAAAATCAAACTACTAAGTCAACGCAATCAAAAGATACGGGCGTTTATGTTCTTTTCATGCCGCATATTTTGACACTCGCAAGGGAATCAAAACCTATATTCCCGTTCCGTTGTTAATTCCCGTTGACATAGAATCATGAAATTTGACAAGAAGCAATGTCATGTAGCACAAGTAAAGGAAAAAATCCGAAAACACGGGAAAATTATTTGTGACACGTTTCCCGTCATAAACTATTTTACATACGGTCTACAGTAGGGAACCCTCGGTGCGCGAGTCCGACTTTTTTGTGGTCAGCCGGAAAACAATCATAAGAACTTTTTTTTCGTATATCATGTTTAACGTTTATATATCGAAAGCTGTAATGTCTGTCGAGTTTTGGTAGCTAATTTAATTTATCCTTTTAGATTACACTGTACCTATAAATTACTGCCTGGCGACCAATGCTGGCGATTAAATCATTAATTCTTTATTCTATTATAAACGTAACAAGATGGTTCACAAATTAGATCAAAACATTAATAAGGGTTTGGAGGGGCTTTGTGGGGATCTATCTTCCTAAGTAAACATATTTCTCTACGCGTGTAACTAACATAATGAGGATTGGAATATAAATAAATAATAAAATACAAAAGCCTTATATTTCTCTCATTTTTTTACAGTGTTTATCAATCATTTTAAGAGGAAATGGCGGGTGGTCTTTTCTCCATAGAAACGGTCTCGCCTGTTTTCTTTCTGGATAATGACCTTAGAGCAATGCAGATTTTTTACAGAATAATAAATATTAACTACTTGAATATCCCTGTGTTTTCCTTTTTGATGATACGTTATTTTTTTTGCACTAGAACCCTCAAAAAATTCCGATTTAAACCGCTGTCAACAGAGGCCTAGTGTACTTTGACAACTATTAATGAAAAAATAAAAACATAGGGACACAGTATATATCGTCCTTATTCAGTTTATGAAATATCTTTTTAAATTTGTCCAATATTGGAGGAGGAAATAGGCGAGAGCCAAACTTCGAATTATGAATTATTAGTTACGCTTTTTCAAGTCTCTCCGACCGCATTTCCTCTTAAGAATTTTAATTGTTCTTTATTTGAGAACCTCTGAGGGACTTACCTGAGGGAATTTCGACAAACCGTAATACGACAAGATTTTATTTCGACAATACTGAAGGCCTCCTCCGCGAACGCTAGCCTTTTCTGTCACACTGGAATATGACCTACGGACAAATGAGAAACGATACGTAACAGAAAAATAAGTCAATTAGGTTTAATGAATGTCAAAGAAAATTGGATATTTCCCTTTACCGAACAGTCGTACAAAGAATTGAGTTTCCGCAAAAAGTGGATACTTACACATTTTGCATTTACCTACAGGTAGTTAATTGGCATGTTTTCAAAACCACTAAACCAGTGATACTTCGACTACAACGACTTACGAGTTAGATCGTGGGTCGAACCCAGGTAGACGCTTTACTTTGTATAAATATCCTCAACACCACTGCTCTAAAACGGTGAAAGTAAACATCGTGAGCAAACCGGTATGTCCTAGAACCAAAAAATCGAAGCCATGTGTCATCTACCAACCTGCCCTGGGTGCGTGTGGCAGATTATATCCCACACCCTCTCGTCTTAGCATTAGATACATTATACGCTGTTATGCTAAACATACAGAAACTACAGAACGCCATCTGCTACGATTCTTACATACTTACTACTTTTGCTTCGTTTATGTCCGTACATATTGTACACGCACGTCGGTCGCAAGTACCTACTACGCACCTGACCTTTTTTAAAGAAAATCACCATCTTCTTTTAAACCGCACCTTTGCCTTGTCACACCATTCAGCAGCCTATTATTCACAGTCACACCACACAAGCTTCGTTAGGAACGCATTTCCACAGCATTTATTCTACTTCCACGCCGCATACTGTTTTTAAAACTCTATGACACAAACCACTGTATATATGAAAATCTGAAATATTGAAAAGGCAAAGTTTTTTTACAAATTCCTACATACGAAAATCAATGCAGTGTCCTGCTACCCCTGATATAGAATATGTGCGTTCAAATGTCAGAGGAAATAAACGCGGGAGGGTGCCGTGTCCAACCCGAGGCAGACAATGACATGGCATCAGGCACAGATGTGATAGTCTGGCCCGTAATTACGAGTATATAACGTGATGGACGTTATCGGATCAATAGGCTTCGCATCCCTGTCGCAACGAGATTAACTTGCTAATGGCGGGTCAAAATTAGATCCGTGCAAATTTATATTTGTGCTAGGATCAGGAGCAGTGATGGACTAGTGGTGACGGCCCCAATTTACGAGTTGTCGGTCGGGGATTCGAACAATTAAACTATTTTCAACACCATTGCTCTAAAAAGGTGAAGGAAAACATCGTGAGGAAACCGGCATGTCCAAGAACCAAAAATTCGAAGCTATGCGCACTCCCTCTCTCAGAGAGGAGGCCTGTGTCCCAGCAGTGGGAACATTATAGGCTGATTATATATTAGGAGGCCTGTGTCCCAGCAGTGGGAACATTATAGGCTGATTATATATTAGGAGGCCTGTGTCCCAGCAGTGGGAACATTATAGGCTGATTATATATTAGGAGGCCTGTGTCCCAGCAGTGGGAACATTATAGGCTGATTATATATTAGGATTAGGGGGCCTACTCTCTAAATTCATTAACGAAGAAACGGGCCTGTCCGAAAATAGTAGATTTGATACTTTGGAATGAACCCGACTCCCGATTAATTAATATTATCTGACGGGAAAATCACATTGGGAGTAAGGGAAACTATCAAATTATGCGGTCATTCTTGTTAGTATGGGCCCCAAACTAAACTTATTTCTGTTGGTGACACGGAGTTGGGAACGCCCGTAACTTCGGAAACCGAAACTATGGATATCTTGCTTAGAGAGTAGACACAGGTAAGTATGGTAGTCTCGTCTCTCATGCCAATCAAAACCGGTGCGTGTTCGTGACTTGATATGACTATACCCACTTACGTGCGGCTGGAGTGCGTGATTATACGGTAATTAGCTAATCTTTCCACCACGTCGATTACCTCATAACTAAACTCGGCACGATAAGAAGTAGAAAATAATGCCCTGCAACATTATTTATGCACTTTTCAAAATACTACATCTTTAAAATATCTGTCCTTACTTTACAGCTACTAAGAAACGTTGAATTCTCTTTTTACTGCACTTCACCCTAACGTTAAATGCTCCCTGATGAGCATTTTCGTTTACTTATTCATAAGATGAGCGTCTCGCATGTTATCCTCGGGGGTAGCACAGGCGGTGCACCACTCACGGCCAAATGTCATTCTGTCCTTGTCATTTGAAAGTGTATTGCAGAGATGGGAATACTTTTAAGAACGTCTTATAGTGTCGGATGTCACTTTAAATTGAAACAAGTTATAGCTCCCAAAGATGTGTAAGCGGTAGGTACTTTCTTAGTTTATTAGGATCCGTTAAATTTCACATATTTTTGGAATGTAGTTAGTGCGGGTGCCCCTCTTAGTGCAATAGAATTGTATAAACCGTGTGAGGCAACAAGAGATAAAAGGATACATTCAACAAGAAGCAACTAGGGAGTTAATTCATAAAAAACACACACAAGCAACATACTTGTTTAAGTATATTTTAATTAGGATCTTAATAAGGAGCACCTCGGTAAACAAAAACGATGCATTATGCTTTACATAAAGTAATTCATTCAAAGTTCACAGCCTAAGTAACTTTTTAATACTTGCTTGAAAAAACTGAGAGGAGAGGCGGCAACAAGTAACTAACGCAAATTGACTTGAGCTATAATATGGTGTCTCTAACTAAAGCAAGCCGAGCTCGGGCTGAAAAT
Organism: Gortyna flavago; assembly: GCA_963669345.1. NCBI lineage: Eukaryota > Metazoa > Arthropoda > Insecta > Lepidoptera > Noctuidae > Gortyna > Gortyna flavago. Next base: position 18,216,923 of record OY770125.1, read on the forward strand.
AGCTAGTCACTAAGTAGGTAATAGGTTTATCTAACAGTGATGAAGTAAACGTGATGACGTGACGTGATGAAGGAAATAACTCTGTTCGAAACAGAATTTTTTTATTAAATTTTGACATTTACAATATTGAGATTAGATGGAAACTTGGTTTAAAATATTTTAATGTCGAGATTTGGCCTTCTACCTTAGTTGTTATAGTTATTCTGTGCTTCTACTCAATAAGACAATTTTACAAAGGTTTTTATAAATGGGATTTGTTTAAGGCTTTTTTCTTGATGTCTCTGTCAAATTACGTTTGCTATCTTTCAATCCTAAGATTACATAATATGTTTAGGGTTCCGTCCCACAAAAGGAAAAATGGAGCCCTTATAAGAGCACTTTGTTGTCCGTCTGTCTGTCCGTCATTCAAGACCCATTTTTTCAGGAACGCGTAGAGTTATTAAGTTGAAATTAATAACAAATACTCATGGCTGCAATCCTTTGAAGCAGTGAAAAAAACAAACTTCTCAGTCAACGCAATCAAAAGATACAGGCGTTTATGTTCCGGAAACAAAATCTATAAGGTACTTCCCGTTGATCTAGACTCATGAAATTTGGCAAGAAGCAATTTCATGTAGCACAAGTAAAGGAAAAAATCCAAAAACAGTAAAGTAGTAGTACTAAAAAAAAAAAAATTACGTACACATACCTACAAAGTACGGAGCCCTCGGTGTACGAGTCCGACTCGCACTTGACCGGTTATTTTTATAAATTATGACTAATGATAACCAAAACCTATGGTAACGAGATGTTGTGATGAAACTTCAATCTTACTTACCTTTCAAACTTGCCGACGCGTGCCCCACGAGAGGAGTCTCTATAATATTCAAATTATACTGTAATATTGGTAATATTACAGTTCAATTTGAGTAGCAAGGAGATTCCTATTACATACCTCTTATGCGTTAGATATGGGCTTGGTATATGAAGCGCTGTTGCATATAGCATCGATGTATCGACATTTCAGGAATCGATAGGATTCGAGTTTGACGATCCTCGATTCTTGCCAGCTCGCTGACACCCGAAGCGAAACGGCTTCAAATAAGATTTAGCACAAATTGTAACAGCTTTCCGTCAGGTTTGAATTGCATCTCATCTCAATAATATATTTGAACGGTCTCAGTTAAATGAAATTCAATCTAGATTGCCTTTTCAGTGACTTCGAAAAGGCGGTACTTTTCTTATAAAACTTGATTTTTCACATCTTATACTATTGAGACGAGTCACTTCGGCACAAAATTAAACAGTTTTGTCGCTAAATTGCGCGCAATTATTTTATTCACCGACCGATAGTGTTTAAAGGCATTCTTGACTTAAAGTCAAAATAACTTCGTCTGTAATCATTGGTTTCAGCGATAGTCTGTCCAAAACTTGATGTTCACGTCTTTTCTTATTCAGGCGAGAATGAACACTCCGACAGGATGCAAAACGAAACACTTTTGTCGGACTACCGACAAAAGTGTTTCGTTCGGAAAAAACAAAGGTTACATGCTCTGTGGAAAAAACAAAATGATGCCCAGTCCCACTAGGGTCTGGGCATCATTTTGTTTTTTTCGAGCTATAGTCTGATTATGGAGACTACATGACCTAAAGCGCGGTCACTGTCGGATTGCATAGAAAAGAAAGAGAAGCGCGATGACACAACGCTGGTAATTTATTGCAAAATATGAAGCAATACAAAAAATGTATTGTTTTGACTAAAAACATAAAACAGTGCTATGTTGTTTGTAGAATAATCTGACAAAAAATCAGAATGATTGTATGTATATTAGTATGGTTTTTAATGTAAAAAGAAAGTTTTTAGAGGTATCATTATGATTTTTTTCTATCGTATCAAATTAGTGGTATTATGTTTTCAACTCACTATCTACTTAGCATATATCCTAAAGAATATCATATATTTTTCTGATTTTATTTATTGTAGTCGATCATATATAATTATGTACTTTTAATAAATATAAATAATCATAAATATAAATGTAGAAATTTTACAAGACACGGTGTATATAATGATGATGTTTAAAGAGATAGGGAGTGTTTTTTTTAATCATTATATTAAAAATAGATAAAAACTGAGCACGACTTACATCGGGCAAGTCATTCCATAACCTTACTGCTTGAACAGTAAAATATTTGTCATAGAAGCTGGTGGAATGCATGCATCTCTAGTCTCAGGTTTTCCCATGACCTCTATTATCTAGGTAGTCTGTCTAAAGACAAGTCTCAGGTCTGCGCACAGCCTTGTCGTGTCTTGTGTACATCAATATTAGCTGCGAGACTTCTGCGAGGTACTCCTAAGGGAATTGTAGTGTGTGAAGCACTACGAAAATGACATTTACCGGGAAATTGCTAAATCAAGAGGACGAATAAAGAGAGCACAAATTGCTTCCCGGAGATAGGATGGGAACTTCAAATAATATTATTATGAGTACAAGATATATAATTTTATCTACACCCATGCTATAAATCCTCTATAAAAGTTTCTGATACAGTTAGCTTATTGCCAACATTAAAACAACCAGTGTCATAGTAATCATAATATCATCCAAACGTGTGTTATAATGTTGTACAAAATTTCATTATGCAACTCCTTTTCAAAAAAAGAATACTCGTCATGCATGCGCGTTTCACTACCAAAGGCGCTAAATTAAAAAAAAATTTCGTCTCTAAAGTCGGTTTACGGAAGATAATTTTACAAAAAAAAGTCTTCTTGTAAAAACAAAAGTCTTCTTTAGAACTAAATAGTTTGCTATAAATCAAACAACGGGTTACAGAAAGGTGATTATTTATTTATGCTTGGTGTATCGCAGCAATGTCGCTTCCCATAACATAAGACAAACATAACTGACGAAATATGGACTAAGTATCAACCCCTATACCTGTAATGCTATTCTGTAAAAATCTCACCGTGAAAACTTAGGTGAAGTGAGCTTAAAGTGAGCTGTCAATAGTGTCAATCCCTAGCATCAGGTGGAATGACAGCTCAGTTTAAGCTCACTTCACCTAAGTTATCACGGTGAGATTTTTACAGAATAGCACCGCTGGTCCAGATAATGATCGTAACTTTAGGCCGATATTATATGTATACATCAGTAACTTAAATGCATTTCAATTGGATCGAAAAAGCCGACAAAAAATGGATCCGAGGATATTGAACAAGGCGTAGAATTCCAACAAGATTCCACTTTAAATTGAATACTTTCGACTGGATCTAAAGTCATGATATTACGTTGGAATCGACTGGTGTGGGAACTAGTATTCAATATTATTAAGACATATTTTGCAAGACAGGAAATCGCAAGGCGTTTTGTAAGGGAGAGGGACGATCTAGAAGGACCTTATTGGTGATGTTCTTCGGGAAGGTTAGGTGCGTAGTACTCGCAAATGGCGTGCGTGTTTGAACGTAAACGAAACAAAAGGAGAGTGAAAGGATCGGAGCAGGTAACACACACTTTCACTTCACACACATTCACTTATTACCCTTTCACACACGCCCCCACATACAGACACACTACGCACGGGTATTCAAAAACGAATCATACTCTTAGTTAAATTCTTATTTTTTTATTTAATATTTTAAGTACCGCTTTGGTACTAGATTAAGTAATTATGCTGTACTGTGGAAGAGCGGAGTCTCCTAACACAGGCTCAAAAGGAGACTCCAAACATTACTTAAACCATTTTTTGTAAACTGAAGCTAAAAAAGAACTTAATTTTTTTATTTTTTCTAGCTTATGTCCGCGATTTCGACCGCGTGAAATGTCTTGTTCCCCTACCCACCGAGTCGCATCGCATCACCTGCCCGCGCTATTACCTACTTCGTTTTTGCTTCGCGTTCTGACTTTTTTTTAATTTTGCTCGGCTCCTAAGGGTCCTAGCGTGATGTTAAATTGCCTTCGTCACGAATTGTGCCATCAAAGGCAAACAGATTTTTTTTAAATTCGCAGGGTTGTCCCAGAGATTAGCGCGTTCAAACAAATTAACAAACTGACTCTTCAGCTTTATTAGTATAGATTTATTTTAATTATAAGTGCTAAATGGGAGCGAAACACCTAAGCCACTGCGTTGGATGAATAAAACGATCAAGAAGGTGCTAAGTGCATTTAAAAAGAAAACGGCCGGCGTTAACGTTTTATTTTTTTAATGACATTTTTCTTAAATTCCGTAGGTAGAGTTTCTTTTTTTCACAAGAATTTATGAAAACATAAAAAAGGGAAAAACTCTCGTAGGTTAAAAAACGTTCAAATTCAAGTCGCAATCGCAACTCGGCGACAATCAATGTCAAAAATTTAGGAAAAGCAGAGTTATTTTTGACAGATAGTGACAGATCAGACTGTAACCGTTCTTAAAATTACGAAAATTGCCCCTCAGGTCGTCCCCTATTACATGAGACTTAAGCTTAACTGGTAAAACGTGTGTGTATACTATAGGAAGTACCTGTTTAACCCTCCAAAGAAAACAAGCATGATGATATGTTATGAAACTGAGATTCCAATGCAGAAGTTTTCAAAAATGCAGAAATTGCGACTATAATTTGTTTGAAATACATACAGTGAGTTGACATTTTCCACTTCAGCTGTGTTTTTCCACATTATGATTTAAAATTCAAATAAATATCCGGTACCTATTCATTAGGGATTACTTGTTTTTTTATGATAAGTCAATTGTAGTTGAATTAGTCAATAAAAGACGTTATAGCTATTCAAACATTTGGATCAAAAGAATTTTAAATCATACTGTGGTGTGTCACAGCTGAAGTTGAAAAATGTCAACTAACTTTTAGAGGCCACTGTAAATTGTCGTATTCAGTGTATCAGTAACATTTTGCTGTAACCAGTTTCGTTCAAGTTGTCTTATGTAACTCAAAAAGTATAAACCTGTTTTACGATAAAGCCAGGCGTCGCTCAATTTATCTAAAATCCAAAATTGCCACGAAAACAGTAAAAAAACAATTTGTCAAACGATGAAGACTCGACCTCCATTCCATGTTCTCATGAGCAAACTAGGACTTGGCAAGGGGCCAAATATATGAACGAGTGAAAAGAAAGGATTATATGGAAACACCAACATGTGTATTGTATGTCGCCAAACCCGATTTTCGGATATTAGTTCATCCTAACTAGTTCGTCCGTTACTAATGCACCTACCTAATGTTAAAAGCATATTATACCATTAAACTCACATGGCTCAACGGCCACTCATCCAGAACCAAAGAGCGCACTCGCGCTATGTGTGAGCCGAGATTCCGGTGAATGCCCGAGCATCGATGCAGATCAACACGCCCAGCTTCAAACTCGCTCAGTCAGAATTGTGTAAAATAACAAAAAAAAAATACTAATGAGTCCCTATTAGTAATCATGAATCTTTATTTATCTCAACATCATCAGGCATTGATTAATACAATGCACAATCTTAAATAGAGAGAGGTGTCTGTGATAGGAGGGTCCTAAGTTACAGATAACCGGCTCTCTTACATTTTTGTAGTAATAATTTTCTAGTCTGATTGAGAGCCGACCTAAATCCGGTGTCAAATGTCAGGCAAACCCGAATCGTATCGTAAAAACCCTGTGGTTTTACAACAGAGGGGCAATTCTCGTAATTTTAAGAGCGTTCACAGTCTGATCTCAGTCTCAATCTGTCAAAAATTCCTCTAATTTCCCTACATTTTTGACAAATTTTTGATATTGATTGTAGCTGAAACGAGATTGTGATAGATTTAAACGTTTATTACGGGAATTGACCTTCAGATTAAATGAAAAAGCTTTCAGAGACAAAGTAATATAAATGATAACACGGAATCCACGAAATAAACACATCTGCGACAGCATTTAGCGAAACAAGCTCTTAATCAGAGATACAGCGACGTTGGACTAATACAGACTGGTTTTAATTAGTCCAAAGTTAGTCCGGAATAATTCGAAGACTTAATTCTGAACAATCTGTGGATGACCGCGCCACTGTTACTAGCTAGTTTGCATACAGGAATTAAACACAACGAGAGTTGCAACTTGTTTTCTATCTTCGAAGCTTGCTTTGTGTTTCGGACGTTCTCTCAGTTTTGTTTTATGTAGCCGTACATGGTCGGAACAGAAACGAAAAAAGAAAAAAAAAAGAAAGAAACGACGTATGGACTGTGTGAATGATGACATGGTTAGAAAGGGGGTGGCCACAAGTATGGAAGAAAAAGACATGTTGCGCCGACCCCAAATACATTGGGATAAGAACAGGAGAGTGATATGATGATGTTGGTCGGAATAAGTACCGATCTACCTCCCTTACTATTCACTAGTCTAAATTTAGGTACTACGCAAAATTAAAAATGAATGTTCAGAGTTAGGTACCAGCAAAAATAAAGATTACTTAATGCTTCGAAATTAATCGCTTTTGTTGAGGTATTACGATAGTAATAGAAATACATTAAAACCATTTACGACGTGTTGTTTTTAATTTCTTGTCAATAAAGTAAATACTGTGTTGTCCACACCGCTAAACCTTTTTTCATGTGTTTTTTTTAATTATTTAATTTTTAAATAATACTATTTTAGGTCAGAATGTAATAATTCAGAAACATAAAATAGTGTTTTCTACTTCGTTTTTCACTCACAGAGTGATTGTTATGAGTTATGACTATTTGAGTGATGCACGTGAATTACTTTGTGCTTAAAGCGAAACAATTTTTTACAGGCATCATTACTAACTAAAATATGTCATTAGAGGTTGCGTTCTAGAGCCATGCATTAAGGACGAAGGACGATCCTAGGGGGATGGGTAATGAAGATATTACATTTATTTAGAATATGTGATCAACAACATTATGAAAACATTTCCTTAGGGTACGTACGCACTAACAGGTGGGCGCCTAGAGCCTAGTAGCGCCTTCGCTAGTCGCCTAGCCTGTATCGAAGGATGTGCTCTAGGCGCGCGCAATGCGGTCGGTTGCGAAAATTCTAGAGCGTTCGTTTCACTTCGCTACTCGCCAGGTGACTCGCTAGACTCTAGGCGCTAAGCAAGCCAAATGTCAATGCGTACGTATCCATAATCTTAGTTGCTTCGTCTGAACGAACCTTAGATGGTAAACAAAATAATAGGTAATTGTTCCCACTGATTTCCGAATCGATAATATACATCAAACACATGTGGATGTACCGCCTACATGCAAATTGCGTTTCTTTTGTCATACATCCAATCAAAGCCTAAAACTAACAATGGGCAAAGCTTAAAAAAAAGAAGTAGATATTAATTTTTAAACAACGTTTCATATCGATACCTCGCTGGATTGGAAAAATATCACGTATCTAATATCCATGCACACAAAGTTCGACTATCACTCTGTTTTATAATAAAAAAACTGGCCAACTACGTGTCGGAAGGGTTCCATAGTTGGGATGAATTTATCACAAGAACAAAAATTTTAAATTTTTTCTCCCATACATCGATGTACATCACAGTCGAATTCTCCAACAGAAAATGTAAGTTTGTAATCGCAAAAAAAAATGTGATAAGACAACGTGTGAACAATTTTCGGATCTTTTCCTTTACTTGTGCTGTGAGACCTTAGCATAAGCATAATCAGCCTATAATGTTCCCACTGCTGGGACACAGGCCTCCTCTCTGTGAGCAATTATGGCCAAATGTCTTAGAATTTTTGGTTCAGGACATCCTCACGATGTTTTCCTTCGCCGTTTTGAGAGCAGTGGTGATGAATTAATTTACACAAAGTAAAGTGCCTGCTTGGATTTGAACCCACGACCTACAACTCGAAAGTCTCAGCCGTTGCCACTGGGACACCACTGCTCTCATCTTGGTGAGACCTTGCTTCTTGTCAAATTTCATGATTCGCGGTCAACGGGAAGTACCCTATAGGTTTTGATTTATTTGCGATTCTCAAAATATGTCGCATAAATGGCCATTTTTTTTTTGCGTTAACTTAGAAGCTTGATTTTTTTGAGCTCCAAGAAACCGTAGACCTTTGGATTTTATATTAATTTCAACTTGATACCTTAACGCCTTTCTGAGAAAAAGGGTCTTGACAGATACGTCATAAAAATATAATATCAATAAATGTTATGAAAACTACTTACGACAAAATTGTCGCTGTTAATGTAAAAGTTTCAAATATATATAATAAATATTATTATTTTGTCTCAGTATTTTGGCTTAGTTTTTCAAATTTTATTTATTTATTTTGTTATTTACTAGCTGTTGCCCGCGACTTCGTCTGCGATCCAGGATAAAAAGAAGCCTATGTCCTTCTCTAGGTCATGGTTTACCCATGTGCCAAATTTCGTCTAAATCTGCTCCCTAATTGCGTAGGTAACAAACTATTAATCTCAATCTGAATCATTTTGAAGGATATTGTTAATCCAAATAATACGTATATGTATAACATAATAAATACGTATATGTAGTAGATGGTGAGTACCTAAGAAGTAGCTTAACCATCGAAGAGCCCGTGTTGCTGTTATTATTTAGCTACGAGGTCCGAGGTTTTATACCATTGACCCGCGCTATTCGGATTATTAACGATCTTCATGTGAAGATCGATGTATTTACATGCCATTTGAGTGAACTCGCAAAAATACTGCTGTTCCTTTTATGCTATAATGTTGATTAGACTAGGCTATATGTTGTTGTTTTTATTTTATTTTTCTCGTATTTATGGAATTTGGTGCATACTTGTACAACTAGTTTTTACGTTACTCATTGTTTTAGGTTTAAAGAATCTTTATTTCTCATAAGAACATGATACAGTTCACTTATATGAGATTTAATTTTTAACATAAATAATCGTCGTCTAATGACGAAGCATGCAGATGTAGATTAAGTAAAACAATAACAACAACGTACGAGATAAACAGTAAACAAAATTTATAAAAATAAAAATGCAGGTAGTTGCATATAAAACAAGTTACTAAAGCTGGCCAATTTGACACCAAGATACCCTCATGTACTGATTATTCACTTTGTGAGGAACATAAACAACGATTAAGAAGCGAACCACTGTGTGAATGTGTTTGTGTGTACTAGCGTAGTGCGTCCACGCGTTTGTTTGCTTGTGTGCGACAAGTATAGTCTCGGAGACAGGTGATCATTTTAATTTTTTTTTTTTTCTTTTGTTTTGATTATAATGTGTGAGTTCTGGTTTTACGTGTTCTTATTTTGTATTATTTAAGTGTATTTTTTTATTTTTATGAAAGTATTTTATATAGTGTTGTCAGGGTATTTAAATGGTAAGTTAAGTTAATTTAAAGACCACGCTATCGCATTAGGTATACCTGTAATGATAGTGGTAGGGAAATTTTAATAAGTAAATAACTCAAACTCAAAGCATTTATTTCAAATAAACCTATTACAGGCACTTTGAAAATAAATAAAATAAAATAAAGTTTGTTTGGAACAACTTAAGTTTACAATTTACAAAGGAAAACGAAGATAGCCACAAAAGTAAATTACTGTGGCGCAAAATCATTTACAAAGACATTGTTCCTGACTTCCCAAAGAAAGCTAATTAATAATTAAAAGAATTACAAACATTTCAAAAAGGGATAAAAAAGAGAATACTCTATGTGGGGGTTAGTATGTAAGTAGTATAAATGTAGAGTGGAGGAGGGGTAAAGTGTGTATGTGTGAGGGTGTGTTTACCGTGTGATGATACCATAAGTTGCTCAGTTTCTTCATTAGACAAAGATTTAAGCCAATCAGTTACTTTTCTCTTCAGTAGACTTTTAGAATTGTCAAGGGGTCGATCATTCAGAAAGATTAAGCTAGTTGCTCATTCCAAAGCATAGTAGGTACCTATGGAGAAGAACGGGCAAGAAACTCCACGGTCACTCTTTTAAATCATAAAATTGTTACAAAAAATATAGACCCAAACAGTTGCATTCAAAACCGAAGGGGAGATTAGGTACCAGGATATCAACAGTATAGCGAGTTAATCTGAACATAAAGTTAGTAAGGAAATCGGATAGTCTCGGAATTGGATTAGCAACCAAAGCACGGTGCTAAATAGTTAACGGACGCTGATGAGGTATGTCTGATAAAACCTACATAAATATATAGTTGGCACAATTTAGTTCGTGCTCTTACACGTGAATTCAATTCAACTCATCATCATCTGCCTAGCCTTTTCCCAACTATGACCGTTGGGATCGGCTTCCAGTCTAATCGGATGCCGCTGAGTAGTGCGAACCTACTAGTATTTTACACGAAACAACTGCCTAACAGATCTCCACAACCCAGTTACTGGGTAATACGAAACCACTTGGTAAAACTGGTTGTCAGACTTTCGGTCTTCGGACTACCCGTAACGACTGTCAAAGATCCACGAATGACAGCCGGGACCAGCGGCTTAACGTTCTTTCAGAGGCACGGAGGGGACTCAAACTATCATTTAAAATTATGTAAGTAAATATATTTTCTTTAAATTCATTATGCAGTTTAAATGGTTGAGGTACTGAATGATAAAAGGCATAATTTTATTAATGGATTACTATTAATAAAATTATCAAGTAGGTTTTAATTAAAGCATCATACTTGACAAATCGCGGAGTAACATAATTATGTATCTGTTGGTTTATTGATAAGCTGATATTATACCGTAAAATACATAAAGGTACATATAAACAACAATTTTTTTTTATTTTTATTTTATCGTGTTTAGATATCGATGATCTGCAGACATGACGGGTATCGACCCATCACGTCTGCAGAGTTGCTAGCTAATTTAATTCGACTCCGTATATTTGTGTGCTTTTCTAGTGTACTAAAATAACAGCAAGGCCATAAAGAACGAACACAACTACGAGTATATATAAAATCCGAAAATTGAATAGCAAGTTTAATGTCGCTACAAAAAACTAACTTTACTGCTACCGGCTTTCACATAACCGGTAGGAATTTGCTCCATAGAGAACATACTCGATCTGTCAGCACAGTTGCGGCATTTGACCGGTTGCACTAAGCCGGATCCGATTTCCGAGCAATGGGCATTGTTCATATTTTTTTAAGTGTTGTAATTGAAAAACCATTTCGAGGAATAGCGTTACTAATCAATATGGACTAATAAATTTACGAAAAATATTAATATTTATTGATATTTTTGATAAAATACGATTGACCTTCAAATTACGTCACCTGCGACCGTACAGTTTAGTATCGTAACCCAAAAATATAATAAAAAGTAAGTGGCAAGTATTGTCTACAATCCGTCAGTGTCAAGTGTAAAATTATAATATAATGTCAAAAATATATTAAATTTAAACATTCCGACTTGCCCCTTATTCATCTCGTTTATAAATCTGATTACATTGTTTCAACAATCGACAATATTTATATATCGGAAGAGCTATGGAATACAAAAAAAATGGAATGACATGCTATGGAATGGAAAATTTTAATATATTGATACTTCGACAGGTGTCATAAGGATGACGTGTTGCCAGATTTTTTTTTTTTATTTCTGTACTACTGAGGCAACAGCACTAAATCTTTAGTGCCACTGATGACGTAACCTACCTTAAAAATTTTAAATATTTAATAAAAAAATAACTATTGAGCCAATCATCAAAATAATAAAATTAGTTTCTCAAAATGCTCTAAATTTTCAAAAAATAAAATAGAATCTAATGGTTAGAAATTTTGGACAATGCCCATTGCAAGCCGGCATTGCACCGTCCCATGCTTAGATGCTTAGGGGCTATTACGTCACACGAATTTCATGATATTTGAGCCCCCGTATAACACATCACATATTTTGCCTTTTTAAATTAACCTAGAACTATTGATAGAGTTGGTGATGTTTTAAGTTTTTCGTGAAGTTTTAATTAATACCTTAGAAAATACATGTGACGTCACGAAGCATATGATTCGTCCCCCCTTGTCACATGATATCTTAATTTGTTGACCCTCTCCCTCCCTTAACGTGTGCCGTAATTTATGGATGGCCCCTTAATTCAAGAGCTTAAAGCCGAACAAACATGAGAACGAACTTCGGCTCCAGATAGGAAACCGACTTCGTCCTGGCCGTTTGTCTAGCACCGTTACTGGGTTGTTTGCGTGAATTTACCAATTAGTTTTGGTTTGAATTCAGCTTTGAATGCTCCTCCCGTCTTCTCGTTGTCAAAGTCTTGGTAATGCAGTCAACTTTGCATTTGTGGCTGTTGATTTCTGCACATAGTTATTTGTTAAGACAGTTTGCGGTTGAACTTCTAACCTGTATATTTACTTCGTTATAAGTTTTCGTAATTGAATTTGGAGCTGTTGGAATTAGATTGTTCTACTGGAGTCGCGTCACGCTGTCGCGTCGCTACTGTCTGCGGTAGCCTTGATACCTATCGTCCCGGTTTGTGACTAATATTGTGATAGATTCTACAAAAAATTTAAACTGTGAGTGAAAATCGAAGAAGCGTGTAGGTTCCGCGGTTTAAAAGAGAGCGTAAACTATACGTGTCGAGAACAATAAAGTTACGTGAAAATCTTGATCGAACTGATAAGTTTAAGCACAGCGAATTTGAGTTCCTAAAGCTTTGTATTTAAGTAGAATATGGCATGACGTTACAGGTTTTTTAGTGAGACCCTTGGGGGCTAAACTAAATTGATATAAGGCAACCATTGCCTTGGGGAGAACTACAATATTTCATTGGACCGTCGTACGATTCTTGACAGTTTATTCTTGTATGTTATTGTTTGTTTCCTAGTTTGTTCATTTTGTAAAGAGTATCGTGTATCTATTCCCTTTGCATGTACCCATTTGACGACACTTTCTATTAGATCGTACAGACAGACAGCGGGACTTTTTTTAAATATAGTAAGACATAAAGTAATATGTTTTTAATTAAATACTGTTTAAAAAAGCGCGACTTCGTATCTGATCTACACAACCCAGTAACTGGGTAATATAAAATATAGCGTCTGCCCGCGACTTCGTCCACGTGAAATTTCTTGCTCAACTTTTTTTTTTGCTCTGCTCCTACCGTGATGTTAAGCTTTTAGCCTTCCTCGCGAATTGGGCTATCATATGCATAAAGATTTTTTCAAAACCGACCGGAAGATTCAGAGATTGTCGTGTAAAACAAACTCTTCAGCTTTATTAATAGTTGAGATTGAGATAGTTATATGTAGATACTTCGTATTCATAAGTCATTTCGTATAATATACTATGTGCATTTATTTCTCCTCAGTTCGCCGGTTTTATGTGTTCGCGGACACACAGGATACCAATTTTCTTAAAATATTTCTAATATCGAAACAACTTTTCATGCTTGCTGTAAACTTTATTACAGGATGTTCCTATATTCTATCCCTCTTGTTGTTCGACACAGCATTTTTAAATGAATTATTGTCTGGTTTTCGTTTTCATTATTAACTGGGTTGTGCAGTTAGGCAGTCGCTTCATATAAAACACTGCTATTCAGTGCATGATTCTGGACGCCCCTGCGTTGAAAGTTTTGTCGGTTATAAACAGAATCTGCTGTTACCTACAAAATGTATTGCTATTTGAAATAGCCAAAAAACATCGATTAACAAAAATGTTCATAGGTATATAGGTTTATAGGCCGTATAAAGACAAGAAGCGGGCCGCAAGCTGCCCGCGGGCCGGACAGCCCTATGGGTAATTATGGTGATAACCACATCAGTGTAGTTTCGAAGATCTGAGCGATCACGCAGACAGATACGAAAACTTTGTTTTCAAATATGTATAGAGACAGATATGAGTATTATTCACTATTATTCATTAACCACACTTAGGACATTTAATGAATGAAAAGTATTTAAATATATCTCCTTTTAATTAAGAATGGACAAGAGAGCACACGACAGTTAAGCTTACTCGAAAACAATAGTGAGCGCAACGAAAAACTGACCGAAGCTTTAAAATGAAGCTCAACTTTGCTACCTCTCACTTTCAAACAATGTTTCGAGACATACCTAACATAAAATAAAGAAATGTATACAGATAAATAAATAAATAAAAATTGAAGTGTCTGTTTATAATATCAAAATAACAGCTTTTTACTAAATGCTTATGAAAGTTTATACTCGTACGGAAGACCTATAACAAAAAAATATTTTCTAAATGTTTTGTCTCTCTGTCTGTTTGTTCCGACTAATCTAGCATGGCAGATAGCTGATGTTATAAGGAATAACTTAGGCTACTATTATTTTAGAAAATTAATTAGGGTTCCAAAAAAAAACGACGATAGATAAATAACCTAAGTGTCACATGACAGACTCTTATGACTACTAATTAGTAGCATAATCAGCCTGTAAGTCCAGCAATGGGTGATTCCAGGCTGAAATTATGATGGTAAATTTGACAATTTTCTGGTTATTACAGTATGTTTGACCTAACTATGTTTCCAAACTGATGTACGAAGACGACTGGAGTTACAGAAGTAATTTCAGAAAAATACAAAGTTTTAATCAGTAAAGTTTATCTAGTTCCGTTTCCTGACGATCTCCGGAGAAGGTTGATTTATATATCTGTGGTTCGAATGGCTTAAAATTTGTTTTAAGAGCGTTTACGCCGTACGGCATTTCATACAAACTTTCAAGCCGTTGTTTTTCGAAATGAATGAACCGATTTTAATGAAACTTCAAACGCATAAGCAGGATACAAAGGTCTAAAAAGTTAGCAGAGAACATTTTCGAAAAATTGTGTTACAGCCAAATTAGACCGATTTTAAAGTTTCCATAGAAAGAGAGATTTCCAGTTATCTTTTTTTAAATAAGACATTTCGAAAATGTTCTCTGATAACTTTTTAGACCTTTGTATCCTGCTTATGCGTATGAAGTTTCATTAAAATCGGTTCATTCATTCCGAAAAACAACGGCTTGAAAGTTTGTATGAAATGCCGTACGGCGTAAACGCTCTTAATTTATCAAGTGAGACGAACCTTACGTAATGTACTTAATTTAAAATTATTCATCAATTAGCTACAGAAAACGCGAAATGAGTAACCTAGGCACAAAAAGTTTTTCTATATGGAAAATAAGTATTACTCGCCTGCTTTCCGAGGCACGGGGGGCTCTTGGTATGTAAAGATGGTCACCCATCCACGGACCAACCGCGGCAAGATCGACCCGTGCGGCTGTTATTAGGTACTTAGCTACAAGCCCCTCGACACACAAAAAACCTAGAACACGCAAACAAGAACCAAAAAACCCAAAACACGGCACAAAAAATAGGTATTACATAAAATAAAAGCACACCCAATTGAGCGCATATCTGACTGTGGTTATCTGTGATCTAATTAACTGAAATCTCATCAATGAACTTCCACATTTATCTGACATTGGGGAACATGGAAAACACATATATAATAACCCCTAGTATTCCTTTGTCACCGCGCTGTGATATACTGAGCACGGCATTTTAGCAGCCGCGCGATAGCGGGCCATTTGATTTTCAATATTCGTTTGTTTTGTGCAGGTACGTAATTTCTGTTTATTTGCAGGACTGTGAATCTCTCTCGTCGGTTTTGTTTTCCCTCGGTCTTGTAAAAAAACTTCTTGTCGAACTTTTGTTAGACCTTTTCCTCAATTGAATTTACACATTATTTTATTTTATACATTAGTTTCACCTTTCTCACAAACTTGTAACTGAAAACTAAAAATTGCTTTGGCATGATTGATAAAAATATCTAAAAAACGCGGCAGCCAACATTTAAAGTCCAGTAAAATTACAGGAGATAAAGTAATCACTAGATTGGACTGTTTGGTTCCACGGCAGTGCATAAGCATTATCAGCCAATAATGTTCCCAACGCTAGAACACAAGCCTCTCTCGGTGAAAGGGAGTGGGCTGTAATCCATCACGCCGGGCCAGTGCGGGCAGTTAAACTGAATATAACCATTCTGAAAACGAATGTGCAAACTGAAATGTCAACAAAAAGTCTGATTTGCAATATGATTTTCAAATATCTTTGATAAAATCCAGTGTACGCTCACGTCAGTTCGGGCGGAGCATGGTAAACAGAATTCAATCACTATATTTAAACTCCGAAATGCAATGTGAAAAGGCTGGATTTTTTGAAGAAACGGAACGAACGGATTTCGTTTTGTTTATTTAAATGCCCCAATAGTAGTTCAATTTTTTATCGAATCTTTTTATAAGCATTCTGCACAATGCTATTTGTTTGGTACGTACATACTAATTAACTTAGTAACAAACGCACAAACGGCACAAAGGTCCATATCCAGTGTCATTAGGTTTAAGAGGCGAGTTTGTGACAGTAGGTGGTATTGGTAGCTACCAAAAAACTGTTGAATCTAGCTAGATTCAACAGTTTTAAAATGAAAATGGAACTAGTTTTTTGGTGATCCTATTTTTTATACAAGGTGAAATTGTTTTATTTGAACATTCAATTTTTTTTATAGATTTGCGATGGAAGTTGGAATTTCGTATTGATTTTTCGTATACAAATATCCAAATATATGGTAATATCGTATTTTTGTAAGCCAAACTAAAAGTGAATAAACTTTAAAGCTATTTTAATAAACCTAGGTG
The DNA here is from genome assembly GCA_963669345.1 of Gortyna flavago. NCBI lineage: Eukaryota > Metazoa > Arthropoda > Insecta > Lepidoptera > Noctuidae > Gortyna > Gortyna flavago. The sequence goes on from OY770125.1 coordinate 18,233,468, forward strand.
ACATTTGGAATGTATTTCTGTTGGGATATGTTTGCGTATATCCAACGTGACAACTGTCAAGTGTTATCCACTTATTGGACTGGACCCGGGTGGTGGATTACGGCCCACTCCCTCATACGAAGAACATATTCAACTGATTAGATAATTCAATCTGAAGAGAAAAGAAAAGTAGAAAGTGGAATCTATTCAAATCATAAAGCAGAAGAGTTTGTTTGTTTGAAAGCGCTAATCTCTGGACCTACCAGTCAGATAAATTAAAAATTGTATTTGGTAGCCCAATTCTTGAGGAAGGCTTAAAGGCACTAGGACTCTTAAGACCCGAAAAAAAAAATAAGAAAGAAAACTGAGCGAAGACGAAATAATAGCACGAGCAGGCCATGCGATATGACGGGGTGGGTCGGGGGGGCACGAATTTCAAGCGGACGAAGCCGCAGGCAGAACCTAGTATAATATATACTTATTTAATTAAATTTGAGTAGAAAGTGGAATATGTTGTAAAGTACGTCTCTATGTTTACTTGCTCAATAGTGCGCTTGAGAACTATTCATCCGATATAATTTAGTTATTTTCTCTGGCTTATTAATCCACGCAAGCGGGAATCGCGAGCACTTATAACAACAATGGCGGTTCTTGTTTGAACTAAGAAAACCAAGTTTGATTTTCTAATTCGATCAAACATATTGTCTGGCTGTGGTCTGGCTTCTGTTGTTTGATGTGGCTTAGATATAGAACACTACCTAATATTTGTGATGAGTTTAAAGGCACAAAGACATTTCAGGCTAGACAACAATGTGTAAAAATAACCAAGTAAGTAAATTTAAAAACACGACACGTGCTTAACGTTGGCTGAAACCTGTATTGTCGGCTGTGGCAGCATTCTACATAATACATATTAAGATTTGAAGCCACAGGTTGTTTGGAAGTGACACGATTCTACTCGGAAATGACGCGGTAGGGATTATGTCGAAGGAATAAAATGAACGCGACGCCGATGCTTTTTTTGTGCCAGAAAATTTTCGGTGCGGTTAACACTACTTTTGGCAACAGGTATTACAGTTCTTTTAGCAGTTATTTTACTTCTGACAGCAATCGATAAGCAAACTTATAGCAAAGAGAATAAAGATCACTGTGATGCAAACTCAGTAGTAAAACTCGTAACTCTGAAAGGACTGTGAGCTTCGACAGATTATTGTAGAAGACCAAAAGTCAATGTTCGAAATAGAAAAAAAAGGAAAGAAAAATAGATAATAAATATTAGAAAATATATTATAAAATAAAATACATACCTTTAAAAAATATACAATTTTCTATCTATAAAATTTCTCTTTGAAGTATAAAGCTATTTCTACGGCGGGAAAACGGAAAACTTTATTTTTCTTTTAGTTGGTTCGGTACTTGAGTCTTATAAAAGTTTTCCCTTTAACATGTAGAGCGAGGTTTTTACCAACAAATATTAATTAATGGTAAAGCTTGGGAAGCTAATTTATTTAGTCAAAGGCGTATCATCGGTTGCACAGGTTAAGGGCAAACACACAAACAGCATGTCCTAGATTAAAACGTGAGATATTTTTAATCCAGGTACCTACATGAAATTAACCACTTAGGTGACCAGTAAAAACGCGAGCAACACGTACTTTTACAGGTACGTGTTGCCCGCTTATAATGTTTATAAACGGATGCCTAAATTGCTTCTAGCAAAATCCAACTTAATTAATTTATACAATTACACGACTACAGCATAAATAATTATCTTTATTCTAACGTCGCTTTGAAACTGAGAACACAATTAAATGCACAATTATGTTAATGTTTAGTTTGTTGTTATTGTACAACTTCATGACAACGCTACAATGCAGGAATTTATCAGTACATTGAGGTTGTTTAATAAAGTTTTTTCATTGTATTATTTGAAAGGTCAAATAAAAGTTAATCAATTTCATTAAGTCCTAGGGGGCTTATTAAATAACCATTATCTCAACTGGTAAGCGATATGGATGTTGGTGAAAACTTGCGTAGAAGGCCCTTCGGGAAATTAAAATGTAATGTTACATAGGCAATAAAATCGGCCAAGTGCTAGTCGAACTCGCACACGAAGGATTCCGTACCACAAGGCAAAAACCCCGAAAAAAACACGTTACTTAACGGCACTTACTTTTTCTACATGAATGCTCAGTAAACCATATTGGACGTACCTAAGGCAGAAGTCTGCTGCGATTCGTTCGATGAAACTGTACTCGAACTCCTCAATACAATAAACAGCGCTCCAGGTAGTTGGAAAGTTTTCATTGTACAAATAGGTACCATCTATTCGAGACGTTCTTCAACTCTCTACAACATCTTCGAGAAACTATAACAGCTTATATTTTTCTTTTATTTTGTATCATACCTATAGGGTTATATCTGCTAAGTCATAATCAACCTAAAATGTTCCCTCTGCTGGAATACAGGCCTCCTCTCTGTGAGAGGGAGTGGGTCTGTAAAGTGCAGTAAACTTATTTAATCAGTTTTGTTTATTCTAAAGCTTTGCTAAAGATGTTCTAAGCTTCCTGAAGGTCAATTCCTGTAATTAAAAACGTTCAAAGTCTAGTCGCAATCTCATTTCAGCGACAATCAATGTCAAAAGCTTGCCAAAAATGTATGGAAATTATAGGTATTTTTTAACAGATTGAGACTGAGATTAGACTGTGAACGTTCTTAAAATTACGAAAATTGCCCTTCAGGTCTTTATATTCGAAACATCTCGATTTTCTTTTTTTTTATATACCTGATTGCGAAGGAAATTCGGAACTTTTTAGAAACGTATTTGTGCGATGTTTTTACGTCTTTATTATTCATCCATTAATATTATTGACTAACTTCTGCCCCCGATTTCGCCCGCGTGAAAGTTCTTAATGTTGCCCCGACCGACCCTGTCGCGCCGCACCACCTGCCCGCGCTGTCACTTCGTTTTCACTTAGCGGTCTTTCATCCTTTTTCTTTTTGCTCGGCTCCTAGGGGTCATATCGTGATATTCAATAGCCTTCTTCAAGAAATGGGCTATCATATGCTAAAAAAATTATTACAAATTCAATTTTAGACCGTTATTTCCAGAGATTAGCGTGTTCAAAGAAACAAACTCTTCAGCTTTATTATTAGTATAGATACAGATTCCTATAGGGCACTGTAACTATATTAAGCCAAATAAATACACACACACAAATACAGTACTCAATACACGAGTGACATGACATGTACTAAAGCTAATCCGGAGCGTATAGTGTGTCCAGTGCTTTAGCCTCAAGCCTGATTTGAATACGCCAGTCAAACTGCTGTCGTGTTATGCGTAACATGAGGGCAAGCGTTGCAATTTACCTATACCTACTTACGTAATGATGCTATGTATCGGTTTCTGTTTTTTTCTGCAATTACTGCAAGGGTGATTAGTAACATACCTTGTGGTATAGTAAATTACGTAGTCCATTATTGCACTAGGGGAAATTAGCGCATCGAGCGCAGCGAGGGTGCTAAACGCCATGCATTAATAGACTCCTGAAGCCACACATATCTTATACTATTTTACAGCTCGTGTGACCTGTAAAAATGGACTACTTAAGTTATAGAAAAGGTGGCGCGGGTTTAGGTAAGATAGTGCTATAAAGCAAATTTTTTCCTGAACAATAACCGACACCTAAATACAATAGTAATCATAGGATATATGAAAAACTCTGCGATTACCTGCAGACAGCACCTATATATATATATATAAATATATTATAAAATATTACACACCGATTTAGAAAACCTTCAACTTTGTAACCCCAGAACATTAACAGTAAAACCGTAGAAAAATGTTAATACGCATTTTTCAATACAAAAATGAAATACTTGAGCGCTGTGAACTTCGACGTTTTTCTAAAGATACACTACATTTTTTCATTTTCTTTCTCCTCTTTTCATAGCTACGAGTATGTTACGGTCGGCTTCCAGGCGGATGCAGCCTAATCACTTCACTATCTTCAATCACTAATTATGATAGACGAGCTTTTTTGCCAACGGCTTCACTCGCGTCCGAAATTATCCCACGGGAACGTACTACCGGGATAAAAAAATCTGTGTTCCGAATGTTATCTAAATCTAATAAAGTTTTTGCGTGATTGAGTAACAAACATCTAAACATCCAACCGTTAATACTTTCACTGTCTGTCTAAATAAAGCAAAGTCGGGTTAGTTACACCATTTAGGTATAACTCAAGAACAGCTGGACCGATTTTTATGATCTTTGATTTGTTAGATTTGTCTCCGCCCCGAATAGCAGAATAACGCTCGCCGAAGTTCGCCGGGTCAACTAGTTTATAATATTAGTAGGAAAATTATAAGTGGAGACTTCCCTCAACGACATTTCTCCATTTTTTAGAGAAGTTTGGTCATTGTCGACAATACCAGAAAATAATTCGATGCTTTAACATTCCTGGTCATCCGAATGTTCTGAATCTAGGCAAGTAAGTTTTTAAAATATTTAAATGTGTACAAAATTCGCTATCAGCACTATTTGAGGAACCTACTATTTCTCCACCATTCGTCTATTTTCCACCCTTTTTATGCAACCAGAATGAAAAAAAAAACATCGCATAAAATTTCAGACGTACATAAAAGGCTTTGTGTTTTAAAATATTCAAGGACTGACTAAAACTTCAACAGTTTAGTGAAAGCAGACCTGTTGCTCGGTACTATGGTGATACCTACTCGTTCAGATTAAATTAGTTTGGCGGTTAAAGCACTGAAAATGTATACCAACATATATTACTCAGGGCGTTTATTAGTGGGCCTACTTTAATTGCGTCATCATTTCAGCCGAAAAAAGTCCACTGCTGGACATAGGCCTCCCCCAAACACCGCAATTTCGATCAGTTCTGTGCTTCTCGCATCCAGCGGATTCCTGCGGCTTTCACCAGGTCATCGGTCCGCCTTGTGGGCGGCCTGCAACGCTACGTCTTCAGGTACGCGGTCGCCACTCCAGTATCTTTCGGCCCCATCGGCCACCTACCTTTAACTACCTACCTACTCTTTTTAATGATGATTGTTTAGACTGGATGACCATCAATAATTGTGTAAATTGGGGAACATCGTCTGCTGAACACGTTCCATGAGGGGGAGCGATAAGTGCTAAGCATCATCATCTGCCTCGCCTTTTTCTAACTATATTCGGGTGGGCTTCCTGCATCCCAGTATTTTGTATCCGAAAGGAAGCTTCTAATTACTTATAAAATATCTAGGAGGAGTCAAAGTCAGGAGGGAAGATGTATTCATGTTCATTTTGTATTGCTTTTAAATTCATCATCAGCCTACCCTTTTCCCAACTAAGTTGAGGTTGACTTCCAGTCTAACCGGATGCAGCTGAATACCAGTATTTTACATAGAGCGACTGCCTATCTGACCTCCACAACCTAGTGGGTAATACGATACCCCTTGGTAAGACTGGTTGTCAGACTTTCGGGCTTCTGATGACACATAACGACTGTCAAAGATCCACAAATGACAGCCGGGACCAATAGCTTAACGTGCTTTCCATACCGCTTGCATGTGTTTTTACACATGGTAAAAGCGCGCGTCTCTTCCTGAAATAAAAATTCTGTAGTATATTAGAGTGAGGAGTTTATGTGACTATACCGTGCATTGTTGTTCTCGATTTATGGCATAAGAAGGAATCGTGAGGCTTAGTTACCGTGAGGTGTACCTAGTTGTGTTGGAGACCGACATAGCCCTCCATTTTGTACACATGGATTCATGAGAAGTTCAAACGGAAAAAAAGTTGTGTATTAATATTTTAAAATTCTGTCCACCTATAATCTGGCTATATTAAAATTGCAGAACTTGGCAAAAAAAAACTTGTTAGCAAGAAGACACGTGTACAAGATTTATAACAGCGATCTAAAAATACTAGGTACAGAAAATATAAGCTGCTACTTTTATCCGAAGTAACTTCAATAAAAACCTTTAGACCTTTGTTGTCTTCCTCTCTCCCTGAGCTACTCCCCCTGGAAATGTAGGCGTCATTCTCAAGAAATGAACATAGTTTAAATGATTGACAACAAAAATAGAATAAGACTTACTTTGCAAGTGCATATAGCCTAGTTTTTATTAGTTCTTTACTAGAGTTATACCCACTCAAAATGTGTGGGCGATTTAATTTCATTTGTATGCAGTATTAGGACGAAAATAGAACAATAATGTTACACCGTGAGGTTGCGTCACGTCATGGACATGACCACAAGCCCTATGCTGATTGAGCTGCTTGTTGCATGGCATAATAATTAAAATGTTTGTTGAACACGGAATTCTGTGAAACTGAAAACCATAATAACAAACATGACTTTGCTTGAGTTTCACAGTATTGTGTTAGTTAGGAGGCTTACCTATCAAGTGCAATGTTGAACAATAATCCTTGATTGTAAGGCGGACAGTACGTGTGTGTAGGTTCCTTAATGAGCTTAAACATTAAAGTAGCCTGGCACCTACCTACCCTACCTTTATGAATAAAACAAAGCGCGTAGCTAAATTGTATCTACTAGAAATATCACACTAATATTATAAAGGCGAAAGTTTGTGAGTGTGTGTGTGTTCAAATGTTTGTTACTTCTTCATGCTCAAACGGCTGGACCAATTTTAATAAAATTTTGTATGGAGGTAGCTGACACCCTGGATTACACTTTTTATCCCGATATTCCCACGGGATCGTCATTTACGCGGGTGAGACCGCGGGGCGCAGCTAGTATGTATATAATTATAATTTTCGTGAAACCGGCATGTCCTAGAACCAAATATTTTAAGACATGTGGCATCTACCAATCTGCAATGGGCCCGCGTGGTGGATTACAGCCGTCCCTCTCACCCACAGAAGGCCTGTGTCCCAGCTGTGGGAACATTGAAGGCATTTATGCTATATAAATTTAATTAGAAACATGCTAATTAAAAATTGAGAGTTTGGCTTGTCCGTAAATTCGTGAAACTTAGCTCAATGATACAGACCTGAAACTAAAACTATCGCAATCATAACTTTTGATTTTAGAAACGACTCTGGAAACAAAGTTGGCTTTCATATATTCATTTTGAAGTTCACATAACAGGTTGTTTACTTTGATTAGAGACTAGAAGATGTCATTCAGCAACAGATAGATTATTAGCCACTGATTACGAACTCTTCTTAGTTCTTCGATTTTCACTTCTTCGGCCCACTTAACTGTTGCAGTTCTAGAGCGTGCATAAGGAACATTCTTGAAAAATAGTGTTACAGCCAAATTAGACCGATTTTAAAGTTTCCCTAGAAACAGAGATTTCCAGTTATCTTTTTTCAAATAAGACATTTCGAAAATATCCTTAAGTAACTTTTTAGACCTTTGTTTTGTATCCTGCATAAGCGTATGAAGTTTCATTAAAATCGGTTCATTCATTTCGAAAAACAAGGGTTTGAAAGTTTGTATGAAATGCCGTACGGCGTATCTTTTTGTGGTGCTACACTCCTAAGAAGGCGCTAACTATGATGAGGCTTTACTTATGTTAAAAGCCGGAAGTTATCAAAGATTTATTGTTTTGTTTGGGGCGGAGTTTTATTAAATGTAGTGTGCAATTATAGTTTCAGGTATGTTTATATAATAACCTGGCCAGCTACAGGCGCGCGCAGGGGAGGCGGGGCCGAGCGTGGGGAGGCCCGGCGCGGGAATTATTCCACAATTCACTATCAATCGCAGTTCACGTGCATCTGTTATTACGTGCTGATACTTACACTGTGATTCATAACTTTTATTACATTTCAACCAAACTTGTTCATCAGTTACAAGTCGATCTCCAATCAATTCGTGGCATTGTTTAACAGTGTTTGATCAACTTTTATTAGTTTCTAAACCAACTTTTCATGAGAAGCCGAACTTCGCAGTGCAATGGCTAAGCTATTTATAAGTTATTATCCTTTGATATTTATTATTCTTATATTTTCGTAGTAGTTAGCGACTGTTACGTTGGGTTTCGGGTTCAATTCCCAAACCTAGTGAAGTGGTATTTTTTGGTGTGTGAATTTAGGTAGAACTTATTGCTTTCACGTGATTTGTTTTCCCAATTATGATTTTGTAAAATTTTCTGGCATGCAGTTTAATTTTGTGAACAGTTAAGCATTTCAAAATAAATCTTATATCATGGTTTACGTTACCTACTGGCACTTAGTTTCTCAAATTAGTTTGGCGTATGAAGATTGGAATTGCATCATAATTTTCGTTCGCAGAACCCCGTACCACCGAATATGCGGAGCTGGGCGTACCGCTGTCAGAGCGGTCGGCGGCCGACACGGAGGCGGCGCACGAGCTGCTGTCGCTGGCACACAGCCTGCCGCCGCTGCCGCCCGCACACGTTGTCACCGTGCTGGCACCCGAGCCCGCGCCCCTCACGCCTCTCGCGCCCCTCGCGCCGCTGGTACCCGTCTATACCTACACGCTACAGCCCACCAACATCTACATTCTAGCCGAGGAACCCCCCGAGCCGGTGTACCACACCGTACAAACCGTCACGCCGCTACAGCCAGTCGAGTTCGTCGACACGCAGATCAGCTATGTCGAGTACCAGCCGGAGCCGCCGCCGCCGCCCGCGCCACAGCCCTCTGAGTACCGGATAGAATACAAAAAGGTGATCCCCGAACCTGAACCGGAACCGGAACCGGCACTGCCCGAACCGCCGGAGTGCGAATCGTTGCCTGTCGCCAAAGAAAAGCCCGCGAGATACGACTGTGGCCAGTGCGGCAAGCGGTACGCGACCTCGTCGAATCTGTCGCGGCATAAGCAGACGCACCGCAGCCTAGACTCGGGGTCGGCCAAGCGCTGCGGCGAGTGCGGCAAGGTGTACGTGTCCATGCCGGCGCTGGCCATGCACGTGCTTACGCACCGAATGGGGCACGTATGCGGCGTGTGCGGGAAGCAGTTCTCGCGGCCATGGCTGCTGCGCGGCCACCTGCGCTCGCACACGGGCGAGAAGCCGTACAACTGCGCGTCGTGCGGCAAGGCGTTCGCCGACCGCTCCAACCTCCGCGCGCACTTGCAGACGCACTCGGCCGACAAGAAGTACGAGTGCACGCGCTGCGGCAAATCGTTCGCGCTCAAGAGCTACCTCAACAAGCACCAGGAGGCGGCGTGCGTGCGCTCCGACGAGGAGGAGGATGAAGACGAGTGACGTGCGGCCGCGCGCATATTACAAACGATGCAACGAACTATTTCTCTATGAACTTCTTTACACCTTTGTATTACTGAAAAGAAGATATATTAGGATACCTACTAGTTTCGACGGCGTCGAATGAATTAAAGCAATAAATATGTACCTAATATCATTATGGCTCTATCCATAATTCTAGAAGAAGATAAAATTAATGCAAAGTGAAATTAAAATAAAACGTATTTTTTCAATTATTAGACGGAAGCAATCGTGTCAATTTATGGCAAGAGCCTGCAATGTTACAGCGTAGGGTAATGTTTACATAGTAACGTTAAGTAAGTTAGCGTCGCGGGTGTGGTGTGCGACTTTAGATGTAGATACGGTGATACGTAGAGACTTAATGAAACCGTCGAGCTGTGGTACAAAGAGAGCAATAAAGTAACGAGTGTAGAGTGGCGTAGGCGCACGACTAGCGTGTGACGGTTAGCGTAGCATAGCGCGCCCCGGGAGGACCAAACTGTTGCTCGGGAGCCGGCGCCGCTAGCGTCCCGCGGCACGGGCGCACTCCGCGCCTCCTTGCAGGATGGACACGAGTGCCACATGAAAACTACCACTCACCGCTATCATTCTAAGTGACGCCGTCGATGTCCACAAGATTTACTAAGTGTTGTTATTTATAATCCTATTGATGTAATGTCTACCCAACTAGGCAATCTGTTCGGATTCATGATATATCTACTTAACTGTGAATATCGAATAAGCTAAATTCTCTATCTATCTATTGATGTTATTCTTCAAAGAAGCTGTGTTTAATAAAGATATATGTATTATATCGTTCTAAATAAAATGTTTACCAGGTATTAGTTTTCATATGTTACTTGTTGACATTCCTTGCAAAGTATCAAGCGCGAGTATTCCCTTGCCGCGGTGATCAAAGTACGAGATCGCGGTCGTACAACCGATCTGATAGCAATTGCGATCTTTTACAAGGAACTATCTGTTATAGCTAGTGTTAATTCATGACCAAGTGATATACCTAATTGGACTGTAAGGATCTCTCTAAATACGTAATAATGTTACGTGAAATATAAAAAAGCTCGTTCATTTTCTCATGCGTAGGTATGTCTTTCGAGCTAAATTAAACAATGTTAGCATTTCCAATGAACGTCGACCAGACAAATATCACAACGGTCGCTCGCTTGTTAACAGTGGAATTCAATGGAATCAAATCAGAGGGTGACAATGATCTGCACTCCAGGTGACGTCCAGGTCTATCTCGTTACTGTTAGTCAGATGACCGACCACAATCGGAGCTGACAGCGTGTTGTTAGTTTGACTAACGATAGGGTTAAAACATTTTCACTACACTTGATTATTCACAACAGTTCGCGGTAACTTACTTCAAGATGAATCTAAAAAGCTATCTAGGAAACATCCAGCAAATTAAATCAAAACACTTTCAAACTATGGATGCGGTAGTCATTGTTATGAACCTAATGTTTAGTTTTAGGGTTCGCTTTAAATTGTAAATACTGTAGGTTGTGGACACGCTACCGATGGGAGCGGGCACTTCCACCTCACCCAGGCTTTATGTAACAAACACAATATTTTTCACAAAACGATGAATGAAACTTCGCAACAGCGCTCTGAGAGTTTTAAATCGAGAACTCTGTAACAAAGGTGAACTCAAATAATAGTTATTACCCGCAGGGAATGTAAGGTTACTTTCACAGGAATTGTTATTTCTCATCGATATAAATAAAACAAAATTATTTTTTCAGGAATATAAAATAATTTTTCAATAATATCTATTCTGTCTTTTCGCTTTGACACGTGCCCGCTACCATCGTGTTCCAATAATTTTGTAATACCTAAGTCTAATAATGTTTTTAATTTGTGATAAAAGTCTCTGAATGAGATGCAAGACGTGTTGAATAAAATACATATAATGGGAAAATGCCTCTCGCTGTGTGATCTAGAACAAAATCATAAAAATCGTAACAAAGTCAGGTTAGTTACACTATTTATAACTCAAGAATGGCTGGACAGATTTATATGATCTTTGATTTGTTGGTCTCCGCCCCGAATAGCAGAAGAACCATGTGAGCATGGGAAAAATTCACGAAAAAATAAATCTGACGATATACGAAGTTCGCCGGGCCAGCTAGTTTATATATATATGTTGCAGCATACTGGTTAAATTAGCCGTTTAGTTAACCGCCTAGCCGTTGGAAGTAGTGCTCGCCTCGCTTCGCTCTCTCGGCTCGCACGCGGTTGATCACAGTTCTAACCTAACCCATTTGGTCGGGGTGCCCTGGCTTAGTTCACCTTGCTGGGACACAGGCCTCCTCTCTTTGAGAGGGAGTGGGCTATAATCTACCACGCGGGCCCAGTGCGGGTTGGTAGATGTCACATGTCTTTGAATTTTTTGGTTCTAGGACATGCCGGTTTCCTCACGTTTTCCTTCATCATTTTGAGAGCAGAGGTGATGAAATCATTTTCACAAAGTATAGCGCCTGTCTGGGTTCGAACCTACGACCTACAACTCGTAAGTCGCGACCGTTACCACTGAGCCACTACTGCTCTCTGGCTTAGTTAATGCGACCAAATTCGGCTCGCGCGTGATTGGTTACAGTTCCAACCTAAACTATAATTGAACGGCCGCCGTTTAGTTAAAAAGCTAGGCGGTTAACTAAACGGTTAAGGTATGATTCCGATCTCGGCAGCACGCATCAGTGCTGCTGCAGCACCTGGTCCCAATATATTCTCTATTGGATTATATGAGATTACATTGCGAGCACAGCAGAAACGTGACACAAAAATGTCGCGCTGCATTGCTGCCGTGCTCGGAATGTAATCTCATATAAACCTATAGAGAATGTATGGGGACCAGAAGTGCTGCAACTGCACTGCCGCGGCAGCATTGCTACATGCTGCCGAGATCGTAATCATACCTTAAATTAAAACAGTTGGCTGCGACATAAACATAATAAAAATGGAATGAATTTTTCCACTTTGCCCCACCGGCCGCCCCACTGGTAGGGCAAAGTGGAATGTCTAACATTTTGCAGTGAAATCTGCCCCACTAAATCGAAGTAATGGGGCAGATCGACTCTGTCTCTGTCACCTCTGACCTAGACTAGAGTCAAGAGCGAACCCATTTCAAATTAAAAAAAAAAGATTCCACTACTTTAAAAAATCTTGTCGTTAGTAAGCGCATCACTTCCAACTAAACGGGTGGACAAATTTGGCAAATTTTTGTTAAAATATTAGTAATGTCTGAATCAGGTTCTTACGGAAAGAAAAATTTTAAGTTTCCCGAAATATTGAAAAACATCGGGAAAAAAAATTAAGTAATTTTATTCTATACTATATTGAAATTTTAACAGGACAAAATCTGTCCGATCAGCTAGTTTGTAATAAAAGTAATTTTAAACAAACACAAAATTTAATATCTTTTGGTGTAGTAGGCATGACATTATTCTTCTGCCCTTATTCCAATTTATTTGGTCGGCGCAACATGTGTTTTACTTCCTCTATTTAGTCGCCATCTCGGCAGTCACCCCCTTTCTAACCATATCATCATTCACACAGTCCATCCTTCGTTTCTTTGGTCTTCTCCTACTCTTATAGCCATCAACATCCATATTCTAAGCTTGTATAGTAGGCATGTATACATACTCCGTACATACTTACATACTAATATTATAAATTCGAAAGTAACTCTGTCTGTCTGTCTGTCTGTCTGTCTGTATGTTACCTTTTCACGCCTAAGCCACTGAACGGATTTCGATAAAATTTGGCGGAGAGATAGATTGCATCAAGGGAAAGTAGATAGGATAGTTTTTATCGACGTACCTCGCGGGCGAAGCCGCAGGCGGAAGCTAGTTTACAATAAAAGGGTTTGTGAAAATAGCGGTAAAGTAATAATTCACGACACGACAAACAGTCGAAAATGAATAAAAGATGAAATAGCACTACACACAGCATCAAAACTCAGTTGCGAAGTGACGTAAGTCCCACTTACTCTTCTCACAATTTTCAAACATCTTCTTAGTAGTAAGTGTTATTAGTTTGAGGATCGATAGGTTCGTTAAAACTCAGAATGATAAAGCAATGGATGTGAGTATTTGAGAAAAGAGATGTATTTTTATAGAGTTACATTTTTATTGTGAATATTTGATATTTCACGGCGTCTTTCGTTATAGTAGTATCTTTGTAATAAGCTTAAGTGTAGGTTAGTTAGTAAGTTTTAACACATTAATTTGTACATGTTTAAGTCTGGTAAATTTTCAGTAGGTTTTTTTTATGAAGTTTCCGACAGCTCTCGTTAAAACATGTCAATGAAGATGATCATGTTGATTACTTCTTTATGTAAGTTCGTTGTAAGTCATAATTATGTGTAGTAAGTTATTACACATTTATCTGTACAGGTTTAACTTTGTGTAAATGTTCTGTTATTTTATTAAGTTTGCTTTATCAAAAAAACCGACTGAACATTTACCAGAGTTAAACTTACATTAAGATGTGTACTAGAGTTCGTTTTAAGTAATAATTTAATTGTTCGCTGAGTGTCTTTTGATAAGCAATTGAGTGAAAGCTGATACTGTGTTAAGTGTGGGTAGGTATAATGTAAGATTATAATAATAATGGATAATAACAAAATAACATGAGGCAGTTTGATATTCACCAACATAATTAATAATAATACCAATATCTTTCTGCTTCATGAGCTAGATATTCCGAAAAATTCAATTTAAAATATACAATAATATGACAAAAGTACGATAATTCAACGAAAAACTTGAGTAATTCAAAAATATATTCACGTTAAGCAATTTTGAAGGAAATTATAACACAAAATTATTATATGTTTGCTCAATATGTATCTATAAATGTAGAATTCATTGATTCTATTTTAGGCCTAAGTACTGTCGCAGAAAAATAATGAAAACAACAAAAATTGTTTATGCGATAGTACCCTGTAGTATTTAAGACACTTCTTTATATCACATTACGTAGTGACTGCACGTTATAAAGGTAGTTTTGCATAATTGTAACTACTCATCTTCAATCACTTATGTCAATTTTAGTCATCTTCGTCAATTTTGTAAAAAAAAAAACAACTATCATATAATGGTACCTACGCTACACTCGTTCTTTCAGTAATAATCTGAACTTGGAAAGTATTTATTAATTTGAATTTGTAAAACATTGCAGCCGAACTCAGAAAAACAAAAAAGAATTAAATACCTACATTAAAATTTTAATGTTAATTAGTATAATGGAATCCAGTGCCATGAATAAAAATATCAAAGACACAAACAAAATACAACACATAAAAACCATTGCCCAGATTCATAAAAACCGTGATAAAGGTTGTTGTTTACTAAATTAATAAAAAAAACATTCTGCTTACAATTTAAAACGGCTGAATTACTGTAAGTGTCACCAGTTCCAGAAGGATACTGTTCAGAATAAGACTGATAGAAAGAGCGTGAGGTTAAGTTGTTATAAGTAATTAATTAATTATATTAAAATTGAGCATGATCAAAACAGGTCAGGTGATGTCTTCCAAATTTTTCTCACAGCGCTTAGGGGTTAATGCTCCCTGAATAGCAATCTAATACAATGCCAAACTTAAACATCGCCGCTTTTACAAGCACCAACTCAATGTTAGCTGCACATTGTTAGCGATGTAGTGTTTGTAAATGTTGTCGTTGGTGACTGCACTATGACTAGAATGTACAAATAGTAAGCGCACTTGGCTATCAGGCTGGCCGGTATTAAAAATCCTTCAGTCCGGACTGACGAGCCAATAACGTTGCGTAGGGCACCTCAAGCCTACGCAGCATGTCCCGGGACCCTGTTTGCCCCGTACGTTATCTAATGAATCGTGACGTGACATGATTTTCGAAATTCGAAAGCACACTGAACCGTATTTCGGATTAAACGCTTGGTAAAGATTGAAAAGCTGTACCTACCACCGCCAATAAACGTAACCAAATAAATGATTTGTACCAAACATGATCTAGTCATTAATTAAGAAACTTTTTGGTCAATTATTGTAAAGCTCGAACACAGCTCGAATAACTGTGAAATGTTATGAGCTAGCGAAGCTACATGTTCGTTTTATGGTAAGTAGTTGGAGCCCTTACAATTTTTCTATGGCGTTGCTATTTAAAACTAGACAACATAGGCTTAGAACACAATAAATAATAGTTTGCCATTTGTGCTTCAAATGTAGCTCTATGGTATTAACGAGTCCCGGATCCAGGGGGGCTAGCCGGGGCCCTTGCCCCGGACGCCAACTTCAGGGGCCGGCAAACCGCAACTTGGCGATAAATGGCCGCAGCACTTATTATCTTTCTCTTCGGGTAGCGCACTGAGAAAATCAATACGTGCTTAGCGTAGGCCTAAATCACAGTTGAATTCTTCCAGACGATATAAAAAAGGCTAGCTATATATCGCTTGCAATAGACATATGCTACGGCGAAAGGGAGGTGGACGAGCGCCTCTGCGGTCAAAAATTTAAGGAAAATGTCCTTCTTTTTTAGAAATATTACATCGCGTAGTGGGAGCGCCGGGCGATACGCCCTTTCCGACGCTTGCGGGCAAAGGCACGATTTCCATTATTTTTTGCCACAGAGCGCTGGCGCCTCTGTTGGATTGGCAAGCATTAACGATCGATACAATTTGACTAATATGGCGCTGGTAAAATATTCGAGCTCGTTTCGCCCGCTCTTGCAGCCTAGCGACTCAAATATTTTGTCTAAGTAAGTCGGAGGCAGACTGTTAAAATATTTGCGCTCGCTTCGCTGACTCGTGCATTCTAGATTGTACTAAATGATATAAAGCTTGTCTGCATAGGTCGAGTCTCGCGATCTTCGCAATCGAGAATCATGAGAAAAACTAATTATGACAAGGCCATCGATTATTTTGCAGAACAAAATGTTGTAATTTTAATCTATTCTAATACCTGAACCGTCTTATTACAAAACGAAATCTAACTTTAGGTCTAGCCTAAACCTTTGAGCCAGTATTAGTATTTCGATTAAGGCAAAGTCCTTAATACTAAAATAACAATAGAGCACCGAACTAAGCTGTTATTTTTGTATAAAGAACTACAATTCTATAACAGTTAGGTTCTTAGTTCAACACGTTCATAACTGGCTCGGTGTTTTAAACCTGATCTGAAGAAAAACAAAAAACGCAACGGTAAAACAAAAATTAAACTGTCCAATGCAAAAAAAAAACCGACTGCTGGTTTCAATGATTACATTGAAACCAGCAGTCGGTTTTTTTTTGCATTGGACAGTTTAATTTTTGTGGAAGATTTTAGGCTGTTTAATATCACGCTATGACCTCTAGAAGCCAAAGAAAATGAAAAAAGTCCGAGAGAATGCTCAGCGAAAACGAAGTGAAAGTGCCGCCGAGCAATGCGACGCGGGCAGTAGCTAGTATGCTATAATCTCACGATTTAGTTCAAACTATATGCTTTCCTATCCTATTCCTATATAATATATCCTATATACAAAAATAAGGCTTCATGGAAAATATTAAAGGATTGACGGGGCGGGGGGCGGCAGACTGTAGGCTTTTCCCCGCCTCGAAAAATTCTAGATCCGGGGCTAATATTAACAAGTAGTGAAGTATAATTGTGTCCTAAGCCTTATGCAAGTTAAGCCATAATTTAATGTGCCATAAATATATTTTGAAGTAGGTGTAAATGATGAACCGGAATATATATTTTAAATGTTTTATACTTAGTTTGAAACAAACATGTAATAAATACTTTAACTTACAATTTGTATCAACTACAGCAGATGTACTATTACTATTTAAGGCTCGTTTAATCCTAGCATTAAGTAATCATATTGTAATAATTTTATTATAAATCACATATTTTCAAATAGCATAAAAAATACAAATATAAAACCGGAAAAGCAATACGATTCGTACAATTCTTAAATTACTCTGTAAGGTACATTTTTACAATAAATTTTTTATCCAGTTATTGCCATAAATTTAGGAATATTATAAAAAAGCTGCATATTTACCATAATAAAAACTATACGAGTTTAATTATATACCTAAAACCTAAACGACTATTAGCATTATTATTAACCATTAGGAAACATCGGTAGTTTGTTTTAGTTCACAATTACGTTAAGTTTAATCTTATTAGAAGTAAACAGGAATAAACGCCAAAACAATACAAATAATATTTAGCAAGTACGTTGTTACGAATAAGTCCCATTTTGTCATAGTTTATTCAAAATATTTCATCTTGTAAGGCTTTCAGTGAGCTTCAAGCTAATCTAGACTGAAATTCAAAATAAACCTAAAGCAACAAAGCTTAAAATTTCCTGCCTCCGCCTGAATAAGCATCGTCACTAAGCATGCGGTCTAATATATACGTTTTGTATGATTATTGATGGATACCTTAGAACTTTGAAAATAAATTAAACATACAATAAAATATGGAACAACGGACCTTAATGTGAAAGATATTAAGGGACGTTTGATTTCGTATTCCATTTAAATGAACACCAAGCATAGCATGTAAGACAATAATCTCATCGTTTTTAAGATTTTTGTATAATACTCCTTATGTAGGTATCACATACTAGGTATATTTAATACAAAAAGTCTACCTGAGTAATTTTAACTAAAATGCAGCAGATAGGTAATAAGTATGTATTCATACGCATTTCCATCAAACTTAAAACGGCTAGCCCGCATACAATCTTTCATCACTCAACAACAAGGGATAAATTTTAAGTACTTAAGTAAATAAATTATGAAACAGAATTGCCGATCAAACTAATGTTTAACAAACGTTGTTGTCAACAGTATAAAAGAAAAATGTCGAACAAAAACTTTGTACTTAATTTGCAAAATATTTTATGAAACATAGGGAGCTATTCAATTGTTGGGACGTAAATAGTTGGCGCCAATACACCTTGTATTGGCACCGAGAGCTGTTTTGAAGAGGTGCGGAAGGTCGCGAGCTGGATCTTCAAATCAAATACAAACAGAATACGTCCGGCGTCCGGCAACCGGCGAACGGTGTCCACGACCGTTTGTATGACTCAAATAAAAGGGGCTTAACAATGAAACCCTATAACGGACACTTTTTTTACAATTATTGATTCGCTAGACCTGCAACATTTATTGAAGCGTTTTCAGGCGTAACAAAATGCATAGTTCGTTGCATGCTAGGAAAAATTGAATACTGTTTTAATATTGTGGCGTGTGGATATAAAATGTTTTATCAAAGACCCGCGTTTTCTGAGCTAGCAATAAAATATCTGATAGGATGAATTCTGGGAAGCGGATTATATCGGAATAGATTCCTTGTTTTTACATTCTCTACATTCCACAATAGCGATTTTCCTTTGTGTGATGAATAAGACGAGGGCTTATATTGGATATTGGGTTCATAATTTGAAATCTGAGAATTAGGATTTACAATCCGCAGTGGCGTGACGTTGAATGGCATTCTGTGGTTGTATTGTATCATTCACTTGTTCTTCCTGTTTTGTGCTTTGTTACCTAATAAATTGCTTGGAAATGCGATCTGTTTCGGCGTGAGTATTTGAGCGGATTTTCTCGGGAAAAGCTGTGAGCGAACTGTTTCTGGTTTCAATGGTTTGAATAATTTTGTGGCCTCCTTTACCAAATAAGTTGTTTTCTGGATGGAATAAAAATTGTGATGATAGAGAGGTAGGTTTACAGTTCCCAACTACTATTAATTCAGATTTAATATAAAATTATGTTCAACAATCTATTTACTTGAAAATTTAAAGTTCAAACATAGCCAAACAGAATAGTAATTATACGAAGAAATAGAAAAATATTATACACAGACTTTAATACTCTCAATTAGAAAATAATAGCATTTGCTTTTCTACCTTATTAAGAACCTAGCATATACTGGCTGACTTTTTTACCGTCTGGACATAAACAGGGTATAAAAGGTGAACGAAGTAAGAAGCCTTAAGGTACAGAAATATCTTATTTCTTCAACAATAATAAAATAAAATAAATCTTCTTTATTTATACATTCGATGATGGCTTAAATCGACGATGGCTTAAATCAAAGGATTAAATGCCGCTACGAATTCATTGATAATTTCCGCGCGTAGAGAAGATATTATTTGTGGATTTATTAATTAGTTCTTAGAGAAAAAAAGGATACTTCTGTGCCATAGGGATCTACTCCGTTCTCCTTTTACACCCTGTTTTTGTCCAGACGGTAAAAAAATTCAGCCGGTATAATATGTTGATTTCTACGTAACCCTACAGACTTTTCGTATACGTAGCCGTTTCAGCGTTTTAAATAATATTCTTTTAAACTTTTACATTTTCATCACTTCGGTGAGTCCTATCTATGATTGATCTTTCGACTGTCTTAGATACATAATAACAATGTTCAACAAGTGTTCCAACTATTATCGTTATTAATCTTATTTTAATAATCCTTATTTAAAACTAATTAATATTTAAATAAGTAATTAAGCCAAATAGTACTTTACTAATTTCAAAACATTTTGAAATATTAAACAAAACTGATCTTTCCATTAAATAAAAAATAAGTAACATT
Source organism: Gortyna flavago (assembly GCA_963669345.1). Taxonomy (NCBI): domain Eukaryota; kingdom Metazoa; phylum Arthropoda; class Insecta; order Lepidoptera; family Noctuidae; genus Gortyna; species Gortyna flavago. The sequence goes on from OY770125.1 coordinate 18,253,245, forward strand.
AAAAGAATAAAGACTATAATAGTAGGTATTTAAAAATATCCCCAAAAGAAAATTTTAAAGACGGAAAATTATATCTTACAAGTTTTTCTTTAAAAATACAACGAATTAAAAATACACGTTTCATTATAAAATATCGTATTCATAAATAAAATATACCTTAACACCGAGTAATTATGGCGAATTTAGATTACAACGACTGTCTAAAGTAAAATATGTGAAACATAAATAAAAAAGTATGACCTTTATAGAAACAAAATAATTAAAACAAAAAAGTAAATAAAAAATGTAAGATTTGTGTAATGCATATTTGGACGTTTAAACATTTATTATAATTTTAAAAGGAAATCGTTAAAAAAGCTATTTACTTACAGAAGTTTTGGTATCTACAGAAGGCCATTTATATTTCTACATAAATTATTGTCAAATTAATAATTGCATCTTATTTCTGAAGCCTTGTCAATTTATTATTGTGCTCTATGATGGCATGCAATTTAATTTAGTAGATTGGTTATAATGTCCATTGCGTATTGAAAATAGAGCAATTAAATAATTATAATAAGTATGTAAAAGCAATCACAGTAATACGTATAATTAATGTACTTCTAAAATGTTTGTAAATTACTTATCTTTTGCATTTGAATTTATGAGAATGTAAACGGCCCTTATTATAATTAGAGGCCTATTTAAAACATTATAAGTAGGTATTACGCCAAGTGGCTTTTTACGCAGTTTATGCATGTTTCAAACAGTGAAGATGTTCATATTTTTCAAGTTTTATACAAACATAATCAGATGTCGTTTACGTTTACAATTATCAACTAAGGCGTGGGTATACATAAAAGAAGTATTTTACTAAAAAAAAATCTGTTTTTTTTTTTTGCTCTTTCTACAATCTAATGTACTGTATCGATTCAAATTGTAATCAATGGTTAAATATTTATTTTTTCTTGCATTTTATTGTAAAGTTAGGGATATTAATTGTAAAGAAAATTTACTAACAACTTCAATTTTCCGTATAAAATGAATGTAAAACGGCAAATTGACGTAGGATGTAAATTTTCGTGACAAATAATTTCCCTGACTGTACCTACAAACTCAAGTGTTCTTCAAATGAGCCTACAGTGGTCCTGTGTCGGACATAGATTAATTTATTATGCCGTATCTTTTTACATTTTTCCTCTCGCGGTTAAGTATGGTTATTAAATGCGATATGAGGAAAATGGTCAGATTGGATAAGTCACATTATGACTTAAAAGATGCAGAAGTTGGAACATACTGTGGACGTTTTATGAATGGAAAATCGATTTGGGAAATCATATTCAACAAAGTCTTAAACAATTTATAAACAAAATTACTCGTGTTTTCCAGAAATCCGTCTCATAAGCTCTGTCAAAGTGAAAACTAAATTTGAATAGCATACGTTTGTCATAAATATCATGTGCGCACTAGCTCTGGGATGATCTTAACAGCCGAAACGAACTCTTACTTATCGTATCATCATCATAATCATATTTTCCCATTGCTGGGACACAGGCCTCCTCTCTGTGAGAGGGAGTGGGCCGTAATCCACCACACGGGCCCAGTGCGGGTTGGTAAATGTCACATGACTTCGAATTTTTGGTTCTGGACATGTCGCTTTCTTCACGATGTTTTCCTTCACCGTTTTGAGAGCAGTGGTGATGAAATAATTAATATCGTATCTACTTAAAGAAATATTAAATCCAATAATTCATTCACTGACAGGGCCGTAATCCACCACGCGCGCGGGCGTTTTACACGTGGGCCGACTCCCTCTCACAGAGGAGGCCTGTCTCCCAGCAGTGGGAACGTTATAGGCTGATTATACGATTCACTGACAGACAATGCACAGCCTAAATCGCTGCGTCTAGAAACATGAAATTTTGCAGAATAGTTTTTATATTGAAGATAAACCCTAGGGAACAATCTTCAAAATTTATCCCGAAAGTTTGTCATTTTTGCCGATGGGAAATCCCATCGGGCACTTCTAGGACACTAATAAACTATTAAAGTCTAATTTTCCAAATCGAATTTTCGACTGTTTCAAGCATTTAACGATTGATTTTATTCACTACCATTATACTACGACGCACCTAAGCACTACTGTACCTGTGTTACAATGAATTTTACCATGTTATGGCTGCTCCAATACTTCTGCTTATAGCCGTAGGTTACAACTTAGCCTGTAATTCTATAAATATACTTGTAGTACCCTAAACTGCTGTTTTTTATTGTATGATACCTTATGTAGCTTCCCCTTACCCCACACGTGTTGACTAAATACTAAAACCTAGTCAGAAAATATAAGTATTTATTAAAAACCATGTTTATCGAAGAGTGGTCCTCAAGTTAACAAACTAACGGACAATTAAACAGACAGAGATATTTTGTAATTAATTTTAAAGTTTTTGTGTAAAGAAAAACATTTCATATTTATTTCAAAGATTTTATTTTAGTGGTCAGCCACTTGACCGTAGAAATAAAACAAATTTAAAAAGTTTTATTTGTTTCTACATTTTCCTCCCAGCCAGCAAGTTCTCTGCGAGTAGGTACTCGTATGATCAACACGCGGTTAGGTCGCAAGTTGAACAATGACTTCGACACGTGCTATACAGCTCACAGCGTAGGCAGCTACGCAGCTCACGGCGTAGCCAACTACAAATTTCACAGCGCAGTCAGCTACGCAGCTCACAGAGTAGGCAACTACGTAACTTAAAGCATAGCCAACTACATATTTCACAGCGGAGTCAGCTACGCAGCTCACAGAGTAGGCAACGACGTAGCTCAAAGCATAGCCAACTACATATTTCACAGCGCAATCAGCTACGCAGCTCACAGAGTAGGCAACTACGTAGCTCAAAGCATAGCCAACTACATATTTCACAGCGCAGGCAGCTACGCAGCTCACGGAAGGCAGCTACGCAGCTCACAGAGTAGACAGCTACATAGCTCACAGCGTAGGCAGCTACGCAGCTCACAGCTACGTAGATCACATAGTGGCCAGCTAAGTAGCTCACTGCGGAGGTCGCTACGCAGTTCGTTACAACACAATGTCGGGATTTGTTTGAGCTATAAAGCTCAAACAAAACGGCTACTGTTAGTTTTTACGATTAGCGATTAAGTCATTTTTGAGATAAGAGATTCAAATCACCACATAATTTTAGCATTAACAATCAGCGATTTTTTCGCTTTTCAGAAGCTTGATATACCTAGTGACAACGCTTTATCTCTCCGCCAACAATTCTGCATTGTTTGAAACGCAACTTTTAAACCGTAATCAAAGGGATCGAGTCGCCAAAACGCGATTCAGAGTTAAAGTAATCGCAGAAGCGTGTAATTTTGGTATTGTAACCGAACGCAAAGTCGCTAATATGCATCTACTGTTGCCCATATAGCTTGTATCAATCTTCCAGAAAGGGAACAAATCCCTACTCGTTGATACTAAAACCACCACTTTTTGGCCGAAACCGAAACTGCGGCCGAAACCAAAACTTCGGTCGGACACGAAATCAAATGATACGTAACTAAAAGACAAGTATTCTTCATTAAAGATCAAAACATGTGTTTATTAAATAGGCCAATAATGATTTTCGACTGCATTGAACACACATGGGTAACATGCAACTGCATTGCACGCTGGTACAAGTTCGGGTTATTGGGGAGTTTGTTGCGCCACTTCTTCTCCCCAGCGAAAGCACTAGGAAGTGGTGAAGGGCGGGCGTTTTGGGGGACTGTCTTATGTAATTTTGACGTTCGAAAAGTGCTGATTTTCAGCCTAGTTTGAATAAATGACTTTTGATTTTGATCTGATTTTCAGCCTAGTTTGAATAAATGACTTTTGATTTTGATTTGATTTTGATTGCCTGTACATTAATAACTTCCACTCCGTTTCAATGGCAACAAGTTAATTGCTCGCGGAAAAGCTATTCAGTTTTCAACTACTGATATTGCGTTTTTAGCACAGATTTTACGTAAAGTCGACCTAGTATTTACTTTATCACCCTACAATTAAACGTCATAAATTTTTTAATATTTAGCTGATAATTTCAATCTTTGTGAATTTTCAATTTCACTAAGATTGAAATGGCTCCGCGTGGTGTATTATGGCACTCTCAAAAAGAGAGGAGGCCTGTGTCCCAGAGCAACAATATCGGCTGATTACGTTTGTTGTTTGTGTGAAGTCTTAGTTTACTGCGGGTTTTAGTCGAAAGTGGAAATACACACACGATTATACCTACTTTGCATGATGCCTTGTATCGTGATTTCGTGAACATGCTTAGGTACTGGCGAACGCACCTCAATGGTGACCAATCCATTACAAGCTGGCCTCGTATTCTATTACAACTCCTTACTATGCAAGGCTACTACTACTACGTATGTCATTACTTCCCAGAATTTGATCCTTATTAGGGACACTATCGAATGGTGTTATAATACCTACAGTGTGTGTTTTTTATTATCAAAATCAACGGGTTCCTGGCTACGAATATTGATTTTTTTTAAATCCAATGATACAGTTTTAGTTTTCATCAAAATCGAGCACGAGACTCCTTTGAGTACTTTTCGTTATTCATCATAGTTTCGAATTAAGCCATCCACGCCCACTTGAAAAATTCAGTCTGTATAAGTCGCGTAGTTTCATAAAAGGGCACGACAGAGCAGCACTGTCGCGAGAAGCCATATAATGCAGTTACTGCGACTAAAACCGGCTAGATGGCATCATTAACATTTTATTAGAAAAGTTGTACAGCATGATAAAATCCACGCGACTATTTCAGCGCAACGTTAAACATAGCACACGATTTGATATTTTGCGGGCTCCAAATAAGTACCTATGTGTCAAAATACGACAAAGGCAGCGATTAAAGTATTGAAAAGCAGTAACAAAGCCCGTCCATTTGACAGTCAATTTCCCGGAATCGAACTTCGGAACAAACGTGTAGGCAGATGACAATAGTGTTAGTTAGTAAGTCTCATTTCTTTTATTTTAGAATGAAAATGCAGAAAATAGGCACGTTAAGTTGTGCTCCACAAGATTATTCGTTAATATTATTATAAACGGTAGTTTTACATTGTTTAGTTTTATTATAATCCATAAAATGGATAATAGTGGCCACTATTTTCCGTTATAAGGCGTTGCATTATTTACGTTGTTGAGCAGATAATTTTTTCGAACATTTTAAGACGCAATGGATTAGCAACATCCTTCAAAATTATTCAGACTGTCTTTCAGTCTGCCGGTTTTTGTATTATCAATAGAATTAATATATCAATGATTTCCATGTACCTACTAAAATCGTTAGATAAAATTTTAAATTACGGAAATGTAGTTTCAGTTTTTAATATCTATTATATTTAAGCACTAGTACCTAGGTAAGTCATTTTGTTGTCATCATAATACCATTCCTGCCCGTTTCGGTAAGGCGTGATCAAATTTTGTCTATTTTTTAAATTATGGTAAAAAACATATTTTCTCTATTAAATAGTTCTTTGCAGATAAGTATGTTTAACAGTATTGATTAATAATGTAGATAATTATGTCTGCACATATGTATTTATTGTATATGTAAATTGTACACCACAGACTACCGGTAGTATTTTCTCTCCTTCTCCCTTCAAATCTATCCAAAGGGTGTCTTTGAACATTTATTGCTAAAGGCGATCTTGAAGGAAATCATCTGGGAGGCCCACGTCTTTATCTGTTCTGTGGGGAGGCCCTCCCAGACTATTGTGTCAACCTATGAACAATTTCTACATTCATAATCTTTAATTTGTATGGTGTATAAAGAAATATCATAAAGGAAATGGCTGTTACAGCAATTTTTCCATATAAGTCCTTATGATCTATAAGATCATTTTTAAAAGCAATCGCTTACTCTTATGTTTAAAAAAATCAGTGTTGGTCCACAAAAGAATTATATCCAGTCTCGTGCCTTTTACAAATAAACCTTCTATGCTTTTATTTACTTATTGGACTTTCCCTGATCAGATGGGCGCTATGGTGCGGTTTGGCGGCAGCGCTCGGAAAAATGTGAGTAAAAATTCTTAATAAAGCTCAAGCGTTTAATTACCAAGTCATGTAAAGAATGCTTGCTATCTTCAGAGCTTCATTACAGACCAGCAAAAAACACGATAATATGTGTAAAAATAATACAAGGTAAAAAAAAGTAACGCTTCTTTGTAGTCGGGTTAAAAGGATGTTTGTCTGCATATATTTTTACCAGTGAGCTTTGTGAATGGAGAATGAATGGATTGTGTTTTTATTCAACACGTTTATCGGCCACTGTTACGAAGTATTTTATAAAAAAAAACTTTTAAAGTGTTTGTGTGTGATTGCTGTCCTTACATTTTATAAACCAAAACGTCTCACTGTCCGTGCATGTTTATATTGGAAACTAGGTAGGTACCTATCCGATTGACCAGTTTTTGGCTAGTCGTGTAATATGCCTGCAAGCGTATTTTTTATGAGGTAGTGCACTCCTACCTCATACAAAAATACGCTTGGAACTTAGTAGCAGGTTTTTTTCGAAGTCAAGCTATATTTTATAATCATTCGAAGTTAGTGTAAAAACGTACTCGGCCAAAAGTTATTACTTAATAACTTATTCTCTAACTGTCATGCAAATTGAACAGACCAATGTTCTAAATTCCGGTTCGAGGACAACCGGCCTGCAGCCACAAAAATACATGCACATAAATGATCGAGGTTAGACTTAAACTAAAATCAGTCAGTCTGGTGTCCCCGACCCACATATTATGTATTACTGAAATAACATCACGCCTGTGTTCTCCGAAGGGTTTAGCAAAGTTGTTTTAAGTATAGTAAAGCCACATTTCGAGCCTATGGCGAGGCTGCTTTTGAGAAATTCGTGATATAAAAACCCAATAACTCTGCCCGACCTGAGAATCGAACCCCGGATCTCAACCTCCGCAGTAGCGTTTGTGACACCTGGACCAACGAAGATGAAAATATATTAAGTAATTTAGGCACGAACCAGACTGAAAATAGAAATGATTTTCTCTTAATGAGATAAATTCAGATTTTTTACAGCCGGTGTTTTTTATGAATTGAAAACTTTGAGCTTAAAATATTCTATCATTATTTTTTACACATTTTATGTTTTTTTTACCAATATTTATTTATATTTGTTTTACCTTTGCTAACCTGAACAGACGCACAGGTCGATCGATCAGGTTAAGCTAAGCTTGCCGCGGTTGGTCTGTGGATGGGTGACCATCTTTACATACCGAGCCTCCGTGCCTCGGAAAGCACGTCAAGCCGTTGGTCCCGGCTGTCATTCGTGGATTTTTTACAGTTACGTGTAGTTAGAAGCCCGAAAGTCTGACAACCAGTCTTACCAAGGGGTAGGTACGTATCGTATTACCCAGTAACTGGGTTGTAGAGGTCAAATAGGCAGTCGCTCCATGTAAAATACTGGTATTCAGCTGCATCCGGTTAGACTGGAAGCCGACCGCAACATAGTTGGGAAAAGGCTGGGCAGATGATGATGATTTGTTTTACCTTATAAGTACCTGTCTGTAAACCAGCCTACAATTAGGAGGAATTCATAAGTACCAAAAGAACACTACTTAAGCACAATAATAGGTACTTTCTAGGTATTCCAGAAAGTTAACCCTATTGTAACCGCGTCAACGGGGGTGTGTTATAAACAGCGAGTGGAATTTTAATGCAGTGGATGTAGCACGGGTCGCACGCTGCATTTTATGATCATTCTGGCCTGGATAGCTTCAGGTTTTTACTTGGAAAATCAAAATGGCCGTCCTTTATATTATCACTAGCTTTTGCCCGTGGTTTTGCCTGCATGAAGGTCGGAAATCATCCTACGGTAGGTACCTAAAGTGCTATTGTGATCAAAAGTATCCCATCTCCTACCCCAGGTTTTGGTATATCCGTATGCCAAATCAATTCAGCCATTGAAACGTGAAAAAAACAGACAGACACATTTACTTTCGTTTTCAGAGTTATCACACATCGTATAAAGAAGATTTAAGAATATGAAAACAATAAAATTCTCACAAAATTAATTTGGATGCACATTTTGTTTGGGGACAGCAATAACTACCTCATTCATCATGCAAATATGGAATGAATATTTAATTAACAGCACAACTATTTATATAAAAGCAATGTTCAATTCGTATCGCTTTGCAATATCCCCCGTAAAAGGGAAATGAGGAATGTGTGAATGATTTCAAAGTAACTCGATTTTAAAAGTGGCTGAATTAATATTTATTTAAACAAGTAGTCATTCTTTTATTGGAACTGACATGCTTTTATTTAAAATAAAAACATGCCAGTTTTTTTTATCAAAAAGTAAAAGTCATTTATTCAAACTAGGCTGGGACTCTTTGCAGGTACGTCAACATTTCATAAGACAGTCCCCGAAAACGCCTGCCCTTCACCACTTTCTAGTGCTCTGTTTGAAAACCGGCCTTTGTCCTTCAGTGGAACAATATTAGGCTGGTGTTATTAATAGATAATATTATTATTATGTAACCGCATAACTGCACAGCGGGGCGACCCAGCATCTAAACACTAGGAAAAAGTGCACAGCATCTTAGAAAAGAAGTTTTTATTTCTTTTCTTTTTTCTTTTTGACTGACATTTGGTAGCATAATCAGCCAATAACGTTTCTGCTGGGACACAGGCCTCCTCTTTGTGAGAGGGAGTAGGCAGTAATCCTCAACGCGAGTCCAGTGCACGTTGGTGGATGTCGTTGTTGGTTCTAGGACATGCCGGTTTCCTCACGATGTTTTCCTTTACCATTTTGACGACACGGTTCGCGCAGTGGTTGAGCGATTGACTGCTGGGCAGCATGTCGCGGGTTCGATTCCCGCACGGAACAAATATTTGTACGACCTACAAGTATTTATTCCGGGTCTGGGTGTTTTATCTATATATGTATGTATTTACAAAAAAAAATGTATATAAGTAGTTTATCAGCCATCTCTTTACCATAACACAAGCATTAGGTTGCTTAGCTTGGGACTAAATGGCATTGTGTGAAATGTCCAAGGATATTATTATTATTTTGAGAGCAGTGGTGATGAAATTAAATTCACAAAATGCCTGCCTGGATTCGAACTCACGGCCTACAACTCGTAAGTCGGGGCCGATACCACTAGGCCAACACTGCTCCAACGTGCAACAACGTTCAGTAAATGCGTTAATTTTTTTAAGAGGTTATTTATCAATAAAGTCGGTCATTGGGACAAACAAACTCAAACGTCGACACATGTTGAATATGCACGTATGCTTTCATACACATAGGTGCAGTCAACAAAAGAGTTAAGTATGCAGGATCGTCGGATATAATTGAAGTTTAGTAAGAAACCGATGGATGTCGTCGATTGAAATTTAATTTGATAAATGAGCTGTTTGTTTTCTATTAATAAAATTAAATTTTAGCCGAGAGCATTCATCGGTTTCTTAATAAACTTGAACTATATCCGATGATCCTGCATACTTATCTCTTTTGTTGACTGTACATGAGCTTAGGCCTTCATCCCAGGCAGAAACTACAGAACCCCACCTGCTACGGTCCTTACATACTCCTTTTGCTTCGTTTACCATACATCAGAGGGGCAATTCTCGTAATCTAAAACGTTCAAAATCTTGTCGCGGTCTCATCTCGGCGAAAAAGAAACGTCAAAAGCTTGTCAAAAATGTTAAGAAATTAGAGGTATTTTTGACAGATTGAGACTGAGATCAGACAGTGAACGTTCTTAAAATTATGAGAATTGCCCCTCTGGTCATATACGCATGCCCGCTGACCTTTCTGAAGAACACCACCAATAAGGTCACTATTATGTCCTTCTAGGGCACTTCCAGCGTAAACTCCTTTTGTTAGTCGCCTTTCATGCATGCTCTCAACGTGAATGAATTCATTGTTTGTCACTACGTCTGTTTTTAAACCGCAATGTTGCATTATTATATCATTTCTCATGCTCTAATTTACGGCAACCCTGTTCATAACAGCATTTTATAGGGTCTTTGTATCAATTATCAGGGGCTTTTAAAAAGCCTTCTGCATATCCTCCGCCCTCTTGTCATGTCCATAAAAATATATAATAAGTTACCCGAAATAATAAAGAATTCAAATAAATATAACATCTTTATAAATAAATTGAAACTTTTCCTTGTAAGCAAATGCTACTATAGTATAAGCGAATATTTAAGTGATAAGTTATATAATAACTCCATAATGAAATATGAGCTTGAATAGACTTTTATACTGACTTTAAAGATACGCTTACCTGAATATGAAGAATGCAATTTTAAATAAATATGAAGCGTCTAATAAATAACTTGCCCTAGGGATAATAAATATTAATTACATAATAAATAAAAATAAGTAAGTAGGTAAATAAAACAATAACAAATACCAAATAAAAAAAAAATACAAATTTACTACTTATATATATAAATGTGTATAATTTATAAAAAAATAATTATAACTAGTAAATTTAATTTTGCATTCAAAAAACAATATAATATACAATAAACATCCAGTGTTCTCCCTCCTCTCTCCTTACTATATAATTGCTGTGCCCGACAGGGTCCATAATTGTGACTAATATAATAATTTCCCTACCAACTATATACATTATGGTACGCAATAAAGAATTGAGAATTGAAAATTGAGAATTACTAGCCGAACGGGAAGTACAAAAGAGCATCACGTTGTCAGCATGTTGTTAGCTGTCCCTACAAATAAAACATAAACACGTCATTTTAGGTACGTTTATAAAAAGAGAGTAAATTTTTTATTTTCAGGCTTTTGCCTCCGCCATGCACTCCTCCTCTTCGTATAAAATTTATAGACATATTATTGATGATTTATTTTCGTTGGATCCCGCTTTTGAATCCCATTTTTTGGGTATTAACGATGGGTCCCATTTGCTATTTCCATTGAATCTCATGTTATAACAACACGTGGAGCCTGCCTGCTGCGGCATATCCTAGAATAAAAAATAATAATCGAAGACTAGTGACATCTACTAACCCGCACTGGGCCCACTCCTGTGTCCCAGCAGTGAGAACATTATAGGCTGATTATGTATCCCAATTTAAACAGTCAACACAAAGGATACAAATAACAGCTACTTGAAATTCCTACTTCCATTCCTTAAAAAATATTCCGGGTCACGTCACTAGTTGCAACTCATTCACGTTTCATTTCCGCCAGGGTCCGCCAACACTTGAAGTGGCCCTGGCCTGTTTACAAATTCTCCAAAATTTTATTTGCACCGTTCGGTTACTCGCTAAAGGCTCCCGCAGACAGTGGTGTTGCGACTCTAGTAAATATTTTTTTATGAAAACTACATGGAAATTTTTCTCAGAAACTACAACTTTCTATCAGAATTGCGTCACACTGTCACGACGCGCCTGTCTGCGGGAGCCTTAAGACGTGATACTTCCAAGAACAATAATGCAGGTTGAAACCTGGTAAGTACTGCAACATTTTGAAGTTTATTTGAACTATTCTAAATTCAAAGTATATCTTGGACTAGCTGACTAACCGCGAAGAAAGAACGGGAACTGTATCTAATCGTCATTACATAATGAGCTAGTGAAATTAAATTAAATGAAGTTGAATATTTATTCTGTAAATTGGTTATCGGAATCACTTTTACACGTTACGTTATACATATCGATACATCTGGGGTCAAAGGGCGTATAGCACATTTATCAAAATGTAGCAGAGGCTGAGAGCTGTATATTATAAAAAAACTAACTCGTAGATTGATTGGACAGTGTAGTGAACTGGTGATGAATGTTCGTACCTGCTCTGTTGCCTTTAAGTCCTTCCGTCTTTAGTCGGCAATGACGCCTTCAGTCTCAAGGACAAAAACAGTAGTGCATTGAATAATCAAAAATGAAAATAAATTTTCAATGTTTTTCCTGTATTTATTCTAGCTAAAGTACCAAATTGTAATATGAATCAAAAAATGTGCATTTTAATAATTTCTAACATGCAAAAACAAATCAACAACACCTACAAAGAACACAAAATAAAATCATCAAGGTGCTCTTCTATTACAACTACGAGTACTATACTCCTACAGAATTACTCTACAAAAAAACAAAATTACTTAACCTACAGCAATTGTATACATACCATACAAGCATGATCCGAAAGATCCTCAAGACCAACATACAGACAAATATTTAATTTACTCGAAAGACTCATAGTTAAAATACCCGTAATCAAGACGACCTAGAAGTACTAAGAGTGAGAACCCTGTACGGCAGGAAAACTATACTTGCCAACATAAATGTATAAAGGGGTTCGGCTATAGGTACAATAAATTACCTAAAAAAGTCAGAGAGTGTACAAACATACCAAAATTTAAAAAAGGCCGCAAATTTTTCTCCGTCTTTTGATCCGTCCCCCTCCAAGTTTTACAAAATGTCGGTTAGATCAATTAGCCTTTCGACCGTCGATATATTATTAGATAAATAAGTTTATGTTTTTTATATTAGACACAAGTTTAGCTTCAACTGTTTTGTATTGTACAGACGCCAGCACATCAAGCTACTACAATCTGTCAAATATCTTTAATAGATTTTCAAAGCATAAGGGTCAAAGTTTATTGGGAAAATTTGACAGTTTCGGATAGCTTGATGTGCTGGCGTCTGTACATACTTGCTATATTTTATAAATGAAAATGAAAAAAAAAATAGATAAATTAATGATGATGTTTTTATTTATTTGTGTTCAGTTTCATGGTTGGCTTGAACGTCGTTATGTAATCTAGAACTTATTGTTAATTTAGTTAAGTTTCTCTTTATGTGAACTGTTATTAATTGTTCTTTGAGAAATAAATGTCTTTAAACCGGTCATGACAATATTATTGTGTACGTCCAAATCTATAAAATTTATAAAAATATGTGCTCGTAATTGTGGACAGAAACGTATAAACGTCTTCATATGTTTCCATACATTTTACTTCTCTGTTTTATCGTAATGCCGTGATGTGGAAGTGGACGTCCACGATAATATCATCACGTTAAAAATTATAAGAGCGCACAATCGGTTCTATATGTGTAAAACTCAGACCGTAAACACAAAAGACGTATGAATCCTCAACGGTCCACAGCAACAGTAGAACTATTTCTATAAAATTAAACTGAACTAAAATACCTGCAAGTTAGTTCAGTTCAGCAGGCATTTGAACTTCTCTGGGAATAGTCTGACATTGAACTAGAAATCAAGGCTTTACTGAATGAAACCCCGATTGGTTTCGCAGAAATAGATGCATGACTGAATCTCATTCATAGTACGCGCCATAGTACTAGGAAGTTAATTTTACTATGCTCCTCGTAGTGGGGCATTATGTTCAATTGTAAACTGGGCAACTGAAGTTGATCAGATTATAGTTAAGTTAGCATTAACTTTACGCTGAACGTTTATGTTGGCAAGTTCTTGAATTACTTTTCATTAGAAACGTTTTCATTGAGATGCATTATCTAAATGTGTTATGTCTTGTCTTAATTCTTACAGTATTGGCTTTTTGCAAAAGTCCTTTTTCTTACTAAGGGCTGATTTCACCAAAGTTAGATATATTTTATGTGTGCAATAAAATTGAGGTCTGACAGTGCCAGTATGGAAAAAGATGTAAAAAATTTAAAATTTATTCTCAGGATAAGCCTTATTCTAGGTATAAAAGTTTGGCGAAATTTGCCCTAAGCCTGGCGGCACTTTAGCAAATATTTTTTTAGTTCCTTATTCAATTTTTCAAGTGAATTAAAAAAAAAGAGAGTTAATTTACCCTTAACGATTCGTTTTAGCAATTCAGAATATCCAATTTTTTTATGTTTTTAATTTAATTATAAAGTCATTTAAAGGCCCATTCATTGTTTAAAAACATATATCTAAATAATTGTCATGCAGATTGCTAAAATAAAAAAATGTTCTGGCATTGTTTAAAGAAAATTCCTTGTTCCCTTGCGCTTCATTTCTGGTGGCGCAGTTGTCAATAAACATCTAATAGTATACTCGATGAAGAATAACTGTATTATAGGGGTTCCTTATCTGAGTCCCGAGGGACGCTGGAGGAAGCCGAGACGGCTCACCATTCATCTTAGCTAACTCGCCTTTATCTCACAATACACGTCAAGCTTTATTAACTTGACCTTGTTTTTCCACCTATCCTGTATACACACTCACGATGTCTAATTCGTAAAAGTTCTGTTTTAACTCCAGCGTAAACGCCGACGTTCAAACTTTTGTAAACTTTATAAACTAATATTTAAATGTACTAAACTTTAAAATCGATTGAATAAACAGTGTGTACAATCTAACCTCCCCGTTTCATTTGTTTAGTAAAACGCGGTTTTTTTAGTTTCTCTTTGTTTTGCTTAGAGATTATTCAAACAGTTGGACAGTAAACGGCTAAGTTGAGCGCTGCGATTTTCTTTGCGCTCGGATATAAGCTTGTCTGTAGCGCGTAATCGAGACAAGTCGCGTGTGCACGGAGAGCCGAAGTCCACTGGTTGATCGTGTGGGGTTCGGTGCTCGCTCCGTCAAGTGTCGCTCCAAGTTGACGAGCAAAGTTTGTGCGGCGTTGTACGACCACCCCTCCGCTCACAGCGATCGAAGTAGCGGCGCGCGCAACACCCCGCGCTCTATATAAAGCGCTCCCCTCACACCAGCTCCCCACAACCGCAAGAGGACGCGCGCGATCGCCCGCTAAGCCGCTCGCCCGGGGCGCCGCTCTTTCTCTTTTCTCTCTTTTTCTCTGTTCGTCTGTCTCTCGCTGATGCGGCCGCGCTGAGGCCGATGCGGGCGCCGCCATGCCGCGCTGCCTCATGGCTAAGAAGTGGAAGGTGGCCCCGGCGGCGGAGCTGGCCGAGGAGTCCGACGAGGAGATCGACGTGGTCGGCGAGGGGCGCGGCCGCAGCCCCGCGCCCGCCGCCACCGCGCCGGGGCCTTCGCCCCGAGACCCCGAGCCAACGCTCCTCTACAACGGTAAGGACCCGCAGGTCTGCGCTGGTCGCGCGTGTCAAGGCCCGCGCGGCCGCAACTAGTGCCAAGGACTCGTGACGCGCGCTCTCCAGCACTCGACGCCGACGGTCAACAACTCCGCATGACAACCACAGATTTGTGTCTTACTCGCTTACGAACTTACTCCTATCTTGTGCTTTCTGCGACTGTTTCATCCTTTGCGAATTCATTATTATCAACTAAAGCTAGCGAGCGACTTTCATTTACCTTTTATTTATTTATTAGCCAAAACATGTAAACATTGTTAATTGGTGTACTTATTAGTTGATTTTGTGAGTCACAGTAAAGCATAAGCATAGGATAAAGTTCGGAAGCACGCAACAGTCTTGAGTTAGCATGTAGGCACAAGAAGCAGCTACAGTTGAGCAACAGTTGCGGAGTGATGTCATAGAAGCTCATGGATCTTGGCACGGCGCCACATCGGAGGCGCCTTCAACGCGCCAAACAGCACTAAGTATGAGCGACGCACTCCAACTGCCTTTTTTATATTTCAACGTTGTCAAAACTCGACCCCATTTCCAAGTACGTATAATATTGTATTCATATACCACCAACAGTCGCAGATACTTTGCGGGAAGCCTCGAACTAGTTTCCAGTCGACGTGCAAAATACTTTCATTTATAGGTAAACAAATCTCCCAAACCTTTACTAGGTACCAGTTTCAAACATCAAATCCATAAACCGGTGGCTATTATTTGTAAACAATTAAAACCTAGCCGATAAACCGCCAATATTTACGAACTCCTCCGATATTTCCGCTTTACGTTCAAAAACATATTGGTTTACTCCTCTTGCGGTAGTTTCGACAATTTTTCTTGTTTTTTTACACCTTTCTGTTTGTTTATTATTTTTGTATTCCATATGCACACAGGGCATGGAATACAAAAAAATGAATTACCTTTGAACAGTTTAAACTTTTTCAAAGCGGCGCGGTGGCGGCGGCGCTGCATTTTTTTTATGCCAATTTAAAGCCATTGCGTTTTCACAAGCTTTCAAAGGGTTTCATTGTAACATTCGGTTTTAACATTTAACTTTTATTAACAAATGCATCTAAAAAAGGAATGAAGGTATAAGACAATTAGGTAGTGTTAATATATTTTTAAAAGTCGCAGCGAAAAGGAAGAGATAGATGGAGCAATCCCGAGCCGCATTTATACTGAAACGTAATCCCATTGGCCTTTTATTGCACTTAGTAAGAAATATCTTATTCGTCTTCGCTGCTTTATTATTCGATTACGTACTTCGCTGGAGGTTCGATTTGTATCGCTTTTCATAAAAATGGACAAATCGAAAGATATTGCACAAATCAACTTTTTTGAATTAATAACTTATTTGACGTTTATAAAAAATCGTTAAAAAAAATTATGGTTAAGACGTTTATCATTATAACATTATATAACATAAAGCAGCATTAATCAATAATTATAGTGCTAGGCACTTAGTACATTTTGTGAAATTTTCAGTTCACGCAATTTTCCAATGTTTTAAACGTCAGGCCATATATTAAGTGAAAAAAAAATCCTTACCAGTTACCGCGGCCTAAGCCATTAATAAACAAGCTCGAGCTAACCTCGCGAGTTAAATTAATTTGTAACGAAGACGAATGGACGGTTTCCTAACATGTTTGTTAGCAGTTAAATTGCGACTATCAATTAATGAATTTTTAATAAAAATTCATTTGATTTAATTTTTGACGATGATTTTTTTTTAACACAACTTTGTTTTAAGAAATAGATGACTTCTGACTTTCTACCTATATCTTCGAATTATATTTTATAAGAAAAACTTTAAAACATATAAAAAATAGTAGGCCGCCGGCATCGGGAGCAGGGTCCAAGCTACCGGTGCGGTGGTTAGGGCTCCAGAGACAGGAACCTCCTCACAATGCGAGCCACGATATGGATACAGAAGACATTCTGAATCAGGCCTTTGATCAAACCGCCTAACGAGAGCCTCGAGAGGTGTTGATCGGGGCTTTTGGCCACCGATACGTCTATCGGCACAATGACAGCTGAGCTCACATTCCACATATCAACAACCTCGTGTGCTATGTCAAAATATTTAGTTTGTTTCTCTTTCTCAGCTATCACGAGGTTCTCGTCATGTGGAATGGTAACATCCACATTCATTGTGCGGCGCGCTAATCGATTTATCACCTATATCAGGCCTATTGGCGACAATAGTCCTGTCAGTAATGATAGACCGATCCCAGTACAACGTGTCATGGTAATTTTCAAGAACTGGGTCGGGCACATACTTGTAATACGGTACCTATTACGGTATCCACAAGTTTATATTTCAAAGCAAATTGACAATAACTCGATTATGTCTGCCTCTCAAAATGGATGTAGGAACGGGTCCCGCCGTACTAAAGAGACTTAGACATGACCATTAGCCAACAGGTTCATCGATCCTGCAAGGATCTGTCGACATGTTGGATAGATTCTAAGAAGGCCTACGACTCGGTGCCACATAAATGACTCATGAGGGTGCTGGCGTTGTACAAGATACTTGTAGCTGCAACTTTACGCACCTTCCTTGAATCGTGTATGGGGCAATGGAGGACGGTGCGTCGCCATCCAGGGTGTCGACAGATCCAGGGGAATGATGAGTCTGTATAGATTAAACGGGGAATATTTCAGGGCGACAGTTTGAGTCCACATTGGTTCTGCTTAGCTCTGAATCCTCTAAGCACACTACTAGAGGATTCAGGTCTAGGCTATTCAACAGTATTTTACATGGAGCGACTGCCTATCTGACTTACATAACCCAGTTACTGGGTAACATGATACCCCTTAGTAAGACAGCGCCCTAATTGCGTAACACACTTTCAATCACAATCTGAACAAGTGAAGCAATGGATTAGCAATATCGTTCAAAATGATTGAACGATATTGCTAAACCATTGCTTCATATGTTCGAAAAATGTGTCTGCTCAATGGCGTAAATAACACAATGAATGTTGTAGAACTGTCAAAATGAAAGCCATTGGTATTGCTATTGGTGTATTGCGCAATTCCCCCGTGGTTGTCCAACTTTCGGGCTTCTGGCTACCCGTAACGACTGTCAAAGATCCACGAATGACAATCGGGCCCAATGGCCTTTTAATCTTTATTGTCATCGTGATCAAATAATTAGCAACGTGAATGATTGATAGGTAAGTAGTAAATATAATTAATAGAATAATAAAAACTAATAACTGGATTGAAAACATCAAAACAATCTTCAATTCCCCCATGTTAAAGAAAACTAGCAACACTTTTCGGAAAGCATTCGTAGTTACAAAATAGAGACGGTTTCAATAGAAAAGGCAAGCGATAGTGCGAGAAGTACGAAACGCCGATTAAATCGTGATAGCGCTGCCGGCCCGCCTGTCTGCCCACCCGCCTGCAAACTGTCCCACAATTTGTCCTGTACGAATACTGAATGACAGAACGCGCGGCCGATTAATTAAACGTTATGTCAGGCCAATATTCCGATACATAAGCGGAATTTTAACCCCGTTTTGCAACCAATTATGGCTGAAATGGGTATTTGAAACTGCGACAACATTCTTAGCTGCGGGTATTGTAGATAGTTCAGGTTTATATTCAGCCACTGATCGATATGTTTTTTACATTCAATGTTTGCAATTAAGAAATGAATTGTCATTTCTTCTTCTTGTGTAAACACGAGTGAGAAATTTTGTAGCATAAAAATAACTGTGAGCAGAACGTAGGTACTATGCATATTTTTACTCTGTACATGGTTTAATTACGTTAATGAATCATTATTTTCTTGACAGTTCATTAATAACTGACATTTTCAACAACCATGTAGCATTACAAAGCAGGACGAAGCAAGTACCTTCTGTTGTTGCTTTTATTTATATATTTTTTTATTTATTTATGTAAATACCGTAACTTTAGAGTTTGATTTTGTTCTAAGATAATTTTTATGCAACATCTTGGAAATATGTCTGTAAGCCGCCCCAACTTAGTTAAGAAAAAGCAGATGATGATGATCAAACATAAATAAAATATTTTTTTCAGATTTTCAAACACCATAACTTTCTTCAAAGAGACAAGCGCGAGGGTAGCCCGCGAAATTCATTTTTTTTACGTTTTTTGCAAATTGCTGGTCAGTATCGCGACCGTAACAAATATGTATTTACAGAATTATAATCATTAAAGTCATCAACACAACTGTCTAAGACCAAGTCAATCAATCAACTCAGCCTATCGCAGTCCACTGCTGGACATAGGCCTCCCTGCGCAAACTGCGCCACAACACCCTGTCCTCCGCCTTCCGCATCCAGTCAACCCCAGCCACCTTCTTTAGGTCGTCCGTCCATTTAGCCCGGGGGGGCGTCCCACACTACGCTTGCCGATACGCGGTCTCCACTCCAGGACTCGTCTGCTCCACCGGCCATCGGTCCTTCGACAGACGTGGCCAGCCCACTGCCACTTCAGTTTGCTTACTCTGCAAGCTATGTCGGTAACTCCGGTTCTTTTCCGGATAATTTCATTCCTGATTTTATCCTTCAAAGAGACTCCGAGCATAGCTCGCTCCATAGCGCGCTGAGCGACTTTGAATCTGTGGACTAGCCCGACCGTCAGTGTTCACGTTTCAGCACCGTATGTCATGATGGGCAAGACGAACTGGTTGAAGACCTTAGTCTTCAAACACTGCGGGATAGGCGACGAGAAGACTTGACGAAGTTTTTCAAATGCTGCCCAACCCAATTGGATCCTTCTGTCAGCCTCTTTCTCAAAGTTGTGTCTACCGAGCTGGATGACTTGCCCTAGGAAGACATATAAGACTAAGTAATCCTACTGAATGACTATTTCATGAAATCTTGACATTTTAGGATTATACTAACTTAACAAGTTGTATTACTGATTCTAATGATACATACACATTTGTTACGGTCGCAAATCATATTTTAATCAACGTACCTACAACTTAATACTGACCAGCAAATTGCAAAAAACGTAAGAAAATTTGTATTCCGTGGGCTACCCTGGCGCTTCCCTCTTCAAACACTATTTGAAATTATGAAATAATAAAAAGTGCATTAACTCTCCTTCAAACAAAAGTTACAAGTCAACTTACACACAAGTTGCCATGAACGCAGTTTCCCACAAAATTGGCTGGTATCTGTTTGCACAGCCCAAGGGCGTCCAATAGGTGGCTGGCCGAATATTGGAGATCAGACGAGCCTAAGGCGAACCCGTCTGCGACGGTACTCTTTGCGGATTGATCCAGTAGATTGGGGCTAGGGAGCTTGAGATTGGGAGTTCCGGTCGAACTGTTTTAGGGATAAAGGTGGATTTATGTGGTTAGGTAGGTGTAAAACTCAGTTCGAATATGATTTATTATGTATTTGCTACATAATGTAGGTACACACGGTTAGAGACGTATGACCATTGCTTAAAACCATAAATTTTTGACATTTGTCACAAATGTATATGTATGGTTCATGTATATAATGTATGCTTTAGCAAACCTTCACCATTACTTAACATTAAGCAATGTATATAAATAAGAAGGTCGGACTATTATTATTTATTATTGATGTGTTCACTGACCAAGCTACTTTTCAAACATGATAACAGTTTTACGTAGGTAGGTAGTTCTAACTACATACATTTTCTGCGCAATAAATGTTATTAACAAATGCTTAAAAAAATTAAATGAGTTTTTACTCATCTTCCGTAAAATAAATTTTTCATGCAATAAACTAATATGTTCAGAAAACTGGGCCTTACAAAAATATCCAAAACCCATGAAATATCGAGTTACATAATCACAATGTAACAGATCCACACGTCATCCAACGGAATAATTAATGAGACATGCTGGGGGCTGACATTAGATATCACTAGCCCTTGTAACTTAACCCTCTCTGGCGTCGATCGATAGTGTTCCGCTAATGGGCAACCGACTCTAGCTAATAATTGGAGGGTCAGATATTATTTCAAATCACCTTAAAACTACAATTAAACATGTGCACTGAACCAACTCCATCATGAGGAATGAATAGTTGAATGATGTGTTGTTTATTTCTGTAAGATCTTATAATACACTTTTATACGTACACTTTTTAGTCATCATTTTAAAACCAGATGGCGCCATCATTGCGTAGGTGACTGATCAATAAATTCCAAACATTATATAAGTTTAGAGGGCCTTTTGAAGAAAAAGCTATTGCAGGACTTGCTAAAGTCTGACAACGAAGATTCGGGCCCATCCAAAAGTATGTGATCCATAAAAACAAGTGCCAAATTCAATGAAATTTCAATTCTATATTTCTCTATGGCAATGGTGCCGGTGTTCACAATTCTGCCAATGTCAGATGTGATATGAGAAACCACCTTTTCTAAAAAAAAAAAATCTTATGGACGGGTAGAATATCGGGAGTAGGGACAACTGTCGAATCGTGTTGTCATTAATTCATAGTTCAGGCCCCAAACCAAACATATCGCTCATTTGGAGAAACATCGACGTAACTGCTACTTTACTTTTTTTAAATCTTTGTTTCTCCTAACGTAAATACGCTTTCTAAGTGCTTTGTCATATTTCACTAATTTTTGAGAAAAAATACATTTACGTTGATGTCTCTCCAAATGTACGAAATGTTCGTAAGAGATACGATACGCAGTAGGAAAAGCCCGTTACTACGGCCGAAACGAAGGACTTTTTGCATAGGGAGTAGACCCCCCGCTATGAGTTGGTCTGGTCCGACAGACGGTATATCGTATAGCTCAACCCTAATGTTCAGTACGTTGCTACATAATGTACGAAAACGAAAAAACTCTTCGGATCTATCGTATAAAACCTTACATACCTTAGGGCGCGTAACATCAAACTCATATTTTATACCTTTATCCTATTTTATAGGTGATTGGCATTTTCAACATTAGTCATAAACACTAGCTTCATTCTACAGTCATAACATAAAGCTCATAATCCTATACCATGAAACAATACCTTTACCTTCTACTTATACGTTATTTAATTTATATTTTATAGCACGGAATTGTGGTGCTTATTGTTCCTAGTTGTACTTACTAGTACACCTTATGGTCTCAAAATACACACATCAAAAGTGTCTAGGGATCAAGCATTTTTATGCGGATTTCTTGAGATTGAGATGTGGCTTTGTAATAAATTTATGATTTTATAAATTTATATGGATCCTTTTTGGTGCATTTCATAATTTGAATCAGGAACTGTGAATCAAATTCGAGTAAAAGATGAAAATCAGCTGTCAATATTTTCCCTATAAAAACATACAACGCATTGAAGACATTATTAGTGCTACTGTTTCCCTACTACTGATTAAAACCAACGTTATTATGGAGCGGCGACGTCATTTAAGCAGGGAAGAAATGCTCAGAGCCGTGGGAATGATAGAAGCTGGTTCCCGGCAACGTACTGTGGCTTTAGCTCTGAATACAAGTCGGAGTGTTATCAGTCGACTTTGGACACGTTACCGAAGCACTGGTACCGTAGCTGAGCGCCATGGAGGACGGTATCGCTGCACCACACGGAGACAAGACCGATACATTCAAATCTTAACTCGAAGAGCTCCAACAATAACCGCCATGATGTTAGCCGTGAGGCTTCATCACTCTTCAGGGAACTTAATTAGCGACCAAACAGTCAGAAACCGCTTGCATGAAGTGAACCTTCATTCCCGAAGACCGCTACGGGTACCACCTATAGCAATGCACAATCGTAGGATTCGATATCAATGGGCTCTTGAACACAGAAATTGGGCAGAAGAACAATGGCGTTTCGTGTGCTTTTCTGATGAGTCTCGTTTTGGTATGAGACCGGATACAAGACGTATACGACACTGGAGAACCCCTGGACGCCAACAGCGATTAAAATCCTGCCAGGAAGTCCATCCTTATAGTGGTGGAACCATCATGGTATGGGCGGGTATTTGGATCGGCGGAAGAACTGAGTTGATTTGGATCAGAGGCAACCTCAACGCTCAAATTTATGCTGAGACGATTGTATCAGACGTCATCGTTCCTCTACAAGTGCAAATCGGTCCCTTATTTCAGTTAATGCATGATAATGCACGACCGCACACCGCAAGAGTTGTAAGACAGACTCTCGCCGCAGCTAACATCAATGTCCTGCCCTGGCCTGCTCAGTCGCCAGACTTGAACCCGATTGAGCATGCATGGGATATGCTACAGAGAAGAGCTCTGCCGATTATGGAGGGTATCCAGTCGCAAGAAGACCTTTTTTTGTTGTTGCAACGAACATGGGCGGCCATTCCACAGCGTGATTTGGATGAACTCATTTTGAGTATGCCAAACCGATGTTCTTGTGTTGTTAGTGTTCGCGGTAGAAACACGGATTATTAATTGTTTAAGTTACCCAATAAAATTTTAAAGAAAACTGTTATTTTAGTCTTTTTTTCGAACTTTTGTGTTAGTGGTTCAAATGTCAAAAATCCCTTTATTAGGAAAATGGCAAATTTCTTTATTAATGCAAAGGTGACTTGGTTTATCGTTACTGTGACAAACGAAAACACTTTATTTGATGAATCCTTAAAGAAAATTTTAATTAATATCAATCAGGAGAAAAGTTATTGCAAAAATATATGTTGATCCCTAGACACTTTTGATGTGTGTATAATAAAGTTAACTTTTGCATGTACATAAAATGACTGGTCGGTTATACAATGTTTATCTGCCTAGCCTTTTCCTAACTATGTTGGGGTCGGCTTTCAGTCTAGCCAGATGCAGCTGAATACCAGTATTTTACGTGCGGCTGTTATTACTTAGCCGCAAGCCCCTCCTTAGTAAGTTGTAAATATTGCGATAAATTTCCATCAGCGTTAACAAATTAGGTCTCCTACATGAATAAGATGAAGCTTTTCTCGCATAATTTAATATGAAGAAAATACGAAACCAAATACCCCAAAAATATTTTAAAGAGAAGTCTGTAGGAATATCGAAATAGAAATGGTAAAAAATAGGCTAACAATGTTATATAGGCACTAGCTCTGCTTACATAGTCATACCCGATACAAACAGTCACCGACAAAAATGTTGAAATAGAGTTTAATAATACCTAAGTAGGTTCTATTACTGATTATATATAAACAAATAACAATGTATTCAACATACCAAAAAGGTTACACATTACAGTGTCTGTAAATTTGTTTACGATATAAGTAGACGCAGTAACTGCATACTACATAGGTTGCATGATGCATATTAGACATACCTACTTTTGGTTAGATAAAGGTGTCTGTACAAAGCAGGTCACCTCATTCACGCAAGAGCATTAGACTGACCTAATACAAATGTAGTAGACAAGTTGCTTGCAGTCGTTAGTCTTTCGTAGAAAACGGCTTGCTCATTAAAATTACAAAGAAGTTACAAATTAGCTGTTTGGTTGGAGTGAAAGGGGTTCGTGGCGAAATATTGACGGGTTCATCAAAGGTTAAGCTACGCATGCCGCGATCGGCTCGTGAATGGGTGACCACCCACGTCGGCATCGGTCCCGGCAGTCATTTGTAGATCTATGACAGTCGTTACGGGTAGTCTAAAAGTCTGACAACCAGTCTTACCAAGGGGTACTGGGATATGGAGGTCAGATCGGCGATCGCTCCATGTCAAAGTACTGTTATCTAGCTGCAACCGGTCAGACTGGAAGCCGACCCCAACATGATTGGGAAAAGGTTCGTCAGATTTATTTAGATGGTGGTCTCACCTTTCTAAAGCACAACATCTTGCGGAATTTTGCCAGGGTAACGCACACTAGTGAAAGGTAAAAAGTGAACGCGGTCTGTTGGAAAACCGGTGCGTTAAAGGGTTCGTGGAGAGTATTGTATTTTTGTAGTTATTTCGTCAGTTGTGTTTAGACAACACAACACAACTACCTACACAGTAATTGGAGTCTAGCAATAGCTTTCCGATGTACCTAAGTACATTTCTCAGTAGCAGCCTTCAGCTAGCTAGCTAGTTCAGTAGAGTCTTTGGCTTCGGAGTCCGGTTGCCGGAGGTATTACAAAGAAATCCTTGTATTACACTTTTTCTTAACATTGCTAACTTACATTGTCCGTAAAGGTGTGTAAAACTCTATGAAAATATTAAATTGTTGCTAATTCCCACAAAAACGCCTAAGCAGCAGAGCATTTGACGTTTATTACAGTCGCCTGTCGTTTGTCACTGTTGTCGCCTCTCAGGTCACCATGTTCTGGATTAACAAATATAAAAATTTTATTCAAATACTTCAAGTAGTTTCCCTAGAATGAGAGTGAAACCGCAGGCAATAGTTAGTATCCAACTAATAGTGTGTGTTTGTGTCTGATATTCTACAAGTAAGTTACGGTGACAAAGTACCTGTACTAAAAAGTGAGCAACACTATAGTTTTGCCGACGAGAGAATGCGTTCTTAATAGTTTAACACAAATGAATACGTGTTTTGCTAATTTGATCTTTATTAGCTACTAAAATTGTCAAGTGTCAGGTAAGCATTCGCTCGACCACGTGCAAGCTTACATCCACCATTGACCACTGGCCAGTGGCGGCGGCACACGCTATGTCGTAATATTAGTCCCCTTCGAATCGGATCGTAAAACTAACAATGAAGCACAAGCACATGGTTACAATACACTTGTTGACAAAATTTATGTTGCTAGGTGACCAGCCACGAAAGTTAAAGGTTAAGCATATGTTTTAGGGAGGAGAGGAGGTTTATTTCGGTCACTAGCTGTTGCGCACTCTTTCATTCACACCGTAAAGAAAGAACTTCGTCTGGCATACCTACAGATCAAAATGTGAAAGTACACTTGGGTAAAAGTCAAAGCTGGATACGTTATCTCTCTAAATTGGTTTAGCCGTTTAGGCCTTTTTTAATGACCACAGAGTAGAGAGAGAGTGTTTTAATCATAGACCATATTAATAAGGATCAGGAAGGACCATATAAATCGAGTCAAATTTATAGCAACACTTACCTAGCGCCTATTGAACTTAAAATTTTTATTTCAAGTTAAATATTAACTTTATTACACCGATAAAACGTAATAGGTAATTATGTGATTTTTATAAAGATAGTTGACGACAAAAGAACAACGGCTTTGGAGGAAAAACATTGAAGAGTTTCAAAGTTGTCTACGTCACACCTACACTTTAATAAAACGTTCTCTTGAAGCTTTGTAAGTGAGTACTTTGTCACGCATCCTTGAAAATGTCTTCCGTTTTATCAACGAAAAACAATGGAGTTATAAGTTAAAGACTAAAAAGAATTGTTTCCACGAATGTATCCACAAAATAAATAATTACATATACTTAATAAGTGGGTGGGTATAAATTTCAGTACATAAAATATGCCCCTCAAAAAGTATTTATACCTAAAATATTTCCACTGTTTTTCTTGTACACACGGCTACATATCAAGCTACACTTTGCCAGTTTAAGTTGACCTCGCATTGGTTCGGCTTACCATACAATAAGAGGTTACCTTACGAAAATTTTTTCGCTGTGGCTCGTATTTATTATATGATCTAGTTCTACTATTATCTAGTTATACTATATATCTAGTTCATGAAACTGAAAGGTAGGTAAATTATGCATCCTATCTGCACAGTATGAAGAGTCCACCAATCAGGATGCAGCAGCATAGCCAATCAGAATCCACAGTAAGTTCGACGTGAACGGTATAATTGTAAATTGGTCTGTATTACTGACAAATTAAAACCTGCATTTACTGTATAATTACACAATAACTATGCAGTTGTCATCTAAAGGCAGGAAGGGCGCGGTCTATCTAATGCACTGTCGAATGGAAACTAACGGTATCTTATTGGACATCCAGCTATGTTTCTTACAAATTTTCACAGGTTGGTAAAGTGAGTCACAGATGTACGAGCGAAAATGAGTACAAGACACGTCTCCACGATCTATTTAGACAATGTGCCACCCGAACTTTTAAGAACTATGCACAACAAATAAATAAAATAACTAAATAAGATGAATATTTATTTTATTTTGTTTTTGTATTTGTTGTTATAGCGGCAACAGAAATACACATTCTGTAAAAATTTCAACTGTCTAGCTATCACGGTTCATGAGATACAGCCTGGTGACCGACAGACGGACAGTGGAATCTTAGTAATAGGGTCCCGTTTTTATTATCCTTTGGGTACGAAACCCTAAAAAACAGAGAAAAACACTAGACTTTCAAATAATTCATATTTGAAAGCCTAGTGTTTTTTCGTTGTTTTTTTAACTGTCTGTAACTCAAGTGGACTAGCCAACGATCAATGCACAATATATTCTGAGAAACACGACCGCGATGTAAACGAGTAATTAAAACGACACGAAATCGCGATGGTGCAACAAGATCCGGGATCGCTATCGAACTACGATTTATTATGGATTTGTTTATTCATTTTATGAAAAGCTTCTGAGCTGCCAAGAATTTGTATATGTGTTACGCTTCGAATGGTTTAATTTGAACGAGTTTGTTTCCTTATATTTATCTTGTTTTCGCTTTACAGACCGGGGTCACGACAGTCTAAGAAGAAGAAGAAGTCGGATTACTGTTCACTATTGTTGCTTGAAAATTATTATTATTTTGTTAATTTGATAATTTTTGTTTCGCGAACTGTGTCCTAATAAACTTTTTTTCTTTCTCTAAAAAAAATATATAAGTACGCACAAACTGTCTCGACTCAAATCAAAACCAAACTTAAACAACAAAACTGGTTTGAAACTATTTTGTCTGTGCACAGCATTATGGTGTAATTAAGCAGCCCATAAAATATTCGTACTAAAACGCTACATATTATTATCGTGTGGATTTGCCAACGCCATTTGACAGCTGTCGAAGCTGTGAATAGCAATTTATCGTTCGACAAGTGCCAGACGCGAACCTGCCATTTATCACTGAAAACTTTTAAAGCCTAGCTCCTATTCGGTTGATTGATACGACGACGCCACGAGGGGAATATCCGATATTTTTATTATTAAATATTTGAAAGTTTCAATACGTTCATATCGCGTTCGCAAGTTGCGTTTTAAATTCAAGTTGCAAACTTTTAACGGCAGAGGTGATATTAATTCTTATAAAACTAGCAATTACGTATTAACGCAGAAACAAAGTACAACTTACTACCAAATATTTATGAATAGCACTTAAACATAACATAACTTTACGGCTGTTCTCCCCAAAGGGTTAGGCAGAGGGTCCCCTCTGCCTAACCCTTTGGGGAGAACAGCCGTAATAGTAATCCTTAATATATTTATTTTATCATTTATGTACTCGTACACACATATTTACACAGACAAGAAAAAAAACAGAACTAAAAAATAGTTACAAAGGTGATAAGAAATATATAAAAAAAAATGCTTAATTATATATATATGTGATGAATGTGTGTGGGGGTGTGTGTGCGAGGGTGCGTGTGTGTATGTGTTGTGTGTCTGTTTAATAAAATAATTATATAAATGTGTGTGTGTGTGTTTTTAATAAATATGTTTTGTTTATTGATCACACATAAAAGTAGGTACACACAATCCATATAGTATTAGTAATAAAGACATAAAAAGTATGTTAGTCATAAAAAAGATACACTTTTACATCCCTACTACGGCGTATACCATATTGCACCGAACCGCCAAAGCCCTTCGCTCCCTGTCCAAATCTGCATCATCAGATAAGTCCTTCGTGACCACAATTCTTATGTACCTACTTCATCTGAGCAACACGCTGCAATGGTGTATGTCACTGGAGGAACGTTACCTAACGATGCATGTTTGCATATGGAAAACCACCATTTGCGATTTC
The DNA here is from genome assembly GCA_963669345.1 of Gortyna flavago. Classification (NCBI taxonomy): domain Eukaryota; kingdom Metazoa; phylum Arthropoda; class Insecta; order Lepidoptera; family Noctuidae; genus Gortyna; species Gortyna flavago. Next base: position 18,282,098 of record OY770125.1, read on the forward strand.
TTGACGTTGTACGAGTATGTAAGCCCATGCGTCGCCGCATAGGCTTCATATACAACAAGCAATTTCCGGAGTGCACTGATTGATGGGCTCAGCAGGACCAAATCGTCGTTCATGATTACCAACAGCACTGCAGCACTCAGCTTATGCCGATTCTCTGAAAAGGTTTCTGCTAACACGGTTGCGATGTGATCCGGTGAACAGCACGTGAAATGAAAGATGTTACATGTCCAAGTCAATTAGTTCCTAACATGCATTGTAACACAATGTGACAATGCCTATAATAATTTCCCATAAATTCGTGCTATAGTGGGGCTGATTAAAACACATCTTATTGGTGGATTTAGGTCAGTTATAAAACCAACGAGCTGTACTTAAAAGACCTCGAATGTCCGCTGAAATTTGACAAACGGGCCTGATCAACCGAAAAGCTTTTAGACCTACTTACGAACATGATGGTGAACTTATAACTCGTCGAAACGACCTACAAGACAGATTTCTTTAATTTTTTTCACCGTGTTTTTTTCTCCTCTTGGCATGCCTACGTCATAGTTTCTGTTTCGGCACACGTTTCCACGGCCACGTCAAGGCTTGTATCGATTCCCGACCCCAACCGGATGAGACCAATTAAATAGCTCCGTTTCGCTCAACGTGGAGTTGAGTTTATACCTACCTACATGCGTATCTCTGTGGATAAATGATAAATGATTTATTTTCTGTAAGTAGGTTTGTACAAACACTTGTACACGTCAGTCATATTTTTTTTAAACAAGATGAGGTCGGCGTTTCCTATCTGACTACTCTGACAAGAAAGGCCGAAACAAACAGAGGTCACAGTCTCTTTTAAAGTCCAGACAAAATCTTGGTCAGATCATGTGAAGACCATGCAGATTGGTGTCTGAAATGGTCTTTTGAGGAAAGAACCACACAGATTGAGGGGACCTGTCCAGTCAGTGATGATATGTTTCATTGTACTGATTGACATATACATCGGATGCCGGTAGGTAGGTAAGGTTACCTTTGCATGGACAGGAAAAACTAAGTATTGAGACAGACAAGAAATTCTCTCTTTTGACGCGTACTAAATCGCACTTTTGTCTAAGCCCGGGCTTAGCACGGGCGATTTTTGTCCGCGGCGATTTTTTTCGCGCATCATATTTCAACGCACTGCTTAGCACTGAGGTTGAAATCCAACAGTGTGTTTTTTGACGGGCTGGGATGCGCTCTGTTGAATTCTCAATGCTCGGCTCAACACCGAGAGTTAAAAATCTAGTGCGCGATAAAACATCCGCTGCGATTTTTTTACGTGGGCTAACAGTTTCGAGTTGCTTATTGTTTACTTATAATACTTTCCAATGGTTGAAAGTAGCAAACGAATGCGTTCGCGCTATTACCAGCTTCGGACTCACTTCAGCAGTCCACTGCTATTGTCTAAATTGTTTACATCACAGCCCCTAGCAAACAAGGCGTCTCGGAGCAAACATGTACCTCCAGTCAGCCGAGTGTTTGTCTCGAGGGATCGAACAGGAATTCACTCTTGACACCGCACACAGGACCCCGACACTTCACCACTGTGCTACTGTGACCTTAATAAAGTGTTGACATAAGTAAGTCTAGGGTAAGGTTCATACAGTGTCGTGGCGATAAACAGCCATTCTGACTGGCGCGATTTAATTGCCTGAGGCAGAGTAACCACTTCAGTAGGTTCACTTCTATATTTATAAATAAAACACAGTCGGGTCAGTTAAGTACACCATTTATAACTCAAGAACGGCTGAACCGATTTTTATGATCTTTAATTTATTGGATTTTTCGCAGCCCCGAATAGCAAAATAACTATTAAAACGTGAGAATAATTCACGATTTTTTTTTAAAGATACTTAATTTTTTCATACATTCATTCTTATAGATTCTGAGGCAGTACAAAGTTCGCCGGGTCAGCTAGTTCTACCTAAATTATTAAAAAAAATCTTTAAACAAATATGCTGAGCCTAATCATGAGAAATTACCCGCTATAAAGTTTAAATACCTACTGTTACCAACTTAGTAAAGCAATCACGAAATCTATTAAACTGGCGATTGGCCCAGGAATTATGGGCATGTAGCAGACACAGCGATTCACAAAGTAATGACCTGCCAGTCTCTAATTTTTCATTGTTTTGATAGACGATGGCGATGAGACGGAGCAGGTCGGGAAAAAAGAAATTTCACACGGTCGAGGTCGCGGGCAGAACCTTAACTAGGTTCTGCCCGCGACCTCGACCGTGTTATATTTTCCAGGGTATTTATCATGCAGGCATAGTTTTTCACCTTTGCAATTTATAAGGTGGTGCTGAAAGTGAACAAGTTTCCAAATGAAACCAACAGCAAGAACAGTGGACACAACATGGTATGGTTAACGTACGAAAAGCTTTTTTTTATCACAAAATGAATAAATTTCATAGGTAAAGTTGTTCAGTATGGCAGGGGAGAGGTTATTCACCTGTTATATTGAACAAGATGGCAATTTGCAATCGTTAAGGGGTGCCAAATAGCCAGCATGTATTTATAGTGGTTGATTAGAGGATTTTTAAACAAGAGGTAAATGAAAATTGCCAAAGGCGCAACGTTTATTCGTATATTATGATGATTTGAAGGGAGGTTTTTTTTTTACCAGTAGTTTTATGAAGCCTGTTCAATCATAAAGATAAGACTGATTGTTACTATTTTTGGTGAACAAATCTATACAGTTACTATGAAATATAACAGTATTTACTTCCATAAGCTGGAGTTGTGCTAGTGTATCCTAATAGCAAGAACTTCTAATCGCAAGCTGCATTCTAAATCAAATCAAGGTACCTCTTGATGTTAGAGAGCAGTTACCAAGTGTGCTTATGTACAGCGCATGGATACCAACAGTCTACCTAGAACCGTTTTCTACTCGGAGCTCGCCCAAAGAAAACGTGCACAGGGCGGGCAATACCTGCGCTAGAAAAACTTTCTCAAACGTCACTTTACAACTAGAGGCATACTCGTTGGTCGATGACAGTAGCTTGCTCGAAACCGAGGTAACGGACTTCAATGCACAAAGCAATTTAATGCTTTGAAACAAATCGTCTTGAAGTTCTAACAAGTGCTCCAATCCTCTTGAACAAGAAGCGCCAATTACGCAAAAGTCGGCCAAAGCCTTCATGTACATATACATAAAATGATGCTGTTCAGCTCTTCTGTATACGTTGTGACCGGGTTTTTAAGACTTCAGTTGGTTTCGCAAGTCATCAGAGACCTCACGAGCGGAATTAAAATTAGCCTGTGTTGCTGTCGCCTGATCCAGTGAAGAGGATTATAAAACATATCAAGTTACCTACATAGGTGTATCCGTCACAGCAAATTGAACCTTAAGACGAAACAAACCATCTAACTTAAGACATAGTTTATTTTCAGTACAATTTCATACATTTATGACGTTGCTAAAAGTTAGAATGACTCTACAATATCTTACGTCGCGAGATATTTATTAAGTCTAGAGTTAACTTTGGCCTTTCAGTAGGATCATCAATCACTTAATAACAATAGGGAGTAGAGAATATAGTCTATACCCGTTTTATTACGATCGATAGCTTAGAAGACTTGTTATGTATAGTGGTAGTGTTGCTAATAATATTATGAAATTCTGGTAAAATTTTATTTATTTGGGATACAATATAAATCACAATAATAAAAAAGGTTATTTTACGTGTGCTCCTTCATTTACAGGAGACCACAGCATGCACATATAACTAGGTGTAAATAGTGTAAAAAAAACGTTACACGAAAATTATGTCAAAAATCGTTCTGTTTCTTTTTTAGTTAAAACGAAACAGAACGATTTTTTTTTTTGCTTCTTCCATACCTTTTGACTTACAATAAGTAGAGTTATTATGTTAGTTGTTAAAATGAAACGGCGAAATCCACCTAGAACATAGCTCTGTAACACAGAAAGCAATGCAATATTGTAAAACTCGTTCGAATTCCCGTTAGCAAATAAAAAATAAACAAGCATCCGTGTACCTGGATCAAAGTGTTTTCCGGGCAAACATGTCCGTTTGCCGAAAAACGCAACTGACGTAAAATTCCAACGATGTTCGCCGTGATAATCCATTATACCACTTTAACTGCGAATTGGAGTTGTGAAACGAAACACGAAAAACTTTTTAGTGTTTCAGTTTTTTGTTAGAATTTAACACCAACGAATTTCTGTTCTCTGCGATTTTATTTGTCAACTGTCCTACATACGAGGAAGTTTGTTAAACGTAGTAAAGTTCGAAAAAATTGTTTACTAAGTCCCAGTTTTAAGGTTTGCTCATACGCATATATTCACTGGACCACATTTAGTTGTTGTTTCATATCTTTAATTATGGAGAGGCAACATAAACGATTTATTAAATCACTAACACCACAGAATAACGCGTTTAAATAGTTAAATTACCTGCAAGATTTCGCTCCGAACCGAGTAATTACAGTTTAATTACAGTTTAATAGTTCGCCGAAGGTCTAACAATAGTCTGACCATCACGTCGTTCGGTAGTTGTAATAAGTTCGGCAACTATTAAAGGGTGATTTTTTTTTAATATAAAAAAAATAAAAAATATTAACGGGTTCCTGGCAGCTCCGCGTAGTCCGTGCATACTGCTATAATAAGTACGAGTATGAGCGAGGTACGTGCGACGATTGGTCGCGTACGGCGTACGGCTTAAACAGCCGTTTTTTACACGGGGACAGGACATTCATGAATGGTCGTTTATTTGAAACGGAAAGTGCTTCAAATTATATGCTATAGAGCAGTAATCGCGAAGTCATGTGGAAAAAGAAGTACATTGTTTTTTGTTTCGTTCACGTAGTATAATTCGATAACCATTTTCTCCAAAAGTATTGATTGTTAACCTCTTTATTTAACTCTTCGCATGTCGAGTCTACAACATGTATACCGATAACAATAAAATTTCTATTGTGTCTGCTAATTCGACGCGCGACGGGTTAAGATTGATTCTGCACACACTAACGATGAGTACCTACTTAAATATTTTCAATACATTACTTCAGAATATTAATCGTTCTACGGCTATAATCGAGTCATTTGTCATTTCCTACAAAGTAGAAGTAAATAACTTGAAATGTATAGATTCAGCATAATGAAGAACTCTTCTTAATAACCTAATGTCTTGTAACCTAATGTCCTTCTTAATGTTCTTAAGTAACTTTTTAGACTTTTGTATCCTGCTTATGCGTATGAAGTTTCATTCAAATCGGTTCATACATTTAGAAAAACAAGAGCTTGAAAGTTTGTATGCTATAAACGCTCTTAATTATTATAAAAAATACATAGGTACTATGCGCTAGTACGACAGTTTGTTAAATAGCTTCTATTTAAATTCATACTTTTTAAAACGAACAGTTTTACTAAAAGGATGTCATCAAACAATTCCCCTAAATCAACATAGATTGCACTCAAAAGTTCGTTTAAAAGCACTTTCATGGAAAACAGCGTAACACATTATTCGGACAGACTCCGCCCTCGACCCGCCTACGATCCGCCTCCTCTGTGTTGCACCTAGCTACGTAAATACTAACCCTATAAAGGGTTTAAAGGTTTAAAGACTGCGATTTTCCAAAAAAGTTTCAATTAAAGTGACGAAAACAAATTCGTTTGAAGATTAAATAAAACGTCCTTGAATTATTGTCGTAAACGCGACAACATTCCTTGTTGCACTTATTTGAAGCCTTCATTATGCAATGTAAAAGGTTGATTGAATAGGTAGATTGATTGATTGATAGAAAGATTTTTTCTACTTTATTTTTCGAGTTATGTATCTCATAAGTCGCACCTGCCATGTTTTGTCATCCTAAAGTTGATAGAAAACGTTTCAGGCATTAAGGCCATTTTTGTACGGTTATTTTTTTTACTTGTGCAGAATGTTTTAATAAATCAATTTGATGAACATTTCACGAGACTAACCTACTGCATACCAAGTTTTGTATGATGTACAGTCAACAAAAGAGATAATTATGCAGGATCGTCGGATATAGTTGAAGTTTAGTAAGAAACCGATGGATGTTCTCGAATAAAATAAAATTTTATTAATAGAAAGCAAACATTTAATTTATCAAATTAAATTTCAGTCGACAACATCCATCGGTTTCTTACTAAACTATATCCGACGATCCTGCATACTTATCTCTTTTGCTGACTGTACATTAATGAAAAAATCTTTGTACTGGGTCTTTAGACATTGTAGGCGCCTACTACTTCACGCGTAGCCGCGTAGTATTTGACGTCGCTTATAGCTTACTATATTCCGCGTAGCCGCGTAGACGTCTACGTCTACGCGAACGCGCTACGTTCGCTACTTCTAGTTTCGATACAATAATCAACAAAATAGGCCGATTACGAAACAAACGTAATTCAATTTTACGGTCTGTCCGTTTTCAATTTCAGAGATGTCAAAACAGTTTAAAATCAGTTTGTTTTTCGGCGAACTGTTGATTCGATGTGGGCTGACATGACATGACCGGTACGCAAAATCAATTTAATATAGTGTCTGTCTGTGAACACGGACCTGGAATCGAATTTCCGATTGTTTTGCGAGTTTTCAGGTTTAATTCGTTTTGCGTTCCCTTTGACGTAAAGGGAATTATTCTGTTGCCACATGTGCAATTGCATTTTGTGTGATATTAATACCAACCACTTTCAACTTTTGTATGCCCACTTCACGATACAATTTTATAACATCATTTAAGCAGATGAATTCACTAGGGATAATTTACATCACAGAAGATATAAGTATATTCTATCTCTCAGGTATACTAAGAATATGAATAAATAAACTAGGTGAATGATTTTAGTTATAAAACTCTTGTTTCTCAAACTGCACAAATTCTGAGTTTTGAATCTTACTTGTTTTAACGAGAAGAAAACAAACTCATACAACGCGCCAACGTGCAAATATACATTTCACGGGTTATACTTAGGCTCCCCGTCCACGAGACACTAATGCCATAATATACCTAAAGCAGCTTTCCGAATTATTCGCGCTCACAAACGCATTACGCCAGCCTCTTGTATTTTAATCCTACAAATACAATAGGTTCGCGCTGACAACAATTTGCAAAGCAATTAAATCTGGGGACTATTGACCAACGTGAATTAGAGGCGTCGTCGGCGCCATTGTGTGCACAGTCAGCATTTAGAGAAACCATGCAACTTGTCCAACGAGATTTTAGGACAGTTAAACTGTCTGAATTCACAACTTAAATGACAAAGTAAGGTTGATTCATTGATGGCTCTATTTTTTGTTCTTGGTGTCGTAGCCCAACTATATACAAATAATTATATGATTCGAGCTCGTGGCTGAATAATTACACCCGCACCGGAAACCAGGCACCCCTCCGTGCCTCTGAAACCACGTTTAGTCTTTGGTCCCGGCTGCCATTTGTATAAGATCTTTGACGGTCGTTACCGGTAAAAAGTCTGACAACCAGTCTTACCAAGGAGTATCGTGTCACCCAGTAATTGGGAGTTATTCGGTTGTGGATGTCAGACAGGCAGTCACTCCATGTAAAATAATGTTTAGACTGGAAACCGACCCTAATATAGTTGGGAAAAGGCTAGGCAGACTTATTGATATTACTGCCCACGAAATATTCATTAAAGGCAATTTAATTTTCCATTAAACTTACGTACCTATGCCTGCTACTTACAAACTACTTAATTGTGTTCGTGTTATTATATAAATCGTAGATCAAACTCATTAATCCTTCACAGTTCACAACCGAAATGACAGCCTCAAAACCGTTCTAAATCCAAAAGCAAAAGTCTAACTTTCATAATACGAATAAATTACGGCGGCCACGTAACAATTCGAAAACAACAGACAATTCCAATTATGAAGTATGAAGGTGCTCAACGCTTTCAAAACTTCAACCCAGTATTTTGTGTGCGGTGAAAAGTTTGGACGGCCAATGCCCTTCTGCCGGCCGCCCGGCCTCGCCCGGGCAGTCGAAATGAATTCCGGTGGCGGTAACCGCGGCCGCATATGGGCAAAAGGCCGCCGCCGCGCTGCACTAATGGATTATAAAATGTCATTCCCACTCAAATCCAGTTCCCAAAAGAGTAGTCAATCCATCGAGATAGAATGTGAATGCTGTGAGTTTTATTATTTGTAAGTTCCTACTCACATTGACAGCTACTCGTGCCAACTGCAAAGCGATCGCTTTGGATTTGTTTGCTTTTTGTGTGCACGACAACATAAAGTTTCTTTTCTTAACCTACTATTTTTATGATTTGTGAAAGGACGCTTACGTAATTATATTTTGAAAATGACCTGTTTAAATAATTAACTTATAAGATTGTGATTATGTACAATACCTAGGATAAGGTAAATAAATGAGCATACCGTTTCGTTTTTTACTGACTTACCTCTACGACGCCCAGAAATCGACTGAGACGCGCGCGAAGGAACCCGCCGTTTTAATAGTGGTGAGGCGGGGGGTCGAGGCGGTATTTATACCTCGGTACAAACAACTTCACGCGCCGGTGACATGGGACGTCGTAGAGATAAGGATAATATGTAAATAAATAGAGCTAAAAGGCGCCTCTGCGTTTATCAAAGACGCGCCAGCTCACAGAATTTGTAATCACGTTTTTAATAAAAATAAAAATAAAGGGGGTGAGGAAATGGTCCGCTGGCCAGCTGAAACGGGCATGTATAAAAGGGACACCCGTTCCCACTAGAACCAGTACCGTTCCAGACCTCATAAAGAAATAAAACCACAGCTACAGTGAACATTCCTCGCCAACGTTTTACCTCCGATCAAGAAATATCGTGTTTTAATTACGGCTCCATTACGATCCCGAACATTATTGGTCCTTCGCAGTCGGATCGTCAACCAGCATCAAGAAAATGGTTTTAACACGAAGTCAAGACGGGGAACGAGCAAAACGCCGGCAAGAAGAGCTGAAAACACCTACGGCCGTAGAAGAGGCCGCGCCAGGTACTTCCTCGGCCAGTGGCACATCGAACACCGCTACCGACGCGTCGGGTACCAGCAGCGGGACTAGTGCTTCGACCGCCACGGAGGAAACTACCGCTACGACTGGAACAGAAGACACAAGCGCCGCGTCCCATAAAGAAAAAGACAAGACATCGCAGCGCACGCTGAAACCTGCTGACGCCCGGTCACACCGCTCCGTAATCTCTCGTAAAAAGCGACTAGCAGATTTGGAAGCGAGAGAAAGACTGGCCGAACTAAAGGTCAAGCAAACAAAAGCCGAAATGGAGTTACAACAAGTACGGGTCCAGCGTCTTCAAGCAGAAGCAGACACATCAGAAGACGAAGAAGAATTGGAAGATGACCTAGCTTCAGTTCGCATAAGCATATGGTTAAAAGAACCTGAAGCAGGCCAACCACAGCCAACACAAGACCACGCACGCCGAGAAGAGGCCAGGAAGAAGCAAGAAGACCCTGTTGAAGTAACACCAAGGCAAGAAGATACACGTCAACCACTTATAGACGTGAGAACCCTAGCCGCCGCTCTCTCTCAAGCGGTAAGAAGCACAAGGGAACCACCGAAGTACATTCAAGAACTACCACCGTTCAACGGAAACTGTGCAGACTGGCTCGGTTTCAAGGCGGCTTATGAAGAAACATTGAAGTACTTCACAAGAACAGAAAACTTAGCGCGTATACGTCGAAGCCTACGCGGGACTGCAAAAGAAGCAGTTGGCTGTCTAATAGTGAGTCAACCAGATCCAGAAGCCGTCATGGACGCCCTGCAAAGAAGGTTCGGAAGACCAGAAGCACTCATTCACGTCGAGATGGAGAAGCTCAAGTCACTGAACCGGGTCTCAGATAACCCCAGAGATTTATGTATCTTCGCCGGCCGAGTGACAAACATAGTGGGCACCATCGAAGCACTGAGGAGGACACAATACCTTCACAGTCCTGAGATGGCACGAATAGTAACAGAGAAGCTCACTCCTATATTAAAAAGTAAGTGGTACGACTACGCCGCGAAGAAGAAAGAAGATACACCCGAGTTAAAGAAGATTTCTATGTTTCTAAATGAAGAAGCGGACAAATGCGGAGCCTACGCTCTACCAGAGATGACCAACGACGACTCCACGGGAAGAGATCGAAAGAATAAAAGGGTAGAACGCACCTTCGCTACAGAGAAAAGAACGACATCGGACGAATGCTGCCCGCAGTGCAAACAAAATCACAAACTACCTGACTGCCAGCAGTTCGCCGCTCTCGACACAAATTCAAGATGGGAAGTGGCAAAGAAAAACAATATATGCTACCGCTGCCTACGAAGCAAACATCGCCGACTGCAGTGCAAAGCTCCACCGTGTGGAAAACATGGATGCCCCATGAGACACCACAAGTTATTACACCACGAGAAGAGTCAAGATACCGCAAGCGACTCGACCAAGAAGGAGACAGCAGCACCCGCAGTAGAGGTAACATCGACAGCCAAACCATGTGACCGTCGACGTGCATACCTGAAGATTGCTCCCGTCATACTAAAGGGACCGCACACCAGCATTGAAACGTACGCACTATTAGACGAAGGAAGCACGGTCACACTGGTGGACGCATCGATAGCCGATGTCATCGGAGCCGACGGTCCCACAAACACTATGTGGATCCAAGGAATCGGCAACGAAATGAAACATGACAGCAGCAAGATCATTAACCTCAGTATCAGAGGAAAGTACGCGGAAGAAGAATTTAAAATAGAAGCCGCGCGGACGGTGGAGAGACTGAACTTCACACCAGAAACAGTATACGACCAACACTTGGAAGACTGCGAACACCTGATCGACATCAAAGATCAGATCACATACGAACGCGCCTCACCCAAGTTGTTGATTGGACAAGACAATTGGCATCTTATAGTGTCCAGAAAACTACGCACCGGGCGCCGTAACCAGCCAGTTGCCTCTCTCACACAACTCGGTTGGGTTCTCCATGGCTGTCACAGCTCACTCACAGCCACCATAGCTTTCTGTGGAAAACTCACAGAAAAAGAGGAAGAACCATCAATGGAAGAAGCAATCAAGGATTACTTTAAACTCGAATCCTTGTGCATCGAACCTAAGAAGCCAAAGGAAGACCCTGAACAGAAAGCCATACAGATACTAGAAGAAACCAGCAAGAGACTGCCTGACGGCAGATTCGAAACTGGCCTGCTATGGAAACAAAGAGACTTCCAGATACCAAACAACTACAACGAGGCCGAGCGACGCCTACGTTCACTAGAAAAGAAATTAGATAAAGATGAAGTCCTGAAATCAAAATACGAAGAAAGAATAGATAACCTATTTAAATCTGGTTATGCAGAACAAGCACCCGTCCCAGCTCCGAAAGGAAAGACCTGGTACCTACCCCACTTTCCAGTCATTAACCCAGCGAAGCCACATAAACCGCCTCGACTGGTTCATGACGCATCAGCAAAAGCCGCCGGCATATGTCTGAACGACATGCTGCATTCAGGACCAGACCTGCTACAGTCTCTCCCCGGAATAATAATGCGATTCAGACAACACGCATACGCTGTCAGTGGAGACATAAAAGAAATGTTCATGCAGGTGAAGATCAGACAAGAAGACAGAGATGCCCTTAGATTCCTATGGAGAGGCGAACGGCGGGAGGGCAAACCAGAAGAATACCGCATGACGTCAGTCATATTTGGGTCAACTTCATCACCATGCACCGCTCTATATATCAAGAATAAGAACGCGAGCGAGTTTGCAACCACTTACCCAGAAGCAGCAGCAGCAATACAGAAGAACCACTACATGGATGACTACCTGCAAAGCTTCCGCACTATTAAGGAAGCACAGGAAATAACAAAGGCAGTCGACCTCATCCACAAGAAAGCAGGGTTCGTATTAACTGGGTGGACATCAAACGACACAAGAACCATCGAAGAGTTCAACCCGCCAGAGCGAGACCAATCGGTCACAGTAAGTCTAGGTGGCATAGAAACAGAAAAAACACTCGGACTACTCTGGTACGTGAAAGAAGATCACATCGGATTCAACACGAACACGATGAAGATACCAGCAGAAGTAAAAGAAAACAAACGCTCGCCTACAAAACGAGAAGCTTTGAGCGTTATAATGGCACTCTTCGACCCACTGGGGTTAATCTCACCAATCACCACCCCAGCAAAGAGAATATTCCAAGACACCTGGAGCTATAAAACCGATTGGGATGATCCGATACCAACGGAATTAGAAGACAGGTGGAAAAAATGGATGACGTCACTCAGCATAATCAAACAGCTGAAAATACCGCGATGCTATGACGTCAAACAGAGCGTCTCGCGACAACTACACACATTTGTTGACGCGAGTGAACAAGCCTACGCCGCGGCAATATACTGGAGGACAGAACGAGCCGATGGCAGTGTACACGTAGCCCTAGCGGCAGCCAAGAGTCGTGTAACACCACTAAAACCAGTCTCCATGCCCAGGCTTGAACTACAGGCCGCCTTACTGGGTGCGCGCCTCGCACAGACAGTAATAAAGGAACACGAATATGAAACAGTGAGCAAGACCTACTGGAGTGATTCACGCACAGCATTAGTGTGGATCCGAGCTGAGCCACGCACCTATAAATCATTCGTGGCTCACCGCCTCGCTGAAATAGAAGAAACTACAAAGAAAAACGAGTGGCGGTGGCTGCCTTCCAAAGATAACGTAGCGGACGACGCAACGAGAGAGACGCCAGACAACTTCACCGCTACTCACAGATGGTTTCAAGGACCCTCATTCCTGAAAAACCCAGAGTCCCAATGGCCGAAAGAAGAAAAAACTGTGAAATATGACACAGGAGAAGAAAGAGAGCAATGCAACCTACAGCGGCTAGAGAGCGACAACACTCAAAGTCCTCTCCCAAACATAGAAAAGTTCTCGAAGTGGACTCGACTCATAAGGGCAACAGCAAGAGTACTACAGTTCATTGAACTATGCCGACACGACCGAAGTACAGTCACAGCCGCCCGAAAACGCACAAAAAAGACGGAGGTCAACGACCCCGACTGGCGAATTAAGAAAAACACACCGACACCGGCGCGAGCGCTAAGAGACTCGCCCCGCCCCACCACTCGCTACCACGAGTTACCCGCCTCGTGTCTAATAAAGGCGGAACAACTCTGGATAAAAGCCAGTCAAAAGGAGAGCTTCGCGGCTGAAATCGACCGCATATTAAAAAGTGATACGACCGGTAACCACGATCGACTAAGCAAGCTCAGTGTGTACATCGATGAAGAAGGTATCATACGCTTGAAGGGAAGAGTGACCGCGGCCAGAGACATACAAGAAGACACCTCCAATCCCCCGATATTGGAAGGTAAACAAACATACACACGCTTGTACATAGCCCACGTACATGAAAAACTACATCACGGCGGTGTGGAAATGGTCGTAAACGAATTAAGACAACGACTATGGATTTTAAAAATACGCCCAGCAGTAAGGTATGTGGTTAAAAGTTGCTTACCGTGTCGAATAAGAAAAGTGAAACCAGCGATCCCCCTAACGGGTGACCTACCTGCGGCACGCCTGGCACACCACGCGCGGCCATTCACCTTTACCGGGCTCGATTACTTCGGGCCAATTGAGGTCACGGTCGCACGCCACCGAGAGAAGAGATACGGCGCGCTTTTTACCTGCATGACCTCCAGAGCGATCCACATAGAAGTTGTACACTCGCTGAGTGCTGACTCAGCCATATCAGCCTTGAGAAGATTCATGGCCAGAAGAGGATGCCCCAAAGAGGTGTGGAGCGACAACGCCACCTGCTTTAAAGCCGCTGAAAAGGAACTCGGCGAAGCTGCACTTGAAGCGTTACAACACGAGACTACATGTCATCACATCAAGTGGAAATACATCCCACCCTCAGCACCATTCATGGGAGGGACATGGGAAAGAATGGTACGCTCAGTAAAAGAAGCATTACGCGTCACACTAACCGAACGATGCCCGAGCGACGAGACACTGATGACACTACTAATCGAGGTCGAAAATACGGTGAATTCACGCCCCCTCACTCACGTCTCTGTCGACCCCCTAGAGCCAGAGGCGTTGACACCAAATCACATACTCATCGGACCCAATCCTCATGTTCCGGTACCTGGCCACTTCACTGAACAGGACATGACAGCTCGCCAGCAATGGAAGCGAGCCCAGGTACTGGCAGATGTGTTCTGGAGAAGGTGGGTCAAGGAGTACTTACCGCTACTACAGCACCGGCGGGAGCCTACCAGCACCGGCACCCAACCCAAAGTGGGCGACCTAGTCGTCATTTGCGACAGTAACCTGCCACGCAACGTCTGGCCACGAGGACGCATAAGCCAGCTGTACCCGGGAGCCGACGGAGAGGTACGAGTAGTGGACGTCACCACCAGCAGCGGCCACGTGTTACGTCGTCCCACCAGGAAGATCGTCGTGCTACCAACGGAGTCGCAGCGTGGCGACGGCGGGAGAATGTGCACGACAACATAAAGTTTCTTTTCTTAACCTACTATTTTTATGATTTGTGAAAGGACGCTTACGTAATTATATTTTGAAAATGACCTGTTTAAATAATTAACTTATAAGATTGTGATTATGTACAATACCTAGGATAAGGTAAATAAATGAGCATACCGTTTCGTTTTTTACTGACTTACCTCTACGACGCCCAGAAATCGACTGAGACGCGCGCGAAGGAACCCGCCGTTTTAATAGTGGTGAGGCGGGGGGTCGAGGCGGTATTTATACCTCGGTACAAACAACTTCACGCGCCGGTGACATGGGACGTCGTAGAGATAAGGATAATATGTAAATAAATAGAGCTAAAAGGCGCCTCTGCGTTTATCAAAGACGCGCCAGCTCACAGAATTTGTAATCACGTTTTTAATAAAAATAAAGGGGGTGAGGAAATGGTCCGCTGGCCAGCTGAAACGGGCATGTATAAAAGGGACACCCGTTCCCACTAGAACCAGTACCGTTCCAGACCTCATAAAGAAATAAAACCACAGCTACAGTGAACATTCCTCGCCAACGTTTTACCTCCGATCAAGAAATATCGTGTTTTAATTACGGCTCCATTACGATCCCGAACATTTTGAGTAGCGGATATATTATTAAATTGTCGATATACCTATTTGTTTTATATCCTTGAGTTATATAATGATTTCAATTGCAATTGTTTATTTTTTATTCTGTCTGAAGCATCGCTGATATAAATGAAGTTTCGACGTGATTTTCTCAAGAAAAAGTAAATACCATCTAGCTGCTTCTGAAAAACATTTTCCGGACGTACAAAAGTTATTTTTTATACAAAACCTGCTGGCTTAAAATCTTTTTAAATGAACATTTACTGCACATTAAATCTTTTGCAGTAAAAAGCTCCTCAAACTAAACCGTGAAAAACAACGTTGGTAGCACGGCTATACGGCTAATAGCCGCTGTAGCCGCGCATCCGGCCAGTCGGTAGTAAACTCCTTCACTTAATGTTACCCATTTAACCCTCAGTGGGGTAAAAAGCACATTTAAATGAGTTGTTAACCTGTATACGTGATACTGTAATGCCTCACTGCATATGTCTGGCATTCTTGACTTTAGTTTGTGATGAAATACAAGTATACGCTTTTATGTTTACCTTTCACATGAATGTCGCTTTATTTTTATTTCGTTAAGTTTTCTTTTAAATATTTTTTTCCGAGAGATTTTAATTTTGCTTTACGTGCGCCACATGCTAGGATCATGATATGAAAGGCTGTGAAAGACAGCGTAAGGAATTAGTGCACGGAAGTAACCTATCAAGCTATACTGGCAGGAACATCGACATGCAACCTGTTAACATGATTTTAGTAAGTGCTTCTGAAACCCCTTGCGTTGAAATTTTTTGTCGGTTATTAAAATAAAAAAAACGATCAAGTGCGAGTCGGACTCGCGCATCAAGGGTTCCGTACAAATTTGTCAGTCGGGGGTGCGGCGAATGTACAAGTCGGGCATCCCGGCCCCCGACTCATGGTACTAGAAGGAACAGTGGGGTTTTAGCCGGTTGGAGTCCGACATAGCTCTCCGTTCTTCCCAGACGGAGGGTAAATAATGAGGAATTCGACAGAAAAAAAAGGTATCTAAATAGTTTATAACAGGAAAAAATATTTTTATTGTAATGTAACTTCAAATTTACGGTTTTCGGATATTTTCCTTGTGTTACATGACATTGCTTGTTGCCAAATTTCATGATTCTAGGTCAACGGAAAATAGTTACCCTATAGGTTTTGATTCCCTTGCGAGTGTCAAAATGCTGGGTTTGCACCCCTGAGTATTTGATATTAATTTCAACTTGATAACTCCATGCGTTCCTGAGAAAAAGGGTCTTGACATACGAACAACAACGTGATCTTATAGGGGTTCCGTTTTTCCTTTTGAGGTACGGAACCCTAAAAACTAGCTGTTTCCTACACTTTGACCGCGGTATTGCACTTTTCTATAAAACAGAAGTTTTTTTTTTATAACTAACGAAAAATTGTTTTTTTCTACTCTGGGGGTCTAGAATCATGTGCTGAATTCATGGTTTCAGTTTGCGCGTCGATATAGCTATACTATATTTTTATTTTTAATCTCCTTAACTCTTCTTCACTACATCGTTTCTTAACACAGCTCTCTGCCTTTGCTTAGTAATCATATTAAAATGGAAATGCCTAACGCGCTTATCACGTGGGAGCTATAAGTCTTCTCATAAAGAACGTTCTAACGTTCTGAAAAAACGAAGCCCAATCGTAGCTATGTTTTCTTTTTATATTTCGTCCCGTGAGCGTGTCTCCGGATTAGCAGGACCCTCGTTCAGCCGAACGTTAATTAAAATGATTTGTTCAAGTTACATTGAACGAGAATATTCAGCAAAACCCTGTTCACACATACACATTTCGCGTAAAATATCAGCGTTTAAAGTACGTCATAAAACATTAATTTTATTCTCATAATCTGAATTTTCCATCAACGTTTACCAACGTACCCCTATGCAAGGTACCCCTTGCAAGTGTCATATTTAATTACGAAAGATATTCTGAGACAGGCGGTAATTCCTAAAGAACAATAGCCGACTAATATCTTAAAAGGTTTCGCCGAGACTCCCTGCCATCTCGATTGAATCAACGCTTCTGAAATATGCAATTTCGTCACAGCCGCTCGGGCTCCCGACAACGTTTCAAACTAATTTATACCGTGATAAACTGTGGCTTGTTAAATTTTTGCTGTTATTTTTGTAGTTGTTCATTTATGTAATTGTTTTAATCACATAATGACGAAATTGAGTAATTATAACGCTTCATTTAGTTTCGCGAATACATTACTGAGCGCAAGCTTGTTTTTACTGAGGGTCGGCAAGGTACTTGTATTTAAGGGAAGAAAGAAAAAAAGCAAAATATTTTATTTGGAACACGCACGGGAAATATTACCAGAATAAAAGATGAATTTAAAACTAACAAAATTAACATTAAAAACAACCAAAAAAAGGACCTGTGCGAGGCCTAGAAGGGCACCTATCTCAGCATAATGCTAAATTGCCTCAGCGCTGGTATTATGATAGGGCCTGGGAGGGCAGTTGATCTTTATAATTTGTAACAATATTTATGTCTCATTTAGGAAAAACATACCTACAGCCTAATATAACTAAAGAACACGAAGCGTTTTACAACGTTATACCTACAACTTGCAAAAGCAGTGTGTAAAATGATTTCTGTATTTTACTGAATCGAGCAAAAGTGGTTGTGAATAAGCGATGCGATGTGAAGTGGCACAATTACTCCTTTGTCCAACGCCTCGCGACCTACAATTTGGTAGGAAAATTGTTTGAAAAACACACCGCGGCTTCGTAACGAGGTGCGGAAAATAAAAGCAGTTTGTAATGAACTTTTTTTTTAAATTAGACACGGCACGTTTTACTCGTGTCTTGGTACAAATTATTTTAGAATACACCAATATAATCCATACTAATATTATAAATTCGAAAGTAACTCTGTATGTTACCTTTTTACGCACAGACCTCTGAACGGATTTCGATAGAGATCATCATAGGAAAGAAAGAAATAAAATACATTTATTTAGCACATACTAAAACACACACTAGGCTACTTTTTGTCCCGTAGTATGTTCCTATGGGATAATTTAAAAGATCTACGCGGGCGAAACCGCCGGCAGAAGCTAGTACCTATGACTATATAGCACACAAAAAGTTTGGTAAAGAGGACAAAATATATTTAAAAAAACATAAATTCAAAGAAGAAAACATTTAATAAACATACTTCCCGGCAATGATAGTAATATATATGTCAATGCTTCCCGGACTCTCTCGTATTAATCCTCGGACAGTTCGAATTACTGAGCCAAATACCTAGGGCTTTGACTATTCCGATACCAAGCACTCTTGGTTTGATTTAAGTCTCGCAAATACAGAGCTTCAAGCACTTTCAAAAGCTCCCTGCGCTTCCGAAAGCGACTAGGTGTGCTTGATTTAAATTAAAATCGAATAGCGCTTGCATTTCAATACCTTTCCATGATTTGAATAAAGTTTTCCGTTGACTTAAGTTTCTTTTTTTAAGTTGCTTTTTTTACATTGAAATATAAGAATATTGTTACTGTAATTTAAATCGTCTAAAGCCGGAACGGGCGGACTTGGATCTTTTATAAAAGTTTTTAAAGGCGTAATTGACTTTGCATTTGTAAACCACTTGTTGAGTAATGCTTCTGGCTTCGTGTTAAACTGGGTTATTTCTTTTGAATAAAACGTTGACAAACAGAGTGGTGGGAAAACAAATTATGACGACTGATTAAAAAATCTTACAATAGGTACAGGATTAAAAAATCTTACAATAGGTACAGGATTAAAAAATCTTACAATAGGTTCATCTGCACTTAAAAAACCAGTGTATAAGACACAGGTTTTTTTAAGTGTAGATGAAATACAGAATGAAGCGCCATAGTTTGCAATGTAATAAAATAGAGTCCCGGTAAATCCAAGCTAGACTGAGTATCAGAAACATCGGACTCGCTACCCCAATACAATTAAAACTGTTATTTATCCCGAAACAATTCAGGTTCTAGTCAGTCAGCCGTGAGTGAGCCTCCACCAGACTGTAAGCAAATATTAAAATATTAGCAGGCAGCTGTTCGGTAAAAGGGTGCACACATTGTTCCCATAATACAATGAATAATTACCATCTTTGAGCACGTTGTTGGACGAACTAATTTAAATATTATGATGCATTGACACTGTTACATTACATACAGAACGACAATAATATTATTATTTTATGTATAATAAGTAGTATGAAGGAACGAGTAACTTCATTCGGTATTCCCAGAGCAGGGGGAAATGGGGAAAAGTTGAAGTGAAACATGCAGGACAAAATAAGGATCAATAGGATACGCTGCACTCTCTGGATAGCCTCGTTTCGATAAAATAATCTGAAATAAGTACGATTTAACTTTAAAATAAGTATGTAAGAGATCTTTTTCCAAATGTAAGTACTTTAAAATCAGAATCAACTTATCTGCGATTGATACAGACAAAATATTCCCATTTTGAGTGCGCTCGTTATATCGGCTTCATCCATCGCTTTTCCATTTGACGAGATAAATTTCGAGAGCTCGGTATCTAAATAGTTTTTTTTTTGTTCGTCTGGTTCATGTATTGTAGGATATTTTGTTCATTGGCATTCTATTATGAGTAATAAAATGAAATAAGATGATGTTTATTTCTGATACGTAGTTGTTATTTGGTCAATATTTTAGAACGCCGTAACTTAAGGCACCGGCGGAGCATGCGTAGTTCATACAAACAAAATACCAAAATAATTTGTAAATCAAACATATTCTTAATATATTGTGTATTTATTCCGATTGGATTCCAGAATATCTAGGTTCCCAAATATATATTTTGAATGGACACTGATTTAAAGACGAGTTATGAGAAAAATAAGTTTTCTATGGAAATTGTAAATTCCTCATATCTCGTCTTTACATCAAAGTGAGAGAGAGAGAACTCACATAATGTATTATATACAGGTTGACTTGTAATTCAACGTAGTACCTGCAGGACGTGATTATAGTGTCCCCTTTGCAACATTTGGTGACCCCTTATAGCCTAGGCGAAAATCCAAGTTTTGTATAGCTTATACACACATACATACGTATGAACACTACACAGGGTGGCAGGAATATCGACGCGCAAACTGTAACCATGAATTCAGCTTATGATTCCCCTAGCGTAGAAATATATCGGCGGTTTAAAAAATCTGCAGTTTCATAAAAAAGTGCAATAGCTACGCGGTCAAAGTGTATGGAACAGCAATTTTTTTTAATAACCTTCATAATGTTTCAATTCTGAACTCAAAATCATGTGTATATATATCATATTATACGAGAATGTCAGAACTTTCCCCTTTTCGTAGTAGTCCGATGTATCCAATTAGTGTTCCGTATTGCATTTGGGCATTGTTCAATTTTAACGAAGCTCCTAGCTTCAATGATTGACTTTATGGACTCTTTGGTGTTCGTATTTTCGCGTCCGCGTATAGTATTGCATAAGCCATTCTGAAGGTAACAATTTCTTACTAAAACAATGAGTTACAAGTAAGTTCAAAAATCGATTGTCGTCCCGGCAAAATTCTGTCAATTCTTTTTAGAATCGTCGTCAATACTTCTCATTTTAAATGGCATAGCCAATAACTGGTTATATACATCAGACATTTCCCTATTATAAGCTATGAAGAAAAGAGTATTAGTCTTTTCTGTTGTATGCTTAAGCGCGGTACCTACTTCTCTTTCGAATCTAATTATATAAGTAATTCGATCACGACCTTGAATGTTTTATTTTTATAATGGCACATATTATATTCACCTAACAAATCTCTCATTTGGAGAAACATCGATATGAATGTATTTTTCCCCAAAAATTTGTTAAACATGCCAAAGCACTTAGAAAGCGTTTTAGTTAGAAAAGCATAGACGTAAAAAAAAATACCAGTTACGTCGAAGTTTCTCCAAAGCGATGATGAGCGATATAACAAAATAGTAACAAAGAGTTTTAGTCAGTTTGTCTGTTTCTCTATACCTATATGTGTTCCGGATTGGCGCCGGCAGAAAGGATTTGGATGAAATTTGCCACACAGATAGTTTATAACCTGAATTCCCGTGGGATATTTTCCGATAACTACGTGGGCAAACCCACGGGCAAAACCTAGCAAAAAACAAATAGTTTTTATAAGCGTCTTCATCAAAATAAAATCTATGAAAAACCCGAGAGCGATGCCGTATCAAAACCTGTTCCCAGCTCATTATTTGAGCTCTATTCGCCCTCATAAATCTACTCTGTTGGATCCAGCTAGGAGACGATGCACTATGACATCGTATGTTAAACGGCTGTACCTTACTCCTGTAGTTTTGAACTATTCTATACAACATTTAGCTCTGCAAGCTTAATTTAACTTGGACTACATGTTCCGAAGGCAAAGTTTTCAAGTCTTTCAAAGCGTCGCAACAACTTTCGCGCCCCAAAAATGAAGCCTTAAGTCTAAGATGTTCCAGAAATTAGGTCGCTTCCAATAAAACTGAAACTAGTAGAAGCTCTCTAAAATGATGAAGTATCTCGTAATTTATACAGCAAGTTTACCTGTAAAATAGTTAGTGTTCAGGACAGTTAAACGACGTCACGGTCACGACACGGGCGTGTGAGTGGATAATAGCATGAGAATTTGTAATGGTTTCGAATAAAGTATAACCATAAAAGGCCTTTAAATGGAACCACACAGCTTTACATAATTAATAACTTAATTATTGAATTCCTAAATATCGGAAACCGATTTCTAATCCCCATTTTCTTTTCAATTATTTTTTAACGATTGTCTGGAACCGAGACTTCATGTCATATGGAATGAAATAGGTATACCTATTTGGTCCCCGATTAGCACCATCCTACATAGATCATTCAAGAGATTATTCACAATATAATTCTATTTTATTATTAATAAACTGCACTTCAAAAGAAACACAGACTTTTAATCGAAATAAAAGCTGAACTTTGCAGCCTTCACTTTGATTGATACTTAATAAATTATGAAAGAGGAAACTTCATTCCATAGGTATTGTAGACATGTGTACAAACTGCTGTTCGAAACTTGTTAAATATTGACAGCTTATCAATTTCATTCCCAAACGTTACGTTTGTGGTATTAAAAGTTTTCATCGGCTGCACGATAGAGTTCAGTAATTTATTTATAGCACCCCCTACTTTCGTGTTTGGGTTAAAAACTTTAACATTTATTACTTTTTTTATTTACTTCTATAAACATTTATTTAAACCTGGATAGGCACTATAGACCTCCCAAAAGCATTCACGAATCAAGTGGTGGTCTGTTGCACCACGCCGCCATAAATATCATTAAATAGTGAAAATAAATATTCACCAAAAACCAGAGGATTCCGTTAAAGCGATCTCATTAAAGCAAATGAAGATAATGAGATAAAGCAAAAGGGACAATAAAATCAGGGATCCTTGCCGAATGACGTAAACCCGTCGTTTTAATCCGACTCCACGCTCGTTCCGCAGACGCGGCTTACGAACGTATTTCGTTCATCACTGTTATCTCATTCTAGTGCAAATTAATTAAATTTGATATCTCGTAATTACGTATAACAGAGGAATGAGCTGTTTGGGAGATGTGTAGATATCTCCGAATCATACGTTATAGAAGTAGTGCAAGTGTATCTAATATTTTACATTCAATAAAGACGTAAGAACCTATGCTATAGGTACTTACTGGTTTGTAAATGTCATGAACACTTCACCGAATTTTCTAGCAAAACGTAAAGATATAGGTATCCAGCAGAATTTTAATAAAAGATTGCTCAAAGCTATTCGTTTTTCAGTGAACGCAATAAACCTCTTGTCCGATAAAAAATCCGGCCGAAATACTCAAGCACTTTCAAACCCGTACGTTGCAGAGGGCCAAATGTTGAAAACAGTTGCCCGTACTGAAACGTAACAAGGCTCAGGGGTATTGAAAAATAATAAAAAACGAATGAAGATTTAACGAGAAATCCCTCAGTCTATTTTCAATCTTATTTTACCTGCATAAAACTAAAAAAACTGACAGATACATCAATATGTTCAAATTAAAACACGTTCACAAGATCTTCAGGTATTGAAATAAACTTAATCTACTTGGTTATTTTAGTTCAAAGAGCTCACAAAGTAAATGAGAAACCGTAAAAAGATGCTGAAAAGAATTTGAACTCATTTTTGCTTTTCGGTTGTCTCTATAGCGGAATTTCTCCGACTAAGCAGAAAAAGATTTTCATGTGTCATCTGATGTTACAGAGAAACTATTATTAACTCATATTATGAGTTAATAAATAGTTTATCTGTAACGTCGGCCAGCCTCTAAGAGGGTTAATAATATTATGTAGAAAGCTTCACAAAGATTAGCGGTCCGCCAAGCCTATAAGCTGTATCTTCTTGGCGAAATGAATTAGCTAACTTAATGAGCTTTAAACTTTAACAAGCATTTTCTTCTTATCTTGAACTTGACGTTCGCTGCAGCATTAAAAGTATAGACCAAAAGTTAAAACAAATTCACTCAAGAATTTTATGTGTTAAAAATCTTCGGTAAACTTATTTTAACTTTCAGTTGTCTATGGGCATGAGTATAAATAAACGATGGATGGATTGTGTGTAAGATTCGGCTGATAAGTATGGAAAGGCAGTCACCCCCCTTCGGAGACGACGCCTAATTGGAAAGAAGACATCCCACTCTTACTATTATACTTTTAATACTTTTTTAATTCCCCTAGTGAGATTTTTAGATGTCAGTAGGTGTGACACAGCGGGATACTATATCAGAATACCAGCGCTGCGGTATATTTTTTTGAATATCGCAGCATTATGCTGACATAGGTCTATTTGGCCGCACACAGGTCCTTTTTTGTTTATAATGTCTTTTTTTTCCTGTGCGTGTCCCAAATAAAATATTTTTCTTTCTTATTCTTTTTTTCCATTAAATTGGCATCAGGGTCGGAGGAAGATAACGAAGTAAGTATGCCAATGTTTATACGAGTTTTCTAGTTATAGAATGAAATGGTTCACCCTAAATAACATGGTAGTTTTTTTGAAAATACAAAGTAAATTTAAACATTTTATGCAATAAACTAAAAGCGATGTGAAATTATTTAATTGACAGAACAAACTGGACGACACTGTTTGATCACAGTAAAATTGCAGATTGGATTGTTTTCTTTTTAAGTGAAAGCTTGTTTTTATTTTCATTTTAGCTTATGGGCTGCAGGCTTCGATGCTAAATTTATATTCAATATTCATTTTATATTTGAACACCATATTAGTTTTACAAACTTTTATTTATTTCCACTGGTTAGCAAGTTTGTGGTTGATTTTTGCAAATGAATATCTTCCTCTTGACTGAACCAATCAAGTTGAAATGAAGGTGCACTCGTTCCGTTCCTAAGTACATCGATTTGGTAGAGACGACCTGACCTTGCCTAGTTTCATATCAAATTCGGTATGCACGGTTTTGATTTCAAAACATAATCATAAAGAAAACTGTATTCTAAAAAGCTTGTTACTAAAAGTTTAAGTGTTCTTTAAACATTAACCCCCATATTCTTTAGATCGTTAAAACACCGTGCTAGTTATTGATTAAAGAACCTGACTGTTATAGAGATGCAGTTCTTTATACAAAAATTACAGCTTAGTTCGGTGCTAAGTTGTCATTTTAGTATTAAGAACTTTGCCTAAATCGAAACAAAGTTCGAAATACAAATACTGGCTCAAAGGTTTAGGTTAGAACTAAACTTAGATTCCGTTTTGTAATAAGACTGGGACGGTTTTTTTTAAGAAAGCCTATTTAAACTCACGCAATTTTCATTCTTTTATTTTTAATTTGTGACCCCATTTCATACAAACTTTCAAGCCCTTGTTTTTCGAAATGAATGAACGGATTTTAATGAAACCTTATACGCATAAGCAGGATACAAAGGTCTAAAAAGTTAGCAGAGAACATTTTCGAAAAATTGTGTTACAGCCAAATTAGACCGATTTTAAAGTTTCCATAGAAACAGAGATTTCCAGTTATCTTTTTTTAAATAAGACATTCCGAAAATGTTCTCTGCTAACTTTTTAGACCTTTGTATCCTACTTATGCGTATGAAGTTTCATTAAAATCGGTTCATTCATTTCGAAAAACAACGGCTTGAAAGTTGGTATGAAATGCCGTACGGCGTAAACGCTCTTAAGTAGAAAAGCTGTATGAAAAGCTTTACCCGTCGCTGGAGCGCTACTTACGTAATTGGGGTCGTGTATATCCACTCCAGGTTCTGCTTAGTCACCGACATCACTCATGAAGTGGCTAATGCCGTAGGATTTGCTCCCATTACATGCCTGCCCTTATTAAGTCAGTTTAAACTTCAGATATTAGAATTATAATAGTGTAAAGTACCTAATTACTAATGTAATATTATGCGTGTCTAACTTTGTGAAGATTTTTGTGGATCATTCCATACAAATTTTTTGCGAAAGTAACTCTGTCTGACTGTTAAGTAACTTTAAACGGATTTCGATGAAATGTGGCAGGCAGGGAGACCATGACCTGGATTAGGACATATCATACTTTTTTTTATCCCGAAGTACTTTCTCGTCTGATAATTTCCGACCACCACGCGGGTGACGCTGCGGGCAAAATAATTTCCGACCACCACGCGGGCGACGCTGCGGGCAAAATAATTTCCGACCACCACGCGGGCGACGCTGCGGGCAAAATAATTTCCGACCACCACGCGGGCGACGCTGCGGGCAAAATAATTTCCGACCACCACGCGGGCGACGCTGCGGGCAAAATAATTTCCGACCACCACGCGGGCGACGCTGCGGGCAAAATCTAGTCACACATTAACAGCTTAACGAATTCTCATGAAGTTGGGATCACGGTTAGAAACTTTCTATCCAGGTACATGTACAATTTATCCACTGGAATGCAAAAATATTCTATTGAATATACCACTGACGTACATGTGACGCATGTTTCCCCCTACCTTTTTTTTTACTTTGTTTTTTGTGTTTATGTTCTTTTTTTTGCGTCATGTTCACCGCAAATAAACGTTTTTTCTTTCTTTTTCTTTCACTGCCTCGATATGGATTATCGTCAGATATCTCCGAGCGAGCAATTTCCGAATACACCTACTCATTACAGTACTATTAATCGATTTGGCGCTCCGCGATAATTCAGGGGTGAACCGCGAATAATTGGCTTCGTATTGACATTGACATAATTGAATGTGAACTCTCTGTTGCCGACATTACCTACTGGCTCTCATGTGACCGGAAAATTATTGCCAAGTGACAAGAGCTGTCTCTTGTCACTTCCATATAGTCACATCACAATCAGCATATAATTTTCCCACTGCTGGGACACAGCACAGGCCTCCTCTCTGTGAGAGAGAGACTCTTACCTACATATAATACTTGCTTAGTTATGCCACATATAGTGGGAGGTTTGCATGTCATATGGAAAGGATTAGGGTTTTGAGTTAAGTTTAAAATAGTGGCTAAACTCTGAGAGATTCACGAAAGTGATTTATATTTCTTTATAAGACATGCTGCTACATCTGATCATAATGAAAACTTCACTGAATCATAATCTCAATCTGTAACATTACAACGTTTTTATTAAAAAGCAACTTTATAACTGTGCATTTAGTAGTGTCATTCTGTTCAACAAGCAAGTCTGAAGAGCAAGCGAACTTGAAAAGAAGCTCGTTCGCAGCAATATAGCGGAAAAACGTAGAAAGAAAATACATCACCTTTCTTAAAATAGAACCGCAGAAAAACAAAAGGACGCGTAAAAAATTCGGAAGTGTGCCTACGAGTAAGAATCGCGGGGACAGTAATATGTCTCTTCTAGGTCAGATAGCAGCGATGTAGGCCGCACACAAATACACCCCTACTTACACCATCATCTACACACACCTCTACTTTGAACAGTCACACAGACAAATGAAAGTGGCAGTGTTCGATGAAGGTGGTTTTCCGCATATAATATAATATAATTTCTTTTGTTGCGGATCACATACAAAAATACACACAATCCATACAGAATTAGTAACAACAACTTAAAAAAAACTAGGTTAGTAAAACTTACAAACTAACCTAACATAATCATTTACAGCCGGGACAATTCTCGTAATTTTAAGAACATTCAGTCTAATCTTAGTCTCAATCTGTAAAAGATAATTCTAAAATCCCTACATTTTGACAAGTTTTTGACATTGATTGTCGCTGTGATGAGATTGCGACTAAATTTTGTACATTTTTAATTACGGGAATCGGCCCGATCGTGTTAGTTTGTCGTCTAAAAGCGGTATGCGTATATGAATTAGCCTATGGGTTATCGTTTCGTTTTTGGAATATGTGTGGAAAAGGGAGGCTTTTATATATCAGTGAGACGTTACGGACTAAATAAATACATAGATTTTTGCAATGCACGATTATATGACTCGCTGGTTTTCTCATACATGTTAATTTACAAGCAGTCAATCATCTACATAAAGTTGTAGTTTCCATGTTAGCTGCATAAAGTTCTATTCAGTATAATTTATTTCAACATTTCCAATATCATCATAAGCTCATTAGGGATTTAATTAAATGAGGCGCGACTAACCACTCATCGTTCATTATCGAATAAATTCACCTCGTAATTCTAACAGCTTATACGAACAAATTAGTCTCATCAGCAGTGATAAAATGACAGTCGAATTCCTGAACAGTGCGGTTAAAATACAACAAATATGTATATCCTACTAAATATGGTAAACATTCTCATTACGAGAATTTTGACCCTCTGATATTTTATACCCTTGTCCGGCTGGCACATGAATGTAAAATGTTTCTGATACCATAAGCAATTAAAGAAATACTTTTTAAGTAAAACGCAACTCTTCTACCTCTCATTTTCTCTACTTCTACGAATTCCGACCGACCCGGCGACGACAACACATTCGTTTTTTAAAATCTGCCATTTTCCAGACCTTTTTCTATTGTGACATCTGGAAAATTCTAAAGCATTTTCTACGTGCTTTTAACATTTTTTGTATCCCGTGCCGTTAGTGGGAACATAGAGATAGCCGAACAGCTGCGTTAGCTTTATCCCAGAACACGGTAACGAACTCTCGATAGTCCGCTGCTAATACTAGGTACCGTGTAGCGAATTCATCCGATATTCTAAACTTTTTTCGTTCTTTTCGGCAGTACTGTGATTGAAAAGGAAACCGTACAAATTACACTCTATTAACGTTCGAAATATAGATTAGGAGCAGTCTGTGTCTGTTAGCCCAAAATTATGAAATATATGTCTGAAAACATGTCCTAAGTGTTCCTAAGTAAAATGTTGTTGCTGAAAGAGGCATTTTAAAAGCAAGCCTTCAAATTGTATTATACTCCAAATGTGATAAATCGATCAACGTTGACACGGCGGCATTAACCAAAGTGCCGCATAGCCCTGTTCGTCTCGACGGCCAGCTCAAACAATGTCTAGAGATGACAATGGAGTCACTTAGACTGTGTGCGTGTGTGTTACGTAGTTGCTCGCAGCTTGTATTTGTGGTGAATTGCACTGACGTAGCTGACATTCAAACAGAGCAATGCATACAATAACCCATCTTGAACACACTACCGATTACTCTATTGTTACTAACTTTGAACTCACTGAATCAACGAGTGATTGAAACTGGTTTCCAAGACATTAAATAATCATAGCTTAGTCTGGAGATAATTTCAGTCTTCAAAGCGAATGCCATCACAGTTAATGTTTTTCAGCAACTGGTAATATCTCGAATGCATAATTATCATTTCAACTCACACTTATCTATTCTGGCTGTCTCATTAATCGAGCAAGACAATCGACATCGATAATTATGACAAAACTGCCAAAATCATGATGTTTTAGTAGTATTTACTTCGTGGCCAAAATACTCGACGAAAATGGTGTTAACTTGCAATAATAGTTTTCATACCGCATTTTAATTTAAGACCCATCAGAAAAAATCTTATTGCCTGTACAGCGAACACTAGAGACTAGAGATTCATCTCAGAAAGGCTGACTTCGCCAAAGATCAATTGGTTACGCAGTTCACATCCCCAACGTCAACAAGTACCCTATAGAAACCCTCGCGGGGGACAGTGGGGATCGGGGGTCGGGATAGCCCCCTCTAGGAGGGGTGAGATTCAACTGGTGCAATGCGGTGTACCCTACCTCCCCTGCGTTGTTTTTGCCATTGTCCGTGGAGCATTTGGCGCGCCTTGCGTTTATTTCGTTACGTTTATTTTGCTGCACCGTCTTTAATTACTTTCTGTAACTATTTTACTTTTTTGCGCTGTTTTTACTTAGTTCTTGTGGCTGGACCGTTGCTGTAATTATCAGGTACGTGCTCTAACAGTTTCTTTTACTCAGAAGTTGATACACGGGTCATTGACCGGCAATTCAATAAGGTCAAAAACCTTCGGATTCCTCGCCAAACTAGCGAAAAATATGTTGTTTAAAATTCTTCCTACAGTGTTGGAAGAATCAAACGGTTAGTTAGAAGAAATCATACGATCGACTAGTTTAATTCCCGTTCTGACGCCACAAAATGTCACGGTCAAACGTTCGTAGCCCCAATAAGATTAGTTCGTTAAGCTTGACGTCACCTAAATCTTACACGTTTCCTCTAATGGGGTCGTTTCACGGCCGTACACATATCAAGTTATTAACTAGGAATAAAGGAATGGAACTGGCGTTTTAATTATAAAGTTTTATCGACTAAAGTTTAACATTCTCGCGTCTCTGGGGGTTTCTAAGTCTGTGGAGTTCGCTAGAAAGAATTCTTGATAAAATCAACCGGTTTAATGCTATCAGAGCCGAGTCGTGACTGCTCTTGAAATACAGGAACGTCATGTTCCAATGAATTATTTTTGGTTCAAAACTTTTGTTTTTATTCGACCCTGTACTTCAATTTGGTTCTGAAAAACTTTTGTTTGTATTTGTCACAGTTGATGTTCAATTGTTTATATTTTACACCGAATTTCACAAACTACACACATCAAAAGTGTCTAGGGATCAACATATATTTTTGCAATAACTTTTCTCCTGATTGATATTAATTAAAATTTTCTTTAAGGATTCATCAAATAAAGTGTTTTCGTTTGTCACAGTAACGATAAACCAAGTCACCTTTGCATTAATAAAGAAATTTGCCATTTTCCTAATAAAGGGATTTTTGACATTTGAACCACTAACACAAAAGTTCGAAAAAAAGACTGAAATAACAGTTTTCTTTAAAATTTTATTGGGTAACTTAAACAATTAATAATCCGTGTTTCTACCGCGAACACTAACAACACAAGAACATCGGTTTGGCATACTCAAAATGAGTTCATCCAAATCACGCTGTGGAATGGCCGCCCATGTTCGTTGCAACAACAAAAAAAGGTCTTCTTGCGACTGGATACCCTCCATATTCGGCAGAGCTCTTCTCTGTAGCATATCCCATGCATGCTCAATCGGGTTCAAGTCTGGCGACTGAGCAGGCCAGGGCAGGACATTGATGTTAGCTGCGGCGAGAGTCTGTCTTACAACTCTTGCGGTGTGCGGTCGTGCATTATCATGCATTAACTGAAATAAGGGACCGATTTGCACTTGTAGAGGAACGATGACGTCTGATACAATCGTCTCAGCATAAATTTGAGCGTTGAGGTTGCTTCTGATCCAAATCAACTCAGTTCTTCCGCCGATCCAAATACCCGCCCATACCATGATGGTTCCACCACTATAAGGATGGACTTCCTGGCAGGATTTTAATCGCTGTTGGCGTCCAGGGGTTCTCCAGTGTCGTATACGTCTTGTATCCGGTCTCATACCAAAACGAGACTCATCAGAAAAGCATACGAAACGCCATTGTTCTTCTGCCCAATTTCTGTGTTCAAGAGCCCATTGATATCGAATCCTACGATTGTGCATTGCTATAGGTGGTACCCGTAGCGGTCTTCGGGAATGAAGGTTCACTTCATGCAAGCGGTTTCTGACTGTTTGGTCGCTAATTAAGTTCCCTGAAGAGTGATGAAGCCTCACGGCTAACATCATGGCGGTTATTGTTGGAGCTCTTCGAGTTAAGATTTGAATGTATCGGTCTTGTCTCCGTGTGGTGCAGCGATACCGTCCTCCATGGCGCTCAGCCACGGTACCAGTGCTTCGGTAACGTGTCCAAAGTCGACTGATAACACTCTGACTTGTATTCAGAGCTAAAGCCACAGTACGTTGCCGGGAACCAGCTTCTATCATTCCCACGGCTCTGAGCATTTCTTCCCTGCTTAAATGACGTCGCCGCTCCATAATAACGTTGGTTTTAATCAGTAGTAGGGAAACAGTAGCACTAATAATGTCTTCAATGCGTTGTATGTTTTTATAGGGAAAATATTGACAGCTGATTTTCATCTTTTACTCGAATTTGATTCACAGTTCCTGATTCAAATTATGAAATGCACCAAAAAGGATCCATATAAATTTATAAAATCATAAATTTATTACAAAGCCACATCTCAATCTCAAGAAATCCGCATAAAAATGCTTGATCCCTAGACACTTTTGATGTGTGTAAATAAGATTTCACTAACCATCGAAGTCCCGAACGAGCTAACATACGAGCCTAACTAATACCGGCGCCGCTCATAACCTTGCTCCCATGTAAAAGCCACAGCGTTGCACGGCCGGGCATAGATCCGGTAAAGTATTTAGGTGAAAACTATGAGCTAATTCAATGCCTATGAGCCTAACGAAACTAATTTAGTGTTAACATGGAGGTTGTTGGTAGGTTATACCAACAACCTCCATGTTCACACTAAATTAGTTCATCGTGCCTGACCGACGACCAACAATGGTTTTTTGGTCGTCGGTCAGGCTGGATGAACGCCACACGGAGTAAATTGAGTTGCAGTGAGTTAACGTTTGTATTTCGTTGGTTTAACACTTTAAAGAGTCGATACGGTTCTCTTATATCTTATGCGCTTTATTTACAAACAGATTTTTTTTCTTGACGTGTCTCTGGTTGGTTTGAGTTTAAATGTTTGTACCTATACTGTCTTGATTTTGCCTCATAAACATTACATTACTTAGTACTGTAACGGCTGTCTGTAAAAGTCGAACTTATATTGTGCAGGCTGGCAGTAAAATAACTGTACATTCAAACATTCAAGCGACTTTAGAATAAGCTTTCAAATTATTTCGAATAGGTTTTTTGTTTAAAAAAACAGTGACATAATAGGCGAGGTGATATAACACGTTCGCATGGAATAAACGTAATAATTATAACGTTGTATTATATAATAGTCCCTATACTACACTTCATTGATCAAAGCTTTCTGCTAAGAAATTAAGTAACCGATAGTAGAATAAAAATACTTTTTTTAAGTACCTAACCACCAGAATTCTTTAGTAAAAGTACTTGGGTAAAGTGTTGGTAGTAGTACCTACTAACCCACTTTGTTTACCCGTCTGATACTTAATTAGAACGAAAGTTATTACGAGCAACTTGTTTGGCTCAAGCATCACTAAGATGCCCTTATTTTCGAAGCCCCGTTGCGCAGTTGTTTTTAATCTATAAGAGTACACAAAATAGGGGAAAGAAGGTTCACTGCGCAATAAAAAATGTAAACCGACGCGTAATATTCCGTTCTGAACGTGAATCAAGGCGCCACGCGCCGCTCTACAGTAGCCCACTGATAAGCTACGCACGTACACACGTATAGCTCCGCGTGTATGAACAAGATGTAGGTGGAATCGTCCAAAAGTATAAGTGTATAATACCTAAATAATAAACTTACCTAAACAAATAAATCTCGATGTTTTGTTAAGTTATTACACCGTGCGAAGCAGAGGCTTCTAATATTATTATATATTAATTCGTCGCTAGTAATATTATAGTTAGAAAAAAAAAACACAAAAATCTTCAATTGCAGTTTTGTTTAGCTTAGAAAACTCTAAAACTCTCTAACGTAGCAGTGGACTGACTGACTGAGTGAATAAGAGTTTGTATGTGGTCGTAGTTCGAAGGTTCAACAAGCTAAGAACAACGTGCCTCTATGGTCACTTAGTATTGGAAATGGGACTTCTACGTCTTTCTTGTTCAGTTTCATTTTGTTGAGTGCCTAAGCTGTGCAGAGCGGCTTACGACCGGATTCTCTCAAATGTTCATCTATTATTTTGGGGGATTAATAGTAAGACACTCATTTATATTGCTTTGCATTCTCAACTCTCATTTTGGCATGAACTATAATTATGAAAATTGCTGATGCCATAGTTATTAACCTATCAGCAAGGTGATAACGGGGCAGATCAAATCAAATATTTGTATTGTAGACATTAGCTGGGTGAGCCGGATGGACATTTAAGGGGGGGTGCGCTAAGTTAGCCCGCGAAATTCAAATTTACTTATGTTTGTTGCAATTTGCAGTTCAGTATCAGGTTTTATGTTGATTAAAATATGATTGGCAACCAAAAAAATATGGCTTTACAGAATTAGAATCAGCAATACAACTCCTTAGGTTAGAATTGGCCCCAAATGTCATAATTTCATGAAATAGTCATTTAATAGGGTAATATGAACTTCAGAGAGATCCATTGATGATTTTTATGATTACAATTCTCTAAATACTGTATATTTGTTAGTTACGGCCGTGAATCATATTTAGATGAAAATACGAATACAACCGATACTGACCTGCAAATTGCAATTTATAAAATCGCCAACAGATCAGTTAAATAGGGCGCAAACCAATCGCTATTTATCGGACCGTCCTAACCCGTATAAGTGAGTTTTTGCTATTTGGAAAATCTTATTTGAGCGATCGGAAATTCGCTTCGTTTCCGAATTATTTTTCGCTGTTCAGGTAGAAAAATCTGTTAGTAGTATGGTTCATATGGTTTACTGTTTCAATATATTGATGTTTAAATAGATTGACTTTTAAGGTATCATTGTAGTATTGGGTCCCTGCGAGCAGTCAGGTGAGAGTCGTATGAACAGCTGAGCAGACGATCGATAGTACGGCAGTCACAGTTACGACGGGACGTCCGCTTGCGAATCCAAACCCCGTGAGCACCAGGCTGATTTCGTCTATACGCTATACGAATATAGCTACTTGTTAATAAAAGTTCAACTAGATGAAGGTGCCGACATTTTCTAAGACAGTTTCTTAAAATGTGAACTTATAATAAAGAGTTTTAGTATTTCCAAAAGTAAAAAGTGACAACAAGATAAGTTTCTTAGTTAGTCGGTAACTTGAAGCTACGTCTTCGCCAACCAATAGGTACCGTTGTTTGTACATACAGCTCTGTCAAATATGCACCTATTTTTGTAGAATTGTAAAGCCAAAATTATATTACGAAATGAACATAAAATTACATCACGCCTGTGTTTTTCGAAAGGTTAGGCAGAGGTGTACCTATAGTAAACCCACATTTCGCCAGATATGTTTAAGTTCCATTTTAATAGGGGGCCACAAATCTAGACTCCGGGCTGCTACTAAGAAATTCCAGATAGAAAAACTCAATAACACTTTGCCCAACCCGGGAATCGAACCCAGGACGTCATGCACAGCAGTAGCGCTTGTGAACACTAGACCAACGAGACAGTCTACGAAACTAGTGACATAAAAGTATAAGGACGCTTTTTCGTACAAGTGTGCGAGTGGCGTGACAGCCTGGCAGGAGCGTCAGTCGCTCGCCCGCGTGAACCATGGGACTGTCACTAAAGGAAAAGGGGCTCTATCTATAATTTCATGTAATTTCATGTCCGTAATGAAATTTGGCACGTGAACGCATTCGCAAGAATTTGACAGAATCAACGCAGAGTTTATATTTAATTTTTCTCTACCAACGTATTGTATCTCTCTTGACTTGGTATGTTTTTTTTAATAAGTATTTATACTTATAAATACAGGTAATTGTTTTTAAGTTAATTTTCAACCATGTTGACCCTACTATGTTTTGTCTCTGCATCATTGTAAGTTATACAGACTTTTAGAAAATGCGCCTTTGTACGGTTATTGTTACTTGTGCTTTATAAGTAAACTAGCTGCGCCCCGCGGTTTCACCCGCATAAGTTGTGATCCTGTGGAAATATCAGAATAAAAAATGTCTATATGTTAATTCAGGGTGTCAGCTACCTCCATACACAATTTTACCAAAATTGGTCCAGCAGTTTGAGCGTGAAGAAGTAACAAACATAACAAGTAACACACAGTCACAAACTTGCGCCTTTATAATATTAGTGTGATAAATAAATAAAGTAACAAAACATATTTTGTAAAGCTTCATTGTTTCTTGTCAGAACAAACGAGTAGAGAGAAGTGAATAAGCTAACTTTTTTTATCAACATTTTACGTAAAAAAGCCATGTGCAGTACCGTTTTCCGAAATGTACCTTTGTTATATTTGTTGATAAGTACATTACATTATAATAATATATCATAATGTATTTAAATAAAAGCGTTGAAATATGATAAAGGTTTTCAAGGGGCTTCTTTTAACGCATCCAATTTCACTAATGCTATAATGGTCGGGTAGGGTCGTATCTTTACGAGTATACTGCTAGGGTAACCTAGTTATCTAATAATGACTAATTGTTTTTATCTACCTATTTGAAATAACATGATTCTAAATCCAGGTGCTGAAAAATAGTTTCTTTTTTATAAACTTTCAACGGAGTTGAATTACAAAAGTACTGAATGTGGTACTGGTATGGTAACAGAAGGCCAATTCTCGTAATTTAAAACGTTCAAAATCTAGTCGCAGTCTCATCTCAGCGACAAACAAATGTCAAAAACTTGTCAAAATGTAGGGAAATTAGAGGCATTTTTTGACAGATTGAGACTGAGATCAGACTGTGAATGTTCTTAAAATTACGAGAATTGCCCCTCTGGTTGCGTGTCCCTTTATACTATGAAAAAAAAAATACTTTCCACTTATCATGCTCTAAAAGTTCGTCTTTATGTTGTGCGTAGGCGACATGAAGTCACTTTTTATGCTCTAATGCATAAAGTATTTTCTTTTTCTAAGACTATTATAATCAGGCCCAACCGGGCACACGCACAATAAAACGTGGCAGATTAAAGTCGTTATTGTCTTTCATTTCATTTAATTTATATCACTTCTGTGTTTTCTATCGTTAATTTAATAAAACCAGATAAAATAGTTGTCATTTATTATTTAAAAACGCAAAAAAACGTTTTTATGGCTCGGCAGTATAAAGTACCCATAATGAATGACACATGTAGCTATTCTCTTCAATTTTGCAACATTTTTGAATAGTCAAAATACTGTTATATACTTTATACCTGTTTCATTTTCTCGCAATCGAAGTGAAAAGCAGAGTGTATAACTCGGACATAAACGAGCCATTTTATACACCAGTTGTACAATTTACTATTAATCAAATTCTATAGTATAAAAAATATGATTTAATAGGTATTAGTTGATTTTGTAGGTCTGATAGGTAATTAAAAATAACAAACCGGCTTTTAAACACGAATCCGAATAATATTTTTTTTAACGGTGGTTGTTACATTTTCGATCCAAGATTTTTTGTTTGTATGAAAAAAAATTAAAAGATATTAAACTCAGCACGTTTATTATGGACTACGCCGTAGCGAACCTGATAAATTACTGCATTGATCGCGTAGCGTACAAAGCCGTAGCCGGAAAAATCATTAGTTTTTTAAATATACAAAATAGTTTGCGCTCAACTACCTACATACAGTACGTTCACAGTTATTTTACCTCTGACAGCAGCAACTGAATAGCAACCTTATTGCAACGAACATAAAAATCATTGTGATTTTGACAGAATTGGGAATGGCATCAACCCCATAGAAACCTTGCCACGACAATAAAGATCACTGTGATTTTGACAGAGATGCTTAATCAGAGGTAAATATAACTGCGAACAGATTGTACGTTGTTTTATTTATGGATTCTGTTTCTGTTTGAACGTTGTCGTCCTCCTGGCTATAGCACAACTTGTATATTGAGCTTACTCACCCCCAAACGATGGAGTTTCCTGATCCGAGAAACACTGCTTGCTGACACTGAAGTTACTGCCAGCTGTCTTTGAAGTCAATGCCCAGCTGACTGCAATGTTACTGCCGCCACGCTGGATTACTGCAACCTCACTGTCACGTCGACTGTGATTACTGCCATGAATATATGAAACAAAAGAAAGAGGGAGCACTTAGTATCGTATTATTATCGCTACGCACAGTATGTTAAGGTGTTAGAGTGTAGGTATAATGTCAAAAATATCATGGTTAATGTAATAATATTGGTTAGTAACGTGCAGGAATAGGACCCACTCGGCGTCACATCAAGCGCAACAGCCAAATGATCAGTCACTGCGCCAACCGGCATGGTTATGCAAATATACGTAAACATATTCACATATCTAAACGCCGCCAAAGCTTCGCCGATCCAGAATAATGTCGCTGCATGAACGCCTACATAAATCAGTTTATTTGACAGGCTCCACCGATGCGATAGCGTTCTCTTCAAAATATTTGCGAACGGCACATCAACAATTTGCATTTATTAAAATAAACCCTACCGTTTTATTTGAACACGTTGATTCGATCATCGAATGTTTATCGTGTTAACTATGAGGTAAATGAACACTGCTTTGTAACATTAAAGTGGCAGGAAATTAAATTTCGTTTTCATCTCGTTCAATATTAAACACGCAATTGTTACTGCAGTATTGGTTTTAGACAATTGGATGACAAGCACACAGTAATTAACTGGTAACATTGTTTAAAATGGAGCGATCGATGTCGGATATCGTTTTTGGACTATTAATTATGCATTTACGCGTCATATACGCGAAGTCTACCCGGCGTCTACGTCCAGTCTATAATACGTCTAAGTACCGCTTGCACTACGCAATCACTCCAAGCCTATCGTAATGTGGCTTCATTTTGTAAATTAAGCTTAGCTATTACGTCACACTTGTGGCATTTTTCACTTCCATAATCGCTGTACTACGCTCGTAGTATGTACTTACCTAGGGATACAAACGGCATTCCAATCATATTTTTGATTCACAATAAACTCGAAAATATTGCTTACGGAAGTACGGACATTGTTGAACGCAATGCTCATAAAGATGTAAGTACATACGCCGTCTGCAATAAGTCTGGTCTGCTCAACTACACGTTCGTTAAAACTTTCCCAAGCATATTCAACTCCGCGAACATAATATCTCAATCCTAGAGCGACTAACTCTTAACAACACAAAACTTGGATATTAAACTAGTACGAAGAACGCAGACGACTCGCTTTATTATTCAGAGGCTCATCGCGACAACTAAGTACCTACCCTCTAAAGGCTGTAGCTAAGTAATAGCAGGAATGCAAGTAGTGCCACAGGTTGCCCACGCCACAGGTCGCCTTTTGCCTGTTATTAACGAACCCAAAATAACTCTTAGCAACCCCCTCCTCCCTCAAACTGGGGTGATGTACGACCTCCAACGTATTACGGGGAGAGTTCTGAATTACTGTTTTCGGATAGTACAAATGGCGGCTCTCGTTCGAGCAGAAAATATTAAGTAGGTGGTGAAAGGGCTTTTTTTGGTAAGTCAATTTAATCCCACTCCTGGGCGAGGGCATCCCTTACTGTTTCTATTTCTCGATTTTTAAAGATTTTTCTTAAACCGGGAGCCGGGCGGGTGTCTTATTGCCGCCCAGTTAAAAAATATTCTAGTTCATTTATTGGTTTGTTTTTAATACAATAGGTTACACAACTACCGGCGATAGAATCTTCCTAGCATTCCTGTGTTTTCTAATCGAAATAAAT
This sequence comes from Gortyna flavago, assembly GCA_963669345.1. Taxonomy (NCBI): domain Eukaryota; kingdom Metazoa; phylum Arthropoda; class Insecta; order Lepidoptera; family Noctuidae; genus Gortyna; species Gortyna flavago. Next base: position 18,321,051 of record OY770125.1, read on the forward strand.
AATAAGCAATAGTGCCTACGACCTACAGGTTTATAATGGATTTAAGCAAAAATAAGCTTGAAATACGAAAGCGTGCAATAAAGTGTCCGTTTAATATGAAGTTAGCGTGCTAGTGAAACTTCGCCTCATACCAACTACAAAAAAAGTCCGTCGACACATATATTGGCTTTGAAAACATTCCTCTGAAAGGATACCAAACCAACGTTGTCATGCCAACGAACAATGTTTATTGATAAAACGGTACAATACCAATTATATTACTTAACATAAAAAAAAACCTATAGAATGTTGACAAAAACTAAGTTTTAGAAATCAGACATAGTCAAAATGTGTTGATCCAAAAACGTATCAATGCACATAGATTTTTCATGTATCGTGATTTAAATGTTTCAAAATACAATTATAAGTAGCTATATAAATACAATTATAAGTAGCTATATATATAGGACTTTAGTTTACCATAAATTGTAAAATTAAATGCCATTTAAAAGAAACGATACTAGTATATCGAAAGCTTTTAAAAGAGTTAAATAAAAATATCGTTATTCAATTGTATTCTACAGAAGCAATAAAGTGCTATCAACTTAATTCCCCTTTTAGGCGAGCAGGCGATACTCGATGGAGCGCCGTAAAGAAATGCCCGCATACTGCCATTTAGTTCAGACTTCGACCTCACAGCTTTCTATACACAAGATGATGCAAATTCATTACACGAATTTTGCTTTGGAGGACGATAGACTGTTGGATTTATTTGGTCTACGCCACTTTCAATAGAATTTGTCCATAGCTACAACGACAACCGAAACGACGGTCCAACAGGCGGCATACACATTTGTTTTCCATGTAGCATTTGAAATGGGATCTATCGCACTGTTCGCAACAAATGTTGTCAGCAGAAACACGCAGTAACGTTATACTTTTTTTTTTTGTGAAGTGCATACCACAAATAAAGCACCCGAGTTCAATTTATGATCTTGCGTAAAGATTTCTGGGGGAGTTTTGGTTCATTTCGAGGCCAAGCTCTATTCCACATTCTAATCAGCCCCGTAAACATATCAGTCGCGATAGCTTTTCATATAAGATAAAAGTATAAACACGTGCTATTGGTATTTCGCAGGTTACACCGAGGAGCAGCCTTCCACGCAATTCACCGCCCAGCTCCCGAGTGAGGTGAGCCCGGCCTCCGCCGGCCCCGCCCATGCTCCTCAGCCGGCGCTTCAGCCTCTATCCTATGCCCTTCTGCAACTCTCCGCCTCCGACTCGACAGACCAGCCCTTCCTCCAGGTTCAGCTCCAGTCTTCGCCTGTCTCCTCCCCTCCCCCGCCACCGGCGAGCGGCAAGTCCATCTCCATGTGCTACACCAGCACCGGCGCCATCCTCTCTCTGCCACCCAAGAAGAAAGACATCTATCGCCCGTACTGCCTCGTGGACCGCGCGGCGCACCTCAACCGACCCGAGGAGGACCTCAACGCGGCGCATGCAATTCTCGACCTCAGTCAGCATGTGTTCTTGTCGCCGCGCGTGGTGGAACCAGCGCCGCCCGCGCCGCCCGCACCGCCCGAGGCGCAGCCATCTCCGCCGCCCCCCGCACCGTCGCCACCGCCACTGCCACCGCTACCAGCGCCAGCTGAACAGACTGCACAAGAGTCCACCACTGAACGACCGCGAGAGACTATTGCTTACACTTATGACGCGTTCTTCGTAAGCGATGGCCGATCTAAACGTAAAAACTATGCGAATGCGCCAGTCGAGGCGGTTCCACCGCCGGAACCCAAGTCGAAGTATACGTGCAGTGAATGTGGCAAGCGGTACGCGACCTCATCGAACCTGTCGCGGCACAAGCAGACGCACCGCAGCCTGGACTCGGTGTCGGCCAAGCGCTGCGGCGAGTGCGGCAAGGCGTACGTGTCCATGCCGGCGCTGGCCATGCACGTGCTCACGCATCAACTGTCACACGTGTGCGGCGTATGCGGGAAGTTGTTCTCGCGACCATGGCTGTTGCAAGGCCACTTGCGGTCTCACACGGGAGAAAAGCCTTACGGCTGCGCGCACTGCGGCAAAGCTTTTGCGGATCGATCGAACTTGCGCGCACACATGCAAACGCACTCAGCGGACAAAAATTTCGAGTGCACTCGATGTCACAAGACGTTTGCGCTCAAGAGCTACCTCAACAAACACCAAGAGTCGGCGTGCGTGCGCGACGACGAAGACGAATCGCCGTCGCCCGAGCCGGCCGCGCCCGTCTCCGCGTCCGGCTAGAGGCGACAAAAGCCGACGCAACTAGGGACCGTAACCACCGCCGAATGGTTTACACGTAAACGTAAAGTATTAATATGAATTTAGCTTGTTAACGTAATTTATAAATTTACAATATGAAACAGGAGCGAGCGCGTCGGGCGGGCGCGAGTACGCGCGCCGGACGCGCCGCGACACAATCGAGCAACGTTTCGCATACAACGAATCACGTACGACCCCGTAGAGCCGCGGCCAACGCGGCCGCCGGCCGTAGTGTCACACGTCCCGATAGCGGTTAACTTAATATTAAATTTGTATATAGTCGTCGATAAAATATACCCTTATATACATAGATGTATTGAAATATGAATGAAAACTAATATCTTTTGTAGGTGATTTTTACAACCGCAAAGTAGGTTAGAAAGTATTAGGGTGTAAGTTTAGCGTCGAGATGCGAGAGCCGAGCGCCGAGCTCGTGGGTGGAGGGTAGCCTCCACCGTCTCGGTGAGGAACTTGCCAAAACTTTCCGTCCGAAGCTCCGCACACACGCCGCCGCAGCGCCGCAGCGCAGCGCGGGCCCGCGACAGTGCCTTACCTCTCGCCCCGTCGCCATCCCACCCCCGCACGCACGCACGCACGCACGCACGCAACATACCATCATTTCTTTACACATTTATAAAATTATTAAAAGTAAACCTGCACGCAGTGTGAAAAGTTGAAAACCTACTTTTTGCTGCGATTTATTTAAATAACAATACATTTCTTTGATACCTAAATTTAACAATGTTAGTACAACTTTTCGTCCAGTCGACTTTAGTACCTACTGAAACATGAATAAATAATGTTATAGTGAAATTTAAATGATAAACTCGTAGCATGTGTCGGTGTGTCGGGGGCGCATGAAGGGCGCGGGCGGGGGGCGGTCGCCCTGTGGCGGCGACAGGGCAGGGCCGCGCGCCACAGCCTGCAAGCCTTTAGTCGAGCGTGTGTCTTTAGGTGACAAGTCAAACGTAACTGGCAATAAACTAACTTAGCGTAAGGTAGCAATAACGTAGGTTAACGAGGCGAGCACGAGGTGCTCGGTCAGAAATGGGTATTCGAAAAGCAATAATAATGTAGGCATAAAGTCGCGCACCGCTGTCAAATAGACGCAGCAGACTATTCTATTAACCCTATAGCGCTCTGTAGTCGTTAGCTGTCCCTATCGTCGGCCCCACGGGCGCTACTTCGTCGTGCGTACGAAAGTAATGCGCTATTGACCGCGAGTTGTAGGAAATGTAGCAGCTAGTGTGTAGTGAGTATATTTGGCAGTTCCAAGTTCCGCCCGTGGGTCCGATGCCCTCCCTAGTCTATTAGTTAGTGCCTCGAGTCAATTCGTCGTTGGTGTTTCTTTGAACCCAGTCAATTAAAATATATTTCCAAAGAGTTCCTTCCTGTATTATAACAAAACATTTTGGAAATTCCACTATGAATACTTTCAAATAACTTTTTAGAATACTTTTAAGTTGTGTGAAAAACTGTTATGGTAATAATATTTTCTGTGGCGAGTTATGTATTTGTCTGTAATAAAAGCAAAGGTTGCGTTTAAACAACACTATTGTACAGACGCCAGCACATCAACCTACTACAATCTGTCAAATTTCTTTGATAGATTTTCAACTTTATCGCTAAATAAGGTTGAAAGTTGAATGGGAAAATTTGACAGTTTCGGGTAGGTTGATGTGCTGGCGTCTGTACCTACTGAACAAATTATTTTAGAAGTGCGTATAAAATATTATGACGTCACAATATCCATTTTTTTTTATGTGCCTTTATTAAGGATTATTGCAGTAAATCTGTTTTGATTTATAAGTCAGTGTTGTCAAGTTCATTAAAAATGATGTACGAATATTTTTACTAACGATCACATACACGACAGGACCGCCTATAGAGGCACTAAACTGAATAATAGTCGTTATATTCCTTCTCCAAGTACATACTCCTACTAGTAGCAGTAGTGCCACATTATATCTACATTCTTAGATACTATAGTTATCTTCCCTTTGTAATAAATTAACCCTTTGATCGCCGACTGATTAGTCTCTGTAAGACATTTAATCATTATTATATTGAAGGATAATACTGATACCTATTGATAATATATTAATTTAGTATACACGTGTACATGTTTGTACATTGTACCATCGCGGCGATCATGCGGTTACAAATTATATAGTTTTATAAAGATAGGGTACGCCAGACAAAGGTGACGCGTAAAAAGCAATATTAATGTAAATCAATAAGCAATATTACTGTAGAAGTTATTGGTTATTAATAAAAATATTAGATTATTAGATATTTTGGTGCTTTGGAGTTATTGAACTAAATTGGAAACGAAATTAACATCGAATATTGTGTAATTTATAAGTGCGATCAAATCTTCAGTTCAAAAAATATATTGAACAAACTCATCATCCCTGTTTTTTATGAACCTACTGATTTTTATTATCTTTCAACTTCTTTCTAGTAATCTAGCCTTAGTCTAGTTGATCTATGTATTCCCTCTAATACTCCCTTCTTCGAGGAATTCTTTCATATTATTCTTCTTAGCTCTCCCTTCTGGTCTTAAGTAGAAGAAATTGCAAATTAATTGCTTTTGATGATAAAAATAATTAAAAACGAAGATATTTTATTCAAATATTTATACTAACGTTATTGTAATTGTAGCGGTTATACAGATAAGTAAATAACGATTAATATTAACGAAACCAACTTATACTATACAAAAATATATAATATACATTGTAATGTAAATATGTCCCTGTGTACCAAATTTCCCTTCTTTACAATTTTTGTAGATGTAGTATTAATAAATTAACTTTATAATAATAAAGTATTATACATATAGTATAGTGACGGGCAATCTCGTAACCGTAGCTAGTAAGTCCACCTTTAGACTTGATAGTGTACACTCCAATGTTATCTACCTGTTAAATTGCGCACCTACATAACGTCTCTTTTTCGTTAAAAAAATCCTCTGAAAAACAAATCGTGTTCTAGCTGAAACGCTCCATTTTCTTTAGTCGGGAAAGAAATTATACAAATAAAATAATATTGTGAAAACTATTTTAACTAATGCAAGGTACACACGAAATGTCTCCATTGTTAATTCAAAGAATATAAGTCGACAACTTCGAATTGATCACTAAGTTCTATAGCTAAATTAAACACAGTGATAAAACCAAAAAAAAAAATGTCCAAATTAGCAATATGATAAGCAATATTAATTAGGTTAACCTTGGGGCTGTAAACGAAGTTAGGCATAAAATATAATTTAGAGACGAATACAAAATATTTCTAAGCCACGCAGAACACGTAAATGTCATATATTTTTTTAACCATTTGCAAAAGATACGTCTGTTAATTAAAAAAGTAATTACATTTAAGTCGCAAAAAAAGCTTTACCATTTAAAATTCATTAGTGTTTCGCTGGCACAGCCAAACGGTTGCCGTCAATTTCAATAATTATTTTACAGCGCTAGTAGCGCGGCACTGCTTTTAGGCCATGCTAACATATAAAATTAACATTAATTTGTGCGCGTGAGGAAACAGGAATCTCGAACGTCGGAACAGTTGTTTAGCACATTAAAAATAGGGACGAAAGGGAGTAAAATTAAAACAATAGAGAGCATTCAACATGGCTGCGTGTTGTACACTTCTATCAGGATTGTAGTTCAATTAGTACTCATCTTTGAGATAATCACACGGACGCGATGTACCCCCATCAGGAACACTGGCTTACCATCTGCCGGAGCGCTAGTAATCTTGTTTATGGTTCATCTCCTTTTTATCGCGAAATATACGATACAGAGAGCACTTACAGTTAAGTCCTAACATCGTTTACAGAAATTATACCTACTTACAATATTTTAGAAAATTACTATGATGGTACATGGCAATAATGTGACTACTATTAAGAAAAGCAATAATGAAGCAATATCATTTTTATACATTTAGTTGTGGGATGCGGAAACTAAACTCGGCTAAATAAGTAGACTGGAAACAAAAGTGATATGATGTTTTATAAAATTACATTGTTTCTATTGCTTAGGGTAAAAAAATTACGAAAAATATTTAGTTTTCATTTATAAAAAAAGGCAATTACTATTTTTAGAATAACATTGTTTTTAATGAAATCGATTCAAAAGAATATTCAACTAGATATGGAGATGAAACGAGTTTGTATCAGCGGCACTCGTATAAAAGTTGTCTCGCTACTCAGCAAAACGTTAGGAGCTACGGAGCTACGAAAGAGCTACGCCGTAGCAAATCGCTACGAGTGCTCTATTTTATAGTTTGATGCATTTTATGCTGACGTGACTTCATGTGACGAAGCAAAAAGCTGCAGTCAGTATTATGAAAAATGTTTATCTATTTATTGAACGGATAAGAACCTGTTTAGAAACGAACGGAAAATTGATATTTATAAACCAACTTTAAAAAATACATGGAACTATAAATCGGTTTTGTCAATATATTTACGTGGATTTAATTGCAAAAAAAGGAATAAGCGACAGCTTTATGAGCATTGACGGGTTGGAAATATACTAGAAAGTATTATTGTACACGAAAGGAAAGGCGTAGTAGGTTTGTTGCGATCTGTTTAAATAATTATAATTTTATATTCAGCTCGCAATAATATTTTTGAGGTCCATTAAAACAGTGAAGATCATATTGATTAAGACTGAATTATTAACAACGTGTTGCTACTGTACACGTAATAATTAACTTAGTATTTTCACTATGAATCCTTTTATAAAATTGGAGAGCAAAACAACACGACCAAACCGAGCATAATTTTTTGTCGGATGTGTAACTTGATAAAAAATCATTCGGTAAATTGACGCTGTCGCTTGCACCCTTTTTGCATTCAAACTCCTCTTTCAAGGACTATGAAAATTATACACTTTTAACTATTCGACTACTAATACTTAAGAGCCATTTCACAAAAGTTTGACGCTCGAGTTTAGGTAAAAGACGGCAGCACTGTGTATGTGTGCGTAGCTATCCACACATACACAATGCAAACAGTGTAGCGCGAGTGTCGAGACGGACAAAACAATCTTGAGCCGTCATGATTGTAATGCACCTTTGTTAGAGACTTATGAAAAAAAGTGATTTTATTTATTCAGTCTACTAACTTGCTAGACTAATAAAAAAGCACAAATATATGTTATGTATAAGTATATAATAAAATTGAACAGGTACACAATCAGACATTATATATTAATATATTTATAACATAATAATTATTTTTGTAAGAGCGTTTGCCCCAACAAGCATCCGCTTCGACCGCTATCATTGGTCCGAATTGCTAACATCGCCACGAGATACTGCCGCTTTAATTCCCTGTTTGGCATCATTTAACATTGTCATTTCAGCAGCAGTTTTCCACATGTCGAAAATAGCATCATGTGTTTGACTGTATAATCGAAATGGCATTGTTGGCAAATCCATCGATGCACTGATCTCATTTAAGTTTGAGAGACCAATTCCTGTAATGACTGCACCTGATACCGCTCCTTCATTAAGGTCGAGTCTTGATCGTTCAATTGTTTCAGTCTCCGTAGTTTATAGAAGAAAGCTAGATCCACACATCATACACTTCAAGTCAAATTTAGACATGGGACCCAACTGTTACTCTTTTTCTATTTTCAAATAGTTCAATTGCAGCCGAACTTCTCTCTGTGTTCACTTATATTTATTAATTGATTCCAAAAGTATTGAAAATCAATTATACACCAGCCATCAACAATGTGATCGTTCTAAAAACAAAAGGAACATTAAAACATCTAATTGAAATTTAAAGAAATATAAAAGTAAGTACTAAAAATATTTACGATCGAGTCTGAATAAAAATAAATAAATACAATTTCTATTGTCGAATCTGATTTTTCACTTGTACCCGGCACGTCGTCTCTTCTAAAGGTACTATCCTCCTCTACACGATTCACACGACTTCTCATTCTAAAATGAAAACAAAATAGCTGTCAAGTTTCGATATCTACAATTACTTAAATATTTTTTTATTCAATAATAATTAAATTATTATTAAAATAATCAATATTGTTTTTAGAATTATTAAAATTGTAATTACGGTTCTATAGTCCATTTCGATAATGTGATCGATTACTGTGTATATGAGTTGCAAATAAAAATAAAATATCTACCTCGCTTCTGTTGCTTTCTCTAAGGCTGCAGAATTTTTATTTTTCCTTTTTTTTACACAATGGTATACACATTCTTTACGCCCCATTGCTAAAATTAATAACACAAAAATATATTATAATTATTCTACAAAGTACCTACTAAAGTAACACTTTAATTGATAATAAACAAAACACTTACCTTATGAAAACAAAATGCGAAGAGGATCAAAATGTTGTACTCGTAGTATAATAATGCGTTCACGATAAGTGCGCTCGAAAATCGGGACGCGGGAAAAATTGGCATAGATCCTTCGTCGATGGGCGCTCGCGCCGTACTAATCGGTGCCCGCCGATGCATTGTAATTTATTCTAAATAGAGTGATGTCAATAACAATATTATGTCTAATTAAATAAAGGGATTTTAATAAAATTTCAGAATTAGTTTTTTTAAAGAACATACTTTATTTTGACATGATTTTTTAAATGTAATTACGCCTTATTCAAATCAAAAAACCTAGCCAAAATAGCGATATAAAACGTAAAAATTGCCCTTAGACTTTATTTTTTTACTAATTAGTGTTATTAGTAATCGATATTCTATTACATTATGTGTCAACAAATTTATATGTCTGATGCTTTCTGTATTTTTTTTTGTCAAATATATAAATATTAATGATAGATATAGGAATCTGAAATTGACTCTGCGATGGTTTTTCAGTAAACTAGTTGTGGGAGATTAATCACCACAAAGTAAACAAATAAGTTTTTGTAAATGTGTTACATGAAGTATCAATACGAAAGATTGGTCTTTTTTTTACATGTGTTCAACAATGTTAGAGTATTACCTAAGACGGTAAATTAGGCGACTAAAATCTTGGAAATTCGCGCGAAAACGTGAAATGGCTCTTAAGTCTTATAGAACGAATATGGCGTTTCTTGAACATCTTTATATCATAAAAAACAATTTTAACGTGATAAACGCAAGTGATGTACTTAAGTACACCTAATTACGGAACTCTGCTAATTATGAGAGAGACTTTTTCGTCTTTTGAAATAAGCCTGAATATAATCTAAATACCTTTAACTAAAAAAAAATACGGAGCTAGTAAAGGAAGCGGACTCACAGCTCGTTATAAATTACCTATATGTAATACATTCATTGCATTATTTACGCTGTTGAGCAGAAAAAAATTTCGAACTTATGAAGCAATGGATTAGCAGTATCCTTCAAAATGATTCAGATTCTGATTGAAAGTGTGTTACGCGAATATGGCACTTAATATCGTACAAAATTCGACCGCTTAAAAATTTATATGAAATGATAAATACAGAAAAATATTTACTGAAATTCCAAACAGTCCGTCGGTTCGTAAATATCGAAATTTATTGTTATGTAGGTACTTAAGTGTTGGCGGAAAACGTAATAATTATGATGGTTAACGAATGTTAAGTACGATTCGCACAGCGTTCGAAAGTATCTCGTAACTTTATAGCATTATAACTGTATTAAACGGAGGAATATGTTATGTATGTACGCACGGACTAACCAAGTTTATGAAAATATGTAGACGGGTATTGGATTTAGCTCTTTAAAACATACACTAAGGTAATGAACACGACGTTTTTGGAAAGTATGTGGTACAAAATAACTCTTAATGGATTCTCTTTCTATTAATATATTTGGAAACTATGTTGATATTCTACAGAAGCAATATTGTGAAATATGATTAGATTATTTTCTTTTTATTAACTTTTCATCTTTACCTATTATAAGTCTCTTGGAATCTAGGTATTTACTAGACTCACTAGCTCCTTAGGTCACGATACTTGTTTACAGATCTGCGACCCCTTTCATCTGTCGATCGTAATCGATTTACGTTTAGTTTCAGCTTTAAAACATTTACTTCCAATACTACTTTTACACGACAGAACTCTTCAAAAATAATTTATAAGTGGAATTAACAACGATGATTATTGCGTCTGTTGTAGGTGCAAAATACAATTTAGGCCCTATACATATGTGAATAAGATATAGGAACGAAAAGCAATATAAAATTTAAAGTGATTATTATCAGCAATATTAAAGTTTAAGAGAGACAACGATAATTATTAAAAAAATCGACAACGAATCGTTTTCATTCGTAATTTATTTGCACAACGAAATTAGAGTCAAAATTATTTACTATCGCTAGCGATTTAGGATATCTAAATTATTCATATATGTTGTAGATGAAAAGTAGTCACTTTGAAGTTGTTTTAGTCTAATTGAGTCAGATTTGAAAAATGATGGAGGTTCTTTTAAAATGATGAACGAGCCATAGAAACGGAACTTTATTGATAGCAAGAAGCAGTAAACCTAATTAAGGTCGGTATAGTTTAATTATAGTGTAGGCTATAGTGATCTAGTCATATAAATGTAAATGGTATAATAACCTTAGCAGTAGAAAGAAAGGTGATTACATAATGTGATGCATCGTAGAGAGTGGGAGAGTAGTATGTTAGAGTGAGAACGTATAGTAAGTATCACTGAAGTGATTGATGATTATTACTGAGTTTGCCTTATGAATTTTTGTACAAGTGAGCGTGACGTCTAACGTTATTGATATATTTTTGACAAATTACCACTAATAATTCCTAATAAGGCGTAAAAATCTGAAATCTGTTAGGTGTAAAAAATGTTTTATAGTCATTTTCCTATCTAAAGACGAAGATACAAGTTTTGCGACAGCTACAAGTTGAAATATTTGTAGCACTTAAAGTCTTGTCCTTTATCTTCATACTCACTTATACAACAATTTGAATAAATATAAAATAAGATCAAGAATATACTTACCAATTTGAACGTTTCTATGTAATGACATATTATTTCTTAGAATATTGATTCCATCAATTTCATAATTAATAATATCGACCAAAATGTTGAATGTCACTTTTGTATTTCTGTGTAGTTTTCTCACTAAGATTCACTGTTCACGCGTATTCGTCGCCCTACCCAAGTACCTTCCTGCGACCTGTTTACCGTGTACCTGTGTGTCCTATAACACAATGCCTTCCTTAGCTAAAGAGATCGAGACATCCCAGGGAGCAGTGATACTTAGACATGACCAATAACTATTCATAATTAAGGCTTCATAATCATTTCGCTCTAGATTTAAAATGAAAACTCAACAATATACCCATGACATGTAGTTATTATTTTATGACCTTAAAATTTAATATAATTACAGTAAGTGTAGAATGTCAATTTTTTAATTCACGTATTCCTTCCTATTATGCAATTAATATATACCAAAAAGTACCTACAGAGTTAGTTGATAACATTGCATGAAAAATATTATTATAATAGCATAGTGTAATGATAAGTAACTGTGTGAAGAATTATCCCAAGTGTTGTATTTGGTGAGAAACGACGAATTTAATTTATATTTCGATTGTTTGTAATGTTGTAATGTCGGGTGCAGTGAAAATTACCCCTTCCATGTAAACTTCAATTTTATAGGTTCAGGATTATCGTGAAGCTTCCCCCTGTCCTCACTTATTAAACTATGCAATTACAGATACTTTGAGCAATTAAAAGACAATTATTGTAAATAAAATAAATATATTATCATGTATAGTCATAACTTAACAATAAATTACTTCGGTGTTTTAGGAATATCTCCTTTTTTTACCGACATTATGACATTTACCTAAAATTGTTCCTAATTTTCCAAAATGAGTATTATTGTGTGATTTTACAGCTTAGTTTATTTAAGTTATATGTATAACGCATTAAATGTAATCTAAGTACCTAGGGTCCACTGCGTTACGTCATAATGTAGATGTTGCCTAATTAAAGATAGGTATAGTGACTTGGTTTGGAAGAAAACTACATTTATCAGCATTGAGTTAACATTGAATCGTCTCTACCTCCACACTTTACCGTCATTGTAATCAACTTTCAATTTGAATAAATTATTGTGTTGAAAATCCTACAAGTACTTCAATTTTGATACGTGTTTTTACGTTTTTACCCTTCATTTTGTTTTTATTTCGAAGGGCAAACTGTCAAAGGTCTTTCGTCAAGAAAATACAAAAACACCAACCTTAACTTAATTACGTTTGATGTATTCTTTAGAAGATAGAGTTTTTTTGTTAAGTATTTCTTTTTGCGAAAAAATTGTTCTTTGGTTAAGTTTTTCTAGTTTAGGTTATTGATGCGTTCAAATTCTATTTTCTTATTATTAATTGAAATAATGGGTAGGTACGTTTGTCGCTATCGCTGCACAAATGTAATGGTGTAGTTACACAAGACATGACGAACGCAAAAATTGTTACTTTATAATTGTAATTATGTGAACCCGCTTAACATTTTGTTTGCATTGCATTGTGTGTTTATATGTACAGATTTATTTTGACTATACATAAAAATTAATTGTATTGGAGTAGTTTTATTTCACCTTGTCCTACATGACTAGAGATTATCACTCATGGCTGCCATATGTACAGATACCCCTTGGTAAGACTGGTTGTTAGACTTTCGGGCTTCTGACGACTCGTAACGACTGTCAACGTCCACGAATGACAGCCGGGACCAACAGCTTAACGTGCTTTCCGAGGCACGGAGGGGTCTTGGTATGTGAAGATGGACACCCATCCACGGACCTACCGCGGCAAGCGTAGCTTAACCTGATCGATCGACCCGTGCGGCTGTTATTACTTAGCCACAAGCCCCATGTATAACCGAAATATAGGAATGAGCTTAAGAGCGTTTACGACATACGGCATTTCATACAAACTTTCAAGCCCTTGTTTTTCGAAATGAATAAACCGATTATAATAAAACTTCATACGCATAAGCAGGATACAAAGGTCTAAATAGTTAGTAAAGAACATTTTCAAAATGTCTTATTTAAAAAAAGATAACTGGAAATCTCTGTTTCTATGGAAAATTTAAAATCGTAGACTGATTTTAAATTTTGGCTAAAAGACTATTTAATTTTATTTTTTTCGAAAATGTTCATAACCAAAATTTTTTAGACCTTTGTATCCTGCTTATGCGTACGAATTTCATTAAAATCGATAAGGTATTTCTGTTCGCGACTGTACCTACTAGTACCAAGTAGCAATGGGTCAGTAAAAACAAATCACCATCGCCATGAATGTAACATTTGGGGAACTCAAAATAGATTCTAATGCATACAGGCATAGGTACAGGCTTAAAGGGTCATTTTATTAAGTCCTGCCGACAAAGAGGAGCTCGTGGCTAAATAATATTTAACATCATACTATATACATACTATATAATACACATAATTGCCACGGTCGGTACTTGGATGGGTAGCCATCCGTAACATATCGAGTTAAGCCGTTGGTCCTGGCTGTCATTTGTAGGTTTATAACGGTCGTTATGGGTAGTCAAAAACCCGAAAGATGTCAGACTTTCGGATCTTACCAAAGGGTATCGTATTCGCCAGTAACTGGGTTGTGGAGGTCAGATAGGCAGTCGCTCCATGTAAAATATTGGTATTTAGCTGCATCCGGTTAGACTGGAAGCCGACCCCAACATAGTTGGGAAAAGGCTAGGCAGATTGATTTTTTGTCCTAAGTACTTTCCTACAAGTCTTGTTGTAATCAGCTAGGTAGGGAACCCTGCCTTGTACTATTTATTCTGTGACCCTACGAGCACCGTGCAAGCCTTCCATGTTCACTACTGATCAAAGTGAAGAAAAAACGTAATAATATGAAAGTTAAGTACTATCATGTCAGTATTGTGTAAAATGATGATTTAGGTAAGTACTGGTTCTACGATACTGGCTCAGGACATTATATTCGTGTGAACTGACTATCAGCACCTACCTAGTTACCTAAAGTAGGGAAACTAAATAATGTTTACTGAAACAATCAACTTATTCAAGTAGGTACCGGTACTGTACAAACTGCATTACTAAACAATCTGTATATTTTTGAGATTTTCATGCGTTTGCCAGACGAGCAAACCTGAAAAAACAGCAGAGGACGTCTTCCGACTCATGGAATGAAAAAGAAAAGGTCTGTTTTCAGAAGTTTTCAGTATTCTTCACTCGCGTCAGACGGCACTTGCGACTGGGCCCGAGTATAGCCGAAGTTTACCAAAGGTCGAATTTTGCAGTAAGTATAGTCTGTTCCAAAAGTATCTGACGAAAATGTAATTCATAATTATAATATAAAACGAAAATTAATAGGTATCTAATGTTATTAAAAACAAAAATTTTCGGAAAATGTGGTGAGAAATAAAGTTGATACTTTCTAAATACAGACTAATGTGTTAAGTATTAATTTCCTTGAGCAAGCGATTGCGACGAAATAACATAAACAGGGTTTTTTTACGCTTTCATCAAATACTTTTGAAACAGACGGTGATAAGGCCTGAACTGAACAAAAAAAACGTAGGTACAATACTTAAAGAGCCAACAGGAGATAATCGATCTGTCTACTTTAGGCAATAAGTATAGTTAGGTACCTAGAAAGAACTAAACCTTAGGAATATGACCGAAACACGAGTGGCAAGTGTTTTAACCACCTTTAGTGAAAAACGTGGAAACTAATTACAAACTCTTGTCGCTTTTGTAAAATCAACAGACTCAGATATTGCAATACTAATCATTATTCCAACTTTATATCCGCAAGGACCACTAGCGACACCTAGTGGCAGGCAGCTCAAATTGCGCACCGGCTCAGCTGCGGTATTAGGACATTTTTCAAAGTTATTTTAGCTACCGTCTTGGAATTAATTACATATTCAGGGTAATAAAAATATTCCCGATGTTGTCACAGAACAATTTTTTACACTTCACATCATTCATAAGCGGTAGGTGGTTATTGTTTGTTTACTAAACACTCGTGTTATCAGCTGTCGTTTAGCGTCCATCCTCGATCCGAAACGCCTGCAGATGGCAGCGCGGTCGTATAGCAGCTGACTAGAGAGAGAAGAAACAACGCCGTTGCTAGGCAACCCCCCCTCCCCCGACGGGGGCAGCAGCTGCCTCCCCCTATGTGCAGTTATTGCCACTCCACCCCTAGAATATACCTCCTATGCCACGCGGTGTAACCACGTGGCGAAACTTTTCAACGAAACAAGATCATAAGAGCATGAATTAGATAAGTAATAAAAATGAAAGAGAACGTTGCTCGAAGTTTGATTTGATACAGAATTTAATACGGTAGTCAGTGGTAACAAAAACAGTATAAGCTGGCCTCGAAACTTCGAACTAAAACAGGCCAGCACAAGGTCAGGGAGTCACCACCCACGTACGGCCTACTGTAGCTTTTGTTTCAAAGAATGGTGCATGACACAAGTTTTTGGCCAAGGTTTGCTTCAATGAACAAACATTTTCTGCGCTAAGAAACAGACGGTCATAACAGGACAACACCTAAGGGCATATGTAGGTGCAGTCAACCAAACGTCCATGGTGATAATTTTATATTGACAGAGCAAAGACTGTCATTCGTGGATCTTTGACAGTCGTTGGGTAGTTAGAAGCCAGAAAGTCTGAAAACCAGTTTTACCAAGGGGTATCGTATTACCCGTAAGTATCAGTAACTTGAATGTGGAGGACAGATAGGCAGTCGCACCAAGTGAAATACTGATACTCAGCTATATCCGGTTAGACTGGAAGCCTACCCCAACATAGTTGGGAAAAGATTAGGCACATGATGAAACTGTCAAAGCAAAGCAAGGCGCAACAGTTCTGCTGTAGCTTTGGTTTATTGCGTGGATGCGATGGCCGAGCCGCAGCTGGAAGCGCCACTTCACTAAACCAAGGCTACAGCAAAACTGTTGCGTCTTGCATTAGCTAGTGTTGATGCCGATCGTATCCGCCCCACTAAACAGCTCACACACCATCACTGGGCACTTATTTTGAAAGATACAACGATAAGCAATGGACGCCACCAATCGCTGGGCCCGGCTTATAGTGGCGGCAACTAAACGTGGAACTACTTATATACTGTAAATGATATAAGTTCAACCAACTTAAATGTGTTTATCTTTGTTTATATGATGTCGTATTATATTCAGCAGATTATGTGCTACATTACCAGAGAAGATATTTTATAAAGGAAAATGTCGGGAACTATGGTACATAATTATAGCATAAGAACATACCTGCCATGAAAATAAAACAATAAATTAATTTCCAGCGTCTTTAATTGCAATTAAAACAGAAAAATTATCAGTAATCAATATAGTATTATTACATGACATTTTACGTTTAATATGACTCAAATATATAAAATCTGAACATTTTACCTCCCAAATAATACAATTAAAAAAAAATCAAAATAAATAAAAAATAATTTTCATTTGCAGAATATACAAAATTAATTTTATTTTATAATACATTAATTATGCAAATAATTAATTCTAGTTTGGTATTATAGTACTCTGTATTGTAAACACACGAGACGATATCACTTCTACATGACTCAGTAAACGTTACTTTAACATTGTTTATATTGTAGGTGTGACCTGTTTGTACATTTTCTAGCCAATCTACAAATTGTTTAAAAATAGTGTTCATGAGAACCGGACGTACTCGTGTACATTACAAATATTAGGTAATTGAAATGAAAGCAGTTTTACCAATCGAATATTACATTTTTTCTCGACCTAAAAGTACAGAGGCCAGCACCAGCATCAAGCTACCCCAATCTGTCAAATTTCTTTGATAGATTTTCTACTTTATTACAAAGGAATAAGGTTCATATTCAAATTTGACAGATTGGGTTAGCTTTAGTGTGCTGGCCTCTGTACTAACAGCGCGCGTCATCACCCTGAAGGAATTAGGGAGAGGCACATTTTAAAAGTCCTATGTGATGGGCAAAATTATTGCTATCCGTATTTATCGAATCATCACCACACATAAACCCGCTTTCATCCCAATACATTATAGCAACATGCTTTTCATAAGTTACATATACACACATCAAAAGTGTCTAGGGATCAAGCATTTTTATGCGGATTTCTTGAGATTGAGATGTGGCTTTGTAATAAATTTATGATTTTATAAATTTATATGGATCCTTTTTGGTGCATTTCATAATTTGAATCAGGAACTGTGAATCAAATTCGAGTAAAAGATGAAAATCAGCTGTCAATATTTTCCCTATAAAAACATACAACGCATTGAAGACATTATTAGTGCTACTGTTTCCCTACTACTGATTAAAACCAACGTTATTATGGAGCGGCGACGTCATTTAAGCAGGGAAGAAATGCTCAGAGCCGTGGGAATGATAGAAGCTGGTTCCCGGCAACGTACTGTGGCTTTAGCTCTGAATACAAGTCAGAGTGTTATCAGTCGACTTTGGACACGTTACCGAAGCACTGGTACCGTGGCTGAGCGCCATGGAGGACGGTATCGCTGCACCACACGGAGACAAGACCGATACATTCAAATCTTAACTCGAAGAGCTCCAACAATAACCGCCATGATGTTAGCCGTGAGGCTTCATCACTCTTCAGGGAACTTAATTAGCGACCAAACAGTCAGAAACCGCTTGCATGAAGTGAACCTTCATTCCCGAAGACCGCTACGGGTACCACCTATAGCAATGCACAATCGTAGGATTCGATATCAATGGGCTCTTGAACACAGAAATTGGGCAGAAGAACAATGGCGTTTCGTGTGCTTTTCTGATGAGTCTCGTTTTGGTATGAGACCGGATACAAGACGTATACGACACTGGAGAACCCCTGGACGCCAACAGCGATTAAAATCCTGCCAGGAAGTCCATCCTTATAGTGGTGGAACCATCATGGTATGGGCGGGTATTTGGATCGGCGGAAGAACTGAGTTGATTTGGATCAGAGGCAACCTCAACGCTCAAATTTATGCTGAGACGATTGTATCAGACGTCATCGTTCCTTTACAAGTGCAAATCGGTCCCTTATTTCAGTTAATGCATGATAATGCACGACCGCACACCGCAAGAGTTGTAAGACAGACTCTCGCCGCAGCTAACATCAATGTCCTGCCCTGGCCTGCTCAGTCGCCAGACTTGAACCCGATTGAGCATGCATGGGATATGCTACAGAGAAGAGCTCTGCCGAATATGGAGGGTATCCAGTCGCAAGAAGACCTTTTTTTGTTGTTGCAACGAACATGGGCGGCCATTCCACAGCGTGATTTGGATGAACTCATTTTGAGTATGCCAAACCGATGTTCTTGTGTTGTTAGTGTTCGCGGTAGAAACACGGATTATTAATTGTTTAAGTTACCCAATAAAATTTTAAAGAAAACTGTTATTTCAGTCTTTTTTTCGAACTTTTGTGTTAGTGGTTCAAATGTCAAAAATCCCTTTATTAGGAAAATGGCAAATTTCTTTATTAATGCAAAGGTGACTTGGTTTATCGTTACTGTGACAAACGAAAACACTTTATTTGATGAATCCTTAAAGAAAATTTTAATTAATATCAATCAGGAGAAAAGTTATTGCAAAAATATATGTTGATCCCTAGACACTTTTGATGTGTGTATAAAACGTTGGCTTCAGAATTCATAGTTTACACTGTAAAGTGTAGAAATAAAACGAAACTAATGACAAAGTAAGTACAAAATACAAATAATAAATATCAACCAATTTACAATATAAATATCAAATACCTAACACGTATTATGCTTTTCAGTCATATTATACGTTAAGTTCCATGCACACGCGGTAACCCTTGCATCTGTGAGATACTGTCTCAGAACTCAGAACCGGAATGGTCTCTAAGAAACCTTATCAGTTGATTAGTTATTGGACATTTCTAAACACACTGATAGTGGTGCCGATTCCCTTGTTCACAAACAAAACAAAATTTAAGTTCAGTGCATCTTTTTCTTTCTATTTCATTAAGAAAAGGACAGAAGATAAATTTTAGTTTAGTCCTGTCAACTAATCAGCGCCTGACACTACTCCATACAAGTTTTGCCTACTAAAATTACGTCAATTCACCCCAGGTGCTGATTAATTTGACAGAACTAAACAAAAATTTATCTTCTGTCCTTTTCTTAATAATATAGAAAGAAAAAGATGCATTGTGAACAACAGAATTGGCACCATTATCAAATCTCCACGGTCTAGCTTTCCTAACTAGAGCTGAACAGGCAGTCGTCTCATTATATCATAAGCGCACCATGTGAACTGCACTTGTCTACCGAGTGAGCGCACCATTAAATCCGATTTACATGGTGCGATTTAATTGCTTGTAGCATACCATAACTTGAAGCTTCAATACAAGTTGCACCGTCTAACCATTTTTAAGACGAAGTCACTCGTTACTTACTGAAGTAACGAGTGACTTCGTCTTAAAAATGGTACTTACTGAAGTAACGAGTGACTTCGTCTTAAAAATGGTTAGACGGTGCAACTTGTATTGAAGCTATTGTAAGCCACAGGCAAAAAAGACTTGCATCGTGTAAATCAGACTTTGGTTTAGTTTCAAGCACAGCGAGACCTGGCAATGGCCTAGAAATACGCTAAGATGAATATCAACGCACAGGCAGTGTCCACAGGCCTGCCCGGCAAGTGCCTTGTCCACGTTGCTTGACATTGCAAGATATTCTAGAATGGATAGTTTCTTTTCAATTCTTTAGCGAAGTCACATGGCCGGACTTACGGGGATATTCTAGACCTGCCCTATTCACCGTCTTTTGTTCTAAGCACACACAGTCATACAGAACAAGATGCCTAGTAGAGGAGTTCCAGAATTTAGCGATGAAACAAACACCATGAAAGGCTACCTTCGATATGTACCTCCACGCAAATCTTATCACAATTGTACCGATGCAAACTTTACCGCGTCTTACCGGGACTGATAAGCCGCAAGCCGCAAGAGCGTCTACGCGGCAAACAGTAAGTACTGCGTGATTGTCAACCTCAATTACTGCTACGTTAGCAAAACAATGTAAGCCTATCTAAATTTACATCACTATGTCGATATTTTGACTAGCACTTACAGTCAACGATGGTTCAGGATTAAAACTGGCCAATAGAAACGAAACACGTACTTTAATGTTTACAGATTAATTCGTGATCTACACTTAAATTACCTACTAGGTTTGCTTGACAAGTTTTATTTCTGTAAAATATTATTAGTATCTTTTTTAAAGTGAACTCTATTACACACGAATGAATTATCGATAAAACTTTTTTTTACTGTTTTAATGTATGGTCTATTCATTTCAAATTCCATCCTAGGCGCACGACAAGAACCTAGCATTATAGTTTTATACTGACTTTATCTTAATAAGATTGTTTATAATGTAAAAACCCGGATAACGATATTTGTCTACTTGTATTAGCACAACTGTCTACTACTGACTATCGTAGTGTAGATACGAGTGAATACGAATACGTAATTAAAAATAATTCGCAATTCTTCAAAATAATAATAAATAAATACAAAATCTTGTAAAGAAGAATGTATTGTGTGTGTATGAGAACAATATAATTAGAATGCAGAAATGTGTGCGAAAGCAAGCGTTTACGACTAAACAAATAGGTCTACAAATATGTAGTTATAAACTATAGTCAAACATGAAAGCGGGGGTAAACTATACATATAATGTGTTGCAAGGATTATAAGGGGACAAAATCTACCAGCAAAATACCACACAGTCAAAGTTACAAGTCATAGCCAACTTCACTTTCAAAGTACACAAATACTAAGAGCAGTTTTCATCTGGATATTCCACCCTCAACCAGCGTTCGCTGTAATCTTTTTGTTTAATAACTTAATATATTTATTTTATGATTTCATATAGCACTAATTAAAACTCTATCATAACTTCCAATAAAATATGAGTACACATCGAGCGAAAAATTTGTGTTAAAGTATATACAAAAATAATTGTTACTTTACAATGTGGATTATTAAATGAATAATATAATAAGGCTTAAGTGACACGAAAATGTATTGCTTTCGGGCCAGCGGCTGTATTGTTTCGAAATATACATAAGTACTGTAACATTTTTGTAATTTGACCAAAATATGGACGTACTACATGAGAAATCCATTTACTTACATAGAGTGACGTCCAGGGCCCGCTGCCGTTTCGTATAGCGAGTGCTCAGGTGTATGACTATAAGTAGTATTACGCATGTAAATATTGGTGAAGACTACATTCACATGTGACATAGTGAATACAATAGAGCAATATATACCTAATCTATTTATGCACCATTTTAATTTGATAAAAATAACACCAGCATCTACTAAAATAAAAATAATAAAAATTAACGTTAAAATGATTCAGTCAAAATAAAACTTTCCTACTTACCTCGCGAGCAGTACTCTTGCGTAGACGTTCATTATACAAGTAAACAAACTGTTCAATTATTTAAGCCAACACATTAATCGATTTATAAATCAATCGAACGCAAGTGTACCGCAGCGCGTCTAAAATAATAATTTCAACTCATTACATAAAAATCTAATAATAAATTAAAGTTATAAAATTGTGATGCAGATGACAACCACAGCCCAAATGGTCACATTCCTTGAGAAGATTTATAATAACTATTGCGTATCTATAATTATAAAAATGTTCAATATATTCTTTTAGTCTAACTAACACTACTAAAACGTATTATTTGGTGGTTACATCTTGTACATAATTTTAATGAGATTAAGCTTGGACCGAGGTCGACAGAACTTAAAGAAAATGTGTCTTCCTCGGCCAAACGATTCTTGACATGAGCAATATTAAGGACTATAGCGCCAAGAAACAATATAGCCAAATATTAAGCACACATAGTAACTATATGATGAATGATACAATGTAGTAGTGTATATAACAGTGTTATATAACGCCATGTGAGACATCGCGATTGGAGAATGTAATGACGTGTGTAGTGACGTGATCAACACATTGAGTTACACATTTCTTACCAATTTAGGATATGTATGAAGTGCATATTACAGAGTGTACAATTTACAACTGTATAGGTGATTTACGCCCACAAAGGTCACATTAAGGTCTTACATTCAATTCATTAGACTCTATCAAATACGAGACGTTTCAAAAGATCAATCCTGAACATTTTTTCAAACACGCATATCCTATATTAATAAGTAATGCTAATAGGATAAAAATGGATACGAAGGACCAACACATAAATCAATTCCTAATTGCGGTTGCAACCGAACTCCTAAGATATAAAACGTTACCGAAAATACTGATCGACCAACACTTCGCTTATCCGTTTGATTCGACGGTTTGGAGATGAGTCAAATAATAAATCAGAGTACAAAATTAAATACAGAGGGAATATTGTACAAACTAGATTAACATAAAGCTATTACACATACTCATTTGTGATATTGACTACGTCTTGGTAATCGTTATTCAAAATCATTATTTTTTTTAAATTTTGTGAAGTCTCAAATCTTCGCATACGTAATAGCTTAATATTTTAATAACTTACAAGATCATAAGAAAATAATCACACACATTCACTTAAATAATAAAGGTAACTGACAAAACTAATATAAATACAGAATCTAAGTAAAAACCAAATCAACAGCACGCACAGGAAATACAAACAGTACAAAACAAGCACTAACAACATTAAAATTAAAAACAAAAAATTTAAAAAGACCTGTGCGAGGCCAAAAAGGCTCCTATCTCAGCATAACACTGCAATATTTAAAAAATAAATACCGGAGCGCTGGTATTCTGACAGGGCTCAACAGTACAATAGTGGACCAAGTGATTTGGACACCTATCAGAAAAGGGCTGTCTACCCCATGCATCTCCAGAACCGTCGTCCTATTCACATCAACATGATAACTTACGCGTTGATGAGCGTCGCAGGTTTAGCAGACGTACACACATACACATAGTCCGAATCGGAGTCAAGTCGCACACGGCTGGCCTTACGTTAGGCGGTCGCGACTTGCCACACTATCAAATGGCTCTTGGAAGCCCTGTCGACCAAGGAACTGTGCCCGCTTGACGACCCATCCTCCGCAACTACTACACTGTCCTCCATTTCCGAATCGGCTGCAAATGAAATTTCATATTGATTACTTTTCATACTATAGTCGACGTACGGGTTCATCCGCTCAAATTCTCAATTTGTTGTTTCTCAGTACCTGCAAAGTTTACCATTAAGGGCACTAAAACAACAATTTAAATTCTAGGAGTCCGAAATAAGTGTGACTAGAAAAGATGTAGACAGACAACATAGAAAAACAAAATAATAAAAGACAATGGGGAATAAGTTTAAATGATGACGTATTTATGAGGTGCTGTTGTTCTGATAACATAGAATTAATGTTCACAATTAAAGACGTTACAGATATTATTTAATTTCAGTGGCTGCTATGACACGTACTGCAGGGCGTGCTCTATCACACTCAACAGAACACACGTGAAGAAGCCATCTAATATCTGCACTTTGATGTAATAAACTAACGGTATACTTGTTATAAGAGGAGCTGCTTTCCTGCGGCGCTTCTCCAATATTTTAGCTAAAACATTGCAAAAATATAACAATCACAGTGCATAATAAATGTTTCAACGCACAAATCGTTTTGTATGTATTAGCGACGTAAAAGCGAAAAGATATAACAAATACAAAATCGTTATTTAGTATCTTACAACTACATTGTCGTACAATGAACACAGATACTGTCTGTTAATAATAAATGTCTGTTAAATATACATGTCTATATACTGGTAGGTATTAGCAATATACACGTTAGCAATGTATTAGGAACATAATTAGTTAATTATGTAACATCGTGCTCACCTGCCGTCGGATGTGTTACACCGAAAACCAATGTGTTAGTAATGAGTTTAGTGATATTATGTTAGAATGAGTCTAATATGCATGAACTGATGGTATGAAAGTTGAGGTTTTGACAGAGTATTGTCAGACGATGGTGGTGGTAGATTAACAATAGCCAGCATTGGCCTGGCTAATTAACGAGCTAACATTATTTAATATTAAGCTGATTGAGGATGCGCGCGCGAGCGCGACCGCGCGACTGTGCCCAACACCACGCTACGTCGAACGGTCGCGCTCGCGCATCCTAATAGTTTTACTTGTTTACCGTTTAATGTCAATAGCCTTATATTGTAATATACGTGTTCATCATTATTTATACAGTCCACTTATTTAACTCTCTACTTATATATATACTATCGTCGCGAACAAACGCTTTAATTGATGTCAACCAAAATGACTAAACAAAAATGAATTAAGGAGTTTTAAAGGACTGTGTCCTTGGGTAGGAAATTTACAGAAGGAGTTATTATATCCACGGGAGCTGTCAAAACCTCATTAAGACCCATTGATGATCGACAATTAACCGTGGTCTACATGCCCATGTTAGCTTGTGTTATGTGTCAGCAAGCGCACATGCTGGTTTTATTCTAAAATTCAACGTACCAGTAATAAATATAAATTAATTATGCTACGTTCAGGTACGATCAGGACTCTCTTAAGACCTGCCATACAATGACGTGGGAGGCTGTGTCACGTATGTCATCAGCATGCTCTTCTATATCGGCAAAAGAAAAAAACCGGGGAAATTAAAATCATTACCTGCATTATGCCTATTCAGTGCGTATTTTCCACTAAAATTGTGAGTTGGATTTTATGAGTTATTTACGGAATTCGTTCAA
Organism: Gortyna flavago; assembly: GCA_963669345.1. Classification (NCBI taxonomy): domain Eukaryota; kingdom Metazoa; phylum Arthropoda; class Insecta; order Lepidoptera; family Noctuidae; genus Gortyna; species Gortyna flavago. Next base: position 18,346,114 of record OY770125.1, read on the forward strand.
AGTGCAAATTATTAAATCTTGATTTTGTTAGCTATTTAAAAACTGAAAGGCTAATCGAAACTTTTTAAACAAGGCAAGGTTTTTCCTCTACCGCCGATCGTCAATGTAGTCAATAGAAAGAAAAGAAATTGATTGACAAGAGACATTTGATTAAGTCTCGAAAAGCCAGTTTATTATAATGTAACCAAAAGATTTAAATTATTGTTAAAATACAGTGAACGAAACCTCCACTCCACAAGTGTTAGAAAAAAATTATGATACAACAAAAAAAAAACACATTTTAGTAGAAAACACCTGAAATTCAAATCAAACAATAGGCACAAATGCTTACACAATACACAATGTTCACCTACTTTCAAATAAAAAGAATCTTAATTCTATGCATAGAAGCGTATAAGCGTCAAACTAGAGTCTACTATTATTAAGCAAAGCTTACTAAACGCAATGGGGATGAGTACAGACTACACTAACGTGCATATTGCTTGTTTTGAGTCTTTTTTTATTTATTTTAGAGTAGCTAGTAAGTATGATTGAGTTTCACTAATTTCAAGCGCACGTTTTGAATTTAAATGCATTAAATTGTGGCCAGTTCTAATATTTGCTGTAGTCTATTAAAAGTAGACGAAAACAGGTTTATTTAAGACGGCGCCGACCAAACGCCACCGCGCAGTGGCGCCCTTATCGTTTGTTTGGTTATTTCTTTTATTTTAGAACGAAAATGCAGAAAATAAGCACGTTAAGTTGTGCTAAACAGAAAATAGTGGCCACTATTATCGGTTTTAATGATTATAATAAAACTAAACAATGTAAAACTACCGTTTATAATGATATTGACGTATAATCTTGTGGAGCACAACTAATCGAGCTTATTTTCTGCATTTTCATTCTAAAATAAAAGAAATGACCAAACAAACGATGAGAGCCCCACTAGTAGGTCGGCGTCGGCTTAACAACATTAAAGGCTGATTTTTCAATAGTAAGATAAGTTTTATCAGAGGAATAAATACAGCGGTTTGACAGCTTTTTATAGAAATTATATCGACTGTCATATTTATTCTTTGACTATTGAAAAATCAGCCTTAAGGGCCGATTTTTTTAATCATTAGATATCTTTTGCCTGAAGAATAAATGTGACGGTTTGACAGGTTGTCCATACAAAAACTGTCAAAATGACAAACTTATTCGACGGATAAAAGTTAATTGGCGATTGAAAAACTGGCACTTACTAGTTAAAATAATCTCATTAAACTTAACTGCTAGTCATTGGTATTTCAGTTTTGTAAATATGAAACTTTGAAGATGCATTTTAAATCTTAACTAACTAATTTACAAAAGAATGCTAAAATGGTCACAATTGTAAGATGTTTGTTTGCACAATAGAAGTTTTCAATTGCCAACAGATTAACGATACAAAACTATCATGCGCTTGTATCCATGAAACCACTGTCTGAATTAATTTATTATTTGTATGTATGGCTGCTGGACTTCTGTTTAATGTTATCATAATTAAGACAACATCTTTACGATAATGGCAGGAGGATGAATAACTTAATACTGTTTTATGTAATGTAAAATAATACATACGCACTACTTCAATATTGTGTAGTTTTTGAGGAAATATAACTTATATACCTACTGCTTCTATCACAAATTAAATGAGGTAAGCAATATCCTATGATATTTAATACTTGTCTAGCAATACATGATTTATTCATAACATTTGCTTACTTTTCGTTAATAAAATAAAGATTTATTCTCTTGTTTTCTAGTACATTGAGGCATCTAATGGGAAAAACTGCTAGCACCTGTAAATGTATCGTCCGATAAAGAAGCTATGGACTCAAATCAAGATTAAACAGTGTTATTGAACAATGTTAGTTGAAAGTTACTTTATTGAATGATAAGTTAGTTTTATTAAACATATTATTACAATTTGATGACGCAAAAATGATCTTATTATAATGAATTTTAGGGCTTGCATGATCACTATAATAAATGAACAAAAATTAGCAAAAAAATTCAGTTAGTCAATCATTTGTACAAATGCATAAATTGTCCAAGAAAACTGTTTTATTTTGACGAGTAGGAGTATCCAGTCGCCACTCAAACCACAGTTCATATCTCGAATCTCTCATCTCTCATTATGTAATCCACACATCCAATCTGTCGGACGTTTTATCTCCTAACATTGTTTGGCTGAATTGACTGACCTACAAATTGGTCTTACCCTGGCGCCAGACATAGCATCATATACGTAAACACCTATATAAAGTATGTTCAAACTTGGTGGTGAATTCTGAAAGATGTCAACGTCACTAATAACTGTCAAATATTCCGCTGTTTTCATTATAGAGGAATCACTAACATCGTGTTTAATCAAAACAGCGGAATATTTGACAGTTATTGCCAACTTTCAGAATTCACCGCCTAAGACCCTTTGTACGCGACACGGTTTCTTTACGGTGGGGCGTATAAACCGCGCCGTAGAAAAAACGTGTCTGTCAAGATTTCAAGAAGCTTCCATACAACACTGACGACATACGACGAATAAATCGTAGTTTTTCAAAAACGTGAGTGTACAAAGGGTCTTATGGCTTGAATACTCATTTTCTACTTTCCAGTTATCCATCCCGTCTGAGGACTTCAAAAGTTTCGTAGCTATGTCTATCACCGGCTACACAGATTGAAAATAAAACCTCTTCTAACAATAAAGCACTAAATAAAAAAATGGAACATACCTATTCTGAAGTCAATATATCCTTCGCCGCCCGAAATTACCAGCATAGGTGGCATGGTCGGCGAGTGTCGTCGAGGAGATTCAGGCGTGTGCGCTGGAGACCCAGCGACTCCTGGTACGGCGACGAAGAATGTGACGGCGTCGCGATGACCGTGGAAACTTAGCTGGGCATGCGCCATCGAGCACCACGGGATATTGCCGGTGGGACAGGCGGCTATGGCGGCTAGAAAGAGGTAAGTGAGGTAATGTGAGTGCTAAAAGAAAATCAGTTTTATAATTGTTGAAATATAATTGTGTGAAAAAAGGATTCAAATTCGACGCTATTTCCTACTAGTGAGATCCAGTGAGTGTGACTATGACATTGGGCTTAAGGGCTAATTATATTGGTTAAAATAGAGGCACAAAACATGACAGAAGGCTTAAACACAGCATTATTCCTATCCACCATAGAACTATCATACCAGCCTGTTACTGTCCCTCGCAGGGCAAAGGCTTCAAGGTGGATTGGCCATTTTATTGGCCATTCGAACTATGCCTTTCATTATTTAGATAATCTCTGGTTTAAAAAAGACATTTTAAAACAGTATACTCACGTTGCGCAGGCGACCTTGAAGTCGATGGCTGCGGTCCGAGAGAATCCCGATTGGACCCTTCAGAGAGCGGTACTGATATCACAACGCCATTACTTGTACCAATCCACAGCCGTCCCGAACTGATCAACAGAGCCGTGATCCTGACCAATGAGAAGCCAAGCTTGCCAGTGCCCAACATTTTGCTGACATAGGGTTCTATGTCAACGTCCTTCAGGTGTTGGTATGTATGCGCGTGGTACAAGCGAAGGGTCGAGTCCATTTTGATTGAAACCTGTTGTTTAAAAATATATTAGTAAAGTAAATTGTGTATGGTAATATTATTTACTTCAATAATGGTGGCAAAATAAAGTAAATGATGTAAAGAAAATGTAAGCTTCGAACTATTTACTCTATACGTTGAATACTTATCCCATGGGATATATCTTCTAGAACCTTCTTGTGGTCCCTGAGAAAGTGAACGGTGTATCTCTTTCTTAGGGACCACAAGACGCTGCCCACTTCACGAGTGGTTTATAATTCCAAACTATGTTAAAAATTAACTAGATTTTAATTAATAAAGAGATTTCAGCCCGTCAACATTAGTGTAAAAATTATAAAAAGGCACTATGACACTAAACCCGACATAATTAAACCGTGCAGTAGCAATTAATCCGTAAAAGAACTGAAATCACCGACATACATAGGCTCCATTAGCACACTAAAGTAGCCTCGTGCTGGCCATATCTGACGAAGCACAGATGGCCGTTTGAGCTGCAAGGACTCGTCTGCACAAACGGTCATCACAGTTTACTCAAGTAATATGTCGCCGGAAAATGGAACATGGGCAAAAAGGCAGCTGGGACAGACGGATGCAGAGAACTGGTTGTATTGTCTGTACTTAGGAAAGGTTTATGCCCAGACGCCTTTAAAAGGCGGTTGGGACAGATTGGAAGCGAGTACGCAATCATCGTAATAATTCATACAAACGTTCGCGTCGATCGTATACCCGCGCGGCGGTCGCTTTCGACGAGGACAGGGGTACGGCGGAGTACTGGATAATGTGGATAATGTATCTATGTCTAGCAGTGGTTTCTGAGTTGATTGCTTGAATAAATGAAGCACTACGTAAAGGCGAAGTGTCCTATTATCATTATCGGCCGCACACAACATCACGCCGTATGCTGCGTCAATATTGAATGTCTTTATGAAATGTTCTTGTGCTTAATAATACGTAATACGGGCTGTTATCCGCAACTACAAACCAGTGCGCGTATTTTGCGTACGGGTAGGAAAATCGATTATTCGATCTACCTAGTTCTTGTTTTATATATTTTGTTTGTGACATTTACGCTAACGTCAAATGCAATATTTTTACAGGAGTGTCCAGCCTTATCAAGGGGAAGTATAAATGCTTGCTTACCCATACACCGTCGCCATCGCAAGCCATCTGTCGCACTTGACTCTCCTGCCGCGGATGCGCTTCAAGTGAGTGGAGCAGCAGACGTGAACGAGGCTCTATCACGTGCACTTTGTTGCGGTAACCGCACCACACAGTACAGCCCACCGCGCTTAGACAACGTACTAGAACAACACAAAAAATAATGTAGAGAACATCTAAATTAAAATTGCGTGTCTTTCAATAAGCTAGCAAGTACTAGATTCACCAATTTCTTTTCCTCATAACTAACTGATAGATGAAGGACCAATTATGGCAACTCATTTGTGTTCTGCCTATACACACCTTACAAATTGTGTGTGTATGTGCAATTTTATTTTTCTTTTATTTTTGGTTTTAGCTAGATTATCCCTTATTACGCGCTTTCTCCTCCCTCGACCCCTTCAGGCGTCTTCAGTATTTAGGTCAGTTCAAGTATAAGAAATATTTAAAAAGGTGTTTTAAACTGACTCAATGACAACTAAAATTTTGATCCTGTCTATGCATGGCATGCCTACTACTGGTTGGAGGCTCGCGGTGGCTGAGGGGGCGCGCGGACTGCGGCATCAGCATCGGGCGACGGCGGCGGCTGAGGGGCTCACGGGCGGCGCGGGCGCTCGCGCGTCCTCCCGCTCCGAGATGCGCGTCACTTGAAAGTCTTACCACGACCAAGACACTGCTTTTGTTTTTTATTTAACTTGTATTCGTGTATTACATCAGATTGTTATTTAGTCCACGTATTTTATTTCTTCGCTCCTGTAGCTGAACAGTCGACGTAGAATCGTCAACAGATCCATTGTCTGACACATATATGTATCTACGCAAAGTTATAGTTAGGTATTTCTCGATAGCAACTTACAACACAACGCCAAGCGCGATAGTTATGTCATGTTCCTACACAACAACAGTTATAATAATTTATATTCCTTTGTCTTACCTGAACACTTAGGATCCCCGAGCGTCAGCAACCAGTACTGTCCAAAGTCCCACTGTCCGTCGGCGTGCCGGGAGAATATCGCGACAGTGCCGTCAGCGAGCGCTACGATACTTCGAGAAGCACACGCCACTATCGACAGTATGGCGTCGTTTAGCTTCACTCTGAAAAGAAGATACAATGTTATACACTTAATTTCTTTTTTTTAATAGCATTACTTTTTTAATTTGATGAATATAATGTAAGCTGTTAGTCCCGGCTGTCATTCATAGACATTTAATAATCGTTAGGGGTAGTCAGAACTTTAATTGAATGGTATAAAGCTAAACGTCCACCAAAGAAAAAATTGATGGATTATTTTAAAAATTATATTGCTGAGGTGTACAAAAGTAGTGAGCGAAGAGATAACGGCTTGTGTTGAACTAAAGTACCTACTGCGCACTTACACAGAACCCAAATAAAGGGTTATAAACATCAGAAAAACGAAGCCGTTCTTTGTTATTAATATATTGAGATTTTTCGTTAATAATTCTATTCTATTCGGTGTCTGCGTTTATGCCCAGTTGATGGCAATAGGCTCGCCCCCTATTACATAGGACTCAAACATAACTAGCGAAATGTGGGTGTCGCTAACAGATACACCTCTGGCTAACTCTCCGGGGAAATGAACATGATGTTACGTTATGCAGTTATTTATCTCACCTAGCTAAACACTTCTTATAGTTCCCAACAGCGGAGTGTATGTAAAGGTTCCCGCTCTTAGTGCCAAGCCACATGGTCGCCATGACAGTTGACATCTTTCGCTCCTGATTGGACGTTGTTTCGGGGCGCGGTTCTGTCTTCTGCTGCTGAGCGAACGCTTCGACGCCAGGCTCAGGAGAGCTCAAATGTCCACCTGAGATCATACATAAATAAGGTTAACGGTTTTTTAGAAAAGAACAGCGGTAAAGAGGATGGAAAGATTTCCAAAGGACTACAGAATCTGGATCGCGACGTGATATGGCCCTCACTTACCCATGTTATACTTTATTGGAACAATAGATAACTGTTAGGAAATTGCTTTATGCACACACAATCAATGGCAATCTAAAGTCACTCAAAATTTGATCAGCTGTAAGACGCGTGAAAAAGTAACTAACAGACAGGTAGATTAGTATATTATCAGAGAGTGAGTGAGCTTAAGTATGCATGTGTAACATATTGTCAAATTTTGATGCAATATTCTTCTACCACATCACAAACGGCGTATTTATTTGTATCAACATAATCAGCCTATAACGTTCCCACTGTTGGGACACAGGCCTGCTCTCTGCGACAGTAAGTGGGCCGTAATCCACCGTAAGTTCTAAGACATGAGGCCCTCACAATGTTTCCTTCACCGTTTTGAGAGCAGTTTTATTTGTATCACCAGAACAGAACTGAAAACTGTGGTTCTTGTGTACTCGTCAATAAATAAGGCTTGTTTAAGAATATCTGGTTATGCACTAACTTTTTATTTTTGTATAAGTAAATGAGTCTGCTCTAGACCACAATATAGTATGGTGAGAAGCAAAGGCCAAGCATGTTGGTGATTCATTATATTGTTATAATATGTAATGTAATAATGATTTAAGTTAATCATTTTACCGTTAATAGGTGTGGAGCTGAGTGGTGGACTATCGGGATGCACCGGGTCTGCCTCCTCCACATTCTTCACCACCGGCTCTTCGGGTTCAGGCTCCGGTGCCGTCTCTGGTTCGTTTACCGGAGTGCTTGGCGGTGTCAAGATGGCGGCTTTTACCTAAAGGGTTCAAAATGTTGATGTTATTTACAGCACAAAATAGTCGTAAGTTGTTTATTTATTTTTTACAATCGGAATACTACAAGCGGGCCTAGTTAATGAAAGGAAAAGAAAGAAAGAAAACAATATTATTCTGCACAAATATTGTGTATGTGTGTTGTCCATCCCAAAGATGAAATGTTTATGAATTCAAACTCGAACACGGCAACACTGCTTGCAACACAAGCGCCCCGCGTCTCTATAATTGAACTTCGAAAGCCGCTCTTACTGCTACGAAATAAAAAATTGGTATGTTGATTGTACGATCAAGTGCAGTTCGATAGTAACACTTGAATTACGAAAACCAGTCAAGTGCTGCTAAATAATGGCGTTATCAATATAATATTCTTACCGAGGCTGTCGAATGGATTCACAGTAGCTCTCAGCTCAATTGTACAGATTATAAGTTTTTTTTTTGTCCTTTACGGGTCTCCCAGCAGATGTGAAACATCGAAATGAGCGGCGGCGGAGAGGGAGCTTGGTTGGCGGCGATAAGAGAGCTTCATGCAGTTTGCCCCCAAGGCGCGCCTATAGATGTTTCACATAAAAATAACGCAACAACAAACTTACTAAGCGTGTAGTGCCAACGATGACAGCGTCTTTATCGCCATTCTCCTCACTGCCATTATTCTTTGGGTTAACGTCGACTGAGTCTATTCTGCCGGCGCAGAATAGCGACTGCAAGAAATTAACATTGTTAGTAATTTCACCACCAAAATTAAAGCAAATTCCTCATAACATGCACCTGCTTTAACTTTGCTTATATTTTTTCACGCCTGACTGTAAAGATATTTTATTTATTTATTTTATTCACACATACAATTGTTGTAACAGGTAATACCCAAGTTAACAAAAGTAGTCAACGATTGTCCAGTCCCAAGTAACGGGTGTACAAAGCTCGGTCGGGGCTGCAAAGTACTATATACCGAAATATACAAAATCAGGATTTTACAGGAGAGAGTTTCAGACGCCAAACTGTCGAAGGGCAAAGTTATCTGCTTCTAATTTACAACATTTACTTAATAGGGCATTACCAAGGAAATGGTTAAGGTCAATTGCTGTGCTATATATGTCAGATCTTTCATAAAATATGTATTTAAAATGAGGCACAAGCGCCTTTGTTAGCGTTGTGCTGAGTCTAGTATTGAGTATGGTGTCCGATATGGGCCATGGAGCAACAGTGATCGTTTAGGCGTAGTCGTGACGCATACTGGCCAAGGAACTGCTCAGTGTTTACTTTTAAGTTCATAGTATTGGTTGGTACTGTAGGGTTAGTAAATGACTGTGTAACAATAAACTGTGTAGAAGTTAAATTCTCACGTTTACTCGTATACCAATTCTGCGCCCAGTACTGTATACCTGACAATATATATGTCACTAAGTATGTCTGATTACGATCCTATGTGGAGTCGACATCAGAAGTGGTATACGAGCGGGCTGAGAAATATCTTGAAAGTGAAAACAATGCGAATATACAATGGCGTGAACTGTTCCAGAAACAGAGCTGCAACATGGTTGCGTTGATACGTATTCGCGCGTCGAACAACTGGCCCCAGCCATTAGCTCATACTACTGTAGTTCGATTCCCATCAGACAGAAGTGCACAAGGCTCAATTACGATGAGGGTCTTTGCCCCATACTGCCTGACCAATACGTGAAACAGAGTGTTTGAGTGAGAACGAGTTAACGTGATATATCCGGTGAGTCATTACCATTTTACAACCTACCCATGAATGAGTTTCTCTGTTAAAACATTTATTATAAGGTTTTATTGCATTTTGAAATCATGCTACTTGAATTTGTTGTTTCGTGATGTTTTATGGCGTTATTTGGTTTTACCGAATTGAGCGATGTCGGTTGAGAAAGGCAAAAAGGACAGGTATACAAATAATGATTCATACAAATTGAAATACATTTTATCTACGCAGTCAGTATACGTAAACGGAGACAATGGACAGAAATTGAGAATAACTTTACTGTAAAATTCATAAATACCGCGCATAATTTTGATAAAAATTCGAGATTGCAGCGACTAACAAGTTTTGCCGAAGGGTGGCCCGTGGGTTATGCACCTCTGCCTGCCGCTTTGGGCATTGCGGGCGTGATTTTGATGATAAATTTGCTATGGAGGTAGCTGACACCCTGGATTAACACATAGGCTACTTTTTATTCCGATATTCCCACGGGATCGACACTTATGCGGGTGAAACTGCGGGGCGCTGCTTGTTGGCCATAAATATAACCATTTTTTTTAAATTGTTTATTAAGATTGTGAATAGCTGAACCATTGAGAACAAGTTCTACGAAGCTAGATTTTTATAGCAACTTCTAGTCTTTGCAATGAAGAGGCGACTGCGCTTAGCTTTTGTAACACCGGATAAGCAACACGAGTACCAAGAAATAACATTCGGGACTGTGTAAAGCAATCACCTATTTCAGAGAGTCATATTGTTAGCGGTTTCTGCAGAGTCGTGATTGGCATTTGGCATTGTTTACGTCGAAGACGCCGCGATGCTGTCGGCATCGAAAGAGCACAGCTTAGATCTAAACATTGTGCTCGATATACTTACTAATAATTACAATAAATCAAACAAATTGCTCTTGTTCTAAAAGTGTTTATTGAGTTCTCAGGCTAAGCAAGATATGACTACCAAATAAGCGTAAGCCGGTAGGACTAGCTAATTTACTACCTCCTGAAGCTGAACTGTAACACAACTTACATAGCTTACGACAGTTCAGGACTCTAGGCTGCATATTTTCGGCATTAGGATTAAAATGTGCCCGTTGTTAAAATTAATGAAACCGACAAACTCTTTGGGAATAACTACGTGTAAGGGCATGATTTTGTTTGAGAAAATGACTTCATTGTTCATCTGCATCCGGTTAAGCTGGATGCTGACTCCAACAAAGTTCGGGAAGGGCGGGAGGGGGTAAGATGATTACTGTTTCATTATATCATGCTGCCAAAATTAATGACCCAAAACTAGCTTACTTGTTTCTGAAAATACGGCATTCAATGCCGTAATTACAGAAACAATTTCAATTCAGAAACAGTTTGAATCAGCCTATGTGCGGCATTACGTTGTCTTCTTTTCCTGAGCTTGTCTTATTAATGGTAAACGTAACAAACCATCATAGTATACATACAGGATGTCGCTTCTCGGTCAATCCGGCGACTCTTTCTTGATAGTCCCGGTAGTCTTCGGCGACGGCGCCCGGCACGGAAGCGACGCATAGAATGTGCTTGTCCGTCACCGGAAACGATTCTATCACCTCTGCTGGATTGTTCGCGTCGATAATCTGGAATAATATCTTATTTTAAATTCAAGTATTTATTATTCACGCTTAAAATACTATGATACACCACTTTTATGATGCCGGGAACTCACCAGAGAGCTTTAAGAGCGTTTACGACGTACGGCATTTCATACAAACTTTCAAGCCCTTGTTTTTCTAAATGAATGAACCGATTTTAATTAAACTTCATACGCATAAGTAGGATACAAAGGTGTAAAAAGTTAGTTAAGAACATTTTCGAAATGTCTTAAAAAAAAGCTAAGGAACTGGAAATCTCTGTTTCTATGGAAAATTTAAAATCGGTCTAATTTGGCTGTAACACTATTTTTCGAAAATGTTCTTAACTCATCTACATTATTATTAACTTCGGACTTCAAATTTACCAGCGCTCGTTTACAACAAAGAAAAAAAAATACACAAATGCTCACCATAACAATCCCCTTATTCTGGTTGCTGGAACATATCCAGACGAGAGACGACAAGTTCTTTTCAGTGTACTCGACGCTTTGAGTAGACTGCAGTTGTTGGTTTATTTGTTCGACTTCTGGGGAGTGCACTGACTGGGCCTTGCTCATCTCGTACGCTGTGGATATGGTGTGTGATATTAGTATGACAATGGACAATGCATAAACAATTTGTCGAAATCATAAATTGTATACTTTAAATATTCTAATTAACTTTTCTTTTGAATACTGGGCTTTTGGCATTAGTATTAGCGTTTTTAATTTTGGGTGTTGCGAGTTTTATTTGTGCAGAATAAACCCTTTTTCTTTTTAGGGTTCCATACCCAAAGGATAAAACGGGACAATATTACTAAGACTCCGCTGTCAAACAAACAAAAATATGTTTTAGATACATTTAACGTTAAATATGTTTAGTGATATGTTCAGTGTGCGAAGGGCCCTAATCCCCTAAGCCTAACATTTGTATTACATAAATTGTATACCCAAAGACATAATGTTCTCGGTCTTGTCATCCGGATTTGCGTAGAACACGCTCTCTCCAATCATGCAGCCGCCATCTGGGGTGCGACCCCCGTTCAGATTGACGGCGGCAGCGCATAGAAGCGTCATACGAGGCTCGTTTTCTGCTATAGGTCTGAAAATTATACGTTTTACTATTAGTCTGTAACTCATGTACAATCTTGTGTTAACTGAAACCAGGCAAAGTCATAAACAAATTAATGCATTTTAATCATTGAAATGATTTTGGAATGTAAGTACCATTCAAGTTATCATTCTATTAATGGCAATGAACAGTACTGCATCTTACGGTAACAATATACCGAGATTTATTTTAATCAGCCTTTCATCATACTTCAATTTTCTAGTCTATATAGATCACAGATCTATATAGAGACCAGAAAGTAATCGATCTTAATGTTTTATTACTGACTAGCTGTCCCTGTCGTTTTATCACTGTTTACATTAAGTAGCCAATAATGTTGCCACTGCTGGCACAAACGCGTCCTCTCTGCGAGGAGTGGCTCGTACATAATTCGCCACGGGGGCTGACGGGGGCTCAGTGTAGGTTGGGATGTCACAGGTCATCAAATTGTAATGAAATAATTTACAGAAAGTAAAGTTTCTGTCTGTGTTCTAACTTATAAGCTACAATTTGTATGTCGCAGCCGTTTCTACTGGGCCACTACTGATGTTATTATTGATTGATGTAGTCTACATAGAGCAACCTGTTAAGTTAATTGATGCATGAATTCAGAATAACTCTAGGAAAGTGCACATCTTCACCACTGACCTGCAGAACACCGGTACGGGAACAGGGACACCTCCCGAAGACAGGGACGTAACCGAGCTGGGACCCTTCGGCCCCTGGCCAGTCTTACTGGGTAGGCTCCACCCGTACGCCTGCGTGCGCCCATCCTCCTTGCGAACGTGCGCCCGCACCTACACGCACACACGCACATGTGTACGATATCAACCCAACCACATCACCCAAACAAATACGAACATTCCAAGGTAAAGCGCGTAAAACAAACACAAAAATACACGTAAATATTTAATAAGTGATTTAAAAAAAATTAACTATAAATACGTAAAAACACTATACACATGCCTAGAACTAATATCACTTAATGTCACTAGCACTTCAATAAGTTGAAATACGTGCCGTCATTGATTCAGCTGAAAACAAAAGAAAGGAAAGGAAATTAGGTACAGGGAGAGGAAGAAATGAAAATAAAACACAAACAGAACACTGGACACAGAAGGCACACAACGACTCAGCACACATGATCGTATGTATGTTGAAGATGTACACGGGTGAACTGAAGCAACTCAGGTTGAAGAAGCTTTGGTGATAAGCTGCAGCCTACGCGAGTGAATGTTCTACTGTGGTGGTGATGGTAACGTGTTAATGGAATTTAAGGCATAATTTTATCGAGATATGTAATGAAACGTTGTTTTTTTATCATCTTATGTAATTTGAATTGATCTTTTTGTTTAAATTAGAATATTCATTTCAGCTCACGCGTTTTCAGGTGTTTTTTTATCTTGACTTGTAATAAATATTTATACGTAGCAAAAACAGCCGAAACCAAGCTGCACAAGTGTATGCATATTTGTGTAAATGTGCTGCAGTGGAGTGATTTTTGCAATATTCTTTATGGATTCTGCATCCTTAAATGTCTTTATTTACGAGGATACAAAAATAACATTACACAAACCAAATAAAAGTACCTATTTCTGACCTATCTTTACTGAGTTGAAGCAAAACAATGTTGAACTTTAATCAATTTACATAAAAGCATGAACAAATAAACGAGACTACTAACGTGTAGGTCTTCATAGGGATAAAAGAAACGTGGTGGCATATGTATAGCGAATACGTATTTAGTTATATTTATAGTGCAAAAGGTTTATAATTATATTTAATAATCATATAATAAAACAAAAAATGTGAAGCGAAGGAAATGTGTAGAAAAAGGAAGAAATATAAAAGGAAAAACATAAAAGCTTACGAAATAATCATTGTCAGGCCAATAGGAGTTTTAAGTAGTGAACTGGTGCAATACGTACAGCCATAGGAAAATAGGAGGCTCCACACATTAGCTCCATATAAATAAGCCCGTAAATCTTTCAATCTATTTGGTGTACACAATAAAGAATATTCTTTTATATTCTATTCTTCATTGAAAAATTGTAAATGACTTTAATGCTTATTTATACAGGCCGATGCAGGTTTAGGCGCATAACGCACTCTGCAATCAAGGACTGCCAAGTATCACGTGACGTGGACGTGCCATTGGGATGTGGCTTTTATTCCATGCTTACCCTATTCAAAGAAGCAGAAAAATGTGATGGTTTTACGGAGAAGAAAGGAGGACTGTGCCCCAGCAGTGGGAAGATTATAAGGATGATTATTCTATGGAAAAGAGACGTGTTTTTTTTAATATTTATAGGTTTTTTTTCTGCTTCTTCAAATTGAGTTAAGAACATTTCCTTAATTCATAGGAAATTTTCAAAATAATAATTGACCAAGTTACAAATGATCCTGTACAACCCTTATATGTAAAAAAATTAATACTTAAGTCAAAATTGTCAATGAAATAATAATCGAGAAACTAACGAGACTTGCTCGGGATTATTAGTAACTTCATCAGATTTGATAAAAGCAACAATCTGGCCGTCAGTTCTCGCAGGAAGATATTTACTTTGCCTATTTAGAGAAACACACAAGCACGCTATGATTTAAGGTGAAAGAGTCAAGGCAGTCCGCGAAATTCAAATTTTCTTACGTTTGTTCCAATTTGCAGGTCAGTATCAGGTTCGATGATTCGCGGCCGTAACAAATGTTGTTTATTCATGTTACCCTATTGAATGATTATTTCATGAAATTGTGACATTTGAGGCCAATTCTAACTTAAGGAGTTCTCTTGTTACTGTTACGAATCATATTTTTATCAACATACAACCTAAAACTGACCTGAAAATTGCAAAAAACGTAAGTAAATTTGAATTTCGCAATCTACCTTAGCGCATCTCCCTTAACAAAATCCTGGCAAAGAGCTCGTACTGACACCTATGCAAAGCTATATCTAAAGCAAAGAACGAGCGAGGTTCAACTGTAACTAAACACGTAACCAAATACTGAAATATTTTATCGCTAAAGCTCATAATAGACGCTTTACCAGAGTGAAGCGAACAGTTTTTTTTATTGTATACTCGAAACTGATAAATTTACACGTAAACGTTCATCAGCTTCTTTCTCTTTATTTTTCGATAATTCGGTATGTGAATGAAAAATGTCGAGTGCCTAAATTGAATATACTTTATACATATCGTTGAATCATGTGTTCAGAAGTTTCAGTTCAAGTGAAATATGAAATTAAACACATAAATGAACAAAGTGTTTAATATCCGCTTTACAGTCAAAGCTCGCTAGTGAGTGCAGGGGGCCTAAAAAGGCCAATTTAGTAGAATTTTAAAACAATTCATATCCCGCAATTCATCTGTATGAAAGTTTTCTATGAAGATTCGTAAAATGCTATAGGTACACCTCTGCCTAACCCTTCAGGGATCACTATATAGGTGTGAAACTGTCAAACAGATGAATTGCGTGATATGAATTGTTTTATGATTCTGCCAAAGTGGCCTTTTTAGGCCCCCTGAGCCTTACTGTGAGGACTTTCACCAAAAAGTTTCAACATACCTGTCGGAACTGCTCGCTCCTCTCATGTCGTCTATTATGGTGATGGTCGGTCAGTTGGGTCTCGAAGAAGTCGGCTTGAGTCCTCGAGTGACGTAGTGCGGGTTGTGGAGCGGCAACTGCGCGGAGATGCGGCGTCGATAGCGGTCGTTGTGGACGCTCGCCGGTACTGCAATGAGGTTAAGTTGGCGTTGAAAAATATACCCTATGCGTAGGGTTGGATTGATTAGATACTGTGATCGAAGAGATATAGTTGTATGAGCTAGATTCACGCGGTTCTTCAAATAACAGAATACGAAAAAAGAACTACAACATTAGTTAATGATAATGATTAGATACTAATGACAGCAAAACATAAGCACGTGCAAAATAACTAGTTTGGTGCTGCTGTGCTTGTACAGACGCCAGCACATCAAGCTACTACAATCTGTCAAATTTCTTTGATAGATTTTCAACTTTATCGCTAAAGGATAAGGTTCAAAGTTGATTGGGAAAATTTGACAGTTTCTGGTAGGTTGATGTGCGGGCGTCTGCACTTGTATAGTAGCAGATTTTCCAAATAAATTGTATTTCATTTAATAGCCTTCGCTAGAATTTATTTTATATTCAGACCACTGCAACCGCTGGAATACATTTTGCTGTACGCGCCACATTGCAACATTTTAAGAGTTCATTAACATTTGAATAACTTTCAAATCAGTAAAACGCAGTAACGATTATAAAACCAATTTTAGACCAATGTATAAATTGCATAAAATTAATATGATTGTTGACGAAGTGTTGGTTTATTAATCTTAACTCATGCTAATCATTGTCGCTGTCCATGGATGTTAAAATTCACTTCAAAACATAAGCCTGCTTATTAACCGATTAGGGCTTTCATAATCAACTCTCCTTCATAAAGATTGTTCCTTGGCAGCTCTGTCCAGAGAGAGATGGAAAGAGAGCCTTGCCCAGCAGTGGGAAATGAATGGCTACTGAAAAAACTCTCCTTCAAGTTTCAGTCCTACTTGGTGGAAGTGTAGGGAGCTTCGCAGCTGGAGAGCAGCGAAGATATTTTTTTAAGCATAACTTGAAAAGAGACCATTTAATGTTATCTCGTTTTACTAGTCCCACATTTGAAGGCCTTTTGCCTTCTGTATTTAGAGAACAAAATCCCAACAGATGGTGGTCCCTGTTCAAACAATTACCAAGCACAGCACAGGTATTAGCAAAAAAATAAAACAAATAAATATCCGCAGCAAATAACAACTCAAGAAGAGAAATCGCTGTCGCTGTCGACACAGCAATGCGTCATAGTAAGCAAAGCAATATCCTCGATACGCCTGAGCAAGGTCACAAACTAAAACAAACATTAGATACATACACGCGTATTGTTCAAACATATTGTCAATGGCAAGTGCAGGTTATGCAAACAAAACATAAAATAAAAATGGTAAGCGTAATTCGCAGCGCCATGATAAGATAAATCTAGTAAATATTTTAAGCAATTTCATTATGACGCAGTTTCGTCCCAAAACTTCTGATTTTGATATGTAAGCTCAACTAACTTATCTAACAGAACTGAATCGAATAATAATGTATTTTCTTGTCGGGAGTCAAACCCGATAGGTATGAACAATCACAAAGCATAATTGGCATACTAAAGTCATTGCATCGCTTTTGCGAATCTATGCAGTGAAAATGATTATTTTTACATTAGCCTTGGCAATTTCTATACATATTATAAATCAAAGTCGCTTTTAGCGTCTGTGTATGTGACCGCGTTGTGCTTTTAAAGTACGCAACTTATTTGATACGGTTTTCATAAACATTACGAGAATTTATCCCGAAAGGTTTCTGTGTATAATGCATTAACAAATAAAGAAATCCTGATGTTTTATAAAGTCGTAAAAACCGCGAGAAGCAAGGGTGTGTTACTATTTTGATATTTATAAATAAATGAGCACAGCAAAATGTAAACAAATAAAACAAAAGAAATATCTATAAAATACAACGCCAAAAACACAAAAATTAATTTAGAAATACAAGCGCTGAGCTGCGTGAATACCCAAATAAGATTGACGAAATGGATTCCAATAGGAATAAAATTGGTAATGCTTGATCTAATGTTTAATTTGGGAAAGTAAAATAAGTCCAATTACATGTATGAGCAACGAAAGAACCCCCGCTTTTGAAGTAGACGATGACCTAAAAAAGCTGCAATTTCTTCGCTCACCAAGTCACCACATTTAATCACAACTTTTTGGACATAACATCAAACTGCTATAGCCCTTGTTTATAATAAGATTAGAACAACTATACTCTTAGCACCGATTCGACAAGTTGTCGAAAATTCTTTCCCATGCAACCTTGAAGAATCCAACTTAAAATCAGTTTTTTTCTGGGACCTCCAGTCCTGTGATGCTTTTTTGAGGTCATCTGTGTATTCTGCTACTGTTATAATCAGTTTTTTCCACTGTTTTTATTCCTATAACCTAACTAACAAAAAAACCTTGTATTAACAAAGACATCAATGCACTACGTACTTGTGTTTCACAAAAATGTACTTTTCTGAATATTATATATCCAATGCCACTAACGTTATTATTTCCTTTATTTATCACGTTTTTGTACGTAGTAAACCGACGTCTATAACTTTGCACAGTATTTACCTGAAGAGGTTACTAAAAAACTTCCATATGCTCTGTTTGTTCTTCTTATCCATGGTTGAGTCGACGCGGCTTGCGCGGACCATCTCCGTCCAGCGAACTGCGTCTTGAAGCTCCATGAAACGCTCCTGACAAATATAAATAAATTATGTTAATAATGGTACAAACAACCGAACGGTTAAAGCGTAAACAAGGGAGGGGAAGGCGTGACCTCCATGCATTTAACAATGGCTCACAAAATTATGACATTTACAGACTAAAAAGAAAGGCATATGCTTACTTTATACTGGTTACGTTCCATGAGTACTCTTGCCATCTCGACGCGGGTGAAGCGCCGACGCTGCGCCATCGGCACGTCAGCCTCATCCTCGTTGTTGTCGCCGCCGCCCGCGTTCGTGCTCACCGTCTCCTGTCACATGGCCACGCAAAAACTAAACATTATTGGAAACACGAAATATAAAGTACAGAAAAATCTACGGAAGAATTGATTCAGCGAAATCGGCGTTACAGTTTTGGTCGAATATGTACCGGAATGTTACATTATTTTTGTGTAGATGCTGAATGGCCTTGCACATTATGGTGTCCACAAAATTTTATTTGGCGTGTGTAGTTTAGTCGTATTTCAAAGAGGTAATTGCTTTGTAACTGCAAACCATATCTAATATAACTTGAATTTGCATATATCAAAGGGGCCATTTGCAAACCGAATAATATTCATCTTGCTAGCTACTCGGGCTCGACTATAACGTCTTTGACATCGCAGATAGTAAAACCAAGCATTTGTTAGCCTCGGTCAACCTTCAATCATTCATAGATACCTGCAATCAATTAAAAACCAGCCTACCTTCAAATGTCTAACTTCATCTTCTAGCTCGGTGACCCTATCGCGTAACTTCTCCCGCGCAGAGCTGAGGTTCGCCACCTCTTCCCTCAGGATCTCAAGCTCGCCAGTCATTTCATCCACCTTCACTATAAGATCATCCTTCACCACGTTCAACGCGTTCTTCGTTGCTAACAATTCGTTGTTCTCCAGAATAAGATTCTCCACCTCTTTGCCCATTCCTGTTGAGTTAAGTGGAGGGATTTATGTTTTGTTCGTTAAACTTTAGATTGGTTGAATGTGGTGTATGAAAAGTTATTATTCATTTCAATTATATTACACTGATTATACAGCCCACTTTGAATAGCAAAATTGTATGAAATATTTTAGGGCTGTGCACTTAAATTGAAAGACAGTAATGTTTTATTTCAATAGATTTACTCTGTACGATTTCCAAGTAAACACAGTTATATGATATTTTACTTACTTGCATCTTGCGCTTTGGAAATCGCAAGCGATCGTTAGGCCCGTCACACACTTCGCCGCATGCGTTAGCAACAAGAATTGTATCGCGTCAACAAAAATGTAAGACTATTTACTAACAATAATCATACGACTATAGTTGGCTTTACATAATTGCAACGTAATGCGACGTAGTGTGTGAGATGGTCATGTTTTTAATGAAATAGTTGCAAAGATTTACTACGAAATTGTTATAAAACGTTGAATAATGTTAGTGATAATTCGATCAATATTTTACAAATTACTTACCAAAATAATTGTCGTTAACTGCAATCATGCGTTGATGCAACATTTTGTTAGAACGCATGGAAAGAACGTACAGTTATTAGTATTTTATGAAAATGTATTAATGTAGAATACTAGTTAAACTGCTCACACACGACGCCACTTTAAATAGACATCAATATCGCAACAATTAATTGCATATTTTATTTTATTCTACATATTTTTATTTGGTTCTATGCTCATATCAGCTGTTTATTATGTTCTCAAGCACAACTATCACAGAAAATTATTTTGCGATGATTTATGTTCTCAAGCACAACTATCACAGAAAATTATTTTGCGATGATTTTATTCGTTTATGCATTATATGTTTATTGTACATTTGAACTTGTTATATAATATTTGATTGTTCATTGACGCAGTGAAACATGCATAAACGTATAAAATCTTTTTTTTTTTTTTTCATCTTTTGTATAGTAAACCCTCGGTTTCTGGGAGCTCAACCGCAATCAGTCTTATGTCGTATGTCGTTTTAGATTGGCTTACCAAGAGCCAATAATGTACTGTGTGTGATCTAAGATTTAACAATGGAAATAGTTTGAAGCCGAGGTTTACAGTATTTTAAACAGTAAAAGCAATAATACTGCAGTCATTTAATTTGGCAACATAATAAAATGTGCTAAGCTTGATTAGAACAACACAAGATCACAAATGAACGCTCAATTTTGGAGTTTCATAAAATGAAGTAACATAAACAGTGTCATGAACAGTCAGTGACGTGGTGTGTAAGTGAACATAAAGAAAGTACAAAATAATATTATGGCTTTATTTATATAAGTTAAGCATTATACTTTTACCACAGAAAATATTTATTTATTAAAACTTTATGCACAAGTAAAAAAATACTGTACAAAGGCGGACTTAATGCTTGAGGCATTTTCTACCACCCAATGTTAAGGTGATGGAGAGACAAAACATGGCAGGTGCAGGTAAAGGGAAATATAATATATGATATAACTCTAAAAAGAATAAATACTAATACATAGACAGATGCATACATTAGATTTAAACAATAAACTTTACCAGGAGAAATAACGATAGGTTAGAGGAGAAAACGAATCCAGCAAATCAGCGCTGAAATGATTATACATATATAAATAAATATTTTATCACCTACAGAACATGTTTTCCTTTGCTTCCCATTTTTGTATTCATTGTGGTAAAAGTATTCTTCTTATCTTATAAAAACATAACAGCAGTACAATAAATATTATAAAGTTAGCGGTAAAGAATTTTATAATAGTAAATGTCAAATTATATAACAAGCTATAGGATGACATTATGTACAAGAGAACCAAAACAATTAAACCAACATTTTAAACCAATTGGTAAAATAATAATATATTTTACATAGTAATATTGATAATAACAAAGAACCCGATGGATTTGTTTCTAAATTTAAGAAAGTTAGTAATATT
Source organism: Gortyna flavago (assembly GCA_963669345.1). Classification (NCBI taxonomy): domain Eukaryota; kingdom Metazoa; phylum Arthropoda; class Insecta; order Lepidoptera; family Noctuidae; genus Gortyna; species Gortyna flavago. The sequence continues at coordinate 18,367,269 of OY770125.1, forward strand.
ACTGTACTCAACCTTAAATTTTGCATCTGATATGACGGATTTGTTAGGCTCAATATGAGTCAGGATTTGCTTGTTAACACTCTGGGTTCAAAATCAGAGTGATATCAGCATTTTTTTTTTTTATCAATATTCCAGTTATGTCTTTAAAAGCCAATATCAAGTAAATAAAAGCTACTATTGTTATTTAAAGCTAGTCCATTGTAGACAAACTGTTGTAAGCATACGTGGAATATTCTTCTAAACATATATAAAGAAAAAAAATATATTTCTGTATTTTTTTAGTTTTGGTAGGGTTCTCTCTAAAATTTAGCACATGGGTAGACCATGACCTGGATTGGGATATACGATAGAGTTTTTATCCCGATATTCTCACGGGATCGAGACTTACGCGGACGAAACCGAGTGGCGCAGCTAGTATAATTATAAAACTGCAATAAGCTTATAACAGTGATACTTATAATTAGTTATAATATTAATTAGCCTGCCTATACTTTCCAGGTGTAGTAATTCTTAGAGGAGCGTAAATATGAAAACCTTGAAGATAGTTAGTCTTTGCAGAATAACTGAACCATATACTTATTATAATTTATGCAGCAGATCGATACTTCGAAGGTTTACGTGGCATATTTCATATGTATGTATTCTTGAATGAATAATAGGCAATTGTTTGATAGAAACGCTTTTGATTATTTTTATATTTTGTTCTCATAATAATTATTTGTTACGGAACATACATAATCAGCCTATAATGTTCCCACTGCTGGGACACAGGCCTCCTCTCTGTGAGAGGGAGTGGGCCGTAATCCACCATGCGGGCCCAGTGCGGGTTGGTAGATGTCACATGTCTTCGAATTTTTTGTTCTAGGACATGCCGGTTTCCTCACGATGTTTTCCGTCACCGTTTGGAGAGCAATGGTGATGAAATAATTTCCACAAAGTAAAGCGCCTGTCTGGGTTCGAACCTACGACCTACAACTCGTAAGTCGCGGCAGTTACCACTGGGCCACCACTGCTCTCTTTACGGAACATTAAAGGCGCAAAATTTGCGTTTTTCTGATATTAACACTATATTTTCGGCTTTACGATGTGCTGATTAGAAGGTATAATTAACATAAATGCTAATTAATATCAGCAAAATTATATTTCATAGGATAAAATCAACCATCAAAAGATTAAGTATATTAGACTAGCTTGGCTTCGACCGCGTGGATGTCGGAAATTATACCACGGGACGTGCAACCGGGACAAAAGTATAGCCTATGTCCTTCCCCAGGACGCCATCTATCTCCTTGCCAAACTTTATAGAAATCCGTGTAGTGGTTTAGGCGTGAAAAGGTAACATACAGACAGAGTTACTTTCGAATGTATAACATTAGTATGGATTGTCCTGATATTCTATCTTACGCTAACTTCAACAGTTTGTCTAAATGGACGATTAGTGAACATATAATATGCAAAGCACTTACCAGAAGATGCGTATTCTCCGGGATGGACCCAACTACCTGTTAGGGAAAGCATTCAGTTCACTTTTAATACACTTAAAGATTAACAAACAATGCATAGGTACACAGATTCAGGGTGCTACACTCGTGTTCGGGTCGGCACATTCGATTCAGCAGAACTTGTTGAACATCAAAACATTCCTGAAGCAATTACTGAACATTTTCAGCTTTCATTAGGCTCATGCTGATCCGCATCTACCGTCGCTGATCATTTTCAGGTACAAATATTCGATTCTGCCACCCGACTGTGTCGATTATGCCGACCTGAACAAATGTGTAGCACCCAGTAGCATCCCTCAAACAAAATTTTCCGCAGTACGAGACATGCAGACAGACCAATCAAATTATTGAGCGGAGTCGAGATGTAGAGTTTCAATAACCTGATCAGTGCCTAGCGCGTCTCGTATATCCCTACTGTCGCCGCTTCAGAAAAAACGCCCTTAGTCCCGGATTTTGGACACCTATTAACTTTTTCCTGTCTTGTCTCTAGTATGTAAACTGCCCAGTGATATGGTTGGTTAATTTGATTTTAGTAAACCAATCTAAACAGATTTTCACTAGAGATCAGACGATATTGATTGCCTCAAAGATTTAAATCAATTGATTCGCCTGATCGTGTCAAAAGATGGTCACGTTTCTTTTTTTAACAATAATGACATTTCAATAGTATTTTTTCACACTCTTACTAAAAATCGCACCGCTTCCGAACGGCTTTCATAAGTGTTACCTGTAATATCGCCATCTTCTCCTTCAGCGATGCCTGGGTCCACGTCTTGGAAGGCAAGCTCTTGGTACAAAGTGTTACCACTCCGTTTCTCGCTCTTGGTTTGCGATTTGCCAGTGTTGGGAGGAGCCACTGGAGATGTAGCCTGAAATCAATTAATTATCAGGCATTATTACAGGAATAATACATAGTTTTGGACAGTATTGTAATGTACCTAGTTATATTGAGTGTTGTTGTAGTTTGTGATATATTAGGGATATATTAGTTTTTGATATATTAAATTCCACGCGGGTGAGTGCGTTTTTATTTAATTTGTATGTAAAAAATCACGCGCGTGGGTGCGTTATCTGCGCCCCGCTGCGTGATGTGGTGCAGTGTGCGAATCGCCTAAAGTTCGTTGACTAATACTTAGCATTGAGATCATGAACTTATGTTGTTGTTATCTCAAGATAGCTATTTTTTTTATCATTTAAACTTTTCACAGTTCTTATAACGGTGAATATTTTTATTAAGTATCATAACAATTGTTAGACAAAGTGTCAAATCTTTTTCTGTTAGCGCTGTATTAATTGCTAACGCAAGCACCTATATCGACGCAATAATTGCTAATGTATGTTTTGATAAAGCATTTATAATTAATATTCCACATTGTGTCTTTTAAGTTACAATCCCGGTTCCGCTTTTGCCGCCAAAAGTACCTCACTACGCTAGTTATAATTATAGTTCTATATACCTCACACTGTAAAAAGTATGATCAATCATTGAACGACATTATAACAAAAAATCATTGGCCACTGTCATATTTCAAATTTCGAAAAGTCAACGCAAAAGCCGATCTGACAGCTTTCAATATAATTTGTATAAAATGCCATGTTTTTCAGCTGATAAAATACTAACATTTATAGTACTATTATCCGTGATGTGCGAAGTGGTATGCATAAAATGTTATCAGTGTTCGTCTGTAACCAACCGTGGATGTTTTAAATATAACTTGAACAATGCACATTTGAAAGACTGCAAGGACGACAGAGGGGCACCAGTTTGTCGGTCGCTATCCCAGGTAAATTACTTTTTGCCTGGCCAAGACGTGAATGTAGTAAGAGAATGTGCCTATATGTACGAAGAACCGCTGAAGTGTGTCCAGTCAAAATTCAGCAACATTCATTACTCGCACGTCTGCGAATGTAACACAGATGGATGCAACTCAGCGACCAATGTGAAGCTCTGTTGGAAGATTTTCGTGTGTGCTCTACTGCTGGCAATGGTCATAAAGTAGCTACTCATGTGTCCATGTAAATATGTATCATTGTAAGAAGTTATAATAAATTTTATCTAAAATAACATTGCTTTAGTCATTTAAAACTTTTACATCATGGTGTTCCTCAATCTCAAAATAAAATACAACACCTAATCGGAAGAGTTACATGACTATTTTAGATCCTTTTTACGAAAGCCAAGTAATCCTAATACCCCTGATAATATTAGTGTTTTAAAGCCTCGCAGTTTATACAACTTAAACAAACAGTTAAACAAAAGCTTATGAGTACCGGTACTGGTATCTCTTTTATCCCTAGGACCTGTGCGATTGCTTATGATGCAATATCGTCAGATTATAATGGCCATTGATTTTATTGAATAAATTCTAAAACAATAGCAACATTCCATCGTTTCTGTATTCCCAGTTCCATACACACATTCACTTTATTTAATTAATGACGGCATAATAAAAATACACCGATTTAAAAATGCTATAGGTATATTTTTATCCCGAATGCCGCGCTAATTAGAAACGCAGTAAGGAAGGATTTTTGGAAAATTGATTTACATACAGATTCTGCAACCTCGTAGAAAATGAAATTTTTTAAGCGCCATTTACTCGAAACTAAGAATAACCACTTTACTGCACTTCTAATTAGCGCGGCAGCTCAGAAAGAGGTAGTGTGAAAAGTGTATCTACGAGGAATAAGTAATTCGTTTATATTATTGTGATCCAGAGCCCTCAGGTAGTTTTAAGTTTTTGGCAAACCTACAATATATAATTTATTTAACTACAATTAAACAAAGTTCATGTATTATCCTACAGGTACTTTGTACCGTAAGAATAAGAACAAAGTCAAAAATTAATAACGTTGATAGCTATTTACATACATGGTGAGAAATGGTATACATAGGTCTGAAATAGTTTGCCGTTCTTCTTTTCATAACACCTACTATAGATTTCGAGTATACCTACTTATAATCATCAAAGTACACCGAAAGCGCGCAATAGCCGACTAAGCTGAGACACGGTTACGGAACGCTCCAAAATGTCACTGACATTTATTTTACGGAAATACCGTCATCTTGACCGTATCCGGATACACAGACAAGTCTTAACTCATATTGGGAGGTCTTAATCCTAGATAATTCGAGATCAAGCGCTTCAAAGCCATTCACTGCTTTAAGGATTTTAGCGCTATTGCGGTCGCGTTAGCAGCCATCTCCCAGCGATCAAAGGAAAGCCCGTTGGGATTGAAAACGTCGTTGTAGCGAAGGTACCCCACCCTCCTTTTTTTGCCTTTACCCTGAATGAGTTAGAGCACAGTTTTGACAGGCAATGAAGTTGTATTTCATTTACCTGTTTAAGCCTTTCACTGCTGCATTTTATTTTATTTTGCGCCGACAGGCATATGCCGCTCGAAAAAATGTTTACCGCAGCGAACGGAACATCATACTTTTGTTGACTGTCAACTCAGATTATCGCAGTCCATTGCTGGACACACCAAGCTGCGCCACAACACCCGGTCCTCCGCCTTCCGCATCGTCTGTCCCAGCCTCATTTTTGAGGTCGTCGGTCCACCTAGCCTTGTTGACTGCGCAATGAAAGAACTAGGTACTACAGGTAACGAACAAAAACTACTTCTTAATATCCAACCTGACTCTGTTGCGTGATGGGGTCAGTCTGATGCGCGCACTCCACAGTCCTTATTGCCGCCAAGTCGGAGCCAGTCGGCGGTGACGGTGGCGACGAGGACAGACTGACAGGACTACCGGGCATACTCTCCGTCTGTTCCACATTGTGCATCGAGCTTTCCAGCGATGCGAATCCGAACGATATGGGGCCTGGAAAAGTGGTCAGAATATGTAGGGATTAAAGATAATCGTATGTTACAGAAGAAGCTGTTTAGAATAAGTTCTGTTGGTGTTCTGTTGTGTTTGGAATTCACAACTAACATAAGTAATAAGTTCGTAGTCTATGCAACTTAGGGCTGATTTTTCAATAGTCAGTTAACTTTTGTTTGACATATTGTCTATACAAAAACTGTCAAACCGTAATATTTATTCCTAAGATAAAATTATCTGGCTATTGAACAATCGGCCCTTAGATATGTATTAATAAAATCTATGCGACACATGGTGTGTTTAGAGATTAGTGCACAATGTAACATTTTTAAACCATTCTTGATATACATCGGATCATCGCGCAGTTCACAGCCGACAAAATTAAATTAACGTAAATCAACTGATGTCGAATTCAACGCCACATGCCTGTATAAATAAGTGTTTTACTTTTATGAAAAAGTAAAAATAAATAAACAATTTTACTAAACCATATCAAGTTATTTCATACGGCCGTGGTGGTAATTAGATTAAAGTCGGGGCAGTACCGAAATAACATTGTATTATACTCTCTGTTAGAACCAATTGGCCTCTGTCTAATTTAACCAATCAGGACAATGAATAACATAATGCAATGATGTGTTATACCAGTAAGCTTGTATACGTAGAAACAAAAACAAGTGCTAGAAGCTACAAATGTGGACTGTTGACTTGTGAAGTCGTGAGGCAAGATTGCGATGGTTAGTCAGAAAACGATTTCATATTTGTAGAATGAAATCGATCGAGTTTAGCGATGCAACTAAATTATGGTACGACATACATAATACGAGTATAAGTGATAATTCGAACTCTCACATATGAGTATCATCAATCCAAACGACATAAGTACGTACATACAAAATCAGCCTACAATGTTCCCACTGCTGGGACACAGGCCTGCTCTCTGTGAGAGGGAGTGGGCCGTAATCCACCACGCGGGCCCAGTGTGGGTTTAAAAATGTCACATATCTTCGAATTTATGGTCCTAATGCAGCTGTATGTATGCAGAAGCATCCTAATTGCGTAACGCACTATCAATCTTAATCTGAATCATTTTGGAGGATATTGCTAATCCATTGCTTCATATTTTAGAAAAAATTGTCTGCTCAACAACGTAAATGACGCAATAAATGTTGTTGAACTGTCAAAATGAGGCTAGGCAGCCAGTGGTAGGCAGTCTGGGTTATGGATAACCCAGTTACTGGCTAACACGATACCGACTTGATAAGACTGATTGTCAGACTTTCGATTTTCTGACGGCCCCTAACGGCTGTCAAAGATCCACGAATGACAGCCGGGACCAACGATTTAACGAGCTTTCTGAGACACGGAGGGGTCTTGGCATGAAAAGATGGTCACCCATAAGCGTACCAAACGCGGCAACTATAGCTTATCCTCATCGATCGACCCGTACGGCTATTATTACTTACCCCGGGCCCCTCCTCTATGTATGCAGCAGGTCTAATGAGCTATATATTGTAATCCCTTAATCCCTTTAATCCAAATTCTAACGGAGTGGTTTAAATACTGCATTGATTTATAACTAGCAGCGCCCCGCTAATAACACGAGTTAGTTTCGATCCCGTGGAAATATCGGGATAAAAAAGTAGCCTATGTGTTAATCCTGGTTATAAACTATTATGTGTACCAAATTTCATCCAAATTCGCTCAGTTATTTTTGCGTGATTGAGTAACAAACATCCAAATACTAATAAACGTTGTATAGCTTCTGTATAGTTACACAACGCTTTGTCTTTTCTTTTCGAAAGTCAAATTACTGATGACTGAAAGAGAGAAATCGGTGTGTAACTATTCATCTGATATAATACGTCTATTAGTAAGGCAGGCTTGTTCTGGCTTATTCATCTGAAGTAGACTGTGCTGTAGTACGTTCAACACATTTTATTTTTCCTCAGTTCTTTGTGCAAAACTAGCACACATACAGGAAGATTTTTTCATCACCATCCAAATTTTTAGAGGGTGTTCTACCCATGAATATGAACAACTTTCACTAAGGGACTAACTCTGAAATCACGAAAAAAAAATCAGCTGTTTCATACATTTTGGTCAAGTAGATATTGAACTTTTCTACTAAACAGCAGATTTTTTTTTCGTGATTTCAGAGGTGGTCTCATAGTGAAAGTTGTTCATATTCATAGGTAGAACACCCTGTAAAAATTTGGATGGTGATGAAAAAATCTCCCTGTATATGTTTAATGGCATAACGATTTCTAATTCTAACGTCTCAGTTATGGAAATAGAGCGATGTGTTAACATTCCATGTTACAACGGTGAAAGCCAAGGGCAACTGGTCCACATAATTATTCAAATATTAAAATCAATTGCTCATTAACATTCTCCAAGTCCAAAACATCGGTAACTGTTTTAACATTTACAAAAAGAAACTGAGAAATCGTACATACTGAAATGACTATATTTTTGTGATACCTACGTGTACTCCCCAACGAATCCTAAAAGTACGTAGTGCATACGTGTTTTAAGCTAACAAAGCTTATAGACCGAGTCCCAAACGTCGAAAGCCGCAAACGTACGAAGACTTCCGGTATCGGAAAACGAGTTATGAAACTCAAATGGAGCTGGGCATGACACCTGGCAAGGTGCAGTGATGACAGGTGGAGTAAGGCAGTGACCGAGTGACGTCCAAGGACTGGAAGGCGTACAGTCGGTCGTCCGGCTGTGAGATGGCCGGACGATATCGCTACCATCGCGGGTAAAACCAGTATGAGGCTGGCACAGGGGCAATAAAAATGGCACTTAAAAAGAGATGCCTATACTCAGCTGTGGGTAAAGTCGGGCTGTGGATGATGATGATGACAGCCTCGGTCGAAATATGCCTATACCAGCGACGCTTAGTTTGTGGCTCATCCGTCACATTGTATTTTTATTTTTGATTAATAAACTTTATTACTTATTACTTTACAGACTATCGCTCTATGAAAATAATGATAGGCCACACAGCACTACAACAAAGCCATCATAGTCAAATTTAAATATGGGTGTTTTTTTTGTGATGTGAGTGTGTGAGTACATTAATATTGAAAAACTGTTACTAAGGCACGCAAAGTTTTGACTCTGGTGTGTGCACTATCTTATCTTTTTACAACAGATTCGATTTGCTTCTATATAAGCACGTTAGGCCAATCAACTAACGAGTATATGTATCTTTACTGATCGTAATTGCAGCAGCTGCGATTCCCTTCACAACTAAGGGAAATTACCAGCGTACAGATGCCTCGATAGCCGCTGACTTAAGCATTCGCGGTCTTTGATAAATCTGGTAGAAGAATAAGTTAAAAGGGGAAAAGAAGCAATCAAAACGGAAAAAGGGAAGCTTGGTTACGCATTGAACGATATTGAAAAGATAAGTACGCAAATAAATATTATGGGCGCAGTGGCTCAGACTTCGTTTTTTTCTTCAGTCTTTGAATGAAGTCGATTGCACGTAAACCTTCTTTTATTGGTATGCGAAGGTACCGCGAAATTAAAGATTTTTGCGATTCACACCAATACACAAATAGAGGGACGTTTGTGTGTCTGTTACCTTTTCCCGCCTTAACAGCTTAACGGATTTCAAAGAAAATTGGCGCACAGGAAGAACACGACCTGGGTTAGGACATATGATTATTTTATCCTAGTACGTTCCCGTGGGATAACTTCTGCCTCCACGCGGTCAATGCAGCAGGCTAAAGCTAGTGTAAATCCTAAAAAAGTCAAATCCAAGTCAATAACTCTACCCATTGTGCTTAGATTACCATAATGTACCTACCGGAAACGTTTGCAAACACGTAAACGGTTTCAAATTGACAGCTCTTATTGGCAGTAGCAATTCATCAGGGTTATGCAACCACATGTGTAATAAGATAATGGCATACGCCGTACACACATCAAACTAGTGATGCATGTAACAAGGGGGCAATTTCGATGATTCTCGAGAAGAAGCATGTGCGCACGAGGTGCCGGAGTTGCACTAGACCGGCGGCGCACCAAACGTAGTCTGTAACCGCACGCGAGCAACACGTGCGCGGTTCGCAAGCGGCTCGCGAGCGGCGCATTCGCCAGGTCTGGACACACCTTTACGGCTCGTGTACACCTGATCCGTCATTGGATGAACTATATGCTCGTACGTCATAGGCCAAACTCGGCCGATCGAACCAAAGATAATATTTAGTATGTAAAATACAGCGAGTATGCACACTATTTCAACCGAGATCGTCCGATGACGCCCGTACGTACCATTTAGCCTGAGGGCATCTAACCTAACTTTTCATACGATTCATGATCTATCTAAACCCGAGGTAGTTAGGTAGTGGCCAGGCACCAAATGCAATAACATTGAACTTGGCTGGGAATAGAACACGATATCTGCGCTTCGCTGATTAAGTATGCGCCTACTGGCATTACACATATTGTCATAATCACTTTTTTATCCTGTGGATCACCACAAAACTATTAAATATAATTTCATCAATAATAGTGACAATCTGGGATAATTCTTGAATGATTCCTACAAAACGTCGACTGAAAAACATCAATTTCGACGAGACAAAAAACGTCTCCTTTTTGTCTACATAGAATGTCTACTGACGTACGCAAAACATTGTGTTTATGGGTGCATGTAACGGTATAGGGATCGTGGGAGTTTTTAAAGTTAAGTGTAACATTTGAAACTTTTTTTCATAAAAAAACCTCAATCAAAGTTGGAACTTTGACCTTCAATATCTCAGTAACCAGAAGGTTCCCAGGTATTTTCCCCAGTACAAAAATGATCATAAACACGGGAAGAACAAATGACTTTCGACTATTATACCCGTTATAGAGGTTGGAGGAAGTATCTTTATAATTTTTTATTAAATTTTTGTAACAGTTTGTAATTTTAAAAACCGAACTTACTTTCAGAACTCAACGTATTTCCGTTAAAAAAAACTCTAAAGATAATCCCTTGATGGACGGCGAGAAGCTATTTTTGTAAAACTTCAACATTTTAGAGCCTTTTTCTATCGTCATAACGGACTAGAGATTACCTTCAACATAGACCTATGTTGCTGCGTTCTAGAATCGCCCCCAATACTTAGCTCCGTTATCGAATGTACTTAGACTGTTAGTTTGAACTGTATAGACTTATTGGAGTATATATCTATAGTATGTACCTAGTTCTGTACTTATAGCAAGGAAAATTGATGTTAGAACGCCTAACTTAGATATCTGACAACTTAATATCATCATATTAAGTTTACAGGCTAAAAGGCTGGGAGACTAAAACTAGCTCTCAACGTGAAAATACTGACTGCTTTAAACTTAAATAATGCTTCGAGATTAAGACAGGCCGGCAATGATTAGCCCATATTTGTGTCATGACTCATAGTCAGTGTGTTACTAAAAAATCTGTAGTTATCTAAGACGGCCTTCATATTGAGCACGCTGCTAATTTTCTATCACGCTATTCAAAGTACGTTTTTTTACCGCTCCTTGTTTTTTTACATTGTTATTGTTGATGGGTCAGTTTGGCAATTTCGAAATCATCAAACTCAAAGCATTTATTTCAATTAAACCAATTACAGGCACTTTTGAATTGTCAAGGGGTCGGTCAGTCAGAAAGATGAAGCTTAGTTGCCCATTCCAAAGCGTAGGTACCTATGGAGAAGAACGGGCAAGAAACTCCATGGACACTCTTTCATCGATGGTTCAACACGACGACGAAGTTTAGCATTCAGATAAAATGACTCTCATAATCAGTCCATAATGTTGCCACTGCTGGGGCACAGGCCTCTTCTCGGTGAGAGGGAGTGGGCCGTAGTCCACCACGTGAGCCCAGTGCGAGTTGGCAGATGTCACATGCCATCAAATTTCTCACATACGAATTTCACATATCCAGAAAACTATGATATTTTAATATTAATCCGTAACTTGTTGTTGTCTTAGTTAAATTCGTTGATTTTATTATGCTGTGAGCTGAATGAATACCTAGTACGACAATGGAAATCTTCAAAAAATACATTCAGCAATAATCTTCCCATAATATCTATTTCGAGGACATGATTATTTTTTACTTAGCTATCACGGTTATAATTTTTTTTAAAGTGCCTGTATTGATTTTTCTGTATTTTGCAGTGTACTTTTATTGTCGTATCAAAGGTGCATTTTGCCTATTATAAATTAGGTCCTTTGTTGACTACGGAACCCTAAAAGCGGTATTTTATTGTTTTTTAGTGAAACTTTTTAGTCATAAAAAAAAACAATTTAGGAAAAACAAAATAATTTATGGAAAATTTTCTTTGCGGTAACAATTCCGGTATTGAAAAAATCTGCGATTCGGAACCTCTAGTACCTACTTACTTAGATAAAGATAAAGCTTAATAATAATATCAGCAAGGGTCGATCTTCAAGATTAAGCAATGCTTGCCGAGGTCGATGCGTGAATAGGTGACCATTAATTACATACCGAGACCACTCCGTGTCTCCAGAAGCACGTTAAGCAGTTGGTCCCGGCTGTAATTCTTAGACCTTGACAATCCTTACGGGCAGTCAGAAGCCCGAAAGTCTGACAACCAGTCTGGCCATGGCGCATCGTGTTACCCAGTAACTTTGTTGTGTAGGTAAAATACTGGTATTCAGCTGCATCCGGTTAAACTGAAAGATGTCCCCAAAATAGTTGGAAAAGGCCCGGCAGATGATGACAAAGATAAAGCTACTCACCACTAGATCTCATAGGGTTGAGGCCAAGTCTCCCGCGCACCTCGCCTCGGTCGCTGGCTGTGCTCATCAGCAACTTGGTCCGCTCCATGTAGTCCACATGGGTCTTGAACAGCTCATTGTATCGCTCATGAAGTTTCGAGTACTCCTGCATACAAAATAGTACATTCAAACTGCAGTACATTCATATAGTGCCTGATTTAGTTAAAAGCGTCTAACAGGTCTCTGTGAGTTGTCTTCGGCCCATCGAATGCCTTTCAGAGGTCCGGGACCCCAGGATGCCGAGAAATATCCGAGACGTAAAAATAAAAATAATAGGCGTCACGGTGGCAGGCCTTTAAAACGCTGGCGTGGGATTTGGACTGTTTCCTAACCGATTGAACAGAGAAGGTACAGCATAAAGAAAGTAGGGAAAATATGGGAGACCAGTGGGACAAAATAGGTTAACTGAAAAAAAAAACCGGCCAATCTCAGAGGAGACTAGACATCGATGAGGGCGATCGCATAGATACCATGCAAAGAGACTTTCCTTTATGTTCCTTTAACAAACAACGGCTATCGGCCAATTACATTACTTAAAGATGTTATCATTAAACATTATTAATACGTCCATCTTATAATAATACTGCTAGAGTCGTCTTCCATTCGTCTGTGAACATAAGTCAGGTTTGTCCTCCAAGAGCAATGTTTCCAGACAGTGAAAGGAGTTTCGAAATAAGATCGGTACTATGTTTGATTCAAAGATGCATGTTCTACTAACGCATTATATTAGGTAGGAGTAGTAGATACTTGAAGTAAAAAATATTTCGTAAAAGAAATCAACGAATTTTAATACGTTAATCCGGAGTAAATCGGCTATTACGAACAATTTGATAACCGAAGTATCTGACGCCCACTACTTAGAAGAAAGGGATAGAAGCCAATACTGCTTTCAAAGTATTATTATGCACCATCAAGGTCAAATTCAGCATGTAGAGCTAGAATTAACGTTTTTCAAAGAAACTGAAGACAGTTTTGAACAACATACAAAGTTTCTTTGTGAAAAATAAGCGTGAAATTTGTCATAAGTGTAAAATCGATCGTCAATACGACGTGGAGCACAAAATGCAACAAATTCTACTTCACCTGCCGTCACTGCGAGGCAATTACATACATAAACAATAATCCATAGGCATCATGCTGGGTAAACTGTCACACAGTGGAACGAATGTATGGGAGCGGTTGGACGTAGACATGTCCGAAAAATAAGAGTAAAATTATGACAAACTAATGATGCCATCTTATTCGATTACTTAATGCCTTCATAAATTGTGGTGATGAATTTCTTCATAACTCCCATATTTCGGGAGTAATTTGAGAAAATGTGAAATTTTACTATGAAAATGAGTGTATCGAGCTCTCTCCCTCCTGATTCCGGGCTTGTTTCAAGTAGCGGTCTCTAATATCGTAATGCTATTACTAAGAGCTATATTTAATACTAAGACACATAGTGCGCCAAATGTGCACTTTCTGGGATAAAAGGAAATGAAAATTTAAAAAAAAAAACGTTTTTTCCCCATTTGTATTTACTTTAAACCGCAGACAGACTTATTAAGAGGTCTATAAATATATTATATATATACAGAAATATATATTAACAAAAATATTCACAAGAACTGATGAGAGTATGACTTTTAAGTAAGTTGATAATAAATTACCTAGTTTCATTAAAAGTACAATAAATAATTAAGATGTAAGCTCTAATTTACTAAGTTACACATTTTAAAACAATAACATCATTTAATTATCTTCGTCATCATCATCATCATCAATTAATTCAAATTCAGAATCGATGTCCGCTAAATCATTTATGTTAACAAATTCGATATCACTTTTCTCAGAATCCGTAAGCTCATAAAATTCCTTAAAAGAAGATTTTTTTACAAACTTATTTCCTTTTGGACGGATACTTGTAACAAGTGGATCAGAAGACAGTAAAAGATTGTGCATAATATCTTCATTGCATGAGATACTGCTATGCTTTCGAGAATGCCCCTCTCTATATTTTCTAAAATCTTTATTTCTAGCCTCAGATGCCTCTTCGGATAGAAAACCAATGGGCACAATTGACATGTTCTGAACTATGTCTGGCCCATGCATTAAAATTTTATGAAGTGAAGAAGGCATATAATACCATGGGTATAACTCCACGTAAAGCTTAGCAGTATCAAAGCAGAACTCTCGGAATTTAGTTACGTTGATCTTCTCTCCTGATGAAATACACTGCAAGATCACACAGATTTTTCTTAAAAGCATAGCATCTATTCCGGTCAGTTCAGCAGATTTAGTGTAGTTTTCAAAAAATCTCCTTGCCGAGTTGCCATTGTTGGTGGATCCACTGCCTTGTTTCACAACATCGAGAAGTAAGCCCGTTTCTCTTCTTACAGCCTCTTGAACTCTTTTCTTCCTGTCATCAACTTGCCTTTTTGCTATATCACCCCTTACTTGCCATGATTTTATGTCTAATTTGTAGGAAATGTGTAATAAGCATTCCATTGAGCGAATCCAAGCGTGAAGGGTGCTTAAGCTATATTTATACATGTCCTCGTTTGCGTGTTTATCTTTGATTAACTCTAAATTATTCATTTCTTTAGGACAAGCCTTGCATATGTCACACACTGAAGCTGCTGTATTGGATATAATGGAATGAATTTTACCATCAATCATTGTCAACAGCAGTTGGTGTTTGACACTAATTCCATCAGTGATGGTGGATGGAGTTAAGGCTTCAATCTCTGCTTCGATTTCAGCCATCTCTCTCTGCACATTTTCTTTGGTTTCCTTTATAAACTTAAACAATATTGGCCGGCAAAATGAAGTGGAAGATGGTCGCTCGTTTTCCCAAATTGTTACACCTTTTGAGACGAGCCGCAGTGGTACAAGACTAATCATAAAATTACTAGCAAGATCGATTTGCTCATCTTCACTCGTCCTTTGATGATAAATGCTTTGGCTAGATGATCCGTCAAAACCCCATTTGCTGGTCAATACGAGCTGTTGATTGGGATCAACAGGGGTTTCTAACGACCTAATAAGTCTTCTTGAGGTTAAATCCATCAAGGCTTGTAATTTGATTTTTGCAGAGCTCTCTGTAACTGTGAGATCTTCTTTGGCCGGATAGCACTTAATTTTTTCTTTAACCAACATGTAGTAACTCGGGTATTGAAGAGCTCCTTCTTGAGTGTTGAAATCCCGAAGAGTGTTATAGCGCCATTTCGATAAGTTCATCGATACATAAAGAGCCAATGCCTTCAAAGGGGATATTTCCCGTACCTGAATTGATTTACCTTCAATGAAGGCTTTGATTTTTGAGGCCTCTTCTGGATTCTCCGTCAAGTATTTCATAACATAAGCTGTATCGCTTTGTCCTGCCTTTTGAAGCGCCCTTTCGGCCGAAAACATAATTTCAGCGCTGCTACTGCTGCATGAAAGACTATATTCAGTGCGTCTTCTTTTTTGCCGGTTACTAAGGTCCTCAAAAGATTTACGAGGACTAGGATGTGTACAAGTTGAAGCATCAGATTTAGCAGGAGAAATTATGGGCTCGATGACGTCACTTATATTTTCTGTAGAAGGTTCCATATTTTCATTCTGTAATTCCGGCCATTGAATTGCAGCCTGTAGCCAAATCTCATGTTTCTTCCGAAACTTATCTGTGCTTCTTCCAGACTGTGTCCATTTTGCATAAATGCGGTAGCAAAATCGACGACACCAGTCTTTTAAACTTGTTTCAGCACTTTCACATAACTGAACACAACTGTTATCTTTTAAAACACTGAACAAATAGTTAAAGTCGCGTAAATCTTTATGTGCGCGTGCGCATAAAGCAACGTGAATATCAAGATTTGTATTAAAATTTAGAAAATACATTGCGAGATTAGCTTGGATACAACGAGGTGTAAATCAACACTGATTTTAAAGTTACTAATAGTGACCTATATATAAAATCCAGGTATCCCAGGTATCCTTTGTTAAATATTGCAAGGTAATTAGTTATTGTGATAATTAGTAAATGATGCATGCTAAATTAGTGTATTAAGAGCCATTTAGTAATTAAATAATAGCAATGTTCTTATCAGTAATCATTAGTGCATCAGTTTTATATGTAAACCTTAAGTCCCTAATTATATATCCTAATTAGCTTATATCTTCTCTAATTGGCTGCTCAGAAATGTTATTGTAATAAGGTAAACCTTTAGAAAAACGGTTTTAATCAACAAAATAAACAAAAAATAAAAAAATTGTGTTATAAAATAAACATCACTCTTTATCCCAGAAAGTGCACATTTGGCGCACTATGTGTCTTAGTATTAAATATAGCTCTTAGTATTAGCATTATGATATTAGAGACCGCTACTTGAAACAAGCCCGGAATCAGGAGGGAGAGAGCTCGATACACTCATTTTCATAGTAAAATTTCACATTTTCTCAAATTACTCCCGAAATATGGGAGTTATGAAGAAATTCATCACCACAAGTTATGAAGGCATTAAGTAATCGAATAAGATGGCATCATTAGTTTGGCATAATTTTACTCTTTTTTTTCGGACATGTCTACGTCCAACCGCTCCCATACATTCGTTCCACTGTGTGTCAGTACTAGTGTTAATGTATTTATTGATTTAAATTACACCAGAAAATAGGGCAACATTTACTTAATTCTCTAGTATCGATTAAAATCCCTAAGGAGCTCGTGGCTTAATAATACCAGCCATGCACACGGGTAGATCGAAGGTTTTAAGCACGGTTTTAAGCTAAGCTTGTCGCGTTCGGTTTGTGGATGGGAGACAATCCATTACATACATAGAGACCCCGGCTCCATGCCTCGGAAAGCAAGTTAAGCAGTTGGTCCCGGCTGTCATGACTTCATGAGTAGATCTTTGACAGTCATTACGGGAAGTCAAAAACCGAAAGTCTGACAACCAGTCGTAACAAGGAGAGTCGTGTTGCCTAGTAACGCGTGTGGAAGTCAGATACTACTACTACTGGTATTCATTTACATGGGTAGACTGGAAGCCGACCCCAACATAATTGGGAAAAGGCTAGGCAGATTGATTGATCGATTGAAATCCTGTCAAATATTGAGAACTAATCTACTATCGGCAATGCCTGCATCCTACAGAATGAGGTCTAAATGCTAATGAACAGTTTTACAGATTTTAATTGAAAGCGTATGTAGGTAATCCGAGCCTAATTAAAATATGATTCGTAAATGGAGGCAAGCCAAGCACTTCGCTCTGTAAAATGTGACCTGGTTTTACCTGTACAGTCTGTACTTATACTACAGTATAAAAAATAATGGTACTAAACGTAAAACGTTATTGGATTAGCACAAGAGGATTAAATTGAATGTTTGTCAAACGTTTGTCTTTTTTTATTCGATATTTTATAGAATGTACTGAGGTTCAAACTCAAAGCATTTTCTAATTTTTAACGGACTTCCAAAAAGAAGGAGGTTATTATGTTCGACTTTATGTATGTTTTTTTTTTTGTATGTTCTCCGATTTCTCCGTCAGTTGTAGATCGATTTTGAAAGTTTTTTTTTTGTTTGAAAGGGTATACTCCCAAGGTGGTCCCATTGTCAGCAAGTTGGTATCTGATGAGAGGATCTCATGGAAATCGAGGGAAACCCTCAAATTTTATTGGCAAACCTATAGCGATTTGCATATTTTTTAGAGTAACTTGAGCATTTGCTCTCGGAAATCATCATTTGGTAAAGAGGAGCTGATAATGAAGACCACAGACGGCCATCGGAAGTAATCACTGCTAAATATTTCACGGGTTGCGATTCGATTACTTTAACATGGTTGCTAAGCAATTTATGCTCGTCACAATGCGTGTGGTGGTGGAGTGGAGTTCTCCAGGTTCTTACCAGGAGAACTTCTCAACAATTAACGTGATGAGCAGTTGACGTTAGTAACTTAGATAAATTACAAACTCTCTCACTAAAACGTGAAAAGTAAAAACTTTTTTACAAAAAAAGCAACGGACTTCCAAAAAAAAAAAACTACAAAGTGATAAATAACTTTTATTTCGGAAGTCGGTGTCGTTGGTTCTGCATTTTCGTTTATTGACACCGACTAACGTCAACTGCTCATCACCTTTTACAAAATATTGCTTTTTGCCAGACAGCTCAAAAAGGCACAATACTGATGCATTGAGTGGATGACAACAACAACTGGACACAGGTTTTTAATATAGGAGACACAATAGTCAAAGATTGAAAAACAATAACTTAAAATACCGATCGATATCTTTCAACTCTATGTATTAATATATTGAAGCAGCTTCGTCAAAAAGTTGGATATAAGTCCTCATAGCAAGATCTTTTGCGATTTATCAAAAATCGTCTGTTTTGAGTTAAGTCAGTATTCCATTAAGCCTGCGATAAGTTCTGTCTCATTTTTTGTCTGGTAAATAGTTACTGCCTGGCGGGAGTGTGAAGGAGGTCCTCTGGGGGCCTAGTTTCTAAGTCCATCAACGAAGGTACGAACCCGTCTGAAAGTAGTTCAAAACTACTTAATTAACGTTTTCGGACGGGTAAAAATACATCAAGAGTATGAACAACTCAACGTCGTCGTGGTGTCATTAATTCTTTCGTTGGGCTCCAAACTAATTACACATATGTCCGTAGGTCCTGTCACCTAGGGTAGAAATCACGCGTAACTTACTAGCAGCCGTAGCTGAAACTACGACTTTCGTGCTTAGGGAGTAGACCTTCAGGAACGAAACCTAGGCAGCAATATACAAACTCGTCGATGACTTACCTTTTTCAATTCATTCTCGCGTTCTTCGAGCCTGCTAGCGTGATCTAAAGAGTTCTTATGCTTGAGCTCCAACATTCTGACTATGCTGTCCAGGGCCTCCAGTCTACCTGTCAGCTCTTTCCTCTCGCCTTCAAAGTGGTCCTCAGCTTCGAGCAACTGTTAAAAAGAATTTTAAGTGTTAGATTAGATATAGAAATAGTGATAGTAGGTTCGTTTTAATAGTTTGTAGAGAAAATTTATAAGCGAGTGATGAGTTGCAGCTCCTGTCTCGATTGTTTTTTTATTATGTTTTCTGTTACCTTTTTCTTATAGAATTCGAGGTTCGAACGATACCGAGCCAGTATGCCCATTTAGGTTATCGTATAAAGGTGTTCCTAACATTACCTAAGAATTGTATTGATATTCATATATCAATTGTTGTTGCCCCATTTTATGGCTTCAGTTTCAAACGAAAAATATGTTCTTTCTTAAAATAGAAATAAAGTCAAAGTAGGGTTCAAGTTTATTTCGACATTGGAAGAACAAATTATGTTGAGCGAAGGTTTGCAATAATAACTAGATTTCTACGGTCAAGTACCGAAATAAATCTGAAGTTAAAATAATATCTAGATATTGTTCCATACGAGTTATAATTATTATGATTCATTTCGAAAGATGTGAGCTGAAATCGTTACTAACAAAGCTAATTAAGACTGATTTCCGTATAAAAACTTAAACGGTTTGGAGCATGCAACAATGTTGAATATTGTTTGTTAGTATGTTACTGCCTGTAACTAAAGCTGGCACCACACTTGGCATTGTTTCAGCCATCCAAAATATAATACACCCTATTTCTGTTCAAATAATGTTCATTTTCTCGAAGCGAAAAAACGCAAATATGTGGACCTACACACCGAATCAAGTGCCAGCATTTATTATTCACAAACAGCACAGCACGTTAGGCGCCGCGCCCCGCGGTTGAGCAGTGATTTGCCGATAGGCTGCTGTGCTAATCGCGTAATAATAATAATGTGTGCTGTTCCGGATCTATCGGTTTGAAAAAAAGCATTTACAACACAGGAGAAGTTTTTCATGTGGGGCAAGATTTATTTAAAACAAATACAGCACGAGAGCTACAGGTTGGTTATTAAGCTTGGTAACCTGAACTTACGTCCATTAGACACTCCTGAAACAACTGTGGGAGGAGTACTACACGAACTTGCTAATGGTGGTAAAAGCGGTTCATTAAATGAATTATTTCATAATTGTGATCCATCTTCAAAGTTACCCTTAAATTAAAAAATACGTAATACTTGTTGAGAAAACAAATATAAGACTTTCTATGTGATTTGTATAAGACTTCCTATATCAGTGGATATTATCAAGATATATAGGTATAGCACGATATATCAATTGATATTTATTGTCAAAACTAGAAACTTAGCCGATTAAATTTTACACTAACAACACTTGACAGAAAACTACAATAAAATTTAGATTACAACTAACGTGCAAGTATAGTCAATGATATTTTTATTGGAATATCATTGAGTACAGTTAGGTTTTTATTGAAATTCAAACCTTCATCCATAACATAGTGTTTATAGTAGGTTACGTTAATATGAGGTATTTCCCTATAGTTAATAATAATGCTAAACTGCTTGTACTCCAACCTCAGCTGGCCCAATATTCTTTTTATGTGATAAAAAACATAAATACTTAATGTGAATATTCTTCTTGCACAACTTAACAGTAGACAGTTTTTAAAAAATCAAGCGTTTGTTTATTTACAGTAAAATATAAACTATAAATACATTATACAAGCTACTAGTAAAGTATAATATGCTGTAATAGTTATTTATGCAACTGTTGAATAAGGTGTATTAAAACACGAATGTGGGTTTATCATTTTACACGAAGCGAAGCTGAGTGTGATAATAGTATGACATGAGTGTGATACCTAATTATGCACAGTTGCATACAAGACTTTATCTACACTCATAATACGAATCCTCTATATAAGGTTCTGAAACAGATTTTTGCAATACTAATATCGAACAAAAATGGCGGCCGGCGGGATACGACGTGAATTCGAATAACCTGTAAGTTCTTTATTTAAATTACGGCGCTGTGGTAGTGAAACTCGCGTAGATGACTATATTCTTTCACTCTGGTTGTATTATGGTTAGTGTGACACTGGTTGTTTCAGAAACTTTTATAGATGATTTATAGCATGGTGTAGATAAAAGTATGTAAACAAAGAGAAAGAGCTCATCAGACATCAAAAATTTCGTCTGCTTCGCTGTAAATAGGGAAGTCCCCAATAGGCTGACAGCATTGCCACATTGAACAGCAATGCTGATTCTTTGCCCTAAAAATAGGCAAGCCTTCTTTTCAAGTGAAGAGTAACCGAACCGCTAGGCGATATCCCAAAAATCTCAATGAGTACTCGGTACCCATGGCCCTAGTCTTTGAACCCCGAAAAGCTCCAACTTATAAGTTGCACTGTTTGAGGTTCTCTGCACCTGCTGCAGCTGCCCAGCACAGCCCACCATTCTAGGAAAATGTGATGGCATGGGGTGTCAACACCAGAACTCTACCCAGCTTCCAAGGCAATATGGTCATTCTGTCTGGCATTTTCCCATAGTGGTGTACCAAGCTGTAAACATATTTTAACTTCAGTAAAAAAGAAAGTAAAATCTTCTAAAGAATAAGATGCAGCCCTGGGTTATTTTTATCCATCTCTGTTTTTATATTCATGTTTTTCCAGCAAACTTTTCACCTTAGCGGTTTCTTTAACCCAGTCTAAACAATGATTAAACAAGACTTTTTCTTTGATGAAAGAAAAAATCTTATTAAATCATAACTCAGTTGTTTTCAATTGTGTGTTGTTTTTAGTCTTTAGATTGAGGAAAATATTTACATCGTTGTAATGTAACCTACTTTAAAAATTGAAACAGCACCACTATACAATAAAATATTTCTTCCTAAAATATCAATTTGCAGTTTTATGTGTTACATAAAATATCATAAAATGCAAGTTTTAATTGCTTTAGTACAAGGCAATGAACACGAAATACAAATAATTATTTTTAGAATGTATCACACAGGAAAATGAGGCCTCGCATCTTATAATTAGAATTGAAAACAAATTCGCGATTTATTTCCTTTACAACACATATGTACATAGGCCAGCACATCAAGCTACCCCAATCTGTCAAATTTTCCCATTTGAATATGAACCTTATTGCTTTGTTATAAAGTTGAAAATCTATCAAAGAAATTTTACAGATTGGGGTAGCTTGATGTGCTGGCCTCTGTACATAGAAGCAGAGCTTGCTGGCTTAAAAAGGAACATTATAGAAAAACATTGAATATTTGAATAATAAAACCAGATTATCTATGTTTGTTTCACTAAAACATATCAGATAAAATCTAAAAAGTCAATCAAGTCCAAAAATAGTCATCTACTATAAACTAGGCAACTACTGACAACTTTAAGTTCTAACAAACTACATAATAGAAATTCATGTCAAAGAAAGCATTCTGAGGATAAACACTTTCAATTAATAATTTTCACTATCAGTAAGACATCCTGCTGTGCACACTAAATACTATCGTAACAGATAACATATCAAAAAAAAATAAAGGCAAGCTCAAAGACAAGACAGTCAAAGTAATAATTAGTTAATGTAGCAGTTATAGAATGCATGTAAGTTTGTCTGCAATCCAGGATAAACAGTAGCATACATTCTTTTGCATGTCCCAGGTTACCAATCTGTCAAATTTCATAACAATTGATTACATGACTAATGTGTTAAAAGTTAATAGACAGACAGAGTTACTTTCTCATTTATAATATTAGTTTGGATGGATACCACCTAGCAACACTGTAGGAATATTCTTTGTCACTTCGTAGATCAATAATTTGCGAACCCAGTCACAGAAAAAATTGTTCTCACAGATTGTATTAAATTACTGTTTTTCAATTGTATCTAGTATCATGTATTGTTCAAGGTTACTAGTACAAACATGTTGGCTTTAACTTCATATTAAGTGTTTCAACAAAAGGTTATATTTGAAAGACATGAAAGAGAACAAATCTTTGTAGTGTATCATTCGTAATATTCATAATACCGTAAAGAACTATGTATCATAACTATCTGTAACGCATTAGTTGGATGGGAATGACACCAGAAGGCCAATTTTCGTAATTTAAAACGTTCTAAATCTAGTCGCAGTCTCATCTCAGCGACAAACAAATGTCAAAAACTTGTCAAAATGTAGGGAAATTAGAGGTATTTTTGACAGATTGAGACTGAGATCAGACTGTGAACATTCTTAAAATTACGAGAATTGCCCCTCTGATTTCGAAGCTAACAATAGCATTGGGAACTAAGTACACTATTTAAAATGATGTCAACAATTCTGTAATGTTTTGCCTGCACATTGATTACAAAAGAGTTATTAAATATCAGCAGTGCGATTCTGTAACCATCTCACCGTGAAAATTTGGGTGAAGTGAGCGTGGAGTGAGCTGTCATTAGTGTAAATCCCTATAGCATCAGATGGAATGACAGCTCACTTCACCTAACTTCTCACAGTGAGATTCTAACAGAATCGACCGGCTGATATGACCAAGTCTACAAACATTGAAATATTGCAATAGACATTTTGTAATCTTATTGGACTTGAACATAAAATACAGTTCGTGCTCTAAACAATATATGGAATGTATTTAAGAGATTTAACAGACCAAGCCAGTTTTTAGAAAACAGTAATTTTACACATAAAACAATTATTTATAATATAAACCTTCAATATTACTCTTAGCAAAAGTGAAACAATACATCAGATGCTAGTAAACAATAACATAAATCAGTGCAGGTCAAGCAGCATACTATTAATTATGATAAATACCAACACAATCCTGAAGCTTGATACAATTGCCAGATGCCTATTTTATTTATTATGTGTATGTCATATGTGATACCAAATAATCTTGTTTACCTTGGGATTCAGATAACAGAATGGATGGCACATTCCACCAAAAATAACCACAAGACTTAAGCAACTCTGAACCACATTAATAAAAATAAATAACAACAATATGCGTGCACTAAATGCTGAATTTGGTAAACTACTAAATACGTTCTAAGGCAGCCTTGTGATGCAAAACAAAGGAAGACAGTCAAGGCCCCTTCATAACAAATTGTTTTGTTCACTCACCTTCTGCTCTGCATGCTTCCTGGCCGCCTTCTCGCGCTCGTACTGCGTGACGAGCTGCTCGTTGTCCTCGCGCAGCAGCTCCAGCTCCACCTCATGCTCCTGGTTGGTCTGGTACGCGGAATCCAGGCATTCCAGCACGTTCACCAACAATGGCATCAGCGTCTTCACTACATCCTCGTCGTACCGCGCTATCATGCGCTCGAACTCCTGGTATATGCTCCCTGCCAGAGACTGGACCTTCTCCGACATCACAACGTGGGAGTCTTCATGGGTCCCATAGATCGTCTCCGAAGAATCCTCGTACATTTTGGAAACAAATTGTAGTCAAGTTATGAAATACGAAATCACTTTATCTATCTCTACGCAAGGGCGCCTAATTAATGTTTTCTTCAAACATGATTATGTAGTGGATAATATTATTTGATGACGCGATCGATGAGTGACTTCAAAAAACTGCCCCATAAGGCAATATTTTACATTTCAAACACACATATTCACATTGTACTTCTTGGTCTTTAAATAAATATGGGCACTAACATTCTACAGTCTTTTGACTGCGTAAATACGTAGGAAATGAAAATAGATTTATGTTAACACCATGTCTTGTCTGATTGAGGTCTTTTTGCTGACTGTTGAAAAAAAAAAGTTGGCGATGGACGTTGTCGATGACAATTATTATTGGTTGTTGGTAGCCCTATAACGTTTGGTTGGACCGGATGTATGGGGACATGTTTGAAGTAAAAAGTTCGGCTGTCAAGATGTAAAACCGTATACGCACATATTGCACTACTTTTGATTACATCACTAAAACGTGAAAGTAATACAGAATTAGAAGAAATTATAATTCCAGCGGGAAAAATGGAGATTACTACAACTAACTAATTCCTTCTTATCGATGAACATTGTGTAGAGATAGTAATATCAATAATCAATCTGATTTCATGAAACTAAGGAAGTAATAGAATAAAATTACGCACCTGATAATTATTTTTATGGATTTTTATTACGTCCGTAGATTGCGCAACTTACTACAACACCGACTCTCGACAGCAGCAAATTGTTTCGCCAACTGAATTATTGCTACGAGTGAGTACATACATACCAGTTGCTGAATAATGTTATTTCCTATGTATAATTGCTTGGGGTCGTTGGTTGATACAATTCGACGACCTGTATTTCATTACACATTTCAAAACGCAACGCCTCGTAAAACTGTTTTTGTTTTATTTCCAGAATAGGTCTAAGCCAAAAGCTAGCTAGCTAACCTTTACTAACCGACGTAAAACGGAGGAGGTTCTTTTAGGACATTTTCTGATGGTTTCGTTGCAAATTCTAAAATGTAATGTTTACCCTAGATGGGTTTATGAAACAGAAAACTATTCAACCGAATATTATGTTAACGGTTGATTCAAACATACTATTAATGACACACTCTGTGGTCACCCCCTAAGTAAATGGAATTTTCAGCTACTTGGACCTCTGGCCTACCGCCTACCCAAGTACCCATTACTAAAGTCATTCACCAATATTGTACAATTTTGTGGTGATCAAAGCTGTGTCGAATAAATTGAAAGTTATAAAATTTTGGACTATTTTACGATGCGTGTAAAATCATATTGTTTCTTCGGATTCTATTTGTTACTATTCGGTTAAATGGACTTAACTATTCAAATAAACAAATCAAATAGTGAATTCGAATCGAAGATTCCTAATTTTTTAAGTGGCAACAAATATTTTGAAATCAATAATAAAATTCAAATTCAGCATTTTGCCTCTCACTCTATCAAAAAGTACTCTGTGATATTGCCTGACCCGCCCCGCCCTGCCGCACATTCTCCTCTTGTTTGCCTGACTGTCAAACTAGTCCAAAGATCCCACGTCATGTCGGAAATTTCAAATCGCGTCAAATAATTACAAAATCGAGCAGTAATAATTACGCTAGTAATAATAGTTCCATGGTAATAATAAATATACTGTTACGCCGCCACATGTACAGTTAAGCGCGTGAAATAAATAATATAAGCGTTAATTTCATACAATAACTATTTGCACTAGTAATCAATATTCGGCCTAGTTGTTCACTCGATGTTCGTCCTGCGTATAGATTGACACAGTTTAGTTATTCGATAAAAGGGTGGTAAGAATGAATAGTATGTCAGACAAAAAGTCCATAATTTTGGCTTATTTGCTGTGGCTGTTCGCGGGCATATTCGGTGCGCATCATTTCTATCTCGGACGGGATCGCCACGCCTTCGTCTGGTGGACGACTTTAGGCGGGTTCCTCATCGGATGGCTAGGAGAAGTCTTTCGTATTCCTAGGTACGTAAGAGATGCCAACGAAGATCCGAAGCATATGGAGGAGCTTGCCGCCAGAATAAGAAAAACAAACAAGGTATGATAATGAACTTTTATGTATTTTATACATCTGAGGCACTTACATCTGATCTCTCCTATTGAAGAAAAAGTGTAGATTTTTTATTATTCAGGTCTGCTTTGTTTCCTTTTGTTACAGGATGCTTTTACCATAGATCAACTTGAGCCTCAGTAAAATAGTTATTGCCTTCAATAATCGTGTAATTCAAACAGTTACTAATAGGGAAGCTGTTCTAAAATAAAACAATTCAAAGCTTAAATCAAATAAAGAACAAAGCAGCTTATTCTAGTCTTCAAAGATTGTTGAGCTAATAAATAAAGGGATTTTACTAACACCATGTATGTTTAGAAAGGAGATATAACTCGGATTTTGTTTTCTTGTAATTAACCTTTTGAGCAAAAACCCATATCTAATTGTTGTTACAGATTCATATCATGATACTTAAGATCTTTTCTCGCCTCAAATATATCAACACCCTAACATTTTAATTGTATTGTGGTGCAGTATCTTGTCTCTTATTATAAATAGTAATGATATTCAACAATGTAACACTTCGAATATTTCCTGGTTTACAACACAATGAGCAGTCTATTGCTCCCAGGCAACTTCAGAGGGTAGATTTAATCTACATACTAGAGCTCTGAAGCAGGCCAAGCTACATCTTTTCTAACTTTTATCCAACCAGGGTGTAATAATGCTGTCTGGTTACATTCCTAGTAACTTTTGTTCAATAACTGCAACTCAATAAGTCTACATTTCATACAACATCTTTCTCTTACTAAGCTGAAGAAAAATTTGCTATTTATTGAACTTCTTCAATAATGTATTATTAATAAACCTAAGTCTAAAGAGTATCTTTTAGGCATTTAAAACCATAAATATTTGTATTTAAGTATATTGTATTATTAATCATATATTTGGGATGGATGTCATATTTTTCTAATTACTCTGGTTGTATTCTATTTAAAGACTTGACTTGGTGACCTTTGGGCGAACTCCTTGGTTTCATACTGTAAGTATGTATATGTACGGTGTTGGGTTTTTATATTAACACTAAAATAAATCTTGCTTCGCTTCTGTGCTAATACTAACATTTTAATACTGCAAAAATTTCCACTAACTCATGAAATATGTTAATTTAAAGCTTCTCATGAAGATGATAATTATAATTCTTTACAAAATGATGAATATT
Source organism: Gortyna flavago (assembly GCA_963669345.1). Classification (NCBI taxonomy): domain Eukaryota; kingdom Metazoa; phylum Arthropoda; class Insecta; order Lepidoptera; family Noctuidae; genus Gortyna; species Gortyna flavago. Next base: position 18,394,924 of record OY770125.1, read on the forward strand.
CTCTAAAAGATATTTCACTTGCAGTATATTTGAATATATTAATTCTAAAATAAATATTTTTCTTCTTGCCCTACAAATGGCAACCTTTAACAATTAAAACATTATTAGATTACACACAAGTAGATTATTAAAACATATTGTAATGCTTATTGTCATGTAATCGCATTTCTAGTTCTGTAGATAAAAGGAAGACACAAAACACTACATTGTAACTCAATAATATTGGACGTAAAGAGTAAGTATGTCATTAATGTAAAACCACTTCAGCGTGCATAATTTGAAATTGTGAATCTTAAACACAAAATTGATTGGTATGGTTTAATTAAAACTTGCAAGTTTGTTCAATATCATTAAGGTTTCACTTGTTTGTTTGCATCATTTTAATGCACAATAAAATAACTATGTTACACTTTAGCTGAGGCAACTGTTATTTGCACTAATAAACGGTTTTCTGCATTTTATTTATTTACCCATGACTCTACCAACTTATGAGCAATATGGTGCAGTGCGAATTCCGACAAAGTTTTCTAAGATAATGCTACTTTCTCACTGTGTATCATAAACAGATCAGCAGCTCAACTGCTTCCTTCTAGATGAGGCTCATGTTTGGATTGTACTGGACCAATATGACGTCGTAAAAATCTTAGTTTATTACATACACTCTGCAAATATAAAATCCTTTTTTTTAACAGCGTTTATTATATTAGCCTCTGTTTTATAAAGCTAGCGAGCCTACTTACTAATTTACTAATCTTGTGCTGCAATGTCTAACAAGGAAACATTTTAGTTTCTCATATTAATTACACATATGTTATTTTTCATTAAAAAGCGATCAAATTCTGTAGAGAATACTCTCAAGCTGTGGAAACTTTGCTTAGCTGTAAAAATTCTTGACTACCTCTACTACTGTCTTTGACATTCTGTTGTTAAGGAAAACGAAACCTCTTGATCTTACGTATCTAATAAATCACTCAATATTAGATTATAGTACAGACGGAATAGGGAACAGGAATCTTATCATTAATAATTGTATTATAGCATGCCTAACATCCACTGGTATGTGACTAATTTGCAGGAAGCGATCATAAAATCTGTTAGCATTTTATCAATAATTTTAAACATTGCAGATCTGATATTTGTTAGGAAAAGAAGGCGAGAGCAAAATGCTGCATTTTCACTGCTAATTGCAAACAGACTATTATTTTTAGTAGATTGCAAAACATGAACAATGTGGAGCAGAGTGCAGAGCAATTGCAATGAGCACAAAACTCTTTTATGACCAATCTGCTATCTAAACGTTAATTCCCATTCTTTGTCATCATGAATAAACAAACGCCGCGCCCATATCTAGCCGTATGTTTTGTACAGGATGTGGTCTGTAACATACGCTTCATTCGGCATCGGTTGATCGATGCATTCGCGCACGCGTGCAAGCATGTTTCTGCAGCCGAAGCAGCCCAGCCCATCCCGGTAGCGTGCTGAAAACTATGATGCTGTTCAGCACGCACTAGTGTGGATGATCTGTGCTGATCCGTGCTGACAAGCGAAAATTATCACTATGTGTGGTAAATGCGGGGTACAGGTTGTTCATTGTTTTTAGCCACCATTCTCCATGAATCGGTTTACTGGTATGCTGATGGTGGGGTATTCCTGGGCGCAGATGACGATGTGCGCGATACCACCGGACTTCTGGGGCATAAACCTGAAGTACCTTAACCTCCTTGTGCCTTTGGCAACCGGGCTTGGTAAGTTAACAACTGGCGATATTTTTTTTTATTGCATTGTTTTTTTTTTTGATGTTTCATAACATAATATTTAGCCCGTAGCCCCGAAGTGTTAGTTAGGGGTGTACCTACCTACAGTATACCCACATTTCGCTAATTCGGTTGTTCCATGTAATATGCACCAAATTTTTTAGCGGTCGTGGTCCTCTTTGCGTCTCGACTATGCATTTGCTTTGTTCCAGGTGTTTGGACTGTGGGCAATATAGGACGCGAGCAAGGCCGCCTGAAGTGGGCGCTAATAGGCTCATACCTCGCGTACCCCGTTCGCTACTACGTGTTTGATGATAGCATCTGGTTTACCATCATGGTGCTGACCTCGGCCTGCATATTTGACTCGTATGCGAAGGAGTGGAGGAGGAAGCCTAGGAAGAAACGCCACGTTGCCAAGTAAGTTTTTATTATTTGGTAACATGGAATGAATTTTCAGACCCTCAGTATAATAAGCAAATTTAACTTTTACAAGATTATTTAAAAACAATATTCTATGACTGGATTCCTGAGGGGCAAATCTCGTAATTTTAAGAACTTTCACAGTCTGATCTATCTCAATTTGTCAAAAATACCTTTAATTTCCCTATATTTTTGACAAGCTTTTCACATTGATTGTTGCTGAGATAACATTGCGACTAGATTTTTAACGTTTTTAATTACTGGAATTGGATTTCTGATCGTTACACAATGTCAACTTATTTAATTAAGGTGTTAAATAAATTATTACTAAAATGATTTGTTTGTTTCCTAGGCGTGTCATCATACTATCGGCTTGTTGTTTCCTGTACATCTCGCTGTGGTGCAGCTACTTGTATTTCCACGGTACTATCACGGACAGCGAGGGCGATGAAGTGCCTATCTACGAAGCTATTCATCATTTCTTCACCAGTCCTTGGTAATTTATTCAAAGGAGAAATTTATTAACAGATTCAATATCAGTTACCTGGCTTCTTGACCGACACTATTTTTTGTCACAATTATTTAACTTAAAGGGTATATTTACTAGCCGAACCCTGAGGGTCTTCTCTCTAAGTCCGTCAACGAAGATACGGGCCCGGCCGGAAGTAGTCGATACGGCAAAACAAGAGCCAAATTAAATTTTTCGGACGGGCAATAACATCGGGATTAGGGACAACTGTAAATTCGTGTCGTCATTCATTCTTAGTTTGGAAACCGAACTAATTTCTTAATCTCAGGTCTCATGACATTATGATGCTTACTGTATTAGGTACTTAATTTTGTATCTAATTTAATAATTATTTTTTGTTCCGAAAGCCGCAATAAGAGATTCCCGTACGTACCTTATAATATACATATTTGTATATGTATATTGGATGTAATATGTGTCTAAATGCATGTTCATTATCTCCCTAACGTTTTTCTAACTATTGGGGTCGACTTCTAGTCAAACTGGATGCAGCTGAATACCAGTATTTTATATGGTGCGACTCTACTCTAACCTCCACAACCCAATTACTGGATAACACGATATCTTTTGGTAAGACAGTTTTCAGACTTTCAGTCTTCTGACACCCCATAACGACTGTCAAAGATCTAAGACTGACAGCCAGGAACAGCGGCTTAAATGCACGTTATTGTCAATAGTTGATATTTAATTTATAAAAATGTAGAACGAGGCATGAAGGTCTTCTTTTATTGTATAATACAGATTGAAATTGAAAACATGCGAAAAATCCAAATGGGAGATTGTACTCATAATTATTTATTTATTTTACTATGGGACCAAACCAGAAATCGCGAAAAAAAAGTCTGGTGTTCTCTACATTTATAGCTGATTTTTTTTCGCGATTTCAGGTTTGGTCCCATGGTAAAAGTTGTTCATAATGATGAGTACTTCAATCTCCCATTTCGATTTGTCGCATGTTTTCAATTTCACCCTGTATATATATTTTTTTGTAATTTTGTATGATGATGAGATAGATTTGATGTTGTTGTTCTTGTTGGGTTTATATTTTTGTTCAACAAATCTGATATGAAGTAAACAACAGATTATAGATATGCATGAAGACAGACTATTTTTGTTCTTATACACCTGATTTATTCTTATTAATCAATAATTTGGTCCAGGTGGTTGGATGTGAAACAATGCATAGCCGAGACATACCAATATGCGCAGCATCACGGATGGTACGAGGTGTGGAAACAGGTCGTAGACTTATCGGACCCTCACGGAGAACAGAACGCTTATAAGGTAACATCATGATCTTTGACACCTTTGGAAGGTTTTAGGGTACAACTAGAGGGGCAGTTCTCGTAATTTTAAGAACGTTCACAGTCTGATCAGTCTCAATCTGACAAAAATACCTCTAATTTCCCTACATTTTAACAAGTTTTTGACATTAAAATTTGTTTGTCGCCAAGATGAGACTGCGATTTTGAACGTTTTATTCATCTTATTTTTTTTTTTGTTAGACAATAATGAGAATTAATTGTACCATCTCAATTTTTGTCGATTATTTTTAAAAAGAAAATTTAAACTAATTGTTGTAAAAGGTGGTGACATTCAAAATCTAAACCAGATGCAGATGAACGTGTTACTAATTCCCTTTAATAGTGATTGCAATGAGGGTTTGTTTGTATTTTTATCATATTCCCATAAAAAAAACCATAAAATATGAGGTGACACGTTATGTATGAGTGGTCAATCGACCAAGATCTGGCCGCACCCTAAGCCGCACGGGTGCGTTTTTCCCGCGGCGATTTTATTTCGCGCACTTTATTTTCAACGCAAGCTTAACGCCAGGAGTTGTTAATCCAACAATGTATTTTTTTTACGCGATCGGATGCGTCCTGTTGGATTCTCAATGCTTGGCCCAACACCGAAAGTTGAAAATCCAGTGCACGATAAAATCCCACCGGCACAGAATCTGTGCCGCCTCGATATTTTTACGTCCGCGTCCGTGCGAACGTGGACTAAGGGAGACGGCCAACATTGAACAGCGGACGACGGCGGTCTGCTTCTAGTTTAAATACAAACTTTAAGTGTGGAATACACATGCTACTAGAAAAGCACGCTTGTTTGCTACTAGGTAGTATGTTCATTTACAGCATCTCTCCGATTGTGCACATTTGCTCATGAAAGCACAGACCTCAGAAGCATACATATTAAATGAATGAATGATAATATATTTATTTGCAAGAATATAGGTAGGTAACATAAGTTCTTAAGATCTCTATGGGTTTCACTATGTTCGGCATTTCAGCTGTGCAAATATTTAGATTTTACATCTTGGTTATACTTATAGCAAGCAGTACACATTTAATAAGTAGCAAAAACATAAAAATACTAATAATAATTTAATTTTTTATGACGAGCATACTTCTAGCACGTCTGAGCTACACGTGCTCATTATTTAGCATTCAAAATGGACGTTTCTTTGCGGAGTTAATAAAATTATTTGCTGATGAATGAATTAAATTTGTTTTTGTATTGTGGTCAGCGTGTATTCCATAAACATTCATAATTTCGGTATCCATACTTAATATTATAAATTCTAAAGTAACTCTGTCTGTCTGTATGTATGTCTGTATGTTACCTTTTCACGCCTAAACCACTGAACGGATTTCGATAAAATTTGGCAGAGAGATAGATTGCATCCTGGGGAAGGACATAGGATAGTTTTTATCGACATAACTCGCGGGCGAAGCCGCGGGCGGAAGCTAGTAGAAATATAAAATTTAAAGTTTCCCCATCTAGCCATCGTGACTACGCAAACAAATTAAGTAGCATGCTCCCTTAAAACACGTTCAGACTAATTGGAGCCAGCCCCTCTCACCCGCGCCTTACACCGTGTGCTAGTTAGCACGAAAAAATAGACCGGCTTGCTTGTTCACAAGTATGCTATTTTCGTACACACGATTACACGTGCTAACTGTATGCTACTAAGTAGCATCTGCACTAGCATGTTTATGTGCCTACGTAGCATGTGTATTTCAGCCTTGCCTTAAAACTCAAACTGTTAAAACTTTCTTACTTCAATACTTAACCTCGTGGTGTCTTACAGATGACTGCGAATCCTCTTGCAGCAAATTTAAGCCTATTGGTAATATATGAAAATTTCCTTGCTCTGTAGTTGCTCCTGTGTAATAAATGTGCGTAGTCGTAGTCATCCATACTAATATTATAAATACGAAAGTGTGTCTGTCTGTCTGCTACCTCTTCACGCTTAAACCGCTAAACCGATTTAGATGGTATTTGGTATAGAGATAGTTTGAGTCCCGGGAGAGGACATAGGATAGTTTTTATCCCGATATTCCCACGGGATCGAAACTTATGCTGGTGAAACCGCGGGGCGCTGCTAGTAGTATCATATTTTAATATTATTTAGAGTGTCACCAGCAGTCAGCAGTGGGGTGTTATAGTTACTGAACGTTATAACCTCATAAATTAGAAAAAGAAAGTTTTTTTTTTTTGTTAGCCTATTTTGTGTCCCACTGCTGGGCAAAGGCCTCCCCTTTTTTCTTCCAAACCTCCCTGTCTTGTGCGATCTCTGGCCATGTTGGCCCTGCAAATGATATTAGATCGTCACACCACCTCCGCCTTGGTCTACCTCGACGGCGATGTCCTACCTCAGGCGTCCAGTGAGTGACGATCTTTGCTCATCTCTCCGGGTGTATTCGTGAGACATGTCCGGCCCACTCCCACTTCAGCCTGGCTGTTTTTTCTCCCACGTCCGCTACTTGAGTTATAGAGCGCAGCGTGGTGTTTCTAACTCGATCTGTACGCTTAACACCTAATATGCTGCGCTCCATTGCCCGTTGACAAATCTTGAGTTTGGACTTCTGTTGTTCAGTAAGTGACCAATTTTGTGCACCGTAGGTTAGGACGGGCAGAAGAAAGTTTATAACCTTAAAAAGAAGCTGGAAGAGATTTCTTTAGAAATAAATATCACCCTTTTACGTATTTTTCTTGGCTATGGCATATGTGTGTACATAAATTAAAACACAGAATTTCGGACTGGATGCACATTCAAGAAATTTGTGGTAGGACAAAGCATAGAATCACCAGTTTTCACAAAAATGCGTCTTGGTAGCGTACTGTACCTACTATATTATTTTATTCTTAGTTACTAGGTTGCAATTATTAAATTACTAGTGCACTGCCAACTACCATTCATAGTTTCCTTGGTTTTTCTTTCCATACAATGGTTGCCATGCTTTTAGCCATAAATCTGCAGTTTATAACCGTTGTAATTTATGTATGTGAATTCTTGATGTACTGTCAGTATAAAAATGTAGTAATCTATTTAGATTTTTAAATAGGTTCTCAACCTCATTTTGCCCACCGCCCACTTGTGAGAATATTTTTTTTCTGGAGTCCCCCGTTTTTTTTTTACTTACCATCTGTCGCGAATATGAAACAGCTATTGCCTATTGATTATATTTATACGTGTAATATTATATAGTCGTAAGATACTATATAATTTTCTCTGCATTTTATGCCCCCTGAAAGTCTTAACCGCCCACGAGAGGCGTTATCTCCCACGTTGAGAACCTATGATCTAGATCACAGTTCCTTCTTTCCTTGTTAGTTCCTATGTATAGCACTATTCTAAGCTTCGTGTCGATCTAAATCTTAATTAAGGCTGTGATTGATTCTATTCAATTGATATTTTTTTGTTTTTTGTTTTTGCACGTTATGTATTTAGTGTTTTACAGGACAAAATATGACTATAAACACAGTTTGCAAAGTGAAAATAAAATGCTTTTGCTTCCAACAATGATAAATTATCAGTACACTTTTTAAGTTATACGCGACGAAAATGGCGTTTAAATATTATAATGTTTTGACTAAACAATCAATATTCCAGGTACTTGGAGTAAATCGCGACGCTAGCCAACAAGAAATAACATCGATCTGGCGTAAACTATCCCGCGAGAACCACCCCGACAAAGTGAAGGACGAGAGGGCGCGTCGAGCTGCGCAGGAACGCTTCATGGAGATCCAGCAGGCTTACGAGATTCTGTCCAACAGCAAGCACCGCAGGCACCGACGCAATAAGAAGGATAACTCAGAACCGGCCGCCGTGAAAATCGATTTGTAGAATACGGCCGAAGGCGACCCGGGCGCCTTCATGAGCGAATTCTGGCATAACTTCTTCGGAGGACTACTAGCGACCCTCAGGCGACTCCAAGTTATATCAATATACGGCACACTCGTTCAATTCTTGTACTTAACGAAAAATAACATACAAGCTAATAATCGCCGTCAGTAACCCGAAACTTTGTCAAATTCGATTGCATATTACATAATCTTTTACATGTAACTAAAACAATTTTAATGTATTTTTTTAGCGAATCATTTATTCATATTAATAATTCAGGAAACATCATCAAAATAGGTCAGTTTTAATATGCATGCATGTCATATTAACAGAGCCCTCGTTTACGACGGATATATATGTATCTAACTCTGGATATAATTGCATCTCGACTCAACTGTCCATCCAGATTCATTTGGTAGGATCTGCCTATGAATGTTGTTGACTATCCAAATTAAATAGAAATTGTAGCAGGTGTCAGTCTAGCACTAACATAGTATTTAAGTTTAATATTACTAAGATTACTAACCATTCTATGGATTTACTATCCGAAATAAATGTGCATTTAATTTTTATAGCAGTTTAAATATCAGCAATTGGTGTTAAATGTTCATTCAAAATAACATCCATAATATCATACATTATTTTCTTCCTAAAGCCATATATAGGCGATTGTATTGTTATGGATAACCGTTACATGGTTTGAAGAGTATATTATTATATTAGTATTTGATGCCCAATGCTGCAACTAGAGCTTACTATTTGCTGGGATACAAATTATACGTGTTGTAGGATAGGGGTTCAAATTACCATATCTGGCCTACGAAGCCATGTGTCTTCCTCCACTTTTAGCGATAAGTCTCCGTTTCATTGTGAACATTTTCGTAGTAATTTATTGAATCTATATTCTATATCAGAATCTCGGACGTTTTTTACCAATCAATTTTTTGATGGTTGGTTAATAATGTAAGAAAATATTTTAAGGTACACTATACCGGGTAAGAATATATTTAAATTTAATAATTCTTTGACTGTTTTTACTGTAGGTACATTATAGTACGAAGACGTAGTGAGTACTGAGTTGTAATGTTGATGAATTCAAATATTAGAATAAGTCAGTGTTGTTAACTGCAAAGATCTCCCCCACCTCCTTTAAAGTTTAGCTGTTCCCCCAGCAATTAAATAATCTCGAAACAAGAAAATAATTTTAAACAAATACCTTTACTTTCAATTTAAGAACTGATTTTGGCCAAACTTAAATATAAATGTACTATTAGCATATGGCTTAAGAATTATTTTAATAAAGTTATGGTAAGCGTAACGCGACACCGTCCAGCTTTTTTCGGAACACAGTTTCGGAGTTTAGTAAATTAATATAGTTAGGATTCATGAAACCGTAAAGACTTATAAACTTCTGTAAAATACAGAATTTTTTTCGGCTGGAAAAAATCCCTGTCATTTCGTAAACGAATTTATTTCTGCTGCAATTGAACAGCTAATCCTGAATGCTTCCTTCATGAAGCAAGTATTTTTTTTTGTTACCTTAGCTATTTTATTTTGTGCTTGGTATTCTATAGATAGGCATAAAGTGGTAGCAAAGTAATTACTTACCTAAGTATTTATTCTATGAAGTTAGACTGTTATCTGACTTGTAATTTATTTTTGTTAACTTAGTATTTTATTACAACATTCCGATTTAATTATAAGGGAAATTGCATTTTGATGATTAACTAATATTATTATTTTTATATTTTTGTAAAATTGTGTACCCACTTAAAAGAACTTGTATTTTTTCGATAGTCATCATCTGCCTAGCCATTTCTTAACTATGTTGGGGTCGGCTTCCAGTCTAACCGGATGCATCTGAATAGCAGCATTTTACGTGGAGCGACTGCCTATCTGACCTCCACAACCCAGTTACTGGGTAATACCAATACCCCTTGGTAAGATTAGTTTTCAGACTTCCGGGCTTCTGACGACCCGTAACGACTGTCAAAGATCCACGATTGACAGCCGGGACCAACGGCCTAACATGCTTTCCGAGGCAAGGACTTGTATTTTTTTTTTATAATTGTAAAATAATCTAGGTACTATTTCGGATTTTTATTAGATTATATTTATTATATGGTGTCTAATTATCAAATAAATGTCTTAACTTATCAAAATGGGTGTCTTCTTTATTAATTACCTTCACACATAACAATATCACGTCATCACCAGTCCACGGATGAACCACAAAGAGGTACTTCCTCTCGAACCGCCACCCATCAGGTCGATCCTCAGCCTGTCTTATGAAGTAGCTAACAGCCACCCTTCGAAGATTGTCAGTCCACATTTCAACTTTCTTGCTACGGGCTACGCTACGTCCAGTACCTTCTTTACCATAAGGGCACACGGGGTCCGTGCCCAGGGCCCGCTATCCCACAGGGGCCCCTGAAGGCAGATATTGCAACACTTACCTAATTCAAAAGCGTTTTTTTTTTTGTAAAACCTCCAATCAATTATTGTCAACATTTCTAAATTGAAATATTTATCGGAAACCTGGGGGGGCCTAAAAGGCCACTTTGGCAGAATCATAAAACAATTCATATCACGCAATTTCATCTGTATGACAGTTTTGTGTGGAGATTCATAAAATGCTATAGGTACACCTCTGCCTAACCCTTCAGGGATGGGGAGTGAAACTGTCAAACAGATGAATTGCGTGATATGAATTGCTTTAAGATTCTGCCAAAGTGGCCTTTTTAGGCCCCCTGAGCAGATTTGAAAAAATATGATTTAACTAGCGGCCCGCCCCAGCTTCGTACGGGTGCAATTTTTTTTTCGAACAATTATTTTTTCTCCGTAAGAACCATCCTCGTACTTCAAGGAATATTATAAAAAAAGAATTAGGGAAATCGGTCCAGCCGTTCTCGAGATTTGCGCTTAGTAACACGTTTAGCAATTCATGTTTATATGTAAGATATTATGATCTGTATTGAAACTCTGCAGCATTTTACTTAATAATGTACAGAGGCCAGCACATCAACCTACCCCAATCTGTCAAATTTTCCCAATTGAATATGAACCTTATTCCTTTGTGGTAAAGTTGAAAATCTATCAAAGAAATTTGACAGATTGGCGTAGCTTGATGTGCTGGTCTCTGTACCATCGCGGCACTCATCTGCCTATCACTTAAAAAAAAAAATCGCCTAAATCCTGCGGCGACGCTAAGCCACGCCCCCTTAAAGTTTTCGCCTATTAGGAAAGCGATAGCGCAATAAGTTGCAACCTGCACTGCGCAGCTTAGTACTCCTTTTTTTTAAGATGGGAAATCTTCAAATGTCCCTCCCGCTCTGGGTGGAGCGGAAGTTTCGAAATGTCTTATTTAGAAAAATATAGGTAACTGGAAATCTCTGTTTCTATGGAAACTTTAAAATCGGTCTAATTTGTCTGTCACACAATTTTTCGAAAATGTTCTTAAGTAACTTTTTAACCGACTTCTAAAAAAGGAGGAGGTTCTCAATTCGGATGTTTGTATTTTTTTAATGTTTTTCGCGCATAACTCCGTCGCTTGCCAACCGATTTGAAAAAATATTTTTTTGTTGGAAAGGGTATACTTCCCAAATGGTCCCATGAATTTTTTTTTCGAAATCTGATAAGCGGTTTTTGAAAAATTAACAAAAATCTAAAAATTCTATAGCAATATTTTTTAAAAGGTGATGAGCAGTTGATATTAGGCTATTGTAACTTAGATAAATTACAAACTCTCCCACTAAAAAGTAAAAAATAAAAACTTTTTTACAAAAAACACAACCGACTTCGAAAAACAAGGGCTTGAAAGTTTTTATGAAATGCTGTACGGCGGCGTAAACGCTCTACTAACCCATAGTACCTAAATATAAAATCATAACAGAAAAATGTTTTTGTGTCATTTACCTACTATTTTTTAGGGTTCCTTAAAAGGAAAAACGGAACCCTTATAATATTACTTCATCCGTCTGTCTGTCCGTCTGTCAAGACCCTTTTTCTCAGGAACGCGTGGAGTTATCAAGTTAAATTAATATCAAATACTCAAGGCTGCAATCCCTTGAGGCAGTGAAAAAATCAAACTTCTAAGTCAACTCAATCAAAAGATACGCATATTTTTGCCGCATATTTTGACACTCTCAAGGGAATCAAAATTTATAGGGTACTTTCCGTTGACCTAGAACTATGAAATTTGGCAAGAAGCAATGTCATGTAGTACAAGTAAAAGAAAAGATCCTAAAACCGTACATTTTTTGTTACATACTTACAAATTTGTACGGAACTCTCGGTGCGCGAGTCCGACTCGCACTTGACCGTTTTTGTTTTTAATATAGGCAGGCTACCTGCTCATTGCCACTAGCGTAGCTTTCAGTTTCGCCTGTCGTAACCTACCATAGGTTAAGATCTGCGAACTTGGAAGCTGGTAGGTATTAGACTGATTTGGGATGTCAGGCAGCTTGCCGATCAAAAAATCGAAGACTCTTCAGCAGCAAGTAGGTAGTTAACTATGGTAAGCATGGCCACTGGGTGGTCTCTGTCTGAGGTAGGTAGGTATCTACCTTCACCCTTGTGGTGTAGGTCATTATATTTTCGGTAAATCATATAAATCGTTTGAGGATAACCGAACAATCTATATATATATACTTATAATAAATCTGTAGAAGTGAAAATTCTGTACATTGAAAATATCAAAAAAATAAATGGTAGGGGGTGTTACTAGACCGACACCGAATCCAAAAATGTGATTAAAAAATTTTTGTCTGTCTGTCGTGTCTGTTTGTTCAGGCATCACGCAAAAAGTACCGGTCTGATTACGATGAAACTTGGTATAATTATTCTTTAATATCCTGGGCACCACACTGGATACTTTTTATCCCGGAAAAGTATATACAATAAAAAACAAACTTAATTTTGCGGTTCAATCCCTAGACCCATTAAGTGTAATAAGTTTGTCGTAGGTTACGTCACCCGCACTGTAAATGTAGTGCTGAAGGTTGAATTTGGCTTGCACCGTTCGCAGCACACGCGTTTATTTTTATAAGTCGTATTATAGATTTTAATTTTAAAGTATGGGTAGTATATTTGATAGTGTACGTAGTGACCGTAGGTTATTTTATAAAACTGTTAGGTAGGATTAGTCATTAGTATAGATATTAGTTTTTAGGGAGTTTGCTTATTTATTGAGTTTAGATTAGTTATCATCAGACATAGGTTTATTTAGATAGGTAGGTATTTTATTTACTGTTATTGAGTTTTTTTTTTTATTAGGTAGGTAGGTATTTAGGTTTACTTTTATAATCTAATATAAAATTCAAAGTCCTGTGATCCTGTCTGACCTTATATCAATGCACAGCCTAAACCGCTGGTCATAGAGACATTAAATTTGGAGAGTGTGTTCTTTGTGAAGTGTATATAGGTATCGACTAAGAAAGGGTTTTTCGAAATTCCATTCCTAAGAGGGTGAATGGGGGGAGGGTGAAATTTCACGCGGACGAAGTCGCGGGCAGAAGCTAGTATTAAATATTTTCAAGAATGATTTTGTGTGTTTTCTTTGAACTAAAAGATTGGCTTAATAGAACGAATGCCTTTTAATTAGGTTTGTGACTGTAGGTATGTTACGTTAGTATACAGCTGGTAATAAAACACCGTTGTTAACTTAAAAGGGTTTAACCGAAGTTAGGATCTCTAGGTAGGTTGATACAATAATTCATTCATTTGGGACAAGCTAAGGTTTAGAAGAATGTAGACAAAATTAAATAAAACTTTACGATTCGCATGACGCAGATTCCTCAGGTGTTACGCCATCTTAAAAGAGGGACGTTTTCCTATCTCCGTTGCCGGAGCGATTGCGGAATATTGGGTGGATGCGTAGGCCGCAAACCTCACACACGCACCATACCGCTGGGTCCGATGGTTGTTGCATCGACGCCATGACTTGCTCCTTGACAGTAGTGTTGCCGGCGCCGACACGACGCGATCCCGGCTCCATGCATATGGTGGCTGTAAGCAGAACACGCACAATGTTAGCATCGAGTCACAAAAGTAGCGCCGTGAGCAAAATGCATTGCAGGGGCACGCGCGCTGAACTGGAGGATTTTTTGTTTCCATTTTGTACCTAGCCATTGATTCATGATATTCAAATGATGAAAACTCGACACCACCAGCTTTAAATAAGGACATATATCGACCCCCACAAACCCATTTTAATTGAATAAAATTTCCATATTTTCGGCAGTAAAACGATTGAGGATATAGGTACGAACAGTTCCAGTAATTCATTAACACAATTATCGTCACACTTCATCTCTTACTTGTTTACTTGATGGCTTAGAACGTCAGTAGTAGAGTTCCCGTCCACTGATGGCTGCTCCTCGGCACTCAGTGGCGAGCTGAAGCTGCTGCAGCCTCCGCCCGGGTTGACATTGCGATATATTGATTGATGTCCGCCCTTGTCTGCGCAAGTGCAGTTTATAGGTACCTATAAAGCACTCACCTGTCTCTACACTACCTACATAATATATACGTAGGGATAATCGTACAATGTTTTATTGGCTCGAGGTGGACGAGATTAATTATTAGGTACTTATTCGCGACCGAACGGATGCAAAGCGCACATTCTGCACATTATATTTCGTAGGTGTAACCAGACTTAACCTGTAGGTGCGCTGTCTTCCCATACCTACTGTAATTTGAAAACATTGTAAAACCCAATTATTTTTAATAGAGTTACCGTGGAGTTTGCCGGCTCTTCTCCATACGAAACCGACCAACTGGAACCGTGCACCTAGCTTCTGACGTTTCATAAGTGCCCATGTAGGTTTATGTGAAATAAAATATTTTGGTTTTGAACCTATCAAGCTTACCTAGCTGCCTGCGTTTTTGACGTCGCGCGTCGGTCCTTTCTCGTCACTCTCTCCCTCTGCTTGCTCTGTGTTGAGGCGACCTGAACGGGGCATCGGACTTGTTGAATGCCTTTACATTTGCCCTTGCGTTTCTGCACATGCTAGGCACGTGAGAACGTGTCCTCAGTGCAGCCGACCATCTCCGTTCGACTGGTAACGGTCGCCTGATGAGAGGAGGGTTGAGGAGTCAAGGGAGAAAGAGGGTGTTGGTCGGGATGCGCGGTGCCAGTGTTAAGAGCGTTTATGCCGTACGGCATTTCATACAAACTTTCAAGCCCTTGTTTTTCGAAACGAATGAACCGATTTTAATGAAACTTCATATGCACAAGCAGGATACAAAGGTCTAAAAAGTTACTTAAGAACATTTTCGAGACAAGCAGTGGTATTTGTCGTCGCCTTGGTCTTCACCTGAGTTTTGGAAGGGTCGGTACTGGTCCCAGTCCTCTGCCAGCTTTCGGAAGACTTCTTCCAGCACATCCGTGAATATAGTCTCGGAGACAGCGCGTCGCTCCTTTCTCAATGATATGATATACCTATAATTTATTCTTATTGGAACGGGTACCAGATTCCCATTCGTTTACTATGGTGATGATGATGGTGTTTATCATGGTGATGCTGATATACCTATATGAATAGGTAAGTTGATAGCCACACTATCGAATTAGTTCTAACTTTCTAAGATCTGTAAGCGATAGTCATAGGAGGATAATAAATTTAAATGAATGTTATGATAAAATAAGTGTACCTACATATTAATTCAGAAGGCGTAGTTACCTACCTATAGAGAAGGTAACGAGCATGCTCAAGGCGGATTGGCGACTTCAGAATCAGGAATATATACTACCTATAAACAGTATACTTACTATAATATATGAGTCCAGTTCATCAGGTTTAACTGGAAGCCGAGCTCAACATAATAGGCAAAAAGCTAGGCAGATGATCAAGTTTTATAAGTCCTCATGATGTTTTCCTTCACCAATGTCAGTGAGTGATGCCTAAACCTAGAAAGGTGATACCCACACGCCCAACGTGTGGTAGGTACCTATATCAAATGTAAGCTAGATAAAGCACGATCTCGATCTCAAAAATATATAGCACAGATTTTTATAACTTTTTTTTTTTGAAACTCATTAAAAATTAAAATAATGAACAAAAAAGGACGAAATCTCCGAAAAAAAAATTTACGAATCTTAGAATACAAATTTAATTAAAATTTATATGAATTGTTTTATGATTCTGAATAGGTTTTTTATTTTTCACTTTTTAGGGTTCCGTACTTACCTCAAAACGAAAAAAACTGAACTCTTATAGGATCACTCGTGTGTCTGTCTATCTGTCCATCTGTCACATCTAATTTTCTCCGAATCTAATGGACCGATAGGTGTTGTCTGAGAGTCATCACTTCATGCTGCTGAGCTGATGATAAGTCAAAGTCAAATACTTTTATTCAATTAGGCCTATTACAATCTCTTTCGACAATTACAAGCCCTTACCATCATCAGATGCGGGACCTGCTCGTCCCGTTACATCATTACGAGAAATGGAATGATGAAGACGATTGTCTTACAAGTCCACGTATATCCAAGAACTGCTAAGTAGTTTCTGTCGACATATTGCCGTATCTTCTAACTCCAAACAGATTAGGAGTGCTGTGGCATCAACAGCTCGGTAACATTAGGTACCTAAGTGATGACTCTCAGACTCAAACCCTTGAATCATCAATAGGTTTCATTTGATTTGAGAGAGTTCAATGCCTACAGAAGAGGATTTTCCTCGACTTTCATGGGATCCCTTCATCAGACTCGACTTGGTGACAATGGGACCACCTCGAGAGCATACCCTTTCAAACCCTAATGTCAACTGTTCATCAACTGTTACGAAATATTCCTTTTCCCGATGCTGGGACGTTAATTGTTGAGGAGTTCTCCTGGTAAGGACCAGGAGAACTGGAGCTGATTGTGAAGTCACCATCAGCTCCACTTCACCATACGCATTGTGACGAACCTAAATTGCTTAGCAACCATATTAAAGCAATGGAATCGCAACCCGTAAAATATTTCATCAGTTTCACTTCACCAAATTATACTTTCTGAATGCAAATGCTTGACTTGTTGAAAAAAATACCAAAATTGCTATATGTATGCGTATGCCTATAATATTTGAGGAGTACCCTCAATTCCTCATGGATCCCATCATCAGAACTGGATTTTGACAAAAACGGGACTTAATCTGGAAGTATATCCTTAATAAAAAAAATATTTTCCAAATCGGTTCATAAATGACGGCGTACAAAGGTAGGTAACAAACATAAAAAAAAATAAAAAAATACAACCGAATTGATAACCTCCTCCTTTTTTTGAAGTCTTTTTTTGAAGAAGAATTGCATTAAATTGCTTGGTTTTTGTTCTACATCAAATTAAAGTTTTACAAAACATTGTTTTGCAGTTGGAAAATCAGTGTCGTATTTTCTTGAAATTCGTACCGGGGTTTGGTCAGAATACTATTGCGTATGTGGGCCCTCCATTTGACTGGTTTTAAGAACTTCACGTAGGTCATGGTTGCTTCTTGTTGCGTACGTCGTTGTCAAGATGGCGTAAGCGGTGTTGGGTGATCAAATTGGGCTATTCCGTTCATCCATTCCAAAAAATCTCCACCACGCGGAAACGCATGTCCGGAATCCGTCAAATAGGCCTAGGGTGGAATTTCGAACATGCGCGTTTCCGCTTATCCACCTTAGGGTGTGGATTTTTTGGGATGGATAAACGGAACAGCCTTTGTTGCTTTTGTAACATGACGTTTAGAAAAGCGCGTTTAATTATCTGCTTAATGTTGCTACGCATTAAATTACAAATGTCGTCTAGTGTTATGCTATGTTCTTTCACAGTTTTCTATTTTACCTCGGATTGCTCTAAAAAATAAAGCATAACGAAAATATTAGGGCTGTTTTAATGAAAATACAAGGTACTTATTTCATATATGATTTTATTTTATGAAAAAAAAAATGTTTGTGATTAGATACCTAAACAGTTTTTCTGTTATCGTAATTCTGATCAATTTGTCCATTTTGTATCTGTACTTATTACTGATGTCAATTTTATTAGCTGGGATATTCTCTCCATTATCATAGAGGAAAAACGGTATTGTGTAGTAGGTATGTCACATGCTAAAATCACATTGCCTGCTGTTGCTTCGCAAGCTAACAGCAACGGCAGAGAATCGGTACTTCACTCTCTACTATAAACTTCCTTGTCTTATTAGGGCCATGATTATAATGCTCCAGTGCTTGCAGTGGTTCTGTTTTTATTAGGTTTAAGTAGGGGGGTTTCAGTAAATACTTCTGGTAATAAAGAAAAAAACATTGTTATAGATGAGAAACCACAACGGACTCAGCACAACTGAGGACAGTATCAAACATGTAACAAATAGGTATATTAACTACATTATTTTGACTTACTTTATTAAAATATAAGTAAAATTAAATATGAACCAACCAATACAGGTAGGTATATTAATAAATTGATGTTATAATTATTTTACCTCCCTCTTCCCTCCCTACCTTTTCGGGTATGCACATCACCCAACAATCATGGACTTCCATGAACTCCCATCTTAAAATCCTGACATAATTGAGTATTAATTACTAAAAATTACTGAATCAGCAGCGGAGCTAGGCCTGTGCCACCTCATATCTCACCTTCGCTGTTGGATCACACATGGTCGGTCTGTACATTGACAGAAAAGTAGCCCTTCTTGTTTCGGAAAAGCTTTGCTTTATCTCCACCTGTTAACATATTAAACATTTATGTATTTTAATATCGTAATCAGCCTAATAATGTTCCCACTGCTGGGACACAGGCCTCCTCTCGGTGAGAGGGAGTGGGTCATAATCCACCACGCGAGCCCAGTGCGGGTTCGTGGATGTCACATGCCTTCTTTTTTTTTTTTTGCGGTTATAACATTTAACTTTTATATTAATAAGTTTCTTCACGACACCGACGTATTCCTTCACCATATTGAGAATTTTGAGAGCAATGGTGATGAAATTATATACCTACACAAAGTATAAAGTGACGACCTGCAACTCGTCAGTCGGGGCCGATAGCACTGCTGCTCTGTATTTTAATGCTGCACACAAACATACAAATTACGGGAATTAAACGGTGGCAAGCTCCAGCGAAAGAGCCAAAATGGTCTCCGAAATACGACACCCTTTGCACGACAACATCCTTGCACCACAAAGGCTGAAAAGCCGACACAGTTTTTTAAAGTCCCACTCACTTGTGAACAATCACACAAGAAAGACTCAAGCTGTGGCGAGACTGTGCTTCCTTACCCAAACCATTCGTTCCACTCCCACCACAAACAGACTCCGGACCCAAGACTTGTTCAGGTGCAGGAGATTCATAGACGACTCCGCCTTGGAGTGTAAATGTGGTGCTGTTCCACAAACGATGGGACACTTAATATCGTGTCCTGCGTGTTACACGTTACAGCTGCACGTTACAGAAACTGATGGATGCTGGTGATGGTGCTAAAAAAGTAGTCGAATTCTGGGCCGAATCCATTTAGATTGCTATCGACACGCTAAGAAGAAGAGCGGAAATTAAGTGCTCATACACACAAGCAACACGCGTCAAAGGCAAGGGCAACTGCAGTGTGTGCAGCAGCAGTGTATTTGACCACCGTACTCAAATACACGAGCGCCACGTTGTCGACGGCAGCCGCCCACGAGTTGCCGGGTGTCGAAGGCAGCTCTGCCGTTGACGCATATCGCTCGTGTGCATGCACACTAATAAGGAAATAATGATGGTAAAACAGTACCAAATATTTTTTTTTGTAGATACTACTATATTTCCTTTATTTTATTTTTTAATGGACAATATAGTATATTAAGTACTGCTTAATACGCACCTGGAGATTGGATTTTACTTACTGTGATAGTGCAATCTATGCAACCAACAACGAATGGAAACTTTGCAATACTATACTCCTTTTGGCAATAAGCGTTGATTTCCCTCTGTGATGGCATTTTAATGCATCTTCGGTGTACCTTTACTATTGTCACCTTTTTCACCACTCCCCTAAAAGTGGGTAGGTACACTCACTTCATGAGTATGAGCTATAGCCCGAAGATGAGTTCCAGTGCCATAGAATCTGAGTACAATTAATAACTGTTACACAGGGTTCCATTAATAGAACGTGATGAGAAATTGTTAAACTTTTTTTTACTACATATTCCTGAATGTCTGTATCACGAACAAATGAGAGACAAACCTACACATTGTACTACTTCTTAGATTGTTTTTTATAGGCTAGTCATGAGATGATTTATTTTCCGTACATACCTACATTGTATGAGTTAGTTAGTTAAATAGTTTTATTTAAAGTAAAAAAGAGACACCATTCTTCAGTAGAAAACCTATGCAAATGCTAATCTGCCTAGTTATTCTAAAGACAAATCTAGAACTTACCTGTCACTATCGAAGTCCAGCTTTTCATTAATTTGATCTAATATCAATTAAGAGGAGCTATCTGACGAATATCATTCTGGGGATATCATTTCGAAGCCGGAGATCCTTTCGGAAGTCGAAAACTTATACGGGGAATTGTACGCTCCAAATGCACCTCGACCTCCGACCTCGAAAATGAGGATTCCAGAACCACCATAATTCGCCATTTCACGGAAGACCTGCCAGAAATCAGACAGCTTAAAAATGTAAAAGCCCCTGGTGACGACGGGATTAAGACCAAGCATCTGAAAACAGGAGGAAGTCTTGTACTGAAAGAGTTTCGGGAGCTTTTCAACCCTTTTTTTTTTGAGGTTGGGAAATCATCAAATGACTCCTCCCGCTCTGGGTGGAGCGGAAGAGAGTGTCAGACTCTTACTGACTAAAACCCATCCATGTTCCTTCCTTAGCTCTTTATGTTCCGGGGCAGCGGTAACCCTTTCGGACAATCCCGCTGAAGCTTTTCAACCCTGTCCTATTCTCTGGGAGAACTCCAGAACCGTGGCCAAGGAGCGTGGTCGTTCTCTTCTCTAAAAAGTGACCGTCAAGATGGAGGGACCAAGTGTTGGATTTGAAATCAGTCCTACCTAAAAGTTGAATCCTACTATAAATCTACTATTTGCTACCTTTGCAATAATTTTAGCTACCTCAATCCTATATGTAGATAATTAACAAAATCCTTGTTCCCTCCATTTTGACGTCAAAATGGAGGGACCATAAGGATAGGCTGGTCGGAGGAGTATCCTATCTATATTATATAGTGTTACAATACCTCAATTCTACGTTAGAAATATGTAAGTAATTTGTTTATCTGTCTTGATTGACATGTAAAAGTGTTTGTACAAACCTACTTACAGAAAATAAATCATTTATCATGAATCATTTGAGAAATATCGACCACAAATTTAATGTTGGTCCCTCCATAATGATGATTCAACAATTTGGTCAGGCATGGTAATGGATAGTTTTTCCTGTTTTTCGAACAGTTCATATTTACTATGTACCTTTAGATTATGCAAATTACTTACTTTAAAGATTACCTTAAAAAAAGTATGAATTATTTAAGATTACCTTAAAAAAGTACTTATGAATTATTTTTAAAGTTTTTGCAAACAAGGTGTAATTGAAATAACTGTACCCTAAAAGGATAATTGAACTTGATAATTATGAACAAATTTCACAATGGAACCATGCTAAAATTGGCGGAAAAAAATCAGCGGTTCCAAACATTATGTCCATGCCATGTGAAGGACCAAACGTAACTCTAAAAATGATAAGACCTATTTAAACAATTATATAAGTTCATAGTCATTGTATTATGCTTTTAACTCAATACTCTAATTGGGGTGTATGAGGTCTTGCGTTAATTATGATAAACATTGTATAGTTAAGTTGTTTTCAAAAGAGTCGTCACGAATTGTCTAGCTCGAAGACTCGACGAGTTTCAGCCACCAGACCAGAGGGTTACAGCCACAGAACAGATAAAGAAAGGTTCTTTATCTGTTCTGTGGTTACAGCACTACATCCCCATAGTGAGGCAAATTAAACAGAAGTCCGAAAAGTATAATCGGCCCCTATATGTTGCTCTTGTGGAGGGTTTTGACTCCATAGGTCGACTCAGCTGCTCTGGGCAGTGTTTAGAAAGCTACGTCGAGTCATCTCGTCGTGTATTCCGCAGAGACTAAAGCATTGACATTATATATTAATTTGAAATCATTGGACTAAAGACATAGAACTATTATTTCTAGCGTAACTAAAGACTTAAGTTTTGAATCAGTGCGTCCTGCTTATTTGTCAATGGTCCTGCCCAGTCCTGCCAGTTATGAGTACTTTTTGATAGGGAGCTGAAACATGGACACTCACGGTGCGGCTGGTCCATGTTATGTTATGTGGGCCTATGGCCAGCAGACTGCCGTAATCATGTCTGTTCTGTGATGATGAAATCTTTTATACGGCTGTGATGAACTTATCTGTAGGTATTCTGAGACAGATGAACAGATGAACAAAGTTTTTTTAACGTGACATTGGACATGTCATGTCATCATGTGTCATTGTCGCCAAAACAAAATGAGTAGGTAAATGCTTAAAAAAAAATATTATATAGGTACTTTATAAGCACTGACCTCTCCTCTAATAAACAAATTCTCAGACATAGGTACAAACACAGAACAGACAAAGCACATTTTACATTTCAAATCATCATCATCATCATCATATTTTTTTCATTTCATTTCATTTAAATTTTTATTCTTTTTATATATTTTTTTTTCGTTTTTAATATTTTTATTTTCTTTTGGCATTTTTTTATTGATTAAGAGGCTTTTGACTACGCTGTAGGTATGTTTATATTATGTTTATGTGTGTAAGGTTTTTACACAAACATTTGTTTTCCTATGTTATATTGGTTATGCAACAGTCTGACCATTTTTAACGCCTAGTGGTTGACGGAATGTTTTACCTACTGTCTGAGATAAATCATCAACAAAGATCAGAGAAGGAGACACTAATGCTATGCTCCAGGGAAATGTCCTAGAGCCTACATATTGTCTTAATTTATACCTAGGACGAAATATCTTCTGCCTGGGTCGGCTGCCGTACCTAACTATTGTGATTTTTTGTGAAGTAGGTATTAATTCCATCATGATTCCGTTGCGAGAAAGGAACAGTGCTACCGACTATAATAAAGCTCCGTTATTCTATGGCTCCATGCGAGAGAGATCTCGCACTGGCAAAATGAGGGCTTTAATAATGCCCTCCGATTAGTAGTTGAGATGATGAGCATAGTCTTATAATGGAGCAGGTGGTCACAGCAGCTCGGCTTTACGAATCGAAGACCTGCCGAGGTTGGACTAGTCGGATTGGTTGGTAGAACTCTAGATGAGGAGTTGGTGGACAGACGGTGAAAAGGTCTGATGATGTTGGTTAATGCCCAGTGTATAAGTAGTGTAATAACCATAAGTCAGAGATCCTTCTGGAACCTCTGTACTCTGTAGGTACGTCTAGCTGTGGGTTTTAACTGTGTGATGGTGTGTTTATATATTTAGTGCTGGCAATTAAGGAATGGGGTGAAATACCAAAAACCACATTGCTGATGACCCTTTATTGAAGAAGGAATAGAAAACAGTTATAGAAAAACAAACGCTATGTCGATCTCCACATTATACATTGTGTATCGAAACAAACTACAGAAAAAAATTGCTGTTAGCACAGCTTGAAGACCATGACGTGGCGTGACGACATGGAAGGGTGCCTCGCGATCCCGGCTAGCTTCTTGGCTGGCTGGAAGGCTGGCAGCGTTCGGGTCATTCAGCACAGCTTATCAACAAAATTCGTTCACACGAGTATGTGCATTTTGGCTACCTTGTAACATAGGTGGTGTCATTCTCTGGTTCCTCCGCATCTGTAAATTTAAAAGGGGTACATGTAAATATTTTTAACTATTCAATATCATTTTGTAGGTTGGTACTTGTTAGAGGAGATCTACATGGGGTAATATCTTTATAATATCGCAGCCTATTACCTATAACAGCAGTCTGTAAAGTAGGTTTGATTAAAGTGACAAGATCGAGCGAGCTGCACGAAGTAGACATGGCTCATTCAGAATTACAGAGAAATGAAACCGCATACCGCATACGTTTAAATAAAATGTTTAGTAATTGTTAGATACCTATTTAGAAGAACTAGGTACCCTGACAATCAAAACACACGCAGACTAATCAATCAACACCTACTCCCGGCGGGGCGCCCCCTCCCCCTCGCGCTATTTACACGCGCCTCATAATTTTAAATCACAATTAATGATAATTTACATGAAATTGGTCAGCAGTTCTCCTAATCCTATTTATCAATACATTGAGGTCACCAAGACGTTTCCTAAGAGTGTCGAATGCAAAGACAACCTAACCATAGATCACGCTGTCTTTTTAACAAAGGATCCACGATGCTCACCACGACACCACAATAGATTGCTTGAGATAATTTTCCTTCTATATCGAATGAAGACAGAACGATGGATACCATTTGGCGTCATAGAAAAGAAGAGCATGGCCTAAACTAATATAATGCAAAACACAGAAATTTTACTAAATATTCGATTACATGTGAAATTTATCAACCCATACTGGGCCCGCGTGGTAGAAAACGGCGTTCTTCTTACAAAGAGTAGTCTTGTGTCCCAGAGCAGTGGGAATGTTATAGGCTGATTATGCTCTGACGCTGACATGTTGCGATGGCCCGGAGGCTGGCTTTTGGCAAAGCAAGAGAAGATAATACTCATACCCATACTACCGTAAGCAGAAGTTGAGGAAGGTACAGTAGGTATACTTACATAATAATTAACAGGGTTACTTATTGGAAAAACACCAACAACCTCTTAAGAGGTCATCATTATGAACAACTTTTAATATGGGACCAAACCTGAAATGGCGAAAAAAAAAACAGCTGTTCCCTACATTTATGTTCGTATCTATAACTCGTCAAAATGTAGGGCGAGGTCAGACGCGCAGTCGCTTCATGTAAAATACTGGTATTCAGCTGCATCCGGTTAGACTGGAATCTGACCCCAACATAGTTGGGAAAAGTCTAGGCAGATGATGAAGTGTAAATCAGTTTAACACTAATCTGCATTCACGATTAATTTGCCAAAAATGTAAACAAATATGAGTTTATGGAAAAATAACTTTAAATCCTACGCAATAAAATTCAGTTTACGCTACAACTTCAAAGATTTTTATAAATGTTTGAATTGTGAGAGTGCTTAGTCACTCTCACTTAATTGCCATTAAAATGAAGTAGATATTTGTTTAACTTGAAATAATATTAATTTTAAACATAAGTTTGAATAGACAGCAACTGTCCGTGTTCTCACTAAACAAAGTTCGGCCGTATTTCTCCCCGTGTGTTTACCACTTGCGAAAGATCTTTACACTATCCAAGTATTGGCACAGGATGTTTATATAACCTAAATAAAATAATAATAAAATAATAATAATATATTTATATAATTATTATAAATTTCATCCCATGAGGGTAGACAGAAACCACAACACCCTACCTGCTACGATCCTTACATACTCCGTCTGCAACGATCACCATCCCATTTTTCAGTTGTAAGAAATATGGAAATATGGTAGTACCTTTTTATTGCTGAAGGTTTCTTTATGCATCCCAAAAACCAGCAAAGAGTCGAAATTTTTAGCGTCTGCCGATTAGCCGATCCCAAAGTTTTCTTTAGGAGTCGTATTGCATGATTTGCATGGTTTAATAGGCTTTTGGAAACTCTTTATTTTTTCTAATTATAGTTATGTGCCTAGCTATTGGTCGATGCATGGACATGTTTTTTTGTCCTTTTGGCTGTCGGATTGGATCCTATAAGTAGAATATTCTCCTCACATTCTATCCTCAATCCCACTCGATCCTTTAGATAGAAGTCAATTTGATGTTACATCTCAATTGATCTCAATGTTACCAATAATTGTCAATTTATTTTCTGTACCCTTTCTCAATATATTATGTTTGATGAGCAAAATATAGGTAAGTACAAAATATTCGTTGATTAGTCATTTTTGCCGATTATACAGTTTCCAGTGTTTGACAGTTGTCGTCGATTCGTCAGTTTGGTACAGTAAAGGGAAAAAAAAATACATTGTGGATAATTTTACTGCGTGGGATAAGGCGTAAGGAATGCATATACTTCTGACATTAGGTACCGAAACCTGAATATATCTAACGATATGTCGTAAACTCGATTTTAAGGAAGTCGGTTAATAAAATAAGAGTCAATAAAAAAAAAACATACAACCGAATTGAGAACCTCCTCCTTTTTTTGAGTCGGTTAAAAATTGAAATGAATTTAAACGATGAATTTAAAAACATTTCTTTTAATCTCGGATTTAACTTAACTTACCTTTTAACATCTTTCTGTATATTTTAACAAACGGATAAGACCAAACGTCATATTCTTGGGTCCGTCTTGTTTAAAGTCACCAGCAACGTTATTAAGTTTGTTCATCCAATTTATGAGATCTTTTTTTTCTGATGCGTTCGCTAGGCGATGGCGTACTTAATTAATATGTGTATTCATCAAGGTGTCCTTGGCGTATGTGTTATAGTGATTGTAGTTTACACCGTGTGGCATTTTCTGTATCGTCATCCATCCGTCAGGAATATATTCCTTTGGCATGTATGCCAAAGTAGAAAAATTGTTTCAACATAGCTTGATGTGTAGCCGTGCGAACATAAATAATGAACAATTAATAAATAATAAAATCGTTTATTTATAAAAGGGACACATTTACAATAAATATCTTAATAATAAAAATAGAGCACAGTTGCTCATTTGCCGGAACTAGGTTGAACCTGTGCTTCGGGCTAGAAAGTGCATAGGTATTGTAATAATTTAACAAAAATATATTTGCCTATAATTATTAACTACTTAAGTCTTACTTCCACATTTAAAGACAGGGATTACAACTGACTTTTTTAGACTACAAGGAAAAACTTCGAAAAGACAGATTCGAAAAATATCATTATGCCCAAAATATACTGTCGCAGGCTATAAACAAAAAGTAAAGAAGAAATTAGAATGGTTGCCTAGCTACAACTCGTTAACTTTGACAATAAAAAAGTGTTTATTTTAAAGTGATCTATTTATTTGTGTGGTTACTGTGATAATGACATCTAATCCATTTCACCCTCTCATTCAATCTAAAGGTAATCTTAAAACGTTCTGCACTACTGCCTGGTGTCAAGTTGGAACATTTAGGTCTGCGCCAGAAGGGAAGGTAAACTGGCCTCAATGGAAATACAAAGTATCCGTTATGCTGCGTGGTACTATGTAGAATGTGCTACGGAAGCAGCAGAAGAGAAATTTCAGAAATGAACCCCACCGAGTATAAGCTGGTGATGCAGAAGTTGGTGCCTATAATTTTGCTATGGCAAAATATAGAAAAGCTGACAGCAGCGCTTTGCTTATAATCACAACAAGTTTATCGATCGACACACTAAATAAGGTCATGCGGTTCGAGACTGCAAAAGAAGTTTGGAACAAACTTCACAGACTCTGACGGACAATCTGAGGATACAGCTTACAACCTGTCTATGGAGTTTTTTTGGCTTTAAGCGTGATAATGGAGAAGACGTATCTACCCATATGTCCAAGCTTAAAAATATTTGGAATAATGTGATGTTGGAGCACATATACATATATAATAATAATAATTCCTACAATTAGATCTAGACAATAATTTCAATGCAGTACAAAATACCTAATCTACTCAAACTTTAAATCTCACCTTGGTTTACACCCGTGAGATTTAATAAAAGTACCATGGTTCTAGGAACCTGAGAAAATAAAATTTTAAAACAATAATAATAATAATAATCCCCCCATCGCCGTATCTCTACGTTGACGTCGTGGTGGGGCTTGCGCGCTCCGAACTCTAGGCCCGTGCCGGAAAAGTTTACTTTGCCGGAACGGGTCTAAGGTGAGGAGCCAGACCAAGAGAGATACAGAAATCCGCAGGGCAGCATGTGGCGAGCTGTTGGGCAGTAGCTACCCCACGGACCCTATCTCCCGGGAGAAGTCTTGTACCTCACCTCTGGCTTGCCTTTATTGGCCGGCTGGAGTGAACAATGACGAGGAATAGAGCTCCCACCTCATTCTTGCCTTTATTGGCCGGCTGGAGTGAACAATGACGAGGAATAGAGCTCCCACCTCATTCTTGCCTTTATTGGCTGGCTTGAGTGGAGATTCGCAAGAACAAACGTGCTCGGAGGAAGGAAGTATTCCAGTAAGATGCTGGTAGGGATCTTGACCGTACTTCCGGGATTGTCCTGATAGCCGTGGAATACCTCTCCACTTCTTATAAGCACCTCAGGACATGTTGCCCTCTTGTCGCTACGTCACTATGTGCTAGCGACCGTTTCCGGGGGCCCATTATTGAGTGTGCAAGTCACCCCCTGCTATTTTATCCGTGTATATGTATATTAAACATTGATCAGGCAGGGGTCATAGTTCTTGGCAACCAGTCCACTTTAGCCACCCAAACCCATAGTCCAACTTTTTATTTTTCCATATGCTGCAATAGTCCTACACCAACCGGGGGTTGTCCTTGGGTGCACTTGCATAGTGCACACAGGGATAATCGTCGGTTGGTGTCACATTTCATTAAAATTTCCTAAAGGGCCTCTGCGAGTTGGCTTCGGCCCCTCGTACGCCTTCCAAAGGACCGGGACTCAATGGTCCCGAGATATAAAAAAGAAAATAATAATAATCCATTTATTTCAGGCGACGCAGGCCCATAGATAAATACCTTAACCTAAACATACATATTTTTTTATTATAAAAAACTAAGTAAGTTTAGTGCACGCGCAGCGGGATTGTCCGAAAGGGTTACCGCTACCCTGGAACATAAAGGGCTAAGGAAGGAACATGGATGGGTTTTAGTCAGTAAGAGTCTGACACTCCCTTCCGCTCCACCCAGAGCGGGAGGAGTCATTGGATGATTTCCCATCCTTAAAAAAAATAAAATAAAAAATAAATAAAAAAAAAAAGTATAGTGCACGCACTTCACTAGCTTCCTCTTGTGCTGTTCTGTGGTACTTGTCCGCGGAAGCGACGGAACACCACGTCCTGCGGCCAGAAGTCTTCTTCCATGACGACGGGCAGATAACAATTTGGTACGCGCACCACGAACGCCTTGAAGTTGACGTTGCGGTACGACTCCAGTAACTGCACCCTCGGCGTGTACCTCGTCTTCTGGCGCACGTACTCCACGATGTCCTCTGCCTTAGTGGTGTAGTGTAGGCGGGAGATGTACACCGGTGTGTTCGGCTTTGAGGCACGCAGGCTGACTTCGGGCTCCGTAGGAGCTTTGCCGCAGCGGTTCTTGTTCGGTCGCGATCGGTGCTTCCTCCTTTGCACCGTCACGAAACCTTCATCATCAGCCCTATTCGGTGCCTTTTCTGGCATAGGCTTCGTACTTGGAGCACCTGGGGCACTCGCGGAGACGTTGGCGGATTCCTTTTGTAAGGGCTTCGCCAGGGCTGCAGGAACTGGCAGCGGGACGGGGCGAGGGGCTCGGGCGGCGCTGCGTGGAGGAGCCGCAATGACGGGCGCGGGGCTGCGGGGCACGCGGGCGGGGCGCTCTGCAAGCTCAGCAAACGACGGGTGCGCTGGCGACGAAACTGCTGACGCGGAATTTGACGACGATACATCGAGGCCGGCTCCGCGACACATGTTTACGTTAGATGCATCGACCGATGACCTAGTTACCGCCACACTGTTGCGCAACTCGCTAACTTCTTTGCGCAAATCGGCGACGGTGTTTTGGGATGCATCTAACTTCGCTAGAACATCCGCGAGGCGGGCCTTCAGAAAGACAATGTCCTTCAGAAGGCTTGTCACATCGGCGTGGTCGAAGGTGACGGGTGGTAGCTTGTGCAGCTCCTTCGCCACAAACGTCGGCACGTCGTCCGGGTCGGTCTCTTTGAACAGCGTGATAATATCTTGCAGTAATACATGTACGTCAAGCAAAGACGGCCAAGGAGGCTTGGGAAGCTTTAGAGAAAGCTTATGAAGATAAAGGGCTCAATAATCGATGTAGATTACTGTCAAAACTAGTTAGTCTTAAACTGGAGCAGTTCACGACTATAAGAGATTATATTTTGGCATTAATGACGACTGCACAAAAACTGTGATATAGGAAAGGAAATAGATGACAAATTATTGGCTGCCCTAATCAGTATTCCTGTAATTTTGTAACCATGAGTCTCATCCGTGTTTCTACTAAACAATCTGTCGTGCCTAAAGCACCATTCCAATCTGTAGATGTCCAATATCCCATAGACTGGTTCCGAAGCCACCCTGATTCTAAGCCGATATTGAACATATCTCTTGTCAAGAAGGACTTGGACTCTGCTCGCAAAGCATTAAGGAAAGGAATTTTGGATAATGACATTAACTTGGATGTCGCAAAGACCTTTCTTTATTACTATGCTGAGACAATCAAGTCCAGACTTGATGACAACTGGATCTCTTACGACCGTCAAATCGGGTCGAAAGGGGAAGAGGTGACGCCTTTGGACCTACTGCAGCTAGAGCCCAGCCAGAAGATCATAGAGCTCCCTGTCATGTCCAATACAGTCCCGGAAGATGACGGGTGGATGGCAGGCTTTGTTTTGTCAATCTACCGTCTCACCAAGGCAACGGTCCAGGAGTACAAGCAGTACAAGCAGATAGCAGCCCGTGTCTCAGTGCAACTCAAGGCTATCAGGAGCAGTGCCCCAGATGTGACGGATGTTGTAAATATGTACAAGGGATGGAATGGGGATAAAGGATATAACGTGTTGGTGGCAGCGTATGATATATGTACTTTAACAAGTTCCCACTTCATCCTTTGTCCAATCTCAAGATTGGAACCACTGGGTCCCGCTTCCGTGATTGTGCAGCACTCATCTCATATGGTTACCTGATGGATCTACTTGGAATGCCCAAAGCAACAGACGTAATGGATTGGGTCTTCCTAGAACACATCGGTAGCAATATTGATCAGATGATGACATCTGATGATGAGTTGTTGGACAGTTACTCTTACTTCCCCTACCATGTAGATATGGGACTAGTAACAAAGTCTGCTTTCTCTGCGACTGCAAATCCTCACTTCTTCGAGTGGGTCCATCTAGTTGGAGCGCTCATGAAAGCACCAAGGTCCCTGAATGCTCGTCACATCAGCGACTCAAGAGCACTAGATATCCTAGCAAATGCTGCCTGTGTGGCATATGCCTTCTAACACACATTCGCCTTCACCAAGGTTTACACCGAGACAGGAGAAGAGCTTGCAGACCATGACGATGAAGTCGGATCAGATGAGGAGGATGACAGCAAAGACAATGAGATGGCAAAGATCCTCAAATCCCGCGACCCCTCTGTCTGGTGCACTCTTATCCAATCAATGGATGGAGAACTCCCGGATAAGGTCAAGAAGTTTGTAGTTCGTTCCATCTCAGCATCATGTGACGTCCGAGAAGGGACAATTGAGGAGCATCTAAAAAGATTGGCATCAGTAGTCTCACACAAGTAGATTAACGATTAGAATTAAAATTAAAGTCATATCAGTACTTAAAATTAGAATTAAGTTTGTTGATTAAGTCTTGATCAGTTAATGCTTCAAGGATTTACAGATAATTTTCAAGCTATGAGATTAGCAATTGAAAATATAAATATTGAGCTAACTACGGATTATAACTTTTACCAAATGGAGGATACACATACAGCAGCTACGAGTGCAAACAATCATGCTTTAATGACAAAGAAAAATACTTTTAAACAAAAACAGAAAAAGTTTAAATGTTTTATTTGCAATGGACCACACAAAGCGAAAGATTGCCCAGACAATCCAAGCAAGAAGAGAAATGAAGCATCTATAGCTTTGGCGATGACGACTTCAACTTCAGAAGATGTTTGGATTGTTGACTCTGGAGCTTCTAATCATATGACTTCAAGGCGTGAGTGGTTACATGATTTGAAGAAGTATGAAAAGGGAGTGACAGTAGCGTGTGCAAATGGAGAAAGGTTGCAAGGTATTGGAAGTGGCACAGTGGTATGTACGAAACCAAATGTTACAATTAACGCTATGTATGCTCCGAGATTGGCTGCAAATCTACTTGGTGTTAGTGCTATCACTAAGAAAGATCTTAACCACTCAACTGTCATCCGCCGAAAATAGACACGGAACGAACATGGCCGTTTGTCCCACTGACAGGAATCGTCATGAACACAAATTAAAGCAAAGTTTGAAGCATACAGCGCTGGCGACTACTATAAGTGGAGATGAGATGGACTTATAGCATAGAAGAATGGGTCACCTTGGAGTACGTAATCTTAAACTATTACGCAATATCATGGCGACAGGGGTAAGTTTTTCTAACAGTTCTACTACACTAGAGTGCGTAGCTTGTCTGAAAGGGAAACAAACCAGACAACCATTCAAGAAAAGGAGTCCAGCTAATAGAGCAGATAGTGTACTTGAGCTAGTACATACTGACGTCTGCGGACCAATAGCTGAAGAGTCATTTAGCGGATTCAAATATTTTGTATGTTTATAGATGATTTTACGCGTAAAACCTTCGTATATTTTCTTAAATGTAAAAGTGAAGTATTTAATAAACTTGAAGAGTTTGAGAGAGAGGAATTACAGACTGGACAGAATTTAAAAACTTTACGGTCAGATAATGGCAAAGAATATATAAATAATCGAATGAATAATTTCATGAAGAAGTACGGAATCAAACATCAATTAACGGTGGAATATACACCTGAACAAAATGGTGTAGCAGAAAGGGCAAACAGAACAATCGTTGAAAAATCTAGGAGCATAATTCAAGAAGCTGGATTAAGCAGTAAGCTTTGTGCAGAAGCTGTTAAGACAGCTGTTTTTCTGAAAAACCGATCACCAACGAAAGCTGTTAGAAGTAAAACGCCTGAAGAAGCTTGGACTGGAAAGAAACAAAATCTGAAATTTATCAGTTTTCGGATGCAGAACGTTTATGCACATACCTAAACAGAAACGCACTAAATGGGATCCGAAGAGCAAAGAGTTGCTTCATATTGGATACTGTGAAGAATTGAAAGCATATCGTTTGTTTGATCCAGAAACCGAGATGGTTCATAAAGCAAGAGATGTTGTTTTCTTCGAAAATCAAAATCATTCCATCGAGAGAAGTTGTTCAGAAGAAGAATTTCAAGATCAATTATGATCTTGAAATTCTTCTTCGGTTTCTACGAAATAACTACGAATGATTTAGATCAAAATGAAGAATCTGTTAGCAATGAAATGGAAACTTGTGATGAATGGGAATCCCTTGATGAAAGAAACGAAGAGGTACTACAACCAGAGCCGGTACTTCCTAGTGAGAGAAGATATCCAATAAGAAAGAGGAAACCTAAACAATTTCCGGATCATGTCAGATATCAAGCTATTGAAAATGTTTTTCCACTAACAGTGGATGAAGCTTTATCAAGCATAGATAGAGAGAATTGGAGAAAAGCAATTGAGGAGGAGTTAGATGCTCTACGAAAAAACAATTCCTAGACACTGGTCAAACCACCAGCGTACCCTTATAACATCGTTGATTCTAAATGGATATTTCGAAACAAAGAAGAGGTAGGGGGAAATACCTATTTCCCCCTACCTCTTCTTTGATTCGAAATATCCATTTAGCCTGCGTGCCTTATACCTATAAGGCACGCCTGGTAGCAAGGAGATATCATCAAAGGAGAGGCATTGATTACCATGAGACTTTTGCACCAATTGTGAGACACAGCTCACTCAGAACTTTAACAGCTCTCGCAGCTAAATTGGATCTTCAAATTGATCAGATGGATGTTAAGACTGCATTTCTAAATGGAAACTTAAAAGAAGTTGTTTACATGAAACAACCACATGGTGTCGAAAAAAAGGAAAAGAGGACTATGTGTTTCTTCTGAAGAAGTCATTATATGGATTGAAGCAGGCTCCAAGAAGTTGGAACATAAAATTAGATGAGGAACTAAGGAAACTAAACTTTAAACGATCCTTAGATGAACCCTGTGTCTACACTAGAACTAAAGGAAAGAACATAATAATCCAGGCTATCTATGTGGATGACATTCTGTTATTTTGGAACAATTTAACAGAAATGAAGGTAGTAAAGAAAGAGCTTATGTCAAAATTTTAAATGAAAGATCTTGGCAAGGCAAAGTTGATGCTAGATATTGAAATTAAACAAAATTTTAATAGCATAAATCTCAACCAAGAGAAATATACAGAGAAACTACTTAAAGATTTTGGCATGGAAGATGCAAAGACAGTTTCAATGCCGGAAGTTACTGGACAAAGGCTAGAGAAGCCTTTATCAGAACATAAGTCAAGAGATGACCTACCATATAGAGCATTGATAGGTTCTGTTATGTATCTTGCTGTGTGCACACGTCCAGACAATGCTCATTCAGTGAACAGTTTGAGTCAGTTTAACAATTCATTTGACGAGAGTCATTGGATCGCAGCAAAACGAGTACTTCGTTATCTCAAGGGGACTAAAAATTATGGTTTAAAATATTTAAAAGGACAGAATGGACCTCTTGAAGGATATGCTGATGAAGATCACGCTGGAGAGTTTGATAGAAGATCATACTCTGGTTTGGTCTTCATACTGCAAGGTGGCGCAATCAGCTGGGAAAGCAAGAAACAAAGAACGATAGCTCTTAGTACAGCAGAGGCAGAATATGTTTCACTATCAGAAGCTGCAAGAGAAGCAATATTCCTGAGAAGGTTTATAGCCGAAGTAACTGATGGACAGGGCTACAAATTGGATGAAGCCATGACCATCTACTCTGATAGTCAGTCTGCTATTGCTTTTGCCAAAAACCCAGTACATCACCAACGTACTAAGCATGTAGATGTTAGGTATCACTTTGTGCGTGAAGCAATTGTAAATAATGAAGTGATACTGAAGTATAAAGAAACCGCATACATGGTTGCAGATGGTTTAACAAAACCTCTTCCAAGAGAGAAGTTTCAGTGGTGTATGAAAGCTATGGGTGTGTGTGTTTGATAAACATGTATGGTGTATGAATGGACACGAGATTAAGGAGGAGCGTTGGACCAAACATATTATATATATAACCTCATGTCTGTCATATGATTAGAAGACAGACTGGTTGTTGGTTGTCAATTTTAAATTAGAGATTATTTAAAATAGACAACCGTTGTTTGGAATCATTCAAAATTCTCTGTGTTAATATGTATGTCTACATAAGCGGTTCGGTCTATTAATAATTTATTTATACTCTTTGTATATTTGTTTTACAACAAATAAAGCTTATACAATCTGAGCTGTGTTTAAATAACATCAAGTTACAACATGTGAATGCTGAAATTACCAAGAGTGACACAAAATAATATGCAAAATTCGTAAAACGTTTGATGAAAAATACCTTTCGTTCAAGTCAAGTTGGCTTCTGATCAATAGGAAAGACAGAACCATAGAGAGCTTGACCTCTGTGCATACGAGAGCACTTAGTGGAAATGGCGAGACTATTCCAGAGGCCCTAATAATAAATAAGACAGTTCAGAAGAAGAAGCAGTTAACGAAGTGTCACTATTGTTCTGAAAGTGTTAACTTGTGGTAGGAAATTTTTGTGAAAAAATACATGAGTGCAGCCATCAAGCGGTCACATTGGCGAATACAAAAGTCATACTTAAATTCAAAATACCTACGACAGTAGTACAGATTAAAAAGAAACTAATCAAACAGAGACTGCACAAAGAAGGTCAGTCAACATTCAACACTTCTCCTCAATCACTGTTTGAACTCAGACACCACCGCTGGCTCAACTGGCTTAAGAAAAACCTAAGCCTAAGTTCACAACACAGAACTTATGTTTAGAAGCACACAAAGATTTAGTTAGTACATCAGCCACCATTTCCTGAGTAGACAAATAATTCAACTTGATAACATGATTATTCACAGCCTCCCTAACATAGTGGTACCTGATATCAATGTGCTTAGTTCTCCTATGAAACACTGGATTGACACTAAGTTTCTGAGCAGACTGATTGTCATTGAACAAAACGACGACTAACCCAGAACTACCAGTCAATTCAGTAACCAAGTCCCTAAGACAACGTGCCTCCTTAGCTGCCTCACTAAGAGCAACGTACTCAGCCTCAGTACTTGATAAACTAACACACGTTTGTTTTCTGCATTCCCAGGAGATGGTGTTTCCCCCATACTTAAAAACAAACTCCGAAAATGATTTTCGGTCTCGTACGTCACCGCCCCAGTCCGCATCTACAAACCCCTCAACTTTAACATGACCCGATCTACTAAACACAAGACTAACGTTTTGAGTTCCTTTAAGATATCTCAATACACGTTTCGCAGCACTCCAGTGTTCCATAGTATGACACGTATTAAATTGGCTTAAGTACGAAACTGCATACGTAATGTCCGGCCGTGTAAAAACACTCAGATACATAAGAGAAAATATCAATTCCCTATATGGAACATTACCCTCGCCTAATACACTCGTATCAGTAAACTTAATGTTTGGGTCCAAAGGAGTCTGGACTGGTTTGCATTCCGACATACCGAAACTGTCGAGCAAGTGCTCAACATACCGCGCCTGACAAAGCTTAAGAGTTTTGTTCGTCCTGTCTCGCTCTAACGTGACCCCGAGAACATGCCGCACCGCACCTAAGTCTTTAATCTTAAATGGTTTACGCAAACTCTCTTTCAGCTCTTCAGCCATGCGCGCATCATTGTAACACACAATGAAATCGTCAACGTACAAGGCAATGTAAACAACCGACTTACCATTTCGTTTCTAGAAGATACATTGTTCAAGTTGGCATTGAACAAAACCTGTCAGCAGAAGCACGTCCTTTATTCTCTGATACCAAGCTCGTGAAGCTTGTTTCAGTCCATAGACCGCCTTCTTCAATCGGTAGACTTTATTTTCTTCTCCAGGTGAAATGAACCCCTCCGGTTGAAACATAAACTCATCTAAATTGCCATTTAGGAACGCCGTCTGTACGTCCAGATGGTCTATATCAAGATCCATCCCTACGGCTATCGCCAACAACAGTCGCAACGAACTGTACCGTACTACCGGTGAAAACGTCTCAAAATAATCTTCACCATACTTTTGGGTGAAACCCTTGGCTACTAATCTAGCCTTATATCGGGCTATCTTCCTCTCGGCGTCACACTTAATTTTGAAGATCCATTTATTCCGAACCACGTTTTTGCCCATAGGCCGATCCACCAACTCCCAAGCATCATGCTGATTGAACAAATCAATCTCCACCTGCATAGCTTGCTGCCACAAGTCGCTCTGCCCTGAACCTAGAGCTTCCTTAACAGTGCGCGGTTCAGCTGGGATCGCATCATGTGCGTACAAACCCTTAGGTTGTCTAGATCTAAGATTGTACCTCGGTTCCGGAGGCTCTACCACCTCCTCAACGCTATCTTCAAAAACCAAAGTGTTGTCGCCGCCATCATCACCGCTCGCTGACACAACCGGCTCAACATTCCTCGTTACCGGCTCTTCAGTGACAGATTCCCGAGCTGCATCACCAACCACCTCACTCTCAGGCACTCTTGACTTCCACTCACTATTGGAATCATCAACTTCTTCCCCTGAAAGAAATATTTCTATAGTGGCTGATCCGTATCCAGTTCCTAGCTCTTTGGCTGTCAACACACTTTCATTAAATTTGACATCACGGCTTCTTATAATATTATGTGTCTCAGAGTCATACAACCTGTAAGATCTCCCATTGTCTTCATAACCGACAAAAATGTATTTCTTACTCTTAGGTTGTAACTTATTTCGCTTAACGTCATGAATATGTAGGTACATAGGCCTCGCAACCGAAAATCCGTAAGTGATCATAATTTACCCTATTACCCGACGGCGTCTTCGGGCGTCTTCCCACCTAATCTACTAGACGGAGACCTATTAATAAGGTACCCGGCAGTGTTAGCCGCCTCAGCCCACATCTTGTGATCCAAACCCGCGTGATACAACATACAACGTACCCGTTCTAAAAGAGTTCTGTTCAACCTCTCCGCCGCACCATTTATTTGGGGTGAATACGAAACAGTGACCTGATGCACAATACCCTTCAGTCTGAAGAATGCGCTCAGCTCTTTATTTACGTACTCCGTACCGTTATCACTGCGTATTGCCTTTACCTTGGATTCACATTGGTTTTCCACGAGCCTAACAAAGTCCATGGTGACGCTAGCTACTTCGCTCTTATTTTTCAAGACGTACAAGAATACTTTCCGCGAGTGATCGTCTAGAAAAGTTAAAATGTACCGCTTACCTGAGTGGGACGCAACAGGAATCGAACACAAGTCTGTATGCACCAGATTAACTGCTTAGCCGCTACGTCACGACCAGATTTCTTGAACGGAAATCTTATTTGTTTTCCAAGAATGCAAACATCGCAATTATTTGTAATTTCTGCATTCTGAAAATTAATAACGTGTGACAGTGACTTTAAGCTGTCATAACTCAAATGACCCAATCTATGGTGCCAAGACTCCTTTGAAACCTCATTGTTTACACTACTTAAAGCTACCGCGTTAGTATGCAGTTTGTATAGCCCGCCAACAGACCTAACACTAGCTATACAAGATTTATATCTAAAAATCTTACAAGTAGACTCAATAAACTCCACTCTAAGCCCTTTAACTGCTAAACTAGACAGTAAATTAACACTTATTCCCGGAACGTACATCACTTCTTTAAGAGTCAAATCATAATCTCAGAGTTTCAAACACACATTACCGATACCGACGCATTTCAAAGTCTGTCCGCTCGCCACGTTCACCTCTACACTCCTTGTAGAAAAATCATATATCCAGTCTCGCCGTCCCGTCATGTGACTCGACGCACCCGAGTCTACGTACCACGTGTCAGCCAAGAACCGAGTCGCGACCATCGCAGCCCCTTTCTGGGTACACTCCTTCTTAACGTGACCAGACTTTCCGCAGTTCCAACACCTCGGCTTCTTCTCTTGGCGCCTCTTACCAGACCTTTTCTCTAACTTATCAGCAATCAGGCAATCTCCACCTTTGCAGTTATCAGACCACTTCGCATTCTGTAGCAGTTTAGCCTTCACGAAGTCACTGGTTAGGTCGCTCACACTACTCTCCAAGGCCATGATCATTGGATCAAACTTAGGAGGTAATCCCTTGTGGTAATAATTATGAACTCCTTGGTCGATATAGAACGCCATATGTAAAGAAGAAACTGAGTTGTCAGGATTCATGGTGTCATGGAATCAGTAGGTTGAATTTTGTTAAATAAAACCTAAATACTGTCTACAATTACGGGTCTATTCTTTACTACAATTTATTTAACAAAATGGAAAAATATCTACGACCAGAACGTTTCGACGGAGATCCGTCCTCAAGCCAAGATCTGTCCCCTCAGTGGACACATTGGAAAAGCACATTTGAACATTTTCTGACAGCTATAGCTACGAACGAGAAAACTATCGCAAAAGAAGATAAACTGCGATTACTAACTAATCATCTGTCCTCTACAACTTTTGTGCGCATACAGGATTGCACTGACTACGATATTGCTATAAAAAGACTCGATGCATTATTTCTAAAGCCACCTAACGAAATATATTCCAGGCACAGATTAGCAAAACGAGCGCAACAACCAGGTGAGTCCATCGACCAGTATTTACAAGCCTTGAAACTGCTCTCAAAAGAATGCAATTTTAAACAAGTGACAGCTGAGCAAAACGAAAGTGATTTTATTAGAGATGCTTTCATATCTGGACTTTCGTCGTCCATTGCACGTCA
Organism: Gortyna flavago; assembly: GCA_963669345.1. NCBI lineage: Eukaryota > Metazoa > Arthropoda > Insecta > Lepidoptera > Noctuidae > Gortyna > Gortyna flavago. The sequence continues at coordinate 18,434,550 of OY770125.1, forward strand.
AAGACTGTTGGAAAATAGTACTCTCACATTAGACGACGCATTCAAGCAGGCCCGCGCTCTAGAGATGGCGCGAATACACAATGATGATTACCAGCAACCTAGTACCAGTACCTTTGTCAATGCAGTCCCCATTAACAATCAGAGAACACACATCCAAGAACTATGCTATTTCTGTGGAAACAAGAGACACGCCCGGCAAAACTGTCCGGCTGCTGGTACAACCTGCTTCAAATGTGGAAAAAGAGGGCATTTCGCAAAAGTGTGCAAAAGTGCAGAGACTGCGCCACCACAACGGAGTGCTTTTACTAGTGCTACAGATGAACCAAACAAACATATGGAAAATGGAGAGTCGCAGAAATTGTCATCATGTATCGTGGCCGCTACAACTAATCTCGATAAAGCTATGATACCGATAAAAATAAACGGATTATTCAAAGCCAGAGCATTGATTGATACAGGGAGTACTGCTAGTTTTATAGACAGCCGACTAGTTTATCAATATAATATACAAAAGAGCCCATGTTACCAACATGTCAGCATGGCAGCTTCAAATCTAAAAACAAAGGTAGATGAATTGTGCTCCGTCAATATCGATTTGTTTTCAAGTGAACTTATTAATAATGGAGAAGTTATGTATGGATGTCATAATTGGCCATGATATTCTTAAGAGACATAGTACATTAGAAATGCATTTTGGCGGATCTGGAGCTCCATTGAAATTATGTGCACTATCTCAAGCCAATGTCGATCCAATCAGTTTGTTTCCGAATCTCTCACCAGACTGTAAGCCAATAGCTGTTAAGTCACGAAGATACTCAGATAGTGACATGCAGTTTATTCGAACTGAAATAAAGAAATTACTGGCTGAAGGGATTATAGAACCTAGCTCATCACCATGGAGAGCACAAGTACTTGTAACTACAAATGAAACTCATAAAAAAAGGATGTGCATAGACTACTCTCAGACAGTAAACAGATATACGCAACTGGACGCTTACCCTTTACCAAGTATTGAACAAATGGTCTATAAGGTAGCCAAACATAGTGTCTTCAGCAAAATTGACTTAAAAAGTGCGTACCATCAGATTCCGATTCTTGAAACAGAAAAACCTTATACAGCATTTGAAGCTGAAGGTAATTTATACCAATTTCGAAGAATACCTTTCGGTGTTACCAACGGAGTAGCGGTTTTTCAAAGAACTGTCAACAATATAATTGCAAAAGAGGAACTTAAAGGAGTATACGCATATTTGGATGACATAACAGTATGCGGAACTACCCAAGCCGACCACGATCAAAAACTGCAGCGTTTTCTTGATATTGCCAAACGGTATAACCTTACACTAAATCTTGAAAAGAGTAAATTTTCATTGAAAGAGATAAGTATTCTAGGATATACTATAAACAGTGGAGTAATTAAACCCGACCCAGATCGTCTACGTCCACTATTAGAACTGCCTCTGCCTTCAGACTCGGCATCGCTACGGCGAGCGTTGGGATTATTTGCTCACTATTCTAAATATGTGCCAAGATTCTCTAATAAAATTCAGTCCCTCGTTTCGCAAGGCACATTCCCTCTCGATTCTGAAGCAGTAAACGCTTTTAACGCTCTAAAGCAAGAGATAGCCAGATCAGCAGTAAACGCGATTGATGACAACATACAATTTGTTGTTGAAACAGACGCTTCAGACTATGCTATCGCGGGAACTCTGTCTCAAGAAGGCAGGCCTGTTGCATTTTTCTCGAGAAGCCTTCACAGTAGCGAGCGGAATCACCCAGCCATAGAGAAGGAGGCCGCGGCTATAGTCGAATGTCTTCGGAAATGGAGACAATTCCTCATCGGACGAGAGATTAAATTGATAACTGACCAAAAATCGGTCGCATTCATGTTCAATCAGCAGCATTCGTCAAGAATAAAAAATGACAAAATACAACGTTGGCGATTAGAACTTTCCGAATACAATTTTGATATAGTTTATCGCCCTGGAAAGGAGAACATAGCAGCTGATGCTTTATCCAGAGCTAATGCGCCAATTGTAGCCTCTGTACACAATTCAGAAAATGCACTCAAAGAACTGCACAAAACCTTATGTCATCCCGGAGTAACAAGAATGCTTCATTGAGTTCGAAGCAAAAATTTAGCCTACTCTACTGAAGAGATAAAACGTATTACTGCGAATTGTTCTATATGTGCAGAAGTGAAGCCTCGTTTTCAACAAAACATGGGAAAACTAATAAAAGCGATGGCCCCATTCGAAAGAATATCGATAGATTTTAAGGGTCCACTTCCCTCGGATGGCACTGGGAATAAATATATCCTTACAATTGTGGACGAATACTCTCGATTCCCATTTGCATATCCCTGCCCAGATTTGAGTACAAACACGGTAATTAATAAATTGACTGACTTATTTTCTATATTTGGAATGCCAACTTACGTACACTCAGATCGTGGTACTACTTTTCTTTCAAAAGACATGAAAGACTTTCTTCACCAGAAGGGCATTGCTACGAGCTACACTACACCATACAACCCTCAAGGTAATGGACAAACGGAGAGATACAACGGAATTATTTGGCGAACAGTACAATTGGCTCTGAAAAACCATGATTTGCCTATAACCAAATGGGAGTCAGTTTTAACTCAGGCTCTACATTCTGTGAGATCACTTCTTTGCACGGCTACAAACAGTACGCCCCATGAGCGGATGTTCTCTCACGCCAGGAGATCCTCATTTGGTCAGTCGATGCCTACATGGCTAAACGCCCCAGGAAAAGTATTAATGCGAAACCATAATCGCAATAGCAAATACGATCCACTGGTTGAAGAAGTAGAGACTCTAGAAAGTAATCCTCAACATTCTCGTGTACGTTTGAGCAGTGGAAGAGAGATAGTCGTGTCAAATCGACACCTAGCTCCTGCTGGGGAATCTTCGTCTGATTCCAATGATGATGACGACGAGTTCGTCGATGCGGTCGATGGCGATGGTCGTGTCACAGATGACCAGCGAGATTCCCAGAATGAGATGGTCCAGCCACAGAACATCACAACAGAGACTCTGCGTCGTTCTCAAAGAGTACGACGTCCGCCTGCTCACCTAACTGACTACGTTGTACAATATTTAGGCCCAGGAGAATGTGGTAATAATTATGAACTCCTTGGTCGATATAGAATGCCATATGTAAAGAAGAAACTGAGTTGTCAGGATTCATGGTGTCATGGAATCAGTAGGTTGAATTTTGTTAAATAAAACCTAAATACTGTCTACAATTACGGGTCTATTCTTTACTACATCCCTGAACAATAATCGCCGCCAGGAACTCATCGTCAATCGGTTTATTTACAGCCGCCAACTGTTGTGACAACGACAAACATTCGCCAACATTATCCATATCACCGCCAAAATCGTCTAACTTTACCGAGCACAGCATCCGCAACAGTTTTAATCTCCTGCCTATGCCCTTATCGTCATACGCCTTCTCCAGGCTCAGCCAGGCATCCTTACTTGTCTTCGTAGTCATCACGTGGGACACGCATGAAGCGTCCACTGACAGGCAGATCTTAGCCAACGCCCTTTCATCCTTACGCCGTTTCAGCTCCAGACTGGTCTTATCGCCCTCCAGATACCCGTCGAAAGAACACCAAAGGTCGTCATGGATAAGCAGGTTTCTCATATTGAACTTCCAGAGGAGGTAATTGTCTCGCCCTTTCAGTCTCTCAATACAAAGCCCACTTACGCTTCCGCCTCCTGCAGACATAGTTGCCAGGTATTGTCCGCTCATCATATCTTAGTACTTACGTAAAATTCCACTTCTTTGCGTACTCTGGGCCCATAACCCTGTTAACTTGTGGTAGGAAATTTTTGTAAAAAAATACATGAGTGCAGCCATCAAGCGGTCACATTGGCGAATACAAAAGTCATTCTTAAATTCAAAATACCTACGACGAGGATACTTAGTCTAAGCCTACGACTATCAAAAAGTACTCTGTGGCCTACGACAGTAGTACAGAATTAAAAAGAAACTAATCAAACAGAGACTGCACAAAGAAGGTCAGTCAACATTCAACAGAAAGTGGTCATTGGGTTAACACCTGCCCAAAGTGGATTAGAGATGGAAGACCACCGAAACCTTATAGAATACGAACAGGCTCTTCACCTCTACTTCAAAACATAACATTGATGGTCGTCAATGCATTTTCACCGGAACAGTCTCAGAATAAAGGGAATTGGTTCATGGACAATGGGGCGCAGTGCATATCGCAAACAGGAGTTACATATGTGTAGATTAACTGTGATGATCTCAAATGTGTGGGTTCATCTTTATGTATGGAAAAACACACCGTCTAAAATTCGGTGAGCGTCAAGCATAGGTGAATTGATCCGTACGGATGTCTGCGGTCCTTTCGAAGAAAGTTTTTCAAAACACTAGTACTTTTTGTTATTCAAAGATGATTATTCTAGCCATAAATAGCTGTACTTTACTACAACAAAAATCTGAGCCTCTTTGGCATGCTACAGCTGCAGTGACATATAAAAAAAAAACATTGTGTCAAGTGAAAATGTCAAGTTGTTTTTATAATCTATTTGTTCCTACTTTTTACCAATTTCATACTATTATATTATTTACCATGATTATATATAAAAACCATGGGGAATTAGAAAATCATAATAGCACTCTACGTCGATGATGGTTTAGTTGCAGCGAGTGATAAAAACTTTGCAAAAGAGTTCTTCAATGTCTTGAAAAAGATTTTACTGATCACAACTAAACCAGCTTTTATCTCGGGTTAGAAAAATGAAAAATGGCTCGATTTTAATAAAGCGAGAAGCTTACGCAAGAAAGGTCTTGGAGAGATTCAATATGAGAGACTGCAATCTAGTGTTGACGCCTTTACAGAAAAGAAAGAAGGAATTATTGAAAAATGGAAAGCTGAGACTGTCCACAGTCATTTCCATACAGAGAAGCAGTAGGTCGGCTACTTGATGATGTTCACTCGCCCTGATTTGGCTATATTAATAAACTAAAAAAAATAACAATAATGAATTAAGTCTAAAATATAACTATATGTGCGCCTTCATACTCTGTGGAATTAGTGTACCAGTATTCGGCAGCTTTTTTAGCAGGGCAATCTGTGTCTCCCGTCTTGTGGTTGGCTTGTTTTTTTAAATTTTTCTAATTTAATCTTGATGTGGGAACTCCTTTAACTATAACGCGAGGTTTGCGCTTTTGAGGTTTGTCGACGGTAAGCCCTGACGAAGCGAGTTGGACTGTTCGTTTGAGCTTATCTAGGTCATCTTTGGTCTCAGTGCTGATATCAGTCCTCTTTTTCCTATTTTACAAATGCCTAGTACTTTTAGCTTCATTTCTCCAGGCCATATGATTTTTTGGACCATGTTCTTGGTTTTGTCACAGATAGTCTAAACTACAATATTGAATATTGTATATTATAGATGCATTTTATATTAATTAGTCTGTGATCACATCAGTCCTCATTCCCCAGCGAATACATTTCATCATCGATAAAACGATGGAGCCATTAATATAAAAATGGAATGGAATGGTACACCATATAGGAGGCATGGACCTCCTATCAGTGACGGTCATCGGTCTATAAAATGTTGTATGACAGTCCAAGGGACCTAAAATGTGTATTTGTTCGTTCTACATACCCATTCCATCTACTCTTTGATTCTACGACAAATACACGTTAAGTATCTGGTATTCAAGGGCTCTGCTCATCAACATTCAAACCGCCGTTTAGGTATTAAACAGTTGGTTTATAAATGTCAAACTCCTGGAAAGAATAGCCAAATCAACAATTATGAAATCACACACGAAATAGCACTCCAAGAGATGGGAAACCAACGAACGAGCCGAGGAACCGAAACGGAATGATGATGACTTTTTTTTTTTTTTTTTTTTTTTTTTTTTTTTTTTTTTTTTTTTTTTTTTTTCCTATTGGCATCTCGTAGTTGACCTTTAGAGGTCGTGACTACTTAACCGGACTATCCTGTGGCTGCCTTAAGTGAAACTCAAAGCCTCCAGCCAGGGGCATTAATCTAACTACGTTATGCTAAGCGACTACGCACTAAGGGCACCCCCTGTGGGGTACGAACCTCGGCTTAGGGCGTCGCTGGAGAGGACAGCAAGAAGGGACAGGCTGGATCACTGTTATATTATTTAAGCTTGATGGAGCCGGCATTTCCTATCTGACTACTCTGAGAAGAAATGCCGAAACAAACTCAGAGGTCACGGTCGGGGATTTAAAGCTACTGGCTCAGCTGCGGCGCGGGCTGGCTCTGCATCGGGCAAGGGTCGGGGGGGTGAGTTTACTTGGGGACGTCGCGAGGGACCTCGTCGGCGAGGTCGGAATGTCGGTCTTTTGTTTTTGTGAACTGTACTAGTGGATTTGTTGCTCTCCTGGAGGAGAGTTATTGGGTCGTCGGGGTCGGATAAGGCATGCTTTGGACGGCGAGGAGATGTTATTTATTGGTAAACAAAACAACTAATTAAAAAAAATAGATAATTATCGGCCTTGGAGCACAGTCTTTTGGCCTCTCAGAAAGCTAACCAAACGCATACAATATCTGAATCAATTAATGTCTTTTTTAATTCTTATTCGCTGAATGTTTCACAAAAATAATGTTTTATATAACCAAAAAAACTTTTTTTAATACAATATTAAGATAATATTCAATACACTTTTAGGATAATTTCTTTATGTTACTTTTATAACATGAAGTAACGAAACGCATCATCGGAAAAATATAAAATGAGATTGCCAAATTAATTCATGGGTTGCAAGTTATTAATATCTTTGAACGACAATTTCATGTGGTACAAATGTATAAATAAATCCAATATTTTTTTTTTCAGAATCTGCAATTTTTTTCCTGTATTTCAGTACTTTTGTTCTTAAGGTACATTGTTTGGCCACAGTTGTATGAAAAAAGAAACACCTCCTTTGGAGGGTGTGTTCTTTGTGAAGAATAGGTTTAATGTTTTAATACTAAGGTTATATTATTAATAGGTTTAATGTTTTAATACTAACTGTGTAAATACTAAGAAAGAGTTTAATGTTTTACCTACTGTTTGGTAAATAATCATGAACCATAACATCTGCACATAGATCAGAGACGGAGGCGCTAGGGCTGCTCAAGGGAACTAACTGTCCAAGGGCCTATATGTCTTAATACCTCCCTATTAGTATTATCTAATGCCATCCTGATTTCCTTTTTGGTTACAAAAAGCTCTGGTATTGTGTGACTCCATCTCACTCTCGCACTCGAAAAATGAGGACATTACCTATTTGGTCATTCATATTACGGTCAACCCCGCAAGCCAAGTCAAGATACCTACCTATTTGATTTGTTTATCTTTCTCGACTTTCACAAGGTTCCCGTCATGCGGGAACGTTATGTCAGATCTGTATTAAGTCAGAGATACTTGGAGATACTTCTGTAATCTCTGTACTCTGTAGGTATGTCTAGCTGTGGACTGTAACTGTGTTATGATGTGTTTAAGTATTTTGTGCTGGCAATATGTGAGGAATGGGGTGAAATTAAACCATTATCCACATTGCTAATGACCCTTTATTGAAGAAGGAATAGAACACAGTTATAGAAAAAGAAACGCTATGTCGATCTCCACATTATACATTGTGTATCGAAACAAACTACAGAAAATATTGCTGTTAGCACAGCTTGAAGACCATGACGTGGCGTGACGACATGGAAGGGTGTCTCGCGATCACGGCTAGCTTCTTGGCGGGCTGGAAAGCTGGCAAAGTTCGGGTCATTCAGCACAGCTTATCAACAAAATTCGTTCATATGTGCATTTTGGCCACCTTGTAACATAGGTGGTGTCATTCTCTGGTTCCTCCGCATCTGAAAATTGAAAAGGGGTAAGTACATGTTAATATTTGGATCTATTCTTTATTTTGTAGGTTGGTACTTGATAAAGGAGATCTAGAAGGGGGGTATTCTTTTTTCATTTGCAAAATATCACGGTGTAATCAAATTTATTTTGTAGGTTGGTACTTGATAAAGGAGATCTAGAAGGGGGGTATTCTTTTTTCATTTGTAAAATATCACGGTGTATATGTAATATCACAGGGGGCCTAAAAAGGCCACTTTGGCAGAATCATAAAACAATTCATATCACAAAATTTCATCTACTTAACAGTTTTGTCGATACAAAACTGTTATATACCTAGATGATGATTTTACGAATCTCGATAGATTCGTAAAATTCTATAGGTACCTCTGCCTAACCCTTCAGGGATATATAGGTGTGAAACTGTCAAACAGATGAATTGCGTGATATGAATTGTTTTATGATTCTGCTAAAGTGGCCTTTTTAGGCCCCCTGCAGTCTGTAAAGTAGGGCTGATTTATGTGACTAGACCATGCGGGCTGCATGAAGTAGACATGGCTTTTTCAGAATTACAGAAGAATGAAACCGCAATGTTTACCAGAAGGCAGATACCTATTTATAAGAGCTAAGTACTCTGACAATTAAAATCCACTCGGACCGATCAATCAGTACTCCCGGCAGGGCGCCCCATCCCTCCCGCGCTGCATACTCCTCCCTCGTATGGCGCAAGTCGCAACACCCCAGGTCAGCAGATCTAATGCCATTTATCAATACTTGCACTGAGGTCACCAAGACGTTTTTTAAGAGTGTCGAATGCAAAGACAATATGGGTCACGATGCGTCTTTGTAACAAAGGATCCACGATGCACATCACGACACCACAATAGATTGCTTGAGATCATTTTCCTTCTATATCGGATGAAGTCAGAACGAAGGATACCATATGACGTCATACAAAAAAAGAGCATGGCCTAAACTAATATAATAAAAAAAGACAGAAATTTTACTGAAAAGAAACTGACGTCGTTAGATAGTGTGGTACTAGCCTTCTTGTCCAGCTTCCTCGTCCATTTTAGCTCCCTTGGTGTGCCCTCTGCTCGGATGTGTCACGTCTCTCCTCTGAGAAGCCTCCTGTCTGAATGCCGCAGTGCTGGGGCGCGGTACTGCGACACAGCCTGCTATTCCCAATCAATGCAGGTCGTCACAGTGCGCAAGTGCATTTCAGGATGCTGAATACCGATTATACGGCTCTAATTTCGGTTAAGCTTGCTCTGATGCTCAGAAAGCAATGTTGATGGTGGCCCCGACTTACGAGTTGTGGTCGTTGTTATTTTCTCTTGACTGTACTTACCTGTCTTAAAGAGAAACCTAGATAAATTTGGATAAGAAAGATTTCAAAACAGAAGAAGAACTAGCAAGGGATCGAGGAGGGGGGGGGGGGACTTGAAATTCGATGGCGTGTGAAAACCACAAATCCGCACGGTGCCCGCGTGGAAAATTACGGCCTGGTCACGGCCCTTTGTCACAAAGAGAAATCCTGTGTGAGGTGTCCTTGCATGTGCGACGAGCGGTGGGAATGATTATGCTCTGTCGCTGATATATGTTCGCCCCGGAAACTTGATTTTTAAAGCACGTGATGTGACTTTATAAAATCTGGCAAACACTCTTATGTAGGTCTGTATTACTATCTATTAATTAGTACCTGCTTTGCCTAACATAAATACCACTAATCGTATATACGCTGAAGGAATTGTTACCTACACCTGTACAGAAATCTAATAAATATATCATACCTTTACTTGTACCACAGTACCTAATTAAAGCAGAAGTTTGGGTACAGTATACATAGATACTTATTATAAATACTTACCCCCACTCGCCAGTTATGTTCAAGTCCTTTAACTGGGCACGAATCCAGGCTGGTATTGAAAAATTCCTAATGGAAACACAATAGGTAACACTTTGCTTGACCCGGGCCGTATCATAATCATTTTTCGTATGCAGCTCAATTGACAGTAGAAAATAGTTCCGCGTACTGTTTGTCGAATACCGAGTGGATGGTTACCACTGTTAATTAACCCGAGACCGACGATGAATTAAGACTTGGGGAGCGCCCGCCCACTTAGTTGCCCAGCAACTTTTTTGTCTCTGTCGCTGTCTCCCCGCCGAGATTTGGACACGAAAGCGATAGCAACGCTAATTTTTTTTGTTAAATGTTCGGTTGAGCGGCAGGTGGCAACTGGGTAGCCGGCAACTTTTTTGACGCCGTGCGCGTATTGCATTGCAACCAATAGACGGGCGACAGTTGCGTTCAAACCCGCGGACAAAACTGTCTCCCAGCTGTCGCGTCGCACATGTGCGCACTTTCATTCAAACCCGTAGGCCCAACAACCCAACACAGGCCGCCTCTCGGTGAGAGGGACTGGGCCGTAATTCACCACGCGGGCCCCGTGCGGGTTGGTATAAGTCAGATATCTTCGAACTTTTGGTTCTAGGACATGCTGGTTGCCTCACGATGTTTTCCTTTACTGTTTTGAGAGCAGTGATGATGAAACAATTTACACAAAGAAAAGTGCCTATCTGGATTCGAACCTATGACCTACAACTCGTAAGCCGCGACCGTTACCACTGGGCCATCAATGCTTATAATTAAATTTTAATTTTAAAATGTTGTAAACAAAGCTCGGCTGTATTTCTCCCCGTGTGTTTTTCACTCGCGAAAGATCTTTACACTATCCAACTATTTACCACACGATGTTTTACAACCCAAATAATTATAATTTTTTCGAATAATTAATAGATTATGTAGATAAATAAACTCACGCCTTCTTTCCGAGGGGGTAGGCAGGAAATACAGAACGCCTCCTGCTAACATATTTCGTTGCTTTGATTCGTTTGAAGATAACAACACAACGATCGCCAATCCTTTTTTACTATGTTGTAAGAAATATGGAAATATGTATAGAGATGTGCCTATCCAGCTCATTTATTGTAGCAGAGTTCTAATTTTCTGCGTCTCACTAAATATGTTGATCCCAACGTTTTCCTAGACGGAGTCGCATCGCATGGTATAAAGGGCTTTTGAACACCCTTTATTTTTTCAAATTTTAGCCGTGTGCTATTAATCGACGCATGGACATGTTTTTTTTACCTTTTGGCTGTCGGATCGGATCCTAATAAGTAGAATATTCTCCTCCCATCCTATCCTCGATACTATAGAAATAGAATCTGTCAATTTGTTATTGTTACATCTCAATTGATCTCAAACCAATGAATAGTCAATTTATTTTATGTGGCTTGCCTTAAAGTTCGATCAAGTTATTTTATACCTGCTGAAAATCAAAACAATAATAGTTTGCCCTTAGTGCATTAAGACATCTGAGCGCCAGCTGCTCCTGTAGGATAAAAAATTTTTTGGCGTTTTTTACACGACACGGTAATATATTGTTTAAGGCATAGCATATTTAGGTGCTTGTAATGACAAACAGTGGTCGCTAATTTGCTGCCACAAATTGTTTCATTGTCTTTCTCCAAGGTTTATAAAGGAAGGCTAGGTTCTCCTGGCCTCTAAACATTTCAAACGCTACCTCCTTCCCCGCGAATTTAGCGCGACGTGTTATTTACCGTCATCCACTCATCGTCGACTCATACCACTTCAGAGCCACGTGCACAGAGCATGTAACTTTTAGCCACGTGTACATAAGCTGAACGCCAGAACAAGCCGGTTTTCGAAAAAGTTTCAGTACGGTAGACCACATCCATACTGTTGGGCATTTGCAATCAGTCGCCGTGTATGGCATTTGTGGACTACGAGAAAGCCTTCGACTTCAATCGTTAATTGGGCAGTTCTGACCTCAAACACAATGTGGAAAGAGCCTGGTGTCATGTCATAATACTGGATTCGTGCAGAGGCAACAATAATTTTATAAATGGGACAAACATAAAATAAAACGGATAACCTTTCAAACAAAGAACAAATAAATGGAATCAGTGCATATTTGTAAAAGTAATGCCAAAACACAAATACGGTACCTAGGTTACAGGCGAATTAACGAAATTACTCGTCTTTTTTCTTTAATGAGTCATTCAGAGAATAAAAACCGATCGTGATTTCTCAGTACCTATTCATACTAATCCATACTAATATTATAAATTCGAAAGTAACTCTGTCTGTCTGTCTGTCTGTATGTTACCTTTGATATAATGAAAGAAAATTTAAAACTTGTATTAAACGTACACTTTGTAAACAAGCATACTATAAATTAGAAGATTATATCCAGGATAAGAACGCTTGGAAACATACTGGTCCTGCTCCATAGGACCATCTAGCTAGTCTAGACAAAATCAAACTGGTTGCTAATTTAATTGTAAATTGATTCTTTTTTTTTTTTACTTTGTTTACATTATGTAATTACTCTAACTCACACCCTGACTTATGACTTGTTAATAAATTTTTTTTTTTAATGAAAATCGTTTATGTTTACCATTTTTGTAAATATGTAAGCCCCATGTATCTATCAGATTATTAATTTATATTATGTGTCATGGTTTCATTTTTAATTCTTTTACCTATTGTGGTATAGTACCAAATTTTATTTTAGATGCATCGTCTTCACATATTTTTTATTATATAATTAATTTATGCAAAATGTTGTAAAACATTTTAAAAGAGTAACGGTGGAGTTTCTTGCCCATTCTTCTCCATACGAAAACTACCTTTTGGAAGGGGCGACTAGAATCAATTCTAATAGGCGTGACGACAGTATCAAATAATGATTTAATGTTTTTAGGGGAAATTACATGTTAAGAGGATTTAAAACACTGATTTAGTTTTATTAAAAAATTTGAGATTAATCGGATTTTCATTAAATTAAAAGATTAAAATACTGCAATCGGCCATTTTGACTGAAACAACAATCACAGCGCATGACGTCACGCCTATGTAAACATTGTAAACTTCACTGTTTTGTTGTGACTACAACCGATTTCGCATTTGGATCGATTTTTTATTAGTTTAAGTGTAATTTATCCACCCCACCCACTCGACTCTAAAACACGAATCTATAACAAAATAACAATGGAAACAGGTTTTGTTATGGCAAATAGCTCAAATTACCTATTGATCTTCGGCGTAGTGTTGGGCGATTTATTCGCAAAAAATAAAGAAATTTGCTCGTCTGAACCTTTTTGTAAGTAAATTTTGTATTTATCTTTAGTACTTACTAGATACAAATACAACTCGTTTTGAACTCGTAATAGTTCATTTTATTTTACTATCATAATTATGTTATTTTTACAATAAACTTGTCATTGTTTATTTTTGAGTTTAACTCCCTTGCAGCTTATACAGGTTGAAATTGAATACATGCGACAAATCGAAATGGGAGATTGTACTCATCATTATGAACAACTTTTACTATGGGACCAAACCTGAAATCGCGAAAAAAAACAGCTGTTCCCTACATTTTGAAGAGTTATGCGAACATAAATGTAGGAAACAGCTGATTTTTTTTCGCGATTTCAGGTTTGTTCCCATAGTAAAAGTTGTTCATAATGATGAGTACAATCTCCCATTTCGATTTGTCGCATGTTTTAAATTTCATCCTGTATTGTTACTTTATATTTATACCCGGCAAAACGAGTAAATTTCTGTAACTAAACTAGCATTTTTCTAGTTTTAGAGTTAGGTTAACAGACAGACAGGACAACATTTTTGACTTTCAAATAATGCTAAAATTGTAGCATTGATCTCTTATTATTTTCCTATTTGGGACTTATAAAAACACCTTGTTGGGTGTGGTTATAATGTGTTTTTACACTGAGGCACTGCACACCACTTAAAAACTTTGGAATTCATTTTTATCACACGAATTATGCAATGTTTATTAACTTTCCTCTGACTGCGCGTAGACACATTTGACGTTTACCTATGCGTGACGTCAAACCCGACGCCATGATAAAATATTTGAAAAATGGCTTTATACTTCGTTAAACTTTAGTTTATAAACGAAACAAAGGTTTTTTCATAAATAGTAAATGTGTACCTAAATTACGGATTTCAAAATCTTTCGTCATGCCTATTCATTGTAATTTTTGACGTTCAAAAGTGCCTTGTGACTATTTGAATTAAATGCTTTGACTTTAACTTTTCACGCCTCAACCACTGAACGGATTTCGATAAAATTTGGCAGAGAGATAGATTGCATCCCGGGGAAGGACATAGAGTTTTTATCGACATACCTTGCGGGCGAAGCCGCGGGCGGAAGCTAGTACTTTATAAATGGGACGTTTTGCTAATGTCCTATATTTTGCTCGTAGACAGATTTGCTGATAGAACGTTTTGCTAATGTGTCGTTTTGATTAAGTACTTATAGATCGTTTTGATAGTGGACTACTAGGACCATTTGCGTTTAGGACTTTTTAATACGGAGGGAAAAAATACTTTGCATACTATTATTGTTTAGAACCCAGTTCTTTCATACAGACAGTTGTGCTGTGGGGGAGTTTGTTGGGGCGAACGTTTTGGGGGACTGTCTTATGTAATTTTGACTTTCTAAAAGAGCTGCATGATTCTCATTCTCAGCCTAATTTGAATAAAACATTTGATTTTAATTTAGGTGTATGTTTGTGTGTGTGTTTGTACAGGGTAGGACGACTCAAAAATAAACAATCAATTTATTTTTAATTTCATTTATCAAGGTACCAGTACCTACAGTTATACCGCAATTATACGATACCAATATCTACATTGATTGAACAATAAATATTAGCCATGTAAGATTACAATTTATAATTTTTTGTTTATAATAATATGCATTTGATCAACTAGACATCTATTGATTAGGTATGTTCACAAGAACACGTCCGAAATATTATCGAGTAACAAGTCCCTAGAGGTACTTATGTATGATTACAAACTTTTGTGTAGGTACACATGGTCAATAAACATCCTTTAACACCATCTAAGTACCTATATGAATTTTAAATCTATTTCATTTTAATGGCACAAAATAATTTAGAATATTTTGATACATACCTACAAGATAAAAGAAACGAATTATAATTACATGGTATGTAATATGTGAGTAGTTACTACAACAACCTACAAATGTAAATTGGAAATAATTAAGTAAAATATATTATATATATATATATACAATAGCGTATTATTTACATGTTACATGGCAAACAAAGGAGTTTGGTCTTATTTGAAACAATAAATCTAAAGTAATAAGATTTGCATTTTAGTTGAAAGTTGAGCTTAATTTGTGCTAATGGGGTGTGCCCCTGTCTTTTAAATATTTGTTTTATAATTATGTAATAGTTATGTACATTATAAACAGCTGCAGGCATAGAGTGGGAAGTAATGCAAGAAGCGGCCATTCGGCACCAGGGGTGCCAACACAAGAAAAACACCCAGAATGCAAAAAGAGTTGGTTGGCAACTCCAGCTAACGTTCACTGCAATGGCAAGATCACATGAAATAACATAAGGTATGAAATAGCTTTGTACACAACATACATTCTTTCTAAAATAGATTAAACATTTATTTTAAAATGTCTTTTTTCATTGTAAGTATTTTAAAATATGTCCTAAATATTTATGTAAGATTATGATTATGAATTCATAATTCAACTACTGTTGTATTTTGATGTTTGTCTTTATAGTTTGCTGCCTATCATTTACTACATACTTGTCTTAGGGAATGTGACAGAAATTATAAATGCTGGTAGGAAAATCACTTTGATACTGAACTATAAAAAGAATGAGAGAATTGCGACAGAGTAAAGTTACTACTAGACATCAATGGCAAATGTTTATTCGCAGTGTCCACGATGCATGCGAATCTTACTCTACACCTACCTTTCACTGGTTGCAAATTATAAAAAAAAATTATAACTAATTATCACAGGTATAACGTTAAAATAAACACGCTTTTAACATAAGCGCTCGAAAACCTAAAACATAGCCGTCCTTATCGTAAATTAATAAATAACTTATATTTTTGTTAAGTGCATCAGACATGCACGTCATATAATATTATACAAATTAAAAATAACAGTACCTTTACATTTAAGTAAAAAATTAACAAACTGTATTTTTATAACTACAATAAAATTCATATCAGAAATTGTATCAACGATCTAACACTAGCCATCGAATCAATGGCACGGGTCGTGCACGCGGCACTATTAAGTAAAAATAGACAATATTTTACAAGAGATCAGTGGGTTTGTTGGCGTGTGCGTTCACACAGTGGTCTCGTTGCGGCGGAGCGGCTGCAGCTCGCGCTGCAGGTCGTTGTAGTACTCGTGGTCCGACATGGACTCCTCCTCCACCGAGCGCTGCGGCAGATACTTACTGGTGCTCGGCCGCGGCGTCGACTCGCTGCCGCTACCCTCGCTCATGCACAACGACTCCATCGGGACCGGCTCCGTGGGAATGCCCAACGTCTGCGGCAGCACGTTCTCCTCCGACATCAAGTACTCAGGATTGTCTACGCACCGTTTGCCCACAAAACCACTAAAACGTAAATCTTTCATACCTTCCTGATTCTCGCCACCTTCACCTATCAAATCCATGTAGGTGGAAGCATTTTGCGTATGTTGTGGCGAAGGCATCAGGTAGTCGTCCTCGTCCAGCGGCAGGTTCAATTTTAAGTTTCCGACTTGCGCTTCTTTGATTTTCGACATATTATCGAAATTAGTTTCACAGACTTCTTGTCGGCCTTTCATCGGATCGCTGCAGTACCGTGAGCTTGAGCTATCGGATGCGCATACGCCGTTGTTGTAGTAGTGTCGTAACTCGGTGGCGTCTCCGCAAGGGTTGGCTTGATTGTATCTAAGAAGCTCGTGGTCCCACGTCTCAGGCTTACTTGCCCCATCGGGAGTTCCGCACTCGTTGTTGGGGACACCGGATGGCCACGATGAAGAAGGTGGCTTCATTGCGTTTTGGTGTATTTCAATAACAGAGATCGTGGTGTTTGTGCTCGGCCCAGATCTGAACTTGGGCTGCAAATATTCATCGGCTTCAACCAGGGATTCCGGACCTTCCATCGCCGATGATAGGTTTCGAATCATTTCTTTCTCATCCTGGAATGTAAATAAGGATTTGTTAGTTCAAAGAAAAAAAAAAGCAACACTATAAATAAAATCTTCACGCCTATATTCGTTAAGGGGCAGGCTGAGGTGTAATGTACACCCACATTTACTTGTTATAAGTTATACTTGTAATTTGGAAACTTAATTAGTTGCCAATGACCTGGATTTGCCAGAATAATAATAATAAAAAATCTTATTTAAAATCTGTTGCGGCCTTTTTTGTATCAGTTCAAATTGGTTGATAGACGTTCGGAAGTGATTATATTGAAAGATAAATTAATATTAAGATATTAGCATGTCTAATGTATTACCTGCGTGGAGTAGGACGGCAGCCGCATGAACTTGTCACCTGGTATCACCAGGTACCTGCCTGGATCTCTTGCCATTTCTGCAAATGTATCAGCAAGCTGCTTAAAAGTAGGTCTACTATCAGCGTCCAACATCCAACATGACACCATTATACAATAAATATCTAATGTGCATATACTAGGTTGTGGTAGTTTGAGCCCGTTTTCTATTAGCTCGGGGACATTTCGAGCAGAAATCGACTCGTAGGGTCGCGCACCATAGCTCAAAAGTTCCCAGATCGTAACGCCGAATGCCCAGACATCGCTCTTGTGAGTGAAAATTCTGTGTTGGATGCACTCCAGGGCCAGCCATTTGATTGGCATCTTTCCGCCGGCAGCTTTGTATTCATCAGTATTGACTTCTAATAATTTGGCTAATCCAAAATCAGTTATTTTAACGCAGTTTGGCGTTTGCACAAGTACATTTCGGGCAGCCAAGTCTCTGTGCACTAGACGCTTTTCTTCTAGGTAAGACATTCCACGAGCTATCTGTGTACACCAATTCAAAAAGGCCTTTGATCCAATTTTTTCCTTGTGTGTTCGGACGTAATCGAGAAGACATCCTAGTGGCATCAGTTGTGTGATGAGCATCATTTGGTTGGTCATGCAGACAGCTAATAATTGAAGCAAGTTAGGGTGCTCAACACTGGCCATGATGTAAGCTTCTTCTAAAAATTCCTTACTAGTGCTAGCACCAGTTCCGTCCTTCAGCACTTTGATAGCAACTGGTATCTTAACATTTTCGCCTTCTGGCACCCATACACCTTTGTACACTTTACCAAATGCGCCAAAACCAAGCATTCCTCCTCTCCGTAACTCTACCTCCTTTACAATTCTTAATTTGGCTAAGTTCGGCTTAACGTTGGTAGGACGAAGAGGCTCATTGTCTTCACAGCCAGTCAGAACCATTGTCATTTTAACAGCTTCCTTGTTCGCCTTTGCCTTCTGTCGACATGTATAACCTATAATTCCAAGAATCACCAACAATAGGAATGCAAGTACAAGTATGATAACCAGTACGGTTGGTATTTTTGCAGCTACCATGTTAGGGTTTCCATTCGTGTGAGTTGAACAATAAGGCTCGTCGAGTCGATGCAGTAACTGCTTATCAAAATTAATTTCGTGGGGCATATGAGCAGGACAAGTATCTGTGCAGTTAAAAAGCGATTGGTTTTCGGGTTCATCAGGTGTTAAAAATATTTTAAATTTTTGGCATTTCACGCAGTTTGTTGAAGATGCACCCACACAACCTTTACATTCAGGATGACAAGGCGTGCAAGACTTGTTAATTTCATCGGTATAGTCATCTGAAGGACATTCGTCCTCGCATTGGTCTCCTCTCTTGTAGCCGTTACACATTAGACAGACCTGTGTATGTATACCAAAGCCAACACACTTCTTGCATCTGGGATGGCATTTTCGGCAAACCACTTTTACTTTTCCTTCTAGTGGTTTGACGTTGCCGACCCATTCATTATAATATCCATCAGGACATGGTTCATTTTCACTTAGGCAACTTTCAATAGTTGCTTCGATGCTGATAATAGCTTTCTTACAGGAATTGCAGGCGCCGTCACCAACCGTGTTATTTGGTCCTGTGCAACCGTTGAAGCAGTTCCTATGGCATGGCTGGCATGTAGCATTATCCGATGTGTATCTTGAATCAGGACATTTACTGACGCAGTATGGGCCGTCCCGCACGTGTCGACAACTTGTGCAGTTGGCACGGGAGGGTCCAGCGCATCCATCCTTGCACTCCGGATGACATTCCTTGCAGCTTTTTGGGCCATCTTTGTATAAGCTGAAACGAGCGTAAAATTTTACGTCAATATAGTTTTTTAAACATCGTCGTTTGCTACATGAATATAAAAGCAATTGTCGGTATATCTAAGAGACAATGAGGTTTTTGATTAGACGTCGAAACTGCCTGTGCTATCATCACACATACTTCGGCTTTGTTATGTTAATAAGACTGACAAAATTGACAAAGGCCCCCGTGAAACGTGATAGGTGCATTTCTCTGACAGAATCGATAGAACCGATGGGAAAAGATCACGTCTTCATGATTGCTTGAACAAAATCAGTAGGGTCATCATCTACAATCCCACTTACATATCCCAAAGGTTCCAAAGGTCCCAAGGTTTCATGGTTCAAGGTCCCAAAGGTTACAGTGCAAGACAAAATATTAAGAGTTTAATCAAATTAAATAGACACTTGTGAATAAAACTGTCGGTTATAAAAAAATAATACTTCAATATCGTAAAAATATGGCAAAACAATCGCTGTGCAGCAATTAGCATAAATAATAAAACATAATTATTTTGGCATATTATTGTCACATTGCGTTGATACCCACCCAGGCAAAACACTGCAATTCTGGAGGCATATTTCATCAAATTGGTAATTTTTACAGGAGAGACATTGATCAGGTCCTGGGCCCCAACAGCCATCCGCGGAGCATTGAGGATCACACACCAAATCTGCTCTTTCTGTTGAAAATGTATTAGTTAGGAACAAAGCGGTACAAACATAGGAAGTCACACCCACGGAGTAGTGGTCACACCATAAGGAGATGATGCTCTTGGACATCATCGCGCAGCTGTATGAGGCAGTTGCTGTTAATGAGTTAGTTTGAGTGTATGTGGACATTAAAGAGGAAATAAAAAATTCGCTTGCTAAAAATATAAAATTAATACTGAATCGCATAGGCAAAATTACAATACATAACTAAACCTAACTTTAAAATGAGGATCCTCAAGACAAAAATTAACTCGCCAAGCTACTTACCACAAGTTTTGGGATCTCCATTGTTTTGTATTATTTGCTTGTGATCTTTCGACTTCACGAGTTTATTCCAAGCAATTTTGTCGGCGAAACATAAAAACTTATTTTCCATGATGGCTATAGCACCGGAGTTGACTCGTTTCAAAGCTTTCAATCCCAGAGATTTGAGTGACGTCTTGACTATGTATAGGGAAGCGAAAAGGTTCTCGACGACTTGGCGTCCTCCTATCACCTCCAGGTTGCGGAAGTAAGAGAGGCTGGTAAAGTTCGGGTGGTGAGCCTGTACGTTCAGATAACCGGTCACCTCGCGCACCGTGCTGAACACCTCCAGCTTGTGAGGCTCCATCTTCGCGTAACGCTCACCGAATGAATAATCAGGGTTTACGTGCTGAAATCCCGTGAACGTCATTTCTAAAATCTCAATCGAACCGTCGATAATAGTGCAATCTTTGAAACTGTCGATATTTCCAGAGTGAATGGGTTTTTCCGCATGACATGTCTTCGGACATGTAACATTGCACGGGATGCACTCTCCGTTGACGGCAGTCTTGTTGGGGGGACAGCTTCTTACGCATGCTCCATTATCCTTCAACAGATGCTCAGGGCAGTTGCGGACGCACGTCGCACCGTAAGCGTATTTTCCATTTGGATTTGGCTCCCAAGAATAAGTGGTGGGGTTGTAAATTTGCATCGGCGGGCATTCTTGAGAGCATGTGCCTTCGTCATAGAAGTTCCTACAGGCGAGGCATTGACTGGGTAGAGGCCCTGTGCAGCCGCCGGCGCAGAACGCGTTGCAGCAGTCTCGAGGGTTCCGACCGAAGCAACGTCCTTGTGCACACTGTGGACTGCATATTGTTTTGGAAAATTTCTGGCAGTTCTCGGGGCCCTCGCCCCAACACCCTGCTTCACAACTACTATCACAGCGCGGACAGTCTCGTTCGGCGGCAGCAAAGTCATACACATAAACATAGGTAGCGTTGACCCCGGTGATGATCTCGTCCCAGTTGATTGTTTTGACGTGGCAAAGGTTGTAGTTATTGTAGATACCGACGCTGCCCCGGAGCACGTCGCGCAGCGCCGGCAGCTCGAGGGTAAACGCAGATGACATGGTGACCATAAGTGCAAACTCTTCTTCTCTAACGTTCAGCTTGAACAGCGTCCGTCCGCGAATAATTTGCAGTTGTGGCAACACAATGTGTCGTACATTCACATGCGATATCAGCACGTAACCGGTCACCTCTCTTATGTACTTGAGAAAAGACAAGTCCATGGTTTCATTCTGCAGCCATGTCAGCTCGAGGTTGCCGTCGACGTAAGTGCAATTTGTGAATCGATCACGAAGATTCCGGTAGTGGGTGTCGCGATTCGATGGCACCGACATCCGTCCATTTGTTCCGATGCATACTGTAAAAAAAGAAAAAAAAAATTTCAACAATCGAGCCATCTAAACACAAGTGTTACTTAATAGGGAGTTTGTCTATTCATGTATTAATAATAAAAACAATGTATTTGTATTGGGTCGACGTTCGACAAGTTAGGAACTGAGCTCGTCTAACGAAGAGGCGTTGCCGCGTGGGCGGACTCTAAAGCAAGTTTCTTCTACTACGCTACAAGTTAAACCGCTATTTGTGATTAATCGATGGAAATAGTTTACAGTGCCGTTTCGCCTCAGCGAACGGAACCAGCGTTAGGAACTAAACCGCGTATGTAAAGCGAATTGAGACATATTGTAAAATTAGTGTCGTTCACCATGTTTACCGTTGCACTGCTTATTTTTACACTAAACACAATACTCGATTGTTTATTATGTACTTTTTGTGTATGTAGTTATGTACAGAGTAAATGTCAATGGGTTTTAAAATCAATTAACAATTTGAAATACAGCAAACTTTGTTCTTGCTTGAGTTTCAAACAAAGGAGTCACACTTTATCATAAGCAGTATTAAATGTATACTTTAACGTTAAGAAATAGTTTTGCAACACGGAATATGGGTACTTGATTTCCCAGAGATCAAATGTCCACGTTGGTATACTGCTTGCATAACTTTACCTAAAACCACAAAACCTGTGAGGCAAGTTAGACAATTGTTCAGTTTTGAGCCTCAATCCCTCAAGCTTAAGTTCAAAATTGCGTGCAGGTTCCTTAGAGGCTCTAGCTTGTCAACAAAGAATATAGTCATTGTCATAGAATTGTATAGACATATGAAGGTATTCAAGAGGCAAGGTAAATTTTACCTGCTCGTCTGTATAATAGTCAGTTTTTTACCCACCGTGTACACAAGAGTATAATGTTACTGTCATTCGATATATTTTTGGCATTTGAACGTTTCGGAGCGGAATGTTGTGAACTTGTGAGAGACCGGAGTTTTTCAAGACTTTTAACTTATGTAATTTTATTACCTGTTCAAGTGTTCCGTCTTGGTTAGAATTTGATGAGTTTTAACTTTAGATAAATAGTTTGCATTGGATATACCTACCTATATAAGCAAATGGTAGCCGGTAAGTAGAGGTAGGTAGGTACTATGATTTATGGGTATTCTTTAACGACTGCGCCCACATGCAACCTTTACCGCAAGACGTTTTGTTTTGTTCATCGAAATCTCCAAATAATAAAAATGAGCGGACACGATTGTCTAATTTTGTTGATTAGCACAGAATTTAAAAACAAGCAAAAATATATTTTATTTTAGGTACGTTATGTTTTAGCTTTATTTATATTTAGAATAAATTAAGATAATTTCGTTTAGAAATAATTCTTGAACTGCAAGTAGGCGCCATTAATTTATATACCAGTAGTCCAGTTCGTATTTCCAATGACTTGATTAATATGTCTATAGGAAACACGTTCTTACATAATTACACATAGTTAGCTTGTGTACATATCGGTAGCCAGTAATCCACGCCATATTTATAGCTAATATGTGCTAATATATTGATGTACAATTGTACATATTATTGTTATATAACATTAAGCCTGTTTTTCTCGAAAGGTAAGACAGAGGTCTAAGTTTACTACACCCACATTTGCCAGTTACCTACCTACTCATAGGTTTTGAAATTGAATTTGAATCTATTAGAGGAGGGTTGTATTGAAAGATGGTGAACGAAATAACGAAGTGAAAGGCATAGTGTGGGTTGATTATGATGATGTGAAACTCAAATGAAAAACTATTGTAGCTTGGATTTGGAGTAAGTAACTGTTTGTTCGGTTATAATAATTTTTATCTTAGAGCATCATCATCTGCGTAGCCTTTTCCCAGGACTTTGCCTTGACAGGCCTTTGCCTTTAGGATCGGCTTCCAGTCTAACCTGATGATGTAGCTAAATATCAATATTTTCTATTTTTTCTATGGAACAACTGCATAATGCCTAACCTAAACCTGAAGAAAGTCAGTTAGGCATTAGGCAGTTGCAAAAGTTATCGTGTTACCCAGTAACTTGGTTGTTTTCACAACCAAGTTACTGGGTAACACAATAACTTTTGGTAAGAGTGGTTGTCAGACTTTTGGGCTTCTGACTACCCGCAACGACTGTCAAAGATCTACCAACAACGGCTTAACGTGCTTTCCGAGGCACGGAGGGGCGTCAGTGTGACATTTTCAACTTAGACCATAATATTATTAAAACCAAGGTGTCGACGTACCTGTTTGTTGTGGCCGGGCTCCGTCAACTTATTTATCGAGTGGCAGCGAAGTGAGTGCGGTTAAATTAAGTGCTAACACAAGCTACCTACATACTCAAGGTAAGCGTATTCCTTCACCACTAGCTCTAACAAGGTAGGCACAGAAATAACTTTCTCCATAGTGTCAATTACAATTAGACGATAAGATATACATACCTACCTCACACTCAGGCAGAATAATCATTAGACTTTAATCGTTTTTTAGCTATGTTGCAGTTGCAAGTGGATATTGTTCCCGTTTTAAGACTGGCTGACATAATTATGGAATCAATTTACTTACTCAAAATATAGTCAAACATTATAGGTATTTAATTTATACTTTCTAAAATGCCATCCGTTAAAGCGACAAAATTGTGAATAGCTTCGTGAACCAGATTTGCTCGCGGTTTCTCACCTATACAATTCGGATGGGTTGCCAGTTGCCACCCACGTTTGTGTCTGATTTTAGATGTAGCCAACTGATCGACGAGTGCGCATGATTTATGACTTTCATATTTGGTTGTTTAAACTTGCTACCTCAAAACGTGATTACAAACAACACCACTTTTCGCTCCTCAGTCCGCGATGTATGCGGCGTCATTAACAGCTTTTTAATAAAAAAAATGCGATGGAATGCTAAATATTGTTTTTAACATTAGCATTTTGATGTTTTAACGCGAGCGTCGTTGTAGTGTCCGGTCGACCTAGTTGAACCTGTTGATGACATACGCGATATTATTGAAATGTGCTCACAGATTCAGAGATATAAAAATGTCATTATTTAATGTTGAGAGCAAACAATAATGCGTGGGTCGAACTGGATAGCTGGACTGTTGAAACTGTCAAATGAAAGTTTGTTTTCACTGGCTTTTGTTGAGTCTATGTAGAGATTTTATTAAGGAATATAAAAAAAATATCTTATTGTTAGATTGGTTTGTTAGAAGACTACAGCCTCCTGGACAATGACTGATGTCAACAGACTCTAGCTCTATAAATATCATCGAAAACGTTTGTAGAGTTGTGGGGGTAATTTCATAAAACAAATAACTCAAGGACAAGACAGAAAAGTAGAGGACAAGGTAGCAAAGTCTTTTTAGCAAATGATGAAGTTTCATTTAATGATTATCGCACGAGACATGGATACTAAACATTTTTCTTTAAACTGAAGACACGACCATGGCAACAGGACAGACAACATTGTAATAGTAATCACTGATAATGATCTACTGAGTTCGTTTTAACTATGGTATGCAGATGCGATTGTCGTATAAAAGCAGTCAACATTTTAATAGTAGTAGATTTATTTATGTGAAGGCGAAAATGTAATGGATAGTTTACTTAGTAACTTTACTTTGCTTGGTCTTTGTTCTTATTTAACTTGGGCACACTATTATAAGTTCCCGATATCCCGATAGATTTTGACCTATCGGTCTTTTGTGTAACAATAATCTGATAAGATTTATAAAACCCAGTTTACATTAATAACGTAGTTTCCTAACAAATAAAACTTTATATGAAAACGAGTGTTCTACATATTCGAAGCGCTTAACTGTACATAATCATATTTACCAAACTTGACGTGGCGTGGTGAAATAGAAGCTACACAACTGAAAACGGTTAGGTTGTATTGCGATGCACAACCCGACCAAGTAGGAGAGGAACGCAGAACGCTGCGCTCGCCGCGACTGGTTTGTCTTAAGGCAATGTTTTTATCCAGTTACTTGCATTCTGAAGCATTGGAACCAGTTTTGTCCCGCCATCTCGTTCTTGTAATACGACCTTTCACTACAATCCATTATTGTATGGAGTGCCATGCCGCACCCGAGTGCAGTTTCCTTTTATGTTTATGAAGAAATGAGGCATTGGACGTGGTGCGTTTCGATATGACCGATGGGTAGATCGAATGGTGTTCGAAAACCGAACGAATTTCCACGAAAGTGAAATAATTTTTATAACTACAGGAGGTTCCTTTGCGTATAAAGTTGAGACTAATCAAAGGATTTTTTATAGTTATCTAGTTTCAATCGTGGTGCAGCCTGTTTGTTCATCAAACAACTAAATGCACTAGTGCCGTCTCGCTTTAATGAAGAGAAAATGGCAATGACACGTAAGTCTCTAAAGGCTCACCGAGAGTTTATTGAAGACAAGTTTTTATGAATAAGGGTTTATCTCACGAGCACTTAAAATGCCTACCGAATAAAGCGCAGATCTGTTAATAAAATGCGAAAGTAATAAAATCTGTTATCCTGCTATACCAGGCACATAGAGAACAGTAGAAGTCTGTACATAATATAGTACTCGTACAAAGTTTTGACATGGCGAACGAAAAACCTTTATTCATTATTACGTGGTTATATGTAGATAATCATACATTATGCTGAAGACAGAGACAAACTACCAATATGTATGTAGATATCCTTGACCCTTTTGTGAATAATAAATAATTGACAGAGTAGGCACCTACCAAATAAACAGATTTGAACGGCGTGTTGAATATGAAACGGTATTGTTGAACTAAATGCATTTTTCATACCACCTGCTCGGTACTGTCAAATTATATGTCGAGCAAACCTAACCTAAGGCAAGCCATTAAAGCCCTAGGCTCAAGCCGGGCAATACCTACCGCAGACACTTGGTGTGTGTTAGTGTTAGTTTTTAGTATAATGTTGTATGTATTTATAGTATTTTTAAGTTATTTATATTAATAATGTATAGTATGTGTTTATATGAGCCTTGAAGCCTGAAATAAATGGATAAATAAATAAATAAATAATATTGTACTTGATTTCGCTATGACCCAAATCAAAGTGTCATCATCTTGAGCGAGCTTGAATCCGTCGCCGCACTGATGATTCTAGAACTGTGTGTATAAATAGAGTGGAGTTAACATAACAATCATCAACATGCATTTTTTTTAAAGAGTAACAATATTGTTGTAGGTGGAAAATGTAGAACTAAAGCCAAACCAGCAAGGATGCAAGATATTGCGCAAACGTTTTATTATGTACCTAAGCCGTTTTCTTGTTTACCTGGCTATCTTGTGAATACACTTAAGATAGCAATAGGGAAAAATTTCGTAATCCATGCTAGATAAATATTTAATGCCTATGAAACATATTAATAGTTACACTGCCTAGAAAATTAAAAATTTAAATTATGTGCGGGTCGGACTCACACACGAAGGGTTCCGTATCACCGTCCAATTTTTAACACTGTTATAGCGGCCATAGTAGTACACACTCTGTTAAGCTACGCTTGCCGCGGTTGGTCCGTGGATGGGTGACCATCTTCACATATCAAGACCCCTCCGTGAATCGGAAAGCAGGTAAAGCCTTTGGTCCCGGCTGTCATTCGTGGATCTTTGACAATCGTTACGGGTCGTCAAAAGCCCGAAAGTTTGACAACCAGTCTTACCAAGAGGTATCGTATTACCCAATAACTGTGGAGGTCAGATAGGCAGTCGCTCCATGTAAAATACTGGTATTCAGCTGCATCCGGTCAGACTGGAAGCCGACCCCAACATAGTTGGGAAAAGGCTAGGCAGATGATGAGCAGTATATACACACTTTGCGAACATTTCACGTGTCTACCTATTACTCTTGTGTTGATACCATTTGCCATTCAACGTGGCAATGCTGCCAGTCTTCTGGGCACGTTACCAGATGACAGCGATGCGGACGGGTACTTCGACGCCTAAGTGTCCTTTGTTTTTGTATTTATATTATGTATAGTAAGTTAGTTAGTCATTTAATTTTGTATCTAGTGTAAATAGTTAGTTACATTTTCTCTAAATAAATAAATTTCTAAATAAAATTAAATTAATCATTACTGTTTAAAAGATAAGATTTTAGACATTTCGGTCTGGAACCCTAAAAAGCAGCTTTTACAACTGATTAGCTATCAGTGTAATAATAATTCTTCTTAATTCTTTATATATTTCCACCATCTTCACACGTTGTTACACTACCTAATTAGATGTTTCTCCTAGTTCAGGAGTGTATCTGACTCATAAATTCCGGTTCTTTTCATTTCTTACCTATTCGGATACTCGATACATAGCGATGGGTCAAGAAACTCTGCGCGCATATCATTTAGAACTCGATTAAATCCAGTCAACTTGAAATATCAAAACGGTATCATTAATTATTCATGGTGTTAATTAGATAGTTTTACATATAACGTTGTTTTATGTCATAAGAGCCTAAACGGCTAAATTGCGAATTGTCTTAATTTTATCTTGTCCAGAAAATTTTGACTTGGATCTGTTTCGTATAAATCTATTTACAACATAATTATTATAAATTAAAGTCACTTTTCGTGTTTGTTTGTGTGATCGCGCTGTTCTTCTAAACAACGATAATTTATAGAGAAATAATTTAGAGAATTTGTTTACTTATTTTGGTTTTTTTATTTTTTATTTTAGATATAATAAAGAAATCTTTATTTTTTGTCAAGCATTTGCGTGTCGCTACTCAATAGTGTTTTTTTAAACAAATAACATCACGGCTAGATTTAGGGTCGGTTCACATCTGACGGAAAATGCGTCGGGCGTAACTTCGATTGCGTCTATTTATTCGCTCGACGCACATCACGGCTAGATTTAGGGTCGGTTCACATCTGACGGAAAATGCGTCGGGCGTAACTTCGATTGTGTCTATTTATTCGCTCGACGCACACGCAGTGAAAGGTTGAATGTTTTCTCATATAATTGTCAGTTCTGGCGTTACGCGACCGATAATACGCGACGTAACTTTCGTCAGATGTGAACCGACCCTTACACTTCAATCCCGACATACCTAGTTGGCAAAAGGCAAGACTGTGGATTATAAGATGTAGGTACTAAATGGTACCACCCTAATTTTTAAATATGTTATATATAATGTACCGGTAGGCAATATAAAGTCGTTATGTTATTTAGTAGCACGTGTTCGATTAGATATTTCCTAAAAGTAAATAATTTAGAAAATAAAAAACCACGCTTGCGTTGAGATCTTTCGTTGGGAAAAGTCCAACATTGCCCAGACGTATAGCCATACGCGCAACGGTTATTCGCCAATTTTTACACTATTGCCAAATAACAACGTAATTAAAACTTAAATGACCTAGATTTACGTCCTGCAGCGAATAAAAGTGTTATAAAAATAACACGTGGGTCTTAAGGCACATAAAAGTGTGTAAATACGCAGCCAGGTGGTACGATTGTCATATCTTTTACACACACGTGCATAATTCCATGGAAGTGCGTAGGATGTTATTTCCTTCTGTAAGGTCTCGATATAAAATCGCCGGCTACATACAATACTGGATTTCCTTGTTGGTGATATTTAAAAGTATTTTATTGGAATCAATAGGTATTTTTTATCGATTATAGATGTTTTTTTTTGTGCGTGTGCCTAGGAAGTACCTACCTACAATTTATTTTAAAAAGTGGTAAATAATTAATGAAGATTTTTGGCTAGTTGGTTTTGACTTTCAGTACGAGATAAAATCGTCCTATGGGAAAGCTTGCGAGTTATTACTTTATGTTGCTTAAACTGGCAAGACCAAAGAAAGCGTTCAAATTACTCTCCTGTTCATACACATCTTTACGGACCCGGTACGATATTTTAATCCAATTTGTAAGCTGTCAAGCACGCGCCCACAATTGCACGGGTGTGCAACTTAATGACTTGCGTGTCTCTGTTTTCCCTGCCCTAATGCAAATAATCACTGCGCATGAGCACGATGCCACAGAGTAATAAATTGGAGTGTTGCAGGTTTACGTCTTTCATCATCATCTGCCTAGCCTTTTCCTAACTATCTTGGGGTCGGCTTCCAGTCTAACCGGATACAGCTGAATAACTATCAGTATTTTACATGGAGCGACTGCTTGTCTGACCTCTCCAACCCAGTAACTGGGTAATACGATACCCCTTGGTAAGACTGGTAGGCTTCTGACTACCCGTAACGACAGTCAAAGATCTATAAATGACAGCCGGGACCAACGGTTCACGACATTATTATTAAAAAAAATATCAATCGAAGCTGAATACCGAGAAGGACAGATGGACTTTGTTTGATTAAGTTTTTATAAGGTATTGCAATGTCGTGTTAGAACATTTGTAATTACTTACATATGAATAACTACCTGCGAGCCTGGAAAGTCATATCGAATTAACTTCAAAACATGATACAGCTCTTGTAGAGATTTGTTTTTTTTTTTTTTTTGACAATTGCATCTCGCAGTTCGTCCTGTATGAGGATGGCTACTGCTTAACCGGACTTTCCTGTGGATGCCTTGAATTAAGGCCTTCAGCCAGGGCAAACAATAAACTTAAAAACTAAGCGACAGCGCTAAGGGCACCCCCCCACGGGGTTCGGACCTCGGCTCAGGGCGTCGCTGGAAGAGGACAGCAAGGGACAGGCTGGATCGGTATTATCTTGTAGAGATTGCTGCAGGCAATAAATAAATAATAATAAACCCCGCGAACACATTTAAATAAAACCAGAAAAATCACAGATGTTATGGCCATGGCAAATAACTAGTATCTAATAAAACTAATTGACATTTATTATAAAAACATTAGCAATTTTGCAACACAGAGGATGTGACGCGTTTTAATATGTTGTATTTCTTCTGTTTGTCCTTATCTATATTCGAGCGAAAGACGAAGATATAGAGAGATCAATTTCAAGGTACGCAAAAGACGTCAAATATTCGAGCCAATCACTGTTGGAATCAATGATATTATAAGTAAAAAGGACTTATAATATCATTGGTTGGAATCAGTATTGGTGTTGTTAAGTCTGTGGCGTTACAAGATAGTTGCCACAGTATAGGATGTGAGCAGATATAACATATAATTCAAGTTTTCCTTTGAAGGCAAGCACAAATTTATTTAATGGCCTTATTTTCCTGGACAGTTTAAGGCCTGTTTGATGGGCAAGCATGCGAGTTGCGTTTATTAGTAACTATCATCAACATTATCATTATCCTGTCACTGTCTTATCCCAATTTATTTGGGGTCGGTGCAACATGTCTTTTTCTCCCTGGTCTATTAGTCGTCACCTCAGCAGTTACCCTCTTAACCGGCCATATCATCCATACTCAAAACTGCGTTTCAATTAGTGATGTTACGAAAAATATGAGAAAAAATGTCTGTAACCGCTGAGTTAGAACTGTCATCAAGTAGTCATCAAGTAGTGCCCATGTTTTTGATTTGAATAAATATATACGTTTTCTGTTTCATTTGTTTAAACGTTTGATGCTTATTTCCATGGTCTGAACAACACACCGTTTGTGTATATCGTCCGGAACACGGTGTATAAGGCCGTCCCGCTTGTGTGAATATGTAACCGGCTCACGGTACCATAATAACATGTTTTTTTTTTTACTTTATATATAGAATTTTTACTGGAATAATAACTGTTTTTTCAGTAGAGAAAACATAGCTAAAAGAGAAAAAGTTACATACAGTCGAATGGAAACCTCCTCCTTTTTTGAAGTCGGTTGGTTCCATTCCTACTCCTGTCTACGAGTCAGCATCAAGTTCATGCATTTTACATAACAAAGAAACAACCTAAATTCAAATATTATTTAAATCGTAATGGTGAAACGTAACATGAAATGTAGCACACATTTTAATAGATTCGCATAGTTTAATAGTTACAGTGTTACATTCCGTGTAAGTAGGTATGATTGAGGGGCCCGTGGCTAAATAATAACAGCCGCACAGGTCGATCGATCAGGTTAAGCTACGCTTGCCGCGGTTGGTCTGTGGATGGCCATCTTTTAATTTTTACCTATACCGCAGATATTAGGTACCTATACATATTTGCATTTCGTTTAAATGCAATAGATCGATGCAGCTGATTTCGCCAGTTACTTTCCTGTACAATATGACAAAGCCGCTTGCGCCGCTCAAACGTTGAATTTCTTTCATATGTAGATCAGCTACAGATATTTGTAATTCAAAAGCAGAGGCCACGAGAGGACCACCCCGTGAGTTTCATGGTCGTAAAAGTTACGTGTAGGGTCAGGGATGGCAGTATTTACTATTTGTTAACAAAAAATATATAGGTATAGCTTATTTTACCGTCTTCGTGACAACTAGAGTACGTTCATTGCTTGTTTTTCTATATAATAAGAATCAAGCTTTGATTCAAGCTCTAACAAAAAACATGAAAAAATTACCAGAGATCAATCTCGAGAAAATCCACGTTTACCATCAATTTTCCAGTTGATTTTCAACATAATACATATAATAGACAAAAGACTCGTCTGAAACTTTACACGAAACAAATTGAACGTTGTATAGAACCATAGACTTAGTAACATTTGACAAGTAGAACAATTAATGTACCGTTCAAATACGTCACAGCGGATTTTAGTTTCTTTGTAAAACCGATTATTTCGACATACCGAAATGAAAGTAGGCAATAGGTTATTGACCAATTGGGGTTTTTAATTAATAACTGTGACTTTGCACACGTTACCAGCGTTTGTAATTTATTACAACAGAAATTGTTTGAAAATCGAATCTATGAATGTCCAGATTATGACAGCGTATGTCAAAGAGGCCGTACGTAAGTGAATGTCAATTTAGCTCTTGAAAGAATAGAGTACAAATTCATTTGAATTTTTTTTATAGGCATGTCAATTTGAAATTGAGAATTAATTATACCTGTTAGGTACTTTAGGAATTGTTGGTCAATGTACACAAGTTTGGGTCATTTCTAACGGCTCACGCGTCCGTTTAATGGTGTTAGTAATTAGAACGGAACGTGTCACCAAAACTATTCAATTTAAAATTATTCAGTGGTCGAAACAATAATTGAAACATAATTTTACCTATGCCATAAGTTTACGTTTACTACATTTTTTTTCTATGTTTTACATTACTGTTTTACTTTTAATGATTCTTCACATTTAAAATAATCCGTAAGTGCATAACTACGATTTGTAAGATTTTGTCTCTTCTAATCCGGCAATTGTAATCTAAATCTGAGTTGAACCCAAACCACTCGAGTGCTTAACTTCAAGGCGTAATATGATAATAAAATAAAACAATAGAACTTTGAAAGCCTTCGCGGTAAAGCAACGGATTCCTATAACAATTGGTCAAAACAAGTTTAAACTTACGAGCTGTTTAATGTACTACAAATCTTTTTGTACACGACTGTACTTTGATAATATTATGAAAGGGAATTAGTGCTGTTAAGGAGAAGTTCTTCTAGAAAATATTATTTATAAGTACTCTTTTATAAAATACTTATTACATTTTAAAGTTATTTTTTATTTCTAATATGATTTAAAGTGACGTTACCAAAATTTGTTTTGTATTTTTTTATACTAAAAGAATATAATAATTGAGTATTTAACAAAAGTTACTTTTGAGTACAAATTATTAAAATCATGTCAAAATACTTCTAATGGGTAACAATATTTTTTTATGAACCATACTTTATGCATTGATCTTCCAAAACCGCGGTCGTTACCAACAATCCATATTCATAAACTCAATACTATCCTAACGCCGATTCTGCCTCCACAATATAAACAAAACAGTCCTTGTTCAGAGCGCTCGGCAAGCAATATATAATTTTGTCAATCCGTCAGTCTGTCCGCTACAGGCGCACAAAAGCTGCAACCACCAACTTGAAAGTTAAAGCGTTTCACAATACGTGCACCTTGCCTTTCATCCCATAGGATATAGTCCGCATCCCTTTCAAGGCTCTCGGAAAACTTTATCACACAATATGAAGTTTAATTGTTCATACGGGCAGCCTCTTAAGGCCAGTTCAGTGTACCGTCAAGCAGCTTTCCGCGCTATATAAGGCTACGTTTGTTGGCTCGAGATAAGCTTTGTTTATTTTATACCAGCGATTAGCTGGTACCGCGTCTTTATTTCTACAGTTTTATGGAGTATTTTACGGTCACTGCGTATGGATTACATTTAGGTTACAGGTTTATATCACGTTTACAACTATATCACAGAACACATTGGCATGGAGGTTTGAAACTTTGAAAGCGCCGTGGGCGGCACAGCACTTACTCTTTCCTTTAACGAATTCCGAATGTTTGTGTCGTGCGGGGACGTGGTGTTGTCGGTGTCCGCGGGAGGCGGCCGGGGTCCCGACTGCGACGAGGCAAAGGCACCACAACAAGGCACGCGCAGCGACCATGCTGCGACATCACTCGCGAAGCTACGCACACGACCGGCCGGCACTAACTTCCATCGTGTACTGGCCCGCCCGGTTTGTGGAGCCTCGCGCGGCGCGGGCGCAGCCACAGACCCAAGCCTCCTCAGACCCGACAAGAAGGCTTGCCTTTGGGCGGGAATTTGGCGTTCAATTCTTCGGTGTGCCTTCTGTTCATAACAAGCCCTTTCTTGAAGGCTGTAAAAGTCTACAATACACTCCAAGTCCACTTTTCTACGAGTCCATTTGAACTTAAGTAAAACTATTTGTTTTAAGTCAATTTAGCATATAACAAAAGGAAAAATGTCACGAATAAAATAAAATAATTAACAAAGAAACTGAATCCCTGTTCGTATCGCACTGTCAACAGTATCCACCCCGTCACACCGCACAAAATATGAAACACAAAACTAGACCGCGAGCTCGGCTCCGTCTCGTTTGCCACATCTACTGCTTGTGACGGTCTACCTCTGCCCTCTCACGAGCACAGGTAAACGTCGAGAAGGACGCAGGTATGCGTCGCACTCGACACGCCGTAGAAAAAAAGCCACGTAACAAAAGTTTTTAATAACGCATTGTGCTCTCCTAGTACAGATACGAACAAATTGTACTGACGGACAGACGAAAATGTAGCTTTTGGACGTATCATGCACCTTTTTTGGTCGGATTTAGTAATTAAAGTCTGTGATGTGTTCGATTTTTTATTCGTTTAATATAGGCGCAGTATTGTTCGGTTCAGCTTTTGTAGCTAGAAGAGCTTCCACTGACGTACTTTGATGTACAGCCCAAAAGCTATCGAAAAAGTTTTTATAATTTTAGAACGATATTAAAAAAACGCCGATATATTTTAAAAGTTTTGTATTTCGGGGATGTTCAATTTGCAGGATGTTCAATTCAAAATAGGGTTGTCAATTAGCAAAGAAAGTTTCTAAATAATTTGCCAAGTTTTTACAAAAACTTCACGATATGCTTGGTCTAAGTGGCGTCCCTGAAGCTAGCTTAACTCGGCCAGTGACTAATGTTACAGGTTCTTGTGGCACTATAATCGTTACCGTTGCCCAACGTACGTAACCAGGCAACGTTTACTATCCAATCTTTATTTATATCTACTTTATATATATGTACGAGTACTTACAGGCTTTAGCTTTCAAGTTTTTCTTGATCCTGTGTGGATTTCCTTAAACATTTAGCTAGCTGTAATAGGAGTTAGTTACAGTTCAAACTTACTAAATTAAAAAATATCTCAAAAAAAACCTGTCCCTTTTAACTGTCTTTGGAACCTTTCTAAAAACTTCGTCAGCTGCAAAATCAGGCTATCTATATATCTTTATTTAGATTCGAGCTTTAGTAGGTACATTATCTGTAGCCAATCACTGAGTCGATATAAGGTAACCGGCGAAATCCACACCTCTCTGGGACTTAGGAAACGTAGGAACACTAGAAGTCATCAGAATCGTACCTGTACAGGGGGCTTAAAAAGGCCACTTTGGCAGAATCATAAAACAATTCATATCACGCAATTTCATCTGTATGACAGTTTTGTATCGTAAAATGCTTTAGGTACACCTCTGCCTAACCCTTCAGGGATATATAGGTGTGAAACTGTCAAACAGATGAATAGCGTGATATGAATTGTTTTATGATTCTGCCAAAGTGGCCTTTTTAGGCCCCCTGTTTGATGAACATGTTATATTGTTGACTGGGCACATAACTTTCGCTTGTACAGCTGTAAACTGTATAACCTAAGAACTTCTACTAAAAACTCACATGAATCAAACTGTCAACAGGTTAATGGTATTAATACCATAAAGTCATACCCACATTAGTATACGTCTTGTAATCACGCGTTATTAATAAGCATAATTCATTGATTAAATGATCAAATCCTTTACATTTCCCGCTTAATTCTACATAGCAATTGAAAATCTAAAACAGAGGTGCTCAATCTTCAGTCGGAGTAGCACAAGCACCTTAGAACATAGGTGTACACCGCCTAAAAAAAGGTTGAACATACCTGATTAAATGATTACTCGCATTTCTCAAACGACAAACTGTGCTTATAAATATATTATTATATCTTTTATTTTAATAACCAGTTTGTTTTTATAATAACATTCTTTTTTTTTATATACCTTGTTTCGGTTTTTTATTATTACACCTGTATGTAACTAATAGCGATTATATATACCCTTCGATGAGTAACACAATGTTTGTTAGTGACGTTATTTTTATAAAAAATATTCATTATTAAATTCTATTTGTTGAATGTTTTAATTATTTTTCGGCGGTGTGCAAGTGATTGCTCTTGTCCTGGCTACGGTTGGGTTATAATTACATCTGCCTGGCATTTTCCCAACTATGTTGCCTCCTCCGCCCCGAATAGCAGAATAACGATTAAAACACGGGAAAAAATCACAAAAAAAGGAGATAAGTAATTCATTTTCTCATATAACTATTTAAAAAATGTTTTGATTCTGAGGCGATACGAAGTTCGCCGAGGTTCGCCAGCTAGTTTTACATTAAATTTTCAAATATATTCATATTCATCAGTATAAAATTATATTACCCGATTAAAATTAATATACTTAAAGTTTGGACGTAAATTGTTACTATCGTTGGTCAAATAGTTATGAGCTGGTTATTAACAGATTTACTGCGTAACGGTATGAGGTTTTGTGAAATATTCCTAGCACATAGAAATAGCTTTTTGATCATCAATGTACATAATTTTATGTTATCGTGTAATGCCTCCTTGATTGTCTCCTGAAACATAAATCAACGAGTCACGGCGCTTCTTGAAAGAATTCTCAGCTTTCAGGAGAGTATCCTCTACGAAATTGGAGGTCTACTTACTATACGAATATTTACGAAATCAATAGTTTCGCCCGAAGTTACGGGCTTTGTTAGTTTGGTGTCAGATCTAAGATGTAATGGCAACACTATTTGACAGTTGTCCCTACATCCTTTGTGTTATTACCATCCGTTAATTAATCGGGAGTAGAGTTCACTTAATCACTTCCAAGTTTCGAACTAAGTAAATACATACTTTCTGAAGAGCCCGTATCTTCGTTGACGGACTTAGAGAGTAAGCCCCATGATTAACTTGAACAGAATAAATTAAGATTTTATTGTAACTGAAACAGGCAAATTAATGATTTCGAGAAGCTTTAACAATCAGTAAATATATTATGAGACCTTAAAATTACCCGTAACTACTTCTCTTGGAAAAACACGACGTCATGTAGGTATTTAATTTTGTAAAACATGAAACGTTTATTTTCTGTTGACTGTATGTACCTACTTACCTGTCAAAAAAAGTAACCTAGATAAAGTGGATAAGACAGATTAAAATCAGAAGAACTAGCAGGGGCTAGTTCTTCTTCTATTTTATTTCGATCCCCTGATCTAAATGGGGGGACGATCGAAAGTGGGGTTTAGAGGGGTGTTCAGGGGATCAGACCTTAATAAATCATGTAAGCAGCATCATTTGGAATCCATCAAAACACGCATTAACCGCCACTTTTTAAAAATAAACCTCCGCTTCTCTAATTCCTTCATAATTTACACTGTTTATAGTGTAATGTATCAATTACGTTATTTACTAACTTAGATTATATTGTGGACACAGATAGCAAGCGCGCGTTGAACTCTTTACGAAAGTCGAGAGCTGAGACTAACCATGAGAATCTTGCTAACCGCACTATGCGACAACATTGCTTCACTCCGCGTCCATTGACGGCCACATTTGAACGCGTCATGTAACCATCCGTCCCGAGCACTCAATGTATGTGACACTTTAAAGTTGTCGCGTATAACGGATTCGCGGAATGAATGTTTGTTCAGTCGTTAAGTCGTAGCGGGTTCACCTCACATTCCTGAACTGTAGAGGCTTCACGGTCTAGAATGCTCTTACAAATCTCTCCGATGTGTTAGATGTCGTATCGATGTATCGGAAAATAGTAATGTAACGAATCGATTTAGAATTTTAATCGATAAAATAATTATCATTAAATGCAAGATGTCTTTTTGTCATTAATGTTTTTAATTGTGTTCAAGAAATTTTCCTAGTCGTGTAGTTCAGGATTTTTATGTGTTGCACAGTCGGTGAAGTAATTTTTTTTTGCACAGGCGGGTATTAATTACTATGAATAAATAACCTAAGTAATAGTGGATTTATTTGAAGAGGTATAATTTTTCAGCAGGTAGGTAATTGAAACCAAGTTTTGCAGTCAGCAGATCCAAAGTTGCTTATTGCACATTTCGTTACTTCGACTGGTTTTCCTTTAGTTAACATACTCACAAGAACGTGAAGATGCATAAATCTACGGAATATTAAAATCTATTTTTAGAGGCAACTGCCCTTTTAGCATAATTTCTCATAAAATAACCAACACGTACACTGACAACGTGTGTTCACCATACAACTTCAGTTCCTACTTCCCAGTGAGATATTACCAACACAACTGTGCTGGCAGCCTCATCTTTATAGCGGAAGCAGAAAGGTTATTATTGCATGTGTCACGTGTGTCTGTTTCTGTAGTCGGCCCTTACACTACGCCTACAGGTTAGCCGCCTCGTCAGACTGCCAATAAAATATCGGTTAAACTACATAATATGAAGCGTGTCTTGTTTAAATTGCGACTACCAGGTACTCGACTATCATCCAGAGTATTCATAATATATACCTACAAGATGATAATTGTGTTAGTATTATTATTGTCGATATGATAATGAAAATAGGGTCTACTATCTAACACTCGTATTGTACGAGGAAAATTATTAACTTGGTAATAGAA
Organism: Gortyna flavago; assembly: GCA_963669345.1. Lineage (NCBI taxonomy): Eukaryota > Metazoa > Arthropoda > Insecta > Lepidoptera > Noctuidae > Gortyna > Gortyna flavago. Next base: position 18,473,296 of record OY770125.1, read on the forward strand.
ACTTGGCAATAATCGGTTTACCCGCGTGAATGTCGAAAAAAAAATTTTTTTTTTATGAATGTCATATCGCAGTTCAACTTATGAGGTTGTCCGGACTTGCTTCTAAAATAAAAACTTGAATTAGTCTTTATAACATTAGCTATCTGCCAGTGAAAGTCCCGCCAAAATCGGTTCAGTTCGTAGATTAGCCGGAACAAACAGGCAGACAAAAAAATAAAAATATAGTATTTGTTATAAGTAGGTACTTACAGTATATACTTTCATATGCATTAGACGTTATTTTAACATTACAAGCAGACACTTCAATTGCGTTTATTTGTATTGTATTGTATTACTTTATTAATATTTGTATCTAAATAGAACAATGCTTAGTTAAAACAAGTTTCATTTGTTTCATACGTGGTTATGAAAAGCTTCTCAATTCAGCACGTGTTCGATTCGTGACACAAGTTCACATTGTCACAGAGTATCAAAGTAATCATAGACAAAGCCCAGCTTGTCTAATAAAACGTACTGAAACTCTCCAACACGAGTTTCAATACGCCATTTTATTCCATACTCAGCAAACAAAACATTATTAAGGATTACAAGCAAAGCACGGGGTTCTACCTGCGCCTGAGCAACAATAGTGAAATCAAAGCGCCATTGTGGCGCTACAATGCAGTCAAGTGGTTGGAGTGGCTTTGTTGTTACCGTCCTCTTAAAGTACCTGTTGCTATACACATAAAAGAATTAGGTAGTGTTCTGTTTAGCTGCCAATTTTTCGAGATAAAGATAGAACTATGGATGATGTGCATTTTGGGAGTTTTATTTTTTTCAGTTTAGCTGTTGCATAGTTTTACTTTAAGCTCATGAGTTGGCAGACGTTATCAAACAATGTTGGAATTGTATTCTCAACGATACGCTAACAATATGTAAAAAAAAAAAACATAGATACAATTATTTAATAGTCTGAGTGATCTCTGTTCGACTCCAAAGACCAAATAGCAAGCTATAAAAATGTAAAATGTGACTTTCAGGACCTATGTAGGATTTTTGTATCAATCATTCAAATGTAATCAATTCAGCATCGTGGTTATAGACATGTTTACTATAGCTTCGTGTGCGAATTGGTCGCTTTTTTAATAATAGTCTGGCTTGGGGTTTTTTCTACAATTAAATATATGTACTTTTGTTGGAATAGTCCATATTTTTTTATTTTATTTGAAATGGGTTTGCTCTTCACTCTAGTCTAGGTCAGAGGTGACAGAGACCATGTTGACGATGGAGTGAGCTTCCCCAGAAGAAGCCTATTCACTCTCACTTTGAAGAGTTTCGGGTTGTATGCGCTCGGACACATACGACGCAGGTAGAGAGTTCCACTCTTTTGCTGTGCGCATTAAAAAAGACATTTGAAAACGCTTAGTTCGAATTTGTGGAATAGCAACTTGGCAGGGACGGTAACTTGCAGTGCGTCTGGATGTCCGAAGGTAGAAGGGGGCCGGTGGAATGAGCTCGTGGAGTTCTTGGGCACACTCACCGAAGTACAATCTGTAGAAGACCGATAAGCAGGCAACCTTGCGGCGATGCCAAGCTGTGAAGCTTGGCATCCACCAGTTTTACGTCGCCAATGAGCCTCTTAGCTCTGCGTTCCACTCCACCGAATCAAGCGCGGCAAATTGGTATTTCGCTGAGCCATCCCAAACGTGGCTGCAATACTCCATGCAGGATCGGACTTGCGCTTTGTAAAGGGTTGCGCTCAGCTGTCCAGGCGTAATGTATCGCTTCACCCTATTTAGGATGCCCAGCTTCTTGGCCGCAGTTTGGGCTTTTTACTCGATGGCGGCGCCAAAGTTGAGACTAGAAGTCAACTCCATGAGCCGATCAGTTACAGGAACAGATGTACCTCGAAAAGTAGGAATCTGGTCGAAACGAATCCTTTTGGCGGTAAAAAGACACGCCTGTGTTTTAAAGAGGCCAGATTGTCATCACCCCACTGGGAGATAAGGCTTAAGGTCAAATCTGTCAGCTCTACCATGGCCTCCCTCAAGGAACGAACTTCGGCCCCGCTGGCTTTTGCGCTGGAAAAATATCTCTCTGAAACAGTACTGTCATCTGCGTACCCAACAATACCAGGCTGAAGTAGGTCATCGATGTGCAACAAGAAAAGAGTTGCAGAGAAAACAAACTTAATAATGATTATATTATAACAATAACAGATTTTTTGAAGATTGAGCTGTTTACAGTAAAAACTCAATTTCTTATGTAGGTATATGCATTGGAATATACATAAGAAATTGAGTATTTTTGCTCTTGTCAAATCTAGTGTCACGAATTTAAAATCTAAATTGTTAATACACACAAAAGTACATTTAAAATTCCTAAATAAATCAATGCGTCAGTTTACATTGATTAACGAAACATCTCTCACATTTAAAATTCTTTAGAAGTGCCTCGAGTACCCAAGTTTCATATTAATTAATTGTTTTTATTACTTAAGCCCAAATTGCTATGTTAACACGTAGGTATGTTATAAACAAAATGGGTTGTTTGTATTCAGTGCGGACTGTGGGAGGGGGAACTACCGAAATGGTCTTGGTCAACTGGTTTTTTTAATACGGGTGGTCTTTACTAAATACTTTGGCGATCAAAGCGCTTGTTGTTCTACATACCTAACCGTTTTTTGAATGTGCAACGATTTTTATTATACATTCTATACTTACTACTTACGTTATTAATAAGTCTTTGATCGAGTGGAGGAGGTAAGTCGTCATCCAAATCAAGACAACGGAGTTATTCTGTGACAACGGGTTCCTAATAATTTTCGCAGAAGTGAATATTTTTAAGAACCCACACGTATAGTCAAATAAAACGGAATGTAGAATTATAAAATGATTTATTTTTATTCTAATTTATCACGTAGTAGCCAGTGTTAAAAGTTGCGAAAATAGCTTGATCTAATATATAAAATTCTCGTGTCACAGTTTTCGTTGCCATAATCCTCCGAAACGGCTTGACCGATTTTGATGAAATTTTTTGTGCTTATCCGGTATCTATGAGAATCGGCCAACATCTATTTTTCATCACCCTTTTTTTTTTTTTTAAGGATGGGAATTTAAATTCCCCCTAAATCGAAACTTACGCGGGTGAAACCGCGGGGCGCAGCTAGTAATTATATAAAATAATATTACGAGTTTATTAGCATGATTATCACATATCCGAGGTTTTATTCAATGGCGCTCCACGAGCAAATGAATTCTGACGAACTAATGAATCAATGCAACATTTTATCATTTGGCGCCAAACTTTTACATTTAACGAGAGCCTTAATGGCTTGACATCGTAAAGATTAGTATTAAATTCGTGAAAAAGGCTTTACATCGCTAAGTAGGTATGTATTAAATTAGCAACATTCCTAACAAGATTTTTACATTTAAATTGGTGTCAAAACTTGCCAAAAATGCCATAGAGAAACCTGTACGAGTATGTTGCTAATGAACTTTGTCGCATTCACCAGTCAAACCGCCGGAAATTTATGTTTCAATTATAAATGCATTAATCATCAATTCATTTTAAATAAACAACCCTTTTGTATTTGTATGCCTCTTTGTAGGTACTATAAGTACATTAAAAATGACTTGTAGCCTGATGCAATCAAATTTTAAGGCCCAATAACAATTCTCGAAACTAAAGGTTGTGTGGCGTGGAAAATAAACGAGCGAACGACGAAGGCAGCAAACGCGACCGCCACCTAGAGACATTAAAAATTGTGTTTCTGATCATTAATACTAAACGTAGAAACTTAATAATTGCCGCCTATTATACTTCTTGGATACCAGCCAGTATCCCACTGCGACGGGGTTGGAGATTCGAGTTTATGATGTACGATCTTTATTGTCTGACAACCAAAGGTGGACTCTCTTCCCTACACCATAAGAACCAACTCAAACGGTATGTGTTCACTGTGCACAAAATACGATACGGTGTTCATAATAAAGAATAAGTTAGAGTGTTCGAAATGTAAAGAAATCAAAGGGCGAGGCATCTGCCACCCCCGACTGCTCGTCGTAATCGTATCAATAAGTTAGGCTGCAAGTTTATTTTTATCGATATCAATCGATCATAACGTCGTGCGTTAACGATACCATCAGATTCGTTCCTTTTGGTTTGAAAGTCGAGTGTTTTATAATTACAAACGATAGAGTTTTGTGTTTTTACAAAAAGTTGATCCTTATCAGTGATTTGTTATTTGTGAGCGAACCACAAATTAAGGTACTTAATTATAAATCTATCGGGCGGTCGCTTGCGGCGGTTCTCACTCGCCTCAATGAGAAATCTTAAAAATTGTTTGAAAGGCAGTCAATACGATGCAAACCTGGATAACATGCCCCAATAAGCACATAAACGATGAAAAGAATTATGTAGTTTAAATTAGTTATCTTGGGGATATACAAAGAAGAGAGAGCGATGCACAAAGCTATGCAGAGATTGTTCAGTATGCATTTGTACAGAAGATATGCATCAAGTCGCCTGCATATTGTGTTCTCTGAGCAATTCTCATGGTAATGCGTGGCATTCGAGGCATGATGCCCTCGGGATGTGGGTTCCTGAAGCCTGTCCTCTACAAGTCGCATGGAAAATAAAATATGACTAAATTACTATACAGTCTGATTTTCTCTTTTGTTAGCTACAATTGGTCTTTTAGTCGACGAGATCGTTTTGGAGAAGAAAAAGCTAGAAAGTATGTCAACATATTGAAAAACACCTATGCAAATCATTCTTTATTGTGTTTATTGAATCTGAGAAATGTTGAAAAGGCTTCAAATTGTATACGGAATTGCAGTTGTTTATTTGTTTAAGAGCGTTTACGCCGTACGGCATTTCATACAAACTTGCAACCCGTTGTTTTTCGGAATGCATGAACCGATTTTAATGAAACTTCATACGCATAAGCAGGATACAAAGGTCTAAAAAGTTATCAGAGAACATTTTCGAAATGTCTTATTTAAAAAAAGATAACTAGAAATCTCTGTTTCTATGGAAACTTTAAAATCGGTCTAATTTGGCTGTAACACAATTTTTCGAAAATAACTCTCTGCTAACTTTTTAGACCTTTGTATCCTGCTTATGCGTATGAAGTTTCATTAAAATCGGTTCATTCATTTCGAAAAACAACGGCTTGAAAGTTTGTATGAAATGCCGTACGGCGTAAACGCTCTTAACACTACTGAAGTCACGTTCAGGTTGTCTGCGCGCGCATACATTAAGTTTATGACTTGAAAATCAGAGCCCATCGCTTCACCACAATAAGTACAACGATCGCTTGTCACTGATAAATACATTGCTGAAATTATAAACGTCCCGACAGATGCACTTTTGACACACAAGCGGACAAAGGGCCTGTTCGCACGCTCGCCACAAAACCACGTTTTTTGTAGCAGCCTCCAAACGGAATCTAAACGCGAATCACATTGTGGGATCCTGCCTTCTTATTTCAAATATTAGTTTTTTTTTCCCATTGGCTACTTGGAAATGTGGCCAATGTCTTACACATAATTTTCTGAGAGAACGATTAAATTAAAATGAGGTTTTTTGACAAATTGACTGCAGTGAGAACAGTATAGACTTGAGTTGTTAAAGTTTACCGTTATAATAATGGTATGTATCGCAGTTTAGATTTTTTATACTGTTGTATATAGAAATAAAATAGTATGATTTACATAAATTTATCTAAAAAAGAATCGTTTAATAAAAAAAAAAATTGCCCATTGCTACGACTTACGACTTTTTTTAGAAGTATAGGGTAAGTAGTAAAGTGTTTCAGTTAAATTTTTACGAGGCTAGGCGAGCGTAAGGCTTTCCTACTAGGGTTGGACATGAAAACTCAAGAGGGAACCGACCTTAACACTGATATTATCAAAATTAGGGAAAACGAAAATTTTATCAGCTTAGGGTAATTTAGGAACGATCACATGGAGATCACGTCCACGAGTAGAAAATTATCTCTAAGGTTCATATCAGCTTATAACTTTTATACTGCATTGCCAAATTAGCTAAAAAAAATGCAGTTGACCTATTTTACACTCTTATCGCTCATATTTAAGCTGAGTCAATAAACTTCTTAACGAGATTTTTAATGGCCAGCAAGCATTAGAGTTGTGTGCAGAGTATTATCCTCTTATCTCGTCCATCTGAGCTCTGTTACTGATAGCAAATTGGGTTGTACCTATCTACTCGAATTTTTGTTAATTCTGGTAAACAGATAATAATTCAATCTGTAGGTATATCTGAGTTTTAAAAGTTAGAACTAAAATGAACATTAAAATATATAATATATATTATTGATTATTCAAAAAAAAAACATTGGACCATTCTGACATGTGACCGACTAAACATATTCAAGTAGGTAATGCTATATAGAGCAGGACAAGAAAGTGCAAAGAGTGACATAACCAAGGCTAAATATTCGTCTCGTCTGACTGACTTGACTGGTCATAAATCTTTGACGTAAAAACGAGCGTTATGCCACACCACTCGACGACCAAAATGGACGATTAAAATCAAAAATAAAACTACAACACGGGGCATGCTTTTGTCTTACTCGTGTCTACAACAGGCTTTTATCTGTTGGACGCCGGTGCCCGTACCTTATATTAAAAAAAAAAGTTCGAAGGAGCGATGGCGCGCGCAGCGCAGGTAACTCGGCCATTTTGCTTCACGTTTTTATTGTTACTCTTTTTCAATAATCCGCATGTTTTATGGCTTGTTAGGTAGTTTGTTACGATTCGAGGTTACTAATTAAGTAACGGGAAACACCAGTAGCAGGAAATATTCATTATCAGAACAATTTTTGGGGTTCAGTGCCTCTGGGTGCTACAGAATGGCTTTTACTCTCGTTGGCCCATTTAAAAATAAACATTGAATAAACGTTACTTGGTCAGAATACATTCTTTAATACTAGTAGTGAGAAGAAGATACATTAAGTACAGGAGGCGGATCTAACAGTCCACCGTGGCTTAATTTTAAAACCGGACAGAAGGACCAATTTTTTTGGAAACCTGCAAATAGGTGTCCGAGTTGACTTCACTAGTTTTCAATAAATTTATTGTCCAGACATTGGATTAGACACAGATCAAAATGAGGTCGGCTTAGGCAGCTGTTATTGTAAACCTATTGCGAAATAAGAATAAAGCGAAGGCTAAATTCTTTATATCAGTCTAGCTTCTGGCAGCGACTTCATCCGCGTGAAATTTTTTGTTCCACTGACACACTCACACTCTGATCACTTCGTTTTCGCTTCGATCTTATTTTTATTCTTTATGATCGGCTCCTAAGGGTCGTAGCATGATAATAAATAGCCGATAGCCTTCCACAAGAATTGGGCTATCAAATGCAAAAATAATTTTTCAAATCCGGCTGGTAGTTCCAGAGATTAGAGCGTCCAAACAAACAAACTCTTCAGCTTTATTATTAGTATAGATAAAGATTGGTTTCAACTTTTTCTGAATTTGCATTCGAAAGATTGTTATTCAAGGACTATTCGTTAATGTTAATAATATGTTCGGAGGTGGCGTAAACGGGTCTTTGTCCAACATATCATTAATGATAATAATTTAAGCTAATCATTAGGTACCAAAAATGCATCCTCGTAACAAACAGGAAACATAATATTTACCTACCGACATTTTTTATGTTAATTTAAAAGTTGCGATGTAAAAAATCTCATTTATTTTATTATACGCGTAATTCTCAATTTCCTGTGATTAAACACGATTGTACTCTGATTAACAACTTATTAATGTAGTTTTATTTTATTGTGACATAGGACATATTACATAGACTATTTGGCAAAAGGAACATAGGCACTTAAACCTGAATAGATTTGACGTTTTCCTTTTCTGAAGTTTTCATGACGAATTTTTTACGACACATACTAAAGTCCTTGTCAAACTTATTGTACCTAGGTACCTACCTAGATTATAAGTAAACGACGTGGTCTCCTATAATTGGAAGATCACACTAATATTGTTCCGATTATTATATACTAATACTAACTTCTGTCCGCGGCTTCGTCTGCGTGAAATCACCCACCCCCCATTCACCCTCTTAGGGGTAGAATTTCTAAAAACTCTACTCTTTACAAAGAACATCCAAATTTCGTGTTTCTAGGCCCAGCTGTTTAGGCTGTGCGTTGATATATCAGTCAGTCAGGATTTTGAATTCTATGTACAGAATGTTTTTTTTTACCGGTTCCAAATTTTTACAGGGTATTCTACCCATGAATATGAACAACTTTAACTATAGGACCAACTCCGAAATCACGAAAAAAAAATCTGCTGTTTCATACATGTTGGTCTATTTATTACTATTAGGTATTGAATTTTTGTAATAAATAGCTGTTTTTTTGTGATTTCATAGTTCGTCCCATAGTGAAAGTTGTTCATATGTAAAAATTGGTAAATTTGTAATTGTGTAGTCTCTGATGGAAATCTAATAAATGAATAAATAAAAATATGAAAAAGTTGAAGACTTTGTTTGTTTAGATGCGCTAATCACTGGAACTATCAGTCGTATTTGAACATTTTTTTTTGCATTTGTTAGCCCAATTTAATTAATAACGTTATAGGCTTTTTAACATAATGCTCCTAACCCCCCCCCCTCCCCCCCCCCTGCCCTCCTGCTCCTTGCTCCTATGCTGCTACTTTTTCCATTTGCCCGGCTCTTTTGAGCCGAAAAAAAAAAAAACGAAGAACAAACGAACCAAACGAAACGAAACCAAAAGTAACGTTCAGCTTAAACGAAGTAAAATCGCGGGGGGCGTCTTGCGATGCAACGCGGTTGGTCGTGGACCAAGAAAATTCACGCGGGCAGAAGTTAGTAAAACAAATAATAATAAATGCACACCACAACAGATTGGGAAAGCATAAGATTAAGAAAGTCAGACGCATTCGGGTACTAAGCCACTCTGAATTCTCATTAAAAATGTCTTAGAGTTAGGTATCAAACTCACCTGGGTGGCAAAATCCGGCTTTCTCCTGAAGTATGTAGGGGTCGGCAGTCAACACAATATTTTAAATGCATGTATATCCATTAATTTTTGGTGCGCTTGTACAGACGCCAGCACATCAACCTACTACAATCTGTCAAATTTCTTTAATAGATTTTCAACTTTATCACTACGTCATAAGGTTCAAGGTTGATTGGGAAAATTTGACAGTTTGGTGTACCTTGATGTGCTGGCGTCTGTACACTGCAAATGAAGGAACATTCTAGTCTTTTCAATGCGGAACACTCTAAAAAAACACATTTCAAGTTTCCGTACAAATTTGTAGGTATGTAGGTAAATAGTTTATCACGGGATTGTTTTTGTAATATAGCTACAAAACGGTTTTCGGATATTTTCCTTTTCTTGTGCTACATGACATGGCTTCTTGCCAAATTTCATTATTCTAGGTCAACGGGAAGTAGGTTTTGATTCCCTTGCGAGTGTCAAAATAAGTGGCATAAACGGAATATAAACGCCCGTATCTTTTGATTGATTATGACATTTGACTTAAGTTTGATTTTTTCACTGCTTCAAGGGATTGCAGCCCTGATTATTTCAAATTAATTTTAACTTGATAACTCCACGCGTTCTTAAGAAAAAGGGTCTTGAGACAGACTGACAGACAGACGGACAACGAAGTGATGTTATAAATGTTCCATTTTTCCTTTTGAGGTACGGAACCCTAAAAACATATGAAGGTAGTTCAAATCACATCCAAGACTAAGAAATTGATTTATTAATTAATTTAAAATCAAGTAGGTATTTACATAATTTATAATGAAGTGCATATTCTTCCAATTCAAGATGGCGTCGATTGACAAAGCTAATATTTTCTTTGATTGATTACCGTATGAATGCGGATGTTGGCTGGTATTGAATGTACATTATTACATACAGATGTTCGCAAACTCGATTACATACAATTCTTCATTAACTTCCACGTTTCCTTTTATGTACACTTGCAATGCAACGATTATATTCTTTACATTATTAATTTAATGATGAACTAGGAAGATAGATTAGTGACGATAGTTCCTGGCTTAGAAAAGAGTTAAGTACCCATTTCTTCTTGGTTGCAGAGAGAAGTAGAAAAGATCCCTGCTGACGAAATGCTATCTAAAACTTGTCAGATAATGGGTGTAATATTAATGGAGAAGCAAGACACCAGAAGCATGGCACAGAAGGAAGAAGGCGCAGTGAATGGAACAGAACTGAAAATGATTATGATGATACACACAATATGAATGACACGAAGTCATGGACAAGTTCGACGTTAAACAGGGAATGTTTAAATGCTGTGAATGATGATTATGAAGATGATGGGGACGGTAGTGGTCACCAAATTTACCTTGCTCCATCCAAGGGTGTCGTTCCGTAGATGCTTGAAACAAAAGGTCCGTCAAATATTTGGAACAGATACCGAGTCCTTTGTGAGGCAATTGAACATCAACCCATGTAAGGATCGCTGAATGTTGATGTGGTGGTGTTATGTTCCTTTCATTTTGGGAATCAGATAACAGAGCCTGCTATAATAAATCATGCTTACATTTAATCGAACTGATCGGTTTTGAAGTTATGAACATTCCGATTAGAGAAGAGAAAGCTTAGCTTTTGAAATTCACATTTTGTATTCTGAATTAAAAATCATCATAAATTAAATCCTGTTCCAACAGAAGAAATTGATGTTGACGAGTAAACTGAAATATTACACCCCTAGTGAGAAAAAGAGAAAAATGCTAGAAAAATACTGGCATTTAGCTGCACCCGGTGGAACTTTTAGCCAAGTCAAACATATAGTTGGAAAAAGGCTAGGCATATGATATGTGAGAAAAAGCATAGAGCCATATAAAACGTGAGACCAGAGCTGTAAAAAGAGGAGACCAACTTGATCTGCAAGTCCCTCATTGATTAGGCACTCTGCCGTCAAATCTTATTTCAGCCGCTGTGTGTTTCTTTAGAACAAAATAAATACACCTAAACATACAGTATACGAGAAACACATAGAAAACATAAAAGAGAAAGAAACCGAGGACATGGTAATATTCCTTAGTCGTGCACATAGTGGTTAATGTCAAATTATTTTCACTGCTCGCTCCCTTCCATTGGGTAATTTCACTGTAAGTGCAGCTACCAAGTTCTAGTGTTGTGCGTGACTCAATAGTTATTATCGATATCGTAGTTTGTAATGGTAATGACGTTAAGGAAAGAAGTACCGATTCCATTTTTTGTGTGTTTTAAGAAGTCTAGTAGGTAAACTCATATTAGCCAATATGGTTGATATACATATAGTATATCAACCATATTGGCTAATATGAGTTTACCTACTAGACTTCTTTGTAACTATTGTAACTATGTTTGGAAAAGCATTTGCCGACTTCTATTAGTAGGTTATACTTAAATGATCAAGTATCCAAATAATATCTTATATGTAATTCGTCAAGTTAGTAGTAATTTCACTTACCCTTCAGGTTATGGAAGTAGCGTAGTCCATTAGCTGCTTGCGCATAATAAGAAAAAGACACATATTAATATCAGTTAATTAATTACTATTGCGAAATCATTAGATAGTCATAAAAAGGGGAAAGTACATAAAACTGATTAACACAGTATTTTATCGATGGATAGAGTAAGAGTAAAGGCCCATAACTAGGCATCAAACAAAATGAGATACATCAAAAGCTTTTTGTCGGCATGATGTCGGTGCAGTTCTATAATGTATCTCGCGGCGCCGGCGCCGGCCATCCATCGTGGTCAAATACTTGAATACATTATTAAAACTCCCTTTAATAATGACGATATAGGTAATGAAAAGTCGCGGTTTTTCGGAAAAATTGGTGTATTTGGTCAAGGTTATGAAGATAGTTACTGTCACATAATCGGTGAAATTGTAGACGAAAACATTAAAAAACTAAATATTGTGTGCATACTACAAATATATTTGACACATAACGTGTACACCTAAATACTATTGATATATAATTATCTTGAGATGTTGACCCAGAATATTTCCAAGCACTAGATGATAAACCACGCAACACTATTTACAGGTGACAAATACAGTGCATTATGAAATATTTTGTTTAATTTACAAACAGCAGTCAGCAGACATGATAACGTTGCATTAATTAAACTACTCGTAAGTGAAACTAACTCGTTCGAAAACTAAAAACTAAATTAAAAAAAAAAAACATTTGGTCCGCACGAAAATGTTTTTTTTTTCGGCTGATGGATTTTTCAATTACTATCATAACAACTGCAGAAAAGTAATAATAATGTTACTGGGTTTCAATATGTGTATTTATAACTGTTATTTCAGATTTAAACCAACGTCAGTAAATATAAAACGTAGCTCCATCCGTAAACAGACATAGGAACGTCTACCAATTACAAATACCCAGCATTACTGGTATCCATAAACTAGAGAGAGGCATAATAAAGGTCTACATGAGAAATGGTAGCAGGTAGGGGTCTCCGGCGGCGCTTCGTGAAGACGTTTGCACGCCTCGTCACGAGCAAGCCCCGAGCCGCGAGCTTGTCGTCCATCATCCTGATGTGAGGGACCAAATTAGGGCTCTAAAGCAACGAGCACCACTGTACTCTATCGAAGGACGTGTAAGTATAGCACTTTTGTCAGGACCGGTAATAAGAACTACTAATGACACGAACATTATGAGAAATCATACTTTGATCTCTTTAGCAGTTCTTACCCGACTGGTGTAAAACATACTATAACAGCGAACTTACGTTGAATTATTCTTTCAATTTCATCAGACGTTTCTATTATTCGGTTTGAGCGAAAAAATAAACATGATGCTGGGGATTCGATTGTAAACACTCCACAAATCAATATACTTCTTATCAGCTAAATTCACATGAATGCTCTTTGTTCTTCATTGTTCAAATAGTATTATCATTTATTTTAGCGTCAAAATAGATATTATAATATTTGCATTAATTACAGACTGCAAATTGTTTACAAGAATGATAAAACTTGACATGTTAATCACACCTTTTACAAGAATTTAAATAATCGAAACAACAGAGGCAAGTACCAGTAACGCTGACTCCATGGCTCGGTTAACATTGGCTACAATTTCCAAACATCTCACTGAAGATGTTATGGACAAAGTTTTCAAGTTAAAGACGAAGAGTGAGGACAATGTCCAATGTGTTGAAGTTACAAGAGCGGCGCCCGCAGGGGAGGGCCTCATCAGCGCTGTGTACCGGATCCAAGTGACTGGCAAGAATCATACAGCCAGATTCGTCGCTAAAGGACTAGTAAATGACCCTCTAATGCGAAAATCTCTCGACTGCCACACGTACTTTAAAAGAGAAGCTTTATTTTTCTCGACCATTCTACCCATTTTGAGCGAGATCCAGAAGACTTCAGGTGCAAAAGAGAGGATCCAGAACTTCCTCCCAAAATGCTACGGATGCCATCTCGATGGTAAAGACGATTATATTTTGATGGAAGACTTGTCTGAGAAGGAATGTTCATCTATATCTGAACATATTACTATAAACGAAAGGAATTTGACTCTCAATACTTTGGCGCATTTCCACGCTGTGTCCCTAGCTCTGCGAATTAAAAAACCTGATACTTTTGTGAAGCTTGCGAATGGACTAAACGAAGTTTACTATAATGAAAATAATAGAAACTGGTATGCGAAGTATCTCCAGGATGCCATAGATATAGATAGAAAAGTGGTTGCAGAATTTGAAGATCCGGAAAGCGTTTATTATCGCAGATTTAAGGCCGTAGTTAATGACGATATTTATGGACAATTGATACGCATCGTTAACAGTCGAGGTGAACACCCCGTGTTTAATCACGGAGACGCTTGGTGTCCGAACTTCCTGTGCTGCAAAGATAAAGTCATCGCTATTGATTTTCAATTATTGAGATGTACTTCTCCCGCCACGGATTTGGCTTACTTCATACTAATGTGTGGCAGCTTTTGTTGTAATAAAGAAGAATTTCAGGAGGCTGTCGGCGTTTACTACAAGTCTTTGGAGTATTATCTGACAGACATGGGGATCGATGCAAGTAAGGCTTTTTCATTTGACATGTTAAAAGAAGAATTGAAGAAGTATGGTTCTTTTGGACTACTAGCATCAGTCACATCGTTCCCCTTGTTGGCCAACGAACGTTGCGACACCCTGCAGTCCTGTGAAATGAAGTACTCCGGCTTTGACCGCATACCGCTTGAGGAGCTTTGGCCGTTGACTCCAATTAAACAAGAGGAACACAAGATGCGGCTCATGAACGCTGTTCGTGTTTCTGTAGACGTTGGACTAATCTGAATTCAACAAATGTTAAAAGAAATAATAAAAAAGTTCGTTATTATCTCAGGGTTTCTTGTCTATCACGACTTGGCTACATCGCACTTAACGGAACAGTTAAACTTAAAATCATCTCTCAACCGCCAGCCTCGCAAACTGATTTGTGTGGAGATTCTACACAAAAACACCTGTATCTATATAGATAAGCCTTTGGATGAGTCGGCAATACATTGGAATGTTCGGATTCGTGACCGCTAGACAGCCGAAAACTAATTATCGCGCAGTGTCGAAGTGTTCGGCCGCTCGGACGAGGCTCGTGTGTATCGAATAGACTCGCATACAACTTACATTTTAAACCGGCCTATTAAGATTGGTGATTTTTTTTACCTTTCTCGGCTATGCCCTATAGCCGCTACTTCTTGCTACGAAGGACTTCAATTAATATCCAGTGATAACGATTGAAATCCAATCTTGCAAACGGTCGATGAAGCAAGTTCCTTCGTCATAGTTACAGATGCACATGCAAATAGAAATTGCTTTAAAGTGGCAATTATTTGTTTTAGTGTCCCCTTAAGTGGGTTCTAGTTACAAGGTGATTTTTTTTTTTCTTTTTTGAACGAGCCAGCAGTAAAACAAGGATTGTCGCTATTTTAGTGTGCAATAACAAATTAACATCGACAAGAATTTATGTTGCTATAAAAACACGAGAAACGGCCGAATATCAAATGCGAATCACATCGGATTCCTAAAACCGTGCAAATGCGTATAAAACTGAATAATTCCGTCGTACCCAACATACTGTTCAGAAATTTGTAGCAAATAGTTAGCGACACTGAATGTAAATGTGACGATTTCGTTGTACTTTATACATATTAAAACTCAATATTGCTTAAAAGGCAAAGCGGAGTAGAATTTAAATAAATGCAAACTTAAAGGTTGGTTTACATAGAAGGGTTGGTATAAAGTTGGCGAAGCTGACAGGTGATTGGCAAGCAATGTGTTCAAATCACGCGTCCGGTCCTCGATCTCATTTTAATCGTTTCACGTGTGAGGTGTTGCGTAGTTATATCAGGCAACACCAATAAACTTGTCTTGCTCGTTGTGATTCATATGGGAAGGAAATATATCGATGTGTGGAGTCCGAAGGCCAAATTTAGGCAAATTAGGCAAATGGATAACTCCATTTGCCTAAAATTCTATCAAGGTATTATTATTTTAATATTAAGATAAACTGGACTTGATAAATAGATCATATTAAATAGGTACTTTATAAAAATGTAGACTCATTCACCGTACTGCGACTTTGATTTAAAATGGTAGGTACGACGTATTATTAGGCGCTTATCTGATTGAAATAAACAGGCGTTATGACCGATTTGTTATTATATTAAACGGACGCTCCGTTTTAGAACTTCATGTTGATCTTCATTTGATTTTAGAGGTACTATCAAGGCCGTATACATAAATGAAATGGTCGAAGACATCGAAGAAAATCCGAAGGCGACAGCAGACCGCAGAGCAGAAGGCAGCGGCTTTATCGCCTCACCGCAATGACAGTCCGCAGCGACAAGGCTTCTATGTATTTCTATTGAAAATGATGTCTGATCTGCCGTCACATTCAGAATTGTAGGTACCGAAGACACCGCAACGGCCGCAGCGCAACGCATTTTCATGCAAAAAGTGAGGGATGTTTTAGGTACTGGACAGTTGGACCCACACTTCCTAACTGCGTCCTGCAACAGTAACTACTATGGTGGTATGGTTTAGTTCCACCCTAACCCCAGGGGTATGGCCAGGGGTATGGTGGTCCGGAGTGTGTAATTTGAGAGACCTATAGCAGTGGGGAGAACTTCTCAATCAGTCTGCCTAGCTTTTTCCCAGCAATGTTGCGATCTGACCTACAAAACCGAATTACTGGCTAACACGATACCCCTGGTAAGACTGGTTGTCAGACTTTTGGGCTTCTGACTACCCGTAAAGCCTGTCAAAGATCTTTGAATGACGTCTACAGTCTCAAATTAAATTAGCTAGCGAAACTTCACAGATGTCTCACACCCTGCAGTGCAGGTTAATGAGCTGAAGCAGTTCAAAACAAAAGGGCCCAAAACATATATACTAATACAATGACTTGGAAACTGGTAATGAACGGAACAAAATGTAAATTCTCTCAAACAATACAGGCCAAATGTTAGGTGTCACACGAAATAAACTAACGTTGTAGGTATAAGTAGCCACGTTTTAACTAATTTTGAGTCTTGATCAGTGTTTAAATACTTGATTACACTTAAGTAGATAAGTACTTATAATTTTAACTAGCGACTCGCTCGAACGGTATTATCGAGGTTTCTTTAATGTAAGGCTAATATTACTAACTAGCAGCGCCCCGCGGTATCACGCGCATAAGTTTTTCATGGGAATATCGGGATAAAAATGGGGATATCCTATGTCCTTTCCCGGGACTCAAACTATCTCTACAAAAAATTTCATCTAAATCGGTTCAGCGGCCTAAGCGTGAAGAGGTAGCAAACAGACAGACACACTTTCGCATTTATAATATTAGTATGGATGTATTAAACATATAAACCTTCCGAAATGACGGTTGACCGTATCAAAATTCGTTGCATAGTGATAGTTTAGGAGATCGACGTGGTTACACAGACAGACACGAAAAGCGACTTTAGTTAATAATATTTATGTACAGATTTAGTAAAATTCCCGATTTCACGTGTTATTGAAATGAAGTTATAAGTTTCTTTAGTTTTAATTTTTATAAAGTGATTAATTAATTTAATATATTCTAGTGGAATAACCCACGGTAGAATATTTCAAAAGGATTTAAGAACGCATCGAATTAAAATGATACTTATAATTATCAATACTCTCGTGTCTCGTGTAAATACTGGTATTCAGCTGCATCCGGTTAGACTGGAAGCCGACCCCAACATAGTTGGGAAAAGGCTAGGCAGATGATGATGATGATGACTCTCGTGTTACGACGTTATCCGTAAAAAGCCGCAAACGATAATACGATATCAAAGTACTCATACTTTAACGACTGTCTGCAACCAAGACCACCAAAATAAAAATACGTGCTGGATACCGTGTCGGCGCCGGAGCTGATCACTTTTTAAGGCCCGACTTCATATCAACTTGGTTACGCAAAATTACTTAGCTACAGTGCTTCGGAATACCATCAAAAAATCATGAGAATTATTCCAAACGTGAAACCCTAAAACTGGAAATACTTAAATGACAATTAGTAATAATTTTACATGTCCCATTAAGAGTGACCACGCCGCGCCATCCCAAAAGAGGGATAAATAAAAAACAAGAGTTCACATACGACGAGGCTCTTAAAATTGTCAGAGGGAACTTCTAAAAAGAGATAACGCTTTTAACATTAAAAAAAAGTCGAGTCCATTTTGTAAACAGGTTGTAAACGATCTTGTATGCGGTGTTCAACCGAAAAATGGTAGGACATCTTAAATGTTTCACTAAAACGTCTCATATTTGAATTACGCGTGACCGCTTTGATGTGGACGAGTTAAAAATATACAATTTATACACACGTTAAGTGAAACAGGTATTTTGTTTGACGCATGTCCGGTGCTGAGGGCTGCTCGTAAATATCACGGACTTTTCGCAAAAAGCCCATTAAGTTACAAAAACAAACTTAATAATTAGCAGTGCACGATAAATAACATTAAAATGTCTTAGCACATAATTTATTTGTTTATATTGCAATAAAAACACTACCTACATTAACATTATGTTATGTGTATTTCATTGATACTGACACCTACACTGAGCCTAAATGTGAATCATTTGTAACCTGAACGCTATCTATACCTATAGTCTCATCGTAATATTAATAACTTAGGGAAAATCGTAAACATATTTAAGAAATCTTATCCGATGACAGGGTAAAAAAATATAGATTTTGAATCTCCTTACATTATAAGAATACTGGTATCAAGATTTCTTACAGCATTATATAATATGTAAATTATAATCAAATATTATTGAATGGCCGATTGTTTTGCCAATCTGCGCATTCCAAACTTTCGAAGAGTTCATAGGGAAACGTTTGCATTCACAAAGTTATGGACACAATTGACACTGTGTCAGATTGTGATAGTTTGTAGTACTAGAGCGAGTGGACCTTGTATACCTGTGCACGTAGTAGGAATACTATGCTTTTACGAGCCAACCGTAAAATCGGAGAGCGAAAGAACGTTGTAAATCAACTGGACGTCGCTGCATTTTTTACTGTCCCTGTGCTATGTGAAGGATGACCATGATTAGTATGCTATGAGAAATAGCCTAGGTTGAATATATATTACAGACTATGGCAGTATACTTATTTATTTACTAATTTAATAAACTTAGTAGCTAGTTCCAAAAGAACAGGAAACTAAGCATTAGGAGTTTATAATAAAAAGTTAACTATTTTCGACACCTAAGTGTCCTTTTGTTTTGTATTTATTTGTACTTGTATAGTAACCATTTATATAAGTAGTTTATCAGCCATCTCGTTCAGTGATTATTGGGTAGCAATAATATTATTTACAATTTGTACATAAAATTACTTCAACGTGGTAATGCTGCCAGTCTCTTGGGTACATTACCAGTCGACAGCGATGCGGATGAATTTTTCGACGCAATATTTTAGTTTTTGTGTAGTTTTAGTTAAGTTAGGATTTAAATTTGTTATTTTTATTTGCAAAGTAATTTTTGTATAGTTAGTTATTCATTCAATATAG
Source organism: Gortyna flavago (assembly GCA_963669345.1). Lineage (NCBI taxonomy): Eukaryota > Metazoa > Arthropoda > Insecta > Lepidoptera > Noctuidae > Gortyna > Gortyna flavago. Next base: position 18,492,367 of record OY770125.1, read on the forward strand.
CACCTAGTTGTAAATTGTTAGTTGTATTAAATATTGAAAAAGTTATAATTAAGTGAAAAGTTATGTTAATACAAAATGAAATAAGTACAATAGAAATACACATGACGCGTGACAATCATTTGTGCTTTCACAACTCTATCTAAAATCTAACTATGATCTTCTTAAAAAATATGATACCTCCAAGTAAATCACATTTTTTTCTTAACATGACTAAGGTAATTTATGTCAAGTAAAAATAAATACGCATCATATCACTCAAGAATAGGATCCCGAGGTACTTGATAAAGCTGTGGTCACATTAGTAAGGTCTCGAAGCTCTTAACGTTTATCTAAAAGCGAGGGCACTCTTGTTTGTAATCTTCTTTGAAAAGTCGGGAACAGAACATAGCCTGTTAGTTTATCGAACGCTTATGCTAACTAATGTATGAATGAATGTGATTTGCTTTTAAAATGCCTACGACGTGCAAGGGAAAAAAACGTCGTAAATAAATAAGTACTGACTTATCGTAATCGATTTATTTTCGTTGGAACCCAGTTTTAGATCCCATTTTTTAGGTATTAACCTTGGGTCCCATTTGCTATTTCCATTGAATCCCATGTACACATGTTGTATAACAACATGTGTAAAATGTGTACTTTTCAGAAGAAAAGTGATTTACCTTTATCAAACATTGCTCTAGTGGTTGCAAGGGCTACTGCTGACCATGAGATCCTGGGTTCAATTCCCAGATCGGGCAGTGTTATTGGGTTTTGCTCAGGAATTTCTCGTAGCAGCCTGGAGTCTGCTTTTGTGTTCGGCGGCCGCTCCCTATTATATGAGATGATGGGACTTAAACCTAACTAGCGAGTTGTGGGTGTAGGTACTGTAGGTAGCCACTACCTAGCCCTTCGGGAATTAAAGCCGTGATGTTGTTTGTTATGTATGTTTTAATGAATAAATTTCAAACTTTTCAATGAGATGTTTATGAAGTAGCCTAATTAATGTGAATGTATTTTAAAATTATGCATTTCACTCGGTGGTAAAATGATTGACGGCGGAGCCTTGAGCATATCGAAAATATCCTGATGCGGGTCCAAAATTAAATAATTATGATGCCTTCTTAAATTTTATATGATCTACGCTTAATGGCAAACGACATCGCGGCAGGCCCAGACGGAGATGATGGGATGAGCTGGACTCCTTTGATAAAGATTGATCCTTAGCAGCTCTGGAGAGATAGAGGTGGGTGGAAAGAGAGTAGGGATGCCTTTACCCAGCACTGCAAGTGGGACATTAAGAGCGTTTACGACTTACGGCATTTCATACAAACTTTCAAGCCCTTGTTTTTAGAAATGAATTCTCGAAATGTCTTATTTAAAAAAAAGATAATTTGAAATCTCTGTTTCTATGAAAACTTAAAAATCGGTCTAATTTGGCTGTAACACTATTTTTCGAATTTTGAATAACCATTTCCCCATTTTGCCAGACTATGTTTGCAGCGGCCTACTTGTGTATTACGCTATCGATTCAGTACCTAGTTTCCAAAAGTGCCACTGGAGTTCGCGACTGGGAAGCAAGTGTTCTTGGGGCTTTACAAAGTCTTGGAGTAGTGGATACCATGTGGAATCTTACAAACAGCGCCTCAAAGACCTTGGCCTTATCACACTGGAACAACATTGACAAAGGGGTAGGTTCATTGAGACGTACAAAATATTTACAGACCCCTACGAAGTGCCCAGCTCTTCCCAGCAGACTCTTGACACTGAAATCAACAAACATTTATGTGGGCATTCCCTAAAGTTATGGGAAATTCATTAAAAAAAAAGCCTTTGAAACAATTCTTTTCTAGCCGAGTTGTAATAGCATGACATAGGCTCCAGGAAAATGTTGTAACGGCTCCCACACTGAACTGCTTCAAAAATTGACTGGAGAGATTATATATCTCCAAGCTATTTGTGATATAATTAGCTGCTAGTGTGTCTGAACAAATAATAATATTAATACCTCTCTTCGACAAATTTACTTCATTTAACGGTAGACTTTTACATGAACCACCAATAAAAAAGTAGAAAAGAGTCTCGAGAAAAATTCCATGACCGTCATCTAACCGTTAGTATAAAGTTTCAACTATTTCAGCCTTCCAAGTGTTTTAAATATTTTGTTTCGATGTTATCTCTCTACCTTTGAAGCATATCAGCGATATTCATCGGAAAACCTGATATTTTTATATAAAACGCGACAGCCGGGTTTTGACGCGAGATGTTGAAGATAAAACAAACGTATCTTGAACTTGTAACTTGAGTTACAATATTTTGTGTTTAGTGGAGAGTCAAGATATGTTTTGCATTTGTTAAGTGTTAATTGTATTGTTATTGTTTTAGTCTATTTTGGTTTTAGTAGGGCTTATTGCACATATATGGCAGCAGGGTAGTTCCGAATACATAGGTCTGTCTCTGTTAATATACTGTTAATTATACTCGTTATTGGATCGTCCTTATTGATGATAGAAAACAAGTGTAGTAGTAATTGCGTAACAATGGGTTTTATTTTGACAGTTCAACAACATTGACGACACGGTTGGCGCAATGGTTGAGCGATTGACTGCTGCGCAGCATGTCGCGGGTTCGATTCCCGCACGGAACAAATATTTGTACGACCTACAAGTATTTATTCCGGGTCTGGGTGTTTTATATATGTATGTATATATGTATGTATTTACAAAAACAATGTATATAAGAAGTTTATTAGCCATCTTGTTACCATAACACAAGCATTAGGTTGCTTAGCTTGGGACTAAATGGCATTATGTGAAATGTCCAAGGATGTTTATTTATTTATTTATTCATTATTGATCAGATTTTTTTTCGAACATATGAAGCAATGGATTAATAGATAATAATCTAAATAATTCAAATTGAGATTGATAGTGGCTTTCGATTAGGGTGCAGCAGATCTTCGGACGAGACAATAACTTCGTGTAATTGCCGTTGAACTACACTGACAGGTAAATTTCTTTCAATATTAAATTATTATTTTGACGAAGCTGAACCCAAAATACCGCTATCTATCTACCAGCAGTGCACTGGCAGATTTAGTCACCTGTAAGTCGCTTCAACTTACGATCCTTTCCTTAAGGCTCCCGGAAACAGGCACGACGCGACTCAGTAGAACAATTTCTATGAAAACTTCATGGAAATAGTTCTACTAGAATCGCGTCGCACCATCATGTCGCGCCTGTCTGCGGAAGTCTTTAATTTGTCAGTTTTGATTTCTATACGACCTCATAACATTAAACAGAGGTAGGTACTAATCGTTATGCAGTGGGTGTCTATTAGACGTTGCCAGTTACCGATCGTTCTGCCCACGACCGATTGCCCAACATATTGTAAAATTATTGGCTATTATTGTTTGTTTTTGTTGCAGTAATATCTAACACTTATGAGTTAGGTACACTCAATACGTCCTTAGCTGCCTACGTACGACTCTGGTTGATGCGATGGCTTACCTGCAAAATGAAAAGTATGAATTAGTTATGTGTTGTAAAAAGATTAAAATCAGCCAGCATACTGAATTTTAGCTGCCAAAGAGATTTATAGTACGGTACTGAAAAAAGAAACATCCTGTACAATTCAAAATTATGTTGTAATCTAATAGCTACTTCTTTATCTAAACATAATTATTAAAAACTAGTTGAGCCCCGCGGTTTCACCCGCATATGATTCGATCGCCTGGGAATATCGGGATAAAACGTTTTTGAAGCGTAAAATGAAAATATTGATAAGATATTATTCTTAAATCGCTCATTATTTTGTTGAATTAAGTACTTTTAATTATGTTCATAGTTTAATTAAAGTGCCAGCTACAATATATTTTATTAATGGTACCCATTCAATACATAGTCTTTTTTATTTGGAATTACATAACGGATGATTTTTTTTACCGCCTCGAAATTTTTACAGGATGTTCTATCTACCCATGAATACATGAACAACTTTCATTATGGGACCAATTCTAAATTCACGAAAAAAAAATCAGCTGTCTTATACATTTTGATCTAGTAGATTGAATTTTTGTAAACAGCTGCTTTTTTTCGTGATTTCAAAGTTGGTCCCATTGTGAAAGTTGTTCATATTCATGGGTAGAATACCCTGTAAAAATTTCGAGACGTTATCTGGTATATCGGAAACCCTTAAAATTCAAATATCTCGAAAACTACTTAATTTCGGCCATACATAGGTGGGTTCAATTTGTTGCATTTTGGCTCCCCCTGTCAGCTCCTAACGGATATACGTCGAATTACAAGTAACCCTGTATACCTCTATCTATCATTGGTAGGTAGGTTTACTGCTTTTTTCTTTCTAGAAGAAATCCTCTTGGATACCCTTCGTCTGGGAAGAAGGGAGGATTATTTCGGACTCCTATCAACTAAAAGTAAAGTTGGAAAATAAATTAGTATAACCTCACTGATCCTTCTCCTAACATGTGTAATATATCACTGGTACCTACCTACCTACCTACCTACCAATAAAGATTTATGGAATGCAGTGGAGACCATTATTGGGCATCGAGAGGCTAGCTCAAAGTTAATGAGAACTATGATACCTATGTCCTTTTAAAACCATGTCATACATCATAAATATGTGTATCATAAGTATATGATGTATATATATGCTCCCAACCTATTATGAAAACTGCATACTACGTCATAACACAATATAACTATGATAAGAGCTATTAACATCGACACAGTTCAACAACTTCGTAAAAATCACGTATAAAAATCTAAAGTGCTGTTTCTCTCCATTAATATAATCGAAATCACACTCCATGCTTCAACTAAGAACACATAACATTAATCGACGTAACTACGCAAGTATTCCTCTGTCCGAAGTCACGAGTACCAATTAATAAGATACGAATCCGTTGAGAGGCTCATTTAGGCCTTTGGGCACACGCATTAAGAAGCAGAACTTGTTCGACTGGTCGTTAAAATTCCCTCAGATTCGAACCGGGAGGCGGTGCCTACACTACACGTTGTTTTACACTTTTGCCGCGTGTACTTGTTGGTACGCTGATTCGCTTTAGGCTGTGAAGGTGAATATTGTTGCTTACCAAAAAGTTAATTTTAGACCAGAGTATTGTATCAAGTTTGGTTTTTCGATATTGTTTGTGGTGTTATTGTCATTTTCGCCAAAATAAAGTTACAAGAGCTAATTAAAAACGCATTTGCCAACTGTTCAAAATATTCCACGAATAGCGAAGCGAAAGCAGCTATCCTTCGTGTTAATTGCGAAATAAAAGAATTCTGAGGGGTTGTGTGGGTAGCCATATTTTAAACTACAGTCGATTTTATTTATAACCATTAACAGTAAAATTAAACCTTAATACCAAGCCATAAGACTCTATTTGGTCGTCTTGTGTTGCTAAGTGATATTTACAACTTGCCCACGTTTCTTTTCAACACTACGAGACAACGCACGACAAGTGGGCGCAGCCTACATGGAACATGAAAAAGTAAACACAACTGAGTCTAGGCGCGAATTTGGCCCTGACGCAACATTCGAAATTTAAGTAATGCCACAGATGCAATAGGAACGATACGAAAAAGTTTTTAAGGAGTACCTAGGCCAAAGCTTCAGACAGGTGTGCAATACAGATCAGAAAAGATGTTTAAAAGGGTATATTCTTCAAAACCCTTTGATAGACGTTTTATAATTATAATTCATTATGACTTTAATTACTTATTAAGTGCCCATCAATAGATACATCTCTGCGTAGGCAGTTAATGTCAAAGACTTGCTTTTGTTTCAATAATGTAGGTAATTAACAAAAAATGCAGCGGACTTTAATTAACAGTTCGTAACATGTTTCTTGTGTAATATTCGCTTAATAAAGCTTTACAAGGACTCGATATCGGTAACTTGTATAGCCAAACTTCCAAAAATTCTCAGTTCTGTGTCAATATGATATTTACATAAGTCGTATGTGACCTCACAGTTTCCCGTGTCCTATTTAATGGCGGTGAGGTGGAGGCACCAATTACCGGTCGAACCATTGCCACAATTTTTATGTACCTATCGGTTTTTATACTTTGACTATTTTTTTTTTGTTTTGTTAGGTTATATTATTATCGTTCATAGACTTCATTCTGTCTATTTAGATGTGTAACAAAATTGTTTATTTTTCCATAGATTCACTATTTACTTTCGGACTTAATAACTTGCTATGTTTGATGTAAAATAACGTTTTTTTACCCATTATTTGCCTTACCCATTGTCAAAGTAAAAGCGTAAACAAGAAAGCTTTTTGTAGCTGTTCAAGGCTTGTAATTGATTTTTTGTGTATCCGAAACATTTAGCTGTCATCCGCGTCTATTCAAGCCATGGATACAGGCGCAGCATTCGATTTTTTAAATGTAATTTCTGGCATAAGAACTATTTGGTATAAGTGTGTACAATTTTTATGAATGGTAGACCGTACGATGAGAGACGGAGAGATGATGCAGTCACCAAAAAAAAAAAACAATCTTTTTGTGCTTTGGTACAAAATGGGAGCCATGAGTAACAGGTAAATCTAAGTACTTACCTACTTACTTACAAAATAATTAAGACATACAATATTTTTATTACAAGGAGTATAAATGTCCGCTTCGCCTCAAAATAATATCGGCACAAGGTCATCTGTCAGCGCGTAGCTCCAAGGATACACACAAGGGTGTCTTTGTAAATAAATCGAGCATATTTGGGATATCACTAGGAAACATCAACGTTTATCGGGCCAAGGAGAATAAACATGAATGTATTTGCATTATGATTACAATATTATAATAATACTACCTTATGTCCGTGACTTTGTCTGTTTGGATTATGGGAGCTGGGTAGGTATCACACTATCTCATCGACACTTCAACATACACTGTTAGGATTGATTTACGGGAAAAGGCAAGGAATAATTTTTCTTGATGCATGGCTCATCATCTGCCTAGCCTTTTCCCAACTATGTTGGGGTCGGCTTCCAGTCTAACCGGATGCAGCTGAATACCAGTATTACATGGAGCGAGTGCCTATCTGACGTCCTCCACAACCCAGTTACTGGGTAATACGATACCCCTTGGTAAGACTGGTTGTCAGACTTTCGGGCTTCTGACTACCCGTAACGATTGTCAAAGATCCATGAATAACAGCCGGGATCAATGGCTTAACGTGCTTTCTGAGGCACGGAGGGGTCTCGTTTGTAAAGATGATCACCCATCCACAGACCAACCGCGGCGAGCGATGATCTTAATGTACGGCTACGCAGTCTAATAATAAATAATAAGTAGATAACTAAATCAGGAGCGGTGCTGGCCCAGTAACGGCCGCGACTTACTAGTTGCAGGTCGTAGGTTCTAACACAGACAGCCTCTACTTTGTGTAAATTATTTCATCACCACTGCTCTCAAAACGGTGAAGGAAACATCGTGAGGAAACCGGCATGTCTTAGACCCACAAACTCGCGCCATCTCCGTCTGGACCTGCAGCAATGTCGCTAGCGACTAAGAAGGACCCATTAGATCGTAAGTTTGGCACAAAGCAATTATAGACAATGAAAATATTTTGTTCATGCATTGTTGTTGAAGCAAAGTATGTTCAAAGTCTACGTTTTGGCGTGATCGAATTACAATGAATGTTGTATTTATTTGACTTCTGTGAACCACATACATAAACATTAAAGAATGAGACTTGTACGTTAAATACAATAGGTCGCCTCAGTGCTCTTCTTTCTAAAGACTAAATATACGTTAAAACTTGCTTTGAACTTAAACGTACCGGGATTCCAAGGCTGCGGGGTACGAGTAATAGCGTAACACACTATCAGTAGAACAGGAGGCCTACCATGATCTATTTAAAAACGATTCAAAAGCAAGACATTTCAGTTTAGGTTCTTAAACTGCATCGTTTACGGTCGTACCATGACGTCCAATACACTCAGCGGCATTTGGATCGTTGAAAGTGAATGAGCGTTAAGAGCTCGTGGTTGATATCCAGATGGCACGGCCTAAATTGAATCGTTAAACTGACGTCATGATACGAATTAGCAGAACAGTTTAGTTTAGGTCCTAAAGTGGATCGCGTTAAGAGCTCGTGGTAGGTATGCAGGTCTTCCCTGCGATCATCGCATAAACCAGCGGGGTAATTGTGTACCTAACACATTAAATTTGTACATTAGCGATGGTTTTCAACTTGACAGTTCAACAACATTCATTGAGGTAATTTTTTCTAAGATATGAAGCAATAAAATTGATTATCAGTACCCTTCAAAATTATTCAGATTGTAAATTGAAACTGAGTTACGCAATAGGTGGATTCCCAAGGCTGGTATATAGCAGATTGGTTTTTTTGGTTCATTCAGCTACATATCTAATAAAGCTGGCAAGAATTCAGACTTTTAATATTATACCTATTTAAGGCGCTACCTCGAAAATCTAAAATTCTCGAAAAGCTACTAAGTGAGCTAAAGTGATGCAATTACTTTTAAAAGGAAAAAGAAGAGAGATGGCTGTAATGTGCGTGCGCTCGGAATAAAACGACTTATGTGCCAAATCGAATTTACTCCTTTTTTAACAAAATTAATGAATGAAATTTAAAACTACTTTGAGTAAACTTTGATATGATAATTATCTATGTTTTAAAGTAAATTCCATTGAATAACTCTAAAGCGTTACGCCGTGATGTCGAAAAAAGTAAAAAAAAAAATAGACCAAAAAGTCAAAAAACATATACCAAAATGGTAAACAACCTATTCCAAATACTTAACAAGTTACACGAAATAGAAAAACCACATTTTTTTCAACATATCCCCTTAATACTGATGAGTTTCAGCCAATGCAAATCAGTAACTAAATGTAGTAAGTAAAGTATATTGATGACCTAGAACCGTTCAGCTTTATTTTCAATAAAAAGTAAGTAGGTAGGGTAGGTACATAAATATAACTTCAACCTATCCAAAATTGTCAGTTACCATCCAATACATTGAAAAACAAACTCTTCGTTAACATATTGATAATATTAAACATTAAATCACCAGGAAACTTAACATGTGTCTTATATTTTGGAGTCAAACCTTCATTTGTTGCTCATTTCGTAACGCGGCACGCGCCGCAGCCCACGTGATACTTTCTTTAGAAAATTTATAATCCAGACCCCCCCCCCCTGACCCTTCTCGATAGGGATTATGTTTTGGACTGGTACAAATATCGAGATGATGACGATTTTGAAGTAGCTCTTAAGCGCAGGCCAAACCGCGAGCTGGAGGGCGGGCAGGCTGGTATTTGATTTGTTGAAAGTTGACTAAAATGGCCGTATACATATTTTGTCATGGTCAAAATTGTGAAGCGATGCTCGCCCGCCAGCTCGTGGTGTGTCTTGCGCTTTGAAGTTGCCGTCTGTATGGGTAAGAAAAGTTGCTCAGAGTGAGAGCAGTAATGTTACAATTATTTTGGAACCTTCGGATGGATATCCATGAAATCCTAGTACACAGTTTATCCTTTTTTTGGTCCTAAGTAGCGCAAATGCAGTTTTTTGTATGTAACAATTGTTGCAAATAACCTTTATGGTGTCATCGTGTCATCTTTAACATCATTTAAAAATACATATTGGGAACTTTGGATTAATTTTTTTCATGTCAATGTAACAAAAGAAAATCATTTGGTCAAACTGACAGTCCATTTTGCAGGAGAATCAAGTGTTAACAGAACGTTTTTAACCGCTTCCGCCTATAACTTGGGACCTTGCCCCTCGCCTACGCAGGTCGAAAGTGTGCCCAGTAACGTTACACTCAAAACTTTATACTTAGTTATACTCATTTACGCTCCATTGTGGGCCTCCCATCGTGGTCCATACATCTGACCCGTTGACACTTCAATACTACCGGATTTTTTTTGAATTTGGAAGGAAAAAAATGGCGGATTTCGTTATGATTTACATAGGTCTTTCTTTATGGGGTGAATGAAATTCGGAGGTTCGTAAGATAAAAGGAATTGTTTTATGCGCCTTCTGACTGAGAAACGATTAGACTGCAGTGCTGGTTAAAACCCTCACTGAAGCTGCGTTATTTAATACCTACATTAAAAAGCTCAAGAAGATTTAATCAATAATTTACAATTTTGTTTTAGAATCTGAAGGCCAGGTTCTCGTAATTTAAAACGTACAAAATCTAGTCGCATCTCGGAGAAAAACAAATGTCAAAAATGTAGGGAAATTTTTGACAGATTGAGACTTAGATCAGACTGTGATCGTTCTTAAAATTACGAGAATTGCCCCTCTGCTTAAAACATAGGAACAAAACTTTACGCTTCATCAGAGAAATAATAAAATAATTCTATGAACAATTTACTTTAAACGTCTTGTAATCAGAGAATCTGAAAATTTTATTTGCCTTTTTTAATTTTATGTTTTATAACTTAATGTCAATTTTCTTTTATATATACCTAATTTTTTATTATTAATCTTTTATCTTTCAAGGAACTGTTATTACCTGACAGTTGTATGAAATGGCTATACTAATAATACCAGCCTATTATTGTCCCAATCAAGAAGAGGCCTTTGTCCTGCACAAAGGCCTCTTCTTATGACGGGTTGGCGAATTCAGACTTATATTAACTACATATTAGCAGCGGTTCACCCGCATAATTCTCTATCCCGTGGGAATATCGGAACAAAGTATTCTATATTCTAACCTTAGTCGTGGTCTACCCATGTGCCAAATTTCTTCCAAATCTGTTCAGCCGTTTTAGCGTGAAAGCGTAACAAACAAACATACAAAAAATTAAATCTTTTCTCTTTATCAAATTATTATTAATATTATAGTTTAGATAAGTCCAGGTTTCCTCACGATGTTTTCCGTCACTGACTTCGGTAATGTCTAAGATAAAATCCGAAAGTACTAATTAATTGAAAAGTCACATTGACACTTGGATTTTAACCCACAGTCTCGGAAGTAAACGGAAGTGGATATAATAAGGCAAATTGACTGTCCTAAATTACATGCGAATATGGAATGAAAGACCTTGGCGAAGCCTGAGAAGAAGCCACAAGTTTATATCCCAAAGAAACCTAGAACAACTTTGAGTAATCGCTTCCTTCCTAAGTACCTAAGTAATTAATGACATCCCCTTTGCCATGATAGACATTTCCCCAAAAACTTTGGTTTTGGCTTCTGGCGTCTACATATGTCTGTCTGGCATCTGTGTGCTGAAGGGCATAAGGTCTCTTTAGAAAAGTAGGATCAAAGAAGTTTCCACAAACAATGGACTGGATTATTACTGACCACAGTTATACAATTTTGCAGAATGTTTTAATTCCGATGTTTTTTTTTTTTCAGAGAAGACTAATTAATTATTATTATATTATTACTATTCTACCTTCATTGGTTTACATACATAATCAGCTTATAATGTTCCCACTGCTTGGACACAGGCCTCCTCTCGGGGAGAGGGAGTGGGCCGTAATCCACCACGCGGGCCCAGTGCGGGTTGGTAGAAATTACTTCAACCTGTGGTTTTGCTAGGCGTGATTTTGTGACAGTATTTATATTTTCTTCTACTTTTAAAACCATGGTAGAAATCGACTTATTAAAATTGCACGCCCCTCCATTGGTTGATGCACAGTCACACACATTTTTGATGTGTATATAAAAATATCCTCTTCCACTCAGGACTACAAGGTGGTTTATGAACTGACTTCCCAGGATCCCGCCACTCATGGAGACTTTTTCTGGGCTGGCCTATTTTTTGGCCAAAGCATTGTAATACAACGTGGGAATGCTGCCAGCCTTTTGGACATTTTTCCGGTTGACAACGATGCGGACGAATTTTCAAATGCTCTATGATTCTTTCCCCTCCCATTTTTTTATATACTTATGCATATTATTATTATATATTTTTTTCTTCATGTTTTAAGACTGTTAGCTTTTAAATATTATACTTTATGAATAAATATCTATTAAAGATATCAAATTTATTTATCTAATCGTTTGCCGGTCCATTTGGCTAATGACATACTCATCCTCATAACTCCCGAAACCAGATTGTCTTATTAGGGCAAAGTAACTCTGTAATAACTTGACAGAAATCAGCCCGCCTACATATTATGAAGCCCCGGGCCTTCCGATCCACACCTGTTAAAATTGTATAACACTCATTAATGTCTTGTTTGGCAATCTAAAGACCGGATGTATCTTTATAGCCCGTAGAAGCAGCCTTTGACACAGTTGCATTATCAAACCATCGCCCCCGCTCGGTCAAAAAGCCTTTTAATATTGAATAAATACACCTACAGTCCACCGTTGCAATGTCATGTAACCAGACTATATCGAAAAGTCAGATAATATGTACGGATTCTGCTGGAATCGAAGCTCTTGTATTCAGTTGGTTAATGATGCAGTTGCCTAATACCATGTAGGTTGACGACGGTGTCGCTAGGCGATCATCGCGTCTAGTTTTCGTCTTGAGCTCACATGGTAATTTCGACTTTATTTTTAACCTGCCTTGGTCTGTTATAGATAAATACAGGTTGATGTACCGTTTTGATAATGGAATTACGTCGTCAGTCGCTCTACGGTGTCGCAATCGACGCGTGCCCTGCTGCTTGAAACTTACTATAGATGAACAACGTGGGTGCATTTTATGCCCAATTATTTAACCAATAAGGTTCTAATTTGACTGCTTTTAGTTCTTCACCAAGCGAATTGTATGCAAGTGTGGAGCAAAAGGCAAATTTGTTGGCACGTGGGAAGAACGCTGACGTCATTATAAGAAACGAGCACCATAAAACTACCTTTCGACTTAGCTTGATAAGAATGACTAGGTAATTTATTGTATAGTTGGTAAGCGTACCTTATGGCGTAGATTCGTATTAAAAACTCTCTCAATAATTAACCTGAGATAAAAATAAATTAATAGGAATTACATCGTTTTATAGCCAACAGAACAGTCATCGCCGTTAAATGTTGGAATTGAAGAATGTATAGTTTGCTTACTGTGACCTTGTTGCTTAATGTTCTTACTTAGGAAAAGGATGTACTGTAGTAGGCTAGTAAGCTGGCGTCTTATTCTACTAAAACCCCGTACTACTCTAACCTGGGAGCAAAGAGCCAAGTAGTAACAGCCGCGACTTACGACTTAGGTCGTAGGTTAGAACCTAGTGAGTCACTTTACTTTGTGTAAATTATTTCATCACCACTGCTTTCAAAAGTGAGAGAATGAGAAATCATTGTGAGAAAACCGGCATCTCCAAAACCCGCACTAGGCCCGCGTAGTGGATTACGGCCCACTTCCTCTTACCGAGAGGAGGCCTGTGTCCCTGCAGTGGGGACATTATAGGCGGATTGTGCTAACTACTATGCTAGACCAGCTGAAGGTCGAACTGTTGCCATTGATGAGGCCCGCAATATCACTTCGTGATTTAGTCTCGTGCAGAACAGCGGAAAACTGAAGATTTCTCACTCTTTTAAAACGGTATCTTAGATCACGTAAGTAAATCTATTCTATGAAGTCAAAGAAGATAATTTCTTAATCGTCATTCAAAATTGACTCAGCATAAGTCTAGACCAGCTAGCAACAAATATTTCTCTTAAAAGAAACACGAATATTCAAGAGCTAACAAATTACAAAAACACTAGTAAAGTGCATAGTACACAGAAACAAAAAACTTTACAGTGCTTAAATAACATTAAGCTACAAGACTAGTCGTGAAGGTAATCCACTTGACTGTTTGTCTCACTCACATGTTTGTGTGACGCATGTGGTTGTCTCTTTCCTGCGGCGGCGCAGCCTCCGCCGGGATCTTTTCTTGGAAGTCTCTGCGGTCCCTAGATAGATGCTTATCGGTTGAGTAGTAAGTTAGTTTTCTATGTAACTTCAACTTTATAACTATATTTAATTTCTCTTACGATGGGTACTTAATTATATGTGTTAAAGAAAATAACTTTCTAAAATGAAGTTTTTCCTTACTTGGGTTTGGAAAGACAAAACAAAGAAACAATTAGTAATGGTTTGCTGATTGCAATTTAGTATCTGATCTACCACTAAAGCATATGTTTTGTAAAGCTAATTGCTTCTTGTTACTTGCTATCTTGGCCCCTGGGAACGGAGGTCCTTAATTTTCTCACCACTCATTTCTTTCAGTACAAAAGATCCACTTAAGTACAAATATAAGTACATCATGCAATGATGTAATAAAATCTATATATTTCTCAGCGAAGAAATACCGCTCTATCTTCTTATGTGGTCCTTGAGAGTTGATGCCGCCAGTCCACAGCAAATGCACCGTACTCTAAAGCCAACAGTCCGTAATGACCCAAAATATAAGTAATTTAATGTATAAGTTACTATAGATAATGATAGCGGTCCAAGATAAGGGGCTGTTGACACTGATAACTAACTATATAGGTAAGCTGATAAACGGTTAAATTTTAAAACACAAACACAAGTAGATTGGCGAGTGGCCATTACTCTTTACTTGCACAAAAAATGACGCACCAGTGATAATAAAAATTAATGACGTAAAGAAAATTGGCGGGAAATCCCACTAATGCCAAATGTATATATTCATGATTGTATGTCTAATGCCGTTTTTTATATGCCAAATGTTCCAAGATTGTAGCTTACCGCAAAATATTAAATTATAATGTGACTAGAAAGACTTTCCAGGAATAACTCTTATACATTCAGAATCATAATTGTGTAACGCACTAGAACAATCTCGATCTGAATCTTTTGAAGGATATTGTTATACCATTGCTTCTTAGTTTGAAAAAAATGTCTGATCAGCATCGTAAATAACGCAAAGAATGTTGTTGAACTGTCAAAATGAACGCCATTACTGTTGATAGTGTGATAAGCAATTACCCCACAGGATTTTGGCTCTTCCGAACCTTATTCCTGAACAAGATTTATCTAAGACTGTGTATATTAGGACAATAACATTGTGGAGAGCTAGAGATACATAGATTTTTTTATAGATCGACTGTTTTCGGTTCAAATGTAGGTAGATGACGATTAAATTCTTAATTCTTGAAAATTACCATTTAGAGTACAAGTAATATTTATTGTAATCGATAGTAGTTATATCGAGCAAATATAATACGTTGGTTTGCTTCATTACTTACCCAGGGTATGAGCGATGAATTAGCACTTACTTAATCAATACTAATATGTCTAGTTATAGACCGCTAGCGGACGATTATATCATAGAAACTACGAATCAAATATTATTCAGCAACATCTGGTTAGATATTCTTGGAATCATTTTTAATGATGATGATGATGGTGAAGTCTCCCAAGGGTTCACGGCCGTCTGAGGCCATTTCTCTGGTTATTTTTTAATTAAAATCCTGTGATGTCCCGCTGCAGGACAAAGGCGGGAGGCCTTTTACTCTCTTTCCACTTCTCTTTTTATCTCATCAAGCAATCACTACATAGGATACGCGCGGAGCTTGACCGGTTAAAGCTGCTAAGCCATTTAAATATTTCACCTACCTCTATGAGAATTTCACATAAAATTTCGGTTATGAGAAATCCCTTCATCGTTTAAAGAAAGTGAGCCCCTTTCTTGGGCTTGATTATAATCGCCAACTGTTTAAGCGATATCAATCGAGATGCCTTCGACGGATAGAGCCAATTGGAGGAGGCGGCAGGAATTTCGAGAAAGCGAACGATCGTCATTTTTTAACACCCATTAACAAAACACAGATATGGTCTTGTATTCATTAAATTAGAAATACGCGTAACGAGACTAATCTTATAATGTGGGCAGCTATAGGGAAGAAGGCGGAACCAGAGAAAAGATGAATACAAATGTATGGAAGATGGTGTGGATAGGAACGAAGTGAACACAAAGATGATGATTAAAAGGGATGTGCCATGGGAAGAAATGGATAATATACTGCGTCGATCCCAAAACTCTTGCAAATAGGATTATGGTGTGAGGATGATGAGGTGGGGGCTTGTGGCTAAGTAATAACAGCCGCACGGGTCGATCGATCAGGTTAAGCTACGCTTATCTGCGGTTGGTTCGTGCATGGGTGATCTGTGTTTACCAAGACCCCTCCGTGCCTCGGAAAGCACGTTAAGCCATCGTAACGGGTCGTCAGAAGCCCGAAAGTCTGACAACCAGTCTCACCAAGGGGTGTAGTATTACCCAGTAACTGGGTTGTGGTGGTCAAATAGGCAGTCGCTCTATGTAAAATACAGGTACTCAGCTGCATCCGGTTAAACTGGAAGCCGACCCCAACTTAGTTGGAAAAGGCTAGGTAGATGATGAGGGGTGTGAAGATGATGATTATCGCAATATTATTA
The DNA here is from genome assembly GCA_963669345.1 of Gortyna flavago. Classification (NCBI taxonomy): domain Eukaryota; kingdom Metazoa; phylum Arthropoda; class Insecta; order Lepidoptera; family Noctuidae; genus Gortyna; species Gortyna flavago. Next base: position 18,508,683 of record OY770125.1, read on the forward strand.
TAAACAATGTTTCTTTAAGAATTTTGCTCCTTTATTTATATACAATAATTAGAATATTATCAAAGTTTTAAGCACTTGGCAAAGGTTGTTCTGACTAGCTCAGTATTGCATAATATAGAACGTAATGAATACACCTGAATTCTAGTCAGACCCATAAAGGAATGTTTTGTTCTATGTAATGTGATGTTATGCCGCATTCCTAAAGACAGTGACGGAATCGAGGAAAGCCTTTGATTGTCTTCATCCATAACTTGTGAGAGCTCTGTGCATGTTGGGTCCAGTGCTGCATCTTTTTTCTACCACACTCTCTCTCAGCCTTCATCTCAATAATGACCCCCTTTCTGGCCATATCATTTTCTTACAAAATCCATCCATCGTTTCTTTGGTCTTCCCCTTCATATTCAAACTTTCTTCACGACATATTCCTCATTACTCCTCGTTACTTGCCCATACCATAAACGAAATAAAAAAAGTTGAATGTAAAACATAAGTTGGCGACCAATTCTCTCCACATGTCGAAATAATAAGTATGTAGAATTCACAACTGAGGAACTTTCATCATAATTTGTGTAGAACTACACCATAGAAATTTAACTTTCTTAAATCTATGGACTGGACCGTATATTATGGTCAATCAGGCCAACACATTTGCAACACAAATTTTGCGTGCTGCAAATTGCGGATTTTCATAATAAAACCCGTTGGAATTAGGCCCGTGCTTAAATGTTGAGGGCACCTATCATTATCCGCATTATAACTGATCCTACATGTGATGGATTCGTATAATATGGATTCTTAGCTTGAGGCGGCTCTTTCGAATTCTGCTTACATTTTTGTGATTCCAGAGACTTTCTCTGCATACTTATCATTTTCAGGGATTTTTTTTATGTCTTACAGTGCATGGATCTACATATTAGCTGTGTGAATAAAATCTATTTGTATATGCACATTTTTTGTCACGTTAATGAAGTATTTACGAGCAAAAAAGTATGACACCACACTTACCTAAAAGGTAAGGTCATTACAAATTTAGCCAGAACATCCTCTACAGGAAATCGGTTCTAAAATTCACAATTCATATGAACATTTTAAAAAGCTGAGCACCATTGAATATTTTTTATATTTGTACGGCGTGTTAATTAATACACGTCGAATGATTTAGCGGTAACATGAATGGGGTATCAAAACCGGACGGAAAAAATGTGTCTACTTGCGGAAAACTAAATGACTTTTCTAGTTCCTAAACGAAGTAACAGGTCCTAATAAAGAGGGTCTGTATAAAACAGGTTCTGGACCGACCGATGCTTAGAACGTGTAAAATTGTTTTAACACGACGCCGCGCGCCGTCGAGTTTTCTCCGATACCGCGAAGTGATTAGGCGCTGGTATTTCTATGAAGCGTGCAACCGGCGCAGGCGCATGCGACGCTCAGATGACACTGCTCATAGCTTTCGTATGTAAAATAGACGGTTCGAGTCTGTTTTCCGAGACCGTTTTGATGGTGGTTTTAGAACAATTCAATATTCATGTACTTGCGACACGCTATGGAGGAATATTAAACATGACAACCTCTTTGGAAACATAGGTAGATGATGCTGCATTCATCGAAAATGGTTGGATGTTCCTTATTTTAGTTTAATGAGAATATAATCATAGTTTCATCATGACGCATACGTTTACGAGTATGAGGTCTGGCCAAATCCGTGGGCAAATGAGCTCAGAGCAGATTCTATGATTAGAAGTAAACTGATTGCCAATCTATCGATCAAGTAGGTACAAATAGGCTCGAGTTTGCCGACTACCTCATTTGATGTTAATGATGATGATTAGAACCTGCATATCTAGAGAAGGTTTTTAGTGATTCAAGCGACAGCAGGATGACAATATGACAATAAATTAAACTGCGTATGTCTACTGACGATTCCAGTTTGTAATGTAAAAAATCAATCAAATACATAATTATATCCAAGAATAAATGCAAGTGCTGAATTTATAGTGGCAAGCAGGCGGTAGTCTGTACTAAGTTCTACAGCAAGCTGATCAATAAAATACTAAGGGCGGATTTCACCAATAAAGCAGAACGCGATCAGCGAGCTGTCGGCGTCATCATTGTTGTGAAATACTGACACTGACCAGCTCTTGAGCGCATTGTAGAGGTGCTGATTTATAGTGGCAATCGGATCGTTCAGTTTGCCACCATAAAGCCAGTACTTATTTATTCTATTCTATATCTAAAGCTGCTTTCTATCATCTTCCTAAGGTATTTGGAATAAATTAGGCTTCTGGTTGTCAGAGCTTTGTAAGATGGCATTAACTTTCCATTACCTACATTCTTACATGCAGGTGAGCTATATCACAAGTGTCATACCTTGGTATAATATTCGCGACAATATTTCGGTTTCTTTGTCAGAGTATTTGAGAGTAGGTATACACAGAAAGACTTTTGTAATTTCACAAATAACATACATATAACATAACACGACGAAGGGTTAAGAAGAGGTGTACCAGAACACCCATACTTCGCCAGTGCTATGTAATAATGTGCGAACCCATTGCCATCAACCTGGCACATATTCAGACGCTGGGCTGCTACTGACAACTTCTGATGCAAAAACCCAATAACACTTTACCCGACCTGGAAATCGAACCCAGGACCTCATGCTCAGCGGTAGCGCATGCGACCACACCACTAGACCAACGATCCGCAAATCTCGGCACAAAACTCGCGACATACCGTAACCCGTAACATTCCAGTATAAGCTGACTTCTCGTTGTAGGAAAAGCCTATACAATGCGAGGTCAGCTAAAATTGGAAATGTGTAACTTGATGTGTCGACGTGTGAACTAACGTTAGTACTATTATGTATTCTGTGCTAACGTGCTAGGAAAGTTATCAATGCTGATCCCATAAATTCCCAAACCCATAAACTAAAATAACGGAAACGAATTGGGAGACTCGTCTACCAGATTCTTTCTGACACTGATTATCTAATTATGATTGAAAATAAATGACGGGTGTTGGTTAAGAACCAGTTAGGCTAATCTGCGCCATTAATATCATATTAGTTTGTGTACAGAGGAATGTTTTGCGTAACTACCTAATGACTTATACATGGTGTAACTGCTATAAAGACTGATACAGGTTGTTGCTTTTAGGCTCGCAGTTTAGGTCGATGTTCATTTTATGAAAAGTTGTAAGATTAGGAAAATGTTGCTAAGTGCCACAATCTTGATATTAAATCACTCTAACTGAACCGTTTGGTCTCTTGGTCGCAACGTGGGGTCCTGGGGTCGATTCCCGGGTCGGGCACAAAAGTGTCATTGGGTTATTCCATTGGAAATTTCTTAGCAACAACCCGGAGTCTGGAAGTTGGCGGTGTGATACCCCGTGTCTCGTAAAGCACGTTAACAAGCTCGGCGCGTACTACATGTGGCATAATACAATAGAAAATCAATTGTGTCTCATTAGCGGAACTTGACCGATTCAGCCCTGCGCCGGATCTCTCTCCGATCGTGTCGGATTGCCGTCCCATCGGACAATGAGAATGAAGGAAAAGAGAGTGCACCTGTGTCTGCGCACACACATATTATATTGTGCATTATGACAAAACAGATGGCAAGTCTCCGCTGAGATTGGTCGCCATTGCCGAAATTAGGTCTAGGGGACTTTATTTTCATTATTAAATCACTCCTAATGGCTATAGTAAATACTAAGGCAAGGTTAATAAATTACTTGCTAAGATGAAAATTGAGAACGACGTTTTGATATAGTACCTTGTTAAAGTTGTAAATTTATTTCGAGATTTTTTAAGACTTGCTCGATGCACCTAATCACGTCGTTAAAGGCAAAATTAAAATACAAACGTGTTTATATTACGGACATTTTACCCACAATAATACATCGAATCCCCGTTTCGACCAATCATTCCCTTTTACGACGGTTTTTCCAAGAATAGACATACCGCACATGATAGGTAGGCATAAACATCGATTTCAATATTTAACTGATAAAATCATCGTTTTTTTTTTTTTGTATACACAGTACCTAACGCTTGGTTTATGTTTATTTCTCGATTCTGTTTGCAATAAGTACAAGCATGGACGGGAGCAGTGTTTGTTCATTGATAAGAGATGGACTTAAACGTAGCTTATCTATCCCATATCGGTATAAGACCGATCACCACGCGTTATCGTGAATAACATATTTTAAGTATATTCTAATAATTTAGGCGCTCGATAAAGGCGCCAGTCTAAAAAGCTCGCTAACCATTGCACGCGAAATGTTAACGGATTCTAAACTCTGATATTAAAAATAAACATTATTTTTCCTCTTTCTAGCTCATTTATTAGGAACGTATAAATAAAGATATAATCAACAGTAAAAATTATTTACGACATTTGACTAATTAATAAATTCTCCGAAGAAGCAATAAACAGTGGAGGGATTTATATTTCCTGAAATGTTAAAAAAATGTTTTTAACGTTTTTATTTTTATACGTTCTAACAAGTTTGATTTTAACGAATTTTGCGTTCTGAAATAAGAAATTATTCCACAATCTAAACTCAACAATACAACATTATCAGTAGGTACTTTAAACTTTAAATACGTTTAGAATTAAGTAAGTATACCGGTCAAACAAAACATAGAGTGCAAAAAAATGGCGGACTTCAGCATGGCGCCAAAATACGGAAAGCATGGACTTATTTGCCTGCATCAGGGTACCCCAAAATAGGTGTTTTGCATAGTCGGTCCTTTAACTCCTGGAATGCGATGTCGCAACTTTCATCCCAGCAGAAAATAGTATTATTTCCATGGCGGAAAGCAATTATATTGTCATGCAAAAGAGGCCGAAGAGTCCTCGTTCTTATTCAAAATGGACGAGTAACAAGATACAAAAATGAACAGCTCTAAATACGGACTGCGTCACTTGTTGTCTGAACTGTTGTCAAGCGAAATATTATATCATTTGCTACGTGCCGGGCATAAGACGCCGAGGTCCTGCATATTTGCATAGGCTAAGTGATACCTGAATATTTATACTCGTGTATAAATGTCGGATAGGTACGCGGAACACCGCTTCGCGACCACTTGATTTGCATAAATATAGTTTTATAAATCTACATTTCTTGCTATCCTTAACGAGCGAGACGTTGACTTCGAATGGTTACCTCCTGTATTCTAGATTCATATATATAAGCAATGATTTTATAAGTAAAAGGAGATTTAATAGGTGTATACTCCGCAAGTGGAATGTCCAAACATGAATAATTAGCCAAGTCTTCTTCGTCTTGTCTCTTTTTCGCTCCCGAAAATTACGTGTCATCTAATAGGTACCTAATAGTGTGACATTGCGCCGTTCTTGAAGATCGAATGTTGAGTAGGTAATCTACACTACATCATTGGATTTAGGTACATAATTACTCATGTTTTTATTTATTAAGTATGTCTTAGGTACAAATTCACATAATAACAATGATGTATCTTATAGAAAATACTATTTTAAAATTCGGTAAGTATCTAAATACTTATAAACTATTATTAACGACCATAAAACACGAAGATTAAGAGGAAAACCTACCTAAAAGAAGGTTATCTAGTAGGTACTTCAGTCAGTATTTGTTTTAAATTCTTCAGAGTATAGGTGTAGAACCGAATTTCTTTCTTTCTTCGAGATTTTTATTTGTTCAGTAGGTAACTACAACGATAACTGAAAATGCAAAGGCTTTTTTCAATCCAAATCTTACTTTCATGACAACAAAATACTAAACTAACAAATAGCTGTTATTTACGTTTAACATTTACATCACCCATACTGTGGTCAGTAACATAACGAATAACCGCCTTATTGCTTCAGTTATATAGTCTGATTTCTCTTGGCTGTTACAGTTTTAGTCTACGAAGGTGGTAGCCTACAGCGGGCCGAGTTTATGACGGATATACACAATAACACACAGGAAGTTCACGGTCGTACAAGCCCTGCTATGAAAACCTGTTGGATGTTTCACTTTCTATCCTTCGCTGTCGGAATTTATTGAATCAAAAGAAAAGATCATGAAGAGGTTTATTTTGCGCGTGGTCAAAATCGGAACTAAAGCCGCCATCTTGTTTTTTCAATACATTTCACCATTCACTTGCAAAACAATTGCACAAAATGTTTGCCAAAAGCGGCCCCCCTGTTAACGTTATTCGAGCTCAAAAGATAGAGCTTTGATCAGTCAAGGATTGACATAAACAAAGGGACCGGAACATTTTCGCCACGATTTTTTTAGAGTTTGTAGTACCTACATATAACAATGTCACTGGACGGATCGACTGGAGCAGAAAACCATTCTTAGTTTGGTCGTTTTGTTGCAACTTGTAAAGTTCTCTCTTTTAGGAATATTTAGGCAAAATTGTGTGTAACCTGGATAATTGACACTATTTTATATTTTGCAATGAACCAGCAACATAATAGTTATAGCCTGTCGACAGATTCGCCCTTCAAGATCTAGACCTACAGTCTACTACTTTTTGAAATGCTGTGGCTTTAAATTTAGTTCTCCATAATTAAAGTCAGTTAAAAACGTTCGAAGTCTTACGAGATTCGGGATCTCGAGAGATCGAGATTGCATTCCCTAGTTAAAAGGGCTCCTTATAACATTTGTTTTATTTCAATATAGGTAACTTAGTAAGTATTACTTGTAATTTTATGTCATTGTATTCTGTGGTAAAATTCAAGATTTCTTGAAGAAACCAACATCTAGATTTCCAAAGATATTCCTTCAGCAGTTACACAATCCGAACCTAACCTTCTATCTGCTCGAAATATCGACGCATCGACCACAATAAAGGTTGTATATCAAAATTTGAAAAAAGAACGAGTAAGCAAGACGTCAGATAGACGCGATATCTTCGGTCGTGGCCGAGCGTCGTCGTGCGGTCCGTATCGGCACATCTCGTTCTCTCGCCGCTCACGACTCAAAACAAAACTAAACAGAGCTTTCTGGAGATTAGAGACCACATCGACTCAATCTTTAAACGATGCTTGACTTGCCGACTGACGGTGACGGAGGTTTGATCAACTCTTGAAGTTATGAGACTTGTGAATGGGTTAATGAACTGGTAAACGAAACATAGGTAAGTATGTGAATAGTGCTGTAGGTACCTCAAAATATGGTTAGGAGCAGACTCAGACTGTCACTGATAAGTCAAGAATCTGCCCTGTTAATCTACTACATCATTACCATGCTACAACATTCCACCTTACCGAATATTCTAGCTGTAAGCCAAATGATTTTAGAATGAAGGGCTTGAACGTTGAAAAGGCTCATTCAGCATTCAATCACTCTTCAGATTTGAACTTACAACCTCCTGCATGAGAGGCGATAATATATAAACAGAAAATAGTTCATTATCTAGGTAATATATTAAGCCTGTCCACAGATCAACACAAGTTGAGGCGACATGAGTAGCCTAAAATATTACCTAAAGCTAGGTTACAAAGTATTATTTGCCAGTGAGCCACAAACTAGTGTAAAGCTATGGACTAGAATTATGTCTGAGATAAATAAATAAATAAATAAACTAGACAGTCTGTATCTTGGGGCTGTCTGTCTACCTGTATAAAATATAGCTGCGCTCCGCGGCTTCACCTACATAAGTCTCGATCCCGAAGGAATATCGGGATAAAAATTATCCTATGTCCTAATCCAGGTCATGATCTACACATGTGCTAAATTACATTCGAATCCGTTCTGCTGTTTTAGCGTGAAAGCGTAATAAGCATAGGTACACACAGAAAATCAAATCTTTTTCTCTATTATAACATTAGTTTAGATATTATAGATTACTAGTGTGAACATTGAACCACATTGAATTCTTCGTCTTCAATAGTTCTAATACCTTTCATCAGTTTTATTGCACCAAGATACTCATTTTCTTGCTCTAAATCCTCAACGATTCGTTCGACTTTCCTCCGTGTAAGTTTGGGTGTCATAAATGTGTGGATGGAGTTGAACTTACCATACCTTTTTTAAATAGTCGACTCGTAAGTCGTACCCCCACACTGGTGACCCTACTATGCGTAGGATGATAAGTAGATGATGCATTCTTTAATGCTATTCCGCCACTCTGTAGGAAGTTAATGGAAACATGCTTCTTTGTACTGTTAACATAACGTATTTCTGGATCTGTTGTTGCTATATATTTTCGGCCTCAACTGTTTTTGTGGAGTTTCTCAAGTTAACCATGATCAGATAACTGTGCATGTTGGAGGGTTGTTGATTGAACTACAAACTAACTTTTGGTAAAAGTAGAAATATATACGTTTTAAGAGTAGAAACAGTCTTTAAAATCGATCGTGATTTTGATTTTCATCAAGAAATCCGTGTACGAAGCACCTGCATTCAGCCCGTCCTGTGCCCAACTCATTACTTGTTCAATTAGGTAACATACTCTAAAAAGCTTCATCTTTGTTTCTCATATACGAGTGAAATTCCTTAGTCGTTTGACGTGAGCGTGTTGGGTTAGTTAGTCGACGCACGCGCCGCTTGCCATTATAGTGTTACTTTTGCTCGTATTCCAACTATCGACACAAACAACTTTGTGTGTCGAAATTCTCCTACATTCCTCTTATGTGCTGACACTGTACATTCTTGTGCGTCTATTGAGAAACTGGCCTTGGTTGTTTGTTAGAAGTTTTCATAGTGAGTTTTACAAACACCGTGTAATACAATTTTTGTTAGGGCAACGATTCTTAACCGTATGCACACGTTTGATGGTGTTGGTAATGAGTTTAAATCAAGCCAGGTACTATTTCAGTCTATATTTTAAACCTTTATGGGGTGGTGCGACATCGACTTCCAAACTAAAGTCATGAATTCAGCACATGAATCTGAGACCCCAATAGAGTTGAAATTTTTCGTCGGTTATAAAAATATAAACTTTTCCGTACATTTTGACTCTTTTATGAAACAGCAGTGCATCATGTGCTAAGAGTAAACTAGTCGCAAGCTCGTACTCACTGGTGGTCATGGCCAAAAAGCACGCTGTCTCACCTGGTTTCATGTATGACAGACTTAGTATCAATGATGAGTTAGACACTAGTCAACAACATCTAGTTCTCACGCACATAAACACCGTTCCAAAATGATAGGCGCTTAAAAAAAATTCGAAAAATGCTTTGGAAAATTGAGTTTTATGAAAAAACCACTGCATAAATCAATTATAAATAAAGTTTATTGAACTCTTAGATAACTGAGCTTTGTCGGTACGGTCTTGGTTTTGAACATTTTCCAGGTCTTTTATAACTTATTTACACCCAAAGTTGCGTTAAAAATAGCAAGAAAAACGAATCTTTGTTGGCTCATAACTTTTTAATGGCTTTTTATTTTACTATTCTGTTTCCGTACAGACACAATTAATAATAAGTCAAAACGATATTATCTTTAACTTTTGATGCACAATGTCAAACAGTGGAGCAATACTCTCCCAAAATTTTTATGGTAAAAATATCGACTACTGGCATCTCAATATGAGGTTTGAGTTTGCGCGTCAGGCCTCCGTTATACTGTTCGTTAACCGTGGGTTACTATGATACACATCAAAGATCATGAAGATTATGTAATAAAAACGAATCTTTATTCACCCCATAAGGCCTAGGGTTATTGGTGATAGGCACCAATTTATTTCTTTCTTGCGCCCAATTCTCAACTCAATAATTATGGTGCTTGGCAACTCTAGATTTAGTAATGCTATGCCCGAAGGACATGATACATATTCTAAGGTTACAAAAATTCCTGTAAAAAATCGAATCCATTATTAACTTTATAATAGGGTCCTTAGAACATCTGATAATAACACACCATGGGAGTTTATTTCGGTCCTTTTGTCCGATATGACAAACTTCACCAACGCCTACGTTAGATGGTATAGTTCTTATACCGTAGCATTAAGGTTTATTATTTATTATTTCTTGTTTTCTGATACGTAAATAGTATTGTGATGTGGTATAATTATTTGTTCGCGCCGCGTTTGTAATTACAAATCGAAGCTTTTGAAAAGAATCAGAGGATTGAAGAGGAATAGTAGGTACGTAGACATATAATTTTGGTGCTGTATCATTGACATCGAAGAATAAATTTGTGCATTCCTTTTGTTCTAAAATAATACCATTGTATGAATAAAGAGGCTGGCCTGCATTGGGCTCAGTTCTCTTAGCTTGGTCCTTTCAACACCGCCCTAATTTGCAGGAACGGTGAAAACTGAAGTGGCAACCACGGGTTAAATATTATTAACTCTTGAGTCTTTAACGAAATCGTTTGAAATATGGATAAGAAACTATTTAAGATATATATAGGTAGGTACAGACGCCAGCACATCAACCTACCCGAAACTGTCAGATTTTCCCAATCAACTTTGAACCTTGTGCTTTAGCGATAAAGTTGAAAATCTATCAAAGAAATTTGACAGATTGTAGTAGCTTGATGTGCTGGCGTCTGTACTATAAAACTAAAACAATAAATATCCAAAAAAATATTCAATGGAATTTAACGAAATCTAAGTAAGGCGTAGTAGTTCCTACAGCTCCTAAATCTAATATTACTATCTTGTAGTATTCATATAGGTATGTACCTACTCGTAAAATATTTGTTTAGGTAAGTACTGAAAAATATTATTGATAAATGAAAATGCTTAACACAAGAAAAGTCACGTCTATAAAATCAAAGCGATGTTTAGCACGATTTCGAAGCAAAGCACCAGGCGCTCTTGAGTCGAAGGCTTTTATTTTTACGAGCAACGCGGTACAAATTTGTAAGGGCCCGACACGAGCCGTGTTCACGCACGATGCCCTTTTTTTCTTTCTTTTTTAATATATGACTCGTTTTGTATCGACCTCGGTGTAACTCGAAGGTCGGACCATGATTGGATGTTAGTATTTTTGGAAACGGTTCCAGCGTCTTTCAGACTAGAAATGACTTTATTACTCCAGTGATGAAAGTTCCATCTTTTTTATGGGTAGGGTTATCAATTTATTTCGTAATTAGGTAGTTAGTTTAGTTGGAATATGTTTGTGGCTTGAGTTTAATTTGGGCTGTGTGGCCTGGAGTTCTATCTCTTCTACAAAAATGCCTTTAATTATTAACTCCTGTCAGGTACCTACATTTCACAATAATTTGTGGTTTGCATTACTCTTTGTACATTTTGCGGGTGCACAATGGTCGCTTACTAAGCCCCAGTGATTTCACGCAATTAGAAGAGCACTTCAGTTCTAAAACCACAATTGATGTGGTTTACCTATACACTGTGAGAATAACATAATTATGCATCTTATATTAGGTATATTCTTATACCTATAATTTAATACTTGCACGCAATACCACACAATGATGAGCTGACATGACATCTCATTTGAGTTCCTTACTTTGTTACGTTACTGTTTTTTGGATATAATAGATAGGTACCTATTATATCCAAAAAACAGTAACGTGACAAAGTAGGTATACACCTATAAACATTTTCTTCATGGATTATAGTTTAGACGAAACAAAGGATATATTGATCAGCAGACTAAAATACTAAGACTTTTTCAGTTACATTATAATAATTATCCAAATAAATAAATGAAGTTTGATGTACGGTCGAACAAGCTATTTGGTATACAGGCAGCTAACTTGCAACTACTTTTAAACAATGGTGTGAGTGTGCTGAGTAATCAATTATTTTACACCACTCTATTAAGGATGCCATAAGCTGAAAAAGTTATAACACACATAATAAAACTAAATATTGGCAGTGTAGTGGAAAGATGAATATTTTTGCCTGTATCCCAAATAGCTTGTTCGACTGTACTTATTCCGAAATCCTAGACTGACATTACAATCATTTTATTAATCTGTCTCGACGAATTGCTTACATGATGCGTTTGTGCACTGCACATGTCATGTATCATGCATCCTACGTCTTGTTTGCGTCCTTTTTCTTCCAACGGTCACTGCTCAGCATTTCGGTGATTGACACGCAGTCGACACCGCCAGTACTAACGCGGTCATATAGCGTGCCCACAGAGTTTCAGGAGTAAACAAGGTATTTTAAATTGATTTGATAAACTATCTAATGAGAGAGAGTGATCCTGCGTAAACGACGCAAAATGCATTGGACGTGTAGCGGGACAACTGTTTACTGAGATGTACTTGAAAACGGTTGGGTATTATGTTAGGTATTTATTAGCCGATAGCTTCTTCATTCGGGATGCTGAACTGCTTCTTTCGTAGAACCACAGATAATATACTTAATACGAACACACCGCGGCGATCAGTGATTTGTGTAATACTATTGGAAAGATGATGCAGTTGCTTGTTTTAACAAAATATCTGCTAATACTAAGGGTTTGTCGAAAAATAAAATAACTTCAATCAAAGGTAACTATTAAGTAAATACAATCAAAATACATACCACATGTGTAACTATTAAGATAAACTATTTAGTAGTGGACGGACACGACACATCGCCTGTCACGACAAATGCTTGTGTGGTCGATTGGACCAGAAATCTTGGACTACTTTGACTCACAATTGCTGAGGACCCGAAGACCAAGCTATAATGGCACATAATTTAGTTAGACTTGACAAAATTATAGGCTTAGAGCAGGAAAATGTGATTTAGAGTAACGTTTCTAGATTATTCGTTGTGGGAAAATAAATAGAGTGATTACGAATTTTAAGGCATAAGACCACCGTGATATGTTTATATTTATAAGTAGGTAGGTAAGTACCTACTATAATCAAAATGTTGTCAAGAGAGAAACGAAGATTAGAATCATTAAAGTTCAATATCCAACAAGTTTAAGTTGGACAATCTTTTTTAAATTTACATTTTAATCTATTTAAAATATCTGCTAATGTATCAGCAATCACAGGCTTGACCTCGCCGAGGTCTTCATGGAAATATAAATAGTTTCAGTTGCTAGGTTCAGTCATTGCCTCTTCGAATATCCTAGTGGTATAAATTCCTAGTTAGCCAGGTACTTGCTTCAAATTTCTGAAAACAAAAGTTGCCTCGTCTTTGACAGGAACAGTTCAAAAACTGTTTCAAGAGAAATGACACAACATTATTATATACCTACGACCTATTTACATGATGTAAAGAATAGTCTAGGACTGGTATTACCTGGTAATATATTATTATTTTTCGCCATAACTTAATCGCACAAATTACGTGTGCGAAGTGCAGAAATTTGCAATATTAGAAACGTGTTCATAGCTTTAATGACCCTCTAAATTATGTCGAGACACGAACGTTTTTGAGTATAAAAATCAGTCCCTGCGTAGTGTCGTATAAATTCCTACTTAATCTTATAAAATAATTACACAATTTTTTCGCAAAATATCGTTAAATCCTTGACTGATTTAAAAAAAACCCAAGGAAAGTTTCGCGCCAACCTACGGTGCCGAAGAGAAAATTGCATGGCGCCATCTTGGAAATCGGACTGTAATGCGCATGCGCCCTCGACACGTTTAGAAGAAATAAAACCTACGTGGTATACGATAGCGGCGTACAAACTTATTTGATCGGTCGTTCAACCATGTCGATGTTGCGTGTTGCTCTAACGTATGTGTGCGTCTCGCTCTCTCGTACCGTTAAGGTGGTATGCCTGAGTTATGGCATTCCGATGTTACCACCACCACTTCGGAGGCTGTGCGGCGGGCTGCGCGTAATAGTAAGTTACATGTGATTTTAGCCTTAGGTACATCCAATGTTTCTTACAAGGTGTGAACGCCCTCTGGTATTATAGAATAAATTGATGATTTTTTAACTAAGTATTCAGTTAGAAGCATCACTTCTAATGGCTGTTACCGATATAATTGTTTTAGATTTATTCAAAAAACGTAAATAAACCTAGATATTTCTAATCGTTAGATATCGTTGTCTAAATCCCAAAATCAACAGACTTAAGCAAGGTTAACACTGGTTTAGATGTTTTAACCTAAATTAAACTAGACTTCGACTGTATCTGTGTAGGTAGGGGAGACCGGAGCTGGTTGACTAACTTTTCACTAATTGGTCCTTTTATTAAATTTTTCTAAACCTAATTCGGACTAATAGGTACAGACATTTTAAAACAAAAATTCGGTCAAGTGCGTGTCGGACCACGCACAATGAAGGGTTCCGTAGTTGGGATGAAATATCCCAAGAAAGCAAGCGAAAAGCGAGTGTGGGACACCCCCGGCTTGATGCACGGACGACCTAAAGAAGGTGGCCGGCACAGACTGGATGCGGAAGGCGGAGGACAGGATGTTGTGGCCTATGTCCAGCAGTGGATTGCGATAGGCTGAGTTGATTGATCCCAAAAACAAACTTAACATTGTAGTTGAAAAACATGACGTTATCCCATACTGTGCGCAACGCACCTTTTTTACAGCTATTAACTTTTTAATGTATTTTTGTACAGTGTTTCTTTAAATTTAGAATAGGATCTTTTATAGTTTTTTGTTCTGCTGTTTAAATAAATCAGTCTACCAACGATCATCGCGCCTTTCGCTTTATGTAGTTCAGTCTCATATAAAATAAGAAAAGTCCTAGAACCAGCAGTTGGTGATACAGACTCAGTCCGCTATATCGTGGTCCTTCGACAGCCAATCTAGTAGGTAGTGGTAATGGTCCTAACACGTGCGGGTGCCAAGATGGGAGCTGAAGGGAACGCTGCGGAGAGGGAGCTGGAACTCCCAGGCCCCAGCCACTCATCCGCCGACGCGGCGGCCGCAGTCCAGACCCCTTCGAGGCCCGTGTCCGGCAATCAGACCCCGCTGAGGCCCGACACTACCATCCAGACTCAGTCGAGAACAGTAAGTAGAACTTCATCTCGTTCTTCTGCTACAATGGTGGCTAGAAAGTTAGCCGCAGAGGCGTTACATGCTCGCCGTATGGCTGATTTGGAGCAGGAGACCGCAGAGAGGGCTGCCGCGGTCGCTGCGCGAGAGCGCGAGGCAGCCGCCGCGGTCGCTGCGCGAGAGCGCCAGGCAGCGGAGTTGGAACTCCGAGCGGAATTGGCGGCTATAGATGCCGATGCCAGTCATCGTAGTTCGTTATGCAGCCGTTCAGTCGATGACTGGCTGCAGAAATCGCAAAATGCTTTGAAAGCTGATCCAGATGGCATAACTGACCCCGTTGATTTTAACAAAATTATCTCGGTCGGCCCCTCTCGCCTGGCTCTAGTTTCCCCAGTCCCGGTAACGCCTATAAAACCGGCTGACCTAGCCACCACAGCTGCAAATGTTAACACGCATCTTTGTTCCAGTGATTCAGATCGCCTTGTGAAGTCGTTAGGCATTCTCATAGACAATGTCAATAAAGGCGCTTGCCACCGTAGGGGTGATAGGGATTTTCCATTGCCGTTTTTCGACGGTAAATCGCATCTAGAATGGCTTTCTTTTAAAAGAGCCTTTCTAGATACGATGGACTCGCATTCTGCAGTGGAAAATCTAGCTAGGTTAAATAAAGCGTTGAAGGGATGCGCGCGTGAAGCGGTCATGATGCTGCTGGCAACGGCGCGCGAGCCTGGTGTCGTGCTGCGCGCGCTCGATACGCGCTTCGGCCGCCCCGAGCTTATAGTGGCTCAGGAGGCGGCCGCAATGCGCGCTTTACCGCGCGTCTCAGGTGAAGGTAAAGACCTTGCTATTTATGCTAGTCGTGTTCGTAATTGTGTGGAAGCGATTCGGTTACTCGACCAGCCTCACTACCTAACATCGCCAGAGCTGATTCAATCGGTTATTTCTAAAATCCCCCCACTGTTACGAGCACAATGGGTGGCCTACGCCGGCGGTCACGCGGCTAGTGGTCTACCCATTCTCGACATGTTCGCCGATTTCCTGGCCGACATAGTCGAGCTTCAGTCCAGATTCGGTCTTCTCCCTGAATCGGCTGGCATGCCGAATTCAACTCCCGCTGCCATTAGCCGAGTCAGGGATAAGGTGCACGCAGTCGTTGATGGAGAGAAATCTCGGTCAAAACCAAAAAATAGTTCATCCAATGCTGCTGCAGGCAAAATTCATTGTGTTTTATGTCAACAACAGCATTCATTGACGCAATGTGACAAATTTCTTTCCTTGTCAGTAGATGACAAGTGGCATTTCATAAAAAAGAAAAGAATTTGTCACAGGTGCCTCAAAGAAGGTTGGCATAGACTAAGTTTGTGTTCGGCAAAAAGTTTGTGCGACATTGGCGATTGTAAATTTCGCCATCATAGGATGTTACACAGTACTAGTGAGCGCGCAGCCGCGGCTCACATAGGCTTAGAAGAGGACGACGATCCTGCGCCGTCCACGAC
Organism: Gortyna flavago; assembly: GCA_963669345.1. Lineage (NCBI taxonomy): Eukaryota > Metazoa > Arthropoda > Insecta > Lepidoptera > Noctuidae > Gortyna > Gortyna flavago. The sequence continues at coordinate 18,524,987 of OY770125.1, forward strand.
GAGCCTCGCCCCGTGCGCGTCGAGCTCCGTGCCTATAGTTTCTCTTGTTGAAGGGAAAGAGATCCTGTCCCACGCGTCAACTTCTTTTTCAGCTGAAAGCCCGGAGCGTTTGCGGAGTCTTCGTCCGTTGTTGAAAGTTGTTGCCGTGACTGTGACTGGTCCGTCTGGTAGTGTCGATACTCATGCCTTGTTGGACGACGGGTCGACCGCTACTTTTATTGATGCGGAAGTCGCTGCTAAGATAGGTGTCAAAGGGCCAGAAGGACACGTTCATGTAGATTGCATAGGGGGCCTTAACAAGAACGCCCTGGTCCGTTATGTCGACTTCTACATCAAGGGTCGTCACGCGAAAGATAATCACCTTATTCATAGGGCTAGATCTATTGGCGGTTTAGGGGTATCGTCTCAGTTTGTCAACAGGGACGCCGTCACGAAATACCCATATCTTGCGGATCTTGCAGACGAATTGTGTTACGGTGAAATTCAGCCGATGCTCATCATTGGCATCGACAACTGGCATCTCACCGTATCTAGGGCCACACGTAAGGGGTCTAAGTCACAACCTGTCGCGATTCGTACTGCGCTTGGTTGGGTATTGTTCGGTTTCGGTTGTAGTTCAACTACTCAGATTGATGTTGTTAGTCACGCCACACTGTTTGAGTCCGCGACTATAGGCCAGAGCGACCGTTCCGAATTGGAGCAGCTTATTAAGGAGCAGTACAAACTCGAGTCTATAGGTATTTCGAAACGTGAGGCGCGCAATGCTGATGACGAACGTGCTGGTCAGATTATTGAACGCACAGCACGCCGCCTGCCCAGTGGTCGTTTTGAAGTAGGTCTGATTTGGAAGTCTGACGTTTTATCGGTACCTGACAGTTATAACCTTGCCTTATCTAGGTTTTTAGGTTTAGAGAAGAAATTGTGTAGAGATGGTGGCTACGCGGAGCGGTATCGTGCCAATGTTCTCGATATGGTTAGGAAGGGCTACGCCGAGCTGTGTCCAGAGGCACCCACAGGGCCACGTATTTGGTACCTGCCTCACTTCGGCGTAGTCAACCCAAACAAGCCTAATAAGCTGCGGGTTGTGCACGATGCCGCTGCCAAATCCGAGGGTGTTTCGCTAAACTCGTTATTGTTACCGGGCCCCGACCTGCTTCAGCCACTACTGGGCATTCTTTTTCGCTTTAGGGAAGGCAAAATTGGGTTGACCGCGGACATTCGGGAAATGTTTCCGCAAATTGGAATCCGCGCTGAAGACCGCGATGCACAAAGGTTTTTGTGGCGCGATAGTCCGCGCGAACCGCTGCGCATTTACCGGATGTCGTCGATGATGTTCGGTGCCGCTTCTAGTCCCTTTACGGCAATTTATATTAAAAATAAAAATGCTGCCGAGCATCAGACACGATACCCGGACGCAGCGCGTGCAATCATTTGCGACCATTATATGGACGATTGCATCTGCAGCCTTGACAGCGTGGATAAAGCAGCGAAACTGGCCGCTGATATTTACGCTGTCCACAAAAACGGGGGTTTTGAAATGCGTGGCTGGGCCTCCAACAGTGCCTCGGCCCTAACGTTGTTGCCTAAGGAGACATTGCTGGAGGCGCCGGTGACGTCACCCGTAGACCTGGGCCACCTGGCCACTCCTGTGAGGACGCTTGGCCTTATTTGGCAGCCCACTACAGACTGTGTCGGTTTCAATATCGGATTAAAAAAGGGTGGGCTATCAAAAAAGCTTACCAAGCGGGTAGTTTTGGCCCACGTGATGCGGGTTTTTGACCCTCTCGGAATTCTTGCGCCTCTAGTAGTGACCGGTCGCATCATGTTCCAAAATGCGTGGCGCAAGGGTCTCGAGTGGGATGAAGAACTTTCACAGCAGGACAGTGCAGCATGGAGGCTATGGTTTCAGGATTTATTTGGGGTTGCAGAATTACGGATCCCACGCTGCTACTGCCTAGCCGACTGTGAAGTGAATCACTGCGAGCTTCATATTTTTTCCGACGCCAGCGAGTCTGCCTTTGCTGCAGTAGCTTACTGGCGGTTTGTGCTTAAGAATGGAGACGTCAAGCTCGCACTGGTTTGCAGCAAGGTCCGTGTAGCTCCCCTAAAGCCGGTGTCGATTCCGCGGTTGGAGCTGCAGGGGGCGTTGATCGCCGCACGCCTCGCTTCAACAATCCGCGACTCTCATCGTTTCAGACCCGTCAGGCAAGTTTTTTGGTGCGATTCAAGGACGGTGTTGAGTTGGTTACGAAGCGAGGCCCGTTCATTCAAGCCCTTTGTTTCGCACAGAGTCTGCGAGATCCTGGAGTTAACGAGTGCCAGTGATTGGCGGTGGGTGCCTAGCGAGTTGAACGTCGCTGACGATGCAACCCGGTTAAAACGCACTACGTTAACCCTAGAGTCTCGCTGGATCACTGGTCCAAAATTCATGCTTTCTTCTGACTGGCCTACTGAGCCTAGTAGTCCCTCAGAGTACCCAAGCGTAACAGAAGAAAGTAGGAATCCGGTATATACTATAGCAGCAGTTCACCTCATCGGTATTGTTGAGAGGCATGTGCCTGTCTCAGTTGATCCCAAGCGGTTTAGCTCTTGGCTGAGATTGGTACGAGCAACTTATAGAGCTCATAAATATCTAACTCAGATCAGAATCCATTCCTTATCACGAAGGGGGTTTCACGTAGAGAATTTAGTGCGCGAGCAAGGGAGGATATTAACATTTTCTTTTCAGCCGTCAAGCCCTTTTGGCTCTCCACACTCGACGCATGAGACAGCTGCCGATATGCGCCTGGCCGAGACGCACATTTTGCGCCAGGCACAGCTGGACTCATTTCCCGATGAGATGATGCGTCTGAGCAGCCTCCCACCCCTGCTCATACCTCGCACCAGTCTGCTGTTCCGGCTGTCACTGATTGTGGATGAAGAGGGGCTCCTACGCCTATCCAGCCGTATCGCCGCAGCCTCGGGAGTGCCTGAAGCCACAAAGAACCCCATCGTCCTTGATGGGAAGCATCCTGCCGTTCAGCTACTGGTAGACCACCACCACCGCCGAGCCGCCCATGCCAACACGGAGACCGTGGTCAACGAGCTTCGCCAGAGCTTCTACTTGCTCGGCTTAAGAAACGTCGTCCGCTCCATTGCCTTCCGTTGCCAGCTATGCCGCATTCGCCGAGCAGAGAAGTTCCAGCCGCCTACTGGAAATCTACCGGAGGCACGTTTAGCTCACCACAAGCGCCCCTTTACATTCACGGGGCTAGACTACTTCGGGCCAGTTCAGGTGACTATTGGCCGAAGACGGGAGAAGAGGTGGGTCGCTTTGTACACGTGCCTAGTCGTCCGCGCCATCCACTTGGACGTTGTTGGAAGCTTGTCGACGGATTCTGCTGTTATGAGTCTTCGGCGCTTCGTGGCTCGCAGAGGAGCGCCGTCTGAGATCTGGTCTGACAATGGCACTGCTTTCATCGGGGCAAGAAGAGAACTCCGCGCACTCTATGGGGGCGCAGCTTTGGAATATGCCGCGACGGAGAAAATCAGCTGGCGCTTCATTCCTCCGTCGGCTCCGTTTATGGGTGGAGTATGGGAGCGACTGGTGAGAAGCGTGAAGACGGCACTCCGAGTGACCCTCACCGAGCGCGCTCCAACGGAAGAAGTTCTCCGAACCGTGCTGGCAGAAGCAGAAGGGCTCATCAACTCCCGACCCCTGACGCACGTCTCGGTAGAGCCCGGCAGCGAAGAGGCGCTCACTCCAAATCATTTTCTCCTTGCAGCTTCGTCGGGGCGTCCTATACCAGCAACCTTGATGGACCGAGATCTGGTGTCAAGAAGCGGCTGGCGCAAAGCGGTCAGACTGGTGGACCACTTTTGGCAGCGCTGGGTTAAAGAATACTTGCCGAATCTTATTCCCAGACCCGGGCAAGGCGATGTGCCAGAGTTGGCTGTGGGCGATCTGGTCCTGGTGGTTGACGGCAACCTACCGAGGGGCTCCTGGCCGAGAGGACGCATCTCAGCGACTTACCCGGGCCGCGATGGGGTGATCCGAGTGGCGGACGTTAGGACTGCAGCGGGCACACTGAGAAGGCCCTTGAAGAAGCTGCTCAAGCTGAGGGCTTAACTTTGGGGGGAAGGAATGTGCGCAACGCACCTTTTTTACAGCTATTAACTTTTTAATGTATTTTTGTACAGTGTTTCTTTAAATTTAGAATAGGATCTTTTATAGTTTTTTGTTCTGCTGTTTAAATAAATCAGTCTACCAACGATCATCGCGCCTTTCGCTTTATGTAGTTCAGTCTCATATAAAATAAGAAAAGTCCTAGAACCAGCAGTTGGTGATACAGACTCAGTCCGCTATACATACATTCCAACTGCATATGTGGTCGACTTTCACTCGTTAACTTATACATAATATACTATAGCCTAGTTAGCTTTAATAGTTTTCCTTTCAACTTCTTTTGTTTACAGGGTCAAATTAAATTAGCTAGCGAAACTTCAAAGATGTGATGGTATCGATATCTGAACTTGATAAAATAAAAATGATTTCATGGTTTTTATGACGGGGGAGGGGGGGGGGGGGGGTAAATCTGTTTTCTTTTGTTTATCGTGTTTAGATATAACCGTCCAGCCGTGATTGATCTGGAAAGTTTAAACAAAAAAAACTCCTATTATAAGTGACTGCATTAAATTAATGTCTGTTTTCTGTTTTATCATGTTTAGATATGGATGCCCATGCATGGATACCCATCACATCTGCAGAGTTTCGCTAGCTAATTTAATTTGTCCTTGTTTATACTACTGTTGTGATTGTTTTCAGATATAATATCCAAAAACTACCATAATAAAAAAACGGCTGCAAAAAATAGGTAACAATTTGCTTTAATTCAAGCTTTTTAGTTTTATTGTGATTTTTAAAATTAACTCATTACTCGCTTTTATTTTATACCAATATTGTCGTAATTTATTTTAAAAAACCTTCCCCAAACTTTTTTCTATTTACCTACTGATGTTGGTATTGTTGATCGAAGCTACTGATGCAATATAAAAATGTTATATAGCCAGTTGTCACATCTAACGACACCTTATAATTATGTTAAAATCCATCAAGCTATTTAAGCTCCAGAGCATTCCAAAGAAATACTACCTACATACATAAATACATAAGATTTTTTTTTTTATCAGATTCGTAAGTGTCTGAAATACTTACTAGGTACATATCTAATTACATAAATTACAAAAATAAATACATACGCAATTTTTTTAAATCAAAATCTTAAATATCTGAAATACCAGCTATAAAATAATATTGTTACGTAATCCCGATAATAATAAAATACCTAATTAAAAAAATAAACAAAGAAGTGAAGTTTTACATAATGGAACTGTTTTGTAAAACAAATACCTAGCGGTTTTGTAAAACAGCGGATTCGACAATCCATCTACGACAAAAATATACCGGACAGACGAGAAAAAAAATCATCCCCACTTTAACCCTAATAAACGTTATATAGCGTCTTTATAGTTACGCTGTACGGAAAGCTTTGTCTTCTTCTTTCGAACGTCAAATTACGAACGACTGAAAGAGAGAAATTGGTGTGTTCATGTGTATTCATCATCTGAAATAATACGTTTATTAGTAAGGGGGTAAGTGTAGAACCTAGTTTCCTTATAAAACATAAAAAACACGCTTTTCATCACGCACAAAAAATGATAAAATAATTAAGAATTAATTATAAGTGCCCTCCGCGCTTTTTGTTTTTTTTTTGTACGTGATAAAAGCGTGTTTTTTTTAGTTTTTTAAGCTACTTATTTAAATTTTGCGTCTAGTTTATTGAATAAAGTACCTACTTAAACGAAGTTCTAGTGAACTCAAAGAAGTTTACATTGATCCCCTAAAAAGTTCCACTATCTGGCTCCATCATCAGATAGGTACTCGACACCAAGTGTAACATATTGGACTCATCAAAACTAATCATATGACCCCAAACTCGAGGGGTTTACTAGAATACCCTGAAGAGTTCCACTATCCACCTCCTGGCTCCATCACCAGATCAGTTACAAGATATCAAATTATAGTATTGTCATCCAAACTATATAACACAAAGTTTCATCAAAGGGAATCTATGATTCCCTTGAGTTTTGGGTCATATATCACCCAAAACTCAAGCGGTTTACTAGTAGTCATTAAAGAGTTCTATTCATCTCCTGGCTGGCTGGCTCCATCGCCAGACCCTCGTTACCAAGCCCAATCTATAGGTCTCGTCAGAACATATCTAATATGAGCCCAAACTTGACAGTTTGCTAGTAGCCACTGAAGAGTTCCCCTATCCAACTCCTCGCTCCTGGATCAGTTCCAAGATACCAAGTTACAGTTTTGTCATCCGAACTTCTTAGATACAAAGTTCCATTTTAACACGACAGTTAGAAGTAGGTTACAATTGACTTCTAAGATTTTAGTTAGTTACAAGTGAAGCTAATAAAAGCGTGATAAAAAGATATTATTTTCTCATGATTTTATTTTACTACTTTGTTGGCGTGATTAGTATGTACAGTGTAAAATGTGTACACCCATGCCAAATTAGAGCTTTCTAGTACTCCTCGCTAGGGTTCATTGTTGAGTAGGTACGGTACCTACGGAACCCTAAAAATAGCCAAACCGGTCCAGCCGTTCTCAAGTGATGCACTTACCAACGAACAGCATTAAATTTCATTTTTTATTATTTCTAAAGATTATATGATAGGAGGGGCTTGTGGCTAAGAAATAACAGCCGCACGGGTGGATCGATCAGGTTAAGCTTTGCTTGCCGCGGTTGGTCCGTGGGTGAGTGACCATATGTACATACCAAGACCCCTCTGTGCCTCGTAATGCACGTTCAGCTGTTGGTCCCGGATGTCAATCGTGGATCTTTGACAGACGTTACGGGTCGTCAGTAGCCCGAAAGTCTGACAACCAGTCTTACCAAGGGGTATCGTATTACCAAGTAACTGGGTTGTGGAGGTCAGATAGGCAGTCGCTCCATGTAAAATACTGGTATTCAGCTGCATCCGGTTAGACTGGTAGCCGACCCGAACATAGTTGGGAAAAGGCTAGGCAGATGATGATATGACAGCTCTGCCGATCTGAGGGTCACTTCACCTACAGTTTCACGGTGAGATCTTTACAGAATAGACTAATAAATTGATATTGTATCAATTCTTTCTTGGTCTCCCTTACTGATGAACATGTTTAGCTAAGTTAAAGCCATCCTTGTTTTCTTCAGGTGTGATATTATTTTAGGACTTTTTAAAAGAATCCTACTTTTCTTACAATTTTGACTGCATTATATGCATGTACACACGGCTACACATCAAGCTATACATTTCCAGTTTTAGCTGACCTCGCATTGTATAGGTTTTTCGTACAATCAGAAGTCAGCTTATACTGGTTATGTATTGCTTGATGTGTAGCCGTGTGCACATAACATAACTAAACCATTTATTGAAAACTTTTTACTAATAATTTTATGTATTTATGGTAAGTACCTACATTAATCTCATCATAAAATAATAGGTATTTATAAGCATTTCGTATCTGGGCAGTGCTTCATAACCAATAAATTTTAGGATTTATGTAATTTGTGCATCAAAACATGGTCACTTTTACAAAATTACTATTAAGTACCACTATTGTAATAAAAATAATGTCCACAACATCGGAAAGTTTATTAGCTGCATGGTTACCTAGCGAACCGCTGTGTCCTTTGATCCATTGAATGGTTATGTTATTGATACTACCCACCTGGTTGAGGTGGCCGTGGCACTGCCCAGAATCAACTGTCACTGTTAGCGCTTGCAGAACAGCCATGCTGTCTGAGAATATGTGGGTTGGGTGGTGCTTAACTTCCCTAGCTATTATGGCCGGAGCGGCAAGAGAAATGCCCATGCATTCGGCCTGGAACGCTGTTACGGAGCCCCAATGGTGGTGCTATGTGTATGTTGAAGTTCTCCGAGAAGATTCCAGCAACTGTGCCACTACCTGCTCTGGATCCATCCGTGAAGATACGCAGCTCTGCAGGTCGCAAGCTATCGCATCGGCTATCCTCGTGAAGTTGGATTTTATGGAATCTTATTGCAGTATCATGTATACAGGGTGGCAGAAACATCAACACGCAACCTGTTACTATGGATGAGTACATGATTCTGAAACTAGTACAGAAATTTTTGAGTGGTCATAAAAATAAGTGTTGTTCCATATACTTTGACCACATAGGTATTGCACTTTTGTAAGAAACAGCTGGTTTTTTTTAATTACCGGCGAAAATTTTCAACACAAGTGGGCCCCAGTATCTACTAAATCCATGATAACAGATTGTGATCTATGTCCCTGCTAACCTGTATAAGCAAAATATACCTTTATACATATTTTTGTTTAACCTGAATGTATAAAATGTTTATAAAATAAAATGTAGGTACTGTTAATTGTAAATAAAAGTTTATTACTTCTATATGAATCACAAAATAGAAGTATTTAAAAGAAGCAACATGATCAACATGTATTTGGTAAAAGTCAACAATGTGACTTAGTAAATTTGATAAAATTAATTATAGAACCTTATAAATTAACTATGCAATTAATATAATAATAAAAAATATTGAGACAAGCAACTTAATATTACACGATAGTCTGAAGGATCATTCTACTGATCTTTTTGGGTAAGCAGATGTGTTTTGATTGTTTCAAGCAGTTCTTTCTTCACAGTGTCTGGAATTAGGTCCCGGGCACGAGGCATGACCTTTTCAGCTAACACATCAAAAGGGATGTTGGTGTTATTTTCTTTGACAACATCTCCACAAAGCATTTTGAATTGATCTCTCCAACCACATTCTATCAACCGCCGCCTCAAAAGTGCTTTAAACCTGCAAGAACAACACTTCCTGTAACAAAATCTCAACTGTTGCTTAAATTATTGATTTGTCTAACAACATTGTTGTTATGATGTTCCCTAAGCTAATTAAATCAGTAGTAAGACTGGATTTAGCATTTTAAAATAAAGATTTAGACGTATAGCTTAGGGTGACTTGAACATGCAAAACTACCAGTGAGATGTAGATACCTAGGTACCCTAGAATATATTTTGAGAAAATGTAAGGTGTGGTCAACTTTGTGTTGGTACCTCTGCCTGTCTTCAGTTAAAATCGGACGCTGATGTGCAATGGTTTTGTTTACAGTCATGTTGACCTGAAATAGGGAGATAATTATCAATTTGCACTGCGAAGTTATGGCATCGTTGTAAAACCAAGGTGGTAAACAAAGATGGTAAGTTATAAAGTATTATGAATAAATGCACTCACCTCTTGCGTTTCAGCAGGTATCGTAATAACTGTCGCAGATCCAACAATCAGATAAAATTATCAACAATCACAGAGACGAAATCACGAATATTCACGAACAATATTGTTCTGAGCGAACGAGCGAACAATAAATAATCAATAAACTAACTGACAGTGACAGTGACAGCAGCAGGCACTAACCCTACCAAAGCAGAACGCCTATCAAAAAGTACTCTGTGCAGAACGGTGAAATCTTACTGGTAGTCTGACCAACGAAAGCAGAAAGCTGACCAAAAAAAAAGATGGCCAAGAGCTGTTACCCTGGCTATACACTGCGTAAACACATTTGATACTATTTATTATTCATTGCGAATTTATTGATTTATTGACATTGACAGTTAGGATTGACATTCCTAAAATGTCTCCATTCTAAAAGTATATAAATGAATTTGTTGTCAGCTTTCGTTGGCCAAAGTCTAGTTCTAGAGAATGGTGCATAGGTATACAAAAAAATATTGTGTTATGTCTTCTATCTATCTTTATACGAGGTCAGGTTATACGAGGGACATAAGGGAGTGTGAAAATGAACAACTTTTACTAAGAGACCGACACTGAAATCGAGAAAATAAAACCAGCCGCTCTATACATTTTTATTCGCATAATGGGGCCGACAACTGTCAAAGTGGCGCTAGTAGCGCACAGACCAATAACAAAGCAATTTTTGTATGGGAATGTTAGTGAATTCATAATAAAGACAATTATTGATAATTGTCTTTGTCTTTAATTAAATTTCGTACACAACATCTAGATGTTGAGTACGAAATTGTAAAGAAACTGGAGGCCACCAGTTTCCTCGAGATTAGAAACTTAAAAAAATGTGTCTCAAAGCGATAAGGCGAGTAAAGTTTGAGCCTAAAAGCGGGGCGAGAGTGTGTCATAAACATTTCAAGGAAAGTGACTATGAAAAGATTGCTAAATACTCAGGTATGTATTAAAAATGATTACTTTCAGTTTGACTAGGTCGTCAAAAACTATTTCCTCTTATTTTTACGTAACCTATACCTACCTGCATCATGTAAGATAATGCGATTTAATAAACCTTAAAAGAAAACAGACTGTCCATAATACACAAACAAAAATTCTAATAATGTGCGCCTATCTTCTCGATATACGGAATCTAGACCATTCCTTGTCGAGAACATGGGCCTTTTGAGTCCACTGGAGATTTAGAGATCTTCACCAGACAGTTGACCCATCTTGTATTACTCCTTGATATAAATACATAAATTATTTGTTTGCTAAAGGCATATCACTCTTTCAGGGATCATACACCAGCGCAAAATTTTTAAAAAGTCTGCAATCCCTTCAATCAATCAATTAGGAAATCCGAAGCGTGTAAATTTTTGACAAGTAAAATTACAACTGACAAGCAAATGACAAGGGTTCGTATAGTGGTGGCGCCATCCGAGATCAGCTTTCACTTGCCAGCCCCATTGGACAAAATGTAGGGAACAGCTGTTTTTTTTTTCATATTTTTGAGTACACGAGGGGCCCGTGGCTAAATAATAACAGCCGCACAGGTCGAGCGATCAGGTTAAGCTATGCTTGCCGCGGTTGGTCTGTGGATGGGTGACCATCTTTACATATCGAGACCCCTCCGTGTCTCGGAAAGCACGTTAAACCGTTGGTCCCGGCTGTCATTCGTGGATCTTTGACAGTCGTTACGGGTAGTCAGAAGCCCGAAAGTCTGACAACCAGTCTTACCAAGGGGTATCGTATTACCCAGTAACTGGGTTGTGGAGGTCAGATAGGCAGTCACTCCGTGTAAAATACTGGTATTCAGCTGCATCCGGTTAGACTGGAAGCCGACCCCAACATAGTTGGGAAAAGGCTAGGCAGATGATGATTTTTGAGTACGCCCCCTAATAAAAGTTGTTCATTTTCATGAGTACTACACTCCCTTTAAGTATGTCCTATGAAATTCATCCTTTAAGGGGGTGAAAAGGGGGGATTTTGTTTGTATGAAAAATGTTATTATTCCTTGAGTTAACTTGTAACTTGGCACGAATACATAAATACGTAAATTATGAAGATTGACTTCTTTGTTTTTTTTAAACTTGTTGTCAAAATTTATATGGAAGAATTTTAACGCGCGGTCCGATTAACTCGAAACTCCGTATAATTAATTTTACAGGGGAGGATTTTTATAAATAATCTTTGAGTCAAGTAATGAACAGATATTTTTGAAATTCCACCCCTGTGGGGAGTGAAAAGCGAGGTTACAGTTTACATGAAAAATCTTATTCATTTGGTTAGTAAACTTGAAACTTGGCAAGATTAAGTAATTGCCAAGCATAAAGTTTATCATTATTAGTTTATCAAAACTTCCCCTCAAAGGGGGTTTCGGGGTATTAAAGGTTGTGTGGAAGAATGGTCCGATTAATACATTTGGCAGAACATAATCATTATTAAGTGTTTGTTTGTTAAGTTTGTTTGTTAAGGGCTAAAGCGATAGATAGAGATTACATTTTAGTGAGTAGCTTGACTTACTACAAGAACTATTGTACCTCTGTCAGAAAAGTAATGAACAATGAATAGGTACATTTTTCACCTTACGCGAAACGGCCAAACCACATATTTTGACTAAGGTGTAGAGTTTGTGAAGTAAGGGCGTGTAGAGATAGAAGCTCTCTCCTACCTGTCTAGCTGTTATTTTAGTCTATCTACGATATCAAATCTGGCGTTCACTACACAGTAGATTTGAAATTGAATCGGTGGTCAATTCACGTGAAATTCTAAGAACTTGTTGGAAATCAACATACCTACAGTTTAATAAGTAAATACCTCCTTTAACTTTAATTTGATCTTGTCAGTTTCAACATTTATTTAAATTAGATAAGTGTAGGTATCTATATGGTGGTAACGGCCGCAACTGGTGGCCAAGTGGCAACGGCTGCAACTTACGAGTTGTAGGTCGTAAGTTCGAACCCAGACAGGCGCATTACTTTGCTCTACTTTGTGTACATTATTTCATCATCACTGCTCTCAAAAACGGTGAAGGAAAACATCGTGAGGAAACTGGCATGTCTTAAACCAAAAAATTCGAAGACAGCTGCCAACCCGCACTGCTCCGCGTGCTGTTACGGCCCACTCCCTCTCACTGAGAGGAGGCCTGAGTCCCAGCAGCGGGAACATTATGGGCTGATTATGATGATGATGTACTTATATAATGTTTCAGTTTATTTTTTTGTGTAAATAATTGGAAAGTCTGGAGAGTAGCGTCGACGTGAAGTCGTTATGGCTTGCAAGAACTCGTTTCTCTATAAATTGTTAAAATCGACGATTATCTTGTACTTAAATATAAGTAATATAACTTGCGTTTTGATATTAGACGTTTTATTTTATACTTCACTTTTTTGTTACTCCATGTAAGTAAGTTAATAAATTACATGATACTATGAAATTCTGTTAAAGTATGTACTTTGCATGGTAGGTAGATACCAATAAATTTCCAGTATCTACCAAGTGTTTGTGTATGAGTGTCCCTTGCTTTATTTATCGCTAAGTTAGAGCCATGGATGAACGGTGTACCTAATTAATATAAAGCATTCATGTTCCCCAATACATTTTCAGTTACGTAGGTACGGAAAAAGGCGGATTCCCATGATAACTATGTACCTGTGATACATATTGTATATATATACTACTATATACATATACAATGACCTCCGTAACACAGGTTTTCCTAGCATGGGGGTCATTGATCATGTTTTGAATCTCATCATTCTGTTTATCAAGTGTCACCTGTAATTGTGAACCTACCTCTTGGTTAAATAAAAAAATATTATTATTATTATATTGCCACAAGGTAAAGCAAAAGCCATCGGTGATTCGATACCTATGGATTCACAGTTCGAGCTAATGACCTTCAAATTCTTTTCGGAAAAGCCCAGTTATACCTACTTTTTGTCTCATTACTCACAGGACCTCATCCAATGCCAATTAAGAAATGACGAGATGACGCTGATGGTAATAAAATTAATTACGATTCCTCAAATAAAATAACTCAAAAGAACCGATGCATCAGATTCTTAACCGATAAATCAATCACATCGTTAATACAAATACTGGCCAACGTATCGCCAAATAAGGACAATTTGTTCGCATGACTACCACTCGTATCCTTTCAATGAATATTGAATAGAATCGATTCGATATTTAGTTAGAATCTGTATCTCAACGTAATACCTAAATTCATACTTTATCACTAAAACAATAAGGTAGAATAATGTGTGCAGAGTGTGTTTGCAAACGAATAATATGCACTCGGCCAATGGTGTATAGCTTGCAACTATGCAAAGTGATGTCATAGATTTACCGGTACGAAACGTGTATCATAATCAAAATCCGCTTTTAGAAGCAGCCTTAGGTTTTTGCTATGTATTTCATGTATTTATCCATTTCCTACTTCATTAATTTTAAAATAAGTAGGTACCTATTTAAATTGTTTCTATTTCAGAGTGTGGGATCATCGGATGACCGCTGGGAAGATGATCGGCGTTATGACGGAAAGTCTTGATAAAATGACGTATTCCACAGTGGCACATTCGCTCATGTGGAATACGTCGATAAAATTGGTACCATGCAGTCCTGATTCTGAAAGCATTTTGCATCTATGGTTATTACGGTTACCGGTTACCGACAGGCGCGAGGCGTAATAAATAGCTTCAGTATGTGCTTGTTTACGGAATTTGTAACCAGGTTATTAAATCATATTAATGCAAATGGTTTTCCGCAAAATACCTTTTATGGCAATAGCGGCCACAGAGCCAAAAATGCACTTTAATAGGTACCTACGTAGCTACGTAGGTAGGCTAAACTGGTATGAAAGATGTTTCGTAATTATCAAACTGGACTAGACTTTAAGACTGATCCCACGCCCTATTATTATTGATATTTTTATTATAATAACATTCTAGGAGATTTATTTATGTCTAAATAGACGAATGAGACGTTATATATGCTATTTATTTAAATATAAATTATTTAAATAGTTCTATTTTTGATATTATGTTTGTACAGTTTGACTGAAGAACTAAAAATGCTCTATCTTTTGCTTTCTGTCTATCCGTATTGAAGCGCCTGATGGTTTTGTGTTCCTTTCCGTAAGACACCCCGCGCGCGACGTAATGCTATTTATGTTGCTAAGGCATAGTATAATGTTAAGCATCTATAATGTTTTTCATAGAACACAATAATGGTTATTGTTGCTGTAGGTGTGGTTAACAAAATAAGTTGGTCAAAATTAAAAAAAGCGTCTCTGCAACATACACTAGGGTGTACAAAATAAAAAAATTCTAACATGGATAAGATAAACAGTTAGGTATTATTCTTTAAACTATAATTCTTTCATTACTACGATAAAAACGCATTATGGACTTTCTGGTGAACTATGGGAAAAATAATTTTCCATAGTCCACCTAGGTGGACTAGCCGGGTGGACTATGGTCAATACACGATAATTTCCCGTAGTCCACCTAGAAAACATGGACATTCTGGTAGACCACGGGAAAATTTATTTCCCATGGTCCATCTAGGTGGACTAGCCGGGGGAATTACACGCTTCTGTCTACAGGGTTAAATTAAATTAGCTAGCGAAACTCTGCAGACTGGTGGTTATCGATAACTAAACACTATAAAATTAAAAAGATAAACTTTAAAAGTAGGTTCTTACTTCTTACACAGAAAAATCACACGCCCATTGTGTGATACATTTAACAAATGAAAGCTAGTTATAGCAGGATCTCAAAAATATATAATACTGTATTTTATATTATGTAAGTTTTTATTCAATAGTTTTTCGAAAATCATTAAATATTTAAATTCAGAAAAAAATCTAATTAAGAGCAATAACTTGTAGATTGCACGAAAATTATCAGAATTGCATTTCATTGCTTGGTTTTTTTATCAAAATAAAGGTTTACAAACTGTTTTGCGGTTGGATAATAAATGTCGTATTTCCTTGAAATTCGTATTGAGTTCTGTGTACACTATTAAATAACCAGGCCTTCCTTTTGGCTGGTTTTTATTGTGTAATAGACGAGTTATTCAATAAATTCTAAAACAAGTCTAAAACGAGGTTACTAGAGCCATCTATGAGCAAAACTTAAAATTAATAAAGAAACTTGTAACTTCGCGCCATCTATCGGATATTTTTTAAACTACTATAAAGAATCATGGCGCTTTATGATACGTACTTCACGTGGTTCGTGTTGCTTCTTATTGCGTACGTCGTTGTATAGATGGCGCTAGCAGTGTTGTGTTGGCATGGAGTTTTTGTTGTTGCTTTTGTGTACTATGTCTTCATATAATATTCCAAATATTTTCTTTCATACAAACCTTGTCCTGGCAATTAAATACCGAACACAACAAAAAAGAATTATTCAATTTGGTGCACTCATTCGGAAGTTATTCGCGTAGGTACCTACAGACATTTCGGCGACTATGTTTCATGAAGGATCGTACCAACACCATTAGAAGTTATAATATTTATAAGATTAGTTCTAGGGAATAATAGTATCTAGTATCTGATCGCAGCAGCAGTACTTTTACTTTGTATTCGGAAGTAGGAAGCGAAATTCATGACTATTCTGTGAAAATTCGGGTACGTACGTGTCTTTATCAGATTTTTAATTTGAAGTTAAATTATACTTACAAGTTACAACTAGGTAGGTAAATAAGATTTGAATGCCGATTTAAATTAATAAAATAAAAAAAATAATTTAGATTGAAATCAGTATTTATTTTTCGTAAAGATTTAGGCAGGATAGACTTCTTGGCAGCATTCTTCACACACATCATATACCTATATAAGATATCAACTATAAGATAATTTCACCCCTAAGAGGGTGAAATTTCAAGCGGACGAAGTCGCGGGGTGAAGCTAGACTTTCATAAAACGTCACAACGCTACGAAAACGTTCCCGGCGTAGCGCGTAGGTGCCAAAAATTCAGTTGGCATGGCCGTGGCATCCAACCCTTGCAGAGTTCAGTTGAGTAGTTGGTGTGATAGATATCATTTTTTGGTTCTTAGTTCAGCTGCTGAGGACCACCTCAGCAGCTGAACTAAGAACCAAAAAATCCTTCTATTCGGCTATCATGATATTAGTCACCAGACTAATATCATGATAGCCGAATAGAAGGATGAATTAATTGTTTACAAGACTTAATAGTGACGTAAAATCGGTGCATTCTAGTTTTTTTTTTTTTTTTGTCCTAGAATCGGTCGGATTTCTTTTTGGTATTTCCGTTTACTATAGGACGTGTACGTTGGTAAATTTTTGGTCTCTACTGTTTCATTTAGCTCCGACAAAAAATCGGCTACCGATTGTATGCCGGCTGACCGTTCTGAGACTGGGCTGAACTAATGGGTACCTACATGAACCTGTTAGGTTAGGGCGCAGCAAGTTATAACTATTATAATTATCATAAATTAATATTGCTCACACTTCGTTGGTCTAGCGGTCGCAAGCGCGGACTGACAGACTGCTGAGCATGAGGTCCTACGTTCGATTCACAGGTCGGGCAAACTTTTATTGGGTTTTTCCATCAGGAAGTTCTCAGTAGCAGACTAGCAGTCCGGAGCGTGGATTTGTGCCCGATCGATGGCAAAAGGCTCGCCCCTTTTACATGGGACTACTGGCGAAATGTGGGTGTAGTGTAGGTACCTACTATACCTACCTACTTATGGTACCTAGGTACCTACTATAGATCACCTCTACCTAAACCTTCAGGGAAAACTTACAGGTGTGATCTTTAGTCATGTCAAATATTGCTAATTTAAGGTTATATTATTCTCCACTCTGTAATCGACATTTAGTTTTTGTTTGTTGTTAATGTCTGTGTCGCATTGTAGACCACATCTGTGGATACATATTGCGTAGGTACGAGTAGATACTTATGTTACGATACACAATGGGTAGGTAAGTACTTGAGCAATACGAGTAGAAAATTATGTAAAACTTTTAAATTTTTGCTTAATATTTATTCTTTCTACAGGAGCTTCTCACTCATAACCTTACGATACCACAGGTGAGTTTGTTCGCGCACTGGATTTTCAAGTAGGTATTCGGTATTGAACCGAGCATTGAGAATGTTTTTAACTTTCGCCGATAAGCATAACTTTGAAAATCCGGAGCAAGAAAAAAGTGCCCGTGCGAACCTAGGCTAAAATGTCAACGTGTACCTATATAATTAAGGGTCTGCGCACTACGGAGTGGCGGCAAAGGGAGTAAGTAATTATAAAACATTGTTGATTTTGTTTACTAAATTGTATAGCATATGGGTGGAACTCCGTGCAAACTCCGCGGTAGGGCTCAGAGATGGCCTGTAGCCTGTAGGTAATCTAATATCTGTCAAGTGATGCATGAAATTGTGCGCCGGGCGCAGACCCGGCCGTTGCCCCGCCACGACGTGAGCTTCGGGCTTGATGAGGAACTAATTGGTCAATAGTGTTCATGAAAAAATATTCATTTTGTATCCTCACGTAAATACTTGGTAGTTAGATACCTTCTTGATAAATTAGTTTACAAATCAACCTGCACCTTATTTGCATAACACTATCAATCTCAATCGGAAACATTTTGAAGGATTAGTAATTCATTGCTTCATATGTTCGAAAAATGTGTCTGCTCAGCAACGTAAAAAACGTAATGAATGTTGTTTAACTGTCAAAATCAAACCCATTGCCAATACTGTACGTTACGCAATTATCCCGCTGACTAAGCGCATTGCCGTCAAACTGGTTAAAGTGCTGAATGTGTCCTGCGTAACACATTAACAGTAGGAATTGCTTCTATTTTGACTATTTTGACAGTTCAACAATATTCATTGCCTTATTTACTTTGATGAACAGACAAAATTTTCGGACATTTAAAGCAATGGATTAGCAATATCCTTAGAAAATGATTGCGCTTGATTAGTGTGCTATTATAGTTATTTATGTGCTATAATCAAATCTGTGTGCCTTATGAGCTACGTTCAAATTAGGAAGAAAGAAAAACATTAAAGTAGGCAGCTCTATGTTACACAAGCAGAGTCAGAGGCAATTGAAGGAAAAATACTTTTTCTTGCATATTTACTTAACATATTTATGATGGTTTGTATATACAGGGCGTCCCACGGATATGCCACATGGAGGGAAAGTACCTTGAATATTGTAGAACATTTTACTGAAAGAAGACATTATTTGAATTTAAAAAACAATTTAAACTGCAACCCGCCAACAATATCTTGACGACGCTGAAACGTCACACGGGGTGATCTGATGGGTAGAAACGAAACTGTTACGTGCGATTCTTCACTCAATTGGATTCTAATAATTAAAAAAAAAATATCCTTTGATTTATCAGACGATTGTTTTTGATTTCGTTGGAAACTATATTTTTCGTTGAAGAGCCTGTGCCGTGCTGAACTGCTGGCGTCCTCACATCATCTATCTCCCATAGGTTCAGGTTAAGAGTCTTAACCAGAAGTCACCCGAAGTCTTAACTTAAGACATAAAAGAAATTCATCAAATCAAAAATTCATCAAAAAAAATTATCAAAGCATGTGTCGAAACTCATTGGGACTTGGGAACGTTTAATCGGTCAGCCCATTTGTGCCCGTATGCTGTTGTTCATTTAATTATCGGCCCCTTCATGTCAAGTAGAAACGGTCGGAGAAGGGGGGGGAGGGCTTCTAACGTCACCAATTACTAATGTTTACATTTTGTAAAGCAATTGTTTTGAGAATTTCTCAGGCAATGCTGTGCCGAGGGAACGTAAGATTCGCGAGTAGGTATCGAGTGTATCCAATAGAATAGAATCTATTAGGCACAGCCGATACGGACATGAATCATGACTTTTGTCATTTCTCATCAAATAAAGCGCATTTTTAAATAAAAAAAGGATTAAAAGCTATCTGTTATTGTGGCCTTCAGTTTTCATCTTATCTGTTTGCTTGTATGAAATGCTGTTCGTTGGTAAGCGCATCGCTGGAGAACTGCTGGGTCAATTTGGCAATTTTTTCGTTTTAAAATGTATGTATCTAGCACAGAATAACTAGTAGGTACGTAACAGTCCGAATTAGATTTTTATGAAAAAGAAAATTGGATAAGTCTCCCAGAAATTCGGGAAAACGTGAAAGTCATTTTTCTTCTAAAGTTTTTTTACATTTGGAAAAGACAAGAACCGACGTCAATCGGGTCAGCTAGCAAAGAACAATTCCAGATTATACATAGGTACCTATAATGTAAGTACCTATATTTATTTATGTCCCTAGAATATTATGACTTCGGTCAATATGTCTGCTTAACCCTTTCCCAACTTTGTAGGGGGCCGCTTCGGCGTTACTTCTTGCCAACATATTCTATGACTTACTTATTTAATTTCCTAAAAAACCAGCACCTACATAATACATATATCTAAGTTCAACATTTGTCACGTCCAGGCGTCTAATGGCTTAGTACACATTTAGTATTCATCACGACAGGTGGACGTGGACACGAAAATCAATGTCGACTCAAATGTATTCTAAAAAAAAACATTAAACAGTTCTTATAGAAACAACTCACGTTGATGGTAAATAAGCAGAGCTGACGGTAAATGATGTCAGAATTGTATGTGCGATTATTTTTACTAGCCCGTAAAGGCTTCATTTTTTCCAAATCGGTCAAGGTTCTGCGTTACTTCTTGGCATAATCAGAATATAATGTTCCAGCTGCTGGGACACCGGCCTTTTCTCTTCGAGGGCGAGTGAGCTGTGTGTGTGTGGACTGCGGCAGGGAATCTAGCACGACGGCTCAGTACGGGTTTGTAGATGTCACATGTCTTTGAATTTTTTGTTTCTAGTACATGCCGGTTTTCTCGCGATGTTTTCCTTCAAAGTATTGAGAATAGTGGTGATGAAATTAACTACACTAGTCGCTGCAACAAGACGCAGTGGTCGTTTGCTACGTTTTTGCTAAGTGTGCGAATTCCCTAGGATGTTGTTGCGTCTACTCGCAGCTTCGCTGCCGCATGTCGCATATAGTGTGCGCCATGTCTTGCTATTGACCATTTCAGACCAATCTACATGGGGTTCACATGGTCTGACCAAGATTTTGTCTGGACTTTAAAAAGAGACTGTGACCTCTGAGTTTGTTTTGGTTTCGGCCTTTCTTCTCAGAATAGTCAGATAGGAAACGCCAACCTTATCTAGTTTAAAAAAATATGATTGACGCGTAAAAGTGTTTTTTACAAACCTATTTACAGAAAAGAAAACATTTATCACTATTATTCCTTAAGTACAGGATGCGTAAAGTTTGGGATATTCTCACCTCCCTTTTTTATTATTACAGGTAGATATTTTTTCCGGAATGAGGACTATAGCTATAATTCAATTAAGCGAAACCAAAGAAACGAAAATTCGGCGATAAACTTAAAATGACATTCGCGGTCTTTCGCGCGGCACTAAAATGAGTGAGCTCACTCGAATCCGGTACAAGTTTTACCCGTTTTAATACCAGCATGAATGAATGCGGTGGTTATGATACGAACGAGAGAACACGACATCATGATCACTTGTTTTATTTGCAGAAACCTGTTCGCTGAGCCCCCGTGGTCCTCGCCACTTTTTATCTCGTATTTTTTAATGTTTGTGGCTTGTATGCAACGGCAAGGAATTCAGTAGGAGTAATTAGGAAGGTTGAAACTACAAGGTGAATTAATATTAAAAGTACTTTTCGGAATAGTATTCATATTTTTGGTCTTTATGTTAATACGTTCAAATATAGTCCTATATTATACACGTTATTTATAAAATTATTTTATGTATTTAAAGTAATCTGGATCTCCTTCAAAATTATTCAGATTGACATTCACAGTGTGTGTGGCGCGATTAGAGTGCTGCACACTAATTGCGTAATACACTATCGATCTCAATCTGAATAATTATAAAGGCTATTGCTAATCCATTGCTCCTTAAATTCGAAAAACTTGTCTGCTCAACAACATAAAAAAAGCAGTGAATATTGATCAACTGTCAAAATGAAAGCGATTGCTATTGATAGTGTGTTACGCAATTACAGTCTTAGTTTCAGTTTCCTGCTCGAGCAAAGTGTGTTCTAGACACGTAGGAATCCATAGTCTGGATTTGTACCCGGTCGGTTGTAGGCGATATAGGCTCAACGGTTATTATGGAGACTCATATATCGACGGTTAAGAGGAAATAGGGTATAAGTGACAAAAAATGAAATGTTCAGGAGAGCCGTTCAAAGTTTAAAATTTTAGAAAAAGTGACGTACTTTTGTCATTTATGAATTTTTTTGCTAGGGCTTAAACGCAAAAAAAGACATCGTAGAGCCATGGGAGTAAACGCATTCGAAAGAGCGCAAAATTTTACGCAGCGTGGCATAATAATATTATATAACTCATTTTTGACCAAAATGTCGCTTATACCTACTTCCTTTTTACCGTCGATATTATTTATTATTATAATTATACATAACTGGTGAAATATGGATTAGATCCATACATACAGATTACCTACACCTCTGCCTTCCTCTTCGAAGAAAGCAGGTTTGATTTTATTTTTATGTTTTAGGATTTTTGAACCCTGTTCGAAACGTAGGTTTATTTTGTGTTTATTAACTATCATAGAACATATAAAACCATGTCGACGGTAAAAAGGAAGTTGGGCATAAGCGACATTTTGGTCAAAAATGAGTTATATATGCTATCCAACGTAAAATTTTCCGCTCTTTCGAATGCGCTTACTCCCATGGCTCTACGATGACTTTTAAGGCGTTTATGCCCTAGCAAAAAAAATCCTAAATGACAAAATACGTCAGTTTTTCTAAAATTTAAAACTTTGAACGGCTCTCCTGAACATTCCATTTTTTGTCACTTATACCCTATTTCCTCTTAACCGTCGATGTTGTTTAGGTAAAATTTAATTACAATTTTTTTTTTGCATCAGTATCAGTATTAATTAACTTGTGCTTAAAGTTAATAAAATAACGAGTACAAAACCGGATTTTTTTCAAAATTAGGCTTCTATGATATCATCAAGCGACATATTTATTTTAATTTTTTCCAAATCAATTTTTTACACTCTCTTTCACATATAAAAAATAAACATTTTTACGACTTGCATTATCAAATCGGGCACTTTTAGGTAACGATGACGGCGGCGGCGGCGATAAATTGGAAGTCGTTTCGATACAGGATTAAAGTTGTAATGCTAAAGAATATTCGCAAAGTAAGTATGAGATTTGGAACAGTGTCGATTAAAAAGTCATTAAAAACAACGTAAAGGCAAGAGATATGTATAAGTTTATGTAGTTTTGGTACATTTCATTAAAGGGTTCTTCGTGTGTTGTGAGTCTTAGCTTGCAATGAATTCATCAAAATGTTTGCCTTCTCGTAGTTGTCACTTTTTAGCATGACAATAGTGGTCATTGCTCTTTCGCTAATATCTCTCTGTAGGTCCCCGAACAATTAAATAAGTTAAGTATGTATGGTTTTTCGTTATTGCAATATGTGGCAGATAAATATTTATTCAGGACGATCAGACTTTATTTCAGTTTTTGAAATAACGTGTGTTAGAGAATGTAGGAGGGTCAATGATCTATTGCTATTGAGCTATTGCCATGCTAAAATAAGACTACTATAGTAAGGTATTGGTTCCCGAATTAAAAAACGTAAAAAATACGCGAATTTGCCTTGGTATAATTTAGTTGCTTCATCCTTTGTATGAGTCTGATTGTGTCAATAGAAAAGGGACGCATAGGTACTTATTTAATAATTATGAGTAGCAGAATTTGCCAATATAAATAAAACCACCAGCCGATATATTCTGTAAAAATCTCACCAGCCGTCAATAGTGTCAATCGCTAACAGTGGACTGACACCTCATTCACCTTTGATATCAAAGAGAATGTTATCACTTGATATCACAGTGAGATTTTTACAGAATAGATCAACTGTTTTATTGTCTTGGTTCGTTCACTCTGTCCCCGGGATCATTTGCATTCTTTTTCAATGTGCGTTAGAAAAACGAATGCGTATTTTTGCAATGTTGAATTTTAAAACCTGGTGGTGAGTCAAGCTTTCAAAATACAACAGAGCGCGTTAAAAACGCAGCGTTATGAACGCGTTTATAAAGCGCCCGTGCGTATGAAGGATGATTTTCTGAATCAATCTCTGTTGTCTAAAGCTCATGGTAAGCCTGCACCAATGAAGCGTGCAAGAGATGCAACGATCCGAAAGGCTCTGCGTTAGAAAGAGATGACAACATCAGAGCATAAATATTTGTTACAGAGACTGATTGAGGGATTTCGCAAGTTGGAAATAAAACGTATGCAAATAATGTGCGTATAGAATGTTAATAGAGTTAGCTTTACCTGGAAAGTTGTTCTTTAGATCGAGTTCGAATCTCAATAGATTTTTTATCGCGGATTTGTGGATTCATTATATTCGCTTCTTGTTGCGCATGGGTTTCTGGTACCTACTTTTAGAACTGTATCTAGGCAGGCAGTCTAAAGTAAGTCAAGTCCTTAGAGACATTTTTAACCTAAGTTCACGCTAAAATATGTAATTGTGAGAGTAGTGGTGGCCCAGTGGTACCGGCTGTGACTTACAGAATTGTAGGTCGTAGGTTCGAACCCAGACAGGGGCTTTACTTTGTGTAAATTATTTCATCACCACTGCTTTCAAAACAGTCAAGGAAAATATCGAGAGGTAACCGGAATGTCCTAAAAGGCTAGAACCAAAAATTCGAAGACATGTGACGCCTACCAATTGGGTCTGCAAGGCGGGTTATGGCTTACTCCTTCTCACCGAAAGGAAGCCTGTGTCCCAGCAGTGGGAACACTATAGGCTGATTATGCATGTGTATAAACATGGTCCTTTGTAGTTGCCCATGTAATAGGGGCGAGCCTATTGCCATCAACCGGGCACAAATCCGGACTCCGGGCTGCTACCTCAGACCAAATAAAAAACCAAGACAGAGGGCTGTCAACAGTAAAGTGAAGCCGGTTTCGTAAACATGTGTGCACTTAGTGAGGTGTAGTTTAATTGTAGGTAAATGGTTGTATATGTGTGCGTGTGAGCGTGTATGCACAGAACGGAGGTGTTGTTTTGGCATGCTTCAGTTCAGTGTATCGTTCTCAGCGCTCTGTCTTGGTTTTTTATTTGGTATGAGCCTGGGCCCTAATTCTCCTTACTTCGAAACCACGTCAAGTCCTTAGCTGATCAAGCCAATCTGGCGTTGATTTCGTGCGATTTCGTTCATTGTGTCATAGAGAATTACGGCCCTGAAATTCAAACCCAGGACCTCATGCTCAGCGGTAGCACTTGCGATCGCTAGACCATGGTAGACAGAGAGGGAAAGAATTAATATAACGTTACAAGATCCTAAGAGGTGATACTCCTTCACACGTTCTGTTTACCTCTCAGTGAGATGAAACGTGTAGATACGGATGCTGCTAAGACTTGTAGAAAGTCTTAGAACATGTTTCTTGAGTGTCGTTGCTTAAAATGTAATGCGGTTGTTGATCTCGTACTAACATCTTAAAAAAATATGTGATAACATTATGACGTGTCTCCCTCTCACCGAGAGGAGGGCTGTGTCCCAGCAGTGGGAACATATTACAGACTGATTATGCTATTATGACGTGTGTATAGCAGGCTGAGGTGTTCATAGTACAGACGCCAGCAAATCAAGCTACTCGAAACTGTCATATTATTTTCCCAATCAACCTTGAACCTTACACTGCACAGTAGCGATTTAGTTGAACATCTATTAAAGAAAATTGACATATTGTAGTAGCTTGATGTGCTGGTGGCGTCTTTACACTCACATATCGCTAGCTATGTTTATTATAATTATGTTAAATCCATGTATCGGGGCGACGAGCTTATTGTAACCAGACATAAATCCAGACAGCTACTGAGAAATTCCTGATAACAAGGCTTTATAATAATTTAAACAGGGTAGATACAGGGTACCTACATCGATGCGCAAACTGTAGGGCGACTCGGACGAAGTTAATTTATTTGTGGGCGAGTCGACACCTCCAGAAATATGTTGGCAGTTGGCACATTTTGAATTTTATGAAATAAAGTATAGAAAAGGACACTAGCGCACAAAAGTGATACGTAAGAGTTAAATACTATAAAACGTATATTTTATAATATAATAGCCTATAATAAGTTACTCCATATAATATCAGCTATCTGCGAGTGAAAGTCCCGTCAAAATCGGTCCAACCGTTTCGGAAATTAGGAGGAACAAACAGACGGACAAACAAAATACAAATAATTTTTTTGTTAAACGCACATACTTTCTTAAGCATTTACTAAAAAGCTGTTATTTTGAAATTACAAACAGACACAGCGCAGTGGTAGACCGCGAAAATCAAAATTTCCAACGTTTTTTGCAATTTTCAGGTCAGTGTCAGGTTGTATCTATTTTAACAGATACGTATTTACATAATTACTTATAATCATTAAAATGATGAATACATTTTTCTAAGTTAGATTTGTACCATACCAACAAATCTCATAAGGAAAAATGCTTATCGTAAAATCTAACTTAGAAAGATGTATTAATGATTCTAATGATTATAATTTTGTAAATACGTACCTGTTATAGTCGCGAATCAAATTTTGATCATGATAAAACCTGACACTGACCTGAAAATTGCAAAAAAACGTAAGTAAATTTGAATTTCGCGGTCTACTACTGCGCATTCGCCCCTACTTTAATTGTATTGATGTAAGTACCCTTAGTGTATAGATCAGACCGAAGCATGTTCCCACACTTCATTTCAGCTCCTATTATGAAACATTTGGTAATGCTTCTCAGTTTTTACTTTTAATCTTCAGGATGTGGGTGTTCCGTAAAAACTTCGGATATCCTTAAGGAATAAGCAACATGTGTTCGATGTTACGAATTTTTGTGGAAAGAGAGCGAGAGATGTATAGAAAAAAAGGATGCTTTTTCTTTCTTAAGTTTCGTCCCGCCCAGTACAGCATCTGTCAGGGATATTGGGTGACCCGGCGGCATCTCCGTGAGATGAGGACTGCGACTAAATGGTCTTGATAGTTGGTAGCAAAATTTCTTATGAGACCGCATTACGCTATGTTTAAAATGTATTTTGTGATGACGTGTTATTATCTACAATACCTATCTACTATCTGATGGCTATTGCACAAACATTTTTGCACTAGTCTCTGCTGAGATTAGCCGCAATAGGCTAAATTCGGTGTGGAGATAATTATCTATTTACATATCTATCGATTATCTTATACCTATCTATTTATTGTGAAGCTTTATATTAGGGTAACTAAGATGATATAGACTTTTTCATGTTCTTTCAACTGTCGTAAAGTTTACGTACCTGTTTTCATTGTGTACATCGACAGCCATGTGGTGAGTGTATAATTTGATTCTTACCTAAAATAAAAGAAAACATCATTAGTTTTTGTTCAAATTACACGTAAACTGATGTATTTAATGTACTAGCTTCTGCCCGTGAATGTCAGAAATGCTCCCATGGGAACGTGCTACCGGGACAAAAAGTAGTGTTTTAGTTTTAGTGGTTTAGGCGTGAAAAGGTAACATACGGACAGTTATTAAATTAAATTAATTAAATTCACACGCAACACATGTTTTTAGTATCAAAACTGTTCGTTCACCGTACATCAAGTTGCATGGAACTCCGGTTCACACAGCCCCCCCCCCCCCCCGACCTCCCATGGCATTTTGAACCTGTTGTCATGAATGTGTGCGTAGCAACAGGTATCTTATACTGAGGTGTTTGTGTGGGAGTGGTGAGTGTAGATATTCGCTAGCCTTAGAACTATCGTTTTTATGAATGAGATCTTAGATACCTTCCTGTCTCATTGAATGTTCGTAGTGGGTAGGAATTCGAAATAGATTTGTGTGAACCGCGTTAGTGTCATGTTAGTGTTGTTGATTGAAGGAGATATAATCAGAGTACGCACTAATGCACCTGCATTCTGCATGCACGTTATTCATTCCGCTGCGCTGTGGTTTATTTTATATTTTCAACTAAATAAACAATCACTTGCTTTTGCCCGCGGATTCGCCCGCGTGGAGGTCGGGAATTATGCCACGGAAACGTATTAAAAGGACAATAACTCCTTATTACCCAGGTCGTGGTCTATTCATGTGCCAAATTTCATTCAAATCCGTTCAGCCGTTTTAGCGTGAAAGCGTAAGAATCAAACAAACACTTTTAATTAAGTAGTTAGTTACTATTGCACTTCGGTTTGCTTATACTGTGAGCTATGTCGACCACTGTGGTGTCAACTAATTTTAATATTATATACTAGGAGCGCCGCGGGGTTTCACCTGCATATATGTCGATCCCGTGCGAATATCAGAATAAAAACTATCCATGTCCTTTCCCGGGACTCAAACTATCTCTAAACCCAATTTCATCTAAATCGGTTCAGCCGTTTTAGCGTGAAAGCGTAAGAATCAAACAAACACTTTTAATTAAGTAGTTAGTTACTATTGCACTTCGGTTTGCTTATACTGTGAGCTATGTCGACCACTGTGGTGTCAACTAATTTTAATATTATATACTAGGAGCGCCGCGGGGTTTCACCTGCATATATGTCGATCCCGTGCAAATATCAGAATAAAAACTATCCATGTCCTTTCCCGGGACTCAAACTATCTCTAAACCCAATTTCATCTAAATCGGTTCAGCAGTTTGAGCGTGAAGAGGTAACAGACAGACAGACCCACTTTCGCATTTATAATATTACTATGGATTAATATTTAGATAATATTGTTTCGCTAAGCTGCGTTGTCCCACTCTGGGGAAACTTTTATCATAACATTTCTACGCTAAGGGAGCGTAGAATTGTTTCGTCGGTTATACTAAAGTAGCTACAGGTATCTTTCACACTAACCCCCTTACTAAAAACCGGCCAAGTACGTGTCGGACCACGCACAATGAAGGGTTCCGTAGTTAAAATGAATTTATTCCAAGAACAAACTTAACATTGTAGTTGAAAAACATGTTCTCCCGTACATTCCAACTGAAAATGTAAGTTTGTACGCACAATATTGAGAGATTTACCATGTTGTTTCAAGATCATAGACTTCTTATTAATTTTCCTGTAATCTATAGGTATAGAACTATTTTCTGTATTTTTTTCAAAATTTTAGGCTCAGTAGTTTCGGAGATAAGGGGGGGGGGGGGGAATGGTAAATTTCCGTCTATTGTCTTAAATAACTATAATAAAATTTACTTTAAAATTATGAAAAAATATATATTTGAGATCCTCACGTTAAGCCCTTTCATTTGATATGTCACACGGTACAGATTGCGAAACTTTTTTTTTAAATTTTCTATTTACCCCTCAAAAATTACTCCCATTTTCAAAACTCATTTATTTACGTTACACGTCTGTGTTTGGGTCACAGAGTTTCATATGTGTACCAAATTTCAACTTAATCGGTCCATAAGATTCGGAGCAAATTGGCTGTGACAGACGGACAGACAGACAGACAGACAGACAGACACACGAGTGATCCTATAAGGGTTCCGTTTTTTCCTTTTGAGGTACGGAACCCTAATAAACGTTGTAGGTATAGTTACACAATGCTTTGTCTTCTTCTTTCGAAAGTCAAATTACTGACGACTGAAAGAGAGAAATCGGTGTGTAACTATTCATCTGATATAATACGGTTATTATAGTAAGGGGGTAAGGCGACATTTATCGTCGGTTATAAAAAAAAAACAGCTGTTTTCACCTACGCGGTCAAAATGTATGGAACAGCATTTTTTTTTATAACCAGCGAAATTTTTCAACTCCGCGTGTTCAGAATCATGTACTGAATCCATCTTTAATACGGTCATATTCATACCCTACAGTTATGAGATATAAAAAAAAACACCTTGTTTAAATTTCGTATTCCTTGGGTTCATAAACTTAAAACTTGACACGAAAGCTAAATGTGTTGATAAACCTATTTCAGCTTCAGCTGGCAATATTTCAGTCGGTCGGAAAATGAAAACAGTGGGCGTATTCTTATAGCGATCTCCATTGGCTGTGGAAACAATAGCGATCTAAATGGATTGTAGGCGGCTTCGCGCACCCAAGATTATCAGCGTGGATTATACATATTTACTTCTAGGGTTGTAGGGTGGAAACTTCAGTATATGATGGCGATAGGTAAACAAGGGATTATGATTATTTTATGTGCTGCTGGAAACTAAGTCTTCATCTGCCTAGCGTTTTCACAACTATTTTGGGGTTGGCTTCCAGTTTAACCGGATGCAGCTGAATACCAGTACTTATCCATACTAGTATTATAAATTCGAAAGTAACTCTGTCTGTCTGTCTGTCTGTATGTTCCATTTTCACGGCTAAACCACTGAACGGATTTCGATAAAATTTGGCAGAGAGATAGATTGCATCCCGGGGAAGGACATAGGATAGTTTTTATCGACATATTTCGCGGGCGAAGCCGCGGGCGGTAGCTAGTTTTACATAAAGCGATTGCCTATCTGACCTAAATCCATAAAATACATGAAGTTATAGAACAATGACAGGACTATGCATTACAGTGTCGCCTATTATAATTTGAATTCAAATTCGATCCAGTTTCAGGGCAATAATCTTTTAAATAAACGTGAAATAAACAAAAATCTTACAGTAGTCACCACCCAGCTTAAGTGCCAAAAGCTAACCGCAAAAATCCCTTTAAAAACTGCTTTAACACTACATGAAATGCTTATCAATTGTTGTGAGACGTTCTTTTCAAAGAATTCGCGGCATCTCCTCCCACGTGGGATCGGGTCCGCGCCCACAGCATCGTAACATTTGTAGTAAAATTTGTAAACGGCTCCCTTATAAGGCCGCTGACATAACAGCATGAACGTTTTAAATTACCCAGGTCATTGTAGTAGCCGCTTATACTATTGTTTTGATATTATAAATAAGTCGTTTCGTTCGTATGATTTGTTTTGTATTTTTGTGGAATATAATTGAATTGAAATGTCTTGTACTGTCATAAACACGGCAGTCTACAAAATGGCTTAATATTGGTCAATTGTGACTTCTGAGCTGTACTTTTAGTAGGTACATATATCTTAGCGATGTCTACCAACTCGCACTGGGCCCGCGTGGTGGATTACCTATGGCCCACTCCCTCTCACTAGGAGAAGGCATGTGTCCCAGCAGTGGGAACATAATAGGCTGATTATGCTATACAACTCAGTAAAAATTGAGGTTTTGTCTGATTCCTTTGAATTTCTGTCGATATAAATTGCCTTTCGAGCTACCAAATAGCTCATTACCATATTTGACACAGATAGGGAGCTAGCGCGAGAGGGTTGGGTTTACCCCCGGTGTCATTACTACGTTTTATGGGACATTCCGCTCCGCCTCTGAAAATTACCCTTATCTACCCGTTGCCAACGCCCCCGCCTGAAACGCCCCCATTTCAATCTTACACCGCCTTCTATGACCCAAACTTTATACCTACCTACATAAGTTGATAGAAAATATTATACTACCCTTCGTATGACCTACGACATCGCCATAAAAATTAAATAGACTGTGTTCCATAAAATGCTGGAATGAAATAACACAATCCTACTAATATTATAAACGAGAAAGTTTGTGAGGATGGATGGATGGATGTTTGTTACTCTTTCACGCAAAAAACTACTGAACGGATTTTGATGAAACTTTAAAGTAATATAGCCTAGCCTATACATCAGAATAACACATAGGATACTTTTCTCCTGATGATCCCACTGGATCGACACTTATGCGGGTGAAACCGGGTTGCGCTGCTAGTAATTATATATAAATATTAAACAAAAAATTATTTATAGCTATTTTGCTTGCTGTTCGCTGTCGTAGAATATTAAACGCGCGTACATCACTGAAGTATAGGTACTAACGGTTGGGCAGATAGAATACTTGAAAGGTAATCCACATACGCTATCGTACGTGAAGTATGATTAGTCTCTGTTTACTTACAGCACCTATTATCGCAGCTGACACTGCACAGATAATAGCTAGTTCTCGTCTTTCAAGACTGAATGAAAACAATGCTGAAAAGCGATCCCTGTGCGACGCTAACGGTATCACAGTTAATTCGTCTGGCTGTACTGGAGGACTTTTATTACTCCAACCGCCAACGAACTCATTGTAGCTGTTTGGTTTCGTTTTAACAATGCTCACATTTGAGTTTCAGTCATGCTGAGCTTTTCTGTTTTCCGAGAGGACTGCAGTTTCTCTTTTTAATCGACATAAAAACGAGGAGGTTCTCAATTCGACTGTAAGCTTGGTTGTTTTTTTTAGGTAAGAAGTAGGTGGCAAACAACGAAAATGCGAACCAAACGATACCGACTTCCGAAATTAAAGTTATGTTGTTTGTTGTTTGTGTAAAACTTCAATTGGTTGCCATATTGCGATAGTTAGTTCACTTATTTATCATAAAGCCTACATAATATTAGCTAGTTATAAATTAATATCTTATTATTATGAAATACAGTACCTATAAATATATTGTTACATATGTAATTAAAATGTACAACGGGCAATGGCGGTCGTTCATTTTCACCCTTACGCCCTTAGAAATAAGGTTGAACATACTCGTAGGTGCACCGCCAGTGTCCGCGATGGTACCTACCCACTACCCAAAAATCGTCGGTCGCCGTTTGTGAATGAAGGTTCGATAGTTCAATGAAGAAACGAGTAACGACTATGTTATTTCTGAGAAGTGCTGGGTAACAATAGTGTTGATGTCTTGAAGCGTCGTCGTCAAGGCGATAATGGTCAGTCTTTATGTTTCTAAGAATTATTTGTGTGTGAGTACAGGCCGACCGCTTAACTGAGACGTTGCCCCAGGTAGCTGCGCGGTACGGGAGGGGTGATAGTTGTCACAAGATGACGAATCACTGAGCTCTCGCATCACGTCACCACACTCCGCCCGCACCGCGCTGCTACCTCAGGCAACGTCTCAGTTAAGCGGTCGGCCTATAAATGATGTCGTACGAAGTTACACAAAATGTAATAGACAAAATGCGAGTTTGAAAATTAATGAATTCTTTCAAAAAGTTGGAGTAAATACTGGAATATTGTTGTATTGTTTGGTTGGACAAAAAGTTGAGGGGCCCGTGGCTAAATAATATTAGCCGCACAGGTCGATCGATCAGGTTAAGCTACGCTTGCCGATGTTGGTCTGTGGATGGGTGAGCATCTTTACATACCCCTCCGTGGATCGGGTCCCGGCTGTCATTCGTGGATCTTGGACAACCAGACTTTCGGGCTTCTGACTACCCGTAATGAGGGTAGTCAGAAGCCCGAAAGTCTGACAACCAGTCTTACCAAGGGGTATCGTATTACCAAGTAACTGGGTTGTGGAGGTCAGATAGGCAGTCGCTCCATGTAAAATACAAAAAGTTGAGACATAAGTATTTATTTTTTTAAAGCCTTTCGGTTTTTTTTTGTTTGTTTGCCAGGGAGCTAGGATATTTGGCACTTCGAGGCTTCCGTGCAGGGGTGACGTGAGCCTATAGAACAATTTCTATGAAGTAAAAAAAACAAAATACAGTCTGTCGGAGTCTTCCTGTCTGTCGGAGCCTTTAATATTTTTTTTTCTCACGAGAGTCATTGGTACGAGTTATTTTCTATACTAAAAGTCTTGTGACGGCGAAATTGTAAAAATCTTTTGTTTGGATGCAACCTATGGCATGATTCAATGTCAAATATTTAGGTCATACAAAACCGCAAATACCTATATTGATAATAAACGAAGTACCTATGTAATATAATAAGAACAAAGCAATGTTTTAATTAACTGGCGCCTGTCCGCAATGCATACCTACTTTTGTTATTAATACCTATGTATTATTAGAATTGTTTATTTCTAGTATCACTAAAAGTTTCGGATCTGCGCAACTTACACGGCTCAGAAAAAAATACTTACCAATATTTAAAAAAAAATCCAAACATAGGTACCTATTAGTCTGAGTCAGTGTTACCCAGATTGCTATTACAAAATTCGATGTGACCATGGAAAAAAATCTCATTAGGTGTATCATCTATTCCATTTTCAAAAGGAAAACGAACAGACAAGCCGTACATTTTTTATATGCATTCTAAAGTTTAGTAACGGTAGTGAAAGAGAGGGTGAGAGCGAGTTGTCGATTAGTGTGAGAGGGATAGCAGATAGTGAGAATTTTTTGCTGAAGCTTTCAAAAGACAGTACGGGATCGAAGTGTGCTAAGAAGCAGTCTTGTTCAATGATGTGGCTATTTTTTGTTTTAAAATGTTCTTTAGTCTACCAAAAGTTTGGCGAAGAATAGCCCTGGACTGCAATAAGTGGAGAAAAATATAGGAGGCCTTTGTCGCAAAACAGCTTGAGCTGGTAGCTGATAATAGCTTATGTAGCAGATAATAGCTAATTTGCTAATATAGGAGGCCTTTGCCGCAAGACAGCTTGAGCTGGTAGCTGATAATAGCTTATGTAGCAGATAATAGCTAATTTGCTAATATAGGAGGCCTTTGCCGCAAGACAGCTTGAGCTGGTAGCTGATAATAGCTTATGTAGCAGATAATAGCTAATTTGCTAATATAGGAGGCCTTTGCCGCAAGACAGCTTGAGCTGGTAGCTGATAATAGCTAATTTGCTAATATAGGGTTTAAAAACACAACTCATAATAGGATTAAAGTTTATAAGAACTCGTTTATGTGCTATCCTTTTATCTCTCGTTTAGTTGATAGCCGAGGTCCTGCTAGTGACTGTGGCTGTAGTCATAACATTATAGATTCATACTGTACCATTATCTTTACTGTCTATTGTGGTTTGCAAGCAGCTATAAAACATTCTCAACTTCGATTTATATAAACTTCCAGAGAATCAATATTAAACTTCAATTTCTAAGGAATTCTTTGCATAAAAAGTTCATAAGAATATGGACAAAATAATTCTGCCATTGTAGTCTCCTTTATTGAAAAGCAGTCTTAAGCAAAAATGTTTAACTTCAAATCCTAACTATTATATTAGAAATGCGAAAGTAAGTTTGTTTGTTACGCTTTCACGCTAAAACGGCTGAACGTATTTGGATGAAATTTGGCACATGGGTAGACCATGACCTGGAGAAAGACATACTACTTATCTTCCAGGATCGCAGACGAAGTCCCGGGAAACAGCTAGTAAATATATTATTTTACTTTCAAATATACTTTAAAATTGAATTATTGATCCCGATGGAAGTCTGAAAGTGGCACCGGTGACTGAAACGGTGTGTGGCAATCTGTGTCTGTCATGGTACGGGCGTGTGATGCGGAAGAATGACGAAAATATAGTGAGGAAAGTTTTGAATATGAATGAGTAGGGAAAGACCAAAGAAACTATGGATAAACTGTGTGAAAGATGATAGTTATGGTTACAAAGGGGGTGACTTCCGAGATGACGATTAATTGAGAAGTATAAAGCTACTAACACATTGACTTCTAATACACTGGGATAAGGACTGGAGAATGATGAATGACGTTGGTCTCATAGTTAACTCGTAACGTAACACAGTGTTATTCGATTTAATCATAAAACTGAAGCCTTAGTTATAAATAGCAGAAACAACGAAGATAAATTCCTTTCTGTAACATTTGGCTTACTGATAATAAGATTGTTATCGAAAACGTACATTTTAATTGGTCTTGGTCCCCAAGATACAGGCGCCGCCTAGTTTGGGGACCACCGTAAAGATCCAAATGACGATCGCTAACAGCTACAGACTGACATTAAGTTAATACTTTTAACATTGGTTCAATAAAGTAAAGTAAAGTTTAAATCTAAAGTTCAAATGCTCAGCTGTCAGAGTAAGTGCTTTAGTAAGAATTATTATGTTTTTTTGGTGGGTGAGTGCAACAGGAATACATCATGTTTCTTTCATGACGAGATTAAGCGTCCTCCCATATCAAGAATAATTGAGACATATGTAGGTACTTGTATGCATCTAAATTTTTTACCCACGCCATCATCTTTTGTATATCCAAGCCGATCCATTGATTGACTAGTACCTAAGAGCACCCGGAAGAGGATATTAAAAAAAGGCATAAGCCTTTCAACTACCCTTGCATGTACCGCTCGAAAATTGAAACAAAAAAGGGACACTTGTGCACGATGCAACGCACCGGGATGCATAGGCTGTTGCTTTTTTTATCATATTACTTGCGTACTGCAACGTGATAATAAAAAAAATGCGTAAAACTTTTATTACTTACTACATACTTATTTTACATCTTGACGCATGCCGTCAGCTATACGAGCTGATCCATTACTCTTTTTTCTACACTTCTGAATATAAAATAGTGTTTATTCCCATAAACATGCCATTAACTTAAGAAATACAAGTGTTCGTGGAGAAAAGGAGCAAACAAAACCTCTACGTCTCTCGGTCTAGGCAGAGACTAGCTTGGCTAATGGAGCATAAGCCTTCGCAAAGTGTGTTTGGTTGACACAATTGGTTCGGCTGATGATTGAGGACCTGTTGGTGTTGGTAGATTAGGTACGTTGTAAGTAAGCGAAGTTTTTTTTTTTCCTTTTAAAAAAGAATATGGACGGATATTATAAATATGAGATTCATAGTATTAGATGTTTTAGTATTACAATTCCTTTTTTTGTATGGTAGTGAAATATTGTAACATTTAAACTTTATACACGTAAGAAAGTATCCAACTTTCAAGAATCGGACTACCCGGCTTTACAATCAGCGGGGTAATTGTGTAACACACTAAATAGCTTTTATTTTGACAGTTCCACAACATTTATTGTCGCTCTCTTCATCAATGCAAACAGCAGATTGACATCAATATTAAACCCTCTTCAGATTTAATTTCTTCGCTATTGGTATTGTCATCTTGTTAATGGAATTATTTCGGCTTACAGTTTATGTAAACACGTTTCTACTTTCTTTACTTCGATGACATTAATATTGTCATCAATTATGAGGTACTTTGGGTTTAGTTTCATTATTATTCTATTATCATTGTTGTTATTATTTTGTTACTTTTCCTATTATTTAACTATTATTCAGCTCTTGTTCTTCTTCGTTTCGATGATTACATTTATAAGTTTTAAATAAGCTTCGACCAGAATTACGCCACTTCGACAGCGTTATCGTTGGCCTCGCAAAGGTCTTCCGTAGTTGCAGGTGTTATTGCACAGAGAGCACGACAAGAGGTGAGGCGTCGATTGCGATGTGGCTCCACACCCCACAGTCGCACTGTGGCGCTCCTCGGAGTTCCCCAATCTGACAAAGTTGTTCCTGCAGCGGCCCATATGGCTTCTTAGTTGGTTGAGTGATGTCCAGGTGGGCCTTGACAGTTGATAGCCCGCTGGAAGCTTTTCTGCAGGCTCAACTAGTCAGCTGGAGGGAGATGTTTGAAAGCCACAGTTTTAATCGTGCCGCACTAGTGCTACCGTCATTTAGTAGGATGTTCGACTTTGGGAGACTGTTATGGATCTTCAGTTTCAGTCTGCCCCTAGGCTTCGTTACCTACGTCGAAAGTGAATGACGTACCCCAACACACTTACTACTTCCGCTGACTTCCGCTCCATTGATATATCTACCCGCCGGAAGAGCCAAAGGATATTTTTTTGTGAATGCTAGATGATGTGTGGATGTTCTTTGAAAAGTTATTGTTGATTTGTGGCAGTGTAATGTACATATTACGCTGAGGTGATTGATACTAAAACCTGACAGATTAGCAGAATGTTAATCGAATTGAATTACTCACAGAACAGATAAAAGAGGTGAATTACTAAGGCCGAAAATGACGACGCTCTCATAGTTGACTCGTTACACAATGTTATTCGATTTAATAATAAAACTGAAGTATTAGTTATAAAAATGGCAGAAACCACAAACACAAATTCCTCATTGTAACAATGTTTTCAATAAAATAATGTGTTGTTTTTTAACCACCCGCTAAGAGACGCTAGTTTTAATTTAACTACACTACAATAAAAATAAAATTACTTACTTAGGTACACATGCGACATAATTAAACGCAATGTAGGCATCTGTTGCTGTTGAACATGATTACTTTTTTCTGCCACAGTTGGTAGTGGATGCAAAAAAGGCCATTTTGCGAACGAACTGGGTTGAGTTCGGAGAAAAAGTATGTTGTTACATGGGTTGTTTTTTTGTAATTTTCAGATTAATTTGAAGCTTAGTAAGTAGGTACTTTACATAGTTTCTGTACACCATGACCCATCCTTGTTCCATATTATCAATTTGTTATTTAATTTTATTCAAGGCAAATAATATTATTGTCCAGTTTTCTGTGTACTTATCGACAAACGTCAACCTTGGTATTGTGCTAGATTTTTATACCCCGTAGGTGACAAATACCAATTTACTGAAACTTCTTGAATTGATCAGGAAATTATTCATAAAAAAAAGTTTTTTATTTTTTCATGCGATTGCACAGGGAATGCTGAAACAACGTTAATTTTTTTTTAACATTGATCCATTATTCACACAGTAAATCCATAATAATGATTGCAGCGTAGCACATGCGTTATGCTAGGTGCGTGATATTTTTATAAACAATGCTTCTACTATCTGAGATAGCCGGTAGGAATAGTCTTTCAGCCATACGAATTTGTTTGTAATATGACTCAACTCAAGCATTATGTTGTACCTGAGTTGAGTAACCGAGCCCACTGTTTATCATTTATGTAAACATTAAAACAAATGTCACTTCGATTGTTATCTTCACCTATTTAGGCTGTGGACAATAATTAATCTAAACGGTAAAACGCATCGGAATTTTGGTCAGAGCAGAGACCTCGCTCAGGAACACAGGAGCAGGAACAGGAGTTATATTCGCGTTTCGCCAGCTAAGCATAGATAAGGAGGCGTAATTTCGTTTAAGTATTTAAATTAGGTTGAGAATCTAAAGCACGAGTTTTCAAATCATACCTCAGTCTTATAATTTTTTCTAGTTCTTTATTTTTGCAGATGTCTTTGAAATGAATGATTTATTTTATTTTATCTCGTCTTATAGATCATTTGTTACTCGTCATCTCGCTTCAATCGTAAACGTTGCCACTGGAAAAGGTGGTCTAGTAGAAAATAAGGTTGACTCGCAACCAGTCATTAATAGTGTTGCATATTAACTTAGGCATACACACAGAACCTGTTCCCTTTCCTGGTAATATCCTTTTCTTGGAAACCAAGAAGAGTGGTCATCATTATCGTTAATTACGTAGGTCTGAAGCAAGTGAATCAAAAACAGACATATATTTTTTTAAAGGTATTTATCGTCATATTATTTACTATTTAGAGATCAGAAAACATGGCTCCACGTACCCCTGTTAAAGATCCCAGACTACTGTAAAGTCCTTTATTAAAGAAAATAAGAATTTAAAGCTGTAAAAGGTAAAACAGTTTTTAATTCTAAAATAAGGTAAGTATTTAATTGACAAATTGTAAAGTAATACGTTGGGTGGGCCTGTTTCTTGTCGCAAATGTCGATTTTAAGAGCAATTTTGATCATCATGCATGTGGCCCGCGCCTTCATGTATGTAGGACCTATATCTTTTTTAGTTAATCCTCTTGGATTTCCTCCGCCCTATGGCGGCCAAAGATGTACGCCATGGCCGAAGACAACCTAAGTCAGCCGCAAAGTGACGGATTCCTGCCGCCTCAACCACTTTGAAAAACGCTTGTCTAAATTGTTAAATTGTGTAATACTTATGTAGATCAAGAACCAAAATATTTATTCAAATTCAAAGTGCGTTGTACAGTTCGCGAGTGGTTCCTTTGTGAATGTTGACACACATTATACTTTGTTACAACTTACAAGACTGGTAACAATGAGCTCGTGTTTTGAAAATCGTTTCGCGTTCTGTCTATCGATACCTTATTTATACATGTTTGGCATTCGAACGTCGTGTTACGAATGCACGTTGATAATATTTCTTTTCATGGGCTTCTCTCACATAGTTGTTTTCGTCTCGCCTTTTTTGCGTGTAAATGGCATATCAATTTTGACGCTCTATAAGGGCTGATTTTTGAATAGTCAAAGTGTACCTAAATGTTGTCGTTTGACAAGTTTCGTATAGACTAGACAATTATGTCCAACTGTCATATTTATTCTTTACTAGCTGCGCCCCGCGGTTTCACCCACATAAGTTTCGATCCCGTGGTGAATATCGGTATAAAAAGTATCCTATGTGTCAATCCTAGTTATAAACTATCTGTGTGCCAAATTCCATCCAAATCCGTTCAGTAGTTTTTGCATGAAAGAGTAACAAACATCCATCCATCCATCCATCCTCACAAACTTTCGCATTTATAATATTAGTAGGATAGTAGGATATAAAAGTTACTTATCTAACTATTGAGACTCCAGCCCTAAGTTGAACTGAAAGTTTTAGTACTTAAGTACTAGTTTAATTGAAATAAAATGTTGAACAAACTTAAAAAAAAAACATTCAGGCTAGTATCTCCTAAAAATACTACTTAGTTACTTACTTGGAATTTATTTCAATTATTCAAATTAGGTACAGGCACTTTTGAATTGCTATAATACTTTTGTTGCCATTAACCTTTACATCAGAAATATCGGATTTTGGCTTTCCTCATTCAGTAGGCCCCATTTACTTAGATCATTTACATTGAAATTTATGCTTTTGTTGTTATCTTTCTTTTCCAATTTCTTTTAATGTAACAGGTACATAAATATCATTTACCACATTTAGCACACCAATAAAAATTTAAATTACTTACAACTATACGCATGTTTATATCCATCAATATGTAATGGATTTTTGGTTCGGCACTGAAATAAAGGTTACTCATTATGTAACGGTGTGAGTGGCGGTCCGCGTATCGGACAGTAATTAGCATTCGTGTCGTATTTGTTACATTTGAGTGCTCGATACAAGTTAATTCATAAGGTGTTTTGCATCTAATCTACAGTTTTATACATATTTGATGATCTAAGTAGAGTATGGAGCAGCTATACTCAACTTATTATTTAATAAGTATGTGTACCTGTAGCTCTTTGAAATCGGTTCGGTTGGATAAGGAAGGTGGATCATCATCATCAGCCTACATCAGTCCACAATGTACACCGCGAATCGGTCATAGTCGGTAGGGCATCCTCAGGCTTGGTCGAGCGACGACCTTTGCAGGGGCGACTGGTAGCAGCTGGTTGAGAGTTGCCGAAAATGCAGTTGAATGGATTTATATATGTTATAGGCAATGTGTGTAATCCGGCATTGTATAGAATGCCTAGGCATTCTATATATTGCCTAAAACGTTCAGGCAATGTGTATAATACGATTCATTTCATACATTGCCTAGGTATTGTATAAAATGCCCGAAGCGCATCAGGCAATGTGTATAATGAACGACCATTGCATCCAATGTCGACGGAGCTCCGCTTCGCGGAGCCCCTATTTCTGTGAAAAGGGTTTAAAGTAATCTAACCAAACCTAACCTCGGGGTGTCCTTCACTCGCTCTTGCATCCTACGTCACGTATCAACCGATCGCAACCATGCAACCGATTTTACCTGAAGTTAGCAAGTATTACTATAGCGGCCGTGTGTTGTAAGCAAGATAGTCCTTACGGTGTATAGATGTTCGTTTCTCCCATGGTACTTACATAATATTGATAAAAACAGACCAAATCTATTTACTTTACGTATTGCCGGTGAACCAGCAGGTATTCTCTACAATGCCTAGGTATTCCATACATTTCCTAGGTAAAGTGTAAAATAGTTTGAACATTCAATATCATTTCACACATTGCCTGGACGACCCCGGCATTCTATACAATATCTAGGAAATGTATAGAATGCCTGCATTATACACATTGCCTATAACATATACATAATAAAATTATCATAAAAATTAAATATGCGGCAGTCTGCACTATTACGTATCCATTTCAATATATTCTGAATGAAACGTTTTTTTAAAGCTTGAATATTTTCTTCATTGCTAACTGCATGTTAAAATAAACCGGATCTCGCCAAAAATCCACTTTCATTCGCAACAGGAAAACGTAATCTAAAAGGCAATGAAATTAATTAATAATTATCGATGGTATCCGTTATACCTATAGTTGAGCATTGAGAGAGTAAAGAAACTGCTTTTTGTTGGTAAACGCACGGTATTAGTCGCTTCAATTTATTGCAATTACATACAACCTAAGCGGCCTGGACCGTTATGTTGTAAAAAAACTGGAGCCTGTCCAAGTATACGAAGTGATCCAAACGGTAATACTACAACCTTATTCGCTCTGTCATCTGTGTTCCTTTGGCTGGTACGGTCGACTCGTACCTCAACCAACTTGTAGGTACGTATCGGTTATTATCGCTCTTATCTCATACCAAGATATTGTTCAACTAGGTTTCTAAGTAGACGACTTTATCTTTAGTTTTTCTTGATTGTATGTATAATGGGTCTGCTGAATTATGTGAATGGGTTCTTCTGTTTACTTTCTAAGAAAATGAAAAAGTTGATTGTGCTGTAGAGAAGTTCAATTTAATTTCGTGTTTCGAGTGTTTTTTATGGGGTCAAGGCTTTCTGGCATTCGTTATAGTTCGTGCTCCTAAAGAATTTATCGCATGATTTGTCAAAAGCTAGAACTGAGCGGTTGGCTTCGACACTTTCACTGGCACAAGAGGCCTTTGCGCAACCTCCGATATGCCTTTGTTACCAAATTCACAGTCTTCAACTTGTTAAATGGCAGTGAATACACAACACACTTCGTGACTACTTACTTTTGACGACTGTCATATACTTTACATCGGCCTTTACATTATTTTATTTCAAACGCAGCTAAAGCAAGTTACCTATTAGATAACAAAAATTTATTCATAAACATCGCAAATTATTAGGTACCTACTTCATATTTTTATCAATCAGTAAAAAATCGTCATATCTGAATTTCGACTTTCACATCCCTATAGTCTATTAGTTGATGACCATTGCAAGTTGCGACGCATCACGTGTCCCACGAATTATACGAAAAAAATTAAATTGATTGACGTGCCATGTAATTTTTCAACGGTACTGAACGCGTGGGATAGTGTGTAGGTACTGTACAGATAATCAGTTTGAAAATCGTCACAAAAAGCAAGCGAGAGCATGTGAAGTATGACACGGTGTAACGGCATCCAAGTTGCACCGTCCCGGTTCACTACGAAAGGTTACTGCCACCGCAACCGATGACATCGTCAATGTCAAGATAACACGCTTCCTTTGCAATCATTCACATAATAATGTATTACCGAACATATATCCGAAAGTATCGAGTTCTGCAAAAAAAGTCGATTCCTATATGCGGCGTCTGTACCCGAATACGTTTAAAATCTTCTCGATCACTTGTATAATTAAGTACCTAGCAAAAGGTTAAAAACATTCAGTAATATTTAAGCAGGAGTTTTCTTTTTAATACTTACGGTAATAGTAAAATGATTAGTAAGTAATTTGACAACAATCGCAATGAATTATATCATTCACATGTGAAAAGAAACAAACAACAAATGCGAATTCCTCATCGAAAGCAATACCTACAAGTCGATCACATCGCTGTTGTACCCAACAATTCACCTAACTGCCAGTAATTTCCGAAGATCCCTCAACCAATACAATAGGCCAATAAAGGCGCTTGTTTATAAATAACTAACAATATGACACTGAGAAACTATTATTATGTAAGACATAGGTTCTTAGAAACGTGCGGTGGACGGAAAATGAACTGTTTGCAATGTTCGAAAATAAACCTTAACTTAGGACCTGTTTACATTAGCTTAGAACTCGAATCTTGCAACTTAATTTACGTAAGAAAAGTTCAGCTTAGTTTCATGACAAGCCATAATAATAGCCTGATTCTGTAACACATTATTTACGAAAATTTCTTTCAGTTGGCATTTAAAAAAATGAAAACAGCTTTGACCGTGGAGTTGGTTTTCGTGAACACGGATTTGCAAAAATTAAAAACGCATGTTTTTTCATTATTTGAAAATGTAAATGGGTATCGTTTTTCTTGGTAATTATTTATCTTTCAGTCGTGAAGGGTCTCACCGAAATGTTATAAAATTGTCATCGCAACTCCCAGGAAATATTATGTGACAGTCAATTTTAATTATTTGCAAGCCACTGACGTTACAATGAAGTGTTATTCTATAACAAATTACGTAACGTCTTGAATGGCACAGGCTCTACAGACTGTAAAGCCTTTAAAACTCTTTTAATATGTTTCGCCTCAC
Organism: Gortyna flavago; assembly: GCA_963669345.1. Taxonomy (NCBI): domain Eukaryota; kingdom Metazoa; phylum Arthropoda; class Insecta; order Lepidoptera; family Noctuidae; genus Gortyna; species Gortyna flavago. The sequence continues at coordinate 18,568,605 of OY770125.1, forward strand.
CAGTAAACTGTTCTATGATACCTACAATATGTAGCTAAACATCAATATTGTTTCAAATTTCCATACAACAAAATGCAATCTTCCTGCTTGATGTATGCTCTCTAGAGATCGAAGGAACATAACATAACCCTTTATTATAATCCTTACCCCACAATTACCATAAGAACAATACCTTTTTCTCGAAGCATGCATTATGTTAACTTTGGGTCCTGACCACAAGGCGCAATATAAAATCGTTGCGATTAATCTTACCGGATGGCAAACGCACTCTTCATAAACAGGCTCTTAGATTGCACAGAGCCAGCGAGCCAGCGAGTAGAACCACCATCTTAGTCAAACGACATTCAATGAGCACCATTTAAGCTGATCCTAAAATAACTAAAACAATCTGAATGCAGACCGTACAGGGCTTTAGCCTGACATATAGTATTCCACGAGCATCCACTACAAGCGATCGCACGCGTGCCTCGAATACCACGCCAATTTTCAATGAACGTTTTAATACAAACAAATTAACCAACAGCACACAATCTACACTTTATTTACTTGACAATAAAGTCTTTTGTTGTAAAAGAAATACAAAATAAACGAAATAGCGGGAAGATGAATATCCAATCAGTGTATGAATAGGAGATGTATTAGCCAATCATGAAGGAGTACCGCCACATCATCAGCCAATGGTAAACGAGGGTTTTTATGGGTTCTAGTTATTTGGTATTGAGACGGTTGGTCTCCGTTCACTGCATACCGATATTTGCATATTGTAAGCACGATGGTATTTTGTAGGTACACGAGAATATTCAGAAAAACAATATTGTATTAAGATTGAGACAGTTAAAATATTGTAATCGCTCCTAAGAAAAGTTAGTGCGTCATATTTTTGTCTAAAATGAATTAATTCCTCGAACATATTTTACACACATGTTGGACGAGTTTCAAACTTGTCTATTAAATGTTTATTAATACATAATTATGATTTATAAAATTATTTAAGTAGGTATATAATTTAGAAACAGAATTATAAATTTTCTACTTTGGTACAACATTATAAGTTAAATCATCAAAAACTAAAACGCAGTTCAACGACCTTTACTAGTTCATAGGTATTTATTGGAAGTTGCACAATTAATTCAACTTGCAGGGCTGCATTAAAATTCAAAGTAGGTTGCAACTCATTAAAACCAACGCAGGTACTGTTGACTCTAAGTCTAAATTATTAATCTATTTAAATGTAGTTTTGCTGAATGTTCATTAATTATAAAATCATGCAGTACGTGTCCATGTTAACTTAATTGAAAATTGCATGCAAAAATAGATGCTTTCGAATTGCTGGTCGCTAACATTCTGGTAATCAAAAGTAGACTAAAATAACGAATCCGTTCAGTGGTTTAGGCGTGAAAAGGTAACATACAGACAGACAGACAGAGTTACTTTCCAATTTATAATATTAGTATGGATTTTCTTCGTCGTGTGTGATAGTCCATTGAATTGTATGGCGAGCGATATTGTATCTTAATATAAAATACAAGTATCTTAGCCGTGTGCACTCCACTGCGGGTGACGTAACCTACGACAAACTTATTATTTGCGGTTGGTACAGTAATCGGGTCTAGGGATCGAACCGCAAAATTAAGTTTGTTTTTATTGTATTTACTTATCCGGGATTAAAAGTACCCAGTGTGGTGCCCAGGATATTAAAAAATAATTATACCAAGTTTCATCGTAATCGAACCGGTAGTTTTGGCGTGATGCCTGAACAAACAGACAGACAGACAGACAGACAAAAATTTTTTTAATCACATTTTTGGGTTCGGTGTCGGTCTAGTAACACCCCCCCCGGTAAAAAAAAACACCCCCTGCCATTTATTTTTTTTATATTTTCAATGTACTTACAGAATTTTCACTTCTACAGATTTATTATAAGAATAGATTATTTCAAAAGTTCAGCAAAAGTCACGAAAAGGAAAGAATAGACGGACTTAATGCTTTAGAAATTTTCTACCAGTTTAACTTAAGGTTTATCTGGTTCTAATGTGACTGATGTTTATGCACCGTGTTTGACACAGTGACATTACCGCGTACGTCTCTCTCCACTGATGCCACACCAAACTGGCTAATCGATTTTCCCGGAGATTATTCCTGAAAGCCGGAAAGCTTAGTATAGTTACCGGTTAGACACCCGTCAAGTGAAATCAGTCGTCCTTATAAGTTAATTTAAATGATAATCGGTGAGGATGCACACCTACAATGTTAGCGTCCACTGTCCGGGCATCCGGTCCGGCAGTTCGCCCCGGACGACGACCGGCTAAGAAAGTGGCACGATATGCACATCCGTTTTTCGGCTTACTGTTACTGAAGATTATGATTGCAATAAAAAATTTAAGATAACTTACTTCATAACAAGTAGCTATTAGCAAAATATTAGATCCTTTTAAAAGATATTAGCAACCTTTGTGGCTAGGATTTTGTTGAAAATTTTGTTATCATGACTAAGTTTTACGGGAAACTGATTTCGTTCTTCGGGAGTACAGGTTGCTCCTTAACCACGATATCCGTAGTTCGGCCGAAGGTACGTGCTATTACTACTCGCGCAGATATTGTATATTGTATGTCTGTAGGTGATGCGGAGGCCAGGGCCCAGGCTTTACCCGGCAAGCCGTTGGACCTGGGGCGGTATTTTTGGCCTTCAGCCTGCCTACCGCCACTGTCAGATCTACCCCGGTCACTTCAGGGATGTCGTCGTCGTCGTCCGCGTGGTCCGCTTCGGACACCGCAATTGGCGGAGCCATGGGCGGGGGAGTAAGCCCCCCCCGTGAAGAGCGCTCACCACCTCCTCTACCAGCTGGGGGCGGAGACTCTGCGTCAGAAATGACGAAATGACTGACTGGCGCAGCGTTTAAAAAATTGTTAACAAAAGTATCTCAATAAATAATTAAGCACGACACAAATATTTCCATACAAAAATAAGATCGTGTACAAAAGTGATTAGCAATAAAAAACGAAGTGTGTCACAGGGTCGTAAACTCGTACTAGCGGTTCGGGGCGCTTCGTGAGCTGCCGACGTCTCGCGAGATTACAGTGCGTTGGCATTTGTTCAACTGAGGATACATGAATGAAAGTGCACTGTTCTTCCCTCGTTCATTAATGCGTCTGAGGCTGCGCAGTTCGGAAGTCATCGACGCCAGGCGGATGTCCGCGCTACTAACTTGATCATTATCTTAATTGTTGCAACTCTGCTCTTGTTGGACATGTGACTGTTAATAAAAATATTTAATAGGGAATAAATCTTGATTGATTATTTAATTGATTTCTTTTGCATCATTCTGTATATTTGTCTAGCTGTGTGGTTACCTATGTATCCACCCTGTATTGTCCCACTGCTTAACGAAGGCGTCCCTCTCCATTTACCACATTCATCTATCCTATCCTAGTGGACTTTCGTTATGAGTAAAGTTCGTTCGTCCATCTTCGACTTCTTGTATATTACCTTCTTAAATTGAGCAACTTCGTAAGTACGCTGCGTTCGGTTTGGATCTCATTTGTTCAAGATGCGCTGATTTGGAGCCATTCATATTTCGATGCGGCGCGCGGCGATGCTTCTGGGAGGCATAATTATGTCCAGCAGTGGACGTCATTCGGCTGAATTGATGATGATATTTCGATCTATTTTGGGCTACACAAATTACGCTAGATACCTTCGCTTTTCTGGAATTTTGTGTTTGTTATTATGTCGCTAGTACACCCGAAAAATTAGATGACTTGATTAGTTCGTTAATCTATTATATTCAGCTAAGCCGTGTTATTACTATTAGAGCAACAACAATAAGCATACAATGGTCCGTGAGGACTCCATTGTTAATATTTACAGTCAATTGTGGGTGCAATTAGGTAGGTCTGAATAAACAAATTATAATTTAAGTAAACGAGTAGCTCTCAAGTACCTACTCTCAAATTATTTTTAAACTCAAACCTGTTCGTAAAACAATCACCATTTTAAAAATACCGAACCCGTCTTCAATATTACTTTTACTGGACAAAAACAAGCGCTACTGAAAAAGGCGACGGCGCAAGATGGCTCGCTTCTTTCCCACGCATGCGCAATGGGAACCCGCGTCGCGCGCACATGTGCTCGTTTACGCGGGAAAACTCGCCGCCATAGTGCGTGTTTTTTTTTTTCAATCATATTCGTGTCAAACTCACGCCATAAACGAATTATGTAAATAAACTAGGCTTGAGGTTAGATATTTGTTATATTAAATAGAATTGAACCAATTTGTACTGTTCATATTGATCAAATATTCGTAATACCTACCTACCTACGTACTTTATTGGTGGGAACACCGTTTTGTGTTTAAAAGCTCATCAGCTACTCACCGCACAAGTGCGCAGTGATCCATTCACCTGAGCTGACGTTTATTTATTTAAATACATTTTATTGTACACCAGAAAATACATAACAAAAAAATTAACACTACTAAACATACGTTCATCTCTAAGAAACATTTGCATAATATCTAAAATTAATTAATTTTCAAAAGTAAAATCAAATAATAATCAGAAAAGCATAGACTGCTAAAATCATCACCCTTCCTTTTGGCTTCGCCGTAGTGGGGTAAAAACGCCCTTCACTTCCATTTTAAGATAGGTACAATAAATATTGCAGCATTCCACTTTGTTGTATCTCAAAACCTATCTAGACACTTTTTAATGTGATATCTGAAGTATCTCGAGGCCGGACAGCCCGGGCATCGAACCGGCACCGTTATGGCAACCTGTTCTCTCTCATTAGTTCCCTGCGGACATCTTACATTTGTAATTGCCATTTATCTTCTGGTTGTAATGAGTATATAGTACAAACTTTAACGGGACGTAGTATTTTTTTCTTAAGCTTACTTTAACTGTTACTTCAGTCCGTCACTGTTAAGAATATATTAATAGGAATAGTCAATACTTTTTAGATATTTTCAAGTTTGTGTCGGTGTGTAAATGCGTAAAGTATTTTTTGTGAAATATCCTGCGTTTCATCGTTGGCATTTCACAATTAGATAAAACGAAAGCATTTCAAAAACGCATAAAATATAAAACTCAAGTAGATACCTTTCAATCCCGACTTGGATTTCTTGGTTAAAACATTTTTTTCTCGAGGGATCCGATTGTGGGGGCTCATTTAGCTAGGAACACGTGTTAGCCCGCATATGTTCTCGCCAGCTTAATAACGAGCATCTGTGTTTCTTGCCTGATATTATACGACAATTATGAAAAAGAAGCAAATATTAAACTCATAAGATTGTAACTGATGACTTTCTAACTCAGTCGTATACTCCTTCGCCAGCAAGAGACATTCAAAATGTTTCAAGATGCAACCGCGCCGATTTGTAATGGTGTTTTATTGGGTATGTTCGTGTCAACTATCGAAGCGTCTTAAATTGGTCGGATTGTAATGTTAGGGTCAGTACCAATTGACCCTATGCAGCTGCCGTTGGTAACGGTCTCGATGTAAATACTTGTATTTTATTTCAAACGTGTTTGTATTGATAGAATGTTATGCCATCATCGGTGAAAGATTTTATGTTATTTAATCGACAGGAAAAAAAATTGGCTGCATCGTTCGATCTCGTTGTGATAATGACAGTTTTATCGTTTGGCTTCGTTTTAAAAGTGTCAAAAGATAAAATTATTATCCTTATCCCTTTGATTTTATCACTGATAGCTAAACAGAATCCGAGAATAGAAAGGATAATTTTATATCTATGATAATTTCATGAAACATGAAACATTTCAACAAACCTTTACGGTAAACTGAAGCAAAATTTTATCTGAAAACTAAAAAATACTATCAGTTCTATGAAAAAGTTTTAGTTACAAAAGAAAATGCGAGTCGTTGTGATTTAAAATTTTGATCATAAATTATTTCGTTTATATGCATTATAAAAGCGGTTTTTTTTAAGCGACAAAACGACATTTTTTGTTTATTGGTTTTTCCGTCGTATTGTGGCATATTAATATCAAAAAGTCGCTTAAAGTAAGTTCTTCAAAGTAACATATATGTCAATGAGGTTCTTCAATTCAAAGAGCAGCCTCACTGATTCCTTAGTAATGTTGGTAATGGTCGTTCGACTCCTTCGTCTCAAGCACCTACTACACAAGTGAGCTACCATGAGCGGCCTGTGGCCTTCAACAATTCTTCCAGAAAGAAACAGGTCAACAGCGACCTACGAGGAAAAGATATTCAATAATACACTTCAGAATACTGAAAACAATCATTGAAAACAGAACGGAAGCTTACATTGCTGGCTTTATTACTACGCCACTTAATAACCGCCACACGCACGACTCATTGGTGATTGCTGAACTAGTAAGAACCGATTCAGGACCAATATGTGTCAATGTTTTTGAATCATCAGCTCAATTGATGGCGTCTATCAATGAGAGGCGTGACACACGGTTCGACTATTTATTTATACGTATGTACATAATGTCGTATATTGGTAATGAAATATCGTAATGCTCAGCCTCTTTGTTTGATATGGAGTGGAAGATTTCCGTTTGCACAAACGAGTGAACTATGCAACTGACGTGTTTGAGATAGGGGTTTGTTGAAGCTACATACAATTGAGCTTTGTTTCTGGCCAGGAGTTGTTGTTATCAAGGACTTGGACATCTGAGTGACGTAAGCAAACTTCTAATCACAATCATAAGTTTATCACCCGTTGTATTTTTACAGAAAAAATAAGAAATACGACGGTAATACGATTTTTTTTTACCTTGGTTAATTACTAGTATGTATTTTCTGAATATTATCCTTACTTACTTATTTGTGGGTTCAAATCTCGGCAAGCAACAATGTGACTTCTTAAATTCATGTTATGTACTGAAGGACGGTGAAAGAAAACGCCGTGAGAAAATTTGGACTTACCTATAGTCTGAAATCGGCACAGTCAATTCCGTGCCCTCTCTGCATGAGATGAGGGCTTTGTTTGCCTTATTTTGTGTCCTATATCCATATAGATAGATACCTTCCATCTGGGGAGAACGGAGAGTAATGTCGGACTTATAACGACTATAAAACCCCGGGAAAACTAAAGCGACACTATATCTATCTCTCTCTTACCTTTCCACGTCTTATTGTCTTATGTTTATATACATCCATACTATCCTCTAATAAGTACCCTTAGCTATATTTAAGCACCAAGCTAACATAAATGGATGAAAAATAATCCTACTTAATACTATATCATACTATTGTTATAATTTTGATAAAATTTTGTATGGAGGTAGCTGACTCCCTAGATTAACATATATACTTATTACTTTTTATCTCGATATTCCCACTGGATCGACATTTACGCGGGTGAAACCGCGGGGAGCAACTAGTAATATTATAATTGTAAAAGTTTGTGAAGATGTTTGGATGTTTGTTACTCAATCACGCATAAACTACTGAACGGATTTGGATGAAATTTGGTACACATAACCATTGGTTAGTTTATAACCAGGATTAACACATAGGATACTTTTTATCCCGATATTCCCACGGGATCGAAACTAACGCGGGTGAAACCGCGGGGCGCTGCTAGTGGTAAATAAATATTTTACTCTCGTCCGCGTCGTGTGGCAGGTGGTACAAATCAGCTGTTCTTAAATTGACTCATTTTGGTACTCTTAATTGTAATTTAAGAGATGGCGGACACGTAATCACCAGTGATGTTTGACATTGGGGGATTCCGGGTCAATATTCACGAAGTGTTTCGTGTTACAATTACTGTCATTATGATTGCAACTTTGGGCTGTGCATTTCAACACCGGCTGTCGCTGAAAACCAGCGCTGTGGCTCTGTCTCGCATAGGGTTTCAGCATTATGGCCGTGTTGCGTGGGTGTGACGCATATTTTTCTCCAATTTGTTATTTTTTGTGTTTGTGTGTTTACTTTGTGTTATATTTTACCGCAAATAAACGTATTTTTTTCTTTCTATTTTAGAATAGTATATTAAAAAAAAAAATCTCATTGTATTTTTTTGTTTGCCGCATTTTATTTGATATCAGCTTTAAATAATGTGTTGGTATTGGATTGAGTAAACAAAATATCAAGAACTCACAAATTAACATGCACATGGATTTTAATTAAGTACCTACTTAAATAATTTATGATAGGTAGTTATGATTATGTTTGCAATTATATTATTATTGCAAACATAATTATGGCATACTGTCGAAACATTAACGTGACGCATTTAATAATGGTCCAGATTTATATAAATATTGCATACACGCCGTGTTTACGACTTAATTATTTGTAAAGCTTCCGGCCTGCTCGATAGATGGTGTTGGCGTCGAATTAGAAGTCGCTATGGTTTCGTTACCGCCATTAGTATATAAGCAAATAGTTTTTTTTTTAATAAATGAGCTATCACGTGACACGTCAGATCAGTACACAGTGGTTTTATTTACAATCCTCGCTAGTGTACCTTCAGGTCAACCTTCCCTAAATACCATCAGGTATTTAACACGCCGTATTTGGTACATATTAGACACCGAGTGTAAGCTGTGTTTTTACATAATAGGTAATATATTTATTTTTCTATTCATTAAATAAACAGAAGTGTTCGTTCTATAGAGAGACAAAGTCAAATCGTTTATTTCAATCAGACCATTTTAAGCCACTTTTAAATATCAAACCAAAAACGAATTGAATCTAGACTCAACACCATTTCATAGGGATTAACCTTCGTACCGAAATTATACAACAACCTACAAATAAATAATATAACTATAAACAGAAGGTATTGGTAAATAAGTACCAATTGTTTTTTTTATACAGCAAATGATTGCTAATCGCCCTTCTGATATTCATATCAAGGACTTCCTAGAAATTATTTCTTTGCATTCTTTCCCGTTTTCTTACAATACAAGATGTCCTACGATCGCCCTTAACAGATATTATTTATTTATCTCGACCTCAGACCAAATAAAACACCAAGACAGGAGTGCTGAGAACGATACAGTGAAGCATGCCAAAACTACCCCTCCGCTCTGTGCATACACTCTTGCATGCACACATTTACAACCATTTACTTACAATCAAACTACACCTCACTAAGTGCAAGCATGGATACGAAACCGGCTTCACTTTACTGTTGACAGCCCCCTGTCTTGGTATTTTATTTGGTCTGAGATCTCGACATCATGATACAGGCACTGTTACTAAAATGCACAATCTTACATAGCGAAAGGTGTCTGAGGTAGGACGAGGTTCCTGAGTTACCGATCACCCGGCTCTCTTAGACAGGTTGTTACATGACATGGTAATTTACAAAATGGTTAGAGTCGGTATTTTATAATAAAAGCCTGGAAATGTAATTAATAAGTATAAGCAGAACCTACAAAATCAGTAATAAAAAAAAATACATATCTATTGTCTTTGATAATCATGAAACTAGGGAAAATGCCAAAAATTCGTTCTTGAATTCTGTCTATCAACGAGTTCACGATGTGTTATGAGAAATTCAAAGAACTATCTTTTGAATGTCCGAATCCCTGTTAAAAATAAATAAAAGTTGAGAAATGTATGATTTCTCAGAATTATTTCAGACGACGTCGATATAGGCGCCAGGTTGTGATTCTTCTTTGGACAAAGAGAGGTGAAAAAATGGATGCAGTCCTTGAAGACTATTAATTATTAGCTGCGCCTCGCGGTTCCAGCCGCATAAGTGTCGATTCCTTGGGAATATCGGGATAAAAAGTATATACTATATGCTAATCCAGGGTGCCAGCTACCTCCATACAAAAATTTATCAAAATTGGTCTCGCCGTTTGAGTGTGAAGAAGTAACAAACATATAAACACACACACACAGTCACAAACTTTCGCCTTTATAATATTAGTATGATTTGATACTAACAAAATCTTCATTATACAAATCGTTTGCCACGCCACGCCATGTTTTTCCGAAGGGTTGAGCAGAGGTGTACCTATAGAACACCCACTTTTCGCCAGTAAAGTTTAAGTCCCAGGTCGTAGGGGACGAACCTATTGCCATCATCATCTGCCTAGCCCTTTCTCAACTATGTTGGGGTCGGCTTCCAGTCTAACCGGATGCAGCTGAATACCAGTATTTTACAAGGAGCGACTGCCTATCTGACCTCCACAACCCAGTTACTGGGTAATACGATACCCCTTGGTAAGACTGGTTGTCAGACTTTCGAGCTTCTGACTACCCGTAACGACTGCTAAAGATCCACGAATTACAGCCGGGATACGACTTCTAATGATTTTAAATTCAACATCACGTCTAATCGACCGGACTGAAATCTTTGAAAAAAATAAATGTTATACTAGACCATTTGCTTCGTAATTTGATATGTGAAGATTTGCAATTATATTTTTTTAACATAGTGTAATTAATTTTTAAAGTAATGTCTACCGCGGACATAAAAACGATAATCACGCAAACACTATAGGGTGTATTTTCATAAAACTTTCACTATATAAAAGACAATTTGATTCCTCGAATTTTAGTATACGGTTTTTATTTCTTTGGTGTTTGATAAATCAACAATAGATGATTTTAGATTTCATATTTTGCAATAAATTACCAGCGTTGTGTCATCGCGCTTCTCTTTCTTTTCTATGCAGTCCGATAGTGACCGCGTTTTAGGTCATGTAGTCGCCTTAACGTGCTTTCGCAGGCACGGAGGGGTCTCGGTATGTAACGATGGTCACCCATCCACAGACAAACCGCGGCAAGCGTAGCTTAACCCGATGGATCAACCTGAGCGGCTGTTATCATTTAGGCATGGGCCTATTGCCATCAACCGGACACAAATCCAGACTTCGGGCTGCTACTGAGAAGTTCCAGATAGAAACTCAGTAACAAAACCACACTCCACCAGCAAATTGATTCTAGGTATATACACGTCTTATTGATATTTCGTAGATTTTTTGTAGGTTTCCGCAGTGAACGAAAATAAACAGGTATTTATTTTCTAATATTCAAATAGCGGAACTCTTTGAGGAAAATAATAGTGTAGGTCTTGTATGGACAACACTATCAAAGTTAGGTACTATGTACACTGCGGTTGGAATTCCAGTTATTATTACATAAGTACTTATTTATACTTGCGGTGTTAGTTTACTCGTGATCCATTATTTATAGGTAAGTACCAAAATGTGGCCACGCAGTTTTAAGAACATGACTATGTTTTCGACTGTGGGTATTAAATTGAATGTTAATTTATCTGTAGACAGTTTCAATACAAATAATTTCCATAGATCTGTAAGTACCAAAAATAAAATTTGAGTGATGCATCGGTCCGTTCGCTATGTACTGATCGTGATCTTAAATGCAAATCTGTTTGTTGTTTCTTTGAGATTGTTTTTATGGACTTGTCCCACGTTTGCTGTACATACAATTTTATCAAACATTTATAAAAATGCAAAAATTGCAGCAAAATAAATTTTACAGCAAGTTCAAGCATACGATGTCAAAATTTTATGTTTATTAACTTTTCATACTTAAAGTACATAGTTTCGTTTCGATACGACAAATTATAAGTAGGTTAAAATTGAATTCTAAGATTTTACATATATTTTTTACATACAAAATTGAATTCTAAGATAATACACTATGTCGACGAATATATCTACCTAGGCCAGCCAGCTAGTTTCCTTCCACAACAGACAGGACAAAGAGATCGACCGTCGAGTTGAAAAGCTGGAGGAGCTACCTGGTCCATGAAGGCGCTAATGAAGGGCGACCTTCCTATTTCACTAAAGCGTAAGCTCGTCGACATGTGTATCCTGCCTATCCTAACCTATGGCGCCCAGACTTGGTCTTTGACAGAGGCTCAGAAGTCCAAACTCAAGGTTTGCCAAAGAGCGATGGAGCGTAGCATCTTAAAAATTAAACTCACGGACCAAATTCGCAACATCACAATACGCTCCAAGACAGGTATCGCCGATGTTGGCGGCAAGTCTGCGAGGCTGAAGTGGGACTGGGCGGGTCACACTTATAGGATGCATCCAGACAGATGGGCTAAAGTCGTCACACAGTGGGTGCCGGAAGACGGGCGTCGTCACCGAGGCTGGCCTAAAAAACGCTGGCGCGACGATTTAGACACGTTCCTGACCGACTGGTAAGAGAAAGCACAGCTTAAGGAAATGTGGAAGAAAATGGGGGAGGCCTTTGCCCAGCAGTGAGACAGTACAGGTTAACAAAAAAATTAAAAAAAGATTTTATTACCTACATTTTTTGTTAGTTAGTTACAATTGAAGCTAATAAAAGCGTGTTAAAAAAAAATTGGTATCTGAATCGATATTATATATTTTTTGTTGATTCGATTCTTAAACAGAATCGAGGTGTCGAGTTCGACTTGTGATCGTTGCAGTTGCGCAAGCCCCTCTCAATCTCAATTAATTTTAAAGACTAGCGGACGTGTTGCGCAGTCGCTTTAGCGTTCACATGGTCAATCTTTAGGGATTATCATTGAGCAATTAAAAATTGTCTGACAACCAGTCTTACCACGGGGTAATGTTACCCAGTAACTGGGTTGTGGAGGTCCGATAGGCAGTTGCTCCAAGTAAAATACTGGTATTCAGCTGCATCCGGTTAGACTGGAAGCCGACCCCAACATAAATGTAGTTGGGAAAAAGCTAGGCAGATGATTATTGAGCAATTGTATCGTTTTAGTTTTGTTCTGAGGTCGTTTGACACTTTATAGTTAAAACCATGATGATTCCGTCGAGGAAAAGGGACAGTGCTTAGGTAAGGGAAAGGGACATCCTGTATAGCTCCGTCTCTCTTTCACACTGGAACCATGATGTTTTAGCACTTCAGAATACGGCCCTAGGTCGGTACTGCCAAGTTGAACCGTTCCCCAGAGTAGTAAATGTTCCTGTTGATCAATCTGTATTCGATATGAGTCAGTAAAGTTGCCCTTCATTGGGGGTCGGGAACCTACCTATTGGTACAAGTATAAACTTGCGCCGATGTGCAGAGAGAAGTCTCTTAACGTCTCCGCCGCTATCTGCGGGATAATTGTGTAACACACTAACAGTAGTAATGTCTTTAATTTTGACAGCTCAACAACATTCATCACGTTATTTACGTTGTCGAACATATGAAGCAACGGATTAGCAATATCTTTTAAAATTATTCAGATTGTGATTGAAAATGTGTGACACAGTTAGGGTGCTGGTGGTTGTGTCATTATAGTATCAGATATTGACCGTAATATCTAATTAATGGCGAAATTAAACCTGCCTGCACTTGCGCCAAAGTGTCAAATGGGGCTGACCGAGGCAGCCAATTAGCAGATTTATTTATTACTTCAAAATATACTGAATCTGTTATTCAGTGTATTTTGGAGAAGCAATTAAAACAAGCGAGGCGGAACGTTAGTTAAGTTCTGGGGGCCTAAAAAGGCCACTTTGGCAGAATCGTAAAAGGATAAAATTATGAATCATATTTTATGTCGTAAAATGGTCACAAACTGACACTCCGAATTAGGTTTTTATAGAAAGGAAAATTGGAAAAGTATTCCAAAATATTTTTGATCCGGGAAAAACTGAACATCCTTTTTTATGGGATGCTTCTATGAGAAAGGACAGCTATCTCAGTTTCTTGGGTAAGCTAGTTGGATATAAAAATACCCACAATGCTTCTGTACTTCGCAGGAAACCAACTGAATGACACGGTGTACCCAAGTAGTTTTTCTAAAACGACATTGATGCAAAAGACTATGTCGCTTATAAATTTGTGCCATTATCCAGAATCATATTTATATTCTCAGTACAAATCGTTTGTAAATTACGAGTCTAGAAACAAAACACGCACAAAGTTATACATTCGACATAACGATGCTATTTTTGACGAATCCTTGGAAGTGTACAGGATCAAGGTGGGTACTGCAGCTTGAAATGTGTCGACTGGTGTTGCCCAATCTTTGCATGTCGCATGTAAACTAAGGCATGTGGCTTTCCTGCGAGGAATGCTCGGATCGGCATGCCGAGAATAGCTCAACTAAATTTTTACGAGGGAAAGGTACGATTTGAACCATAATCACGAATACGAGATGTACGAGAATCGCCTTCCAGATATTAAGAAAATCACTGACTATTAGGTTCAGGTTAGAATCTACAAATTGCGTGATATTAGCTATAGCGTTTGCTTACTTCACATCCCAGTAATTTGTAGGTACTGTGCGCTGATTCTTCCAGTTCAAACATCTAGAACTAAGTAAGAACATGTTATTATGCGTATCCGTTTACATGTTACGAGTGCATAGTTTACTTGTTTCCGTCACGAGAGGATAGTTAGTAAGCGGGGTAATTAATAGACTTCAGATTTGCTATTACCGTAATATAAAAATAATAATTATTTACAATGTTATTTCTTATTGTACCTACTACGCATAATTGTTGCACTTATCCCAATTTATTTGAGGTCGGCGCACCACGTCTTTTTCTTCCATATTAATTCCTTGTTAGTCGTCATCTCGGTAATAGTCACTGCCTTTCTAGGCCTATCGTCTTTCATATAGTCCACCCATCGATTCTTTGGTCTTCCACTACTCGTATAGGTGTAGTCCTATTCAAAATTAAGTTTCAAATTAATATTATTCCTGGTTAAATAAATATCAACTTTATTTTAATTATTATTAAGTTGATTTCAGAGCGACTAGCACTATTGAAAAAGTTATAAAGTTGTAGCGTATACTGTACTTTATTATGTAGGATTTAAAGTTATTTTTATATAAACTCATATTTGTTTACATTTTTGGCAAATAAATCGCGAATGTAGATTAATCATCCACATTCATATTATGGCACGGAAACTGAGACACCTAAAAACGACTTATGATACTTACTACTTTTGTTTTATTCACAGTTTATAAGTTAAGTCGTTGAACCCTAGGACCAACCTAACTTTCCATTGATCAAAAGGTCCAACATGTCCTATTACGAAAACCCCAAAAATTACTCATTTCCTATAAATAATCAATCGTTCTATAGTAAAAAGTACGTCAAGTTAGTCGATTAGTAAAAAAAAGAGCTGTGAGGCCATCTCGTAGGGAGCCAGGCAAGCGTGACCGTGCAATGGGGCCGCGTGCGAATTGCCCGCTAGCTGATTACTGTGGAACCGGTCGCTGTACCAAAAAATCTACTACATAACGTGCTTTTGTGACTGCTCCCGGCTACGTTAGACACTTATTGTATTAATAAGTGGTGAAGGCATTTCAAGTATTCAAAGTAATTTTTTTTTTTTTCAAAAAGGCACTTATGGACTTAAAAATTGAAAAGACTTAAAAAGAAAATGGAATTGATTTTAGTCACCCCTTAAAAAAGGTAGTTTCGTATGGAGAAAAAGGGGCAAGAAACCCCACAGTTATGTGAAGACGTACCTACCACTACTACCTATACCTACCTAGAATTAAATTACTATACCACAAGAGTTGTATTATGTATCGGTCTACCTTCATGGGAACAGATGATTTTTATAGAGTGCAGTGTCTTTCACCTCTTCACTTTTGAGGGTCTAGCTGGAGTTAAAATTATTAAGTTTAAAAGGCTAACTTTTCAAAATGGTATGAAAAAAAGCATTATTTTTCAATAAAAGCCTTTGCAAGTTTTCAATACTATTAAAATGTGTTTCACATTTGAATTTACGAAAGTAAAGTATTTATTAGGACTCACACAGGAAGATCACAATCTAAACTAAACACAACGCACTACACTGTACGTATAAACATATTTTATCATTTGCACGAGAGACAATTGGTTAATACTAAGTCGATTTTAATGAATGTCGCCACTCTAGTTAGTCGTTTGTTCTAGAATTTCCTCGTCGTCTTATTGATGAATCAGTTGGGCTGATTGGAAGACGGTGTTACGACTTAAAGCACCAATCAAAAAGTATTTTAAGTCACATCCGCAGTACACTGCATTATATTTGCTTCGGTCTAATGATTTGTTTGAATCATAAGCCCTTTAATTCTGAATATTTTACGTTAGAATTATTAAAAAATATCACTGCTTCCTATCTTTCGCAACTCTTCTCCAATTTGGACCCGCTGTGAGTTTTAATTCGTCTTCCCATCTTTTGTATAATATGCCTTTCCCCTGTGTGACAAAACATTACTCCACTTGTCTTGAGTGCCTTAATATTTGTTTTAATATAGTATGTCTATTTATTAGTACGCATATGAATAAAACGAAAACAGCATGTGCTGTTATAAGTTCAGTTTGAACGGTGGGAAATTGATTTTAATAACTGGTTGCTTTCATGGGCTGAATCCGTTATTCTTCGTTAATTGTAATACCTTCAAACAGTGCTCACTGTTACCGTTTTTATAACCATAATTACGTTACCATCACCATCATCAGCCCCTAGCAGTCTAGTCTAATAAGTAATAGTACTTAGCTTTAAGTTACAGTTCGGCCGCCGAGAGAATGCGTTCTTGACACCCGTCAGTTTCATTTCAACGAATACATGTTTAGCGAATTTGATCTTTATTAGTTACTAGAACAGATGTCAGGAACGCATTCTGTCGACGGCCGGACAGTAGTGTAGTACGACGACATTATCGCTTTAGAAAATTCCGGAACAATAATTTTCACATAATTGTCGTTACTAACGACTCATTTGCATTAATCGCAATCTACGTACAACAGTAGGGTGAACATAACTTTAGATAAACTGAGACGTTCCCGTAGCGGAACTAAACTGTCGACTATAAAATGTATCTGCATTGTGTCCACTGAACCGGTTAATTGGCCTATAGTAAGTTCCTTGATAATTTACACACATAACATCACGTTTGTAATCCTCGAAGAGTGAGGCAGGAGTGTACCACCCACATTTCACCAGTTATGTAAGTAAGTAAGTCCCATGTGGGTAATAGGGGGCGAGCCTATTGCCATCAAGCGGGCACAAATTCAAACAAATGGGAAAACTGCCCGACCTTGGAATCGAACCGAGGAGCTCACGCTACAGACACGGCACATCAAGCTACTACAATCTGTAAAATTTCTTTAATAGATTTTAACTTTATCGCTAAACCATAAAGTTCAAAGTTGATTGGGAAAATATGACAGTTTCGGGTAGCTTGATGTGCTGGCGTCAGTTTTTTTTTTTTTTTAATTTGTGTGTTCTTTAATAATGACTGCAAAGTTCATATTGCACGTTGACAATTATGTAGACTTTTGCATTTATTTCAATATAAGTAAACTCGCTTAAAAGCGTTTACGCCGTACGGCATTTCAAACAAACTTTCAAGCCCTTGTTTTGCGAAATAAATAAACTGATTTTAATGAAACTTCATATGCATAATCGGGATACATAGGCCTAAAAAGTTACCTAGGAACATTAAACACACACACAGTAAATGCTTTAATTTGGTCCACCGCTTCTTTATTCGGTATTTTTGTTCGATATTTTATTTCTTTTGTTTTCAATCAAATAGTTTTGAATTTTTTATTTTTTATTTCTGGCCTGTGCTGTCTCACTCCAGAGGGGCAATTCTCGTAATTTTAAGAACGTTCACAGTCTGATCTCAGTCTCAATCTGTCAAAAATACCTCTAATTTCCCTACATTTTGACAAGTTTTTGACATTTGTTTGTCGCTGAGATGAGACTACGACTAGATTTTGAACGTTTTAAATTACGAGAATTGGCCTTCTGGTCAAAGGCCTCCCTCCACTACTTCCATCTTTCACGAGCCCGCGCGTCCTCTTTCCAGTTTTATTAAATAGCAAAACTATACCAATCTAAACTGTTATTTAAAACGAAGTGCCTATCTTCCATTACAAAAGAACGAGCGAACGAGGAGGTAAGTACGTTGAAGAACGAACTCGTTTGCTAGTTTTCCAGAGTTTTCTAATTTCTGCAGTAACAAAGCCGACCCCGATGATTTAATTAATCACTTTGTGACCGGAAAACGCAACTTTAATGAAGTAGTATTACACTGAATGCGACCTCAATTATTTATTGTTTTTCTCGACTAGGTTATGAAACGATTTTACAACTTATTTCCATCTGTACTTTATCATTGTCCTATTAACAAGTTCCTGTGTATTTTTCAACCAGACACAATATAATTTCAACAAATAAGCTTAGCTTTGTGTGGTGGTATAATTTTGTTCCTCGGAGTCGTTAATATCCTACGAAGGACCACGGTCATGGAGTGTTAGGGTTGCCAACCCTACAAAATACATATATTATCTAGCTGTATAGAGGCCTCAATACCATATTTCAAAATAAACACAATCTGTTTCAGAGGGGTGTGACCAAACTTGACGAAATGTATGGGACGACTGGTTTTTTTTTCACGATTACGATGTTTGTCCCCGGAATAAAGTTGTTCAGTTTGATGGCCCGTACCACAATTTTTTCGCCAAGTACTATATTTTTACAGGCAATGGCGTCAAAATACTACATAAATTAAGATATAAAAAAGTTGGCAACCCTATGGAGTGTGTACATGATGACACTTTCGGTATGGCTCGTGTCGGTATCGTCCCCGTACGAGTATCGGCACTAACGTAACGCTATCTGACTCCACTCATACCTATAGTATGTTTAAATCGTGTTGGAAGGCGATGACTTTGCATACAGGGCTCGTCGGTTATTTTTGTTTTTTGCTCGTTGGGGTTTTGTCAACTAGACATTAGAGTTTACTTTAGGCTGATCAATTGGCACATGCATTTTCAATCTTATCGCTAAATTTGAAAGACGTGAAGGAGTTCCCATCCTAACTTCCTAACTAATATTAAGTATATCTAAATGCGAAAGTAAGTTTGTTTGTTACGCTTTCACGATAAAACGGTTGAACGGATTTGGATGAAATTTGGGAAGTGGGTAGACCATGACCTGGAGAAGGACATAGGCTACTTTTCATCCTGGATCGCAGATGAAGTCGCGGGCAACAGCTACTACCTAATAAATAATATAAGGTTAACCATTTACATTAGTTTTTTGCAGTGCACTGAAAAATTAAATAAAGTGGGCCGATATAAACAGTTGCTTTTATACTGGAATATCGACGTTTATTTACTGATTTCTTCAAACTCGTAGAAACGCACGATGGTTGTTTTAGGTACAGTTTTCTTCCAGAGTAGATAGAGAAGGTAATGTTTAGTTTATTTCTTTTGTTAAAGATCCTAAAATAAATAAAGATTGCGACTGAGGTGACTCAGGTGAAGTTTCCACAACGGAATTCATTGACAAAATTTATCTAAAAAATGCAGTAGGATTATCTCATGAATTCATTACAGTTGCTTCTCAATGCTTGTGTTCATTTGTACCTAATCTTTATTCATACCTTGATAGTAGATAAGTAAGTGGTTGATAAAAACAGGAAAATAGTATCTACTGCAGTAATGTTTCTCGTGATGTTCCCATTAGTGTGGCAATTTGATTTTGCTCTTTAGGACTCTGCCTTAGATACACTCCATAAATGTTTGTACAAAATTACTTACGCACCCGCACAAACTGATACAATGTCCCATTCATTCTATCTTTGAATAATAACGTAGCTACTTAATACAACGAGGACTTCAGAACAGCCGACTCGTAATAATCCATCAAAGATTTACTTGAGTAATTACCCTTACAACTAGATGTCATTATTTCTATTCGTTAGCATCGTTGTGCCAAAGTTGGCCATGGCACAGAGGCGTAACGTTTTGTTCCTTTAAATCATTAGCCGCGTTTGTGACAGCACGCGAATGTCAAACGAACGGTTTTGCAATCCATATCAATTACTGAAACCTCTCCCTTGAAGGTTATATGTAGTGTTTTATTCGTATTGTTTTGTTCGAAGGAAACAATAAAAAAAACGTTTTATTTTGCGCACGCGCAAGCGCGCCCTATCAAGGGTTAAACTGTGATAGTTTATTATCATGGCTAAACGGGCCGTTATTTAAATCACCCGAACATGGAGACACTAGTATATTTATAACAAATCCCTTTACACACTCAACTTGTGAAGTTACAACAGCGAGACGCGGGCGGAGCTGCAAACACATTCAGTTAGCACGATTGATATTACGGGATTACAGGATGGCATCATGTGGTATCGAGACTGGCGAGGAGACGTCACGCTCAGCTGGCCAGGCGTCACGGGCTACCGAACTCCCCCTTCTCCCCGTCTTCGGATATCTTCGGCTGGGTTCGGCGATCTTCGGCTCCCAGATCCCAATTCCTTAGGTGCGCGCACGCTGGGTGACTCAACTAATTATTGAGATCTATGGGTGTAATGATATCACGGGGTCTTTATTGTTTTATTTTGTTGTAATTAGTCTGTGCTCGGCGTGTGATTAGTCATCTAATTATAGCTCCAAACAAATGTTTAGTCGCAGAAGTTGGTTGCATTTAAAGAAGGTTGTCATTCATTTCGAACGACTTTGTACAAGAAACATTTGTACAAAAAATCTATTAACTTTTTCTAAGTAAGTTATTTGGCTGTCGCTTGTTGGCGACCAACGTTTGTCGTATATAATTTTGGTCATAATACTACGCTGACACTGTTGTCAGTTGGCTCAAATCATTCATCCAACATAATATTACTAAAGGTTTTTATTTAGTGGGCATTGTTCTCTACAGCAATAATGTAACAAAAGTTTCAATGTGTGGATCATTGTACTGTGACGTAATAAAAACAAAAGTTGGTGCTTGACATTGTTTTAAAAAATGGAAGCCCTGTGATCTCATAGGAGTAGTGTGGTATGTGGTGGGCGTGCACTATTCAGTCATGCACGGGAATGACTTTTGTTTATATTAATATTAAGGTGCCACTAGTTGATATTTTTCCATAAAAATTTCGGGAGAGTATCGCTCCACTGTTTGACATTGTGCATCCAAAGTTTAATATGATATCGTTTTGACTTATTATTATTTTTGTCTGTTCGGAAACAGATTAGTAAAATAAAAAGCAATTAAAAAGTTATGACCCAGCAATGATTCGTTTTTCTTGCTATTTTTAACATAAATTTGGGTGTAAATAAGTAATAAGAGAACTGTAAAATCTACAAAAGCAAGTCCGTACCGACAAAGCTCAGTTATCGAAGAGTTCAATAAATTTTATTTGTAATGGATTTATGCAGCAGTTTTTTCAAAAAACTCAGTTTTCTAAAGCACTTTTCGATTTTTATTACGTGCCTGTCAGTTCGGAACGGTGTTTCTGTGCGTGAGAACTAGCGTCTAACTGCTTATCACTGATAGACAGACAAGAAGCCAGGTAAGACAGCGTGCTTTTTTAGTGCCCATGACCAACATGAGTTCGAACTCGCGACTAGTTTACTCTTAAGAGGTCGAATCGTGACATAAGATTTAAATGAAGTGGTTCTATGACTTTTGTTCATAGTACAACGCTTACAGAGGTATGTCTAGTCAAGTGCACTTGAGTTTGACGTTTTCGAAACGGTGATCATGTAGGTAATATTATGACCCTATAGAACTCTACAAAAGGGTTACAGTTATCTGAACATTGTGTTCCACGTGTCATATTTTAGAGCCTGCAACGTTCACCTCGAGATCCCAATTAAATATTAGTCATAATTAAACATACCATCTGAGCTTGTAATGATCTTGAACACTTATTTGTGGCTGGACAAAGTATCAATACTCTCAATACCCGCTGAAACGAATGTTGGTCCTTTGTCCCAAATATTTTTCTAAACGTCAGTTCCCGTAATAAAAGTTAAAAATCTAGTCGCATTCTCATCTCAGCGACAATCAATGTCAAAAATGTAGGGAAATTACAGGTATTTTTTTTTCAGATTGAAACTGACAACAGATTGCATACGTTTTTAAAATTATAAGAATTGCCCCTCTGATGGGCGTACGGTACCAATTACCAATGCAACTGATACCTATTGTAATACCGAGAAGCGTTGATTAAATCTCGCATACTTTCCGATAACAACTATTATGAAAATATTTTCAGAAATGTTTAGTAATTATTTGTATAGTAAGTTAGTCATTTAATTTAGTATCTAGGGTAAATAGTTACGATGTCTCTTAATAAAGAATATATATTTTACAGGGATTAATTTTAAACGTTGGATGTCAGAACTAATTAACATATCATCTGCTCTCATGTTGAAATGAAATTAATGTAAGTATGACGTCGTCTATAATGTTAAATGAATAGACCGTATTAAGAACTCTATACTTCGTTCCAAAACACAAATAGCGGATGCTGGCCACACAGCTGCTGCACTAAAGTGGAACTGGGCTGGCCATATCTGTCGCATGTCGGAGCAGCAATATGCGAAAGCCACCACTCAGTGGATTCCCAATGGCAAGAAACGCGCAGGCAGGCCCAGAAAGAGATGGCGGGATGAGCTGGACTCCTTCTTAAAGGATTGGCCCACAATCGCAGTAGACCGAGTAAAGTGGAAAGAGGGAAGGGAGGGCTTTGCCCTGCAGTGGGACAACACAGGCTTATCCATATTATTCCTTATTATATCCATACATATATTATAAATTCGAAAGTAACTCTGTCTGTCTGTATGTTACCTTTTCACGCCTAAACCACTGAACGGATTTCGATTAAATTTGGCAGAGAGGTAGATTGCATCCCGGGGAAGGACATAGAATAGTATTTATCGACATACCTACCTCGCGGGCGAAGCCGCGGGTGGAAGCTAGTATATAATATTTTATGATGTGCCCAAAATAATATAAAAGTATTCCGGTATACTTAAACTTACTATTTTGGGGAAAAAAATCTGCTGTTTCATAGAAAAGTGCCTACCTACGCGGTCAAAATGTATGGAACAGCAATTATTTTTTTTATAACTAATAAAATAGTTTAGTTTGCGCGACGATGTTCCTGCCACGCTGTAACTATATTTTGTATCTATATTAATTAATTTCGATTTATTATTTTATTTATCCATCACTGAAATTCTGAATGTACTTACATTCCCTTCATATTTGCATAGTCGTATTCACTTCGGCTTGGCTATTCCATAGAGGTATCTAATTAGCCTGTTACTACTCAGCTAGATCACACCTGCAATTAGCTACACTTGCGATTGAACACAGTAAGAGCGAAGCGAAGCTCTGTCAAGAGCGAAGCGAAGCGAAGCGAAGCGAAGCGAAGCGAAGCGAAGCGAAGCGAAGAAGAAGACTTAGTTCGATAAGTCTGTTTGTTTCCGGACAGGTTCTATTACATCTGTAACAAACTGCTCCACAAAAACTCTTTCCTAACACTAAAACTTCGAAGGACACTAGGTTCTTATGTCCTTTTAAAAAAGGATCCTGCGCCGTTCCATTTCACATGCCATGACACGCGTACCATTAATTAGATTATCCTACATCGTGGAAACTGTGTCATTGTAATCATTGGGCTAAGCTAATGAGAGAAACAGAGGTAATGTCAAATCTGTCTGTTAGTAAAATAGAACATTCCTTAAGTACTTATATGTATACTCGCATCGAGTAAAGACGTTATGAAATGTTTAAACCACGCGCGCCTAGTAAATATTCAACTCAGTACTTAGTAATCTAAATTTTCACATAATAACAAATTATTACACTAGGTGTGTAATATAAAAAAACAATGGAAAAAAAAACAAAATAAGCAGAGTTTTCAGTTGCGCCGGAGACTAATATACGTATTTATGTAATTTGCAGTGTTTTGTCATTATTTAGTCTAATAGTTCTCTAATGTAAACTTAATTCGTTAATACTGAGGAAGACACGTCTTGAAAGACCTTCAATTATGACATGCTTCTTCAAGTGTTTACTGCAGTTGCCCATAAGTGGACGTAGACCTCTCAAAACAGAAGCAGAATTCGCAAGATGAACAGTCTTATAGTATAACCTTAAAACGACCATAGTTAAAAAAAATACTTTCTTTTTTTTTGTAAATATGTGCATAATAAATTTTATTTAAAATGACCAGAATTTCATAAATGTTCATTCACAACTGTACTATACGGATGAGTAAACTGTACTACACCCGTAATACTAATAATTTAATTGAAATGGCAATGAACACGCTACACATAGAATAAATGTTGGACGAACGTTTCTATTTGGAATTGTCATGAGGATGGGTGTGTATACCTATAAACTGCTTAACTTATAGATAGCTCACTCACTGTAAAACAAGTTAAAACGACACAACACGGCTCTGAAATAAAATTTCATGACCACTAGATTAAACTAAGCAGCGAATTGCTGCTTAGTTTAATTTTTAATAACTACAGATATGATCTCATCATCTGCCAGCCTTTTCCCAACTATGTTGGGGTCGGCTTCCAGTCTAACCGGAATTTATGAATACCAGTATTTTACATTGAGCGACTGCCTATCTGACCTCCACAACCCAGTTACTGGGTAATACGATACCCCTTGGTAAGACTGGTTGTCAGACTTTCGGGCTTCTGATTACCCGTAACGACTGTCAAAGATCCACGAATGACAGCCGGGACCAACGGCTTAACGTGCTTTCCGAGGCACGGAGGGGTCTCGGTATGTAAAGATGGTCACCCATCCACAGACCAACCGCGGCAAGCGTAGCTTAACCTGACCGATCGACCTGTGCGGCTGTTAATATTTAGCCACGGGCCCCTCGGGCCTAATAACTACAGATATAGATCTATAAATATTAAAAATTAAAGTCGCTTTTTGTGTCTGTGTGACCGCATTGTTCTTCTAAAGTACGGAACGCATTTTGTGTCTGTGTGACTGCGTTTATCTTCTAAAATACGGAAAATAAAAAACGTTTATATTAAACTAACATAATTATTATAAAGAAATCAGGGGCGGGTTGCCCAAAATATTGAATGTATTAATTTAATAATAAAAAAAATATATATATTAAAAAAATTGCCCCGAAATGCAGCTGCGTGATGTTCCTTCTGATATAAACAGTATGATTAAAATATTTGCATAGTACTTGTTCAAGTCCTGTTTTTGCCCTTGCAGCATCTCATTGTGCGCCACAATTAATAACAGCTGTGGCCGATGTTATCGTCTATGGGAAAACTGCGCGCAAGAGTCGTTTAAACCAACCGCAGATACGTTACAAGTCGATTCATAATGTCTGTTTTGTTTTATGGCAGCGTCGTTCGTTATTTTTTTTAGCAGAAGTTGAGGTCGGAGAACCATGATACGATGGTGGTAGGACGAGGGATATATTTGGTTGTCCAAATTCGTCTACAGAAGATCGCGGGGAAGAACTAAATGAGACTCGCACTGCCCAGGGAATCATGGCACCAAAGGGAGAAGACCTGAATGAGATGCACTGACCAGCGAAGTATCGCACCAAAGGGAGAAGGGGGCTACATACAGCTGTGG
This sequence comes from Gortyna flavago, assembly GCA_963669345.1. Classification (NCBI taxonomy): domain Eukaryota; kingdom Metazoa; phylum Arthropoda; class Insecta; order Lepidoptera; family Noctuidae; genus Gortyna; species Gortyna flavago. Next base: position 18,593,914 of record OY770125.1, read on the forward strand.
GTAGAACAAGGCTGCCAATGATGGTGGTAATTATATTAAAAATTGCAAGTGGTCTTATTCTAATTTAACAAAGAAACGTTCTAATAGCAGAAACTATGTTGCTCACAACATGCAATAATTATTCGGTCACTTACTTACGTATCTAATCACATTAATATTATAAAGGCGAAAGTTTGTGATTGGTGTGTTTGTGTGTGTGTGTGTTTATATGTTTGTTACTTCTTCAGGCTCAAATGGCTGGACCAATTTTCATAAAATTTTGTATGGACTTAGCTGATACCCTGGATTAAACATAAAGGCTACTTTTTATCCCGATATTCCCACGGGATCGATACTTCTGCGGGTGAAACCGCGGGGCGCAGCTAGTATATAATAATCCGCAAAATAATAAGAGCCATTGATATTGATACACACAGAATTCCCCTATGCTAAGAATCATAGGTATTTTTACACTAACGCGATTAATGATAATAATATGTTCACTGTTGTTGTTATTATTATTTTTGCATTCTTATCATTAACAATAATAATGCACACTATGGGATGACGTGTCTTAAAGGTCATATTTGGACATCCGTTTATTCATTGCTGGTCAATGTTTAAGTGATAAGTGTTAATATTGGAGCAGATGACAACATCTTTTGAATACTCCTCTCGGTTTCGAACGAGGAAAATAATAAAAGAATTTGGTCCGATGTTAGTAAAGCCTAACCCAGCCGCTATGTTAAATTTTTACAACATTCTCAAATGTATATACCATGAATAATAATACCTGTGGATACCTGAAAGTAGATATGGTTTATATACCTTTGTTCCTATTTGGATGCAAGTGTGTTGATATAATATACAGGATACATATTATGTTTTGATAGCGATCGAGCCTAATCAGTTCGGTTCTTTTTTGTGTTTGTGTTCTTTCTCTGCGTCATGTTCTTCTTTTTCTATTATTATTTATCTATTTATATTATTATTGTTATTAAGACCACAAAAATAGAGCACCCATAAGTTTAGGTAATTGATAGCATAGTAGGTAAACCGGATGCTGAGAAGTTGAGACCGGTCTAAGCTCAGAAAGTTGGATGGTGTAGATCAAGATTGTAAATTGTGATTGAAGAACTGTTGGAGAAAATCATCCGAAAATCAGATCACAATGGAGAAATATACTCGACCAGTCTAACCCGCGGCTGTAAAACCTTGGAAGATGGCTTGTTTTGATAAAAAAAAAATACATCCATGATATTATGCGGAGCATTTCTGTAAGACATTTCTGTTAAATGTCACATGGGATTGTAGAAAGGCTTCTACTTCACAACAAAATGGACCTAAAAATTTAGCTGGAGTGCCAAAAGTAAGCCGTATTATTGCATTCCACAGTAATACCTACGGTTAGTCCTTCCTAACTACCATCAAATAATGCTCATCGCAGCTTAGGGGTAGTGCGAACTCAATTAGTGTTGATGCTAAGCATTCTACAGTTCTGCACTGCTCGTTGTGTAAACTGAGCATGAAGCTATGCACAAACAAAAAAAAAGACGCACAGGATTAGCAAGGCCCTCTTCTACGAAAAGTAACTTGAAATACGAGCGAAGCGTAGCGTAGGTATATTATTTTGAAATAAACTAGCAAGTACAGCTAGTAACATTATTGAACAATTCCATATTATGTGTTTCAGCTTTCGAGTACCAATTACATTTTTTTCTGCTTTCGAGTAGGTACGAGTATTTTGCCAATTAGTAACTGTAATAATTTTATTTCTTTTCCAAAGGGGAAATACATCTGTATGATGCCGCCTGTGTTTAATCTTTTAATTCCGGATTCCAGCAAGATCGCGGATTCGAGCGTATCTATTGGAGAATCTAGCAGGAGTTCTATTCATTCGTTTTCCTGATGGTTTGATCGTGTAATCGTTATGAATGTTTACACTATATTTTCTATACCTAGGTAAGTAACAACTGAACAGTGAAGTTAGGTCTTTTATTTATCCCGAGCCCGAAGATACAGTCTGTCTAGTTTGGGACTCATTGTCAAATTACCACTTGGCCTAGCTGTAGTTAGTATTTTAAGCTCATGTCGTCTGAACTTGGTGTTATTCTGTGAACCTGCTTACTGTATTATGTACACAATAAAAAAAAAATCTATTTATTTTATGTATACCCTACTTTAACATTAAATTTTCCTTGTAAACAAAACTGAATGTTTATTTTAATTCATATAAGTCGACAACGGAATAACTTAATAGATAATATTTAATATGTACATTGTTCACCAACCAACGAGTTACAAGGCCAACATTCATAGATATGTATCTACACTTCAGAATACGTATAATAATAGTATATTTTACAATGAGTATTTTGTGGCATAAAACACTTTATTGAGATCACAAATCCAAGGATTATTTTTAAGGTTGGATTGCTCAAGTGTCTGTTTTTTTACAGTTCTTTTTTTCTTACTGTTTTCTGCTGTTTGTGCTTAAATATAATTAGCTGACTGAGAAAACATAGGTTTCCTCTGAGGTTATAGGGGCAGGCAGTCGTTTCGTGTGAATCCACAAAAAGTAACCCTCAGAATAAAATATAATCTTCACCTACGCCGTATTGATATTTCCTTTGGATTGGCACATTGATCGCAGAACAGATTGCCGATGGGGCAAAAAGGTTCTGAAGTGGCGACCACGTACCGGAAGACGTAGCGTTGGAAGGCCTCTCACAAAATGGAGCGATGACCTTGTGAAGGCCGCGGGAATCCGCTGGATACGGGAAGACCAGAACCGGTTGAAGTGGCAGTGCATGGGGAAGGTTATATCCAGCAGTGGACATGTTTCGGCTGAAATGTTGAGCAGCTTCGACCAATATTCGGCCATTTCGACAGCCTTAGCATCGGAAACGTCTTCCATAGTGTTATAGGTGTTATAGTACAGCGAGCACGACAAGAAGTGAGACGTCGTTTGTGATGTGGCCCTACAGTCGCACTGTGGTTTATTAAAGTATGAATAATATTAGTAATAGGTACCATCATTAGACAGGTTATAGAGTTAAACGTTTGTCGTTAAAAACAAAAACTCTTAAGTATCGTCATTTGTCATTAGCGATGACGTGTGACATGCAAGACATTCAAATAAGCAATTTTATTTACTTTACATTATAATTATTAATATATTTTCTACATTATTACTCACGCCAGTTTGTGTTTGTAAAGCATCCAAGTATTCAAAACAATCGCATCGGCTTAAACGCAATGACAAAATATTATTTGTTAAACATGTCATTGGCCAGTGACGAATTTTAAAGATTTACAAATGCTTAATGTAAGTGATTAAAAAGTACCTATAGTATTCATATAGCTGAACATTGGTATTGGGGTGTAAGTTATCCAAAATATTGTTTGAAATCCGTAGCAATCCGTTCGCGGGTAGTTATGTAGGTACCTACCGAAGCACAAATGTACTGCGATGTCAGCTAAATGTTTTAAAATCGACACGTCATCTTCGATCGTTTGATGATCAGTCTAGACTAAGAAAAAGGAAAACTAGAATCAGTTAAAAGAAATTTGTTGGACAAAGTAGTAGATAAACAGGGTTCCATTAAAACAGATGGACAAATTTTAACACAGCGCTCAGTACGTCTAACCATCTTTGGTTAGACGTACTGAGCGCTGCTCCAAGCAAAAAAAACACTGATTAAAGTAATTTTATTTTGACCTAAAATAATAAATTGCCGGCGGTACATTAGTGTATTTTTGTTAGGTGATATTTTTTTTGGTAAGTTTTTTTTTACCATCGTCCATAATTTGGTGGTCTGTATGATTACTAAAAGTTTGTCCATCATTAAATGGGACCTTATTTAATGTGTAGTTTGCTACACAATATAATAAAGCCAAGTCACACGTCCTTAAACGCGCTACCAGTATCTAAAAAATAAATACAATGACCAGATTATATTAATTTTATAAATTACAGTAGGTAACTAACAGTTTCGATGTTTGTGATATTTTACATGGACCGATTCAGCAAATCCGTGAAACGTGTGATTGTCCTGTAGCCAGAGGAGGCAGACTGATATTTTCAATTAAATACATGGTAAATTTAATACAAAATACCTACGTATTTTCGGTAAGTATTTGTGTTAGCAGAAAGTTTCTAACTGGTTACATAGGAGTACCAAGAAAGACCGAAGATATAATAATAATACACACACACGAACACGTGACAAGCAAAGCTTGAAAGAAAAGAAATAAGTTAAAACAATTTATTCACTTTGCGAGCTCAAGTCTAGAAAAGCAGCAGTTACGTCCCTGCTTCATTACCATCGTATCCCTGCTGGATCTAATAGTCCTCCAGACCGAATTCCGGCCATGGCGATCATTCTCAGCAGGACCAGGATATTATAATGCACAAGTATGTGTTCAGACACAGGTGTACTTTCTCTCCCCGAACTCTCATAGTCTGATGGGACGGCAATCAAACCTGAAATCGCAAAATAAACAGTTGTTCCCTACATTTATGTTCGTATAACTCGTCAAAATGTAGGGAACAGCAGATTTTTTTTTCGCGACTAGGGTTTGGTCCAATAATACTTAAACGTTGTTCATAATGATGAGTACAATGACCTCTTAAGAGGTTGTTGGTGTTTTTTCTAATAACCCTGTATACAATGCATGACATTTACTTACTTTGTAAAGTATTATATTATTATTATTTTAATTATTGTGAATGTGAAGACTATGTGGGTCATTATATATTTTTTTCTCTCTGTTTTGTTAGTTTTTGTCATGGTCTGGCAGTTTTAGTAATTTATGTGACCTACCCAAATGTCCATTCTTTGGTATTGTTGGTCGAATCGTTGATCATTTAGCCAAAGTGCCTAGATTCACTATCTATAAAAAATAAAGCAAAATGTGAACTCCAGTCCCAAAGCCAGTAATTTGGAAGCAGTGTGCATCGAGAACAATGGTGAACTGCAAATATTTTGTCAACAATTTTAAACATTGACTAAACTGGCATTGTTTGAAGTAAGACTCAAAAGTATGTAGATAGCAACCTGATATAGTGAGAAAGAAGTCGTGAAAAATTCATAATGTTTTAAAAACATTACTTAAGCAAACGGTATTATTCAAAGTTAAGTTTGACCGTACTACTAAAGAAAATAAATAAATCTTAATCTCATATAAACAAGGCGATTAATTCCAAGTTTTTTTTTAATCTTAACATGCTCCATTATTTAATTTAAAAACAGTAAAATAAGCAAATAATAACTAATACTCTAATGACTATAAATAACAAAATTAAATCCTAACTTAACTAAAACTTTACAGAAAATAAAATATAATATTATTAAGTATAGTACTTTGTTAAACACTATGAGTCTTCTTGCTCGAAATAAAATTATTATTATTATTATTAAAATGCAATGCATAATTAGAACCACGATCATCCATTGTGTTAGGAACAAATGGCAGGAAAATAGGTGCACACTGCGCAATAAAAATCATAGTGCTCGAATATCGACACCACTTAGCATTGATAAGGCAAAACAATCAGCATTCGCAAATCGTAATCGCTCGCAAAACGAGACTCACTGTAGAGATTATATAGCCTACTAGCTTCCGCCCGCGGCTTCGCCCGCGAGTTATGTCGATAAAAAGTATCCTATGTCCTTCCCCGGGATGCAATCAATCTATCTGCCAAATTTTATCGAAATCCGTTCAGTGGTTTACGCGTGAAAAGGTAACATACAGAGAGACAGACAGACAGAGTTACTTTCGAATTTATAATATTAGTATGGATTTGGGGCTTAGATGCAACCTCCGCGAATCCGTTAAAAGTTATTAGCAAGAAATACGAGACAACCAATAATTTAGTATAAGATTAGAATATTAATCGAGTAGTCTAGACTAGTTGACAAGCGGGAAGACAGATGATTTATTTTTTTGTTTTGGCTTTTCTGTCCCACTGCTCACCTTCCCCAAGTCCTTCCAGGATCTCTATTCTCTATGAGACAATGAACGTAACCGCGTGAAATGAACGTGAAGTTGGCGTGACTAGCTAATAAATTGACGTGGTTTCGAAGTAAGGGATCATTGAGTGGTCATAGTGAATTAGGGCCCTGGAACTCGTCTCCCGCGCCATTATGAACCAGCCCTCGCGGTACGCGTCCAGGTCATCTCGTCACCGGTTTCTGGGCCGACCTCGGCGGCCAAAAAATATGTACCTAAAGGTGTACGGAGAATTCGCAAGAGCTCTCACAGTACCTAGAATCGAAATAGATCCATAAATAAGTATTGACTTTTGAACATTGTGTTCTCACAATGTTCAAAAGTCAATACTTATTTATGGATCTGTGTGTTTAACAGAACAGAGAAATTATTAAAATACAATTTATTTTCGCTGTTGAAATAACTTAAAAACAACTGAAATAATTTAATTAGCGAACTTTAATTATTGGAAATGTTGTGTGGGAGTCACGTTCAACTTTCCGTGAAACTAAAAATTGCAGGATACATACCTAGTTTTATTACTGAAATATAATTGGGCAGTGAGGTATGCAACAATTAAAAATACCATTGTTATTGAAGCATGTGACGAAGGCCATTAAAATAAAAGCAAATGCATTTATTTTTATTGCCCATGTTTTTGTCTAAATAAATTTCCAAGAACTTAAATGATATGAGTGTGCATACACATGAGCGACAAGCGTTAACGGCAGAGGCAATTCTGCGGCCGTCGACGAGCGTCCACGGCTGCCGTCAGCGAGTGTCGACGCGCGACGGCTGCCGTCGACAACATGCCGCTCGTGTATTGAGTGTCCGACACCGTACTCATTTGGTTACTAGTTAAAAATTGCCTAAACTGACATAACGCACTGAACCCTGATAAGAATGACGTGTAATAGTACATCTACTTATGATTAGTGAAGTCATCAGCCCGACACTCGATCACAACAGAATCCTATAACATCATCTCCTTTCACACTACTGTAAAGCCTATGTATTTACAACACAGTCCATTTTCGTTAACACAGAGTATGCATTAAAGACGTTTTGATCTAAAGTGTTGTAAAGTGCTGATGCCAACTGCAAAAACAATCTTGAACGTAGGTACTTTTTGAATGTAGAACAAAGAATATAATTACATGTGTTCGTATGAACAAAATAAAATAATGTGTATGAATTTTTATTGTAAAGTAGATATGACCGTATGATTGTGGTACCTAGTTAAACTCAAATCTTTAAACATTTTTACACGGTTTCCGCCTATTATAAGCTGTTTACATTAAAATAATATGAGACCTTTTTTGTTTCCTAAAAACGTTTTATATTATTAAAAAAATGATGCACCTACCTAATTGGTCCTTCGACGCGCATGAAGAGCCAAATTCTAAACGCCTCCACTCGGTTTCCAAACCTTTGCAAAGGCACATAACGAACAATTACGAATATTTTATTCGCTATTTTCTAATTAGGAGCGATTAGTCACTTTATTTCATTATATAAATATAAATTATATTTTTAAATATTAGGATAATAAAATATAAAAACATTTAAAAAAAACAAAAATAGTAGCCTACCGGTATCGGGAACAGGGTGGACATTCACTTTATTATTATAGTCAACAAAATATTAATAATATAATATAATAATAATTCGAAGCTCTTAGCCAGCTTGCCTTTTTCTGTTGATTTTTTAAATCACGCTAGTCTGTGTTCTAGCTTCATCGAAGTGACTGATCGTAAGATTATGCTATCGGAGATGATATATTTTAATTCTCAGCTGTCACGAGTAAGTGCATTAGTACCTACAATAGCAATTTTTTTTTTTTGGAGGTAAGTGTAACAGGTATTCCTGTTACTCTTTCATGTTTCATTAATGATGAGATTACATGTATCCTCCCATAATAAGAATAATCGTGACTTAAATGTAGGATGTAGGTACTATTCTTTTATGCATCTAAAATCTTTACCCACGCCATACTCTTTTGTATATCCAAGCGAATCCATTGATTGACTAGTAACAAAGAGCCCCCGGAAGAGCATAGAATATACCCGACCCGAACAGGGAAACAAAATGGGGCACTTGTGCACGATGTGTCGCACACCGGGATGCATAGGCAAGGATGTTGCTTTTAAAAAAAGGAGTATTTAGTTATTATTTTCACTATAATTCACCTCAATTTTTTCATCATTATTAAAAGTCATCGAGGAAACTCAAATCTTCAGGCGATGAACAGCAATAATTGATAACCTAGAATTAATTACGGTTGGCTCCAACCAATCGTTCGTTAAACCTACGAAATCAGGATTGGTCAGTCGTCTTCAAGTACATTAAACCAACTTGTCTCTAAGATCTCCTAAGACACAGGTAGAATTTTTCATTCACGTAGTATACGGAATACTTCTACGTTGTGCCCGAGTTGTACTTTTCATTGTGTGCTTTCTTGAAAGCTAGATACCCAATTGTTTGAATACGAGTTTATAAATATCCAGGTTTCGATAACCGTTCTCATGAACTTCTAGTACTGTTATGGCTTTGGTCTGCTTGAGTCGTCATTGTTTATGTCTAAGTCACAAGAATCTTCTAAACATAGTCTATTTGCTAAGTTATTAATAATTTAAAAATAATTCACCGATAGATACACTTTGCACACACACTAATTGACCAGTTCTAAGGAATCCGTGCAAAACATCACCAGGTGATCCTTAAATGCGGTTATGTGGTTCTCACGGCGGCGCTATTCCTAACGAGGTTCGATCGAAGGACCATGTGCTGTAGGTGATCGGCTTGAAGGACCTTATGTTGTAGGTGATAAAGTTGATTGATAAAGGCGATTGAATTTTTAAAATGAAATGCTTGTCTTTTACGAGGTTTATTGGCAACTAAATCAATATAGGTTATGCATTTCATTACATAGATTTTTGCGTTAACTTAACATATCCCATAAACACACTTTCTCTGAGAAAGATTATTTTGTTTGTTACTTGTTATGTTTGTTTTGTTGTTTTTTACAACACTTTTTATCAATTTAACGCTCTCTGTGTTACTTTGGTTTAGAGCCCTTTCCATGTTAGTATAGTTTTAATCATTTCCTTTAATTTCATGATCATTATTGTGTCGTACGAAACACTGAATTTTTTTTATATCTTTTAATGAAATCGGGACTTAAATAAATTTTTGTAAGTGATATTTTTGACCTTTAGGATATTTAGCCATGAATCTTCTTTCAAGGACACAATATTTTTTTGAACTAGTATGTATTATTTTATTTCTTAAGTCCTTTGTAGAATTCCTTTTGTAAGTTTGCTTGTCTATGGCAGATTCTTGTTTTCTGCTTTTATAGCTCTGCCATATTTTAAATTTATCAAAGTGGAACACTTCATGGAAATTGTTCTACCGGAGTCGCGTCGCGCCTGTTTGCTAGAGCCGTTACGCTTCCAAAGCTGTTCAAAGTATATTTTTATCTTGTCTTCCAACAAGATGAAAAAAATACTAGGTACTCTAGTTGACTTCTTGGCCGGAAGAGTCAAAGGATATTTTTTTGTGAATGATAGAAGAAGAGTGGATGTTCTATGAAAAGTTATAGTTGATTTGCGGAAGTTGAATTTATGTGAATGTTTGATTCTTCCCATTATTATTGATGCGGTCTCTGTTTCCGGGATCACTGGCTAAGCGTTGTCTGGCCTAAAAATACTGGCACTCAAAGTTGCACTTAAAGAAGAGTTAGAAACAGAGAGCTGTGAAATGGAAAACCAATTTTACGGACCACCTTTATAGAGGTATGAGGAACAGAGTGTAAAGTTCACTCAACTTCCATAGGGTGTTGTGTCTGGCGGGCAACTGCCCGATGATTCATGTCGGGCCGTTGGAGATGCAGGATTTTGTGTGACGTCAGTATGACGCATAGTTCACATATGGCGTTTGTAGATACCGGTACACACCTTCTAACGAGGCAAACAGTTAAGGGTCTGAATTAACCATAGCCAAATGGAAAGCCGGTCGGGGCTGAAGATGGTATAGATAGGTTAAAAGGTAACTGACTCGAGGCTTGGGGCCGATCGTGGTTGAAATAGAAGTGGCCTTTGTCCAGCAGTGCTTGTCTCCTTACTGATGATATATGACCATAATAGACCATGTTGGTGATCAATTTCCAAGCAATTTGTTTAACATATAAAAATTATCGGTCGGAAACAATGGCAAATGAGGAAAGGATTTTTATTCATATAAGTACCTATCGAGGTGGCGGGACGAGCTGGATAGGTTCTGTCTGAAAACTGGAAGGAGGGGCGAGCTCGTGAAAGATGGAAGGAGTGGATCCCTTTAAAAATTAAGTAGTATTTGGAATGAAAATCGAATACAAAATTGTTCCTGCTTTATGATGACATTTAACCAGTCAGCCTGTATTTATCTTGTTAAGAAACGGAAATCAAAAGGAATACCTATTAATAAAAACCGGCCAAGTACGTGTCGGACCACGCACAATGAAGGGTTCCGTAGTTGGAATGAATTTATCCCAAGAACAAACTTAACATTGTAGTTGAAAAACATGTTCTACCATACATTCCAACTGAAAATGTAAGTTTGTACGCACAATATTGAGAGATTTACCATGTTGTTTCAAGATCATAGACTTCTTATTAATTTTCCTGTAATCTATAGGTATAGAACTACTTTCTGTATTTTTTTCAAAATTTTAGGCTCAGTAGTTTCGGAGATAAGGGGGGGGGGGGGGATGGTAAATATCCGACTATTGTCTTAAATAACTTTAATACAATTTATTTTAAAATTATGAAAAAAATATATTTGAGATCCTCACGATAAGCCCTTTCATTTGATATGTCACACGGTACAGATTGCGAATCTTTTTTTTTTAATTGTCTATTTACCCCTCAAAAATGACTCCCATTTTCAAAACTCATTTATTTACGTTACACGTCTGTGTTTGGGTCACAGAGATTCATATGTGTACAAAATTTCAACTTAATCGGTCCATAAGATTCGGAGCAAATTGGCTGTGACAGACGGACAGACAGACAGACAGACAGACAGACAGACAGACACACGAGTGATCCTATAAGGGTTCCGTTTTTTCCTTTTGAGGTACGGAACCCTAAAAAAGAGCCCTTCACCACTAATTAAATATTCATTACATCTTAATACACTCGCTCAACACGTTTATTTAATTAAACATAGCACTGTTGCACTAGTGTTTCTAGAAAGACAAGACTTGTTTGGTAAACACACGTTTTTCAAGATTTCTCTTCCGCTGAGGTTCGATTAAGTTTGCCGCGCCTAGCTTTTGCCTTCTCATTATGGAGATAGTTTAAGATTATTACTAGCTTTTCTAAGAGATGGGCCGTATGACCGTATTAGCTTAGGTTACGGTTACCGAGCTACCATCAAGGGCTCGATCGATGTACTGTGGAGTACGAAGTTGCATTCTGTTTTTTACATCACTATATTGATAGGTAGCAAAACTAGTATTGGAATAACTTTTTTAAGTACTCTTCCTCGTGCGATATTGTTATATAATACTGTTATATTGTTTAATAGCATATTAGACGGAGACTCCTGCAATGATGATGAATGGAGAAGAAACTCAAAGGATCAGTAGGCTGGTTAAAAGTTTCATTTAATTTCCCAAAATAGCATACATTTTCACAAGATATTCGTACGAAATGTATGACAATTTTTCTGTCCTTCTATTCCATTTCGTTCACCATGCGTAAAGAGCTGGTGTCAGTAATGGCTTCATTACAGTATTTGAACTAAAACGCATTGTGGGAGGAACCATAACGATACGCTGCGTTTGCACACAAATTATATTCTTTATCTAAGTTTACATGAACATGCATTGTTTTGTTATTTGGCATTTCGATTTTATTCTTGTGTGGATTGTGGTTTTTGCCTTTGCTTTTGTCTATTGTTTTTGGACTTTTTGGTATTCGGGATCATTTTGAGCTTTGATGTCACGCCAGTTCGACTAAAAGTTTTCTATTACGCATCATGAGGCCTACTATTTTATTTAAAACTTTTACTCGCTGACCGCTTTTGTGTTTTACACACAAAGCGACAATCGTGTTTTAAAAGCCCGACTCTCCCAAAACCTCATAAACTCGAAGTCCTTCACTTCACAGTCATATCGTTATTATGAGTGAGAATATTCATTGAATGAACCGTATCCTTTACTTTTAAGTTCCAGTAATAATAAAAATGTTATCGTTATCAGTATCGACTACTTGTTTCTTAGTAATCTAGAGGAAAAAATACAATTTAATCAATGGATTTTATAAGCAAAGACAGTTTGTAGCGTGACAAAAGTTGTTGAAGATTTGTAAATGTTGTGTTTTCGCGATTGTCATTTACAATGATTATAAAGACACGGAAAATCTTGGTGGATAAAAAATCTTATGAAAGAATGACTATTAACCCAGCAGATTGGCAAGCTAGGGTGTTGCAAGTTATACAGATATTACAATCGGAATTATATTCAATGCTATTTCTCAACGAAGCCTTTTTCCAACGATGAGATTATTGAAATTGGATGCAAGTCAAAGAACCCGATATCAGACTTTTAGCGGGCCTGTCAATAGACAACGACTTTTATAACAGTGGTAATGATAAAGCTGAGTTTGGTCTGATTTGCAAAATTTTATCGATAGTGTCTCAAAAAAAAAATTAAGTAAAGTCACATGACACCTCTATTCTTTCTTCAACAAAGTGAATAATTAAAAATACTTGTCGCCCCGCCGCAGTAATTGATATAATCATTTTCTTTAAGTAACTGTCAATCAGCATTTACTAACTAAGGGTAAATAATATAACGGTGACGAGCCAGCTGACAATTTTAGGTGCTGCTGTTCTTGTTCAATTTATCGGCTTGTAATATCAGAAACACCGACGCGCAACCAAACATGGACGCGAAAATGCATGATGGATTCGGTACAAGATTCTGAGCACCACTGAGTTCAAATATTTCGACTGTTATAAAAAAAATGCTATTTCATAGAAAAGTGCAATACTTACGCTGTCAAAATGTATGGAACAGGTTTTTTATTTTATTACCGACGATAAATTACTACGTTATGGGTCTAGAAACATGTTCTGAATTAATGGTTACACTTGTCCCTGCCACCCTAGATATTCCGAGCCGATACGATACAACAGGAGCAGCAGAGAGTAGTATATTCCTTGAGCAACAGCATCTAAAAGTGTACATCAATATGCTAAAGCCAGAAATCAAGAGTTGAAATTGAAATAATAAATGCAGTGCCTAAAGAACTTTGAACTTAGCAGTTCAAGATTCACAACCTTACTGCAAAGACCATACACGTAATTGATATACTTGATAGACTTGGGACCGTGTAATTCATACAATGCCTATTAAATGCGCAATTAGCTGTGTTCATAATCATAAACTGCATAATATAGGTACAATATAACATGGCCACTCTATCAACTGTTCAACCATAGGTTTAGGAACAAATTAAAGTTTACCTTTTTTGCCTATGCATTTTGCATAAAATCTGTTCCTGGCCGCCCACTGCTGGCTCCATGTTTCTTTTAATTATTATTTCGACTTTACTTCGAACTTGCTAAGTTTAATCTCCTCTTTTGGAGAAACTTAGCATCCTCATTGTAATTCTACTCCATTAAGAATATTCCCGAATCCTGTAAGACTCCCTGGCATATTCATTAAGCGTTAAGCATGTATGTTGTATTTAATTAGTATTTCGAGCTGTTTGTGCTAATACTTCATTTTTATCGGCTTTTTCCAAAAGTATTTACCTACTCGAAATAAATGGTAAAGTAAAGCATGATATTTGAATGATGTCCCCGAAAACACTTGTTGTGACTCTAAATCATAATCAAAGTCGTTTATTCAAATTAGGGAGAGAATTAGCACTTTTTGAACATCAAAATAGCATAAGACAGCCTCAAAAACTCTCGCCCTTCACCACTTCCTAGTGAAGAAAGAAGAAGTGGATCGACACACTGCCAATTGCCCAGCGCCCCATGAATATCGTCTAACTATCTATCTATCAGATGATAGAATGATGAAATCCATGACAATTCTCATGGAAGAGACTGACCCTACGACACAGGGAATCATAGTTCTCCAGGAAATTTGTAAAAATCTAGTGCATAAGGCTTTTATGATCTATTACTAGATTATTATCATCATCTGCCTAGCCATTTGTTGGGGTCGGCTTCCAGTCTAACCGGATGCAGCTGAATACTGTGTTTTACATGGAGCGACTGCCTATCTGACCTCCACAACCCAGTTGCCGGGTAATACGATTGTAATACTTGGTAAGACTGGTTGTCAGACTTTCGGGCTTTTGACGACCCGATCGACTGTCCTTTATCCACAAATGACAGCCGGGACTCTAAGGCACGGAGGGGTCTTGGTATAAATGATGATGGACACCCATCCACGGACCAACCGCGGCAAGCGTAGCTTAACCTCATCGTTCGACCCGATCGATCTATTACTAGCTATTTTTTTAAAATATTGTAGCGTTTTTCTGAACCGAATAAGTTTTTAATCAATTATTTATTAACAAAGAAATGGCAGGACCGAAGAACTCGTAGGACTAAGCGAAGGTTGAATATCAACAGGTGGTACACTTGTTCAACTTTAGAGGGTCACGCCACAATATACCCCAACACCGTGTAGCCTTTTGTACCTGCCCGCTATTCATCAAAGATCGCAATCACATGTCTGTATGATTTTTGACAGGAAACAAGTGTGGGGATTTGAAGAACTTAGATAATCAAATGATTTATTTCAGTAAGAGAGATAATTTGTTTAGAAGGGCTGGGTATGCCAATATTTTTTGTTAGTGGAGCAGCTTGTAGTGATCGATGTCCCAAGATACACGAACTCGCTAACTTTCTATTAGAGCTTGCCACCTGCTTCCGTGAGCATGCTTTTTCTGCATACTTTCTGGTACAGGTAAATTCGAAGACCTGTCACACCTAACAACCTGGACTGGGCCCGCATGGTGCATTACGGCCCACTCTTTCTTACCGAGAGGAGGCCTGTGTCCTTGCAGTGGGAACATTATAAGCTAATTATGATGGTACTGGAAGACCAGCTAAGCACTCGCTACATTATTCGCTTCAGCAGATTTGCCATCTCTTCTTAAGTTACCTTAAGGAAATGGTGACTGCTTAGATTTTATTTTTGTATAGTTTTGTTTACAGTTGATAACGTGATGCAAGTCTCTGAAGTCTTTTCTTCTGAGGCCAATCGCTAACTTCTAGAAACTTGTTATAGGAATTTGCATTAGATAAGATGGTAGATGCGTTTTCGTGTCTAAGACCATAGGTAGTAACCAAGAGTTATTCCGAACTGATCCCCTGAACCCCCCTCACCACCCCCCCTCCCTGTATCCCCTGCTAGTTCTACCAATCACAATGGCAGTTGGCACATGTGTATTTTTTTAATGGTTTTTGTAGTTTTTACTTGTCTTGCAAATGTTGTAGTTTATGGTTATGAATACATCGGTATCCGTATTATTGAAAGTTAGGCTACAAGTTTATGACAAACACAACTCACTTTAGAATTTCCTAAAACAACAGATTTGTTAAGAGCATTTAAAGTTTCGCATACCATAGTAATCTAAAATCTCTAAAACATTCATCAACCTAAACTTTAAACATTGTTACCTTAACAACAAAGGTTAACAGCTCTAATCAACAACTCTTAAAAGGTGCGCTCGACTAAATTTTCAACTAAGTTTTGTAAGTAGTAATAGTCTGGTGTAAAAGTTTACTCTACAAACTTGCCAAACAATCACAAAAGATCTCTCTACAGCGTTGTTTTCACTTCTAGTAAGAGGAAAAGTAACAACAGCGTTGTACTCATAACAGTTTGAACTTACTCTCATTAAGTTACCGTAAGTCATATAAAAGTCGATTAGCTTGTAGGTACCATTAAAAACAGCAACTGGACTCTGCAATCAGCATGGCTTCGGCATCTTAACTTTAGAACAAGTTGGGTAAAAACGTGTAACTTTTCTAAAGTTAAAACTTACCTCTTTCTTGGAGCTCAGCGTGGCATCCCAGGATGAGGGCGATGAGTGTTAAGAATGCGAGGTTCCACATGGTCACAGTTTCACAATGTCACAGTCACATTCACAAAAACACGGCACCAAACATGCTAGCAGTCACAAGTGTC
Organism: Gortyna flavago; assembly: GCA_963669345.1. Classification (NCBI taxonomy): domain Eukaryota; kingdom Metazoa; phylum Arthropoda; class Insecta; order Lepidoptera; family Noctuidae; genus Gortyna; species Gortyna flavago. Next base: position 18,610,088 of record OY770125.1, read on the forward strand.
AGGGCTGGCGGGACGCTTAGAGTACGCCACGTCCGCTACGCTCAGAAGCGCAGCCTTATGTGACGTGACGTGCCCGCGGCAGGCCTGCTGCTGGTCTACGGACAAATACTGCACTGTGTCGCAGATATGACACTTGCTTGTACCACGAAACAAGTGTCACATCTGCGGCCTACCCCAACGACAAAAATATTAAACTGGGATTCAAAAGTGGGATCCAACGAAAATATATCTTTTTTATTAAGAGTTAGTCTTTAAAAGTAATAGTTTTTTAAAAGTTTTTGATGTTTGTATTTTGTAACAGAAACATTCAAAAAATTATCCTATAGTGTTTTAATATTTAGTTTTGTTTTTATAAATATTTTGCTACAAATTTTCTGTTTAGAAACATAAAATTGTTAAACCATTGCCATTTATATTTATTAAATGTTAAACAAGTAATTAATGGATATTGGTAGTTGCTGATAAGTGTTGCTATATAAGATTGATTCAACATCATCACCAATAAGATGAATTATCTAGGTACCTACTTAATCGTTTCTAAAACATTCTCTAGTTTTAGAAAAGTGCGTGTTCTAAGCAACGGTTTGTCCAGTCTGCGCATTCACGATCTGTGCTTACGTTAGCAGTAGCGGTTCTCTGAGGCTATATCACTGAGCGGCGTACGCGCAGGTAAGCCTCCACCTCCACAGGGGGCGCGGGAAGGGGAGAAGGGCTGTAGCGCTCAATGCACTTGCGTCCCGGCTGGGATGAGCTCAAAGGCCGCACGTGTTCAAAGGACTCAAAGGCCCCATTCAAAATGATCGCCGGGATTATGGGTTCAAAGATTCCTAACATGCACACTTTTTTTTTCTGGTGCTGGTTGTCTTTGTGTTTGTGAGAAATCTAAGTTGCTTATTCGATGAGATATTCACTCGTTCTAATATAGAAATCAATAAGGAGCCGAAAAAAAAACTTGGTCATATACTTTTCAAAGGAAATCATTCATTTTGTTCCCAAAAATGTTTAAAAAATTATTTTAATAGAGTTTAATACTACATACAAGATACGCAAAATAGTTGGGCTTCTATTAATAATTTAACTATGGTCCATCTGAACTACGTATTCAAAACTACCTAGACAAATAATTGTGAACGGCTAAAATTACTTCATTTATTAAAACTATATCAGAATTTATTTAATGAAATTAACATATTTAATAGGCTTTACTGTTGCTTACAAAACTAGGCATTAATATTTTGGAGGATGACCCTTGCTTATAATAACTGCTCTGCAGCAAAGGGATAGGATTTTATTAAATTTACAGGTTTCAACAGAAGTAATGATCCCAGATTCGACAGACATCATACAGTTCATTAAATTTACTCGCCCTTAGCAGCCACATTCGTCTTTACTTCTCCCCAAACACTTTCGGTTGCATTAAAATCTGGGCTGTTTGCAGGCCAATCTATCCGAGTGACGTGTTGATCACTAAGAACTTTTTCACTGAATAAGCAGTGTGTTTGGGGTCGTTATTATGTTGAAACGTACTAGATACAGGCACTCCTATAAGAGGAAGCATAGTCTCCTCTAATACTTGCCTGTATTGAAATTGGTCTTAAATACCTTCAATATTTTTAACTGGCCCAACATCATGCCCTGAGAAACATCCTCAAACTTTTATGTTTCCACTCCCATGATTTACTACTTTTTTCGTGAACTTAGGATTCAATGCCTGCTTAGTCGGTAGATGCACTTACTGTTTACCGTCAGATATTATGCTTTTTGGTGACCTTCTTGAGAAGTGGTACTCTCCGGGCGATTCTTCCAAATAACTTTGCATCCGTCTAGCGTCTTCGTACTGAACGCGTTGATACTCCTCCATTGCCAAAAACGACGTATTCCACATTGGGCACCCGCTTAAATGGCACCTGAGTGCCATTTAAACGTTTCGAAATCGATACCCACCACGTCTGCAGAGTTTCGCTAGCTAATTTAATTTGACTCTGTTTATGAGCTAGCCTCACGACTCACCATCGTTAAAAATTGTGAGATATTTATCGAGTCCAGTCAGGAATCATAATTAGGTACCCTTATCCGATAGGCAGAAACTGAGTCCTGTCAAACATTATGTTTGATAGGACTCAGTTTCTGCCCAAGAGCTGTCTACCGACTCTACTTCTTCTACCGACTTCTTTGGACCGACCTTAAGAAGTTGACTGGGATAGACTGGATGCCAAAGGTCCTCCTGCTTCGTACAACAGGGCGTTGTGGCGCAGCCTGGGAGAGGCCTGCGGTAGACTGAGTTTATTGAAGAGCTTTTATCTTAATATGTTATGAGACCCCATATTTATGTTTTACCTACCGAAGTAGGCAAGTCAATTTGTATGGATTTTTTATTTTTTTATTCAACCTTCCTGAAAGTAGCGTTTTCGAAGACTAATTATTATGTACTCGTATGAGACAATTTGCTCTATGTAACTGACCAGGCGCTTCGATCATCTTCTTCTTTTATAAAATTCTCGTCTATTATATAAAATTCTCGTGTCACAATGTTAGTTACCATACTCCTCCGAAACGGATTGACCGATTTTTATGAAATTTTATAATATGCATATTCAGTAGGTCTGACAATCGGCTAATATCTATTTTTCATACCCCTAAATAAAAACTTACGCCGGTAAAACCGCGGGGCGCAGATAGTTTTATATAAAATATTTTAACCAAATTCTTAATAAATTGGTAAGTTCACGATTGATCTTAAAAAGGTATGTACCTACATATTTGTATTCCACCGTATGAATATAAGCGACTGAGATATTGTAACAAAAATGCAAGGTAGGATGGAGCAATACAGTTCAGTACAGCCATGGTGCACCATCTGGCGGGCACATGGGGAAACAAACATTGAATGAGTTCATTGATTTTAGCGCACACAGTGTGCTCTCATGGGAACATAGTTAACACAGTCGCCTATAGATGGCGCCTCTTTATCATTATAAGTAACTAAGAAAACACTGGCTGTTAATACATACCTTGTATGTATGGTACAAACTGTTATTATAAGTTGGTTATTAATAAATAATAAAAAAAAAACATAACACATCTTTTCCGAAAGCTTAGACAGGTACTTGTTGGGAATCGAACCCAACACAACAAAATGCGCGCGACCTGCACGCGCAGGCAGCGTGATTAGCGCGTCATCAGCAAGCTGAGGCGCAGCGCGGCGACGACACATCTCGGCCCGATGACCACTCGCTTCCACGGACTCCACCGTGACGAAAGATACTCCTCTCTGCTTGACTTATTGTTTATCCAGGAAAGTTTTACCTACATTGTTAATAAGAACGGCATTAGACAATGATAGTAAAATATACGTCAATGCATAAAACATTGCCCCTAAATACAGTCCACTATTCCAATGCTTCCCGCGCTAACATACCTATAGTACACCCACATTTATAATAGGAGCGAGCCTATTGCCATGAACCGGGCACGAATCCAGACTCCGGGTTGCTACTGAGAAATTATTGTTGGAAAAACCCAATAACTTTACCCGACCTGGAAGTCGAACTCAGGACTTCATGCGCTTACGACCGCTACACCAACGAGGCAGTATAATATAACTTACTAGTAGCGCCCCGCTATTTCACCCGCGTTAGTTTTGATCCCGTAGAAATATCGGGATAAAAAGTATCCTATGTGTTAATCCTGGTTATACCAAATTGTATACCAATACCAATCTGTATACCAAATTTCATTCAAATCCGTTCAGTAGATTTTCCGTGAATGAGTAACAAACATCCAAACATCTTCACAAACTTTCGCGTTTATAATATTGGTAGGATTAGTAGGATTATAGTAGGAAGAAGGATAATAGTATGTACCTACCTACATTGTACGTATTTTTTTGTTTAAAGCTCATTTTTGTCAATCCTATTAAATCTTCGTTAACTCACTCCATTAAACATTTTGCAACATTATTATTAAAACCTGGTTTGGATGGCTTGATGCTATTTCTTGAATAGTTTTCACCTCAGTTTTTTAGGTTCCAATTTCTTGTGATTATCTTTGAACTAATGATTATGGTAAAGTTTCAGGCCACTGAAATAGGATATATATATATATAGAAATAATTACTAAATGTAGGTAATAGGTAATACGGGCTAGTGTCCGCAACTCCACTTCAAAGCGCGTATTTTGCGTACGGGTGGGAAAAATGTATTATTTAAACGAAGACAGGCAATTTTCGTTATGAAAAGCTAGAAAAGCATGTTTTTCCTCCGGGCGACTAACTTAAACAAAAAAAAAGAAAATTGTTTTCTCAAGAAAGGAATAAACAGTCTGTTTCCATGTAAGATTTTATTTATTAAATAAACTGTAAGAAAACACTTACAAAAGCTAAAGCTTACTGAGGCAATTAAGTTAGATAGAACAAAGAATTTCCACGCATGGCGAAACAAATAGGTAATATCACATTTCTATGATAATTTTTCAGGTACTAAGCTGATACCAGATACCGTGAAATATGCCAACATTGCCCCTAAGGGAAACTTTGCCCGAAGAACAATGTTTAAGCATATCTTTGATGTGCAAAAATATCTTAATACTATGACAACATTGATTGACTTTCGTGGAAAATAGGTTATATGTATGGCAATACTGACTATCGTGTTTGTTGCTAACGTCGCTTAGTAAGTTATTGGAACTCGTTGAGTGTGGTGCGTGTTTTTGCGGGCAAATTTTAGTGCAAATTTCAAAGTGCATTCTGCGAGATGGTGAAAACACAGGTTAGTTTACTTTATGACATATTATAGAAAATCATTTGTGGAGTTTATTACTGTTAGTGTCGTTGTTCAGGTTCTTTTAAAACTAAAGTTATGATGATGGGCAAAGTTATCTATTAATGTTCCGACCTACGATTGACAACATTGCCCGCCATCAAAAAAGGCTTAGGGTTGGCACTTTCCGAAAACTTCTATTTCGATTTTTTACTTTATGGCTACTGCTGAGCTTATTTAATTTTAAACATAATAGGTATTTAAGTAACAAAATTCAAAGATGACATTAGTTATTGGGTACTGAGTGAGTACCTGCTCCACACTACCTTTAATTAAAACTTTTTTACTATCATTTTACTGGTCGGCCCCGTAGCCTTGTTGTTAGTATGACTGCCTCCGAAATACAGGATCGCGGGTTCAATTCCCGCCCAGCGCAAACATTCGTGTGATGAGCATTTGTGTTTGTCTTGTGTCTTGTGTCTGGATGTTATTTATCTACATGGTGTGACTGGTAATTAGTGACCGATACTTAAACACATGATTGTACTCATGATAACAAACCACTTTTGCTATGGGACCAAACCAGAAAACGCGAAAAAAATCAGTTACATACATTCATGTTCGCATAACAACTCATCAAAATGTAGGGAGCAGTTGTTTTTTTTTCGCGATTTCAGGTTTGGGCCCATAATAAAAGTTGTTTGTTATCATGAGTACCTACAATTATGTGTTTATGTATCGGTAACTAAATACCAGTCTCCCTATATAAGTATCTATTTAATCTATATATGTAAGCATATCAGCTGTCTAGTACTCATAGTACAGGCTCTGCTTAGTTTGGGGTCAGATGGCCGTGTGTGAGGTGTTCTCACATATTTAAGTATTTATTTTATTGTATTATTATTTCTAATATTTTTTGTTGAGTTGCATGGTTTGTTTCAGAAAAATAAACATAAATCTCGAATTCGACAGAAGAAGTCAAGACGAATAATTGGATCCAGGGTTTATAATAACTACACTGAAGAAAAAAAAAGAATAGACGTGACATAACTGAAATATAGACGATTACTACCATTTTTTATTTCGTGTCTTCTCCAGTTATTTAAGTTCAGACTTTAATTTGTGAATCAGTGAGACGTTATAATATTAATGAACAATTATGATATAAATATGTGAGATAAGTTCTTAAAAAAGTATTATTTGTAATTTCAAATTTGATTAAATACTAATAAGCGTAAAACATTTTTCTTTTATATTTACCTTAACTCTTTGAATCCCGCTAATGAGACACAATTGGTCTTTTATTGTTGTTGGGCAGTTTGGCCACGCCCGGGCCTCAAGCGATTAACACATATTCTTTGTAGAAAGAAAAAAAATCAGAGTAAAATTTTTACAATGTACCAACCCTAGCACTTTTAAAAGGCGAAATGTAGATTGTATGAAAAAGAGAAAAAATGTCAGGGTAACATTGCCCAGTCATTTTAATAAGAAACGTTTCATAGTGTCGTTTACATTCCTAAAGTAAACGCCAACTTTACCAAAATTCTTTTACTGGTTTTTATGTCATCTGTATAAAGACCATATTTGCGTCAGAAATCAATGTGGGCAAAGTTGGCTAAAAGTCCAGCTATCTTTGCCCGCCAACAAAATTGGACAAATATTGAATTAAATGTTGAAAAATACAAAATTTAGATATACTAACACATCCACATGATCTTACAGTTGTAGCTGATAAAGAAAAATACTTACGTCTCCATAGAAAAATCGTATTAAAATTGAAATTATTCGAAAAATCTGGGCAAAGTTGGCATGTTTCACGGTACTGCACTTTTCGTTCATTTATTTCATAAGGGAAAAAAACTGCAGTAGTATTAAAAATAAACAGAAATAACTTGCCGGCGCCCATGTATATATAGATAAGTCACATTGCCCAGAAAATTCAGTAAAGAGAAAAAGAAATGTTTTGTAAACTGCGTTGGAGTTTTTCATTTCTTTTTCTTAATTCGGTTTTCTTATTATGTCGACGGAGCCCGATGTATGTGATACAATTATATCCTCATAAAACTTTCAACCGTTAGATATTTATGTCACCTTTAGCGAGCAACAATTAGACATTGCGAAGAGTCCTAAGACATTTTGACATTTCGTCATCAAGACTGCGGGTGTTCGCAGCATTTTTGGCTCAGAGACGAATAATACAGTAGGTAAGTACTACATTTTTGATCAGAAAGTAAGACAAAATACGCATCTGTAACATAAGGAGATAAGTCCCTCTTTATATTCTGGTAGACGCTGGTGGATTTTTAGGGCAGGTAACTGTTGCAGCTACAGAAAACGGTCTCAAGAGATTGTACTTAACTTTTTGAGAAATTATGATCCGTATTTACAGATTTTTTCCAGTCTATCCATCACAAAAACCGGCCCAGTGCGTGTCGGACGACGCTCAATGAAGGGTTCCGTAGTTGGGATAAATTTATCCCAAGAACAAAATGAAATATTCTACATATACGTCACGGTCAACTCTTCTAACTCCAAATGTAAGTTTGTAATCGCAATTTTATAACGTGATAAAACTGCGAATTAATGATTTTCGGAGGTTTCCCTTTACCTGTGCTGTGAAACCTTCCACGTGATTCTAGGTCAACGGGAAGTTTTGATTTATTTGCGAGTATAAAAATATGTCGCTTAAATGGCCAAATTTTTTAATTGCATTGACTTACTTGATTGAATAATTTTGATAGAAGCTTGATTTTTATAGATCTCTAATGGACCTACGTATTTGTTATTAATTTCAAATTGATACGGTATGTACCTAAGAAAATGATCCTGACAGACATAAGGGTTCCATATTTTCCTTTTGAGGTACGTAATCCTTTCTTATCCGTGGGGTAATCCTCACAGATACACTCCGTCTGGGAGGAATGATGGGTTATGTCAGACTGCTACAGACTAAAACCCCACTGTTCCTTCTAGTACCATTAGTCGGGGGCCCGGGAGATACTTGTACATTTGCCGCACTCCCGACACTGGTATCAGCCCGCCATGCCTAGCGGGCCCCATCACCAGGTGCGACCGATCCCACGACCGCACGTCCTCCCATTAAGACGCGCATACTGCGTGCCACCCTTTGAGCCTGACTGCTCGAGCGACGACACAATCCCAATTTCGCCGCCCGCAGGGCCCTCCTCATGGTGGCTGGAGATCGTTGAGCGCCTTTCGATGCCCGGCTGCACTACTGGTGTGGGTGGAATGAGAGGTATGGTCTCTCTCCCTCCCCACCACCTCCTTTGCATGAATCACCTCCTCGCATAAAGAGGCGACAGCATCATGTAGGATTCTGTAACCTAACTTATATAGATAGATATATATATTTGTACCTTTTAATAGCTCCAAATTTCTCTGAATCCTATTATAGGACCTTCTGGAATTGGGACGTACGTACCTAATTGATTTTCATTTAATTTTAAGATAACTTTAGTTAAAAGTTTCTAAAGATTTTTTTTTATCATATAAATATTGTACATACATGGATCATATACAAATATATTATAAATCACTTCGGTTGTGAGTTCAAAGTCCTTGGAATTCATTGTTATTATTTAATTTTACCAAACCTATCGACAAACGACTTTTTTACTGTTGATAAGTAATGCAAATCCAAGCCGATTTTTTTTTGTTTTCTTCGGTCCCAGAGACCGAAGATTTTTTGGATTTGGATGAATTATCATTATAAAAGCTTTTTCAAAATAAAAATGTGTTTAATTAAATTGGTAGGTACTAACACAATATCAATGGCTGCTACTGACGATGATGTAACAATGACTCCCAAGACTAACTCGTTTGAGCGCGTCTATAAGTCAAGAAAAAAACCAGAGCAGAACCGGAGTTACCGACATAGCTTGCAGAGTAAGCAAACTGAGGTGACAGTTGGCTGGTTTTTCGAAGGATCGATGTCCGGTGGAGCAGACGTCCTGGAGTGGAGACTGCGTATCGGTAAGCGTATGAGAAGCTTCCCAGGTAGATGGACCGACGATCTAACGAAGGTGGCTGGGCCAGACTGGATGCGGAAAGCGGACAGGGTGTTGTGGTTTTTTCTGTATTATTCTCGATGAATAGTCGTGTAAACATATTCAAGAATATTTGGTTTTATTTTTGTTACGTGTCACTCAGATATACGTTTTAAAAAAAAGTTAGATAACATGGGGCTCGGTTAGTCCTTCTTATAGCTAGAATTCGTTCTTATGATAGATTATATCTCTCCTCTGACTTACAATGTAAAACAATACATGCTTGTTCTATAAATAACGTCCATAAAAATAAAATGGCGTGCCGCATTAATATAATGTTTTAGTTTATATTTATTTGTAATGATTCATTAGTGAGTTTCTTGGCATGCATTTGCATCGCCAAAGTCATGAGGAACAGTCATCATTGATCGCAGATGATGTGACTGTATATTGATGGAGTATGTACATAAGTGGATCATTGTACATAGGCCATGGCGACAGTTGTTTGTCATTCCAACCAGCCTTCCAGAAGCAGATTATAAGTCTCCTAGTCTGCTCACTCGAGGGTTTCTGTTCTAATTGCGCATGTGCTCTTTCCAAAGAGCACATGTGCTACAATTTCCTCAGCCTCCACGCGTGTTCTGCACAGAGGACTGACCGTTATGCCTTTTGTGTGGAAATTTTTGTTCAGGAAGCAGTGTCCCGTGATGGTCCCCGCCAGCGCAGGCATCCCTAACCGGGCGTAGTAGATTGCGTTTTTCCGAGCTTTACTATTTTTGCTAAAGCAAAAGTTGCAAGAATTTACAACGAATCACGACAATTTTATGTCCAGAGTACCAAATAGCAAATTAAGTAAAATATTATCGAATAACAAGTTAAGAGTTATGATTGGCAGCCTTGCTTGCGTTTTCTTGATCAAGAAGTTATTTACGTTCTTCCACTGACCTCTATTAAACAACTTGTATAAATACAGGTCAGTGCGTTCTTCAAAGGAAATATTAAACAAAAGAAAATTCTTGACAACTAGTTACAATCTTTAGAGACATTTTTTACATGATTCTACGGGAACTTTCGAGGCGGTTTTTTCGTCGAATCAACACAATGTGGAGCTAACTTCAAACGAGGTTATTGTGTTATAGGTACATGTCCTTCTGTACTTTTAATGGATTATTTTTCAAAATAGTTGTTGATCCTTACTTAGATACTCTTGCTGTTATCACACTCCTCACTCACCCTTTCACGTTGTTTTCTCTTCATATTGTGCCATGCTTTCGTGATTTGCGCAATCTCATCCAGGTTATACCTGCGCTACATTTTTGGTCAACTCATCAACCTCCTTTGATTGATGACAGTTACCGATAACACGATTATTATATTAGCACCTGTAAGAAGTATTCATTAATCGTACTATCAATATATCCACGCGTTGCATGGTCGTCAATCATTAAAGCAAATGTTTGGCACTCAACGTACACCTGCGCAGGTGTTTGATGTCCGAGGTGACAGTAATTGCAGGTACATAGTGCAGGTATCCCTCTGTCAATCAAGTGCAACTGTGTATTACTGCAGACGTTCATGAAATCAGTCACAGTCGACAGAATATGGTTTACAAAATAACTAGTGAAATGTTTGGTAGACGGTTTGTTGGTTGCAAATTTTAGTTATTTTGTAGCAATTATTTGCGTTCAACTAGAGTTACTTTTGAAAAGGTTTTTTACTGTTATCCGACTGGGGTAAATAAAGGGTTATGTCAGACTTCCACCGACTTCCTCTATGTTCCTCCTGTTACCATGGTGTATAACAAGATGAAAGTCACACATGCCAACATGCGATAATCAGTTTCCATCACGTTGGCCGCCATTTCAAGCAAAAAGGCGTCCTATTGATGGAGTGCCTTACTACACGTGAAAACGGTACCCAAATTAGCCGCACTACTGGTTCCAGTTACGGGTAAAAGGATTTTCTACGTTTTAATATTGATTCTGACAGTTGAAGAAAAATGTTTTCAGATTGATATTCCAAGTATTTCTTATTAGTTCTTCTGAGTATTTATTAAGTATTGTTATTTCGTACGAATAGAAATACTATTTAATATGTTCTTCATTTTGTCTACGCAAAAATGTTATTATTTTTCTCCAAAAACCCGTCTTCGTAGATACGATTTTTAGTTCGGGGAACCTTTTTAAAAATTTTTCAAACGTGTATGTAGATAGAATGGTTGAAAATCATAATAAGTTAAGGAAAACAACATTATTAACGTGTTTGGCACTTAGGGAGAGTGGCACCCTAGGGACAGGTGTCTCAAGTGCAACATGTTAACCAAAACTCTCCAGTGGTACACAGCAGCACGAGACTTCTTCGGGCTACAGTTCTCCTGAACTGAAATCTCACAGCTCCCAGCACACAGGTATCCTCGTGAGATTGTTAGTAACACCAAGGCGTTGCTGGCCTTCCTTACGAGCTGGGGTGGATCGAATGAATGAATGATTTTCCCACCCGTTCGCAAAATACGCGCTTGAACGTGGAGTTGCAGACAACAGGTCTTAGTACTACTATACCACTATTTCTGCAACTGTCTCACAGCTCAGCTCAGCTCTCTTGAAATGGAAAATGCCTTTTTAAGATCTAGTCAAAAAGTTTACCGTGCCGTCTTTCAGCCGTATTCGATTGAGATTCAAGAAAAAATGTTAATTAAAAGTTTTACAATCCGCTGACTGTAGAAAACTGCCTCATGCCTACTTAATGCTTCATCCATGATTTTCGGGGTATTCTCAAACCACGATATAAACAAAAAACGGTCGATGTAAGTCCAAAATCAACCAAGTAGCAAGCAAGTAAGTAGTAGTAGCAAGTACGAGTTGGGCTGGAAACAAAACTATGGAAATGAAGGCGCCGAAAATACTCGTGTTCCATAAGAACGGCCTTCAATAGAAATATCTCAGTAAAGAAATAAACAAATAACAAAGCCGTCACAAAATATTCTCCTGGTTATTGCCAGATACTTAAACGAAGACAAAGATTACGTTTTAGAGATGTGCTAAACAGGAAGTAGGCATAAAAGTTGTATTTATACCAATAGAGCTGCCAAATAAAATCAATCTGGGAAAAAGCAACCACAGAGTGGATCCCGAATAATAGAAAGCAAGGACACGGCACGCCCAGAAGAAGTTGGCGTCATGATTCAGGCTTCTTACTGAAGAATTGGCCTCAGAGATAGACCGGGTAAATAAAAATAGCCTTTTAGCTATCAGGTAGGGTTTGAAAAAACCATCCTTTGCTCAAAATGCAACCTGTTGACGTTGCTAAAGAGGGCAGGCTATGTAGGTACAGTCCGATACCGATTAAATGGAGGTCTGTGATATTGGTGCAGTGATGAGCAAAACGTCTGTTCACGGAATTGTGGTGCAATATTAAGTAGGCGAAGTTACAGTAGAATACTGACTTCTAAGTCACAGGGTACCCCCTAGTTTAGGGGGAAGGGTTTTCACTATTCATGCAACCTTTGTTTCCCAAAGTTTAATGTTCATAAGTATATTGTATGAGCTTTGTATATTAAGGTTTATGTGTTAATAAACTTTTTTTTTTTGTACCAGATGTCTTGATAAATACCTAATTAGCCTGAAGAATTAGAATATCGGAGAAGTGGAGGGAATTGAGGAAGCCCTATTGCCATGGATTAAGACAAAACAGGCTAGCTACCGCTTCGTAGTTACTAAAACGTATTAATGTCAATTTTCAATTCTTGATTTCAAATTATGTATGAGTAAATAATATTGTTGGGCTTTCAATATGATTGTTCTTCTCTTGGACACGACATCAGAAAATCATCAGATGATCTACACGGACGGATGCGCTACACATACAAAAATAAGGTCCGTCAGACTCTTACTGAAGGGTCCGTCAGACTCTTACTGAAGGGTCCGTCAGATTTTTACTGATTATTACCGTAATATGGTTTATTTAACTATCTTTGGACTGGGTATTGGAGTATTTTCGCTGTTCGTCACGCTCCCCCGGCCAGGTTTTCTAAGTTGCTTAAGAAACATGTATATGGGTAGGTAATACCGAAAAGGCAGGTAGGCAGTTTCATTTATTTCCTGATACATGCAACTCTTACCTAATAAAAAATAGGAAGGTTTAATGCAATAAAATAAAATCTTTTTTTCGACCAGGTGTCGGTTGATCTATGCAAGGCCGATGTCGGCGCTTGCGGCGGTGTTGCGAAACTCCGTTCGGATGTGGAGCGATCTAAATATAGGTACTCGAGTCTCGTGCGAACGCGTCGTTCGCCTGCCAGTTTCCTACCTTCGTATCTTGATCAGAATCACCTGGTGCTTTGCATGATTTTAAGATAATTTCAGGAAGACAGAGATTAAAACAGAAGAAGAACTAGCAGGGGATCGAGGGGGAGGTTTGGACCCCCCCCGGTTCAGGGATCAGACCGGAATAAATCAGAATTATGTATAAATATTTGTATGTCGTAGTATGTGACAATTGCTTGTTTTCCGATAGAAGTTAAAGATCTGAGAAGGTGTAAGCAGAGTGAACTGAAAACGCTATAATAATACTTATCATGTAGAATGATCATGGTGCTTATTATGGGATAGGATCAAACGTGAGCGTATTTGACGACGAGTGAGTAAAGGTTTTTTTGTGTTTATGGATATTATTACTGTCATACAAACAAGCTCGTGGCTAAATAATAACTGCCGCGTTCATGGATGGATATTTATTAGGTCCCGGATGTCATTCGTAGATCTTTGACAGTCTTTTTCCACTAACCGCACTGAAACAAAATTTTGTAACGTGCGGTTCGGTGGAACAAATTATCGTTATTGTTATCGTTATTTTTTTAGCGATGGGATATACTTTTCCTAGTTAGTAGTTTGTGGAGGTTTAACAAAGACAAAGACATAATTTATTCCTCGGATATGGTAGGTACAAAGTTGGTTAAGTTAGGCAGTTCTCAGTGTTAAATACTGGTATTCAGCTGCATCCGGTGAGACTGGAAGCCGACCCCAACATAGTTGGGAAAAGGCTAGGCAGATGATGATGATGACGTGTTTACTCAAAATACGGGCATTGACGTGAAGTTGCAGACACCAGCCCGTATTACCTATTACTTACCTGCGTGTTAATATTTTAAATTAATAAAAAGAGTTTGATGCTAATGTTCATAAAATCGGTTTGTTGGGCAGCTAAAACAACACAGTGTTTATTTTCTATCTGTCGAAAATAAAGCTTTTACAACAAGAGTTTTACAAAAAAATATTAGACTGTCGATCCGAATAAAATGCAAATAAACTGTTGTAACAAGTTAGTCAGCAGACTTCTATTTTAATAAAGGTGGGGTCGGATCGAATCCATACAAATGTAACATGAAATCGTTTTTAGGTCACCCATACAAAATAACTCAGTCTGCAGGTTTTATTCTAACTTTTAATTTAGATAAGCAAATAAAATATACAGGGAGATTTTTTAATCACCATCCAAATTTTTACAGGATGTTTTACCCATGAATATGAACAACTTTCACTATGGGACCAACTCTGAAATCAGCTGTTACATACAACAGTTCAATACCTGCTTGACCAAAATGTATGAAACAACAGATTTCTTTTTTTTTGATTTCAGAGTTGGTCACCTACTTGAACACCCTGTAAAAATATGAATGATGATAAAAAAATCTTCCTGTATACCTACCTACCTATATTTTTTAAAGGCATAGTTCATCAACATCAACTTATTTATTTATTCTTCAGAAAGCTTACAGACATATCTAGGTAAATAATGTACAATTAGCGCTTACAGTTACCATTTACAAGCTCCTACGAATTAAGGAAGGACGTCTTCGAAGTGCAGGACAAGCGAGGTAATTGCGTAACACACTATCAGTCAAATGGTTTTTTTGACAGTTTACAATATTCATTGCGTTATTTACGTTGTTGAGCAGACACATTTTTCGAACATATGAAGCAATGGTTTAGCAATAGGTGTCCTTCAAAATTATTAAGATTGAGATGTATTACGCAATTAGGATGCTGCACGCACGGTGCACCCAAAAGTTTATTCAATAGTTAGCCGCATGATCGGAGAACTAGAGGTTGGCGGCGCAAGTACAGTTGGATGGCGTAGACCAAGATCTAAGAACTGTTGGAGTGCGAAATTGGATAGAAAAAGTCGGAAATAGGTCATATAATGGAGAACCATACTCGACCAAGATAAGGCCCTACCGTGGCTGTAAAACCTTAGATTATGATGGTTTAAGAGTTTGAACTGACTTTCGGATATGTTGGTTGGTGAAAAAGTTTAGGTAGGTACTTCATCTGATTTTCTACCTGTTATCCTATACTAGGTTTTTAGTTGTTTTACCAGCAAGACCTTAATTTTTTCTTAGCAGTAATAGCACCCAGTATTTTATTGACTAATTAATAAAATCTTAATCCTAACTAATATAAATATAAATGCGAAAGTGAGTTTGTTTGTTTGATACGCGTTCACGCTAAAACGGCTGAACGGATTTTGATATAATTTGGCAAACAGATAGACCATGACCAGCATACCTACCACGAGCTCTTAACGCGATCCACTTTAGGACCTAAACTAAACTGTTCTGCTAATTCGTACCATGACGTCTGTTTAACGATTCAATTTAGGCCGTGCCATCTGGATACCTCCACGAGCTCTTAAAGCTCATTCACCTTCAACGATCCAAAAGCCGCTGAACGTATTGGACGTCGTGGTACGACTGTGAACGATGCAGATTAAGAACCTAAACTGAAATGTCTTGCTTTTGAATCGTTTTTAAATAGATCTAGTAGGCCTTCTGGGTAAGGACATAGGCTACTTTTCAACCTGGATCGCAAACGAAGTCGCGGGCAACACCAAATGAAAATATTTGCAACAGATAAGCGATATTTATGATGACGTCGTCTTTCGATTCAAGCCGAGTAATAAATAGGATATTCACTATCGATACTTTTGTGCTCTCAAGATTTATAGGTTCATTGTGTTCATTCTAGTGCAGGATGTACACTTTGACCGTTGCACAATCGACTATTGCGCGTGTATTTCAAGCCGGGATGAGATGCAAATTGTCCTACACCTATTTTTCTTCAGAAGTTTTCCTGAAAGACTATAGGTATTTAATTCTAATATCCTTTATGATACACCACACTCTATTTACACACGTCGTATTGTTAATCCATTATATACATATAATATAATAATATCCTTGGACATTTCACACAACGCCATATAGTCCCAAGCTAAGCAACCTAATGCTTGTGTTATGGTAACGAGATGGCTGATAAACTACTTATTAAATGTTTTTTTTGTAAGTTCATACATGTTATAGATAAAACACCCAGACCCGGAACAAATACTTGTAGGTCGTACAAATATTTGTTCCGTGCGGGAATCGAACCCGCGACATGCTGCGCAGCAGTCAATCGCTCAACCATTGCGCCAACCGTGTTGTCATACCATTGCTTTATATGTTCGAAAAATGTGTCTTTTCAGCATCGTAAATAACTCAATGAAGGTATTGAACTGTCAAAATGAAGCCATTGCTTCTTTTAGTGTGTGACCGCTAAGTATTAAGATAATCTACTGAAAATCAGCGAACTCTTGGACGATAATACGTGTTGCGATATTTTTGTTTGAGTGATAAATCCAGATGTTTTCAGGTTTATACTTTTATAGTCTGAATATGTTTCATTGAATTTTAAGCATGTTATATTGGAGTGACTGACTAGCACACTTGCATATGAAGATGAGACAATTTAGGATTATTTCTAAAGGATTAAAAGTTGTCTCTATGAAAATAGGATTATTTTATATTATTTAGCAAAATAAGTCAACCGTATCATCGCTTAACATTACGTGAGGTTCAGCGTTTAATGTATGGAGATCGTAACGAGCGTATGGCTGTAACTATTTATCGAGCAAAGGCACGAGCGATCAAGAACGCACAATCATCAACAAAGAACGGAAGGTAGGAATAAAAGTTACAGGTAAATGTTCGCAGGAACGTTACATTACTTACATGGAAATGCTTTTGGAAACAGAGCTTTTGCCTGTATTGTACCATTCGTAAGAACGTTACATTACATGGAAATGCTCCATAAAATGCTCTAGTGTATACTCCCCTTTTGACGAACTACTAATTTCACGAAATGGACCTGTTGACTGGTGGTGACCAGTCAACAGGTCCATTTCGTGAAATTAGTCGCACGCGTAGTAATCGCACGAAGGAGGTGTCCTTCGTGCGATTTGACGTCATCACATTATCTTCTGGGGATATGTAAAATCGCATGTATTTACGCCAATAAACCAGAAACATTTGTGCACTTGGATGCCAATATTCGCCGCATTATTACCAAGTTAAGCAATTGAGCACGTATTTCAGCCTGATTTACTGTAAGACCGTGAAAATTTGACCTCCAGATTACGCTATTTACGCGTCAGCCGCGATGACCACATGCCTGAAATTATATTTAAACATTAATGCCATACAATCTAAAAAAAACACAGCCTTTGTATTCGAAAGGGACCATTTAAAAGGTTAAGAAATATTTAAATAAACAACAAAAGAAGATTAAAAATAGAACAGAAAAAAAGAAAAAAAAACATGTAAAGATGTATTATGGTCACGCGGTATATCACCATTGTATTCTGCCGGTCGATTCTGTTACAATCTCACCGTTAGAAGTTAGGTGAAGTGAGCTGTCATTCCATCTGATGCAATAGGGATTGATACTAATGACAGCTCACTTTAAGCTCACTTCACCTGAGTTATCACGGTGAGATTTTTACAGAATAGCACTACATGTACTACAATTATAACCTTTAATGCATTGGTTTTTAATATACCACCAGGAAATTATTTAAAAAGAAAATGGAAATTCCGGATTATTTGAAACAAAACGAAATGTTACAAAGAGAAGGAAAAGAATGACGCACATTTTGTGTTGCTGAATTACAGTGTCTGTGGGCTGTTCTACACTGTTAATATAACCTGTACCACTTATTATTTCATGGGGCATGCGGTGCTAACCTATAAGAAATTGTTATACTAACCTTTGATATAAGAATCTATTTTTTTTTTACACATGTAATAGTGTAAACAATTGTTGGTTGGCCAGAAATAATAAATAAAATAAAATACACAAACAGTCGTTCTGGGTTCAATTGATTGCGCACGTGGAATGTGCTTCTGTTAACGAACGCATAGAACAGCACCTAAATTGGGTAACACACTATCATTCACAATCTAAATAATTTTGAAGGAAATTGCTAATCCATTGCTTCATTAGCTCGAAAAATTTAACGCAATGAATGCTGTTGAACTGTCAAATTATAAGCCATTGTTACTGATAGTGTATTACACAATTACCCCACAGGAGCCAATAGTGCACCTTATACACTTTACAAAAGTCTATAATTATATAGAAAATTGTGAACCTTAAAACGGTGTAAAAATATTATCGTGTTTTAAGGATTTATTCCGGTTAGGTATGACCCCGAAGTATGATTTGTTTTTTGAAGAACAATATTTTAATGGCATTACCATTTATCTTACACCTATATCTTGTTGACATTCTTGGCAAGATTATCTGGCGCCGATTTTACATAATATCACGCGTGTCCCTAACCGTGTAAGCAGAGTTACGGATAGCGAAACCACTAACAGCAACCGCATTTAGTTTTGGCATAAATATAGAGTGTTTAAAATAGATTCAAATTGCATAATGACAAGTTGCTAGATATCCCAACCAGTCTTGTTTTTGATGTCTTATTGTAGTCAAGAATAAAATGGAGATGGCAAGTCTGATTAAGTTACAGACTAACAGTTTTATTATCAACTCGTAACGCAGGGAATAATCATTAATAGAATCTACTTAGAGACGATACTTACGTCCGGACTCCGGTGCACCTTACATACTGGCCCATAGGTATTTTTTACCACAGCATGAACAGCTATTCTCATTACTTTGTAGTTCGTGGAATCGCGCCTTCACTGGTATCGACCAGAGAGGGTGCGATCTCACCAGTGTGCGGCACTATGCGACACTGTACTGCACAGTGTTCGGCAGAAATGGTTCTTTCGGTGGACTCACTCAAGTAAACATTTACAAATGTGCACTGTTCGCTAACGAAAGTTACACACAACTTTGCCGGTGGAAACAGTCTAACGGATCTATAGCTCAGTATACAGTACACTGTTAGAGCTCTGCACAAAATGTTTGTGAACAAAATTGAATGTGCTGAGTTTCTTGCCCGTTCATCTCTAGAAGTAGGTACCTACTACGCTTTGGAATGGGCCACTAGCTTCATCTTTCTGCCTGACCGATCCCTTGACAATTCAAAAGTGCCTGTAATGGTTAATTTGAAATATATGGTTTGAGTTAACTTGAGTTTGATCACAATTTTGGTGGAATAGCGCCTTGCTAATCAATATCAGTCTAATTTTCTTGAAAAAATTATAATAGATCTTCTTGACTCACTTTATTATCTGAATATTGTTCGGATCACTTTCTAGTTTTGAAATACCACGATGGAGGTGATTGCACACCTACGCGGGACTATTTCTGTAGGCTCCGGAATGTTCGCACCTTACAGGCTGAGAGGTGAGGCAATGTGAGGCAATCTAATCCAATCTCACGAATAATAATTCTGTTAATAATCATTTGTTTATCTTTGTGTTGTTTTCAGTTCGTTTAAGTGATTTCCTTGTAGTTTAGTTTGTTGGCTTTGCTTTTTAAATGAAAAGGTTTTGGTGGAATTTATTATTGTTTGGTTCACAATGGTTAGATACATTTTGTCAGCTAGCATAATCAGCTTATAATGTTCCCACTACTGGGACACAGGCTTCCTCTCTATAAGAGGGAGTGGGCCGTAATCCACCACGAGGGCTTAGTACGGTTTGATGGTTGTCACATGTCTTTGAGTTTTTGGGTCTAGGACATGCCGGTTTCCTCACGATATTTTCCTTCGCCGTTTTGAGAGCAGTGGTGATGAAATTAAATACGCAAAGTAAAGTCTAGGTTTGAACTCACGACCTACAACAATTCGTAAGTCGGGGCCAATATCACAGGGCCACCACTACTTTTGTCAGCTAGGAATACAGAAAAATCTTCTGCAGCCTAATAATGTAACACATTTTCGGCAAATGATTGAGACTATTTGGCTACGTCAATTTTTCGGATTTTAAAACCAAAATGACAATCGAAAATTTTCTTGAAACATCAACATGTAGCTGTATTCAAAGCGAAGGTGACATTCTGGTTTCTATCGTTTTCCGTTGCACATAGTATTTTAGGATTCTAAGCATAGTCTCCATAATTATTTTGATAAATTAATGTAAGTGGTAGTCTTCCTGATAAATTGTGAATGTGATTTTGTGCAAAACCGCAATGATAAAACAATATTAGTGGTATTGTAAAAATCGAGGCGGTGAAGTGAATTTATTAAAATAATTGTAAAAGTTTTCTTCTGTTGAGCTAATACTACTTAGGGGCCTACCTAATTACTCACCTAATTGCCATTTTGTCTAAAAACTGTTTTCTTTAATGATGTAGGTAAACGGTATAGGATAATAAAATATTTTATGTATATAATGTGACTTAGTCGATATACAAACAGTAACTGTACGACATTATTGCAAAATAAATTGACAGGTTATGTGTGGTTTTTATTACATTTATTATAAGGCAACCTTTCTGCATTTTCTGTAGCAAATTCTTTTATTTGCTCATAAAATTGTAAGTCCTTTGTTAAATCGCATTTTATGGAAAGAACTGATAATATAATTTAGTCGACAGTTCGACATTGTCGTCAAATATTTGTTATCTATGTACGACATCCTGGAGAAAGAGCGCTCCTCTTCACAGCTAGTAATTGGCAACTTTAAAAAAATCTTTAATATGGTATAGCAATTTGGGAAAATATCAACAAGTTTCTTTTCATAAAAATTCGATGCAAGAGGTGTAAGACTCCGGTTTAGACTGTTAGTAAGTAAGATTTTAACTGAATGCACTCATTCACTAAATGTTCATCTACGTCATCAGGATAATAATCAATAATATTGTGTACACTTTCCAGATCCATGTATTAAATTTTTTTGTCTTCAGAATCTATTAAAAATTGAATTCATAGCCATACTTGGCTTCTTTTCGCTTATCCAACGCAACGAGACTGACAGTAAACTTATCTGAAAATTTTGAGGTACTTAATGCGTCTCTTGTTTATGTCACTGTAGTCTGTTCCCACACTAATACTTAATTTATCCATTTGAAGATTTGAGAATGAACACAACATAACATAATCATCGTATTTTTTTTATCATCGTCCTACTACGATATCACAAAATAATTACTCAAAGCAAAAACGTTTGTTAGATACACATTTTTTTTTTTATCCCGGAAGTATGTTCCCGTGGGATTTTCTTTCGAAACGACGTTGTTTTTCGATCTCCACGCAGGCGCATCCCCTGTGACATCACTAAATTCATCATACTGTTCGCAGTGGTTTCCGCATTTGAAAGAAATAAATCCACAGTGAATAGGAATTGAATTTGAAATCCGATAAACATTTTTATATCCGCGACCGAAAACTTTGCTCCTAAAAATAATTTCCCGTTTATAGAAGTCTGATTAAACTGAGTCTAAAAATAAACCAGAAAAGTTTCGTAAAACCCGAATTCCTTCGTTAGACTTCCAAGAAATTCTTATAGCAACAAAACATTGGTTTTGTGTTTCAACACAACATAGGTATATTTATTAATGCCCAGTGATGGCGGATAAGAATAGCTAAGCCCTTCTTTTTCTTAGCATGAGACAAGGTATTAAAATATTATGTAAATAGTAGCAACCAATACCAGCAAATAGTCACTTGTCAGCTATCATTTATTATTTTTTCAGGTCTTTTTTTTTGATAAATATCTGTTGTTGATGATTTGTTGTGATAGACCGGTCTTGGCCAAAAAAAATTAGGGCTCCTAGTTTGACTAAGGAACCCTAAAAATATTGTTAACATTTACCTGCAACAGTAAAAACATACAACAACAATTTACACAAATAACGACCTTTACGCATTACGACAGAGAACACACTGTCTTAATTACCAAAAGAATGTCAAAGTCGTCTGAAAGCTTTGAAACCACGAGATAATCACACAGGTTTCTTTCTTACATTACCTACATATTTCTCTGAAACGAAGCAGCCGCGTTGACTCATATATAAATGTTTATTTCTGAATGAATCATCTTTACGCCAGCGCCGCTTTTGCTTGCGTGAATAATTTCGGGATATTATTGACACTGCGATTACGTGGGTTCTGTATAAGATAAATAAGACTTACATTTAAAATTATGCTCGTAGCGGACTAAAACAAAAAGCGGAAAGCGGAAAGCGGTGGCGAGATGACCTGGACGCGTACCGCGAGGGCTGGTTTGACTTGGCGCGGGAAAGGAGTTCCTGGAAGGACTTGGGGGAGGCCTTTGCCCAGCAGTGGTACAGCATAGGCTAATAAAAAACAAAAAAAAAGAGGACTAAAATCGATAAGCGTCAAAATACTACTTACTCTTGTGCTGATTCTACATAGCATAGTTCGTTCGTTTGCACTGCCGTAATTTTTCAGAATGTGATTTTTTTCTTTAGCTCGTAAAAGCTGGCTACAGCTGAAATGAACGCCTGATGTTTTTGAATAAGTTGGTTCCAAGGTACTGTAGCGTCTACGGCTCGGTTGGGCGTCAGGTGTATGGTTATACCGCCTGCGTGCGTAAAGCCAATCATTGGCTTTAGGGCTGATGATGAAGGTTATTTTGTATATATTTGTATATTTAATTAGTTATTTAATTTTGTACCCAGTGTTAATATGTAGTTAGTTCTGTAAAAATATTTTCCTAGACTAATGTGTAATAAAAGAGGAGTTTACCTTTGTGAGCGAGAAGTTGAAAACAGCTTTGTTTAAAATATTTCTGCATTTACCGAATGTTATTGAAACAATGTTCGAGACTTCGGGACTTAACGTCATACTTATAAATAGTACGTTCCTAACGAAGACACCAGTTTTAATACGTTAAATCACGTAACTAATTTTGAAATTCGATTGTATTGTTCGTGTATTAAGACCAGGCTTGCTTATTTATATAAAGCCAACCTGTCTCCTCCTAATTTCTGGTAGTTACACAATGACTGGTATCTTCATTCTTTACACTTCATACATTATTTTTGACAGCTTTGAGTAGTTCGTTGGTTGTATTAAAAATCCTCCATTAGTATACCTCCCTGTTGCTATCCTCCTCAGTAAGTCCCTCTACCATCTTCTCTCTCTCTTAATATTTTTACCACGTCATGATGTATTGTTATTGTAACCAAAGCACCCTGCTCTAATATCCGGCTAGCCTTTATTGTCTAAATTTTCAAATCCATTAGGAGATGGAGTGTAATTTCATACAAAATTTTGGCGATCAAACTTATTCTGTCTTTTTAATGACTCGAAGCTAAGTCGGCTTATGCAGGAACCTATTTCCGTAACATATCTCATCCTTCAAAGAAACCCAGATCGCTTAACCTGTACGTATTAAAATTAAACGGGAAGACTTGAGTGAACGATGACGCGCTTTAAAAATAAACATTCGGTTAAAACTTGCAAAATGTATTAGGTACGTGGTACAAGAATAGAACGCATGGGACGCATGTTTCATTTCACATCACAAAAATACGGTTTGTTGTTGAAGTAAATTACTATGGCACAAATATTAATTTACTTCAACAACAAACCGTAGTAGTAGTTTGGGTGATTTGTTGAATTATGTCTTCCTGAAATACCCTCAATTCTTTGAATAATTCCGACCCATGTTTTGTCGTGATTTTTATACTAACTTCGTATTAGTTTTTTTTTTCGCATTTTCACATGTATCCTTATTATCGATATCAAAAAGACGTGTACTTAATATATTGTTTTCGTAATACTGAAAAACAGCGTTTACGACGTACGGCATTTCATACAAACTTTCAAGCCCTTGTTTTTTCGAAATGAATGAACCGATTTTAATGAAAAAGCAGGATACAAAGGTCTAAAAAGTTAGTTAAGAACATTTTAGAAAAATAGTGTCACAGTCAAATTAGACCGATTTTAAATTTTGCATACAAACAGAGATTTCCAGTTATCTTTTTTAAATAAGACACATCGAAAACGTTCTTTACTAAGTTTTCAGACCTTTGAATCCTGCTTATGAAATTTCATTAAAATTGGTTCATTCATTTCATAAAACAAGGGCTTGAAAGTTTGTATGAAATGCCGTACGTCGTAAACTTCGTCGTCGTCACCATTTCAACAGCCCAAGATCACCAACTGCTCCGTATATACGTTTCGTTACATATCTACGCCTTAAAAATTCAAAATGGCTTTCTTCTTATTTAAATATCTTCTATCTTCTTCCTGTCTACTGCTCACAGTTGGAATAGCTGATTAGCTGCTATAACGACCCAGTTGGAATAGCTGCCATAGCGATCCCTGTTCTAAAACTTACTAAGAATAATTCTATGAGATATACAGCAGCAGCATTTGTAATCATCAATACTAGTAAGTGTCAAATAAAATATTGTCAACATTTGTTGCTGTTGCTGTCGCATTTAATCGTTGTAACATATTGGCCGTGCGACCATTGGGTACATTCTGAACAATGAAATATTAACGACTTACAGAAATCTTTCTAGATTATGTACTCCAACGACTTATTCGCTAGAATCCATACTAATATTATAAATTCGAAAGTAACTCTGTCTGTATGTTACCTTTTCACGCCTAAACCACTGAACGGATTTCGATAAAATTTGGCAGAGAGATAGATTGCATCCCGGGAAAGGACATAGGATAGTTTTTATCGACATACCTGGCGGGCGAAGCCGCGGGCGGAAGCTAGTAGAATATATTTATTTGATTTAAAACATGGCAAATTAAGGTGTTTTAAATATTGCCATGGACTTGGCATATAAATAATTTAATCATTTTAAATTTAAAATATTAAAACACACATTAATTTGTTAAAATTGTACTATTCTTAAGTCTTATAACGCTGATGAAATCTTAACAATAATAGAAGTATAAAACGATGGCCGTACGTTTTTGCTGCGCGTAAAACCTATGTATGAATTAACTTGAATTGAGTCATCCGACAACAAATAAGTACTTTTTTTTCTTAGTTTTGAAGTAAACAAGTAGTGGTTGCAAGAAGACCGTGATTAGATACTTACGTTAAAGATTAGAACGTTCACAGCGAGTTCATAGAAAGCTTGCATAAAATAATATGTTCAGTCTCTGATTCAACGAATCTGACATACCTACCTAAAACGTTAAGACCGATTAGGCTTTAGTGCATTGTTATCGTAGTACAGAGGCCAGCACATCAAGCTACCCCAATCTGTCAAATTTCTTTGATAGATTTTCAAGTTTTCACAAAGGTATAAGGTATATATTCAATTGGGAAAATTTGACAGATTGGGGTAGGTTGATGTGCTGTCCTCTGTACCTATCCACTGAGATTCGCCAGATCGCCGCGAATAGGAATCCTTATGTTCGTATAATTAGGTTGATCATTGGCATAGATGTTAGACAAAATGGAGACCAGAACACTGCCTTCATGTAGACAATTCTTATTAATTATCGCCCATAATATATAATGTACCGATTGTTTGCGTGTGTCATGTTTGTCGAAGGACTGATAGCTGGTGGAGCAGACGAATCTTAGAGTGGCGATCGCGTATCGGCAAGTGTAGTGTGAGACGCCCCCCAGCTAGATGAACCGCAGGACCGATGACCTTAAGAAGGTGGTTGGGACAGACAGGATGTGGAAGGCGGATTTCAGGGTGTTGTGACGCAGCCTAGGAAAAGCCTATGTGCAGCAGTGGACTGCGATAGGCTGAATTGATTGGTTGTTTGTTACAGCTGGCATTTTAAAAAGCAGGTTTTTATCAGTGACCGTATCGTAACCTGCTGACAGATCATCTAGGACCGCACCGATTATTTGATTGGTTTTGTATCCATCCTCAATAAATTGAGTGGTTTACGAATGAGTTATTTATTATATTAATATTGAATAGCTAAACTAATATATTTTGACATTATCAAATTATATATAGGCGTTCTAAATTCTATAAACATTTACAGCTAACCAATTGAATCCCAGACTAATTAGCTGAAGACGAGTAACATTTTGTCCGCGATACTAATAATAAGTGCACTTGCGCTTTCAATCAAAAACTTTATTCTGTTCTCTGAGTTTTCAGAATAAACTGAGCAAAAGCTAAATAAAAAAAACCTTTTGAATGAGGGAAGAAATAAAATAATCCTATGTGAATATATACTGTTATACCCACAGAACAGATAAAATATCTGGGGGCCTAAAAAGGCCACTTTAAGCAATTCCTCTAAAAGCAATTCATTTCCAGAATTGCCAGCAGATCATTAGCAATTCCTCTAATTTTCGTAAAATGGTGACACTTATTAGCAGATTCATCTACAATTCAATTCATATCAGAATCATATTTGGTGTAAATATTACCGCATGTAAAAAATAAAGACCGTAACTTTATCGGTAAATTTTTCTTTACAGTTTTTATAAATCAAATTGGTTTTAAATTTTTTATTTCTGCAGTCTAAATGTTATTACATTCTAATATACCTTCTAACTGCTAAAAATACCGCAGATAAGCCCTGAAAAGGGAAATTAGAAACAATAAAAACTTTTTAGGCTGGCAACGCGTACAAAGGAGTTTTTAGGACGCATTCCGAATTAAGCGCATACATTATTCAATTTGTGGGAAATCGAAAGATAAGACAAAGACATTTATTTATTTTATTTGTCGGATATGGTAGGTACAAAGTTTATTGGTATATATGGATACGCTCAACAAATCCGCCGTTTAGCTTTTTAAAAATTGGTCTACAGCCAGCTCTCTTAAGGAGGCGCCGCGCCGCAGTTATTGCTCGCAAAAATTTTTTTTGCGCTAGGAAGTCGCTTTGTATGTGTGATGAGTTACCCCATCCCATAGGAGTAAGCCGTACCTCAATACAGACGCTACATAGCCGTAATAGACGTTGAGTGCAGCTTCTTCTTAGATGTAATTGAAGTTAGAAAAGTTAGATTCCGATTAGTGCGAATTCCTGACCGCACTAATTCCTAAATTGTTTACGATTTAGGTGAGTGTAATTGCATCGCTTTGATTTAGAGCGACTACTTTAGTGTTTACTTTTTAACACGCTCAAATCGATTACATCATTTACATCCCAACTCGGAACGCACCCTTAGTTTCGTAAGTCAACAACAAACTGTCAATTATCAACTTAATTTGTTTGTAGTTTTAAACAAATATGGAGTAAGATCGTTTTTATTACAAAGTAAGTGTATAATTGTTTGACTTAAATCATTATTTAATTATATTGCTGTCCAAAAGTATTCAAATGTACGTAATATTTTGTAGGAATGGAAAGGCGTGCAGCTAGTGTCTGAGATACAATGGAACAATCTGCTCGACTTTCTACAATCAAACTGGAAGCGCTGTTGGTGTTGAGCCCCTTTTCGAGATCACTGCAGCCCCATGTTCTGGCCAGACTCGTGCGTCAGCACCAAACCCTACCCCTGCTGATGCTACAACATTGCCTCTGCCTCGTCGAACTCGGCAAGCGAGATACCGCAGTGAGTGGATTTTTCTAACCCTACTGCTATTCATAATGCGGTTAAGACTTATGATGACTATTGAAAACGATTAAGTATGGTATTTTTATCACGTTTTTAGGTCGCCCTCTGGCTGCACTAGATGAGGCTCGGAGAATTTTACCACAGATGGAGATGCAACATGCTACAGCTGATATGGCAATTTAGGTAATAGTGCAGAACCTTGGGAGGCTTGCTGATGCAGTCGAAAGACTATTTATTGGTGTCCTATAGAGGAATTTTTTGTACATGCAATAAAATAAGTATAATATTCATAAGTACTTACTTAATATAATTATAAAGAAATAAGTACAAAGGAAACCCTACTATATTTTTACAATTAAATAACACATAAACGTTGCATAAAGGGAAAAAGGTATTGGGGCTCTGTGTCCACTTGTGGTGTCTTCAGTGTTGATTTTAAGGGATAGTCTTCATCACCTGAAATATAATTATTATAATATGTACTCAAATTAAACAATGATGTATGCAATTTTTATAAAGTTATTTTAATTATTGAGTGATGATTACTAGTCAGAAACCCGAAAGTCTGACAACCAGTCTTACCAAGTGGTATTGTATTACCCAGTAACTGGGTTGTGGAGGTCAGATAGGCAGTAACTACATGTAAAATACTGGTATTCAGCTACTTCCGGTTAGACTGGAAACCGACCCCAACATAGTACATAGTTGGGAAAAGGCTAGACAAATGATGATGATGATTTGACTTACTAAAAACCACAAACATTCCTTTTCAGCCTGGTGGAGTTGTTCCAAGTGAGTCTTAAGTGGATGGTGATTCCATAAAAAGGAAGACATGGTTTGCCCCTCCGCAGCTAGCATCAACACAAATCAGAGTTGCAAACCTAAATGAATGAATGAAAAAAAGCCTAATTAATTATTATGTTTGTATTAGTTTTTTAATAATATAAGATGAGAATTGTTAATACAGGTATTAAAATATTTTTCCTATCACTATTGTTTTATTTTAGTAAAAAGTATAAAATATCTTTTGTAAACTTATTATTTCAATAAATTTTATTATTATTATTTATCCTCTTCTACGGTCCTCTTATATTTACTACTTAATAAAAATGAAGTAAAGTAAATGAAATATAACAATATCACACCTATTATATATCCCTAAAGGGTTAGGCAGAGGTGTACCTATAGTACACCTAAAATGTGACTAGAAGATTGTAGTAAGTAGGTAGGTACTAATTTAAGCATATGATCAATTTATTTAATTAAGGGGTACAGAGTACCTAAACCTCTATAATAATAGATGATAGAGTCTATCTAGAACTACTTAGTTAAAACACACTACTTTTATCACAATACTTTTACTTACCTTGGGGATAGTACTTATGCCATCGCGGCGGGTACATATGTATGGCTCCAGGCCATACATATGTACCCGCCGCGATGGCTAAGGAATAAGGTCACTAAACACACTTATCTATTCTGTATTTAATAAGCAAACAATCTCTTGGTCCGGCATTTCGAAGTCTATGTCCAATCTTCAGAGGAGCTACACTTCGACGGCGCAAAAAAATGGTTTGCAACCGCGCGTGCTCAAGAAATTTTTTTTAAATGGCTAAATCTGCCGTTAGTAGAATATTTCTTCAGAAAATCCTCAATATGAATTGTAAGATGTTGCTATTGACTAACTTCTTATGAATCTGCTATTTGACATTAAAGCAATTCCTCTTTTGTGGACCATTTTACGAATCTCCATACAAAACTGTCAAACAGATGAATTGTGTGATATTAATTGTAAGCAATTCGTATTATGAATTGTCAGTTTGTGACCATTTTACGAATTTTAATATGATCCATAATGTGATCCTTTTATGATTCTGCCAAAGTGGCCTTTTTAGCCCCCCTGTTCTGTGGTTATACCTAAGTTCAAAGTCACAAACAAAAGAAAGTGTTTCGCCGGAAAATGTAGCGATTTGTGGATTTAAATGAAATCATGACGTATTTTGTGATTATTTCATCACCACTGCTCTCAAAACGGTGAAGGAAAACATTGTGAGGACGGCATGTCATAGAACCAAAAAATCGAAGACATGTGATATCTACCAACCCGCACTGGGACCGTGTGCTGGATTACGGCCCACTCCTTCTCACCGAGAGGAGGCTTGTGTCCCAGCAGTGGGAACATATATAGGCTGGTTATGCTATGCTTATGCGGATGTCACGTACTCCATCCGCGAACCCGCACTTGGCACGCATGGTGGATTATGGCCCACTCCCTCTCACAGAGAGGATCGAGGCCTGTTTCCCAGCAGTGGAAACATTATAGGCTAAATGTACGCCTAAAAATATTTTGATAAACAAAATAGCTAGCAAAGCATTTGTCTGAGGTGAACACCATAGGATGCCCACTAGTAAAATGTAAGGCATCAGGCCAGGTCGATCGATTTCAGAATAAAACTGGGTTAGGTAAACACGAAGTGAATGCATCCTCCTTGAAAATGTACATACGAGTATTTTACCTAGGTATTTATTCTCGGATTTACACAAGCTTTTCTAATTGCTCGACTAAGCCTTTCTTCTGTCGTTACCAGTCATGTTACAAAGATCGTGGCTCCACCGAACCCATAAGCATTTTTCATTCGCTGAAGCATTATTTACCTAATTATCAGCAGCCCAGTACTGCTTACCTCCTAAGGTTTAATGAGCGTGAAGTAAGAAATGAATCAACAAATAACGATGTTATTAGAACCGGTGATTCAAACGTCTACGCGTAGGTATTGCTCATTCGTTTGTAGAACTAGAAACCTATAATTTCAAAAATAGAAATATGACAAACAAAATTTTCAGTAAAGACTGTACTGTGGGGCTGTCGCTTTGATATGGGTGCGAAAGTAAGACGTGGACTATGGATCCATTCTTGTTGGCTTTAAAAAAAAACTCACTGTAAACAGAAAAAACAACTTTATTTTAGACCTTTGACGCTACAGCCTTATTTTATTTGATACGTTATATTTTTACACCTTACTAATAAACTTATTATATCATATGAATAGTAACACACCGATTTCTCTCTTTCAGTCGTCAGTAATTTGACTTTCGAAAGAAGAAGACAAAATGTTGTGTAACTATACAGACGCCATACAACGTTTATTATGTAAAGAGGCTAGATACTCTTGATCATGTTTTCACTAGATTCATGAAATAGAATGCTGACTTCTTAAAACTTGTACGAAATATTTTTAGATCAGCGTATCTTCCTTCATAAATACTTGTATTAGTCATCGCAGGTCTAGATCCACCAGCTGTTAGTGAAACAGTTCTATCCAGATACATAACAGACCACTAGGAGAATAGGTCACCCAGAGATGAGTAAACAGAGTCAAAAGTTCTGAGCTTTTCCGGTCTGTATCATTTCAAGATTTACAGATAAACAAAACAAATTAAGATATAGTACATTGGCTTCAATTTGCATTACAGTATTTCATTTCCTGACGAAAGAACATTAGCTTAAATCTCAATGTCCAGAGGGGAAATTCTCGTAATTTTAAGAACGTTCAGGATGGGGGCCTAAAAAGGCCACTTTGGCAGAATCATAACACAATTCATATCACGCAATTCATCTGTTTGACAGTTTGAAACCTATATATCCCTGAAGGGTTAGGCAGAGGTGTACCTATTTTACAAATCTCCATACAAAACTGTCATACAGATGAAATTGCGCGATATGAAATGTTTTATGATTCTGCCAAAGTGGCCTTTTTAGGCCCACAGATCTTAGTCTCAATCTGTCAATAATACATCTAAAATACCTAAATTTTTGACAAGTTTTTGACATTGATTGCCACTAAGATGAGATTGCGACTAGACTTTTAACGACTTTTAACGGGAATTGGCCTTTTGTTCTACATTAAAGCAACAATAATCAGTAAAAAACAGTCACAAATAAATCATCGTCAAATTAAGACGTTTGTTTTTTTCCAAAACACCTTTCCATCACCGTAATCAGAAAGTGAACGTGATCATAAACAATACCTAAAAACTACCAAGGGTTTCTATCCAAGCTAAAGTTTCTGCACTGCGAGATAAGTACGCACAACTCGGTTGCTAACATGTGCACTAAAAACATTAACTATTATTTCTGTCCCGCAATCAAATCACATAATGGCATGAAGTATAATAGAGGTATTCGAAACGACACGTAAATAACCTGAATTGTTGGCACCGACGCTTACTCCTTTATGACTGTTAGGGACGTAAATATCAAAATAAACTTTATCGGGTGCGAAGACGACTTCCATGACTCGCTGACTTACGATTTCTGAATGTATTTAGGACTCGCCTCGTCAAAATATTCCGGACTATTCGACTACATTATGCACATCAATAAGATAGCCGGTAGATTTATCGATGTGATTCATTTGTTCTAAGAATAGACTATTGTTTTGATACTTTCACTTTTTGGCTGACATACGGTATGCATATAACAATCTCAATTTCTTTGACACCAAATCGATCGATTAGATCTTGTGTTTTTAAAAACCAACTTTGAAAAGCCAATTATTATAAAATATCGATGACCCTAAATCAATCGATTAGATTCTTTTGTATTAAAAACGGACATTAAAAAGCCTATTCACCATTACGCTGAAACATCTTTTTTATGAAAATTCACTCATAAAGTATCTCCGTCAAGCTACTCTCAAATAACATTGATTTTCAAATGTGAAGTCTGTACTATCTATTTACCTAACACTGGTCTAGTTTGTAGACACTTATTTACAATTGGCCTCTGAATAACTAATGTTTTTAGGCAAAACACGATGGACCAATTAACCTGATAGATATATTGGTATCAGTCCGTAGTGACTTCATTTACTAGACAAGGTGTTTTGGCAAGAAACTAGGTATACGATATCTGCATGTGAATGCCCTTTCGTTCTAAATAGATACGAAGAGACATTTGGAATTTTTGAGATTTCGTACATTGATCTGTTTATGCGTGTGTTTTGCACCTTATTTATGATTATTGCTAAAAGCATTTCTTAGCGTTGCTGTTAAAAGATATATACTGTGAAATATGAAAATTACCGAACATTTAACTTTGTATAAACAAATACGGCTCGATACGTGAGAGACAGATTATTGCAGTATTTTTCCGAGATTCAACTTTCTATGAATCTCTTCACTGTGGCAAAGTAAAATAATTTTCAGTTTGAAAGGTAGAACGAGAATTCCAAAACAAAATATTAGTAAAAAAAAAAACCGCGTCGTACTGAAGATTGAAATCGATTCTTATCTACAGTTTCTCCCAAGCCAAGTGGGAGACCGCTCTAAAAGTTGCAGTCATCCCATTCCAAATAAATTAGTTTTAAAATAACTAATATTAACAACTATTATTGTAAATATCTATTATCATACATAATTATATCGAAGGAACATAAAGTTAAAAAGCGTTGTAGCGACAAATAAACAGGTTGGAAAAGCTGGCATTAATAATTTCCATCGTGTCCAGAGTCGGTTGAGTCATTCGCTAAAGGAGGTGCGACGCGTGGGGAGGGGGGCACGCGGAAAGCGCTCGGCCCACTTCGCGCAGGTACGAATATAACCGAATACTTTCCCACCTGCGCGTGCGCTGGGTGGAAATCGGGCCGCAGGACAGTCGTGGACAGATTTTCATCTCTATTTATTCGTTTGATAACTACTAACTCTGGCGCTGTAGTGAAACATAAGATATTATAGACTACATAGCTAGAAGCCTACAGACGTATCTATTTATTTCCAAAGTCACTGCATGGAATTCCTATTGTTTTCGTTGTTTATTTATTCTTAGAGTTAATTTGAATACCTCCTTGGCTCGGCTGTCATTTGTAGATCTTTGACAGTCTTTACAGGTAGTCAGAATCCTGAAAGTCTGACAACCCGTCTCATCCAGGGGTATCGTATTACCTATATCTACTTATGTATTACCCAGTAGGTAGGTTTTGAAGGTCAGACAGGCAGTCGCTACGTGTAAAGAACCTGGTATATTTCCCCTTTTTCCTTCTCATTTTCAAGGATGATAGTGAGAGTTCAGACATAGCTCTGTCTGATGCCTATCTTTAGGCCCAGTCTGTACCATCTTTAATGATAGTCTCAAGTTATGTGGTGTGAGTTTGCTGTGGATCTTTCTGCAGTTTCAATATTATCTAGGTCTCACGCGTAGGCACTGGGGCGTGGCTGGTTTTGCATTGCATTCTTTCGTGAGTACTATTGCCTCACAAGGCCGAATAAAACGGTCCATGTTCTATTTCTGCCTTGTGAGATAAAAGTACTAATTTGCTAACTTAGTATGCCTGTAATGTTCCCACTGCTGGGACACAGGCCTCCTCTCTTCGAGAGGGAGTGGGCTATAACGCACCACGCGGGCTCTGTACAGGTTGGTAGATGTCACATGTCTTCGAATTTTTGGTTCTAGATCATGCCGGTTTCCTT
Organism: Gortyna flavago; assembly: GCA_963669345.1. Classification (NCBI taxonomy): domain Eukaryota; kingdom Metazoa; phylum Arthropoda; class Insecta; order Lepidoptera; family Noctuidae; genus Gortyna; species Gortyna flavago. Next base: position 18,644,026 of record OY770125.1, read on the forward strand.
AAGATGTTTTCCTTCACCGTTTTGCGAGCAGTGGCAGTGAAATTATTTACACAATGTAAAGCGCCTGTCTGGGTTCGAACTCACAACCTACAACTTGCAAGTCGGGACCGTTACCTACCTACTATTACTAGCATAATAATGTAGCAGACGAAGTGGAAAAAAACATTACTTTAAACAATTAACCGTTTAGTATTGATCCTAGGTATTGATTTTTTATTCCATCTTTCAAATTGTGAGTTATTCTCTTAATCTCGTAACTAAATATTCTACATTAAAAGACTAACTAACTATATAAATGAATACCAAAAAAAAGGATATTTAGGCGTCAAAGTACTCGTCCGCATTTGCTGTCATCCGGAAACGTGCCCAGAAGACTGGCAGCATTGCCACGTTGAATTATTGATTAACTAGCTGCGCCTCGCGGTTTCACCCGCATAAATGTGGATCCCGTGGGAATATCGGGATAAAAAGTAGCCTATATGTTAATCCAGGGTGTCAGCTATCTTCATACAAATTTTATCAAAATTGGTCCAGCCGTTTGAGCGTGAAGAAGTAAAAAACATATAAACATACACACACACTCGCAAACTTTCGCCTTTATTTGTATTAGTGTGATTATTATTTCTATTGTTATCATAATTTTTGTATGTTTTTGTATAATGTATAAGTACTGTTAAATATTTTGATTGATGTTAATAACACACTATGTATGTTAGAAGAAGTATTCCACTCACAGCACCGGTTTTGACCACATTTGACCGAACGGCATCTACAAAATTTTTATAAGTGCAATTCGGTGGAACAGTTTAGAAATATTATTTCTACGTTGACGAAGTTTCTAGCGATGGGATATTATGTATTTTATTATCAGCGGTTAGGTACCAGCGGCACATGAGATTAGTAGCTGTTCGAAATAAAATACACCCGAATCGGGTGAAAAGTCGACACCGCGTCAAGTTCGGTAGAAATTGGTGCTATGAGTGGAATACCTTCCCAAATATACTATCAATTAATTTTATTGCATCTGTTTAGATATTTGCAAGATAGTTTCTCGACGACAGTACGTGCACTAACCAAAATAAATCAATGATTAATATCGGTGCATTAGGACATATGAGAAAATATCGTTGACATTTCACTCTTGATGATACCTACTATGCCGCAACGAATGCAGGTGCTCTGCTTTTGAAATATACTCAAGTCATGTATCACGCGAACCGGCTGTAAAATTCGTATAAAACTCAGTGGAACGTGTTAATTTTTAAATAATGTTTGTTTAAAGCACGGGGTAGTGAAATATAAACTTCTATCTAATGTTATGCACGTACTTATAGCGCTTAGTTTCTGGATGCTTCCATGATTTTAATTTACGTAACACGGAATCTTGTATTTATCAAGTGGGTAGAATGTGACAAAAAAAACATTAGGTACTTTGAGAACAATGTCTTCTTTTTACTTTTTCAACTTACTGCTTGCTTGCAAATTAGCTCTTATTGTACCGCTTTTAGATTCACAATGCACTGTACTGCACAATACATTGCATATATCCCCGTTCTAGTACGGGTAACTTTGCCACAAATAACTATATCAAAACTAATATTATAAAGAGAGTCTGCATGCTTTATTATTTATGTATTTTCTCATCACATGTGCTGTTGTGGACAGGAAATGCTCAGTCTAATAAAAAAGCTTAACATTTGTGAGAGATTAGTGCCCAAAAAAGGCATAAAATTTATCTGCGAGTCACCAGGCCCCCCAGGACTTGCGATTTAGATTAACAACAGAATAATATCAATAAAAATGGAAATTACTCGAGGTTGGACATTCATCATCATTCATAGATTAATTAAGTGTGTACTATGATATAGTTTAGGTTTATATTTACAAAAGGAATCAGAACACTTTCAGTTGCCTGACATTCGAAAGTTTTCAGTCATTAGTTTACAACCATAATTAACGCATTTGTTATAGTGTAATGACAGGCAGGCGTTTTGGGGGACTGTCTTTTGTAATTTTGACGTTCGAAAAGTGCTGATTCTCAGCCTAGTTTGAATAAATGACTTTTGAGTTTGATTGAGAGTGTTGTGTTGATTTTACATATCCTCCAAGAAAGCAGTGAAACCTTTGCGAGAGAATGGAGCGAATTAAAATTAGCAGGTGATCGAGGGGGCTGGAGGGGATTCAGGGGATCATACCGGAATAAATAATTATGAGGATACAATATTACCTTACTCATATTTTATTTGCTTATGTTTTTGCAAAAGTTTCCACACAATGGGTGCCTGAAGATGGACGGCGCCGCCGACGTCGGCCCAGAAAGCGGTGGCGAGATGACCTGGACGCGTACCGCGAGGGCTGGTTTGAGGTGGCGCGGGAAAGGAGTTCCAGGAAGGACTTGTGGAAGGCCCAGCAGTGGGACAGTATAGGCTAAACAAAAAAAATGATTTTGCTTACTATAGAGAGTATGAAGGTCTGTCTGACTGTTAAGACATCTCAACATTTGTATAGCTCTGTAGTTGGATAGCGAAAAGGGAGTCCAGCCCCAACCTTGAGTAGGGCTCTCTGAGGTCGTTCAACTTCCAGAAGGTGCTACTTTCCTGCTCCTCCCTGTGAGGTTATGCAATAGAGTTGACTATTGACTGGCAGAGAGCCTGAGTACTCCGTTTTGGTAGTCATAAAATCCGCAACATATCTTAGTGTCTTAAAAATGTATCAGCTTACGAATCCTAGTAACGAGTCGATGTGAAGCTAAAAAGTTAGTGTCTAATGGAAACATTCCAAGATATCTGATAACCTTCTTCGTAGGGGTGTACAAACGTACGAAGAAGGAGCCAAGTTGGTACAAGTGTAATTAGCAATGTTGTGAGTGGCAGAAGATTTCATCAAGGCGCATAGGCAAAATATTTAGTTTATGATACATACTTACCTAATCAAAAATCAACCTTCCATTATTTAAATAACGATCATTTTTACCAATTTTCGAGTTAATCCAAGCAAGGAGTAAATTCTTCCAGTAAAAACTAGATTAAGTACCCTTTTTCTCCCAATTATGGGTTGAATTTGGATAAATTTAGTTTTAAATTTTTATTATGGTTAATTGATTTAAAATTTCAAATTTATCGTACCATGCGTAAACATTCTTCCAAAACTTTAACACCCCCAGTAGGGTAGTTTTCAAAAACGAATAAAACATTTTTTTAAATTAGGTATTTGTGCCAAGTTTCAGGTTTATAAACTCAAGGAATACCCCTTTTCACTCCCTTGGGTTAATTTTCGCAAAATCCTTTCTTATTGCACACTTTCGTTTTAAACTAACTAGATTACTAGAGACTTATAATATAACCATACCATGTTCGTATACCTATACTTAAGGATTGTGTTGTAACATTATAACTGGTATCCAAATATCAATTACAGGTTTGGTAGGTACTTAGCTTTGGTTATTGAATAAAGTTGTTGTCTATGGTCTACGCCGACTGCTACGAAGTGCTACGACGCGACGCTCCGCGAACGCGATGCAGCGGTCATGTAGCTTCATGTGCATCTGTTTCGCTAACATAAACAAACATAAATAACAACAACGTTTGGGATTCTATGAAATTTTGTGGAAATAAAGATAAAATGAACCTATCTGGGACCATCAATACGTAATTCCACTAAAATTGTTTTAATACTTATTCATGTCTTATTCTCAAGATCAGCCGATAAAATTAGATTTAATTAATGTTTGTAAACAGAGAACAGACTCATCGGTTGCTAGGGGTTAATTTAAAGAGTACAAGAAGTTCATTGTTAAGTTCAGTCGATTGGTGCCATTTCGCGGGGCGCGGGCGCCTGCCAGGGACCGACAGGAATCCACCAGGAAACGCCTGGACCCGACTCTCCGCCCACGACTCTACTGTTTACTACAACTCTGTGTACTCCGATATAGCCGCGGTGCGTCAGCTGCACTGCTGCATGATAACACAAATGGACGTGAAGGGTTTCGCCAAAATTTTGGGCAAAACAAATAAAAGAGAACCGCGACGGCGTCAAGACGGGCGTGTCTATAAAAGGCTGAGAGGGGGGTGCGCGGGGGTGGTAACACGATCCGCGAGCTCCAGCCGGCCGGCCGCCCTGGAGCGCGCGGGGCCGGGAAGGGGGCGCGCGGGGGCGCGGGGCGTGCGGGGCCGCCGTGGTGCGCGCGCGCCGCCCGCACCCGCTCTCACTAGTCGAACGGTGCCCGACCGGTAACGTAGCGCCGACTGCCGATCGAGAGACGAACCAGCGACAATGTCCGCCGTGGCGAAAACTTCCAAGTACAGCTACCGCAGCAGCGGCGGTGGCACCACCGACGTCAACATCGAGTACAGCGCCGACCTGAGTGCTCTCTCCAGGCTGGAGGTACCGGCCCCGACGACACAGTGCAGTGCTTGTGAAGTGTTTGCGGACACATGATAGAATATGTTGTATTTTTCAGGACAAAATCCGTCTCCTCCATGATGATCTGGAATCCGAAAGGGAGCTGCGTCAGAGGGTAAGCTGATCGAGCATGCGAAATGTGATACGGCGCGGCGTCTGCGCCGGCCATACAGGGCGCGCGCGCCGCTCAGGTGTAGGCGGGGCGCGCGCCTTCCGCAACACCTCTATTAATACCGCCCGCCCTATGCCTTTGATTGCATTTACACCCCCATCAGTGCATAATTTTACCCCCATTTTAGTAATAAATTCATCATTGATAACTAATTATGATGCAATTCTTATGACCTAACACAGCAAATCAAAGTTATAATTTTTTTCATTGCTTATTAACTCCCTCATTTCAGAAAATTAATCTTTTTTTTTTTGTCAATATTTGGACTACGAACCTTCTCAGGATAATACCTCAGCCAGTGAATTAATTTTTGTTGAAAAAAAATTGTTTGAAGGTATTGAAGTGACCTTAAGTTTCCAAATAAGTTCATATCCGTGTGATAAAGTTCAATATCATAGATAACGGGGACGTCATACACTATATGCAAGAGATTGTTCAGGACAGACATCTGATCAAGCTTCGCGCATTCTATTTTGGTTGCGCGGTTGCGTGGTCATAGAATGGCAAGCGCGCATGCGTGCTGCAAGCGGCTGCGTCGCCGACTCACGCTTGCCGGCGCTCGCTCACTCTGCGTTATATATAGCTCTGTAGCGAAAGCATTCTCTGAAATCTCAACTCCTCGCTCTCCGGTCTCACTTTTGAAACTGGGCCAAATGATGCTCGTTCCCGTTGAGAATGCCACAATATTGAAATATAATAATAGACCGCGGTATGAGTAGCGAAAATATCCGAGTTAGTCAGAGCTGCCGTGAGACATAAACTGTTTCTTATTTTAGATGCGTACAATGCTGAAATATGTGAAGGACAAGTTACTCAGAAACCTGTTATTACGTAATGATTGAAAGAAAGTTATTTTATGTAAAAAGGAAAATTTTTACGAAAGTCAACACTTATGATTGGGGATGATGCACAATATCCTGAAGTAACTTCTATTAACTGCATCAAAAACTCAGTTAATCAGAGTTGTGACAGTAGTAAACATGTCAACATAACGACAACTAACTTAGCTCGAGAATCATGAAATAACTCTTTTCTGAAAAATACCGTAACTTATCAAGATTAACAATCATTGACAAATACAATTAAAATCATAACAAAATACTACTAAAGTTCACCTTCCAACTTAGTACAACTAATGTTCATTTCCAGATCGAGAGGGAGAAGGCAGATTTGAGCGTGCAAGTTATCCAACTCTCTGAGAGGCTGGAGGAAGCTGAAGGCGGGGCCGAGAGTCAGGTAAATATTCCAAACATATATTTACTAATTTTGACAAAAGTAGCCGTTATAACAACTATCAAAGTATCGGTAAGGACTTAAATGGATCAAGCACAAATAATAAAAGAAAACAACAAGAGAAAACTGAAGAAGGAAACAAAAATGGAAGAGTAACCAGAAAAATAAATTGGCACTAGACATCCAACATCAGAAAAGTCAACCGTAAGAAATTAATAACACCGACTTAAGTGAAGAAATTGGGGCAAGCAGGAATGAAAACAACTCAAAAGACACAATAAAAAATTACTGTTAAAAGCAAAACGCAACTTTCAAGAAGAAAGCTTAAATGTAACAAAGAAAACTTGAAACAAAAGTCTAAGGAAAATAAAATAAACAGATTCGTCAAAAAATTAACAATCATTTTAAAAGCTTTGCGAAATTATTTATAAGCTACCATTGCGAACTATTGCTTAGCGATATTTTCTATGTCTATTAACTGTATGTATTTCAGGAAAAAAGTGAAACGAATCAAACATAAAAAGTATGATTTAATTTTCACGTAAGATGTTTCATTAGTTCTTATAAAGATAACAAAGCATTATTTTATCATTTTACCATTAAATATTTTGTGTGACTTTCAGTAGTATAGTAGGTATAAAACCTTTATAGTGTTCAAATAGCCCATCAAACAAAATGGTGATCATAGTGCAAAAATAATATTTCAAATGTCCACCCCAAAGATTCCATGTTTTGGGGTCGTATTTTGAAATGGTACCATACATTTTTCAGTTCGAGATCAACAGAAAACGCGACACCGAACTTACCAAGCTTCGCAAGCTACTGGAAGATGTCCATCTTGAGTCCGAGGAGACCGCCCACCTGCTCAAGAGGAAACACCAGGAGATCGTGGTTGACTTCCAGGAACAAATCGACCAGCTTACCAAAAGCAGAGCCAGGTGAGGACCCACTGACTATCCTCTAAATACATCTAGTCATCGTTGTACTAACTAAACTGTGTTTTCAATGTTTAGAGTTAAGATAATGCTATGCGACCTATTGCGAAAATTGCTGTGCGTCTATTACACCTACATTAATTCATCAAAATCATCATCTACAAAACGTCCACCTACATCATACTAAAAATATTGTCGTTTCCCGTGATTGCATCATATCTTTCTTTGTCACCAGGTCTGAGAAGGAAAAGTCCAAATTCCAAGCTGAAGTTTACGAGTTGTTGGCCCAAGTGGAGAACTCGAACAAGGAGAAGATCACCATCTCCAAGACATGCGAGAGGCTCGAGATCAACATCAGCGAGCTGCACATCAAGATCGAGGAGCTGAACCGCACCATTGTGGACATCACCTCCCACAAGCAGCGCCTGTCCCAGGAGAATGTTGAGCTCATCAAGGAAGTTCAGGACCTTAAGGTGAGCTAATATTTCTCCCATGGGATAGTTAAAATAAAGAATTTTGAAATACAAAATACTCTTAATTGACTTAACAAAACTTATTTCCAATCCCAGAAACTACTCCGTTGGAACTTTTTCTACAACAACTTTTATTTATATCTAGATACTAATAGAAGTGGTTACACTTTCCAGGTGAACATTGAGAACGTGGTGTACCTTAGGAGCCAGTTGGCCAGCCAGCTCGAGGACTCTCGCCGCAGGCTCGAGGATGAGGAGAGGAGGCGCTCTCTGCTTGAGGCTAGCCTTCACCAGGTAAGAATCTTTAAAGTTTTCCTGTAGGTAATTTTTGGTCTTCTACAATCGCAAATTGCTAAAAACCCCAGGTATATAATAGTTTATATTTAGAGTTCATAGATATCAGATTTCATTGAAGGAATCAGGTTCTGACTTCACTTCCCACTTATATGAGGTTAACATGTATCTCAAACTTGTTTTCCAACACCTACAGGTTGAAATCGACTTGGAGTCCGTCCGCGTCCAGCTTGAGGAGGAATCCGAGGCCCGTTTGGACCTTGAACGCCAGCTCGTCAAGTCCAACGGCGAAGTCAGCCACTGGAGGTCCAAGTTCGAGGCTGAGGCTGCTGCCAGGGCTGAAGAAATTGAGGAGATCCGCCGCAAGTACTCCATCCGCATCCAGGAACAGGAGGAACAGATCGAGACCCTCATCGCTAAGATCAGCAGCATTGAAAAGCAGAAGTCTCGTCTTCAGAGTGAGGTACGTATTCGTAATTTTCGAAATTAGGAATTAGTAATTGCCCCTTTTCTAAATTCAAACAGTATCAGAAATCGGAGGCGTCAAACTTAAGTTTTTGGATCTCAATTAAAAAACCTTGGTACTAATTTTACCAAACCCCACAGGTTGAGGTCCTCATCATCGACCTGGAGAAGGCCAACGGAACAGCTCGGGAGCTGCAGAAGAGGACTGAGCAGCTGGAACGTGTCAACATCGAGATCAAGTCGCGCCTGGAGGAGACCGTACAGCTGTACGAACAGACCCAGCGTGACCTGCGCGTCAAGATCACTGAGATCCAGCGCATCTCCCACGAACTCGACAAGACCCGCGAGCAGAAGGACGCCCTTGGCCGCGAGAACAAGAAGCTGGGTGGTAAGTCTTTTTTTTAACGCAGTATTTTCTATCAAAGCAAAATTCTCACTTTCATTCTTTACATGACTTGACATTCTTTATTCTTAGCGCGCGTTGGCAAAATTACTCACTAGTTTGTTTGTAATAGGGGTAAAGTTATAAAATCATTCTTAGACTTCCATCAATAATATTTTTAACGAGAATGTTAGTAATCGATCCACGTTTACTTTTGCATATCTTGAATCCAAAGTCGCATTCATCATAATTATCATCACACTAATATTATAAAGGCGAAAGTTTGTGAGTGTGTTTATAATGTTTGTTACTTCTTCACGCTCTAAGGGCTGGACCAATTTTGATAAAATTTTGTATGGAGGCTACTTTTATCCCGGTATTCCCAAGAGATTAAAACTTATGCGGGTGTATATAAATAAACGAAAAAATTCAAAAGTTTTCGTAAATTTTTCTGATGCTATTAAACAACATACCTACCTATTTTTTGCTGGCAATATACATAAATATTGCTTTCATGTTCTTCCTTTAACGTCGCGTTGTTCTTTGAATTCCCTTTCCTTCTCTTCTCTAGTATGTAACAAAGATACTAACCAATGTATCCTCAACAGATGACCTGCACGAGGCACGCGCCAATCTAACGGAGTTGACCCGCCGTTATCACGAGCTCGAGATCGAGCTGCGCCGTCTTGAGAACGAGCGAGAGGAACTCACCGCCGCCTACAAGGAGGCTGAGGCCGTAAGTAACTTTTAAACTTTTTAGTTCTGTCTTGCGCTCGTCCCTTCCCGTCTTGCGGCTCTTTTATAGTAATTTACCTCTGACAGCATAACGACGCAACAAGCCACCAGCTACCTTATTGCAACGAAAATAAAGATCACTATGATTTTGATAGTGATGCGATAGAATACTATAAAACTCTTTAATTTCAGACAGACTTCATAGGATTAGTAACAATTTTACTTAACATCAAGTGTTAGTAGGTACAGACACAGATTAAAATATAATATCGGTGAAAGAACTGTAATCATTTTATTAACAGATAGTAACAGCGCCGTAGTCATGTGTTTAGCAGTGCAGTTTCCGCGAGAAGCTTAAATAAATCTTACATACTAATTCCATGAGTCCGCAATTCAGTGTTATCATTGACACGCGGGTGATATGTCAGGCCAGATGAACCTGTATTCCTGTATTTCTACGTGTACTTATGTAAATGCCTACTACATAAACTTTTTAGTTCAGCAGTACCTAATTGTAGGAACTCTCCATCACGAAATGCGAGCTACTCTGTTTGTTTGTTACCTCATCGCTACAAAACTTCTGAACCGATCGTAATAAAAATTTGCAGAAACGTAGCCAGGGAATGATCCGAAAAAGGAAATCAGAGTCCTTTTCCCATAAATATTAATGAGGAATTGTTTATGTAAAATTTGGTGTTGAAATTGAGCATAGCCCAGGACAAAGTGTCAAGATAAAGGCAATGCCATGTTTTACGTAATTATAATAGGGACTGGCCAGTGGGTAACGTCGCATATCCTAAACAGACGGTAATAGGCTTATTAAGTTCCCAGTCTAAAGTAAACCTCGCCCGCGAGCATACTTTGCCTTTTAGGTTCTGTTTTTATTGTCGTTATACGAAATAATAACCCATTGCTTGAAATAACTGTAGTATTTGATTTAGGAAAGAATTTAAAAAACCCAACTTTTTTATAAAGTTGATGATCATAATCGTAAAGATTAGAATCTTATGAAATATCTTTATGTTGCAATTAAGAGCACGGTACCTAGTAATTATATTTTTGACAGTCCATGAATTTCGAATGTCATGTACCAATCCCTAGCAGAATTGGTCATTTGAATTCATATTAATAGAAAACAGAAACTGTTGAAGCACCACTGTAACTGCAATATTCAAAATTGTAAACCTAACTAGATTTTGCAGAATTGCATAAATATTTATAGGACGGAACCAAAAGAACAATTATATCTTTCAACAGATATATCAGATTTTCGCGAACCGAGCTCACATAAAAATAACCACAAAACCAAACAACTGAACGGCTCATTTGACAACAGTAATTAATAGGTCATTCTTGTACAGATTGTTAGCAAAGCTTTGGCAACCAATCAGATATTAAACACGATACTAACAGTCTTGCCAGGGTTCCGTACCAGCTAAAAATAGTGCACATATATTTAGCTGCGAGGACAATAGTCTATTTACACGATAGGTATAAAGCTCACTGAAATTGTCAAGATTTACGAAGTGTTAATGACCGCCTGAGAACGATAGAGATTCTGTTAAACAGAGTGAATTCGCGATCCAATTAAAGAACATTAAGAAAATCGCTAATACATACATTCGCTTAGAAAGACATTCGCATTATTTTCAAGACAATGAAATTAATGTTGATTGGGAGTACGCAGACGAAAAGTAATCCAATTATAATGATCTAATCATATAAATACCTTGTGTAGCAGCGAAATCTATTTTTAACTTACATAAAGCGTAGGTATATGTATTAATACCTTCATTTCTGGCAGCAACACCAACAACGTAAATCAATTATCCAGAATATAATTACCTTCTTCCTGGAATACTTAGGATGATTGACGGCGTCATTACACTTGTTTATTTTGTCAAACTAGATCCAAAAGTTTAGGTATGTGGTACATTTCCGCTTGACCATAGTGTTTTTGATGTAATAGGGTCGCAAAGCTGAGGAGCAGCGTGCCATGAGGCTGGCCTCCGAACTGGGCCAGTTCCGCCACGAAGCCGAGCGCCGCCTCCAGGAGAAGGAAGAAGAAATCGAAGCCATCCGGTAAGTACTCAATTAAAAAAGAAAATCTGCGAATTAGAAAATATTACCTACTAAAGTTTTAAAGACCAACAAAACAATACATTTTCTGTGAATTGACAAAATTGTATGCCTCAATTTGGATCTGGATGTGGACGTCTTTTAATAACAGGAATTTAAATAGCCATAGCAGTTTTTTTCATAATAAATTGGATTTAAAACATAAAAAATCGGGACACTGGTTTTTTCAACTAGAAAAGATAACATACAAACTCCAAAGAATACCTACAATAAAAATCACTTAGTGACCTCTGCGCTGCCACAGACGCGACGATGCCGTGGTAGTGGCAAAGTTTAGGGGCAACTAAATCTAATTCACTGTCGTACCATCGACACGAAGAAGAAGAATCACTTCAAAGTGGTTTTCATGAGTTTTGATTTGAATGTTACACTCAATCTAATATATAGACTACATCTGAGGAGACACTTACCTATAGTAGGATTTGTTGTAATGTTTACACCGATGATATTCACGTATGACTGAGGCATCATCACACACCTCACTCGACGATCGCCAACTCGGAACTACAAGCCTACGACATCTTTCAACAATTACGCCCCACCACTTCCCCGCGCTGACTGATGGGTTTCATCACTGTCATCCAAATACGCAATCAACAAATCACAACCATGACACAATTATAACGTGGATCGACGCCAATCGAAATTTGATAGAGCGCTTTTAAAACCAATAATTTACAGAAATTATCTCCCATCAAATTTTACTCCAATTTACGGTCTAAGCCATTCAGAACTAATGCAATCTAAATAATGAAACGCACTTCCGACACCGTCCATTCGAACTAAATGCAGTTATGCACTAAGTAAATATATTTCGAATAATTGGCACGAATTTCGTTTATATATAACCGCGCGTCTGATTGGTGCTTATTATTGGTGAACACATACGAGCTTTGGCAATAAGTACTACTGAAAATGTACAAAAGACGATGTTCATTTTCTCGCGCCCCCAATTACGCAACCTCGGCCCCGGACGGTGCACATCGGGGTGACCGCGTCTCAATCGTAGCGAATCTTCGCAACTCGTATATCTTTCATCATGCCGCCGGTTAAAGTGCCTAATTACAATAAGTGGAATAGGCCACCCACCTCAATATACGAAGATAATTATGGCTACGGTATCAATTTTTACCAGCCGATGATCGACTACATCAGTGCTAAAGACCAGGGTGTTGCCACCCAGCCTCCGCACCTGCCATGGAACAACGAACGAGGGTTAGACAAATACAGGTTTGATAAGCCTATACGAACCTACTCTGAAGAGGACCTGACGAGACTTTCGCATGAGGCCGCAGATCAAGCCAAGCGGGATCTCAACACTTTCAGTATAGCGAGACGATCCCCTTTCTCCGTGATCGCTACTGCCGATGCGGCAAATGTAGTGAAACATATTGGACCCGAAAGTTTAACTTCTAAAACAAGGAAGAAGAAAGAGGAAAGGGAAAAGTATAAGATCGAAAGGCAAAAAAAGAGAATAAACGAAATAAATAAGGAGCTGGATTTATACGATAAGGAAAAGAATGTAGGTGCCGAACTTAGAGGTAAAGCCAAAATGTATAGAGGTAAGTCGGCTAAAGCAATCGCTCAGACCCTTTTAGAGGAGAGTAGACGAAATGTTGCCGAAGATAGACCAACTAGAACGGAGTATCAAAGTAGAAGAATTGTTGCCGAAGACAGGCCTACTACTAGAATTGAGTTTCGTGGCAAAAGGAGCGTTATTGACAAAAACTTGTCCCAGATAACCCAGAACGTTTTATCAAAGGCAGTGGCAGCATCAAGCATTTCAGCTGCAGCGGCTAGTCATATATCAGAAAAGATGACGGAAACTATACATAAGGCTATACGAGAAACGTCGCCATCTACATGCGTCGTAAGGGTTAGGGAAATGCCGACCGAGGTCCTCCGCGTAGATGACTCATATTTGCAACCTTTGAACGAACTCAAAAAAACGATTAAACATTTTGATGAACTGAGTTCATACTTAATGATCGACTCGAGGTGATGAGGCTTTTAAATAAGTAGTGGTTATTAGCGTGATAATTTTAAAAGTGAATTCAGTGTTTGAATTTGTATTGTATTGTCAACAGCAAGCAGACCAGCATCGAGATCGAGCAGTTGAACGCTCGCGTGGTGGAGGCTGAGACCAAGCTGAAGTCCGAGGTCGCCCGCATCAAGAAGAAGCTGCAGATCCATATCACCGAGCTCGAGCTTTCTCTTGATGTCGCAAACAAGACCAACATCGATCTCCAGAAGGTCGTCAAGAAGCAGTCTCTGCAGGTACGTGTCCTTCAATATTTTAGTAATATACCAGTCAAGGCTAAGTAGCAAGAGTTTTTACTCTACAGTTGTCTCTCTAAGTGTTGTTGTGGGACAAGGACAAAAAGATAATGATGATGAGTTAACGCTAAGTAGTCTGTAGATTTTTCTTTTCCAGGTAGAAAAGAAAAAAATCCATAGAAAATTACAAATACCTAGCGGAGATGTATGATATGCAGTTTAACTACGTATAGGCAGCTAAGAGTAGATTTCATGGTGGAACCATTTCTCTAGAATACCTTATTTTAGTTTAGAACCTCCCACAATATTCTCTTGGACAACCGTCATAAGATACCGCCTGACTCAATTTCTATGTTTCCGTCCATCACATTACATTGCATGTTCTTATTTCCAGCTCACTGAGATCCAGACCCACTACGATGAGGTCCAGAGGCAGCTCCAGGTGACGCTCGACCAGTACGGCGTCGCCCAGCGCAGGATACAGTCCCTCACCGGCGAGGTCGAGGAGATCCGTGGCAACTACGAGCAGGTCAGTACACAAACCTTATACACAAACAAACCACAAACAAAACAGTATCAATAATCTCCATTTTATACTTGAATATTATCTGCTCGAAATCGAAAAGTGAACGTAGCAATATATTCCGATACATTGGAAGCCTAACTTTAAACCAAAACAAATGAATCACGCTGGACAGTTGTTGTACGCATGTATGTTACGTTACTTTGGGACAGTTATTGCTGACGTCAAGCGATAAGTAGTTGCACCTGCAGTTGTAGACTGCCGAGAATCTGCGTGATGAAGTTTTACAACATAGTAAACTTCTGTTACTGTGAATCATTATGTCATTAAAAATAAACAGATGCCAAATATTGATTCATCTATTGGCACAATCCTACCAACTTCGCAGACAGCTAATAGTTTCTTATAAAAACTTTGTGATTCACCCAGGCCCTTCGCGCCAAGCGCACCGTCGAGCAGTCGTATGAGGAGGCGGTGACCCGCATCAATGAGCTGACCGTGATCAACGTCAACCTGGCCAGCAGCAAGGCTAAGATTGAGCAGGAGCTTGGAGCCGTCGCTGCTGACTATGACGAGATCACTAAGGAGCTGCGCATCGCTGACGAGAGATACCAGCGCGTCCAAGTTAGTTTTGATAAATTTCCTTTTGATCTCCAAGCATTATCATTCAGAAAGGAAATTATGAAGCTAAAATTTTTGCCCTAATAGCTGAGGGACAATTCTCTTATTTGGCGATAGCAAATACAAAATGGCAATGGCAATTCTTGAATTCTATATTCTATAGAGCTTATGAGATTTTTGTCGCTGAAATGAGAATGCGACTAGAATTTTTAATTACAGGGTTAAAATTAATTTTGATGAGCTATGACTGAGGCTGCAAGTTTATTCGTAATCTTTTTATTTATTAAGGATTTGATTTGATTATTTCCATTATAATAGTATGTTACTAACATATCTCAACACAGCACCAGGTTTAAATGTTTAAACATTCTAGTAACATACGAAAAGCATAACTATAGCTTGGAAGTCCTCACAAAATAAAATTATAAAAAAAAAACAAAATAAAACAGGCGTTAAGTCACCGCCAACCTACCAACTTAAAATTATAGAAAAAAATATTGAATTTCATGCTCAATTTTTCAGACTGAACTGAAACACACCGTTGAGCACTTGCACGAAGAGCAGGAAAGGATCGTCAAGATCGAAGCTGTCAAGAAGTCTCTCGAGATCGAAGTCAAGGTACGTCTATCACAAATACATGTTTTTAACCTAAATTAAACTTTAATACAACACTTGGAAGAGTAAATACTAGGAAAAATGAGAGGAGAGCAAGACTGAAATATCACAAATACTATTAACCTGAAGCACAAAGTTTTCAGAACCTAATAATCTAATTTTTCTTTCTAGAACATCTCTGTCCGCCTGGAAGAGGTTGAGGCCAACGCCATCGTCGGTGGAAAGCGCATCATCAGCAAACTTGAGGCCCGCATCAAGGACATGGAACTGGAAATGGATGAAGAGAAGAGGAGGCACGCTGAGACCATCAAGATCCTCCGCAAGAAGGAGCGTACCCTCAAGGAGGTCATGATCCAGTGCGAGGAGGACCAGAAGAACATCGCCCTGCTCCAGGACTCGCTCGAAAAGACCTCCCAGAAGGTCAACATCTACAAGAGGCAGTTGACGGAACAGGTACGATTCTTTTCATAATATTTTTTCCCCTAAAGTAATGAATACTTCTCTTGGCCTGGTTATGGCTACCTTGAACGGCTGTACGATGGTGGCCTTTCACGAATCTTGTACGATTCTTTCGGTTCCCCATTCCCAGTATGGTATACTTGACACCGACGCACAGTGGAACGAATGTATGGGAGCGGTTGGACGTAGACATGTCCGAAAAAAAAGAGTAAAATTATGCCAAACTAATGATGCCATCTTATTCGATTACTTAATGCCTTCATAACTTGTGGTGATGAATTTCTTCATAACTCCCATATTTCGGGAGTAATTTGAGAAAATGTGAAATTTTACTATGAAAATGAGTGTATCGAGCTCTCTCCCTCCTGATTCCGGGCTTGTTTCAAGTAGCGGTCTCTAATATCATAATGCTAATACTAAGAGCTATATTTAATACTAAGACACATAGTGCGCCAAATGTGCACTTTCTGGGATAAAGAGTGATGTTTATTTTATAACACAATTTTTTTATTTTTTGTTTATTTTGTTGATTAAAACCGTTTTTCTAAAGGTTTACCTTATTACAATAACATTTCTGAGCAGCCAATTAGAGAAGATATAAGCTAATTAGGATATATAATTAGGGACTTAAGGTTTACATATAAAACTGATGCACTAATGATTACTGATAAGAACATTGCTATTATTTAATTACTAAATGGCTCTTAATACACTAATTTAGCATGCATCATTTACTAATTATCACAATAACTAATTACCTTGCAATATTTAACAAAGGATACCTGGGATACCGGCCAATATTGTTTAAGTTTATAAAGGAAACCAAAGAAAATGTGCAGAGAGAGATGGCTGAAATCGAAGCAGAGATTGAAGCCTTAACTCCATCCACCATCACTGATGGAATTAGTGTCAAACACCAACTGCTGTTGACAATGATTGATGGTAAAATTCATTCCATTATATCCAATACAGCAGCTTCAGTGTGTGACATATGCAAGGCTTGTCCTAAAGAAATGAATAATTTAGAGTTAATCAAAGATAAACACGCAAACGAGGACATGTATAAATATAGCTTAAGCACCCTTCACGCTTGGATTCGCTCAATGGAATGCTTATTACACATTTCCTACAAATTAGACATAAAATCATGGCAAGTAAGGGGTGATATAGCAAAAAGGCAAGTTGATGACAGGAAGAAAAGAGTTCAAGAGGCTGTAAGAAGAGAAACGGGCTTACTTCTCGATGTTGTGAAACAAGGCAGTGGATCCACCAACAATGGCAACTCGGCAAGGAGATTTTTTGAAAACTACACTAAATCTGCTGAACTGACCGGAATAGATGCTATGCTTTTAAGAAAAATCTGTGTGATCTTGCAGTGTATTTCATCAGGAGAGAAGATCAACGTAACTAAATTCCGAGTTCTGCTTTGATACTGCTAAGCTTTACGTGGAGTTATACCCATGGTATTATATGCCTTCTTCACTTCATAAAATTTTAATGCATGGGCCAGACATAGTTCAGAACATGTCAATTGTGCCCATTGGTTTTCTATCCGAAGAGGCATCTGAGGCTAGAAATAAAGATTTTAGAAAATATAGAGAGGGGCATTCTCGAAAGCATAGCAGTATCTCATGCAATGAAGATATTATGCACAATCTTTTACTGTCTTCTGATCCACTTGTTACAAGTATCCGTCCAAAAGGAAATAAGTTTGTAAAAAAATCTTCTTTTAAGGAATTTTATGAGCTTACGGATTCTGAGAAAAGTGATATCGAATTTGTTAACATAAATGATTTAGCGGACATCGATTCTGAATTTGAATTAATTGATGATGATGATGATGACGAAGATAATTAAATGATGTTATTGTTTTAAAATGTGTAACTTAGTAAATTAGAGCTTACATCTTAATTATTTATTGTACTTTTAATGAAACTAGGTAATTTATTATCAACTTACTTAAAAGTCATACTCTCATCAGTTCTTGTGAATATTTTTGTTAATATATATTTCTGTATATATATAATATATTTATAGACCTCTTAATAAGTCTGTCTGCGGTTTAAAGTAAATACAAATGGGGAAAAAACGTTTTTTTTTTTAAATTTTCATTTCCTTTTATCCCAGAAAGTGCACATTTGGCGCACTATGTGTCTTAGTATTAAATATAGCTCTTAGTAATAGCATTACGATATTAGAGACCGCTACTTGAAACAAGCCCGGAATCAGGAGGGAGAGAGCTCGATACACTCATTTTCATAGTAAAATTTCACATTTTCTCAAATTACTCCCGAAATATGGGAGTTATGAAGAAATTCATCACCACAATTTATGAAGGCATTAAGTAATCGAATAAGATGGCATCATTAGTTTGTCATAATTTTACTCTTATTTTTCGGACATGTCTACGTCCAACCGCTCCCATACATTCGTTCCACTGTGCGACGGGCGTGTCTATTAATGTGATCTGCACATAAATAAAAACTAAATCTTACTTTTTCCAACAGGAGGGTATGTCCCAGCAGAACGTGACACGGGTGCGACGATTCCAACGCGAGCTGGAAGCCGCCGAGGACCGCGCCGACTGCGCTGAGAGCAATCTGTCCCTGATCCGCGCCAAGCACCGCACCTTCGTCACCACCTCCACCGTGCCCGGCTCCCAGGTCTACCTGGTGCAGGAGTCCCGTGCCATCAGCTCAGAGCGTATGTGAGCGCCCCACCTAAAGCCCCACCACACCAGCATTTCTCTCCATCAGCCGATATCGGGGCGCAATTCCGGTCGGGTATAATAAGCCTAGTCGTTCGTTAAGTGATGTTCAAGCGGTAGAGGGCGCCAGCGGGTGCGGCTTGGCCCGTGCTCACCGGCCCCCTCTGCGCAGCTGGCGGCGAGTCGGGACGGGCGCTCGGCGCTACGGCTCGCCCTAACGTTGCCGTGTCTCCGCACTACTCCGGCCAAACGCCGACCGCTCGTCCCAACGAACGTTTTTAATGTAACGCTAATTCAACCAAATAAAGGAACCAAAAACTTTAAGCTTTTTTTTTCAATATTTTTCTAATATAAGGTCACCGGCGCTATAGAATACAATGTCGTTATGTACCGTAATTTAGGTGCAGTAGTTTAAAATAAAAGAATTATTTTATATTATTATTTATTAATGGTGCAATGCATATTGTACGTTTGTAACTGTAACTTTTATTAATTAAAAATAAATGCTATTTATGTTAAAGAAACAAAAAAAGCAATAAAACTTCAAAAGTAAAATGGGTTTTTATTTCGGCCAGTTCGATCACAGTCCGTAACACGAAAAAATAAAAAAATACAATGACTTTATACTCTAGATCTATTAGGCACTGACAGCATTTTCATATCCTGGCAGCTACAGCAGTTTCCTTATATACTGGGTCACCAACAGAGGTTACACAATTACATACAACAAGAATCAGAACAAATATAAGAGTGCTCTTCCAATTATAGGAGACCACACATAATTTATACTTTACACTTACACAAGATTCAAAAG
The DNA here is from genome assembly GCA_963669345.1 of Gortyna flavago. NCBI lineage: Eukaryota > Metazoa > Arthropoda > Insecta > Lepidoptera > Noctuidae > Gortyna > Gortyna flavago. Next base: position 18,663,271 of record OY770125.1, read on the forward strand.
CGATTTTCTCTTATAGTATTGATATGAAATTGTATGATTTATTTATGGTGTTACGAACTTCCAAGGACACTCAGTTATCAAGTACTTTTCGGGACATGTTTTGGAGAAATTGAAGTTCGGACATGGTAGGTAAGACGAAATCACCATATTTTTCATACTTGTTAGTAGGTACCTACGTATTGTATGTGTTTCCGCTTGGAGTTATCCATTTTAAATGCTCTTCCTAGCATCCGATTAAGGTAAAATTTGGCATAAGACAGAGGCTTCTAAAAATTTTCTTTGGGCTTCCTTTTATGCCACCAACAATATTTAGTACACAAACTTAATTAATGATAAGAACATATTTACCATGTTGCTTATGCAGCTGAAACCAGTAAGTAAAGTATTATATATAGGAACTGCAATATGCATACATACCTAACCTCACAACTTCTGTACATAGGTTGTAACCTATGTACAGAAGTTGTGAAGTTAGGTATGTAGAACTCCACAAAGAAAGAAAAAAAGAATAAAGTTTATTTGGACACAGTTCGTGAAACACAAAATTACTAAATAAAAACAGGTTTCAAACAACAATAGTGTGTGCCTCACGGCTGCGCCAAAAAGGTTCATTTCAGCATTAATGCCAGACAGATGCTGTCTGACGCTGGTTTTCTAATGAACCTTTAGGGAAAAGTGACGGGGAGTACACACAGCTTCAACATATTTAATACATACTTTTATACTTACATACTTATTTTGCAACCAACTGGTCATTGCTACCAACCAACCACAATATGAATGGGTTTTCATTGTAAACTCAAGGAAATTCATAGTTCAGCAAATTGACTACCAACTTGAATTGACCCTATATTCAAATCGTAGCTGCCATTCTTTGATAGTTGTATGAAATGCCTATAACACGGCAAATTGAAGTAACAATAAGTAAATTTAATAAACAATAAAATTTCCCTGACTATTCCTACAAATTAATATTGAAAAAATAAACTAGCACACAACTGAACTTTGTAACCTTCCATCCTTCTGCCTGTATCCAACTGCCTCGATGGTCTAGGGGTAGCAAGCGTTACTGCTGAGCCTGAGGCCCTGGGTTTCATTCCGGTCGGGCAAAGTGTTATTGGGTTATCCATCTGGAATTTCTGAGTAACAGCTCGGAGTCTGGATTTGTGCCTGGTTGATGGCAATAGGCTGGCGCCCAATTACGTGGTACTTAATACAGGGTGTCCAGTGGCAGAATTCAGTTTAAAAATTGTAAAAAAAAAAACTGCACCTTTATTACAAATAATGTTTATTGTTATTTAAAAACAATAAATGCGTTTTTTTTTTAAACCACGTTCACCAAATGTTGACCATCGAGCCTAGCACAGTCGTCAAGTCTAGCAGGCGTGTTTTCAAAAACGCGTTTACAGAGCGACTGAATCGTGACATTTTGAACGATTTGAATTTTATACGGATGGAACTTGAGTTTTTTTCGCATTATAGGGTTGATTTCGTAAGGTTGATTTCGTAATTCCCAATATCGATGAACGTGCACGTAGTGATAAACGGGGATTTTCAGTCACAGAAATCATAACACGTTCAACATTTTCGTCCGTTTTGGTCTGGGTTAAACCTGTATCTCTGAACTTTGCTACCCAAGACTAAATAAGGTTGATCGATGGTCCATCACTTATTCGACGAATATCATAACGATTACAAAGTCGAAGACGTGTTTCAGTAAGCGAAAATCCACTTGAAATGTACGCCTCGAATCTCGATCGCAAAAGAGAAGTGCACTGCACACCACCGCTCCATGGCAGCTAAAAAATCCGCAGATCTTACGCTTTCTACGACGCCCCCCCCCCCCCCCCCTCCCACGCCAATCTAACGTGGTGCGTTCAGAAATTTCGTTTGTTCAAACGTTCAAATGTGAACAACATGTATAACACTTCTGCCTAACGCATGATGTATAAGTGATAGTAGGTGTTCATCTTTTTTGGAAATTACCTATCATATAAATTATATGAAGTGCTCATTCATTGCAGTGTACTACTATTAACAGAGGTACCCATGTGTAATGTATTGCAAAAGTCATCAATCCTACTTTAACACACTAATATTATAAAGGCGAAACTTTGTGAGTGTGTTTGTATGTTTGTTACTTCTTCGCGCACAAACGGCTGGACCAATTATGATAAAACTTGGTATGGAGGTAGCTGACACCCTGGATTAACTCATAGGATACTTTTTATCCCGATATTACCACAAGATCGAAACTTATGCGGGTGAAACCGCGGGGTGCAGCTAGTAATATTATAAACGCGAAAGTTTGTGAGGATGGATGGATGTTTGTTACTCTTTCACGCAAAAACGATTAAACGGATTTTGATGAAATTTACATTAATATTGCTAATACGTCGGAATAACACATAGAATACTTTTTATCCCTGTAATCCCACGGGATTCACACTTATGCGGGTGAAACCGCAGGACGCTGCTAGTATCAATATAATAAATTAGCAATGTATTGCAACTGTATGTTTGCTATGGGCACACTGTGGATAGGCGCTTGCGACCGTCTCAAGCAGCGTTACTGCCGTCAATCATTGCCGTTCTTGCAGTGGGTATCTGCTTTCAGGTCGATGGATTCTACGAGGAAATTGAGAATCCTACATACATAGGGCATATATACATCTCCAATAAAAATATACAGGGCCATGAAAAACTATTATTGCTTCAAAATATGGACATACTTAATGTTTTATTTATATCTATTCTGGGCAGAGTGTATGTGTTGCAAATTGCAAAAAACTAAAAATTTAATAAAGGATTGTGCGTAAGCAAAATAAGCCTAGGTCTATAGAATGTTTGCAAAGATGCCACAAACACCAAAAACAATAAACCTTTTCAAAGTAGAAAGCTTTAGCGGTAATTTACATTTTCACTGATTGGAAAGTAGACATTAATCACTGGATAAGGCGAATCAAGCTAATGGAATGTTTGACCACGTTTATTACTCGCATAGGGCATTTCTCTCACTTTGTAGGAGTATTTTTGATTATTTATTGTATTGCATGGAAATACGGGCACCTAAATGTTGTCGACGTAGCTCACAGAATAAACAAGTTGAAGTGGCAATGGGCCGGCCATATTTACCGTGGAAACGATAACCGTTGGGGCAGACGTGTTCTTGAGAGGAGACTGCGAATTGGCAAACGTCAGGCTTGGTGGAGCGACGATATTTGCAGGGCCTCTGGTAACAGCTAGTTAAGAGTTGCCGAAAATCGAGCCCTATGTTTAGCAGTGGCCTACTGAAAGGCTAATGATGATGAAGGCCACGGATTTGAAGTGGTCTCTGATGGATAGCTGTCGTGCCAGACGTATCGCAGGTGGGTTGCCAACCTAGAGACAAAGTTCAAATATCTCCTGCGCAGGCATAAGGTGTTTCAACCGTAAACATACTCTTGAACCGAAACACAGCAACGCTGCTTGTCGGTAGAAAAGGGTGGTGGAAATGTGTATTACAGATTTCTGTAATACGAGTATCAGCTGTCACAGTAGGTGAAGACATTTGACATCCAATCACTCACACTGGGCCGGTGTGGTGGATTACATATAAGTAGCCCACTCTCTCTCACAGAGAGGAGGCCGGTGTCCCAGCAGTGGGAATATTACAGGCTGATTGTGCTTTTACTACAATGAGTAGAAAAATACAAAGCAGTTTTCAGCCATGTATTTTTGTAAGCTCGCGTTCTACCTATTTTAATGTATGGCTCTCAGACGTGGTTTTTGACCGAGCCTCAGACGTCCAAACTCAAAGTTTTCCAAAGAGTGATGGAGCGCAGCATTTTAAAAATTAAGCCCCCCGAGAAAATTCGCAATACTATGATAAGCCCAAACACAGGTACTGTATCGGCAATGTTAACTGAAATGGGACTGAGCGGGCCAAGCTTAAGGATGCATCAAGACAGATGTGGTAGGATCGTCACACAAACCGAGTCACGCAGGCCTGAGAAACGCTTGCGTGACGACTGGGACTCGTTCTTGACCGATTGACCGGAGAAAACACAACAAAAATTAAAATTCGAATAGTATGACCTTCACCCAGCATATATATAGGGTGATACTCATAAATTCTATGAACTTAACAAGCAAGTACACTGTACGGCAAAGAAAGCGGGTCGGTAACAAACACCTCAATAGCTTACAAAATATTGGAGCTAACTTTATGAAATAAAGACTGTATTATATTCAATTTTATTACGCGGTTACGCCTAAATCAATGTCATTAAAGTTCAAGATTATGAAGTTCATTTTGAATAAAAGGTTGAATTTAAAAGTTAAGTAAAAATGACCATTTTTCTAGATTCCGAAAAAAAGTGCTACGGTATCAAATAAGCAACTTTTACACTTCTACTTTTTTTTTGTAACTTGCATTGCCACCACGAGCTGTTAATACAGCTGTTATACGGTTTGGCATGCTTTCCATCAGATTTCTGAGCCGATGCTGAGGAATATTCTCCCATTCCTTTATCAGCTACTGCCACTTCACGAAGCGTGATTCGTTCCAGGCATGCTCGATGGGGTTCAAGTCTGGGCTACGTAGGCTGGCCACTCCATGAGTGTGATAGCGACATCTTCAAGGTAGACAAACACTATCCGAGCTGTATGGAGAGGAGCGATTATCTTGCATAAAAATGGCGTTCTCGCCCATGTTTACTAAAAATAGGCCAACATTCTCATTTAAGATTTCATTCATTAATTTCATCTTTCTGCAATTAAAGTGACATTTTCTATTACCACTAGCACGGTGCGGGTTTCGGAAGAAATTCCAGCCCACACGTGTTTGGAGACTCCGCCGTATGGCACTTTCTTTTCTGTAGACTTTTTGCCTCCCATCGTGCGTGTACAGCATGAACCTCGACTCGTCTGAAAACATTGCTCTTGACCAGTCATCCAGAGTCCAATTAATATTTTTTCTAGCGTTTACTCAGCCTTGAATTTCGATGTTACCTTTCGAGTTTTGGATCATTTGCAGGTCTAAATCGCTTCAAGTTACAGCAAGACCTCACTTTACACGTGCTTGGATTGCTTCATCCAGCACGTAGAAGGTGATTTTTGACTTCAATAGCCGTTTGAAATTAGTTTCTCAACACCTTGACACCATTTATCGATGCACGTGCACGTTGTTCGGCCTGTTCCTGGCCTGCGAATATTGGATTCAGTCTCTTCAAATCGCTGGAGCACTCCTTGAACGGTTGACAGCGACACCAACAGTTCTCGCTGTATAACGCTGACTGCGCCCGTTTTCAAGCATTGTCAGAATTCTGGTACACTCTTCAGATTAATGGCATGTTTTAATTGAATTTGATCAGAATAATGAATTTCTGCACAAGAATCCCATATTTATAAACAGAAACAAAAGTAAATGGTTTCAAAGTTGTTCAAATTTAAAAAATCGTCAGTATTTTTTATTTAGGTATGTTTTTTAATACAATCACTAAAAATATATAAATAGGTTTACTTATTTATTTGTAATGAAATAAATTTTATTTCAGTTTTTATTCTAAAAGGATTGCTCAAATATATTTTAAGTTATCCCATTTTTTATAACCGACCCGCTTTCTATGCGGCCCAGTGTTTAGGTATAGTTAGTTACTTTGTTTATTAATCGTCAAAGCAAATTGCTAATACCGGATAAACAGCTGAAATCCACAGCATCGTTGTAAGCCATTTGGCATCCTAATACCTAACACGGTGCTAGGGAAAAACATATTCCATAAAAATTCTTGATTTTCAGAATACAGAGGAACAACTTACACACTGCGATTTACAAGCGTCGCAAAAGTATCGACTTTTACGAGATGTAAGGAATTGCACATATTTATGATAATTCGCGCGGATGAAGTGCTATTTATTAATATTTGCATATTTTGATTTTGTACATTCTCCCAAAAACAACACCCCCTTTAATGGGTAGTTTTGGAAAATGTATCATCCAATTTTTTTTTATTTACTTAGATATAAGTATTTGTGCCAAGTTACTAGAATTCTAAATCAAAGGGATGTGATTTTAGATAAAAACATAGGTATCGTTTTCATTATTAGACAAAAATAAAATTATCTGAGTTAAAAATTCATCGGACCGAACTAAGATTCTTCCATACAAACTTTAACACCAGTTAGTAAACCCCTATCTATTGGGTGTAGTTTTGATAAACTAATAATGTCAAACTTTTTTATCTACTTAGGTACTCTTTCGTGTCAAGTTTCTAGTTTATAAGCCCCAGAAATAAAAAATATCATATATTAAACAAATTTCGCCTTTTCACCTCTTAATAAAGGGATGACTATACGCGATAATCCATTCTTATTACACATCTTTCGTTTTCGTTTTAAACTACAAAATTCAAGTTTCTATTATAAATATACGGTTTGGCCTGTGCGAGTCTTATCGGCATTACGAAAATCTGCGGCTATCGCAGTTATTTTAATTGAAATTCGTTGAGCTAGCTGCCAGCGGCCTGATGCAGCTGCAATGTACGCTTAGCGTAACAATCTCGTAATCGTATCGTTCCCGTCTCGCACGGTGTGAGGCGGTGCGCGTCGCGGCAGCGAGTCACCAGACGCCGCCCGCCCAGTCGTCGGCCGCCCGCCCAGCAGCGCACGCGCAACTCCACGCCACAGCACTACAGGTCAGAACCAACTGAATTTTTAACTAAAATACACCCATTTATATAAAACCAACCAACCCAAACTGCACCGAAGTATTCGTCGCACTATGCGCGTTCATTCAACATACTTTTTTATTTTAGTACCGAAGTATATTCGTTGCATGTCGTCCGGGCTGAATGTGTAATTAACCAAAACGGCATTTTGTATAAGCATTGCAACACTTTTTAGATAAACACGCGTCGCACAAGAATAACTTGACGTTACAATTTACTGCTGATAAAGTGATTCGGTAGATAATGTTTGATACATGAGAACTGTCACGTGTTTGATGGTACTCAGATTTCGGTGTACTATATACTATTTTATTTTTTTCGCGTGTAGCTGTTCTGTATTGTTTTTTTTTATAGTTTCCGTATATACATAGGTGTGTACAATCATTTGGCTTTATAGAGACTGATAAGAGATTAGGTTTTTATTAATGTTATTAATGTTTTTAAAGTTAAAGAAAAACTATAAGTATAATAAAACATAATTATTTATTTAGCATAACATATTGTATATAGAACGTCTTAAATATAAATGGTTCCACACATTTTGCTTACTTTGGTATGCAAAAAATGCCTAAAATAAAATGATAAAAAAACACTTCTTAGCAATTAATAGTAAGATCAAAAACCCATAATTATTACTGCCGAGATCATGAAAATATACTGTGTATTCGTGTTATTTAAATACCCTAGATCTGTTAAGTTAATTACTTTGAAGCTTGCTTATTATTCAAGAACTCACGTATAACACATTTATTATAGAGCCATTTCTTAAGAGCGTTTACGCCGTACGGCATTTCATACAAACTTTCAAGCCGTTGTTTTTCGAAATGAATAAACCGATTTTAATGAAACTTCATACGTATAAGCAGGATACAAAGGTCTAAAAAGTTATCAGAGAACATTTTCGAAAAATTGTGTTACAGGCAAATTAGACCATTTTAAAGTTTCCATAGAAACAGAGATTTCCAGTTATCTTTTTTTAAATAAGACATTTCGAAAATGTTCTCTCGTAACTTTTTAGACCTTTGTATCCTGCTTATGCGTATGAAGTTTAATTAAAATCGGTTCGGTTCGGGTTCATTTCGAAAAACAACGGCTTGAAAGTTTGTATGAAATGCCGTACGGTGTAAACGCTCTTAAGTTTCTTTTTGAAATAATTAAATGGCGGCTCTCTGATTCTGATCTGATCTGAAAAAGTGTGCTTCTGCATCTTGTGACAGCCAGTCGGGTTGGATCTCTTGAGGGATTTATTTTTTCAATGGCTTTAGTACATAGGTCAGTGTGCTTTTTAACAAATATTCCTTCTTCTATGTGCCTCCATGTAATTCCATATACTTAATTATAGGTCTACAATTTTCAAACAAATTGCTCTGTTATAATTCGTTGCCCATAACACCTGTATTAAAATCTAAACATTATTTTTGTCTTTATTTACGCTGTCTTGTTGAGCAAACACCAGATGAATCTTTTTTTTAATATTTCTCGCAACCCTCTTTCGTATTTATTCATCTGCCTAGAATTTGCACAACTATAAACATTTTATTTCTCTTCCACAAAGGCGCCTTAAAAATTAAGATATCATCTGCGTCGCCATTGCCTTACTATGTTGGGGTTGGCTTACAGTCCAGCTAAATACTAGTTTTTTAAATGGAGCAACCTCCACATCACAGTTAGGTACTGTGTAAAATGATACCACTTGGTAAAGTTGTCAGACTTTCGAGCTTTTGACTACCCGTTAGTCGAAAGTCTGACAACCAGTCTTACCAAGGGGTATCTTTTTACATAGTACCTAACTGTGGTGTGGAGCGAAAATTGAAAATTTAATTATTTATTATAGTAATTCAACGGCTAGTTCACAAAAAAAACATGTACCAAGAGCTTAGTCTTATTGTATTGCTACAGCAAATTGTGACAAGTTTGCGTCAAACATTACAGCACTTAAAAATAATAAAAATAAAAGCAAAATGAAATATAATAAATTCATAGCAGTACAATCAAATGAATCAATTTATTAATTAAATCAATTAAAAAGTGTTGAGTGGTATCCATGAAATATAGAACAGTAGCAGCGCCCCGCGGTTTCACCTGCATAAGTGTCAATCCCGTAGGAATATCGGGATAAAAAGTAGCCTATGTGTTAATCCAGGGTGTCAACTACATTCATACAAAATTTTATCAAAATTGGTCCAGCCGTTTGAGCGTAAAAAAGTAATAAGTAACAAACATACAAATACCGTAATATATTATCTGTGCAAATACACTCACAAACTTTCGCCATTATAATATTAGTGTGATGAAATGTATGATGGAATTCAAACAGGAATCAATTATCTTATCAGCAATTAGCAATGTACGAGTTATAGTAAAAGATTGATTACGAAATTGAGCCAGGATGTTAGAGAATGTCAATGCAATTTTTTTAATTAAAGGACCTTTGTCTAAAGATTAACACTTATTAAAATCAGTTCTAAATCAAAAACATAACCACTCTCAATTATAAATGACACAGTAAACTAATTACCTAAGTCTATAAATATTTTGACACAGTTTTAATTTATATACATATTTAATTAAAACCGGTAACTACAGCCAAGTATTGCTAATTCGTCTATGTACAGACGCTAGAACATCAAGCTACCCGAAACTGTAATTTTTTTCCAAACAGCCTTGAACCTTTTTCTTTAGCGATAAAGTTGAAAATCTATTAAAGGACAGATTGTAGTAGCTTGATGTACTGGCGTCTGTACTAGCATGAGTCAAGTACTTACCTGTGATTAATTTATTTATCCGTTCTCTTCGAAACGAGAATATAAAAAAAAATATAGTTTGACTCAGCTATTTCAGTAGTACATTCCTATACAACAAAAAAAAATGAATCGTTGCAATCAAATTAATTAGTTTCATTGGAGCTAATGATGATGAAGCCTATTTACATAATAAATAGTTTCAACAGTAAATTGTTTAATAAATACGGTTTGAAAGAAGCTGCTCTGCAAGGAGCATAAATTTTTGCCAAATAGTTTCAACATAGTGCCTAATTAATAAATAATTTAACCTGGACCTCATTACTATTAAAGATAACATTACGCCCTGTTATTACTGTTGTTACTCCGAACTGTTAGGCAGAAGTGTAACTAAAATACTGGACCCACATATTGCCAGTTATGTAATAGGGGGCGAGCCTATTACCATAAACCGGGCACAATTCCAGACTCCAAAAATTCCAGATGGAAGAACCCAATTACACTTTGTCTGACCTGGAAATCGAACCCAGGACCTCATGGTTAGCAGAAGCGCTTGCAACCACTAGACCAACGAAGCAATCTGGGTCAAAATGTTGTACATGATTTTCTTATACATATAATGAAAGTGAGCACTAAGGAATGATTTTTGATAATTCATTCCCTATACGGGTTAAAAAGGGGATGAAAGTTTGTATGGAAGTTCGTCATTTTTGCCCAAGAGAAATCCCTTCAAACCCAAGGCTTGTTTCAGTGAAGCTGCATTATAATGTTTCGTACTGTTAACTGTTTCAGTTATTAAAGTATTAAAAGCTTTCCGATCACATTCAAGCGATATAATGCGATGCAAGCTGTCAAATGTCGTCACTTGAGTGCATTCTCGTGATTAATAGCCTGACACTTCGATAATATAACAATATTAGTGCTTTTAAGATGACACGTATCTTAGCCGGCATTATGGACCTTTTCAACTGTAATGGTTTCTAGGAGTACTTACTGTATGAGAAACGTTAGAGGTATTTTTTTCAAAGGTAGGTATATTAAAAATAAACGGAAATAACTTGTAACTGTATATCTAAATTTCTAGCACATAAATCTCTTAATAGCTTGGCAACTGATTTTAGACTATTGCAGTATATGTACAGTGCTGTGACGTATATTAAATCAATATCAGTAATATTATGAGTAGCAGTGACAAAAAATAAAGATTTCAAAATAATCTTTTTTCTATCAATGATGTAGAGGTAAATTGAATTGAGGTATTTCTTTTAACAATAAGTTAGTTTACTTTAAGGGGTTTATTTACCAGTCTTACCAAGGGGTATCGTATTAACCAGGAACTGGATTGTGGAGGTCAGATAGGCAGTCGTTTCATGTAAAATACTGGTATTCAGCTGCATTCGATTACTTAGACTGGAAGCCGACCCCAACATAGTTCGGAAATGGCTAGGCATGCAGAAGATGATGACTTTAAGGGGTTTATTTAAAAACGTTGCTTACATTTAAGAGGCGTTCTAACGGTAATCACTGCTTAACCCCTAAATGATAGGAGTCACGATAACAACAACACCTAATGATAATATAATGATAACAGTCTCAAGACTGATAGAAAACGCTTTAAACAAGAAAATTTTGCAGAAAAAAATCATCTGTATGATTTTTTTCTGCAAAATTTTCTTGTGCTAAAGAACTTTGAACTATGTATTTTAGTCAATATACCTAATTATGTAGTTAAAAATAGTTCGTTGTGTTTACTCTAAATACCGACCAGCTAGAAGATAGATAAAAACATATGTGCATTATTTATAACCAGGTAGTCTGATTGATTCTATTTAGGAATAGATCGTGAACTCTACTTTCTTGCCAGTAGACAAACTATAACAACGCCAGCGGGTTTTTATATAAATAAACATACTCGTGGTTGCAACACTATGGCACAGTAATAGCCATATGATTTCAGCGTAACTAACTTGTATTTACATTCTTCTTATCATTGAAACAATGTTAGATTATATTTTTGGATCATCGGGAATACTATTTGAGCTACAGTTTTCACCGGTCTAAATATTTTTTCAAGATTGGACTTCAGACTTAAAACTGACTTCCAGCCACCAAAGAAGGCACTCTGCTATGATGTCGAATTGACTGGCGCTACATCAATGATGAGATGTTTGTATGTCGCTGCCACGATGACTGTCCAGATCCAACTGCTCAGAAAGGTGAGACAGGAGGATTTGATATCCCCGAAACTGTTCACCAATGCGTTAGCTGGAGTGTACTGGACGGGGTATCCACGTGAGACAGGGAATCCAGAAAAGAACTGGAGTTACCAATTAAGGTTGCAGAGTAAGCAATTAGCCACATGTTAACATAATAGCAAGTCTGATTAATTACTCAATACCGTCAATTTTAAGGTTAATAAACAAAATACGATCGCCGGCTCCTCTCACTATTTCTTTCGTACATTGTTACGTTAAAAAATTGCCTCCGATCTGTGTCAAGTTCGTGTACATTAATTTGTTATTATATTACAGCAGTACATACCTACGGGTTCCTGTTTTTTGCAACGAACCGTAGAATTTTCGTATCTTTCGTTGGATCTTCAGCGTATTACTGTTCTTACTCAATTCCGACGATATGAATTATTTATACTGGTTAGTTTACTCAATTGTTGTGGTATGTAATGTTCATTATGTAGCTTGTTGTGAAAGATGCTTCGTATACAGCTGTATACAATTAATATATTTGTTCTTTCAGATTAGGTAGGCAGCACTTTAAGCCAATTTCAATAACCAGTCAAACAAGTTCAGTATTCGTAACTCCCTGTAGCTGTGCTCCATTTGGCGTCTAGGAAAATGCACGAGATAGGTACCCTACCCAGATACCAAAATATTAATAAGAATTAGAACGGTGATATTATACTATAAATATCACCGTTCTAATTCTTAACACTTTATTATCGCAGCATTATGCTGGGATAGGAACCTTTTTGGCCTCGCGAAGGTCTTTTTTCTGTTGTTTATCATTGTATTTTTTTTTGTTTCTATCTAAAATAATTTTGTTCGTTTAAAATGTTTTTTTTTTTACTTTTTGTATTTCCTGTGCATGTCTCAAATAAAATATTGTTCTTTCTCTTGTGAGATGTCCGTGTCATTATAAACCTGGACTCAACGCCACGTCATCATCATTCTCCTAAACTTATACCTACCAATATTTGGGGTCGGCGCAACATGTATTTTATTCCATACTTTTCTTTGAACTAAACAACTCAACAGCTCCAGGACTCAGCAACTAAACAGATATTTATGCTAAAAGAATGCAAGTGAGAATGAACGGACAGCAGCTAGTAACTAAATATAATTTAGTTCGGGCTTCTAGTGTACACAATATTGTTAATATAGTATTGTTGGAGCGATTGACCGACCGACTGAACCCGGTTGCCAAGACATGTTTGTTTACTAACTGGGACACTCATTTTGGCATGTATTATGATTCAAATACAAGCTGGGGAAAATAAAAGCATAGTTTAGTTCGGTGAAGGAAAACATCGTGAGGAAACCGGGATGTCCTATAACCAAAAATTCGAAGAAATTTGACATCTACCAACCCCATCTGGGACCGTGTGGTGGATTACGGCCCAGTCCCTCTTACCGAGCCGAGGCTTGTGTCCCAGCAGTGGTCACATAATAGGCTGATTATGCTATGCTTATGCTAGTTTAGTTCTGGAAAAAAAGCATATTCATTTCTCTATGCCCTTAGAACGTATTTTATAGGGAGATCTTCATGAATATTTCACGGTTAGGTATTTAGTGTTTACAGAGCGAAAATTAATGTGTTTACAATAACATGACAGTCCACTGATTAACACAGTAATCTGTCAGCAACACATTTCCACCATGAAAACAAATAATAACTGTATCTATTATTACACGAATTTAAAATATTCACGAAAGATTTTCCCGGAGCAGTAATGTAGAGTCGACGATATAACAAAATGTTAACATTCTTAGATTTATCTAATAACGTTCCCAGCATACAACACCGCCTGGCTTCATATCAGAGGGGCAATTCTGGTAATTTTAAGAACGTTCACAGTCTGATCTCAGTCTCAATCTGTCAAAAATACCTCAAATTTCAGTACATTTTGACTAGTTTTTAGACATTTGTTTGTCGCTGAGATGAGACTGCGACTAGATTTTGAACGTTTTAAATTACGAGAATTGGCCTTCAGTTGTCGTGCCCCCAGAGCCGGAAAAAAAATAAAACCAAAATAAGATAGATTATAGCGTAATTACGTAATTAAAAAACAGATTAAACAGTATTTGGTCGTAAATACAACCCTGGCGAAATGTACAAGAAAATATTTGTCGGACTAGTCCGGCGTAAGCCTATAATAGATAGTCGTCTGATCGGCAAAACGTACAGTCGGCCCATCACTATTATTTAGTATGTTTTAATAAAAAAAATAAAAACATCGGTGTCATAAGACTTATTTGATAATTGTTAAACACCTCTGTGCACTTGTATTGCAAGTGTTTTCATTTACCGTTGTATTGTTGTCTCCAAATTGTTAATAGTCACCCACATTCTGTCAGTTTTATATCTTACATCCTACGTAATAGGTCAAGTTTATTGCTATTAACCAGGCACAAATCCAGATTCCAGGCTGCTAACTATCGGAAACTGTCTCGGTAATAGAAAAGCTTAATACCTAACCCCACTTAATAAATCCCGAGATCTGCTGTGTTAATTTAAACACTGAAACTCCACTGATCGACAAGATAAGCCTTATCATGAATGGAATCTAGTAGAAAACGGTTCGTTTGATTGGCAAACAAAACATGCGCGTAAAGCTTCAACTGCACCTGCGGGGAAAGTCTCACTTTACCTCGCGTCATCCAAGCCTTTGATGTAGTGCCGCTAGGATTCATTAATTGCTGCACGATCTCATAGTACATTCTCAGAACACAGTATTGCAAACATTCAGTGTACCTACTCATCATGGTCAGAGCCTTTCTTATTTCCTCGTATCAGACTATAAGGCGGATCATGCACTACAACGCGCTACGCGACGGGGCGCGGGTAACAGAGCCAAATGTGCGGTGACGCGTTTTTATTGAATTTATATGTAAAAAAACTGCTCGCCATCGTGGCACGTCGTGTCTGATCTGCCTAATAATTATAAGTCAAGGCTGATACCGTAGTAGGTAAAAATATTAGACGAACAGTAAGGTGGTAACGGGGCTATTTGCTTACTGTAACCTGAAGGCATTTCATAGAATCACAGAAAACACAAAACAATATAATGAATGTAACATTTTCCACTAAATTCGGCAACTAGTTTAAAATTGAGAAAATAAGTGTAACGACCAATAAACAAAAAGTTATTAAATTGGTTTGTACAAACACCTAGCTCTCTTATAAAATCGTTGCAAATGGAAGCTAGACCAATAAGTATAGTTAGAGATGATATTATCGTGGACGTCTACGGCATCACGATAACAAAGGGAAGTAAAGTATAGATATTTATGAAGGCGCTTTATAAATTTCAGTCCACGATAACGTTATAACGTGCACGTATTTCCATTCATTTTATGGACGAGGACGTCCACGATAATATCGTTACATTAAAAATTTTCGGATGCATGAAGAAGCGTCTTCGTGTAGCGCGGTCAATTCTTCTCTTGCGGTGGTAGAGCTAACGCCCGCCTGGTTTGCGACCACCCTCCCACCGGAGTCCGGCGTCAAGCAGCCTGCTGTGTTTCGTCGATGCATGGGAGTTCTAGTGCCTTAGGCATCTTCTGGGCGTGATCGAGGTCAAGAGCGGGGTCCATTCAGCAATTAAAAAATAAATTATAGAAGATCACATTAAGCAATATAACCTCCTACCTGTATTCCACGAAGGGTTAGGCTGTGTACCTTATACCCACAAATCGCTAATTATGCATAAATCCTATGTAGTAGGGGGTGAGTCTATTGCCAAAAATGCGAAAGCAAAACCTATAGTAGGTACACCCACATTTATGAACCCACGCGTCTAGTGTTTTCCACATTCTTTAAAAAACAACTCCAGTCTGCATTACCCTCATTGTTCGCAACAAATAAGCTCGAGAGGGTATTATAACTTTATATAAATACTTATGCATATCTATATATACTTAGTTTACTTACGTTTCATAAAACTGTAAACAACCCATGATGTCTGTTCATTGAAAATAGTTGAGTGACAAGCAAGATAGTGCTAATTTTTTTTTTTTTTGGCTGGTTTTCTGTCGGTTTGTCTGCAATTCTGCCTACCTATATGTTTTCAAAACTAATAAGCAGACTATAACGTACCCACTGCTGGGACACAGGCCTCCTCTCATTGAGAGGTGATGAGGGCAATAAACCACCACGCGGGCCTAGTGCGGGTTGGTGGATGTCACATGTCTTCGAAATTTTGATGCTAGGACCTGCCGGTTTCCTCACGATTTTCAGAACAACTTTAAAGAATTTTATTAAAGGAAGCTTAGCTTGGTGGTAACTTATATTGCATGACATTAAAGTTTCTTTAATACCGGAAAACGAAAGATTTACAACGGGTTAGGAAAAAAAACCGTATAACCATATATTGAACGGCGTAATTTATCTAAATAAAAAAATTATAAAATCTCCATAAAATCAAAGCATAATAAGACCAGTTTCAGAAGTAATCAACCTCGAAGTTCATAACTTTTATCGAATTTGTGAAGAAAAATTGCGATTTTTCTATTTTATTACTGACAACCCTGGTGCACACGTGCGGTTCGAAAACTGGGCTATAAAATACCCTTCTCAGCTGACTACATTGTACAAATTGTACATCTAGCAGCTTGTTAGCAACAACATTGGCACACCAGGAAATTATTAAACCGTCTCCGATTCCTTTTGAGCCGCTGCTGTAGATATAATCTTCTCAAAAATAAATGGGGAGACGCGCCGCGAACGATGACAACCTGTTGACTTGCCGTCTGAGCCCAAACTCCGGCCAGCCCAGTACAATTCTTCTGTACTCTACCTAACCAACTCTGATTCCCTGATGAGCAACGGGAACAACAAACACTTCTTTATAGCTTCCGATCACTGTTTTCCGACAACCACACAGACGGAATCACGGGCACACCTAGTCTAGGAATAAAATTACAAACCTTTAACAATTTTGAACTCTATCACAGTTCAACAAGATTGAGAATTACATAATGGGGCAAGCAAAATAGTTCACTTTGACAGTGTTTTATTACAGAAATCTTTGCTTTTAATTACGTCGAGTAAAGCGACTAATAACAGGAATAGTTTTAGCTGAGTCTATTAAACGAAGGTACGCAATATATTTAGAATAATACATGCGTAAGAGCATAGAACTTATCTACGTATGAAGACAGAATGAGTTATAATGTTTACATTTTGAAATGTAAAATGTGCATTCTCTTGTAGCTGTAAACTTGTTCTTGTTGATCAATTGTTGTGTTTACACAATATTTTTTTGTTTTTTCCTACTGCTTTTTTCATTTGTTAAGTTTTATTAATGCATGAATGCTTTTTGTGTCACATCTCGAGACACGCGTCCTTGCGTTTGTGGTCTGCGTTGAAATTTATTTTGTGATTGGAAACTTGTAGATATGTGTGCATAAGTACCTAAAACTGTGGGCGTAGGCTATTTCGTATACACTGATGACTATCGTTTATTTATGATTATTGTCAAGCTAAGAACTTTTCTTTAACAAACTTTTAATAAGAAAGTAGTGATTATTAGAGCCTTTTATTTTCAATCGTAAGGCTATGTTTAGAAAATGTTGCGTATTTCACAGTTGTTGCTGTCCCATAAAAAACTTCAATCGCCTATTCGACGGCTCGACCCAAATGTAAGGATCAATTGATAATTTTTTCGCGATCACGATGTTGGTCCCATGTAGAAAGTTGTTCAGTTTTTTTGTCCATACCACATCCTTAAATACTTATAACCACACATTTCTGATATACTCTGTAGACACGGAATATTTCGCGAACATCCGCGTAAAACTAAATGAACAACAAAAGCATCGCTACCAAAATACTCGGTCAAGGTGGAGCCCGATTACCTACCTACCGTACCGCTTTTTTATAGATTTAGGAATCATTATATACAAACTCCTTTTGTTCGGTTGTGATCAACCTTTTTGGAAGAAAAAAGTTGATTAAGTATTACCAAACTAAAATGACCAACATTTCCAAATTAAAAAATACTGGGTTTTTTGAGGGCTTATTAGTTTGAACTCAGGAAAGAAGTACTAGATACAACAAAAAGCACCAGTAAGTAATCTTTTGTTCTAAAGAGGCGGTGTCTTGTTTAATTTTATTGATTGAAAGGTCATCATCATCATCTGCCTAGTCAGATTTTCTTTGGCTTTCAGTCTATTCGGACGCAGCTGAATACCAGTATTTTACATGGAGCAACTGCCTATCCGACCTCCACAATAACTGGGTAATACGATACCTTACCATTGTTAATACTGGTTGTCAGACTTTCAGGCTTCTGACGACCCGTAACGACTGCCAAAGGTCCAATAATGACAGCCGGGACCAACGGCTTTACACAGCCACGAATCCCTCGTGGCTAAGTTCTAGTTGTAGTCCGAAAGGTCTAGTTGGCAATATTTCACGTCTTTCAGTAAATAAAGAAAAGTTACATCATAATAGTGAACATAAATACAATTTTGTAATGTTGCTGTCAAAAACGACAAAGTGTGTGTGTGAATCATAATATTCTAATTTTTTACGTCTCCTTCAACCTACTCATCTGGAATCGGTGCAAATATTTTGTACACATGCACGCTGCACACTTGCACACACACACTACATTCTCTTTGAACGTGTTAACACACAAATTGAAATGCCTGGACTCTTGGACCATATACTTCCAATATCTGTTCGTGAAAACTTTTCTTCCTGGAAAATAGTACCATTTATCCCATATTTTGCACTTCCTGGAAGCCTGTCTTTGTGCATGACACCTTACATTTATCGGTAGACAAAGAACTTCAGTATTCAAGTACGGCTTAGTTAATAAAATTTTACTAATTGGTTTAGTTAATAATTGCAGTAATTGTTATTTGTATAGTAAGTTAAATATAAAAACTAAGGGGTTTTGCCGGGGCAGCGGGATTGTCCGAAAGGGTTACCGCGACCCCGGAATATAAAGGGCTAAGGAAGGAACACGGATGGGTTTTAGTCAGTAAGAGTCTGACACTCCCTTCCGCTCCACCCAGAGCGGGAGGGGTCATTTGATGATTTCCCATCCTTAAAAAGAAAAAAGAAAAAAAGAGGTTTATTTATAAACGTTGCTTAAAGTTAAGAGACGTTTAAGCATTAAAAATATATGGTTGAACAGTCGCTAATCACTACTTAACTTTAAGCAACGTTTATAAATAAACCCCTAAGTCCTTAATAATAAGTTTTCATAAAATTGTGAATTTTCTTCAATTTCCATATATTGTATTGATATCAACAATTCAACATTAAATATCAATTTTATTTCTAATTATTTTAATTTATGTAGTAGGTACCTATGTAGTCGATGGTTTTACACGATATACCTACATAAACCAGGTTGTTCTTTAAAGTGCAAAATGTTATAGACAGTCTCAAAAGATCGGACAAAATAATTATTATCAGCCCTATTTATTAGACGAGAGGAACACATTAATTTGCTAAAGGGATTCATGTTATAAAAGTGAGTCTTATAAATCTGAAAGTTTGAAAACAAAACCAATTTTGGGGTCGCAAGCGATCATTGCTCAATCACTGAACCATACTGAACTCAATCTAATAAAATATTTATTCAGCATTAAAATAGAATTTGTTTTACTGTGAAATGTTTCCCATCTTTCGCTAGGCCAACGACCTAGGTATGTTTTATTTCTAACACTTCTTAATTGCGGATAATGACACCCAGATGTCCTCTTTACTCGGTACTCAGTCTATTTTTCTCACTTCGAACAACGAGAAAATCTTAAGTACAAGTCTTTTTTGTAGCTTAAGTTCCAATCAAGACACGTACCATCGTAGGCGGGTATCATAGTAACCATTTCGTTATCTATGTGTGACCCGGCTACCGTTGTGGAAATGTACATTTTTGAACGTACCACATACGATTATGGTCTTCCTTCTTTTGAATACTGCCGCCCTGTTTGTACCAAGAGTGAATTTATAATGTTTGGATTACTTTAAACACTATGTGGGTTTAAAACCTGATAAGCACCACTAAGACACTTGTCAAAGAACCAAAAAAAAACAATAAAAAAAATTTTTTCCACTTTAAATTTTTAATTCCTTTATTATCGGAACTCTCGTCAAGCCAGCCGATGCCGATACACCACTGGCATCCTATAGTTATTTGATATTAGTCGGGGATCATCATTTAATGTGCCGCTACCGTGGCCCCAATCAAATTCCTCTTCAGAATTGTCTGCCACTTTTCCCAAGCATCTACGCCCTGAACATCGGCAGCTTTACTAGAGTGAGGTTCAGCAGATTTCGGTTCAGTTGTTTGCCTTTCATCATATTTAGTATAGTAACACGTCGTTTTTATCACACCTATCAAATTCCATAATTTATTAAGAACCTGAGAAGAACAAAAACATAAGTTCCTCATAAGTAAATCACCATAGCATGTATTCCAAGTCATTTATCATCTAGGACTATACATTCATACCAATCCAAAACCCCTACATTCAAACCATTCACACCACTTTAATACACAAATACCATATCGAACCAAAAATAGTCCCCTACAACGAACAATTAGAAATAGGGACCTTCCCTAACGGATATAGAGACAAACTGGGATATATAAAAATAATTTGTCAGGATATCCCATCGCATCGAAATGTAGCTGTCGGCTATTTTGGGCTGCAGTCAAGAACTGTACCCTCGCGACGGCCGCACGTAGTGATCAAATTATGTTGACAAGCTCTGTCTGTGTGTATGTTTGTTTTTGAATGTGTGCGTTGCGAATTGTTTTATAGTGTGCGTGATATTTATCGGTTTTCAAGCTTTATTGAAATACTAGCAACCCGTCCCTACTTCGCACATATTTTACGACTTGACAAAACAAGTTAAATATTAATGTATTATAGGTACCTACTCGTAAACCTTCCCGCATCAAAATCTGTTACGTAGCTTAGAAGAACAACGAATTCAATTTATAATATGTATAGCTATAGAAGAATGAGGGAGACTAAAACTGATCGTGGTTGTTTTTCCTTGAATATTTGCAAAGGACATCGTAGCTACCGATTACAAGTGCTGTATGTTTGAGAACTGGTATGAGCTCAACGCTTTGGGTAGGAGTTCGTAAACCTACTTCTAAGATGATCTTCTAAATGACCAAGTCTTAATAATTCTTAATAGAAGGAGATAACTAACGAAACTAATGTTTTCCGATTTCCGATGTTCAAAGTGACCGAGGAAGAATGACAAAAAAACTACCTTAGTGAAAAATTATGCCACTGTTCCTTTTATTACGATCAGAATCGTAGAAAATTACTTTATATAAATAGGTGTGTGTCGTTAATGCAAATACAATACCTTTTGTATAGTAGCTTACTTGGACCTGCAAAACATGGGTATTCCGTAGATAATATAGTCGTAGGACTCGTAGGATAGTCTAAATTCAGGCCTCAGTTCCTCAGTTTCAGAAGCCCTTCTGAAACTAAATGAAAAACTCAAACTAAGAGGCCTATGTCCAGTAGTGAACATCTTTCGGCTGAAATTATGATAATGATGAAACAATTTGTTTACTGGCACTTTATAATTCTCAAAGGAGTCCGTCAGCACGATGACGCTAGTTGCCCAACAAAGCGTTCCACGTTCCTTTGGACAAGAACGGGTAAGAGACTCTTCTTTTTTTCTTTCTTTAAGAGACTTTTTAAAGATACTCGTATTGGTATTCTCACGGTTGCATCACAATTCATCTTTTCCAACATCTTATACGAGTATATTAGGCAAAATATACACTTGTACACTAAAACAGTGATATTCACAATGTTAACACTAGGAATAAGGACAAACTACGAGCTCCCCTACCGGCTCCATAATATTCATTACTTATTGTTGGGTTTGGTATTGGAACCTATAACAAGCTACCCTCTTCTTTGCTAGATTTAAAGCTCAAGTAAAGTCCAACCTTTGTTCGAAGGCATACTATTCCATCAACGACGATAAGAATAGTTGGTCGTCCTTTATTAACTCAAGACAATGTTTATGTTCTTTCTCCAGAATTGGCTTATTGACAGGTTATTATGAGTTCATATACGTAATTGTGTTTTTTATTTTTTTATTTGTTGTTGGTATATTGGCGTGGCTAGCTGACATAATTATGGCAAATCATTTAATTTAATGTTCTATGTCTTGTAATGTTAATTACTTTGCATACCTAGTATTCTATACAATCAAATATGTGATAACTGAACAGACAGCTGTGCTGCTGGGGAGATTATTGCGCTACATCTTCTCCCCAGCGAAAGCACTAGGAAGTAGTGACGGGCGGGCGTTTTGGGGGACTCTCTTTTGTAATTTTGACGTTCGAAAAGTGCTGATTCTCAAATCAGCACTTTTCGAACGTCAAAAAGCCTAGTTTGAATAAATGACTTTTGATTTTGACTGGCAACACTAATGTATAGAAGATAGGAGTATTTAGACAATTTCAAATAAAGTCTACTTAACTAATACAAGAAGCGACTTGCGGGCCTAAGGTTTTTAAGCATTTGTTAGAAAGATATAGATATAAATAGCAAGCTTTGAATGTCGAGATGGTTTCTGCTGTAATTTATTTCTGTAACTATAAATTGTAATTGAAAACAACTTTTTCCTATATCTAGTTATATGCTACATTTAGCCGTTTTCTTGTGTTCAGATTTATAGTAATTTTTAGTAAAAAAAAAATTCTCCTAAAGAAGTTTTACCGTCCTCGTATTCTACAGTTTTCATCAAATGATATGCATTAAGAAGTTTTCTTTTGCAATATTTGGTGAAAACTCTATGCCTCATTAGTTTTGTTTCATTTCTTAAATTCTATCTGGGATCTTTAGCATGGAGAGCTACCCTAGGTGTTGATCTTAACTTACAACTTATTCTCTGATTATATTTACTACGTATGAAAGTTCCTATATCAATGATGAGTACGTAAAGACAAGAAATATTTAAAATGAGTATATGAAGGGTCTCACCACAACTGATTACTGAGACTCGTCAATCTATCAATAAAAACATAAGCCTGTCTGTGCTGCCGCACAGTGGGGTAAAGAACAAGAACAAAATGTATAGACTATTATCGTAGCCTGTCTTAAAACCGATAACACTAGAGGTGTTGTCTTGATACCAGCGACGTAGCAGTAGTAATTACTTTTTATCAAATCTTAGCCCACCGTATCTAACCAAAACGTGTTTCCAATTAGTGCTTTGGCTTTCCTACTAATTGTAACAGCGTTTATCCTGTTTCTGTATCTGCATAAGCGTGATCTTATTAATACCTTTGTAAGGTCTCTAGAAGTGGGAACACAGCTATTTACGCCTGACAGCGATTCAAGTGAAATAACGATACCAGTTCATATCTTTTTAGGGTATAATTTCCAAAAGATGCCAATGTGACCCTAGTCGCTAGGCTATGCTCCGATTTATGTCTGTCCGTCCGTCTGTCACAGGGCCGTATCTTTGGTAATAGAGGTAGACTTTATTATTTTTGTTTGTTTTTTTTGTCACTGTTGCTTGTTCCTTCATACTACGCCAAAAACAAAGGTCAGAATAATCATTTTCTTATAGCTCTAGTCTGAAATTGTATAAGCGCAAATAATAGGATTTGTTGCGGCTATCATATTATCATGATTCGTGACAACATAGAACGTTTCAAAGAATTCCCTTAATTGGGGTTTTCCTGTAATTATTTACCTAGTACCTGTGTGTCTATAATATAGGCCACTCGGGTACTGGGGCTTCCACTGGAAATCATTTCACCGCTAACAATAATGCTCACTATCTTTAGAACAATATATTTTTGGAATACTTTACTGGCTTTCATCCACACTACCACTTTGTACCTACCAAATTATCCAACGAATAAACGTCTTTGCCTACAATACACGAAAAAAAAAATCTGCTGTGTCATACATTTTGGTCAAGTAGGTATTGAACATTTGTATTAAACAGCAGATTTCTTTTTCGTGATTTCAGAGTTGGTCCCATAGTGAAAATTTTTCATATTCATGGGTAGAACAGAACACCCTGTAAAAATTTGGAACCGGTAAAAAAAAACATCTGGTATAAAAAAGTTAAAACTATTATTATGCCGGCCACAGTACCAGCAAATATTGTGACTCAGTAGACATTTAGCGATAAAATTTAGTTGTACCTAAGTACCTACCTAGTCTATGTTTACTATATCTTATATTTTATGGGTTAAAGTTATTTATTTGTCATTCATTACATCACAAATTTATGGGACTGTTATAATGGATTTGCAAAACGGAACATAAATATTGTGTAAGAGAAACACCGCAAAATTAATAAAACCTGCATTACATCAAAAGCAAAGTACCTACTTATTTACAATTTTTAGACTGAAACCATTTAAATATTTGACAACCAAGTCTTAAGTATATAGAGAACAGAGGGGGCAATTCTCGTAATATTAAGAAAGTTCAGAGTCTGATCTCAGTCTGATATCTCTAATTTTCCTACGGAAATTAAAGGTATTAATGACAGATTGAGACTGACAATTAAGTGACAATTAATGTCAAAATGTAGGTTTTTGACATTAATTGTCGCTGATATGGGATTGCGACTAGATTTTGAACGTTTTTATTTACGGATTAGCCTTCAGCTGAGGACATTCAATAAGATTCGAAGTTAAAACAAAAGACCAACGTCTCAGTCGTAGTTAGGTGACTCAACAGCCAGTGGTCACCTTGTAAACAAACCACCACGTGGCTTGATTCCAAAGTGTGACTGTGCTCGGTTTCATCACTCCAAATCATCGCCCATTCTTACGTACCAACTCATTTTTCTCTGCCATTCATTTATTTTAGTCTCTGTGGCTCAGCTGTATAGACTATTTTAATTGTGCAAGCTGTAGGTATGCATACCTACAACGTTATCGGCACCCTAATTGCATAACACGTTATCAATCACAATATGAATAATTTTGAAGGATAATGCTAATCTATTGCTTCATATGTTCGACATGTTTGTCTGCTCATCAACATAACTAACGCAATGATTGTTGTTGAACTGTCAAAATGACAGCCATTCCTACTGTTAGGCCTAAGTTCACCAACATTCTAAACATCGGTTAGGTATTTAAACAGTTGATTTATGTCAAATTTCCTAAGGAAATCAACTGTTTAAATACCTAACCGATGGTTAGAATGTTGGTGAACTCAGGCCTTAGTGTGTTACACAATCATCCCGCAGGTCGTATTTAAGAGACCCGATGCCCTTTTCAAAGTAAACTTCTATAAGCGAAAACATTGATTAAATTAATTAACAATGCTATTGAAAATCGTATAAGTACGATAGAAACCCTTTGAAAGAGAAGATCAATTTACGAAAGTCATTATAATTATGGCTGCCTCACCTAAGCACGGTCTTATAAATTAGTCCTCAAAATAGAATTAAAATTATGCTAAATATTTTTTTTATAACTTCTAAAATGTTTTCATCTAAAATATTTCCGGCCTGATCAAGATATGTACACCCGGCTACACATAAAGCTATACATTTCCAGTTTACACTGACCTCTCATTATAAGACCTAAAAAATGCGAGATCAGCTTATATTGTAAATGTATAACTTGATCTGTAACCGTGCGTACGTCTACATTCTTAAAAAAAAATACTTTATTGTACACACGGCTACACATCAAGCTATGCATTTCCAGTTTGAGTTGACCTCGCATTGTATAGGTTTCTCGTACAATCAGAAGTCAGCTTAAACTGGTTATGTATAGCTTGATGTGTAGCCGTGTGTACGTTTGGTCTAAGATACGATTTACAGCTGCGCCGCCTAAAAACACCAACGGGTAACGCCGTTGATTATCGCGATAAATTGTGGCTGCACCTACAGTTAACGCCCGATTATCGCGATAATCAACGGCGTTTCCCGTTGGTGAGGCCCCGGTATGAGACATTCACTCATTTAATTGTCGCTACGACACTATGTGCTAGCGACCGTTTTCGAGGACCCATTATTGAGTTCTACTTGTGACATTTTCCGGGTCCGGGTCGGGTTTGGGTCCTTGCATAGTGCGAACAGGGACAATCGTCGGTTGGTGCGAACGTATCGGGCCTCTGCGAGTTGGCTTTGGCCCCTCGTAAGCTGGATCCGAGAAGCACAGAACCGGTCGAAGTGGCGGTGCTTGGGGGAGGCCTATGTGCAGCTGTGGACATCTTTCGGCTGAAATAATATTTAATTTAATAATATTTAATAGCCTTTGGAATTAGGTTATTGTGATACGAAAACAATAAAACACTTGTCACAGTCACTTAGTTACTTTTGCTGGCAATAAGCTGAATGTAGCTTTTGATAGAATTATGGAATGATATCTTACATTTTTTGTGATAGCAAATTACAAAAAACGTAAGAAAATTTAAATTTAGCGGCTTCCCCCTTAAAAATAAGGGAATTCCCCTCAGGCCTGTGTGAAACCACCATTTTTGATTCGGACATTAAAGTAGGTATCATCCACTTTACTGTCGTCCAAACCTGACGAAGTAGTTCGTATAAGTTTCAACCTCTTTCGTGAAGGATCGCATATCCTGTGAGTTTACGCTTCAAAATTTATTGGTTTTATTTAGCGTTCCGAGAATCTGTGTGTGGCCGCTTCACCGCTTAAGAGTTAAAAGGATAATACGTCATTTCAGTGTTTAATATGATTTTGAAGTGGACTGTGACTCTGTTGTAATTTGTTTGTAGCTGTTTAAAATTTTCATGGTTTATGAAGCAGGTCGGATCCGGAGAGTTTTGTTATATTAGGCGAGAAAACGTTTGTGAATAGAAAGTTTATTGCACCACTTCTTCCCAGCGAAAGCACTAGGAAGTGATGAAGGGCTGGCGTTTATGGGGACTTTCATGTTATTTTGACGTTCGAAAAGAAGTGGTGAAGGGCGGGCGTTTTGGGGGACTGTCTTATGTTATTTTCACGTTCGAAAAGTGCTGATTCTCAGCCTAATTTGAATAAATGACTTTTGAGTAGTGGCCAGTCAGCAAGGTGATAACGGGGTTGACGTACCTACCTACATTTTCAATGTAGACGACTCCCCTGACTGCTACTTTGAGTGCGATGATTTTGACAAATGTCTAACTACTTACAATAATACCTACCAATTTCCACCTTGCTATGTTCCTGTTTTTTTGTAGGTAGGTACGTAAATGACCACATAGCTAAATACTTTATCTTTTCCCCCTAAAATGATAAAATACGTTAACTTTCGCACTAGTACTAGGTCACCATAAAAATAAACCAAAATCATAACTCATCTGACTTTACGAGATTAATAATATATCAGCAGAAACGTTACAAAAACATATTCATTTACATAGGAAGTCGTATCACATTATAAGACAAGATCAAAACTTTAAGAACTCGTATGCAAATCATAATAAATCTAGGAGAAAATCTAATTAATGATTGCCAGTTTTATTGGCAAGTTTCAGTTCATTTGCCGTCAATGGCCTGAAATTAGGTCATCGTGCATTTGAATTATAATTTAGTAATTGGCGTACGTTAGTAATTTTAATTTTAATTTTGAGTGTGAGTGAGCACTCACACTCTTAGACAACTCACTTGAAACACATTTCACCTATGTTTTCACAGAACAGCACTTCTGAAATAAAGGGTACCTGAATTAGTGACAAGTGACAACAAATGATTATTTATCATCTTTTTACATCTGTTTGGTTGCTTCATCAAAATTGTCAGGCAAAAGTTAACAATGTAATTCCCGCGTGGGATAGGCTGTCACAATTTCACAAACTTAGTCAAATGTCTATGAGAAGCCAATAGCCACAAATCATAAAAAGGTGTGACGCAAAAACCTTGCAATTACCAATCCAGTGTGTATAGGCCAACCGCTTAACTGAGACGTTGCTCGAGGTACCTGCGCGGTGAGGGAGGGGTGATAGTCGTCTGGCTCTCGCATCCATCTCACATCACGTCACCGCACCCCTCCCGCACCGCGCTGCTACCTCAGGCAACGTCTCAGCTGTTAAGAGGCCTCTTACAAAAATGCGCGTAGATGCATGATTTCCTCGTTGAAATGGAATACTATTCGTTGATTGGTATAAATAGCAATTAATTGGTAAAGATAGTTCGTTTTCTCTTCTAAAATAATAATAAAGAGTTTTTTTTTTTATTTTTCTATTTATTTAGCAATAAATTGATACTGTAATATTTTCATGAATAAAATAAAGTATTCTAAATTTCACTGCGCATTTCAGTGCCGGCGATGCGCGCTCGTCCTGAGGCATCCACGGGCAATCCCGGACAACCTCATAAGTTGAACTGCGAGATGCCACTTATAACAAAAAAAAAAAAATGCGCACTCAGTATCAAAATGTAAGAGGCGGTCTATAGCCCACTCAACAAAGCATAGCAAAGTGCCCAAAGTTTCGGGAAGCTCACGAAAGTGAATCCAGAAGCCGGGAAGCGTTTCGTGGAACTGTGTCGTTTACAAGCATGTTGCTTGTAACAACTAGAGCATCAGATCAGTCAGTTTCACAACAGAAACTGACTAAGATGTCTTATTCTTAGCAATTCTAAATCCCACAGGCTTGGGCACCAGGCACCAGGTTGCACCTGTAAAAACCGATCTTAGAAAGTTGCTTGGCAGCAAGGTGTTGGCGGATACCTACGGGAAGCCGATCCGACCCCATTTCGGCCGAGGCAACAACCCGCACCGAACCCAAGTCTTTGACACTTCTACTGAGAGTAGGCCATTTATTTTCGTCATGTACTTTCGACAGAAATAAATCTAACAGTTCCTATAACGATTGTTTGGTTCGAGCTCCCGTTTGGTGTTCTGTAAACCGAATTTAAATAGACGATACGTATATGTACGTAGGTCTTGCATCAGTAAATAGCTCGAAGTTACATAGTGAGTATAACAAGTATTGGGAAAACAAAACTGTTACTAGTCTTATTTTCCATTGGATGCCACATTTAAACTGTTCATTTTATGTAAAGTTACTCGGTTTGTTAGCCACTATTTTTAAATAAATTACGCCTTTTACATTCAATTTATTGTGTAAATATTCCATTTTTTTTACAGCAAAGTGTTTTTGTCTCGGTTGACGTAAAGAATGTGAGCGATGCACGAGTTCAATGATTTTGTTGTCACTTCACTTGCGAATGGGAATTTCGTTTTATTTCAACTTATTTTTAGATTTGACGAATCTATTGAAACAACAAAAATATCCAGGTACCTATCATAAAAATGTCAAAACTTTGCGAAGGAGTCCGAACATAAAATTATATGTTTGTTTTTTTTTTAAAGAAGCAGCCTTCACTGAAAAATGAGACGTTATTAGATACAATCACAAAAGCGATATATTTTCCCATGATGTTTCTTTATTTCTCTTTTATAAGACAAGATTTAAGTTAGTCGTTGTTCTACAGACATGTTCAACAGCTTGCCAACAAGTTTTTGTGTGTAATGTGACAGATCAAATTGACTGCTGCAGTGACCACGTACTACCACTTTTTATGAACGTAATGTGGTTCTATAGTGGTTCTCAGAGCGAAATCTTACCGTGAGAGTCAATTAATTGAAAAACTATAAATTATATCGGAGTATGATTTTCAATTTTTATTTGTATTGGATCGATTAATTTATTGTCTACATTTTTTACATTTTGGTATTGAGTTACGAATCGTGATGTTTTCTTTACAATACTAATCACCACTGCTTCCCTCGGTTTACCTCGGTTTTGGTACCTGCATAAGTCTTTATGCCGTGGGAATATCGGAATATTATAAAAGTACAATAGACAAGGATACAAGGATTAGGACATATCCTAATCCAGTCATAGTCTGCCCATATGCCAAATTTATCCAAATCCGTTCAGCCGTTTTAGCTTGGAAGCGTAAAAAACAAACATATTAAAAATCGAATCTTTTCTCTTCATAATAGGTTCCTATTAGTTTAGATTAAATATTCGGAGACAAGTATTTCAGCAATTATAACTTCAGAGACAAGTAGCATAAATGACAAAACATTTTATTTCTGTAAGTAGGTTTGCACAAACGCGTCAATCATATTTTAAAACTAGATGAGGTCAGCGTTTCCTATACGACTACTTTGAAAAAAAAGGCCAAAACAAACTCAGAGGTCACCGTCTCTTTTAAGTCCAGATATACTTAATCCTGGTCAGATCATGTGAGGACCATGTGGACTACTGTCTGAAATGGTATTTTGAGGAAAGAACCGCACAGATTTGAGCGGGCCTGTCCAGCAATCAGGTTCATTAATAAAATAAATACGCCACAATCGAAGCTCCGAGCTGGTCTCATGACGATTCCAACAACAACAGATCGAAAATACCTCAACCAACACACTGAAAGAAACAGACACATGCCCTAACCACGCTACTATTTACACCACCTAAACACCTATTATGTTTCGCACAGTACAACAGCAATTGAGATCTCACGGACGTAGATCAGGCAGACAACAGGTCGCCGTAAAGTTCTAAGGACACAAATAGCACTATTCTCACATCGCTGTTAAAATATTATGTAATTACCGTCACGGTCCGCTGGCCAGCATTTGTTCAAGATCTATGGCCATTGTCCCGACTTAGGGCTTTATTGCCGGCCAGACATATTCTGCATTACTTAATCAGCATGGTCTTATTAGGTACTGGAATGGCGTGCGAATATTATGCGTTGTATGATGGGTTTTAATTCTTTTGTTGGCTGGAAGGTAGGTACTTTACAGATAATGAACCTTTGTCGTCACCGTCAGACCCTCTGTAAAGATATTTTGACTCATGCAGGACAGAAAAGCCCTTGGGTTAATTTTTGAGGTCACCCATTTTCTGTATTTGAGAAAAGCGTGATTCATTTTAAATACAATTTTTCAAGTATTTTATTTTACCTATTAATATTTAAAAAACGTAAATTCTTATGTTTATTGCTTTCGTGTGAGTTATAATAGCTTTAAGGGACCAGCACCTGGCATGAATCTTGTAAGGGCACAGCAATTTTTACAATTTGAAATTAAGACTACTTATTACCAAAAAAAAAATACATGAAAATCAATAGTCTTTTTGAAGTAGATAGGTAGTTGTAATTTCTAAACATAGGTAGATCAGGTTGATCCTATTTCTTATAAGAATACAAAAACTGTGAGTGTTCTAGTTATTAGGTAACTAAAATCATCCATCATCATCCTCATTCATCATGATTGGCATCATAAAAAGTTTGGCTGAAAATTGCCTATATTCTTGCTGACACTACAATTTATTTCAAAATCTGTGAACAAAGTTTCTTAAAAAGTTAAGAAGAGTCTCCTAAAATCGTTTTCCTTTAGGTACCACGATTAAGGTACCTACCCTGACTGCCCAGTCTCAAAAATCCACCCTGTGAATTTGTGTCATGTATTTCGAAAGAAAGAAACAATTTTTTTCAGCACAGACTAAAACAATTTACTGGAATTTCATGCAAAAAATAGCTCATTAAAAAAAGGTATCATTATTGTGGCGAAATCACATCAAAATAAAAAAAGTCATTTATTCAAATTAGGCTGAGAATCTGCACTTTTCGAAGGTCAAAATTACGTAAGACAGTCCCCCCAAAACGCCCGCTTTTCACCACTGCTTGTGCTTTCGCTGAGGAGAGGAAGTGGCGCAAAAAAACTCCCCAGCAGCACAGCTGTCTGTAAATTAATATCGGTCGGTATCTACTTAGTTTTCATATAAATAACAACAAAAGCAAACTAAACTACAACAAGACACAGATAGAAAGACAGACAGAGAAATAGAACTGAAGTGTACTTTGTTTAATAATAGGTACATAGGTATTAGTACAACTCCGTGAATCTACCTATTGGAGGTCGTACAAGCGATATATTTGTCACAAAATAGTCATAATAATATAATACTAAATTATTAATGTCTCGACAAACCTATGGGCGCATCTTGCGGAATAAGTGAAAGGATTGTTTACAGAAATATTATAATGTGTGTCTGCAACTCATTCGATATCGAACCAAAAATATACCCAACGAGCAACGCCCCGCAATTTCACGCGCATAAGTCTCGATCCCGTGGAAATATCGAGATAAAAATTATCCTATGTCCTAATAAAGGTTATAGTCCACCCAAGTGCCAAATTTCATCCAAATCCGTTCAGCCATTTTTGCATGAAAATGTAACAAACAAACAGCATGAAATTGACAGCGATGCGGATGAAATTTTTGATGCTTATTTTTTATTATTTTTTTATTATACATTTGTATATAGTATATATATATTTTAGTGTTAAATTGTAAAATAAGTAACAAAGGTGTGTTAGAAATAAAAACAATGAAAATATTTAAAAAAAACATACAAAAATAAAATCTTTTCTCTTTATAATATTTATTAGTTTAGATCAAAAAAAACATACATCAATGCCGATTGAAAGAAAATGGTGTATTTTT
The DNA here is from genome assembly GCA_963669345.1 of Gortyna flavago. Taxonomy (NCBI): domain Eukaryota; kingdom Metazoa; phylum Arthropoda; class Insecta; order Lepidoptera; family Noctuidae; genus Gortyna; species Gortyna flavago. Next base: position 18,695,404 of record OY770125.1, read on the forward strand.
TCAAGAAGAATAAAAGATTTTCCCGTATAAAAAATACCATCGGTAACTTTTCAGTGAAACCACAATTCGCAATTGTAAGTTTTTGCTTGCTTGGTCTCCACGTGCTTTGTGGAGACCAAGCCAAACTGTTTTTTCACGTACGTATTTTAAGTCTGATGGCGATTGTCCAAGCTCTATTTTATTTGTATTATCTTCAATACCTAGACGTAAGAAGTTGCTGAACAATTTGTTCCTTCATGTACTTCCTATAAATAATTATTTAAAGCGATGGAAAAGTTTTCTTAAAACATAAAATCGTGGAGTGAAGAGCGTGGAGCGTTTTCCTAAAACATAAATTAAGACTATTTTCGATTCTACAGTTATGACTTTGGTCTAGTGGTCGCAAGCATGACTACTTAGCGTGACGTCCTGGGTTCGATTCCCAGGTTGGGCAAAGTGTTATTGGGTTTTTCCGTCCGGAATTTCTCAGTAACTGTCCGGTTTCTAAATTTGTGCCAGGTTGATGGCAATAGGCTCGCCCCCATAACATGGGACTTAATCATAACTAGTGAAATGTAGGTGAACTAGGTGGTACACCTCTGCTTAACACTTCGGGGAAAGCAGGCGTGACGATATGTTGTTATGATTTTAAATTTATTTAAAAGATGTGGATTTAATTTTATATTTATTCATTTTATTTTTATATTTATTTAAAAAAAAATTATTTAATTTCATATTTATTTTAATATTATCGTTTTAGAAATTAAAATTTTTAATTTCTAAAACGATAATTTTAACATAAGTTATAAGCTGTCTTAAACAGTCTTAAAATAATAATAATATGTACAAGTATATAAAAAATCCTATTACTTATTTGATATTTCGTGAAATAGTTATTCAATAGGATTTTGGACAATTTGCAAAAAAACGTAAAAAAATTTGAATTTCGTGGCGCTTCCCCCTTAAGTGTACCGGTAATACAAATAAAAGTGAAGAGCATCGAATTGCCTTCACTACTTTACACCTTTAGTTAAAAGTTTTTTACGGAATGAAAAGTTTTTTAAAAGCTTGAATAGGATCACCACGATTTGTGAAAAGAGAGAATATAGGTATCTATTTTACGTTATGGCGAACATTATTAATCGCTAACAGTATCGTACCTAGATAAAATGAAGATTAGTGCTAAGAGGTTTAAGATTCTAAAAATACATAAGTTATAAGCTGTCTTAAACAGTCTTAAAATAATAATAATATGTACAAGTATATAAAAAAGAGGGGAAGAATAAAAGGGCATCAAAAAATTCGTCCGCATCGTTGTCAACAGGAAAAGTGCCCAAAAGACTGGCAGCATTGCCCCGTTGTCTGGCAATGCTGATTCTTTGGCCAAAACATTATTGTTGACTGGAATTCGTAAATCAAATTAAGAATATTGAGATGGGATTGACAATATTTATTGACAGCTCACTACAAGTTCACTTCACCTAAGTTTTCACGTCGAGATTTTCACAGAATAGATCGTCAGATCCAGTAACCTGCAATGGCGCGTCAAGCGAGCGATATTTTAGGAACTGGAAGTATCGCCCGCCCTTCACCACTTCCTAGTGTCTCGATTGTTACTGCGTGCAAAGAACTTAATCGTAAACCCAAACACACAAATCAATCAGTCACGACCAATACAGAAAGCTTCTCAAACATTTTACGAGTTTTCTTCATCCCGGAACTGCATAGTACCTATTATTGTAAAACATTCCGCCTTAAACTTGTACAAACGATGAAAATATCCTTGTGAAATCAACAATTACTTGAACACTACTGAAAATATTTACGTAGGCAGACCTTAGTCATGGCTGGTGTTTACAATCTGAACCGCGAACAAGCTTTAAGGGGGATGCGATAGGTAGTCCGCGAATTTAAAATTTTCTTACGTTCTTTGAAATTCGCAGGTCAGTGTACCTAACGTTGTATGTTGAGCAAAATATGTTTCGCGATCGTAACAAGTATGTATGTGCAGAATTATAATAATTAAAACCATCAATTCAACCCTCTAAGTTCATATAGGTAATCCTATTACTTATTTGATATTTCGTGAAATAGTTATTCAATAGGATTTTGGACAATTTGCAAAAAACGTAAAAAAAATTGAATTTCGTGGCGCTTCCCCCTTAACCTTAAGTGTACCGGTAATACAAATAAAAGTGAAGAGCATCGAATTGCCTTCACTACTTTACACCTTTAGTTAAAAGTTTTTTACGGAATGAAAAGTTTTTTAAAAGCTTGAATAGGATCACCACGATTTGTGAAAAGAGAGAATATAGGTATCTATTTTACGTTATGGCGAACATTATTAATCGCTAACAGTATCGTACCTAGATAAAATGAAGATTAGTGCTAAGAGGTTTAAGATTCTAAAAATACATGAACTAAATATATTAATATGTTGCAACCCCGCACAACATCACAACATACAGTCGTCAAGGAATTGAAAGAACATTGACGTTTCTTTGAACATTGTTTATTGACGTGTAAAAGTGTTTATGTACAAACCTACAAGAAATAAAATCATTTTTAAGAAAAACAAGATAACGACAAAACGCTATCCCGAAATACCCGAAAAATATCTATTTTACACCAGTCCAAGACAAATACTCGAATATTTTTTACTACCTTTACTTAGGTATGTATTTGTAGTTCTAGAGCAACACACGACAATTAGGAACGTAAATAAAAACAAGTCTAATCGCTGCATCTGTCAGTGCGATCTTATATCTTTGTACACCAGAGGTAACATGGACCGGAATAATAAGGAAACATTCACAAACGAATTTAAACTTTCACTGCAAAAAGGTAAAGTTTAGAATCGTAGTGGAGCAAAATGCTAGGAACTTGACCATCCATCTTTTGTTCATTGACTCAATCGATATAGGTCAGTCCGGAAACTAAAAACGTTTCTATTTTGAAACTAAAAAGAAACTGGTATTTCTTACGCAGTCGTGTATAGGCCCTGTTGTTCGGTGCGTTTGCGCAAAGGATTTCAATGACGTGATCTTATTGCTTTGACGTATACACGTGGTCGCGTGGGCTCACCAATGACGTTTTGTTCTGTCTTCACTAAAGAGGAGACGTTGACTATTTATAGCAAACTTGAAACTAAAAATATATCTTTGTATCAATCACCTACCATAAACCGACTTAGAATCACCCGTTTTTTTTAAATATCAGGATATAAAGCTAATTTAATTAAAAATAACGAGAGTCAAACGTGGAGTTAAGGTAAATGGCTGCCCATTTTCGGAGATATCGCTCGATATTTTGTTGGTTGTTTTGTTACTCTAAGTTTGAGTTGAGAAAATCTGTTTTTTTTTATCGTGTTTACATATCGAAATCCATCACGTCTGCGGAGTTTCGCTAGCAAATTTAATTGAACCCTGTATAAAATTTTAAGAACGGAGCAAACTTCATTGAGAGAAAGAAAAGCAGTAAAAAGAATCTTCGTCTTCCTACGCTATTCCAGTCTAGGAATAGTTCTTTAGGAAATAAAGCTTGCTCCGGTTGACATATTCAGCATGTATTAGGCCAGGTGTACGTGTTTTCTTAGCATACGTACGTATGCTAAGAAAACACGTTCTAACATGCAAGATGCCCGACTTACTTTAAGGCGCTACCTTGAAAACCTACTAAGCGAGCGAGAGTGATGCAATTACTTTTGAAACGCAAAAGAAGAGAGATGGCTATAATGTGCGTGCACTCGGAATAAAACGACGTATGTGCCAAAACGAATTTACTCCTTGTTTAACAAAATAAATAAATAAAATCTAAAACGACTTAGAGTAAACTTGGATATGATAGTTCTCTATGTTTTAAAGTAAATTCTATTGAATAACTCTTAAGGGTTACCCCGTGATGTCAAAAAAGTAAAAAAATAGATATAACTTTGCAATTTTTTTGTATCGAGAATAATTAATTGAATCGTGTATTCCCTTTATATGATACTAGACCAAAGAGTCAAAAAACATATACCAAAATCCATATACCACATACTTAACAAGTTACACGAACAGGAAAAACCAAATTTTTTTGAACATAGCCCCTTAACACTAATAAAATTAAACTTATGGCTTTACTGTGGAATAGGGAATCGCCATCTATGTACATTCCATTAACTGAAACCGTTACTACACAACAGTAAATTACGAATGTCTGTTAGTCTAATGTTCACTTTTGATACTTTATCTTAATGGATTCCCATCAATATATCTATTAATTGTCACTTAGTTTCTGTAAAGAGTTCGCTTAAACACGCTAACAATTATACAAAATATAAAGACAGGCCAAAAGGAATTTTAAGTAGTACATAACTACCCTGCTAGACGAAATTAAAAAAAAGCTTATAAATACAAATATATATATATATATATACAATGTGGAGACAACAAAACGACAATAAATGAAAACGTTGGCAATAGGTACTAATGCCTAAGAGTATTTTGGAACTATCAAATAAATCCTAGCTTCGAAATTTAAAAAACGTTTTTTCAAATAAACGAAATAGTAGATAGTGATGGAACGACTATAGATTTTGCCAATCTTTGAGTAGCTATTGTGACTAATCTCTAAACTGTTGGATATAATTTGATTGAATTTTCGTATGCATACTGGGAACGACTATTAAGTAGGTATAATTAAATGCAATGGCCTGTTGGTTATCTACTTTATGCAATCCCTTCGATACTACCCACCCACGAGAAGAAATGAGATGGTTTTATTTTTAGCCGCGATTCACTTTATATCTGAACTGTACGACATCAAACAGTGTAATGATAGCATGATAAATTCTGTTGTAATATTAAAACAATGATTAATATCATTGCAGAATTCACTCGAGTTGGACACGTCTTACGCCCCGTCTAATGGAAGAGAGCTGATGTCTTGGCAACATGTCTTTCAGAAACTATGTAAGTATTTTATATCTAGCTGCGTGCTTTTAGTTCGAAAAGTGTTCCCCCCCTTGCAATAGCAAAAACTATGATACGCCGCAGAAACAGCATGAAAGAAAAGAAATATCTAACAAGCATCGACAACTCAAGGAAATCTGAAAATTTAACACAATTTTGACATACTAGATGAAGAAGAAATGGGAAAACCAGTAAACAAAATCATTCCCAAGCCTGAACGTATCTTTGTGGTAGAAGGAATTGATATTGTATCACTAAAGACGGCATTAAACGACCTAGTAGTGTGCAACAACCACGAGATCCGGTCATAATATCAATCTAATGCCTATCCGGTCATAATATAAAAATAATATCGCGGGGCGCAGCTATACTTATTAAACGAAATAGGCACACAGGCAGAAGTCAAGTTCATTTGTTTTTTTTTTTTTTACTCGAACAGGACAGATTTCGCTGCAACTGTCATTATATTTTTTAACCGTCACTAATAACGAGTATGGGTCCCGCATATGCTGTAACTACATACAATTCCTACAGAGACGCGTAAGCGAAAACAGAACGCCGTGATCGTGGGTCTTGGTCTGGCTTAGCCACTCGTAAGATCACAACCAAATAGCCCAAATTCAGGGCAGCAAGAGAACGTTCACCGCCTTTTGAAGAGGTACACAAACCTTTCCTGTCTGCCGCTTCCTTTGTGTGCATTACCTCCTCATAACCAGAAACGATGGCTACCAAAGCAATCTCACTATTGAATAACGCACGTAGTCGGCGGAGAAGCTAAAAGTCATTACCTTCTTTTGAAGTAACATTTTGAGTATATGCACTCCTCGAAGCTAGTACTTTGAATATAGCAATTACATAATCCGAGGACTTCGCAGCGTCATTGGTACTATCATCATTTCCACGGTTGCTTCCTGATGACCATCCGTGGTAGGCCATCTGAAACATACTTACACATCACTTTTTGTATCCATAAACGGAGTATAAGCTCAAAAACCTTAGCAATAGCTGAGAGAATAGCGACGGATAGAAGGTATACGAAAGGTAGTTCACATTATCAGCAGACGCCAAAGAAGGTTTTCAAAAACGGATTCCACATTTCTAAACTAGACAGGTTAATGTCCTACCTATTTTTGAAATTTTCTCGAAATCTACACTAATAAACCGTCTGTAGATTCCGCAGTTTAGCCGGCGATTAATCAGTTTCAAGCTCTTAAATGTAGTGAATAACGAAGGGCTCAATAAAATCCCTCCCCGTATATAATCTTCACACGTATACTCACGCATTCCCTTCGCTATTTATAAAACGGTGAAAGGAACGGCTTTATATGATAGTGTTGAACGAATAAAATCGATCTTACGTTTTGTTACAGCAATGTACACACTGCTCCACGCTTGTTGTGCGAATACAATACGGTTCGTCTTGATAATGATCAAGAACAGCCCACGCTACTTTATAAGTATGATAGTAACATAAACGTTTCTTATTTCAGTATGATACGCCGTCGTACGGCCGGAGTCGAGACACCACCGGCCGGAGTTCATCGAGTGCCGCCACGGAACGGCCGACAACAGTTACAGCGAAGTACCTCAATACAACACCGTCTTACAAGTCGTCGAGCATTCCTATCTTATGCCCTGAGCGCTCGGCCAAGGAAGAAACCCCAATCTCAGCCATTGCTAACCGATATGCGAACTATAGTAAAACAGAAAAACCTTCAACCAAATATGATTCCTACAACATTAGTAAGACAGAGAAACCTGTAAATAAATATGATAACTACAATACTAGTAAAAATGACAAACCTATTTCTAAATATGATGCATATAGCACGACTAAAGCTGATAAACCTGCCTCTAAATATGATACATATAGTACAAGTAAAACGGAGAAACCCACATCTAAATATGAAAAGAAAGACTATTCAAAACTTACCGTACCATCAATTATCACGAACAAAAGTAGAGACGTAAGTCCCGTTTCGACATCGAAATACAGTCTGACACGACCTTCTCGGCACTTGAGCCCAGAGAGGAGAACAACGAAAACGTTCAAAGATAAAAGCCGAGATCCTAGCCCAGGGGATCACGACAAAGACATTCCAAGTAAGACTGACAAGTCTACAGGCTATAACAGCCTGTCGAGTTACAAGTTATACCCTCGAACTTCAAATTACACACGACCTGCATCTAGAGCAGAAGCTAAACCAGAACTCACCGTCAATAGATACGCTATAGCAAATAGACTGTCCTCCAATTATTTAAGAAGTCCTCCTACTGTGAAAAGAGCATCTTTATCTCCAGTAAATCACACTGTTAAGAGTGAATCGGATAAATGTGTATCACAATCTGCTGTAGCAGAAGAAATAAAACCACAAAATGAAGCAGTCAATGAAAGTAGCGAAATTTTAAATTCAAATGAAACCCAATCAGAAGAAAATGAGACTGTAACAGTTAATATAATAACGCGTCACACTTCACCTACCCCTCCTGGTTCATCTGCATACGTTCGAAGTAGAAGAGCGGACATGGCAAAAACCATAGAAAAGTCGATAACAAGGCCTAAAAAAAGGCCTGAAATGATAGATAAGGAAATTCAATCGGATAGATTAGATGATTCAACAAGATCAAGTAGATTTGGTAGCACCGCAAGAACAAGTGTGACAAACTGGTCTTATTATACACCAAACTCTAGCAGCTATACAGGATACGCTGGAAGATATTCCACGCAATATTCAAATTTAAGAGAAGGTTCAGGTAGTAATTGCTATTCCCCTAGTGAAAGAACAGGTCGAAGTCAAAGTTCAGAGCCAGAGAAAAGGGAAAATTCAAGTTGCAATTCCTTGTCTGAACATAACAATATAGATAGCAATTTTTCGAACCTTGTAGCTGAAGCTGACCCAGAAGTCTTAACGGTTCATGCTTCCGAACAAAATAAAGGCGATGACACATCGGAAATCGTCATTAATGTCAATCTAAAATTAAAAAGAGCCAAAAGTCCAGTCACATCTACTGAACTAGTTTCACCTGAGATTACAATAACAAATAGTCAGTTACCACCACAAGCACCGAAAACAGAAGGGGCTACCAAGATTAAAAAAACAAAAGTGAAGAAAACAAGTACAGACTCATCATCAGATACGGGGTCCAAAAAGAAGATAAATAAGAGAAGAAGTAAATCAGTGAGTTCTACTGATTCAGATCAAGGAAGTGAAGCAAGTGAAAAAAGATCTCCAGTAAAGAGTATACAAAAGAATTCGTCAAATAGTAATTTACAAAATGGACTTTCAAAATTGAAACATTCCAAGTCACGAGAGAGTGCCAGCCCAGAATCGAGTATCACTTTATCGACACAATCGTCTATTAGCGAAGATGAAACTGCTTCTAAGTCGAAAACAAATGAGGTTTCTAGAACTTCAGCTGATGAATTATCAATTCCAACTGACCGGTCAGGCAAACAACCCTCGCCTGTATCTCCACAAAAGACTGAAACTGGTACTGAAGAGGCTAAATCATTCTTGATACGAGCGCTGGCACCTGTTACCAATCTATTTAAAATGAGACATCAAGATAGCAGTGAAAATAGTCGTTGGTTAGAAAATTCTACTTCAGAGTCAACAGGCAAAGACGTTTCTAATATTACCACAGAAAGTGATAGATCAAGTAAAGGTAAACTTGATACTACAAATATTATAGCGTCCAACGATGACAATCTAGTAAAACTTAAAGCAATAAGGCCAATAGAATCTGGAGAAAGAGCGTGGTGGTTAGATTCTGAATCCGAGAAAAAAAGTAGCTTACAAAATAGTGAAAATCAAAGGTCTCCTTCAGAAAAGAATATTGCTCGAAATATAAGACACGTTGAATCCGGAGAAAAAGCGTGGTGGCTTGAATCTAGTAGCGAAAGTAAACATGAAAATCAAATGCCACGTGGAAACACATCAGAAAATTCTGACTCTAACAAACTTATTAAGAAATGTAAATTCGCTGACGACGAAAAGCCGTGGTGGTTAGACAGTTGCGCAAACATCCCAGAAGGCATAGAACGGCTTAGTCCACCCAGAAAGTCGTCCAGTGATAGTGAAAAAAGTGATAAATTCAACTTTTTTAAAGTCCGCCACATTGAATCTGGAGACCAAAAAGATTGGTGGGTCACGAGTAATGAAAACTCAACTAATAGCAATAAACCGGAGCAAAACCAAATACTCAGTAAATCTGGTTCAGAACGCAGCTTCCCATTGAGGCGAATACGTCATATAGAATCTGGTGAGCGACCTTGGTGGTTGGCCAGCGACAAAAACATTCCAGAAGGTATTGAAAAGTTGCCTACGCCTCCACCGCCGGAAGAAAGTGACTCATCCGATTCAGAAGTCCAAGTTTACGTTCCACCAACACACATCCCGCCGTTTCCTCTACATTTACCTGATGATGAACCTTTAGGAGCCAGAAGAAGTCCTGAGGGTTTAGAAACACCAAAAGAAAACGAAGACTATAGAGGCCGTTCGTCACCTTACGAAAATAATCGTCAATTTAGGAGACCTTCAACCAATTCTTATCAGAAAGGCGTAAACAAATACATCTCTCGTTATACAGACATAGACGATATTCTTGGTACATCTGGTCAAATATACAGTCCGTTTATGGACTCAATACTGGCTAGGAGAACCGGACAGCTACCATTTGACGACGACGCGTGTGAAGAAATAGATCCAACGCAAGTCCGAATCCATGACAGTACGGCGCAGCGGCCTGTTATTAAGAAAATTCGTTCCAGGTAAGGCATTTTTAATGCATTTTAATGATGTTTTTTCCTGTTCTCTAAAGAGCTTTGAAGCTGTGGTTAGTAATGGTAGAAAAGCTGGCTTTTTACATACACCCGTATCTATAAAAAGCCAGCTATGTCGTCGTTACCGAACACACATTTATTTGCATAGAGAAATAATAATAACAAACTAGTATCCAAAGAGAGCATTGCTACCCCAGTGATGACGGCTGCGACTTATACGAGTTGTAGTGTAGGTTATAGATTCGAATCCTGACAAGCGCTTAAATATTTTTTGTAAATTATTTCGTCACCAAAACGGTGTAGGAAAGCATCGTGAGGAAGCCGGCATGTCCCAGAATCAAAAATTCGCAGATATGATGTGATGTCTGCTAACCCGCACTAGGCCCGCGTGGTGGATTACGGCCCACTCCCTCTCACAGAGAGGATGCCTGTGTCCCAGCAGTGGGAACATTATCGGCTGATTATGCATGTATCTAAATGTCGTATAATTCAATATTATAATCACTAATCGTGTGGTTTGACATCTGCCCATCCCTACCGTCTTCGTCTACATCGAATTTAACGTAAAGAAAACCTCGACCTCAAAGAACTGAAATAAAAACCGACAACAGACACCTAACAACATTATTTTCTTCTTTTTCAGAAGCAATATCATCGATTACAGGGACGAGGATCAAGTAAGAGTATTATTATTATTGTATTACCTATTACTTTTGTGAAACCTCCAATTAAAATGTATCACTCAGAGGTCGCTTGTAATTCCAGGAATTTAACCTAGACACGGATGACTCAGGCCAGATAATTTGCTCATGGACTCCTAAGGCTATTGTTCTTGCGTTAATGGCTGCCTCATTTATTTAATGGGCTTCCTAACGGGACCTACTCTGATACACGCATTCAAACTGAAGGCTCCATAAATCATTGATTGCCCAAAATCCTTATTTAGAATGTCATAAGGGGTTGTAGCTAAATAATAACAGCCGCACGGGTAAATCGATCAAAGTAAAGCTACGATTGGCGCGGTCGGTCCGCGGATGGGTTATCATCTTTACATAACGAGACACCTCCGTGCCTTGGGAAGCATATTAACCCGTTGGTCGTGACTGTGATTCGTGGATCTTTGACTGTCGTTACGGGTCGTCAGAAGCATGAAAGTCCAGACAACCAGTCTTACCAAGGGTATCGTATTACACAACTGTGTTGTGGTCAGAAAGTCAGTCGCTCCATGTAAAATACTGGTATTCAGTTGCATCCGGATAGCCTGGAAGCCAACCCCAATATAGCTGGGAAAAGGCTAGCCAGATGATACGTATTTCTTTCTTTAGCTGCACGAACTATACCGATTGACAGCAATAATAAAACTGGGTACCTACAATAAACAGGGTGGTATTTAAAAAACAATAAAATGGTCTGTTTTTAGCCCGAGATGTTACCTTAAACCCATATCTAAAACTCACCCTGTATAGAGGTAGCTGATGCCGAAATATTAGATCAATCAGCAAGGTGGGAGTGGAGTTGGATTACAACCAGGATTTCAAAGCTGGACGTAGATACTTAAATTATATCATAATATAAACATATCATCACGCTTTGTTTCCCCGAAAGGTTAGGCAGAGGTGTACCCATAGAAGATAAACCCACATTTCGCATGTTATGTTTAAGTCCCATGTTATTAATAGGGGGCGAGCCTATTGCCATCAACCGGACCCATTGCCCATACCTAGACTCCGGGCTGCTACTAAGAAATTCCAAATGGAAAATCCCGAAAAACCCCACTTTGCCCGACCTGGGAATCGAACCCAGGACCTAACGCTCAGCAACAGCGCTAAATATAAATTACAAGCTTCTGCCTGCGACTTCGTCCGCGTGAAATTTCTTGTTCCTACCCCCCTACCCAGCCCGTCGCACCGCAACACCTGCCCGCGGTATTATTTTGGTTTCGCGTACAGTTCTTTCTGACTTTATTTTGTTTATACTCTGCTCCTTAAGGTCCTAGCATGATGTTTAGTAGCCTATCCTTCATCAGTAATTGGGCTATCAAATGCAACAAGATTTTTTGAAATCCGAGTGGCAGTTCCATAGATTAGCGCGATCAAACAAACAAACTCTTCAGCTTTAATATAAGTATAGATTAGCCGTAAACATTAACATGAAGGTTATATTAATGCAGCCCAATTGTAATACTAGCCCACGTGTAAAACTGTGCAGCAAAACGAGCATGTGAAATATGCAGTGAAACCCGACCTACATAACCTGATCTAATCCGATAAAGTAAATTGAATCAGTGCTTGTATACTCATAAGCAACCTGACGTACAGAACAAGAAAGGCGGCATTTTGTAACAAAAGATGCATGTCATGTCCATTGTCCACTCATAATACTTTGTAGTATAAACTGTAATAAAAATACCTCTGGCAAAACGTTATTGTAATAATTTCACCAAAACGGGATATAGGCGCCATAGTTAAAACAGACGATTTGAGCCTACGAAGCTCGCGGTATAATATTTGTCTTGAGGAGTTTCCAAATAACAAACATAACACCACGCCTTGTTCCTGGGGTTTCGGAAGAGTTATTCCGACCTATAGTAAGTACACCCACGTTACGCCTCATGTAAACAGGGAGCGACCTCAAAACGGTGAAGGAAAATAACGAGAGGAAACCGGCATGTCCTAGAACCAAAAAATCGAAGACATGTGACATCTACCAACGACTAAGAGAGGTGGCCTGTGTCGCAGCAGTGGTAACATTATAGGCTAATTATGCTATGCTAATATTGGGCTAGCCTATCGCCATCAACCGGGTACAAATCCAGACTTCTCTACTGAGAAATTCCAGATGGAAAAACCGAATATAACTTTGCCCGACTTAAGAAGTGAAACCAGGACCTCATACTTTGCAGTAGCGCTAAAACCATAAAATTTGGCCCAAACCAGTCTTCTTCCACTCTGTTGATTTCTCAGTCCGTCTTTTTAACCAACATAAAAAGTATTTTGCTGGTTGAAAACCACGACAAATTATTTTTATTACATCAAAGGCTACTCTACCCTGCGGTTGGTAATCATCTATGTTAATACTTACACTTTAAAAAGACTATTAAGATCTTAGCAGCAATTTATTTCCATGTTTATTAAATGTCCTGAATGATGTTTCTGACAAGTACCAAGCTAAGAGTTTTAAAAATCGGTCCACAAATAATGAAAATATCGAAAAAACATATAGTTTAAAAATGAATACAGACAAACACAGAACCTCCTCCTTTTTTGAATTCGTTTAAAATAATCACCTTACCTTACCTATTCATGATTTATTAAATTATATAAAAATAAATAGTAGAATTTTTTTACGTATTATATTCATAATAATGTGGACTCGAGCTTTCATTCATAGAGGGCGCTCCTATTTTTAAATGAATAGGGACAAATATTTACACAGGCCATTAAAATAAATTGCGGTCGCCATCGCCACTAATAACATCAGCTGGCAGTACAAAAACTCGTCCATGTTAATAAAAAAAAGTGGGAACCGAGCAAAGTCGGTTACCGGTCTAATGGAGACGGACTTGCTTCTCGACGGCAAAGTCTTACCGTAATTAATATTTACCTATCCTAATTTCAATAAAGCATCACGATTTATTTCATCTAATTTATTGCGATGATTTAACATTCTACATAAAATCATTAGAATGACAAATCCGTAAGTTTTTTTTTTTCATTACTTATATTTGATTTATATTTTCCTAAACTTTAATCTAAATCAAAAATAATTTGAAAAATTGCAAACTAATAATATATTTATATACGAGTTCGGGAAGTAAAAAAACGGTTGGACACTCATGCGCAGTGTAAGGCTTCGACGCAACAGCGGGAGCAGTGAACTGAGGAGTGCACTGTATCCTTGAAACGGTCCCGTATGGGAGCTCGGCGGTAGAAAGAGACGGCAATATGGTGCGCGTTGCTAACATTTTACAATGATGACGTCAGTGTCAAAGAGTTGTATATTCGTAGACAGAGTGTAAATGAATAATGCTTAATATTATCACAGATTACTGAATAGTTACTACCGATATTATGCTATCTAACTATCTATAATTTATAACATTGATTCTGAAAAAATAAATAAGAACCTGCTGAAAAGCTAAACGTTAAAATCGTAAAACTGAAATACCTGGAAGTCTCATAATCAATTAATGGAAGTAATCGAAAAAAAAATGGAATTCGAATGGAATGGAATTATTGAATTGCATATTATAATAATATTACTGACACAGAAGTTTCAATCAAATAATGGAAAAGCTAGAAAAACTCATAGACGGTAAATAAACTGACGACCTAGCTAAAATATTCTAGTTATCCCACAAAGAGATCTAGATCCATAATAAAAAATTTGTAGAAGTCCTCGACTTGATAATTAAGTAGGTACCTTCTATACTGGATGAAGTCTGAAGAGCAAGAAACTGTCAAAAAGGAGTCAATACCTACAATTATGATTAGAATAAAAACTGTTTTTTTTTTTTAGATAATACGGGTGTTGGTTTTCACATCGAACACACAAAACTCTTTTAATTTAATAATTATATTTTTAACCAAGCCTTTAATTATAAAACAAGTCATAATAACTAAATTCTAATCTAACAAAACAAAAAAAAAGTTCAACCAACCATCTTTAATTTTAATCACTGTTTGGCTCCTCTACGCGTAAACATAGTTATTCTATGCGAAGGTTCAGTCATTCACTTTTCATCTCTTTCTTCCACGCCGGACGATGTGATACAATGTTCTTTTCGATACAACCTTACCATGTCTAGTAGGTGGCTACGTCCGTACAGCGCTACTACACTACCGACCTGTTCAGACTAACCGGTTAATAAAGACGTGAAAATTGTACCTGAGGCGACTTGTCTCGCAAGCTCTTCAGTAATACTTATGACTCCGTATTGGTATCTGCTCAGGAGTGCTGACAGTGTCTGCGCACCCTAAAACTTGGAAACAAAACAATGCAGTGAATTATTGTGTTATAGATACTGTTTTCTGATCTCCGAAGGTAGTGTTCAGACCTTATTTATTTTCTCGTAAAAAATACGTGCAAACTTTTGAACTTGGAGCCGGTTTTTGAAGCTTTTTTTTCCTTTTTATGCACGAGCTTTCTTACTGTACATCGTGGTAATATATTTCGCTATTGGTTATGTGTGTTATTTTACGTTGCATTTACTATTCTTGTATTTTTATTATTTTTAAACGAAGTCGTTGAAGTAGTTTTAAAAAGATTTTTTGATCGTTAAATTGATGTTAGGTATTAACTATAGTATTAAAACAACGTCTGTGTTGTTGTTGCTATTTTATTATTAGTGCGTCATGGCTGCAAAATATGTAATCAATATCTTACCAAAAATGACTCGGATGAACCTAAAGTAGTTACCAAAACTTTAGATACGTAAGTTAATTACCTGAAATTTCTTTTAGACTACTTAGCGTGAGAGTAAGATAGGGTTATGTTGTCCCTACACAGTACAGAGCGAATATTGTTTTTTAGGGTTGTGTGATATACCTAATTAGATTTTTTATGTAATTGCCTAAACAACTGTGCCTTACTAACCATTTTACAAAAATCACTTTCTCATTTACCAATATTTTGGTCCAACCAAAACAAAAACCCATAGTTTCTCACATTTAGGTACATAATTTGTCAATCCTAATTAATAATCAAATACATATAGTCCCAACATATTTTATAGCATTTAATTTCGCCTTTCGAACAAGGAAAATATTAAGCAAAAAACCCATTGTTTCGTCCTTTACTTAGAAAGAGAAAATAGTTATCGTTTCGTTGTACTTATCAATCTATAATGTTCCCAAACTGGGATACAGGCCTCCTCTCAGTGAAAGGGAGTACCTACTCTGATCCACCACGCGGGCCCAGTGCGGGTTAGTAGATGCCTTAAACATGTCTTCGAAGTTTTGGTTCATGATGCATGCCAGTTTCACGATGTTTTCCTTCACCGTTTTGAGAGCAGTGATGATGAAATGATTTACACAAACTAAAGCCCCTGTCTGGATCCGAACTCACGACCTACACTCGTGAATCGGGGCTGTTATCACTGGGCCACCACTGCTCCACTATGAACTATGAATCTTAATACAAAGTAACTTTGTTATGAGCGTTTTCCATCAGGAATTTCTCAGTAACAGCCCGGAGTTCCGTAACAGTTTCAGTAACAGCCCGGATCCGTGCCACCATTTCGCCAGTTTTAAGTGACTTAAAAATAACTGGCGAAAAGGTGGTGTACTATATCACCCCACTGCCTTATTCTTCGGGGTAGTACAGACAAATGATGTTATGTTGTAATTTTGATATTGTTTAGAAGTATGGCGGGAAATTCTTGAAAAATATCGACAGGATTTTATATAGGAAATAGGTACCATCTTAAAGTTAGACTCTATAAATGACTGTAAACGGGGTATTTTTTAATATAAAATGAGTAATAAGATACTAGCTACTGAATCTGCCTACATTAAGCGTCTTCGTGCTGATACTCCTTATTTATTATTTATTTATATATACTTTGTTGTACACCAGAAAACCTCCTCCTCCTCCTTCATTGCCGAAAACTTCGTTTCTTATAATTTCTCCCATAAAGCGCAATTATTTTTTTATTTGAAGTACCTACAATTATTTTGATCATTGAGTATGAATTAAAACTAAGTACTAGTAAAACTATTATTTTATGTCGTTCAATGTTGTTATCTATAAGTTGATACACAGTCACTTTGTACCATAAGACCGCGACCGTCACCGTTTAGACTTTAACCACATCATGGCATTGCTCAAACGTATCGTTTTTACGAATGAAAACATTATCTTGTAGCACAAAAAAAACTTCAAAACCTATTAAAAAGTATAAACTTTTGTACCAGATTTTCTCAGATTGAAGTGACAGTTGCTTAGATGGCAGCACAGGAAAAACTAAACTCGCTGTGGTTTCGTTACCTGGATCTACATAATATATGAGGGACGACGTTTAACCACATTTACGAGTAACTCCCAAATAACTCGCTAGAGTTTGGGCGTCACCTCTCTTGGAAAAAAGGCTGCAATAAGAAGGTGTAAGTAACGAGCTTTTTCTCTCTTCACCACCTTGCATATGCTGTATATGCTAGCCCTTTTTTTTTCAAAAGAAACGACAGCTGACCTCTAGCGAATTCCAAAAATAAAAACTATATTTTTAAATATAACAAGACGTGTGTTGCGTTTTGCATTATTATAAGTTCTCATTCATAATTTTGTTATGGTGTAAAATTAGGAGAAAGTAGGTACAGTACCTAATATCTTACTTTGTTTCCTCAATCTACGTATTAAACATTAATTTATAAAAAAATTATATAAGAATATTTACACAAATTATTTAAAAAACATGGGCTTTTAAGTTTTATTCCCATATTTTAATATACCTACGCTAATTATTCTGTATTTGCAATATAATTGCCAAAAATGCATTTTACTTGTAATACTTTACATAAATAAGGTTCAGTTTGCGCTGCAACTTCTACTAATTTTATGACTTTTTCAATAGTACTAGTCATTCTAAAATCAACTTAATTGACATCTGGATAAAGTTGACATTCGTTTAAGCGGAAATAACATCAAATGGAAACATGGATTTAAACTTCAGGTACCTGTTACAAAATTCCCAGGTATCCCTTATCAGCACATAGGAAGAACATTGTTCATTCATTCGCTTTTTTAAGATGTCCGGTCGACTCCGGACCTTTAAGTCCTTTAAAAGTTTATTGCCTTTACACCTTGAAACAAAGGATAAGTAACACATTATTTGGAAGTAAGGGGAAATTCCATTGGACTCTTTTATTTATAAAAGCAAGGTGTCAGTTGGTGATTAGATAACAAATAATAAGATGTTTCTGGGTATTCTATACATGTGTGGAAAACAGACAGACTAATATTTGAAGTAGAACATACAAAGTTTTTTATTCTCCTTTTTTTGCGTGACAAGATCATGTGGGAAGCTATATAGTGAACCAGTTTTGAGCTCTGAATATTCTACTAGATGTCTAGTTTTTAGAGTTCCGTACCCAAAGGGTAAAAACGGGACCCTATTACTAAGACTCCGCTGTCCGTCAGTCCGTCTGTCACCAGGCTGTATCTCATGAACCGTGATGGGTAGACAGTTGAAATTTTCACAGAATGTGTATTTCTGTTACAACAAATACTGCCGCCTTAACAACAAATAATAAAAACTGAATAAAATAAGTATTTAAGGGGGGCTCCCATTCAACAAACGTGATTTTTTTGCCGTTATTTTATATGTAGTGTTAAACATTGTATGGTGGTACGGAACCCTGCGTGTGCGAGTCCAACTCGCACTTGGCCAGTTTTGATTATGTTGTTTTTTTTATTTATGTGGATAACAATACCTAAGTACCAGTTTCAGTTTACAAGCCCAAAAATAGAAAAGACCAGATTACGGGCGCGGGCAACTAAATGATTTAAATTCCTACTAGAGATTTTATAGGTACT
The DNA here is from genome assembly GCA_963669345.1 of Gortyna flavago. Lineage (NCBI taxonomy): Eukaryota > Metazoa > Arthropoda > Insecta > Lepidoptera > Noctuidae > Gortyna > Gortyna flavago. The sequence continues at coordinate 18,713,650 of OY770125.1, forward strand.
CCGAACTATTAGGTATGAACAAATAACGTTCCACTTAAAAGTACCATGTTTAAAAATAACAATCACAGCGTTTTCGCCAATGACAACTCAGTGCATCTTTGGTCGAAAATTTATGTAAGTTTACTTTTTTGCGCTATACCGGAACCGGGCCGGGCCCGAAACGGACAGGTTTCGCACCAACCGGTTGCTAGGAACTATGTCCACAGGACGTTACACCGACATTTACGATATTTTTTATGTAAACGCTATCGATTGGGCTATTGATTTGTTGTTTCCAATTCATTTAAGATTTTTTCAATAGATGTAACAAATTTTTGCATTTAAACCGAAAGAAATGCAGAGTACCAATGTTGATAAACAAATTAAACAACAACTTTCTTGTTTACAATGTTGGTCGATATCCCATACAAATACAAAAGCCTACATAAACGATTGGAACAATCCGCTTAGCAATTAAAATATGACACGAGCTTTCCTAATGAATTAACAAAAGATTAGAAAGCCTGGTTAAGACGGTTTCACTCGCCGTTGTGGAAAGTACATAGGACGAATGATCAGTTGGTCGAGCGCGTTTAATTCTCGTTTTAATTTAAACAGCGTTTTAAATATCGGTGCAACCAGTCTAACTAGTGACGTACTTATCACTCAGTTTTAGTCGACTCGTTTAATAGTCGAGTAATTAATAAGTAGCCGTGGAAACGCAGTTTTTAGGAACAAGGCCGAAACTATCTTGATTACTTAAATATAGAGTTTACACTAAAGTTGTTTTGGTTGAAATAACTGAGGATATTATAATTATAAGGAATTTATATACCAGCTGACTTCGACGATCTTGACAAAAACAGGGTGTAAAACGTGAACGGAGTAGCATAAAACAGAGATTTTATTTTCACAAAAGATATGTGTTCGTTTCAATTCGGGTTTCTCTACGCGTGGAAATTATCAAAGAATTCGTAGCGACATTCAATCCTTTGATGGAAGCCATCAGCCGGCTTCAAAAAATAATGTTCCATTGACTTCATCTACTCCGTTTACCTCTTAAACCATGTAAAAAACGTCAGCTGGTACATTAATGCATACTTAATATAAATTAGATTTTGATTTCATTGAGAGTAAGAATATTTGCATCGACTACTGCAGAGTCCAGCATAGCTTCGATTCCATCACTAGTGAATATGAATGTAACGTTTCTATCAATATCAATTTATTCTCATATAAAAGAAAGTGAACGATTGTTAGATTTATGAGGCTAAAGGCTGTAAATGGCTATAATGCTGGACATTATCTTATTTTATAACAAACTTTTACCCACGACTTCTACTGTTGTAATGAACATATTGCTTTCGTGAAGCATGATTTAAGTTTAGATTTTCAAAATTGTGATTATGATCTGAGTCTTAGTTCGGCTGGCAACATTTACCGCAGAAACAGGCCCATTAATTTTTTTAAGCCTATAACCACTTACATAGTTCTGGTTCAAAAGCTATGAATAGCGAACTCCTGCAGTAGTAAAAGGTTGACTTATTTATGAGTATGAGTTAAGATTAAGGAGGTACCAACTATTTTACAATCATAGTTGTAGTTGGTCTAGTGGTTGCAAGCGCTACTGCTGAACATGAGGCCCTGGGTTCTATTCCCGGGTCGGGCAAACTGTTATTGGGTTTTTCTATCTGGAATTTCTCAATAGCAGCCCTGAGCCTGGATTTGTGCCCGGTTGATGGCAATAGGGTCGCCCCCTGTTACAAGGGACTTGAACATAACTGGCAAAATGTTGGTGTACTATTAAATACACCTCTTCCTAACTCTTTGGGGATTACAGGCGTGATGTTATATTATGTTTAAATAAACTTTAAAAACCTATGCTATGTTTTGAAGTTGAAAAACGAAATATTTTACAACAACGAAGGTTGGTGGTTTACTGGCTATTGCCCAGTGCGTCGCCAACGACAATCAAACTCGCATCGAAACAATAATCGATTTTTAATACAGAGATCGGCAGCTGATATATTCTAAGTTTATCTTTCGCTTCAATTCCAAGCTTGTCATTTTATTTCGTAGGTATAATGTAATAGAGTTTCAGATGAGAACGGTCAAGACAGACGGACGAAAAGGCGTTGACCCCGGGGTATTGCGACTTATAATTTTATATCGAATACCTAATATCGATATTTGACGCGTCGCCGGTATGGAATCGAGTGAACATTGTTAGCCTTACAATTTTATTTCTAACAGTCACCTTATATTTTTTCAAGACTAGTATATATTGACTTATACCTATTAGATTTCATCCCACGGGTGCTGAGCATCTGTTCTGTTCTGCGGAATGCAATTTATTAATTATTGAGTATTCTAGAATGCTTTCTCTAACACTTAATTCTATTGCTAGATATGTAAACGAACAGTTGTAAAGATTTATCGACTTTCAAATACATTGTGTATCTTCAATCGTTTATTTACTGGGTATTTGATTCTTAGGCAAAAAAATATACCCTAACTGGATAAACCTCTAATACGAAATAAACTACCAAACTATTAAAATAGAAATATAATATCTTATTAGCAAACTTAAACATGGCGTCGAAATATTCCTCCGTTATTTGATTTATTTTCAATATAAGAAATAGCCTGGTGAAAATATGCAGGCAACGAATGGTAAACGTCGTCATTAAAAACAAAAGACGGTTACGGACCGTTGTTGAAGTCACTACTACTAAAAATCAAAATGATGGAAATGGTGCCCTTAAATCTAAATCAACACTTAAAACGTTGTCTTCTCAATTCGATGATTGTGTAACAACAGCATATGTCTTAATCAACGAGAAAGATTAAAGCTATGATATAACACCATATATGGCAAACGCCGTTGCGATTATTAACAAAGAAGACTGTATTTAAGTAAATGTAAGCCAGCTTGAGGAAACTTGTTCTGCTAAACATTAGGACTAATGAGATAACTGCTATTATAAATCGATTTATTGGTAATGAAGTGGAAGACTTGATTGTCGTCCGCAAATATTTTGGAAAAAAATGTTAATCTTATTGAAGATTAGTAATTGACTTCCCATGCAGCTACTGTTTCATAGACAATTTCATTTGAAGTAGATATCAATGTTAATTTCAAATAGATGAACGGTGCAGCGGTGGTGGAGTTTCCACAGATAAAGACACTGTTGAATATAACATTTCTGATACAATTGTAAAAGTATATAACCCTGAAAGAGTAGTACCTTTTTTGAAGACGTTCAGTAGTAAACAAATATGAAAAGATGAAGTTGCGATATAATAATATCGGTGACGGTCAATGGTTAGTTTGTCGATGATTTCAGAGATGGAAATAGAATCAACTGACATTGTGCTAACCGAGGTTATGTCAACATACCTTATTGATCTTTTGATCGACAATGAAGTTATAAGCTCTATTCTATTCTCATGCGACTTTATGCCAAACAATCATCATTAATTTTTTTTTGTATTAATGAAATGATATTGTTTATTTTGTAATAGGATATCGGAATCACTTTTACGTCGGCGTTTCCTATCTGACTACTCTGAGAAGAAAGGCCGAAACAAACTCAGAGGTCATTATCTCGTTTAAAGTCCAGACATAATCTTGGTCAGATCATGTGAAGACCATGTAGATTGATGTCTGAAATGGTATTTTGAGGAAAGTACCAACCAGATTTTAGTGGTCCCAATGACAGTAGATAGATACTTTTTGTGGGTAACCCCTTGTTCCTCAACTAACATCATTCAAAATAATTGTGACATTATAATAACTACACTGCCACGTATTAGGTGATCCACCTTGTCTCATGTAATCAATCAACTTAATGTAACTAGTCTATAATAATCTAGTTCGGTCTATCTGAAATTTGTTCTAGATTTTATGCAAATTCGAAAAGTAACTGTTGATTATAATGGCTAGAACTGTGGGCAGACAATGAGTTATTTGTGCAAATACTATTTATCTCTTTAGACGGACGGACGGACTATTTATTTTTTTGGTTGTTAAGACATGCAAATGACTAATTATAAGACATTATGTTTTGTAAATAAATAAGTAATAAAAATAAAGATGTAAAACTGGATAGGTACTAAAATCGTAACGCTGTGAATATTACGTCATACAACAAGATTAAAAAGTTGCTTACGCACAAGTGTTTAAAAAATAAGATTTTATGGAGCATCAAAAAAATTTTATAAGAAAGTTGAGTAAAGTTGCGTAGAGGCTACGAAACTTTACTCAAGTCTGCCTCGGTCCTAGCATTTTCAAAACTCTGCCTATCGCAATTCACAGCTGGACATAAGGCGCCTCTCCCAGTGTGCACCACAATACCCTGTCTTCTGCTTTTCGCATCCAATCTGTCCCAGCCACCGTTTTAAAGACGTCGGCCCATCTAGCTGGGGGGGGGGGAGGGTCTCAAACTACGCTTTCCAATACACCAGAACTTGTCCACCAGCTATCGGTCCTTCGACAAACATAGCCCACCCACTGCCACTCCAGTTTGCTTACTCTGCAACTTATGTCGGTAATTCTTTCACAGATAACTTCATTTCTGATTTTATCCTTCCAAGAAACTCCGACGCGACCATGACCCGCTCCATAGCGCGCTGAGCGACCATTTACAAGTACCTAACCCTGTATATAGACTGATATTTTGAAATTCAGGTGAAATTTAGTCAATCCTCGATGATACGCCACCTTACGGCATAACGTACGCACACATAAAATCGATTAAATTGCAGCGTTTTACTAAACCACCCTCCATTAGATTACTTTAGATAGTAAAATGCAGTTGCACCTGTTAAATTTCACACGATCAATGTTGCAGAGTAATTAGGGATCGGTAAATGATAAGCAACCGATAAAACATTGCCCTGCTTCATTTCAATGGTTCTCAGTATCTGATGGTATTATTCATGAGCGCAAAGTGTGTCATATTCTTATTCAAGTTGTTCCGTCGTGTTTTTAAGATCTTTGTAAACTAAAGTGTACTTGCACTGTTGTCGATATTGTGTTGCCTGGATAGTGGATCGATAGTCGATTTGAGTTTTGTGTTGTCGTTCGATGGCGTTTAAGCGATTGTAATAGTTGTTGAAAATCAAACCGCAGTGTCTGGCTAGACAAGACAATGTAGTTTGTCATCATTCTTCTGCCCTTACAAGAATTCACTTGTGCTCGGCGCAACATGTAATTTTCTTCCATACTTACTTCTTCTCTATTAGTTGTCTTATCGGTAGTCACCCGTTTTTTAACCATATCATCATTTACACAGTCCATCCATCAATTGTTTGCTCTTTCCCTACTCTTATAGCCATAGGCAATGCAGTTTGTATGAGTACTAATAATATGTATTAATGTAGATAGCAGGCTAGAGTTTCCAAACATCTACGTATTTTCCACAAATCTATAGAATACCTAACTCTGCTTATGATAATTATTTAAATATATGAGGGATTACTTCTCTGGCATTGCTGATAGAATACCTAATGATCATTTATCATCCTTTATTTTTTTAGGAACATAGGTTAAGAAAAAAATAAAAGAAATAAAATATACTTAATTATTATGTAATAGGAATCGTTTATGAATGAATGAACAATGTTTTGACATAACTGGTATATTAAAATGTTGGCCACAGTACTGGTATCGCCAGGTCATAAAATGCGCAGTGAGTCCTAGGGGATTGACTATGCATACAAAAGCGTGCCACGTCCCAAATATATACAGCATCGCTGTCCCTCTCCCACTGCGTACAAAAGAAGAACACAAAAACACATTCTCGGATTCCTATGCATAAATAGGCAAACGTGGGAAAATAACACTCGAAGTTCTGTGGGCGTCGTGCTAACTACATTGGGACGTGAATTAACATAGACGAACAGGCAAACAAATTTATGTAGCAAAAAAATTATAATATAATCTCGAGTGTAGATAAATATATCAAAGTTAAAAAACTAAGCAAGACAAGTTTATACACGATGATTAAGATAAAAAACGCATGCACAGAAAACCAATACAAATAGAAATGGTGAAGAAATGAGGGTAAACAAACAAAGACAGAACTGCAATAAACAAAGAACCAACAACAACTACGCACAATAATCAAGTGGTTGAAACACATTCTCATTATCTATTAAGTCCGACAACAAGACAACAGACAAGAACAAGAAGACAACAACAAGACAAGAAGACAGAAGAACAGAACAAGAAGACAGATGACAGACATAATTATTATCCATACAATAGCGTGGTATCACAAAAGTGTTACGTCTATTACATACAATGATCGAATGTGGGACGTTGTCACAAAACACTATCAACTGGGTCTAGGTTTAGTGGACTGTGACAGACAGACTATATTCATAAAGGATTCAATGCTAAGTTGCATTGTAACTGGCTGCAATTATATCTTTGTGCTTGTGGTTTTGTAGGTCAGCAACTACTAACCCATCTTTTGTCTTACCTTCTGCCGCCTTGCCGCCTGTTGAGCTTTATTTCATGGGATTTGTATAAATCTTAAAGGGCTTTGAAGGTCCGTGGCTATTGTGTTTTTTATTTGCATTGATGTCACCTATCCATTTATATATATGTACGTTTCAAACGTGGACTACATTTTGACAAAAATCAAAATGGCGGACATGTAGGTATGCCAGGCTACATCTAATATATAAAATTCTCGTGTCACAGTTTTCGTTGCCATACTCCTCCGAAACGGCTTGACCGATTTTGATGAAATTTTTTGTGCTTATCCGGTATCTATGAGAATCGGCCAACATCTATTTTTCATCCCCCTAAATCGAAACTTACGCGGGTGAAACCGCGGGGCGCAGCTAGTAATAATATAAAAATCTTCAATCCCCTTTCCTATGGATGATCTACTGAGAGAATATTGCCACATTTAGCAATTTCGGATGACATTGAGCAAGTGCGAACACTACAGAGGATTCAGTCCTCGAACAACAAATGGGCCACCGTCAAACGAATGAAAGGGCAATTTTGCATGACAACACGCATAAGTAGATCCTGCATACCTACCACGAGCTCTTAACGCGATCCACTTTAGGACCTAAACTGAACTGTTCTTCTAATTCGTACCAAGACGTCAGTTTAACGATTCAGTTTAGGCTGTGCCATCTGACAGCGATTATCCCAAACTGAGTCGCAAGTTTTGGTTTCATTCATTTCATTTTGTACTGTATTTGGTACCATGACGTCCTTATAGCAGCTCAGCTGAATCGCTAACTGTCAAAATAAGCGATTCAATAAAAGTTACTATTTCTCTAACAAAAACTGAAACGTTTGGTGAATTATTGACGAAAATAAAGTTTTTTAGTGGAATTTTACAAAAAACCAATGTAAGTGTACTTTAATCTTTCTTTTAAAGTGTAAAATACCTATTTTACATGCCTTAAACCGCATTTGTTTTTCTTTAACAGATGTCCTTTTTCGACTAGAATGCAACAAAAAAAGCATTTGCAAAAATTATTGTCATAATCTCGAGGCAAGTTGTACATTTATTCACTTTCTTAATAGATTTATCTATAGACTTCTCGAAAGAATTATTTAGTTTCAGTACATATACAAATTATACAATGTTTAATACTTTCGACAATTCTTGAAATCAAAAGTTCAAAACTACACTCTGGTACGTTCAAAACAGAAACATTGTTTTATTAGGTCGAAATAAAAATATTGTTTTCGTATAATAAATAGCAAAAGGTAAATAAATATCTACTTTGACTAAGAATTATTTTAACAATAGTTACCGACTTACCGTATTAATCTTTGAGTGTATGTTTTACTATAAAGTAATGATATTGAGTTATGAACAAATAAAATGTTACTTGCTTCTGAACGTGTCTAACACTAAAATGTGCGCGAAACAAACTTATTTGATAATAATAGTGTTGTCTCTTTTTCACCAGAAACGTTTCAAACGCGGTTCAGCAACGAATTGCGATCTTTCATTCACTTTCAACGATCCAAATGCCGCTGAGCGTATTGGACGTCATGGTACGACTGTAAGCGATGCAGTTTAAGAACCTAAACTGAAATGTCTTGCTTTTGAATCGTTTTTAAATAGTTCATGGTAGGTCTCCTGAAGCAGAAACAACTCAACTCTGAATGAAAATCTGCAGATTTGTTTCTAGATACATGAAGGATCCACGCGTCTCCACTAAGTTTTAAAATGAGTCAAGTGCACCGAGATGTTTTGACAAGATATTTTATTTACCCGACTACGGCGAAGCAAAAAGGAGGGTTATGATTTTGACCTACATGTATGTATGTTCATCTGTTCCCTCATAACTTCAAAAGTACTTATAATAATTTGACAAACGAGGTATCGTAAGAAGCGCCTTGACCGTCTTCTGGTTATAGGCTATGTGACGTCACACTAAATTGAATATGGCGCCCTTTAGAGGACATAAACTAATGAATTTAAAAATAAATATTATGCGATGGTGCCTTGTGGGGTATCAAATGAAAGGACTTAATTAGCACATTTCAAAAATATAAATATTACTGAAATAAGTTAAAAATAACTAAATAAAAAATAAGTTTAAAAACTAAAACCCAACTACTGAAAAGGATGAAACAAGAATAAGTACCTTCTCGTGGTCGGATGATGCGTAAGCTGTGGTAGCAGCTTATATCCATGTTAGTACAGCGGCATGCAACCACGGGAAGGTACCTTCTTGTTTCATTATTTTCAGTAGACGGGTTTTAATATTTTAACTTTTTTTTTTGTATATTTCGTCTCACAGCGTAAGCGCATCACAAATATGCGATGGATTGCAACTTTTTCAAGTACCACTTGTAGCAAAACTACAAACTCGAAGACATCCGTACACAACTTAGTTTTTTTACTTAGTAAATTCGTTTCATGCAAAATCAGGTGTGAAATATATTTTGACTTGTTCTGGTCACGATTCTAATGAAAAAGATTTGTGAGACAACTCAGAGGCACGATGAGGAATATTTGAATTTTATGTTCTCCTGTTTTCGTGACCCTAGCCTGCGCCCACTGGCGGCACGGCACGGCAAGCTATTTTCATGCAACGAAATTAAAAATAACAATAAAATTGAAAGGAGATGTTCCAAAATGTATGGAGCTTGCGCCAGGTCCTTGTACACTATACTAAAAAATAGGGAAATTCATTTAAAACAGTTCTCAACTGTCGAATTACTTTAAAATGGCTTGGTTTGCTGGTAAACACAAAAAATTACACTTGAAATTGCAACACACAAAAAAAACCCGTCATGGTGGTAAGCTGTCAGTAATGACGTTTGACATGTATAGTTCTGAAGGAAAATGACACTGTTGTGACAGCTGACAGTTCTCTTTCTATGATCTATGGTTTACTGTCATTGTTTTTAAGCACAGAGTAACTAAATCGGTGAGACGCCATGTTGAAAGTCGATAAAAATAATTGATAAATAACAATTCACTCCCGCAACAGTATACATTTAATTGAATTATCTGTATTTTTCCCGAATTGTACGGTGGTAAGCTGTCAGTAATGACGTTTGACATGTATAGTTCTGAAGTAAAATGACACTGTTGTGACAGCTGACAGTTCTCTTTCTATGATCTACGGTTTACTGTCATTGTTTTTAAGCACAGAGTAACTAAATCGGTGAGACGCCATGTTGAAAGTCGATAAAAATAATTGACAAATATCAATTCACTCCCGCAACAGTATACATTTAATTGAATTATCTGAATTTTCCCGAATTGTACGGATTTTTCTCATTTTTTTGAGTTACTGTACATAGACCTGGTCCATTTTGAAACATCTCCTTTCAATAACAGCAGGCCTAAACATACCGCAGCTTTGTTTTTAGGGTTCCGTACCTCAAAAAGAAAAAACGAAACCCTTATGGGATCACTTTGTTGTCCGTCCGTCCGTCAGTATATCTGTCAAAACCCTTTATCTCGGGAACGCGTAGAGTTATGGAGTTGAAAAATACTTCCCGTTGACCTAGAATCATGAAATTTCGTAAGAAACAGTCGGATAAAAAAAAAACGTAAAAAAACTATTTACATACCTACAAATTTGTACGGAACCCTCGCGGCCTCGCCTCGGTGCGCGAGTCCAACTCGCTCTTGACCGATTTTTTATAGGTACCTATGCAATTTCAACTTTATTGTCATACTGTTACGTTATATTTCTACTCGTCGCATAAAAATCCCTTGCCGTACCGTAAGGCCTCTGGTCGCAGGCCCTTAGACTGTGGGGGCCATACTTGTTCCCAGTCTGAATAAACTTCGTGCGTGTCATTTGCGTTTGTAATGTCACTCACGACAGAAGCGAACTAGGGAAGTCTGCGTGTGTAGCATTATTTATTTACTAGCAGGTTCATAACAAGCTGTTTTACTGAGACAAACTGAACCAAAATCGTTTTTTTTTTTTTTAAATACTTTTTAGGTACAGTTTTTGTAAATTTTTAAAGCACATTCCTAACAAGTTTGTTTTTGTTTAATTGTTTCTGAATCGACTCTGGCTGGAGGTTGGCCGCTTGGAGGTATTTCTAAATACCTACCAAGATGTTCCTTCATTTTTTCTGAATTTGTGACAGACAAGAAAATTACCGAGTTCGTTTTTATTTTAGAGGGGTTAGTCCTCTCACTACAGGCAGCATTTTGCAATAGAAAAAGGTATTAATTACCTATGCTGGAGATAAATTAAGAGGCTTTAGAAACATTTGGAAAAAAAAAGGCATTGAAGTCGGAAAAATTATGAAGATATTACCAATTCGCACTGGGCTCGCGTGGTGGTTTACCTCATCAATTTCATTTAATTTCAGGAATACAGTGTTTTGACTATCTCTCATCAATGGCAATGTCAAAAAAAAGTTCTGTTATCGCGGTACAATAAATATAGATATAAAAGAAAATAATTATAATATGAATTATAGATTACGCTATATACCTACCTATTGTGATCCAATCATCCGACACAAAGACAAGCCCAGATATCGCCTCCGCTCCCGCCCGCCGCGACGACGACGCGACGGTGCGACGGGATTCTGGTAGAACAATTTTCATGAAGTTTTCATAGAAATTGCTCTATTAGAGCCGCGTCGCGCCTGACGGCCTTTACAGTCGAACAATTGCTCAGTAGTAAAAACATAACAAGCCCTTTAATAATGATCTTCGTAATAACAAAGTCATTGTAAACGATTTTTTGCGGCTGCTGCTTATACGTATCAATTAAAATAGTCAGGGCTGTCACTCATCATTATAAGTCCGTCCTCGTGTTAATTATTTAAGTTTTTTAGTTCCTACATATTGACCTGGCGACTGGTGGGTTGTATTTGGACAAGAAAATGACGGATCGGCAGGGATTTTATTAATTGTTGACCATCAACCAATTTGTAGGGACACCGTGAGTCCGTGAACCAATTTGACAAAATATGTAAGTGCAATTATTATTAATGTGTTGCAATTATTTTAATTCGACTTGGTATGTTCAGAAGCCCGAAAGTCTGACAACCAGTCTTACCAAGGGGTATCAGGGTTGTGGAGGTCAGATAGGCAGTCGCTCCATGTAAAGTACTGATATTCAGCTGCATCCGGTTAGACTGGAAGCCGACCCCAACATAGTTGTGAAAAGGCTAAGTAGATGATGTCTTGGTATACAAATTTCAAAAATGATGTAGGCTTGTTTATTTTTAATTTGAGCCTGAATCGTAACTAAAAAGCTCCATTTAAAGTCGCGCCAAGAAATTCATAGTTTTTGGCTCAAATCCTACTTATTTTAGTAGGTAACTGTTGTAACTCCTCATTAACTGGATCACTCGAGTAGAAAAGATTCTTAACTTTGAAATGGCCACTTTTCAAAATAAGGACAGCCCAGAATGAATAAGCTATCTTGTCACTCCAATTTAAACTTTAATCACTACCTATAAAGTTTATAATGCTATAATTCATATAATACAGGAGCGTTACGCTGTCCTCTGATTACAACCTGTCAATGGATTCCTGAATGGAACATTTTTCTTGTTAGTTTCTTAAAGTTACTTGCCAATGAATTTTCAACTTTATTCATAATATAAGTTAAGGACGATAAAGTAATTTCAGTGTTCAAAGAAAGAGGGTTAGTTTTGTGATGCGTAATAATCGGTTTACTGACAAGGCACTGTCTCGTCATTCTATAGGTTTTTAAAGATCCGTGGCCAAATGGCAAAATGGAACCCTTACAATATTGTCATGTCCGTCTGTTCGTCATGTCCAGACGTTAAACAGCCATTTTATTGGAAGACTATATGCACGATATTGATGCAGAAAGGTTTATTGATTCTGTGCACCGTAAAAAGTCAAAGTCTTAAAAGGTATTGTTGAATCCCACAATTAAAAAGATTATGATGTTTCTAGTGACTCTCAATAGATTTTGTTATATGGGATATTTTCTGTTATAACTAGAATCAATACATGCATAAATACTCATCACAATTACGGAACCCTTTACTTTGCGTCCAACACGCACTTGGCCGGTTTTAAAAGTTGGAATGGTCATGGGAAATGCCCACAGTAATGGCGCGAGCGCAGTGCAGCAAGGAACAAATACCTACGTGGTAAAAATTTTTTTATGACAAAACGGTTTGGCTTGATGATTATACTTATCAACTAACCGCTTTCCCTTGTGTGGTCAAACCAAATTCCAAATGTTCAGTGAATTTATTAAAATAACCTCAGACCAACTGAGAAAATAACATAATATCACTCACGTAGACCCCGAAGGGCTTAGCAGAGGTGCACCTGTGTTACACACATATTTCTCCAGTTATGTTTCAGCACAGAATAACTTGTAGATACCTAATAGGGGGCGAGCCTATTCGTATCAACCACTTAGACTCCGGGCTGACACTAACAGAAAAATCCAATAACACTTTGTCCGACCTGAAAATCAGCCTATAATGTCCCCACTGCTGGGACACAGACCTCCTCTCGGTGAGAAGGAGTGGGCCGTAATCCACCACGCGGGCCCAGTGCGGGTTTGTAGATGTCAATGTCTTCGAATTTTTAGTTCTAGGACATGCCGAATTCCTCACGATGTTTTCCTTCACCGCTCACAAAGTAAAGCGCCTGTCTGGGTTCGAACCTGCGACCTCCAAATCCTAGGTCGTGGCGGTTACCACTGGGCCACTACTGCCCTGTAAGTAATATATTAGTATGGATTGTTTAAATAAGTAATAAAAGGGGTACAGACTAGGTACAGACCAATATTCATTAAACAAGCTATAATAAATCAAAACATAATTATACCTATTCGTATTTGCGGCACAATTCCGTGATTGCATTTAGTAATAGCTGAAACGGTACAGGTTGCATCACATAATGTTATATTCTAATTAATATGCACATCTGCAATCGTAGCGTTAAAGAATTTGCGTTGCCTTCAGATACCTATCTCCTTGGTCCAGTAAGTTTTTACAAAATTTTACATTTGCAACACTGCTGAATAGAACGAAACACATTGCAATGGACTCGATATTAGGTATGATGTGTATTATAATTGTAGAATCCTGTTGATTCCCTTTAAGTTGAATGTCACTTCACTGGCTTACTGTCACACCAAGCGCTATCGTGTAGAACTGCTTCACTTTTTTTGGCAACTGAGCCGATGTCGACTATTCTGCCACCGTCATCTAGTGACGGCAGTGCAGCGAGATGAGCCGTTGAACTGTGCACTCCGTGGTAGTTTACTAGTTATACTCGTAAATGTTAGTACCTACCTAGCTAAAAGGACGAAGAAAAAGAAGGTATCACGCTATTCCTCGTGACAGACAGATGACATTAATGACAGCAGATAGAGTGCGAGTGATGCTTGACCTTCAAGATTATATCCCTGCCAGCACTTTCGGCATATGATAGTGATGGCGATCTTATTTACTTTGGAAAACGCGGAACGTTGTGTTCCGTGTTATCCAAAGTAAGCGTGCCCCGAAACGTACCTTTAAATAAATTAAACAAACAAAACCCACGTTTGGTTTTGTAACCATTATCCCAAAATACGCGGAAGACTAATCGAACTTAAGAACAATTAAATTTACCGAAATCGGTTCAGCAATTTTCGAGACGGCTACGCATTAAATAAACTCATACATAAATCGTCCAACAGGAACCTGTCCAGTGTTGCCGTCGTTCAAACACCGATTTAAGTATTGCTTATCAAAGAATACGGTATAATTAAAGAAGCATATGTAGGCCTCACACGAAAGCGCGGAGTAAACGTAACGTATTTGAACGACTTTAAAATTGAAAAAATACTCGTTTTGCACATAATATTTACTTCCTTAGAACACTTTATATAAAACATTACATAATCAGCCTATATTGTTCCCACCGCTGGGACTCCGTCCTCCTCTCTTTTGAAAGGGAGTGGGCTGTAATCTACCACGCGGGCCCAGTCCGGTTTGGTAGATGTCACATGTCTTCGAATTTTTGGTTCTAGGATGTTCCTCACGATGTTATCCTTCACCGTTTTGAGACCTGTGGTGATGAAATAAATTACTCAAAGTAACGCGCCTGACTAGGTTTGAAACCACTACGTACACAACACATAAGTCGGTGTCCACCATTGCTCTCATATCTATGGGTATTCATATCTATGACTGATACTTATTATGCTTGTCGCATTCAATTAAACTAGTGTCATAGAGTAGGTAGTTGTATTTTCGATTAAAAAATAATTCGAACTTATTTATTATCTATACGTTTACGTAGATCGTTCGTGCCTCCGAATGCTTGAGTTATGCCAAGTTTTATTATTTTACCGTTACTATAAATTCGCTACCATTGTCACATATCCGCCTATCTTTTAAACACTGGCTGAATTTTGATGGCCTTATTAATATTTTTGAGATTATCTTTCTGGGATCCTTTAAATTAGAAATGAACCACTAAATTACTATTACGGCATTCCTTATTATGATAATTGTGTACTTAACATTATTATACGAAGTTATTATAATAATCTGTTTGTTAAAAGATGGAAAAGCGTGAAACACTAATTATTTTTAGAAATAAAAGAAGCCTAAGTCACTCCTTATAACTTCAAGTATCTGTCAGTGAAAGTTCTGTCAAAATCGGACCAGCCGTTTCAGAGATTAGCCAGAACAAACAGAGACAGAAAATGATTTTTTTATAAGTAAGTACCGTATATACTTTGAAATACATATTACGCATTTAGTAAAAAGCTGTCATTTTGATATAAAAAACAGACACTTCAATTTTATTTTGTATAGATATTACTGGGAATACGCGTTGGTAAAACAAACAAAAAGGCATGACTAGATCCATCTAGATTACCAAAGCGTGTTGAAAATAAGAAGAAAAAGAAGAAAAAACAAATAGCATAGACAAAAAACAAAGAAACTCGAGTGTAACGAACTCATAAACAATGACATAGAAACCATAGGAAGTGACACCTGACGTCTACATCTGTCACTTTGCTTTGAATTTGAATAAACATTCCATTCATAATCCATAGATTAGGCTTGTAATGAGATAATCGTAAAGCATTGACACCTCAGGGCTTTTTTGTTAGCTCATAGCGGTACGAATATTATAACCATCAGCATGATTTTAAGAACGTTCAGTCTGATCTCAGTCTCAATCTGTCAAAACTGATTGATTATCGATGAGATGAGATTGCGACTAGATTTTGAACGTTTTTAATTACGGGAATCGGCCTTCAGCATGTCGATTCTGTAAAAATCTCACCGTGAAAACTTGCGTGGAGTGAGCTGTCATTCCATCTGATGCTATAGGGATTTACACTAATGACAGCTCACTCCACGCTTACTTCACCTAAGTTTTCACGGTGAGATGGTTACAGAATCGCACTGCTGGATAGTGTTTCCGTATGCTTTCTGCACAGGCTTTCTGTTTGTAGGGGTACCTTAAGATTGTGTAGGGTCATCATTTTAATAAAGCATTGCTGAGAATAGTCATCCCCAGATACTGTAATAAAAAATTATCGATTAAAAAAAATACAACAATGTCAATCATGCATTCATCAATCAATGTGATTAAACTGAAGACATTTTCAGTGACCAAATCAATAAAATCGACGATGATATCATACATAACATAATTGTAATTAACGTAGTGCTGCACTATTGTTTATATTTCCCATCCGTGCCGTGATCCGTTGTTCTAAGTTAAACCGGTATGACGTTGTTTTTAGCATATTCTACGAAATGAAGAATAACCTGGGGGTCGCGGCGTGTAAAACGTGTCATTGTACGGGACTTAAGACTGTGATGTCTAGAAACGTACAGAAATGTACGGGAAAACACCAAGTTAAGACTTGTAATCTAGCTGTGCATAAAGCGTCTGTTAGCATGCACAATAATC
Organism: Gortyna flavago; assembly: GCA_963669345.1. Lineage (NCBI taxonomy): Eukaryota > Metazoa > Arthropoda > Insecta > Lepidoptera > Noctuidae > Gortyna > Gortyna flavago. The sequence continues at coordinate 18,730,020 of OY770125.1, forward strand.
GACTATTTAACTAATATTATTTGTGGGTTGCAACTTTGTCATTTAAAACATTTTATTCTTTTTTATGAGCTGTGGCAACCCGTTTATGACTTTTGCATGAAAAACGGCGGGAAAAGTTGAATTACATTTCCCTCTCGATAGAGATGATAAAAGTGGCCTCGAGTGACAATTAATAATTTTCTGTGTTGAGTACCAATAAAGTGATTTAGAAGTATTCGAGTTTACCTATAATTTTTTCACGACTATAATGGAAACTGCATAGTTCATGTCCAAACAATTTATTCAGACACTTTGAACTTAATAGCGAAGATAGACAGTACGAAAACACCAAGACTGTCCATGAACTAAATATTTTTTTTGAATTCTCTATCGGAGGGCTTCCCGGGCCACGCTTATGTAGGTATGTTCAGCCACTATTTATAGGTTAGGAGACAGAAGGCTTTGAAATAAATGCGAAATTCTTATCTGACTTCAGACTTTTATTATTTTCACGTTTTTTTTAATTTATATTTTTGATGTTAATATTACTACTGTGTATCTCATCATCACACAAACTGACAAAAATTTAGTTCAAAAGGATTTTTTTCCAGTGCCAGTTCTTCAGTCATTAAAAAAACTAGTCAAGTGCGAGTCGGACTCGCGCACCGAGGGTTTCGTACAAATTTGTAGGTATGTAACAACAAATTTACGGTTTTCGGATTTTTTCGTTACTTGTGGTACTTACATGATATTGTTTCTTGCCAAATTTCATGATTCTAGGTCAACGGAAAATACCCCATAGGTTTTGATTCCCTTACGAGTGTCAAAATATGTGGCATAAATGGAACATAAAAGCCCGTATCTTTTGATTGCGTGGACATAAAAGTTTGATTTTTACATTACAGTATTTGATATTATTAATTTGAACTTGATAACGCACACGCGTTCCTGAGAAAAAGGATCTGAGAAAAAGGAAAATATGATACGATTATCCTTTTTTTTTCCTGATCAGACCCTGGATTTCAATATCCTGTGATTATAGGTGGTCTCAATGCTTTTATTATTACGTTATTTTTGGCTCTTCGTAGAAGTTTCACTGTAACCGGTCGGGGAAAGTTAGAGTCTGAACTAGACTCTGGGCCTTTCTTCTAACCTGCACGAGCGGCCCAGTCAATATCATCTACGGCTTGACACCAATTTTAGTCGCAGTGGATTCTTGTTAAATGATTTCATTTCTCATGCCAGTCTGCGTCTGCTGACAATACATACAATTGTTCCTATGAGCATGTTATTTGGTTCATTGCAGGCGCTTAGGCCACTAGTTTTATTCTATTTATAACACCTACTAAATCCATATAAATAAAACAAAGTCGGGTTAGTTACACCAATTATAACTCAAGAGTGGCTGGACCGATTTTAAGTTTTTAGTATTTCTTGTTATAGCGGCAACAGAAATACACATTCTGTGAAAATTTCAGCTGTCTACCTATCACGGTTCATGAGATAGGTACAGCGTGGTGACAGACAGACAGACAGACAGTGGAGTCTTAGTAATAGGATCCCATTTTTACCCTTTGGGTACGGAACCCTAATAATAAGATTTCCTCATAAATTTTGTATGGATCAGCTTTTTTTATTCTGAGACGGTACGAAGTTCGCCGGGTCAGCTAATCCTTCATAAAAAATGCATGAGCAAAAAAGTCTACATCAAGATAGAATCAATATAAAAATCGATTGCAATCATTTCGCGCATTCGATTCCCAACAAAAGATTCCCGTTTGTCTGGCTTTGCATTTCGTATAGCACTGCTTACACATTGACCTTCGACCTTGGTTAGGTTAGGTTTGTGGAACAAGTAATTAAACTTGAGCGATTACGCTACTGCACTTTAAATCAAAGTATTATATTTAAAGAGTAACCAAATATTGTATGTATTAAAACTTAAGTTGTATACCATAATTATCCTGCATCCAGTGATAGATTAGAAAGATTAAAAACGGAACGTTCACACACACATACACACACTAGTATATAATAGAACGAGACATAGAGAGAGAAAGTCGCATGGAGGGGGCATAACGCTTTTTCCTTACGTGACGATTCTTTCCAGTCAACTCCTACCGCAAGCCGCATTAAAAACTTTGTTCCAAAAATCTTCTCTAGCTGAAGCCTAGTTGACACTACAGACTTCAGGCATTTACTATGTATTCTGCAATATTGCACGGTACAGCGCAGCGGGATATTGCGTACGTAATACACTAATAGTCGGAATGGCTTTAATTTTGACAGTTCAACAACATTCATTGCGTTAGTTAGGTACTTTGTTGAGCAGACAATTTTTTCGAACAATGGATTAGCAATAATATCCTTCAAAATTATTCAGATTATGATAGTGTGCTGCTTTTAACTATCGCCGTGATCGTCAGTATACAGGTGAAGATATACAGTGAGTGCGTCGTGCAGTTTATATCGTCTATGGGGGATAGATATTTAGAACACAATCATAAATATCTAGAATCATAGATCTATTAATAGTAGATATATGACAATGTAATAATGACAATATGAATCAATCGCCTATCGCTTGAGCGTAGACCCGTGCGAAGTCACGGCCAATCTCGTTAGTAGGGAACACGGCACTGACGGCACACGTGGAATAGTGACATTAACGGAATCCTCTTTGTTGTATTTACTTTGACTTTAAATACCACGAGAACTATCTCTCCCATATCGTATTATATTTTAATTAAGTATTTCTTTATTTTGTGCTGGAAAAAGTTTGAGAAAATTACGAAGTCTTCCTACATTAAAGTCCATCTAAGAGAGGTACCTATAAGATTACAATTTTGTTTATGTTAGCCTTGTAGTGTTATTTCTAGTCAATAATTAACCCATTTATATGCGGTTGTTATTTCAAAAAGTATTTTATTCGATGCTTTTTAACCATGTTTGGTCGGACCAAGCCTTCCTTTTCACATTATTTGATTTTATTATTTCTTTCATATTATGTATAAGTTTTGTCCAAGGGGTATCGTATTACCCAGTAACTGGGTTGTGGAGGTCAGATAGGCAGTCGCTCCATGTAAAATACTGGTATTCAGCTGCATCCGGTTAGACTGGAAGCCGACCCCAACATATTTGGGAAAAGGCTACGCAGATGAGGTATGAGTTTTGTTCAATTAGCTATACCTCGAATTGAATACTACAGTCCTTGAATCGATACGATCAGTTTAATCCAACCAGAAGTACAATAATTGTTTGCATAAATTGCATAATAAATCGATTTTATGTCCATCCAATTAGCAATCGATAAACTGCAAAGATTTACCTATATTGAGTGGAAGCGATGACCCTAACTATGTCAGGATTATCATGGACCTTGAACATCATTATGCGCAACAAAATTACTGTGTTAAAGTGATTAACACTGCAACTTCTTTTGCTTTCATCTTGATTATCAACGCTGCAGCAGACTGCATTTTAAAGAGGTTTGGAGTCAAAAGATCAAGGGCGACTCTTTCTTTGATTTTACTAATCAATTTGATATACGCAAAAAGTCATAGTGTGAACATTCGTTAAGGACAGTGTCAGCAAAGAACTTTTGATCCCCAGCTAATTCCCTTGATTATACGATACAATACCGACAGTATTCCACTGCAATATCCAATCCTTTAATCTTATTAGTTAGAACGTATCACAGCCTGGCTCTTACACTAAAACCGATTCAACGAACATTATTATGACAGTCGATAATTTTAATGATCTTTTGGACTTTATTTTTCAACGGTACGAAATCAAACGGTATATTTTTTGTTACAATATTAATTTATCTTATAATTTGGTGGCTCAATAAAAGTGTCAGTTATGTGTACTAGATTTGTTTGTGTTTTTTTATTTAGCTTCAATATTTTCAGCTGACGTTCACCTGCGGTGTAATTGCATTACCCACATTACAGTGCAATGCAAAAAACTAGAACATTCTGCGTACCTACCCAGTTAATTTGTATCTAATGTGATGTTTGAAAGTGGTTGAATAAAACTAGATGTAAAACTGTCCATAGACAATGCAGTTACTAATGGCCGCACGACTTCTAGCGGACCTTTGCAAACCGCTGCTGAAGACCCAGTACACTATTGTAGTCTTTGCAGAAGACGTTAGAATACAGATGGTTCCCTGGAATAAGCCATTAACACGTGACATACAGCTGATAAACCAAGTTTGTCTATGAACTAAGAACGCAATTCACTGTTATGCAAAAAAATATTTGGATGTTTTTTGCATAGATTAAGTAACATCTTAACACTTAATATCAATGATAACATATCCATAAAGTATATAATGTAACCATTGGATGGAGCTATCTGCATCACTGCCTAAAATAGCCAGTGCCGTCATAGGCGGTATACCGGAAGTATGTTGTAAGCAGAAAGTCGTGTAGATATTCTGATCACGCGAACATTGCGCTATTGACGTTTGATGATGCCAATTGTAGGAGGTGATGTGTATTACCTGGCAAAATAGAAAGTTATTTGTATTAGCGCTGGATTTTAATAAAGCGTTCAATAGCTCCCTACTGAAACTGGTTCACATCATCGGAAGAAATTAAAAATAAAATACGGTTCTTAACATTCTATAAACTAGACTCGTTTTAGTGTACACAAATACTATAATTAGTACTGCCTATTATAGAATCGCAGTCCAGAATAAAAAGTATCGTTCAAGAAAAAACAAGTGCTGAAACTCGGAGTTCCCCAGGGAACTATCTTGGGACCCGTAAACAAATTAAGCAAAAAGAAAATAAGAGTTTACTTATGATAATTATTATGCTGTGAAATATTTTCGCGTTCATAGAGTTTATTAACAAGGTACATACCGGCTAAGAACGCCGGTTTGCCATACAATTTACACCTGTCTGTCAAGTGGTATGTTCTCACGAGACGACTCACATGTTTTGTGTTAATTACTCCTGGTGAGGGTTCGAACACACGATCATCTACTGTTAATATTCGAAATAGCAACACTTATACACCGGTATGAATTTACTTTGTGGAACTATCTGTGAGAAACGTCGTTTAGGTACTAATTTGTAGATAATTCTATCATGTTATCAGCAGCTGGTATAAATTAAATCAAGTCTGAGCTAATTTTAGTATATCTAAGGTGATTAGAAGGATAAAATATACAATCACATAGTGACCAGGTTTCTTCAGCGTTAAGTACTTCGGTGTGTTCTCGGCCTTATTGATAATGGTAAACAACTCGTACGTCTCAATGCCAATGTCAAGTTAAGGACTTTATTGAACCTAATTAACAATCCGATAGTATTGGAAGAGAACTTTTTGATTTTTTTTAATCCTTTGTAATATCAAAGCAGGCAAAGAAAGAGACATAGATAAGCTTTAGACAAAAAATTAAAAAACTTTTTGTAAAAACGTTTTCTAATTTTCACTTTTTAGTGGGAGAGTTTGTAATTTATATAAGTTACAGTAACCTAATGTGAACTGCTCATCACCTTATCACCTTTAACAAAATATTGCTTTTCCCGATGCTGGGGCGTTAACCACTCACCATAGGCATTGTTACGAGCATAAATTACTTAGCAACCATATTAAAGTATTTGAATCGCAACCCGTGAAATATTTATCATTGATTAGTTCTGATGGCCATCTGTAGTCTTCATCATCAGCTCCACTTTACCAAATGATGATTTTCGAGAGCAAATGCTCAAGTTACTTTAAAAATACCCAAATCGCTATAGGTTTGCCTATAAAATTTGAGGGATTCCCTCGATTTCCATGGGATCCTCTCATCAGATTCCAACTTGATGACAATGGGACCGCCTCGAGAGCCTCGGGACCCTTTCAAACAAATATAGACAATAAAAAAAAATCAAATCGTTCCACAATTGACTAAAAAACCGGTGAACATAAATAAATAAAAAAAAAAACATACATAAAGTCGAACATATACCCTCCTCCTTTTTGGAAGTCTGTTAAACAGTTGGAAAGATCCCTTATGATTTGATGCTTGCCCAGTCATGGTAGTATCTTTGCCTGTCCCTGCCTTTTTAGGATCTTCGGTCCATTTAACTAATAGACAATAACCTGCTGTGTCCTATCAAGTGCAGATTCTCTTCATTCAGATTCAGAATCATACTACTAGATATAACAGTCCTACTTATTATGCTTTACGTGTCACAGTTCATTATCCGTTACTATTTAATGCACTTGTTTAACTTCGCTTGTTCATCTTTTACTATAAAAGTATATCAACAAAGTTGGTATAACAAAACGTGTTTGTATTTCATGTTAATTTTTTAACAATTAATATGAAATACCTGCACGTCTATCGTAGTCCTATGTTGAATAATAATGTACGAAATCGACTGTTTTAAAATAACGTGCGTACGATATACGCACCGATCGTGAACGTGATTTGACAATAGAAATGTTTACACTGCATGGGTTATGCAACATTTGACATGACACAGTAAAAGCGAGGAGTGTATTTTTTTTTAGCTATTATAAGCATACCATAATCGGCATATTATTATAACGTTCCCACTGCTGGGGCCCAGGCCTCGTCTCTTCGAGAGGGAGTGATCTAAAATCTACTACGCTGGCCCCGTGCGGGTTGGTAGATGTCACATGTCATTAAACAGATTGATGGTCAAATATTTATTTTGTGATACGCGTCATATCAGATAAATAATGATCTTAATCTCTTCATTTCGATTTCAGTAAATCAAAAAATCTATGAAAAAGAGAATGAATGAGACTTGTTGTCGGTTCAAAAAATCCTTTGTTCCAAACATATTGCACCATGTCCTTATCGAAAGCTTCGCCTGAGCTTAAAGACTTCAATTCATTCGGTTGCCAGCTCCTTTTCAATGGATAAATTGCATAGGAATGTCGATAGTGCGAATTGCATACAAAAAGCCAAAAATCGCTATGCAAGATTTATTATATGGCTAGCGATTTTAGATTTAGACGTCCGTTTTGTCAAATACGAAAGAGTAAGCAATATAAAAATACGGATACAGAATACCTACAAGGAGTCCAACTTTCTATCAAGAGATGATGCTGGTGAGGGGACTGAACGATGATTTGTAAATTATAAAGCAACCATATATTGTCATGATCATCATCATTCTCCTGCCCTTGTCCCAATTTATTTAGGGTCGGCGCAATATGACTTTTTCTTCCATACTTCTCTATTAGTCGTCATCTCGGTAGTCACCCCCTTTCCAACCAAACATTGTATTGGTTACAAAAAGAACATAGTAAAATATCCCAACAGTTGCTAGTGTGCTGCTTCTGTTCAGGAAGGTCAAGGAAGTGTCATTCACACGCATTTTGTATCTTATTCCTATATTATGAAAAGTAGCTACAATCGTCTTTATAACAGTTGTTGTACAAGAAAACACAACTCGTATAATTTGTATTCCCGAATATACTGTGTGTATACAATGGATCGAATTGAATCGATATCGATTACGACATCAACTAGCTTCTTTAAATGCAAAATAGATCCAATAAGTTATTCAGTAGGTATAGGTAGAACGATCCAGGACGCTTCTTCAATTGTTGAATTCGTTAATTATACGAATCTAGTCAAGTCCAGTTTCTCTTCTTTGTTATTTCGATTCGAATATTAATTTTATGTGATTTCGATTCTCACTGATTGATGTGTTGTGTTCAGTTCGTAACAAGGAATGTCACGATCTCCTCTAATGATGTTGAATTGAGTTCGTTTGTTTACCTATTACCTATTATTATTGAATGGTAAGCATCACTGAAATCTATAAGACGCATTGGCATTTTGAAAATTACTGCTTAATAATTCATTAAAACTATCAGCATTTCAAATTCATGCCACTATAATGTTAGTAGTAAGCATATAGGTTTTACATCAAGAAAATGATTGGACGTGAGACCCTAACTCGTGGAAAACACTTTTTGTACTAACAAAACAGTAACAATTATCTTCATCGTTAATATCACAACTCGCTCCACATAATTCAAGCACTTCCTATGTAGTTCTCACCTCGTTATTGAATGTGGTCTCATTTAATAATACAGACGCTTACTCAAAGCTGACCTTTCACTTTCTTAAATAGATCTCCAAATTGCATTCTTTAGTATAAAGGTTGTGAAATTTGCCAATATTATAATTAAGAGATAGCTAATCTTTGTGGAACAATGAGATTTCAATCCCAATAACGCCACAGATAGTAATGCTGCTGAACAGTCAGGCTGAGTCGTCTACGGAACATCTTACTCTTCGAGACAGTCGCAGACAAAATTGCACTCCATAAAAGCACAAAAGCTCTTCCTTGCCGCTCGATTTTCTACAAAGCGAGAAGGCAATACAATGTCAGCCTACATACAAACTAGGAATAAAGGAGATAGATGATACCGATGATGTAAAGCCATTAGAACAATAACAGTCGCGACAGCCCCGTGTCCACATTTTCGCGTATTACTCAACTGTTACCTATATTCATTCCTGCCCACGCGCATGTTACGTAACCGCTTCGAAATTAGAATAGAATACCGCCTAATGACGGCTTGTAGCGCTTGTCAAAGTAATGCCACCTGTCAAATCTAGCTTTTAAATGCAAGAATAGGTGCTAAACATGATTTATATTGATTTGTTAACGTTCATGATTGTGTTGGGGCTATGTTTGTTTGTAAACTTGACGTCAAAGTTTATCAACACTGCACCGCCTTGTTTTTTTTTACGTCTGGGAAACCGGTTGACCAGCCTGGTCTGAGGCTGAGATGTTTATCAAATGCAAATAACTGAAACCTGTCAATTTAATGCCGATTTGATAGAAATACGGTCTCCGTTTCCCGCGATATCCATCTTTCTGGGAAAACCATTGACAACGCATTCCTGCAGCTGCAACCTATTTCTGTTAAATACCTATAGGCTGCAGAGGATCTTCTGTAGTGTAAAAAAAAATCCACACGTACCTACTAAAAACATTGTAGGTTACGCCATAATTTTTTCTCCTTTAACGGTGAAGTTTCCCAGTCCCACGACACAATAAATGGATCGTGAAATAAAAACTGTAATAAAGTCAAGATTGTGGCAAATGTAAACAAAGAGCATATCTGCCGACTGAACTACAGTCGTGATGACAAGTCCAACGTGGCTAGGGTAACCAAATATTATCAACTTTAAGTCATACGGCTCGGCTTGCAAAAAAAAAAATTTCAATGGATTTGGACAGACTGGACTTGAATGTGAGTGGGGACTCCGTTACTTAATAAAAGTACTAATAAATAAAACGTGGAAATATTAATCTGGATCCACGGGGATCAACATATTTACTTGAATATACATTTACATTTACATTTAATCGGCACATACTGTTGTTGGGGATTTTCTACTGTAATTTGTTTAAAAATGAATAAGAAGTATTCACAAACATGTCTCACAAAAGTCTTAAAAACATTAAAGATAAATATAGATACAGACAGAGGCTTAAGCAAATAATATCTAGTAACAGTGGTAAACCAATCACGACTCCGGCCGGAGAGTTCAGGTCACAAGCCATCACGACAGTGCCGATGGTCACTGAGCATCGCAAAAATATTATAATTAATAACATTGAACACGAAATGGTTTATAAAAGAGAAAGGGACACGACACGAGCCTTGGACGTTAGAGTTCATTTTTTTGGTTAAAAAAATATATTCGAATGACTTGAAATTGCACGCGTTTATGATGGGGACATGACGGGATGCGAGTTTAAGCTCCAATTATTATCTTTAAATTATCTTTTTAGGGATTTCAAATATATTATTATTTAGTATTAAAAGCCTGTGACGTCCTACTGCAGGGCAAAGGCCTCCATACTCTCTTTCCACTTCTCTCTGTTTAAAGTTGCTAAGGACCAGTTCTTGTTGAAGGAGTCCAGCTCATCCCTCCATCTCTGTTTCAAATATTATAGTATCAATTATTTTATGTCACTCAGGCTGGCTGGACAAATCTTCAAAATAACTCGCATTTAACTAGGTCAATAGGGCATTTTATGTGACGGCTAAACACCCTTATTTCAGAATTTGTGACGCAACAGAATCTTAGATAATCGATCGAAAACGTGTCCAGCCATCTTGATAAACCACTTTTCGCTGGTCTCTCAATCTCGGTAACGGAAGTGATTTTGACGACATTTTGCTTATCAACGGGCGTCACATAAATTTGTGACAGGCATCGAGCTAAAAGTTTTGTGATACGTACAGCGGTTTAGTAGAAAAATGCAAAAATCTGTGTCCAGCCATCTTGATTTTACGTATAAAACTTTTGGCTGGCACTTCCGAATCTCAATAACGGGAGCGTTTTCGAATATGGTTCCTTTACTAACATTTAGTGACGCAATTTGTGACAGTAATAACGTTTGATTTATGGCGTCACATATAAGGGTTTACGAGAAATCAATAAAAACTTAATGTCCAGCCAGCTTGAGCTCAAGCTGGCTGGACACATGTATCTCCACTGCGTGATGATCTACGGCCTTCGAAATATGTTCAAATTTTTGTGACGGAGACGATAATGATTTACTGAATTTGTGACGGAGAAACTTTGAGTAGTTTCAAAGATATTGATCATTTAAATCTTCCCATACAAACACTGCAGTAGGGTTACCAATAATGTAGGTTTTATGTAGGACTAAGTATATTTTAAGGTGTTTTCTTTAATGGATGAAAATCAGTGTTTTGGTGATATTAATACGAACAACTAGGTATTTAAGGAGGAAGCGCTAAAGTAGCCCGCGAAATTCAAATTTTCTTACGTTTTTTGCAATTTGCTGGTCAGTATTAAGTGGTACATTGATTAAAATATGATTCGCGGTCGTAACAAATATGTATTTACAGAATTGTAATCATTACAATCAGTAATACAACTTGTTAACTTAGTATAATCCCCAAATGTGATGATTTCATGAAATAGTCATTCTTGGGGATTACTTGGTCTTAGAGAGTTGTGTTGATGAATTATAGATTATAATTCTGTAAATACATGTTTGTTACGGCCGCGAATCATATTTTAATCATCGTACAACTTAATACTGACCAGCAAATTGCAGAAAACGTAAAAAAAATTGAATTTCGCGGGCTACCCTGGCGCTTTCGCCTTAAATCGATAGAAGACAAACATGTAGAAGTGAGGAAGGGGGGGAGGGGTCATTTTTTGATGTTATTGATTATTTACGTGCAGATACCTACTCTTTTTAGTAGGTAGGTATTGGTGTTTTTCATGGTAAGTACATAGGTAGATATTGTGTCAGGATAACTAATGCTCGAAGGTATTTAAATGAAAAAATAATGTTTGCTGTAAATAAAACCACATTTATTTATTTGTACTTTTTATTGAGCGTTTCAAATGATGAAAATGACGACAATCAACTCCATTTGCGCTTCAGTAACCCCCGCCTTGTACCACAACGTTGTTTTTACCGCCGCCCTGTTTGAAGCGCAAATGAAGTCGATGGCAGTGAACGAAAATAAACTTCGTTCACTGGTCGGTGGTCGTCATTTTAATCAAATATATAAACGGTGACAGCGAGCGCGGTACGGTCCGCACAATTTTATTTTTAGTAATTTTGTCAATGGGATTATCGCTGTCATTCTATTTTCTTTAGTAGAGTAATTGGCTGTGGTATTTTTATGCCAAAAAACCAATAAGAATCCACGATTCTAATAAGTTATCTGTAGTTGAAAATAAATAAATGGCCGCATCGATGTATCGTTCTCAGCGCCATCTATGAAAATCAAATACAAAGCAGGCGTGGCTGCTACCGGCCGATTAGTCAATTAAAAAAAATCCTTTATTTATGTAAAAATTATGGTCACCTCACAATATTAATGGATGTTTGTATGGGAAAACTTAAATGATCAATATCTTTGAAACTACTCAAAGTTTCTCCGTCACAAATTCAGTAAATCATTATCGTCTCCGTCACAAAAATTTGAACATATTTCGAAGGCCGTAGATCATCACGCAGCGGAGATACATGTGTCCAGCCAGCTTGAGCTCAGGCTGGCTGGACATTAAGTTTTTATTGATTTCTCGTAAACCCTTATATGTGACGCCATAAATCAAACGTTATTACTGTCACAAATTGCGTCACTAAATGTTAGTAAAGGAACCATATTCGAAAACGCCCCCGTTATTGAGATTCGGAAGTGCCAGCCAAAAGTTTTATACGTAAAATCAAGATGGCTGGACACAGATTTTTGCATTTTTCTACTAAACCGCTGTACGTATCACAAAACTTTTAGCTCGATGCCTGTCACAAATTTATGTGACGCCCGTTGATAAGCAAAATGTCGTCAAAATCACTTCCGTTACCGAGATTGAGAGACCAGCGAAAAGTGGTTTATCAAGATGGCTGGACACGTTTTCGATCGATTATCTAAGATTCTGTTGCGTCACAAATTCTGAAATAAGGGTGTTTAGCCGTCACATAAAATGCCCTATTGACCTAGTTAAATGCGAGTTATTTTGAAGATTTGTCCAGCCAGCCTGAGTGACATATTATTTTAGTAAAATTAACTTTTTATCTATGCTGGGCCGAACTTTATCCATATCTTTCACAAGTAATCATTTGCTAGGTACTTTTTCCTTAAAATATGTCTGAACATTAAAACATCGCGTGTCCCATGACGTATAGACGTAGATAATGACATCATCTACCTCTACGAGAGATAGTATACAGGCTATGTTTATGAGATTGACAATACAACAATATTAAGTATTTAACACATTGTACATTGTGTAAATTATAAATAACACATTGTAGTCCCACTTAGTTGACAAGAATGCAATTACGCTGGACTAAATGGCATAAGAAATGTTCACTCAAAAACGTAAGTAACGTGAACCATTTGTAGATCTTTAAAAAAATCTAAATATACAACAGATTTAACCGATTTCCTGAAATTCTCATAAATTAGGGGTATATAAAGCCCTGCTTTCTGTCGGTTCCTCCAGAATTGGTTACATCAATAAAATACTACTTAACACTAATAAAAATATGGATGCGTAAAACTGCATTTTAGTACCTAGAATTACAAAATAATGTTCAACTCCAATAGGTAGTCGCTAACACCACATTTTCCGGCAAATTGGTATGATTGCAGTTGTAATCCAGCTAAAAAGACCATTCCGGAATTGCATTGCGAATAAGTTCACCTGGGTGAATATCAAAATAATTTTAATACATGCATGCATGCATGTAAAGTTACGTCCAGTTAGAGGTGCTCGAAAGGTATGACCAGTAATTAGCCAGTGCACAGGAACATACAAAAAAAATAATAAAGAATCTCCGTGTTGGTCAGAATTCAGTATAAAAACCCTAAACGGATTCGGCCTTCCAGCGCACTATTACGAAACGATTCTATCCGGAATCAGTAGTTTATATATTTATTTTTTATTCGAGTCCCCAATCACAGGCGTGATGAATCGTAGAAACAGAGCGAGCGGCGCGTGCGCCGGGATCGTTGACCTCACGTGAAACAATTTCCCTAACAGAAAGTTTGGGAACAGATACTTTGAGAATTTTTCTTGAGAAATAATATAAAGCAGTTGACCGATGGTCAATACGTTGAGTCAGACCTTTCCGTTCTTAATAGTGAAAAAGGATCCAGAGCAATCACATATATTACCTGTAAACGAGTAATGACTAGTGACTACTTACTTGAAAGTTACGGCAGGATATACCTAACAAATTAAACAGCAAGGAAGAGGATTTTACTAGGAGGTTATGCAATTGCAACCCTCGGTATATTTACTGAGAAATTCCTTAACCCACCTTAAGACCGTTTACGACGTACGACATTTCATACAAACTTTCAAGCCATTGATTTTCGAAATGAAGGAACTGATTTTAATGAAACTTCACACCCATAAGCAGGATATAAATGTCTAAAAAGTTATTAAAGAACATTTTGAAATGTCTTATTTGAAAAAAGATAACTAGAAATCTCTGTTTCCATAGAAAATTAAAAATTTACGGTATTTTTCGAAAATGTTCTCAACTAACTTTTAGACCTTTGTAGGTATCCTGCTTATGCGTACGAAGTTTCATTATAAGCGGCTCATTCATTTCGAAAAACAAGGGCTTGAAAGTTTGTATGAAATGCCGTTAGGAATTTTATTAAACATATTACCGGTAAATTGGATGTAATAAGTAATTTTACAATAATTTACCTGGGCTGCTAATTTGGTTTTTTCTCTTCGCCATACACTTTAAACTGCCGACAAAACTATGTCAGCCTTTATAGAGTTCCAACGATCGGGTGACGTAACAAGACTGGAAGTACGCACAATGACCGTTCACGGTCATGATCACGCATTTTGGATTATGATCACCTGATCGTAGCTTACGTCGAGATCCAAATATTTTAGGGAGAAATGCTGAAAGAGGAATAGTTTTACTTGATGGTAGAATTGAAATAACTGCTTTCGCATTACTTTACGTGGAAAAAGTGAACTTTGGGCAAGTTGCCTCTATCGGAAAGATTTACCACCACTGTTAGATATGGGTTGTTTTAAATACCTACCTAATGGAAAGACGCTCGATGCTAAATATTAATCGCATTACATATCCTGGCCTTTATACCTATCATTTCTTTGCAGATCTTTTTAATTTGATCACTGATTAAAATGTAATGAAGAATGGTGATGTGATGTCAGTGAAGAAAATGAACACTAGGATTTCTGCAAATGGTGTAATATTTTCTTTGCCGACTGTACCAATAAAGATCCAAAAAATATAATTTTGACGTCATTTGCAAAGACGCATAATTTTTCCCACTGATCAATAAAAACGAATTAGAATAACAGGTTCTAATAAAAAATCGATGTCTCGAGTTAATATCATTAGTGTAGGTATAAAATTAAAGATCTAATGGTCTCAACCTAATGGTTAAATTGTTTAATTTTAATGTTAGACCAGTGTCAGTTAAACAGACCATTAGGTCTGTTTTTCCTACACGTAACATTAAAATGTTACGTGTAGGAAAATCCTATGCTAATAGAATTTCCCTTTACTCCTTTGTAAGTGTTAGCACCATCAGCATAATGAAGATGCCATCATCTATGACGAGACTTTCTATTGGTATTCTTACACTTTCCTCTTCTTTATCTTGAGACGTGACGTCAATACTAATAGGTGCTTGCTTTATGCTTGAAGCAAGTCTTATGATGGAAGCAAGTATGCTTGAAGCTAGTCAATGGGTAGTGCTGTGTCCTGGAAACAGGGTTGGTTAATGGAATCTTATACTTACTCAAGATTCAGAAGTGCAAATTATAGTGCATCATTTATATTTCGCGAAAGCTCATCAAGGCCTCCATCTTGTTAGACCTCGTTACCATTGGCAATACCTATCATTATTTCTACTGTTCATTTTAGTTATCTTATAGAAAGGACTCGATCATAAATACCTGTTTATACACAGTTATCCTTTAAATATTGTTTTTTATTTTATTTTATAGGTGGAGGGGCCCGTGGCTAAATAATAACAGCCGCACAGGTCGATCGATCAGGTTAAGCTACGCTTGCCGCGGTTGATCTGTGGATGGGTGACCATCTTTACATATCGAGACCCCTCCGTGCCTCGGAAAGCACGTTAAGCCGTTGGTCCCGGCTGTCATTTGTGGATCTTTGACAGTCGTTACAGGTAGTCAGAAGCCCGAAAGCCTGACAACCAGTCTTACCAAGGGGTATCGTATTACCCAGTAACTGGGTTGTGGAGGTCAGATAGGCAGTCGCTCCATGTAAAATACTGGTATTCAGCTGCATCCGGTTAGACTGGAAGCCGACCCCAACATAGTTGGGAAAAGGCTAGGCAGATGATTTTATTTTATAGGTAAACAGTATTCTTGAATAATTTTATTATTTCTACCATTACTTAATAATCTTCGAACTTCTTAAATATGACTACCGACGTTGATAAGAATAAAGTCATGGTCGAAAAAAAAGTCAACATTTACAATTCAATTCCAATAATTATAGTCCCACTTTTCTAAATAAAGATGGATGTTTCATTCAGATATTCAATGCAATCAGTTGAATGTGAATTAAATAGATTTCAATATGTACATAATAATATATTCGTACGACACTGGTCATAGTCGAGAACATGACCTCGTGTCAGTATTCTCGTTATTAAAATAAAAGGACTTCACATTGAAAAACTATTGTCATTTAATAGAAAACTTGTCTTATGTACATATATTATGTAAATGGATATAAATACCTACTAGGTTTTGTCGGTGGCTTCGCCCGCGTTGAGGTCGAAGATTATCCCACGTGAATGACTACCGGGACAAAAGATATCCTGTGTTAAGGCGTGAAAAAGTAACAGACAAACAGCATTCGTTTCGCATTTATAATATAAGTGTATGCCTTTGGGTTCACTTATATGTCCCCTTGAGATCGAGATTTTTGTTACTATTGCATTATCACAGTGATGAAGGCATTACCGATGGCTTGTCTGCCTGCCAAAGAGGTCTATTTTTTTATTGCTCGGACCTAACCCGGGTGAATAAAATATTAGGTAAAGCAATATGCACCTAAATGATTTGGCCATAGCCCGCCCATTGCTCTATCCTCGATTACCTGTTGATAGAAATTAAAGAAAATCTAAGTATTTGCTTTTAGGTACCTACGTGTATTGTAATGAAGTATAAAATTGTACAGGTTCTTTGTTTTCCATTACTACATCAAACAGCAACGATGTCGAATGGAATCCGTTTCGTATTTATATTTACCTAATATTGTTTAGAGTCTCGAGAAACCTTGACGTGAAAATGTTTATTCACTCGCTAGCATCGGTGAAACGTACTTCAGTTTTTATACCTGTAATTTCGCAATAACGGTGCCTTTCAGAAAGAGAATGAACTTCGTTAGCGTTTGCACCAAACGGAGCAAACCACATCCTTACTCGTGCTGTTCAAAAAACTTAATCATAACATCTGGCTCGCTTATCGTGGCACTGCCATCAGACGCGAGCGTGAGCTCCGCAGCGTCGAACACTACGCGGAGTACAGTCGCCGCGCGCTCGCGAATACTTACACACTGGACGAGACAAACCGCGGAAATATTTAAAATCAAACACCGGCTCCAACAACCGTTTCTTGTTCAAATTCAGACATTTTATAAAATTACTGTTTTTACTACAGGTGCGTTTAAGTGTAAAATGTGATTAAAACTGTGATCTTATAAGTTAGTGCATGAAAACATGATTGAACTGTTAAAAGTGAACGACAATAGAGTAAACGGAACAATGAGAGATATCGGAACGGATTCGTTCGTGTGCAGAGTTCAGTATCTGGACGACATGGACCCTTTTATGGAGTACAATGTACGGGAGCCTCCGAGGCCGCTGTACCACACGTTCAACACCACCATACCCCTGTCCTATCAAATAGCTGCCGTACACCGCTTGCTTCAGGCCCCACACCGGGTGAGTGTTACCTGTTATATAAGAATTTTATTACTTTTTAAATACCGTAAATAGTTTTTATTACTTGCAAAATTACGCGTGTACGACCTCCTTCGTTAATTAAAAAAACAATCGCCGATTATTTCACGTGCTCGCACTCACGCACTGCGCGACACGTAAATATTGACAATAAAATCAGTCACTGATAATCACATTGTTATCATTAATTGACTGATTTAAAAGAAAATAGGTGACAAACACTAAGGTCAATGATAATGATCAAATTGTCATAAAATAATACAATGCTGTTATTTTGGTAATAGACTAAAAGTAAAGTCTTTGTTTTGATAGACAAAACACAATCCTCCATTGTGTATCATTGCATTCATACATTTATTTTCGAAGATCAATCAACTAAGCGATAAGATCACCTATGTACCTACCCTTACACTAACGATCATCATCAACTGTCAAGCCTTTTCCCAAATATTTTGGGGTCGGCTTCCAGTCTAACCGGATGCAGCTGAATACCAGTATTTTACATAAAGCAACTGCCTGTCCGATCTGCACAACCTCGTTCCTAAGTAATACGTTACCCCTTGGTAAGACTGGTTGTCAGATTTCGGGCTTCTGACGACCCGTAACGACTTTCAAAGATCTGCGACGACGACGACCAAAGACGACGACCATCGTTGGGTGGTGGATACGGTGGTTAGGGGATGCGCTTGTGACTAACTAATAATAGCCGCACGGGTCGATCAAACTGGTTAAGTAACGCTTTGGTGCGCGGTTGGTTCGTGGATGGGTGACCATCTTAACATAGCAAGATCCCTCCGTGCCTCAGAAAGCACGTTATGCCGTTGCTTCCGGCTGTTATGTCATGTTCGTGTATCTTTGTCAGTCGTTACGGGTCGTCAGAAGCCCGAAACCTGACAACCAGTCTTAACCAAGGGGTATCGTATTACCCAGTTGGTTCTGGATGTCAAATAGGCAGCCGCTTCATGTAAAATATTGACATTCAGCTGCATCCAGAAAGACTGGAAGCCGACCCCAACATAGTTGAGAAAAGGCTAGGTAGATGATTAAAGAGGCAGCTAATAATAGTGCAGTGCGTTATAAATGTAATGGAAGTAAACACTATTACTAATACCGCTGTTACTCATCGCGGTATTTGGCTAAAATTATACGTTCTAAATACTCCCGCTACCTCGCTCAGGTGTTGCTATGACATAATGTCACTTATTATTGTAGGCAGTTGTTTCGACAGCATTCTATAGGTCGTGGATAGTAATAAACCACCCCGTGTTGTATTCCTGCGAATTGAGAATTGAGTCAGAAGTGACGAACAGATATAAAGCTAGGAGTAATTTTATGAGACCACAGACTGCTCTCATCCTCATCTATGTAGTTGAAGTCCACAAACATCTCCTGAGATGGACCTTCCAAAGACCGCTACGGTGAGTATGTATTTACATAATCAGCCTATAATGTTCCCACTGCTGGGACACAGGCCTCCTCTCGATGAGAGGGAGTCGGCCGTAATGCACCACGCGGGCCCAGTGCTGGTTGGTAGATGTCACACGTCTTAAAATGTTTAGTTCTTGGACATGCCGGTTTCCACACGACCGTCGCGACGTTTTCCTTCACCGTTTTGAGAGCAGTGGTGATGAGATATTTACACAAGTAAAGCGCCTGTCTGAGATCGAACCTACGCCCTACAACTCGTCAGTCGCGGCCGTGACCATCACTGCTCTCTACGGTAAATGGTTGGTCCAAAAGGAAATGACCATAATCAGCACGCTTAGCTAGTTAGTGCTTTAGCAGACATTAGTTATCCATGTGTGATATCACCTCTTAGTCATATTTTACGTCAATTACAATAGTGCGATTTTCTGAGGACTATACAGCGTGCTTTGATAAACGTTGAAGTACGCCATGCATAAAAATAGGGATGTTGATACAGTCTGTTACATACTAGTCTTGCATAACATTCAATGCACGCATCTTTTAATAATTCTCGACCCCTTAACGAAGATTATTAATAGCGAAAAGATTAATGAAATCCTTCCAAAATTCACCGTCCCTTCAGAAAAACAAAAAAACCATTGTTTTGTTCGCATGAAAACATTCTACCTATTAGCAAAATAAATTATGTCCGAAAAAAGTGTCTATAAACAGGTTGAACTTGAAAACATGCGACAACAAATCGAAATGGGAGATTGTACTCATCATCATTATTAACAACTTTTACTATGGGACCAAACCTGAAATCGCGAAAAAAGAATCAGCTGTTCACTACATTTTGACGAGTTATGCGAACATAAATGAAGTTTACTAACATAGATCTTAAGTAAATTATTACTAATACTTTTACGGAATCTGTCCGAAATAAATGGCAATTGTAATTATTATACATGTAGGGAACAACTGATTTTTTTTTCGCGATTTCAGTTGCCCATAGTAAAAGTTGTTCATAATGATGAGTACAATCTCCCATTTCGATTTGTCGCATGTTTTAAATTTTACCCTGTATAATTATCTCGGGAGTGGAAACATCCACTTAGCCACAAGTAGCTGATAATACCTGGCACTTACATCTGAAGTGAAACATTCATTACCTTTAGACCCAGTCCCGGTATACAACCAGTTTCCATTGTCATAACATCTGTCCGAACTCGTTCATAGTACTCAATTACACAGATTAGAAAAATTACAGTCTAACCAAGTACCTATACGGACTGACGCAAATCACAGGATGGGTAGGTAGTCTCAAGAACGGGAGCACAGATAATTGATCAATTATTTATTTTATGTGTAAAGTATCATACTTATAATGCCCACTTTAATCTTTGTCGGTGCATATTAATACAGAGAGCAGTGGTGGCCAGTCGTAGGTTTAAACCCAGATAGGCGCTTTTCTTTGTCTAAATTATTTCACCACCACTGCTCTCAAAACGGTGAAGTAACTGTGAGGAAACCAACTTGTCCTAGAACCATAAATTCGAAGAAATGTGTCATCTACCAACCCGCAGTGGGCCCGCGTGTTGGATTACGGCCCACTCACTCTCACCAAGAAGAGGCAAGTCCCATCAGTGGGGACATTATAGACTGAATATGCATATTATCACATGCTCTAATTCAGGCTAAACTGAAGTTATTATTTTTGTATTTTTCATTGTAGAGGTAACCCTACGAACGTACCCCTCTAATTAGATGCCACCGTGCCACGTAACTCTAAGTTCACTTTTCGGTATACAAACGGCCTTGAATGGTTCAACAGTTTAAAAAAATAACAATTTTAATGTAATCCACTCTTTATGACTACATTACTCACTAGTTTTAACCTTTCTTTTCCTCGTTGCGTTCGTCGGAAATTTATTAATCATGTCCAGATGTAATCTTTGTTTATACGAACACAAACGCTACCTGAGAAAATTCTGCTGAAAGCATTGTATCGATTCCACAACATCCTTGAAACATTTTACTTTCATATTGCATTTAAAAAGGTGTAAATATGAAAATTGCTTTGGAGAAGTGCTGGGTTATGAATGAAAAAGGTTAAGCAGAGGTTATTTTAAGATAATATACATTCAGAAAGTAACAAAAGAACGGCTTCCTATTGCCCCTATAATAATAAAATCATGAATTTTATTAACAGTATAGACAGATACACTTTATCGTTTTTAATATAAATGGAGTACCTAGTTCTGGAAAACAGAAATAATAAACTCAAAAGTGATTTATTCAAACTGGGCTGAAAATCAGCACTTTTCAAACGTCACAATTACATAAGACAGTCTCCCAAAACGCTCGCCGTTCAGCCCTAATGCTTTAGCTGGGAAGAAAAAGCGGCGCAACAAACTCCCGAGCAGAAATGTAACTCTTTCACAATAAACAAAATAATAGAATAGCGCAGTAGTCCAAGCCAAACTCACTCAGTCTCGTTCCTCTGATCCCTCTGACCTTACTTCCTCTGCTGTGACATAATATGTGTGTCATCGCATTACTAGATCTGCCAAAAATAATGTGGACTGCGTGTTCCAGGAAACGATCTGTGAACGTGCGTGTGAAGTTGCACTACGAACATACGATGCGTCAAATGTGGGTCAACTAGGCTCGGATCATTTCCAGTTTATTTCTGCATATTTATTAAGTGACAGCTATGTGAACAGAACCCAGCATTGCATAAATATATAAATTGTCACGCCCTTTATACCTGGAGGCTTTTATTTAGGTAGTTTTTTTTTTTTTTTATTACTTTTGATTTAGTATTTTTATTTTAGCTTGAGTACGTATAGATTTTTATGGTATTTGTTGGTATATTGGCGTGGCTAGCTAACATATGGCAAATAATTTTATTGAATGTTCTGTGGCCTGTAATGTTAATTAGATACTTTGCAGATCTAGTTTTGTGTACAGTCGAGTCTTTTATAACTGAACAGACAGCTGTGCTGCTGGGGAGTTTGTTGCGCTACTTCTTCTCCCCGGCGAAAGCACTAGGAAGTGGTGAAGGGCGGGCGTTTCGGGGGACTACTGTCTTTTGTAATTTTGACGTTCGAAAAGTGCTGATTCTCAGCCTAGTTTGAATAAATGACTTTAGATTTTGATTTTGATAATGTTTATTTTATTTTAATTTTATTCTGGTGGAAGTTTTTTAGGGTCCGCGCCCACTCGACCCGCTTAGACTGGACCCGTAGAATAATAGCAAATGTTTTACTACCAATTCAGTGCCATTTGTAAAGTCAGGCAAAGTGATATTTTAATCATTCTAAATAACTTATTATACATAGAATATATTTTAATATTTTGTTATGATATGATAAATAATTTATTCTGGTAGTTAGTAATTTCGTTTAAAAAAGGTGCATTTATAGAAAATTGATTATTTTTAATTGTTGATTTTGTATTGAACACTTTAATCTCAGTTCTGTATTATTTATGATACTTAATGTTTATTTTTTTAAGATAATTTAGTCCATTATTATGGCCGTTAATATTTTTTTCATCAAACAATCAAACAAGTTTGTGTGGTTACTAATCACATTGACTATTAACGTATATTTTCCGTAAATTGTTATTTTGGATGGTAAACTATACAATAGAATAGAGTAACAAAATGACTGCCAAAATCTACATCCGAATCCGATTTAGCATGTTCAAAGACAACGGATGAAACTTGTAGTTGTGTGTTGTTCTCACAAGCAACATAATTATATCTATTAACCCATAATAGACCCATAATAAACCCATAATAGATAGCAATTTCAGATAAGTGCAACGTTATCACGTCATAAAGTTAGTATTAATAAACTGATATAAATCAAAGTCGGTTCTTTCACGATGACCTGGCCTGGGGGTAATGTAGCGATAAGTGGATTATAGGTAATAATAATAATAAAATAGTTTATTCACCGACAAAAGTTACAGAAATATTAAAAATAATACAAATGTTGCAAAATCTGTACAATAATTTATATAACCCTGCCACTTAAACTAGGATCACCTGATTATAGGTAGGTGCATATTAGTTACATAGCATGCTGAGCTATCATGTCGATCATACTGACTAGGGCGATAGGTTATTGATGCATAATTGCTGGTAATTAATAATAATGACGATATGTCTGCAGTAGGTCGGCACTGAATTAAGGAAATTAATTTATTAAAAAACCTGCCAAGTGCGAGTCGGACTCGCACACGACGGGTCATGCACCACAAAGCGAAAAACGCCGGAAAAAACGCATCACTTGTATGGAGACCCCTTTTAATTTTTGTTAAGAGCGTTTACGCCGTACGGCATTTCATACAAACTTTCAAGCCGTTGATTTTCGAAATGAATGAACCGATTTGAATGAAACTTCATACGCATAAGCAGGATACAAAGATCTAAAAAGTTAGCTAAGAACATTTCCAAAATGTCTTATTTAAAAAAAGATAACTGGAAGTCTCTGTTTCTATGGACACTTTAAAATCGGTCTAATTTGGCTGTAACACAATTTTTCGAAAATGTTCTTAGCTTACTTTTTAGACCTTTGTATCCTGCTTATGCGTATTTTGTATGAAATGCCGTACGGCGTATTTTAGTTTTATTATTGGTTGTTATACTCGCAAAAGAAATACACACTCTGTGAAAATTTCAACTGTCTACCTATTACGTTTCATGAGATACAGCCCGCTGACATACAGACGGACGGATGGGCGGACAGCAGAGGCTTAGTAATAACTTCCTTTGGCACATTTTAGGTACGGAACCCTCAAAAGGTAAGCGACACTCAAGCGCGTTTGACAAAACTTTAAGGAAAAAAGGAATATTGTAACTACGAAATATATCTGTGAAGTGTCAGTTATAAATTGACTCATCCCCAGATATCATTCCTACAGGACTCCAAAGCCAAGTAGTTTCCCGAATAACATTCGACGGACAAAATCACGAGCGATCGTGACTAATTGTCCAAATTCGTGGGTGGCACCGCAAATACTTTTGCTACTGTTCGGTGACCTTGGTGTAAACTGATAAGCTATCATAATCCAGCACCCACTTACATTCATTACATTAGAAAATACAAAGGCTGAATGTTTAGTAGGTAGTCTCGGCGCAAGTACTTAGTGGCACTTATTGGATCCAGTCCACGGGGTTCACGCTCTCCAAGCCGGACTTGAACAACGAAGACACGGGCCCATCCGAAAGTTGTTGATCCGTCAAACAAGCGTCAAATTAAATGTTTGGGTCGGGCAAAACCGCAGAACAGTTAAAAGGGCAAAACCACACAGAGCATAGGGACAACTGTCTAGTCGTGTGCTCATTAATTCTGAGTCTGAACCCTATAACTAATCTTATGTCCGTAAGTTATACGGAGTAGGTAATGTAACTTCGGCTGAAACTATGGACTCCGTGCTTTGAAAGTAGTCCCTCTGATTACCAAAGTTGTAGCTACACACGGAAGCCTTTACTGTATTACTGTAGTACATTTTTAGTAACTCTGTCTGTATGTTACCTTTTTACGCCTAAACCACTGAACGGATTTCGATAAAATTTGGCAGAGAGGTAGATTGCATCCCGGGGAAGGACATAGGATAGTTTATATCGACAACCTCGCGGGCGAAGCCGCGGGCGGTAGCTAATTGTCAATATGTAATGAATTGTCATTGCAAGTGTATTAAACAATTACCTCGCTGGGTCAGCCCCAGTGAAGTTCCCGACCTCAAATACTAAAGATTACCAGGTAGGAGACAATAGATATGACTTATGAGTCCAACAATACACCCCCGTTTTCCTCAGACGAAACTAACTGCTTTCCGCAACCGAATTTCTGGGGAATACCGCTTTGAATATGCATAGGCACTTATTCATAAACTAAATTAAAATGGTGCTAAGTACTGAGTCACAGCGGTAATTGATGTTGTTGAGACATCGTGGACTAACAAGTTTTATCAATTTTTGATCTAGTGGCTTGACAAAATAAACTATTTTCTTTTCTTCTTGATGATTCTTTATCAGACAGAGATTATGGAGTATCTTCTTCAATACGATGATCAGTAAGAAAACTTTTATAGAATCATACATGAGGAGACACTTTCGAGATGATTTTGAACATGCTCTTCCGTTTTATTTCTGACTAACTTCTGCCCGCGACTCAGTCCGCATGATTTTCTTGTTCCCCCGACCCACCGCGTCGCATCGCATCGCCCGCTGTTACTTCGTTTTCGCTTTTTTTCTTTTTGCTCAGTTTCTAAGGGTTGTTGCCTGATGTGTGCTACCAAGTGAAAATTTTTTTTTTTTAATCCGGCTGGTAACTAGTTCCAGATTTTTTTTATTTTTTAGTGAAAATTATTTAACCATATTATTATTATTATACATACATATTGTATAGATATGCCAAATAATCCTCTAAAATTACCACAATTTAGGTATAGTAGGAATTGGTTAGTAAGTACAACAACTCAGCATTTTCATTGGCATCCACATCCTTATTGGCTATTTACTTGAGTTTTTATCAGTTTCAACAATCCTCTTTTATTAGGTGCAATGTATATGTATATGTATTTAAGGATTGACGTCAATTATGATTTCGGTAATCATTGTAGGTACGTATTATATATAATTTGCATTTAAAATATTAATTCTACAATACTGCGCATTATATTCAGATAAGGACTGTTAGATAATACAACAGCTCATATTATATCATTTTTTTCGTCCCACGCACCGGTCTGCATAAGATAACTAAGTGAAAATTAGTTTATGTGTGATTTCGCCATATAGCCACAAAATGATAGGGGTTTTCAAATTATTTAATTTTTGGGAAATATTTACCTATCTTCTGGACAAACATAATTATACAGTTACACATACATTAAGTATAATTAGAAACGACTGATATCTAAATCACTTTTGGATAAACAAGTTGCTTTTACTTTTGTATCAACTTACAGATAAAAAAAATGTAACCACATAAAATAATAGCTGTTTTAGTAGGTTTTAATGATCCATTTTCAATAATCAAAATAATTTCATTTCCCTATAAAAATAATTTATAAAAAATTGAAATGTTAAGTTGAGTTGAATGGCGTTCAATAGGAGAGGCCTATGTCCAGCAGTGGACTGCTATAAGCTGATGACGATGAAATGTCAAAAGTACTGGCCGCTAGACAAATAATTAAGAAGGCAAAAAAAATCTAAATTTTAAATTTCGAAAACAAATAGTACAGACGCCAGCACGATTTATTTTCGTTGGATCCCGCTTTTGAATCCCATGCTACTACAATCTGTCAAAATTATTTATTAGATTCACGAACACACTGCTCATTCAGTGAAAAACTTTCTTAGTGATCAACAAGTCACTCAGATAGATTGGCCTGCAAACTACAGCCCAGATCTTAATCTGACCGAAAATCTATGAGAAAGAAGTAAAGAAGAGTGGGGCTGCTAAAAGGGCGAGTAATTTGAAATGAACTATTATGATGCCTTTGTTGAATCTAGGAACACTATTTCTGTTGAAACCTGTAAAAAAATTATAAATACTAAGTATGCCCCGTCGTTGCAGAGCACTTATTACCTATAAGAGAATAAAGAGTCATCCTAAAAAATATGAATGCTTAGTTTTGTAAGCAGTGGTAAAGCCTATTTAAAATTTATTGTTAATTTCACTCAGTAAATTGTGATATTCAAACTAATATAATAAATGCGAAAGTGTGTCTGTCTGTTACCTCTTCACGCTTAAACCGCTGAACCAATTTAAATGAAATTTGGGATAGAGATAGTTTGAGTCCCTGACATAGATAGCTTTTAATTCCGATATTCCCACGGGAAACTTATGCGGGTGAAATCACGGGGCACTGCTAGTCGTTTAATAAATGCATTAATTTTACCCATTCCTAATTATTTGTCCACAGCTTAGGAAGTTTCGAATAAGCAGTTCAAATGAACCATAGATTTTGCTTATCTTGTAATGTAGTATTAAAGCCTATTAAAATTGATGTTTAACCATGTTGTTAAAATTTATTATCAGTAAACTGATACAAAACTAATAGCAACTTGGTTATCGAAAAAACCGGCCAAGTGCGAGTCGGACTCGCGCACCGACGACGGTTCCGTACAAACATGTAGGTATATAAGTAAAAGTTCACCTATCACGACAATCGAGTCATAGTTATGGTAGATATTTTTATTGCAAAATGAAATCCATTACATTACAATATGGAAAGCTGGAGGAGCATAAATATTAAAGACAAAGGCCTCTTTATCCTTTATTTTATATTAACACATATTAACATATATTTTATAATATAACTGAAATACCTACACTAGCCTTGCAGAGGCCTTGCAAAAGTCTGCTGATGAATGATGTTTTTTGTTTTTTTGTATGAAAAATTGTTTTATTTTCACAGCTTAAAGTAAATTATACCTAAGTATTTGATATGAGTTTCAACTTAATATCTCTACGCGTTCATGAGGAAAAGGGTAATAAGTTTATAATTATTAACAAAAAAATATGTAGGTATGTAACTAAAAATTTAAGGGTTTCGGAATTTTTCCCTTATATCTGCTATAAAACATTGCTTCATGCCAAATTTCAGGATTCTAGGTCGACTGGAAGTACCCTTTTTTTTTTTTTTTAAGGATGGGAAATCATCCAATGACCCCTCCCGCTCTGGGTGGAGCGGAAGGGAGTGTCAGACTCTTACTGACTAAAACCCATCCGTGTTCCTTCCTTAGCCCTTTGTATTCCGGGGCAGCGGTAACCCTTTCGGACAATCCCGCTGCCCCGGCAGGCTTCGGCCCTGACGGGCCCCTCCTTCGATGCTGACATCTCTTTGAGGCGCGCGTGGAACACATACGCGCCGTCCGGCACGGGCCTGGTCCTGATCGGACGGCGAGCTACCCATTACTCGCCGTCCGCAGGCCCGCGCCTACGGTGGCCGGGAGTCGTCACGCGGCTCCCGACGCCCGGAGCGTCTACCGCGGCGGCTGGGACGGGCGGCCCTCTCGGCTCTCTCCCTCGCCCATCCCGCCACCTCCTTTGCTAGCATGACTGCTTCGCAGAAGGAGGTGACTGCCTCCCACTCCCTCTCGCCCCGGACCATGGCTTGGACCAGGGCCGGGCGCGAGAGGTCGCCGCCGCTGCCGATCGCCTCTACGAGGACACGGCGGTGCTCTGCCCAAGCGGGACAGACCTCCACCGTGTGCACCACCGTGTGCTCTGGGCGATCCTCGCAGTGGTGACACCCGGGCGTTTCCTCCCGCCTGATGATGTGCAGGAACCTCCCGAAACATCCGTGTCCGGTGAGGACCTGCGTCAGGCGGTAGGTGAGGGCGCCGTGACGCCTCTCTAGCCACTCCTCAAAGAGGGGCCTTACCGCCGCTATCGCGGCGTGCCCTGCGCTGGGGTTGCACTCTTTCAAAGAGCTTGCCCACCTCGTCGAGCAGCACGATGGGCCGGAATGCGGACGGAGAGTCCGCAGGGCGCCCTGGCTTCCGAATGAGGACCAGCTTCCCCGTCTTCCAACGGAGTGGAAACTGGCCCCTCTCCATACATGCGCTTAAGAGCGCCTCCAGTCGGGGTCCGAGAGCCGTCGAGGCCAGGGCCCAGGCTTTACCCGGCAAGCCGTCGGGCCCTGGGGACTGGAAGTACCCTTTAGGTTTTGGTTCCCTTGGGAGTAGTTGCGAGTTTGAAAATATGCGGCTTACATTTCTGTTTCTTTTGATTGCGTTGACATAGAAGTTTGATTTTTTTACAGCTTAAAGGTATTATAGACCTGAGTAATTGATATAAATTTCAATTTAATACCTCTACGCGTTCATGAGAAAAGGGGTAGTAAGTTTAAAATTATTAAAAATATTTTTATTATATGATGTAATTAAAAATTTACGGTTTTCGCAATCTTTCCTTTATCTGTGCTATAAGACGTTGCTTCGTACCAAATATTATGATTCTGAGTTCACGGGAAGTAGGTACCCTGTAGGTTTTGATACCCTTGCGAGTGTCGAAAATTTGCGGAAATTTGCGGCATAAACGGCTGTATCTTTTGATTGCGTTGGCTTAGAAGTTTGGTTTTTTCACAGCTCCAAGGGACAGTAGACCTGAGTATTTGATATAAATTTCAGCTTGATACCTCCAAACGTTCCTGAAAAAAAGGGTCTTGACAGACAGACAGACGGACGGACAACAAAGTGATCCTATAAAGGTTTCGTTTTTCCTTTCGAGGTACGGAACCCTAAAAATTACTTCGGCATCAGTCGTTCCTAATTATATGTACAAACTGCATATCTCTATGAGTACTATGGACTTATTGTTTTTTCTCGTCATAATCACTACGTATCTAAATAACCAAAGTCGCTCCGCCACGTTCTTCTGTCTGTCTGAACGCAATAAAATCAAAAACTACTGCACGGATTTTCATACGATTTTCACCAATAGACGCAGTGATTCATGAGGAAGCTGTACCTAGGTGTATAATTCATTAAAGTTTTGTGTATATTGGCTGAATTATGACGATGTTTGTTGAAGATGTCAGGAAAGATGTTCCGACATCTTCAACAGTCGCCGCGTGATGCAATAGAGTTATATGAAAACGATGTATTACGGATGTCTAGGATGCTGTCAACTTTGAGGTAACAGTTAAAATGTCTAACATACCCATCATACCTTTTAAACTGACTCACAAGTCGCAACAGAAATTTATTCTCTAAAAACGTTTTCCTGCAGACCTGTTGTGTTACCGCGTAGCTGTTCATAGCAAGCAACAGTTTAGTAAATTTTTATCGCGTTCAAGATTATTTCAACAGCCCATTCGGGTTCCCAACACCTACCAACAGGTAGGTACGTTTTGGATGAGAGCCAAATAACACAGTGTAGAAATGCAGATGTCTGTAAACACGATATCTAGGAATCGATATTAATATGTCAATTTGTGTTTATTTTAAGCTAAGTTTAGATTTGTTAAATATAGATTCGACTATCGACATTGAAAATCGGCGTTTGCAAGTAGATACCTAAAACATGTACTTACGTGTAACTAAGAGTTGGAAATTACATAATAATAATCATGAAAAGACTGAAAACTAGGTACTCGCTAAGTAGAGTTCCACCAATAATATTTATCTAATGAGTCTCTAAATCTTCGTTTGTACTATTTGAGCTTGTGGCTAACAACCACACGAGACGATCAATTGCTTGACGCGGTTGGTTCGTAGATGAGTGACCAACTGTAGCATACCAAGACCCGTCCGTGCCTCGAAATTCCGGGTGTAATTCGTGGATCATTGACATTGGTACTACGGGTCGTCAGAAACCCGAAAGTCTGACAACCAGTCTTACCGAGGCGTATCGTAATACCCAGTTACTGGGTTGTGAAGGTCAGACAGACAGTCGCTCCACGTAAAATCTACAGGTATTCAGTTGCATCCGGTTAGACATGAAGCCGACCCCAACATGGTCGGGAAAAGACTCGTCAGATGATGATGAGTCCGAGCTTCTTTGAGCAACAAACCAGCATAATATTTTTCATAATTATGACTAATATGACTTATATGCATGAGGTATTACAATAAACACTCGTAGATATCTATTATTTTCCGGAATGTATGTTAGGTACTACTTCACTAAAATGAAGCAATATTCGACTTCACGTGACCAGTGGGCTGGACTATTTCTTGGCCAAAGAATTAGCAACGCCATACGACGTGGCAATGCTGCCAGCCTTTTGGGCACTGTTCCTGTTGACAGCGATGCGGACGAATTTTTTGATGCCCTGTGATTCTTTTGCTTATCCATACTAGCTAATATTATAAATTCGAAAGTAACTCTGTCTGTCTGCCTGTATGTTACCTTTTCACGCCTAAACCACTGAACGGATTTCGATAAAATTTGGCAGAGAGATAGATTGCATCCTGGGGAAGGACATAGGATAGTTTTCATCGACATACGTAGCGGGCGAAGCCGCGGGCGGAAAATAGTTTTTTTATATAAATGTACATATTATTATTTTAAATGTTAGCTTATATTATATAAATACTTACAGATACATAAATAAAATAGCAATATTTCACTCTGAATGCCTGAAAAACGTTATAAATATCTACACGTTACACATTCTGTGATCTTATAGAAGATAAATTATTACTAAAATTTTTGTACTTCCGGGAAATTTATTCTTTAGATAACTGCCTCGTTTTACATTTATGCTGATATATATGACAAACATTAGCATTAGCATTATCTACTAATTAGCTATTAATTGATTAATGTTATAATATACAACAGTTTTATCTAATTGACTATGTTCTTATCTAATGTTGAAACTGAAACTTTAGATCAAGTGAAATCCTTCAATACTTACAAGCCGCGAGGCCAAAGGGATTTGCCGTCATCAAAAATTCAAAATTCCATACTTAAATTTAATTCTCTATTTAATCCCTATAAGTAATGAATTTTCAAAAATCCGTCTTAGAGCCCACCTTGGTGAAATAAGGAAGTTTTGTGCAAAATTTCATGCTTCTGGACCCAGTGGAACAGGCTGTGCGCCTCAACTCAGCCTATCGCAGTCTACTGCTGGCTGCATACGCGAATGAATAAATGAATTTAATATTTGTATGAAGAATTTTTCCTTTTACATTAATTTTCCTGTTTAAAAATTACCCATTTTCTATAATTCACGTGCGCCTCTATGATCTTGGTATGGTTATTTGAACGAACTTTTTATTCTTAGTGTTATTTCTGTCTATTTTCAAATCAATTATGCTGATCTGACATAAGTCGATTAGTCTAATTCACATGTTTTCATAGAATTAGATCGTTTAGTGGATTTAGACAGTTTCATTGAAATTAGGAAATCACGCGTTAAGCGAGACAATCAAATGCGCGTAACGCTTACTGTTCGCGACTAACATCATGAATTAAAATAAAAGGAAACCATACAAATGTGCTTCAACAAAAATGGCTTCGAAATAAAATGGGTCAAATATTAGGAAATCTTTTACAATAACGAAACAGAGAATATGTTGCTTTTATAACGTTTATTTAACAAACTAGCTTCTGCCCGCGACTTCGTCCGCGTGAAATTTCACCCTCCCCCCATTCACCCTCTTTGGAGTGGAATTTCGAAAAAACCTTTCTTAGTCGATACCAATATACACTTCACACAAAGAACACACTCTCCATATTTAATGTCTCTATGACCAGCGGTTTAAGCTGTGCATTGATATACCTAATCAGTCAGACAGGAACACAGGACTTTGAATTTTATATTAGATTATAAAAGAAAACCTAAGTACCAGCGGGATTGTCCGAAAGGGTTACCGCTGCCCCGGAACATAAAGGGCTAAGGAAGGAACACGGATGGGTTTTAGTCAGTAAGAGTCTGACACTCCCTTCCGCTCCCGAGCGGGAGGGGTCATTGGATGATTTCCCATCCTTAAAAAAAAAAAAAAAAAAAAAAACAAAAAAAAAAAAAAAAAAAAAAACTCAATAACAGAGAATAAAATACCTACCTACCTAAATAAACGTATTTCTAATGATAACTAATCTAAACTCAATAAATAAGCAAAATCCCTAAAAACTAATATCTACTATACGAATGACTAATCCTACCTAACAGTTTTATAAAATAACCTACGGTCACTACGTACACTATCAAATATACTACCCATACTTTAACATTAAAATCTATACCTACGACTTAAAAAAATAAACCTAATTATCTCTACCTTTTAAACTGTACTTAGTAAAAACTAAAAGGAATAAAAAGGAACTGAAAAGCACGGTTTAGAATTGCAAGTCATCATCTGCCTAGCCTTTTCCCAACTATGTTGGGGTCGGCTTCCAGTCTAACCGGATGCAGCTGAATACCAGTATTTTACATGGAGCGACTGCCTATCTGACCTCCACAACCCAGTTACTGGGTAATACGATACCCCTTGGTAAGACTGGTTGTCAGACTTTCGGGCTTCTGACTACCCGTAACGACTGTCAAAGATCTACGAATGACAGCCGGGACCAACGGCTTAACGTGCTTTCCGAGGCACGGAGGGGTCTCGATATGTAAAGATGGTCACCCATCCACAGACCAACCGCGGCAAGCGTAGCTTAACCTGATCGATCGACCTGTGCGGCTGTTATTATTTAGCCACGGGCCCCTCGGTTTAGAATTGCAAGTAGCAGCTGTTAAAACATAGGTACAATTTATAGAATGCTAATAAGAACGAAAGCTCGCCACTCGACACGTCCGTTCAAATCAAAGTTCAAAAAATGTATGATGCGCGCGCTCAGACTCCGATCCGTGGCAAATTCAACCTTCAGCACTACATTTACAGTGCGGGTGACGTAACCTACGACAAACTTATTATTTGCGGTTGGTACACACGGCTACACGTCAAGCTATACATTTCCAGTTTTAGCTGACCTCGCATTGTATAGGTTTTTCGCACAATCAGAAGTCAGCGTATATTGGTTTTGTATGGCTTGATGTGTAGCCGTGCGTACAGTAACCGGGTCTAGGGATCGAACCGCAAAATTAAGTTTGTTTTTTAATGTATATACTTTTCCGGGATATATTCAGCTGCATCCGGTTAGACTGGAAGCCGACCCCAACATAGTTGGGAAAAGGCTAGGCAGATGATGACTTTTCCGGGATAAAAAGTACCCAGTGTGGTGCCCAGGATATTAAAGAATAATTATACCAAGTTTCATCGTAATCGGACCGGTACTTTTTGCGTAATGCCTGAACAAACAGACAGACAGACAAACAGTCAAAAAATTTTTTTATCACATTTTTGGTTTCGGTGTCGGTCTAGTAACACATTTATTTTTTTGAAGTTTTCAACGTACAGAATTTTCACTTCTACAGATTTATTATAAGTATAGATAACTACCATTGTGCATAAGATGCTTCTGATCAGTCCTTGTCCCACTTGCTGATGTGTCTTAATTACCCGTTCGCTTGCACTAAAGTAGCCCTAAAGAATGCCATTGATACCACAATCAACGCGGCCAACTAGAACAAATAATTGACAGTTATAAGATCATTAACGTAATTATATTTAGAATATACTAACAGTTCCGCATATTATAATTTTCATCAATCGTTATGGTTTGAATCACCGGTACACTATCTATTATTCGGCATAACAGTACGTTTCTATATAAATAGTAACGAATTCTTAGACGATCAGAATCACCCCGTTCAGAATCCAAAACATAGAAATACGAAGTTTCACCTATACCGATCTCAGTACAGTAGTACTTAGGTAGGTACTATAATTATTTTGATATAGACATAAATATATATAAAGAGCGTCCTTGGAGTAACTTGACCGTTATTCTCCAGAGGAACCTTACCTATTACCTACGCTTTAGAATGGGCTACTAGCTTCATCTTTCTGACTGACCAATTCCTTTACAATTAAAAAATCCCTGTAGTTGATTTAATTAAAATAAATGCTTTCTAATTATACCTATGCCTGAAAAAATTGCCTTTAACGACGTTACAGGATTTGTTTGCTACTAAAATCCAATTATTTTAGCAGGTAGGTACGTTCTTCGCAGACATAAGTACCACTAGGTACTTCCATGAAAGTGTAGGTATGGTTTCATTTTCAGCATAACTATTAATCATCACACAGTTAGCGAGTTTTTCCTAATCGTTACAGCGCAGCGGGAACACAATTTTTATCAAAATTAAAGTACATAATGTAGTCGCTATCTCAATAAAATTTGTTAATCCCAATAAAGCGTGTAATGCACCAAATTTCATTTGATAAGTTTAACGTTATTAAATTTGGTTGGTATTTTATTAAACTTATAAATTCAGCAAATAAACACTTAAAAATTGATACCAAGGTGTTGTTTGAGAATAATCCGAACATATAAGTTTTATTGCATTAGCAACATTTTTAATTTTTGTAATTACTAGTTTTTATATACTGGCAACAATAG
Source organism: Gortyna flavago (assembly GCA_963669345.1). Lineage (NCBI taxonomy): Eukaryota > Metazoa > Arthropoda > Insecta > Lepidoptera > Noctuidae > Gortyna > Gortyna flavago. The sequence continues at coordinate 18,764,894 of OY770125.1, forward strand.
TCTACTAACTTTAGCTGTGTGCGCCATGAACGTTGTTGTGCTCAATTAAAATTTAAACCTATTTTAGAAATACAGTTCTATTGCATAAAATCAACCAGCATTTTATTGTACAGGTGTGAACTGTGCAAATAACCATGGGATTTTTATCACAAATATATGACATGGTTTGAATTGGAAATTGATACCTGTAAATTGTAAATCTAGGTATATAATTGGATGCTAACATCGTTTATTTGCTCTTCGATAGCATTGTGATGCTAACGCCATCTATGCTCTATATGAGCAACTAGATGAACTAAAAGTTACATTCCAACTTCACTAATGTTCACAACGCCGCATAGGTGGCGTTTAAAAACAAATATGAATCATAACCGAATGCCATTATTTCCGAAGGGCTATGCAGAGATGGCTAATAAGGCTGGCACATTTCATGTACCTATTATGTTTATATTTAAAAACAATTTTCCAAACTGGTGCAGCCGTCTTCGAGTAATCGTCCAACTCCCAAAATGTCCAATCTTTGAGAATGTATCAAATTGCGGCACTCGGCATCGAAAGCTATCAAAAGTCAACTTAATCTGTATTACGAATAGCAAGACAGATTAAATTAAACCAAGTAAGAACTAATTAGAAAAGGAATGCATGGAAGAATTTGGGGGAGGTCTTTGCTCGGCAGAGGGAAGTGTAGGCAAAATAAAAAGAAAATTAAAAGTAAGAACAATTATTATGCCATACGTATCTAACTTTAGTCCATCTAGCCACGGATAGACGCGACTGAATTATCAGACTGGCCACCTGACCTCCCTCGGTCAACCCAGCTCGGAACGGTAGTCCGATACACGGGCCGGATAACACCCATCCGAGACTAATCTGATGTAACATCACTTAACCTCGCTGGTCGATCTTTCGACACAATATTTAAACCTACCTTATCTTAATACCTACATTTATATACCATATCCTATTAAGTCCTTCAGAGAATTAGGACAGGTAAATTACTTGTTAGGTAAACAAATTAACTGTCAACGAAATTGTACGTTACCTATATTCAAATCACAATGTGAAATGGCTATAACACCGCTAACTGACGTAGGTTGTCAATCATCTTATAAAGTAATTACCCTGACTCTAACGATTAAAATAAATAAATCTCAAAATTCATTAATAAAGGAGTTTCCCATTGTTACAGCTGGATGACGCCACGCTCCAGGTGTTCAAAGATGGCGACTACGGCCCGTACCTGGACCTGGACTCCACACTCGGCGAGCAGGATGAAGAACTCGAAGGTCTTCAAGACAGGTACCTACTTACTTTTTTATTAACCAACGTTTTGTATGTTCGAATGTATACCACCTATGAATTTTTCTCTTATTATCCCTTTTTTTTTCAGTTTATTTATAAACGATGATTAAAGTTAAGTGACGTTTAAACGTCAAAAATATGGTTAAACAGGGTTTTTATATATCAATGGTTAAACAGTCGCTAACCACTACTTAACTTTAAGCAACGTTTATGAGTAACGGGGTTTATATGTTTATGTATAATCATCGATATTTTTATCAATAGTGGATCGATTAGTCAAACTCTTTTTTCATTTGGTCCAGGTTTTTAAGTATAGGTATTATTATGTATGTCATTCCACCCAGTAGCACAATAATATTGTTACTACTTCGTTGACATTGGTATATCTAATATAACACAAGAATTTACTGTAGCGGATGTCGTTTGGGTTTTAAGGGAAAAGTTACCAGAATTTAAATATTTCAGACAGGATTTTACCAATTGCCTATTACCTAATAATACCATAATGTTCATATACACTCCTGGAACTCAGGCCTCCTGTCTGTAAGAGGAATTAGTGGGCCATAACCTTAGGATTCGAACACACAACATGTACAGTCCACCAATCTGCACTGGAATCACATCGATATGTGGGTCCAGTGCAGGGGGCCTAAAAAGGCCACTTTGGCAGAATCATAAAACAGTAAAATTCATACCACGTAATTTCATCATGTATGACAGTTTTGTATGGAGATTCGTAAAATGCTATAGGTACACCTCTGCCTAACTCTTCAGAGATATACACATAGGTGTGAAACTGTCAAACAGATGAATTGCGTGATATGAATTGTTTTATGATTCTGCTAAGTGGCCTTTTAGGCCCCCAGATTGCCGGAGGTTAGGTACATGTCTCGCTATGCACTAGGACATGCTGTTATCTTCAAGATGATTTCCTTTTTTCTGTTTTGTTAGCAACTTGAATAAAATAAAGTGCGCGTCTGTCAGTTCTACGAGTACTTGATAATGTTCAGCAATATATTATTATGCGATATAAATTATTTAGGGCCCGAATGAATAAGCGTCATTGGTCCCTCATAGGCGCTTATTGCTTCGTTCCGGCACTGCTCCCCTTTAGTTCCCATATGATTTAATACGGACCAAGCCAACCATCCACTACGAAACAATCTTTATGTGTCCAACAAGTGCATACACTCTACGAGTCTTTTTTAAAATTTTGCGCGAATCTTAGAAGTACGCCTTGATAAGACGTGACGTCTGTCACGGATTTTGTTGAATACCCATCACTTATCACCTCAGTCCGTGTGTTAAAACAGGACAGAACTGTGAAACTATCGCTTGAAACACAAGCTAGACACGCTCTTTATAAAACAGTAATGTCGTACACACCGTAACAAATCAGTCATACCTATCTACATAATATCGACATCCACTGCGAAACTTGTTTCGACAACGATAGATAAATTGTTTTGTTTAATTTTGCGACTATAAATACTAATTCCATGAAGTCTACGCACATATACACACGTAATGTCAATGAAAGGACAATCAAATTAATAAAATTATAGTATTGCCATAGCTGTAAATATATAAAGGAATTTCGTATATCATCATCTTTTATATATAGTTTTTTATATCGTTCTGATAACTTTGTTTCCTGAGCGAACAGTAAAAAGGCCCCCCAAATATATATGCATATTAAAATGTTTACACCTCTTTGCAAAGGTGACGTCAACCTAAAGGTATTCCTAAACTCGCCTGACTAATAAACTTTTATCACACATTCAAATAATAATGATACTCGGATCGAAAGTTGAACGGAGGCGTAAAGGTAAAAAACGAAATAAAATTAAAAAGAAATTAATTGTTTTGTTTTTTACGAGTGGATTGGGTCCCATTATCCTATCCTTCATGAAGATTGACAGCAAATGCAGGAGTTTGCTTTAACTAAATGAATGTTGACAAATGATTTGCAACAGATAGTGAAGCAAAAGCCATCAAGTTGTTAGAACCCTTTTGGCTTTCTGTGTACAAAGTCATTGATAGGACAAATCCATTTGTACAATACAAAGTCTCATAGCACTCAGAATGTGTAACGTTTTTGTCAGTGTACGAGTGTTTTTTTTTTTAATGGAAGGATATTGTAAATTTGGATTTTTTAATTATTATTTTATATTTATTATGGCCTCATAATCGAATTTCCTCGTGTAGCTATAGCTCCTGTCACTGTAAAAGATTCAGACAAAATCATTCAGCTATTCAGCCCTTCTTTTCTCTCTAAGAAGACTAATTATGTAATTGATCATAATACTCTTGATAATACATAAATTAAGTACTTACTGTAGAAGTAAAAGACTGGTTAGTATCTTAGTATACGCCAACGCGGTATCGGGATTCATTTACCTAATTAACTACAGCAGACAGGCCGTCTTTGATTTCAGCCAACTCGTATAAACCTAAAAAAAAACCGGCTGTTACAAACAAAAATGCAATTTTCAGCCTTAATAAATGTATGGAACAAACTTTCTTTCACTAATTTAGAGTTGGTCCAACAAAGTTGGTCCAACAAATCAACGGCCTCGAAGTAAACACGGTTAAGTATCTACAAAATCATGTATTTTACAGGAGAGCGTTTTGAACTCAAAACTGTGATAATTAGAAGAACAAATCTATATTCTTTTACTTTACAACATATAAGATATAAGGTATAAGGGCTTAACCAAGGAAACGACAATTTTTTTTTTTTTTCATAAGACGCCCCTCAGATTTCTCTATCTAATTCGCAGCGGATAGCCGGGACACTTGAGTGGCTAATGGTATACCTATTATGTCCTTGTCTACTTCGTCACTTGTATATATGTGACTAAATATTGATTTAAAAAAATAGTAAATGATAAATGATAAATGATTTATTTTCTGTAAGTAGGTTTGTACAAACACTTTTACACGTCAATCATATTTTTTAAAACTAGATGAGGTCGGCGTTTCCTATCTGACTATTCTGAGAAGAAAGGCCGAAACAAACTCAGAGGTCACAGTCTCTTTTAAAGTCCAGACATAATCTTGGTCAGATCATGTGAAGACCATGTAGATTGGTGTCTGAAATGGTCTTTTGAGGAAAGAACCACACAGATTGAGCGGACCTGTCCAGTCAGTGCACGCATTTGTCAAAAATCGTGCAGCTCAACTCAGAAGTTGAGGAGCTCAACGATTCGACGAACAATACCAAAGAAAGGACATTTGGGTAGGCCGCGTAATGTACTCAAACTGCCAGATCATGATTAAAACTAACTAAGAAGGAAAACAGTAAAAAAAGAAGAAATGACCCACATTCACAACAATTAAATAAAAAAAAATAAAAAATACTTTACAAAGTAAATATTCATGTCATTGTATATATAAAAATCATCAATGTCAAAGTGTATATAAAAATTTAGGCATAATCTTTGAGGGCCATGTAGATTGGTGTCTGAAATGGTATTTTGAGGAAATAACCACACAGATTGAGAGGACCTGTCCAGTCAGTGCACGCATTTGTCAGAACCGTGCAGCTCAACTCAGAACTTAAGGAGCACAACGATTCGACGAACAATACCAAAAACAGGACATTTGGGTAGGCCGCATAAACTACTCAAACTGCCAGACCATGATTAAAACTGAAACAATGACCCACATAGTCCTCACATTCACAATAATTAAAATAATATAATACTTTATACAGTAAATGTACATGTCATTGTTAAAGAAAAATATATATTTCGAAAAAATAAAATAAAGTGTAAAATAGCAAAATGAAAAAAATAAAAACAACAATTACAGTCTAAACCTATTGGAGCAGCTCAATCCCAAGCCTTTTTGTCCTCAATATAGTCTTTTACAGTATAATAGGCTTTCTGGCATAGTTTTCGCTTTATAAAAGATTTGAATTTATTAAGGCTTAGTTCTTGAATGTGACTAGGAAGTTTATTATAAAAACGTATACATTGGCATCTAAACGACCCACCTATTTTCTTGAGCCTTGTTGTAGGAACAACAAATTTGTGTTTGTTCCTAGTATTTATGTTATGGATATCACTGTATTTTTGAAACAGATTAATATTTTTATGTGCATACAAAAGATTATCATAAATGTACTGAGAAGGCACAGTCATTATATTAATCTCTTTAAATTTGTCTCTGAGGGAGTGTCTGGGACTTAATTTATAAATGGAACGAATTGCCCTTTTTTGTAAAATAAAAATTGTCTGAATATCGGCGGCATTTCCCCACAACAGAATACCGTACGACATCACACTATGAAAATAACTAAAGTAAACTAAACGGGCTGTCTCTAAATCAGTTAAATCACGAATTTTCCTAACGGCGTATGCTGCAGAGCTAAGCTTTTTTGACATTTTATCTATATGGGGGCCCCATTGAAGCTTGGCATCCAAAGTTATGCCTAAGAATACTGTGGTATCTTCGGGTTTCAACTCTTCATCCTTAATGAGAACACTAGTTTCTACTTGTCTAACGTGGGGTATCGTAAACTTAATACATTTCGTTTTTTTTTCGTTAAGAAGTAGGTTATTGACATTAAACCAGTGAACTACTTCTGCAAGGGCGCTATTTACATTGTCAGTAACCAGCTGCTGACGTTTGAGTTTAAATAAAAGTGAAGTATCATCTGCAAACAACACTATATCATGTTTATCCCTTATGAGGTAAGGCAAGTCATTTATATAAATAATAAATAAAAATGGGCCAAGAATTGAGCCCTGGGGGACCCCCATTCTTACTACAGATCCGGGTGACCTTTTTCCGTTAACATCAACTCTCTGAATCCTATCACTTAAGTAAGAAGTAAGAAGATCCAGAGAGGCGTTCCGGATTCCGTAGTGGTGCAGTTTCCTGATTAAAGTTTCATGAAGAACACAATCGAATGCCTTGGACAAATCGCAAAAGACGCCCAAAGCATCGCACTTGTCCTCCCATGCATTATAAATATGTCCTAAAAGTTCAACTCCGGCATCAGTAGTTGAACGACCCCTTGTAAAACCGAACTGTTTGTAATGCAGTAATTTATTTTTATTAAAAAAACTTTGCAATTGAATTAAAATAAGTTTTTCAAAAATTTTACTAAAGGTAGGTAGTACTGAAATTGGTCTATAATTAGTAAGTCGAATCATGTACAAAACTACTTATACAAAAGTGATTTTCGTAAAAAGTGCATTTGACTCTTTGTACTTTGCTGCCGTCGAAGTAATTATATTCAACTGAGAAAAACAAAGTGAGCTTGCACACACTATTACCACAGTATTACAAAATATTGTAATACTGTGCTATTACGTTATTTGGACAGTGCAACTGGACGTGTCTGACCACTGACAATCTGATGACAAAGGTAACACGCCGGACGAAGAGTGAATACCTTCTCCATATCCAGGCTAAAATAGCAATGATATAGAGGTTTGAGATAACTTGATAAGGCGGGAGGAAACGCCCGGGTGTTACCATTGTGTGGATCGCCCGGAGGACACGGTGAAGCATTCGGTTGAGGTCTGCCCAGCTTGGGCAGAATCATCCAAAATACGCATTACTTGATGTCCACTCTGATTTTATGATCCTTTGTAAACCCCTAGGTTACACACAGTTTGGAAAAAACGGTGGTGTTTGATTACAATCATAATGAGTTCGTTGTTGCAAATAATTGTATGTTCACACTGCTGTGGGACGCACGCCTCGTCTCTGTGAGGGAGTGGACTGTACGTAACCCACTACGCGCGCCCAGTGCGGGTTGGTAGATGTCACATGTCTTCGATTTTTTGGTTTTATGACATGCCGGTTTTCTCGCGATGTTATTCTTAGCAGCAGTGGTGATGAAATTAAATACACAAAGTTAATTAAGTGCCTGCCTCGGTTTGAATTCAAGACCAACTCGTAGGTTGGGGCACTAAACAATTGCACTGATTAAAAAAACCTTTTGTCTTTGTTTGTCTTGTTGTTTAGTTCAGTTGTTTTTCAAATCTGCTTGGGCCCATCCAGCGACTTCCAAAGGTCGTCGCACCGTTTTCCATGGGATCAAAAATAGATCAGTACCGGATTCGGCACATGTAGATTTATTTGGGTTACTGTTACACTAGTAACCGGGTAAACGCGTGTGTTCGCAGTTTTAAACGCACGAGATTGTGAATTTGATCATTTTCCGAATTACTTGTTAAGCAATCTGCCTAGCTTTTTCCCAACTATGTGTTGGGGTCGGCTTCCAGTCTAACGAGATGCAGATCGATACCAGTATTTTACATGGAGCGACTGCCTATCTGACCTTCACAACCCAGTTACTGGGTAACACGATACCTTGGCAAGACTGGTTGTCAGACTTTCAGGCTTCTGACTACCCGTAACGAATTTCAACGATCTACAAATGACAGCCGAGACCAAACGGGTCTCAGTATGTTATAGATGATCCGCGAACCAACCTCGGTAAGCGTTTCTTAACCTTAAAGATCGACCTGTGCGACTGTAATTATTTAGCCACGAGCCTCCGAATTACTTGTTAATATTGAACATATTGAGTCCTTTTTTCTTAGCTTTATATTCACCTTTTGTTCTCTTTAGCAGGAACTATTTACATTGCACTACACTTGTACAGTGCCACGCTCATTTTTCAATTATACTCTTTAAGTATTATGTTAAATAGAGTCAAATTAATATCACCATAACATAATGTAAGGATGATTAATTTCTCGTCATCGCAACATATCACTTTATATCGTCATGGTAGAAAGTATGGGTAGGTACCTATTAGCAGCGAGCGAAACCGACCATGTTTCGTTCATCTCGGTTTTTTTCGATTCTGCTTCAATCGCGATGAAGTCGAACGTTAACAAAAACATAGTCTCCGTTTTAACAATGAACTTACACTGCGAAAACTTATACACAGGCTGCGGTAACTTCAGAGGGAGAAAATTAAACTAACTTTAAGCACTGCTAGTTTTTTTGGGCTGCAGAAGACATTAATATCTTTGCTTTTGTTTAGAACATAATCTATTTTCGGACATTATAAGAAGTAGGTCACTACCCGACAATGATGAAAATATAAATTATGTTTTGAAACGAGACACAAAAACTTCCAGTATCTATTCTGCTACAAGCTGCCTAAAATAAACAATTCGCTGGAATATCGAAGATCAGACAACCTGATTATATCTAAGGAGGAAGACTGAACAGCATCCTGAAGTGGAAATCATGTAATAATTGAAAATTGCTGCATCCGTGTGTCCCGCGAAGTCTATCCTATGTGTGCCTGTCGGAAAAATTACATTATCAACGCGGTACCCTCAGTCCACAGCAGGGAGCGATGAGAGACGCAAGTCCCACATCATGCTGACCTAAAAACTTGATACCGTGATTAAAAATAAATATTCCGATGAAAATAATGTCGCGATCGAATTAAAACAAAATCAGTGGACCAATGAGCGCGGTTAAATAATTTTGAAAACCATTTTTCACATTAGTTTTCCCCTATATCCATAATATGCAGAGTTTTTTACAAGAAGTGTACTGAACAATTACCAATATTATTCTTAAACGCACTTCACAAACTTTGTAAAAGTTGACGAGTTTACAAACAGCCTGTATACAATTTGTGGGAGAAAAATGGAAGATGACATGCGAAACTTCACACGATACGACGTGGCTGAGGGAAATGCACATCCCGAGCGATCAGTACCGAACAGAAAATTCAGGCAAGCATCATTAGATTCTGGCATAGCTGATGAAGAAGAAGGTGCTGTGAAAGTGAATTTTAACCTGGATTGGGACTATGACATGTCGGAGGATGAAGACGAAGATGAAGACCTCCTTGATGAAGAATTGTGAGTCGAAAACAACTTTGTTTTTACAATGTGGTGTATTTATTTTCAAACAAAATATCTACATCCATATCTTTACATAATATAAACTACGGTCGCGTTTCGTGTCTATCTGTGTGACCGAGTTAGCCTTCTTAACTAGGTACGCATCGGATTTTGATGTTGTGTTCACCACAATTTAGAGGATTTGTTCCGGATGGTTTATGTGTATAACACAATAATATTAAACGTACATATAATAAATAAATCTAGATGTTTTGTCAAGTAGTAAAAAGCCTGCGAAGCAAAGGCGGTTGGAATAAGCTAAGTCTTAAAGTAATAATATGTACTGTGGGCTGCACAGAACAGATATGTGGTGGGCTGCATCAATTGGGTACCCTACCCCAGTTGCTAAATACCCAATTGATGCAACCCACTGTACATGTATAAAAAGGGGGAAGAAAACATACATAGGGTATCCTAAAATTACAATGGTCTTACAATTAAATTGTGTTGAAGAAGGCTGGACATAACATATAATTACTTATTATGATTGCCATCTTTAAATTTTGCTCAATTTCATAATTTTCTTAGTAAGTACCTACTATCGTTTTAACATGTTTCCTTGAGGTGGCCTTACGAATTTTTTAAAAAGAAATAATATACTGCCTCGGTGGTCTAGTCTAGTGGTCGCAAGCGCTACTGCTGAACATAAGGTCCTCGGTTCGCTGCCCAGGTCGGGCAAACTGTTGTTGGGGTGTTCCGTAAGGAATTTCTTAGTAGCAGTCCGGAGTCTGGATTTGTGCTCGGTCCATGGCAATAGGCGGAAATTTGGGTACCTACACTATTATGCACGCCTGTGGCCTGTGACCTTTACATTTATTTCTTATAATCTATTCGGTAACTATATTGTGAAATTGTATTTTTTGTAATATGGATTTTACCAGAACTTAATGTTTTTTTTATTCCTCCATTGTCAAGTTACTTGTCACCTCAAAGATGCAGACTTGAGTGGTGCTATGAATATGTGATGCGTTCCTATGCATCGCATATTCATACCAAAACCACGACAATCGACTTTTATTTCCTCCAATTGCCTGAAACACAGGATTACCTAGTTCAGGCACAAATCATGGTGAACTTGACATAGATTTAAGAAAATCTGTATCCTTATATTTTTGAATAACATTTTATTATTATTATTCTTTTATTTATTTATATATCAATTATTATTTATTATTATTATTATTATTTATACAAATGGTATAATCAGTTACTATTATCAGTCGTTTTTGTCCCATTGAACGGCAAAGGCCTTCCTTCCCTTCTTACAATATTCCCTATTTACGGCTTTGTGTGGTCAATCTTTATCAAAAAAGCCAAGTTCGTCCTGCCATTTCCTGCTCGGCTTGCCGCGTCAATAATAATTATTATAATCGGGTGATTGACAAAAATAATCAAATAAACGCAACTTGGACAAGTCCAAACATCGGTGCTTGTCGGTATCTACGCTTCGCTCAACTCTAGGTGTCGCAGGTTCGATTCCTGGATATAAGTATGGGGAGTTTGTTGCGCCACTTCTTCTTCCCAGCAAAAGCATTAGACAGTGGTGTAGAGCGGCCGTTTTAGGGAACTGTCTTATGTAATTTTGAAGTTCTAAAAGTGACGATCTCAGCCTAATTTGCATAAATGACTTTTGATTAATGACTCTGAATATATTTTCCGGGTATGGGTGTTTGTCTGTGAGAACGAATATAGTTACGTTGCAGGCACACAACGGGAATAATTTTATAACAATAGCAAGTTAAAATAACACTAGTGAAAGTACACAATTGCCGCCTTTTCATTCGTAGGTATCCTATCATCCTATGAGCCAAATCCAAACAGTTGTAGAGCTTCTGCCTGACTGAGTTACAAACATTTTCACTTTATTTTCTTTTGAAATGAAGTTATTGTGCGGTGGAAAAAAACTTGCATCATCCCTGTAACTCACTGTGCCCGCAGGTTTATGTAAAGGTATACAGCATGTATCAGAAAGGTGTGGTCTTTTCATGGGCCCAACATAGTAATGTCGAAAAAATTGTCAGCCGTCCCATACATTTGGGTCGATTAGGTATTGAAGTTTTGTATGGAACAAAAGTTCAATACCTTTTTGTATGGGTTGAAATTTTTTCCGCGATAACGTACATGTATAAAAAGGGGGAAGAAAACATACATAGGGTATCCTAAAATTACAATGGTCTTACAATTAAATTGTGTTGAAGAAGGCTGGACATAACATATAATTACTTATTATGATTGCCATCTTTAAATTTTGCTCAATTTCATAATTTTCTTAGTAAGTACCTACTATCGTTTTAACATGTTTCCTTGAGGTGGCCTTACGAATTTTTTAAAAAGAAATAATATACTGCCTCGGTGGTCTAGTCTAGTGGTCGCAAGCGCTACTGCTGAACATAAGGTCCTCGGTTCGCTGCCCAGGTCGGGCAAACTGTTGTTGGGGTGTTCCGTAAGGAATTTCTTAGTAGCAGTCCGGAGTCTGGATTTGTGCTCGGTCCATGGCAATAGGCGGAAATTTGGGTACCTACACTATTATGTACGCCTGTGGCCTGTGACCTTTACATTTATTTCTTATAATCTATTCGGTAACTATATTGTGAAATTGTATTTTTTGTAATATGGATTTTACCAGAACTTAATGTTTTTTTTGTTCCTCTATTGTCAAGTTACTTGTCACCTCAAAGATGCAGACTTGAGTGGTGCTATGAATATGTGATGCGTTCCTATGCATCGCATATTCATACCAAAACCACGACAATCGACTTTTATTTCCTCCAATTGCCTGAAACACAGGATTACCTAGTTCAGGCACAAATCATGGTGAACTTGACATAGATTTAAGAAAATCTGTATCCTTATATTTTTGAATAACATTTTATTATTATTATTATTTATTCAAATGGTATAATCAGTTACTATTATCAGTCGTTTTTGTCCCATTGAACGGCAAAGGCCTTCCTTCCCTTCTTACAATATTCCCTATTTACGGCTTTGTGTGGTCAATCTTTATCAAAAAAGCCAAGTTCGTCCTGCCATTTCCTGCTCGGCTTGCCGCGTCAATAATAATTATTATAATCGGGTGATTGACAAAAATAATCAAATAAACGCAACTTGGACAAGTCCAAACATCGGTGCTTGTCGGTATCTACGCTTCGCTCAACTCTAGGTGTCGCAGGTTCGATTCCTGGATATAAGTATGGGGAGTTTGTTGCGCCACTTCTTCTTCCCAGCAAAAGCATTAGACATTGGTGTAGAGCGGCCGTTTTAGGGAACTGTCTTATGTAATTTTGAAGTTCTAAAAGTGACGATCTCAGCCTAATTTGCATAAATGACTTTTGATTAATGACTCTGAATATATTTTCCGGGTATGGGTGTTTGTCTGTGAGAACGAATATAGTTACGTTGCAGGCACACAACGGGAATAATTTTATAACAATAGCAAGTTAAAATAACACTAGTGAAAGTACACAATTGCCGCCTTTTCATTCGTAGGTATCCTATCATCCTATGAGCCAAATCCAAACAGTTGTAGAGCTTCTGCCTGACTGAGTTACAAACATTTTCACTTTTATTTTCTTTTGAAATGAAGCTATTGTGCGGTGGAAAAAAACTTGCATCATCCCTGTAACTCACTGTGCCCGCAGGTTTATGTAAAGGTATACAGCATGTATCAGAAAGGTGTGGTCTTTTCATGGGCCCAACATAGTAATGTCGAAAAAATTGTCAGCCGTCCCATACATTTGGGTCGATTAGGTATTGAAGTTTTGTATGGAACAAAAGTTCAATACCTTTTTGTATGGGTTGAAATTTTTTCCGCGATAACGATGTTGCTCTCATGGAGAAAGTTGTTGAGTTTGATGATCTGTACCACACCTTTCTGATACATGTACAGCATGTACTATACAGTAGTGCCTCCCCAATTTAAGGCGGGCGAGGCTATTCAGTCCTGTAGGTACGTTCTATGCATAAATGTTTCAATATTGAATCGCGCGTCGAACCGATTTTCGACAGCTGCAAAACCAAAGGCATCGCAAAGGTGTTGCCTAGAGGCTAAGATGAAATGCCTCATACGCAATTATATCCACTTCATCAGCAATTTATCTAAAATACTTGCACTGCTGGCCATAGGCCTCCCCGTCGCCTTGTCGACCAGCTTCTATTTTTGGGTACCGAATGAACCCGAATTTCAATCATTGCTAACTAAAATAATGATTGAATCCGCTCGCTTATGCGCGCTCCCTCTTACAGAGAGGAAGCCTGTGTCCCAACAGTGGGAACATTATAGGCTGATTATGTTGGTGTAATGATTGAACTATATATAATAAATCGCTCTTTGAAAAGAGCTGACATCATTTTATATATACGTATCTAGCTTTATTGGTATGAAGTTATTGGTAGGAGAAATATCGCATACCCGCGGCGTGTCACAGTCTTTTGTTTGTTTTGTTTTGGGCATTTTCTTTTGCTAACTACCGCGTTGGTGTAATGGTCGCAAGCGCTACTACTGAACATGAGAGCCTACCCAAGGTTCGATACCCGAGTCGGACAAAGTGATATTGGGTTTTCCATCTGGAATTTCTCAGTAGCAGCCTTTTTTTTTAAGGATGAGAAATCATCAAATAACCCCTCCCGCTCTGGGTGGAGCGGAAGGGAGTGTCAGACTCTTACTGACTAAAACCCATCCGTGTTCCTTCCTTAGCCCTTTATGTTCCGGGGTAACGGTAACCCTTTCGGACAATCCCGCTGCAAAAGACACTTTACGTGCGATTGAGGATACGAACCTGCATCACCAGGCGCCAGCCGATCATCCAGACCGTGCCTAATACCACTAGGCTATTGGTTCAGTTTCAGTAGCAGCCTGGAGTCTGGATCTGTGCCCAGTTAATGGCAGTAGGCTCGGGACTTAATAAACATACCTAACTTGCGAAATGTGGATGCACTATATATACCTCTATCGATTGATGCCAATAGGTCACCTCTGTCTAACCCTTCGGGGTATTCCCCATGCGTGATGTTATACTTTTTTCCCATTTCTTCGTCCTACATTAACAAATAACTCAAATGTTCATATTTTCATGTTTTTGTTTCAGTCGTAAAAATGCCCTGGTCCTACGCACCCAGCTGTCTGTGCGAGTTCACGCCATCATTGGTAAGTTATCCTTACATATCCTACTAACTTCAGCCCGCGACGTCGTCTACGTAAAATGTCTTGTTCCCCAGACCCACCACCTCGCATCGCAACGCCCGCATGCGCTGTTACTTCGTTTCTCCGAAGTTTTTCTATTAGCTCGGCTCCTAAGCAACATAACGTGATGTTAAGTAGCCTGTAACCTACCGCAAGAATTGGGCTATTAAATGCATAAAGATTTTTTTGTGCCAGAGTTTTGAACAAGTTCGGTTCGCAAATTCTTCAAAATACATTCCAACTGCGAATCTAAATTTGTACGCGCAAAATTGAGAGATTTACCATGTTTTTTTTTAAATCATCGACTTCTTATAGGTTTTCCTGTAATCTATAATCATAGAACAGCTATTTTCTGTATTTTTCTTTTATTTTGTCTTAGTAGTACCGGAAATAAGGGCGTTGGAGTGGTCAATTTTCAAAAATTTTATTAAGTAACTATAAAACGCTAGACAATATTTTAAAATTATAAAAAAATAACTTTATTCATCGGTGTTTGGGTCACAGAAATTCATATGTGTACTAAACATCAACTTAATCGGTCCTGTAGATTCGGACCAAACCGACTGATCACATGGACAGACAAATACACGAGTGATCCTATAAGGGTTCCGTTATTTCATTCTGACGTACGGATCCCTAAAAATAGAGCTCAAAAATAGTCATTAGAGTAGAAATGATAACCGCAGCTTATGAATTCTTCGAAATCGAACGAGTCGCGTCCTTTCAACATCTATCGCAAACAATATTTTGAAAGAAGTCCAAACCTTTACATTATTAGGACTCTAAAGTTGCCTACCTCCTTTAAAAATAAGCGTATCAACAACGGGCAATACTGGGGTGTTACCATAGCCACCGCTTGACATCCGGATTAGTTATCGAAGTACGTTGTTGTTGGCATACTAAACTGCCCCTCATGTTTAAAACCATTCGCGAAAGAGCCGGTAAAAGATTAATCTATTGCCCTTGGTTTACCACCAATAGTTTAAGATTTGTCGTTTTTCAATTCCCACAGAAAGATTACTCCACTCTCAAGGCCGTGAGCTTCGTAGGGCGCTATTCACCCTCAAACAGATCCTGCAATCTGACAAAGACCTGGTGCACGAGTTCGTCGCTAACAAAGGCTTGGACTGCCTCATGCAAGTCGGCAATATGGCGGACCATAACTATCTAGATTACATACTTCGAGCTCTGGGACAGGTAAACGCTTCACTAATAACTTAACACAATTTTTTCTACGTAATATTAATGTACTGGTGCATTTTACGTTACGCGAAGTCCGTATGCCAGCAGAGTACCAGCGTTAGCTATATATACCCTTATACCAGGCATATGCTGAGCTGGTCATCCATTTAGTGCAATCTGCAGACACGCATCTGATAGATGCCATAGATGCCAAGTGGTAATGGCCGCGACATATGAGTTGTAGGTCGTTGGTTCGAACCCAGACAGGCACTTTGTGTAAATTATTTCATTACCACTGCTCTTGAAAACGGTTAAGGAAAATATGAGATACGTGAAGAAACCGGTATGTCATGTGACGCCTACCAACCTGCACTAGGCTAGGGTGGTGGATGGCAGCCCATTCGCTCTTACTGAGAAGAGGCCCGTGTTCCAATAGTGGGAATATTATACACTGATTATGCTATGGCACTACCAGAACAAAGTGTACTTGTTCTTTACTTTTAAATATTTTTCTATTGTTTTTGTTCTCCGTCTATGTTAGCTTAACTAAAGTCTTTCTTCTAAGTCTGTTGTACCCCAAGTCTGAAGTAGGATAACGTGCTAAATTCAAATATTGGTTATCCATGAACTTATCTATGCCAAATATGCGTTTAGGCACGATTTAATAACAAACATCCCAAAATACTTTCGCGTTACCCTAGTATAATAAAATGCTGCGATGATTTGGGTCATGTTTTTCTGAGACTTTGATTAGATAAAAAGTCTAATAAATGAATTTACACAAATACAGCACTAGTAACTAGACGCCTAAACCCATTGAAGAATAAATTCTTTGTTAGACTACCTACAGCATATATCTACTTATCAATGCAAGCTGATACTAGACCCAAACTTTTTGTCATTGTCAGTACTAAATAGAACTGATAGTTTTATAACAAGTCCGTCTTCTTCCACTTTCAGATACTCCTGTACGTTGACGGGATGCACGGAGTCATGGCCCACAAACGCTGTGTCCAGTGGCTCTACTCTCTCATCGCCAGCAAATTCCGTCACGTAGTCAAAACTGCTCTCAAACTACTTCTAGTCTTCGTCGAATACACTGACAAGAACTGTCTTCTCCTCATTGATGCCATTATCTCTGTTGACGGCTCCAATGGTCGACAGCCCTGGTATAACATCATGAAGATCCTGCAAGACTTCGATGCATCAGATACTGAACTCCTGATTTATGCAACTACTCTGATAAATAGGT
Organism: Gortyna flavago; assembly: GCA_963669345.1. Classification (NCBI taxonomy): domain Eukaryota; kingdom Metazoa; phylum Arthropoda; class Insecta; order Lepidoptera; family Noctuidae; genus Gortyna; species Gortyna flavago. The sequence continues at coordinate 18,781,704 of OY770125.1, forward strand.
GTCTAAACAATGTTCCCGATAGGGATACTTACTATGACCAAGTAGATGCCCTACAGGATCAGGGGATAGACGACATTATCCAGCTGTATATGTCTAAGCAGGGAACAGATTTAGATCTGTTGAGGCAGCTGCAGATTTTCGAAGCAGTTCTGCTGTATGAGGACGGTGATGAGACTGGAACGGCACTACAGTAAGTAAATAAAAACATGACTATTTATTTTAGTACCTTATGTTTTACGTTTATTGTACTTCAATCAGGTTTTGCTACGTCGTTTAAATGCTCCCATTTAAACGACTTATATGTTTTATAGCTAGACCTTGAATTGCCAGTGTAGCCTGCATTTAGGCCTTATAAACCGAAATTGTTTTAATAACGACCGGACATAAATTTTTTGCGATACTGATTATTTTATAAACCCAAAAAAATATGATTTCAGGCAATTAGACGACTCGGTGATCAATTCAATTCGCCTTCGAAGCATAAACCTAAGTACTGACAGAAGAAAATCCAAAAAACAGCAATGTAAAGAGAAAGGTACGTTACAAAGATCCGTGGAGTTTATTGCCCGTTCTTCTCCATAGGTACCTACTACGCTTTGGAATGGGCAACTAGCTTCATCTTTCTGACTGACCGACCCCTTGACAATTCAAAAGTGCCTGTAATTGGTTTATTTGAAATTTTTTTTTGCTTTGAGTTTGAGTTTAAGTCTTTTCAGTGTGCTTTAATTATTATTACTCCTGTAATTACGGGTTTTTCTGCATGGTATGGCAGTTCATGCCTTAAAAAATTACTAAGACATTTTCTATCATATTCCAATTATTACATTATTAATTATAGTTTTGTTTGTTGTTGTTTGCCAAGTTTTTATTAGTATTGTTGTTTAAAAAGCACATTTTGACGGACATTTGTTCCTGTTCATATCTTCTGCAAGTAACACACAGTAACATTTTCGACTTTTCCTGAACTTTAGATGAAGTGCTTTTTAAAAAACATTCGTTTTATCCAGGTTTCTTTATCTTGTGTCATTTTTCACTAACAACAGCAAAACCAGTCATCACTCATACTGAAACAGACAGCATAACGAAAATAACGAATAACCGTCGCTCATCATATTTATCACCAATCACTGATCATATTAAAGAGAACAAAGAACTGAGCTCAGCTTTAAGAAGACGACGAGACAGATGCGCGAGACAAGCACACCATATCATCCAGCAGCAAGAGATGTTGAACCACTCCAGTGATATCTACAATGGACTATTTCCCAACCATAACGGCAGCTTCACGAGCACCAATGGAAGTTTGCCAAGTATCACAAGTCCTAATGGAAATTTCTCAACGCCCAATGGTAGTTTGACGAGTACCAATGGTAGTTTCACCAGCCCGAACGGCAGCTTCTCAAATCTCAACGGAAGTTTTACAAGCACTAATGGGAGCTTTGCAAGTACCACTGTAAGTTTCCCGAGCCTTATTGGGAATTACACAAATACCAATGGGAATTTCACTACTACGATTGGGAACTACACTAATGGGACATACACCAATAAAAAGAGCTACTCGAGTGTCAATGGCTCAAGCCTACAAAATGGAGTCAACGGGCATCAGGAGGAGGATGACAAATATGTTAATAGGACAACGAAGAATTTTATCTTAGCAGACGTTTCAAAGAATGGTTTGTGCTTTAAACTAACCCACTACTAATTCTTTTGTCACCCGCTTTGATCTGCTTCTGTTTTGCTCGTAATTTTTGAGATTTATAATTTTATATTTATTAACTATTAATTCAATATTAAAAGTTACATTGACTATTGACAGGTAACCAAAGATATACATCAGGTCTGAAACAGAGGATCCAAAATGGAACCCTAGGCCATAGTGTGAATACTGTTGATGCAATAACCGTGATGCGGCAAAAACAGACAGATCCCGTCCCTGAGGTTAAAGACGATCGGGGTATCCTGCTGAATAGAGAGCACAGCATCAAAGATCTGGCGCAAAGGCTAACCAGTCCCGTCAGCCCTACCACTGAGGATAAACCTTTAAGGGTTTCTGATATGGCAGGAATTGTGTCAAAGGCCAAAGAGGAATTAGCTAAATCTCAATCAAAAGGTAATGAAAATTCCCTACTATTAACCAATAATTTAAAAAAAGACTGACTTTTAGATTTTAGACATCTTAAATATTTGTTGTATTCCAGAAATTATAAAGAGTCCAACCATAGAGAAATCACCAAAAGTGCACGAAATAAAAGTGTCAGAAAATGACTTGCATTGGGAAGAACTAAGGAAGGGATGTCTTCACAGAGAATTTCATCTATGCGACTTGGACTTTTCGGAGCTCCGTGAAGACTCAGATGATGATATGTCATCGCCTGCAGTGAATGCTGCTAGCGGTCCACCGCCGCCACCTCCAACAATGTTCCCACCAATGGGAATACCTCCTCCATTACCTGGCTGTTTCCCAATGTTAAATAGAAACAACGTACCTGCTCCACCAAAACCAGCTTTTTCTTCAGAAATGTCAAATGATTCGGATAGCTCCACTATAAAGAAGAATAAGAAGACTGTGAAGCTGTTCTGGCGGGAGATACAAGAGAATCCAACGCCTATGGCAATAAGGCCAAAGGTTGGAGGCTTTATATGGGATGACCTGCCTGTGGTCAGCGTGGACACAGCCATGTTAGAGCACCTGTTTGAGTCCAGGACAAATGACTTGATCATCAAAGTAAGTTTTTGTTTACTTTATAACTTTCAGGCAAGATCTTGAAATAAAAGTTGGGTCTTATCAATGTTCTGGGTCTATATTTAAGTCATCAGCCTCTCATTACAAAACAATTGAGTACAAATTCAAAATATTATGATTGGATACAATTATTATATTAAGATAAGTTTAAGAACATGTGTATTGTAGAGTGTATTATATTTCTTTTCTAATCAGATTTTCTTTCTTTTTTTCATGCACTTCTTCGGACATCTTCAGGAAGTAAGTATCCCGCTTTTTTGGAACATTGCCTTGCCATAATTCTCTATATCGTGCTTTTTGATTAATATCCTCGTACAGATGTTTTAAGAAAATATTATAAAATACTGGATAAAGAACTCTTATACTACTCTTAGAATAAAATGTGAATGACAAGTTGATAACTTCCTTGTATTCAATTTTCAGAAACTAATGGAACCAAAGAGAAACCTTATTTTAGACGCTAAAAGATCGAATGCTATCAATATAGCAATGAAAAAACTACCTACGCCTCAGACAATAAAGGCAGCTATAATGAAGATGGATGCTACTGTCATTGGCAGAGAGGGCATTGAAAAACTGCTGACCATGTTACCGACTGAAGAGGAAAAAGTTAAAATTCAGGAGGCACAGGTATGTACTACTCCGTGGTACTAAGTTCCTGAATAGATAAGTTTATTCTCAAAGAAAACAAGGCTTTTTGTATCTCTTCTCCTCGAAAAAGAAATTCTAAATGTACCCACTCATGTTCTAATTTTAATTCAATCTATTTATTTTCAGTACGCCAATCCGGACCTACCTTTGGGCAGTGCTGAGCAGTTCCTACTCACCTTGGCTTCTATCAACGAACTCTCATCCCGACTCAAACTTTGGGTATTCAAATTGGATTTTGACAATTTAGAGGTAAGACCTATCGATACCATAATAATTCTAAGCACTCAATATAAGAACTCTAACATATAAATCGTTATTTTTCGAATATTGCAGAAAGAAATCGCCGAACCACTGATGGACCTGAAGCAAGGAATAGAATTGTTGAAGGTGAACAGAACCTTCAAAGTGATCCTTTCTACATTGAGGACTGTTGGAAACTACCTCAATGGTAACTACGCCAAAGGATTCCGGCTGGAGTACTTGTCCAAGGTCGTGGAAGTCAAGGACACCGTGCACAAGCATCCGTTGTTGTACCATATCTGCGAAATGATCATTGAGAAGTTCCCGGATAGCTCCGACTTTTTCAGTGAAGTTAGTACACAGTTTGTATGTTGAAGATGTATTTTTTTTTTATGGTGGCGGACGGAAATTCTGCTTAACCAAAACTTCCACCTTTATCTGAGGTCGTGTTGCTGTAGAAATCAATTGTTATATGCTGCAAATATACGAAATAATCAACCAATTACCCACTTACACATATGAAATCGATATATTAGATTTATAAGAACGAAGATACCTAGTCCGACAAACCAGTTTTACAACAACAGTATTCTTAACTTTCAGGTTGGTCCCGTTATCCGAGCCTCCAAGGTAGACTTTGATATTCTCTCAGGCAATCTTCAGAAGCTAGAGTCTGACTGCAAAGCATCCTGGGACCACATGAAACGCGTCGCCAAACACGATGGCTCGCAGATATTCAAGACGAAGATCAACGAGTTCCTCACTGACGCAGCCGAGAGGATCATCTTACTCTCACTCATTAAAAAGAGGGTGATGAGCAGGTAATTTTAACAGATAGTTTTAACAATGCAGCAAACTACTTTGCACGTTGCTTTTTTCTTTTTTTTTTTCTCCGTGTCTTAACTAAAAGCAATTGTCGCGCGAATACGCGATTCATGCGATCGTTTATATGAATTATGACGTACAAACGCAACTTGATTGATCTCGCGAGTAGTTTTACGCTTTCGGCTAGGACACGGCATTAGAAACTTAAAATAAATGAGTCCGTAATTATACTGTTTTGCACAAGCTATATAAATTCTTAGATAGGTAAATTTATTCGTTTGACAACTTATAATTAATGAATAGCAATAAATTGCCGATGCAGTTGTGATAAAATTAAATGTACGGTGCAATGCGAATTAGCCTGTAGCGAACCGAATACCCAATGACTGAAACACGAGACAGAGAGAACAACGAGGCTTTTGTTTGTTACAGATTCAACAAATTCTTGCTGTTCCTGGGAGTCCCTCCCTGCGACATACACAAGACGAAGCCTGCAGAATTCTTGAAGGTTATTGCGGAGTTTTCTCTGGAGTATAGGACTACCAGGGAGAGGGTACTGCAACAACTGGAGAAGAAAGCCAATCATAGAGAGAGAAATAAGACTAGAGGCAAAATGATTATAGACGTAAGTCACACTCCAGATATAGCTGTACAAGGATTAGGTATATGGTGCATGAGGGCGTGACCGAAATCGGAACGAACGCCGCCATCTTGTTTTTTCAATACATTTCACAAAAATGAGCGTAAATGTTTACCAACCCCACGTCAATATCCATCCGAGTGCCAAAAGATCTTTGTAGCGTTGTAGTAACATCGTGCATTTATCAAAGAATAATATTAACGAATTTGCCTTTGAATGGTTAATAATAACCGAGATTCTATATTATTTCAGGTGGGCAACTACTCACACAAAAATGGTGACCACACCGCGGACAATGCTCTGAAGGAACTGTTAAAGACCGATCCTGACACCGATAGCCTCACAGATGGCCGGAGAAAGAGTCAGCCAAACAGCAGAAGAATTCTAGTCAAGTGAGGAATTGTTTTAGTCTCCATAGTGACAATTTCGTCGGAAATACAAAGTGCGAATACTAAGGCGATTCGCACACTGCACCACATCACGCAGCGGGGCGCAGATAACGCACCCACGCGCGTGATTTTTTACATACAAATTCAATAAAAACGCTATCACGCGCGTGGAATTTGGCTCCGTTTAACGCACCTAAAATTAGTTAAAATGTCCCTATCGACTCAATTCAACTATCTTAAATAACTTTATTAACTCGGACTCTCGTATACATACGGTCAGTCAATCAAACTACAGCCGTAAGTAGGTGTACAATTAATTTTGTATCATCGGTTGACTAGTTTTTGGATATTTCAGCTGTCATTTTAGACCAGTTTAAACTGACAATTTAGATTTCATATTTCGCTCTGCATTTGGTTTAACATGATTTTCTATCGCTCGTTGACTGATGAACCTTATTTACGGAGCAAAAATTTTAAAAACATAAACCATCAATAGTACCTACCTACCATGATTCATATTTTGTTTTTAGTGGAGACTTATCAGCGGATGATGAGATATTAGAAAGTTTGGTGAGATCAGCCACATCTAAGCGCAAGCCAGTCGCGAGGGAACGCAGGAGGAACCGAATCTCTGACAGGAAGAACTGTAAGTAACTTAATTAGTTTAGTTGTATCATGCTCTGCAAATACATCAACGCAATGCTAACGTCATGTTAACTGATATAAGAAGAAGTAATGCACCACTTGTGAATGAAACGAGGGTAAAAACGAAACAGTTATATCCCTGATGATACTCTAGTCACGTGAGTTTCATTTATGTGTTCATTCATTTGTTTCTGTGTCCCAAACCGAGAAACAAATGAATGGGTGAAGTTTAAAATTTGGTTTCACAAATGGTAAAAATATTACTTTCTTACCTATATGGACTAGGAAGCTAAGCTACGGCTAATGTGTTAGTCAATTCTGATTCTGATCGTACGTCACGCTACGACGGATTAGCTACCGCATTCTGGCATACTACTGAATTATCTATAAAAGAATCAACATTATAATTATGCGAATTAAAAAGTAACTGCCTCTAGTCATTGCTGTGCGATGTTATATATTTTTCTTAATGCTGCTGAAACGATGAAATGAAAACGTATTTTATTGTTAAAACTTGCTGTGCTCTTCAATCACACCCCGTGGATTATATTATAACAGACATCGATAACCAAACAAACGACGACTTGGATTTATTCTATTCTTATCTTGGCAAAGAGAAGCTAGAAGTTGAGTTTTCAGTTGTTAACTATAATTACCTATTATAGTACTTTACCTACTAGTGACCTGTACAACAGATCCCATGATAGTAAAATTCTTGACTCCATATACGTATGCAAGAAAATTGTCAGTGCGATCTAGCTAGACCTACACCATTGCCTTTTTTTTTAATTGGACGTGAAGCGTTTAAGTACCTACACCAATTATGTTTTTTGGAAATTCGACATGGTAACCACTGCTGTACTTCTCTGGCTAAATAAATTGTATCTTCGGAGTATATTCATTTATATTTTTTATTTACAGTAAACAGGACTCTAGATGGAAACCAATCATGACGAGAAAGACTACCCATGGTACGTTGTTTTATGATTTGCAAGCGTACTTTCAATGCCTATCTGAGGGGCCCGTGGCTAAATAATAACAGCCGCACAGGTCGATCGATCAGGTTAAGCTACGCTTGCCGCGGTTGGTCTGTGGATGGGTGACCATCTTTACATACCGTGTCCCCTCCGTGCCTCGGAAAGCACGTTAAGCCGTTGGTCCCGGCTGTCATTCGTGGATCTTTGACAGTCGTTACGGGTAGTCAGCAGCCCGAAAGTCTGACAACCAGTCTTACCAAGGGGTATCGTATTACCCAGTAACTGGGTTGTGGAGGTCAGATGGGCAGTCGCTCCATGTAAAATACTGGTATTCAGCTGCATCCGGTTAGACTGGAAGCCGACCCCAACATAGTTGGGAAAAGGCTAGGCAGAAAACTTTCAATGCCTATCTATTGTGGATAACCAGAAGGGCAATTCTTGTAATTTAAAACATTCAAAATCTAGTCACAGTCTCATCTCGGTGACAAATAAATGTCAAAATTGAAGAGAAATTAGAGGTATTTTTGACAGAACGTTCACGGTACTGTGAACGTTCTTAAAATTACGAGAATTCCCCTGTGGTGTATTCAAAATCGAGGCGCATCACTCATGTAGAAGGAGTTCTTCAGATGAATAAATATTTTCACACCCATTTTGGCAATCTATGGCTCCTATATGTGTCGTAGCGCCGGTGGAAGCCACGTAACTACCTATATTAGAAAATGTACAAAGCAAAAAGGGCTTTGAAGATTTTTATACGATACCTACGACGCGCCATTTTAAAAATGGCGGCCTTGCATTAGACCTTCATAATATTAAATTGATAGCTGACATCAATGCAAACCGAAAACATTAAGACCAAACCCCGTAAACTGTCAAGCTTCCGAGAGGTCACATGCGTGGCCGCCATTTTCAAACTGGCGCGAAAGTAGGTATGCCACGGATCTTCAAAGTCCTTTACTTGGTCAATAATTGTGGTTGGTAATCTTAAACCTTTTGTTACAGATTGAAGAATCACCAGCTAAAATAGCGGAAATTACTATTCAAGGCAGTACTAAAGATTCTGATATACCTAACACAAAATAGAATCTCATACATTTATAAACTCCCAATGTTTAGGATAGACGTGTTCATTAAAAAGAATCAGTGCTAGAATTGTGACATAATTCTTCTTCGTGCTATACATTAATTTGCACGTAGACTTTCATTAGATTATCAATAGCACTGTTGGGTACCATAGGTCAAAGCCACAGAGGAAACCACTGCTTCATTGGAAGGTGCACGAATAAAGGTGATAACAAAGTAACAAGCCCGGACCTGAAAACCACGCAGGAATCTTTTGGCACCATATTCTGGTTTAGTTCTGAAGTACCTACTTAGCTTAGCCAATAATCTCACGCACCAACACGTAAAGTACCCGTCAAGAGAAGCTATAAATTTTGTAAACACACATTCAGGGGTTCGCAACATTTGGATCAAATAAAAATAACAGTTTTGTAATGATTTTTATATAGGGACATAATTATTTAACACACACACATCTAATTACTGTCGTCAGACGATTCCGAGTATTCTGCATCTGCATTCTGCGGCATTGACAACATCAGCGTGAACTTACTTCAAAATGGCGGCCCAAATGTTTACCTTCTATGAGTCAGACGCTTTAGAACGCTTTGAACATTAGACGACAGCGCTTTGTACGTATCGCTAAAATATAACCAGACTAAGTGAAATTGCTTGTTAGTTTCGTATCACACGTATGTTACTTTGAGTTGATTGAATTTGAGAGCACTAGTTGTTGATTGAACAATTCAATCAACAACTACGCTACGTAACTTAGTAGAAATTCTTTATTTACAAAATGTATAGCTTCTCAAGACTTCAGTTCTGTATTTTAATCAACATTTAAATCATATTATGCACATTTATCATTAGTCAGTAATTAATGATGATTTTTCTTTTATTCCAGTAATAAATTAAAGTATCATTGTTATCCCATGTAATTTTTAGAATGCACCGCGTGAATACTATTTAATAAAATCACGAAATAAACATTAAATCCCATTATTATAGTAGGTACCTAATTGAAATCTTCGTCGTTCTTGATGCTCAGAAATGTTTTTTCTACGCCAATAGTAGAAAAACACTGCATTTCTATTTCTGCATTTCTTTACTGGCGCTATGGTGCAATTTTCGGTTTAAGTAGTCGATTAGATATGCTTTATTAAAAATTATTGAAATAAATATTGGTAATCTAGAGTAGAAAGCATTTTTCTGTACATTACATACGCGTTGGGTAGAAGATGAGAACAGCGGGGTAACTGCGTAACACACTAACAGTAGCAATGGCTTTAATTTTGACAGTTCAACAACATTCATTGCGTTATTTACTTTGTTGAGCAGACAATTTTTTGAACATATGAAGCAATGGGTTAGCAGAATCCATCAAAATGATTTAGATTGTGATTTTAACTGCGTTACGCAATTTGGGTACTGGGCTGTTACAAAGAAGTCTTTTGGTCAGGGTTTATACAAAAATTGACATGCCGCGTCTCATCAACTATGCATTATAAAAGTCTAAATGTCTAAACACACTATGCCGAAGGTACGCGACCGAAGTTCGGCATGATTACGCCTGCAATGCTATTTGAATTAGTGACGACACATTATGCCGAAATTACGTTGCGTTATTAGCGTACGTTCGGCATAATGTGTTTGGCCACTTAGTGTCTATTTTAAATGTATCTCACTTTTGTCTAACGCGTTTCACTGTGGCATAGCCAACATTGCATAGCCAATATTGACCAAGACTCTAAGAATTTAAATATTGGATGATCTCTCATGTATCTTTATTAATAATAAGAGTATTTTCTGATGTTGTGCTGTAATTATTTATGTGAATTTCATCATTTAAGTTATCTCTTTCAAAAATAAAGAAAATGTTCATGAAAAAAGTTTTCAATCTCATTGTCTTGTAGTTTAAGATAAATAAGACTTAATCTCAGTAGACACCGACGCCATATTAATATGCGGTATATATTTTCCAACTAATTATGTATAATGTATCGCATACATGGTGTGGTCTAATTTGAATGTAACCATCACAACATGGTGTGCGCCCGTGTCCATTGGTATCGTCACAGATAATATAATACAAGTGATCGTCTGTGAAATGTAACGATTGCTGTATGTCCCAATTTCGTTAGTGTATTTATGTAAATAACTGATGTAAATAGTCTCTAACTATATAACTGTCTTTTGTGTTTTTTGCGATTTTATGGATCATTATATTAACATAACTTCTCAATGTTTAATAGAATGTGACCAGCACCTAATTCTCTTTCAAGTTTTACGGATGACGTTTGGTGTTAAAAAAGTCGCGCGGTAGTGTGCAAGCCAAGTTTTCTAACAACGGTCACGCATACATCGTGCATTTTTTTATATCCAGGCGTTTATTTCTTTAATATTAATATTATCAAAATGTAATAGATAGGTGTTTTCAAATAATAATTGATAATATTAAACACCACTTTTTCTGAACTATTTCTTGCGTGACTATGTTTATTTTATTGTAATTATTGTATTGTATTCGTTATAAAGTAGTTAATTTCTGATTCACTGTCGTTATAGCTGTATTAAAATATTCTCAAAGTATTTGTGTTTTTTATTTATGAGATCAAACTCAGTGTCAGACTCTTACTGACTAAAACCCATCCGTGTTCCTTCCTTAGCCCTTTATGTTCCAGGGTAGCGGTAACCCTTTCGGACAATTCCGCCTGGAACCTGCACATAGGTATAACGGGCTGTTGTCCGCAACTCCACGTCAATGCGCGTATTTTGCGTACGGAACCTTCACATAAACATGATTTTCATTAAAGAATTTTATCACCAAGTCACTTATTAAGATTTACGACACCAAAAGAAGTGCTTTACCTACCTATTAGGAAACAAGTTTACTGCATAATACACTGAGTTTGAAACTATTGGATTGTAGTCAACACGGTGACTAATTATTCTTATTCCATTTAAGGCACTTTGCTTTGTTAAGTCATGTAGCAATTACGTGGCTTTTTAATTAAAAGAAACACGAGGGGCACGAGGTCTTGTTTAGTTTGCTCGAATCTGCTGATACACTTAGGTAGATATGACTAGAGTCTAGATATAAATAACTATGCCATTTTTACAAGCTTCACTTCTTTACGATAAGGCATTGCCAGCCTCGTTGGTTTTGTTAGTGGATCGCTTAGCAACTGCAGATCACAAGCTCAAGAGGTCCCGGGTTCGAATTCCGGACCGAGCCAAGATAAAAGTTATTTGGCACTTGTACAAGTAGCAGTGCTCTTGTAGTAAGTAGGTACTTGTAGTTATTCTGTTGTATAGAGTTCAATTTCAAGCTTCAATTAATTGCGAGTAGATCCTGTTCAAGCATCCCAGACATTTATTCCGTTGGTTTTGGCGTCGTTCTAAGCCACAAACATTAGGTACTACAACATAGGTAGGTAATATACTTAGAATCCACAGATTTCTTAACGATGTGCCTACTAGTCGAAAACAACTACGGAATATAAAAACTTCTGACTTCGTCTATTTCTAAAGATATTGATGCATTCATTAGGTAGGTATGTCCGTTTTGGTCAATATAAAACTATTTGTACCTATAGTTCAAAGGTGAGATAATGAAAGCAAAATAAACTGCATAATCCAACCTCTGAAATAAACTATGTTGCTCTCCATTAGTGTTTAAAATCGTTTGCATCATACTCGTATGTTGAATCAATATTTCTTCATCTTCGCAATAATTATGAACGGTTTTGCCTAAAGTGATTCTGCAAGTTATTTGGATAGGAATAATTAAGCATTGTGAAATTAGTTTGTTGCTGAAACGTTAAATTGTGAATCTAATTTTGATAATATTTGGCTAAAATCAACGTTTACTGCGATGTCTTTGTTGGATGTTTATGTCTTTGTCCAGAAAATAATCATGCGACCTTTACCTTTATTCGACTTAGGTACCATTAGATGGGTCCAGGAGGCCTACCATGATCTATTTAAAAACGATTCAAAAGCAAGACATTTCAGTTTAGGTTCTTAAACTGCATCGTTCACAGTCGTTCCATGACGTCCAATACGCTCAGCGGCATTTGAATCGTTGAAGGTGAATGAGCGTTAAGAGCTCGTGGTAGGTATCCAGATGGCACGGCCTAAATTGAATCGTTAAACTGACGTCATGGTACGAATTAGCAGAACAGTTCAGTTTAGGTCCTACAGTGGATCGCGTTAAGAGCTCGTGGTAGGTATGCTGATGGTAAGTTGACACTACCTCATTTGTAGATACTTCTGCTGTACCAGAATCACATACCCTGCCACCTGCACACAATCAACTCAGTATATCGCAGTTACGTTCTGTGATCGCAGTCCTCTGCTGGGCATAGGCCTCTCCCAGGCTGCGCCACAACACCCTGTCCTCCGCCACCCGCATCCAGTCCACCTGCACATGTGAGGACCTGCATAATGGCTGCGTCAGCAAACGGCGGTTTTGGTGAACCTTAAATGTAGAGCAGAATGTGCATTTGTGACGATAGCTAAGAGAAATTTTGGGAGCACTTTGATTATGTGATGATGGATTTGCAAGAGACTGCTCCATGCCTCGGAAAGCGCGTTATGCTGTTGGTCCCGCCGCCGTCCCGGCTGTCATTCGTAGATCTTAGATAATCGTGACGGGTAGTCAGAAGCCCGCAAAGGTGACACTTTTGGGTTTCTGACATCGCGTTACCCAGTAACTGGGTTGTGGAGGTCAGATAGGCAGTCGCTCTATGTAAAATACTGTTATTCAGCTGCATCCGGCTAGGCTGGAAGCCGATACCAACATAGTTGGTAGAAGCAGGTTAGGCAGATTGATTAATTCGCAAGAGAGTAAAAAGATAAGTAGCTACTTAGGTAAGTACATTGCCTACCTATAGGGCGACGACATTAATAGGAAATGCATACAAGGTATTGAAAGACTGAACGAAGATATGAGAGAGATCATGGTGGTTGTTCATGTGACATCTACCAACCCCCAGTGGGCTCGTGGTATTACGGCCCACTCCCTCTCACAGAGAGGAGGCCTGTGTCCCAGCAATGGGATCGTCTTAGGCTGATTATACTATGGTAGTTATTACAGCCTGCTTCTGCCTTTGAACTGGCAACAACTAATACATCAGTTAGGAGAATTAAAAATCTGAACTTTTAATGTTATTTTAGTAATTTTCACGCATTTTAAACTAGTTCTGTCTACTTTAATAGCACTTTCTTTTGTCCATAAAAATAAAAAGTGAGTTTACTACATACATAATTTGAATTTCTATCCACATTTTTGCGGTCTAATTCATTTGTTTACTGTTGTCAACAAGTAAACATGTACCATTTTTGTTGCTCTAATATTGGACACTCATTATCTGCCTAGCCTGTTCCCAATCCTAACCATGTTGGGGTCGGCTTCTAGTCTAACCAGATGCAGCTGAATATTAGCTGAACCAGTATTTTACATGGAGCGACTGCCTATCTGACTTCCACCATCCTGTTACTAGGTAATACGATAATCCTTGGTAAGACTGGATGTCAGACTGTCGGGCTTCTGACAATCCGTAACGACTGTCAAAGATCCACAAATGACCAAGGGTTTTTGACGTGTTTTCCGAGGCACAAGGCGTCTTGGTATGTAAAGATGGTCACCCATCCATGGACAACCGCGGCAAGAGTAGCTTACCCTGATTGATCGACCCGTGTGGCTGTTATAACTTAGCCACAAGCCCCTTATAAGTACAATTGGACATATATGATAGTATCTTGTGCAAAATATTGATGGTCTTCAGAGAGGTCACATACTTGTTTCAACATGTAGGTACAGTAAGAATGTAAAAGGATGAAAAAAAGCTCAAGAGCTATGTATTTACGTTTATTTATAAGGATCAAAGCATGTGCTGTCTCGCAGGGCGTTGACATCTGCAAGCACTAGTGATAAGATAAATCGGTCCTGGATCAATGGACTTTGTTGGTCACAATTGCATTGACAACTATTGATATTTACGATATTGCTTAATGAAGAATGTCGTTGTCGTGCTAACATGACTGTGTTGTGATTTAAGGTGAATTGAATTGCTTCCATATAGACCTCAAAATATTGTTTTTTTTTTTCGGTAAATATCCGACTTATTTTAGTTTTTCATACAGAATGCCTCAGTAATCGTAGAACTAATAGGTAGGAGTAATCATGTCAATATCTCTCTCTTTATAAATTTATAAAGTCTTATCCCTAAACTGAACTTTCTTTCTAATAGCAGATCTTTAGTTAGAACTTTAGAAAAGTGACAATGAATAGAACAATTCTGCAGCCTCTGTGTTTCGTATTGTTAGACCACATTAAGGTGATGTTACATTGATAATGAAAGCGGTTTCATGTCAATTTCCAGAATATTTTTATACAGAAGTGTGATAGAACACTGACCTCCTTGTATAATACAGGTCAGTGGTGACAGATGATACGACAAGAAAGGGATAGACGACATAGGTACGGAAGAAGGAGACGATATACGCTGTGATATACGCTGTTATGGATGCTGATAATAACTATATAGTAATATTGTGCAGAATACTGGTATTCAGCTGCATCCGGGTAGACTGGAAGCCGACCCCAACGTAGTTGGGAAAAGGCTAGGCAGATGATGATGTGCAGAATACAAACAGAAAGAAGGCAAAAAGAGCTCTAAACAAAAGCTGATAAAGTTTTTGTCGAAATCGAAATACGGACTAAGGTTTCGATGACGGTACCAACATGTGGTGAATATTCGCTCTAAAAAACTACATAACAAAAGTAAAAATATAGTGTATTACAGTACAGTTAGGTTATAGATATTTTAGTAGCTGAAACTTATCTTGTAAGTTTTGTTAGTAAAAATAGCTATACTAAACTACTGCATATACATATATTTAGTAAAAATAATCATTCCTAGATTTTGACGAGTTATGCGAACATAAATGTAGGGAACAGCTGTTTTTTTTGCGATTTCAGGTTAGGTCCAATAGTAATAGTAGTTCTTAATGATACCCTCAGAGGTTTCCATTAATTAACGGTTACCCTGTATAGTTTACTGGACTGTACGTGGACACATGGGTAATAATAATGGGCATTCCCGACTCAATGGGACATACAATTTATTTTTCAATTGGAGTACTATTGTTCGAGGTTATGAAAGCCTTCCGTCACCTAGTCGAGGTTATACCTAGTGCATCGAAAACAACCAAGATAGATATCGTAAATAAAAGGGTGGCGACTACGGTGTTAGTTTATCCGCTCGTAAAGTTGTAATACACGCTGTCTCCTCCACTCACGCGCAGTCTTAGCTCAGGTAGGGGGAAGGCTTACGAGCGCGGGGGAGGGGGAGGCAGTGCCGCGACGGACACCATCTTGAGTGCGCGTGAGTGAATCTTAGTGTTGTGATTATATTCATGTTCCATCCAGGTTCGTAACAAACTCTTTACTTAATACTTTTTTTCACAGAAGCCATTTACTTCATCTTTTTTGAGTTTAAGTACAACTGTTTAAAATTGCGTTATACCATAAACCGGTTAAGTAATAAACCACTTTTACGGGCCGACCGAGTTAGTCAACTACTGGATTTTAAAGTTCGCTATATTTACTTACGTACATTGTAAGAGCAATTTCTTTATCGGGTACCGTTTTGTATGTGAAAAATAGTTTATGCTATTAAAATCGGGGCCTAAGTGAGGATGTGTTGAGATTGCAAGTTTGTGACGTCATAGTGCAATATTTTTTTAGTGACTGGAACTGGTTTAGTGGACCAGGATGAATTGATGTTAAGTAAATTTTATAAGGTATAGTATTTTTTACGCATTATGTATCTATACAGTTTATGTACCTACCAGCTCTAAGCGCTAAGTTCGTAAAATACACAGATAAAAATAACCTAAAAGAAACAAGCTTGTTACTGCAGCTTCCTTCGCAAAACCGATGTTATCGGGAACCAGATTCGATGTCGGGATAAAAACACAGTGTGCGTGAGAGTCGCTTGTGTTGTATCCCAAAATAGAATTAAGTCCAGATTATGATTCATTTTCGTTACAAGTTTTACTGGAATCTGTTGAGGCTGCTATTGATTAACAAACATTTAAACACGCTTTCTTATTTATTGGTCCTCCGAATAAACAAGTAGGTGGTATTAAATTTAAGAAAGTTTTATGAAATTAATCATTACCTATGCTAGTCCATTGTGATAGTTAGCCCCTTCCCCAAAATATCGTGTTAAAATATACGAAGTATAATATCTACTCCAAATCCTAAGTACCTTTGTGACAACCGATACCTCTGAAAAAATTGGGATGCCGTTTTACAAATAGATAGAAATAAACTTAGGGATAAGATGAAGAGGATAGTCTGCTAATAGAGTCTGACCAATGAAAGCTGGCTCTACTTAGATAAAGCAATGGATTAGCAATACCTATCCTTCAAAATCGGTCAGATTGTAATTGAAAGTGGGTTGCTAATACTAGCAAGACACCTTGGTAAAAACAAAAACGTATCACAATAATCCGCGAATGCTATTGAAGAGTGTGCTCTATGTCACTTGGCCACTCTTCAGTTTTGATGCGCCACAAGTCCCGTTGTTTTACTATAGGTGATTGAGTACTATTTGGGGATTGTTAGATTTTCTATATTACAATCACTCCACTGTATCACCAGCTGACGTAAATTACATCAATCGACTTGAAAACATTCATTTTAAACAAAGTCCTGTGATGTTAGCAACTTCTAAATGCCACAATACTTACGGAATGTATACCGTAAATCAATAGATTAAATTACAAAACATCACATTTCGTAAATATTTACAAATGAAGGAATTGAAATGAATGAACCAACCACCAAAATCAAAACAGCTCATTATATTTAAAGAGAACTAATGAATATTTTTAGCTCAGTCCTTGACTATCACCGACATTTAGATCGAATTACAACACTTTCAAATGATTTAGATCAAAATAAAAAAATTAAGAGTGGTTTTAGTTGCTTCAAAAAGGCATTAGTTATTTAGTCTAATACCACAAAAGAAGGATTGTGTTAAAAATGTTATGGCTAGATTAAACGCTCCGGTAGCAACTGAAAGAGGCATAGGGAAGAAAAAGACACGCTGCGCTATCAATCAATCAACTCAGCGTATCCTCCTCCCAGGTTGCGCCACAACACCCTGTCCTCCACCTTCCGCATCCACTCTATTCCAGCCACCTTTTACTAAAGGTCGTCGGTCCATCTGCTGGTCGCCTGTTGGGCGTCTCGTCTGCTCCACCGACCATCGGTCCTTTGACAAACATGGCCAGCCTAACTGCCACTTCAACTTGTTTATTCTAAAAGCTAGATCAGTAACACCGGTTCTGTTCCGGATAATTTCATACCCTAATTTATCCTTCAAAGAAACTTTGAGCATAGCCCGCTCCAAAGCGCGCTGAGCGACCTTGAATTTGTGGACCAGCCCGACAAACCCCAAACAAATTGAAATAAAACAGATACCTGAAAAGTGCAAAAAAATAGTCTTTTACGCACTGCCTGTTCTAAATTAACCATGCCAACTAGAGATACTTCAAGTCCCAGATTCACAATCTTAGATATCTGCTAAGTCACACATAGTCTGATATGATACTTAATTCATCGCACTAGTAACCATTATACATAGATACAACAACATAAGCAGTAACACCTCCAGGCAATTATAATAGTAAACCATGAAGAAAGATAAATAAACCGTTATTGCTAACAAGCCATGTTTACGAGTGGTTCAATACTTTTTTTATATACTCGATTAGAAACATAACAGAAAACCTTAACCAAGCAAAATAACAGAACTAACCAACCTAGAACTTGTTGAAGTTAATTAGTTAATATAATATATTAAATAAATACGTTTTATTTTCTATTTAACAAATTTGTGTTTATTCAGGATCACAACCTAAGTTTGAACATCTCGTAGAATATCTCGGAGACAGAGTGAGTGAAGTCAAAGCTCCTTGTCTGTGAGCATGCGGCAGTCCCAAAAGCTCTCCCACTTAGACTTAATTAGTATAATCCCAATAATAAGGGTTGTTCTTATACCTTGCTTTAACCGTAAAGACCTTCTTTCTTATATCTGTGGTAAAGGCAAATAACGTTGGAAGAAAAGTTTTTTTTTTTATTTACCTCTAAACTTGTGACTAAGAACCGGTACATTGAGCGTTACTACGTTTCAAGTTCAAAGACAAAATAGCCATAAAGTTATAAGACGTTCGTCAAATACAGTAAATACACTTCAGACCTCAGTGAGTTTGCATTCGTGATGAGACAAAAAGCTTGCAATATATTTAAACGCGCCTTGACAATGAAAAGACGTAAAAACAATAGTGTAACAGTTCACATCATATATGAATGGTGACGTTTCACGTTGTAGCTAACATCCGGTAGTCTGTTCGAGTGACTGGTGCGTGGGATCGACGACAGCGGGTGACATTCAACAGATGTAAACTATATGCAAAAAGATATACTTACAATATATTATTATGTATGAATAGCCCTTGTACTTAATAGTTCTCATGATAAATTATTATGTTTAGCTATCCAATGTCAAAAGCATTTGCAAAATTCCAAGACGATGCTAATTTAATAACCTTTGAAGAGTGCCCTCGTATGCAGACGATTCTGACTGCAGCAGTGAATTCTATCAATAATGTTGTTTTGTCATCGGGGCGGAATGTGTATAGGTACCCACCATGCTGTATTGAAAAGTTTATCTGGACAAGTCAAGATAAAGTGGTCCAAAATTAGCTTGCAGCCGCAATATTCATCATTCCATTTACAGAAAGTATGTTGACATTGTTCTTTGACAAAAACACATAAAGAAATACTCTATTCCCAGTTGTCATAACAAGAGCGTGCAGTTGCATCCGGTTAGACTGGAAGCCGACCCCAATATAGTTGGCAAAAAGCTAGGCAGATGAGGTATAGGACGGTACTTGGTATGGTTGTTGGTCGAGGAATTTGGGTTAAAGGTTGGAATGAAACTTTATAACAGGGACGGAAACAATGCGAGCCTTCGGGTCTACCCGCTGCCGCTTTTACTTAAGCCACATAAATGTTGCACACATCAATGCGGTGGAGAGTTGAACAACTGGGTCGGCAGCACCGCCGGACGCAATAACGCGGTTTTCTTTACTTTCATTATGTTTAGCAAAACACCCAAGAAAATCTGCACTTCCGTCTAATACAATGCTAATTATGGATAATTTGATGATTAAACAGCTGGGATACCATCATGCTTGTCTTGTTCTCTGAGTAACTGGTAATAGTAGATAAACTCCGACCATAGGCACAGATTACTTAATATGTGCCATAGGGTCTGAGTTTCTCTAACTAAAGGATTAACTCTGGAACGAAGTGATCTGAAAGATCAAAGATAACAATAGTCATCGACATAGACCATAAGATAACAACGTTGAAAACTAATGGGCCGGCCAACCAATAAGGACTAGAGACTGCGAATCGGCAAACAGTGTAGGA
The DNA here is from genome assembly GCA_963669345.1 of Gortyna flavago. Lineage (NCBI taxonomy): Eukaryota > Metazoa > Arthropoda > Insecta > Lepidoptera > Noctuidae > Gortyna > Gortyna flavago. Next base: position 18,801,394 of record OY770125.1, read on the forward strand.
CGATAGGAGCGTCGATCTTCAAGGGTGACTAGTTATGAATGAGTGTAAGAGAGTCAACGCAAAGATTTAACTCAAGCTAAATCATCATATAGCTCATCAATCAGATTCCTCTCTTCATAATTATAAACAAGGGGCTTTACAAAAAAATATTCGTTAAATACTTTGACCGTAAGATATTGCGGTACAAAAATACCTTTACCTACTTTACATATAATTCACGTTCAATCAAGTATCATTGTTTTGAAACCAAAATCGTAATGGTTATAAGGTAAGTAGAACTTCGAGCGGTACTAACAAATCACGGCGCGGTACTTAGGAGGCACGTTCGGAATAAAATATTGGGTTTGAAGAACGCAGTAGTTAAGTAGCGAAGGTCAGTGCCCTGTCGTCAAGACATTAAGTACGGTGAGCAATCCGTTACCCTCAGGTGACTTTTATTTGACGAAATGTTCGTTCTTTTTTGCTGTTGGTAATGTTGAATATTTCCCCATTGTTTTGATTGAAATGAGACAGAATAAAGAAAAGATGAATGGATTGTGGAAGATGATATGACTGGCTAGGAGAAAGCGTGCAGGTTTCAAGGATCATAATGAGGCCACTGATGCAATAGTTAATCAATCTAACAACAGAACAGAAGACGATAATAGAAATGTACATAAATACCCACGCTTATAGCATAAATGGGTACACGACTAAATGATCGTTCATTTAGTGGACTGCCTACAGTGATAGTTGCGACATTAACACAAGAACGGATAGAATAATCAAGTAATTATCCAAGCAGACATTGGGCTATTTTCAAGCGATATGATTTATTAAAACTGTATTTTAGACAGTAGAATCTCAATTCCGGGAAAATTCTCTCCCCGTTCCTTCTAACCGAGAAAGAGAAGAAAATTATAAATGAGGATCAGAACAGAAGACAGGGCAAGAGAGCTGAGAATGTACAGATGAGAACCCTGAAGAGGAGGAGTGACAGCCTCTACACCAACCAGTGCTTTTCGGCAAACCTTGAAGTGATTTCACCAGTCATAGTGGTCCACCACTAGATGAGTACGACAATGAGTAAATCATTAGAAGAAGTTCATATCAGCAGAGACTCGATACTAGCTGTCGATGAACCTGAAAGTAGTATGTACCTACTTGAACACAGAGATTAATAGTAGAATTTCAGATAACACCAAGATTTTAATCTGGCTTCAATTCCATTTAAGTGTTACAAATTAGTTAACTCACTTTCACTAAAAGCGATAATTTATATTGCATTATTGACACACATATTGCGTAACTGCACAAGCGTCGCCGTCGGCGTAACCGCCCCATGGTAGATAATTGTCCCAACATTGTTACCTCCAAGAAATGGCCGCCAGAACTAAATCAAAGTTACCAGTGCTTGCAACACTATGATTTCAATTAATTTAATTTAGACTTTAATGCTATTATCCAACTAATTGATTATTACATTCGTGTTGCAGCGCAGCGTGTGCAGTCACACAGACAGTCGTATTTCAGTGTCTCTGTTAATTGCTGAACGTTTTTATATATGCTCGTGAACGGGTGCTGCTTGTGGTGACTGGTCGTCTTGCTGACCATGGTTTTATTGTTGTTATTAGTAATAACTTGTTTATTAATTTTACTTTGATGGTCCTAGTTTAACATTTGTGACTTCAAGTGACATCTATGTGAACAGAACCCAGCCTTGCATAAATATGTAAGTTGTCACGCCCTTTATACCTGGAGGCTTTTATTTAGGAAGTTTTCTTTTTTTTATTAAATTTTTAATTTTGATTTAGTTTTTTTTAGCTTGTGTACGTATAGATTTTATGGTATTTGTTGGTATATTGGCGTGGCTAGCTAACATATGGCAAATAATTTAATTGAATGTTCTGTGTCCTGTAATGTTAATTAGATACTTTGCAGATCTAGTTTTGTATACAGTCGAGTATTTTATAACTGAACAGGCAGCTGTGCTGCTAGGGAGTTTGTTGCGCCACTTCTTCTCCCCAGCGAAAGCACTAGGAAGTGGTGAAGGGCGGGCGTTTCGGGGGACTACTGTCTTTTGTAATTTTGACGTTCGAAAAGTGCTGATTCTCAGCCTAGTTTGAATAAATGACTTTGGATTTTGATTTTATAATTCATTGCATATATAGATATTTTTATTACGTGAACCTGTTCCACGTGAGATAATAGGCTACCTACTTGTGGGCGTGATAGCTTGCTAGGAAATTAAAATTGCATAAAATATCAAAGGCGACGGCCGGCGGCCGGCAGCTTGTGGCGACGCTATGGGCATGCCATCCCTAGCGTCTAGCAGAGGGCGTATATAAATTGAACATTGATGACGAAATTTCGAAGAAAATGGATAGCATTATCGTACTGGTTGCAACTTAGGTAGATACTATGTAAAATAACTTCTAAAAATAATTTTCTGCTCTGTCATAGTGAAGTAATCACACACAATATTAAATCTAAGTATGAAGTAGGTATAATCATAACTATGAAGATTGAATTGGTATGTAAAAAAAATAGCGAATATTCCAGCGACAAAAAGGAATTTAACGTCGAAGTTCGCACACACACAAAGAACTTTTAAATATAATGTGACGCCGAATTAAGATATCTATGTAGTGGTAACTGAAAGTCAATTTAGATTGTCCTTGCACGCTTTTTCTGTCAAGATCGATTAAATCAAATTACTCATAGAACAGCAAAATGATAGTAAGATACTAATGCTTACTGATACATTTATCGAATTTAATTAAGGGTCGAAACAACTTAGACACGCCACAAAATATCATAATGAACATTCGTAATGCATCATGTGAAGATGACATACGACCTCATTATTTTAATGTAGGACAGCAGCCCACCTGATGGAAAGCTTCATGCTGCCACCTACAGACACCTGCAAAACCAATGATTTGCTGATACATTGCCAATCTTACACTGCCATCGAGGCAAAATGAAATACCTGTAATTTCACTGGCGTCAAAATGGTACACTCGGGTAAAGAATATTATCAAGTAAGATCAGTGTTCCAGAAAAAAAAAAAACAAAATATTACATTACATGAGCACTTATGAAACGTCAGAAGCTGAGTGCACGGTTCCATGGTCGTTTCCTATGAAAAAGAGCCGGCAAGAAACTTTTACTTTTAAAAATTATTGGGGTAATCAATGTTTTCGAGAACAGTGTAGGCCTGTCAACAAGCAACTTGACAAAATAGACCAAACCAGTCACTCAACACTTACATTTTGGTACTGAGCGCGCATTTTTTTTTTGTTTTTTAGTTGGCATCTCGCAGTTCACCTGTGAGGTAGTCGTCAGCTGTGGACGCCTCAATAAATTAAGGCCTCCAGCCAGGTCGATCGCGTATCGCCGGCGCAGTGAAATATATCTTTTATTTTTATTTATAAAAAAAAAAGTATCAATATTTCTTAAGCAATTATTGGAGACTATTTTGGTATAAATACAACGTGAAAATGATGTAGAATTTCGGAGATATTCAGACTTGTTTCCAGTAGAAAATTTAATTAGGTCCAGTCATTTTTTCTTTATTTAGAAGGCAAATAACAAAAATGTATTCTATTATTCTAAAATTAATGATATTTGTGATATGAGAAAAATTGTTTTGATGGATTATATTCAACAGAATCTGCAAATTAGTGCTCTCAAATCAGCTCTCCATGAGTTTTTGCCTAAACATGCATCAGGAGAACGATTATTGCAAAATAAATAGAAAAAATAATTCAAAAAATCGCTTTGTTATTATTATAGAAGAGAAAACGCACTATCTTTACCAATTAATTATTATACCAACCAACGAATAGTATTCAATTTCAACTAGGAAATCATGCATCTACGCGCATTTTTTTATCAGGCCTCTTGAGTGCAGTGGAAACGAGGCCTTAAGTCGTCAATCGCTCCGCTACCGTGCTATTCAGGTCGAAATGTCTACCATACAGATGAGCATGAAAACTTTTCGGTCAATTAAACTCTTTAACGGTACCGCCGGTGTTGATACTCGATCCATTATGGGTATGATCCGCGATGCTTATGTTACGAACGAGAGAAATGTGCTACTTGCTGTATTTACGTATCTTTATTGTTTTTTGTTCATTCTTCGAACAATGGTCATACCTATAGAACAAAAGCGGCCGGGGTATGCCAGGGAAACAAATGACAATCACACTTATTCTGAAGCTATTTAAACTTCGTACCAAAATAATATCAACTTAACTGTTGATGTGTCAATGTGTGTGCATTTTGTATTTTTGCCGCTCGAAAGCAGTGGTGGCCCAGTGGTAACGACCCCGACTTGCGAGTCATACATCGGCCGTGGGTTCGAAACCGGCCAGGCGTCTTACTTTGTGTAAAAAATTTCACCACCACTGCTCTCAAGACGGTGAAGGAAAACATCGTGAGGAAACCGATATGTCCTAGAACCAAAAATTCGAAGACATGTGACATCTACCAACCCACACTGGGCTCGTGTGGTAGATTAGGTAGGTACAGCCCACTCCCTGTCGAAGAGAGGAGGCCTGTGTCCCAGCAGTGGGAAAATTATAGGCTGATTAAGCTGTCTTGAAAACGCTATGAGTGTTTGTTTCGTGGTAATCGTAGTTAGTGTGTTAAACATTCAGTGTGTTATTACTCGTATTATCATTAGGATATCAGGATACTGCTGCTGCTGCACACGCATAAAATATCCAAGCAAAATCATATTTTTATTTTTTATGTTGCTTTAAATATTGTTCACACAATTTAACTTTCTAATATCAATGTAAAAAAAACAAATAACTGCATTACTTAGATTGTATAAAATCGTTACATTTAAACTACGATTTACACGACTGTTCGTAATTTCGTCACGTCTCCGGACACAAATGTATATTTAAATACTAAAAAAACCGGTTGTATCCTATACCTATCAATGTGAAATAACCTTTAATCTCAATCTCCTTGTACAAACAAGTCAGTTTGTCGATAGTGCAAATTTATAGAAGGATAGTGACCTGAAAACGCGCGCATTCACGAAATGTATTTTTAAATTTTTATACAACGTGTTAGTATTATCGACGCCACTAATACAAGCTTGGTGACTTTCTTTTATGATAAACCAGCCGATACATATATTTTTTTTTATGAGTCACTCTCTGAATCTTGACCTCGGCGTTTCTATGTCTAGATGTGTTGTATGATTTTGCGTAGGTACATTAGGTAAGTACCCAATTCTATGTAAAGAATTTGAATTTTAACGAGAGCCGTTTTGTGTTATTTTCTTGTTAGATTTTGCATAATCAGCCTATAATGTTCCAACTGCTGGAGTGTAGGCCTCCTCTCAGTGAGAGGCAATGGGCCGTAATCCACCACGCGGGTTTCCGCAAGATGTTTTCAGAGCAGAAAAAGTAAACTAAAATAACTTACACAAATTATAATTCCTGCTTGTCTGAGTCGTGCAATCGTGCAATGTAATGTTTCATCTCCTATGGCATTCTATAGATCAATAAACAATTTCCTCAGGCAAATCTTCCAATTGCCCTGAGGAAATGGTTCACGGCGTAACGGGTTCACACGTAGACGAAAAAGCCAACTTGTTACAAGTGGTTCCTGTTGAACTTTTGTTCACACCTCTCCCTACATCGTGTTTATTTGTTTACTCACACTAAAACATGCCCGTTGTATCTTACATATTCACATTGCGAAAGTGCATTACAAAAAGTGGAATCCCATTGAATTCTGGAGTTATTTAAAATTCATTTTCTATTGTAGACACAAACAATAAGCTGTGATTTCCAATGGAATGAGAGAAAACTGCGGTTACGCTCACCGTGAACATAACCACGTGGTGGTAGCATTTGTTATGATTGGTGACGACTACCGTACCTACTTACATATTTTGGAAAACCCATGATGATTTTGCCGTTAAAAATACTTGTAAGACGAGGTCTGTACGGGCTGGCTCGAAGGATGGCGTCCTCGTATCTGCTGAAAACCGATCCGACGATAAGTTAATCAAGCATAAGTCATAATGGTAGCGGTATTGGAGGCTCCGTGGTCAATAAATGTTACGGATTACCTACTATGTGGCTATAATTTGGTCTAGATCCTCATGAATTAAGTACAACAATCCCTAGTGCCTTCTATATTACCGTGAGAATACTCTAGAACTTCGTGTTGTAAAGTTAAGAAAAGTCTGACACACAGGAAGTTGTTACGATTTCTTCATCAATCAAACAAATATTAAGTTTTCGTTTCAAGTTAAAGAAAGACAAGTTTGCCACTTAAACCTAGGATTGTGCTGCATACAGCAAAAATATCTTTGTACATGGCACTCCATTCAATATCACATGACCGAAGCTTACTTATACTTCCTGAATATGCTTTGATCCTTGCTGAATTCATATATTTTTACAAGGAGCGACCGTCTATTTGACCACCACAACCCAGTAACTGGGTAACACGATACATCTGGATAAGACTGGTTATCAGAAACCCTGTCATCAGTTACCTTTTCACGCCTTAACGGCTGAACGGATTAGGATGAAATTTGGCATACCTACGGATAGGCCGTGATCTGGATTAGGACCATTTCTAATTTCTACGCGGGAAAAAGCTAAGTAGTATTATTATAAACGGTATGTTCATAATCTGTCTTTCCGCTTAGTGGACCATAGACGTTCGAGCAAGTAGGTACGCGTACTTATGGCTCGAGCGAGGATTTCTTTCGCCCGAGTGTCACCGCCTTTTGTTTTGCGTGTAGAAAATATTTTGGATTTCCTCCGCCCTGGGGCAGACGAAGGGCTCTATGTTCTATGTTATGGGTTTGGTTTCCGCACTAAGTCCATCAGTGGACCATTGTGCGTGGGCCATGGCGGCCGTCGTCGGTGGTTATTCCAACCAGCCCACCTCCCTACAGAAGCTGATTAAGTCTCCTGGTCTGTCAAGAACATCTGTGAACGATCTGGCTGTCCTAAGTGTGAGGGTTTCTGACCTAATCTGGGTGACGCCTGTGCACTCAAGGAGCACATGCGCAATGGTTTCATCAGCCTCCATGCAAGCCCTGCACAGGGGACTGTCCGTTATGCCTATTGTGTGGAAGTGTTTATTTAGCGAGCAGTATCCCGTGATGGTCCCCGTCACAAGGCGCAGGCCTTTCCTGTCCAGTCGTAGTAAACGCCTGTTTTACTTGCCATCCAACAATGGCATAGCTTCCTTGGACTGCCTGCAGCCGGGTGACAACTTCCACGAGCTTTCTGCTTGTGTGGGTGTGCTCCTGTAGCCACCTGCGTAGTTGGTTGAAGGGGATGGGCACGATAGGTTCCGGTTCAAAGCTGTCACACTTTTTCTGACCAAAATCAAAACCACACTGTGTTTTTCCACCTCTTTGACCGGGGCGCTGGAGTAGGTACTGACATAATCACTTTAAGGCTATATTCGATAACCACTTACCAACGTGATTTTATTATTGTTAGCCTGTATCAGCTACCCATATCTTAGGCGGATCACACACTACAGTACGCGACTCGCGACGGGGCGCGCGCGGGAGTTGGAGTCAAATTCTCCGCGCGGAAGCGCGTTATCTGCGCCCCGTCGTCGCATGGCGCGTTGCAATGTGTAATCAGCCTTATGTATATGGGTAGACGAGCATAATTGCAATGTGAATTCGACCTAGACGAAGTGTTTACCATCACTACCTACTAATCCAAGGCATCAAGCCTGAAATAACATCTCTCATCCATATTCCTTTACTCATAGTTATCCAATACCAGCGTGATGCCCACACTACGTCTCACTTGCTGTTGTGCCCTTTCGACAAGGACGACGCAAATAGAAAGTACAAATGAAGGGATCGAAGAAGCTAATTACAGGTTGAAAAATGTTTGTTCGAAAAAATACGCGTCTTGAGTCTAACATACAGGGTGTAAAAAGACCCATCGCGACGCCATTATCTACTCATTCTGTACATGAAACAAAAGTCCCCGTCACGAGAAGCTATACATTTTTGGTGATGTCTCTCGGATTCGTTGTGCGTCTTTTTACACCCATTATACCTACTCCTATTGCTCTGTCTACGTTCATACTATGTGGTCATATCACGCACAGCCCGCCAGTTGCTAAAACTACTCACTAATGCACCCAGGCCTTTCTATAGGACATCACCAGTAAGGTCAGTGTGTCCTTTCAGGGCGTCTCGTTTACCTAATAACACACGTCTTATTGTTCGGAAGCACCACGTAGCGTTATGACGGTATATTCTGTTAAAATCTCATCGTGAAAATTTAAGTGAAGTGAGTTTGAAGTAAACTGTCAATAGTGTCAATCCCAAGCTCATAGCAGCAACTCACTTTAAGCTCACTTCACCTAAGTTTGTTTCAGTGAAATTTTTACGAAATAGATCGTTTTTAGCCAGTATGAAGTTCTGCTGAAGGTATGACGTCACTGAATGAAGTTTGCTTTCTCCCCAGGATGACGGATTACGAGCGCATCAAGCAGACGTGCCTGGAAAAGGCGGAGCTCTGGGAAGACCCTGACTTCCCCGCTAATCAGTCTTCAGTGTTTTACTATCAGACTCCTCCTTTTCATTTCGAGTGGAAGCGTTCGAAGGTATGTTTTTACTTTAATGATTCTTAGGTACCTACTCTATGTTTGACTGGCAAAAAATTTAAAAAAAATGTTGGCACTATGCAGTCAATTTACATCTATTTGCTTTATGATTAGATGTTCTGTAGCTTGGTTTTAGTTTAGTACCATTGCCTACATACACGGCCAAAATGTATAGGTACTTTGAAAAGTTGTTTTAGGGTTCCGTACCTCAAAAGGAAAAAACGGAACCCTTATAGGATCACTCGTGTGTCTGTCTGTCTGTCTGTCCGTCTGTCACAGCCAATTTGCTCCGAATCTTATGGACCGATTAAGTTGAAATTTCGTACACATATGAATCTCTGTGACCCAAACACAGACGTGTAACGTAAATAAATGAGTTTTGAAAATGGGAGTCATTTTTGAGGGGTAAATAGACAATTTAAAAAAAAAGTTTCGCAATCTGTACCGTGTGACATATCAAGGGCTTACCGTGAGGATCTCAAATATTTTTTTTTCATAATTTTAAAATAAATTGTATTAAAGTTATTTAAGACAATAGACGGAAATTCACCATTCCCCCCCCCTTATCTCCGAAACTACTGAGCCTAAAATTTTGAAAAAAATACAGAAAATAGTTACTATACCTATAGATTACAGGAAAATTAAAAGTCTATGATCTTGAAACAACATGGTAAATCTCTCAATATTGTGCGTACAAACTTACATTTTCAGTTGGAATGTATGGGAGATCATGTTTTTCAACTACAATGTTAAGTTTGTTCTTGGGATAAATTCATTCCAACTACGGAACCCTTCATTGTGCGTGGTCCGACACGTACTTGGCCGGTTTTTTTTTTTGAGATACTTAGTCGATTCAAAAAGTTGCCGATGAGAATTTCAACGCCTGTAGGTCATGTTTTAAATTAATAATAACGGTTTGTGCCTCGATGTTTCTTACACTCTGTAGGTACACGGGTTCAAACTAAATTAGCTAGCGGAACTCCGCAGAGTTGATGGGTACCTATCGATATCTTAAATTAATGATAAAACAAAAAGAAAACCTCAGAAAGTAGATATAATTATATCAATTGAAAAAAAATCACATTGTTCTTGCCCAGATTTAAACCGAACTCGTGTATAAGGATTCCTGATAGGCGATAGCACGGGGCAAGGGGGTAAGGGTTCTTGATAGGTGGATTCTTGATTGGTGTAAAAACAAAATGACCCTGTATATGTACACACGGCTACACATCAAGCTATGCATTTCCAGTTTGTATAGGTTTTTCGTACGCACGGCTACACATCAAGCTTTTCATAGGTAACCAGTATAAGCTGACTTCTGATTGTAAGAAAAATCTATACAATGCAAGGTCAGCTAAAACTGGAAATGTATAGCTTGATGTGTAGCCGTGTGTACCTGTTGTCTTGCGAGTGGAGCTGCGGGCACAGCTGGTATACATAGAAGTAGGGTAACAACTGTTCGCCACTTACCCGTGTGGGTGTAAATACCTTAGATATTGCAAACTGAACACTACAAGCAATGCGACAGTGTCATAACATAAGTTACGTAAGTGGTAAATTATTTGTCACAAAGTTGTTGCATTATTATATTTTATTATATTATATCCCGCCTTGTTGGTGTAGTGGTCGCAAGCGCCACAGCTGAGTAAGAGGTCCTGCATACCTACCACGAGCTCTTAACGCGATCCACTTTAGGACCTAAACTGAACTGTTCTGCTAATTCGTACCATGACGTCAGTTTAACGATTAAATTTAGGGCGTGCCATCTGGATACCTACCACGAGCTCTTAACGTGATCCACTTTAGGACCTAAACTGAACTGTTCTGCTAATCCGTACCATAACGTCAGTTTAACGTTTAAATTTAGGGCGTGCCATCTGGATACCTACCACGAGCTCTTAACGCTCATTCACTTTCAACGATCCAAATGCCGCTGAGCGTATTGGACGTCATGGTACGACTGTGAACGATGCAGTTTAAGAACCTAAGCTGAAATGTCTTGCTTTTGAATCGTTTTTAAATAGATCATGGTAGGCCTCCAGGATTCGATTCCCAGGTTGGGCAAACTGTTATTGGGTTTTTCCCGGAGTCTGAATTTGTGCCCTAATGGCAATAAGCTTGCTCCCTGTCACATGGGACTTAAACATAACTGGCAAAATGTGGGTGTTGATACCTACTCAGGTACAGCCCTGCTTAACTCTTCAAGGATTACAGGCCTGATGATTATGTTATGTTTTTCTATTTCTTAAAAACTATTACATTCTGTAACACCTCTCGTTCAAAGCAAGTTCTAATGAAAAGAAAAGTGATGAAAACAAATGACGAATTATTTCTGAATACGATGGGTTAACTATAAATAATGCGCGTCTGCGTAATTTGGTCCTTAAACTTGCAGCATTGACAAATAGGTACATAGACAATAGGTAGAGAGGTGGTACTAAAACTATAACTGTAAATGATAGAAAATCTTCCAGAATAAATTCGCACGACTAATAAGCCTCTTAGCAACTCGCATAAGAACTTCGTGTTAGATTTTTTTTTTGTAAAATATCAAATACTTTCATTTTCTTTTTAGCCGTCAAATTGATGTGCATTATTTTTATGTTGTCACAAAAGGAAGTGCGGTCGGGAAGACTTTTGAAAAAGCCTAAGTAAAAAGTCATAATTCGAGGTTTAGCTCTCGCCTATTTCCTCCTCCAATATTGGACCAATTTAAAAGATATTTCATAAAATGAATAAGAAGGATATTATACCGGATGATGTTTTTACCGTCTCGAAATTTTTACAGTGTTCTACCCATGAATATGAACAACTTTCATTATGGGACCAACTCTGAAATCACGTAAAAAAACGCAGCTGTTTCATACATTTTGGTCTAGTAGTACCTACCTATTGAACTTTTGTATTAAACAGCTGATTTTTTTCTTGATTTCATAGTTGTTCCACCATCAATTCAAACTGACGTTCAAAATGATGATAAAAGCCGCATCGAAATACAGCATTAGTCTTAAAATTAAAACAAGTTAGTGGCGCCAATTCTCTTGTTCACAAACTAAACTAAATTTAAGTTCAGTGCATCCTTTTCTTTCTATTTCATTAAGAAAAGGACAGAAGATAAATATTAGTTTAGTCCTGTCAAATTAAGATACTCCATAGACAGTTTAGACGTGATTAAAAAATTGGCTACTAAAAATACTTCAATTTACGTCAGGCGCTGACTAATTTGACAGGACTAAACTAATATTTATCTTCTGTCCTTTTCTTAATTAAATAGAAAGAAAAAGATGCACTGAACTTAAATTTAGTTTAGTTTGTGAACAAGGGAATCGGCGCCACTAAAACACGAATTTTGTCTAGGACAATATACCTACTTGCCCTATGCCCATAGACTTGATACTAATCTAATCTCTGTAACCCATTTTACCTTAACCATCCAAGCTACTGTCGGACAAAAGAAATCGGATTAAACCTTCACTTCTCGGAGATCACCATTCGGTTGACTATCTCTTGTTACGTCAAATCACAAGGCCGCAATACCCAAAACCTATCTCAAACATAATACTTACACGTATTACTTACCATGTTGTACAAAAAAGTACAATAACGATGACGTCACCAATAAAAAAACTCGTATCGAAAGCACGCGATTCTATAGAACCCGTTAGGATTTGTAATACTGTTAAATGATGTGGTGCGTAGAAACTAAGAGTGGTTCGTGGTACCACGACCTTTTGATTTGGCAGGGTTATCGCTCACAAGCTGTGGGCACGTTCATAGGCTTAGCGGATTATGCATCTCTAGGTTAACATAGCATAATCAGCCTATAATATTCTCACTGCTGGGAAAAATATTGATATATTACGAAAAATTTATTATTCATATAATATTACAACCCTGTAAATATTGTAAGTCCACAGAAATTATAAACGTCAACTAACTTTTGACGACTGGGATTCATGTATTTGACAACTGAAATCCGCTTATCCAAAAAATATCAGGTAATCCCTTATCACAGGTAGTTGAAGAAGTCAATTAGTGTACAGTTCAAACATTTGAAACTAGACTAGAATTTGAATCATAATGTGGCTTTACAGCTGAAGTGGACAAGTGTCTACTAACTTTTAGAGGGCACTGTAGGTATCGCTTTTCGTGTCTGTAATGGCATAGTATAACCGTGTTGTTCTTCGAAATCCGCAACGAATTTTGATGTGGTTTCCACCATGATTTAGAGAATTTATTACGGAAGGTAGGACAGGATGAAATTAAATGAACTAGCGAAATTCCGTAGACGATGTACTTACTAAACATGATTTTAAAAAAATTTAATTGATTTGATGAATTTAATTTTTGGTTCAACGACAGCTGATGGACCTATAGTTACTAGTAATATCAGAGGGGCAATTCTCGTAATTTTAAGAACGTTCACAGCCTGATCTCTCAATCTGTCAATCTCAATGTCTCAATCTGTCAAAAATACCTCTAATTTACCTACATTTTGACAAGTTTTTGACATTTGTTTGTCGCCGAGATGAGACTGCGACTAGATTTGGAACGTTTTAAATTACGAGAATTAGCCTTCAGCTTAAACACACATTTTTTTTTTGCGTAAACTTTACCTACAGGCTTACATGATGGGTAACATTAACACAACAAAAAAAAAACTTATTTTCTCTACTTATTCTTCAACTAACTACACTACCCGCGGTCGTTGTCCCCAAACAAAAATCATCAAATCTTTTTTTATCGTGTTTAGATATCGACGCCCATAACGACTGTGGAGTTTTGCTAGCTAAATTAATTTGACCGTGTATACGCGTATAATACCTACTTACATTAAAACTAAACTTACATACCTACTTATAATTAAAAAAAACTGTGCGATGCAGGGGCGGGCGGGGCGGTCGCTAGTATAAGCATAATTTCTGAAAGCAGTTTTCAGTATGTCGGCGGAGTAGTATAAGTATGTATTTATAATATCGGGCATATTATGTATTTACAAATTGTGTTTCTTACCCATAATCAAAAATACCTACTTTCAATTCACATACCTACGTTACGGGACCTCGCAAACATTTGCCACCCAGAGCCACCGCTGTGCCCCCGCTGGTTTTTATAGCTGTTGGCTTGTCCCCTTAACTTTGTTGAGAAGTGTTTTATATCGATTGTATGTACGTAGGTACAGAAGCTTAAAGAATAATAGCACCTTATTTTATTATAACATGTTCCTTTTAAACTATAAAAACAAAGCCTGGTGATTTCTTATTGTTACAAAAACCTTCGTAATGTCAACATTTTTAAAATAACACAATGGGCATTGTGTCTTGCCACTACCAAAATATTGTGAAACTTATTTTAATTATTCTGTGTAAGTATGTAGGTACTTACTTTTAAAGTATATATATATAAGTAAAATTACAAAATATTTACTTTGGTCGCTTCGAGGGTTTAAGGCGCAGATATACGACTTCAAATGATTTTAAATTCAACATCACGTTTAAACGTTCAGACTGATTTCTTTGAAAAAAAAAAATGTTATACTAGACAATACAAAGATACAAAGTTAAGTACTTATGCATAAAAACATAACTCTGACCCGTGACGCAGTCGGATAAATAGTATATGAAACTGCACATAACTAGCTATTCCCCAGTTATTTAGCAGTTTCGTAAACTACTAAATCGACTTGGTTTTTAATACCTCGCAGTAGGTGCGAAAAGTAGAGTATTCTCATCGGGGATAAAGGTGTCTTCGTCTTGGGCGAGTTTGAATCCCTCATCCTTGCTTCGCTGAGTTAACTCTCCATCGCGTTACGGTCTTCAAATGTTTTTAATTGCTTGTTTTTCTCAAAACTAAAGAAGAAGTAGCAGGGGATTGAGGAGGGGGGGGGGTCAGGGGATCAGACCGGAATTAATCCTTTCTTATTTTTCCCTAAAAGTTTGCCTCCCCGGCAGCGGATTGAACCCTGGTCTCCCGCTAATTACCACTATATTACCGAGGACAGTGATAGAAAAATTGATATAGGGCTTTACTTGCTTTATGTACAGCACGAAATGTCGAATTTCCCTGCATTTGCGACTTTTATTCGAGCATATTTAACTTACATAGGCACGGTAGGAGCTTTACTCATTTTTACAGATAAAATTCTCAATATAATTTGCTATATTTGGGCTGATATTCAAATTTTTTATGATTTCGCGAATGCAGAGCCTTCGGCGCGCACCGGGACCTCGGGACATCGCAAACGCATAATTAAGCTACTTCCCAAACAAGTTTCACTGTTGCACACTAGATTGTGCAGGACCTCATTTACTCAAAATTGTACCATAGTGCCAGGAAGCACGTTTAAAAATTGAACACTAATCACCGTATTATTGGTTTAAAAAATTGTATCGAGATGACAGGCTGTCTAGCTTTAAAGCCTAAATATAATTTGCTCAAAACTTCAGTCACTTTGGCCCTACAAATGATTTATCAATAAACTTTAGTTACTTACAATATTCAACACTACATTTTTTTGACGTGAATAGATACGTCTTAAAAATTGCTTCCATAGTCGAAAGCAAGTAAAAAAAAAACAATGTTATCAAAATCGGGGGATACAGTTTGGTGTTGCAGCTGCATATCTATCATCTTCATCCTAAATTGAATTACACCATTGGATAGCTAAAGGATCAAAGAATTCATTACGCCTAGTGAGGACTGCTGTGACGCATCGCGCGTGGTGGAGGACGAAGTCCCGCCATTTTGAGGTAATTTTGCTGCGTATCGAGATTTCCACTTAGTTATAACCACAGAGCATGTAACCTTTTAGTATAACTTTTGACTCGGAAAAGCTACGACGTTCGTTTAAGTTTCAATCTATCGAGTGCATACAAAACATTAGTGTAAAATAGTGACAGCGAATATATTGTGTTAAAATAAAAAGAAAAATTGACAAAAAAAAAACCTTAAATTTCGGCCTATACACGTCAAAAACCAAATCCAAACACAGAGATCGTATTCGGTTGGAAAGGGCTTCTCAAGAGCAATCGAATGGTACCAATTCAAGCAGTGCCGGGAACGTAAAAGAATGAATGCGGCCGAGCGGATCAACCCCGTTACGTAAACGTATTCACGTACATGACATGGCCGTTTCCATAACACAGTCACACCCCATTTTTTAAACACTTTTCTTGTTTGGGTGGTAGGTACCCACTTGTTCCTTACTAAATTTTATTTTTATTATTAGTTGTTATAGCGGCAATATAGAAATACATACTTTTTGAAAATTTCAACTGTCTACCTATTACGGTTCATGAGATACAGCCCGCTGACAGAGAGTCGAACGGACGGACGGACACGGATGGTTAGTTAATAAAAGCCTTGGGTAAGGAAGCCTAAAAAATACGATTTATAAAAGAACAAGATATGACGTGTAGTTATGCAACTCGCTCCTAGTAAGGAACATTGTTAATTTTGTAATCCGCCCAATACTAGCGAGGTATCAATGAACTGCCGAGATGAGTAGGTAACAGGTCTGCAGGTGGGCGGCAAGGCCGACTGCACACCAAATCGCAATACACTTCTTATTTTTCTAAATGTCGCAGCCAACTGGTTAAATTAGCCGTTTAGTTAACCGCCTGGCCTTTAGAAATAGTGCTCGCCTCGCTTCGCTCTCTCGGCTAGCACGCGGTTGATTACAGTTCCAACATAACTTAACCCATTTGGTGGCTTAGTTACTGCGACAAATTCGGCTCGCGCGGGATTGGCTATACAGTTGCAACCTAAACTATAATTAATATTAAATAATATCACTCAGGCCGTTAGTTGAACGGCCGCAAGGGTAGTCGGTTAATTGAAGCAGTTGGCTGTGACATATACATTCCTTTTGTAAAATTTTTTTTTAATTAACCGGTTTTGCATGTGCTAATTTCAATACCTAGGTAGGTACCTATTGACGGGGAAAGTCAATTACTATTGTTTTTTGTATCTTTTATCAAAACATGACCAGTGATGGTCCAGTGGCCCAGGATTGGTAACGACCGCGGCTTACGAGTTGCAGGTCGTGATGGGTTGAGCAGAGCCAGGATGCACATAGATAGGTACTTTGTGCAATTTTGTTTTATCATTAATTTCATTAATCCTTTAGATACGATGAACGAAAACATCGTGAGGAAACCGGTATAGATACTCGTATATCTGGACAGGGTCTTCCACCAAGCCTGCCCAGTGCGGGTTGGCGGATTCCACAGTCATGTCTTCGAATTTTTGGGTTGGTTTGATCTAGTATAAATATATATTATATATACTGGACCGTACCTACCTACGTGCTAGTTATTTTATTTTATTTTATTTTATTCTGTTCGGGAACCTTACAGCTAACTTAAACAGTGCTCTTAAACAATATAGATTTGAAGGCCATTTACAAGTTTCCGCTGGTAAACACATGAAACAAAAAATGGCTATATACGTGCTAGCTAGAAATAAAAAATTCGAAGACATGACTGTGGAATCCACTAACCCGCACTGGGCAGGCTTGGTGGAACTCCCTGTCCAGGTATATCTATACCAGTTTCCTCACGATGTTTTCTTCATCGTTTTTAGAGCATTAGGTACATAGGTAGTGAATTTAATGCTGAAACAAAATTTCAACAAGTAGGTACCTACATAAATATAAGTGTATCCTGGCTGGGTTCAACCCACGACCTGCAGCTCGTAAGCCGCGGTCGTTACCAACTACTGGGTCACTGTACCACTGGATAAACTAGACCGTACCTACCTACGTGCTAGCTAGAACCAAAAATTCAAAGACATGACTGTGGAATCCACAAACCCGCGCTGGGCACGGGCAGGTTTGGTGAAACTCACTGTCCAGTTTTTGGGCTTGTACCTATATTTAAAGGTACCTAATACAAACAATCGCGTACTCGCGCGACGATCGCTTTTGGTTAGGAAGCGTCGGGCTATAGACACAGACAAGAGGTAAATAATATTCATCATCAATACTTTTGCATTGCAGTCGGCACCCGACCAAACTACAGTAGCTACCTTCAACTTAGCGAGCGATAGCGAGTTCCCATCCAACAATGAAATTTATAACGTAGCTGTACTTTTTCTTTTTTGTGCATATGTAGGTATACCGCAGTTAGATTTTTCTCAGTTTCATTACTATAATTTTGAATTATTTTCTCGTTTTATTGAACAGACAAGACACACAGAAACATTTACCGACGAGGCAGTTCAAGCACGTGTCGCAAGATGGCAGTGTAGTTAATTTACTACTTAGGGTTGCCAGTTTATTTAGTTGGGGTAGTTTTTCAATCCTCACTGGGGATATATTTTATATTATTACTTATAGTATGTTATGACCCCCTTTTTAAAAGAATAACGATGAGTCGAACCCGATTTTTCCCAAACTTCATCCATCTAAATAAGTCTCTTGTTTTAGTATGTCAAAACCAACATGTATTCACTTGATGGATATTTTATTTATCTGTAGTTTCTACGTCTTAGTTAGTTAGCTGCTTTTAATTATTTCGTATGGAAACAGACGAATTTGGAGAAATAATATTTAAAAAGGGAAATAATTTTACAAATCCATCTGGCGTCACAATTAACTCACTGAGTGGGTATGGTACCTACCTAGAAATAGCCAGAGAAGATACCGAACTACCGAAGCGACACCGAATTAATAATAATTTGTCATTGATACCGTAGGCATATTCCTCTTTATTCATAAACGTTGCTTAACGTTAAGCGACTGTTTAACTACCAATACATTTTTAGCGTTTGAACGTCACTTTTTTGAAAATTGGCAAAAAGTTGGTTTTTAAAGCAATGTATCTCTTAAACCGTAAATAATTCTGACCAAAAAAATGGTCATATTTTCAAGTCTTATTTTAAAACAGTGATAAACTCAAATCATAAATAAACATACATTAATGCGTCAAACATTTTTTTCAAAAACCCCTCTTACATGTCTTTAAAAGCAGTTTATCCCTTCATTAATAATTTTAATTATAATTTAAAATAAACCATTAAATTATAAAAAAAAAAAATTATAAGTTTATTATAATTATATTGCCAAACTGCATTCAGTGATTGATTAATTATTATTAAGTAGTTTGTAAATAGATAATTGTTTGATATTTTGCATTATATTACCAGCGTTGAGTCATCGCGCTTCTATTTCTTTTCTATGCAGTCCGATAGTGACCGCGTTTTAGGTCATGTAGTCCCCTTAACTTTAATCATCGTTTGTAAATAAACCCCTTTTTTTTTTTAAGGATGGTAAATCATCCAATGACTCCCGCTCTGGGTGGAGCGGAAGGGGGGCAGTGTCTCTTACTGACTAAAACCCATCCGTGTTCCTTCTTTAGCCCTTTATGTTCCGGGGTAGCGGTAACCCTTTCGGACAATCCCGCTGCCCCGGCAGGCTTCGGCCCTAACGGGCCCCTCCTTTGATGCTGACATCTCTTTGAGGCGCGCGTGGAACACATACGCGCGGTCCGGCACGGGCCTGGTCCTGATCGGACGGCGAGCTACCCATTACTCGCCGTCCGCAGGCCCGCGCCTACGGTGGCCGGGAGTCGTCACGCGGCTCCCGACGCCCGGGGAGTCTCCCGCGGCGGCTGGGACGGGCGGCCCTCTCGGCTCTCTCCCTCGCCCATCCCGCCACCTCCTTCGCTAGCATGACTGCTTAGCAGAAGGAGGTGACTGCCTCCCACTCCCTCTCGCTCCGGACCATGGTTTGAACCAGGGCCGGGCGCGAGAGGTCGCCGCTGCTGCCGATCGCCTCTACGAGGACACGGCGGTGCTCCGCCCAAGCGGGGCAGACCTCCACCGTATGCTCCACCGTGTCCTCTGGGCGATCCTCGCAGTTAAATAAACCCCTTAAGTAATGTATGATGATAAAACGACTTGTTTTTGTTTACAGGAAATATACCCGAATCCGTCGTTCATACACGACAGAAACGAAGTATTTGATGTAATACCTGGAAAATTAGGTAAGTAAGTAAAATATAACTACGCGTCAAACAAAGGTGATGGTATTGTGCTCTCCAGACTCCGGACTTAACCTAACAAAATAAATCTGATCTGTGTGCTAACTGCGATTTTATTTTAAATGAGAAATTAATGGTCATCAGTTGTATACGAAGTCCGTACGATATACTTAATGAAGTTAATCCGTTTAACTGAATTTATAGGTACTGCTCTGCAAATTACCTATTTAATGTAGCAAAGCCAGACAAAGCTAGCGTAAGTTAAATAACATCAACGCATAACGTTCTACTTACCAACTTACTCACTAAAGTGTGTTAAGCTGTCGCCCGGTAGGTTAAAATCAGAATAGGTAGTCATGGGCCAGCACTCTAATTGCGTAACGCAAACAATCTGAATCATTTTGAAGGATATTGCTAATAGATTGCTTCATAGTGTCTGCTCAACAACTTAAATAACGCAATTAATGTTGTTGAACTGTCAAAATGAAAGCCATTACTACTATACTCCATTTGAAATAAGATTCGACATTTAAATAAACCTTTTTTACAGTCTGTCCAACCGATTTTGAGTTCTATTCCATAGGCATAAGGATGGCATAAAAAGCAAAAAAGTGGTTACAATACCAACTGTTTACTGCAGCTGCTATTTGTCATGCCACCAACGCAATAGAATTCAAAATCGTTTCAACGGACTGTAAAAAAGGTTTATATAAATGTCTAATCTTATTGCAAATGGAGTATAGTGTTAGTGTGTTACGCAATAAACCCTCGGCATCAACTAGAATCCGTGTGCCCGAGAGGATTTCCCATTGATAAAAATTACGAACTTCCATACAATCTTTCATTCCTTAGAAGAGTATACATTTACAAAAAATACCATCGTGCTAATTTTTTGCTATACAGGGTTATTTGAAAAACACCAACAACCTCTTAAGAGGTCATTGCACTCATCATTATGAACAACTTTTACTATGGGAACAAACCTGAAATCGCAAAAAAAAAACTGTTGTTCCCAACATTTTGACGAGTTATACGAACATAAATGTAGGAAACAGCTGATTTTTTTTCGCGATTTCAGGTTTGGTCTCATAGTAAAAGTTGTTCATAATGATGATGAGTACAATGACCTCTTAAGAGGTTGCTGGTGTTTTTCTAATAACCCTGTATAAGAAACTCTTGTGCAAAGTTCAGGCTTCTAAATCTAGTGGTTTAGGCTGTGCGTTGTCAATGAGAGCATTCAAGAATGTTGCGATGCCGGCCACCATAATCTTAACCTTGTCACGCTGCTCTAAACATTTTCAGTAATGTTTCACTAACCCTTAACGATCAAATGGTATTTTATTAAAAAATATTTTACTGTCATGTTTGGTGGGAAATAGAAAGCTAAGCTGGCAATACTACAACACTATCAAGGGTAACGCACCTCCTGGTTGGCAACCCCAAGAATAACGTTCACGTCAACGTATACTCCGACTTTGAATTAGTAGAATGACACTTCTTAATAACTCATTTCGTGTTTTGGACTGCGTTTAGAGATATGCATGTCAAATAAGTTTAGTTTGTTACACTATTCTGTACTAGAAAAACAATATTTGGTTGATGGCCGCGAAAAAACAAAAAGACGCCAATTTCAGTCATTTATGTAACAAATAAGCTGTCATTTTACTGCAGCTAATTAAAAGTCCGACTATAGTGTACTAAATTAAAAGACTAACGGCTGATTTTTCCAACGCCATATAATTTTATCCGAGGAATAATTTTGAATTTTTCACAGTTCTTCCATAAAAAATCAGACGTCAATTTTATTCCACAAATGAAAATATTCTGTCGATTGAGAAACCAGCCCTAACTGTATAAATATATACAAAAACAAAAGAGATACAAACGCATCAGCTAATTAGCTGCTAGTGTGTCTAACCAAATAATAATAATAACCCCACCGCCATATCCTCCGAATTTAGGTCTATTCTGGAAGAGTTTACTTTGCCGGAACCATAGAGTAAAATGATTTATCGGGGTCGGAACAGCATAGCTATTCAGGTCTAGGGTGAGGGCCCAGACCAAAAGAGATAAAGAAACCCGCAGGGCAGCATTATGGCGAGCTGTTGAGCAGTAGCGACCCCACGGACCCTATCTCCCGGGAGAAGTCTTGTTCCTCGGCCGGCTTGAGTGGAGATTCGCAAGAGCAAACGTGTTCGGAGTAAGGAAGTATTCCAGTAAGATGCTGGTCTATCTTGACCGTACTTCCGGGAATGTCCTGATAGCCGTGGAATACCGCTCCACTCCTCATAGCACCTCAGGACATGTTGCCTCTTGTCGCTACGATACTATGTGCTAGCGACCGTTTTCGGAGGTCCATTATTGAGTGTGCAGTCATCCCCCGCCATTTTATCTGTGAATATTATAATACCTATCATAGTTGTAGTCCGCGACTTCGTCTGCGATCAAGACAAAAGACAAGTGGCGCCATCTATTATCATAATAACGTTTTTCTTATTTTCCTCGGGAACAGCACTTTTTTTCGGGATGAAAGGTACCCTCTGTCCGTTTCTGTACACCTGACAACGTATATGCACATTTTCAAGATGATCGGTTCAGTGGTTTAGGCGTGAAAAGTAACAAACAAACTTACTTTCGCATTTATAATATTAGTTAGGATTGGTTAGACAAGGAACATAGTCCTTCCATAGTTCAAGGTTCCACTATAGTCAACCCAAACCCATAGCCCAATAAATTATGTTTTGTTCCCATGTTCTGCAATTATAGTCCTGCACCAACCGGGAGTTGTCCTTGGGTGCACTTGCATAGTGCATACAGGGATAATCGTCGGTTGGTGCCTCCTTATCACATAGAATTGTTTATGAGGCCTCTGCGAGTTGGCTTTGACCCCTGGTACGCCTTTCAAAGGTCCGGGTCCCCAGGATCCCGAGATAAGTAAAAAAATAATAATAAAAAAGGATATTTAGGCGTCGAAGTACTCGTCCGCATCGCGGCTGTCATCCGGAAACGTGCCCAGAAGACTGGCAGCATTGCGACGTTGAATGGCAATGCTAATTCTTTGGCCAAAGAATGACCCAGCCCTCTGGTCACGTGAAGTGTCGATCAGCTGGCGAGAAAATTCTTTAAAAAGGCGACGCGCACTCGGGCCCCGTGTGACTTGTCCCGAATTCCCGATCGATTCGACTCATAAGGTTACAGTATTTGCGCCGTCTGAAGCTCTCAGCAGAAGCACAGCCCGCCGTGCTAGGAATATGAGACGGATCTTTTGTGTCAGTTTCAAATTATTTCCCACATTTCTGGCAAAATATCATCTTTTTTAGTCAGGTAACGCTAGAATCTCCTTCGAAATTAAGTTGGCAACACTGATCTGTATGTCGATAGAAAGTCAACAAATGAAATGAACAGACAACAAACAAGGCAACTAGAGCGTGCGCGGGCTCAACAGTTGTCAGCTCTTCAGCTGAACAATTCAAACCCTGAACAACTGATTTGGTCACAAAAATGTCGCAAGAAAATGACAATGAAACCAAAAGCCTGTCGGTTGAAATGTCCAAGCTAAACGTTCATTGTCAGGAGTTTGTGCAGGGTGCAGCGATGTTTCCAGCCAGTGTTGAAGGACCGTCGACGTCGAGCCTGTACCGTCCCGCCTATTTTGGCAGTGGATCATCACCACCATGTAGCGGGTATGACTATGAGCATGCAGCGGTCTCGCTGGGGATGTCGCCTCTGGTGCAAATGTCCTCAACTTTGTCGTCCCCCGAAGAACCCGCCCCTAAACCTGAAACATCTTTTAAAACAACAAAAACAACCCAAAAAAAAAGGAGAAAAGAAGATATTGAAGACAAAATAAACATAAAAAAAAAATACAAAGAAAAAAAAAGCTTAAAAGAACACATCAATATAGTCCTTATAGGACACGTGGATGCTGGGAAATCAACTATTGGGGGGCAAATTATGTCATTAACAGGAATGGTTGATAAAAGAACATTGGAGAAATATCAGGAGGAGGCACGAGAGAAATCTAGGGAGTCCTGGTATTTGGCGTGGGCACTGGATACTAATGACGAAGAGCGTGACAAGGGTAAAACTGTGGAAGTTGGTAGAGCATATTTTGAGACCAAAAAAAAACACATCACTGTTCTTGATGCCCCTGGCCATAAGAGCTTTGTGCCTAACATGATTGGTGGAGCAGCACAAGCTGATCTAGCCATCCTTGTCATCTCAGCCCGTAAGGGAGAATTTGAAACTGGCTTTGATAAAGGGGGGCAAACACGTGAACACGCAATGTTGGTGAAATCTGCAGGAGTCAAACATATTGTGGCAGTTGTCACAAAGATGGATGACCCCACCGTTGACTGGGATGAAAGTAGATTCATATACTGTAGAGATACTCTAATGTCATTTCTGAAGCAACTGGGTTTTAAACCTGAAAAAGACGTGAGTTTTATACCTGTGTCTGGCTTAACCGGACAAGGGTTGCTAGAAAAGGTCTCCGAGGATATATGTCCATGGTACTGTGGGCCATCTTTTATACAACTAATAGATGAGCTGCCATCTTTTAAGAGAGACAAGGATGGTGCCTTTGTTCTTCCCATTGTGGATAAATTTAAAGACATGGGCACTGTCCTGATGGGAAAGGTGGAAGCAGGCATTACTTATAAGGGTAGTACTCTACTTCTTATGCCGAACAAGGTACAAGTTGTTGTAGATCAGCTGTGGTCTGACAACATTGAAGTAACATCAGTTGCATCTGGCGAAAACGTGAAAATCAAAATAAAAGGAATTGAAGAAGAAGAGGTGTCTGTCGGCTTTGTTCTTTGTGATATTAATGAACCTGTAACTACAGGAAAATTATTTGATGCACAAGTTGTAATCCTGGAGACCAAATCAATCATATGTGCTGGTTACTCAGCCGTGATGCATGTCCATTGTGCCGCTGAACATGTGACTGTGAAGGCACTTATCTGCCTTGTTGACAAAAAATCTGGAGAAAAGTCCACCACTCGGCCACGGTTTGGTAAACAAGGCCAAGTGGTCATAATGAGGATAGAATGTGCAGGTACCATTTGTATGGAACCATTAAAAACCTTTGAACAACTTGGCAGAATCTCATTAAGAGATGAGAGAGAGAATAAAACAATAGCAATTGGAAAAATTCTCAAAGTAATTAGGTAATCTTCACAAAACTGCTTAATATTTTTATTAAGCTCAAGATACTTTTTTAAAATTGTCTAAAAACTTATATACAGGGATAAATAAAATTACAATAAGTAATTTGTGATAATCTAGTTTTACAAATTGACTGATTAATTATTTTGTTATAAAGATAGTGGTTATTGGAATTATGTGATGTGTGTGATAATGTGTACAATTAGTGTAACATTTAAAAGCAAATCAAAAGCTTTAAGATTTGGTGCTTGTGATTAACCTGTCACAAACCTACTTCTTGCAACCAAAAATGTAAGTACATAAATTAGTAGTGTTAGTAAATTTTGGTAAAATTTGTATTAAGTAATACAAATTTTATTATTAAATAATAAAATTAATTTGTATTAAATAATTTAAACTGACTAAAAAGTAAAGCATGAATATTGAGGTTTCCTAAAATATTTAAATATAGGTAAGTACTATACATACTAAAGTACCCTTTATCATCTCAAATAAGAAAATTATGTAAGTACCTATACATACATGCTTCAACAGTAGATTGTAGGTAGGTACTTATTTATGATTAAAATGTAGATCTATAATGTCAGATCTTTGCTTTTGTGGTATGGGGTGTTATTGAAAAATCTCAAAATCTCATACCAATTATATTAAATAAATATAATTTTAGTTAACTTTGTTACTTATTAAAACAACTGAAAGAGAAACCTATGTCAAACAAGTTTTTTAAGAATTCAGCAAAGAATTTCTTGCTTCGTAAGTAGTTAACAATGTAAATACTTAGGTAAGTATTGTAAATTAGTAAAAAATTGGTTAGCGTTAGAATGGCTGGCTGCTTATGGCAAGCGGCTCTGCAAGTATATTCAGGAATTGCTACCCAATTGCTTATATTTGCTAAATTTCTTCAATAATTGCTACATATGATACATTCAGAGAACTGGTAGACTGTGACCTGTGTACATAGGATACCTTTTATTCCGTTATTAGGTTCCCGTAGGATTATTTCTGACCTACACGAGAGTGCAGCCGCTTTAGCTACTTACTTTTAATTTATTTTTATTATGGCCGATTTTTTTCACATAGTGTCGTATCAAACCAATAATAGGGTCAGAGAGTCATGCCTGGGCCGACTTATTAAGGAAGTACAAGACGACTTAGCTTTATATTTCGGCAATCTTGGCGCAACTTGCAAGATGCGATTGCGATTTACTTACCTATATTATCCTAGGATCTGACAGCTCAAGGCAAAAATGCTTGTGAATAGCTCGGGTAAACTAATTACTTAGGTACCTAATGCTGGCCGGAATACTACCTATTGACCTATAAAATATCATTGGTACCACGAGTAACACTTATAAAAAACGTTGTAAAAGTAAGAAAAAGTACTACCTAAGTACCTAAGTTATCATGTTTTCTGCTGTTCAGTCTAAAAACATAACATACCGTTACGTTTTATTCGTTGAGTACCTAATAGGTAGGTAGTGCCTTTCGTACCTACTATGTAGCGTCTGTTCCTGTGCCCAGCCTTTGCAACTACGTATCTATCGCCCATCAAAGCAAAGCAATCGAAATTATCACAGATTTAATTATAATATGAATGTGATAAACAAAAATCAGTAGGTAGTGTCCTACCTATTAGGTATATTCGAAGCGTCCCATCATTTCGAAAAAATCAATCCCAAAAACATTGAAGTGCATAAATAAAAAAAAAACTATACCGGCTACTAGGTACCACAGTAGGTACCTCGATATCTATATCGTCCCCGTAGAGCGAAAAGTCATTACCCAAGTCGAAAAATCGTGTTCTGAGATAATGAGAGTTAAAGTTTCTGTTATTATTTTCAGCTTCACTCACTCAGATTTTCACCCTAAGATTGTGCTGTTATGTGTAGTGTAAAATAGATACTTAATTAATTTTGCATATTAGCATTGATTTCAACAATAATCTAGATATAATATAAAAATTGTTGCTAAGCGCAAATCCCGAGAGCAGCTGAACCGATTTCGCTAATTCTTTTGACAAGGTTTGTATGAACGAAAAAACAAAATGTTCGAAAAAAGAATTGCACCCGTGCGAAGCTGGGGCGGGCCGCTAGTTGTCTATATATATAAATACATAAACTGGTGTTATATCCAACTACGTCCTGTTGCTAATTTGGAATACCCATTGACTTGCTATATTACTTACTTTTGAAATCATTGGGAATACCCGATGTAATGTTACCAAAATGGTACCTATGCCAAGTTATTACCTTCAGTCGGTTTAGGAACCGATTTTAGAGAGTTGCTCTCTGGGATCAATTTCGTTATCACAAACCTTACACTTTCTTCTTAAACATTGACTTAATAATAGCGAAAATAACTAAGTTAAGCATGGTAGGTAAACATAATTTGGAAGACTCCTATACCAAAATACCTGCACCCCATCTCCGAAACTAACTTGTGCCATTTTACATTCAACCTAATATTTTAACCTGTAAGGATATTTAATTGTTTTTGATAGCTTGCACTTTGATAGTAAGATAATATTGCTTCAATGGAGTCAAGGTCCCCACGGAACAAAAGTCGCAGGTCTGAAACAAAATGGTAGGTATTCCAAATTACCATCCTTTCCTCTACACTTTGCGCCGTCTGGCCTGGCAGATGGGAAAGGCTTTTTAACGTGCATTTTTGCAATACAAAGGGGTTGCGTGGTACTGTAATAGCTAGACTAGTTTCGGAGCAGACCCCTCAGTTATGGGCAGATCACATGTTAAGTTCGCCAGCTGTCAATTCAGACAAAAACATGAATACCCCGATCCCCGACGCAGACGTCTCCAACTGGTCTCATGTTGTTGCTAATTCAATAGGCACGAATATATTTAGTATTCTCAGGAAAACCGTTAACCAACACAAGAAAATACAGCGAATGTTACCTGCATACTGCTTAAGCTGCATGCTGGCTTACTACAGTACATATACATTACAAGTCAAATCCCGTCCTACAAAGTATTGAAATGTTTCATGTTTGAAATAGGTATAGACTTTAGATATGAAAGATGAAACTTGAAATTCCCCACCCATTTTATTATAAAATTAAAGCCAGACGACCGCCCAGATCGATGGAAACCAGAACCAGCGGCCATATTGTGCGTCCTCTCTATAGGCGATTCGGGTTACTTGTTTTCCTGTAAATATAATTTCCTTTGAATTCGACATCTTGTGGCTGTCGAATATCCCGCTCACCCACTGGTGCAACGGGTGGTATGGGGTGGTGGGGTAACCATGGTAACCAGCAGCCATAGAGTTTGGCCAACGAAAGCTGACAGCGAATTATTTTATAAACTTTTAGAATGGAGACATTCAATCTGTGACTGTCAATCCTAATTGTCAATGTCAATAAATTCGCAATGAATAATAAATTGTATCAATTGCGTTTACGCAGTGTATAGCCAGGGTAACAGCTCTTGATTTTTTTAAATTGCGCCTTTTTTCTTGGTCAGCTTTCGTTGGTCAGACTCTATTGGATATTCTATCTACCGGCGCGGCGGTGGCGGATACAATTCCTAGTAATTTCTATGAACTCGACATTATAGCCTGTAAACCCGTTTCAATCAATACATGGGAGGTATGTCCGGGGACTCTCCCCGCAAATACAATACAATTAAAATCACTCCTATCCAATTCACGTTCTATCCTTTGTTTGTTATGGTTGTTTTTACTGAAACCAGTTTTAACAATAGGTACATGTAAGTAGGTACTATCTAAGTACTAACCCCCTTACTAACAAACGTTGTATTGCATCTGTATAGTTACACAACGCTTTGTCTTCTTCTTTCAAAAGTCAAATTACTAATGACTGAATGAGAGAAATCGGTGTGTAACTATTCATCTGATGTAATACGTTTATTAGTAAGGAGGTTAGTTATTTAATATGATGTATCGATGTGTCACATCAGCCGACCCCAATATTGGGAAAACCTAGGCCGATGATGATCAATGCGTCTAATATTTTTTGGTTCTTGCGAGAATCGAACCCGTGGTCATGACACAGCGCAACAGGCAATCATTCAGCCGCAGCACCAACCGTATCAACCCATTGGGGACGTAGTCCGAGTTACCAGGGGCCATGACAGTGTAGAGAAGTCTACTAAAAATATGCCATACTAGACACCGCTTTTTGTATCTTCTAGCCTTGATAGGCTAGGGAGTTTGTTGATACAAACTGCCTAAGGAATCGATGTCGGCCAGGGTTTGGCTGTTAGACCATTAAATTAGCCATAACGACTATCGGAACAACAACAGTGTTGACTACCTACCACAATCTTTATCCCAAATTTGGAATCCACGATGCAAATTAACCTTTTAACCGCTTACGTCGGATTAATCCGACAAATATTTTCGGGTCCATTTCGCCAGGGTCGTATATTTACGACAAAAAACCACAGCTCGTTTAATCTGCTTTTTTATTTAGGTAATTACGCTGTTTTCTATCAGGTATTTTTTATGCGTTTTTTTTTTTTTAACTTCGTGCTCTGAGGGCTGACAAATGATATGAAGTCGGGCGGTTAAAAGGTTAATACCATTTATTTTCAAAGATTAATTTTGTATTTTGTCTACAAAAACATGTTGGGTCGGTTCGCATATTTCTTGCCAGCTGATATCAGACAATGTCCGTTAAAACCGGTGAATATAATTAAAACCCGTCTGGCTGCCACATATCAGAAACTCGACTGAGTGCACTCCTGTGCCTGTGTAACCTATCAATAACTCAATTTGTGAGTTTTGCGACCCCTCTCTTATTATGTCACGGTGATATTGTAGATTTCGGTATTCGTGTAAAAGTTCATATTTAAATATGAAACAATCCGATAATATAATATTTGATCATGTTCAGTAGACAATACCTAGTTAAGTCGTTGTGGAAGTCTGATGTCTTCATTGTCATAATTATGTTGGTCAGAGAGCTAAAACCCAAGGCCTCAAAATGACTTCTCCTCTCTAACCACCAAAAAATACGTGATCAGAATCTGTTCAGTAAACTGTCTCGAGTTCTCTATAGCCAATACCTAAGCGAACGGAAAGTTTCAATTTAAAGCGAGATTATCTATGGAGATACCTGACAAGCCAGTGTTAGAGGTGGTGAATATTATTTATTTATTTTTTATTATAATATCCATCATAAAGAATGGACCATGGATGACCCCTGTAACACAATGTTTTGCCTAGCATGGGGGTCATTGATCATTTATTTTGTAAGTACCAGGCTATTCGCACACTTAAAATTAAGTGTCATTTTCAAATATAGAGTGTACCTTTTTATGTCATATAAATATTACTATTATTTATCGTCAGGGTACTTTAAGATTATCCCGGTTACCTGTAATTTCAGTAACACCAGCAGTGCACGCTGTCCACAGCACTTTCAGTTCCCCCTATCTACCTACATACTAATAAAGCCTATATTAAAAGGGGTATTGCGTCCAAAGCTCTCCAACATACAGACGAGGACTAATGAATTTGTATTACATTACTTTCGTTTTTACATGATTAAGTTTTCGTTATAGGTACCTTCTGTCTGAGCTAGTTTAATAAAAGCTTGATCTACTCGTAAAATACTTTATATCTGCTGAACGAACTGACCCTAAAGGGAGACCTATTCTCTTCCTCGAACTTGGATATGGAATAGGTATTACGACTACCCGTAGTAAAGTAGTGTATAATACAGAAGAGAAGATAATACCTACAAGAGTTTATTCAGAATTATGTCGGGAGTGAGAAAGAGTATGAAATCGTAGTAAGTACCTCCATGGGAGTCGTGGTGTCTGTCGTGTTCACTTAATTATATTGTAAAGTGTAAGTTATGTTTTCTTGTAAAACCGGGAAAAACTCATCAGAAGTTGAATCTTTTGTTGCAGTTTTTATCCCAAATCACAAAATCGGTAAAGCATCGGCGTTTATGAGAGCTGTATTTTTTTTTATGTGTAAAAATCGAATCCTTTATGATATCCGTGCATACCATAACATCTAGAATTAGGCACATACATATATGCATCGCTTAGTGCGCTGTGTAGGTACTGACTACCGATACGGACGAGTTACAGTTGGACACTTAGCGATCCTACTTCAGAGAATGAAATATTTTTTACGCGCAAGATGCATGTCATTTGACAGGATTTGGTCAAGTCTCAACATTGTTACAAACTAAAGGAAAAAAATGCAAATGGTAAGCTCAAGATTAGAAGTTTTCAGATTTCTCCCGTATCGGGACGTGCATCACTATTAAATACCTCACAAATATAATTATAAACCCCAGATCCAAAACAAATATCCGTAAACTATTTAATAATCAATGTTTATGAGTAACTTTGGCTCCTGAGATACAAGTACCTATCTTTTTACATAGTTCAGGAGAAAGCTGTTCAAACTGATTTTGATCACCACTTGTACAGTCAGCGTCAAACAGTGACTCTCTGAGTATTCAAATAAATAGACGCAACCAAAAAGTCAATAATATCGGTACAAACAAAGTTTCCTTATTGTTGTTAACAATACATATAGTCGCTCAAAAGGTCAAGACTTTTAAAATGTCATAAAGATAGGTTCAGTCAAACCGCCATAAATATGGTTACAGTCATCCCGCCAATGGTATCCAAGCATTCTAAGTGTTCAAAAACATAGAACACATAGTCCCGACCTAAACCCCATCGAAAATTTGTGGGGCAAAATGGTTCAGGTACAGTATGTACAGTACTCAAGCACGAACTACCGTAAAGACTCACGTCGAAGAAGTTTGGGAGTCCATGAGAGGAGAAAATTTTTTCTACAATGCGGTACAATCCATGCGAAGACGTCTTTCTGACGTAATTGTAGCAGACGGTGGCTATACACGATTTTGATAAAAAAAATAAAGATAAATAGAGCTAAAATTTTTTGTTTATTTTCACACTCGATGAGTGTTTAGCTGCGTTCGAAAGTGACTTGATCGAAAGTGCTCATTTTGTCGTTAATACGGAATGTGATAATTTTATAATTAAGTACACAAGTAAAATTAAATACGAAATAATTTGTTACATGAACATGATATTGAATCATAGATAAGCACTCTTGCTCTATGAGATATTATATACTAATACCCATTACCAATGAGGTTTACATCTATCAACTCAGCCTATCGCAGTCTATGGAGCAGGACCAGCATGTTGATTTTGTCTAGACAAAATCAAACTGGTTGCTAATTTAATTGTAAAATTTGACCTTGATTTACTGTAATTACTTTAACTCACACACTGACTTATTACTTGTTTATTTTTTTTAAATAAAAAACGTCTACTTTTATAATGTTTGTAACCATGTATCTATCACATAATTAATTTATCTGTCATGGTTTAATTTTTAATTCTTAAACCTATTGTGGTATAATATAAGTAGTAAACAAAAAGTAAAAAAAAGTAATAGGAAACGCCGACCTCATTTAGTTTAAAAAAATATGATTGACGTGTAAAAGTGTTTGTACAAACCTACTTACAGAAAATAAATCATTTATAGTTATTTTATTCTAGGTGCATCGTCTTCACATATAATTATATAATTAATGTATACAAAATATTGTAAAACATTTTAAAAGAGTAGGTAACGGTGGTTTCTGGCCCATTCTTCTCCATACGAAAATTGCCTTTTGGAAGAGCCAACTTGAATCAATTCTATTTTACTGTCATTTTTGTTATTATTTGAAAAATGCTTTGACTTTGACTACACAGCAAAAATTAAGGGCACGTTCACACCAAGGCGACCACATCATGGCGACGCGACGTCACAACATTGCGTCAACGCGACGACACAGCCGCAGTCGATCTGTCTATCTGCAAACACTAGCCACAACGTAACCACATTGCAAGTACTAGCGACAACGCAACCACATCGAAATTTTGTAGTTACCACAACGCAACTGCAAGAAGTTGGAGCGACAATATTCAAACGTAACCATTGCTTCCCCACATTTTGTCGCTGCGATATATATAGATGGGAAAAAAAAACCAAACAAAGATAAGATTTTATTTGGATTGGTCTATTGTTACAAAATAAATTTTCAAAAATAATAACATTGTAGGTACTTACTGTAAGTTATTTGAACAGTGGTCCCCAAACTAGGTAGCGCCTGTATCTTGGGGGGCCTCAGTTGCGTTATCTTAAATTTTAATTCGTGATACGTGTGATCGGGCCTTTAGGCTTCAGGATATAATAGCTTAAAGTATTTGACTCATTAGCTGCTAGAAACATAAAAGAACATTCTTTGGCTAGATACGTTCATGTATAAGTTGAAAATAAAAACTACGTAAAATGGTCGGATTTAAAATACACGCCTATAAGGGGGAAGAAAGTAAATTAATTACACAGCGCAGCGTCGGGAAGTGCAGAATTACATAATAAACACCGTTGTTCATTCTCACGGCCCACTTACGCGGGCGCATGCTTTGAATGGCTCTACGATCTAGGCTGAGAGTTACCTAGCGAACGATATTTGCTTAACGGTATTCGTTTATTAGGTCAGCAGGAACGTAGATTTACTGCAATGCAATGCAATTGTTGTAAAATGTAGGACGACGACTTGCGAAAGAAATTTTGTTTTTTTTTTTCACTGCATAATTTATTTGCCTTGCAACTTTTTTGTTTACTTACTATTCACAAGCTCTACTAATTATTCTGCTGATGCTACAGCTACTTTTACCATGTGTATTGTGTTGACTATAGTTTTTGGTTGCAGGTGACAAATGGATGGTCTCTTGCCTCGGAGTTCTATACCTCACAAAGGGTCTCTTCTACCGAGTTGTGCCGGCAGACCAAAGGGTTGACGAAGCTTATGCAGGCGTGTTCAGGTATCGGTCGATGTTTCTATTTTTTTTTTCAAAATCATCAATATCTTAAAAAGATTAAAATATTATTTTAAAAGTTTCAAACCACATGTTTCTCTAGAGGAGGCTGCTGCAGTGGATTAAAGTTTTAAATGATGATGACACTGTAGTATTGTACCTATTGATATGCCTTAAGCTGTGTTATGCTGAATTGGTCAGTCTAGTAAAATTCAAATGAAACCTCTACCGTCGCTGGCAAGCTAAACAGCTTATAAGGTTCATAGAAACCTCTACTTGTCCTGCCCTACTCTCTACCTATTATTATAAGAAACCAAGACCGTGCCCCACTTGCTGAAGTGTCCTAGGTGCCCGTTCACCTGCAGCCTTGCACCTTGGATAACCTAACAAATGCCACTGATGCCGTAATTAACGTGGCCACCTACTAGGCTCAAATTATATTTAAAAAAAACGAGGAAGAGTACCATCGACACGAAAAGAAGAAGATTATTATTTTGTATTCGCAGGTTTCGGCTATGGTGGTGCGGACAATGGCTAGAAGTGCTCGTGGACGACCGTTTGCCAACTGTAAATGGCAAGCTGGCATTCCTCCAGAGCAACCATACAGAGCAGATGTGGCCAGCACTACTGGAAAAGGCTTATGCAAAGTTAGTGGGGATTTATTTTTCTTCATAATTTATGGAAAGAAACATTAGCATACTAATCCAATTTATATACTTAAGCGGATAATAAGAATAATGGCCTTCTTTGGTTCGTTACAGCTTTAACGAACCCAAGAAGGCTTACCAGAGAGGATAAACTTAGCGTGAGAAGAAGTAAGGTTCCCATTACAAAAATATGGACCAAATTGAATGAACCCAGCTTGAGAAAAAGCCATCAGTTTCACAAAATTTGCGTAAACTTGCTGGACAGTTTTCTTGGTTGGACCTTTCGACAGACTGATGATAGTTTGCACTAACTTGAAAGGATTCATTCGATCATGAGGTATTAGTAAAAAAAAATAGAAAGAGTAGAAATCAAGCTTTGGACGACCAAAACTTAATTTCTCATAAATAATACCAGTTTATGGTCAAGAGGGAAAATTCCAAAACATATACTAAAAAAAGTTCGATAGGTATCTCCAAAATAACCCACTTTGGACCCCAAGTTATCGACGAAGACAAAAATGGTGGAAATTAGCTTAAGTATCACATAATATGTCTAGGATTGCACCCTATTACCAGTCACCCATTATAGTCTAGTCTTTGTTCACAAGTTTTGTGTCTTTTCTTTAAATTGCAACTTTCTCACAAATTAGGTATGGTAAATACTTTAATAAAATAATAACCGTAAATTCTAACACTAGTCAATAAACGGTTTTACCTGATAGAAAATAAATCAAATGACGGAATACCAATTTGCTAAAAACCCATGTTGATTTGCAATAATTAATATAATTGCTACCGTAAAAAATCTTCCACTTACAGTAAGTTATACATTACTGAACTCAGAGTTACGCTCATGGACGTAATATACAATCTATGACCATGGTTACGCCACACGCCAAACTAGATTTGTTACCACTCACGTGGTTCGGCCGTCGTCGCGTGAATACGTTTCTGACGCCTGTCAGTGCGACAATTCTAGTAGCTAATAAAGATCAAATTTGCAAAACACGTATTCGTTTTATAAAACTGACAGGTGTCAAAAACGCATTCTTTGTCGACCGAACTAAAGTCTCTCTTGTATTGAAGTTCCGTACTACGCTAGGCTAGGGTTAAACTGTAACCCCCTACAGTACCTCTAATAAACAACATTGGTTTAATTTTAACTCCCTTAATTTTTAGGGTTCCGTACCTCAAAAGGAAAAACGGAACCCTTATAAAATCACTTTATTGTCCGTCTGTCTGTCCGTTTGTCAAGACCCTTTTCCTCAGGAACGCGTAGAGTTATCAAGTTGAAATTAATATCAAATACTCATGGCTGCAATCTCTTGAAGCAGTGAAAAAAATCAAACTTCTAAGTCAACGCAATCAAAAGATACGGGCGTTTACGTTCCGTTTATGCCACATATTTTGACACACGCAAGGGAATCAAAACCTCTAAGGTACTTCCCGTTGACTTAGAATGAAGAAATTTGGCGAGAAGCAATGTCTTGTAGCACAAGTAAAGGAAAAAATCCGAAAACCGTTAGTTACATACGTACGGAACACTCGGTGCGCGAGCCCGACTCGCACTTGA
The DNA here is from genome assembly GCA_963669345.1 of Gortyna flavago. Lineage (NCBI taxonomy): Eukaryota > Metazoa > Arthropoda > Insecta > Lepidoptera > Noctuidae > Gortyna > Gortyna flavago. Next base: position 18,837,218 of record OY770125.1, read on the forward strand.
CCGGTATTTTTTTTTTCTTTGCGATTTACCGCTTATATGACAATTTTTTTAGACTGCACGGGTCCTACGAAGCTCTTAAGTATGGGAGCTTGCTTGATGGGCTTGCAGACCTCACAGGGGGCATTACCGAGTCACTGCAGATGGCCGAACTGTCTGATGCCGAAACGCTGAGGAACTTGCTTAAGAATACAAGCCTTGTTACCGCACATCATGTGGCTGCTGTAAGTTTTATCTTCAACGAAGTTAAATACGTGAAGTTAGACTACCAAAGAGCGTAGCTAATCTCATCCTATGTAACCCAGCAAGGTAATCAACCACTTCCTTAGTAGGCGTATTGTGTGCAAATGCGAATGCTAAATTCAATTTATTCATGGTTATATTATGTCACTCAGGCTGGCTGGACAAATCTTCAAAATAACTCGCATTTAACTAGGTCAATAGGGCATTTTATGTGACGGCTAAACACCCTTATTTCAGAATTTGTGACGCAACAGAATCTTAGATAATCGATCGAAAACGTGTCCAGCCATCTTGAAAAACCACTTTTCGCTGGTCTCTCAATCTCGGTAACGGAAGTGATTTTGACGACATTTTGCTTATCAACGGGCGTCACATAAATTTGTGACAGGCATCGAGCTAAAAGTTTTGTGATACGTACAGCGGTTTAGTAGAAAAATGCAAAAATCTGTGTCCAGCCATCTTGATTTTACGTATAAAACTTTTGGCTGGCACTTCCGAATCTCAATAACGGGAGCGTTTTCGAATATGGTTCCTTTACTAACATTTAGTGACGCAATTTGTGACAGTAATAACGTTTGAATTATGGCGTCACATGTAAGGGTTTACGAGAAATCAATAAAAACTTAATGTCCAGCCAGCCTGAGCTCAAGCTGGCTGGACACATGTATCTCAGCTGCGTGATGATCTACGGCCTTCGAAATATGTTCAAATTTTTGTGACGGGGACGATAATGATTTACTGAATTTGTGACGGAGAAACTTTGAGTAGTTTCAAAGATATTGATCATTTAAGTTTTCCCATACAAACATCCATTAATATTGTGAGGTGACCATCATTTTTACATAAATAAAGGATTTTTTTTAATCGACTAATCGGCCGGTAGCAGCCACGCCTGCTTTGTATTTGATTTTCATAGATGGCGCTGAGAAAACATCGTTCTTAAGAACAATGTTTCATCGATGTTACCAGTTTCAATATCGATGTTTATGAACGATACATCGATGCGGCCATTTATTTAATTTCAACTACAGATAACTTATTAGAATCGTGGATTCTTATTGGTTTTTTGGCATAAAAATACCACAGCCAATTACTCTACTAAAGAAAATAGAATGACAGCGATACTCCCATAGACAAAATTACTAAAAATAAAATTGTGCAGACCGTATCGCGCTCGCTGTCACCGTTTATATATTTGATTAAAATGACGACCACCGACTTCATTTTCGCTTCAAACACTTAGGGCGGCGGTAAAAACAACCTAGCCGTGTGTACAAGGCGGGGGTTACTGAAGCGCAAATGGAGTTGATTGTCGTCATTTGAAACGCTCAATAAAAAGTACAAATCAATAAATGTGATTTTATTTACAGCAAACATTATTTTTTCATTTAAATACCTTCGAGCATTAGTTATCCTGACACAATATCTACCTATGTACTTACCAAGAAAAACACCAATACCTACCTACTAAAAAGAGTAGGTATCTGCATGTAAATAAGCAATAACATCAAAAAATTACCCCTCCCCCCCTTCCTCACTTCTACACTTTTGTCTTCTATCGATTTAAGGAGGAAGCGCTAAAGTAGCCCGCGAAATTCAAATTTTCTTGCGTTTTTTGCAATTTGCTGGTCACTATTAAGTTGTACGATGATTAAAATATGATTCGCGGCCGTAACAAAATGTATTTACAGAATTATAATCTATAATTCATCAACACAACTCTCTAAGACCAAGTAATCCCCAAGAATGACTATTTCATGAAATCTTCACATTTGGGGATTATACTAAGTTAACAAATTGTATTACTGATTGTAATGATTATAATTCTGTAAATACACATTTGTTACGACCGCGAATCATATTTGAATCAACGTACCACTTAATACTGACCAGCAAATTGCAAAAAACGTAAGAAAATTTGAATTTCGCGGGCTACTTTAGCGCTTCCTCCTTAAATACCTACAGTTGTTCGTATTAATATCACCAAAACACGGATTTTCATCCATTAAAGAAAACACCTTAAAACATACTTAGTCCTACATAAAACCTACATTATTGGTAACCCTACTGCAGTATTTGTATGGGAAAACTTAAATGATCAATATCTTTGAAACTACTCAAAGTTTCTCCGTCACAAATTCAGTAAATCATTATCGTCCCCGTCACAAAAATTTGAACATATTTCGAAGGCCGTAGATCATCACGCAGCTGAGATACATGTGTCCAGCCAGCTTGAGCTCAGGTTGGCTGGACATTAAGTTTTTATTGATTTCTCGTAAACCCTTACATGTGACGCCATAAATCAAACGTTATTACTGTCACAAATTGCGTCACTAAATGTTAGTAAAGGAACCATATTCGAAAACGCTCCCGTTATTGAGATTCGGAAGTGCCAGCCAAAAGTTTTATACGTAAAATCAAGATGGCTGGACACAGATTTTTGCATTTTTCCACTAAACCGCTGTACGTATCACAAAACTTTTAGCTCGATGCCTGTCACAAATTTATGTGACGCCCGTTGATAAGCAAAATGTCGTCAAAATCACTTCCGTTACCGAGATTGAGAGACCAGCGAAAAGTGGTTTATCAAGATGGCTGGACACGTTTTCGATCGATTATCTAAGATTCTGTTGCGTCACAAATTCTGAAATAAGGGTGTTTAGCCGTCACATAAAATGCCCTATTGACCTAGTTAAATGCGAGTTATTTTGAAGATTTGTCCAGCCAGCCTGAGTGACATGTTATATTGTAAATATTGTTTGTGAACCATGTGTATTACCCAAATGTGATGACATGATTGGCACAGCAGCAGAGCGACTAGCAACAGCTAATCGGGGCAAGGGAAACGATGTCCCCTGTACATGGGTGTAAGGGTCTAACTATTTGTACATAAGCCCTACAAAAATAATTCACCAGGGCAGTTATTGTTCAAAACAATACATGATTTTTAAATAGTTTTTTTTTTTATATGAAAGGCACAACATGCAGGCTGATTAGCATATATATTTGAGTGAATTTATGCAATAGGACACACCAAAGTAGATTTTATATTATAAATGCTGAGCGGAACTCACTCATCAAAATTACTTTTTCAGGCACCTGAAGACAAAATTCCCGAGCTTCAAACGGAAATGAATTACGTCGTCTTGAATGTGGAACAGGTAATGAAAACATTTAAATATTTTTCTCTTATTAATCCGTGTGGAGCCGGACGTAAAGAATAGCACCATCCTATTTCTTCCCGTTGGTATCGTAAAAGGCGACTAGGCGACTTACTAGTTTCTAGAGAAGGGGCAGCAACGTTCTCTATGCATTTTAACACCATACTGCGATCGCCAACCTGCTTGCCAAGCGTGGCGATTATGGCTACCAGCCCAAAAATGGCCCCTAGTGTCGCGGCCCGCCTAGCTTTGGCTAGTGGTAGTGCTCAAGGCTACAGTGAGGCAAGGATCCAGCTGCCACAATTGCCAACACACGTACACTCCGGATCGACTCCGGAAAACTCAAGGAAGAATTGAGTAGGCTATGATGGGGTATACGTTTGTACGAGATTAGGATGCCTCTGAAGAAAGCGAACAACAAGGCGCCGGGTGATGACGGAATTAAACTGTTTGATTTCGTCATACTCGAGGGTAAAACGCCACAGGCATGGAACAGAGGAGTTGAGGGGTGTGGTGATACAGTTCTTTAAAAATGGCGACAATGCCCTACTAAAGAATTATAGGTCAAGAGTCATCACGAACCGTCTCGCGCGCAGGTTTAACGGCTTCTAGCCGCTTAGACCACATACATATGCTGCGGCAAGTTATACATGGAAAAGTATACAAAAACAATATTATTGAATAAAAAAAAAAAAAACTAATTGTGACACACGACTTTGATTGGATAATTTTCAACACAATACGAGGCACACATATTTTGGAATCATCCTATATTTACATAATTATGTATATTCAAAAATGTCACTGTACACCTTATCAGAAGTTAATCAACATATTCTCCTTTCCTACCTGACTTAATAGTTTGATATTTGCTTCTCAACATTACAGGTAGAAAGCACAAAAGGTCCTGTACACGTCGTACGTTTGCGTCGACCACTTGGCATCGGAGAAGTCCCTGTACCCTACATCGTTTTAAATCCAGAATCGTAAGTTTCTTTAGAACATTGTCTCGAGTTTATTTTTTGTCCGTACCTCGAAAACCAAGTTAAGCAGTTGGCATTCGTTACGGGTAGTCATAAGCCCAAAAGTATGACAACCAATCTATCCAAGGGGTATCGTGTTACCCAGTAACTGGGTTGTGTGGGTTAGATAGGCATGCCTATTCGCTCCATGTAAAATACTGGTATCCAGCTGCATCCGGTTAGACTGGAAGCCGACCCCAACATAGTTGGGGAAAGACTAGGCAGATTTATTGATTAGTGACAGTTGTGTTCATAAACAATCTGAATTGTCCCGAAAGACAAGCTTCAGGCAGCAAATACAAAGATGTGTTGACTGCCTCTAAATTACTATAAACAGTAACCCATGAAGAAAGTGTTTCAAGATTTGCATCATAATTCTGCTTGACTAGTCAAAGGCAACCTCATAACCGCCATTTTGAGAACCCTATTAGTTAAGCAAGACTCCCTCAAAGTGACTGAGGGAGACATATATAAATCCCCTACCTGTGTGTAGAGTAAAAATACCACGAAAAATACTAAAAAAAGCTTACAACTCTCCACAGCTGGCACACAATTCCGCAACAGGAAAGAGACCGCTTCATCTCAACGCCAAAAGGCATCTGGATGCTGTTCGCCGAGTTCCAACGCGTTTTCACTCGCATAGAAGTAGTTCATTTGGACTCGGAGACCTGTAGAGCAGAACCTTTCTTAGCTGACAAGCTCAAATGGCAGATGAAGATGCACCAAGCAGGGTGGAAGAGAGGAGTTTCGGCTGGCGGATGCCGAAATTACGTGCGTAAGTACTGTTTGAGATAAAAGTGTCTCCTTGAGTGACGCTACTTTTGAATGCTCGGCCCAGGTTATTCTTGATAATCTTGTCTCCGCACTCATTTCATCAGCCAATTGAATTGCCTTCCCCCAATCTTTTGCTACATTATAAGGATTTTCTGGCTGCAACATGGCTATGAAAATAACATCAGAACAACAGCAGGAGCGTCGTCCTATGCGGCGTGTTTACAAATGCTTTTTCATGCCAGCACATACCGAAGTGTTGGCTTGAAGAATTGCGTTCATATGATAATGGAGACCAAATATAGTCAAGAAAGCTCCTCAACAGCTTACAGCGGCTACACCGTGTGGGCATATTTTATTTATCTTGATAAGAATTTTAGACCTAGCTGGGATATGACTGTCATTGTGAGTCTGATGATGGAGTTGGAAGGCTGCAGAGGGAAGTTCCTATTTGAAAAGGAAACTCAACAGCGAAAAATAAAAATTTATAACAAAAATTTAACCGACGAATAAAAAATGAGCAATGACCGGCAACAGAAATACACATTCTGTGAAAATTTCAACTGTAGCTATCACGGTTCATGAGATACAGCCTGGTGACAGACGGACCACAGTCCGTCTCACTGCGCGCACACTGTACTGCGTCGCTGGTTTTCAAACTTAAATCACAGCCGAAGGGTTAATTGTAGACTTTCCCTGTAATCGTAAAAAAATTCCAAGATTTATTTCCCATAAGAAATCAGTACCTACTCTTTTTCTGGCCGGCACTTTAATTTTTAGGTACGAAATGAATGATGTCCTTTGTCTGAACGAAACCTTTTTTAGCACAACCCCGCATTATTGTAGGAATAAAGAAACATTTGCAAACACGCTCCTATGCGATAATAACTACAAACTGTAATTACTATCCACCCGCTTATTATTCACCTGCAATCTAAATAATAACTTTAGTTTTTAATTAAAATTACCAAAATTACTTTCTAATATACTACTGCTGTCTAATGTCTAGTTTAACTATATCGTTTTACATTTATCATTACAGACTTCTTCCACACGAACCCCCAAATACAAATAGTATTGACCGAACCAGACACCGTCATCATATCTTTGAACCAGCACTGCATTATGGAACCCAAAGTCATTGGCTTCAGTATTTATAAAATTGCTTCACCTATGAACGAGACCGCGAAAGCCCTGTTCTTTAGGAAAGTGAAGAGTACCATAAATTCACAATACACGAATAGTCGGCAAGTCACTCACAGGTACGTGATTTAAAAGAGTTTATCTTTACAATAAGCTATGTGTAAAAGCTAATACACACGAGCAAAACTCGTCAACGGCAGAGGCAATGCAGCCGTCGACACGCGATGACGGCAGCCGTCTACACTCATCGACTGCTGCAGTTGCCTGTCGTTGACGCGTGTCGCTCGTGTGAAATCAATGTTCAAATTCTGATTTAATAGACAACGATATAAGTTGATATAATGTCTAGTTGTGACATTGAACCCTAATTTAGTCACTAAAACAGGTTTGACATTAGGCTTGGGTGGGGCTTGACTTAAACTTACAATTTTTAATGTTTTTTTTTAAATATGGTTTTTTGGCTAGTTGTTACCTGCCCCTGAGAATTTCGAACTATACTGGCTATCCTTGATATCTTTGCTGTCCTTGATCTTTGGATTATCCTTCATAATCCATTAAATAGTCAGCTTCATAAAATATAAACTGAATTGATCAAGCCATTCGCTAAAATGCACTGCCGCCATTTTCCAGATCTCCACTAGAAGCGAGCGCCTTCATAATAATGCCAACAACATTCGAGCCACGCGACGAAGCCAATTTCACACTAAGAATATTCTCGAACAAACCGATCAAGATGAAAGTTCTAGACAATCCACCGAAGATGACGAAAACTGCACTAGTCAAGGCACCTCCAGTCGTAGAAGTAAATAGTTTCGCGCAGTATGAAGCTGTGTTCCTACAACTAGCCGATGAACATAAGACAATAGACCCTTTCGAACTGCAAGAATTACTCGATGCGTGCCTTCCTAATGACTACATCAAGAGTTGCGCGTCTATAGATACCTGTAGACAAATTGTTTTGTCTTTAGATGTATCCTTTTCAATTGGTAATGTTTATTTTATTTCAGCAATATAATCTGCCTGAACTGTAGAAAACATCCCAGTGGAATGGTATTTACCTACATTGCTGCTTTCTAGATCAGCTTATTGGTGAACACAGTTTGCTCTTGTCAGCAGATCGGAAGATCGTGTCTTATTTCCTAAAGCCGCCTTTTACTGCATTAAGGGCTGATGAACCAAAGTCAGTTATCTTTTATTCGTGGAATAAAGTTGACTTCTGACAGTTCTTGTATGGAAAAATTGCCAAAAATTCAAAATTTATTCTCAAGACTACTTATTCTAGGTATAAAAGTTTTGTGGAATAACGGAATTCGCCCTATAATAGCCTTAGGCCTGATTTTTCAACAGTCAGATTATTTTTATTTGAAGAATAAATATTGCGGTTTGTCTGATTTTGTATAAAAAATATATCAAACTGTCATATTTATTCATTTAAGTTATCCGACCATTTAATAATCAGCCCTTAATGAGTGTCCTACTGTTACTGCTACCAGGCAATACAGCTAAAAAAACACAAAATCTATTTTCCATGCCAATGCTTCTACACAAACCGATTGAAATAAAGCCGTTTTGAACAACTAAGAACTACCTCAACCCCCTCGGAAACCGTATCTCGAATCTTCCTTAACAAGAAACCACAGAAAAAAGGCACAGGCCGGATTTCGTTATCAGACTTCAAGGACCTCATGTGTAGTTTAAAACACTGGCAGTTGGTATTCAGAACACACGCCAGAGAAAAGATGGGCGTCCTCAGAGCCGAGAGGTTCCGTGACGCCCTACGTGACGTCGGTTTTATAGTCCCCGAGAAAGTAATGAACCTCCTTGTTCTGAGATATATGAGGAAAGACGGCATGCTCAGATTTGGCGACTTTGTTTCAGCTGTGATGCATATGCATAGGGCGTTCGGTAAGCATTTTTTTTTAATAATACAGAAATATGTGTGCTACAAAAATAAGAGGAATACTGACAGTGGCGCATGTGATCTGTAAGATGTTATCACAACAACTTGAACTCGAGACATCTCAATTCGGACAGCTCGATCCCGAGAAAACTTGACCCTGACTGAAAGACTAAAGAAATGACGTGTGGATTGTTTGAAGTTTGTAATAGCTAGAAACGGAGTGACTTTCGGAGTTGGCGGAGGATGATAACAAAAATATGTGCTATAAGTGGAGATCTATGTCCCTGCCCGGTGGGGTAAAATAAGCTGACATGAAAATAAATGTAAAAGACATGTTTAAAATTGTCCAGTCTGGACCTTTGTTTTGTACATAATAATGTAGCCGACTGTTTTTCAGAAATCTTCCACAAAAGCAACAGTCTTCGAACGGAAGGTGTTCAAATGAATCTAACAGAGGTATGCCTTTTTGGAAATGCTCATAAGTAGGTACTGTAGAATCAATAATCAGTTAAATAACTTAAAGCACATCATTCAGGTGCTGAAAATGTTATAGGGTCACTTGTTCTACAGTGGCTCACTTTTTTTCCGAGGCGTATTTTTCAACACCTATTTAAGTTAGGTTATCGAAATTCGGAATGAATATAGTGGAACTAATGTGCTTTTAAAATGTACAGTCATTTTTAAATAAATGTAAGACAGAATGTATATATTGTACCTTTTTAAAAAAAACATAAATGTGCCACTGTGTACCATAGGTTTGGCACACTGGCTCACCCCAGAGTACACAGTGGACCGTAGTGGTACACAGTGGATAGTTTGTACTAATCACAAGTAATAAAACAAATAATACGATAGTTATTCATTATTTATTAGGCAATATGTCAACATGTATTAATATAGAAATAATTTTAAACTTTTCTAATAAATTTTTATGTAAAAATCTTCGAAAACTTAACATCAAACACAAACCTTATAAAATAACATGATAATATTCATTTTTAATAAAATAGGAACGAAAATACCTCATTGGTCTAAAACAAAACTAATATTAATTCAAAATGAGATCAAGATCCCGAGATCAATCAAAAACTTAACCTTAAACGTAGTAAAAAACGAAAGAAACGAATTTATGCTTTGGCTACCTACCACAATAAAATTCTTACTCAGTCGAGAATTTGAATAAGAATTGAATCATGATAATCACTATCTTTAGATATAGGCAATAAAATTAAAGAAATCACTTATGGGCAATGCTTTGGCATACAATTCTACTGCACATTCAATTGAGATAAATCAATTGAAAAATAGTAATAAGACTGTTGACGTGTCGTGCTGCCACCGACAGAGGGTTTCGGCAATATAGATTTGATGTCAGCTTCTTTAACAAGTGACATATCCTGCACCGTAGGCATATAAAATTTGCCTGGAGTTTTCTTCCTTAAAAAACTGATGGTTTTCGACAACCCGTAAAATATTGAGAAAATATATTTATAATATTCTATAAGGCTTTCTTCTTGTTTATTATCAAAAACTTTTCTTACTTCATAATTAGGGATTAAGCGCATTGTTTCCACAGACCCAAAACTTTTAAATTTATTAAAATAACGCCTTAAAGTTGTAAAAGGTATATTGAAGATCTTAGAACCTTTCCTAACACTCATTCCGCCCTGAATGCTATGAAGAGCTTGCTTCATACTTTCTTCCGAATGATTCCCGATGGAAGAAAAGCCTCGCATTTTCTGGAGGAGGCATTCTGAAATAAGAATATGTTTTTGAATTTAATTAATTACCAAAACATTGCAACATACATACTTTCAGTACTGATTTGAGAATCTGTATTTTAATCAAAATATTACAAAAAAAACCAGTTTAGTACACAGTGGCTCATGATCCACTGTGCACTTACGTGATCTGAGCCGATGTGGACGTTGCCGACATTTTGAATACAAACTACCACAAAAAAAAAGCTAAACTATATTTCGAGAGGAATAGAACAGGAAAACATTCTTAAATAAGTACAAACTACAATGGAAATGTAAAAATATTCAAATACCATACTAGACATGTGTTGGAACAAAAGAAAACTTACCTTATTTTTTATTTTTTTTGTCACTTAAACAAAATTTTCTTTGCACACAAACACCACGCGTCGTACGCGCTTCTCGACTGGTTTCGACGAGTACATGTACCGACGGCTACATTGGGTGAAAGAGACAGATATATATCTCTGGTAGTTTCTTAGATTCTTAAACTGAGCCACTGTTTCTGGTATAACCACTGTAGAACAAGTGACCCTACCTAAAAATAATTAAAGTGCCAGAAAAAAGTTTTTTTTTTTTTGTTGTGTTCGTTATTGCCAGGACAAGGTTTGTATGAAAGAAAATTTCGGATATACGAAAAAAAATGGAACCCGTGCGAAGCTAGGGCGGGCCGCTCGCTGTCGTTCGGAAGTTATGCGCGTACATACATTTCGGCGATTCATTTTTATTTAAGTAGGTATAAATAGATGTTTTAAGCATACCTAACATTTAAAAAAATACCGATAAAACACCCTGAACATGGTTTTTAAACCACGTTCAGGGTGTTTTATCGGTATTAAACTAAACTTAACCCCATACTACTATTTCAGTTTAAAAGTACCAAAAAAGTCGGTGTCAAAAAACGAAAATGCAGAACCAACGACACCGACTTCTGAAATTAAATTTATTTTTGACTTTGTAGTGTTTTTGTTGGAAGTCGGTTGTTTTTTTTTATTTTGTTAAAAATTTTTGGTACTTCTTGTTTTTTGAATTTCTCATAATTCGTTCTTATTGATTCTGAGTGCTTGGCCAGACTGCAAACGCGGGCGCGGCGCGGCGTCATTAATTATAAAAACGAGCGTCCATAGTGAGCATGCGGGCGCGGTGAGCGGCGCGGGGAGCGCGCGGGCAAATCACACCATAGCTCGTTCATACAAGTGGCCGCAGAGAGTACGCGGGTGGCCCGCGCGGGGACCGGGGTACTCAAACTATTTCGAGCTTTTTTCTAGTAAAAATAAGTCTTCTTCATCCTTATTATATTTTGACAAACACTGGACACGAAAACACTCAAAACGAAGCAGCGCTCGAGTGCGGACAGGAAGATCGCGCGCGTTTCCGAACCCGCGCCGCTTCCCGCCCCGCGCTGCCAGTCTGGCCAAGCACTGAGGCGGTACGAAGTTTGCCGGGTCAGCTAGTTCGAAATACAAATATGATTTTTGGTATTTTCAATCTCAAATAGCAGCCGGGGGGGTTAATTGTAGACTTTCGTTGAAATAGTAAAGTGTGCCCAAGATGTTATTTTCCACAAGAAGACAATATTATTATTTTTGAAAATACAAAAATTAAAACTGTGACAGATTTTGGCGGAAAACTGCTTCAAATTTTGTAAGAATGAACTCTGCCGTAGTATGAGTCGACACGTTTTAGCCCTAGTAGTCCTAAGGTATAGGGTGAGTGGCCGCGCTACAGAAATCTGAGAGAGTCTGGTGAGACGAATGCCTTCGTATTTACTTCTACTTCTCTGAACAGCCTGAAAGTAGACTGCGAAACTAGGTACACACGGCTACACATCAAGCTATACATAACCAGTATAAGCTGACTTCTGATTGTACGAAAAACCTATACAATGCGAGTTCAACTCAAACTGGAAATGCATAGCTTGATGTGTACATAATTGACTTTTTAGAAAACTGTATTGTAAAATACTGTTACTGGTTCTAAATATTATTTCTCTCATAGGCAATATTACTAAAACAATATTATTTTGTTCACAGTGGCTGAAAAATGTATTTATGTGCTAATACAAGATTAGCACTGTTAGTGGTTAATTTCTACTTAGTAAGGCCTACACCCCTAGAGGTCTGAGCTCAAACGAGGACTGAATGGTAAAATATATGAGTGAACAATTTTTATATGAATTTTTCGTCAAATTATGCCTAAGACATACTTTTTGATGTACTTATTTGTAACCAGTGTTGTGGCAATTATGCCAAAATACCTCTTAGTTTGTACCTATTACTACAACTAGCTATCGATAGATACATAAGACTATTGTGTATTTTATAGATAGAATACTCTCTATTATGTCATCATCTACATAGCCTTATCCCAACTATGTTGGGATCGGCTAAAGCATAATAATATACTTATCTATATATGATAAACACGAAACAAGAGCACGGAACTATATAAAATGATGATGTATAAGGAGAGGAGCAGTGTTTACCTATACGTATTATGATAAGAAAAATAATACTTTGTTGTTAGTCAGTTAGGTGTGAGTTCGAGAAGGCAGTTAATTTGTTCATTTTATCGACCCTGTGCAATGTATATTTCGATGAAATAATATTGGAGTGTCACAACCAAGTAGGTATGTAACTCAACATGTAGGTATGTTTTCTGAAAATACTGTTACTAGTATATAGTTTAATCTCCTCTAGACATAAGCTACAATATGTCATTAAGTGAGTTTCTCTCAACAATATAAATACTCAGTGCATTTAATGGTTATTCTAGTTAAATATAAGTTTGTGTTAGGTATATAGTGGGGTTACAAATACAATTATTGTATTATGATTCCACTATTTTTTTAGATGTCCACATACTTTTAAGATTATTTTTTTATAATTAGGTGTGCATTGTATTTTTGACACCAACTTTTAGTTACAAGTTATGGTCTGGAAAAATACCTATTTACCTATATGTAGTAGGACACCTCGAAAGGATGAAACCAGAAAGTACCTTCTCGTGGTCGCATGCCGCTGCACTAACATATTATAAGCTATGGTAGCATGCGACCAGTGCGACCACGTTAAGGTATTCTCTTGTTTCATCCTTTTAGTTTTTTGTGCAGGTGGGTTAACGGGTATGCTCTCACTCTCTTTCCACTGCGTCTTTTGCATGCATCACCTCATTTTCCGAGATGATGATGATAATTGAATCATACAATTCACACAAATCCGTAACCATTACTAAATTAAATAAATGTAACGTAATGGTTCGTATGGAATTATGGATTTGCGAATGTGTGCACGTCGTGAATATATTACAACTTGCACGCGAACCGACCCGCACATCACTGGGTCCGAGGGGTGGGTTACCTGTACGGCATAATACCGCTCACAAGAGGACTGAGGTCCAACAGGAAGCAGTGAGAACATAATTAATTATATACACAGCCTATATAAGCTAATCCACTATTTCCAGTCCATAGCTTTGTCGGACTAAAAGCGTGCTTTTAATGGACACATATTACTGCAACGATCTCGCTTGACTCAAAATAATAATAGTTATTAAGAATAATAATCTTTTTTTTTTTGTAAATAGTAGAATCGTAAATCCACCGAGTCGGTACTGTATGAACTCAAAAAATTTGAACGCATTGTTTGTTTTTTGTATAAAATGAATATATCTTGGTTGGCGAATAAAAATTATTGGTTTGAAACCTATTTTGTAGTTTTTTTTTTTACTGAACTATACAGGATGGATTTTTGAGATGGCTCAGATGGCGCAATAAGAGCTTAAAAACGTCCTTATACCGGGTCACACCAACGGGAAACGGCAATGCCCATCACCCGTAAACACGAGGTAATCCGATAATTAACGTGATAAATTGAGTGGCCACACTTGAACGGTCAAAAAACTCTTTGATCTCAAAAAATACCGCATCGCAGTTGTCGCCTAAAGTCAATCGGCAATGTGAATGCCGTTGTAAAATGATCACGATAAGTTGTGGCTACACCTACGCTTAACGCCCAACATCGCGATAATCAACGGCGTTTCCCGTTGGTGTGGGCCCGGTATTAGGGGACTGCATCGATTGGCATCATAAAAATAAAACGTGAGAAGTTACTGTTTTTCTAGCTGACTACTATTTTTCCAAAATCTGTGAATACAGTTAGCGATTACTCAAAAAGTTAAAGAACGTTTCCCTGTAGCTACAACGGTTGTCTACAGGTACCTGTTCTTAATGCCCATCCACCCTGAAGAGCGTTCGCGGTAAAAAATATTATAAAATTACGGATCACTGAGATCAGGCGTTAATACCTTACGCCTCATGACAAATGAGATAAGTTACTAAGGCTGCTTCAATCGCACAGTTCCACTTCCCGAAACCAACAGCAGCGACCATCAAATAAGCACCGAGACAAGGAAGTACGATGAGTCCCGAAGAAAAATGGTTCTTCTGAAATCGAACTGAGTTGTTCTGATTCCATCATACAGTAGCGAAATTAGACTTTGTTCAGTAAGTCTTCGGTAGTATAGTGGTAAGTATCCCCGCCTGTCACGCGGGAGACCGGGGTTCGATTCCCCGCCGGAGAGATTATTTTATTATCATTTACAAAAATTCTTTGCGACCACAGATTAAAATTGCATTGCTGGAATCTGTCTAATTTACTTTCTAATATTTCGATTTTATAAAAGAATGGAATGAGGAGTACATGAAATGAGGAAGTTTTGGATATAATAAATTATCCCCTTTCTAATAAACATATTATATCAGATGAATAACACACCGATTTCTGTCTTTCAATCGTCAGTAATTTGACTTTCGAAAGAAGAAGACAAAGCGTTGTGTAACTATACAGAATATACAAAAAAAAACCTAGTATTACCCACTTAAAAATACAGGATAAATTACAGACATTACCTTTTTTAAATAGTTCTAGTAATTATTGTTTCTACCTATTCTCTACAAATAAATAATACAAATTCTAAACTATATAATAATACTATTTACATCAAACTCACAATCAAAGCAAATCACAGAAAAACAGCAAATTGTATACAAACTATACAGAGGTAACAAAGAGATTTCACTTTTTAGTCACTAAACATGGGTTGAACAAAATTTCAAATAATTATGGCTAAATAAATTATTTTTTATAATTTTTAAATAAGTATTTACTGTCCAAAGCATAGCAGTGGTAGCCCAGTGGTAACGGCTCCGTCTTACGAGTTTGTAGGTGATGGGTTCGAACCCGGGCAGGCGCTTGACTTTGTGTAAACAATTCATTTCATCACCACTGCTCTGCTGTGTGCTGCTTGTGGTGACTGGTCGTCTTGCTGACGATAGTTTTTTTTGTTGTTATTAGTAATAACTTTTTTATTTATTTTTCTTTGATGGTCCTAGTTTATCATTCAGCTATGTGAACAGAACCCAGCATTGCATAAATATGTAACCTGTCACGCCTTTTAAATGTGTAGGCTTTTATTTAGGTAATAAAATTTTGATTACTTTTTTAATTTTTTTGCTTGAGTATGTATAGTTTTTATTGTATTTGTTGGTAATTATATTGACGTGGCTAGCTGACATAATTATGGCAAATAATTTAATGTTCTGTGTCTTGTAATGTCAATTACTTTTTTTACCTAGTATTGTATACAATCAAGTATTTTCTAACTGAATAGAGCTGTCCTGCTGGGGAGTTTCTCCCCATCGAAAGCGCAAGTGGTGTAAGACGGGGATACATTCACACATCCTCACACAAACACACCCACCACACACGCCTCAAGAAGATATTGTATAATTTCAAATTGTTTAAATCTTATTGCATATTTTCTGTGTAAAACTACTGGGAGAAGACACTGATTCCTGTAACACAGGTTACAGAGTTAAGGTTTCCATATATTTATTGTAACATATATTTATGTCAATAAATATTATAAAATATTATAATGTCCAATATTGCCATGCTAAAACGCATTAACTATACTTCCAACACTGCTCTCAGTATAAAAGGTAAAAAGATGGCCATTTATACAGTTAAACCTAGCCGTAATACTTTAAATTTTTCTCAACCCATACAGCAATAAGTGCAATTATGGATACTCAAATAAGATATTAAGACATTCATTTCTTATCTCCTGACTTATGTATATCTTCATCCATGGCATCTGTGGCAGCTTTGTGTAGTTCATAGAGCTGGACTATCTGTTCATCTGACATGTGATCTAACACTTGGGGGTCTAAGTATTCCCCAACTTTCTTCTTCTTTACTTGTTGTAACGGTTTCATCTGCTTCGCTAGTGTTATTGCGTACTCCTGTAATAAAAGGTGTGCATTATAAGTTGGTGTTTAGTATAGCTGTCTGATCTGTTGCTGTTGTTGTTGTTGTTGTCTGTTTAGATCAATCTGCTTTTTTTGTTGAAATTTTCTTTATATCTAATCGCTTGGTAGCTAGCGTGTTAGTTTCTGATTTGTATTGCAAGCAATAAATAGGACATCATTGTTATGACTACACACCGTCCATTCATTGAGGAATATCTTAGCTTCCTCAGGGTTGCATTTCTTGTGTCTTTTGAATTCATCTCTTGCATAGTTGTCACCCATGACCCGAAGTTCAGGCGGAAGAGCGCGATGCACTCGGAATATCAGCTTGTAGAGCCTGCGGACTCGGGAAATATGTTCCAACGACGACATTCTGTAAAATAGTAGTAGTAATTTATTAATTTTTACTGAAAGAGAGGATCATTGTTTTGATACTTACCGTTTTTCTTAAAAATTCTTAAAGAAACCACAATATATAGACACTTTGAAGAAGTAGAAACAATAAATGAACACTAAAGAATCTCTACTCATTTATAATTCATCTATCTCTGTATTTATTGTTATTTTAGGCATATCCAAATCATTACATACTTAACCTATAACTTGAAATGTATTGATGGCAAAAATGGATTACTTACATAACAAACTATCACGTAGGTTTTAAATTGAATTGCTTTAATGTTGATATTTTTTTTAATATTCATTTGATATCTACAGCTAAATTCGTCAAAATCAAAATAGTCAACATTATTTTTGAAATTGACAATGCCTAGCCCTCCTAGCCTATACTTAAAAAATTTGACTTTTAGTCTTTGCCAGTTGCCCACAGAACATAAATATACCCTACAGTGTCTTATTTATGGGATGGCACAGATTATATAAATCTGCATGGAATTAGTATGTAGACTCTGACCATTGACATCTGACCAACGCAAACTAACCAAGAAAAAAGGCGGCAATTTAAAAAAATCAAGCGCTGTTACTCTGGCTATACACTGCGTAAACACAGTTGGTACTATTTATTATTCATTGCGAATTTATTGACATTGAAAATTAGGATTGACAGTCCTAAAATGTCTCCATGTTAAAAGTTTAAAAATTCGACGGTAAAAAGGAGGTAGGGCATAAGCGACATTTTGGTAAAAAATTTGTTATAAATGCCATCCTACGTAAAATTTGATTTTACTCCCATGGCTCTACGGTGACTTTAAGGCGTTTATGCCCTAGCAAAAAAAAACATAAATGACAAAATACGTCAGTTTTTTTAAAATTTAAAACTTGTAACGGCTCTCTTGAACATTTCATTTTTTGTTGCTTATACCCTAGTTCCTCTTAACCGTCGAAATATAATTCGTGGTCAGCTTTCATCGGCCAAACTCTGTCTGCATTATGTACCCGCCCTTAGCAAGGATGAATTTTCAACTCTTGACGAAAAAGGTGCGCCGCGGGCAGCAAGGAGCTCGCGGCGTTGGCTGCGCGCCGCCAAAATACTTGCTTAGGAAATTGATTCGTTTTTCCCTAATTACAAGAACCTTAATCCTATGAACAAAAAAAAAAACTTGGAAGTTCAACGTTTTTTTATTTGCAAATATGATTCTGCTTTATTTATTTGTAGTGACATGGACTGATTTCTGCAAGTATTTTCCAGCTCTGCCTGCGCCTGATAGCATACTATTGCAAATACTTTCATACTTGCAAGTTGTTCCGGCCCGTACTCTATTAAAAAGTACTCTGTGGGCCCGTACCTGGGCGCCGTACTTCGATCGAAGCAAATCCCTGGTTTACAAACCCCGTATGAAGTTGTATGGTAAATAAGTCTCATCCCTAGTTGAGGGGTGCCAATCATTTACTAAGGTACTTATTTAATTCAATAAACTGTAAAAATATCAATAATTTCTTTGTCTCTTCAGTGTAAAAGATAAAAGGAAAAAATACCAATATTGTTACCTTAATAATTTATTCTCAATAGGCTAACAACATGAAATGTAAGTTCAACCAACTTGTGACAAAGTAGTAGAACTGTAGAAGTAAGTACACAAACTACTTTTACAAGAGTACAACATCAATGGCGCACGCCACTTCAACCGTCCCCGTTTTATTTCCCGAAACGATAGAATTACTCAGCACTGTATAAATAACCATTTAATAAGATAGGTATAACGTATTATAATAACTATTTACAAAACAGCTAGTCGGGATGTATCAAACATAGGCTCTAGGTGGCACAAGGGTAAAATTGACTAACGTTTTCATAATTTCAAGTTCTCCTAATGTAACTGTATAATATCGCCTAGGACTAATATCAAATCAAAACCACAATTTTCCGTGGTACCACCTAGCACCTAAACAGTTTTGTTATGAGGTATAAAGTGACCATCAGAAGTGAGTTTGGGTAGAATAATAAAATTACACGTCGAAAATATATGTCAAGTTAAATGTTCGTATTTGACATAATTGGTACTACAATAATTTATTGTAATTCTTCGTTGCAACTATCAAGATAACAACATAAACAAACATGTTTTTGAGACATTTCATAATGTCACACTAATTAATTACAACTGGTAAAATGAAAATCCCAAATATTTTATGCTGTTAGTTCTCTAACATTTATTGCACTATTCTATTACACATAGATTTTTTTTAAAGTGGATCAATTATCATTTATATTATGATATTGTTGTTGCAACGGGTAAAATGAAAATCTCAAATATTTTATGTCATGTTCGTTCTATGACATTGATTGCACTATTCTATTACACATTTTTTTTTAAAGTGGATCAAATAAAATTCATAATAAGATATTGTTCACGGAACTTAAAAAGCATTAAACTCAACTTACTTAGCTCACTCTTTTCCACCAATATTTTGTTCATTCGTTTGCATGCTATCTATTATATGTTGTTCTCTTAGATGGAATACCAAATTATGGTTCGCATAATTAAAAAAATCGCTAAAACACTTATTAAATTGGATCAATTACATTGCATATTATATCGTTTATGGAACTTAAAACGCGTGATGTATGCTCACTCGCACTCTTTTTCTCAATTGTTTTATAGGTAATTTGTCTGCGTTGTATTTGCGTAGAATTAGTAATCCTCGCGGTGCGTGTATTTATTAGACCTGCCTCGGTAGCCCGAGGTAGGTCGTGGGTACTGCTATATTTTGTCTTGTATGAAAGGGTGTGCGAGGCAATGGTTGACCGAGGCCCTCTTGGCGGGATCGAGCATGAGCATGCGCTCGAGGAGATCCTTTAACTGTGTGATCTTCTTTGCTTCGGATGCCGCGATCCGGTGGTGTGGCGGTGCGAGCTCTGCTTGCAGGTCCCGCGACGGCTTTATACTTGAAATTATTACAACCTTTTCCTGTAAAAAGAGAAAGAAAATTAACATTAAGGCCACATTAATTATTTTATCTATGATTATTCTATCATGTTCTTTAAAGCTATCAAGCTAATATTTGAGAAAGGAAGTAAACATTTTCCGCCGACCCCGATTAACATAAGATAAGGACAGGCACTAGGCAGAAAGAAGAACTAATAAAATTCATAAATTCACAAGTTTGTTGTGTGATATTACTAGTCGAACTTATGTTTACGATTCCACTAATTAGTTACGTCCCCCAAAAACATTTAAGGTAAAATATGTCAAATTATAGCCAACCAGATGCTGTCCGCTGCTTCGCCCGCGTGGAGGTCGGAAATTATCCCAAGGATACTAGGGATACTATAGGACTATAGGGATAAAAAGTATCTGTCCTAATCCACGTCACACTCATAACGAACGTCGAACTCATGATCTACTGCGTGCCAAATTTAATCAAAATACGCTTAGTCGTTAAGGAGAGAAAAAGTAAGAGACGGACAGACAAACAGAGTTGCATTTGCATTTCTTGTATTAGTATGGATAAAAAACTTAAACTCACTCTTTCAGTAATCTTATCCAGTTCATGATACATGAAGTTACAATTTGAATCAAAATGCTGCTCTTTAAAAAAGCCTCTCTTGATGATCTTATTAGGTATCTTTCCTTTTAGATCCATGAAATATTTTAGCATTTCATTATTTGATTTTCCACTGAACATGATCTTTCCTGTGGACAGTTCGAATATGGTGCATGCAGTGGACCACATGTCTATTCCGTGATCGTAAGTGACTCCTAGAATGATTTCTGGTGATCGGTAGAACCTTGACACGAGGTACGGAGTGATTTCATTATCAGTCACGTGACCCGCCGCGCCAAAGTCGCAGAGTTTCAGCATCAGCTTGTTTTCATTTACAAGTATGTTGTCTGGCTTAATATCTGGAAAGGAGATAATATGTGCAACATTAGTGAAATACCAATACAGAACTATTCGAAAAAGATCTGTAATTTTTGAGTTTATGGATGAAAAACAAGCCTGCGGCCCACCTGATTGTAAGTGGTCACCGCGGCCGATGGATCTGCAATGCTACAGGCATCACAGTTGCGTTGCCATCCCAGAGACAAATCTAAAATGCCTAAAGTATTTACACACCCTTTAGATCAGCCCGCAGCAACGCTTTTTGGTGGCAGTTATAGGGTGTGGGTGTAGTGTTTTGAGAGCAGTGTTGGCGTTGTGGTAACAGCCGCGACTTTCGATTTGTAGATCGTAGGTTCGAACCTAGGCAGGCGCTTTACTTTATGTAAATTATTTAATCACTACTGCTCTCAAAATGGTTAACGAAAATATCGTGAGGATACCGGCATGTCCTAGAGCAAAAAATTCGATGACATGAGATATCTGGGCCCGCGTGGTGGATAAAAAAGTGGAAGCGGGAATTTATTCATATAACGGTGTTCCTAATTAAACATTGAGAGGAAATCAAGCTTGTCCGGCGCGCGCTACTATAACTGAACGTAAATAAGAAATGCCACTCTGCAATGCTAATGCCTGCAAACTTAATCCATTAGCTGCACACAAAGAGGAGGCCCGTCCCAGCAATTGGAACATGATAGGCTGATTATGTATAGATGTGGTGGAATGACAAGCTTTTTCGTAACAAGCTCTACTTCTACTACGAATAAATGACACAAAACTTTTTTGTTTTCCTTACCTGCATGCAAGATCCCAGTCTTCTTCAATAGCTTTAAAGCTAAAAGCATCTGCTGAGTATAGCTTCTGACGGCCTTGATGTGAATGCCACTATTCTTGCCGTATTTCTTGAGGACCTCTCTTAAGTTCATGGAAAGAGGTTCCAATACCATACACAAGTGCCTCTTGTGGAAGAAATGACGGAATAGACGAAGACAATGGAACTTGTCTTCTGGGTCAGCGTCGTTTAGCCGTTTGAGGATCTCTAACTCGCGAAGACCAGTCTTGTGCCTGTGAAAAAGAGATGGAAATGCTGTTTAATGAAGCTGTCGTCGTATGCTGGTTTTCAGTCAAGTTTTATACTTCAACAGCCATGTGAGCCACTTAGACCAGTGCTTTAATTTAGTATTTGACCTTACAATATCGGTTCGCATTTTGTTTAGTTACAGCCTTTTGAAGTTAATCTTTACTAACATTGAGTGAGAGAGTGAATTTTGTGTGTTTGTGTATATGTGGTGGGTATGTGTGGTGGTATATCTCTGGAAACTCAGCTCCTATTTGAAAAACTCTTTCACCATTAAAAGGTACATTATTCCAGATGGACATAGGCTTATAATTATGCTATTTATTATGGAAATACTAGCTGACCCGGCCAACTTCGTACCGCCTCAGAATCAAAACAAAAAATGTATGAGAAAATTAATTACCTATCTTCATTAATATTTTTTTCGTGAATTTTTCTCCGTGTTTTAATAATTATTCTGCTATTCGGGGCGGAGACAAATCCAAAAAATAATTGAGTTATGGTGTAACTATTCAGACATTGTTGTACGTACGTTACGTACGTAAGTAAGTAGTGAATAATAATGAAACACGTACGTACGTACTTGTTGATAGGTTACTGAGCAGAAATTATACACAACGTGTCGTGAACAGAATCTTCTCAAATAAAATGCACCCGTGCGAAGCCGGGGCGGGTCGCTATAGATAAATAAAAACTTATAGGACAATTTGTTCATTTTACGCTGTGTAGAATTTGTAGACGGATATTATAACAAGGACCAATGGTCAGTCGAACATAGATTAACCATTAATCGTCAAGATTAAGGAATGTGCTTTGAGTTCATTAAAATCGACTAGTCGACGTCGATCGTACTGAAGCACCTTAATGCGGAATCTATGGGCGCGTTCCGAATTGAGGAAATAATCGATGTAATCGATTTGAGCGTGCTAAGACCCGTACCGAATTGGCGTGAGCGCGATAACGATGTCCCTTGAATCGTCATAGATGACGTCATGGCATGCGCCATCTTGCGATAACGCCGACCATGCCTCGTACTAATATCACCGTGAGCGCTGTCAAAAATGACAGTGTGTGTGTGTGTGAGGATGAGGATGTGTCAGTGTGTGTTTTGTTTTGAGCTGCATCATATCTTTTTAATAACGTGGCATTTTCGAAATTGTGCTTCTGGCTGACAGTCGCCACCTAAACAAAAAAAAGGAAGAAACGTATGGCGTTTTTATGAAGAAATACTGCTGTAATATCTTTTTGACACCGAGTAAGCACTGTCAGCGCGCTAACGAGTGTTCCGAATTGTTGACAGCTCTCAGCTGTCATAATCGTGATATCCATTATGGAACGTATGTGAGACGATTTGAGTGCTGTGAGCGATATTAGCCAATTCGGAAGGCGGCCTATGTATGCGGATATAATTTTTTGGTTGGGAAACGCGGGGCGAAGCATAAAGCAGTACAAGGAACTTTTGGCGCGCGGAAAAAATCGGAACCAACGCCGCCATCTTGTGTTTTCAATAAATTTTACAAAATATTATTGCACTATGTTTACCAACAGCGCCCACCAGTCAAAGTCATTTGAGCGCCTGAAGATCCTTGTAGCAGTGTAGAATAGGTATACTCACATGATCTCATTGTTCCTGATGATCTTGACGGCGACGTCAGTGCCGTTGCGAGCTTGGTCCCTTGCGCGAACCACGTTTGAGAAGACACCTTGCCCGGTGTATCCATACACAGTGTATCGGTTGTCCAACATCTCGCCGATACGTACTCTGTGCAAAGAGGTTTGATATCATAGTTTTTTTTTTAATTAATAATGAACATTTGGTCAGCAGTGGGTAGGCAGAAACGCAAAAAAAAATTAACAGGTTTCTGTTAATTGTTTTGTTTTTGTAAAATACACATACTCGGACTTTTAATAAGCTGCAGTAAAATGACAGCTTATGTGTTACTTATTTTTATTACTGAAATTGGCCTCTTTTTTTTTCGCGGTCATTAACCAAATCTTGTTTTTCTAGTACAGAACAGTGTAACAAACGAAACTTATTTGACATGCATATCTCTAAACGCAGTCCGAAATGAGTTTATTAAGAAGTGTAATTTTACTGCAATTAATTAAAACTCGAAGTATAGTATCTGAGTCAAATTCAAATAAAAATTATTTCCTATCAGTACTTTCTGTATTTTTTATACCCCTGTTAGTTATAAAAACCGATCCTGCACCTCATTAAGTGAGCTTAATATTTCCGTCTCTCGAACTCTCGATATATGTAGATATTCTTTAAATTAATAATCAGTGGAATATTAAATCGCTATCAACTGCAAAGCAACTGGAAAGTGTAGGTATTCAAAGTACATAATGCATGGTACACTAACCTACAAGAAAACTAAAGCCACCCCAGAACACAGAAGGCCCAGGATACCTACCACGAGCTCTTAACGCGATCCACTTTAGGACCTAAGCTGAACTGTTCTTCTAATTCGTACCATGACGTCAGTTTAACGATTCAATTTAGGCCGTGCCATCTGGATACCTACGACGAGCTCTTAACGCTCATTCACTTTCAACGATCCAAATGCCGTAATACCATACGCTCAGCGGCGAGCGTATTGGACGTTATGGTACGACTGTGAGCGATGCAGTTTAAGAACCTAAACTGAAATATCTTGCTTTTGAATCGTTTTTAAATAGATCATGGTAGGCCTCCCGACCAGCACGCGTAGCATAACACGGAAACTTGAGCAACGGGTTTTATCGACGGAAGAATAGACAAAATGACAGATTGTCGACAGATTTCTAAAGAAATCTGTCATTTTGTCTACACTATCTGTCGTTTTGTCCATTACTCCGTCGATAAAACCAGTTTCTATGGTGGTCATGCTACGCGTGCAGGAGCTGTATGAAAAGAGCTTCAACCAATCAACTTTATGAACCGATCTCCACAAGGCGATATCAAGGCGTGACTACCGCCGCGATTCTTTTGTTCGTGGAGATGACGCCTTAGCAATAAGTGAATCATGACTTACCTATAATATCCTTCTGCGTCATCCCAATTGTCGGTCAACGAGGGATTGTCTACAGCATGCTTACTCTTCGGTTTTCCGGCTGTCGGCGTCTGTGACAAAGAAATATAATAAATAGACCACACTGGAGTACGTCAACCAGTTCCGGTGATACGAGCTGAAGTTAAGAATACTAAAATCAAGAAGAGAATTTGTGTAATGACAGTTAAGCATTAGCATTTCATTCATTACCACTAAAGATTGTAGTGGGCCTATTCTTCATACAAAAATGCCTCCTCGAAACTACTCTGCAAATGAGAGCGTATTATTAATATGTGCTGCTGGGGAGTTTGTGGCGCCATTTCTTCTTCCCATCGAAAGCACTAGGAATTGCTGAAGGGCGGGCTTTTTGGGACTGTCTTATGTAATTTTGACGTTCGAAAAGAGCCGATTCTCAGCCTAAGGGGCCATCTCCACGAGCGAGAAAATCGCGGCGGTATCATCGTCGTGCCACGTTTTTCTATACACTCTCTTAGAACGTGTCTCCACACGGCGATATCATCGCGGCGAAAATTTGATGGCACGGCGAGACTATCGCCGCGATTCTCTCGTTCGTGGAGACGGCCCCTGAGGGGAGTCTCCACGAGCGAGAGAATCTCACGATATTATCGTCGTGCCACGTAATTCTATACACTCTCTTAGAACGTGTCTCCATACGGCGATATCATCGCGGTGAAGATTTGCTCTCGCTCGTGGAGATGGCCCCTAATTTGAATAATAACTTTTGATTTTGAATACGCGCGTAGACAACTCAAGTAATACTCACGTCGATACTGCCAAAGTCCTGATCAGCAAACATGTCCCATTCCCCACTCTTGATGGACTTTTCCAACTTGAGGTCAGATTTCGCTTCATTTTGGATATTCTTTACTAGGTCACTGGAACCCTTCTCCAACTTAGAATCTTTGACGTTCTTTTTGTCTTTGGTGTCATTATAATCTTGACCTAGATCCGAATCTTTACTACTATATACTCTGACCTCCGGAGTATCGGAGCCTATTATGGTGGTTTTAGGCTCAAGTTTCAGTTGTTCTGAATTTGGTGGTGGGGGTGAAATCCTTTGTGTGTCCTCGACTTTAGTGGGAGCATTGTCGCTGCCAAGACGCTGCAAAAAGAAAGAAAAAATATTAAAGAAGTAAATTACGATAAATAATTGACCTTGTAATTATGTTTTTCGCCAAGGCGCAAGGTTTTGCCGAAGATAAACTACGGAACTACATAATATATGGCCACTTTTATTATTTATATATTCGGGAAAACAAACAACTCTATGCACCCAACAACGCTGCAACGTCCTGCTACACAGATACGCAATGAGACGAAGGCAGTGTTGGTAAAGTTTAACCTTTTGAGCGCCAAGCGTAAGCGGTACCGAACGCGTTGTGTCCCCCAACGCCAAGCTATAAATATATAACGAATATATAGTAAATAGTAGTGATGTAGTAAATAGTATTATCGATAAATGTTACTTACATTTTATACAAATATACCCGATAAATAAAAATAATGACGTATTTCTATATCGTGTTTTATTAACAACTATAGTTGTAATAAGAAAAAGCAGAATACACTATAAATAATGACAAAACAGATAGGTACATAACTCAATTCAGTCATAAGAAATTGGCTACATCCCCATTCTCTTCTGACGTCATCCAGTTGTCTTCAGACCGTGGCGCTCGCTCGGAGATGTATGGGGTAGTAGTTGCGTTTCAAAGTCGCGTGCTTAAGCAGCGCAGTTCAGTAAACGAGCGCAGTTTGCCGGCGCTGCCGAAGCGCGCGCCGCTCGTGCGCTTCTACGGCCAGTATGCGTTTTAGTGTGACGCCGGTGAGATGCGCCGTAAGATATTTGTGTACATTTAAGCCTCGTATTCAAGGTAAACGTTTGTTTAGCAACAGTTGATCACCGTTGTTAGTGAATGTTGCTGGAAACTTTGTTTAAATCAATATGGGTTGTCCACACACGCCAGTCTGCGTTAAAATGTTGCATGAGGAAGTAGTGTTGTTTTATCGTTGCTCCACACTACCGCCATGTTTATAAACAGTTGCAAACACGTCCACACACATCAACATTTGTTGATAAACTGATGTTTTCGCTCGCCGGGCGTCAACTCTACAACATGGCATGATCAACTCCGCAACTCAAGTGTTGCCCGCAATATGTTGACAGCAACTCGTCAACATGCTTATTAAATGCAACCATGTTGCTAAAAAAATGTTTACCATGAATACGAGGCTTAACGATCATATTGTACACGACTGTCTCACAGCAGCGGAACGCGCGGTACTAATCTGGTTTCACAGTGCACCGCCTGTGCCCAGCTGCAGCGGCGCGTCCAGCGGCGTGACTATACAACCAGCCTAAAAGTTCAATTTTTATTAGGGATGTCTATGGTCTCTTTTCTTACATTTTTTAGTCATTCCATGTTTATGCTAAACACACATTATTAATATTATTAGTTATTACACACATTTCGTTCTTAATGTTCGTAGGGAATTATAATAATTAAGAAACCTATTTTGCTTGGCCACATTACGCGCTTCGTTTATACGGCGCATCGCATTCAAAGTAAGAACGCGGTTTTTGGTACGTTCTGTATTCTGAGATATCATACTAATTTTGCATGTACCCACCCACTTACGCTGATCTAATTAGGTTACTGAGCGAAAACATTTATTTTATTTTTTATTACCGTTAAATAATTTACACTTATGTACCTCAAAATCTTCGTCTGATGTACTGTCGCATTCATCGGATTTAGCTTCCGAATCCACACCTTGTAGGATCTTTAGACGTTCTTCAGAACTTAATTCATTATCTTCACAATTTTTTATAACAATAACAAACATTATCCACTTATAGAGCTGCACTATCTCACACTGACCTTGATGCACTTACGTCTATGACGTCACAGGGTGTCTTCGCACGAGGCACTGATATCTATTAGTTTCGTAGTGACGGGATCTTTCAATATCGATATCAGTACTAACCAATGTACTTACGGCACTTTGTGTGTATTAAAAGATTCGTGTAAATACATGTGTAAGGGCTAGCAAATTAAGTACATTCCTTTTAAGGACTGAATTTTTTTCAAAACTCAACATTTCGTTTCGAAATAAAAGTGGTTTTTTTTAACTTTCGTGTCTATCGATACTTTAGAACCTTAATCAAGTAACCACAACACTAGACGTTTTCCTATAAAGACTACGGCGCCTGGGACAGTAAGAAAATTGTCGCTAGTACTTATATTTTTTCTGTTTTTAATATAAACAAAGACCCCTATTGAAATAAAAATTTAAGTTTAGGCCTTTAGGCAATAGTAAAAATACGCACAAAGCATTTGTTCATGTATTTTAATGTTATAAACGTTATGATTAAATATTGTCTTCTAATAGACGTGGCGTGGAGGGCACGGAAACGATTGTCTTCTATAGAAGACCGTGGCGCTCAAAAGGTTAAGTCGAACAAAATAGATAGGATATAATTTAAGTTACTTTTAAGGAATACAGTAATCCTAGAGAAAATTATAAATTTACTCTCGAATTTTTGTATCTAAATCGTCTAACTGGTAATGCAAACTGCTTGTCTTTGTGAGGCGACGCCAAGCCCGCCTGCGGTTGCACAGTCACAAGCATAAATACCTCACACTTTTTTACCCAAGATTCAAAAGCGATTTTCTTCTAAAGCAATTATTTTATGGAGTGTTCGAAACCATATTATCTATTCTGAAATAGGTAGTTTTTCGAATTTTGCGAAACTGTAAGTGATTTATGTTCGTGACTATTCTACTAGTAGTGACGACGCATACAGATCGTGCGCACACCCGACGTCCCTGAATTAAATTGTTCTAGGAACTACATAGCACAACTCCTACAAATATCCATAACAGTCATACGATCAGTTCACTTTGGATAATCCTTATTAGCTCACTGGAACGCTCTTCCAAACTAGCTTCATTGACGACCTCCTCGTCGTTGGTTCCAGTCATATCTTTACTTACAATCGCATCTTTACGTAATGTTCGTATGTCTGGTGTACCACAACAGGAACTTATTTGACTGGGTTTAGCCTCAAAGTTTGCGTCTGGTTTTGGTGGAGGTGACTTTATTTCGGTGTCGTCGATAGTAGGAGCATTCTCGCAAAGCTGCTTTGAAACGAAAAGAAAAGCAATTTAAAAAAGAAAATGACCATATTTTTGACGCAGCATGTGTGTCATCCTGATACAAGCTTAATTTGTCTCTGTTCACCATTTTGACTGATGTTAAAACTTTTTATAGGTTTCGAAAAAGCTAATAAAAAACAGCCTAAGTAATATCCTATTGAAAACTGATGATTTGAAGTTTTTTTAACAAACGCCACCCACCGAATCAATAACTGCATTGTTTATGGCATTGGCGGACACAAAGAACTCGTTATGGTTAGGTATTTGGTGCGTAATGTGTTATGTGCGTACTATATCGTACACCGTACGCTCAAGGCAATGTTGTTTTTCAACAAGGTGACAGGGGACGGACACAGTTCCGAGTTTACAGTCACTTTAGTTTTCCGACTTCCGCTCAGACGAAGTCGTGGACAAAAACTAGTCGAAAATAATTTTATGAAACAAAATACTGCTACTGTAAAGGGATACAGTACCAGGAGGCCAATAATTCTCGTAATTAAAAACGTTAAAAACCTGGTCGCAATCTCATCTCAGCTACAGTCAATGTCAAAAACTTGTCAAAAATGTAGGTAAATTAGAGGTATTTTTGACAGATTTACTGAGAACAGTCTGTGTCTGTTCTTAAAATTACGAGAATTGCCCCTCTGATTGCTACTGGTTAAGTTAAGCAACATGTTTCTAAAACTTCTAACTGGTTAAACAAACAGATTCAAATAACAGAAAATTCTACTGACAATACTAGTGAGGCAACGTAAATATATACCACAACTTGTAACAAATATCTAAACAATCTTACGATTGATTACCGAATCGCTTGGTTTCTAAAGAGGTACATCTTGGTTTCAAAATGAGCAAGTTATATTTTTAAGTACTTCACTATGAGGTACAGACGACTTTTTAAACAACTGTAATGCGTAGTTTTCAAAAACTTACGTTGTATGCCGTCTCTACAGTCAGCATACTTACAATAGGGCCGTCACACGGGCACTCCATTTTCTAGTTGAGACCGGATTAATTATCGATACAGATGTCAATAGTTATTAAAGAAAAGAAGAGGTAAAACGCTACGATAAAACAGAATTATCATCATTATTGAGCCGAAAGAAATCCACTGCCAGACATAAATCTCCTCCGAGCATAGCCAAAACGACTTATCCAATGTTTCTGGATTCCTGCGACCTTTACTGCGTCATCGGTTCATCGTAAGACGCAGCGTAGTTAGCCCCCAAAATGTAAAGGTTAAAATATTGAATAAGGTGAACGCGCTAAGGTAGCCCAAGAAATTCAACAATCCTTTGTTTTTTTTTTTTCAGTATACATCTATATGTTGTTGTATGCTCATCAAAATATGATTTGTGACAGTAACGAATGAGTATTTACATAATAATATCATTAAAGCAACTCTAAGTTCAATCTTTTGGGAATTTCGCGGGCTACCTTAGAGTTTCCTCTGAACTTACCTTCATAAGCAGTTCTCTTTGCTTCCGCCGCCTTTCGATGATCTGCTCCTCAGTTTCCTCATCGTCATCAGTATTAATGGATATGTTAAGTTCTTCATCGCTCGAGCTAGGCACTATCTGTGCTACCTCGTTTGATGTATTCTGAAAAAACAAAAAGGTACCATTTTAAAATTCAAGGACTGCTACGATTTGTGGATCAACTTTTAAATATATTTGACCAATTAATTTCAAAATAAGTGACATAAGAATAAATGGCCTGTCTCGTCCTCAAATTACAACTGCGTTGAGTAAGGTAAGCCCGATAAACAATAAAAAGCAACCTTCATAGTTCAGCTTCCAGAGACACAAATTATTGGTTTTCTTTCTTTACCTTAGATCGGAAATCAGACCGCGAGAATTTGTCTCGCCTGTCCATTAGGCGGTCGCGGGATCTTCGCTCTCGTTCCCCGAGTCTGTGGTCACGTCGCATCTGTTGAGGAGACCGCTCACGCGACCTATGAGTGATTCTCAAGAGCTCTCCTCTCTCCCCACCTCTTCGCCTCATTTCTAACGACCGGCGTTCTTTTTCTCTGTCACGCTCTCTTTCTCGTTCTCTGATCTCTCTATCACGCTCCCGTCTCTTTTCTCGCTCCTTTTCTTCAACCTTCCGGCGCTCCTTTTCCTTTTTGTCTCTACTCTCTCTTTCTTCTAACCGACGTTCCATTTCTTTTCTACTTTCTCTATTAATTATCTCCCTCAAATCCTCTTCTTGCCTCTTAGGTTTATATTTGTCTCTTTCCGCCGAGCGGTCTTTACTTGACTTATGTTTACTGCTCCTTTTATGCTCGTGATCCTTATCTCTCTTTCGTTTCTTCAGAATCGGTGACCTAGTATCGTCAGTAAGACATATTACTTCACTTAATTTTCCTTCTTTCGTGTCTTCATCGCTCTTTTCGGAGTTGTAGGCGTATAGACGAGCTTGAAGAAGCTCTTTTTGTTTCATAAGGTCCTCTAAATTCAAGTCATCTTCTATTAGCGTCAGGTCAGGACTCGCGCAGTCTTCTTGGTAGTTTTCAGTCTCGGAGTTAGAAGATATAATCTCCAAAGTTTCTTGTTTTTCAACTTTTTCTACTGTCCTTGTATAGGTAGTTTTAGTATGAATCTTGATTGGCGTGTCTCCATTTTTGTCTTTGGGAACTACGACGGGTGGTCGTTTGACTTCAACAGATGGTCGTTTGACCTCAACGGATGGTCGTTTGACCTCCACAGATGGTCGTTTGGCCTCCCCAGATGGCCGTTTAGCCTCCACAGATGGTCGTTTTACTTCCACAGGTGGTCGCTTGAGCTCTATAGGTGGTCGTTTAAGCTCCACAGGTGGTCGCTGCCGTCCAGCCTTCTTTATTAGGTCCTCTACGTCTGACAAAGACGTCTCACTTTCTTGCTTGGGGCTCCTATATTTTTCTTTTTTGACCTTCTTCTTTTTTTTTAATGTCTTATCGGTAGTTTCCTCGACTACTCGTTTGTGTTTCTTGTGCTTCTTACTTTTCTTTTTCTTTTTGGTTTCGTCGTCCACACTATCACCGTTCGGAGGTTTCTCCACTTCTGCTTTCTTTCTGTTAACAAAAGAGACTTGTATGTACTTACTATATCTTTACTCCGCTTAGCTTCCAAGTCTTTTCCATTCACAACATATCGAACAACTCTGCAATGTTATATTAAAACATCAGCTAAAGTTCAGTAGGTAGGTATGGATTAGTTCAAAATTAACCTTAATTGTGGGTTACGATGCAACGACGACCAAAAATATTGATATAAGTACATTTCACCATAAATTGAACACTAATAGTCAACAGTTCGAGAGCTAACATCTAAATGGGCCGAAATAGCCACCTCCTCCATACTAAATTAGATATTCATTTTACATACACATTTGACATTATGTACCTATATAAACTCACGCTTTCTTTCCATGGATGTAGGCCTGTAAAGATCCTTACAAACGCCTTATACTTCGTTTACGTTCATACATCTGTCACACGCACCCCGATTACGATTAGGTACTGCGCACCGGACCTTTCTGAAGAACATCCCAATAAGGTCAGTGCATATCCTGCTAAGGCAATACCACTCACGTCTGCCATTGATAAACCATTATAGAATGCTGGATTTTAAGATACCATGGAATCTTAGCTACGATGTTAGCAAGCGGTGATCCACCATGATGACCTGGTTTGTGGGTTTTTACCTACTCACTATCAATCATGAATGATACGATACCAATGTTATTTATTATTATTGATTTAGAATCCCTAACAAAATATATACTATACTGGGTGGCAGGGACGTCCACACGCAACCTATTAGCATGGATTCAGTACATGATTCTAAATTAAATATGAAACCTTTTCCTTTCTTATATTTATACTAGGGACAAGCTCTGCTTCGCACGGGTGTAATGGGTGCAATCTACTATGAAGGATGGCTTTGGCGACATGTTGTCAAAACATCAAGATTTCTGTTTCTTGAAATCCATTTTGTAGTTTCGAAGAACTAAGGGAGCACGCACGTATACTACTCATTTATAGATTATTAGATTTAGTGCGTTGCTCGTAACCCACAAAAAGTTTAACCTTGCTTTTCCATCACTAGAATGATTGAATATATCAATAGAAATATCTATGGTAATTGCTGATTTGCTCATAGTTGCGAGGTGGCGATTTGTGTAAATCTAAGACATGCTTAATATAATTTTTTTTTGCTGTTCCTTTTTATACAAAATTATCACGATTTATATTCTATTCTCTATTTACATCGACAAGTTTCAAATGTCAAAATGTCAAGAATATTTAAAAATAACCACAAACAGCAAAAAAGATTTTTATTAAAGAGTTTTTGCAACATACATTTTTAGGAAGGGTGTTCAAAGCAATGAAACATCATAATTTATGTTTACCGAACCGAAGGGAAATACTGAAAATCTTGAAATCAACAATAATGGAATCAACGTATGGTGTAAAAACTCACATAACATCATCAAAATTAAAAAAGAATAATATAGAAAACTATCTGTAAGTTTGTATAATGTTTCACTTACTCTTTTCCCATTTTCCCTGAAGTTGTTGGCAGTCTTCAGGCACTAGCTGTAACACAGAGAAAAATATAATTAATTACTAATACCAGTGTTAGCCACAAAAACACCTCACGCTTTCGCCCTCACGATCACTAGCACTGTCGATTAAACGTTTTAGCAGTGAGAAACGCGGTACGTTAGAGACCCCTTGCTTCTTAGAAACCGTGACTTATTTTTATGATTAGCTCCTTTTACAACACGGGGAAAACAAGTTTTTGGAAGCAATGATGCCGCTTCTGTTGTTCACAAACTAAACTTTTAAGTTCAGTGCATCATTTTCTTTCAATTTCATTAAGCAAATGACAGAAGATAAGTTTTAGGATAGGATGTTTAATGACAGGATTAATGTCAAATTAAACATCCTGACGTAAATTGACGTAATTTTAGTAGGCAAGTATTTAAAGACATCTAAACTTGTATGGAGTAGTGCCAGGCACTGATTAATTTGACAGGACTCAACTAAAATTTACCTTCTGGCCATTTCTTAATGAAATAGAAAGAAAAAGATACCTACACTGAACTTGTGAAATTGTCAACATGTTGACTAATAAATCAATTGTTTCTATTTATTAAGGTTTCTCAACTATATTTTCTTGTATAAACTATATTTTGTGGACAATTGTTCCACATTATTGTCTTGACACCCTTTTCTGTCCTGTGCGGGAATCGAACATGCGACTCTTAGCGTGGAAGACAATCGTTCAGCAAATGTGCCAATAGAACGACCAAGTACTTAGTAAACAAATCCGCATGTGCTAATACTGACAATATTTTTATGAATAATTAATTACAAAATGGCTTGCAATATCAAATTATTTTACAACATAGGTATATGTCTCAGACTTCAAATAAGCCAAGTATTTATTGTGAAGACAAGTTGCGCAAAATTGTTGCAAACACATATTTAATGAAGTGTTGCTAGCAACTTGTGTTATTAGTTTAATTTAATTGTTACAGAGTCTCAATAGTGTATAATAAGCTATCAATTAAGGCAAAGAGCGAGACAACTCCAACACAAGTATTATTAATTACTTACTGGGGCTGTCTCAATCACATCTGCAACTGTTTGAGACCCAAAAAACATTTTTTTTTTACTTGTCCACCGGCTGCATCACAAAAACATTTTGTTGCAAGTGCGTTAATTTTGTTTTTTGCTAACAATTCGAGGACTAACTTGAAACTCTAGCGATCATGATCGCTAGAGTTTCAAGTCAAACGTACTTATTATGAAAGTGGTTTCCTTATGCATAAGGAAACCACTTTCATAAAAGTACGTTTTGTAGGCAGTTGAGTGGTCGTGTAAAGATGACGTCATTAATTTTATTTACCCTAATTGATACGTATGTTGGCTTAGATCGCAAGCGCTCGATGTAGTTTTAGCTATCTACACAAATATCTTAGGAGCACATAAATTCACGTCATTATAAAACATATTTCGCAAGCAAAAGCATAGGCGCCGTCACGGCAGACCAGGGTGCTTACTCTCGAATATAATTCCGATAGATCGACATTGGTCTAACATCAATTGGTTGAGTAAAACGTCAGGGATTGGCCAGACTCACTGATTCCAGCGAATCCCTGACGTTTGACTGACAATTCCAATGTCAATCTATCGGAATTATATTCGAGAGTAAGCACCCAGGACGAAGACGGAGGGACGAATTTTACTTCTACCGAAAGGTTTACAATGGCAGAGCACAGACGTGGAAAAGGAGGTAGTGGCTTTTGCCTAGCAGTGGAAGATTACAGGCTAGATGGATATCTATTTATATATATATATATATCAATTTCGAAGCAAAAGCACAGCTACCTACATTTGTTTTGTTAAGAATATAATAGTTTAACTCATTAATAGACAGTAATTATGCAATTAGGAATTTCACATAATGAAAACGAAATTATAACAGATTTCATGACAATCGCAATGGTAATTCAGCGTTAACGTGCGCAAAAATCGCCCTTAAAGCCTTAGACACATTGGTGGGTCTATTGTATCATTATGTACTGTCATCATAACAATATAATTATATTTTATGTGTAGGTGCAAGCGAAATATGAAGTCCCCTTCGAACAATTACTTTTTAGGGTTCCGTACCTCGAAAGGAAAAAACGGAATCCTTATAGGATCACTTTGTTGTCCGTCCGTCTGTCTGTCAAGAGGTATCAAGCTGGAATTTATATCAAATACTCAGGTCTACTGTCCCTTAGAGCTGTAAAAAAAAATCAAACTTCTAAGCCAACGCAATTAAAAGATACAGAATAATAACAAGATGTAGTACTAAACCTGAGAAGATTAAAATGGAGATACGCCAGCCACACTGCCATGGGAGAAAAGAAACGGAACAAAAAAGTGAAAATCACTATGCACTATTATGCACAGCAACAATGTCTTGTTAACTGGTTATGTCTGTCCAACTTGTCTCCATATTAAAGTATACTTCCATAATTATTAATATCAGTTTTATGAGTATTCTATGCGGCCTGCCCAAATGCTAATAGAAATTACAAGGCAGTCTGTTGTTCTAAGTGAATACTGAAACTCAAACTTGGCTTTGCTATGCCAAATTTCAACCGAGTAACATCGAATAAGATAAATCTGATTATCTTCTTGACAAACAGACTAACAAGTTGTAAGTAAGTTGGCGTTAGTTGTAGAAATATGGTACAGCTCGTCCTTTTAATAAAACCTTAAAAAAAAAAAAAAAATAGAGCTAATGCTCTATTTTCAATAATATTATCTAATAGTTTTATGGTGGACCAGTAGTAACGGCTACGACTTACGGGTTATAAGGTCGTAAGTTTGAACCCAGAAACGCTATTTACTTTGTGTAAATCATTTCATCACCACTTCTCTGAAAACTGGTTGAAGGAAAACGCCGTGAGGAAACCGGCATGTTCAAGGACCAATAATTCGATAGGAGGCCAGTGTCCCAGCTGTGGGAACCATATAGGCTGATTATTGCATGCTAGTGACAGTTGAGTTAATTTATGTTATTGTATTATGTATCAATCAATTCGTCTAGCCTTTTCCCAACTATGTTAGCATCAGCTTCCAATCTAATTGGATGCAGTTGAATACCAATTTTTTATGTGGACCGACTACCTATCTGACCACAACTAAGACAACAAACATAATACTTCTTGGTAGGACTGGTTGACAGACTGTATATTATTATCATTTGCCTATAAAAATGTTCCACAAGACTAAAAGATGATGAACAGTTCATACCAGCAAGATTGGTTGCTGCTTGTATAGCCCACAGATCATTGACTTCACTTGGCCTAGTAATAAACCAAAAATCATATCATAAAACAGCAGAACTCCAAATGACGAACTCCAAGAGACGCTACTTATTTTTAATTATTCTGGTATATACATGATCTTGAAGTGCCAATCATAGCCATACTTGCTGCTTTCTGATAAACCAATAAAAAAAAACAATAACTCCAGGTTTAGTGTGATCGTTTCAAATGTTATGTTTACAACATCATCATCTGCCTAGCCTTTTCCCAACTATGTTGGGGTCGGCTTCCAGTCTAACCGGATGCAGCTGAATACCCGTGTTTTATTTTTATTTATACATTGAGCAACTGCATATCTGACCTCCACAGTCATACGATACCCCATGGTCAGACTTTCGGGCTTCAGACCACCTGTAACAACTGTCAGAGATCTACGAATGACAGCCGGGACCAACGGATTAACGTGCTTTCCGAGGCACGGAGGGGTCACGGTATGTAAAGATGGTCACCCATCCACAGACAAAAATCGGCAAGCATAGATTAACCTGATTGATCAACCTGTGCGGCTGTTATTATTTAGCAACAGGCGGGCCACTACTAAGTAGTAGCATGTTAGGAATATTGTCAAACTCATCACTGTTCTAATCATCTAGGAGCACCTCAAATGCTTTGCTAGGGCTGTGTAGGAAGGACAGTGCCATACAACAATAGACAATGTAAATACTTCATTATATTGTTTCAGCTTACACTAGCATGCCAGCTACAGGAATTATAGGATTAATGATGAAATAGCTTTTACGAAAAACTTTAATAAACATGAAGGAGAAAGCAGAAATATGTAGTTTCAAGAACTCATTAACAACAAAAAATTAAATGAAACAATACTCAAATTTGACATTAAGCAGCACAATCTCACAAATTCTATGATAAAAGGACAAAACATGCTAAACAGACTTTGAGGTTAAATTTGCTGTATATTTTCAATGCTAAAGAAAATAATAGAAAAAAATTACCAACTTATAGGGTCAGTACCTCTCAAACACAAATTGTGTTTTTTATGCGTAGAGATCTGCCGCCGGAAGCACTTATTATGTGAAGTAATATAGGAAATCCTTTGAACGACACTTTAAACACAACTTAGCGGATTATGAAATTATATATTCTAGGTTTCACAGAAAATAATAAACATGACATTACTTCATTACTTCTCGTCAACCCACGAAGAACGTCTTTCTTTTCAGCGCGTTGTTTGCGAATTTGGCACAGGACAAGTGCTATAATGCCAGAAGTAACAAAAAATATATTATTTTCTTTAGGTTACTAAGGTTTAAACTTTACCAATGACATAAGCACTGGTATAGTAAAAATATGAGAAATTATGAATCGTTCCCTAATCAATATTGGCAAAATGATCTTTAAATGAGTAAGGTGAAGAGACTGTTTCATTTATGTAGGATGCATTTTTACACACGGTTTACTAATCACGAATTGCAACCTTAATCGCACTCATTACTTCACTAGGGTTTTTCTTATCTGTGGTTGACGCTAAACGAAAATGTACGGTCCATTGAGAAAGGAGAAGCATGGAGATGCCCTATTCTACTATAGAAATAAAAGCTATACAAACATGTCAAAAAGCGTTCTGTTTCTTTTTAACCAATCAAGAGCTGCATATGAAAAGAGAGACATCTAAATGTTTGTCAAGTACTAAATTTGGCAACACTTTTGTGAGACGACAATAATTATCATGTAAATGTATGATGGGCCGCCATGTTGAGTGCCGAGTTTTATGAATGGTTTTGTGGTAGTTGTGCTGTCAAACGGTTGATTGCTCTAAATATATTGTTGTTTTCGAGAGAAATACTAGAGAGAAACTAGGTGTTTTGGTGTCCATTAATAGGAAAATCATACCCTCGTGTTGTATAAAACAGTGTGGTGCGAGAAAAGTCAAAAATAACCCCACGAAAGGCGGCCATCTTTAGTGCCCGATTTGTGTAGGTATACACGCTAATTTTGTAGGTATGCTCAGTCCATAGGTTTATTTAGTCATTGATACGGTCATTCAAATGACACATCCACCATCGCCCTGACATGATATCACTGACCCGTAATAAACATATAAAGAGGTCAGTGCATATTATACGTTGTTTATTACAGGTCAGTGGTTATTCCTAATGAAAACTGTAATAAAAAAAAAAGTTTCTTAGATCGATAAACTTAGTAGGAGTTTTTGAGTATAAAACAAAATTGTCTTTAGTAGATGCATTTAAGCTGCTTTGAAACTAGTATATATTTTTATCCGATCAATACAGAGAATGAATATTCTTTGTATTTATAAATTGACCAATATTGATAAAAAAATTTTTTTAATTATTTTCTTTTGATCAAAATTGGTCCATTTCGAAACAAGTACAGACGCCAGCACATCAAGCTACTACAATCTGTCAAATTTCTTTGATAGGTTTTCAACTTTATCGCTAAAGCATAAGGTTCAAAGTTGAATGGGAAAATTTGACAGTTTCGGGTAGGTTGATGTGCTGGCGTCTGTACATACTCTACAAAATGACAGTAGTTCTGTGTGCCGATTCAAAGCGCCCCTCTCGAGGTACTAAGGAACTAAAATTGGCACTTTTCTTCAAATGGACGTTGACTTGTTTGGTTCGTCTCTGATGATTTATGTATAAATCGTGGAATACGACTATTTTTGTGTATTTTGTGTTAATTACGTGATATTTAGAACATTTTTATTATGAAAGTATGCGCATTTTGTAAAACTTGCTATCAAAAAGGCAGCGGAATAACCTTGCACAAGTAAGTGAATTTCTTGACTAATGTTTCGATGGCTTGTGTGAGCATTTGTAATACTATTTTATGTTTGGAATAAATGTTTTCATTAATATCTCATCATATTTAGGGCACAGTTTTCACATTTATTGAATGCAATCATTTGAGTAGGGTTCTAAATGTTCCATGTCGATAATGTGTCGATAATTTTCTTCAGACAGTGAATAATTTTAAATTTAAGTCCGTGCTTCAAATTGAAATTTACTCTCGCCAGAAATTTCTGCAATTTGATTAGGTAAAACAAATGAGCAAATACTAGTTTCCAATTTCTAAAGTTAAATATTATATGTAATGTGTACTTGTTTCCGAAATAAAGACCTAACATTGAAATAAAACTTGCCATCTACAATGTACTGTATACTTTAGTAATTTTTACTTTATTTAATTACTTAATTTCAGATTTCCCACCAACTCAACTAAGCAGATATGGCTGAAAAACATGAAAATGGAAAATTGGAGTCCTGTTTGGACTGTTTCATTAAACACACTCTTCTCCATACGACCACTACCTTTTGGAAGGGCCGACTAGAATCAGTTCTATTTTAATTTGAAATAAATGATTTGATTTTTCACTGTTATTTTTTGTGTTTTTTTTCCCATTAGTATGGACGGTATCCAAATACCCAATAATGAAAATGGAATGTCTCTTCTTTCCGCTGGTAATGACTACATGATAAGGTAATGTTACACGGTTCACTTTTGGCATTCAATTTGAATAAATTGGATTGAATTTGCATGGACGCTGTTGAATGGTTAACTTTTTTGTTTACATGGTTCAATTCTTCCAAATTAAACACCAAAAGTAACTATTATAAGTAATGGCTATTAAATAAATGTAATGCAATATAGCTCACGAAGAATACAACTCCCATTTGATTTACTTCGATAGAGCAAAATGGCAACATAATAACTCAATAGTTCTTAGTTCACTTTGCGAACTAATGTGACCCCAGCTTAGCTTGTAAAACTAGTGTAGTTGAGCCAGGAGAAATTAGTTCAACCATCGTAGTTTTTAGGCTAAGTTTTAAGCC
Source organism: Gortyna flavago (assembly GCA_963669345.1). Taxonomy (NCBI): domain Eukaryota; kingdom Metazoa; phylum Arthropoda; class Insecta; order Lepidoptera; family Noctuidae; genus Gortyna; species Gortyna flavago. Next base: position 18,877,787 of record OY770125.1, read on the forward strand.
TATCCTCATATTTAAAGCTCGCTGATCTGACCGTCATGCACTTTACTAGGACACTATCCACTAGTTTATAGCTTGCGATCTGGCCACGCCCTAATGAATTTTCAGTTAAACTTTGCAGAGCAATTATTCTATTACTTAAAAATTAAGCATAAAAATAACTGGGAGTGATTCGATATTTTTCTCTTAAGTAATAAATTATTCTCCGTGGTTATAACGATCGATAAAGTTTATACTATTTCTTTATCGAAGGATATGTCCCATCTCTAATATTAGTTCCACGGTACCTCACGTTGCTATCAGCGCCAAAATGGCGAAAATCAAATGTCTTTATGTTGTCATCGATAGTATGAAGTCCAGCGTACTTGTATAATACAGGTCAGTGATTTGGAATATCTAAACGAAAACGATGTTTCATTGCGTTTTAATCTCATCACTAGTAGAGATAGTATGGCAACATTTGTAACGAAATGACAGTAAGAACTAGGGGTGCGTTCCGAATTGGGAAAATAATCGATTTGAGCGTGCTTAAGCCTGTACCGGGCATTAGCGTGAGCGCGATATCGATGTCCCGTGAATCGTCATAGATGACGTCATGACATGCGCCATCTTGCGATAACGCCGACCGTGCCTTGTAATAATATTACCGTGAGCGCTGTCTATAATGACAGTGTGTGTGTGTGTGTGTGTGTGTGTGTGTGTGTGTGTGTGTGTGTGTGTGTATGCGCGCGCGTGTGTGTGTGTGTGTGTGTGTGTGTGTGTGTGTGTGTGTGTGTGTGTGTGTGTGTGTGTGTCTTTAAACTAAAGAGATACTGCTATAATATCGTTTTGACATTGAGTAAGCACCAAAGAGTATAATAATAATACGGGAGAAGAGAGCCCTCTTGTGCCATTTCGATGCATCCAAATTCGACGAGTCGCCACCTGCATTTCTTAACGGGAACTAAGGCGGGAATGTCTCTAAATATATATATATATATATATACCTACTTACGTATAGGTTTTAGTACTCTTTGTATAGATGTTTATTATGTATATGTGATCATTAAAATTTTCTTGTTTTTTTTGAAAATAACAGCTGTGTTTACGTCGTATGTCGATTAAAATGCGATTTGCGAAAATAATGACAAACAATAAATAAATAAATAATGATAACATTTACCTACTAAATTACAATCATTAGAATTTAATAACTGAAGGAGTTAATATTTATAGTTTAATGATCGTGATTCAGTGAGTAAACGAGTCATCGTTATATTAACGAATCGCATTTTGATCAACATACGATGTGAACACAGCTTCTATTTGCAAAAAACACAAGAAAACTTGACTTGAATTTCGACAGCTACATTTAATGGAAACAAACAAATACAAACAAGCGCAGACGCAAGTCGCGGCGGTCATAATGTATGATGTTGCCAGAATATGTCACACACAATATGGATTTCCGTGACAAGGTTGCCATAATAGATAACGCTGGACAATACTGGACAGCAATGATATCATTGACTCATTGACTGGACAGGATGAAATATAATAATGTGATCATTTTGATGGAATATATAACAATTATTCTCTAGAAAAATACTTTATATTAAATTAGTTAACTTAGTTATTTGATTTTCTTATTTTTGTTAAAATCGGGATTGCAGAGACATCTACCGATAATTATGAAACTAATAGTTTCTTGTTAAGTAAAGTAGATGGCGGCTCTTCGTTTACTGAAGTGGTGCTTGTTCTGTCTCCCCCTCTGGTAGCACTGTGAGCGCCAGGTATAAGTATACCTGTATACTTAGGCCGCCTTCCGAATTGGATAATATCGCTCACAGCACTCAAATCGTCTCACATGCGTTCCATAATGGATATCACGATTATGACAGCTGAGAGCTGTCAACAATTCGGAACACTCGTTAGCGCGCTCACAGTGCTTACTCGGTGTCAAAAAGATATTACAGCAGTATTTCTTCATAAAAACACCACACGTTTCTTCCTTTTCTTTGTTTAGGTGGCGACTGTCAGTCAGAAGCACAATTTCGAAAATGCCACGTTATTAAAAAGATATGATGCAGCTCAAAACAAAACACACACTGACACATCCTCATCATCACACACACACACACTGTCATTTTTGACAGCGCTCACGGTGATATTCGTACGAGGCATGGTCGGCGTTATCGCAAGATGGCGCATGCCATGACGTCATCTATGACGATTCACGGGACATCGTTATCGCGCTCACGCCAATTCGGTACGGGTTTTAGCACGCTCAAATCGATTACATCGATTATTTCCTCAATTCGGAACGCGCCCTTATAGTACTCTTTTGTGAGCGCGTTCACGAGCGTTCCGAATTGTTGACAACCAAAGAGTACTTTGTATATGTTGACAGCTCTCAGCTGTCATATTCGTTATATCTACTACCTAACGCATGTGATGATGTGACTCATGTGAGACGATTTCAGATTTTCAGTGCTGTGATCGATTATAGCCAACTCGGAATGCGGCCCTAGTAAGAAGTGTCATTTTACTGCAGATAATAAGACGGAAAACAGTGGTAATTTAGTTTCTAAAATATTAGTCAGTGGCCAGCAATTGCTAAATAGCGGTGTCTTATACAGTAAAAGGCAACAAAGTAAGCTAAACATAGGGTATATTCTAAGTCTCGATTGATTTATATATTTTCTTTTCCATGAATATTTTAGTGAAATTGAATATTTAATTCAGCGTGCTCTATTTACAGAAATGAATACAACTAACAGAGGCCCTCTGCGGAGGTTCTGTTACGACGATGAGACTGGCGAAATTGTTACATATGATATAAACGACGAGACTGGTGAACCGTTACTTGAAACTATGTTGCCACCCGTTCCCATAAATATAAGAAAACCTTTTGATACCCAGGAACGCGAGGCTAAGTACATGAATTTCCCGCGCGGCTACATGAGCAAGACAAAGAAGTTCCAGTCATTAAAAGCTAATATTATTGCTGGCTCCAACCAAATCAGCCATCGCTTGCTGCTAATACCTTCACTGATGATGTTCCCTGGCCTCTTCTGTGTCATTCTCATGGTATTGGAAGTGTTCCTGCATGTCCGCTGCCACAAAAAGAATAAAAAGCTAGAAGATTCTAATTTGTATTACCGCAGCCCATTCCATGTGGTTACAAGCACATTCTGCGGCGTGTGCCGTGATTGTGACACTGCTTCTAAAATTGGGCAGCTACAGGATCAGCGACGTACCCGTTACGACTATTTCAGGAGTATAGCAATCTAATTTTATTTATTGTGATAAAAGTAAAAGGGTGTGGGTTGTATGATAGTTTAGAATGAATGTAGATGACAATATTAAACATAAAAGTGATTTAATGATCTCTATTCAAAGAAACCTTAGTGACAGAATTGCATTTAGCAGATTAGCCAGCCTTGCCTAAATTAATTTAAATCAAAGTTGATAGCTTTGTATGATTCACGGTAGGGTAGCAATTAGGTAGAGTATAAAGTGCACTATTCTACTACTATTCAATGGTGGTAATTGTTAGACTTAGATCATTTCCTAGATTTGAAAATTACTGCTGTAGTAATCTTCCAGAGTAGGAGTAATCATAAATAGAGTTGTACTGGTGACAATTTCAAAGAAAGGACATCATTCAAGTGTCGAATATTATATACCCAAAAATTAAAGTTGGGTATGAAATTAATCTTTTTGTTGTTTATTTAATACTTATTATGTAAACATAATGCTCATGTCCATTTTTACCATGGGCCAACATGCTTAGGACTGAAAACTAGTGAATCAATAACTGTTTGCATCTTAAACCTCTCCGTCCTGGCGTGGGCAGATATTGACCCATCACATAGAAAATCAATTGTCTCTCATTAGCAGCGATTAAGAGGTTAAATAAATACCCAAAATATTGTTGGCAAAAAATTATTTTTGGCACTTTCAAACCCAAACTGCAGCCAGGGGGTTAATTTTAGATCCATGTTGCAATAGTTAAAACATGTTCGAGATGTTTTATTCAATTAAAAGTTGGTATTTTTTAAATGTTATGCTTAAACACTGGTTATAAAAATACGATTTTTGGCATTTTCAGTCTCAAATAGCAGTTTTGGAAAAAAGTTCATAGCCTGAGTCATTAGTTTTGGAAAAAAGTAAATTGTACCTCCTAATCCATTTGTTTAGGTAGGTAATTAAAGAAAGGTAAACAAAAAACCACATGACTAAACCATGTGGTTTTTTTTGTTGGAAATGGAGTTAAACAGTTAATTAAACGGTTCTCTAATTTTAGAAGACAGAAAAACTTTAACATTTTAACAATGTAAATTTGAACATTTTAAATTAATTTATATCCGGCATTCTCCTTGATCAGACATTGTTGTTTCGGTCCAAATTTTATGTGTTTTCTCCGCTCTTCCTCTTTATGGAAGCAGCCACAGCTTATTTTTCGCAGTACTCTTACATCCATTTTAGACGTGGCTTTGGACGACCGCGCGTAGCTGCAAGCCACAATACCCATTCGTTTTGGTGGGCTCGGCGTGCGCAAAATTTCTATTGGAAGCCTACCGGCTTCCCTATCCTCGGTTTACTGCACCTAAAAGTTAACTACACGAATCTTGATTCCTGCTGAGGTTGTCTTTGAAGTGCCGTGTTTGACCGATGCGGTGAACGCCTGGAAAGTGGCTTACCCGGATACGGTTCAGCCCGAGAACTCCGAGAACTCGTCTCCCCAGAGACAGTACGATGAGCCGCTCTGCAGGTTGGTACGGAATAAAGTTATTAACACGTCCACCAATACTGCTGAGCGTGCCCGCCTGCTGGCTGTGAGAGAATGGGAGACGACCTCAGTCTTCAGGCGCTACCGTCAATCCGGCACAAACACAACACAACAATCCGGCTTGCTACATGTTTGCGTCTGGGCGCTCCTTGCGGAGCTCCACATCGCTGTCAATGCGGTGAAGCAGTCGACTGCCTCGGACACCGTGGCCTATCCTGCAGCAAGAGCGCTGGTGGGATAGCTTGGCACGCCAGATTTAACGCCACGGTTCTAGCTGTTTTAGAACCCAATGGCTTGGCACGCGACGATGGGAAGAGGCCAGATGGAATATCCATAATGCCTTGGAAGTTGGGTAGGCCTTTGGTGTGGGATGCAACCTGTGTCAACAACCTCGCGCCATCCCATCTTCCTAGTACGGTGGGCTGTGCTGGGGCGGCTGCTGCAGGAGCAGAAAACCTCGAAACGGCGCAAATATAACAACCTTATTGGGAGCTATATGTTTGAGCCGTTTGGGGTTGAACATTAGGGCCTTGGGGTAGGAGTGCTCATCGAATATTTCGCTACATCGCCAAGCGGTTGGTTGACTCTTCACGTGACCAGAGGGCTGGTCTATTTTTAACCGACTTCAAAAAAGGAGGTTCTGTATTCGGCCCGTATGTATGTAGGTATGTATGTATGTTTATATGTCCGCGATTTCCCAAAAACTAATGAACAAATTTTGACGTTTCTTTCATTATTAGCCTATAGAATCAGCATTGTCATCCAACATGGTAATGCTGCCAGCCTTTTGGGCACTTATCCCATTGACAGGGATGCGGTCGAATTTTTTGATGCAAAATGAGCTCCTGCCTTTTTCTTTAATTAATTATACAGAGTTATTGGAAAAACACCAGCAACCTCTTAAGAGGTCATTGTACTCATCTTTATGAACAACTTTTACTATAGGACCAAACCTGAAATCGCGAAAAAAAAAATCAGTTAGTAAAAGTTGTTCATAATGATGAGTACAATGACCTCTTAAGAGGTTGTTGGTGTTTTTCCAATAACCCTGTATAATTGTATATCTTCTTAATATACAGGATGAAATTGAATACATGCGACAAATCGAAATGGGAGATTGTACTCATCATTATGAACAACTTTTACTATGGGACCAAACCTGAAATCGCGAAAAAAAACAGCTGTTCCCTACATTTATGTTCGCATAACTCGTCAAAATGTAGGGAACAGCTGTTTTTTTTTTTTTCGATTTGTCGCATGTATTTAATTTCATCCTGTATATAAATTACGTGTCACGATGTTTGTCCGCGATGGACTCCTAAACTACTTAACCGATTTTAATCAAATTTGTACACCGTGTGCAGTTTGATCCAACTTGAAAGATGGGATAGAAAAAAAAAAAATGAAAAAAACGTTAGCCACAGCAACGCGTGGCCGGGTCAGCTAGTCTTAATATATACAAATTTATGTAAAATATATGTATATATTTATATAATTGTAATTATTGTGTCTTTGTGAACAAATAAAACTCCATAGCAGTCAGGGGATTGTAGATTTTCTCCGTAATAGTAAAAAATGCTCAAGATGTTATTTCCCATAAGAAAATAGTACTTTTTATTTCTGGCCAATACTTTTATTATGGGGTATGAAATGAATGATGTCCTTTTGAAGAATCAAGAAGGTTAATTTAAAATTTAGATACACAGGTGTGATGTTATGTTATCAATGTAGTAACAAGAAATGCAATTAGACCATACGCAAAATATGTGTTTGGATGTGGACACCAGCCCGTTATACGATACAACAACAATACAACTTGTTACTACTACTTCTACTACTTATTGTCAACAGTAATTAAGGGGCTTACAGGATCTAAACGCAAAAAACTCAAGTTTTAGAAACGATCAAAGTTTATGATCGACTACAGTAAACAAAATCAGAAAAATACATGATATTCATTAGGATATATGCTAGGTAGATAGTGTGTTGAAAACATAATACAATTAATTTGATACGATAGAAAAAAGTCATGAATATACCTCTAAAAATTTACATACTGTACACATATATATGCACATACATATTATTATACTAATGTACATACTTACAATTATTATGATTTTTTGTCAGATTATTCTACAAGCAACATACTAAAGCACTAGTGTTTTAATTTTTTAGTCCAAATAGATTTTTTGTAAGTGGATAATTGCTTCATATTTTTCAATAAATTACCAGCGTTGTGTCATCGCGCTTCTCTTTCTTTTCTATGCAGTCCGACAAAGACCGCGCTTTAGGTTATGTAGTCGCCTTAAATGATTTTCCATGGAAATACCTTGGTTCTCCTTAGCTCTCTATATTTGAGTAAGTTGTGAGCTTAAATAGTAACATAAAAATCACTATAATATTCTTTGTTTTTTTCCAGATAAACATATTTTTATTGTATAAAGACATACATTAATAAATATAACAAAAACGTTACCCTCCTTCTGGGGCAGTCGGGTAAAATTATAACAATTGGCTTTTTGTGTGTTTAATGGTGATTGAAGAGACTGATTTTTGATACACAGCAAATATATTTTTAATATAGTTACCAGTCCAAGCGGACATTACGACGTTTTATTTTATATTGAAGTTATTGTTATTAGAACGAGACAAATTCGGTTTTTGTCTCATAAGTTAGTTCTATAAGAACATTTGCGTTGGTGGTGGTATTATCAAGATTATGACATGGTGTTATACTGTTTAATTATATGGTAATAAAGGAGGTTTTTTTTTGTAAACAGTCGATTTTTATTCCTTTTTAGAAACTATCATCCGTGAGGCTGGGTGAAAATGGGATGAAAAGAGAGTACTTACCTATAGATCTTTCTCCCTACATCTAAAAATTTACTGTTACTAAATATCTGATTACTATTATATTTATGACTATTAATAACAGTCGAGTGTTCTTGATAATTTGCCTTGTTCATGTATGTAGTGGGTTGCGGGAAGTTTTGAATATGAATGTAGACGGCTGTAAGGGATAGCATGGAGAAGACCAAAGAAACAGTAGATACAGAATAGCTTGGAAGATAAATTGTGGCCACAAAATAAGGTAAATATGACCTAAGTATATGCAGAAGGTGTTTCTCTTATTTCTGGCCATATGGAGAGGACGGCTGATAGAGTTATAGGAAAAATACATCTTCCATGCTTCTCTATTAGTCGCCATCTCAATAGTCACCCCATTTCTAGCCATATCATCTTTCACACAGTCCATACATCGTTTCTTTGGTCTTCCCCTAGTCTTATAACCCATCCACATTAATACTAGAAACTTTTCTCACGACATATTTTTTATTCCTCCACACCACATGCCCAATATCCGGATCACTCATATATGCGTGGTTCATTCCTCAAAAGACCTTTTCCGACTAATCTGCATGGTCCTCACTGATCAAACTTATAGCGTAGGTATTACTAGCGGACCCCTGAGTTTTTTTCGGCCTGTCTTCTTACACCCAGTTTCTGAATTGAGAATTTGAAGTTGAGAACATCCTTAAGTATGAAGTATGACTGTATTTGAGAATAATAGTTGAGATTTGCTACTTTCTTCAAATCAGAAACCGCGTGTTAGAGTCGGAAACTCCGACCTCATCAAGTTTTTAAAATATTATTGACGTGTTAAACCTACTTACAGAAATAAAATAATTTATCATGTCACCAGAGCCATTTTCAGTCTTCATCATCTTCCTAGCCTTTTCCCATATGTTGGAGTCAGCTTCCAGTCTAACCGGGGATGCAGCTGAAAACCAATATTCAGCTGCATCCGGTTAGACTTCCTCATATACCTACCTAGTTATTACAATAGAAAGGAGAAGATATGAACTCAAATAAATTGGCACAGAGGTCCTTAGCATCGGTGTTCAAGTTGTCACCTATTTAGGTCAATAACTCCGAACTGACTAACAAGTCGTGTTAGAACTCTACTTGAAAAGCTCTTTCTATTGGTAAATATCGTATGGCTATTGGGCTTCAGGGCAGAAACCCATAGCCGATTCACCTTTATTTAAATTAATTGTTACAATAATTACCTTAAGATTAGTTTAACATAATAATTACCTATGTCTGTAACTGTTGGTGACATTCAATTAGTTGTATAGGGTGGTCCCCAGTGGTCCCTAAACTAGGCGGTACCTGCATCTTGGGAACCTGAGTATTCGAAATTAGGCCACCATCATCCGATGGTTGCCTTGGGATGATTTCTTTATGAACCTATTTGGTAAAGCTTTGAGTGACGAGTCGGGAAGGTACCTACCGGTAAACCGGGGTTACTTTGAACAGCCGGGTGACTTTGATTGAAACTTTTATTTCATATAAAATCGCGAAGTAGGTAGGTACGTAAAACGAAACGCAATTAGTTTTTTTTTTTCTTGTCTAACATCATTGATGAATTGTTGAATCCTTTCTAGAGGACACGCTGGGAATTCACCAACTATTTTAAGCACCGTAAGCATTCTTTTTAGGTTTCATTTGTCTTTTACTAGATCAAAGTTACCCGATACGCAACGTACGTTATTTTCTTGCGTAATTCCAAAGCTATCAAAGTAACCCCATTCTCATTATAACTTTGATTAGATACCTAGTTTTTATTTTTTTTGTCAGAATGAAGCCATATTTTTTCACATATTATTACAGAAATCGCGAGTTTAAAAAGAATCGGTTACTAGACCGATTACTTATATATTTTTTTTACAACCAGAGATTCAAAAGATATGGACCTTGAAAGTTCAATATTGATCAAAGTAACCCCGGTTTACGGTACCTAATAATTGGTACCTAATACCTAATTATGATGACTTGAAGTAGTTAGGTACCTTACAGGGAGAATGTTACATACCATAATATACAGGTACCTACATAAACATGTATGTATGTATGTATGTATTAATATTTATTCTTGTATTTTATAGTAATTTCCTAACTATTTATCACGTATGTTGCACCTGCCATGTTTTGTCTCTGCATCACCCTAAGGTTGACTGGTAGAAAATGCCTCAGGCATTAAGTCCGCCTTTGTATAGTATTTCTTTTACTTGTGCATAAAGTTTTAATAAATAAATAAATAAACCTATAGAAGACCCATCAAAGAGATACTTAGGTACCTACATTACTTGTCTTTTGTTCTGATCTTTACGCAAAATCTAGAACTAGGAGTAGGTAGGTACATACAGTATTCATATTGCTATGGAATAATAGGTAGGTGTTGTAGTGGGTGGACGATCAATAAATCCCTCACACACAGGGCACACCAGTCTCATGGTTTCCAATAGCTACACCCGCCCCGGACCCCGCTCAGCCGTCTCGCGGGCCTGCGGTATTCGCCTGCATTGTAAAGGACTGTTTATATTTTGTCGCAAAGCTTATTTTATGTGGTGTACGGACATAAATACAAACAATAAAAAAAACGGGCAAGAGCGAGTCGCACTCGCGCTCCGAGGGTTCCGTACCATCATTAAGTATTTTTTCCATCAGCGAGGCCTTCGTCAGAGAATTATAACACTGCACGCTGCGGTGTAGAATATTGTAGTTTTAGGTCAGCGCCATCTCTGGAACTAATGTAACTTGTGATGTGAAATGAAAAAGTGTGCAATTTAGAGACATCGTTTTATTTTTCTGTAATCTTTAGGTACATAAACTTCTATCACAGAATAATTTCAGATTTTTCTCTCTACAAACTTCGGAGATAAGGAGGGGGGGGGGAACGGTATTTTTTTTTTCACCAAAAGTAGAAAATTATGTTGAAAAAAAAAAGAAAATTTGTTTGAGAATGTGCAAACTGCGCTCTTTCATAATTAAGATACCCGGGATACCCCACATGCCCTAGTAGCCCCACTTTGAATTTTGCAGTCCCTGTCGCGAAAAAAAATCTTTCATATTTGCAAACAAATTTGCAAAAAAACTATTCTAAATTTCAAGTTGATAGCATTAGTAGTTCTTGAGATATCCAGCTGTGACAGACAGTCAGACTGAGTCACACCATAAGGGTTACTTTTTACCATTTTGGTGCGGAACCCTAAAGAGGCACTTTTAAAAAGTTACATAAGTAATATCTAATGGATGAAAATATTGGTAAGTAGGTACCCTATCTAGGTAGGTAGGTACTACTGGATGTTTCGGGTAATTTTTTAAAGTCAATCGGGTTAGTATACCTAACATACAAAAGCCCACTGGGGAACCCCATGGGCACTTCGGTATACTTAAAAACTTTTTTGGGATAACTTTTTAGATTAAGTCAGTGATTAATGCGTATTTTCCCTGAAAATCTCACGAACCTGCTTCTTCACTTTCTTCGTGTCACTGGTATGACTTTTCTAACTTCTTGTTGGCCCAAAACTTCGCCACGTCCACGGCGTTGTCGGTGGCAGCGCAGAGGTCATTTTGACTGCCAGTTTTGGGACACAGGGGGGGGCAGGATAGGTTGAGCATAGTTTGTGACATAGCTCTACAACCACACCCTGCGCTGCCATTCCGTCCAGGTAGCCCTACTTTACCAGGTTAGAGTTACATCTTCCCACTTGTGTCGGGAGACGGTTCAGGGACTTGACTCCAAGTGGACCAAAAAAGTTTACACCCTGCAGGAAGATGCTCGTTTGGTGGTAGATTGTAAGTGGGAGGGGTAAGAGTATCCTGCCACAGTTTGTTACGGGCGTAAGCCGGGTTTTCTGGTAGCGACGCTGTCGATTTTAAGAAGCTGGGCCTTCCGCTACTAACGACAGATGTAGGAATGTACAGACGCCAGCACATCAAGCTACCCGAAACTGTAAAATTTTCCCAATCAACTTAGAACCTTACACTTTAGTGATAAAGTTGAAAATCTATTAAAGAAATTTGACAGATTTTAGTAGCTTGATGTGCTGGCGTCTGTAGGTACACACGGCTACACATCAAGGTATACATAACCAGTATAAGCTGAGTTCTGATTGTACGAAAAACCTATACAATGCGAGGTCAGCTAAAACTGGAAATGTATAGCGTGATGTGTAGCCGTGTGTACATATCATAAGTATGATAAATTTTTTTCCTTATCAGTCAGCTGCTTAGCTTGCGTAGCTTTACAACAAGCGTACCTATTTGTGTAGATACCGAGGAAGCACCGTTTGGGCTGTGGTGTGAAAAGTATACATACGCAGCTTGGCCAAATGGACCACCAACGTAACTTACAAGCGTAGCAGCGCGTCACATATCCTACACAGCAATGGAATAGCGTCTTGAGAAAAGCATGGTGAGGATTTTTTTTCCAGGCGTTAAGACAAGTGGGTGCATAAATATAATGTATGATGAACGGTCAGTTTAGTTTGGGTGTGACAGTTTTTCACTTATTTTAGTACCTCATCATCATCTGATCAGCCCATTCCCAACTATTTTGGGGACGAGTATTGGTTCTCGAGGAAGGGGTCTCGATATTAAATGGATAATTACCCGCGTACCGACTTCGACAAACTCCAACATCGTTGGATCGGTTCACTAATGAATTCATTTTTTACTTTTAATTCATTTAATTTTTTTCTTTATCGGGATTGAAACATTTTGAGCTCGCTCCAATCGCTCTTGCACCCTACTTTCTCTTCATTGTTAGGTAGGTAGCTGCATGCAAAACCAACAAAAGTTTATTAAGTACAAACTTTTCTACGCAGGTCGACAAAGTAAAATTTAGACTCGTAAATGGTTAAAATATTGTCTAACCTGGACGGGGTTCAAAAATTTTCAAGCTTGCATTCGCATTTGCATCCCCGACAAAGTATCTACCCTGTTTCTAGAAGCATCATTAATAATCCATCCATACCTACTTACTAATATTATAAATGCGAAAGTGTGTCTGTCTGTCCTGTCTGTCTGTTACCTCTTCACGCTTAAACCGCTCAACCGATTTAGATGAAATTTGATATTGAGATAGTTTGAGTCCCGGGAAAAGACATAGGTAGGATAGTTTTATTCCGATATTCCCACGGGATCGAAACTTAGGTATGCGGGTGAAACCCCTTACACACCATACTTACATATTTTAACGCTGCTTGTTAAAATATGTAAGTCTAGAGCCTCACATACCTACAGAAAAAACTAAAAATAAGTACTTACTAACAAATTAAAAATAAAATCCAATCTATAAATTCTAATGAATGAATGAAAACAATGAATTCCTAAGTGTATTTAGAAATAAAAATTAAATTTCCACTTTTTTATGAAATGTCGTCAAATTGTACATGACGAATCTTAAGTACCTACAATTATTTGACGACGACACATCGATTGGTTATGTTGGTCGAGCCGCGTATCGATTGCTTCAACCATCCGAGAGTTACGTCGGCAAGTCAAGGTCAAGAGCTATGAAAGTCTGACAGCAAACAGGGGCTCCAAACAAAGAGGCCAAAGTACCCCAGCCTATTGATCGTCATATTAGTGCTCTACATTGTCGAAACGGCATTAGGGTGCGCACGTGATGTGGGGATTTTCGCAAAGTCACTTCCTATCCTGCTCTTTGTGCCTCAACACCTACAATTATTTTGCTGCGATTGATGATGCTGTGGATGTATCATGTCGTGCCATAGACTCGGAGAAATAGAATCTACATACAATAATCTGCTTACGCTACGTTGTGACTCGCTACGGCAGGGCATCGATCGGGTATGTTGGCTGGGATGCGCATCGATCGCTCCAACCTCTACAAGCAAAGTAGGTCAAGTTCAAGGCCAGAAGAGGATTTGATAGCTTGTTTGGCTATAATGCGAGTCCATCAATAACAAACCGGTAAAATCCAAGTCGGTCTCACGCACCGTGGGCGTGTTTTTGAAAAGAAAAACCAATATCAAAATTTAATCCGACAAAATTCCCGCCGCACACAGGATCGAAAATCGCGCTTCGAAAAAAAGCCACTTAAATTGGGCTTGAAATGGTTTCTATTTAGTATTACTGTGGTCAAATATGTCACATGAAGTGGCTTAAAAACGGAGGACTTATAATTTTTTCATGAAAATAATGTATGGAGCAGGTATGTAAAATCAGGATATATCTGGAACTGCCAACCCCGTTTTATCCTTACAGACAGTAATAGTAGGTACGAATTATTTATGTAGAACCAGCAACAAAGAGCCAATAGAAGCCTTAAGAAAGCTGCAAGAGGAGTGCCTCTAAGCCTAGTGAATCTATTAAGCCTAGTGAGGCTTACCTCTCAATCTGTGTGGTTCTTTCCTCAAAAGACCATCTCAGACATCGATCTACATGGTCTTCATATAACCTGACCAAGATTATGTCTGGACTTTAAAAGAGACTGTGACCTCTGAGTTTGTTTCGGCCTTTCTTCTCAGAGTAGTCAGATAGGAAACGCCGACCTCATCTAGTTTTATAAAAAACATGATTGACGTGTAAAAGTGTTTGTGCAAACCTACTTACAAAATAAAAATCATTTATCATTTAATAGATTTATTTTCAGGGGTTGTCGATTTTGGTGTCTTATCGCGCGCGCTATTTTGAATCCTGACTGCAGTGAGGGATTCAAGCTCGCCCAAGACGAAGACACCTTTATCCCTGAGGAGAATACTCTACTTTTCGCACCTACTGCGTGGTAATAAAAACCAATTCGATTATCGAATTAACCGGGGAATACCTAATTATGTGCAGTGTCATACACTATTTACCCGACTACGTGACAGGACAGGGTAATGTTTTTTTGCGTAATTAACTATGTATCGTATGTGGAATTCCTTATACCCTCGAAGCATCCTAAAGGCTGGATGGATTTTATTAATACATCATTCATTCATCAATCATTATAGGCTAAGTTTTGTTTTTATAAAATCCTATATTTTATTTTAAAGCCAAGCAAGTGAAAAATGTTCCAACCAATGAACATTTTCTCCTTTGAAATACATTATATGTAGTAGTATTTTAAAATGACTGACATGTCTTAAAATATGCGTTAGGCATTAAATAGCTTTGTTGAGCCTAGAAACATCATTTCACTAACTAAAGTAAACATTCAGTACTACTACTACTCACTTTACTTCATGGTACACAATAGGTACCTACCTAAGAGTTTTCTGGATTGTTTTTTTTTGTGTAGGTAAATTGTGCGCCTCTTTCGTCTTCTTAAATATATAACAAGCATTTATCTCGAGAAAAATTGGTCCAACGTGAATATAGTGAAGAGCCATTGTGTGCAAAATTAGGTGAGGAATAAACTTGCCGTAAACCAAATTATCGTAAAACCTGAACTTTACACAATATTAGCGAAAAGGAGGTTTTTGTGACAGTTTAATACCTGTTTTGCAAACGATTACATAATCGGCTTTTCGATAATGCTTTAACTAAAGATAATGCCGGTGAAAAATCCTCACTAGGAATTGCTTAGTAGTTATATTTACTTTATTTTCCTAAGCATTCATAGGATATTCAGTAGAGTCTGAAACGCCCTTATGGGGTTGATACAAGCACACCTATAGATAACTTTGTTAAAAAGTGCACTTGCGCAGAACACCGACGTGCAGCCATCGAGGGGCCCTTTCCCCGGCGGCTTCAGGGGCGATCGGACGCGTTCGCTGCTGTTACAGCCACCTCTCACCATTTGCTGTCGAAGACCATCTCAGCACTTCCAAGCGAGGAGATTACGGTGAAGAGCTAGTGATGTTTGGGGGTAAGTAGAATGTGTTTTCATCGTCTTTCAAGTAGGCTTCGCGTCAAGTTTGGTGTAAGTTACGTAAAGGTGAAGCTCATTGTTTCTAGGTAATTAGTCGGGAGGATGTTCCAGAGATGTTAATGATGTCAGGGGGGTATGAAAAATGTGTGATTTCGTCGTTTTTCAAGTAAGTTTCACGTTATTAAGTATTACGTAAGGTCACGTTCTCGTGTTCACGTGTCTATAACAAGAAGCTAATTAGTCGGGAGGGTTCTTTTATCTTTTGTTGAGGGCCAAGAAATATTTCAACAACAATATTAGGGAAGGGAGAGTTTTGGTTGCGGAAATCGTTTCTTTGTTATTAGATACGTAATACTTCAAGGGTGTGGCAGGGGAAGCAGGTGGGGGGGGGGAGGATCGAGCGTCCATGCGGCCGCCATCTTATTGAAACCGTGGAGTGCCTCTTTTCTGACGTATTTTAAGCGAAGTATTTTATTGCGCTATTGGTTAAGTTGGCAAGCGCATTCGCTCGCGCGAATTGCAATGCGCCGCGCCGCTCGGAAGCCCGCCGCCGCGCGATGCAACTTACAGGCGAAGAAAGTGATTTCGAAAAATCCTTTGTTTGTATATCTTTAGGCTCTCTAAGCAAATATTCAAAATTATATGCTGTGCTTCATGCTGTGCTGCTAATCAGGGATGTATGTATGCTGCGTTGTCTGTCGTCGGTCTCTAAACTGTTTTAAATACTTAAGTTATTGCAAATTTTATAAAATACTTCATTACAAGGGACTAAATCGATAGCCATCGAGATCCTCCGTCGCCTTGGGTGTGATTAAATATTGTACCTATAGATTAGGGAGTCTGTGACGTTGTGGGTGCGAATAGAACAGCCCTGTCTTTAGATGAGACCAGACATTCTCCCAAATTTATATTTTTTATTTGCGGTTATCATAAAGAGGTCCGTCCATGTCCGGTAGTACAAGTTGAGACGATGTGATTTTAAGACTACACTTTTTAAATTACAGGGGTGGAAGTAAAGGCAGTGCCGGCACGTAGCCGGCCTCCTGAAGGCGCGGTGAAGAACATCAACACTCAGACGGGAATGCTACTGAAGGATCCCTGGGCCAGCTTGTGCTACTGCCGCCACGTCTTCACCACAGAGAAGGATCCCTGACAGAGGCTCATTTCTTTACCATTTTTTTCACCAGAGACCCTCCGAAACTGCTTTCCCTAAGATCCCGGCAATCGACTAACGGACTTTCTGAAATGCTATACGACTTTATTTATATTTATGACTGCTCTTTGTGGTGGCGCGCCTACTCAGATATGACATTAGTTGCCATTTGTTTAAATTTATTAACTTATTTAAACAAACAACTCCCACACCTCCTTTGTAAGGAGGTACTTATCGATTCTATTTGATAAAATACTTTGAAAAGTGGGTTTACGTAGCTATGGTTAATAAGATCTAAACAAATGGATGGAAGCAATTGCGAAACGGGCAACGAACACGAACGGATACAAATTAAGTAATTCAATTATTTGAAAGTAAATTGTTTGTTAGTTTAGATTTTTTGGCGATTCAAAATTAGTTCATTAAATACTTTTTACGTCATTTTATGTAATTTAGTTTAGTTTGTAACATGCCTACCGTTATTAGGTATGGTTTTAATTCGAGGTAACAAAAAAAAAATCTTGGCAGTTTATGTTTTCTTTTCTACTCCTTAATTTACACCAGAGATTTAAATTATTTTTATACTGGCCACTTTTTGGATCCATATAATTGAATAAAACATTTAGACCTTTTTTTTTAAATTGTACTTATCCTAGTGCGACTTTAACTATAACTTACGATTAATTTAATCTTAAGATAATTAATGCCAAAACATCGGCAGAACTCTGTGTGTCTCTTAACAATGTCTACTGCCGCCAGAACACCTCGGCGCGATGTGTGTGATACCTACTTAATCTTAAGGTAGGTAGGTACTAGGTATTAAATTTGTGTCTGTATTTAAATGAGATTGGTATTCTAATAATCACGCGGGTTTGATGGTCTATTGTAGATAGTTATAAGTTTATGTGTAAGAATATTAGGATTAAGACGTTGAGATTGGTATAATAATAAACACGCGGGATTGTATTATAATAATAATGTGTATTTTGAATTTCATAATTTCGAATAAGCTATATCGAATTGTAAAATTTCAATCAAGCCCGACAGGACCTCAATCATGAGTCAACCATTACTTAAATCCAGTTTCAACCAATCAAAGGGCTTTAAACTAGTTTTGAGTAATGCTTGAGTCTTGGGGATATTCTCTCGCGCCTCACATTGTTATTAGATTCGAGTGCTATAACATTAAAGACGCGGGTTTGAATTAAATTAAGTTAGTTATTAATTATGTGTATTTTGGGATGATGACAACGAGTTTGGTATTATTTGTATATTATAATAAACACGCGGGGCAAGATGTGAAGATGTGCTTTAATTTATTTCCCTATTTAAAAAACTCTGTTGGTTATTAAATGTCATGTTTTAAGCATTCGACGGATTGTTCTCATAAAGAGACAGCACGTAAATCGTCCCATTAAACATTTTAATTTACGCGAGATGCAAGACTGGCTTTTTTGGTTGGTTTTATAATAATACATTTTATTATCAGGCAACTAAGGCTCATAGATAAAAACACAAAATAATCTTATAAAATAATACATAATTATAAACCTTAAAGCTATGACTATACACGTAACGTTGTCGGCGTCGTGTTTCGTGTGTGTGTTTTTTAAGAACAAATGATCCCATGAACACAGTTCGACTGAGTTTTTCGTAAGTAGGTATTAGGGATAAATAGTTTATGCTAAAACTATTTTTCACACCACCTGCTCGTTAACGTCAAATTATATGTCTAACCTAAAGCAAGTCATTTAAGCCCTAGGCTCTAGCTGGACATTAATATTGGACTGAATTTCACTATGACCCGCTGGTCATTAATGGGATTTGAATTTGGAACATCAACTGAGAAAAGTCGTCAAGTGGAAAGAGAGTAGGGGAGGCTTTGCTCTGCGGTGGGACATCACAGGCTAATTAATAATAATAAATGAGAAAAACGTACGGAAACATTCACAAAAAAAAAGGTTTTTTATCACATCTATTTAAAAAGAGCTAGTGTATTATTCGTAAACAGGGATTAAAATAGCTCTTCAATCTCTATTGACCAAAAGCGATTTGAATTAAGAATGTGGATATTGTTATTCAAACTTCCAATCACCAAAGAGATCAATCACGGACATTTTATGAACAAGTAACAGGCTGTATGATAAAGTAAAAGGCGCGCGTGCCAAATAAAAAAAAAGTTTGTAAGAAAAATAAAAATCCCGCGATAAGCATTCTCTGCTTTCGTTAGTAATTGTTTACTCAAAATTGTATGTAAATAAGTTAACGTATCTACTATATTCATAAGTTGCACTTAGGTACTTATTTTTTGAAAGAGGGTGATAAAAAAAAAGATTCTCACGAATTGAGAACCTCCTCCTTTTTTTGAAGTCGGTTAAAAAGTAGTGTCCACTTCGGGAGCAACACTATGACGTACTTACTTTGAATCCCTCGCTGCGCTCAGGATTCTACTATAGAACCCCTCGCTGCTTTACTCTAGAATCCTTCGCTTCGCTTTGGATTCAAAGAAACACTCTCGAATTCAAGATAGTTGTTTGCTCCCTTAGCAAACAATCTATTATTTTCTATTAATGTACAGGTCGACCACGGAGTTCTCATTTCATAGGTTTTAGTCGCCGTCGACGAACAAAACGATAGGTTGCTGTGGCGCGGATACCCCCCGCGTTAGAATTTTGGTTTTTTTTAGCTGACGCTCAACGACAGTCAGTAGGTATGTATCAGTAGACTGCTTGAAAAGTGAGCTAGTTTTGAATCTTAGTTGCGGGTTTTGCTTATGTCATCTTATTTTTATTTGAATTCTTTTAGTGTGTTTTATTTTTGGAATCGACTCCTCAAGCCCTTTATTTTGATACCCCACATAGTAATAGTACTACTTTTATTTCAAGACCTTCATTTGTCATCGTCTAAAATCCGCCATTTTGATTTTATGAAAACAAAATTTAACCTTAGATAATCTTCGCGCGACCCGTAAGAGTCGATAGACTTCTCATTTATTAAATTCCATCCGGCCGTTAGGGTGCTTCGAGGGTTTAAGCAATTCCACATACAAAGATACCTAGTTAAGTACGCATAAAAACATAAACCTATCCTTTCACGTAGTCGGGTAAATAGTGTATGACACGGGTGCGTCTCATATCATATAAAGTTATTTCGTATATTTTTATTTCAACTGTTGATATAATTTCATTACGTATAACATTTGTATGCTCTGAAACTTACTTCGTATAACGTTATTGGATATAAAGTTTATTTAATCGAAAATCTTTAATCGTTTGGAATAAACGCCCCAAACAAACACAGATGCTGACAGAAACCCTAACCCTAGAAATTAGTTACTTTAAAATTATATCAATCGTTTATTATATTAACTGATCATTATCCATACTAATATTATAAATTCGAAAGTAACTCTGTCTGTCTGTCTGTATGTTACCTTTTCACGCCTAAACCACTGAACGGATTTCGATAAAATTTGGCAGAACGATAGATTGCATCCCGGGGAAGGACATAGGATAGGTTTTATCGACATACCTCGCGGGCGAAGCCGCGGGCGGAAGCTAGTATCAAATAAAATTATACGTTTGACACTGCACATAACTAACCGGTTATTTAACAGTTCCATAAACTACTAATTCGATAATCGAATTGGTCTTTGTTCCCTCGTAGTAGGTGCGAAAAGTAGAGTATTCTCCTCGGGGATAAGCGTGTCTTCATCTTGGGCGAGTTTGAATCCCTCACTGCAGTCAGGATTCTAGTCTTAACTCCCTCGCTTCGCTCAGGAGTCAACTCAGAGCTATGGAATCCTTCGTTGCGTTCAGGATTCAAAATAGCGCCTGCGACATTAAAATACTAGTTTTTCTTTATCCCCTTATCTACTATATATGTATTAGCTGTTGTAGCATATTACAATACTAATGCTATTAAAATAAACACATGCCGTGCCGTAGTTTTCATAAGTCCTATCAAAACTCACCGCCGCCGCCGCGGGGCCATGTGTAAGGGTTCATATAAATCCAAGGGTAACTAATACAGCGGCACCGCGGTATTGTACACTACCTAATCTATTTTATCAGAGGTAACATTGATCTTAATAGTAAGCAAAGCTACGCCAATCTCAAATAAATACGGATGCGGGCAGAATGATGATGACACGTAACTACGCCGTCGCTGCTCGTATGTATAGGCCGTCAATGTAGTTATTTGGTTTAGCTAGTAGCTCTGTTTTTTTTAATTTGATAGGAGAAGCTGTAACAGCAGATCCTTTATTTTTAAAGTCAATGGCTCAATGAATCACTGCAACTGGCATGCGAGTGTTTCCGAAGTGTTGCTGTATCTGGTTTCTGAAACCGTTCTGGTCAGGATGCTGAAAGTGTGGTTTTTGCTATGGACCTTTATCATCATCATTAATCAGTCGTTCGGTGTCCTCTTCTGATCTCATGCCTCCTCCAAGAGTCGTCACAGTGACCTTACTAAATACGAGTCATTGTTGTTTTGGCCCATAAATAACAGTTGTCTAATAAATAAATAAAATTATTGTGTCGTTTATTTTCCCCCTTATCAGATGCATTTTTAAACATTTCTTAAAAAGAAACATAAACCTTAAAACAAAAGACCTTAACTGAGATTGGCTTTAGTCGATTTCTTAGCATTTACGTGAGCGCATCATTTATACCCGGGCATGAGAGTGGATAAAGTCCTATAAAATACTTTCCACAACTTTTATTTGTTAATTTTAGCCGCGTTCATATCAGTCAGTGTTGACTTACGTTAAAACTGTAATAGTCGTGATCAATATCTAGCTTTGACGTAGTTTAATATTGAGCATCTTGCATTCGTTCTGAAAGCATATTGGGTTCTGTAATAGCTAAATAACATTTCTAGGTAAGTAGCACTCTGTATAAACTTAATCTAATCAGGCATTTATTAATTAACATAGGTACAATTTCTCTCTTTGGCGGAAACAGTCTTTGACTTACTACAAGAGAAAGTTTACCTGTTGTTTACGCCAAACAACTGTTCAACACAATATTTATGTATTGAGAGGAGATGATCTTGAATTTAGACTGATAATAGGCTCGCTATGAACATGTAGTCTTTGTGATGTACGGAGTATCCATTACTTTTGCGACAAAGTGGTCCAGGAAATGAAGTGATAACATTTAGCTTTTTACTTATTCCAGGACATCTAGATGGCTATTGATGCTAAAACATTCACTCGACTTGAACGCTTCAGAGAAGCGGATGCTGAGAATTACTCATTTGAAAATGAATCTGATGATGAAGATATATTTTATGAACGTGGGCGTGTCGACGTGGACGTCGCCAGATTATTGGCTACTGTCATGCGCGATACTTTGGGTATTAGAGGGATCTTCGATACCATACTTAGCCCAACATGCCTGACCCTGTACCTTCTTTTTGAATGCGTGTCGTTTATGCTGCGTCGCTTCGCATAAGTTCAAATAATCGGTTTAGTCCATATTGAAACCCCACAATCTCTACCGCCAACCATGTTGGACCCCATAGATATCGTGTTGGATCCCTAAATGTTGTCCCTTCAGTTTTTTTAATCCACGTTCAAACCTCATTTGATATTTATAATGTTTAAATTTAATTGAAAAAGTTGTGTTCTAGGTTTTAATAACTACATTAACTTTTAAAATATTAAAATCATTACAGGTAGTACATTAGGTATAGTTGTTGTGTGCCTTTGCATTTCAATATTTTAAGTTAATGTATGCACCCCAGAACCGAACCCTTAACCTCTCAGTCATCACTTTAGACTGACAGGATTAGAAAATGTCGAGTTATAATTAAAACCATTTTTTCTTTAAAGATCTGATACATTTATTAACTACATGTTAAATAATTCATAATGGAATGCTCGACAGCATTCCATTATGAGTTGCAATGTACAAATAATATGTATTTTCTAAATCTACTTAGCTACCGTGACGGCTCTCAGTTTTAATATTTATTTTAATTGAATAATTTTGACTTTTTATGAGGGTTATGCGCTTATCAATACAGTTGAGTTTATTTTATAAAATTGTTTATACTATTGTTGTCGTGTAATGTGTGTATTATTGGTGTTAAAATGAATAAATGTCGTAATTATGTGTGATCTTGTGTTAATAAAATACATTAAAAAAAAACCTGTCTTATCTCATTTATCTCATTTCGAGTATACTCAGTCAGAAACGCACCTTAGAACCTGCTCAAATATGGGTAAAAATTATAGTAAACTGTTTGACAAACAAACAGAGAATAAACATTGAAATACAGCGTAGCTGCAAAGCCGCAGATGGTCGTAGCTAGTTTTACGCCGTATCCAAAAGATTGGGTTGCAGGAAGAACAATAAGGGTCTCCCCACATTTATCGACGCGGAATCGGCTAACACCGGTCAAAAAAGCCTTTATGTCTACGTAATAAGGGTGTTACTAATACCATTCGCATCGGCTCGGCTTGGACGACGCGTCGCGACGATGGCCGACGGCGAAACGAGCCATTTGTCGAGTATTGTGGTGATACGCACTCGGCTTAAGCCGATTCAGTGTCGATAAATGTGGGGAGACCCTAAGTACGAGCTACTACAGCGTAGCTGCTTGTAGGCCGTACCTAATATTGTAAGAACTTGTTTTAGCGTTGCTTTTTATTTCGTAAGGCATTAGCAAAGGCTTTAACATGACTAAATTCAGATAAAAACAAAAGCTGTAACTAAAGATTATTTGTATGCATTGCCTCAATGAGCTATGGGCGCCAAATATTGTTTCTCGTAGGTCGTCACTACAGAACACCAATTCCCGTTATTAAAAACGTTCAAAATATATTCGCAATCTCGTCTCAGCGACAATCAATATCAAAAACTTGTCAACAATGTAGGGAAATAACAGAGGGGAATTCTCGTGATTTTAAGAACGTTCACAGTCTGATCTCAGTCTCAATCTGTCAAAGATACCTCTATTTCCCTGCATTTTGACAGGTTTTTGAAAATTGTTTGACGCCGAGATGAGACTGCGACTAGATTTTGAATGTTTTAAATTACGAGAATTGGCCTACAGGTGTTTGTGACAGATTGAGACTGAGATCATGTGAACGTTATATGCCCTCTGATATCTAAGTAAAGCGTACACATGTCTGTAACATACACAAAAGTATGCCAGTAGCTATCACGCCATTATGGTATTCACCAATCAGAAATTATTATGGCACAGAAGTATTAAATAAATGCGATTAAATGCTATAAACCACTTGTCCAGTAGTGACGTCATTTGGCTGAATTGATGATAAAATGCCATGTCGTATTAAAATTAAGTGTAGCAGACTGATCGTTGTCAAAATTGTAGACTTAACTAACTCTGATTGTTTTAGTCGATTTTTCAGTGAAAGCATCGACCTTGAAATATCGAGGATGCTATTTTGCATTAAATGCACTTGAATTATTAAAACCAACAAATATTTTACCAACATTTTGTTTATTTTTATCAAGTTTAATGTAGTTTTAACTTTGCAACACTGACCGTTGTAGTATCCAAAGGAGGGAGGGAGAGGGGAGGGGGAGGGGTAATCCAGGGCGTCCTGTCATCATCCCTCTCCGGGCACTCGTGCTGATTTATTGAGCTTTCCTTTCTTGGTAAGTTGCTTGAATTGATTTATTAGATTTTTGGACACTTAATTACACTTTAATAGTTGACTTTTAAGGTTTAAGTAATAGTTGATGATTGTGGCATTGTCAAGCATACAGATAGCGTTAAGGACCTATAATAGTTTCTTTGTTCTCCGGAGACCCACAAAAACTTAAACACTTGTTGAAATCTTATCTAAAGTTAGTCTAACGTCAAACTCCAAACATAAATATCGTGTTCAACAGTTGTTTAGTCCAAACAACTGTTGAATGTGTTTTATTTCTGTGTACTGCGTCGCTCCTAGGTGCCTGCCATCCACGTATGGACCAGTGAATTGCTTATTAACATTTAGCTTGTTACCTATTACAGGCACTCAAGATGGCTTCGTACGGTGATACCTTACATCGCCTAGACGTCTTAAGAACTCTGGAAACTGACGAGTACTTTGTAGTAGAGGAATCTGATGAGGATGATGATGATGATGACGAGGAGGACGAGGAAGTGGAGCGATTGCATCGCCACCTAATGGCCCTCGTGGAAAATAACTTTCCAGTGTGGCATTTGGCAGACTTCCTGTTCCCTGGGCTCCTGTACGTTATTGTCATCAACGCTACAATCTTATTTATCGTTTTTATGTTTCAGCACATTTTATAAATTCTTTATGATCTTTTAATAAGTATATGGTTTTGGATTAAAAAAAAACTGACTGGAAATTTTCTACGATTTATCTTGATGAGAATTTTAATTGAATATAAATTCAAAATGACTAATTATTAATGTGTTATATGATTAAAAATGAAATACCTACTAAATAATTGCCTGTGTATTTATTTCTTAATAATGATTCGAATTGTATTCTAAAAAAATCAAACGTATTGATATTATTTATTTTATTGATATAACGCTAAGAGAATATATTATTAACCGTTCCCGCCATAATCCACACACTTCTGGCGGAAACGCGTCTCGTTCCCGCCCGGCCAATAATAGCCAGTCGAAGCTTATAGAACATAATAGAAGCTTCTTTCATAAACATGCGCCGCACATCTTTTTGACAAGTGTTGTCTGACGCTGTCAACGGTGCTGCGCACCGAAAGTGTTCATTTTTTACGAATCTATATCTTCACCACAAACCCTATTGTTTTATACCACAATATAATTGTATGTATGTTAAACTGGCCCCACGTAAAACAATCTTGACTTGAATTTGATTAAATTACCAGTAAATTACTTTAATCATTTATTGTCGATTAAATAAACAAATGACTATAGCCTTAGTGAACAAAAATAAAATGCAGCTCCTTGGGCACCTCCCGTCGGCTGACTATGTTGAACCTGCAGAAAAGCTTCCAGCGGGCCAGCAACTGTTATGCCATAATATCCCCTGGAAATATCTTAACAGACTACGAAGCCAGGTGGGCCGCTGCAGACACAATTTACTCAGATTACCCCATCTTCAACTGGCTCCAATGAGCCACAATGCAACTGTGAATCTACATTTTGTTTTACCTCTTGTCCTGCTCTCTATGCAATAACACCTAAAATATTTAAAAAATACCCAACGCTCATAAAAAAATTAACCGTCGATACGATTTTCTGTTGATCGAAGTATAGAGTGACCTTTAAAAGTTAGTTGACATATTTCCACCTCTGTTGTGACCATTTGATCACATTATGATTTAAAAATGTAGTGGAAAAATGTTTCAACTGCTATATAACGTTTATAATGACTAATTAAACTACCTTTGAGTTATCATAAAAATAATCAAGTAATCCCTGAGGAGTACCTGATATTTTATTTATTTTAAATATGAATGTGCCATCACGATTCTAGATCTAAGAGGCAAAATGGCAACTAACTTTTAGAGACGCGCGTATGTGTGCCGTTTCACCTTAAATTATAATTTACTGACAAAATATGTCGTGGATGCTGTCCAAATCAAGTGAAAGATCTGAGACACATTGGATAACACAAATCTTGTCGCTAAGGTTAGGTAAGGTTGAATGTACTCCCCCCCTTTGGGTTCCCGCATTGTCGAGGCGGGGGGGCTCAGTAGCCGTGGCTTGGTCACCCACGGTGAAGCGAAGAGGAACCCGAGGAGGGGCCGCTCGTCAGGCCTTTGCCTGTAAGCCAACGACGTAGTGGCCAACAAATAGGTTGCGGTGCCGCTTGGGCGACATCGCAACTGAGGCGGGCCGCGATGTCGTATGGGAGGCATCGCGGCTGAGGGTTGGTGGCCGCGGCGGGAGAAGAGTTCCGGTATTGGGGTGCGCCGCTCTCCCTACCTTCCCCGGCCTTGACGGGGTCGACACCGTCTGATGGCGGACGCGGTGGGGCTGCAGGGGAGGAGGAATGTTGGTATGACGTTGGCCGCTCTCCCCATCCTCTGCGGCCCATGTGCTGGTTTGGTCCCTGGGGTGATCACGGCGTGCTATGTGTTCTGGTACGCCGGTGATGGGGAGTACACCCCAGAGGAGGGTCCGGTGACGGACAGCCGCTGCGAGTTCCCCAATGAGTGCTAACGCGTGCCCGTGTTCCCGCCGTAAGCGGCAGTGGAGGACATCGTGGAGTTTTAGTGGGTTAGAGTCCCTACTGCACTATCTCCCCGTGGTAGTGCAGAATGCAAGAGCATGTCTTCACGTTAAAAAAAAAAGAGGAAGGTAATGTATGAAGCCTCACAGTTAGGAGCTTGCTTAGTTAGCGTAAGTCGAACAAGTGTCATATTAGTCATACAGCGTGGCACCAAGTATGTGTGGCCATTGGCCCATTGCAATACAAAACCTTTCGTTGGATCAATAGTAGAATATCACCTTACAAGCAGCTGAGCACTAAACACAAAGCTACTGTTAGGTGAGGTAGACAGCTACGCCGTAGCCGCACTACGGCGTAGCGGCTAAGCTTGGTCGTTGAATCGTAGGTAGGCAGCATTTTTTGGTTCTAAACATACAACAAACAGAATACACGAAAAAATAAATAAAACCCTGTATTGTGGACCACACACACGAAATAACAATAAAAATAGGTTACAAAAAAAAGTGGAATACATACACACAAATATAAACTTACACCTTTCCTCTTTTGCGAATTAAAATACAAACATTTACGCGACTGTTTCCAAGCACCGTTTGTAGGTCATAGCTGCATACATCCTATCAGCAACGTCCTTACCGTTATTATTATCAAAATGACTATCGAAGATTACAAATCTGCTGAAAATTGGTCACGTGGTTTATAATAAAACCCACAAAAAAAAAAACTTAAGTAGAGTTTTTTAGCCCTTCCAAGGGAGATAATGCATGCACGTGCAACCGACTAAATAAATAAAGCTCTGCTAGAATAATTTGTTGTTTACGCTTATGACCAATCATCTTATCTTACTCCAATAAATCTTACTCCAATAAAACCATAGTTGATGGCGTGGGGTGGCCTCGCGAGTATATTCATGCGTTGAATACTTCATTCAGACTACTAAACAAATTGACTATTTTTAAAAACACCAGAGCTCGAGGAAAAAGTTTACGCGTAATTTTATCTCGCATTTCAGTTGATAATTCGAATCTTAAAATTGAAATAGTAATAAATAATTGTAACCCCAGTCTTAACTAGCTAGTGTTCATCTGCGTTCGGATACGTTATGGGGGAACAGGGAACCCTAGATTTAGTATATACTACTAGAGGGGAACAAACATCAACAAATTGACTAAAGCAATCAAATCTCGGCTAAAATAATTAATTGTTTTGAATTTCTGCGAACAGTTAAAACATATCATTTTCAGGTATTTGTGAAAAAAAAAATGCTAACTCTACTGAAACCATATAAAATAAACAGTATTTTATCTTATTTATAAGAAACAGGCTGTAGTTATTATTTTTTAAATCCGAGTAGACAATATATCCTAATTATTTGTAGATCTATAAGGAAATAAAAAATTATAAAGAAGATATTGTCCTCATATATTTTTAGAAACTTTTATTCTCCAGACAAATATCTGATCAAAAGCTGAATGAAATGAAATGGTGCAATATTGGATCAATACTTTGAATGGCGCCATTCCACTGACTCTTTCCGTGCGAGCAGGTGCTTTATCACTGCTACTGTTGAACTGAGACTTTTTGGTAAGTAGAACTATTGATAATAATTATCTTCGACTTTTTATGTCCCTGATTTTCTGTAGAGCAATAGTATAATATATTCAGAGATTTCATTCCAACTTGGTGACATCTTCCTTTGTCTTAATGGCCCATTGCCTACCTAACTTCAATTATCAATATTAGTTAATAAAGCAGCGTTGTAGTACAAATGTCCCGTCGTAATTATTGAATTAAAAATATCAAGTTCTCTCTACAAAAAATAAAATAATTTATGTACCGAATAAAAAAATCCTCACAAAAAATAATCTAAATAATTCTCTCTTTGTCTCGGGGTCGCGGCGAGTGCGCCCAAGATTACGGGGGGGGGGGGGGTCAACGTGGCTTCGAAAGTTCCAAAACTACAGCCATATCGCGATTATAAATAGATGATTTGTTGAACGGGGTTTGTGACCCCTCGGACCACCTTCCAAGTAGACCAGCTACATATTTATATATTTTTTTACATTGCTTTTTACTCTTTACAGGTGTGCAGCGAAAGCAAACAGTAGAAATGTCATCGGATCTCGATTCGACGCTTCGTTTCCCGGTCAAGATGGAGGGCGCGGTGGTTTTGAACTACCAGGACTGCCTGCCTCGCTTCGGGTTCCGTGGGCCAGATGCCTTGCAGGGGCAGTTTCCCATTCTGGAACAAGGCCAACTGGTTAACTAAACCCGTTCCATATTGTTGCACCTCTAGGGTGCATACGATAGTATGGTTTTTTCGCAAAACCTATACCCAATGACCCGCGCATATCTGTACAAGTTTGGTCCTTATTATTATGTTTTCAAATAATAGTTTTGAATGAAAAAATGGAAAACTAAAAAAACGTTTTGTATCATATCATTTGTCTTTTGATTACGATGTACTGTTTATTTTTAAATGTAAGCCTACCCTATGTATTTGTATTTTTATTTTTACATTAATACGTTTTTCTCCTTCACCAAACTGCTTTTGTGAATCCTTGAATAAATGTTTAAAAAAGGTATTATTTATTTTGTTTTCTTCCTTCTACACACTCTGAGATCACATTCAAGAGAATCACACACACACACCACACACACACACACACACACACACACACACAGTCATATAAATTAAGTACATAATTACTAATGAAATACTCTCCAATCTCTCACACTTTGGGCCACATTTATCTTGTTTTCAATGTTACGAGTAATGATGTTTCGGCTCATGTTTGACAAGCCAGTGTATAACATGAATAAAGTATAATCCTGTGATTTAAACAGACCGCTCTTGAATATTCTATTAGCGTAGCTGCTACGCCGTAGCAGGTACTACGCCGTAGCTTTTACTACGCCGTAGCGTTACTACGCCGTAGCAGTTACTACGTCGTAGGTAACACATGGCAATGACGGAGAGCACATCTTTGTTTGATTTTTATTGTAAATGATGATAATGAAGTGATTGCAACATATTCATAAACACATTCTCTAGAGAACCTAAACCAGCAAGGCTTCAGAAGCCTTGCTGGTTTAGTTTTAGCATGGCAATTGCAATTACACAGACACAGAAAAACTTCTAGAAATTTTGTAATGATCATAATGTATTCCCTTATAAGAATTACTTTTATATGTTTACATAGACTTAGTATTGTGCTTTTTCTCAGAGTTATTACTTAATTATTGTTATATCAGTTTTATTTAAAAAATTAATGCCCCAATTTAATTGAAATGTAAAGTGATGGCCTGAAACACAGGCTTGCATAAACCTAGTTCGGGCGCGTCGCTACCTAACAGTCTGATTCCGAACCATCATTACTTGCACCTGTAATAAAAAATATGTTAGTTTTAGTTTATATTTAGGCATTATAAATGTATGGGAAATTTGCTAAACGTTTTTTATTAAATTTATAATATTATAAATTATGGGTTAACGTAGCATACATGTAGCAACTCGTAGGCCGTAATTCCAGATTATAAATTTCTCAATGGAGTAATCTATTTGTAGAAATGTGATATATGGCTGGCATCCACCCTTCAATCATACATGTATACATCCTATATATTAAACCAGGAGTAGGTGTTGCAATATCAACAATAAATACATTGTATCGAATTATACATTGCCTGGTATTCAGCTGCATCCGGTTATATCGGGAGATTCTAGTAAAACTTAGATTTTTTGTCGATGACAACGAGCCATAAAGTTCGAGACATTTGTTTATGGCCATTAGGTATCCTTTGCACGTGATATTAAATTAGGCCGAGGACACATTTATTTTTCTTTTTTTAAGTTACTTATACAATTATCTATTGAGATGTAATGTTTAGTGCTAATGTTAATGAAAATATTTTTTTACAGGATCAAGCTTTTTTAAAAAACTAAAATATTTTAGAAGAGCTTTGCTTATTTAGTTTTGGGCTGGAATTGTGACCAACCGCGCAAGCCGAGCGAGCGGAGCAAGTGATTAAATACATGCTTTCTTTTGAGCACTACAAAAAATTACATATAGTTAAAAATAGGCACAATTATTTAATGAAGTCCATCATTAGATGTGCAAACAGTTTGTAGAGGGTCAGTAATTTGAAAAAGTTTCCATCATTAGCTTCTGAATAAGTTTTGAGAGGATAAGGTAAATATTTCCCTTGAAATTAAATCAATTTAATTTCTTCACATATCTTTTTTTCTCCAAGTGAATTCAGACATGCTGTCTTAGGATTAATTAGACTACTCTATAAGGGCATCAAAAATAAACATAGTTCATAATGCTACAATTAACTTTGTGTCTTGTTACGGTCTTAACCATTCTCCACTGAACTTCGCGGACTACCTAACGCATCCCCTTTAAAATAAGACTTTGGTCACTGTGTTGCAACAAAACGTGAGGCTAATGCGCAATTAGATACGTCAGACGAGTTTGAAAGTTGTTGCTTACTCAATAAAGTTCACAATAGCCACGAAAGTACTTGAAGGCGTGTCAACCGTACGACGGAGCGAGAAAATTTATTGTTTTCCCGCCAAATAAACGCTCCCTAAACCTGAGTAAACACGAACAGCTTTTCGCTCTCATTGAATTCTAAAACAATAAATTATTTAATGTCAACTCACGAACTTAGTCGTTTTCTGTAAAGAAAATTATTTCATGTATATTCTGAGCTTTCAAACGCCGTCAGTGTGGTAATGTGTTAAAACTGCAGCAGACAAGCCGATCGATAATCGTTGCCGACGCCATTCTATCGTCGCATCGGGTCGTCGTCAGAACGCTGAGTTATCCTTGTAACTATCGTACCTTATCTCTTGTTTTATTCGCTACTCTGTGACTGTATCTGTTCGAGACGAACTTTTGGTAAGTGGAGTTCTAATCATAGTTTTAAAAGTCCTGGATTGCCACACCTTAGATAACTTGAGATATTTAAAGATGTGCCGTATCTGTAAATAAATTTATTTCTCAACAAGATATTATGTACAAGGCACACAAGGTACTCACGATATGGTGATACAATTGAGATCATTTTCCGAACTTAAAATATAGTACCTACATAAGTATTGTACAAACATTAACATACAAATCATGTAGGTATTGTTTTTCTTTTTAACAAATCATTTACTAAATAACATTTCATTTCGTACTCAAAAATCTTTTCAATCCACCGGCAAAATAAATAATTAGCGGGGTCGAAAATATACATAATAGATAACCAGGAGTCACCAAATGGCCGGCCGCGGCCCGCATCCGGGCCGTCGCCGCGTGCCGATTTATTTTAAGTATTTAATATCTAAAACTTAATCCAAAAATATTAAAATAACTGTTTTGAGTTTTAGCTTTCACCAGGTACAAATCGGTACAATGCAATAAAAACTCAACTAAGTAACTAAAATTATTATGTTGTACAGACGCCAGCACATCAACCTACTACAATCTGTCAAATTTCTTTGATAGATTTTCAACTTTATCGCTAAAGTATAAGGTTCAAAGTTGATTGGGAAAATTAGACAGTTTCGGGTAGGTTGATGTGCTGGCGTCTGTACAATGACGGTTTGATGATTAGAGGTTTAGGTACTTTTGGGTGCGAGTGCGTGTGAAGTGTGGCGTGTGTGAGGCGTGTGTGTGGCGTGAGTGAATGTGGTGAAAAGTTTCTTGATATTTTTAATATTGGTTGCTAATAATCGTCTACCAAACCGACCGTGACAGTCATTTTGTTTGGTAAGAGTGTCGTCTTTTTGAAAACGGACTCCCAGTAAAACTAATTAGTGATACCAATACGGAGTGCGAATCCGGTGCCACAATAAAGCAACTCACAGTAGGGCAAGTCTATTTATGTTAGCAATGTTTGAGCATTTAGAATGCCCCGCGCGACCTGTACAAAACGATGCGACGCGACAGCCATGTTGAAGTAGGCGGCGCTTGCGCATCGCAACATCACCTTGACGTAGTTGTGGCGTAATCTCGTGCCGATTTCTCACCGCACATAAGCGGAAACGGTTGTCGAAGCGGTTGTACGAATATGGTTGCCGCTGTAACCTGCCTTCCCCTTCGAAAAATCAGGCGCGAGGTAGTAAAAATAGTATATTGTGGTCCTAGTAGTCGGTGTATTTACACATGAGTCCCTTTTTTCTCTAGAATGGTACGTTCATCACATGACCATGTGCGGTAGTTTTGCCACCAGGTGGGCTGTAGGATTGTATGCTAACACGTCATACGAAAAAAAAAACAGTTTTCAATCTCCTATTAATATCATATTCTTGTGACTATTGCTAAAATAAAATTGAATCTTGTCTTACTGCCTCATTCATTTCTCATGCAAAGATACAAATTAAAAAACCAAACCCCACCAAATTAAAAAACCAATTTTGTAATAGCACTCTCCACTACAGAAACAGCTACCTTATGTCCATTAAAATATATAACCATATTCCAAAAGTGATAAGAGAGCTACCATTTAAATTTTACAAAAAAAATCTGAAAAATTTTCTTCTCCAAAATAATTTTTACACCCTCAAAGAATTTTTTGATTATAAGGGTAAATAAGTAAGTGATATAGGTATATATAAATATATATATATTTTAATAATAAGGTAGATGTATTTAGTTGTATAATAAAAATATTGTTATTGTTATGTTTTCATT
Source organism: Gortyna flavago (assembly GCA_963669345.1). Lineage (NCBI taxonomy): Eukaryota > Metazoa > Arthropoda > Insecta > Lepidoptera > Noctuidae > Gortyna > Gortyna flavago. The sequence continues at coordinate 18,911,231 of OY770125.1, forward strand.
TTGATATTGTTTATTAGAGTGTTTAATAGTGTTTTGTATTATTTATTAGAGTTTAAGTAAGTACTGTACAAGTTAGGTTTTATACCTACTCACGTGTAAATATTCGTATGCCGCTATTAGCGGCGGATGTGTTGAGCTTATCCATTTTAAATACCTACCAACTTTGTACCTACCATATCCGACGAATAAATGTCTTTGTCTTTGTCTTTGATAAGACAAGTAATCCCTGCGTCCCAAGAGAATCCGCGAAGTTGTTTACATTTGGCTTGTTACTTGTTACAGGTCAACGGAGTTGAGGAGTAAATCTACAGCTCGCCAAAATGGGTAATGATCCCAAGGCGGTGAATAATCTAGATCCTTTTCGTGACACTTCGGCACATACTGAAGTAGGCGGCCAAAGAAGGCAGCAGCCTCAGCAGCCGCAGCAGCCGCATCAGCCGCAGCAGCCGCAGGAGCCACAGCAGCCGGAGCAGCCGGAGCAGCCGTTGCCGCAGTATAAACCGTTGGACCCGGAGCAGCTGCGGAAGCTGCATGAGCTGCAGCAGATGCGACCGCTGCCGCAGTCACTGCATCCACTGCAATTTTCGCTGCTATTGCTGCAGCAGGACAATCCGAACAATCCGTACACTGATGCGCAGCGTGAATTTATACGTAACATTCCCAATTGGGCTTGGTAATACAAGCTATCGCATGTATTATCGTGGTTTATTCGATCTTTATTTGCTTGTCTATGTTTGTACTGAGTGCCGATTCTGGGTGCTTACTCTCGAATAGGTATAATTCCGATAGATCGACATTGGAATTGTAAGTCAAACGTCAGGGATTGGCTGGACTCACTGAGTCTATATAGCCAATCCCTGACGTTGACTCAACCAACTGACGTTTGGCCAATGTCGATCTATTGCAATTATATTCGAGAGTTAGCACCCTGATCTGAAGGCCAATTCTCGTAATTTAAAACGTTCAAAATCTAGTCACAGTCTCATCTCGGCGACAAACAAATGTCAAAAACTTGTCAAAAGTTTAAAAAATTAGAGGTATTTTTGACAGATTGAGACTGAGATCAGACTGTGAACGTTCTTAAAATTACGAGAATTGCCCCTCTGTTAGATGATTTGTCATTACTGTCTTGTCTTTCTGTCATAAAATAATCACAAATTATTTATTTTGACATTATGTTAATTTTGTTTTTGAATATTATTTTTGTTGAGTATTTAAGTTTATTTTTACATAAGTAAGGTATGTTTGTTTTCACAGTAAATTAAAACATTTTTTTTGTTAGTTTGGTATTCTGGTGTGATAAAAAAAAATAAAAAACCATTGAGTTTTTAGATCTTATGGTATTGTTATGAATAAGTTAGGTACCTACCTGATATTTGGCAAAAAATAAATAATAACTAAGTAAACAAAAATATTCTATTTTAAGACCCTTTATAAAGTATTTAATATTTTGTATATCGTGTTCTGAAATCTATTTGTACCTTGCCAAAATTATAAGCTTTGATCAAATATATTTTTATGATTTAGTTACTTGACTTTTATTTTAGTACAATTAGGTACCTAAAATAAAATTATTTCACTCATGTTCTTTTATTTAAATAATTATCAGATTTATTACAAAGAAGTTGCTGACTATCTGCCTCAGTGTTTACAAACATTTACAATAAATAAATATAGGTATATAACACGTGTAAGTATTATAACGATTATCCAACAAAAGATCCAACAAAAACTACTCAATTACTATACCTTTGTTTATAAGTTGTGACCACGTGATATGCTAAATAGATTGACTCAGGACGGAGTCGACAGCCAGTTATACAAATACATAATAGATGTGTCATTAGTAACACTCAGGAAGTCATGTTCCATATTTTATTTCCACACACTGTATTCTTATACGTATCTACCAAGATTGTCTAATTTGTAGAAAAATACTCGTATAATACATTCAATGTCATAATCAGGCGCCTTGTCTACAAAATACTCTAATTTCACGTCTTCTACAGAACACAGTTAGATTTATTACAATACGAATAATATTTATTCAAGATATTCAAATTGAAAAGGACAAACAAAAGCAGAATAAAGTTTAACCTTACCAAAAGAGTCACGCTCTCGGTACAATTTGTTGCCGTGTTTGTTCTGTTTAATTTTTTGCTGTCATTAAGAATTATAACCAACATTCAAGATACAGTGTCTTGGCATGTGTTTCTGTGTTTCATTTATATTCTTATGTCAGTAGGGGGTTAGGAGGGTGTATTTTTCGATCGGTTTTTTCCCCCAACTTGTTTCACCCCGCGTAGCATCCGTCTGCATTTGAGGAAAACGTGACTGTTTATATCCAAACATACCAGAGGGGGTTCAGCGTCTATAATAAAAATAATAACGTTCTATTAACTGACTGTATTTCCTGTTTGCCTCATTAATTTAAAGGTATATTTAGGTATAGGGTAGGTCAACGAATTAAACTATTTGACTAGGTACGGAGCCGATCGTGTGCGTCGACATCCTGCCGGCTGTCGCCGCATCCGTTCGTATCCTTTCCGATCCGATGCGATGAGAGCCGTTTGGTGGAAATCATCCAATGCGGGTTTTTGAAAAATGACGTTTACTAGATGGCAGCACTGAGACGTCAGGTCCGGCCACCTGTCACAAGTGTCAAAGCGCCTATAATTTCTTTAGACGTGACTGAATGATGAACGAACGAATGAAATGAATGGTGATTGACATCATATATTTTATATTGGAAGACCTCTTGTCAAAGTGGCGCCAACTGGTGTCGTGAATTTTCATGAAAACCCTCATTATCGATTTATTCCGGTCTGATCCCCTGAGTCCCCCCCTCCACCCCCCTCCTCGATCCCCTGCTAGTTCTTCTTCTGTTTTGAAATCTTTCTTATCCAATTTTATCTATCTTACGTAGGTACGGGTTTGTCATAAGGTAAAATGTTTCCTTCATACTTTTACGGGCTTAGGTTAAGACTACTTTGTTAAAATATAAAAATTCTTTCTTAACTAGGCGGTAAAAAAAAAACAATTCAAAACAAGATAATAACAAAATTAAAAAAGTCTATTAATCATACAACAATAATTGCTCGAAGTGGAGTCCATTTCGTTCAAAACAGGATCTTGCACTATTAATTGCGTTCCACCGTAGTCTATCGAGCACTTCACTACCACTTTTTACATTTGTAAATGCACTAATGCATTGAGTTTTGCGCTTGATACCGATAAAAAAAGCATTTAATTTCACACCACACAAAAAATCATAGACTTTCACCACTTTCGATAATTCGATGTAGGTACACTCTTACCATTTCATAGTAGGATTATTAGGTACTCCCGGTTACTGTTTGTTCATTTCGGAAAAGACTACTGCGAGTCTGCGACGCCCTTATGCGCGTCCCTCTCGTCTTACGCCTGGTGTGTGTGAGCAAGTCTTGTGCGCATAAGAACCCTTACAAATAGAGATAAAACAGCCACTTGCTCACTTCTGATGTCGCTACTACTACGTGTCAGCTTTCTGACACTATCCCTACGAATAAGTAATTATTAGGTACTTGTTCGTAGCACTATCCATATATTTTTGTAAACAAGCGACGATACGCATAATTAATGAGTATACGCCTTTACGCAGCTGTTACTCAAAAATCGGGGAAAAATATGTATTTGCCAAAGATTTTAAAGGACGAAGACTGTGGGAGAAATCTCTACGAAAAAAATTGGAAAGCCGATATTTCGTCGAGACTATGTGCTATCCTTTTTAAATTTGAAGACTTTTATCTGAGAAATTCGTGTGGCCTTCAGTTAGTTGACATTTTTCAGCTTCTGCTGTGACCGAACAAAATATTTTATTTATTTATCATTCATACATAAAAATACAGGATTATTCATATGAAATAGCAATCAAAAACTACTAAGGGGGAGGGGGGGTCCCAGAATCCGAACCTTTGTACTTCCCCTATAATATCTACCAATAAGATCACTTCCGTGGTGTTTATTCTCAAAGTCACAACAATTATAATTTACAAGCTAATACTAAATTATATATAATAATATATATTAAATATATACAAGAATATAATAAAAAAATTCAAGAAAAAGGCAGGTGCTCATTGGGCATCAAAAAAATTCATCCGCATCGCTGTCAATGGGATAAGTGCCCAAAAGATTGCATTACCACGTTGAATAGCAATGCTGATTCTTTGGACTAAAAATAGGCCAACCCTCTGGTCACGTGAAGAGTCAACCATCCGCTTGGCGATGTCCCGAAATATTCGATGAGCAGTTGGACCCCAAGGCCCTAGTGTTTTGGCTCGTGTGGTGTGAATCGGAAGCACTTTCCTGTTGATCCTGACGTGCAGGAGGTGAACCTCGAGCATGGTTAGCCTACCTACCCCATAGCTTACCTGGCCCTGGAATTTGAACTTTGAATAGACGCGTTACAATTCAATATTGTACAAAAGAAGTTAAACTAGGTTGGCATTGACTTGTGACTCGTGTGGCCTTCGCTTCGGCCGTCAAACTCTACAGTGGCCTCGCATTTTTGCTGAACTTGGAGAATCTATCGGGCCCGCAATAGTATCGTTGGAAGCAGATATGGAGAAACTTATTGAAATAAGCAATAGCTATACTTACTTGAATAAGCTATGCCCTAGCTATGTCCTATGTAGACACATGCCAACACAATCATTTGAAGTGAATACCTGTAATTCAGGGCAGGAATTCCAAAAGTAATGATGATAGTAGGGCCTTTTACTTGTTGTGGCTGCATATAATAAATACAGTGAACATTGGTTTAGCTACAAGTAAATCAATACAGCAAAATAATGTTGTCCCCTCGCTCCATGCATGCTAACACATTATCTTGCCCCCTCCCTCTTTCTCGACTTGCTTTCTCTTTCTCTCTTGTAGGATCTAGTGATCTGATCTACAAAGGGAGAATGGGTTTCCTTGCATGCACATAGCAGTATTTAAAATTTTGATATAATACGTTTATTCTATTATATTTGATCGAAGAACTACATAACTGGCCTTCCTATTGAATCATGAGCTGATTCCCAAACAACGTACCCCCAGGTGACCTCTACCTGGGAGTGCGGCTGCAGGGCTGTCCTGCGGCTGCAATCTATTAAATAAATAAAATAATTATAAGAATTAGGAGAATTCTTATGGCTTCAACATTTTTTCAATAAGTTGCAGAAGTTTAGGTATGCTTAGGGCACATTGTCACTAATCAATACATGGCCCAAATATATTCTCACGACTGCGCACAAGGGGTGCTGAACCTGCTTTATCGGAAGCACCCCAACGGTTTCCGACCACGGTGGTGCATTGTCACAATTGTGGTGGCAAAGTGCTGGTGTCTTTTAAGAATAATCATAATGTTACGTATAAAAAACATCTACGTAAAATATTATTATAGGTATACGTTCCGTAACTTCTCCAATTATGAAATTATGTAAGTAATCTATATTATTTATTTATTTGCTCATTTGCCTTGCGAACAGTGCAAATCGATATGGTGAAATGCGTCATTTTATTAACTGTTGGTTATACAGTTAACGACAAATTAACTTATTTGTATATTTGTGTACGTATGTATTTTATTAATTTATTTAGGTATTTATAAGTTATTATAAAAATGTAGGACAACTTAGAGTGCAACTAGGATGCGGAGTTATGGTGCGGTGTGGTGGGATGTGGGGGTTCAATGAAACACCTTGTGACACCATTCCATTTAATAAGAATTAAAATTAGAAAAGGTACATTCACAATAATACTTATGTTTAATCTTTTATGAATAGAATAATTAGTAGGTACACACAGGATAATTTCAAAGGATTGAATTTAAAAAGGTACAAACTAAAAAATTAAGTACATACTTGTATTTTAGTTTTTCTTGCGTTTTAGTAACTTTTGCATTTTAGCTCGTCTTAGTAATTTTTGTAAAGCACAAAAATATAGCAAATTAATATTTTTTACGCGAAGTTTTGAATCGAAGGCGATTGTAATTTATTTAGTGAAATAGGCCTCTAGCTGCTTTATGTTTAGCGCTGATCTTTGCCAATGCAATTGCAATAACTCCGATGGTTAGGTCTTATTAGGTTATTGCTTTGCGTCCGTTACCCAGAAAGACATAACATACCTTCGGAGCTGATAACTGATAACAAATCCACGGACAACCTCCTTCACGAAGAGCAAAACTAATTTTTGATAATAATAAACACGAAAATTTCCATTGATTTGACCTCGTTTCTTAGAATTTTTATACCAAAATAGATTTTATACCACATATTCTAACTAATTAGTTAGGAGATTACTCCCACATTTATAATTTTCTTTTCTTTTTCACTAAATTTTATACATACATAGGGTCCCATAAGGGTAGGCAGAGACTACAATATTTTATTTTTCCATTAAAGATAATATAAATGAATTAAATAAATTAATACAGATAAGTTTTACCGAATCTTTAGGGCGCTACTTACTTTAGAAATAATAGTTAGGGTTAAGATAGACAAATCACTTTTTTTAAATCTAGAATGTAGTGTTATTATAAATGAAATAATAGGTACAGGAAAACTTGTTCATGAATACTAGAAATGAATAGTAGTATTCATTTCTAGTATTCATGAACAAGTTTAATGTGACAAAGTGCAAAAGTAATTAGAGTTTTCATAAGCTGACTGTAGAGTCAGCTTATGAAAACTCTAATTACTTTTGCACTTTGTCACATTAAACTTTTATAGTTAGTTTTAAATGTAGATTTTGTTTGTTCATCACTTGGACAGGTATTATTGTAAACTAGTAGTATACCTGTAAGTATTCCTATAAGCAAACAGTCAACGTTATTTTCAATGGTTAAGTACTTATTTTTGTAGGTTTTTCTCTTATCTACTTTATTTGTTTAGACTTAGATTATGTATCTTGACTTTAATCGTTTGTAAATTAACATGTCAATGTCACCTTACTACCTCAGACACCTCTTTCTCATGTTGAGATAAATAAAGAAGTCAAGGTTATCATAGGGTGACTGTACCAGTTTTTGTTTAGATATCTAATAAATATTTATGAAATGAAGACTTGAAGCCAGACACGTTAACATTTAAAGTTTCGTATGGTATAGAACAGTATTACATTATAAATTAGAGTGAATGATTGATACCCTCGAAGGCAGTCACGCTGACTGTTCTGTCCTGGAGGCAGCGCAAGGCCGTGTCGTGACGGCCCTCCTCGACGTCCCGCATGGCCGCGACCACCGCCCCGGGAGCTCGCACCACCAGGCTCACCACTATCCGCGGCTGGTCTCCCACTCCGTCACACACAGAGATCAGCTGCCGCCTCGGTGTGCAGTTCCTGTGGTCATGCGGTGGTTCGCGACGATGCGCTAGCATTTCGACAGCTATTTTCACCTGGAAATTTTATAAGCAAAATGTTAACTAAACTATAATCAGACTATAACTTTTCCACTGTTGGCGCACAGGCCTCCTCTCCATAATGTCCATAAACCACTACGCGGGCCAGGCGCGGGTTGGAAAATGTTAGTTTTTAAATATTAATCACAAATTTCAACTTCACAATGTAAAAAATAGGGGAAAGAACAGACCGAATGAGTATGGCTGATATTCATAATTTTTTCACTTCCACAATAATAAGCCGTAACGTATGCACTGGTTCGTTAAATTTTATTCTAAAGGAACTTGTGTTTCAATGACCATGAATTATATTTAAAATAAACAAGGTATTTAAGCACTTAACTCGAAAAAATATTGACAAGAAAAAACACCACTAACATCGCCTAACACTTTTGCCGCGATAGATAATGGCATTGAGGGTGCTAAAACGATTGCAGAATCGACACATAATTTCACTCACCTGAGTTAATCAACAACTGAGTTTAAAACTTGACACTAGAACCCAATATTAGTCAAAATTCCGTTTTCGGACGAAGGTGTCCGCCATACGACACGGGGAGGTTATTTGCAATTATCGACCGGTGCGCTGGCCCCTTGTGCGCAAGTGCAGTGTCCTACCCCTGTTTATATCAACGTACTTACTTGTGTACTTACGTATTTACTGTAGGTACATCTTTTAGATTATTGCATGCGATTTAAATATCGCCGAATAAATCTGCTATAGCAAAGGATGATAATAATTTAAATACTTTGATTTTTTACATGAATTTCGACCTTAATAAAAAAGTGCAATATCTACGCCATTAATAAGTTCATTTGCACAAGATGGATTTCAGGCTAGCTGAAACCTAACTACTTATGTACTTAGCAACAAACCTAAAACATTTTCTAAACATACACCATAGTTTTTTCATTATATAACGTAGGTACTTATAGGCTACGTTCAGTTATATTACGCTCGTAAAGTCTTTCACGCTTGGCGACAAACGGAGCTTACTGATTGGGCGGTCAAACGCCATAGGACGCTCCGTTGGCTCCTTGCATCGGCGAGCGTGACCGAATTTCACTCACAACTGTACGATTTTTGTCACACACACACTTAACTACCAACACACACCATCACAGAAATGTCTGTAAACCAGTTTCCAGGAATTGACGTAGCGTTGTCTATTGCAGGCTGTAAAGGCAAATTATCGACCTCCTGACTAATTCTGCTACCCTGGTACCAAAACTGAAAATGTTCGAGAATATGGAATGTGGCGCGTTTTTATGTTGCCGCAACATGTTGCTAGTAAATTGCAACTCGACTACGGGTATCAGGATAGCATAAGTTCTTAGGAGGTCGATCTGAGACAGAAAATTTAAATCGGTCCCATCTAGGTATGCAATGACACAACACGTCTGTTTCTGAGTAGAAATTCGTGAGTTAAACTCACGTTTAAACTCTGTTTAATCCGTTTCAAATAGTCTCTGTGATGGGTTAATAGATGAACTACAATTAGCCAGAATATGAATAGTTTTATGATAATTTTCGTAATTTATGAAGCTCTTGAGCAGGTTAAAAGGTTTTAACATTAAACAAAATAAAAAACATACATACATAATAATAAGTTTTTGGTTTTTCATAAGCATTTGTTTCTACACGTACCTAACCTGGCCTAAAATTTACATATATCGCTCATTTGGAAAAATCATCCCCTTTCATCATCGAACACAATTTTCCATCTATCATTTCTTTAATCTTCTCCTAATTAACATTTTAGTGTAGGTACCTAACATAGGTACATGTAACTTAACACTTACTGCTCTGAAGTTATTCTAAATCTTGTAAAGGTCTGTTTATTACAGATTTTACGCATTTCAATGTTCTAAATACTTACTTACTGTTATTGATAAATTGACAAAAAAATTCTAGACCTTCTTCATTGAATATTTGTTTCCTTCTGTTAACCTGCAAGTTTTAATTCAAAGTTAGGAATTAAATTTTTTTATATTATGTTTATTACAGCTTCCTAAATGTTAGTTCATTCAGAATACATAACTTAGTCTTATTGGGCTCAGTGTTGCATATCTTTATTTAGATAGGGCTTAACCTGAATAGGTATTCAACCCTTTTTCAGCCATAATTATCATCTTTCACAATGAATCTCCTGCTCTTATAGAATTTAATATTTTACTCTACGTGATACTCACCACTTACCGACTGCCTCTTTTGTAGATAAAGTTACATTTAAATCAATTTCAAAGGTACCTACAAAGGCTTTCCAAATCTTATATAATTATCTAATAACAGTGAAATCCTGTCATCACAAAGAAAAAACATTTATTTTAGAGAAAGTAGATATGTCCACATTATGTTAGTAATAATAATGTTAAAACTATGTTGATTACAAATAGCACAAATGCATAATAAGATTTCTTCAGGCCACCAGTAGGCTTATGACTGAAGAGTTTACCGAGACTATTACACAAACACACTGACTGACTTATTACATTGGTTACAAAGCAATATTGTTAGAGCAATTTTCAATGTACCTTTCCTATCCTATCAAGATAGAAATACCTACTAAAACTAATTATTAGGTAGGTCCTAAAAATATGTATTGTATGATGAGATGTATTCCACAGTATTCTCAGGTGTTACTATAAGCCTCTCTTTTCTTGTACCAACAATGATAAATATTAGAAATGTAGGTAAGTACCAATTTATTTACCTACTTACTATAAATGTTTTTAGATGCCATCACAATATCATATTGCTATAAGACACAGGTGGTAACTCCTACGAATACTGTGAAAAACATCAAGGGAAAACACTAAAAATAATTATTTTTATTAAAGGATTAAGTAATAGAAAACCATTATGAAGACACCCTCATAATAAACTTTCTATTAATCCTATCTTATTCCTTAATCCTCCCTTTCAATTCCACAATATTCTCATATCTGTCTTTATATATGAAACCGATTGTGTTTTGTTATGTCTATTATTTTGGGATTAAACACCAATTAGGTAGGGATTACAATCACTATTCTTTAAATCAAATCTATAGGTACTAACCTACTGATAAGTGCTTTACAATTAATCTTAATTAAATATAATTAGAATAAAATATCATATTGAAACAATTCACCTGTACTATTAGTTCACAAATGAAAAAAGCTTCCAAATAAACAATTCTTTTTGTAGGTACAAACAATAATTGCAAACTGAAAAATCTCTTATTTGTTTTTTTTTTTTCAATAACATGATATTTACAAGTGTTGTTGTTTTTATTAAATAAGTAGGTTATATAATCATGTTAGACATGAATAAATAAAGATTTCATGATAATTATTTCTTTGTTTATAGCCTAAAAAATCCTACACTTATCATTTACATCTTTGGCTACATACCAACACATGTCTTGTGGTTTGTATTAATTACTGAGGGTACACTTAACACATACATAATTCAGCCTATAATGTTCCCACTGCTGAGACACAGGCCTCCTCTCTGTGACTGAGGCTATATTTACTTAATATTATAATGCCTTTTGATATAATAACAACGCAATATAGTGTTTATTACACACACATCATGTACGGAGCCTGATAAAAAATGGTGAAATTTTTACAAAACTACTCAAACCATCAGGCTTTTATATAATACAATAAAATAAAAGTCAGACAACATTTTTAAATTTTTATTTCCACCATGGAGCTTATTTAATGGGTACATAGGTGTGAGATTATTTAATTGATTAAATAGACACTTAGAAAATGTAAATAATAAAAGCATAAGAACATAGTCAGAGCTTAGAAATAAATAGGTACAGTAAAACTGGGGCCACTGTTTTTTTTTGTTCTAGTGAGAATAGAATAGATAGGTAACAATCTATTTGTGCTTCAAGAAAGATCTCCACGTAGATAGAGAACAGCTATTCTATGTCAACGAATCTCTAAATTACAGTAGGTATACAGAGTAAAAAATACTAAAATAGTCAACAACAGACAGTAACTTAACCGATCGAGTCCCGCGCGTACTACATGTGGCCCGATACAATAGAAAATCAATTGTGTTTGTGTCTCATTAGCGGGGATCAAGTGATTAGTTATTAAAAAGAAGAACAGTCAGACCGGAATAATTAGAATCAAAACGAAGCAATGATTACATCGATTAATACATGCATCGTCGTCATTGAAGCTGAGCCAGCTATCATCACATCTTAGAGCTTCTTCAAATGTATATGCTGCATCCCATATACGATAGTCTTGTTGTCGCGAACACACACGTGAGTAAACGGATCAGCTATTACGAGTTGAGAGTTCTCGCCGTTCATCATTACGGCAATCAGTTCGTTCAGTTCGTCGATAGAGTGGATTATCTTTGTCTGCGATGCGTTGGTGGTTGGGTCCGTTTGGTCTTTGGTGGTTGGTTCCGTTGGGTGGCTGGTGGCCGGGTCCGTTTGGTCGTTGGTAGTCGGTTCCGTTGGGTGGTTAGTGGCCGGCTCTACTGGTTGGTTAGTGGCCGGTTTCGTTGGTTGACTGGCAGTTGGTTCCATTTCTGTAATAGATTGAGTTAGAAATCTGTAGTGGGTGAATTTCATTGAAAGGTCAAACGATCATGTGCCGAATGACCTTGTATACGACTTGTAAATTAGCAAGGGGGACTGGGGTAGTCGGCAAGGGTTGAACGGATAAAGATGTTTAACAGGCTTGTAGCAGTCACCCCGATACTGAATGAAGGGCACACACAAGGGGAGCGTAATGGCATCGTAAGTGAAAGCTGAAGACTTTTTGTAGCATCATTCAACTTTCCATTTATCTCCAATTGAACCTTTATTTATGGTTGAATATATCCATTAAATTCGCAAAAGTCCGTCAAAAGTCCGCACTTGGAGTCTACTAGCGGGCTATGGAACGAAGTTTACTATGTGTCAAACTCACAGACCGTATTAAGAACTCTATGCTTCATTCTGGCCGCACAGCTGCTGCAATAAAGTGGAATTGGGCTGGCCATATCTGTTGCTTGATAACCTTGACAAAGTAAAAGTGTGCCAGCGTCTTCCTTGATCTTGCCAAGGCCTTTGATACCACGTCAAGGCACATACAGATCAAGAAGATGGAACGCTTAGGTGTCAGGGGCAATGCATTGGAATGATTTACCTCCTATCTTTCCGAACGTAAACAGAAGGTTTGCTTGGGTGATTTCCAGAGTACCTTCGCGAAAGTGGAATATGGAGTGCCCCTAGGTAATGTCTTTGGTCCCACCTTGTTTCTTCTGTACGATAATGATCTCTGCTCACACAATTTGCGTACGGTAATGACACAGCTATTATTTTCCACGGCGACTCTTGGAAGGAAACCTACCATGCCGCAAAGTCTGGAATGCAGAAGGTTACCAATTGGCTGCAACACAATCTGCTCATCCTTAATGTTCAAAAAACCAGGGTAAATAATTTTTCTGTAAGCATAAAAACAAATCCCACCAATGCATTATAGTCTAGGGGTAGCTAGTAGTTACAGCTGCCCTGTTTTTGAATATGTTAATAGTATCAATGGGGATTCTCCAAAATTTCTAACCATTAGATTTTATTTAATTTTTTGAAAATTTAGAGCATTTTGAGAAACTAATTTGAATATTTTGATGATTGGCTCAATAGTTTTTTTTTTAATACTTAAATATTTAAAATTTTAAGGTAGGTTACGTCATCAGTGGCACTAAAGATTAAGTGCTGTTGCCTCAATAGCCCAGAAAAAAAAAACTGTCAACACAACGTCATCCACACCTGTCAATGTGTCAAAGTTTCCATATATCTCTTCCGATATATTAAATATTGTCGATTGTTGAAACAATGTAATCAGATTTATAAACGAGATGAATAAGAGGCAAGTCGGAATGTTTAAATTTAATATATTTTATTATAATTTTACACTTGACACTGACGGATAGTACTTTGCCACTAACTTTTTATTTTATTTTTGAGGTAACGATACTAAACTGTACTGTCGCAGGTGACGTAATTTGAAGGGCGCAGGTCAATTGTATTTTATCAAAAATATCAATAAATATAATAGTTTTCGTAAATTAATTAGTCCATAATGATTAGTAACGCTATTCCTCGAAATGGTTTTTCAATTACAACATTTAAAAAAATATGAACAATGCCCATTATCTTGGTATTTGCCCAACACCTGACATGGGGAAATTAAATTTGGCAATAAGGCTTTCTCTCGTATTGAACCGTACCTGTATGAAAAAGTTAACAAAACAAAGTTTGGGTGCAAAATACAGGTTCAGGATTGGCCGCTTGGGCTTAACTATGCTGAAACGGAAAATCTTCAACTATTAAAGTATTTATCAACACATACACACTAACACTCATCACATGCATACTCACACTCAACACATACACACTCATCAAATACATACTTATACTCATCCCATAGGTATGTGTACATTAGGTTACCTTTTAGTCCTAATTTTAATTAATTATAATGAAACCGTTGCATTTGTTAACTTATCTTTTATTTATAATTAATATTATCTGTCGAAAGAGACTGGATCCTGCGACGCAAGGTATCCTAGTGCGGGATCCAGTGTCATACCTAAATATTGTAACACTTGTTTATGCATCCATAAACTTCATTATTATATTAATATCTCCTCAGGGCGAAAGCTCCGCAGGTGCATTTTCTTTGAAATTGCAACAAATATTTATGACTAAACCCGCAAATTAATAGTTAAGCGTGGTTCTACTTACTTAATATCTTCTCGTAGGATTTTAACGCAGTCTCGACAAGCGAACAGGATTTTTTCTTAACAGCTGATGTACAGACGCGACGATAAGTTCGGCGAGATCCGTAGATGAATGTGATATATTGATTTATTGCGGGCCTAAAGCCTGGTAGGGACTAGGCTAGTCGAGTACTGATTATTTTAGTAACCACGGTGTAAAATCAGCACATGATTAATCAGCATTTGATAAAATCAGGGTCGCCGTAGATTTAATTTATTTTTTACTTATGTACACACAAAACAATATACAAGAGCATAAGGTACTGCTTATGTTTCGTTTTCCTTTGCGTGGCTTAATCAATATAATTTTTATCAAAACCACGTACCTACTTGGTGACTAAAGTGGTAGAAGTTGACCCTTCGAATTGGTCGTCTATATTTTAAAATATATATAATTGGAAAGATACAGAACATCTGAGAACATCTGAGACAGGGAAGCATGAAGGTACCTACCTAATAGATATGAATACCGTTATTGAGGCGTACATAAAATTAAAAGTTACTGATAAAATATAAGTATTTCTAGTTGGTGTCTTGCATAAATTCATAGCTATTTTAGGGATTTTGGCTTTTTCTAACGTCTGTTCCATTGCGCCTACCTATTCCCGGCATTAGGAGAAAATTCCTTTCCAATCAACGCTAAATATTACAATGTCTTTGTTACATTTTTGTCAACGAAAAAAAAAGCATTTTCGTGTGTTTTTCCTCAATTGATGCCACTAAATAGGTAATTTACATTATTAAGTAAAATATTAATTAAAATAATTTTTCACAGGTGAAAGTGGCAACTCCGATACTCTTACTTATAAGAGGAGGCCTTATTATGACTAACTTAAACACCGCCCAGAAGTAAGACTTTTGTATCAGACAAGAACAAACTTACTTCGGAAAGCTTCTTTTTTTGCTTACTGTGGGGCACATCCCCATTTTAGTAGATAAACCTTACAAAAATAAAAACCAGAAATAAGCATGTTGAGATATTCGCATTCCTTAAAAATACATAATTGTGCTTTTTAGTAAAATCATCTTGTAATTTTTTTTTACCCCGAATGTCTACGACAACGACAAACCCGCAGGCTGATATAGCAGTTTAAATATAAATCATTGTTGCATTTATTATAGAGACCTTTTTTTAACTTATTTATTTCAAACTAAATTTAAAAAAAAGTAATGTGGTAGACGACCATTATTACCTATACTTTAAGGCGAGTGGGGTACCGGGTAATAGTGTAGGGTTTTCTTTCATGGCACGCCGGTCTAAAGAAAATAAGGGACAGAAATACTTCAGTAGAGGTTTCTTTTACTCGCATTATGTAGTTATCAGTATGGGTATTGTATGGGGGTTCTGAAGCAGCAGTAGCCTTGCTTTCTGTATTTCAATAAAAACCTATGAAAAGCATTCAAAAGTAGTGCTCTGTATCAACTGGCAGCAGATGATATCAGGGACCATAGTTTCTCATATTATTATGCTTACGGGTGTCAATTGCAATATACATAATATTGCAAATATATATAATAAATATGGTCTGCTGGTGGTATCAAACCTTATTTATTTGATTATAATGTAATACTTTTGTAATACTTAGCGCTCTTACGCACTAGCGGTTAACCGCGGGGGAGGATAACCGCGCGGCTAGCCGCTTTTCCATTTTAATATGCAACCGCTTATGATTGTACGCACTTAACCGCCACAAAATTGCATAGTAAACTTTAAAAGCGGCTAGCCTCCCCTGTGGTTTAACCGCTAGTGCGTAAGAGCGCTTACAGTCCATCGTAAAACACTTATCGTTAGGTCATACTTTCAGGTTTGATTAGTTTCAAGCAAGTTCTTGACGTCGAATTTGCTGCTAGTGATAAGTACGTTGCTTCATTGCCCTTTCCATGAATGTGTGGGCTACTTGTGAGTTAGGCATTGAAAGGCAATTTTACAATATTGCCTTAAGTAATTGTATTGATGAGGAAATGAATGATGTCTTCATTTATTTCTTCAACATTAAGTACAAGTAATGTTGGCAATACTGTAAAAATCAACTAAAAGATTTGTAATTAAAAAGACAAGTTGGGTTTTTGAATTTTATTATCACACATAAAAAAAAACTACACATTGAATAAATTTTCCCCAGACCCACATTATGGACTTTAAAACACGGATATTACAACACTGAAATACAGACTAATACACGAGAAATGCACTTCCAGAAGGTTTAATCAATTGGCACGCATTATTAATACAATCAAAGACATTTCCTCCGTTTTGTGCTGAACTTGGAGACTCAATTATAAAACACGCACAATATGAAATAGATTAATCTAGTCACTTAAAAAAGAAATGGTATTATACTAGACCTTAAATATCCTAGTAGGTACACATTACAAAGTACACCTTTTGCATAGCCAGTTATGCAACATCCAAGTAGTCCAATAAGCAAAGTCCTTTATATATGTTATAAATCTATGGCATTAATTATTAGGTTAGGCTAGGCATAAGTTACGTTCATAATCAATACACAGGAAAGATTATTCATTATTAAGCTAATTCACAAATAAAAATGATTACACTCTAAAGTGTTAATGAGATTATCCCAGATTCTTATTCTATATGACTTATATTAAAATTATGCTTACTGCTAAATAAAATGCCAAAAATGAACGAGTTTCTTGCTATGAGAATCAAACGAGCAAGGTGACTACATTAAACACAAGTACCGAAGTACTGATACATGTAGACATTTAGATTGACATAATAATGTAGCCGAAATCGTAGCGCATCTGGTCGGGCGAAGTGGCGGTGTCTGGCGGCTTATCGCCGGGGCTGCGCCCGTCGCCGCTAACCGCCGACACCACGCGGCTGCGGCAGCCCAAATCTGGGTCGTTCAGCATCTCCTCAGCCAACTTCTGCATGTTCTCTGCAGTGTAGTCATGGGTTGTGGCCTTGGCATGCGGCGGCTCTGACGGCTTATCCATCTCTGAAATAGACAACATAACAATAAGAATCGTTGAACTCGTAATGGTGCACAGTGTCGTGGCGTCTGTCAACGGCGTAGTGTGATCGACGCCATTTTGTGTCTTCGCCAAAATTTTCCGGGGGATTGGTTTCTCTCTAACATAAAAGAAAACCTAGTTCTTGCAAGATACATTGCTTATAGGTTTGAAGAACATAAAACGTTCACAGGTAGGTACATGTACATCTATGAAAAACACCTATTGTTAAAAAAAAGTGGAAATTAAAAAAAAAAAACTGGTTTTATCTCAAGATTTACACTGCGTTAATAATTCTGACACTTCACTGGTAAACAAAGATGAAAACCGCGCCTTAGGTCCTAGCGCCTAGGTCCTAATAAAAATGGGATGTTGAAACCGGACAACTGAACTAGAAATTCCCGTTTGGAAAAAAGCAAAAGAAAAAAGTTTTCCCACCTACCTGCTTCCTTTCTGCACAGGCACTAGCCGGTGCAAAACACTGAGCTTATTTGGAAATAAATACTGTTTCACAAGACGAGTTGCCAAGTCGGCTGCTCTGCTCTGCCGCTCTGGATCGAAAGGCCGAGGTTCGCTATCGATTCAACGAGGACCCCTTCTGCCCTGCATACGCACACATAGGGCTTATGGCAATGCACTAACACTAAGCTTTCGGTGGCGCCACTAGCAACCCTAAACACCCCGCCCTCGGAGCTTTCGATGTACTCGTACATTGAAGCTTTAAAGTCAGCAGCTTTTGTGCCTCTCATAGATATGCAGCAATGTATATAAAAGTTATGGGCAGATATCTGCTCAAACATCCGGTTTGTAGAAGTTTCTCCGGTCTGTTGTGATTGGTTGTTACAATTTTGTTCGACCAATCACTCTGATTTGATATGAACGTGTGTGTTTTTAATAACACTAGGTTCGACTCCAGACGTATTCACTAAAACCACGACACAGTGGATGTATGTGTTAGTGTGTTTGGTCAATTTTCTTTTTCACTGTCTTGATACACGGTCATTTTGCTTATTCAAGGACAATTGTTTTCTTTGCGAAATAAAATCGAAAGTCTTTAAATTATTATCTTTTCTTATAGGCGAAGCGTAGGCGTAGGAAATAGCCGGAGTCTTCAAAGTACACTAAATCACCATAAACTTTTTTTTTAAATCTTCTCCGCTTTAACGGGTCTCATACTTTAGCAGCGATGAAAGTCAAAAGTTGTCGTTTACAAATCAACAAAAATCCTAAAGCTTACGTTTCATTATGAGTTTTTTAATTAAGGATTCATGCATTGTAACACCTCAAGTGAAAAAAGTACTCTTAAAATTATCTTAGGTAAACTTTTTTTAAATTTCGTAAAATCATTAGGCAACCAGGACATGTTGGACAGATATCCGAACAACTTCCGCTTTCTGGAAGCTACGAGAACCTTCCAGAACCCGGAACATATATTACTTTACTCTATGACCCGGAAGTTGAGCCTGATTTGCTATCATTTTATGTGTGTGTCTTATGTGAAAACGAAGGATTACTACTACTAACGTAGAATTCGCCCACACACTTACTCAATAAATGAAGGCGGTGGTGTGTGTTTACTTAGGTACCCAATTTCCATTTTCACAAACTTGGCAAGCGGTTTTTTGCGTACGCGGGAAAAATAAAGTCTAATATTTTCAAATGATTTTTTGATCTTTTTGGCGTAGACGACCGAAGTTCGGCATGATTACGCCTGCAATGCCATTTGAATTACTGACGACACATTATGCCGTTGCATTATAAATAACATTGCAACAGTAATCATGCCGAAATTCTGTCGCGTACCTTAGACACTAAAGCTAAAATAAGTAAAAAACAATCGTGGAATAAAGCTCCAATTTGGCCCTTATAAAGTAACTTTAAAACCTTCTTTAAAACCTTGTGTGAAAATCTGCAACTATCAGTTGGCTACCAGCTACTGTAGAGAAAAGCAAAGAGGTGGCACATGCATATTAGTGAAAATGGGTTTACTTTATAAAGAGCTATCATTCGTGAAAAACTATGCAACTCAAAACACGTTTGAAGCTTGTGGCATAGAAATTATAAATAATAAATTAATAGTAATGTGTGTTTATAGAACACCACAATCTGATCCAAATCTGTTTTTGACAAAATTACACAATTTCTTGCATGATTTGTCAAATAAATATAAGTCCAAAATAAATATAGTTGTGGCCGGTGATTTAAACATAAATACTCTTAAAAAAGGTAACAGCACAAATGGATTGCAAGATTTATCTAACAATCATAATTTAAAAATCCACATCACGGTACCAACTCGTAAATTGACTTGTATTGACCATATTTTAAGCAACATTGCCAACGCAACTGCCACTGTACTGCCCCTGTATCTGTCTGATCACGACACAGCACAAATGTTAAGCTTTCCAATCAAAAAGAAACCACAGAAATCAACAACATACTATATTTATAAAAGAGACTATAACACAGATAACATCCGGAAATTTAAAGAATGTCTGGAAAATCTTTCTTGGTCCGATATTAATCACAAAACTGACACTAACTGTGCATTCAATGTTTTTCATGAGCTATTGTGTCTGTTGTATGGTCTCTGTTTTCCTAAAGTAAGAGTTAAAATCAATGGTAATAAGGAAAACAAACAAAAGTGGATAAGTAAAGGTTTGAGACAAAGTTGTAAAACTAAACGGAAGCTACGGTATGGATATTATAAAAATAAAAATTTAATTAATAAAACTAAATATAAAAACTACTCCAGTCTGCTAAATAAATGCATTTATAATTCAAAAAAGAGTGCAAATATAAAATATATTCATAATCATGATAACAAGTGTAAAGCCACGTGGAATGTCATTAAAACCGAAATAAACAGTAATACTCACAAAGACAACATAGAAAGTATTAAATTCAATGAAACAATAACTACAGACCCTATACAAATGGCTACTATATTTAATAACAATTATGTTAAATTAACGCATGTACAAGGGGAAAAAAGCACA
The DNA here is from genome assembly GCA_963669345.1 of Gortyna flavago. NCBI lineage: Eukaryota > Metazoa > Arthropoda > Insecta > Lepidoptera > Noctuidae > Gortyna > Gortyna flavago. Next base: position 18,931,411 of record OY770125.1, read on the forward strand.
AATCAAAACCGCTTCAAAAGTACGTGTGTCAACTCTATGTTTCTTAGACCAATGGAGGTTAACGAGGTAAGACAGGAAATAATGTCTCTGTCCAACACTAGGTCGGAGGGCTATGATGAGATCAACACAAAAATCGTCAAAGCATGCTGCAACGAACTGACTGGTATTCTGACGCATTTAATAAACATGTCATTTTCACAAGGCACCTTTCCTGAAAAATTAAAACTGTCTTTAATTAAGCCCTTATTCAAGAAGGGAGATAAATGTGACATCAACAATTACCGACCTATAACCATTATACCCATACTGTCTAAAATTTTTGAAAAATGTATGTTTAAAAGGTTAACTGACTTTTGCAATAAATTTAATTTAATAAGTGAACAGCAGTTTGGATTCCAAAAGAACAAGTCCACATCGTTAGCTATTTTTTCCCTCATGCAAACTATACTTTCAAATATTAATAATAATTATATAACTACGGGCCTTTTTTTTGATCTATCGAAAGCCTTCGATCTGGTGTCACATGATATGTTGCTACAAAAATTGGAAGCTGTTGGTATTAGAGGACCGGCACTTCAGTGGCTGTCGTCCTATTTAAGCAATAGAAAACAATGTGTCATCATCAATAAAAAAAATGAAAACAATGTAATAATATCCTATTCATCGGAATATAAATATAATAAATATGGCGTTCCACAGGGAAGTGTGCTAGGCCCAATATTATTCCTAATTTATATAAATGACATTATAAAAATAACTAACCATAAATGCGTATTATTTGCTGACGATATTTCTATTATAGTGACATCTAATAAAAAACTAAATACCATTTCAGAACATGAACTTGACATTAATAATACAATTGACAAATTATTGCATTGGCTTGACATTAACCATTTGATGATAAATTTTGACAAATCCGTTTACATACAATTTAATCGATCAAATAATTCCAAATATGACATTAAACTAAATATTAATAAAATCAATGAAGTAACGCGTACCAGATTTTTAGGTGTAATAATAGATAAAAACATTAACTGGAAAGAGCACATAGACAATGTTAGCACTAAAATTAATAAATTTGTTTATGCACTAAAACAAGTAAAAAATGTAACTAATATAAAAACTGCTGTAATGTCATACCACGCGTACGTCGAATCGTTGTTACGTTATGGACTAATAATGTGGGGTAACAGCACTGACTTCCAAAGAGCATTCATCGCTCAAAAAAAATGCATGAGAGCAATTTGTGGACTTAAGCCCGACGACTCATGTCGACCAATATTTAAAAAACTTGGTTTGTTACCGTTACCATCGCTTTACATATACGAAATATGTGTGTTTGTTATGAAAAATAAGCAACTATTTAAGACTGCAAATGATGTCAATCCTCGGAACCGACGAGATCCATATAAACTGGTGTTGAATGATTTGCCTAGACTGTCTAAATACAATAGTAACTGCTTGGCAATGTGTGTGTGCATTTATAATAAAATACCAAGGCATTTCAAAGCTTTAAATACAAAACTATTTAAAATTAAATTTCATAAGTGGTTACTCGAGTGTAGTTTTTATAGTTTAAAAGAATTTATAGATAAAAAATACGATTTTGATGCTTAACTTGCTTTAAATTTTTGCATGCTATGTTTTGTCCTAGCTAAACATGTTTGTGCCTCAATTTGTATTTAACACCCTTATATACCATGTTTTACGCAAATAAATATTCTATTCTATTCTATTCTATTCTATTCGTTTAAAGCCCATTCTTTTTACGTCGTCTTATGTCTGACGTATCTTCGCCTCTATTTTTGAGATTTGGCCATTCTTTTCCCTATTTTCATTGCTCATAATTAAAATTTATAAACCTTTGATATTATAATACTAAGTACAATGAAACTTTCTCTGAATTTTATCTGAGCAGTATAATAATAAGTTTTTACCCCTTTCGTTCTCAGGTAAAAAGTCAGACATTAGGTACATCTGCCGAACTGGTCCAGGCAGTTTTCAAAAATTGGCGACCAAGAGACAACTCAACCCTAGGGAATTTGATATAAAATAATAAAGCTATAATAAAGAATGTTTTGTTCAACATGTATTGAAACATTGAATAACCGTTAAGTACAACTGGATGGTCCAGATTTAAAATGACCCCTTTTATCTGATTTTGTCTAGCTTGAAAATGTCCGTTAACTGATATATTTTTTTGGGCAAAAAAAACGGGACTGCTGCTTTCAAAAGTACGTATTTGAATAGTTTGAATACTTTTAATACAAACGAGCTTAATCCGCTATTGGGTCAAAAAATCGTTATACTTGTTTTTGTGGTGAAAAGCAATATCTGAAGGCCAATTCCCGTGATTAAAAACGTTCAAAATCTAGTCGCAATCTCATCTCAGCGACAATCAATGTTAAAACCTAGTGAAAAATGTAGGGAAATTAGAGATATATTAACAGATTTAGATTGAGAGAATACCCTTCGAGATATTTCATATCGTATAACACATTTTTTATTAGAAAGTTCACAAAGGGCTCATTTGAATCAAATGTTGGTCAATGTTCGGCAAACATTGATAGATTGCTGTTACTCTGATGAACGATTTGTATATGGATGGAGCAATGTACATCATACATCAGGACCATGTAAAAATATGTGATATGTGTGTCTCTTTCATCCTCGTGAGCAAATGAATATTGTATAATGCATTGTTTTGGAAGCAGTGTAGATGAAACATTTTGACAGATATTTGGCCTTGAAGCCAAAGGTTGGCCTCCCCTAAATACGAGGGCGGAACTCTATTGATTGGCCATCCTTACTTGTGTAACCTGGTAATAAATAATTCTATAGATGTAGGTACGTTCACAGTATATGTAGGCTGTCGGGAAAAGGCCAAAATTCTTTGATTTTGCTTTGTTTGTAACCTATTTGGTTTCTTTTCACGAGTACCTACTCGGTTTGACAAAAAATAAATTGCACTAATTTACATAGCTGCATAGCCATAAAAATGGTGTTTGAATTGAGATGATTAATTAGAAAAAAGTAAGCATTACTCTTGATAATCGTAGGCCTTCATAATGACTCTTGGTCTTAGAAAATTATAACAGGCTAATAAGTCAGGAGTCAGTCAGTGATTCTATCAGTGAATCATTTTATAAGTTTGTTAGAATGTGTAAATCAAAGAACCTAACGTAGATTTTCTTCACAGGTTTTCTCATACTGAAAACTTTGAAGTGATTGCCAATGACTAAAGACTTGTGCATAATCTTACTATAGGTACCCATCATCATCTGCCTAGCCAATTGCTATGCTGGGGTCGACTTCCAGTTTAACCAGATGCAGCTGAGTACCAGTACTTTACATGGAACGACTGCCTATCTGACCTTCACAACCCAGTTACTGGATAACAAGATACCCAGTAATCTTATCATACTAAACAACACATTAAAGAAAAATAAGAACCACAAGTGGTTATGTATCTCTCCAGACGGAAATGAAATAGATTGTATTGTAGACAACTCTTCAAACACATTTACAGATACATCAGTTGTACCTATCAAACCTTAACTTCTATACCAACCATCGCATGGTAAGAGCATCACTCAGACTTACACCACCAAAAATATCTGGAAAACACATTTCCCATCCAGATCACTGTACCAACGAGGGATAGGCTGGCACATTGCCAAAGACAAATTTAAAGGAGTATGACTACATAGTATTAAAAACAAGACAGGATACTAAATACCCTAGCTGATAAGAGAAAAGACAAAACTTATTGATGTTCTTACCAAAATAGATCAACTAAAGTGGAGATGGACAGGCCACATGTTTAGGGACATTCAATACATGTGGAGTGTGACAGAATAGTAGTTACTTACCACAAACATGGCAAAAGGAAGAGGGGAAGACAATACAAAAGATGGGAAAATAAATTAAAGCTCGCTGGTCCAAATTGGAGAAGAGTTGCGAGAGATAGGAAACAGTGGAAGTTGTTAGAAAAGGCATTGTCCAAGAAGCACACTGAACTAATGGACATTCTGTAACCTACTGATAATGTCTACAAAAATGTACTGAAAATGGCTTAAACTATTATATTATTAATAAATAAAAATTACGTGATTTTTGAAATCTTTATTCCACATAAAATGCACACATTAATAATACATGTAAATATTGTGGATTATACTAGTAATACCAACATTGAGTAAAATTTCTAAGAAAAATACCTTTATAGAAGAGTAAAAATGAATTTGATTCTTTTAAATATACTTAAATAACAATGATATGATAAATTAAACCAAACCTAAATTAAACACTTGAAAATACAATTCAAAATAGCTTACAAGAGATTTGTAGGTTCAATTTAAATTGTGAAAAAGATTTAAATAATAAAAAGCTATTGTTGTGCTCCATTGCTTGCTAATGGTGGACTAATACTTTCTCATTGTTACATATATATGGTTCATCTCAAGGTATGATTACGATCCGTCACTTCTTCACTACAAACAACAATCCAAATGAATACAATCATCTTACTGACTACTGCTGACTCTTATTACACGGTCAGAAAACATCAACACGATACAACATCCAGTAACATCAAAGGAATTCATGCCATGATCAAACGCCGTTTGAATTCATGTAGAATGTATGACATTTAAATAAAACCTGCTTGAAAGCATTTTCAATTGTTTCTAACAAGTGAACCCTGAAGTATTTGATAGATTTTTATCATAAATGTTATGCGCCGACTTCTAAAGACTGAAATCCTCAATAAAAGGTTTCATCTAAATTCCAACATGGCCATAGTAACTGTAACAATTTTAATTTTAAAGTGTACAAAAACGGTGTGCAAAATTGCCTATCTATCAACAAGTACTTGATTTTGAAAAATAACATTAGTTTTTTGTGAATTTAAGACAAAGGGCGATGGGGTTTACGTATTTTTACAACATCACAACATCGAGAGAGTAACTTAATATTTGTATTGGTTATAAGAGGTTCTGGCGCGCTTCTCCTCCGAGGGGCCGTTGTGGGCATCCGGGGAGCCCATTTGTACATCCGGGGGGCACATGTGGACCTCCGGATGGCACATATGGACCTCCGGAGGTCCCATGTGGATGCCCTCATCGATCTTCGTTGCATTGTCACAGTTGCGCCCGGTGCAGCAGATGGTCACCAGCTGCCCCCCTCTGCCGCACGGGCAGTACATGTAATCATGGTCAGAAAGAGGAGCTGAGGGTTCTTTCTTTCCCGACTGCGGGTCACGGCCCTGGGCAGGGTTCATCAGTGTGAATGGTGTGGCTGAAACATAGATATAATCTATACAAACATGTGCAATCCACTGATTAATTATGGACATTTATGTTTTGTTTCAATACGGATGCATTATTACCTGGTTCCTGAAAATAATGTTCGGGCATTTGTTCTATTTTGGCGCGATTGCAATTGGGTTGCTCGCAGCATACGCTGGCATTCGTCAGCATCTGCCGGCCTCGCTGGCCTGCTTGTCCCGCGTGACTAGCATGACCGGGTTGGCACGCGTGACCATGACCCGAATGGCTTGGACGACCTGGCTGAACCAGGTGACCCGGCGGAGCCGGGTGGCTCGCATGGCCTGGGTGACCTTGATGACCTTGTTGGCCAGGGTGGCCAGGGAGGCCCGGGTATTTCAGCTGTGGCGGCTCGTTGAAGACTTCGTTGCTAGGTTTTTGTAACGAATCTGATGGTTTCATCAGGAGGTCGTTGCGCCACTGCTGACTCTTGGCTATGCTCGAAACGTTGAAAGAACTCATTTCTGAAATTGAAACAAGCTGAATATTAACAACATACCTGTTCAGATTTATCTTTGCACATTTATGAAACAGTTACGTGTGTGATGCCAGCCTGACTGCTTGACGGAATGACCAATCAGCACTTCAAGCCAGATGTGGATTGAGATCATTTAAAATATATGTCTGCATAATGTGTGAGTTTGAACATGAATATCGCTATTGTGGCCGCTTCCTCATCGCAACACTTATGATCTAGCACTTGCCTTCAGCTTTCCTCTTATTGAATTTATAGTTAAACGATATCGTACTTCGCAGTAGAATAAATATCAATAGTAGGACGCGTAGCCTTCGCAGATAAAAATATACTATACTAATAATATGAAAATTGCGAAAAAATCGTTTATAACCTGGGCAAAAGCGAAATTAAGATCAATCAAAAAATTAACAAGCACTTTTCGCGAGAATGAGTAGGTACTGATCGATAGGCGCAGATGCCGCTAGCGATATTCAAGGAATCTTTAGATCGAGTGGCCCATATTTGATATTTTAAGACTTACCTTTCGCTTGGATGCCACCCACGCACTTGTTTTAAAAGCAATCAACCTCAATTTACTTAAACCTTTATGACCTAATGAAAATCGCGACACAGAGCAAGCTCCGAGCGTGTCGGCGCCCTGATAAAATGAAATTATTGATTCATGCAAGGCCCGAATGCGCAAGTGCAAGTCCATGATGAAGAGCTTGTTACTATGCAGGTTTCCTTGCAGACAATTAATAAGCAAGTCGCAAATGCTTATTATGTTGAAAGGCTACTTCCTTGTTATATTTTAGTATTTAATTTCATGTGTAAGACCATCAGACAACATGTCTAAAGAAAAAAAAAGTGTACGCATTAGCAATACTTAAATATTATTTACTTTAATGTAGAGATCATTAAGTCTTTGTCTTGATTAATACAACTTTATTTATGTTTACCTTATAGTAAAATGCTTCGAAAAATCGTCAAATACTTTTAACTAAAACAATCGCACAAATGTGTGTTCAACTTGTAAATGCACCCTTACCTTAACTTTTTAATAGAGCCATAGGCAATAAATGATTCGCTCGGAAACTTTATGTGCTACGGTTATTGCCGCGAATTGACCAAAAAAGTATACAAAATAATTCATTAACGTTAGGTTTAACTCAGTTTTTACATTAATCAATATGCAGATTTTTTTCTGAATTAAAAACAATTTTTAACGCTTGTAGTTATAACTACAAAAAAAATTCTTTGATCTCTTTCTAATAATGTTGTTCAGGGCTCAGAAGCAGACTCAACTACCCAAAATCCGATTAGTTAGAAATCTTAGAAGGAGTTAGTGGTAGCAGCATTTAAGTTCACACGTACGCAAAAGCATTATAATTTAGAACTGTACACTAAAGACTTACCTATGGGATTCAGCTCAAACTTTCCTTTACATCCTATTATAACTTTAGTCTATAATATTTCGCGTTCACAAAATATTTTGGTTTACGGCCACGAAAAATATTCCTACCACCAAGCACCATTGTGTGTTCTTATTTGAAGTGTATGAACTCTTATAACCACGTACCCACGTAGATTCCGCTGAAAGTGGGGCATTACAGCCTGCTCTCTTAGGTTGGCAACGCATCCGCAAATATTGAATGTCCAGGTGTCTGTAAACGCCTTATCTAAAAGAGAGGACCGTCTGTCTCATACATGTATTTGCCTAAAGATTAGTGGCCTAAGTTAGACATCGCAAAGGCCATTTATTATTTCAACTAATTCAAGGGTCACCCAACGCCAGACCATCGCTGCATAAACAAAAAAACATAAACTGAATAGTATTAAATAACGTTTCAATGTTATAATTTATGCATTATACTACTTTGTTTTTACTTAACAGTCCCAAAAGGAGAGTACTTATTATTTTATTTTATTTGAAATTAATTTATGTTGTTTTATGTGAAGTTAAAGAACGAAAGTTTTGTTTAATAAAGCTGGCAACCCAAACGGGGTTACGCCCTTACACGCTTATTACCCGGGTAGTGGTCATAAAGGGCATTTCACAGATTATTTTTATACATAGGTATAACTTATACGTATTTATGTAGTAACTTAGGTGAGACCGCGAAGTTTTGAATGATTGCGACTATTATGACTGACTGATAACGGTTAGTATTTTTAGAGTCTACCTATTTTCCATGGATAATGAATAAAAATCAGCTCAACAAGTTTATTTGAGTGCAGAATACAGGCATCATAGTAAACACTAGCTGTGCCCGCGACTTCGTTCGCGTGGGTGTCGGAAAACAACAGTTAATGTGTCGCTTAGGAAAGGTGTAATTGCCACTCCTTCATTGAAAAGGAAGAATCATCAGATCTTGCCTGGTAACGCTTTCCTTACCTAGGGTTCGCTACCACGGCCCTTTCGACTGCAATCACTGCGTCTTCATGGTTCATAATGACAATGCAACGAAGTGTCACTTTGATTTTTGAGAATAAATTAAAATAAAAGCGCCTGCTCGAGGCTGATTATCTAACCAAACAGCCATAATTATGTCCATTAATGGTATTCTAAGACAGACGCAAAATATTTTTTTATTTTGCGTCTGTCTTAGAATACCAACTTGTAAAATCATATCACCATTTTATCTAAAGTATATCTGAGATTAGTAGGTGAAGTTTGAAGTTAGTTTTTCTAAGTCTTGGTTTCTTCTCTGTGGTAAATTTAGAATTTCTTAACTTGGTATTGAAGATATCATATATAACTACCAATATTATGATATCTAGATGATAAAAGGAAGAATACATTATTGGTAAGAGCTTCTACATAAAGTTGCCCGTGTAAACAGCAAACCATTAAACTTTGGTTATATTTGACACCGGCCGCCATTTAAACTACGAAGATGAAACCCATGAAAACTTTAGACATGATTTTGATTTAGACCTTATACTGCCGAAAACCAGAAAAAAAATTGACGACGAAAACGACACACGCTACCAATTTTTCGATTTGCAGCCGCCATCTTGGACTTTCATTTTAACCAGTACTGAAACGGTTTACCAACAGTCGATTGGTCCATGAACCGTCGGTCAACACCATTAACTTTTCATCCAAAGGACTTGTGACCCACGAACGTTTCCCCAACAAAACTCTACGTCAGTGAATGCTTAACCAACAGAATGTTTTGACCAATAACTTTTCACCCAAAGAACATTTGACCCATGTCAAATAGAACTAAGGATGCAAGGGCGAGCGAAGCGAGCTCGGGACTTGGGGCACCCCGACTCGGACAGGTAGGGTTCGAAGGGATGATGGCGGCTCAAGTGAGCGAGCAAACCGAGCGAAGGGCACCCCAAGGTTAGGCTTGGTTAGGTTACTTTATACCCTTTTCACAGAAATAAAGGACTACGTCTTATTATTATTTTGCTTTCATCTTTCCCGGCGTCTGTTGGCCTTGTTCTTTGGGTGAAAAGTTATTGGTCAAAACATTCTGTGGGTAAAGCATTCACTGACGTAGAGTTATGTTGGCAAAACGTTCGTGGGTGAAAAGTCCTTTGGAAAAAAGTTAATGGTTTAAAGATAATGTTCACCAACGGTTCATGGGCCAATCGACGGTGGGTAAGCCGTTACAGTTTCATTTTAACCTCACTATTGGCTTCAGCACTCTCAAAAACCAATAAAACGAAACCCATAAAAAAAAATTGCAACCTCTGTCTTGGATTTTCGTTTTGACCTGACTATCGGCTTCAGCACCCTCGAAAACTATCAAAACGACACCCATGACAAAACATTAAAAAAAAATGGAGCCGCCATCTTGGGTTTTCATTTTGACCTGACTATCGACTTCAGCACCCTCAAAAACCATGAAAACAACAAACATGATAAAAAAAAATTGCAGCCACCATCTTGGATTTTCATTTTGACCTGACTATCGACTTCAGCACCCTCGAAAACCATGAAAACGACACCCATGACGAAAAAGTTAAAAATTTAGGCAACCGCCATCTTTGATTTTCTTTTTGACCTCACTTACCGGGGTCAGGATCCTCGGAAACCATGAAAAATAGCTCTCTCTCTCTCTGTGTGTGTGTCTCTATCTGCCTATTACTTTGAAAAATGAGGCATAACGCTTTTTCGTTATTTGACGATTTCTCCCTTAGAACTCCTACCGCAAGCTCCATATAAGAACTTCGTTAAAAAACGCTCTGCGTTACTCAACTTTCTATATCAATAATTATCTAACTTCTCTATTGCTCAGAACACCACATTAATTATTATTATCTTACATTATCCTCACTTTTTGTTTAAAATTATTTTAGCGCCACAGGCGCCACTAAATAAACCGTCAATGGAAAGCGATTTTGTTTAATATTATAATCATTATCATTACTTTTTAAAACAACATAGACATAAGTACGTATCTGTGTTATTTCGTCATATAAGTAAGCATAAACTAATAGGACGTGATTATTCACATCTCAACAACAATATGTTTTCGTTAGTAGGTACTATATCGCGCCAATAGATGTCGTTACGTGTTACAAAAAAATGTAAAAAGTTGTTCTAGAATACTTTAAATTGATTATATCTTTTGATAGAGTGAACCGATTGCGATGAAATAAAAACTAATCACTGCTCCGAGTTCTACACCATATTTGAGTATAAAAAGTAACCGTATTGGTTTGGTACTTTTTACGTTGACCCTGTTCAAATCAATAATCTGTCACATCCAAACAGACAAACAGACAAACCGACAAACAGACAAAAACTCCAAAAATTGATGAAATGGCATCTGTTGGTTATCCTTTAACACCCCAAGTATTTTTTTCGGAAATATTTTGAATGTACAGAAACGTCTCGTCTACAGATTTATTATATGTATAGATATAGAATAGAATAGAATAGATTATGAAAGGAAAGTCTTATAAATGTATTCTCTAGCTTATTTGTGGGGTTATTCTGGTAAAATCTTATGAAGTAGATAACAAGCTGATTATGATAATCATAATTATTGGCCTTAGATGTTATGAATTTCAGAGAGGTCAAGCTTTAAGGCCTCCAAACTTGGGTGCCTATTTTTTTATGAACCAGACCAAGAATGTTGCTGAATTCTGTCTTTAAGTATTGTATCTAAATAAAAAAGCGAATGTCTAGTATACTTATCTAATATTTATAATTTTAGCTTAAAAAAGGTAAAAAGACAGTCAGAACCAATGAGCTATTTTATTGGTGTTGTAGCTTCTCCGCATACAGTTAACTGGGTAAATTTTCTCAGTTTTATCATTTACAAAACTAAAGAGTAGGTTCTCTTTAGTTTTGTAAATGATAAAACTGAGAAAATTATTAAATTAATTAAATTATTATTGATTATAAACAACTGTTGCTCGCGACTTCATTTATGCGTACACACATACAGACATACAGAGTTTGTTTCAAATTAATAGTATTAGTATAGTATGAATTTAAATTCGGTAAAGTTATTGAATCCACTTTTCATCGTACCTATCTGACTTATATCAACTTACCTTCTTCAAATTTCCTTAAACATAATATTGTCTTCATTCATTCCATATTTGATTACTTGATAGTTATCTAATCCACTCTTCGTCTGAGTTTATATGCAGATACACCTCCTTACTTACCTTTTTCTCATGAATACTGGCAAAATTTTCCATATATTGTCATCATTTAACTGAAAAGTATAAGGGCCAAAGTACCTATTCTCTTTTCCTTATTAGTTTTCTGATATTAAATAACTGAATTCTCAATATGCAGGTATAACTGAAAAGCTTACTCAAGCAAAATGTTGAGTCTTTTTAAATAGGTATGTTTTTCCAAAAACGTTTCCAAAGCGTTATAATATACCTAATTCATTTTTGCACCCTGATAAATCTAAAGAAAAGTACATAAACTTTAAACAGTAACTCACAGTATTCATATTGATCTCTTAATATTGTTATTTTAATTGAGTGATTTATAATAAGCTGAAATAAGCTCCACCTTCATAATTATGAACCTTTTTATTGTATCTTGGTTGTGGGTACAAATCCGAGCAAGTACCAAGGTAACTTTTTCAATTCATATTTACTTTCTGAATTTATTGGTGAAGGCAAACATCGTGAGGAAATCTGGATCCAGGCACTAGTACCCGCGGCGCGTAGTAAAAAAGTTAAACGACGTCACGGCCACGACCCGGGCGTGTAAGTGGTTAAAGGCTAAATAAAAAAAAAATGTACATTCCTTAACATTTATCACATCAAAGGACATCAAATACCAGTATTAAGTTAACATACGAGATATCATATTTATAAAGATATAAACATCAACAATTAAAAAGATACAATAACGTTTCAAAAACACACAAAAATATTTAAATAGTAACTAGATATTTTTTGAAAAGATTTCTTTCCGAAAATTTACATTAGCGTAGTTCTGAAACAATGTAAACTATTTGGTGGTTCTTTAATCCTAACGTTTCTTTATTAACACATAGTATTGCTTACTTAAAATTACACCACATAGTTAGTTTCAAGTTGGAACGTAAATTTTTGTAAAACTAAGTACTGACTAGAATATTTCCCAATTATAATCACATGCTGATGGAATGATAGCTAAATATGCACTTTTCTCATTTCTAAAGTGACAATAGCGTCCATCTTCATACGATAATTACACTAGACGATAGGTTTCCTTCAATGATTGTGGAAGAATTGGAGGCAATATAATAATTGGCTCCTTGGTATTATCGGGGCTAATAAACCTAATTTTTCTTAAAACTTGAGAAAGACACCACCCATTATTTTAATAAACTTACGTCTTAAAGCATTTGTATTACAACACTAACTAAAATTAACCTTTGTGCGTCGACAGATATTTTAGGTATAACTTCTCACGTGACGATATCATCGTGGACGTCCATCATTATATGATCATAATGCTAGACGATAGGTTTCCCTCAATTGTTGTAGCAAAACTGACCTATCGTCTAATGGACTCGTTGGTGTCATTGGGGCTAATTTACTGAATTATTCTTAAACATTTGCTAAGATAACCCATTATTTTAAGAATATTGCGTCTTAAAGCATTCCAACCTTTGTGCATCGACAGATATTTTGGCTTGATTACACAACACACACAGCTTGAAAACAGCTTGAAAATTACATAATGACGTCTAGGTGTCATATAAAAGCTATGAACATTGATTTAAAATATGTAATTCTATTAGGAGACAATTTTTAGTGTGCCTAACATTTACCTATTCAGAGTGGCCTAAGTAATACATAATTTATTCGGGGAGTTCCATTCTCTACCCATAATATGTGACAATATATAAATGTGGGACCAAAAAGACGGTATGTCTCTTCTAAATATAAACATGTAAATCTATTTAGGCGGAGATACGTGGTACATTAGACAATACATTTAAAAAAAACCTGGAGAAAATTCCTACTTGGTAACAATTCGACTTTTCAGTCTTAGTTATTAACCATAGATTAATCAGGTAAAATACGACGTGATGTGTAGAATATTACCCGTAGGCTTATAAGTGCGAGGTCCTAACAATTGTGTTTTGGCACGTACCTAACTAACATTTATATTCAACTAGTTTCTTGTTGCCTTTTCTCTGGTTTGTCTTGGTTGTTAGCAGGTGTTGCTATGCTGATAGCTCGTTCAGTCTTGCTGGCCATCACCAGGCCATGGTAGATCCAGTAGGTGTGCCTCATGTCCATCAGGAATGGGTCTATGCATTGGACAGGTTTCCTGTAGTTGCAGTATTTGATGCAGTCCTGACAGACGCAGTACAGTGAGGTGGTGACAATGTGTTTGCGGTAACTGAAGTCTCTTGCCTTGAGCGTGTCTTTATTTTTCTTGTGCTTCGTAGCACATTCGTTGGTCCGCATTTTCCCGCCCACTTCACAGTTGCTCATCTCTGTAATTAGAATTAAAAATAATATTAAATAAAAAGAGAGACAGCTATGTCAAACTGTTTAATTGCTAGTTCTTAACATTTGTTCACATTGTTACATAAGTACTAACTTTTCATTAAACAAGTTGGTGACTCTCCTTTTTCAATTTCATTTTTGTTTTAATTAATTTATTCCTATTGAAAGACAACATTTTCATAAAAAAATAATCGTTTTTAAATTATCGGATAATAAAAAGAAAAACTAAGGTAACTAACAATTTTCCTACTAAACAAACCATCCTGTGGGTACTTAAAATTACTTTATTTAATTTCTTTGTGATAAATAAATGAAAGAAAAAAAGTATTCTTTTATTTTAACATTTTTTTGCTTGCAGTTTCCCTACAGCCTAAAAGAAGTTCTCAAGAATCCAGACACTAGTATTCTATGTGTTCAGGTCTCAGTCATGGCCATGCTCTATCTTTGTGCTAAGTTTAATCCAAACCTGATCAGCCTTTTATGCAAAGGTTGAGAAACAAGCATCCAAAAGCTAGTTGACATTTTTCCACTTCAGCTGTGATACGCCACATTATGGAGGAATCCCAAAAAAATCCAAAGGAGTCCCTAAGGATTTCAGAGATCCCATGTATTAGAACACCCTGCCCTTTACAGGAACCTACATCATATTATGTAAACACGCAAACAAAGCCGTCACAGCCTTTTGCATAACATTGACAGATGGATAGATTATATACAATAATATGAGGGTAAAGTGACAACCTAACGACAGTGTTTTAACCTCATCCCTGAGCTGAAGTATTTGAGACCTGAATTCTGGCTGAATGCGGACAGTATTGTAAAACACTAATGCAAATGTATTCAATGTCATCGGTGGGATAAGTGACGATAAAAAGCTGTAGGTATTTACGTGGCGGTGGCGGTGGCGGCGTCGGCTTGAGCTTAATTCACGTTCAACAGGTTGCTTCTTGATACACTACTTCTACAATTTTTCTCATAACCAGAGCGCAGCTCCGCCCGAATTAAGACGTCTGGAAATAATGTATTGATTGATGGCAATGCACTAACTATTTGTGCGCAAGTGCAAATTATTTCCTGGTCCCACAGACTAGGTCATGTTGAAATATTCTTAGCTTCACCGTGGTGACCTGTGGAGCAGTCATGAGTTACTAATGTTGGGACAGAAGCTAGACACCCCGCCTGGTAAGGCTATCGACACTGCTAACCTCCTATACAAATGTCTATAAATATAATCCTTTTATAGAATAATAACCTTATCAGTAGTACCTGAGTGAGGGCTATTAACTTTTAATCACCCGGCAAGATGGAGAAGGCATGATATTGATTAAATAAAAAGGACGTCGCGTCATTGCTCTAGATACGGTTAACTAATTGAGAGTACTAAATCTGTCTTTGAATGAGTATGATAAACCTAAATTTCCAGTTTTTACTAGTCATTAAAGACTGGAGACTGAGACTGAGTTAGTTTTGCAAGTACCTACGAAGCTTACAGGATTGTCTAGGCAACTGATAACCTTCTGTTCTTCACTACATTCTACTTAGTTCCATTTTAACATTGAAAATAACGTAGATTACATCCAATGTTGTTATTAAACTAGTAGAATTTAGATAGGTTAGTAGGTACCATACCATAGGTACCATGTAGGTACCTATCTACATTCTACTACCAAATATACCAACCGCACCCTCATGTGAGGGGTATGTTGGCACCACAGAACAGATTCTGTGGTTGGCACACTTTCAGTAGGTACCAAAGTGATGCATAAAGTAAAACGAAATACAAGTTTTTTTTATAAATTTTAATCCCATGCTACATCTACTATGTAAAAAAAGAGTGCAAAATAATTTCAAAAAACATCCTTGTAATAAAACCAATTAAAAATAAATCATTATAAATTCCAAAACTGAATAAAATGTAAAAATATACGTTTTCACTTAAGTTTCACATCTTACATTCAATGGCCGCAGCTTTTAGTCAACACACCTTTCATATTCGTAAAAATAAAAATGGTTTTCAACAAACCACTAACATTACTTGGAAATACTTCGATTTGATATGCAACAAGATATATACAAGTGTGACATTAAAATGTACGGATGGCTGACACTGATAGTCGATTCTGTTGTTATTGTTGTCCATTCTTCATGACACAACTTGAAGAGAAGAGAACACACAGGCCATAAAGATAGAAAGACAGAATACGGCAAATAAATGAATCAAGGAACGATGTCGAAGGTCACCAACGAAGCTTAGCCCTCGTCGACTTTAGCCCGCTGCACATCATCTGCGTTGTCTGCGTTCTTGCAGTCGTCCATGTCTGCGTTCTTCCAAGTGGCCGCGACGTACATAGGGTCGTCGTCCCCACTGGGAGACAAACTGGCGACCAGCACGCGAAGGTTGCGCTTCTCGGCTGTCAATTCTTTCGTTATGATTTGCATATCTCCCTCCACCGCGACGCAATCCATACTTCTCATCTTCACTCGACCAATGTCGTTCCTGGAATTAGATACAAATTCATTGTTAAAATTACAGAAATGAGAATAGTATAGTTTTTCTCAGGAATAGATGAGCTGAAGGCTGTATAGAGTTTCACTTTCAGTTAATTTTATTGAAGAACCAAGCCACTGCATCATTTTCCTTCTGAAACGAGGGAAGTACTGGCCACTTCTTCGTCTGATTTTAAAACACGTTTCAACAAAAATATTTCAAAAAGAATACGTTCTTTATGAATCAAGCAGAATATTTTCGAGCTAATTTATAGTTTTATCATACGCTATGAGCATCTTTGTTACGGTATATTCGACAAAGCGACTAACGCCATCTTGTTAACGAGTCCAGGGATTTCTCACATACCTATCTATCTACCCAGAACATTCTGCGAGAAAAATTCAGAAAAATTCGGGGACACTTCTCTCTTCTAATCACCCTGAATAGGTTCCCTAACTTTGAAATTTGTAGTTATATCACGAGGAGGCCACACTAAGATGACACAGACGCGATAATTTTATGTTTCTGATTCAGAATGCTTGCTAACTATTTCCCTAGATTTCACTTACACACACTCACACTCCATAACTGCAAGACCACGGGTGTTTAAATTGGTTGCTTTCGTAAATAACTCGTGAAGCCTCCTGCAGTCTTCACAGATATTGATCCAGAGGAAGAGCTTCACCCTAAAGCAGTTTCAGCCGGTGTTACCAACGTGATCAGTGTGGCAAACGTTTTAAAATCTGCTAGAATCGTAAAAAATCATAATCGAGTCCGACATTTTGTTAACATGGTTTCATCATTTATGATTTTACCAAAAATTTTGAACTTACTTACCCTGACTTACAAGTCGAGGGTACAGCGATCCTTACCACGTTATACCACTTTTGGCTTATTAGTACAACTAACTGGCCATTTAAATAATAAGGTACCATTAAAAAAGAATGTATGACAGAATGTCCAAGGATATTATTTTTTATGCTTTAACATATCTCGGGACCATGGGGTCCCGGTCCTTTGAAAGGCGTACGAGGGGCCGAAGCCAACTCGCAGAGGCCCGTTGAACGTTTTTAATGAAATGAGGCACCAACCGACGATTATCCCTGTTGGCACTATGCAAGTGCACCCACGGACAACCCCCGGTTGGTGTAGGACTATTGCAGGATATGGAAAATATGACGTTGGACTATGGGTTTGGGTGGCTAAAGTGGACTGGTTACCATGAACTATGGAAGAACTATGACCCCTGCCTGATCAATGTTTTATATATACACGAATAAAATGGCAGGGGGTGACTTGCACACTCAATAGTGGGCCCCCGGAAACGGTCGCTAGCACATAGTGACGTAGTGCCAAGGGGGCAACATCTCCTGAGGTGCTTATGAGGAGTGGAGAGGTATTCCACGGCTATCAGGACAATCCCGGAAGTACGGTCAAGATCCCTACCAGCATCTTACTGGAATACTTCCTTCCTCCGAGCACATTTGCTCTTGCGAATCTCCACTCAAGCCGGCCAATAAAGGCAAGAATGAGGTGGGAGCTCTGTTCCTCGTCATTGTTCACTCCAGCCGGCCAATAAAGGCAAGCCAGAGGTGAGGAACAAACTTCTCCCGGGAGATAGGGTCCGTGGGGTCGCTACTGCCCAACAGCTCGCCACATGCTGCCCTGCGGGTTATTATTATTAATTATCTTTTCCTCGTGAATTTACAGTGACATCAATTGAATTAATTTTATCGGCATTGTTTGAACCGCGTAAAATGGCATCGCAATAATAATCATTATGGCTCACTAGTATAACATAATAAAACTCTCCCTGACCAAGATCATCTTGAAAATGTATGATATAAGAATAGAGCATTAAGTACTATTTCCGGTCCCGAGCGCCACGAAACATCTACACTCATTCCATTTTACGAAGCCTATAAAACAGAAAAGTTGTTTCGGTAAATGAATCGCTATTTCCGTGGTAATTTTCCTAAATATCGACGTTCATTAAAGAACAATGGCTAAATTCGTGTAGAAGGTGGACCTGGCTTAATTTCCGTGTGCAAAACCTAATTATAATGAGATTGGTTTATTTTCATCGAGTAAACAATATCATAATTGAAAATAATATTTGAATAGCCAAGATATTTTAATATCGTTAAAATACTTTTTAGGTTAGAATCAACAAATAAGTTGATTTTAAATACTAGGCAGATCATACTCAGTTTTAAGCGGTCTCATTATTTCTACTTACCAAAACACATTGCATAGATTTCTCTCAGAGAATTTCCCACAATAATAGGACTAACAAAAACAAAACAACGTAAGGAAATCTAAAATATCGCATATGAATTTTGTGTATCTTCGGTCTTATATTACTGCTTACAAAGGTCTAGTCGCAGTCTCATCTCGGCGACAAAGAAATGTCAAAAACTTGTCAAAATGTAGGGAAATTAGAGGTATTTTTGACAGATTGACACTGAGATCAGACTGAGAACGTTCTTAAAATTACGAGAATTGCCCCTCAGTTGTTGTCTTTAATCTGCGAAAAATGTAAACTAAAACATGACTTGGATTTTGTTTCTTTATTCCCATACTACAACTACTACAAATATAAAGTGAAAAAGAGTTTACATTATCATATCAAAAGACATCCTTGTAATAAAAATAATCCTTATAAAATTGAAAACTGTTAGCATACAAATATCTAAGTTACATCTTAAATAAAACAAAAACTCCTTCAAAGATTGTTTGTATTGACCATTGTGGTCATACAAACAATCTTTGAAGGAGTTTTTGTTAAAATATGACATTAACGAAACACTAAAATATCATAAATTCGATTTAGTGACATTACTTGGAAAGACCTTCTTGGTATGATATGCAACAAGAAATATTCAGATGTGACATTAAAATGTACGAATAACCGACATTGATATAGTTTCCATTCTGGTGTTATTGTTGTCCATTATTCATGACACAACTTCAATAGAAGAGAAGACACAGACGATAAACATAGAAAGACAGAATACGAGTACTAAACAAAAATGAATCAAGGAACGATGTCGAAGGGCACCAACGAAGCTTAGTTGTTGTTAGTTTTGGCCTGCTGGACATCGTCGGCTTTACCCTGGCCTTTTGCCTTTCCTGGGCCTTTACCCTTGTCCTGACTCTTTTCCTTTCCCTTGTCCGGGGCTTTACCCTTCTCTTGGCACTTTCCCTTGTCCTGGTTATTTCCCTTGTCCGGGGCTTTCCCCTTCTCTTGGTTCTTCCCCTTGTCCTGGGGTTTACCCTGCTCGTGGTCATTTCCCTTCTCCTGGGATTTATCCTTCTCCTGGTCCCCTCCCTTATCCTGGGCTTTAGCTATCTCCTGGTTCTTTACCTTGTCCTGGTCCCCTTTACTTTTCGCTGGGTCTTTTTTGCAAACGGCTACGACATACATGGGGTCGTCATCATCGTCATCACTCTGAGCCATTTTTACGACCATCATGCGAAGATTTGTGTTGTCTTTGTTCATAACCTCCGTTAATGCTTTTAACGATTCAAAATTATCGGCTGACATCTGTGATCTCAACCAACCGCCTCCTACTGCCTCGTCCTCACCTCCTCCTGGAATAAGATACAAATTCACTGTTAAAAATTACATGAAATGAAAAGTTGTGACAAAAGGTTTGCTCAGCAAACGTAACATGAACACTTCCATCTCTACGATGAAAAGAGTCTCTTCAAAATCTCATCATCACCTACATCTGCCTAGCCTTTTCCCAACTATGTTGAGGTCGGCTTCCAGTCTAACCGGATACAGCTGAATACCAAAATCTATTTCTATTTATTTTCCTCATTTTGGTCATCATAATCGTCATTCATAATCAGATTATAGTGCTCCTACTGCTGGGACACAGGCCTCCTCTCTTCGAGAGGGAGTGAGCTATAATCTACCACGCGGGCCCTGTGCGGGTTGGTAGGTAGATGTCACATGTCTTCGAATTTTTCGTTCTAGGACATGCCTGTTTCCTCACGATGTTTTCCTTCACCGTTTTGAGAGCAGTGGTGATGAAATAATTTACACAAAGTAAAGCGCCTGTCCGGGTTCGAACCTACGACCTATGTAAGTAACTAGTAACTTACAACTCGTAAGTCGCGGCCATTACCACTGGGCCACCACTGGTCTCCTATCATTTTGGTAATTTTTTTGGTATTGATTGTCGCTGGCGTGAGAGTGCGACTAGATTTGGAACGTTTTTAATTACGTGAATTGGCCTCCTGATTGTCTTTTGAGATAAGGCCACCGTATAAGCTTCTTGCGTTAAATATCTAGTTTTCTGCCCGCGACTTCATGCCCGTGTTTTTTTGTTTCTATAACCTTCGCTAGTGCGAAGGTGCGGTGCGGTGCGGTGTTAGCACTAGTGTGCTAGCAATAACTTGACAGTTTTATGGCAATCGGATTAACGGTATGGCAGCACATTGATTTTTATATACATTTACTCAGAGGCCAAAACTAAACTTAAAGAATGGTTGCTGGCCCGGAATTATGACGAAACAGAAAGCTTACTCTGCTTCTCAAGTTACTACCCACCACACTCTCTGTTAACGTACACAACTACACACACATTACACCCCACATCTACTCACCTCAACTGTTCTTGTTTGTCTATTCTAGCTTCTTCTTCATTTTTGTTTTAATAGCTAATTAAAAATTATAATTCCAAAATTAAATTTAAAATTAAATTGTTAATTATAAATTATGAATAGTTAATTATTATCATGTAATCATTAATACCAATCTTGCGCTAGCAGAACTGATTCAATTAGTAACTTTGTATAGTGTTTGGGTCACCAAGATACAGGCTGTACCTAGTTTGGGACCCGCTGTTAAATCTGTTAGAACTGCATGCTAATACTTGTATGTCTGTGAACATGTGTTACTTTTAAATAAATAAATATTATAAAAATAAAATAAATAAATAAATTTGATAAACATGTCAGTAGATTTATTAATAGAAAAAAAATCTAACTATCTAAGATTTATCTAAAAGTTGCGTTCCCAAATAAGGATAGGACTTGACCACTAAACTTCTTCGTCTATTTTTAATGATTTGTTGAATCATGCTCATCTTTGTTACATTGTTTTTACTGATTTGTAGTCAAATGGCAAAAACAGAACTCTACTTACCCTATCTTGACATGGCCGTCCGTCAGACTAATTTTTTTTTAACTTATATTCTCAATTTCGTATAAGGATGATTTTATAGAATCGGATGAAAAAAATCTGGACAGCAGTAGCGGGTCAAACAAAAAGTAATAATTTATAATAAATCTAAAACGAATGCTTTTATAAGCGTTCAATATAGCAACCACAAAAATACTTCACTAACATCTCATGGGTAACGTGCAAGACCTCGTCAATCTATATTTCTGATTATATAAAAATTCAAATAATGTCACTTATTTACCTCACAAGAACAGCCAGGGACAGACGTGATTATTTGTTCGACAGAGATGTAAATATTGGCTCTCAACACAACAAGTAGTAACCGAAGGGCGGTCCGCGTCTGGATAAAAAAATAGACAACTATGTATCGATCCAGAGGTCCTTCAGTGTGGCAACTCATTTAAAATCTGCCAAACTCGTAAAAAAATCATAGAATGTCTAACATAAACCTAATTAAGTATTTAATATTAGAATTCATTTATTTGTAAGAATGTAGTTTTACATAGTAGGTACGGTGTTATATTTTTTAAGTTCTATCCACTCTACCACAACATAATTATTGTGTACAAATATTCAAATGTCATTCTTATATAATTAGTACAATTATTTTTAAGATTTGTGATTTAAAATAAGTCCAATGTGAATGAATATTATTGTAATTAGGTAGTCGTTACTTGGATCTTGGATCTTGGATTTTTACAGTATTCCATATATTCACCAATGTCATAAAAGCAATTATCCAATAACCAACCTGTCAGCTTTTTCTTGGACACGGGGACGGGAAGTTCCTTAAATGAGTTAGGTAACTTGTTATTTATCTGAATGGCATTAACATATACATTTCTCCTGAACATTTGCAATCTACATTGAGATACATTTAATTCGTGTTTGCACTTATTTCGAGCAGATGCCTTTTTGTGGCTCACTTCTGATTGCATGCGAAAATAGTGCGGATTTTGTTTTAGTAATACATAGTTCCTTGATGTATGTACATGCATTGTAAAGTTTAAAAAGAAATTAATTTAAAGTTTTTGGTATAAGGGTTTGCTGCTGTCCAAAAACCAGACGCTAGATATTGTCCTAACACACTTCTTTTGTACCCGAAATGCCATTAAAACTTCAACTGAATTGCCCCATCGTATCAGACCATATGACAGCACAGATGATACGTATCCGTAATATGCATATACGAATTTGTATAGCTTATCGCATACATACTCGTAATTGATGTGTGATCTCAATTACGTTCTTTGCAACTGTTTGAATACAGTAGGCTCTGAATTTAAAGAAACTTCTGTAATTTGTCACACGCATGCAAGTTTCTTGCATGTAGCATACCCATAATAAATTGAAGCAACCAATGACTAACGGTGCAACTATTATTGTTGCTTCAACGTAGTTATAGTGGTAATTTAACCGCACCGTGTAATTGATGATTTATGCTAGCCGTGAAAGACGAGTGCCGCGTCCATATCTGCTCAATTTGCAGGGGCCAAGACTCGGGCAGGACACAGACGCTGCACGGTGTAGCATGAACTACGCCATATAAAATGTTCGTGAAGATTCGGATCTGCACGGTCTATCATAAACCATCCTAAAATCTATATAATCAAGATATAAATAGAATCAAGTTAGAATGATGATGATGATTCTACTATTGATACAAAAGTGTCTTTTCCAAAGACAGTTTTTAGAATAATTGTTCAGGACGTGCTATATCAGTTTGAAATAACCAATAAATCATAGTGTTCGCTAAAATTTTTTGTCCACTACAAGTAGAAAGTTTGGGTCTATTTAACTACTCACCCTGTTACTAAATGGTAGAAATGGGGATGAGGGTGGGATATTCTTACTAAAACTTGATATTATAAATAGTTAAGAGAAATACTTAAAAAAAAGTTTTATATTATATTTATATCAACCTACTATTTTTCAGTCACATTTTTGTAGATTTTTTATAGATAAGTACTCTAAGCAAAGAAAACCATTTATTATTATAAATATTATTTTATATTATTATTTTATTAGTAGATTTGAAACAAAGATACGGATAATTTTCAAAAAAACCGTTCAATCTCAGAAGATCCACGATTGTTTTCTCATTAGGTCTATTTATATAAAAAAAAGGAAAATGGATCTAATGAGAATTATTAATGTGAAAAAATATGTAAGCATTTCATCTCCCTTATTAATTACCGTCGATTTTAGTCCAAATTGCTCCGCGTGGCATATTGGGAGTACCTACTGTTTTTTTGCCAATTTATCTCGGGAGGTAACGAAATAGGGAACTATGTACACAGTACTGAATTTGGACCCTCGCTCCCTATTTGTCTTTGTTTGGGGCGCCGCCTTGAACTGCACATACGGATCGACCTTTTTTGAATATTGGACACGAAAATGTTCGTTTTTCATTTTCAGTTTACTTATTTACTAAGATAATAAGGATTAACAAATGACAGTTTTCCGGCTCATAATTAGGGACTTTCATTTAAGATAAATATTTCGAAAACTGACCCTCTATGGTCATCGGCGTACAGCCATATTTTGTTTAAGAGACTCTCGTCCTTCCGCGGTGACACTGAATCTATGCAGGAGATGTTATCTCAATTTATTGTATCTATACTTCCGGAAAGCTTCCAGAATGTTCCATTTATTTAATCACGTGATTCGGGAACACCAATCACAGTGCAGAATCCAGTGACGCCCTGTCGATGTGGACGAAAGTAATTGGTCCTTCTATAGGTAATAACGATACAAAATCATACCTTTCATTATATAAACATAATTAGTACCGATCCCTGTTCGACGTGAATACGGACGACAAGACGTTTCTTCGTTCTAAGTTAAATTTAAAAAACAAAAGCAGTTTTAACACTGCATAGTTGAAAAGCCACAAAATTGGAAAGCTCAGCCGTGGCTTGTCCACTTGTCGAAAAACGGCATTGAAATTTTATTATACTTTCACATACAAAGAAGGCCTACTCCTTTACCTACCTACCTCAATATCCCTGCAAAAATCAACGAGAAATAAAGGTAAAGATATGCAGTAGTTTAACCCATTGAAGAACACTGAACGAGACACAATAGACGTGTTATTGTTATCAAGTCTGGGAGTATGATGTCCCGCAAAGTGTTAAGTTGGCCACATCTCTTGCAGACACTGAATTAGGAGTGATTTCAATGCTTCAGTCCCAAACTTAAGGGCTTGGCACTTGTCAATATGGCAGTCTTCACTCCATCCACATCATCATCTACCTAGCCTTTTCCCAACTATGTCGGATTCAGCTCCCAGGCCAACCGGAGCTGAATACCATTATTTTACATGGAGTGACTACCTATCTGCCCTCCACAACCCTAGATACAAGATGTCCAAATTTTTTTTTTAAATTGTTGGTAATTTGGAAATAAGTCCCAGTAGACAATTATGGACTAAATGTCTAATTTGGGGCTAACGGGCAATATTAATTGTCTAAAATAACTGTACCAATCTCATTACTGTTCTACTTTCACTTCAGTGTAACCTTTTACAATTATTACCTAAGCCTTTCAATTGTATTTATTACCTGGACAATAAACATATTTTTCTATTTAATGCTCAAATATTTTTGAATGACACCATTGCACCCGTTCGTTAGAAAATATCTCGCATATAAAAGTCACAAACATTAGTAAACTTTTACCTTCCTGTCATCATCATTCAGCCGAAAGACGTCCACTACTGGACAAAGGCCTTTCCCAAGCACCTCCACTTCGACCGGTTCTGTGCTTCTCGCATCCAACGGGTTCCTGCGGCAGCTTCCCGTACAACATTGTATTTAATAAGTTAATTAATAAGAAAAATTGCTGCTGGACATCATTATTATTTCCCAATCTCAACGTGTACCTACTTACTGCATAAATGTCGAGACGATACTATTAGGTAAACGTTAAAGAGTCTACCCATGTGGAGACGATCCTGACTGCAGCATCAGGTCACCTTTACCTAAGAAATATATTGTTATTGGAACTGGTGTAGTACCTACAACATGTCATTTTGATTAGCTAAGGGCCAATCGACCAAATTGTTATGCTTAGTAGGTATGAATCTTATCCAAGGAGTAGATTTTGATTTTTTACATTTTTTCATATGTCATAAGCTGACAAGTTTACTCCAAGGGTGAAAGGTGGTGGTGGTGGTGGGTGGGGGTGGGTGGAAGGTGGTGGTTCCACGCGCGCCTCAAAGAGATGTCAGCATTGAACGGAGGGGCCCGTCAGGGCCGAAGCCTGCCGGGGCAGCGGGATTGTCCGAAAGGGTTACCGCTGCCCCGGAATATAAAGGGCTAAGGAAGGAACACGGATGGGTTTTAGTCAGTAAGAGTCTGACACTCCCTTCCGCTCCACCCAGAGCGGGAGGAGTCATTTGATGATTTCCCATACTTAAAAAAAAAAAAAAAAGGGTGAAAGATAGGTTCTGCTAAAATCAGCCTTTAGAGTGACTTGTACAAAGTTAGCTTATAAAGCATTTAAGTAAGACAGAGGTACATATAAGATCATCATTAGCTCATCTTTAAATATAAAATAACCCTGTCATTGCTTGCCATGTTAGTAGTTTATTTTCTGGTGTACAATAAAGTATAATATAAATAAGACTCTCGCAAAATCAGTAAATACCTATAGAAAATTGAAATTTAAAACGAAGGGGTGTACTAAGAAAGGAATTTGCGAAAATTAACCCTTAAGTTGTATGAAATATCACTTTCCTTTGATTAAGTACCTTTAATTTTGCTACAAATATAATAAAAGAAAACGATTCAAAAGAATAAGTTAAATAATAAAGGCAAATCAGTATCAAACCTTTACCTACTTCTAGTTTAAGGACCTATTTTGTAAATATTTATGTACATCAATTATTTCAATAAAACAATTTCAAACAGTAAACAATAATCTTGAATCAGTGATATTTCATGATTCTATTCTACTACATTAAAACTCTCTTACTTATTCTATAAAGACATTGTCAATAATTGTCCAGCCACTGGTACGCCACGAGGCACGAGTTATTTTGGTTATTATATCAATAGTACCAAGAGATAGGAAAAGTTAGGAGGGATAGGTAGTCTTACCAAGGGGTATCGTATTACCCAGTAACTGGGTTGTGGAGGTCAGATAAGCAGTCGCCCCATGTAAAATACTGGTATTCAGCTGCATCCGGTTAGACTGGAAGCCGACCCCAACATAGTTGGGAAAAGGCTAGGCAGATGATGATGATCTATAGTACCAGACCATATACGCAAAAAGACAGAAAAAAAAAAAAAAAAAAACGGCTCCAAAAACAGATTACTGACGTTGTTCAAGAAACCGCAAAGTTGAATTGGGACGGCTGCCGCATGTCCAATGTGCTGTGGGCTAAAATACCCCGTATGTGGAGTCCTGAGGCAGTTAGAAAGCGTCGCGGTAGACCCCGTAGAAGATGGTGGTTCGAGCTGAACCACTGACTGCCTGAACCCATGTGGTCCACATTAGCACTGGAAGTCATGAGGATAGACCTTTGTCTAGCAGTTTCATTGTACAGGCTAACAGAAACAGTATATTCATAGTTAACAAAGAAATAAGAAAATATTGATGAAAAAACGTTTATTACCATAAGATTACAAGAATGACATTATTATATATTGTCATTACAAAATATCACACCTAGAAATTATATAATTATGTTATACATCGAGATAAAACGATTAAAA
Source organism: Gortyna flavago (assembly GCA_963669345.1). Lineage (NCBI taxonomy): Eukaryota > Metazoa > Arthropoda > Insecta > Lepidoptera > Noctuidae > Gortyna > Gortyna flavago. The sequence goes on from OY770125.1 coordinate 18,958,544, forward strand.
AGCGTTCATAAGCTCCTAATAGTATTCAATGAGTCAAACTTCCACAAACACTACTACATTATTAATACATTATAATTATTATTCCTGTCACATACATTATTTGCATAACAAATACTCAGATTCGAATTACCCTCAAATTGCCTTGGCAACTCATCGTTAAATAAACATGTTTTAGATTTAAAAATAAATACAAACAAAAACACCCTGTGTAGACTTCCACTCGTTCTAGCTTGCAGAAACTATCAGTCACAGATTAGGCCCATAAACAGCACCCATTACCCCTTCATATTGCTTCGGCATAGATAAAATAAGATGTTACAGTAAATGGACGATCCTTGGACAATCATGCAAACATTATTATTGAATGACTGACTTAATATAAGTACAATGAGTTATGAAATTATTGAAAAATTGAATTATTTATGAGACATGACAGGTAAATTATTTGTCAGCATGGTACATTCATAGTAAAAAACACACGTTTTATTCCGATTTTGATTTTATTAAATCTTGACAGTTATTTCATACAAAACTGTCAAACGTCAATTTTATTCCTCGAATAAAAGTTATCTGGCGATGGAAAAATCCGCCCTTATAATTCAGTATTTAATTCAGTGTTATATAAAAATTCATTCACGAAATATTAGCATAATGCTGCCTAAAATATTAGCATAATGCTGCCTAAAATCTTAAAGTACACTAATCATAACATGTGTTATGATTAGTGTACTTTAAGATTTTAGGCCAATGACCATGTGGTCATTATCATCATACACACCCTAATACTTTAGTAGTCAGCAGTTTGTTAATTAATTTATAGTCATAGTGAGTGATGTGTGAGTACCTAACATGGAAGGATAATACAAAGCTTCCATGTTACTTTCAAGCCTTCTTCATCTCTCGTACCAATTAATAGACATCCATTAAAAAAATAACATACTATTTCAGTCTTAAAAATCTAGATAGCCTTTTTACTCTTACCAATAAAAATTAATTACTAAAGGCTGATATTTCAATAGTCAAATAACTTTTATCTGAGGATTAAATATTGTGGTTTCGCAGCTTTCATGTAGAAAATATGTCAAACTGGCAGATTTATTCTTTAGATAAAAGTTAACTGATTATTGAAAAAAATCAGCCATTAATTACCTTAAAATTAAAACAACATTTGTAATTCAGTCAAACTTAACATTTAAATTTTGGTGTAGCAAAAATATATTGTGTAACAGAACCACTGAAACAACAACCGGGATACGGTTCTGAAGAGTGCTTACGCTTAGTGCTTACGTCGTTTTTGCTCCGGTTCCTCATCACTTGTACCAGAAGAAGACATTGTGGAAGTAGAATCACGTCGAGTACGCGTAGTAGCCGTCTTGCTAGCAGCCACAAGGTCGTGGTAGATCCAGTGAGTGTACCTCATGTCCATTAGATATGGGTCAATACATTTGATACGCTTCCCGTACCCGTAGTACTTGATGCAGTCGTCACAGCAACAGTACAGCGAGGTGGTAATGATGTCACTGCGGTAGCTGAAGCTGGGGTCCTTGAGAGCATCCTTATTATACTTCATAGCGTATTCTTCGGTGCGAATCCTTCTGGCGACATTGACCTGATGTTGAAGATCAACAGCAGACATTTCTGGAAATAGAAACAAGAAAATTGTTAATTAAAGTTTAAAGAAGTTTTTTTTGTCATCACTAGGTACATGAGTTCACTTAAATGTGATCAAATGATAAAAGTGATGTTATTAAGTTAAATTAAGTTAGGAACTGTTGTTTAAAACAGTTATATTATTGTTATTAAACTGGTGGACTAATAGACTACCTAGCATTAAGTCATCATAAGATTAGAATGTTAATCAATTGGTTAAAACAAATGTAAAACTGACGAAAAGAAATGTTTACACAAGAATCACTATTAATAATATTGACACCTGGCTACCGAAAACAAAATATCGGTTGCTAATTACAAATATTCTAACATAATTCATACATAATTAGGAAATGATTTATCAAAAACGAACGAATCTGCGTCCTAACATAATAATCTGAACCTATCACTAGTAAAACGAACGAAAACATCAATGTAACTATGATAATAACATCATACTGCAACCACCATACAAAATATGGTAATAAATAATGGCGAATCATTCAGAATCCTGGAAAATAACAGAAGTCAAAGACGGCATATCAAAAAAGAAAATAAATATAACCTGTACTTACAAAGTGCGGTTACTGTTGTGTGGATTCAACAGGTAGGCTATTGAAACTAATCACTTCACACAAGCGAGGGTATTTCTCAGACAATCACTTAGCGAGCAGGCCGGAACAACTCCCAAACCACGGTCCGAAACTCTTCATCGATTGATGCACATAGTTTGTGCGCAAGTGCAATTCAGCTCTTTGTTTACCTACACCAAGACACACCCACCTGCGAGCACTGCCTACGTCCTAGATTTGTGGTTTGTGGCTATATCTGAATGCGGGATAGTGATTAAAAATTCACTTCGTCATTCAAGAAGCTAGATGCCTGAAGCTAGTACTGTACAACAGACAATCTATAGTTCAAAACAAGTTGTTATTTGTTTTGCATTATAATCTAAGGTCGTATAAAAGCCTGAACATTTATTTCAATTCTTAAGTCAGCAGTTGCTGACAAAAAATACGCTAAGTCTCCCTTGACTGTCTTGAGCACACATTGTTACAGTTAGGTGTAGGCTACTATCCTTTACTGGGCATCGTCTGAGGTGATCAAAGTGAAGTAAGTCACCCTAAACCTGCTGAAGACTACCGATTACCTTTATACTGATATAAAAATCGTGAAAAAATAATAACAGCTGCTATTACTAATCCGTCTGCCAAATATGGCTATTGCCCCTTTTAGGGTGCCGTACCAAAATGGAAAAAATAAACCCTTATAGTGTGTGGACTGAGTCTGTCTGTCTGTCACAGCTGCTTTATCCAGGAACTGCTAATGCTATCGACTTCAAATTTCCATCTACGTTAAATTACAAAAGAATGAATTGAAAAAAAATTGTTAGAGTAATTACAACAGGATTAGAAATGGGGGTTGTTTTTTTTACTTATGATGAAAAATCATTATCTCCGTAGCCTTTTCCCAACTATGTTGGAATCAGCTTCCAGTCTACCTGGATGCAGCTAAATACCTGTATTTTACATGGAGCGACTGCTAATCTGACCTCCACAACCCAGTTACTGGGTAATACGATACCCCTTGGTTGACAGACTGTTGAGCTTCTGAAAACCCGTTACGATTATCAAAGATCCATGAATGACAACGGCCAACGGCTAAGGGATAATTTCCACCAAAAGGCTCGCATCGCATCGGATCGGAAAGGATACGAACGACGCAGCATGTCGAAGCAAACGATCGGCTCCGTACCGCCGCTTGCGAACGTATCCGTTTCTGCGCCTGGTCAAATAGTTTCATCCCTACGGTGTTGACGTGTTCTAATTTTTAAAATGGTTGAAATTGACGTAGTATTGTTGGCTATTGCATTAGAAGAAGAAGAAAATAATGATAATACAGAAAAGGAAAAGAAAATTTTGGACGTCGACAGCCGAAAGGATTCGATCGGATACGACGACAAGCGAACGAAGAAGATCGCGCGTCGCAGCTTGCTTTCGGCTACGATCGCGTGTCGCGGACGCGGTATTATAGACTTTAAATGTACACGATTTAATATCGTTTAAAGATTGTAAAATCCGTTCTGATCCGATGCGATGCGAGCTGTTTGGTAGAAATCAACCAAACGTGCTTTCCGAGGTACGGAGGGGTTTTGGTATATAAAGATGGTCACCCATCCACGGGCCTACCGCAGCAAGCGTAGCTTAACCTTATCGATGGACCGTGCAGCTGTTATTAATATTACCCCGCAACCAAAATTTGAAATAAAAATATGGAATAAGTCTAGTTGATGGAGGTTTATGGAGGTTTTTTATATATATATATATATATATATTTTCCTTGTATCTATACAAGGAAAATAAAATTATATCTGTAACTAGGCCAGAATTTGAGTAATCAGCTAAAACCCTCCACAAACAAGTTTAGTTTTGTGGTCTCAAAAAGTTAAATAAAACTTCAAAAATGTAAAAATAATTGACCTACCAAGCTAATATAGGCCCATGTCTAGAATTTTGTACGGTCGATACTTATCAGGTCAAAAATAATAATACGTCACCCAGATAAAGTATTATAGCGCTTACCAGATTTTTGTATCAGGGTGGTATACTTAGGATATTGTTTTGTTCTTCAGAACTGGTAGGTATTCATTCTGATTAAAACCAATGTTTGCCACATTTATTTTATTAGAATTATAGAAATATATTATAAAGTTTAAGGTTATGATAGAATAGATTTAGTATTTATTAGAAAATACTTGAAAGAAACCAAAGACTTTTTGTTTTAAACATAACAAAACTTATCTAAAATCAAATCTATCTTTTTTTTATTTCACCCTGTTCAGTTAATGACTAAACCTAAACTAACGTATAAAATAGGTCAAGACTAATTTGTTTTCGAACACCATAGCTTGATATGCAAACAATTAATTAAACTTTTGATGAGATAGATTTAGGTTAAAAAGTAAGCAATAATTATTATAATAAACATCAAAAAATCTTTCAAGAATGTAGATAGCTGTTAAAATTCCGGATTCTTTTTATAGTTTCTGTTCAAAGTTAAAATTTTGCTGGATTGTTACACAATATTATTATAAATCAGGTACTAGGCCATAATTACATTTTGTCTTGTCCAAAAAATCTACCCTAACCCTGCAGAAAAAGACACACAACACACAGACAAAATACAACTACATTAAGAGCCCCTTTTCACATGCTCAGATTGCCGGAAAGTCGGCATCGCATCGGGCCGGCCAGTGAACAGATAAATATTTTTATGAAAGGGTTAACAGGTTATTTCACCTGTTTTACCAATACATCTGCCAGCATCTCGAAAGTATGAAAAGGAGCTAATAAATGTCATAATACAATACACGACGACATTTAAGATTTGATTTTCTTTTCCTGCGGTTCTCTTAGCTCTTTTTCTTTCGCATCCTTTCTTTCTTTCTTTTTTTGTTTACGTTCATTGCGATCTATAATTTCCCGAGGTTCCCTTATCCCCATTTGTTCGTCTAGTTTCATTTGTCCTTCTTTTATCTTACACTCACTGCTATCTTTACGCTCTTGACGCTTTTTTATCTCCTGCACTTTTTGTTCTTTATGCTCCTTCCTCTCCTGTTCTTTTCTATCCTTACACTCCTGACGATCTTTAAAATTCATCGCTTCGTCACCCTCTATTTCGTCGTTCTGCTTCTGAGCACCTTTTACTTCCTTTAGGTCTTCGCACCTCTGCCGGTCTTTTACCTCTTTTGGCTCTTTAATTTCCTTTCGATGTTTCTCATCAAGTTTTTTGTTCTTTTTCGCCTTCTTTTTCTTCTTCTTATCCTTGGAATCCTTAGGATTCTTAGGATCCTGGGGATCCTTGGGGTCCTCGGGATCCTGGGGATCCGTGGGGTCCTGAGGATCCTGGGGATCGTTGGGGTCCTTAGGATCCTGGGGATCCTTGGGGTCTTTAGGATCCTTAGAATCTCCGGGCTCCTGAGTATCCTTAGAATCTCGATGTTCCTGAGGATCATTCGGATCTTGAGAATCCTTAGGTTCCCTGCGCTTCTTACTGTGATCAGGATCTTTGTGATCCTTACCGTCTTTTGGCTTCTTCAGCTTGCTCGTTTCTTTGCGCTGCTTTGGTAACTTCTCCGATCGTTTTTCGAACTTAGGTAGAGTAGATAAATCGGTATCTTTACATACCGCAGCGAGAAGAATTGTGTTCGTCTCGGGGTTATATGTGCCGGAGACCACGGCGACAGTTAATATCTCGCTCTTGCGTCTACCGCCCGTGTCCTGCTCCATCAGCACCTCATGGACCTCCATTAACACTGGAAAGTGACCAGATTTGATGTTAATAACAAAATTGTAGCTAACATTTTAACAGAACCTAGGGACATCAAGAATTACCTATCAAAACAAAGGGCGACATCAACAATAACTGTTTACTGAATATATCTGGGACCTGACATATAAGAAATCAAAATAAATCTCTGAATTTGAAGTTATGAATGAAATTGAATACCAATTTTATAGAATTGATCTTTTCTCCTAGTCATATATCGTGTAGGTATACCTACTTATATAATAATAAATAATAAACATGAGAAAATCTTTATAATACCTACCCTTTTGTTTGACAAAATCAAATTGACTTTTTTGATTTGACTTTTTCGAGATTCAATGTATGTTTAATAATTTTATTCTTAAGTTCCTACCTACTTTTTGCAAATATGATTTAAACTGCAAAAAAACATGATCGAAATAAAAATTGTATAATGTAGTACATAAATAAGTGTACGCGGTGTGTAGCGGAACATAGATAAAAAGAAAAACGGGACAAAAAAATTCATTTGATTTCGCGAAAACTCAAATTAAATCTAAGTATCTCTTGTTTGACTCAGTTTTGTTAACAAAGGTGAGTGCGCGACTTGGCGCCATTTTGTAGTACTGATGGCATCACGCTTTCATAAAAACTATTAAAAACTTAGAAAAATATTAAAACTTTTCGCTGTATGCGAATATTATGGCAAGTCGCTTTCACAAAAACTTGAAATTGGTCCTGGCTGGACGTGGTCAAACAAATGAGTTCTTCGTCTTGTTTGCTTTGTATTTATGACAAAGAATTCGTAATCTCGAATAGCAAAACGCGGCTCAAGACGCAAGCAACACCAACCAAGAAGTTTTAAAATAAAAAATCGCACAGGAAATTACTAATAAAACAATATACCTAAAACAAAGAAAAAATTATATTTAATAGCTATACCAAGTGATGTCGACTTGGTCATTATATATAATTAAATTTCGAGAGAAGATAAAAAAAAACAATTAACCTCTTTTTCTTTCGGCTTTCCCTGCCAATTCTTCTTGTTTTTCAGACATTTAATTTGTGATTTTCTTCAAAATCTCAGCAATCAGCGGTAGCAGTGTAGACGCTCTAGTCACGACAGCGACGCCTCCCCATTTGCTTATTGATTTATTTCACGGCTCTGAACCGAGCAATTTTATGCTGGCAATTAATTGGCTCATATTCTCGTTATGTTGGCAATATTAAATATACCTTATTTCTATTCCAATAAAGCTTATAACTGCCAGAATTAGGTCTAAGTCAAGTTGCCTGTGCCAAAAACATGAATACTCTGAAAAGATATCACTTTTGGTCGATAAAAATAAGTATTACAAAAACGTAGATATCTACAAAATAACTATCCAATCAAAATGCTAAGTAACAATAAAATATATTCTGTTACAGAATATTGGGGCATTGCTGTTTTATAAGTCTTGTTGGTTGCAAAAAGCGACTACTGAACTTTGTGATAGAAACTGGGAATTCAAATGGATACTGGTAATAATTGGTAATTTTTTTTTTTTTACCTTGCGAGCTAGATTCCCAATTTGGTGAAAGTGTTTTAGGGGTGTCCATCCAGAATTTTTCGCTCGCTCCGCTGCATATGAGTTAAACATGTCGGGCAAAGTGTAAGTGTACTATATAGGTACACCTCTGTCTACCTTTTCGGAGAATACAGTGAGCTAAGTCTTGAGCTCTGAGCTCTCCCAAAGTGGGGTTACTATACACTCGTATACCATCGATATGAGACCAAAAGTGAAGTGTTAAATACGACTAACTGATAATGTCACCTGTAACTGTCTTACCTACCATGCAAATGACTATGGTATGGCCGTGGTCTTTCGATTTGGTTATAGGAAGATATCTACCAATACACCTTGTCCCTTAGGAACATCACTACTTACATTATAAAACTCAACGTACCTATCTGTGGTCTATCTGTTACTGCGCTTTAATCTGGAGAACAACTTAATCACATGAAAACACTAATCTAATTTTCAGATTGTCTTTATGATTGAAAAAAGAGTTTATAATAGTCCACAGAACAGAGTCGCGAGCACAGCTTTAAACGACTAACCACCTTATTTATAATCGTTGCTTAAAGTTAAGTAATGTTTAACGTCTATTTGACCGTACATACATTTCTGACGTTTAAACGTCTCTTAACTTTAAGCAACGGTTATTAATAAGAGGGCTTGTTTCTTTTACATTCTAAAACCTAAGTTTGGATTCGTTTGTATTGAGCGATTCTCAGTTCAAATATGAATATGAGTAAATATTGAATTAAAAAATGATCATTTGATTTTCAATCGAGAGTTATAATACGTACACTTATATATATATACGTATACTTTTTTGGCAATTTGCATAAACTGGTAGATTTTATGCCTCTAAAGTAAGAAAAACTAAGTCTTCTTTACAATCTATGTTTTTTTTTTTGCAGACGGTGGTTTATTTTCGGCAGGAAGGCACCCTGAACAGCCGCTACAAAATTTAACAAAGGAGACAATCTTCAAACTTTTACAGATATGAGCGAATTATAAAGACTGCCAACAAAGAGCGTCGCTGTGTTTAGGTTTGAGGGGTATGAATGCTGATTTAATTACAAGCACATGAAATATATATCAGCTATGTCTCTGAGACGATAACTCACCCGCGATGCAATACAACACATATCCATAGGCGGTGGTGAGCACTGATGGTGGGTCCACAGGTGGCCTACCTGATGGGACCTAACCATCAAGTGAAACACCTGCTCTCTCCTATATCTCAGTGCTTGAACTGCTCCGTTGTCTCGTAGTCGCAAGCTCGATTTCTGAACGTGGGGTCCTGGGTTTGATTCGTGTTATTGGGTTTTAGGAATTTCTTATTAACAGCCCGAAGTTTGGAAGTTGGCAGTGTGATACCCCCGTGCCTCGGAAAGCACTGGTCCTGTACCTGATCTCTCTCCGGTCGGGTCGGTTTGCCGTCCCATTGTACTATGAGAGTGAAAGAAGAGGGAGTGCATTTGTGTATGCGCACACACTTGTGCACTATAATACGAGTATCTCCCGCGCTGAAGGCTAGTCTCCGTTGAGATTGGCCACCGTTGCCGCAATACGGTCTGCAGGACTATACTTAATCACAAATATACAAAACTAACTTTCTTCATTTATAAAATAATATCCTACTATATTATAAATGCAAAAGTTTTGAATTTTAATGTTTGATAAACAATCACGGTTTAGTGGCTGAACGGTTTTGCATAAAATTTGGCACATGGGTTGACCATGATACTTGGGTTCTGACATATATGATACTCTTTATCCAGTTATCGTGATTTGTGAATCGTTCCGGACAAAGAAGTATTCACCAATCTGGCATTTTGAATATTTTAGTTAATTTTTCTTAACTCATTTATTCGTCGATAAATACAAAGCATACCCGCTAAACCTCAGGCACCGCAATGAGATTATTATTTTATAAGCTGTTTTTTAAATAGTTTAATTCACTTTTCTTAACCCTAAAATCGTAATACCAAGTTTCTGATTGGTCTATACTGGCCAATATCATTGAATCATCCAGTAGATCTAAAATACAAATTCACATTTACGAAATAATTTACTGAATTATGAATAGTCGCTATTTCCATGTCTTCTTCTTCTTCTGCGTGTAGCACAACTGTATTTTAGAATTTGGTGACCCAAAACTTTGCTATTAACACGGCGTCGCGCGTCGTCGGGGGCAGCGCATGTTTTCTTGTAAAAGAATGAAACGAGTTTTTCTCGAAACCGTAATTATTCAAGCAAATACTACATTTGTAGAATATCTGTCTGCTTCCGAATGCACATATTATAATAATATTGAATTTAACAAAGTTTTAAGTAGGTACTCATATACTTTACGATTTTCATAGCAAAGGGATGGTCCGTCTTCAAACATTTTTTTAATATATGTACCTTTAAGTCAGACCGTACATTTATTTCACCTATGACAGCAACCTTATTGCTTCGCGAATAAAGATCAGTATTATGCGAAATCATAGGTAAAAAAGTGACAATACTTTAGTGTCCGCGGTTCGGTAGGGATGGCGTTACTAGTCTCAAAATAGGGTGGCGCCGGTCTTTACCATTGCAAGACAAAATAATTGATTTTGCAAATAAATTGCTATGAAATTAAGGTGTATCTAAGCCATTTTGATGCTTGACATTTGAATGCTTTTCATAATGAAGCCATTTTATTTTCGTGCCTTATTAGGGTAACTTCTAACTAAACAAAACCGGTGTTTTTAGGGGTTAGTCTCAAGCAGCAATTATTCTATGAATAGCTTCTATTCGGTATATATAATTTGTTTTTAAGTAAGTAGCAGATTAGAATAACGTTGCTATATTGATAGTGATAATCAAATCTACTAGATTCACAGATAGACAGATACAGACTATGAATACAGAAGTATCATTCTTCATCTAGGATAGAGCTCTTTGAGAAGATGCTGAACTATGCACCATACTTACATACTACTTCAGTTGCCAAGGAGCGTACAGCTGAATTTGTCCCGCGGAAAATCCGCTTGTCTCTAGGATGTATACTTGTGGCAGGTTGGTTGATAGACACAAAAAAAAAAACGTAAAAATAGGATACTTATTCAATAAGACAAGGTTTTATTTTTCAAGAACTTTTAATACGCACAACACTGAGTGTCAGAATGGTGTACAATTCAAAACATCAATAGGTGATAACTTTAATGAAAAACACAATAATACAATACATTCAAGATAATTCCTTTCTTTCTTTACAAAAACACACTTCACTCTTTTTTTTTATTAACTAGACAAAAATTTGGCCTCAAAATTTGATTTTGTTGATTCTAATTAACTTAAGTATTAATGGTTTTTTTATTACATAAAATAAGCTCTGTTTTTAACTGAAGAGCGTAGCTACAATGTGTCAATTTGACTCAAGGGAAAATTATTTACTAACCGTTTAATTCTAGCTACGCACTCATGCTAGTTTCTAAAACTAAGGAATTTCAAAATTTGGACCTAAAAAGTTTTATTAAAGCTTTTTATCGAAACTAACTATAGACTAACCGTTTGACGGTAAGTTACAAAAAAAACTGAACCATTATTTAAGTATATAATCAGTCAGACAACCGTCTCTCTCTTAAAACATAAAAACAAGAAGATTAAGTAGACAAAAATAACAAGGATAAGGAACACAACCACCACATCAATTTCCTAATTTATAATATAATCTGAAATCTACGTTCATAGTACCTATGGCTTCTAAGTCTACCTGCTGTATTTTTCTAACAAGCGAAAATCAAATCTGGAAATCTTATGCACAGCCTAATAAAGGAACAACCTTATTGAAAACATGATTACTAGAAGGGATACGTGACATCTTCAGTTTCCGTCGAACAATTTACAGCCGACGGCGCTTCATGCTCGTGCGTAAACTTTTCTTTTTAGCCTGATCTTTGGAAGACTTGTCTCTTTTAGGAGCCTCGGCCGCGCCGGCGGTGCCCTTGCGTTCGGCGCTGAGTTTATCCTGACGATCTTCTTCTCGTTTAGCGGCAGCGGCGCGCATGGAGTTCACGAGTCCCATGTCGCCGTACCTGGGCTGATTAAGCTCCATAGGTTCCACGCACCTGTTGAGTGAACCCCTTCCGTAGAACTTGCAGCAGTCGTGGCACGGACAAAAGAAGCAGTACTCGCCAGGTCTATGGTTATGGATTTGTGGAGCCCTGAACGGCAGTGGCTCCGGCATGACCTCCGCCAGCGACATAGGCGGCCCCAGCAGTAGTGGCATTTCATGGCTCCTAGCGACGTCGGACATGACTGCAACAAGAAGGCAAAAGTTATAACTTAATAACATACACAATAACATAAGAAAAGGAACTCCTACGAGCCTCCTCTGGAGATGAAACTTGAGTGGGCACTTCGACTTGTTAACGACCTAACTGCTTACGACTCCATCAAGCCTATACAAGAAAGATCTATTCTTGATCTAGCGAATATTTTAAAAGTATGTCAACCCAAGACAAAGAATGAGACCAAACAACTTTTTTCAAGTTGTTTCTATTACATTTCACTGCTTTCGATCACTGTTTCTAATTCTAACACTTTTCACTTCCATTAGGATCTCAAAAAATCACATAAGACTGCGAGATGACCCGCAGCAATTTACGTTAGGCCCTAAACCCTAATCACTGAACCAAATAATATAACGTCTAGTAATAATAGTCACTTATATAGTACTTACTTAGGTCGTTTAGGTCTTTTTAGAGCTCCAAAGGTCGCGAAAAGAAAATCAGGGAGTAGTTCAGCCTTACCGGACAAGCTTCACTGAAGGACTGCGGCAAGGGGCGGCTCTCGAATTCAATTTATTGATTGATAGCTGTTACTAGTCATTGCTGCGCAAGTGCATACATTTTTTGTGTCCTGTGACCTATTTTACCTGCGGACCCAGATTTCGCTCGGGGAATTGGCAGCGGACGCTGCCCCTAAGGGTGTCGACACACCGAGATACGCCCCGTTTTAAGTCAAATGACTTCAACTTTTTTTTCATTTGACTTAAATTAAAACATCATGATTTCTTCCGCAGGCAACGACTGCTAAAGAGTCTTTCTAAGAAAATCAAATTCATTACTTTCACCACAAGTACTGTCGAACAATTTAGTTGGTAACCATATATTTTAATTGTATATGTAATAACTTTTTAAGAGTATGGTATACTTACTAGAGTTATGTAAAATAATTGACTACTCAATACACTTACAACATTGTTAAAAAGTAATTGCAAGTTAGCTGTTTAAAAGAAGTTGCAAGGTGGTGTTGCCTGGACACCAGTATAGTTTGTTCAACAGTACTTGATTGTGTTTCATGTTTTTATTAAGTTTTATGAACCAAAAGATGGCACGAAATTGAAAACATTATCTCAAAATTATGACTTATTACAGTTACCTACTACCTGTGTCACTTACTCAAATTGAGATTTAACTAATAATAACTAACATAATCAACTTGATCATGCTATTCATTTGCAATCACTGGCTCAACCGGACTGGGAGTTTAGATCTTAGGAGGACATAATACAACTCTTAATACTTACTTATAATTATTACAGCCGAAAGACGTCCACTGCTGGACAGAGGCCTCCACCAAGCAACTCCACTTCGACCTGTTCTGTGCTTACCGCATCCAGCGGAACTTACTTATGAAAGTCCACCATTTCACTGAACTTACTTCTGTTAGTGCCAACAGACTCATGAAGATACTTACCTACTCCAGAACCTATAACTAAGTCTCCTCAACTCGTAAAGAAACACATTCCATAAAGTTTATCTTGAAACAAACTCTTCTGTAGTTTAGACTCGTTCCTGATCGATTGGCCGGAGAAGGCACAAGATAAAGAAAATTGGAGAAGTATGGGGGAGACCTTTTCCCAGCAATGGGACAAAATAGGTTATAATAATTAAAAAAAAAAGTTTTCTCTTTCATTATACCAGTAAGAGCTTTATGACAAAGGTCTTGCCGTGCTTAGTGATTAGTCAAGCAGAAGTTTCCTGGCAGGGCTGAGGTCCCTGGGTGCGTATAGTAATTACCCTATTCATTTTCTGTAGGGAAATCCACATGGATACACCTTCTGTCTGGGAATGCACAACGGAGGATTATGTCGGCCTCGTATCAACTAAAACTCCACGATTCCTATTTCTAATTTGAGTCGGGGCCCGGGGTATACTTGTACATTCGCGCACACCACAGACTGAAAAAACAGGAAAGGGCCTTAAATTGAATGAAAGACGCACTGTATAAAAAAAATCGATCGACAGAAAATATTTCATTGTTTTGTTTATACAATAAATATATATAGACAACCTTATAGAAATAGTAAAGGCCAGGTACAAGATATCTTAACAAAAATTTAAAAATTCGTGGATCTTTTTGAAAACCGAACAATTATGTCCTTTACTGAGGACGCTGGGCTATTAATTTTAAAAATATCTTAAAACACACGACATTTACACACTCATTTAGCACAAGAATACTACTTAGCTTAGATAACATTTAACTAAAGGTGAGCAAATTATAATTGCAAGCATCCTTCAAAAGGTTTCTTTTCATAATAGTTCCTAATCCTACCAAATACAGTTTTTTAATTACCAGAAAACAAGGTACATATAAACGCCAAGACATTTGTAATTAAAGAAGAATATTTTTTTGTACAAATTCTATCAAATTTTTTTTTAGGTAGCTCGTAAAATATGACATTCAAATTAAATGGTAGTATTATATTACACCTCACAATAGTTTTGAACAAAGGAGAATGCGCGTAGGAATATCATTGATTTTATCATAGAAAGATAGCTAACACTTTTACCAATTCGACAGCTATACAATAATAACAGAGGTTTATTTTCTGGTATATAAAAAATAGTAGTGCATATTACAGTCTTATATTCCTATTTCCATTATCATATTGTATATTAATGCGACCTATTTCACCACTTCCGAATGACGAACTGTTAAGTTATCAGCATGCGAAGCATGAACACTTCTATCTCGACTCTACGAAGAATATACACATCGTTTTCTATACAAAGTGACATTTATTTTCAACAAAGTGAAATTTTATTTTTACAATCTGTCTTTTGTCTTTCGTGTCACGCCACGCGTGCTGGCAGATGTGGAGTTTCATACAAATAACTATATACCTACTGTTATTTTTGATGTAAATTGTCTAATCGGAAACCGTGAAACAGATCTTAAAATCCTTAAATTTACTAACATTACCTATTTAGTAAGACACAATAGTGCCATACATGACGAGATTATAATTATTATGTTTTTAAGAATTTACAATTGTCGACAACTTATCGTAGCGTGGATATTAACATCAAAAGGAACTGTTGCCGATTAAAAATGTAAAGAGTCTTTCTGTGATCAATACTACAAGCAAAATAATAATTAGTGTCTGTTTTATTAGCTCTTTGCGCCGACCCCAAGTAAAAATAGAACAAGGCAGAACGACGTAGAAGAATTACAAGTAAACTTAATTGCAAAAAAATGATAATTCGTACAGTAAACCTGAACTTTATTATTATCATTTTTGATTGAGTCATCACACCTAAACTTGGTGCTACATTTAGTTTCCTTCCTCTAATTAGCTTACGTTTGGTTTAGAATATCGCTTATTGTAGTCGGAATGTCACAATATTCAGAATATTGATGTTTAGAAATATTGTTTACATTAATCGTTGTGGCACGCAGTTACTACCTACGTTACACTCATTCTACCGGGTATTTATTACAATAGACATTTATCTAAAATTCTAAGTTAAAAGTGATTATGAATGAATTAGGTGACGTGAACAACGCAAAAAAAAAAACTCTACAATTTTGTGTAAGGGTCTATCTACTGGCAACGATATTTTGTATTTTTTTAAATATAGTTGTAAAAGTTCGTTCGAACTTTTTTGAAACAAAAGCTCTTTTGCACTTTGTAATTTTAAGCTTAAAGCCCCGTATTACTAGAATCGTTTTGCTTCAAAATCTAAATAGTACTTCCAAATTATGTCTGCCCATGTCAAAAGAACTTTTCGCGACCCAAATAGTCAATTAATTCGTGGTTTTTCAACTTATTACGCTCTTTTAAAATGTATACTCATTTTTGTTTTCAATAAAGTACTTCTTAGATCAAACTTGATGCAAAAGTGTTAATAACAATGTGAAGACTACTGACAATTAATTTAATTAATTTACCTTTTAGGCTAACTAACTGATAATATTTCTCAATTTATTCATTTTAAAAATTAGTACCAAGAACCTCACGGACACTAAAATATATAGTCATCATACTAACTTACAATAAGACATTCACAGAATGTCACAATTAACACTTATCCACGTTAGTACCGTTTATAAGTAGTTATTAAATTAACAAACTCAAAAGATCACAATTTAGGTCTGTATAGCGTATGAAATATACCCTTCTATTACATAAAGACTAAGCAAACAAATACGATTATTAGTACCCCGCTCTATTAGGTACATGAACATTTAACACCTATTATATAACAGCTACTGCAACACTGTACTTGCAGTCTCAAAGTTTTCACATAATTCAATTAGGAAGATCGAGATCAGTATACATTTTTCCTCTCTAAATGATAGCATAAAAATTTGGACAATACTTTTGCGCTATAAATATGAAATTGAACTGACCATAGACTTATAATACTCATGGAACTGACTGAACTGACGGATAAGAAACCTGTTTGAGCTGCAATCTTTATAGTTTGACTACTGACAATAAGTAACATTGAATAAGTGAGCTAGAAATATAACATTAGGTATGTGTTGACATCCTGAACAACGAAAAAATATTGCCATACGAGCCTGTGTTTCTTCTCTTGAGCCTGGAGGCTTTTATTCCGGTCTGAAAATTGAAAAGAAATCTTTACATTACACATAATAGCAGATACAATATGTAATCAACTCATCATCTGCCTAGCATTTTTCCAACTATGTTGAGATCGGCATCCAATCTAACTGGATGCAGCTGAATTCCAGTATTTTACATGGCTGTCTATCTGACCTCTACAAGTCAGTTACATAAGAATAAAAGAGAAATAAAAACCGGCCAAGTACGTGTCGGACCACGCACAATGAAGGGTTCCGTAATTGGAATGAATTTATCCCAAGAACAAACTTAACATTGTAGTTGAAAAACATGTTCTCCCATACATTCCAACTGAAAATGTAAGTTTGTATTGAGATATTAAGAATATTGAGAGATTTACCATGTTGTTTCAAGATCATAGACTTCTTATTAATCTTCCTGTAATCTGTAGGTATAGAACTATTTTCTGTATTTTTTTTCGAAATCTTAGGCTCAGTAGTTTCGGAGACCTTATCTCCGAAACTGGGGGGTATGGTAAATTTCAGTCTATTGTCTTAAATAACTTTAACACAATTTACTTTAAAATTATGAAAAAATAATATAATATTTGAGATCCCCACGGTAAGCCCTTTCATTTGATATGTCACACGGTACAGATTGCGAAACTTTTTTTTTTTAATTGTCTATTTACCCCTCAAAAATGACTCCCATTTTCAAAACTCATTTATTTACGTTACACGTCTGTGTTTGGGTCATAGAGATTCATATGTGTACCAAATTTCAACTTAATCGGTCCATAATATTCGGAGCAAATTGGCTGTGACAGACGGACAGACAGACAGACACACGAATGATCCTATAAGGGTTCCGTTCTTTCCTTTTAAGGTACGGAACCCTAAAAATAAAAAAGCAGAACAGGAAGCTAGCCTTTATACATAACTAAAACAAGGGTACCTACATGAACAGATATTTATTAACACTTTTTGTCAAAGTAGAAAATCCGTTCTTTTTACTATTTGATGCCCTGTAATAATACTAACATTTCTAAAAACACAATGTGCCAATTGCATCAGATCGCTGTGCTAAATGTTTGAGGAAAGAGCTTAGCCTTGCAATGCAAACATTATAATTAAGCGCTTCAGCTTAAACAGAAAATAATCAGCAAACTCAAAGCCATGGTTTATTGCGCAGTGCTCATAACAAATATACACACATACACAAAACATAGACATTCAAACAGAAATTGCAGCAGAAGGTTATATGAAATGATGTTCATAAAACAAGGATATTTATTTTTACTTGGTTTTTTTTTTAAACAAGGGATTGGTTATCTTTTCGTCTTAGACCAACGACAGGATCACTATAAGTGATCCTGTCTTGTTTACAAAAAAAAAATAGTTAGGGATAGGATATGTAAGAAGGGAAGGGATAAAAGTGCATTCGCTCGTTTGACCTAAACCGTTCTGTCAAATGTAAGTTCCATTCCGCTCAGTGTGCAATTCAAACAGTTTACTGTAAAATATCGTTCAGTACAGCGCCGCTGATACTTACGTAAGATGTTTATGCGAGGCCACCACTGGTTTAGTGGAGCTGGAGCGGCCAAGACGCATGCTGAGCTCCAGCAACTGCAAGAGCTACATAGTGACACCAGGGCCAACCGGCCCAATCGGCTCCTGCAGGGTCGCGGGCAGCTCCTCGCTGGAGCCCGCCACCGCAGAGGTGAAGCTCTTCACCGGGGCCCCGAAGTGGCTCAACTCCTTCTCATTCAACAGCTTAATGGACATCGCCTTGTTCATCTCTGAAATCAGTTTTATTCAAATGTTAGTATTACTCAGTTTTTTTTGGTAGTTTTTGATAATTTTTAAATATTTGAAAGATAAAAATGATGCTAAGTATTAAAATAAATTAAACTTAGTTACTTAAGACGATGCCGACCGCACAGTGGCGCCCTCATCGTTTGTTTGGTTATTTCATTTATTTTAGAAGAAATAGTGGCCACTATTATCCGTTATATGGATTATAATAAAACTAAACAATGTAAAACTACCGTTTGTAATAATATTTACGTATAATCTTGTGGAGCACAACCTAACGTGTTTATTTTCTGCATTTTCATTCTAAAATAAAAGAAATAACCAAACAAACGATGAGGGCACCACTGCGCGGTCGGCGTCGCCTTAAGCCTGTAGTATTTGAATGTGCCTGTACAATACAAAGTTATCAAAAGCTCATTATTGTTTGCCCACCACATACTTGTTTTCTTTGTTTTAAAAAGAAAACACCTTTGATGATATGCTTGTAAAACAGAAGAAGAACTAGCAGGGGATCGATGGGGGGTGGAGGGGGACTCAGGGATCAGACCGGAATAAATTGTAAACATTACTAAACTACAGAGCCATTTATAAAAGAAAGCTTTTCAATAATCATCTCGTTTTATGTGAGTGTGTTGTGTGTGTCTTATGCTACAACAAAAAGTAATTAGTTAAATATCGATCAAAAACCCTCTCTGGTGGTACTTACAATTGAAGCCCCAAACCCCGATAGTAATATTTACCTGAGCACTTTCACTAACAGATCACACAAAATGGCGAAAAACAGATTTAACCGGATCTTATTTTTGTTACTGTTTGTATTGCGTATGTTTATATATTCTCTTACTTACTCCTATTTGTAAATATTCCAATCAACCACCCAATCAGTAAAAATGTTGCTTGCAATGGTGGATGAATGGTCTACGGTGCTACGGTGTAGCCTCGTAGCTTCGAAGCCTCGTAGCTTCGTAGCCTCGTAGCTTCGTAGCCTACTTAGTTACTGGGACCGTTTATCACTCCGCTGGCAAGGCGGATTGGTGCTTTCAGACTTATATTAACTACATATAAGGCCAGGTTTCTCCACGATGATTTTCCTTCATCGATGTCAGTAAAGTACTGTAATCTGTGTTCGCGATTTATTTGCCAAAAATGTAAACAAATATCAATTAATGGAAATTAACTTTAATTCCTACACAATAAAGTTCAGTTTACGCTACAACTCCAAACATTTTATAACTTTTTCAATAGTGCTAGTCACTCTAAAATCAACTTAATTGTCATTGAAATGAAGTTGATATTTGTTTAACTTGAAATAGGGTGGGGTGTGCAGCACTGCGCACTTTTACTTATTTAGGTATACGTCTGTTTAACCCTCCGAGGCAAACAGGTACTATGTTATATTCAATTAACTCAGCATGTCGTTGCCCACTGCTAGACATGAGCCTCCCCCAGGCTACGCCACAACACCCTGTCCTCCGCCTTCCGCATCCAGTCTACTCCAGTCACCTTCTGTTGATGTTGTAATATATATTGTAACTAACCGTTGTCTCGCTCCTGGGGGTTCATGACGAACTTGCAGTCCTGGCGGTTGCAGGCACTGGTGTCTGCCTCCCTTATCTTCAGGAGCTGAGTCTCGGTGATCTTTTTAATGATGTTGCTCAGCTTCCGCTTCCGGTCGTTCACGTCGTCGCTGTTCATTTTCTGTGAACAGGTTGACCTCAATACTCGTATTAATAAAAAAGATTCACTTTATCGCCAACATAAAATGGCGTCACAGATAATGTTCCTCAAGGTCTTTGTTCCACGGACTAGAAGCAGTACTATCACTTACGTAACTGGCCACTATATGACTTGTGTCTTAACACACAGCTCTACTAACTGCTAATTATTTGTTAGCTCGAACGCAAATTCAACAGGTAAACTCGCGTGACGATAAGAACTTCTGTACCGAGACGTCCTCCAAGCGATCGCAAGGGGTTACCGACACACTATATCCCTGCAGCGGACTAAAATTATTTATTGATTGACGAAGTCCTGAACTGCGCAAGTGCAGGTAGCTTGCTAGTTCAGACCTTAACGAATCATATGTTGTTGTTTCTCTCCCCCAAAAAACAAGGGCATCAATCTATCGGCTGTCCAATGAGGGGTTAATACGAGGTTTATCGAGGTTTATTACGTTCGAAAACGTCAAACTTTCTGAGTGCTTTGTAAAGTTGCAGATGCACTTGGCTAAATCTTTTCATAGAAAATGAAGCTAAAACTGTACTTACCTTGAAATATATTCAGCTATCTTTGCATTTTTTTAATAACTACAACGTTTCTTCTTAGAGAAACTATGATGTTTTATTAATGTGTGTTACATAATATAATAATGAAGGGAATATGGAGATGTGTGGGCAGATTGTTTTAGCTCATAACTTGAAGATGGATTTCATTCTTTGGAATTGATAGTTCGTAAAGATTTCTTGATGGCCAATCACTGACTTTTAAAGTTTCTTGAGCCCGATATTTCCAGTTTATTCATCCATAATCTGACCTTATTTGAACTCTAAAACAAAAAGTAAACTCATGGAGAAGTGAGAAAACTTAAAACTATGAATTAACAGTGTTTTTTGATTTTTAAAAACAAGGTTATCAATTCGACTGACGTTAGGTATTTCTAATTTATCAGCGTATCTTCGCCAATTTTAAACGGATTACGATGATTATTTTTTGTTTGGAAAAGAATTCTCCCGAAGTGGTCCCGTTTAGTTTTGTGATGATGATCATCTGCAGTAGACGATGGAACTCTTCAATAAACAACAGTAAATCTCCTGCGATTTCTGCAATCGCATGTCTTTGTATTGTTGACATAACATCAAGCCTGTATGCTTTGAAGGGGTATTCAGATATGAACAGAATATCCACAATTTGCCAGATAAGTGAGGCTTGTGTCCCAGCACATTACTCCCGAAATTAAAGTAATTTTTCACTTTGTAGTGTTTTTTGGAAGTTGTTTTTTTTTTGTAAATTTTTTATTGAGCTTTTTAATTAATTGTGGTATTATCAAAAATTCAAATGTCGGCCATCGCTCAGCACAATGCTAAGGACCTCTGCGAGACAGAACCACTCTTGTCTGATTTTCACTTCTATCGGCACTCCAAGCAACAATTGTATATATTTTGATTATGATGGGTTGCAACCGTGGTTGCAACTAAAACACAATTTAAACAATGCACAGTAAACACACATTGAACTTGCATAGTAAAACACAGAACACACACTCAGCACTAATGTTGCACGACACGCCACCCTTATAGCTGCAGACAGATTGCGACTGCAGCATGGCGGTGACGCGATCCCTCAAGATTTTCCCCTACCAAAAGTCGTTCAACGCGGCTGTCAAAATATATACACTTCCGGACTCCTGAGCCGGGCCATCCTGAATTTTTTGTATAAAGTTCTGTAACTTTTTAGATGTTTTTAATGTTGATGGGTTCCGGAATGGGCGCTTATTAGAAAGTGGATGAAAACTATGAGTATCTTCACAAACTTTTGCGTTCATAATATTAGTAGGATAGTATTAAGTAGGATAGGATGATTAAATTTAAGAGATGTTTTAACCTCAAAAATGTATGGTTAAACAGTCTATAATCATTACTTAACTTTAAGCAACTTTTATAAATAATGGGGTGAATGGTTACGTAAAGGGGTGAATGGTTACGTAAACACTATTTTCTAAGCCTTTACAGGTCAGGTAAGCTTTGTGTTTGTGTGAAAATGATAATAGTATGTATATGCAATCAATACGTTTTTTGTATGGAGGAATTTAGTGCATATTGCTAATATGTTTTGGTACGAATGAAAGTGTAAATGTGTTTTGGACTGTACCTATTTGCAAAATATTTTCCGTATCTTGCTATTTTTGGCTAATTACTTGTCAATCTCAATATTGCATGAGTAACTAGTGTATTTACAGCTTGTAACGTATTGATATTTTGTTGTAGGTACGTTATGTTGTTCAAGAAACTGCCGTTTTTGGGAAAATACTGTAAGTATGTTAGCTAGGTAAACCAACCTTTTCTGAGCCTTGTAGTACCTACTATTAAGTTTGCTAGTTAAAAGTACTATAAACTTTTGATAATGCAGGCTGGCAGAAAAATGGTTCTGGGTAGAGATATAAGGTCATCACCACTGACCTCCATTATGACTCCAGGTCAGTGGTCATCACTCGCATCGGTCCACGCAGAATAAAATAATCCACCCGCTTATCGCCAACGCGCCGTCAGCAAGACGACCGCTCACTAGCTGGCATGCCACATTGCCACCATTGAGGTGACAGCTTGTTTTTCACGCATCGCTTACTTATTGGTAGCATACCGTCCACGCGCCAACGGCTAGTTTACAGCTTACAGACTGTTTGCGAACATTAGTGAGTAATCTCGCTTGAGAAACACGCGTTTCTACTTTATGCCTCAGTTAACATTACGCGAACTGGCAATAATAGCTATTGCGCTCGGCGAAGAAGAGGACGACGGTATCTTCGCCAGAAAGCAAGCTGCTAGCTGGAAGCGCGCGGACGGCGCTACGGGTGACAGCTCGATTTCTCAACAATTCTGTATTGTCATCGTTGTAAATTAAATGCATTATTTTACATATGTATTTGATTTTAAATCCTTACTTGAACGACAAGTTATTTGCTGTGTCGGAGCGGTGGTGTTATAATAGTGACGACTTTAATCCGTATTCAAACACTCAAGCCAATTTTCAATTTTAGATCGTGTGAAAAACATTGTATATCGTTTTTATGGAAATAGCCAGCCAGTCTGTTCTGTTCTGTTTGTCTTTGTGTTTTGACGTCACATGCACTTCGGAATCTACTTTTATTGGTTTTGGTTTAGTAAAATTTTTTTTTTTTTTGGCAATTATGTATCATTTGCACTCGTTTAATATAGCCAGTCATAATCAAATGTGGTTTCAGTAGGTTATATATTTTTGACAATGTACGAGTATTGAGCCGACAACACAAAGCATGATAAGAGCTATTCTCAGTCTCTCTGGTCCAGGTCCAATATAAGCCAACATTGAAAATTGGCGTGTTGAAGTTTAAAAATGCAATATTTTAATAATAATTATGTTCAATGGCGAATGTTCTTACATTAAAATGGTATATTATTATATGTTTTTAATATGTACATCGTTCGAGGAAGAAAGTTGTGATAACACTGGTTTTCTTCAATCAGAGCATTTTGCTCATAGAGCTGTAGCGTTGTGTTTCGCCGCGGACCACAACGCAACAGAGGTTTTGGAGAAGAGGACATGATGGACAGAGGTTTCAAAGGTTTCAGGTCGGCATCAAAGTCGATGAGGTTAGAAATAAGGAACACCAAACATTATATTTGCCATTACATTTATTTCACAATACACAGAGAGCGGGACATCAAGAAAACATCTCGGGTTACATTCACAAAGATAATTACCACCATTAACTATCCAGATTTATTACAAAACCAAAACATTTTATGTTTCCAAAAGTATACCAAAATAGATCCAAAATCAGTTATTTTCTTCATATTTTTCATAATAATAGGTAAATACTTACTTATCTAAATTAAATATTTGGCTTCACAATTTATATTTTTCACTCTAAATGTGACCCCACCGTTAATAACCTTAATCAAATTTTTCACTCCTAATGAGACCCCACCGTTAATAACCTTAATCACAATAACCACCAAGATAGTAACACCCTGCCAAATTGCTATTAGAAGCATTCCCTAAGTTTACAATGTTCTGAGATCAAAAATAACTTCAAAATATTTGATTTGAGAACCATCAACCACAACCACAATCTCCTCCTTTTTTGTCAGTTAAAAATTAACAATGGCTATTTACCAAATTTTAGTCTGGCAGTGAAGAGATTATTTGATAGATGACAGGTTACATCAAAGAATTGGATCAGAGGACAAAAGACTGGCACGCTAAGAACAAAGAGATATAGTTAGACGACAGTTTACACCAAAGGATAGGATCAGGGGACACAAGACTGGCACTATAAAAATAAAGAGATATAGTTAGATGACATAATATTACCGTAAAGATTAGGATCGCGGGACATAAGACTGGGACGATAAGAACAGTGTGGCATTTAGAATTTGAATGGGTTGTTTTGGTTAGCCGGTCCTGCGGGTCGGTCGCTGATGTGGCAGTTGGCGGCGGCCGAAGTGATGTCCTCCGTGCCGTCGGTCTCCCGGCGAGCCTTGGCCAGCAGCATGGCCACCATCACGCTGAAGTAGTTGCGTTTGTACTCCTTTATCTCGATGTTGCGTTGATTAGCAGGGAGTGGAGTCATCCCGTACACCGCGCACACGGGAACTTGTTGGTCCGGACCGCTCATTTCTGGAACTATAAACAGAGCAAATGAACAAGCAGACACAGAATACTCTAAGCTCACTGTGTAGATACCTAAGTACGAGGCAAAAGTAGAGAGCGCGCAATCTCTCTAACTGATGACAATTCGTATCGTTCAGTAACCTTGCCCAGTGCCCATCCCTACCCTGATTTATAAACATTAATTAAAGGAGTAACAAGTCTATGTGCGTGAATAGTATTGAAAGGGGTTCGTCAGCGTCGGTGCTGTAGTAGAGATAATGACGAGTTAGGAGGTCATCAGATGTCTACCTACAACAAAGCCGAAATAAGAGGGATGAAAAAAAAAATACTTTAGTTACAGAACAAAGCCAAGCGATATTTAGTTCTTTAATTCCTCATCTGTGATTGTACTTACCTAGATACTCGTATCATTTTGTTCTGTTATTTTTATGTTGTGTCAAATACATTGAAGATTTATGTAGTTTCAATAATTTCATGTTTAGTAATGAACACCTTGATTTTAGTGGAACGAGCGCTTACTTCAACATCAGTACCTATATCTTAGATATAAGATAATATTGGCAAGCACAAAGCAATTCACAAAAAAAATATTAGGTACGGGTGCTTTTGTATAACCGCATTGAAAGGTAAAAAATTACTTTGATTTTGACTTTAATGTTCCTGACTCTCTGTGAGTGAAAGAAAACTTAGAACGAATTCTAACTATCAAATAAGGTAATAGTTTGTATTTAGGGGAAAGTGTTTGTGTTGTGGCTTCAATGTTAAAAACCCAAAATAAATAGGTAAGTACTCATGTAAACAAAATACATGCAGTTTGGTACCTACTCTCTTTCTTCTCCTAAAATTGTTTGTACGAAAATCATTATCCATAACACGTTCGCCCCTAAGACGACCCGCTGACCTAAACTTCAGTACCATACCTAAATGTTCAATAATTCGAAATTTTGTTTTACATAATTATCTTTACTTCTAAAACTGTTCTGTCATAATATCGAGTACTATAATTGAATCTCCTAATTTTCCATGAAATAAAGTCATAATTCATGTCCTAATTAAGTATTGTATTATTTATAATGTGTATTATTCCGAACGTTCATTTATAATAAAATTGTCCTAGTTGTCCATGTTAGTCCTAAAACATTTGCTAAAAACTTGGTTATAGTGACAAAATCGAATCGCTGTAAATCCGACTCCACGCAGTCTTGTCTGCCCTTCCCCCGTACACTAGACTGTAATTTAGAATAGCGTATGCGCGTAGGGGCTCGCTTGCATGCTGCATGCTTGCTGCACACTTGCTTGCATGCAGCTTGTTGCATTTTTGCTGCCGGAGCCGTGACAAAAGCCATATTGAGCTGAGAGAAGTTCATAGCAAAAGCTTTGTAATACAAATTTGTTTTAAAAACATTATAAAGATAAATAAACATAATTTGAATTTAGGACTCATCATATCTCATCAATCATAACTTTTATTGAAAACGGTTAAATTCGGTTCTTTTGTATTGATTGTAATATTTATGACAAACAAATTTAGGGCATATTATATTTAGGGATTTCAGTTTTATGGCATGTGATATTATGTGACATTAATTTCGGGCAAGTTATCATTCGGACAAATGATGATTATGACAAAAAAAATATGGCACTTTAGATTATGGATAAAAAGTTAGGGAACACAATACAGAACCATCAGGTTTGATCAGAATTCAGTAGTCATTTGTGTGCTATGGTGAAAGTAAAAAAGGGTTGGTTGATAAAATGTAACTAAAAAGAAAAAAAAAATGCACATGGATTCTTTGCGTATGCAGCTAATATATGTAGATACTTATTAAAAAAATCAACAAATACCCTAATATAATAGATTTAGTTCAGAAGACTGAGAAGCTAAGTTTTCATAGCTTCCTCTCTCCTATAATTTTGATGTGCCCGAGAGGGTTCACATTGACCACGTATAATTTTAAGTTACCACCTAAGCATATGTGACTAGCTATGACTATGAATGACTATGAAAAACCGGTTTGTGTATAAAAACTAAAAAAAGGTTTTATTTTTTTCAACGAATTTAAATAAAAGTTGCCCTACAATGACTGATGCAATGAGACAGAAGTCTTACCTAAATAAGAATTTAAAAAAAATGGTCTCACGTTAAAAAATTATAAAAATACCAAACAGGCATTTTTTTTCTATTAAACACATAATTAACATCAAATTATTCGACAATTATTGACCTAACACGAACCCACAAAGCATTCGGCCCATAATCAAATTCAAACTACACCCCACCCTCTCTATATGGTTCGATGTCTGGGGCAGTTGCAAACGTGAGGAAAAGATGCTCCAGTCACCCACTTATTCACGAAATGACCTCGAGACCGAATTCACCACCGAACGAGGGGAGTGCTAGCCAAGGGGTTACGCACAAAAGACAGAAAGACACGTGTTCACTAATACTGGGACCTGCATTGTATCTGCAACAACGGGTCGTGTAGCCCACTTACCCTCTTTCAGGTATTTTGATAGAACCGGAATGATGCCGACAAATGTGGAGACGAGGACCGGTTCAGCCGGAGCCGCTAAGAGATTATTGATTGTTTCACTTTGGTTACTGCGCAAGTGCAGGCGGGGCCTGGTCACAGATACTAACTTAGGACCCTCTCAACTAGAAGAGTAGTTAAATGGCTAATTAATTTTTAAAAACTGTCTAAGTGGTTTTCAAAAAGAACCCCTATAGTTTAATCTTGTAGCAATTTCGCAATATTCATATGTCACATATTATTGCCAAACCGACATCCGTGTAGATTTATGTGGCAACAAATCAAACGTGAGAAGTTAATTCCAGATTTATGTACCTACGAAGTTACAATTTTCTGTATATATCAAAAACTTTTTAACAAAAAAAAAACAACCGACTTCCAACAAAACACTACAAAGTGAAAAATTAATTTAATTTCAGAAGTCGGTGTCAAAAAACGAACTACTTCACTTTGTAGTGTTTTGTTGGAAGTCGGTTGTTTTTTTTCTTGTTAAAAAGATTTTTATTAATCACTTTTTAGGGTTACTTACCTCAAAAGGAAAAAAATGGAACTCTTATAGGATCACTCGAGTGTCTGTCTGTCTGTCCGTCTGTCACATCCAATTTTCTCCGAATCTAATGGACCGTTAGGTGTTGTCTGAGAGTCATCACTTAATACTGCTGACCTGATGATACCTAAGTGAAAGTCAAATACTTTTATTCAATTAGGCCTATTACAAGCTCTTTCGACAATTACAAGCCCTTAGGTAGCATCATCAGATGCGGGACCTGTTCGTCCCGTTACATCATTACTAGAAACGGAATGATGAAGACGATTGTCTTCAAGTCCACGTCTATCCAAGAACTGCTAAGTAGTTTCTGTCGACATATTGCCGTATCTCCTAACTCCTAACAGTTAAGGACTGCTGTGGCTACCATCGACGGCTCGGTAGCATTATAGTCGGACTTTTAATTAGATGCAGTAAAATGACAGCTTTATGTATAACTTAAATGACTGAAATTGGCGTCTTTTTGTTTACACTATTCTGTACTAGAAAAACAAGGTTTGGTTGATACCAAACCTTGTTTTTCTAGTACAGAATAGTGTAACAAACGAAACTTATTTGACATGCATATCTCTAAATGCAGTCCGAAATGAGTAATTAAGAAGTGTCATTTTACTGCAGCTAATTAAAAGTCAGAGTACAGGTAAGTGATGATTCTCAGACTCAAACACTTGAATCATCAATAGGTTTCATTTGATTTGAGAGAGTTCAACTAACACTGTAAATGCCTACCAAAGAGGATTTTCCTCGACTTTCATGGGATCCCTTCATCAGACTCTGACTTGGTGACAATGGGACCACCTCGAGAGCATACCGTTTCAAACCCTAATGTTAACTGCTCATCACCTGTAACAAAATATTGCTTTTCCCGATGCTGGGACGTTAATTGTTGAGGAGTTCTCCTGATAAGAACCAGGAGAACTGGAGCTGATGGTGAAGGCATCATCACTTCACCATACGCATTGTGACGAACATAAATTGCTTAGCAACCATATTAAAGCAATCGAATCGCAACCCGTGTAATATTTGTCATTGAGTAGTTCCGAGGGCCATCTGTGGTCTTCATCATCAGTTCCACTTCACCAAATTATACTTTCTGAATGCAAATGCTTGACTTGTTGATGAAAATACCAAAATTGCTATATGCCTATAATATTTGAGGAGTTCCCTCAATTCCTCATGGATCCCATCATCAGAACTGGATTTTTACCACCAATCTGGAAGTATATCCTTTTCAATAAAAAAATAATTTTCCAATTCGGTTTATAAATGACGGCGTACTGAGGTAACAAACATAAAAAAAACATACAACCGAATTGAGAAAATCCTCCTTTTTTTGAAGTCGGTTAAAAATGGAGTAATTTGAGAAATGAGCAGCTGTGTCAAACAGACGAAATCACACCATAAAGATTCTACTATACAATTTTGGCACACAACCGTAAAAAAAAACCAAAAACTATTGCAGTTTGCGACGACCAAACGTGCGATGCGACCACGCGTCGCATCATTTTCAAGATGCCACTTTTGTTTACAATGCAACAACAACAATTAACTTTTATATTTCAGCTTTTTCAGCTTTATTACAACAGCATTACAACAGGTGATGTTGAGGTGTCTAGTTCTCTCTAGAACACTTCTAAGTGCTTACTGAACAGTGCTAACATAACTCTCGTATTTTTTTGGTGTTTCCAATGATTTAGTATCTAATAATGACACACTCATGCAATCCTTAATCGCGTAATTAAAGTTTTCTAGCCTCGTAGCATCAGTACGACACTTTACAGATCTTGTACAGGAGTCCGTGTATACCATCTATCAACCCACCTAAGTACCTATACATTTTTTATGTAATAAGAGGGAGGCTGCTTTGAAATCTTAGTGACAAAGCTGAGCACAACACCGCTAATCAGTTAATCGTTAATTAACGAAGTTAACGTTTCGAGAAACGGATTAAGTTTATGTTAACTTGAAAAATTGATAATGGTCTCATTAACTTCCGTTAACTTTCCATAAGTCCGTTAATCTCTAATTTATTAAGTACCTACTATTTGACAAAAGGACTTCGCGCAGGCCGCGCCACGCCGCGAAAACCACGTTCTGTCAATCTCTAAATTATTATCCATACTATATTTACTATATTCTATTATACTATAATATTATAAATTCGAAAGTAACTCTGTCTGTCTGCCAATGATTTCATATATGTCAATGCTGTCTGTATGTTACCTTTTCACGCCTAAACCACAACGAATTTCGATAAAATTTGGCAAAGAGATAGATTGCATCCCGGGGAAGGACATAGGATAGTTTTTATCGACATACATCGCGGGCGAAGCCGCGGGCGGAAGCTAGTATTTACATAAATCCTTACAAACTCTAACGATACACCCTTCATAACTGAATTCTTTTATTAATATTTCATGTCGTGCCTAAACTTCCATAGCCCATACCATTTTGTTTTTATTAGCCAGTTAATTACTAACAAAATGACATATAAAATGCAATTTCTATCACGAGTTAACGATTAACGATTATCTAACGTTGACTTCCGTTAAATCTTTCGAAATGTAGAACGGGTTAGCGATTAACGAATTTAACTATTTAATTAACGGTGCCCAGCTATGCTTATTGACGATGTTGTTGTTGATATAAGCATGTGGATACCGTCTCGAGATGGTCCCCTAGTGGCCAGAGAGGGCTCCTGCGCACCTGGGAAATCCCATAGCCACGACGCAAGTCGACAGCAGTCGACCCGAGTGCCAGCAAAACGTTCGGTGGTGATTCTAAGTGAGAGGTGAATAAAAATCCTACGATTATTCTGGGCACGTGTCATGGACGAACTGTCCCTCAACCCCACTGCAGTAGAAGATACTGACGACGCTATAGGTATTAAATATTTTTCAATTATCACTCAACTCGAAAAAAAGAAATATAAAGAAAAATGGTTAGGGCTCACAGCCCATACAAACAAAAAGTTTTGTATTAGCCTGTGATGTCACAGGCTATAATAATAATAACCCCATCGCAGTATCTCTACGTTGACGTCGTGGTAGGGCTTGCGCGTTCCGAGCTCTAGCCCTGTGCCGGTAGAGTATAGCTTGCCGGAACAGGTCTAGGTTGAGGTGCCAGACCAAGAGAGACACAGAAACCTGTAGGGCAGCATGTGACGAGCTGTTGGGTAGTAGCGACCCCACGAACCCTATCTCCCGGCAGTAATCTTGTTCCTCACCTCTGGCTGAAGTGAACATTGACGAAGAACAGAGCTCCCGCCTCTTTCTTGCCTTTATTCTCCGGCTTGAGTGGAGATACGCAAGAGCAAACGTGCTTGGGGGAAGGAAGTATTCCAGTAAGTGCTCGTAATGATCTTGACCATCTTCCGGGCTCTGGGATTATTCTGAATGCCATGGAATACCTCCACTCCTCAAGCACCTTAGGAAATGTTGTCCTCATGTCGCTACGTCACTATATGCTAGCGACCGTTTCCGGGGGCCCATTATTGAGTGTGCAAGTCACCCCCTGCTATTTTATCCGTGCATATATAAAACATTGATCAGGCAGGGGCCACAGTTCTTTCATAGTTCTAGATAACCAGTTCACTGTAGCCACCCAAATCCATAATCCGATATATTTGTTTCTATATCTTGTACCTAATAGTAATACACCAACCAGGGATTGTCCTTGAGTGTACACACGGCTACACATCAACCTATATATAACCAGTATAAGCTGACACTTCTGATTGTACGAAAAACTTATACAATGCGAGGTCAGCTAAAACTGGAAATGTATAGCTTGATGTGTAGCCGTGTGTACTTGCAAAGTGCGTACAGGGATAATCGTCGGTTGGTGCCTCATTTAAATAAGCCTCTAACGGGCCCCTCGTACGCCTTCCAAAGGTCCGGGACCTTAGAGTCCCGAGATATGTGAAATACATTTATAAAATAA
This sequence comes from Gortyna flavago, assembly GCA_963669345.1. Lineage (NCBI taxonomy): Eukaryota > Metazoa > Arthropoda > Insecta > Lepidoptera > Noctuidae > Gortyna > Gortyna flavago. Next base: position 18,990,112 of record OY770125.1, read on the forward strand.
CGGATGGTTAATAAGGCAATGAACGAAAATGCTACCAGCCGAATCAACTATGCTGAATAAATCTGCGTACATGTTACCAGCTGAATAAACTTTATTGTAACAGTGTTGGTAATAACGTCTATTACCTACCAATCAAGGTAATTTTTGAAAAGAAACCAGATTTTTAATCGTTTGGTATTATTTGACACAAGCGTTTTAACAAATGCTATTTAATTGGGGACGCTAGCTTCTAATTGAACTAATTGGTTCCTATTTCTAGTCTATGGGTGCTTACATAAAGAAACAAGTTTTGCTGTGCAGTCGAGTCTGTGCGGGTCGGTACCGATCGGTGCGGTTGAAATAGTCCCACATTAACTTATGCGACTGCTCACACATAAAGAAACAGGTAAAACATGTAACCGTTTCCTTCCGAAGACCAACCTGCAGAGACCTGTACCGGGAGTCGGGACCGAAAACCCGCTTCTTTATGTAAGCACCCTAATACCAGAAGGCCAATTCTCGTACAGAGGCCAGCACATCAAGCTACCCCAATCTGTCAAATTTCTTTGATAGATTTTCAACTTTATTACAAAGGAATAAGGTTCATATCCAATTGGGAAAATTGGCAGATTGGAGTAGCTTGATGTACAGACGCCAGCACATCAACCTACCCGAAACTGTCACATTTTCCCAATCAACTTTGAACCTTATTCTTTAGCGATAAAGTTGAAAATCTATCAAAGAAATTTGACAGATTGTAGTAGGTTGATGTGCTGGCGTCTGTACATAAAAAACGTTCAAATTCAAGTCGCAATCTCATCCTAGCGGCAATCAATGTATGTAAATTAAGTGTATTTTTGACAGATTGAGAATGAGATTACAATGCGAACGTTCTTAAAAATAGGGGAATTGCCCCCCAGATTACACAAAAAACTCATTTTTGATGTATGGTATGACCGAAAATAATTAAAAAAAAGAAGTCTTGATTTGACAAAGACAATAAAATTGGTATTCCCGCCAATGACTAAATAAACCTATGAACTGAGCATTGTTTACTACAGGTCAGTGGATTATACCTACAAAATTAGCGTGTATACCTACACTATTATTATTTTTTCTCGCACCACACTGTTATAAACAACACGAGGGCATGATTTTCCTATTAATGGACACCAAAACACCTAGTTTCTAGACGTATTTCTCTCGAAAACAACAAAAATATTTTGAGCAATCAACCGTTTGACAGAACATTTACCTGAAAATCCTCCCAATTATTATTATTATACTCTTTGTCAAAACTATTCATAAAACTCGGCACCTAACATGGCGGCCCGTCACGCATAGACATAATATTGACGTCACACAAAACTTGCCTTTAGTACCTACTTGACAAACATTTAGATGTCTCTCTTTTTGATATGATAGATATTTGTATAACTATTATTTGTATAGTATATTAAGGTATCTCCATGCTTCTCCAGCTTCTCCTATCTCAATGGCCGCCTTCCGAATTGGCTAATATCGCTCACAGCACTCAAATCGTGTCAGCAGTTCAGCACTCAAATGGCGCATGTCATGACGTCATCTATGACGATTCACGGGACATCGTTATCGCGCACACGCCAATTCGGTACGGGTTTAAGCACGCTCAAATCGATTACATCGATTATTTTCCCAATTCCGAACGCGCCCAGTGATTCCCGCTAAAATAAAAACGTCAAAACTGACATATCAGTCAGTGACCAAAAAAACTCTTTGGCTTCTGCTTATTTTTAACCATATAAAATTTATATTTCCTGCCTTTTTGTATTCCAAATCAGTATAGCTTTTGTTTGGTTTTTCTTTATCCATATTTATTTAAAATAAAATGAGTAGTTTTGGCTTGCGGTTGGTATACTTGACTCTGGCGCAACGTGCAGATGATGCAGCGGCGTCAGAAAGACGGAGAGAATGCCGCCGCCGCCGTTCTCATCGTTATCGTCGCCTCGGTCCCCTTGCAACAGATGCATTTTCCTTGAGCGACCGTGAGTTTGTGAAGACCTACAGACTCACTAAGTCCCTAGTGAAAAGCTTAATAACGGAGCTAACGCCGCACATCCCTCGGGAAAGACGCAGAGATGGACTCGATGCTGCCTCCAAGGTTAGTCTTAGTTAATTAAACACATATTGATTGACAAGCAACAAGGCAGCTTGATTCCAAACCATTGACATATAATATATTACTAGCATACCTACATTAAATTAGGTATCTACTTTTTCTAGGTACTGATAACTCTGGCATTTTACGCCAGCGGTTCCGGTCAGGCTTTGGTAGGGCAGCAGTGTTCGCATACAGTTTCTCAGCCGAGCGTCTCCAGGGCGGTCAAACAGGTCACCCTGGCCCTGAACCATTCACATGTTTTCAAATCACATGTTAATTTCCCTTCGACAATGGAGGCCCGGGAAAGGGTCAAGAGTGGGTAAGTCTAACTAGCGCATATTATACCCTCATCAGCACCACATCTCATTATAAAACTGCTCCAATACGAGTTACGCTGCAATACAATCCAGTGAGTTAGCTGTCGGCATCGCTTGTATCAAACGTACTTTGAGCTGCTGGCACTCCTGTAGCATGATTTATACAAAAATAGCAACCCGCCCTGCTTCGCACGTTTTTTACAACTTGACAAAACATTGATATTTCTTTACTATATTATGTAATTTTTATGTGGAATAAATTCTATAAATGATAGTGGAATCTGCATCAAAATCCGTTGCGTAGTTGATATAAACTACGCGGCCACACAGACAAACACCAAAATCTACTTTAATTTATAATATACAATTGATGATGTACAATGCGTTGCATTTCTACGCAGCCCGAACTCTAATACAATATGTTAGTAAAATACAATATAATATCTGTTTTTAGATTCTATGCTAAATTCGGATTGCCGGGGGTGATTGGATGCATTGATGGTACTCATGTGCGCATCATAAAACCATCAGATCATGGAGAGACCTATTTCTGCCAGAAAGGGTACCACTCGCTGAACGTGATGACAGTAAGTATAGACATTGATGTAGGTACTTAGTAGTAACAGTAGCCACATGGTGGGGTGCGGCGCATATTTCGTCAGGGCTGGCCCAGTACCCAGCTCAAGTCAAAAATATTTAATTAGTTATCTACAAAATAATCATAATCAGCCTATGATGATTATCATGATGATCTTCAAAATAAATCTATTTTTTTTTAGATTTGCGATTCAGACATGAATATACTTTGCGTCGATCCGTCTAGCCCCGGCAGTTCACACGACTCGACCGTGTGGAAGCATCATCCACTAAACAACCATATTGAAAAGCTTAATGAGGCTGGTGAAGGAATTTTTCTCTTAGGTATCTAAATACAATTATCATAAATTACAAATTTTCTTGTGACATTCAAAACAAGCTCTCTACAGTACTTTTAAATGCTTATTTAACTTTTATATAAAATAAAATTATTACAGGTGATAGTGGGTATCCCCTCAGGAGGCACCTAATCACTCCTCTTCTGAACACCGAAGAGGGTAGCCCTGAACACTGGTTCTACAATAAACATGTGAGGACGAGAAACGTAGTCGAACGGACCATAGCTGTTTTGAAGGCTAGATTTAGGTTAGTCAGTATAGAATATGGTTTTACGACAACCATTGTGTACAGTGTAAAAAAATATTATTTATGGAACAATTTTTCGCAGGTGTCTCTTGGTAGCGCGGCAACTACGTTATCAGCCAGAGATGGCCGCAAAAATTGTTAATGCTTGCTGTGTGCTGCACAACATGGCTAACCGAGCAAGGCTTAACGTACCGGAGCTGACGGCACGTGAGCGCGAAGAGGAACAGCGGATGCAGGTGCCGCAACACTACGTGGTGAAGGCAAAACGTTAGGGCCCGCTGCGCAAGCCGCAACCGCGGCTATCTCCGATCCCGCGCGCCGACACAACTCACTACGAAGCATTGGCGCAAAGCCTCTGCTTTGCGCCAATGCTTCGTAGGCTCTCCTTGCAAAAGAGTAATAATTATTTTTAAGTGTAATTTAATATAATTAAATGTAAAATAAGTGATAAATATTCAGGATTATTGTTTTCCTGCAAATATTCAAAGCAAAAGGCAGTGTTTGGTTGCCCACCGTTACCGGTAACCTATCTATTACGAACAGCTGATGTTCAACCCACGGATTTAAACGGTGAGTATTGTTACTTTTATTATATAAATAACACACATTCATTGAGCCCTAGAATCACTTTTCTTGGTGGATTTGGCACCTTGCAGTGGGTCTAAGCCGCTTTTTCTTTTTAACGAAACTAAAGTAGTGAATAATTATCGTAATATTTTTGATCCTTGTTATGTATAATATTTGAATACCTACACAACAACAAGTACATTGATTATTGTTTATTGCATTGTTCTCTTTATGTAAAACTAAAACTTAAAAAAAAAACTTCAATCTAGACATCCTACCCACATAGGGAAAAGTAAAATCATAATTCATTAAAATCAATGTAACTTTGTACTTGATTTAATTTAGTTGCATTTCAATTAGATTCAGCAGCTTACCTAATTTCTCTATAAAGCAACACTAAGTTCTCCTTTTTTCCCTTTTATTTCTAGCTTTCCTTTTGTGTTAGTCTGTCTTATTCGTTCTCAGTTCCTTTAATTCTACTTTCAGTACTTATTCCTAAAACCATGCCTGTGATGACCCGTAAGGCTGCTGCTCAGGAATTGGAGCTTAAATTGAGAACAACCACTGAAGATCTTAAGGCTTTAAACAGCAAATGTCAACAGCTGTTACAGGAAATAGATGATAGTGAGAAGGAAATCGAGAAGGTCGTTTTCAAAAACACTAGCTTAAAACAGGAGCTAGTAAATCTACATGGATGTTGTTGATGAACGGGACAACCTCCTGGTGGTCACGGATGGTTTCAACAACTGCAGTAATGTATATGAGGAGGCTTTATGTAAGGTTAGGGACCTAGAAGAAGAATTCATTCATGCAAATATTTGAATTAATAAATTACAGAAACTAAAAGATTGTACCTACTCAGGTTAAGGAATCCAATAACTTGTACAATGAATTCTTAAACACTAATTGCAACCCTCATTCCTTAATAACAATAGACCTTACTGAAGATTCCATTTTGAAACATAATAATAGTAGTTATAAAGTAAATCAAAATAAAATAAAAAAATATGCAAAACTAAATAAAATCATAAATAAATGCAATAAATTTAGGAAACAACAAAAACACAGTTCTAATAACATTAAACTAAGAAAAGAACGTGTGTTTCTTCTAAATAAATTAAATAACTATCAAATTAAATTAGAAGACAGTAAGAACATTTATGAGATTGACACTCAAAGCTTACAGTCTGAAATTCGGGTACTTGAAGAGTCAATACATTCACTTTATACTAAGTATGTACGGTCTGAAAAACAATTTCAGGAGCATATCCTTGCAGCAAATGTGTTAGTGGACATGTGCAATTCCAATGCAGAAAAAGTGGACCCGCTAACTTTCAGCAGCCCTCATTGTTCATTGCAAAGGAATTCCAATCATGACACTCTCCAAACTGAGGCAGCGGAGGACCCGCCCCAGTCAGGATGTGCTCAGGTATTTATTCCACATCAAAATACACCAGATATTGAACAAGCTCCATTGCAAGTAGTTCAGACTGAAGCTAGTTCTCTCCGTTGTAGTAGTAAAGTTTGTTACTGCTCCATTATGATTTCTGATAGTTTTGGAAAAGGGTTAGGTAAACAACTTACTTAGCAAGAACCTGTGTCATTCTTCTCAAAACTTTTCCTGTCATGCCACTGTTTTCCCCAGACTTCCTACAAACAAATAATGTCTTCAATAACTACTAATGAATATGATCCTAATGCCATTATTACTGTACTGATAGGTAATAGTTTAAATGTTAAAAAAGATGATATCACTGATAGTGTCACCAACCTATTAAAGTTAAATTGTAAGAAAATAATTTTGTGTGCTTTTCCATATTTTGAGCACTTGTCAAACAGACAAAACAACTACATTCACATGTTAAATAATTACATGCATTTCATAGTTAGTCACTATAGTGACAAGTTTATATTTTTTGATACCAACATTTTTGTTGATAAGCTAAGGTCGACTAGGGATACTGTGGATCTGCCCATTAGTTTTAGACGTCAAATTGCTAAGCTATTAGCATTTAATATTAACTCAGACATAATTAGTACCATATGTCGAAGTCATCCTTAATTAGCACCACAATTAGTAATAGTACTAATGTTAAGGTGGTTAGCTCTATTGTAAGACAACAAAAAAGTCTAGCACTAAAATTGTGAACTGTAGAAAAGGGGCTAAGCAGAAATCCTTGAAATTATTTCATCAAAATATTCAAGGTTTTTCTTCCAAGCAATTGGAAATTGAGTTGTTTTTAGAAAAAACAATGTTTGACATTATTTGTATAACTGAGCATTGCTTAAAAGATTCTGAAATGTTAATTAACTATGACAATTATAGTGTGGCCAGTTGTTTTAATCGAAATTTAATGCTGCGTGGTGGTTCACTAATCCTAATTAAAAGTTGTATTAAATACAAACCTCGTAAAGACATAGTTGAACTATCGGTTGAACATAACATTGAACTGACTTGTGTTGAGGTAGATCTAGATAAGCATGTTATTAAGTAACTTTTGTAAATTATTTCATCACCATTGCTCTCAAAACGGTGAAGGAAAACATCGTGAGGAAACCGGCATGTCCTAGTAACAAGAATTTGAAGACAACTCGTTGGCTCACTATTACAAGGTTCTAAGTTAATTTTAATGAAGATGAGTAATTTGACTTTTAAATTTTTGACTTTAGTAAAAATGTATACATGTAGCCCTAATGCCTAAGTGACATTTTAATATCTTAATTTAGGACCATAATGCTTTCTAGGAACAAAAAATTGGATACCGACTTTTATACTCTGAAATATTAACGAAATTAAAATAACATAGAACTTTGTTATTGAAAAAAATATATTTATTTATTTTAAACCAGAAATAGTTTTATTGCATTTCTTTTCTAAAACTAAACGAATTGTTATTTTTAATAAAACAATTGTACAGAGGCCAGCACATCAACCTACCCCAATCTGTCAAATTTCTTTGATAAAATTTCAACTTTACTACAAAGGAATAAGGTTCTTATTCAATTGGGAAAATTTGACAGATTGGGGTAGGTTGATGTGCTGGCCTCTGTACATATCGAGACTGACGACGAAAACAGGTTACCGAAAGAAAAAAAATATATTTTCGTAAAAAATGCAAACAAATACAGCCTTTAAATGACTATTCAAAAAGTCATAATTCAATTAAAAGATCTAGGTACGCGTTGGGTTGTTGGGGAATTCCCCGAAACTCATACTTGCCAGTGGAGCACGTTCGTTTCATTATGAAATGTTGCCAGGCATGTATAAATCGTACATTTTCCGTACGATCCTGGTCTAGCGATCGTACATGAGTAAAAATGCCAAATAATCGTAGGAGTACGATTCTAATCGTACATCTGGCAGCCCTGCCGTAGCATTAACCGCGAAATTGAGATGACTTTGACACTGACATCTGACATCTCTAAGCAAAGTCCTATGTTTAACATAGAACCGTGTTATCGTAAAAATGAATAAAATCAAAATTGGATGGTTCTATGTTTAACATGGAACTTCGTTATTTCTTTGCGTAGTAAAAATACAACATAGGACTATGGAAAATTGATATTTTGTAGTAAATAGTGCTGCCATCTAGTGGTTTGTTTTTTGAATAGTGATCCAACCACTGTGACTACCCTACTACCCGCACTAAGCCCGCATGGTGGATTATGGCCTACTCCCTCTCACCGAGAGGAGGCCTGTGTCCCAGCAGTGGGAACATTATAGGCTGATTATGCTAATTAAGTACCTACTTAACTTACCTACTCACTTAAATGAAATAATCAATGCAAAAAAAATAATTTTAATGGCCCGTGGCGCATCGCTGTGTGGAGCACGGCGTGGAAGTCGTCAACTGCGTCTGCGAACTCGTCAAAAGCCCTGAACGGATACAAATATTTTTTTGTAGGTACTTGTCTACATATTATTTATTAAATTAGTTTTTTTTAACCTATTTTGCGTTTTATTTACAAAACAACACAGTAGGGGAAGGTCGAGAGGGTTTTCCAGCAAACATTCTATGCTTGCTGAAAAACCCTGAGCTTCCCTAAAGCTACCCAAAGTGATGTGACTGTTCAAAAGTCTAATTCTAATTTTATTATTAGATCATCATCATCATCAGCCTAGCCTTTTCCCAACTATGTTGGGGTCGGCTTCCAGTCTAACCGGATGCAGCTGAATACCAGTATTTTACATGGAGCGACTGCCTATCTGACCTCCACAACCCAGTTACTGGGTAATACGATACCCCTTGGTAAGACTGGTTGTCAGACTTTCGGGCTGCTGACTACCCGTAACGACTGTCAAAGATCCACGAATGACAGCCGGGACCAACGGCTTAACGTGCTTTCCGAGGCACGGAGGGGACACGGTATGTAAAGATGGTCACCCATCCACAGACCAACCGCGGCAAGCGTAGCTTAACCTGATCGATCGACCTGTGCGGCTGTTATTATTTAGCCACGGGCCCCCCATAATTTTATTATTAGATAGGTTCACAAATTCCAATCACATATGGCTTGGCCTTTTAACTCGTCAAGCTCCGCTAATGAGACACAATTGATTTTCTATTGTCATCGTGCTATACATAAGTAGGTTACGCGCGGAGCTTGACCTGGGGCTCTATTCATCAATTCTTATGCTGCTGTTGCCTGAATCCTAAAACAAAACATTTTTCTTCAAAGTTGTATTTATTTTCATACAAGATAATATCTATTCTATATTAATATTGACAAACATTCAAAAGTCTAAACTCAAGGTGCAATGGAGCGCAGTATTCTAGAACGGGATGCAGCTGAGTACCATTATTTTATACATGGAGTGACTGCCTATCTGACCTCCACAACCCATATAGTTACTGGGTAATACGAAACCCCTTGGTACCTAAGACTGGTTATCATGGCAGACTTACCAAGTCATACCAATGAGGTTAATATCATTTCGCTTAGGAGTATATCCTAAGACCTCCACTGCCTTTGTAGTGATCAGCGATGCCTGAGAACCTGAATGTGACCTGAATCTAGTATGCACTTTATATGCAGCACTTCTCGTCCATCTTTTACAAACACCTTTACCCGTGCTGTGGGAATTAAAATATTATTAGCAGGGTCTCCGGATAGGAGGACCACACTGGGCCTGGACTACCTTATTCGTCGAGATGCAGCAGCGTGTGTACGACAACATAAGGCACGGACTCTGACTGCGCCTACTTAATTAAAAACAGTAATTTTTTTAATGTCGTTGTGTACGAGAGGAATATTTTAGTAGGCGTTTATATTTGCATTATGTTTTTAGTCCAATAAATAATTAGCCAGGTAGGTATATTAACTATAGGTATTATAATTAAGATTTGTTTTTAATTTGATACTGGAACTAAAGAAAATCCTTAGTGGTCACTAACTCTCTGATCTCCGATCCGGAATTCTATACGGTATTAAGCGTTAGTCTGAAAGAGGTTAGGTACAGTCAAGATGTATGTCATCCTGCAACAAGGCGTTATTTGTATAGATACTTAGATAGTACCAATGTGGATATTGAAGAGCCACAGACCCACAATTTGTAGTTCCAACGTCTCTACGCCTCGAAATTATGAAGGAGTGTCATGACTCTCAAAATTATCATCATCATGGAGTAGACAGAACGTATACTAGCAGTGGCGTAACTATAGGGTGACATTGAGGCAAAATGCCATGGGCCCCCGGCCCGAGGGCCTTGAGCACAAGAGGATCCTAACAAGTTTATAATGCACACTTTTTTGAAAATGTACCTACATCAAAAGACATCATTCAGGTTTCGAACATTTTGTACCTTTTTCTCATTGTTTCTCTAATTTTTTGGACAAGACCTCATGCTCAGCAGTAGCGCTTGCGACCACTAGACCAACGAAGCAGTCAGGTGTTAAATTTTGTACCTAGTGGAATATATAAAATCTACGCGGAAGAAGTCGCGGGAGAAGAGCTAGTAAAAAAAGCTATAACGTTGGTTGAGCCTCTTTACATTGAGGGAGGGACGCATACCTTGAATTTGCCACGGGCCCCAAACGGTATAGTTACGCCACTGTATATTAGAGTCATTATTTCCCAGGCGGCAGGCCCATGCCTGCATGCATTGCAGCTAACTATATAAAAAAGTAAAGGATATTTTGCGCCACCCGTCAAAGGTTTTTATTTAAATTCTAGATGCTCAGAAATTGGAGTCTATCATTTTCAGAAGTCGAGTCTATCATTTTCCGAAGGACCCTACACTCAGAAGATGGTGGGTTAAACAGAGCTCTTCGTAGGGAATTATTTTAATTCAACAAAGTTCGAGGTTATCCCTGAAACATGTTTTTTATTAATGGATAAATGATTTTTATTTCGTAAGGTCGGCGTTTCCTATCTTCTACTTTCTACTCTGAGAAGAAAGGCCGAAACAAACTCAGAGGTCACAGTCTCTTTTAAAGTCCAGACATAAATCTTGGTCAGGTTATATGAAGACCATGTAGATCGATGTCTGAGATGGTCTTTTGAGGAAAGAACCACACAGATTGAGAGGACCTGTCCAGTCCAGTGCACGCATTTATCAGAAATCGCTCAACTCAAAACTTAAGGAGCTCAACGATTCGACGAACAATACCAAAGAAAGGACATTTGGGTAGGCCACATAAATTACTCAAACTGCCAGACTTAGAAAAAAAACTAACAGAACAAAGAGAATAATAAAAATTAAACAAAAAAATAATAATAAAATTACCCGCATTGTCTTCACATGCATGCACAATAATTAAAAAATATAATACTTTACAAAGTCTTTAAATAAAAATGTCAGTTTCGACCCAAAAATTCGGCTATGAGGTCGGCGCCATATTATGCCCAAGGCTAATTTCTCGAACGAATACTATAAAAAAAAATAACGTGGTAACGTAAAATGCTGCGATTTGCTGTTAATGAATCATTCAAACAATCACAGCAGTACGCGCGAACTGTCCCATCGTTTATCTATGGAATAGCACCACATTTACACTCCAGGGAGTGTAGGTACACTCCAGGGCGGAGTCATCTACGAATCTCCGCCTGAACCTGAACAGGTTTCATTGCCTAGGCAACCATTACCCTAATTGCATAACACGTTAACAATCTCAATCTGAATTATTTTGAAGGATATTGCTAATCTATTACTTAATAATGTTCAAAAAAGAAATCTGCACAACAATGTAAATAACGCAATAAATGTTAAACTGTCAAAAAGAAATCCATTGCTACTACTAATAGTATGTTACGAAATAACCCCGCTGGGTCCGAAGTCTGTTCAATACTTCCAGGTACCCTAACCATCGTAGGTAGGTATCATGATACCTACCGCAGCAATAGAGATTTGAAATTCCAATTCTCACGTTTAGTTGACACGGACCATTTTTCATATACGTACCACCATTTTTTTTTTTTCAGGGAAACCTTCAAAAGCCCGGTCTTTGGGGATAAAACCAGGGAGTGTGGGATTTTTAACTCACACTAAAACCACCCCGGTGGTCACCATCTGCACATGGAAGGGGCGTTAGCGTTACCTCTCAAAAGTCTAATCCGGAGCCCCCTCAATGCAACGCCTGTTATCTCTGGGGAGACTGTAAAGGGGTCTCCCCGAAAACTAACTGTACAAGTGTGCAAGGCAGCACATGACCACTGTGCGCCGTCTTCCCTGATGTCACTCAGTGGGCCGACAGAAATGGTGTACCTAGCTAACCCGACTTTCGTTTTATTTATATAGATATAAAATAATATATTATATATACTCATATAAATAGACTTCAACATAGATGATGTTATCAATATTTTTGATGTAAAAAGGGTGTGAGAGCGTGAAATGGTAAATTCAAAAATGGTTTCATTGAAAAAAATAATGCTTTGCTATACCCATCGCAGCGAACGAATGCGCGCGCGCTCTTACTCAAAAGTTCAGTTGTGTTATATTATAATTTTGTGTGATTACCAGTGATCGGAAATAAGTGAGCTGAAAATACCTAAAGTTCGAAATAAAAACAGAGACAAAGTGGAGACGCCTTACGATAAAATATTTTTTCGGGACTAACGTCTCGGGTTTCGGAACATTACAACTAAAATTAATAAAGTAAAACAACTATCTAATTAATTTATTGTTTCCGTTTAAAAAAAAGAGTAGGCACGATTTTTATTGTTTTCAAAAAAATAAAGGTAACCTCCTTGTCTTCGTTTGAACGATGTAAGTAAGCGCGGAAGCTAATGTAATTTACATACCAGCTTTAATAATTATATAAATAACAAGGTAAAGGTAAAAAAAAAAACAATTCAAGAGTCAAAAATGCGTAAACAAATTGAGGAACTACAGGAGTGAGTGATGCGCGCACGACGACGCTTGCAATGCGAAACAACCCTCAACCCTTTTGTCATTGTTTACCAGTGAAAAGATCAAGTTTTGGCTATTCTGGGAAACGAAAACATGAGGTGGATCCAGCTCTTTACCTGAATTAATAACAATAGAAAACGTATCTACTGGTTTTTTGAGAATGTTCTCCTTGTTTTATAAGTCGGTTAAATAGAAAAATAATTCAATTAGTTTATTAATGACATTAATATTAAATGTACAGACGCCAGCACATCAACCTACTACAATCTGTCAAATTTCTTTGATAGATTTTCAACTTTATCTCTAAAGCATAAGGTTCAAAGATGATTGGAAAAATTTGACAGTTTCGGGTAGGTTGATGTGCTGGCGTCTGTACATAAGTGATGTCCAGAAACACCGACATTAGTCTCGAAAAAATATTTTAGTCGTAAGGAAGACTCACTGTTTTTGTCATTGTTCTTTGAACTTTAGGTATATTAGCTCACCTATTTCCGATCACTGGTGATTAAAAGGCGACATTGCTGCCTATAACGGTTTTCATAGATACATAGAAAATAGTCGAGTCGCTGCCGCTGCGATCAGTCATTGCGATTAGACCGTCTGCCGTCTGCGGGCGGTCGTCGTCGTCGGAAGAGTACCTTCATCATTATGATACGTTTAGCGAGTAGGCATAAGAAATAAAAGACGAGATTTATAGAAAATACAGATTATTTATAATCGTGTATACATCTAAGCTGCGATATAGAATAATAGTAATACAAATCACACAGACAATTCAGTGATGACAGTTATTAATTAAATGAACCATAAGTTTATTAAACATCATACAGTTTGCATGCAAGGTAGCGCTTAAATAATATTCACGTAATGTTTCGCCGATTGGTGCTCTAACCGACCGTTTACAAAAAAAAAATACAATCAAGAGTGTATCTATAAATAACAACATAGTAGATCTATTTTCATTATTACGTTACATTATTACACATACGATAGATACATTTCATTAAAAACAATTTTATCTTGCAGCTCATCGTGTTCAGTGTGAATTCCTATCCAGAGGCCCCTTCTCTAGCAATGAGCGACACACCATTGGCAACAAGCGACTTTTCATTTTAAACGGGTCATACGCCAAAAATACTTTCAATTATTCCCAGGACAATGTATCTACTCATTTCTAGGGGAGGGGTTGCCCAATTTCCAAACATTTCGCCCATCTTTCTTTTTCTTATATTTTAACTTTATTACTTGGGAAAAGGTATGAGTATAATTATGTTGCTTATGAGATCGAACATTTTAGAAGAAATAAAGTAGAAACAAAACAAAAGAAATAAAAATTGTGTTAGATCTGCAGGCTTTATCAATTTTGACTCAAAGTTAAGGCTAATTCATAAAAAATATACGAGCTTGGCCCACATCTGTAGTCTTCCAGTGCCTTACATGCTAATCTCTAACCAATCACATTATTAGACCACACCACTATGTTAGACGACTTCGAGGCCTGATACAGACGAAGGTGAGGTCGCCTAGGTGTTCCACATGGCTATCAGTCACTGATATCACTCCTGCAATGTTCAATTAGCTATGTAAATAACAAGTATCGTCGAAACAGTCTTATCGCACCTCTACCCAGAAGAACAAAAAGTAAAAAAGTTCTCATCTCGTTTACTAGTACTTACTCATCATTATGCCTCATTAAATCAACATGAAATGTTAGCATTTCCAAATAAATAACAAATTCAAAAGGTAACAAATAAACTGAACATATATACCGATACTCCAACTTTGGAGATGAAATATTACAATTTACCTACTTATGCTTTTACACAGTTCAAAAGCTATGTCATGGGTACCACGATACCCTTGGTAAGACAGGTTGACTTTCGGGCTTCCGACTACCTACCCGTAACAACGGAGTTCAAACTCTTTGTGATTTCATTGTTTATAAAAGCATTCATCTTTGATATTTTAAATTGGTATAACAATTTTATCAATTGGTATAACAATTTTATCAATTGGTATAACAATTTTATCAATTGATATAATAATTTTATCAACATTTGTTTGTTGACGATTAAACGCAACAAAATTTCTGAGTACAATTAGCGTCAAGATTGTAAATGTCATAACACTGTATAACCTACAAAGAACAAGGTAAACTAAACTCATGGTATTATCACAACCTAGTATTGTCGTGCGTCAGTACGTGCCGACACAGGACGAGACGAGTAACGCAACGCACGCAATAACCCGTTCCGAACAAGATTACTACATTATGCCGTGTGGATGCGCTTCTTAAAAATACGGCGTTCCTTTTTCGATAAATATTAATCCATACCGTCGTGTATTATTTGCTTTATCTAAACGCAACATATCTTCCATCTTTACAGCTAATTGCAAACAGAAATAACAAAGACAAAGTTTTGTCAACTACATAATAAATTTTAAAAACTTAATACAATTACGATTGAACGATAACTGCCAGTTCAGTTAATGCATATTCTATATGCATAAAACATTATAATAATCTGTATTTTATACTAAGTGCAAAAAAAAAAACAATTAAATGGCGCCCCGGTAAGAAAACGTTGAAAAGTTCAAATTATTGTATTCCATGATTCAGAATTTTGTTCTAATGAATGAGCGTTGTCTCCTTCCATGATAGCTTGGATTTTTTATATAATTAAACTAAACGGAAATTGTTGCAGCATTGTCTTACCACCCAAGTTTTTGAGTTAATAACTTCCATTGTATTGATTTGTCTGGAGGTGGAGTACCTATTTATACTCCAAAACAGTTACCTTTTAGAATGTCAGACGCTTTAGTTTTTATAGTCATGATAAAAACAATCATTAGTACAATTGTACAAGCACCGTAATATGGGATAAATTGGAACTACTGGGGTGAACAACGACATTTTCGGAGGATAAAAAGTCACCATTTAATAATACTATTAAGACAAAATGCTTATGGCAATAATTGGTCCTAAAATCATATTCTTTTATTGGCTATATTACGTTATCTAATCTATGGGTATTTCGCTGTCAAAGTATTGTCGCTTGATATAAGTACACGTTTCGTTTGTGGATAAACTTCAAGGTTTAACTTGTCTCCTTTCTGAGGTTTAAAACAAAGAATGAATCTATGACTCACGCATTTTAGGCACCATTTAAATGTGACAGAAACCAAAATATGCCCATAGTAATACGGAAACATGTTGTTAATCACCCCAAATTACCGGCCACTGTTATTTGTTCTCAATAAATAACATAAAAATTAAATCTATTTAAGGCTCAAATCGTAATTAATTTACTTAATCACGGTCGAACATTACTTTGGATTGGCTATGTATTGTGAAAGATTGACAGTATCAATTTATTAAACTGTATGAGTCTGTTTTACATAATAAAATGGTTTCAGATAAATGCTAATGCAACCTGTGAGGGTTCCGTACATTCTAGCTAAACATTCTAAGAAAGGTTTTCATGAGGTATGTGTTTGTCCTAATGAAATGACAAGCGAGCAAGATTTGTAATGATTATGTACTTAATATACTTTCGATTGTCAACATCAATTCCTGTTCCGGAAAATCTCTAATATATTGAAGTACGTATACACATACAACTACATTAATATATATTTTGCTAAATTAACATGACATGCATTTAACGAGCATTAAAATACGGAACCCAACTAACTACAAACAGATTTGTGTTTAATTGTAACATAACTCAGGGATATATCAAGTTCCCGATTTTACCATAAATATAATAACTGCAGTGTAAACAACAATGTGTGGATCGTCTACTGAGACATCTACATTTCAGATTGATCCTTCCACCTTAAGAAAACACTGATATTGTTACTTCATAATTCCATTTAATTTCGCGCTATCGCCCATTCTCACACATTGGAGTAAATAAAATGACAATAGGATAAATAGTGATACTCAACATTAACACAGCCATCACCTACTCGCTCATGAAGAAGCATTGTATTTTATAAATACGTATGTTTTAAACCTTTCTTATAATCGTTGATAATAGGCTTAAGGCCATTCAAAACTAGTTACTGAATGGAACTTAGATAATAAGCCTGTTCCACATAGAAATGTCATTTCTATTTTTTAACCTCGATTGTGTTTCGATGTTAAAACTTGATTATTTACAGTATTAATGTATTATTTATTTAATCATAACTGCAATAATTGCCATTTCATGTACTAAAATGAGGAGAGAACCGAGTTGTTAAGCGGAAATAACTGATAACCTTCCATGGATTACATCTGCTATAATTAATAAGAAAAAAATAATGAACAAAATATAAATTGCAATAATAAACGAATGAAGTACAATATCAGTATTCAAATATATTGAATATTTACAATGTGATAATCTATTTTAACATCAGGGCTCAGACCTTCCAAATTGACTGCAATCATATTTCACTTACAAATCACTCTGTAACTATTCAAAACATTTGCTAGAACCTGTCACATTTAGTCAATGTGCATTCAAAGACAGGGACAGCCACACTTGCAACATATATGCTCCTTTTGATCTGGTCGCCGGCTTGAAATACCACAAAGGCGTAGGAGCCTTTTTACATTAGCCTAAAGCCTCACTGGGAATTTAAGCCGTGGCTAGCCGCCTGCGCAGGTTATCTAGTATTTATTTTTATTTTAGACAACGGCGTTTAAGTCCAAGCTGTTTTGTAATGCTTAACTGCTATGCTAAAACGTATAACGAACAATTTAGAGCCGATATATTTGATTTGAATTTAACGTAACTAAGCGTCAAATAGGAGAATATATTCAACAAGTGTGATAAATGTTAACGAGAATTGCAAAACATTAGATTTACGATCCGAACTTGAATTTTGTTGGCACTTGCGCTGGTACGGTGAACATGTAACCTGGAAGTAAAATTTCAAGTAAGATTCGTAGTCTTCTAAAAGAGCTTTACTTTGTTCAACATTTTTTGCATCAATAGGCTAGTTGTTGATTTTGAGAAATCAATTAGAAATGTTCCTTGGGGTTTATTTTCTTCAAAATATGAATATTTCAGTGAAATAATAAAATTAACAGAACACATTATTTAATTTTTATATCGTAGAATATTTTGATTGTCAAAACTGGGGTGCATTCTGTCATGGCGGCTCGACTAACTACAATATTGTTATCCTGTGCAATCAGTGAGTCTATTTAAGTGTTGCTCGCACACTAACTTTATTTATAACTTCTGTCGGAATATTCAAGTTTGAAACTGTCGTCCGGAAGATGTGGCGTTCTGATTCGCGTTCAATGTCACATGACCAATGGCTTTATTTTTATGCAATTATTTCTCAAAAATATTAAAATACACACATCAAAAGTGTCCAGGGATCAACATATATTTTTGCAATAACTTTTCTCCTGATTGATATTAATTAAAATTTTCTTTAAGGATTCATCAAATAAAGTGTTTTCGTTTGTCACAGTAACGATAAACCAAGTCACCTTTGCATTAATAAAGAAATTTGCCATTTTCCTAATAAAGGGATTTTTGACATTTGAACCACTAACACAAAAGTTCGAAAAAAAGACTGAAATAACAGTTTTCTTTAAAATTTTATTGGGTAACTTAAACAATTAATAATCCGTGTTTCTACCGCGAACACTAACAACACAAGAACATCGGTTTGGCATACTCAAAATGAGTTCATCCAAATCACGCTGTGGAATGGCCGCCCATGTTCGTTGCAACAACAAAAAAAGGTCTTCTTGCGACTGGATACCCTCCATATTCGGCAGAGCTCTTCTCTGTAGCATATCCCATGCATGCTCAATCGGGTTCAAGTCTGGCGACTGAGCAGGCCAGGGCAGGACATTGATGTTAGCTGCGGCGAGAGTCTGTCTTACAACTCTTGCGGTGTGCGGTCGTGCATTATCATGCATTAACTGAAATAAGGGACCGATTTGCACTTGTAGAGGAACGATGACGTCTGATACAATCGTCTCAGCATAAATTTGAGCGTTGAGGTTGCCTCTGATCCAAATCAACTCAGTTCTTCCGCCGATCCAAATACCCGCCCATACCATGATGGTTCCACCACTATAAGGATGGACTTCCTGGCAGGATTTTAATCGCTGTTGGCGTCCAGGGGTTCTCCAGTGTCGTATACGTCTTGTATCCGGTCTCATACCAAAACGAGACTCATCAGAAAAGCACACGAAACGCCATTGTTCTTCTGCCCAATTTCTGTGTTCAAGAGCCCATTGATATCGAATCCTACGATTGTGCATTGCTATAGGTGGTACCCGTAGCGGTCTTCGGGAATGAAGGCTCACTTCATGCAAGCGGTTTCTGACTGTTTGGTCGCTAATTAAGTTCCCTGAAGAGTGATGAAGCCTCACGGCTAACATCATGGCGGTTATTGTTGGAGCTCTTCGAGTTAAGATTTGAATGTATCGGTCTTGTCTCCGTGTGGTGCAGCGATACCGTCCTCCATGGCGCTCAGCCACGGTACCAGTGCTTCGGTAACGTGTCCAAAGTCGACTGATAACACTCTGACTTGTATTCAGAGCTAAAGCCACAGTACGTTGCCGGGAACCAGCTTCTATCATTCCCACGGCTCTGAGCATTTCTTCCCTGCTTAAATGACGTCGCCGCTCCATAATAACGTTGGTTTTAATCAGTAGTAGGGAAACAGTAGCACTAATAATGTCTTCAATGCGTTGTATGGTTTTATAGGGAAAATATTGACAGCTGATTTTCATCTTGTACTCGAATTTGATTCACAGTTCCTGATTCAAATTATGAAATGCACCAAAAAGGATCCATATAAATTTATAAAATCATAAATTTATTACAAAGCCACATCTCAATCTCAAGAAATCCGCATAAAAATGCTTGATCCCTAGACACTTTTGATGTGTGTATAATCTAATTTTTTTTACAAAATTTAGTTGATCTTTGATGCTCATACACATTCTACAATACAAAATTCATAAGTAAGAAGGTACAACTTGTACGCTATCGCAAGCAGATCATTGAGGGCTACATACCTCCACTCTGTTCGATGCGCTTGCTGTCCTGCTGCGCCTTGCGTTGGTCGGCCAGCACGAAGACAGCGTTCAACTGCTTCTGCTGCGCCTCGTTTAGCCCGCTCGTCAGTGCGTGGTACAGCGCCGGCTCGCTCGTCGCCAGAGCTATGAATAGTCATCGGTACATTACACATTGACCAATAAACCAAACCTTACTAGTTACTTGTGATCACAAATTTGTGATCAAGAATTTGTGATCACAAGTAACTAGTAAGGTTTGGTTTAAACTAATAAAACTAAAAAAATAAAAAAATAAACTAAAAAAACGCAGTTGGAAGTATTTATACTTCCAACTGCGTTTTTTATTTTATTAGTTTAGTACGAATTCAAAACTGCTTAGCAAACGTGATCGTTTAACGGTCGAACCTACTAACCTATCTAGCACCAGTTTTGGCATACTGGAGGTAGAAAATCTTATCTATCTTTGGTTTTAACATCCCAATATTCTAGGAATCTTACCGGCCCACGATATCTTTCGATGGAAAGGTAATCAGCCATGAAAACAGCAAAAATATGTGTCCCTATACCACGTTGACAGCTATTTGTTTGACAGGACAGTTACTACAGAATGACAAATAGGTCTAATTTAAAGGGACAAAACGTGTCTACCTAAGAATTATTTAGTTAGACTTCTAGTTTAATATTTAATTATAACTTAATCCAGTCATTTAAGAATTTAAATTAAAAGAGATTCTTTTACCAAAATTCTGTAACAGAACACACGGGAGGAGTAAAGTATTGAACCATATCTATTGTTGCCGCTAGACAGAATAGCCTATGATTGTGAGACGACATTCAAGGACAGATATGATTATACTGGCTATCATCAGTAGCAATCTGTCTTTAACTGAAAATAGGTTATTGGTTTCGGCCGTAAGTGTAGCTTGTGTTGTCTAAATCTAAAACAAGCACTTGCACACAAATGTTGTTTAACAGGAACGTGGTACAATGATCAAGTATCAGTTTAATTTTATTGTTCTCTGTTAAAGGCAAAAAAACACGTTTAAGGGCGAATTCCACCAAACTTTTATACCAAAGTCTTAACCTGAGACTTTTTTTTAAATTTTTTAGTTTTTCCATACCAGAACTATCAGACGTCAATTTTATTCTAGGAATAAAAGATATCTGACTTTGGTGAAATCAGCCCAGAAAAATGGAAAAAGAAAAAGCAGTTGATACATACCGTGCAGTGTGCTCTTGAATTTGATGTACTCATCAACGATACAATCTTTCTCATCGAGAGGAGTGGTGTAGCATTCAATCGCTGTATCTTCTCCGTCGTAATCCTCGTCATCCTGCCAACAGAACGTATCACATCTAACGTTAACCTATTACTACGCTACGTGATTATTGGAATCAACTTTTTGGCTTTGATGTAATCTTGAAACTAAAATGTAATAATAGTTCTTATTATTTAACAAATTGTTTACTATAAACCTATATATGTATAGGTTTCAAGAATTCACTTTAATTTGCTGGAACATAACACTTATTTAACCCCCTTACTAATAAACTTAGTATAGCATCTGTATAGTTACACAACGCTTTGTCTTTTTCTTTCGAAAGTTAAATTGCTGACGACTGAAATAGAGAAATCGGTGTGTAAGTATTCATCTGATATAATACATTTATTAGTAAGGGGGTAATAATATAACTTTCAACTTATATGGGAATAATACCTCGTAGTATCTACGTTTACATCATATTACTGCCTCACCTCTACGTGATGACAGGCATGATATAATAATATGGTATGAAAGCTAAATACTTGAGAGAATCATTTAGTAACATAACTCTTACAAAAATGTCCCATGGTGGTAGATTCTGCCTGGACACAGCCAATTCGTAGGATTTTGGGTTTTTCTGTTACGAGACAATCAATTATTGCTTCTGACCAAGTAAATGGCGACTGATTCGCCGTTATTATTAGTACCTAACCATTCAAGACTTGACTGACACCAAGTTATGTTCCAAAACCAAATATTTAAACCAAGATTAACTAAAATTCTTTCCAGTGATGGCCATAGGAAATGGGAGAAGTATGACAATGACCTCTCAAGCTCCGCTAATGAGACACAATTGATTTTCTATTGAATCGTACTAAATAGGGTACACGCGGAGCTTGACCGGTTAAACTTTAAAACTAATGACTACAACCACATCACCTGTAGTTAGTGTAACATTAATTACAACTTGTTAGTTTGCGGTAAGCGTGTTAGAGACATTCGTTTAATTACTGCAAGTTTACGGACAATACATCAAAAAAATTTGAGAAGCATACACATTCACATGGTGACTGTTGATACCAAGCTACTATTTTGTAAATCAGGAATCTTCTGCGCATCTTCATATTAGTGCAAACCTATACACGGAACACAGCATTTTAATAAAGTAACAACATAATTTCAACTGTAGTGATATTTAAATTATAGAAACAATCGACCACAACACGGAGTTGTAGCTGAAAACCGCACCTTTTCAATGAATTTTGAATCAGGAACTTTAACTTGCACTAATAATAATAATACTAATAATTTAATTAAATTATGAACCACTTTGAATTAGGGATCAATAAGTACAGAAACACATGGTACTCACTTTACCACGCTTGGTCTTTGGTCACCTTCATCTCATCAGAAGCACTTTGTCGCCTTATGTGAACAAGTATTACTTACAGCTACACGCTGCTATGCCCCGCATCTCATCGTGGTTACGTCGCCCGACTGCTCCAACGCCGAGCAATCTTGACGCCAAAACACACATACTGTGCTAAAAGCAAGTTTATACTAACTAGTGGACTCACATCGTCACTTTCTTCATAGTCTTCGATTTTGGCTGTGAGGTTGACGCCTTGTTGTGCGCTATTCTTGACAGCCATCCGCGCTAAATTTTCGAGGTATTCAGTGTTCATTTCTTCTAAATCATCTTCATCGCTTGATAGAACTTCTGAAATGTTTTATGCCTTATTTTTAGTCATTATAATGGTGGAGTAAAAAATAATAACGTTAATACAGTAAAATGGAAAACAGAATCGCGGAAATGATATTTTGACAGTAATTCGTCAGGCTTACCTTGATGATGGGTTTATAATTTCACCATCACTTGCGAAGAATAAGGGAAGGCGCGCCCACGAGCAATTTTTGTCTCATCATTTCAGCCGAAAGACGTAGACTGCTGGACATAGGCCTATTTTTGTGTCAGCAACTAATTTATCTCTCACATAAAGTCTACAAGTATGTATGAAATTTTCTCGAGGTTTTAGAAAATTTTGTTCGAGGGTTTGTCGTCTTCGGCTTCTTAGAATAAGCGCATAGGCCACAACCGTCTCTTCGAAATCCATGTTGATGAATGCGGCAAAATTTTACGAAAAAGTAGCGTTGCTGTCGCTCCCGTGTGCGCTTCGTTCAAATCTAGGCGAGGTGACAGCGACAGATAAAAAAGTTGCTGGGCAACTAAGTTGCTCGTGGGTGTCCCTAAAAACAAAAGACTTACCTTCATCGTCTTCGTCGTCGTCTTCTTCGGAAGACGTCTCCTCATCGGCCTCAGCCCTGGCCTCGTATGCTCGCTTCAGTCCGTCGAACAACATGAGGCAGGATGGCATCAGCTTTGCCACGATCTCTTCAAGATTTGGCCTTTGTGGGCCCATCTCTAATAGCGTGCAAATACCGAGAATGCACAATTTTCTATCATGCAGTCTGGAAGGGAGAAGTGTCGTATAAGAATTCATTGAGATATTGTAGTTTGACTAGTGTCTGCAATAATATTAGGATGACGACAAATTGTGTTTGTTTCGGCCTTTCTTCTCAGAATAGACAGATAAGAACACCAACCTCATCTAGCTTATTTTTTTTTAATAATATCTTGTCAAAAGGCGATTCCGATATTCTATGTAAAGAATAAACAATGTCATTTAATTTCATTGTAGTAGGCAGGGAAAAGCCTCTTCTCATACAAAGAAGAAATAAGATTTTATAACCGTCCCGCTTCGTCAGTGCTGATTGGCATAACTTTAAAATACCACCTTAGATGGTTCGTCTACGATTAACTTACAAATCATAAACTACTTTTGGTTGCCCAATTTCCCATACAAATTCAAAGGAGGACCTTAGATCAGAGTCATATCTTACCCCATAAAACAGTCGGTGTCGTGTATCCACTGTTTGATGAAGTGCTGTGTGATGGACGCGTTGGGCACTGACTCCTGTAGCTTGTCCAGGATCGTGAACAGCAGGTGAGGATTGCAATACAGGATTGCTATTAGAACCTGCAGAATAAAATACACGTTTTATTACCAGATGCAGCGAAATAACTGGGTACCAACTGGTCTACTTGTATAGTAGGCAATGAACTTCTTCTGTCTACCTTTTAACAGGTCTATTTCTATAGTAGGCTATGAACTTCTTCTGTAAATTACTTAAAGAAACGGGTATAGAAAAGTTTGCAGTGCTAGTGACTGTAACAGTCAAGTCTCTTATAAAGCCTCTTGTATGTTACTTGTTCACGGCTTTCGGAAATTTCATTGAAAATGTAGTGAGAAGTGCCCCGGGAGACAGTTCATAAAGGTTAGTGTTGTGATAATTCTCACCTGCAACAGCATTGTCCTAAGCTCGGAAGTCTTGACCTTCCTCGTAAGCCTATTCAGCACCAATTCTACGAAGGAAGGCAGGCAGTTATCGATCTTGCCCGAGCACTGCAGAACCATAACTTCGAGAAGCTTCGCCGCGTAGATCTCCGACTCGTCTTCAGCGTCGGAGTTTAGTACCTGGAACCAAACATGGTGTGTGTTTTATTAATGTATAAACGCAAATAGCTTGAGAAAATGTTATCTTCTACAGTCAGTTATAAAAAGCTATTTAATTAAAATGTTAATTTCATAGTAGGTACAGTACGCGACTATTAATATGGCATGTCGAGTTTTAAAGTAAACCTTTGGCTTCGTGTCTGTCATACCATTGAGACAGTCCCTTTCTTTAACTCCACGTGCCATGTAAAGTAGTTTAATCTATATAATAAAAAATATAATTTCATTTATTCATTAACAAACAACGCACAGCCTAAACCACCGGGAAGCATGAAATTTTGCACAAGAGCTCCATAAATCACGAAAGTGAGCAAGACAGAATTTTTGAAAAGTCTTCTCCTAATGGGGTTCAATAAAGGATGGAAGTTTCTACGGAAGTTCGTCATTTTTGACGTTAGAAACGTGAAAGTTGGTAGTTAGAATTATGTTTATAAGCAAAAGATTGTTGTACCAACTTTTTTTGGAAAGTGATGCCCAAAGGGGTTAAATTTAAGAGGAGGGATATATAGACGCCAGCACATCAAGCTACCCGAAACTCAAATTTTCCCAATCAACTTTGAACCTTTTACATTAGCGATAAAGTTGAAAATCTATTAAAGAAATGACAGATTGTAGTAGCTTGATGTGCTGGCGTCTGTTCATTGGTATGGAAGTTCGTCATTCTTGAAGGAAGTAACGTGGAAACTGGTATTTAGACTTTAGTTTGTAACTAAAAGTTAGAACGAAGATACACGTTTTTCGAGAAACTCATACCCTAAGCCTCCTGAGATAACAGCCGATTGGAAATCCCATCGGGCACACAGCTTATGAAATAATAATTCAGTTTCGCAATTAGGGGTCATAGTAGGGGTACATAGAAATATATCCAGCAAACGCATGGCGCACAGTCTATATCAATTTCAGTTCGCATTACGAATTCATGACCTTTGCATTAGGCTAATGTATCTTTAATTAGTCTGAGTGCCTAACTGCTTTTGATCACGCTTGTTATCTCAGCGGTACCACAGGTGCTATGGTACCAAGGAATCGCACACAGCAATGACAATGAAAAAATTATAGTCCTCTCAACTCCAGTTTTCATACTAAAATAGATTGTCTTTTCATGTATTAAAAACGTGATAAAAATCCATAACTAAAGCTTTAATTTCCATAGAAATTAGAAAACAGTAGCCTACGTGTTTGAGAGTTTTGTGTTAGTGAATTTTATTGATATGCGCACAGCTCTTTACAAATACAATCCAAACCTATGAAATCAAAATGTTCATCATCATCATCATTTCAGGCGAAAAACGTCCACTGCTGGACATAGGCCTCCCCCAAGCACCGTCAATGAGAATGTATGAGAAAACGGAGATCAAAAACATAATCATCTTAAAAATTAAAAAGATATTCATCTTAGATTATGTTTTAATCTCCGTTTTCTTTAATACTTTTTTAAAGCCAGATTATTTACTAAGGTCAATACAAGTCAAGAGGATTGATAATGGGTGGGATCAAATATTTATTGATGCTGGTTTTGATAAGTTCAAGTTACGTTCAACGTTGTTTAAATGTCTACTTGTCTGTTAACATGTCTGCAGCATGTTTATAACGGACAGTGCGCTGCGCTTCATCATTTATTCTAAGACTAGCGTATCGTGTCTGTTACCGTATATAAACGGTTACGTTACACACCAGTCGTGTAACAAAGGTCACGGCTTGAAGGACCTAATACAAACACGATTGATTGATGCAGTTAAATATTTAATACGCTTGCATCTATCATTCAAGAGCCTATACTGTACGTTTGTAAATGGAAACAACTTTTCAGTTATTTTCCTCAAAGATCCTCGGATATATCTTCAGTCAAATGAAAATATGGGACAAAAGGCTAAAATAGTATCATCCGAATAAGACTATGACAAATATGGATGAATAACATCGTACATCGATTTCCATTCGTTTCGACAAAACCGCTTCTTGTAGCGTTCAACCGCCGTCTATTGAAACCATATTTGACTCATAATATAACAGCACTAAGAAATGCGATTCTGTTCCGCTTTATCTAACTAGAAAATCAAGAAATCTTGCACTTTAGTACTTACAATTTACTTTAGTAAGAAGAATATAATTTGCCCTATCAGAATCGGACAGACTTTAGATACTTTTGCAACTAATTATGCACTTTATTGATAACACTGGAAAGCATACATCCCGATACTAACGTCAACGGTCGGTTTGGCCGCGTTCCAATAAAATTAGACACAGAGTTCATTAACACAAAACATTCGCGCTTCGCAAATGTGTGACATTTTCAACAACACGTGTATTTCACGACGTCTTATAGTTACGAGACGAACAGAAATGCGAGCAAAAACTTAAAATAGCGACAAAAATCGAATGTTTTCTATATAACAAAGATAATAGAGTCATACTTTAAAAATATGTTGATATGCTATTGAAAAGCACATTATTATTCTTGCATCGAATTATTTACACTATAAATTAAAGTGTGGAATAAAATTCAGAGGAAGCCTAGCACCAGAGTACTTATTATGTGTGAAGATATCTAATTATAATCATTTATGTATGTTATTAGTTCTATAACAGATATATGAAAGTGTTACACAACATAAAGGCGGATCAAATGTTATCAGACGCATACAAGTAATAAAAAAATCATAATCGCTTATGCTATCAGCAAGGCGCGCACGGGTTTATGGAAAAATCGCAAGACTTAACACTTTAAAAAAAGTTATTAACACGAATAGTTGGGTTTTCTTAAGAAAAAATTTCCTTTTTTTTGGGCGTTTTTATTTACTGTCATGCGGATTACGTCACGTCGGCGGATTAATTAGCCACGTCCTTCGTCTAGATAGATTCTATATTGTATTCTGTATTTAAATGCCAAAAATTCAAGACAAATATGTCACGTATGCGGTCAAATCTGCATGATAGTAAAAACGTCCTTTTTCCGGAGAAGTGACTCTACTGGAAATACGCGACGAATGGTTGTAAATAAGACCAAACCTTAAAAGTAATAATTATACTTACAGCTTTAGCCATGTTGAACATAGCAAGGATATGGTTCTCATTGGACAGGAACGCGTTGGTGTCCACTGTAATGTAGTTGTGAAGAACGGGCATCATATCCGTGAAGTAATCGAAGCCTTCCTTCTCGAACACTTGGTACAGCATCTCGAGAACCTTCCACATGTCCTCAGATATGGTTTTAGCGGTCAAGTTGCAGAGCAGTGTCATCGCTTCCTCGTAGTATTCTGTAGAATTTTATAAACGTCATCTAGCTGATATAAAAGCCCCGTATTCATTGAAAACAAATTTCAAACAATTGCGCAACTTAAAACATGTTGGTCAAACAATGTTACGCGTTTGATTACCATACCTGTTGTTGCCACAACACAAAACTTGTTAGGGAAACAATGTTAAGTAACTTTTTTTTATTAAACAATGAAGAGGGGTCTCAAGATCTGAACACAATAATATCAATTACTGCTGCTGCAAGCAAATACTGCTCACAGACATGTCAATTAATTAATCATAATGAGCTATAACATAAGTTCATACAAACTTGCGTAATCATAATCATAGAACACGTTTTAGTTCGAACACAATTAATGACTAGCATAATTACGACGTATCCTTTTACGTATTTTTTACATAGGTATATATATATACATATATATTTGTTTTTTTTTATATAATTCTACTTGTTTTATTTTAGTAGATCTATGTGTACATGGATTCCGCATATTTCAATATGATGTTATTGCGCAGATAATTCGAATGATAAAGATTTAGAATATAATATTTTATGAATGTGTCTTGAATTCAATCCAATTATGCATTCCGTAGTCAAAACATACTTGCGTATACTCTACACTCTGCATAATTCACGCATTTTAAATCAGTGTTCAATCTAGAAACCTTTGTATTGAAACACGGAAGCAATTGAGCACTTGCCGCCACCCGCGCCAGTTGCATTGATAAATTGATACTGCAGTCAATTGAATAAAGACGCCTTACCAATGATGTTGTGATGCAGTATGTGTCCGACGACGCGCAGCACTGTCTTCTCCAGCTGAGCCATGATCTCTGGGTTATCCTCCATTACATTCAGAACAGTCTCCATGGTATTCAGCAGACCCATTGCTGTGATTGCCTTCTCGTCGGTCCCCGAATCCGTCTCAATTACTTTACTGAAAGTAGTCGCCAAATGATCGGTGATCTCAAAAGCCATATGCATCAGTTGCTCGGTATACAAAGGTACAATCTTCTGGAGTACGTTCGCTATATTATCATTCTCAGTCTCGCGAATTACTTTCAGCAGTTCAGTCGTGACGGCCTTTACTTGTGGCTCCAAATATTTGTGTACTTTTTCTTGTGAGGACAATAGCATTTGAATGGCTATGGCTGCCTCGACTTTGACGGGTAATTCAGTGTCGTTGAGGAGGGCCGTGACGGTCAGGCGGACAGCTTCCAGAAGAAGCTGGTCGTTCTTGAAACGGACGCTTGCAAAACAGTGGAGTACCCAGCAAGCCCTAGCGCGCATGTATCCGAGGGGACTTTGGAACTCAGGGAATACGTATTGGCTGAGGAGAGAGTCGATCTCTTCTTTGTAGAACTTCTTCTTGATAAGAATATCGTTGAGCGTGCCAACCATGTGCAGGGCACCGTCACGCTGCCTCGGTCCATACTCGCCGTTCTGGCTCGTCAGCACTTGCATGCACAAGTGCATGGTGCGTCCTAACATGTCCTTGCGCTTTTTACTACAAGACACAAGGAGCGTCTGCGCAGCTGTGACGGGCGACACAAAGTCTTCGAATATGTCTAAAAAATATTAATTACACATTAATAAAAAAACTTGTAACTGTATCTGTTGAAAGTTGTAATTTTGTAGTAAATGATCCTATGCCAAATTTCTAAGGTATTTTAACCTGAGTTTATCTATATTCAATGGTGTTAGTGGTGTTAATGAGTTTCTGGACACTCAGATAAGGAAGCAAATGAATTTGTTGAATCAGTAGCTGTTGAGAGTTATCTGAAGACCTTAGAAGCCGGTCAGCCTAGTGGCTGTTATCTACACTAATATTATAAAGAGGAAAAGTTTGTTTGTTTGTAATGAATAGGCTCAAAAACTACTGGACCGATTTTAAAAATTCTTTCACCATTCGATAGCTCCATTATCCGCGAGTAACATAGGCTATATTTTATTTTAAAAAAAAATAGGGTTCCGTAAGATATTTGGGTTTTTCGGACACAAGGTGTCAAAATCAACCAGAAAAGTTACTTATTTTGCGTACGCTGCCTAAACTATAAAAGATAGAACCATAAAATGTTTCAATTAATTGTAGATCTTATAAATATCTACAAAAAAGTCAGCGACACACTATACCTATCTATGTCGAGTGAGGCACAACAACCATTTTTTTATTTAAAAATCTTGAATTTTTTTGGACTACATTTAAACGCGTTTATTTTACTCATGCTATTAATCCTTATCAAAATAAATTATTTCATCACTAAGTACAGTTTATGTAGATAATATTTGGTCTTTGAATGATTAAAATTGGACGTTTGGTTTTGAAGCTATGGTGAAATTAAAATATTACGATTTCTGCTGTACGGCCCGTTGCCAGGCGTTCGTCACTCGCTCAAGACCACGCGTTATATGCCAACCGCTTCGCGTATCGCCGTCGGTACAACCGACAGTGGGCTGTCGCACGCCTGCCTGCCTGAGAGCTCGCTCGCACGTCACGGTTACCGCGCTGAGTATCAAAATGCCGATTTTTTATATTTTTTAAAAATCTTTAATATAAAAATGAATCGCTAAATGTGTTGCTAAGCGTAAATCTCGAGAGCAGCTGAACCGATTTTGCTAATTATTTTTTTGTTGTGTTCGGTATTGTCAGGATAAGGTTTGTATTAAAGAAAATTTTGGAAATTCGAAAAAAAATATTGCACCCGTGCGAAGCAGGGGCGGGCCGCTAGTAATTAATAAAACCACAACAAATTAAGTTACAACACTGTCAAGTCAGTCCTCCAATACAGAACTGTTACAAAACCACCCTAATTGATTACATTTTCATGCAATGGCTTGTAATTTCTGCTGCAGTATGTCATAAATTGTTATGAAATTCATTAATTGAGGAGCTGCTTCTGAAAGGTTACTCTTAGTCATAGTCCCCCTTGCTGCAATGATCAGACATGAGGGATAGTGTCAAATCACTGCAAATGGCACATTGATTGATTATCACAATACGTTGTTATCAGCATTCGAGAAGAATAGGGGATTTAACGGGTTATATATATTTATTAAATTTCTCGAATGTAAAAAAAACTAACCAACCATAATCTCCTTAGAATAAGAATTATATTCACGTACTTATACTTTAACTGTAGTCAAATACCCTATTGGCGAAATTGTAGCCAGGGTTGGCCTTTATTGCCATGTACTAAACAACAAGTTTCGAACAATGGTTACACACTACATTACAATAAATAAATGATTAAAACGTAAAGCAACATTACGATATTCCAACTGGAGTTGGCAGACTGTAAGCAAGCAAAATCTATCCTGGTAAATTTGTTAGTGTGATTTTGTTATAGATTTAGTTATTTAAGATTTTTACCTACCGAATTTGATTCGTATGTATTCGTGAGGGTCAGTTTCCCATAGTTCTTCATCATTTTCGGAGTACGACATGAGAGGGAACAGGACGTCTTGAATTATGGCGAACATATGAGGCTTCAGGAGCTTCCATGAATGAGCGTGGCTCACGCTGGGAAAGGAATGACAAGTATGTACCAAAACTTATTTGAAAAAATCTTTGTGCTGTGCATAAATATTAGTCTTAGTTATTGTGTGTTTACACACTCATCGCAGACCCAACGTCTCGATAAGAGTCAAGCCTTACAAAAAAATGTCTGGTACTAAGTATATTTGTACAACATCTCACCATTGATCGATGTAACTGATGGTCTGCTGTAGGACTCTGGGTGAGATGTACACCTTGTTTCTGTACTGGTCCAGTATGCTCAAGAGGACCTCCAAGATTCCGCCAGTGAAGGTAGTTAGGTACCATTCTGCAAATTGCACGTACTCCTCCCGGGCGTTCACAGGACTGCCATACCTGTTGACAATAAAAAAATATATAGTTAGTTGGAATAATGATGAACAATAAAACACTAAAATATATAAATGCGACAATGCAACAACGTGTACATTGTTTTGTGTACGTTTGCCACGTGTATTGTTTGCCAAATAGGACATGCTGCTATAAAATATTTTAAAAAAAGGAAAATCTCGCTGGAGAAACCACTCTCTGCACTACCAAATCCAACAACAAATCAGCTCCTAGTCAAGGGACTGATCGCAGAAGAAAAGTAAAAAAAAAATCAATTATTTTTATATAATATAATAATTGAATTAAATATTAAAATTTTGTTTATGTTATTTAAACTTTAAGGCTCACTACACATTTGTTCGGGTCCCGATTAATCGACACAGCCGGGTGGTATAATATAATAATATAAATTATTTATTGGGTAAGGTTACAGAAAAAAAACCCTAACTCCAAAGCTAGGTTAGAGTACTTGTATTTCAGAAGCCAGTGTCTTCTTCCACTTAGGTTACAATTATGCAAGTTTTATGCAGCATAGGTATAAAATTGATATTACTTAAAATTTGTTTAATAGCAAAAAGCAAAAGCATAAAAAATTAGTAATGTTAGAATCAAGTATAAAATAACTTTAGAAAAAGAGCAAATTCAGTAAAATCAATACAAAATTAGAATAAAATCAGTACTAAAACAAAATTAAGTTTAAAATTTGAAACAATATTAATATCAAGATCAAAATAAAATTAGAACAGAAACAAAAGCATAATTATTATAAAAATAATAGTATTTAAGTAGCTGAATAGTCGCTCGACATGCATTACAATGCCGTCAATAAAAATCAACTGCGACATGCCAAATTCAGAATATAATTATGTAGTAAATGTGGTTAAAAACTGAAAGCTTGTGATAGGTGACAGCACTGCTGTTAGTCCAGACACCGCCATTGTTGTTATGTGTTTACTGTTGTGTCGATCACAAATTAAACGAAAACTAGATAAATATGTATGCGACTTGGAGTGTAGCATAGTTAAAAGACGAGCTAAGGAACAGATTAATAAGTTATGAACGATTTTTAATCTATAAGTAGTTTTGTGTTTCTTGACTTTAAATTATTTTTTTGTTGAAGACTAGAGGCGTACGACAGGAATAACCTGATCGCAGTTGAAAACCAAATCGAGGATGATCTTCCAGACATTCCAGCCCTAGAAAATTGTTAGAATAATGTTGCCCTAGAAAAATGTTAATTTTAACACTGATCTAAACTGATAATATAAACACACACGCACACATTATGTACTTACATACTACACCACAATTGCCTGTAATGAAAACGGACTTAGTTCTAATGAGAGTATCACCTTTAATTGAATTTAACCCGTAGTCTACAGGTTATAAATAGATAGCACAACGTCTCGAAGAATTATTGTGTTTTTCGTCTTACTGTTACATCTGTAACATCTTTGGGAAATACATTACGTATTTTTGCAGTCAACAGCTGCGCAACGGGGCATATTAATTCATAATGCGTAAAAGTAGTCACGTGTTTACAAAAAATATGTGTGAATAATGACAGTTTGCTGTCAAATTTTTGGACTAGTGATAATAGTAACATCTGAAATGAGCGAGTGGCAGTTTTTAACGCCATTACGACGGCTTTATTGATAACATAAAACTGCCCAATCGAATGTGCCGACCCGAACAAGTGTGTAGCACACTTACATTGATCCAATACTTCAATCCATCTATAGAATCTAGTAACGCTGGTACAATATTGGACCAATGTAACAAACATTTTTCAATCCAAACTATGTTATTGATTTGAATAGAGCAGTGCTGCAGAAGTAGCATGAAGTTACTAACATTGGCAAAATATTGCTAACACAAACAAAACATCTGTTTTCGCAGGTCATGGACATGACAGTTGCTATGCAAAGTATTTTGTGAACAACCAAGCTAATTTGTGAAATAAGCAGCCTTATGAGAAAGGCTTTTAAGTTTTTCAGAAAAATCTCCAAAAAAAAAACCTGAATTCCGACTACAAAGTGAAAAATAATGTAACTCAAAGCAAAGTTAATAAATTTATATGGGACCACCACGCTGGCTTCTATCAAATGAAAAAAGAATCTTGCAAATCGGCCTAGTTGTCACTGAGAAATCGGTGTAGGTACTTATATGAAAAAACAAACCTCGAATACAACTCTTCATTACTACATAAAAATCGATCTGTTTTCCATTGTCAAGGTCAATGTCAATACAAAAGACGTAGGATAAAATGCATTAAACTCCGCCTCGATCGCCAATAAAAAAATATTCATGTCAATATAAACATCTTTATTGAGTTTTTTTTTTTCAAAGTCTCAATAATGTAGGGTAGTATTGGAGCATAGCTTTGATAGTCGTTACGGGTAGTCCGAAATCCGAAAGTCTGACAACCAGTCTTACCAAGGGGTATCGTATTACCCAGTAACTGGGTTGTGGAGGTCAGATAGGCAGTCGCTCCATGTAAAATACCGATATTCAGCTGCATCCGGTTAGACTGGAAGCCAACCCCAACATAGTTGGGAAAAGGCTAGGCAGATGATGATGATGGAGTCTTGGAGCATAACATAGGTGATATTTTGATGTTGCAGATGAAACATACTTATTACAATTATTATGCTTTCACCTTTATTGAATTAGCTGCTACACAGCCAGTCACAAGAGCATTACGCAATTTCTACATAATATAAAAACCCACCAGCTAAAATGTTCTTTGCAAAAACTAAATTATTTGCAAACAACTCGCAAAAAGGTTTAACTTAACTAATAATTCAGTGTCAATCAATGCAGATGAATCTGTTTCCTCTTTATCTGAGGAGGCCTTTAGTTATCAACGAGCACGGAGCGTGCGTACGTGAGCCTAACTAGTGCAGATTCTGAACATGCACGTCTTTATTAGTACTGCAATTTATTGCCTCTCTCATAATTTGAAAGAGTAACGTTCTACACCGTACTTTCATCCAATTTCATAGAAATGTAAACAAAAATATATCAAAATCCAAACACCCGACTGCAAGTAAAAAGTTAATAAAAAAAACTAAAAAACAAGACTGCAACCTTAAACTAAATTGTAAAAAGTTGGATATTGTTGGAAAAAGTAGCGAGATATGAAGTTGAAACGTTAGAAATAGGTAGGTGCAGGTAAATCATTGAGTAGGTTTGTTGTTGTGTGTAACATCACACTATCACACTGATATTATAAAGGCGAAAGTTTGTGAATGTGTTTGTATGTTTGTTACTTCTTCACGCACAAACGGCTGGACTAATTTTGATGAAACTTTACAGTAATATAGCTTATACATCAGAATAACAACACATAGGATACTTTTCCTACTCTTCCTTTTTTTTTCTTACGGTTTTCCTATTAATATTGTTTAGAAAAAAAAAACCTTTCAGGTACCACTAGTCGATATTTTATCAATGCAAATTTCGGGAGAGTATCACTCCACTGTTTGACATTGTGAATCCAAAGTTAATCATGAT
This sequence comes from Gortyna flavago, assembly GCA_963669345.1. NCBI lineage: Eukaryota > Metazoa > Arthropoda > Insecta > Lepidoptera > Noctuidae > Gortyna > Gortyna flavago. Next base: position 19,025,172 of record OY770125.1, read on the forward strand.
TATCGTTTTTTCTTATTATTCATTTTGTCTGTACGAACAGAATAGTAAAATAAAAAGCCATTACAAAGTTATGAGCCAACAAAGATTCGTTTTTCTTGCTATTTTTAACGTGACTTTGGGTGTTAATAAGTAATAAAGAACTGCAAAATCATCAAAACAAAGTCGGTATCGACAAAGCTCAATAGCTAGCTATAGCTCGAAGAGTTCAATAAACTTTATTTGTAATTGATTTATGCAGTGGTTTTTTTCATAAAACACGAATTTCCAAAGCAATTTTCGAATTTTTTTACGCGCCTTTCAGTTCGGAAGGTTGTTTCTGAGCGTGAGCACTAGACGTTCTGCGTGTAGACTAGCGTCTACCTGCTGATCACTGATACTATCTCTGTCGGATCGGACCGGGACACGAAGCCAGGTAAGACAGCGTGATTTTTGGCCGAAAGATATTGCTAACCCATAGCTTCATATGTTCGAAAAATTTATCTGCTCAACCACGTAATGAATGTTGTGCAATTGTGCATTATGCAATTCTCTCGCATACACGTATAACTATCACATGCTGTGATAAATGCTTAAAACAGATGAATAATAAACTTACCGTTCAAATAGCCTGTACAAGGTGTGCACTGCCCACTTCTTGCATTTCCACCATGGCAACTCCATACGTTCGTCTTCGTCCACTTGCAGAGTGGTTTCTGGCACAGGTGCTTCCATCACCCTACGCAACACCTCCATCCATTTTGTAAAAATGTCTTTCGTAATCAGGTCTAGGGGTAAAATGTACTGAAACAAAGGTATTATAATTAAACTTCCTGCTAATTAAGTCATTAGAACAAAGGCCATTGGTAAAAGTAATGTATTATTACCTTGATGAGGCCATAAAAACACTTCAATATTTGCTTTTGAATCAGAACAGACTCTGCAGATGGATCAGCATGGAGATTCACGATCAAATTGTACATCATTGGAAGAAGCAGGTTCATTGCTTCTATTAACGGCACTCTCTTCTCGGCAATGTGGTATTCATAGTTCTTTATCAACTGGTAGAGACACAGAAGAGCACCCATCCAGCTGTTAGGCTCAGGGTTTTGGAGGTATATGTGGATCTTATCCACAATTTGTGTCCAACGTGTCGGGAAGTCATGTTTGATTATGGTTTTCAAACAGACACACAACTGTACTCTTATTATATCTGGTGCCTGCACGACAGCATCTACAATAATGTCCCTGATCATAGCACGGTCTTGTTCATGAATGCTGAAGGGAATCGGCTCCCCCTCTTCAGGCTCCTTCTCCTGCCATCCGGAAGTGACCAGGTTCTTGAGGTACACTGCACCCGCTTGTCGCACTGGTATGGGAACATCATTTAGCATAACCACTTGAAGCAGTGATGGTGCAAATCCGATGATTTTGTGAATCTGAAACATTAAATTATTTGATGCATCTAAACCCAAAGGAAACTATAATCCATATCCTAAGCACAAGTGCTAATTACAAGAACTATCAATTTGGTTCAATTGAATCGAATATAAATAAATTGTTTCATCCACTTTAGTAGATGCAACATGAGGACACATAAATGTTTATAATAAAGTATTATGTGTTAAGGGTGAATGAAAAAATAAATATAAATCAATTAAATTCATTCTATTTTCACCTCACTACTTTCATTATCTGAAACTGGTATCCCTACAACTGTCAAGCTAATGAATTGAAAGTCAAACTATAGTTATAGAATAGGAATAGGCCATTTAGGTAGCTACAGAAGGTTTTTGTAGAAAGTTACAATATTAGCTGCTACTTTCTTCTGATTTAATTGAAATACCAGTTCAGATCTATGTGCACATCAAGGTCTGCCTTACATTGTTAGATTCAATAGAATACATGTTTTATTGTATGCCATTTTATATAACAACTGGACATGATGTGCATACAATGGTCATCTTCTCAGACATAGCAAACTCACATGTGGACTATGCTGAAGATAAACATACCTATTGATAATATATGACTATTAAAACTTGCTACTAAGCAGTGCTCAACCTGTGTTAATAATAAAAAAAAAATTTCTCTAATATCTGTTTGAAGATACTCAGAGATAGTTTATTTATTTGTTATACAGAGTGGCAGGCACATAGATGCGCAATCTGTTATCATGGATTCAGTACACGATTCTGAACGCCCTTGTCACTTCTAAAGCAGCTGACACTCAAATCTCGTATGGGCTAAGGGAAAACTTGTGATTTTCGCCCAGTATGATAGGACTACAGACTAATCCCAGCTGTACAATTAACCAAACATTTGTTTTCTCTGTCTGTTAGTGGGTACTCAGAGAAAGTTATTTTATTAAAATGCTCTAGCATGATTCTAAAAAAAAAAAATTGAAGTTTGATTATTCTATTTGGTGAAAATAGCGGGAAAATTAGTCTAGAATTGGAATGTTCTTGACACATTTCACCATTGCATTCAATAAGTTTATTTAGTCTAGCTTCTACTAATTAATACCCTCACAAGAAAACTTTGTTCTTAAAGAATCTGAAAATTACGAGCAAAACGCACAAACATTATCGGATACTTCAATAATTGTAAGGGATCTATTTATAGTAACTAATGACTACATGAGCTGGTCAAGTTTGGTTAGAACTTCTTGTTGAAAATACATATCGCATTTACATAGACAGAGTCCAAATATATTGTCTATTTAGATAAAGATAGACCTATACTGACACATGCCGAGAATTTTCTGCAAATAAAACCAAATAAACCAAGAGTTGAGTTAAAACATGGTGCTCCCCATCATACCAGCGCGGCATGTCATTAGGCGACCTAATTGAAAAGCCTCTCACACAATGAAGCCGTATAACCATATCAGAACTATGTAATTTGGTCGCGTTATAAAATTCCCGAGCATGTGGTTGATGGATGCGAATTTATAACTCACCTGTGCAAGCTGTTCTTCAGCCGCCTGCCTCTGGTTTACATCGATGGTTCCACGCAGAATTTCCGTTAGCTTCCTTGTGTCCATTTTGAAGTAATTATCAGTAAAATAAAATATATTTATATTAGAAAATAAATAATTTTCGCGAGGACACAAGCTGCCGCCGGGCGTGGAAGCAGTGTTGCCAGGTCCGATTTCTTAGAATCCGTAGGCGTAGATCGTTCGACCCTGAAATAATAATATGTCCATAGAAATCCGTAGATTGACTCTTGTCTTGGTAAAAATCCATATAACTACGGACTTATTTTAAAGCTAGGTCTATTAAATATTTAACTATTTGGAACTAGATTGGCCTTACGACTAATTTCTGACAGCGAAATGGACGAGTAACATACTTTGACGCATAGAGTAAAGTAATATGACTGTATAGCTTTGACGCCTAAATGCTTTATTGTTTTTATTTCTTATGTTAATAATTTATTTTGGTATCAAGTCTACTTAGATAGCTAGATGTGTAATAAATTGAAGGTTTAAGGTAATGTATTTGTTTATTTTGACAAAGTTTAAATAAATAATAACACTAAACTATTTATATAATAAATACAGGAAAAATAAGGCTCTCATTCGGTATAAAAAATCGTCCGCATCGCTGTAAGTGGGAAAAGTGCTCAAAAGGCTGGCAGCGTTACCACGTTGGATTGCAATGCTGATTCTTTGGCTTAAAAATAGACCACCTCTCTGGTCATGTGAAGAGTCGACCAACCGCTTCTCGATGTTCTGAAATATTCGATGAGCACAAGGCCCTTGTTTTTCAACCTCAAACGGTTGAAACCTAAAGTTTCTAATTGTATTGTATATAAATTTTTTCTTAAGCTACAAATAACTTTTCTACTTGGCAAAGAAAATCAAAACTTAAGGGGAATGAGTCTAAATTAAAGAAAAAAAAAAAACGTTTCAACAGTTCTTAATTTTTGCGAACGGATTTAGAACCTAATAATGCTATTCATCGAATCACGGAATCAAAATCACAACTTTGTTTACCACGTTACGCGATTTGGTTTGGTGTAAGATGGCTCGGTGGTCGGTCAACATTTTTGCCAGTAGTGTTGCGCTGTTGTGAATCGTTTTACTCAAAATTTGATTAATAAATACAATTCCTTTGTTTGATTGAATGGACAGAAAATCCGTTTTATGTCCGGATGTCGGTAGGTGACTCCAAAAACCCGTAGATCTACGGAGAAATCTTTAAGTCTGGCAACACTAAGTGGAAGTACGAAAGACAATTTGTCTATGACGGAAACGGGAAAAGTCACGTGACACATAAAGATCCCATTCATTTGACAGCTTCCGATTTCCAGAGTTTGCTATGGTTTGCTATTCATGCATGGTGAAAGCAAAAAATGTGAGCAAAATTAATTGATACATAATCTAACTTCACTTCTTCGCTTCGCTTGGATTTCGGATTTTCCCCAACAAAATCCAACACCCCTCTAGTCAGTCAGTCGTTTCTTTATACAGGATCAGATTCACAGAGTACTTTTATATCTATGTCAGATTAAATTAGTTAGCAAAATTAAGATGTGATAGGTACACACGGCGACACATCAAGCTATACATTTCCAGTTTGAGTTAAACTCTCAATGTATAAGTTTTTCGTAACATCAGGTAGCCGTGTGTACACACGGCTACACATCAAGCTATAAATTTCCAGTTTTATCTGACCTCGCATTGTATAGGTTTTTCGTACAATCAGAAGTCAGCTTATATTGGTTATGTATAACTTGATGTGTAGCCGTATGTACCTAACGATATTTAAAAAATGAATAAAGAAAATAAACTATTTTATTTAACGACCTCTCTAAATCGAAGTATGGCGGCAGCAGTCCGGTTAAGCAGAAAGGCAACCTTAGCGAGTTGCAACTGCGAGTGGTCACGTCAAAAAAAAAAAAACGAAGTATGGCGGCCATTTTTCCTCTATGATGGCGGCCATTAGACACCAATCAATGCTATTAAATTTTTTCTTCTAAGAATCAATGTCAATCTGACTTGACAGTATTTGATTGATCTTCGGTTATGTATGGCACATGAGTAGTTCTACGAAACAGAGATAATATGTCAGAATAAAAAGCTTACACGAGAGCACACTAGCGCTCCAGTTTATGCCAAATGAAACTCGTGAGGCGCGGGAATTATGAACAGAGGGATATATTATACCTACCTATATCTACTATTTATCTTTAGTTTAATAGTTATTAACCACGGAGTACAGTGGTATTAACCTACAAAGAATTTTCATTTTGCAGTTTATTTAACGATTATGCATTACACATAATAATACATAAGTAGTCCTTTGACAAAAACTGCAAAATGAAATTTCTCTGCAAAAGAAAACAAAACTGTTTTAAAACGTGGTTTAATTAAAATTTAAAACTTTCTTGCCATTGTGGGATTACACAACACGTAAGCGTCAACATTGCACAAATAGGATACATAAAACAAAATAATATAACACAAAACATAATGCGTCAATTTCGCACTGGAGTCTCCATCTCGTTTCACAAAATAGAAAGCGTAAATTTCGCACTGTAGAGTCTATATCTCGTAGTGGTTAACGCAAGAATTATTCACAAATTAAGTAGACCGGCAGAAAATACGATTTGGAAACAATTACAACAAAACAAGCAAGTTAGCACTTTAGCAGAAATAAAACAAATCCGCCATGACAGAAATGAGTGTGGCCATTTCATAAATAAAATCACTATAAATCATTAGTTGGTTTGTAAAGTTTTTTCTTCTAGACAGCATTTTGAGACAACTGAAACACAAAATAAGGGTTCTAAGACGACCCACTGACTATTTTAACTAGTTTCAACCGTTGTTATAAAATATTTTAATGAACATTAAAATCATCGCAGTTACCGAAAAGATCTATTTAATCGGGAATGTGACATTACTGATCTTGCTATCACTTTCTTTAAGTAGAGCTATTTCGTTTTTGCAAAATTTACCACGGTTGGCATTGGCAGCTAAGAAAGCTAGAGTTTGGCCAACGAAAGCTGATTAAGCTGACCACCAATTATTTTATAAAGTTTTTTCTAAACTTGTATAAGGAGACACTTTAGGACTGTCAATCCTAATTGTCAATGTCAATAAATCAATAAATTCGCAATGAATAATAAATAGTATCAATTGCGTTTTACCACAGAGTACTTTTTGATAGAGTGAGAGTTTTACGCAGTGTATAGCCAGGGTAACAGCTCTTGATTTTTTTAAATTGCCGTCTTTTTTCTTGGTCAGCTTTCGTTGGTCAGACTCTAACTCCCCCTGGGGCTTTGGTTCCTATAAAATTAATTTCTTAATTTTTGACCTTTGAATGAAATAAAACGTTCACGTACAACATACATACGTTTTTTTCCAAAAACTTTTCTAGGAGTCCACAGAACACAGTGGACCTCAGAACAATAATTGTTTTGAACCATGCCTTACAATCTTACTCGTAGAAACCCTGCAACAGCATTGTGATAACCCAACTTATTACAGATGACATGTACAAAAGATATATTTCCAGCTGGTTATTAGCTTTACAATGTCGTAGTATAATAATCTGTTAGTTTAGTATTGTAAAACCAGAGGCGCTAGTGTGGCGTATAATATAGGAAAATAAAAAATATTCAGAATATAATACTACACTAAGGTTTACAATGTTCTCCCTAAATAAATGGTATAATATTAGTAGTACTGTTAAGAATGTATTGCCATAAATAATTCATTATTTGCTACATAGAAGTTTGATTAGTTCTATTATTGGAGATAAGCAAAGAGTGTTTATTGTAAATATAGGGTTCGTTAGAATAAATTAAATATAAACATACGTGTCCATGATGATAGGTCATTTTTGTTGAAAAAATTTTTGAAATAAAAAGATCTTACATACTTTGGTAAGAATTTAGAGATATTTAAATATATTCCCTGGCAGCACTGGCAAGTAATAAACAAAAATGGCTGTTGTTGTTTTGATGTCGTTCTGCTGTGAATGCTGTGATCGTTCGTTGTCTGCTGTGATCGTTCGTTGTACCTATATCCCCCTTACTAATAAACATTGTGTATCGTCTGTATAGTTACACAACGCTTTTTCTTCTATAGAAAATCAAATTACTGACGACTGAAAGAGAGAAATCGGTGTGTAACTATTCGTCTGATATAATACGTTTATTAGTAAGGGGGTGTGTAATTTAAATAATATCTAATATGTTGTAGTTAACAGATTTTGAATACATCGGTATAATTTTATTATCTCTGTTATATAAAACAATTGAACCATGGATGGATCTAGGTCGCGCGATTATAATACTGACACGGATGTAGTTTAGTATTTTAAACGCAGAGGGCGCTTTTTTAATCTGTTATCGTTCAAATCGCGCCAGATGGCTCTCTATTTCCGTATATACAAAGTACTCTTTGTTTTGAACTGTGGATCAAAGAGTATAATAATAATAATACGGGAGCTGTGGACTCTGTGGAGGGAATACTTCAATCAAAAAGTACTCTGTGGTAAACAAAAAGTAAAAAGTACTCTGTGGTGGTAAAGTCAAATCCATAAAGTCAAATCAGGGGCATACATTTCAGTAACTCGACAAAAAGATAACAAAAAAATGAAATAACAAAATGCAATAAAATTATCCGTACTCATTTCTGCCTAACATCTTTTGCCGCTAGGGCCTTCACTTTGGTATAGAGGAATCTAAAACCTGTATTCACTGTACCACCTTTAGTGATTTTGAAAAGCTACACGCTTACAATTCGTTTAGAATGATATTTTTGTACTAATTTCATAAATATGAGATATAATAAGCAAGAATTGGCTGCATTAGCATCTCAGACGTCGCAGAATTTCGATCGGGAAGGTGTTTTGGTTCTCAAAGAAAGGCAGGATGGCTTCTTCAGGAGAGCTGAAGGTGAGATAACTAAGTTGCATATTTTTACTTTTGACTTCAAAATATATTATTGACATACATAGCGAAAACTAATTACATTCTGATACGATAAAGTTTACTACATTATCATATTATCAGTTTTCGAAAAAACAAAAAACTTTTGTTTACAATGTATGTGTGTTTTAAACCCATGTATGTTTTAAACCCATTGGTTTAAAACACACTCGGTTGTTTATCTTCTGACCATAATGGTCAATGATTGTCAGAGGATCAACAACTGATGTCCTCCTAAAATAGTAATGAAATACACTGCTTATGTTTACTACTTAAATTTGAATCAATTTTGTTTTTTCTTTATGTAATTCCCTATAATAGAAAGAGAAAAGAGAAATTCTAATAGTAAAGGTACACTCGGTTCGTAGCCTTGTGTCTAAAGTTTTGTTATAAAAACTATTGTTAGGAATTAACTTGTCTCTGTGCCAATAGACACATGACATGTTATGTATTAAACTTTGTGGAATGATTTCCATGCGTTTTTGTTTATTTAATAAAACATTGCTTTCTTGTGTTAAGTTCATTGTGTTGTGGGTTGTTTTCCATACTTTATAACTCATTATTCTCCTGCCCTTATCCAAATTTATTTGGGGTCATTCAAAAATCAAAATTCATTTATTAGCACTTTGCGAACATCAAAATTACAAAAGACAGTCCTCCAAAACGCCCACCCTTTACCACTTCCTAGTGCTTTTGCTGGGGAGAAGAACTCGGTCAACATGTCTTTTTCTTCCATACTTCTTTATTAGTTCATTAGTTAATCATTTTCCTTGCTTTATTATTATGTGTCTGATAGACATCTTTGGCATTTAGCCAAAGATGTCTATCAGTATGTCTATACTACTTAATACTGCCACTTTCAAAGGAGAAGGCTTTTATAGATTATACTGTACTCTGTACAAATTAATCCTATCATTCATTATCATGGCATTCTTCCACTCTGCCAGTAACACCAAAGAAGGTTCATCATTAATAGACTAAGAATATTTTATGCACAGTAAATAAATTGTGTAGTTTCACAAACTCATACATAAATAAATGTTAGTTGGGTTTATGTAAAAAACTGATATTTTGTCATTACAAACAGAAACATCAATTTTATTTATTTATAGATGTAGAGATAACACAAATATATTCTGAATGTAAATAACATGTTGGGTTTATGTAAAATGTTAGTTGGGTTTATGTAAACAACTTACATCATGTTATTTACATTCAGAATATATTTGTGTTATCTCTACATCTATAAATAAATAAAATTGATGTTTCTGTTTGTAATGACAAAATATCAGTGTTTTACTAAATACATGTTATGAAAGTGTTTAAGGTACTTTTTAATTTTTTGTCTGACTTTGAACAAACAGACAGTTGTTCTGGCTAATCTCCGAAACGGCTAGACCGTTTTTGACGGGACTATGTTCTATGTTCTATGTTATGGGTTTGGTTTCCGCACTTAGTCCTTCAGTGGACCATTGTGCGTGGGCCATGGCGGCCGTTGGCGGTTATTCCAACCAGCCCACCTCCCTCCAGAAGCTGATTAGGTCTCCTGGTCTTTTGAGAACATCTGTGTACGATCTGGGTGTCCCGAGGGTTTGTGTCCTGATCTGGGTGACGCCTGTGCACTCAAAGAGCACATGCGCAATGGTTTCATCAGCCACCATGCAAGCTCTGCACAGGGGGCTGTCCGTTATGCCTATAGTGTGAAAGTGTTTGTTTAGCGAGCAGTGTCCCGTGATGGTCCCCGTCACCAGGCGCAGGCCTTTCCTGTCCAATCGTAGTAAGCGACTGCTTAGCTTGCCATCCAGTGATGGCATAGCTTCCTTGGACTGCCTGCAGCCTGGTGACGACGTCCACCAGCTTTCTGCTTGTGTGTGGGTGTACTCCTGTAGCCACCTGCGTAGTTGGTTGAAGGGGATGGGCACGATAGGTTCCGGTCCACAGACTGGCATGCTCGATGCCCTTCTGGCCAGCTCGTCAGCTGCGTCGTTACCTAGCGATCCACTGTGTCCTTTTATCCATTGTAGTGTCACTATATTGCGGTTCAATACAGTTGCCTGTTCAAGCGCATTGTGACATTCTAGTATTAGTTTCGATGTGATGCATTTTTTATCTAAGGATTGGAGGACTGAGGCGCTGTCAGAGAGTATGCGAATATGGGTGTCCGCAACTCCTCTGGCTGCTATGGCATAAGCCGCTTGTGTTATGCCCACACACTCCGCTTGGTAGACCGTGTTGCGCTTTCCCAGCGGTTTGGATATTCTTATGTTGAGGTCGTGTGAGAAGACTCCGACTCCAGTTCCGCAGTCGGTCTTTGAACCGTCAGTGTAAATTCTCAGTTCCTTCGAACCTGAGTAGTCGCACTGCTCCTCTTTAAGCATTATGTTGTAGTGCTTTTGGAAGCAGTATTGTTTCGGGGCTTTGTCGCAGGGTGATGCCATCATTGGCTGCCATTTGATCGCATTTTCTTTTAAGCGTATGTGTTTGACCCTAGAGTCTTTGCTCAGGGTTCCTGATGTAGAGAGCCTGAAGGCAGCCAAGGCCGCTTCTTCCCGCACTACAAGGTGTAGAGGCGGTAGTCCGAGCATGGTCTGTAGGGCAGCAGTGGGTGTAGTTCTCATGCAGCCGGTGATTGCCACACACGCGAGCCGCTGCAGCTTTTCAAGGTCTTTTTGGGCTGTGCTCAGGTCTGTTCTGGGCCACCAGACTAGTGAGCCGTATGTGATGATTGGTCGGATAACTGTGGTGTATAGCCAGTGAGTGACCCTGGGGCTAATCCCCCAATTTTTTCCAAGCATTCGCTTGCATTGCCACAGTGATATGCTGGCTTTCGTAGTAATGTAGTTGGTGTGTTTTGCCCAATTCAGCTGTTTGTCCAAAAATATGCCGAGGTATTTGGTTTCAGTTGATAGGCTTAGGGTTGTACCAAAGAAACGTGGTAGTTGTAGTGTCGTCAGTTTCCTCTTTTTTGTGAAGAGAACCAATTCGGTTTTTGTGGGGTTCACTGATAGTTGGTGTTTACCACACCAATTTTCTATTATTTTCAGGGCCTGGCGCATTAGGTTGCACAGTGTGTTTTCGTGGGTGCCATTTATTATTATGGTTATGTCGTCGGCGTATCCTACAGTAAAGTAACCTTTGTCATTGAGATCTTTTATTAGACTGTCCACGACCAGGTTCCATAGAAGCGGCGAAAGGACGCCACCTTGGGGGCAGCCCTTCGCCACGATGGCCCTTGTGATGTCGTTTACGGTCACTTGTACTGCCCTCTGTTTGAGCATGTTGGTGATCCAGCCGCTCAGGGTCGGGTCTATGTTGTGTCTTTCTAGAGCCGTGCTGATGCTTTTGAAGTTGGTTTTGTCAAAGGCGCCCTCGATGTCAATGAAGGCAGCCAGTGCTGAGCATTTGTGGTCCACTGCGCATTCAATTTTGGATATCACACTATGCAGTGCGGATTCTGTTGATTTGCCTGTGGAGTACGCATGCTGTTTTTTGTGGAGTGGCTTTGCCCGAAGAGGTCCGTCTCGGATGTGTCGATCACAGAGTCTCTCTAGGGTCTTTAGTAGAAAGGATGTGAGGCTTATGGGTCTGTACGCCTTGGGTTGTGTGTAGTCCGCTTTTCCCGGTTTTGGTATGAAGATGACTTTCACTTCGCGCCAGGCTAGAGGTACGTATCTTAGTGCTATGCAGGCCCGATAAATTTCTACCAGGCATGGTGTGATATGGTCAACCCCCCATTGTAGTAGGGCTGGGAAAATGCCATCTAGTCCTGCAGACTTGTAAGGCTGGAAGGTGTTGATAGCCCATTTTGACGGGACATTCACTAGCAGATATCAGTAGGCCAATTCCCGTAATTAAAAATGTTCAAAATCCAGTTGCAATCTCATCTCAGTGACTATCAATGTCAAAAACTTTTTGAAAATGTTCTTAAAATTACAAGAATTGCCCCTCTGATGTTATAATTATAAGGAGTGACTTAGGCTACTTTTATTTTAGAAAAATAATTAGTAAAGAGACATATAATTATTGTTTTACAACATCCACGCACACGAAGCCGGGGGCACAACTAGTATAACTAAAAATATTGTGTGTATGTTTAACTCATGGTCTGTATTTTGGTTGAATCTTTGCAATAGAAATTATAAGTACCATGAAACCTTGGAGTAAAACCATCCTATTACATGGCCTATTTTGATAAAAAAAAATCTGCCTTGGAGGTTACTCAACATAGTGGTTTATTTATGAATTTAAGAGCGTTTACGCCGTACGGCATTTCATACAAACTTTCAAGCGATTGTTTTTCGAAATGAATGAACAGATTTTAATGAAACTTTATACGCATAAGCAGGATACAAAGGTCTAAAAAGTTAGCTGAGAACATTTTCGAAAAATTGTGTTACAGCCAAATTAGACCGATTTTAAAGTTTCCATACAAACAGAGATTTCCAGTTATCTTTTTTTAAATAAGACATTTCATTCAGAAATTTTGTTTTTATGAGAATAGAATGTCTTCCTGTCATAGAAACTGTTGACAGTAATGGTGACCACTAACTTACATTGTCCGTGTAATAAAATCACAACTCTTATTCTTTGACAGTTGTGTAAAGTGGCTATACCAGGGAAAATTGACGTAGAGTGACAAATTGCTTAACAATGAATTTCCCTGAATGTATGTTGTGGACCAGCAAAGACATGCCTCATAATATTCTACTACACTCAATAGCGGAGGGTTATCTGGTCTGAGTTTAAGAAAACCAAACCTATTTGTTATATTCGAGGCCCTAATTCACCATCTGTTTTATTTCTGTTAAATAATCAATTATTTTTTACATACACAGATGTGTGTGTAAGGCATGTTTGTGTTTGTTTTACTCTTAAACAAATTGGGCCAAAGTGATAAGATTTGCTATTGCACTGTGTAATAAATTAATATACCTATTAAAAACTTTTCATGATAAGGTTTTATGTTAATACTTTCAACTTATTATTTTTAGATTCTTTGTATAGTTTCACCCGCATATGTTTCGATCCCGTGAGAATATCGGGATAAAAAGTATCATAAGTGTTAATCCAGGGTGTCAGCTACCTCCATAATTGTTTTTATCAAAATTGGTCTAGCCGTTTGTGCGTGAAGAAGTAACAAAGACACTCAGAAACTTTCGCCTTTATAATATTAGTGTGATGACCTTTCCCAGAATAACCCAATATAGTTATCAATAATTATGAGGGTGTTTTATTGAGGGTGTACTATATCGACACTTCTGCGTAAAGCTTTGGGGAATACAGGCATGATGTATGTTATGTGTGTGTTAATTTTGAACTAAATAAATCCTAAATAAGTTACGCTTCCACTTTGCAAACCAAAATAGGCACACATGGTCTCAATAAATATAACATGAGGTCATAAATATTTATTTCGTCGCGATAGACCAACAAGAGCCGACGTCCTTGGCCACAGCAGGCTCGTTTTAGAACTCGTTTTATCAATAGTAGCATGGATATGTTGAAGAAACAAAACACTTACTAAGAAACGTATTTATTATAATCAGATATACTTACACACAGATTCCTCTCTTTCAGTCGTCAGTAATTTGACTTTCGAAAGAAGACAAAGCATTGTTGTGTAACTATACAGACGCTATACAACGTTTATTAGTAAGGGGGATAGTAGGTAATTTCCCTTTCGTAATATAATTATGCATAGTCACACAAATCATTGCTGTAAATAATGGGTGTTTGGTTGAACAATAATACAAGAGTAGTGAGTAGCTACTTCGTAATCATTTACATACTCTTAACTTTACGTCACTTAACTTAATTACCCGTATTAATAATAAGTATATAGATGAATTCTATATTATAACCGTTGGCATTAGCAGATAATACCGTTCAATAACGAAAACTTCTCTACTATGAAAGGGTCAGCTTGATTCTTTATGCCTTTAACTAGGTCAATCTAAGAATATCAGGGTATTTATAACTGAACGATTCTGGGGTGAGTTTAGGTACAGACGCCAGCACATCAACCTACTACAATCTGTCAAATTTCTTAAATAGATTTCAACTTTATCGCTAAAGCATAAGGTTCAAAGTTGATTGGGAAAATTTGACAGATTGTAGTAAGTTGATGTGCTGGCGTCTGTACAGTCAAGGAGTAAATAAAAGATAATAATAAAATACAAACAACTGAAATGTCCTCATAAAATAGTAATAAAATATATTGCTTATGTTTATTACTTAAATTTTGATTAAGTAATATTGTTTTTTATATATTAAATTCGCAATATGTAATAGAAAGAGGAAAGAGGAACTGGGCTGTGCTATAGGGAACCCACAGCACAGCGCTGATTTTCAGTGGTTACCCGAAAAGGACGTACGGAAACCAAGTCAGATCAAATGATTCGTAATACTATACCTTGGTAGGTAATAAATGACGACTACGACGATGATTATGTGTCATAAGGAACGACAAAACATGTCCGTCATAAAACGTTCCTGGATTAGATTAGCGCCATCTGCTCTACCTAGTTGTTCATCGTTGAGGGAACAAAGTGATGTAATTACGTCACTAGCTCTTTTATGAAATGTTTGTTGATAACGACTAATTAGTACGCGTGATAAATGAGAGTAGGTATTGACTTTTTATTTACATGAGAAAAAAAATTTCGATAGTTTCGATTTTATGTTTTGTATGTGTAACTTCCAATTTATATTTTTGTCTATGGTTAATGGTTATGCCTAATTAAATTAATAAGGTCCTCGTCACATCGAACACGTTTCAATCACAGTAAAGCTGGAACGAACATCATCATTTAATCACAGTAAAGGATGGAACGAACATACGAACTTTCACATTTAAAAATATATTAGTAGGATTATGATAAGTATGGATTAGAAATATTAAAATCATCCTTGAGTGGAGAGGTCTATCTACGAAAGCAAGATTTCCCACACACAGTATCCCTAACTGACAATGTGTAAATTCTATTCCAGGTTGCTCTGTTCGGTGGTTTCGTCTCCGAGGTAACCTGCTGTTCTACTTGAAAGGACCAGAGCCATGGTACGAGCCCATGGGAGTCATAGTATTAGGACATCACCAGATAAAAGTACAACCTCAAGACGAGAATGGACACTGGCCTTTTCAAATCAGTTAGTTGATATTTTTATTAATTCATGTACAGAGTAGGAACGAGGTAGTAATAAGCAATCAGTAGTGTGTGAGGGCTGCTTTAACATGGTTCCAACGCAACACAGCTTTAACGCAACGTTCACGATTTCATTAAACAAAAAGCAGATGCTATATAGCATTCTGCATATACAAATGCAAATAAACAGATCTTGTATTATATTTATAAAAAATTACGTAGCTTGTTAAAACATTAGAAACCGACTAATATTTTGTAAATCACTTCGGTATACTATGTTGAAACGAAATCCTAAAGTCCTGATATTAGGCGTGGCCATCTACTGGGCCCAAATCATCTAGCATGATAAAATATTTTTACTTTTGCCATCGACTTGAAAAGAAGAAGTAGTGAGAAAACATAATTTTTATCTATTAATAATTCATACTGTTCTTTATTCTAGCTTGGGAGAACGGAGTTTGTTACAAAATGGCGACGTTCCACGAGTCAGAACGGACGCTGTGGTTGAAAGCCATCGAGTTGGCGCCATACGACAACATACAGGCGCAAGCGGCTGCGCTGAGGGAAAGACTGAACAAAATCAGGCCCAATCTAGATATAGCTACTTATAGACTGCAGAAAGGAATTGTGACTGGTCAGTTTTGTTGAGTATGTTGTCTACTCGGAATTCCCGAGTTCCAGTAGGATTATTAGGTACCAGCTTTTGCCTTCAGTTTCGCCCTCATCGACATAAGAAAGTATCCCACGGGAACGTAGTATCTTAACTCAGGTCATGGGCCATGACCTACCCGCTTTCAAAGTTTCGTCGAAATCCGTTAAGGCGTGAAAAGGTAAAAAAGTTACTTTCGCATTTAAAATGTTAATATGGATAATTAAGTACCTCATTTTTATTTAGTGGCACTGAAACAAATAAAGCTACTCAGCAGGAACCTAGGCCTGTATGCCACGAAAGTGTCGGCTTTCGTAAAAAAAATCGCTCACAATTCCTGACAGCATTATCATTTTGCAGATATGAACGAAGTGCCGCTTTGCGAGCTAGCGCTGTCCTGCGACAATCTTCTTTGCGACACACACGGCCGGCCTCCGTCGCCTCTCATTGTCATCTACGTTAAATACGATAAAGGACTCTGCGTTAGATACGGAGCTACTGAAATTGTTGAGGTGAGGTATTGTATAGTTAAAAAATATTTTGCCTCCTGCTACTTTTTTGTTCGTAGATTAAAGAAATAATACCCCGATTTTAGAAAGGTTGTATACGTAGTACTTATCTGCATTCGCGACTTATTTGTCAAAAAAGTAAACATAATATGAGTTTATAGAAAAGTAACTTTAATTCTTACACAATAAAGTGCAGTTTACGCTACAACTTCAAACATTTTTTATAGCTTTTCAATAGTGCTAGTCACTCTGAAATCAACTTAATTACCAATACTGTAAAGTTGATATTTGTTTAACTTGAAATAACATCAATTTAAAACATACATTTGAATAGACTAGGAAGTTGGCACAAAAGCGTAAACTAAATCAGCCTAATATTCCCACTGCTGGGACACAGGCCTTCTCCCTGTGAGAGGGAGCGGAGCGATATCCTTCACGCGGGCCCAGTGCGAAATCCGAAATTGCGAAAATCCGAAATGCGAGTTCCGAAAGAACTCTATTATCTCGGCGAAAACGCTACGAGTAAGCAGTTTCGCTGCGTCAAAGAAGAGATTTTTGAGACCCAACAAATTTTTATACAGGTTGAAATGGTTGGCAATGGTGGTCGTTGATGGTCAGCTTGAAATGGTCGGCTTCCATGTTAACCGGATATATCTCAATAACCGTACTTCACATGGACTATCTCCCTATCTGACCTCTACAGCCGAATCCTGTACTCGGTTGTAGAGGTAAGATAGGATGAATTATTATAACAGTACTATGTAAATTATTGTTCCACAGACATGCAGTAACCCGTGCTTCTCGAAGACCATACTGTTCCGTGCCAGTGACGGCCTCACGGGGTCTGCGTTGGTGCGCATCGTGGTCTACGACGTTAAGGAGCGGGTTTCCGAGACCACCGTGCCCATGGGATACACGTCCATGCTGCTCAGCACTATACAGGTGATTTTAGTATGAACTTAATTCTAAGAAACGAGGCATATCAAAGGAAAAAGGTATGCAGTTTAGTGAGACTACTATAATGTCGTAGTTTACTGACGAACTTTAAACTTCTTACCCACAGGAAGCACAAAGGATGCGCGTGGCACTCGTAACTCGGGACCAGAAGACAGTTGGCTTCGTCACCATAAACGGGTGGAGCCTAGAGCCTTCCTATATCGGGACGAGCCCTAGCCACACGAACGACAGAAACAGTATAGATATACCACAAAAAGTCCTGTGCCACCGTCGTTCACAGTCGTTACCACCTCGACTAGGGCTGAAGCTAAAGTTTCCTTCCTACGGGAGTCTTTTGAAGCAGAATTTCGTGAACAGTCATCAAGTGACGTATAGGTTCCATTCGGGACTCGGCGGTGATATCACTGTTCATGAAATTATGGCGGAACCGAAACTATGCTTCACAATGCCTGTGCAACTGTTGTGAGTATTCGTTATTTGTTTAGAAATTTACTTTGAGTTAAGAGAAAGTGTGTACGCGCGTCGAAAAAGAGTTATTTCGGTTATGTTTAACTATACACCTTACTTATTTATTTGCGCAAGGTTAAAGCCCTATTTACACGATGCCAGTTTCTTGCCTGCAGCATACAACAAAATGAAGCAACAAACTTCTTACATCGTCTGAACTGTTTACACAGTGAAACTTTTGTTGTTGCTTCAACTTGGTATGGTGTGCCACACGCGATTCAGGGAGGATTACACCAAATAAAACAAACTGAACTGCGTTCATGAGCAATATTCCACAACAATAATGACACTGACAGCTCTTGAACGCGGTTTAGATGTGCTGATCACGTTCAGTTTAATTGGCACTAAATCACAAATATGGCTTACGTGACGGCTTAATTTTCACAAAATACCTGCTTTACTTAATTTCACATTGATAAGACAGGCTGGTGTCCGGAACTCCACGTCAAAGCGCATATTTTACGTGCGGATTCATTATACATTAAACCACATACTAGAACAAGTTGTTTGCGTAAAAAAATCGTACTAATAAATGAATATTTGTCACATTTTCCAGAGATATCTACATTCAGAGAGAAAAAGAATTATTAGAGGAACTTCTCTCAGTGGGCGAGATATGTGGCCAATGGCAGTCCCGGCAGTTGGAGCTGGTCAGCACACACGTGTCGTTACTGAAGCACTACTGTCACTCACGGCGGTGTCTGATCAACATGGACAACCAACACTTCAAAGCAAGCAGTAGGAAGGGTAAGACGTTTTTTGGTTTCAAGAGGTAATGCTATAAGCTACGTAGGGCAGATTTGTGTCGGAGTCAACAAGGATTTAGAAATTCGAGAATTATGAATGAAACTAACATAATGTTAATCACAAAATCAACATCTGCCTAGACTTTTCCCAACTATTTTGGGATCAGCTTACAGTCTAACCGGATGCAGGTAAATGCGCAGAAAAAAAAAGTCGCAGTAGCATAGTTACAAATCTGCAGACAGCAAAAAGGTTTAAGCATTGAGGCGCTATTTCATTGCTCCGTAGGATGTGAGGAGAGGCAGTAACCACGAAATGCAAAGATTTAGATGTAATTGTTTCGAAACAATCACAGTTACTGCATTAAAGCTAGGTCTTTATGTCGTCATCATCCTAGCCTTTAGCAAGCCTAGCCTTTTTACGACTATTTTGGAGTTTGTTTTCAGTCTAACCAATTATTACATAGATCAACTGCCTATCTGACCTCCACAACGTTATTACTAGGTAACACAATATCTCTTGGCAAGACTGGCAAGCAAGATCTTTGTGTAAACTCCTCTATTTCTGCACATAACAGATGACGCAAGCCTGGAATTTGCTCCGATAAACCTTCACCTGCAACGCATGTGGGTTCACAATGATACGCTTAACAAGACCGGCTTCCACGACATTGTGACTGCTGGGGCGTTCGCTGCGCACACGCATAAGGCTGAGCGCACTGGAGGCTTGATCAGGTATGCTATATAGAAAGACAACAAGATAGACAAGTGGCAATCTCTTTTAAAGTGTACAACGACTTCCAGCACATTTTTTTTTTCTTTTCCGTCATCTTAATCGCTTAGACTATTTCACTCCGTCAAGGCTATAGGTTCTCAAGCTTATTTTGCCCATCGCCCACTTTGAAAATATGTTTTTTTTTTTCTAGAGCCCCCCGATTTTTTTTATTTACCCTGTAACAGCTATTGCCACGATTATATTTTAACGTGTAATATTATATAATCGTAAGATAGGATATATAATTTTCTCTGTCTTCTACTGTCCCCCTGAAAGTCTTAAACGCCCACGTTGACAACCTACGGGGTAGACCCTCAGATGGCTTGACAAAAAGGTTTAAAAAAGGAGTAAAAGTAACAGCGTCCGCGTCCCCAAATACGAAGTAGAATAGTTTCAGCAAATCAAACATCTAGAGTAATCCATTCGTTCTAAATTATAGCATACCTGAATTCACTTGTATAGAATCTCACGTCTTGAGAGCTATTTTTAGGTCGCAGCAATAAAGATCTTACGCACACAGATTACCATAACATTCTGTTAGAGTAATTTGTATTCGCGTTTTATGCCTGGCGGTAAAAATGAATGGGCTATTGTTTGCACCATTCAAGGTTGTGACAAATAAGGTTTCTACAATGGATTATGTTCCGTAACGGTCTGTTTAGTTCCGACGTTTGACGCATGGTCTGATTTTTCCATAGTCAGATAATTCTTGTCTGAAGAATAAATATTGCGGTTTCACAGCTTTTGTAAAGGAATTATGTGAAACTGTCATATTCATATTTATTCTTCAGATATAAGTCTTATTTAAAGATTATTGAAACATCAGCCCTAATGTAGGGTTTCATCTATGTTTGATATTGATTTTAAAAGCGTTTTGAACCAATAATTGGAAGTGATTTAACATCTAACACCCGCACTGGGCCTGCGTATCGAACTCTCACTGTTAGAAAAGGCCTTTGTCGCAGCAGTGGGAACATTATAGGCTAATTACGATTATGCTTTTCAGATTCTTAATATTTATTTGCTCTCATGCACATCACACATTCCTTCCAGGCCTTTCAAGGGACTTACAAAAAACCTGTCGAATATTGGGGGCGTCTACTAAAAATGTCTAGCCCTGCCTTGTTCTTTCTCCTTCATTTCTAATCAAATGCTACGAACATACTAGTATAAAGCTAGATACCAGTATTTTACAAGCAGCGACAGCTTATGTTTCCTCCACAATCCAGTAATTGAGTAACACGTTCAAATGACAGCCGGAACCAACAATGCAGCGTGTGAGGAATATACGCTAATATTATGTATGTTATACGATTCTAAAGTTACCAATTCACCCATTCCAGGTTAGTCCAGCAAGTGAAGGACATAAACAGCACTAAAGCTGAGTTGAGCTCCATCACAAACAAGATACAAACAGAGTACGATAACTTGGTGGCAGTGAGGAGGCTGCGAGAAGAAGTCTCTGAGGATATGGAGAAGATTGTCATGCTGATGCAGGCTAAACAGTATGGAGGGGTCGCTGCAGTTGTTGAAGGTCAGTTTGAACCGTGATTATGAGTCATCATCAGTGATCGGGTTAGGGCAAGTGCAAATGAGCCACCGGCCACAACCACCAGGGGCTGTCGCCTCTTGCCGCCACCAGTCACACGTGTGCGACGAATCCATACAAAACGTATGAAAAAGCACGTGAAGTGCTTGTTACTGGTCTACCGGTGGCTGTGGCCGGTGGCTCATTTGCGCCTAGCCTTATATTTGGTGAAGTCATTGACGATATCAGAATATGTATATATAAAAAAAGAAATTTCACTGCAGGTCCTGTTTAATAAAGCTCTAACTAAAACCAAAATCTTGAGAAATTTAAGAATTTTCGGATTTCGCCCGTCACCTGCCTCCTGTCAGTTTTAACTAAATAGGCCCCAGGTCATCGTTCCACCTTGTTGGCCTACCAACGTGCACCTTCCGGTACGCGGTCGCCACTCCAGAACGTTTTAGAGTCAGCACCATTGGCCATCCATTGTGCCTGCCTATTTAAGTAAATTAGGTATAAATTATAATATTGTTAAGAATTTTATTGTCCTACAATTACCATAAAGTATGAACTCGTGCCGCTTGTGGTACAGGTTTATCCTAGTACAGGCATTTAACATTATAATACTTTTGTAAATTATTTCTAAGACTTTATGTTAATATTTTACCAATTTTAATACTGTTATTATTATATTTGGCGTATCGTCCCAGTACGTTATTCGAGTAGAATCTTGATCGTATTAACGCTCTTAATTTCATTAGTTATACATCCATACTAATATTATAAATGCGAAAGTTACTCTGTCTGTCTGTTACCTTTACACGTTCAAACTTGATATAAATTTGACAGAAAGGTAGCCTGGGACCTGAAGAAAAACAAAGGCTTTTTATCTGGGATATTTGTATTACGAAATAATAATATACATAATACACGCAGAACGATTAACAGCTAGTACCTTATAATTGATGATTAAAGCCCTATGATGCTAATGCAAACACATTTGTCACCCAGACTTCAGTAATAAATACAATCATTTTCTCATTAGATATCTTTCCCTTTTCTTTTTTTTTTTGAGATCAGTTTTCTAACTACTATTAATGTCTATTTCAGGAATTAAAAGTAAAGTGAAGAGCATACTCGCACAATGGGAACCGGCTGTGGTTGAAGAGTCGCTGTCTTTCATAGGCTGGCCGAAGAATAACTGCAGCGATCAAACTGATCAACAGGTACGTGGTAAACCATTGTTTCATAATAATAATACCAGTCTATTATTGTCCCACAGCTGGCCAAAGACCCCTTCCCATACAATGAAACCATGAGCATTGATCACACCACCCTTGCTCAAGACAGGTTGACGATTTCAGTCTTATATTACTCATGTTGTCTTCCTGTATCGATGTTATTGATAAACTTACTCACCTGGATTGAAACCCACAGCCTCGTGCATGAGAGGTGAGGCCTCACTTTGGGGGTATTTGCGATAAAGTATAACCCGTGAAATACAGACAGTGTTAGGTTGTATGGTGAACAAAATATAGTTCGCGACCGGAACAAATATTTGTTTACAAAATTATAACCACTAGGATCATCAATACATCTCTCCAAGTTCGAATTTGATTTCAAATGTCATGAATTTACGAAATAGTCATTCATTAGGGCAATTTGAACTTAAGAGTGGTGGTGTATTGATGATTGCAAAGATTATAATTCTAGGAATACAATAATAATAAAAAATAAATAATAATTATAATATAACAGTCGCGAATCATATTTTGCTGAGTTGCAAAACACCTCCTTGCTTCCTTATCTCCTCTGGTGGGGTTAGTAAAGAATAACCATTTGACAAAGTTATTAAAACTTATTGTGATAAAAATCACTATACCTACAACAAAAATATAAATATCAATTTACACCAAAAGTTTCACTACTTAATTTAAAATAGCCCTGTATAAAATTACTCAGCCATCCTTTTCCACCCATAAAATATTCTAGAAGTCGATCGCCTAAACTACTGGGTCATCACGGCGTTGTATTTACAAGAGAAGAAGTTTTCTATTAGGAATTTCTCAGTAGAATGCCGGAGTCTGGATTTGTGTCTCACGATCTATTATATGATATTTAAACATAACTGGCGAACCCGTCATTGAATACAAGCGTGATGTTATAATTTAATAACATAAATATTAAGGCCCTATCTATGGTTGGGAGCCGGTTTTGTAATCGCAGTATGACGTTATTGATAACCACGCCAGAGGACACTTCTGGGCAAGTCTATACTATGATCCTGTAGCTCAACTAAGTGGTATTCGTTTATGTCAGGCGTCTCTAGCTTTCTGCCTCCTGAATTCCAAATAGATGGAATAGTCTAACCATGAATATTACGCATCTTACTATTACCTATACATAAAAAATATGATTTCCAGACGATGACCACAATAATGCGGCTAACAGAACAACTGAGTATGTTCGACACGAATTCCGATTGCGACACTTTGGACGCCTCTTCAAGTTCCAGTTCAAAAGAGACGTCACCCACCGGAGACACACCTACCCTCTCTTCAAGCGTCCCCAACATATCCGACTACCCACGAAAGAAGGTTCTAGAAACTGAACTTCAATTCCACAATGACTACTTCAAGAATGAGATAGAAGATAGAGACCGAGGAGGGTTGAATCACTCATTCCGATCTGTGAGGTTGTCGAAGCCGAAAATGGAGGGACAAAGCTTGTCGTTTGACTACAGCAAGAGACACGGAAGCTTGAGGCATGACTTTAAGAGTTCTGCGTCTTTGGAACAAGTTTCATATCGATGTTTGGTTGATGGATTGAGGAATGATAAGAGAAAGGTGGGTTTGATACTGTTACTTCTTATTTTTATCTTATGTTATCAGTAGTTTCTAGATGCTGCACAAATGTGTTTAAGATTCTTATATTACAAGCCGTTTGCCTTATCGGATTACCCAGCGACAAAAATGAAGAACTTCAAAACAAGATTTTATTCCATATTGAACCCCTTCAGTTCATGCATTGCAAAAAACCCTTCCTGAGTGCTCACCTTAGTTATATAAGGAACTTTTTCCCCCTTACTAATAAACGTTGTATAGCGTCTGTATAGTCACACAACGCTCTGTCTTCTTCTTTCGAAAGTCAAATTACTGACGACAGAAAGAGAGAAATCGGTGTGTAACTCTATTCATATTCTGTATTCATCTGATTAATTACATTTATTAGTAAGTGGGTAAGTGTTTAGGCTGTGCGTTGTCTGTCAGTGAATTAATGATGTTTATTAAGTAGATTGCCATTGTCTGTTGTTTGTGTGCTATGCGCTGCATATGTTTGGGTCGGCATGCTTGCGTGCGCGTCTTGTGACTGTTATGTCATTGTAATAAGCTGTAAATTAGAATGATTGACGTGACGTGATCGTGAAATGCAACATCTAAAGATGAAAATATGTTACTCTAGGCAAATGTCTCTTATTTATTCGTTCACTACTGTCTTAGTGTTGCCTTTTATATTTAATTTATACGTCAAAAATACATGTATATATCATAACATCTATGATATAAATTATTATGCTATGCTCGTAACAATACCATTATCCTTTTGCAATTTTTCTGCCAATGTTTGTTTTAATCCTAATTATAGTAAACTAGGCTTGCATATCTATCTACCTTTACATTCGCTTTTCGTGTTTGTCTGTGAGACTGCGTTGTTTTCTAAACTACGCAAAGGATTCGGTGCTCGCCACTATTTAGAGAAGTTATTCCGGAAGATTTACGTGCTTACATTAATATTAAAATTATCTAATATATAAAAATGAATCGCTAAATGTGTTGCTATTGCTAAGCGCAAATCTCGAGAGCAGCTGAACCGATTTCGCTAATTCATTTTTTTTGTTCGTTATTGTTAGGACAAGGTTTGTATGAAAGAAAATTCGAAAAAAAAAATGCACCCGTGCAAAGCAGGGGCGGGCCGCTATTATATAATAAAGAATGAAGTCGTAAAAACTGTGAGAAGCACGGGCGGGTCGCAAACATTGAATTGGTTGACGTGCGTTTGTGAAATGCAACACCTGTACAGGTGTTTTAGCCTTTACTGTATTTCTCCTAGGTAGGTAGAGTTCCACTTTAGTCGTTCACTACTATCTCAGTGATGCCTTCTCTGTTTTATTTGTCAAAAATATGTTATGATAGTATATTATTACGCTATGCTGGTAACAATAGCAAAATGACGCAGCCTATGCGAAAAAAAAAGTACTACATTAGATTTGCAATTTCACTACCAATCGCATTCCGCATAATTTTCATTTCTGCCAATGTTTGTTTTAGTCCTAAATGTTGCCTGAATAGAAAAATAAAAGTTTATTCTGATTGGCTTACCCTATGCGAACTGTGGTACAAAAGCGTAGAGTTTGTTGTTGTTTACGGTTTCACTTGAAAGTGCTATGGTTACAAGTAGAACTAACATAAAATCTCTTGTAGAATCCTGTTGATCGCGTATTTAAGCTGATTTTCACTGGCTTTACGCCACACCAAGCCTCGCGTGCAGGCTCCGCTTCACTTTCAACTATGTTCCGCCTTTCGTGGTGAACTGACAGTACGGTGTCGTTTAGTTAAAAGGCTAAGCAGTTAACTGAACGGCTAATTAAACCAGTTGACTGCGACATCTACACAAAGTCCTGTAAGCTTTTGTTTATTTTTGTACTTTTAAACTCTCGTCGTTGTATAGAACTTAATTTCTTAAGATGATATCGCGATCCGCGAATAATAGATGCTAGCTTGCTGCTAAATTGATGAGGGTTGCTACTTTCTGACACATTTACGATACTGACATACCTAATACTTTGGAGATTCCAATCCAATTAAATCAAAACTGTACTTATTCTGAATCTAAGCGATTTAAGCGCGATTAACCCTAGTTGTAAGATTTCTCGAAAAAAGCACTGACCTAAGCTTTATTTGCTGGTTTTAGTTAAAGTTTTAGTATCCTTTTGAGTGGACTTATTATTTCATTGTTTACTTTGAAGCGTTCTCTATTCTTAATACAGTTAACTGCTTACTGATTTATTTGCGTTTATGGTACTGTATGTGAAGTTGAATTAAATAGCTGCTATTGCATTTTCATGTAATCTATAATCGCCTTAGCAATTATTAACATGAATAACAAGATTGTCCTAATTGGAACATCGGTTGCCTTTGCGAAATATCGCAAAGTTCTAACTTAAAACGAACGTCTATAACGGCCCGGCCACGACTTTTGTCTAAGCGAAACAAGCGGCGCGTGGAGCGTTGCTCATGCCAGAGACGCGAATAACGAAAGCGGCAGCGACTGTTTTGGTTATATATATTTTATTTCATGTCGGCTAGAAAGTAGTATATAAAATAGTAGTAGGTATTACTTTTACAAATAATATTATTCTATGGTATTATTTTTTAAACTTATGCTGTGAATGTTCGACATTCATAAGGGTGGCCGTTAAAAAATTGAAGTGATAAACGCATGCTATTCATTTTCGCTACAAAAAAGATCAAAACATTTGGTTCAGAAAGCTGCCGCTCAATTCACTTAGCTGCCCATATAGCTGTTCCCGCCAGGGGACGTGTGTTGCGATTCAATTACAAATAAATTTAAAAATTGTGTTTTGGGTTTTTCTTTCAACTTATTAATAGTTTTTAGTTATTTTTCGATTGTATCAAGCACAAAGAAAATAAACTTACCATATAAATTGTGGGTTTTAGGCATCAGAGTCGAGGCGGGAATCGGCCACGTTGCCCGCTGTTGGGCAACTGGACCAAGCGACTAGAGAGAGCAACCTGATCTTCCTAAGAAACGTTGGAATTGTGGTTGAAGATTCGCTCACATCTCTTGTTGAAGAACTAAATAAGATTGTAGCGAGTGATGGTGAGTTAACATTATATCTAAGCGTGTTGTGTAGCATGTACAGATATAGATACACCTAGATAACGGAAGAGCAACTACTTCGCGTGTCCAGGTTACGTACCAAAATCGTAAGCCGCCACTTTCGCGCTCAGTCCTGTGTACTGCTGGCTGGGTAAGCGTGAGCGCTGGCGCTAGGCCCCGGGGGTGGGGCGAGACGGGTGCCGCACGCGGCGAAAGTTCTTTCTATCCAACTTGAAATCTCTTCTGCCCGAGCACGGGGCTCGCCTTTCTATGAACACAAAGACATTACTTTATTCTTTCCATAGAAACGGGGGTGCAAATTTTAAAATCAATATAGATTCTTGTCTAAGTCCAATGTGATGTAGACTATTTGACACTTGTTGAGAATAAATGTTTCTACCTCCAAGTGTCAAAAGCAGTGAAAAATTGGTTATCATGCTAGACATTGTAGACTTTTGTCGACTGAAGAATAGAAACATTTTCTCTTCATCGCCATGCAATACGGTAGAAATCTTTCTACAATCTGACATTTTGTCTGTTCGTCCATCGACAAAACCCGTTTCTATGGTGGTCATGCTACGCGTGCAGGAGGCATTATTAGAACTAGAAGTTTTGTAAAAGTACATACATAATAATAATCCAAACACACCAGCATCTCATCATAAACTAACCAATTCTCATGGCCAACACTAGTAAAAAAAAAAAACATAAGTTTATTTATTTGCCTTGCATATTGGTTTTGTTGCACATAATATAAGAAAGACTTAGTACAGCACAGACATGCATTTTGATCATGAGAGCCCTTTGAAAAAGAACCGCGTATGACTTTGATAACACTTTTGTGAGACTTTTATAAATATGAAACTGCAAGCACTGTGATATGTTTTGCTTTTTATAATTTTTAAAATCAACTGTCTTGTCTACAAGGATTTGGGGGAGGCCTTTGCGCAACAGTGGGACAGTGTAATAAAAGTTATAAAAAAACTGTCTTGGTCTGTTTTGATCCAATTTTGTCATACGTCGTAATAGTGGCTATCTTCCCAGCCAGCACTCTCAGTAATTTCATACACGAAAAAAATATTTCCAGCTTCATCAGAAGAAGACTTAAATACAATAAAAGGCCTCATGGACGGCGTAAGGTCGAGTGCAGACGATGCAGCGAGATGGATGCGTGTGTCGCACGCAGCGTTGAGACTTCGGTGCGAGTCGCCGCACTGGGCTCGCGAGCACGCTGCTTTACAGACGAGGAGGGACACTTGCTTCTCTCAAGCGGTACGTAGATAAGCAACAACAGAATACTAACATTTAAATTATGCCTGTGGCAATGTAAATTATATTTCCAGTGGTGAACGATTATATCGGCCCGTACAACAATGTTGTAAGGCATCTGTTTACTCAGATTTAGCAGACAATATTAACTAAAATTCATAAAAACTTGCAAATGTCACAGACCACCACACAGAACCACACACAATTGTATACAATTTTACTGACTCAGAACGGCTATAGCCGTTCTGAGTCAGTAAATCTTCTTAAATGTTCTCTGGTAACTTTTTAGACTTTTGTATCCTGCTTATGCGTATGAAGTTTCATTAAGATTGGTTCATTCATTTCGAAAAACAAGGGCTTGAAAGTTTGTATGAAATGCCGTACGGCGTAAACGCTCTTAAGAGCCAACTAGTTGCGAGCTCGAACTCACAGGTGGGCGCGGCCAAAAAGCACGCTGTCTCAACTCGCATCGTGTCTGACAGAGATGGTATCAGTGATGAGCAGTTAGACGATAGTCTACACGCACAATGTCTAGTTCAACACACACAAATACCGTTCCGAACTGAAACGACACGTTAGACGATGCACACTTGCACTATAACGCTAGTACATTCTGTTTGACATGCACCGCCATTCAACTGAGTCATCGGTCGCCCGACGCTCAGCCGGTCGGGCGGGGTGATATTATTATTACCTACTGTTTATGTTATGCCGCATTACTTAGTAATTGACTACCTAGATATTGTTTTCAAGATTATTTACCTATCTTATTTTTTTATCAATACACAAAAACTTTAGGTAAATGTAAACAATCTTGACACATCTTTTTATTTACTGTTTGAAAATCTAGTGTTTTTTACAAACGAATTAATAATAATTTGAGTAAGTTCTAGAGTTATATGAATTTCAAGACGTGACACATCAATATTGTTTGCATATAGTATGTAAGTACTTACCTAAAGTTATTGGGGTATAGGTATGTAGTGGTGGGTAGGTATGTAGGTAGGTATCAAACTCGTAACTTTGAGTGAGTAGCGGCAGATTGCAAGGGTTGTCAGTTGCTTACTCAATTATTATAAGGGTGATTTTGTAGTGTGTTAGGATAGGTTTAGGTATACCTATTAATGAAACACTACTATAAAATAAAATAAAATATAAATGTTTATTATCAATAATAACAAAAATGCGCGGCGTGAAAGGAAGAAAGAATTTATGGCATGCATTGGCGTTGAGGTTTGTAGCGGACTGGCGAGGGCCCGAGGGGCGCGGTCCGTGCGCAGGGGGACGCGCCGGCGCGGGCGGCGATCCGATCCGATCGTCCTCGCGTCGGTCTTCGGCGGTAGGTAATTAGGTATACCTACGCAGCTACGGTACAATTCTCCATTCACCAATTCTCTTTTGGATCTGTTTCATAAAAAAACCAACATTATATACAGGGTCAAATTAAATTAGCAAGCGAAACTCTGCAGACGTGATGGGTGTCGATATCTAACCATAATAAAACAAAAAAATAAAATAATTTTATGACTTTTAGTGGAGTCAATGACCGAACTCAGTGTAGGAGACACTTGTAATATTATTAGTTTAAATTTACAGTTTTTTTTTATTTAAACTTCACGACGTGGTTGGTATCGATTTCTCAATACGATAAAACAAAAGAAAACAGATTTTTCTATCTCATACTAAACTTCAAGTAACAAATCTAGAAGTGGTCGTTGACCCCCAAAAAAATACACCAAATCTTTTTGATTTTTATTTTATAGTGTTTAGGGAACGATACCATCACGTCTGCAGAATTTCGCTAGCTAATTTAATTTGACCCTGTAATAATAAAGTAATATATTTTCCTACACACTAATATTTATTTATTTTATAAAAGTAATGTATTTATTCATATACCGTTTTCATTTTTTTTGTACTGGCTTTTGCCTGCGATTCAGTGGTTTAGGAGTGAAAAAATAGCACAAAAAGGTATTTTCGTCTTTATAATAAATATTAATAAAGAATTTTCGTCTTTATAATAAATATTTTTAAGTACCTACCAACTAATATTAAAAAGCTGAAGAGTTTGTTTGTTTGAACGCGCAAATCTTACAAACTAGGTACCAGTTTAAGCTTTTTTTAGGGTTCCGTGTGGATAACAACAAATACTAAAAAACAGAATAAAATAAATATTTAAGGGGGCTCCCAAAAAACAAACGTGATTTTTTTGCTCGTGTATGCTCGATATTGATAACGGCAACAGGTAGACGCTTGAAATATTTACAGAATATTTAGTTATATATTCAATATATATTTATTTATATATTCACTTTAAAAATAAATAATTAAATTAAAATAAAACATTTATCTAAGGGGGGATAGAACAGACATGATTTTGTTGCCGTTTTTATAGAAAATGGTACGGAACCCTACGTGCGCGAGTCTGACTCGCACTTGGCCGACTTTTTGTGTTAGGTAGCCTATCTATTGAGAAAGATTATGTTAGGTACAGATTATGAAACATCACACTGCGCATGGGACTACACATGGGAGCGGAGCAGTGGGATAGATTCCTACGGCCCTACGGGAACGGGGGTAAAAGCGTGGGGAAAAGCTAGTACAAGTATGCCTATATATGAGTACTTAGTACGATATAAAAACAGGTACATACCTACATACGTTATCAAAAGGCCACCGTTTTCACCTAATTCACGAGTTCACGACTGCCCATTGATTTTACGATAAATTATGTTATAAACCTCACTTTATACATAAGTATGTATGTATTATACATTTTTGTTACCTACTTAAAATACAAACAACACGAGTTAGGAATAGGTAAGGGATAGTGGTTAGATATAATTATGTATGGATACCTACTAAATACTACTCGAGCACTCCTCCCCCCATTTCCAGGAGCACAAAATAAAAGTTACTAGCGCGCCGCTTTCTGAGCGAGCGTCTTGCTTGCCTACATAAGGTACCTTGTGTGTGTACGCCGCCGCCGCGCCGCCGCGCCGCCGCCGAGCCCGGCCGCGCGCCGCGCCGCCGCCCGGTCTTCATTCAAGCCACAAGCCCCTAGTCTTAGGCTCTTAGCTGTGCAGAAAGCCACAAAATGTATTAGCTAAAAGATAATTTATTTTATATAATCTATTATTATAAAGCTGAAGAGTTTGTTTGCTTGGTTGAATGCGCTAATCTCAGGAACTGCTGGTTCGAATTGAAAAAATATTTTTGTGTTCGATACTTGAATAGTCCATTTATGGAGGAAGGCTATGCTATATAACATCACACTACGATCAATAGAAGCCGAGCATCAATGAAAAATGAACGGAAAAAAATATATTCCTTTTGTGAGCTTCCGTTGCGTGCGTACGCTGCGTAAACGGTTAAAGTTACTCAAAAATAATGTTTGACGGATTTGTTCCCTTTTAAATGTACAAAAAAAAGGCCGCGACAGCGTATGTCTACCTTATAAGGTTGACTCACTATAACCTTTTTTATGGTAATCAAATTTGTTCTAAAATAATGCATTATGTGTGAAGGTGTTTTTATTATCATCATGTTTTACCTTATTGAAATAAACACATTATTCATCACAAGTATTTAATGTTGAACAAAATTGCCCTTGACATCACTTGATTTCAATGAATATCTTAGAAGATATCATAGTTTTAAAATAATACAAATAATAATGCTAAAGAGTTTGTTAGTTTGAAAGCTCAAATCTTGGAAGTATCGGTTGGATTTATGAAAATCTTTTTGCATTTGATTGCCCAACTCTTGAGGAAGGCTATAGGACCCTTAGGAGTTGAGTAGTAATAGCGAAGGCGATGTGATGCGACGGGGTGGGTCGGGGGATCAAAAAATTTCACGCGGACGAAGACGCGGGCAGAAGTTAGTTACCTATATTATAACAAAAAATATGCTCAAGGAGGTCCCTACCTAAATAGGTTAGTTATAAGAAATTGTACGACTTACCCATTGTTTATTTGTAGTTGTTCACAAATCACACCAGTTCCTCAATCAACCAATACAACTTCACTGATACAGCGTCCACTCAAACCAACAATTCCAATTTCAAATGAAAATACGAAGTCCAAATTGTAGTGCGAAGTCAAACAGATAATGTAGGTAGTATCGAAATCCAAAGTTCAAGCCAGGGGTCAATGTAGTGTTCACGTGCGAATGATAATAATTTATAGCGCAAAGGAGTTTAGTCTACATACAAACGAACGACATAGGCCGCAGCCGGCAGCAGCAGACTGAGTCCAAATAGTTCGAAAAGTGCGCAAGACAGTATTGTGCAAGTGTGCGTGAGCGTCTTCCCCCCGCACCGCGCCAGGGCGAACATTATTGAGTGAAATGCACGATAATTCCATAGTAAAACGAGCGCGTAAAAATTACGAAACGTCCTTTGGAAGATCGAGTTTTCTGAAAAAACCACTGCATAAATCAATTACATATAAAGCTTATTGAACTCTTCGATAATTGATCTTTGTCGGGACGGTTTTTGTTTTGAAGATTTTATCCTTCTTTTATTACTTATTTACGCCCAAAGTTACGTTAAAATTAGCAAGAAAAACCGAATCTTTGTTGGCTCATAACTTTTTAATGGCTTTTTATTTTACAATTCTGCTTCCGTCCAGACAAAATTAATAATAAGACAAAACGAAAGAATGTTTAACTTTGGATGTACATAGTCAAACAGTGGAGTAAAACACTCCCGAAATTTGTATGGAGAAATATCGGCAAAGTGTACCCTTAACAGCTACCAACATTGACAAGGAAAAAACTATTTGCCATGTATAGCTGCAATTAAAGGCCAGATCAAGAGTTTATGCGTCCAACACGCGTTCATATCTGAAAGTTGGACAGAGCAGCAAGCCGTTCATGTTTGCTTGGATAAAAACGTGAGGCTACATTTTTGCAAGGGTATAAAAGCAGCTAAATCCTTTTAATTTTAAACACCCGGAGTCATCCTGTAAAAACGGTTTGTGCATAGAATTTAGCCTAGTGTGTACTGCCATATTATTATACCAATTGTGGATCAAGTACCATGCTGATGCAACGGATGACCTGTTCCAAATGTGAGAATTTCACCTTACAACTTGTTTTAAGTATAAACTATGAAGGAAACTGTAGACGTAACATTTATACCATACCTTGGATTGCATTGTTGCTAATTTTGAATTGTATAAATTATGCTAGGCTAATTGAAGCTTGTCTTGCTCATTTTTAATAAATTATTTTACAGTTATCAACTGTAACAGCCGGCTTACTATGCTGGCTATGTTCGATGCCAGGTGACATAGTCGCCAAGTTATTAAGCTCCGGTTTAGGACCCCTGTGCGGGTTCGAAGGCTTGCTGAGTCTTTACTCCACTGAGAAGGCCATGTGGGGAGATATGGTGGTGGCCGTCGAAGATCTACAGACCGTCGTGTTTACGCTGACTAAAGTTGGACATAGGTAAGTTTGTGGTGAAGTAAGGGATTCAAGTGTATCAATTGATAATAATATACAGGATGGATAGTTGAAGCGGGGCCCTGGGGCGAAAGTACAGTCCGCTTCATAGAAAAGGAACCCCCTTTGGTAATGACATCAAACCGTTTATGTAACGTAGACGGCGCGTGGTCTAGTGGATAAGACTGCAGCTTAGCAAAGCAATGGTCACGAGTTCAAATCTGCGAATGACAAGGTTTTTTGTTTTTGTTTTTTTAATAGGCGATTAAATCAAATATTAAAGTAGGTATGAGGTTTGTAAGAAAAGCTGGGCATTTTATATATGCAACAATAATTTATTTTTCTAATAACATTTCTAGAACTTCATGGAATCCACTTCCTGGTTGAGTATACAGTTGTTTTCTATCTGTGTTAAGTTGGGGTTATTTACTTTTAGAATATTAACTAAACACAAATTATATAGGTACCTATAAAAAGATAGGTCGATAACGGTTAGTTTATACATATTTCTAGAAACATAAACTACAATAATATTTATTTAATTAAAGTTGTGAAAACATTATTCACAACTTTAAATCGGAATAAAACCTGGTTAAAAAATTTAAAGTTGTCATTTGTGCCTGTGACTTACAGAGGAAGAACCAACATGCTAAACTATTACAGTATAGCAATATACATCTTTCTCTTTTATCACATTTTCTGATTAACTACGAGATAGTGATCCTACAAATATTGGGGATTATTAACACTTGATTTATCAGATAAGTTACACAATCAATCTGCCGAGTAAATAACGGAGAGAATGGCAGTCACTCATGTCTATCACTTCTTGAAGCCAGCTCTTGAACGCGTAGTTTTGAAGGGTGCCATTGAGTGAACTTCCACAATATTACGGTGTCGCTCCGATTCATTAGTGTAGGTAAGCACTGTAAGCAATTGGGCGAGGTCCTTGGCGATCACATTTCACATCACCCATCGCTTGATACCTTGTATCCATCTATGAACTGTTTTTCTTTGTAATGAAAATAATAATATTAGAAATATATAAAAAATCCAACTAGTAAGTAATAATGCAACATGATTGCAACAATAAATATGTGCTTAACGTAAAACTTACCGTTATGCCCATATCTCGTGCTATTTTCTTTCTGCTTTGTTCCGGTTCCCAGAGAACAACAATTTTAGCCTTCAAAAAAGTTGTTAACGAACCATACTATCTGTTAATAGAATCAACTGTTCAAAAACTTATTAAATTGGATAATATTACGACGAAGATATTACACACAAGCGGATCGGCATGGAAACAAAACGATTTGAAAAGTAATTATACCCCCAATCACAGTTTAGTAAATAAGGCAAAGAAGTATTCTAAATTCAATCTTAGCTCGCAGTTCATACAGCAGTTAAGTTTCTGAAGTAAAATTACGGTAGTGCAACAATCGGAATCAAGCACATTCTATTCAACCAAACAAGAAATCTATGCTAATTTCAAACTTATCTTTTAGTCAATTGAGGAGTTACGCATTGCATTTTTTGTAAAAATAAGACGGTATGGTGGTGCTAGTATTATGACATGTGGTGAAGTTGAAATTTAAACCATAATGTCTAGAAGATTAGACCGTTATGAACCATGTTCGATAAAAGGAGTAATGATATTCGAATTTATTTAATTAAAGTTGTGAAAACATTATTCACAACTTTAAATCGGAATAAAACCTGGTTAAAAAATTTAAAGTTGTCATTTGTGCCTGTGACTTACAGAGGAAGAACCAACATGCTAAACTATTACAGTATAGCAATATACATCTTTCTCTTTTATCACATTTTCTGATTAACTACGAGATAGTGATCCTACAAATATTGGGGATTATTAACACTTCATTTATCATATCTGATAAAATTGCACTGGAACGTATGAACGTTCCAGTGCAATTTTATCAGATAAGTTACACAATCAATCTGCCGAGTAAATAACGGAGAGAATGGCAGTCACTCATGTCTATCACTTCTTGAAGCCAGCACTTGAACGCGTAGTTTTGAAGGGTGCCATTGAGTGAACTTCCACAATATTACGGTGTCGCTCCGATTCATTAGTGTAGGTAAGCACTGTAAGCAATTGGGCGAGGTCCTTGGCGATCACATTTCACATCACCCATCGCTTGATACCTTGTATCCATCTATGAACTGTTTTTCTTTGTAATGAAAATAATAATATTAGAAATATATAAAAAATCCAACTAGTAAGTAATAATGCAACATGATTGCAACAATAAATATGTGCTTAACGTAAAACTTACCGTTATGCCCATATCTCGTGCTATTTTCTTTCTGCTTTGTTCCGGTTCCCAGAGAACAACAATTTTAGCCTTCAAAAAAGTTGTTAACGAACCATACTATCTGTTAATAGAATCAACTGTTCAAAAACTTATTAAATTGGATAATATTACGACGAAGATATTACACACAAGCGGATCGGCATGGAAACAAAACGATTTGAAAAGTAATTATACCCCCAATCACAGTTTAGTAAATAAGGCAAAGAAGTATTCTAAATTCAATCTTAGCTCGCAGTTCATACAGCAGTTAAGTTTCTGAAGTAAAATTACGGTAGTGCAACAATCGGAATCAAGCACATTCTATTCAACCAAACAAGAAATCTATGCTAATTTCAAACTTATCTTTTAGTCAATTGAGGAGTTACGCATTGCATTTTTTGTAAAAATAAGACGGTATGGTGGTGCTAGTATTATGACATGTGGTGAAGTTGAAATTTAAACCATAATGTCTAGAAGATTAGACCGTTATGAACCATGTTCGATAAAAGGAGTAATGATATTCGAATTTTCGTTGAGATTGCTAACTGAACCATTAGCCTAGTAGTATAAGGCACGGTCTAGATGATCGGCTGGCGCCTGGTGATGCAAGTTCGTATCCTCAATTGCACGTAAAGTATATTTTTTGTAAGTTATTCTTGGTAAGTATACGGTTCGGCCAGAAGCTGAAAAAGTACAATATTTGCAAATAATATTTGAGTGGGATCGGTGGATGCTCGGGTAGCAGAGATGCGGCGGTGGAGCGGCGGAGGAGGGAGCTGCGCGGGGCCTGAGTCACGTGACGCGGGCGCGTTCGGGCGATAATCTTTAAGTCTTGGGGGGGTTCCTTTTCTATGAAGCAGACTGTACCCTTAATATTGATGTCACCAATATTTAATTAAAGGAAACATATTTTTTTCTATAGTAAGTAAAACAGCATTTGTTAATGTTGACTTTGAAATGTCAATAGATAATTTCATTTTATTCATGTAATAATCCGATTGGTCATATACTATTTCCATACTTTACATATCATATACCAACACATTTAATAAAAATTTTCAGCAATACAGCAGTACCACATGTTTCGGGAACTCGCGGAGCGCTCACCGTCTACATTCCTATTTCTGATTCACTTTACACGAAGTTTACGTCTAAAGAAGTAAGTTTTGTTCTGTTGTTAATTTATTTTTTATTTGCACATATTTGACTATTGATGATGCTTGTAAGCTTAGTAAATGTAGTCGTATATGAAAATCGAATGTCGTCGTTGTTTCACTATAGAATTTCACTAATTGGTGAAGGAATAAAACAGGCATTGCCAAATATTCATCATTTGTTACGTCTAGTTGTGTCCCGTCCAAATATACGCACTGGGGTTCTGTCTCAGCAATGAGAACATTATATACTGATTAAGGTACTGCCCCATAATATAGGAAAGGCCTGATGCTTACCACTGCACTCAAAACGGTGAAGGAAAACATATTTAGGTTGACATGTCCTCGAACCACCTAAAATTCGAAACGTCTGCCAACCTGGACTGGGCCTATGTGATTGATTACACCCCGCTCCCTCTAACAAAGAGGAATCCTGTTTTCGACAGTGGGAACTTTATAAATATTTAATTTTCTTTTAGAATATGTTCTTATTGATAAATGAATAAAACGAAACATTACCATATTAATAAATTACCACTTTAATTTATTAATATTGTAATATTTCGTTTTATTTTTATATATTTATATTCGCGAATAAAATAAAATAAACACAAACAGTAGTAAACAAACTGTTAATAATATTTAATACACCACGTAATATTGACATTGTTTCCAGCATCTATCATTCACAATAACGGCAGTGTTCTTCAACATCGGCGTCAACGAGAAGGCGACGCTTGCCGAAGCGTTGGGCGAAACAACGCCGCAGTACCATTCAAACAGTGACAACTTGGACAGACTCAACAAGTACTACCACAAGTATAGCAAGATATTCCCTACCGACCATATGGCGGCTAGCAGAGGTTAGTAGTGTCTTACCAGTATTTCGAAGATTGGTTGTTTCATTTGTATTGTCGACCTCGTAAATGCTTGACTTTACAAACTAAGGTTGAAATAATCAACGGCCCTTATTACAAAACCTCACTCGAAACTCAAGCATTACTTACAACTAATTTGAAGCTAATATTAACCCGTAGATGTTGAATGTGGAGGAGCCATTTATGAAAAGGAAATGGGTGGAAAGATCTTAAGGCTAACACAGGCAGTGTGGAATGTCGTGTGGAAAGATGTGGGGCCATCCACATTCATAACTAGAACTTTCATTTTATTTCTACATGTGTAACATGCCCCTTACAGACGATATCCACACAACTTTTCAGTCACCGGTGCCACTTTTAGACAATGTTCAATATAAAGTTATATGTGTGATAAGATCCGTTTTTACAATATCACTGAGTAGTGAAATTGTAAAATCTTATAGATGGCATGACTGAGAGTTTATAGCCATGTCATCTATAAGACTAGGGTAAAACCAAAAAAAAAAAATGGATGGATTGTGTGATGATATGGCTAGAAAGGGGGTGAGTATCGAGATGACTGACTAATAGAGACATTTGGAAAGAAGACAAGTTGCGCCGACTCCAAATAAATTGGGATAAGGCCAAGATAATGATGAGTTCGTTAGGCGGTTTCTTTATTCACAAAGAAACTTGTTGGCTTCATTAAACTTAATATCTGATTTCAATTACAGCATCATCAAGAACTAAACCTCTTGAGGAAGTCATGGAGACCCTGAGGAGATGCGTGCACAAGAAAGTACCCAAAAACGTTGAAGTACTACATTTAGCTTCACTAGCAACCAGACTTATGAATGGTAAGATTTTTTAAACTTTTATTGTGTATGAAATTACAGCAATCGCTATCTAAAACTCCAACTCACCCAGTAGAGATGATGAAGAGGGGCCAGGAATAAGGGTCTCAAGTATATATGACCCGTCCTAGACTGACTCACAACCCGGAACAACCAAACAATAGCAACAACACACATCAGCCCCCGGAAGGCAACCCATAGGAAAACAAAAACTAGAAAAACCAAAAACAGAAAACAGACTTCCATAAGCCGGTCAGCGGTCACCGTGAGGAATTATGACTGCAACTCTCCGGCAGACACATACCCAAAAATACTACGGACCCGTAACCAAGATTGCAACAAAAATACAAGATGTACTACTAAAACCGAGAAGATTAAAATAAATATGGTCAGCCACATAGAAGAGAAGAAATAGAACAAAAATGTGACCATATTATCATATGGTCACATTTTCAGCCATACTTCTATGTTTTCCAGGGGATAGAAGTATGGCTTGGAAAGACATGGACTGGACAGGCAAGAAACAGGTAGAATTGTAAGGGCTTGGAAGAGGCCTTTGCTGAAGGGCACACAAAGACTCAGAACTGATATTAAACGCGTTTTGAACTATAACTATCGCTCTGAAATATGGTTATGATTAAAATAAATGTGCTTTCTGAGTTTATCCTGGACAGTACTGACATCGGTGAAGGAAAAACATCGTGAGGAAACCTGGATTTAAAGTCAACTAGCAGTGCCTCGCGGTTTTACCCGCGTTATTTTCGATCCCGTGGAAACATCGGGATAAAAAGCCCTATGTGTTAATCCTGGTTATAAACTATCTGTGTACCAAATTTCATCTAAATACGTACAGTAGTTTTTGCGTGATTGAGTAACAAACATCTACACAAACTTTCACATTTATAATATTAGTAGGAAGTAGGATATAAGTCTGAAATCCAATCCGTCTTGAGCAAGCGTGGTAATCAATTCTCGGGCTTCCTCTGCATCAGAAGAGGCCTTTGCCCTGCAGTGGGACAATATTAAGCTGGTATAATAATGTAACAAAAAAAAAAACAATAATTTTTAATCTGTGGTGGTGATATTAAAATCCTCATACTAATGTTAAATTGTCTTCTTAAGTCTTTTTAAGCTAAATAAATAAACAGGAGTCTTAAATTCCAGGTGTCAGATTCACATCATGTAAAAGTGCCAAGGACAGAACGGGAATGTCGGTGACGTTAGAACAATGTTCTATTCTCGCTTCCGAGTACCATCTAGCTGAACATGAGATGAAGAAAGCACTCAGTATTATGAGAAGGTAAGATCTATCCGATTTTTTTATCCTAATAAGTGTCATTATTTTATCCCAAGTTATTTGCGGTCGGCGCAAGATGTTTTTTCTTTTATACTTTTCTATTAGTTGTCATCTCGGTAGTCACCCCCCTTTCTAGCCATATCATGTTTCACACAGTCCATACATCGTTGCTTTGGTCTTCGCCTACTCCACATTCATACTCAAAACTTTCATCACGATGGCGACATTTTCCTCATTATTTTGCATCCCACACCAATATCATGACAACCGATTTCCATACAATTTTCAGTCACCTTCTTAACATTTTCTAGCATGTGAGGCAGCTAATGAGGCCTCGTATCTGACGTCGGTCCAGCGTAGGTATTCTTCGACTTAAACTTCAATTGGCGAATCATTTTACAAAGTGTCTGATGAATAGGTAGTGATTTAGACATGAAAGTTTATTTCTTGAGAAACTATTCTCTAACATTTAGATTACACATGGCAAGTACCAGTCGCTGTGATACTTCTGTATACAGTTGCCAACATTATTAAACAAAAGAACATAATAAAGTATCACATTACTTTAACGTCTTGAAACAAAGTCTTAAGACATAAAATTGCATCCGCTTAAAATAAATACGTAATTTAAAGGTATTATTTTCAGTGAGGGTTGTCGCCGAGAAAATACTTACAAGAACATAGGAATAAGAAAGTATGCATTTACGAAGAAACAAGTGATGGCTCTACCCGCAGACTACAGACCCCCGGCAGGTACTTATGGATCTACTCAAACGTAAAGGTACATCCAAAACATAAACAAAACCTTAAATACATTCTAAACTTTATACATCTTTTTACGGTCGTGACAATCTAATGTTCCTCATATCATTTGGTTTTTTATTAGTCTAGATCTATTTATAAATTCAGATAAAGCATCTTCAGATTTAGAATAAGAAGAAAAACAACTTTGGCAGGAAAATCTTTCAAAATTAATTCAAGTTTGCAACTTTAGTACCAAAATCTTCAATGAGTATTGAAACGATATCTGAAGTGATTACACAGTGATATTAAAATAAAAACTCTAGTAGATTTAACATTTGTATTCAAAGATTGTATTTACTAGTATTGTGCAATAGCCATTCTAAATGCAGGTTGTAATAGAATTGTAAAGATTAAAACTACTTAAGAAACGTTTATATTCAAAACATTGTATGCTATGACCCCATTCAGAGAAAGGATGTGTGGTATTTTATGCATAAGAAAATATTTAATATCGATCACCAATTTAACGGTTAATCGATTACGTTCTGGTAAATTAGAATAGAATAGTCTTCCAGGCAAATTTGGGTCTGGGACCATTGCACCTTATAATATTGTTAATTTCTAAAAATCGACTCCTATATCGTCGATTTGACTTAAATCCTAGTCAACATCGATTTTGATTGAATTTGAAATTGCAACTTACGGATTGATTTTTTTTTAGTACTTTTAGAACATTGTACTTATTTAGTTTAACTTATTAAGTTTTGGAAGCTATTGCATAGGTATGAATTTTCTGGAATGAAATCTCAATTATTTGTTTTGATTTAGACAGAATAATGTGCACACTAGAACCAGAGAATATTTAAGAATCTTCTTTTATATTGATAAAACACGATTATGGTATAATTTTGCTAGAATACTTTGGTTTGAATAATAGGTTATATAAATAATTAATTTCTGAGCGAATCTTAAAAGCAGTTTTTCAATAGTTTTCTTGAAAAAAAAAAGTTTGTATAAAAACGCTTATTCGAGATCCGTTTCCTAGTTATACATATTTCTTATATTCACTGATTATTCTAAATAAATATATTGACTAAAATTATGCAACGAAACTGTACTCGAATAGAAATTACCGTGCAAATTGATGTTTATTACGATGAATTAAACCAAAATCTTCCAATGTAGTTGCCAAGATGTTTATTAAGTACTTTAAATGTTAACTAAAAATTATTTATATAAACTAACAACAGAAATAATAATATTTGACACGAGTAATGATTATGGTTTTTCTTTCTTGGATAATACTAGCTTTTGTTAGTAAATTGAGGCTTCGGTGACTAGGAGGCTATTAGGTATCGCAACGTCATAATTGTTATGTAGAAATTAAAAATAAAGCCACAAAAGCGTGGGTCCCGACATTTCACTGGGCCAGGCTTGATTTCCTCATCGTCATGACTTACTAGCCTTTTAGTGACCAAAGCTCAATCATGCAATACTACTGTGGTATCACTGTAAAATCAGATAATAAATAGTTACGAATAGAGGCTTCCTTTCCAATAAATTTACGTCGGGGTTTTTACTCTCGCTTTGCTCGATACTTAGCTCTATCGAGCACAGAATAGAGTTCAAAGAGCAATAATTTATTCTACTATTACGATACAAGAAATAGAAATGAGAAGAAGCTCAGAGTAAGCGCCTCGACCCCGTAAGTTTAAAGATTATTATGATTCGCGTGCCTAGATTAGTATTACAAAACCAGTATTCAACATCAATTTAATCTTCCATAATCATAGTGCCAAAATATACATAATAGAATTACAATATTATCCATAGACATATACAATTTGTAGAAGTATTATTACAAAGTAATAATAGTGTTTTCCACTTAATAGTATAATTCTTCCGTATCCGTATCCGTATTTGGACCGGACTTTGTATGAAATTAGTGTTAACCCTCTTATTGGTAAATGCGGAGTAAAGTTAGTTATTAAGACCATAAAAATAGGACTTTTCCGATGGTCAGGACATGTGAGAATGGACGAGATTTGCACCCAAACGTTTATAATAATAAAGTCGATTATTTCCGAAATTTGAGTACATATAGTTTCTTAACATTCACATCTTGATACACCACTGTGGACGAACCCGCCCATTCTCCTTTGTTTTTTCTACCTATCTCAGTATTTCTAATACTTACTGCCAAGCTTGCTTCTTTCCATCGCGCTTGGACGTTTTGATAGTTTCTCTATACCAAGAAACCAAGTTTCGCAGCCATCCAAACGTTTACTTGATAGTAAACCGGATCAAAGAAGTCCAGGCCGGCCCAAGCTCAGATGGTTGGATGGCATAGACCAAGATTTAAGAACTGTTAAAGTGAGAAATGGGAGAGAAGGAGCCGGATATAGGTCACAATGGAGAAATATACTCTTCCAGGCTAACCGCACGCAGCTGTAAAGTCTTAGATGATGAACTTCAGATTATTTATAAATTTTTAGAAGTTAAAATTTACTATACGTTTATTAATAAGGGGGTAAAAGATTTCTATTTGCAAGAGAAGCGAGTTGATTTAGCACAGTGTCATTCTAAAGTAGATGAGAATGTCAATTATTTATTAACATTTATTAATCGGTTGAAGGACACTGGACGAGACACGAAATAAATTATATTGTTATTACGCCTACGTTCAGTGTCCGTCAGTGCGTTAATTATCGTGGTTTGAACTTTTTGGAACGAAGTTCCTTATCGCACGTTATACGCTGCACGCTTGACGAATAAGAGCTAGACCGAACAAGTTTAACATTTTGACCGTTACAAAAGTGTTGTACAAAAGCGAAGGGAACTTCGTTCTGACCAGGCGTCTTACGGCACTACTAGTTTTTTTTTAATGAATTTTCTCTTTAGTCCACCTCTGAAATCACTGTAATTAATATTATAGTCCTTGTTCTTTACCTACAGACATGCCTTCACCTGAATCTGATTTTGATCGCAAAATATCATATGATTTCCATGCACTAGTTTTCCTTTCTTGCGATCAAAATTTGTTAGAAGGCAGTCTTCTTTCTCTCATAATATTTATTTTCGTTTATGTAATTCCGCTGGAGGATACCAATTGAACGATAAAAACGTTACTAAATCATTATATCAATAGATTCAATGTAGGTTTGCGGTTCTAGATTTTCGGTACTCTGTCAATATCGCCGCGGGCGGCACTGGCCCTGTGATAATTCGAACTAGCCAAATTAAAAGTTAAATCAGATATTTTTATATGAAGTGTTGATGTCGTTATTGTCTTTATACACATAAGCCGAAGCTTGAATTACGGAACATAGCTGACAATAAGATTTGCCTTAGAAAATGTAATGTGCATTATTTAAACAACGCAGGCAACGTACAAAGTTATTAAGCAAAGCAATATAATTATAGTTTTTACAATTAATGTAACTTTTCAATCCTGACATTGTCTCAATTTAGAGTTAAAAGAATTAATTAACTTTGAGAAATCGATGAACCATCAATAGTGCAAGACGATCGTTGTAAAAGTGCGTTGTGTGAGTAACGGCGTCTAAAAAGTGCAGTCGACCTCGTAATTGATTTACCACCCTTCGGTTGAAATTCAGTTGTATGTACTTACCTCATGATACGTCAAGGGCTCTTTTTGCTTGAGACCAATGTGACAATTGGATAGTTTCAATCTGGGACTTTTTGTCTTATTCTTCTTCTTCGTCGTATCGATATCAGTTTTTGTTCAAAGCGATAAAGCAAGTTCGAGGTCGACTTTCCATCAAAACAAAACTTAATATAGTCATAATGAATGAGCACTTTTATAATTTCTAAAGTGACGCTATATCGTGGACGTCCATAAAATGTCTGGAAATACGTGCACGTTTTACAGTTATCGTGGACGGAAATTTAAAAGCGTCTACATTTGTTTCCATACATTTTACTTCCCTGTGTTGTCGTGATAACGTAATGAGGACGCGGGCGTCCACGATAATATTGTCACGTTAGAAATTATAAAACCGCACAATAGCTTCAAAGCAAGAGTGAACCGAAATCTTCGGTGGACGCTCATTCCATCATAGACCACATCAATTGCATTCGATCAGGAGTAATCGAGGCCAAGAGCAGGCCCAGAGGACAACAAACAAAA
Source organism: Gortyna flavago (assembly GCA_963669345.1). Classification (NCBI taxonomy): domain Eukaryota; kingdom Metazoa; phylum Arthropoda; class Insecta; order Lepidoptera; family Noctuidae; genus Gortyna; species Gortyna flavago. Next base: position 19,069,891 of record OY770125.1, read on the forward strand.
AAAACATAACACACTGAACATTGCAACCGCTTTTTTTGCCGGCTCAACAATATTACAATGTCATAAAAGTTTTACAAATGTATGTATGTATGTACATTATTTTGAGTAATGGATGTTAAAATACTCGTAGAACTAGCATAATAACCGGGAAAAAGTGCTTTTTATTACTTTAGGTCGATTTGTGAGTCCCAGCGGAATTAAATAAATGAAATAGATGCCAAATATTGACTGTGTTGAATGATAAAGAACTGTTGTTGCTAATACAGTGAAAGAATACCCTACCCGGCAATAATTAGAAAGTATTTGCCCATTTGAAAAATCGTAGGAATAAATATTATTATATTGTGATAGATAATTGTCATTTTCTTGAAACCGCTGTCTGAGCACGAATTTAAGGTTCTTTCTATGGCAGATAATCTATAAAAGTCACTTAGCACGTGCTTTGAAGTGCTCCCGTCTTTATCTTGCACTTATATAGGGTCAAATTTAATTAGCTAGCGAAACTTCGCAGACGTGTTGGGTATCGAAATCTAAACACGATAAAACAAAAACAAAAAAAAGAATTTGTAGAAATTTTTATTTGGAGTCAACGGCCGACGCGGCCAATGATAGTGTAGTTCTTGGAGTACCAATTAGGAAAATCAGTTTTATTCGTTTTCTCGGGTGAAGATATATGTACATAACCTTTAGGTCTGAACAGTTTACACAAATATAACTGAGTGTTTAAACTAATATTTCATGTAACTATACTACCTACGGTTCATTGTCCCCAAAATAAAAAGTATTTTTTTTTAAATTTAGATATTGATACCCATACCCATTACACGCATTAACGCCTTTAAAGTTTCAATTCAAAACGATGAAAAAGTTTCTCGAAAAATGTCAGTTAGGAGGTATTGGCACTTCGCCGCCGATATATAGATATAAAAAATTGTTTTACCTACATGTTGAGTTTTAGGGGTTTAAGTGTTTTATAAAGGGGGTCGAAATTTAATTATTTTTGCGATAGGACACACCGTTTTCGAGATATAAGCAAAAGAAAATAAAGAAAAAGATGCAGTACTGTTTTTATACCTGAAGTCGAGGTGTTGGTGTGAATTTTAGTTCATGACAACTAATTTTATGTCACAAATTTTTAATAGCGATTAAAAATATTCAGATTTAGAAACAATCAAAATTTTAGGTGAAAAACGTCAAATTCAGAAAAGCAAAATGCCATTTTCAGTAGATTAATAACTCAGTGCCATCTTAGTGCTCTCAAACTAAAATGTTGTTGTGTCACTTTAGTGAAATAAACATCTTTTTTGTCAATTTCAGTATGCAAAATCGCCTTTATACTTTATAATCGACCATGATTTTTACAGAGATAACTGCCGATTTTTGAAAGCATAAAATAATGACTTTGAATTGTTGTAAAATATAATGCCGACTTATTTGATTGGTTGTTTTGGTTAACCAATTAGAATAGCTCGCATGAGATTTTACGTTATATTTACAACAGACGTACCGCTTAACGGAGACGGAGCCTGAGGTGCGGGAGGGGGTCGGGGCGTGATATGTTACGAGAGAGTCTTTCGCACGCTGACGAACGTCAACACTCCTCCCGCACTGCGAAACTACCTCAGGCACCGTTTTAGCGAAACAGTAGGCCTGTCATCAGAGATTTAATCAGATGTTGAGAAACCTTGTTGCACTCTCTTATTACTTTGAACCTTGATGCTAATGAAGTATTCTCTCAAAAAACTGCTTAGACAGTTGTAATTTATAAGTAAATATTTACATAATACCCATCAGTGATGACGATTGTAATATTATAATATGAGAAACTTTGTATATCTCATAACAAGTATTAGCGGAGATACTGAAATATATTATATTTACCAATACATAGGTATAAGTCACGTACGCTAGATTTAGAAAAAACATTTGTGTATATAGAGCGTTGTTTTGTCATAGTAACTTTGTATTATTCCTAGTTATATTAGAATATACTATTTATGAAAAATGCAATTGTTTTGCATTTCTTATTAAAGGAGACTGGATAAATGTAAATAGGAAGTGGTCTATGGACTAATGGCGATACTGCTTTGGTTTTTGTGTATGGATTTCGATATACAAATATCAAACCCGTATCGCTATTGGTCCATATACAACTTTTGCCTAGTCTCCTTTATATCTTTAAAGATATTAACCTTAGCCAACAGGGCGATAGGATTCAGTAAAAAAGCATTAAAATACATTAAGGCTATTTGTTGCAGTTTCAGTAATTTTATATTCTATCTTTACATTGGCTTATTTTCACTACAGTTATTTACAGATTTTTTTAAAATAATACTTCTTCGTAAATATGCTCACTCACGTATAGTTAGTTTATAGAATAGATTCTATTTAAATATTTTTCTTTACCTTGTAAGCTCTGAGCTGAGCACCTGCAAAGCTGGGCGATTTTTCACGCGCACGTAGACTACGAGATAACCTCAATTAGATTTGATTGCTTTGCATTGATAACGAAGATTTATTAATTGGATAAGGCCGACCTCACAATTGACAACAATTGAACTGTTCAACAATGTTTCTACTGATCAATTGGATTTATTGACACGTCACGCACGCCACTTTGTTCGCAGGAACAAACATTGATGCATTAATTTGTGAAACTAAATACACATAGTATTGTAGAATTACGATTGTTCAAATGTTGTAAAAACTAACTTTGTCAATTGAATTTCGTGAAAGTTTTATAGTAAAATGATGGTTATTGTATCTATAGGTAGGTTGATCTATAGGTATATCAACTACACACATCAAAAGTGTCTAGGGATCAACATATATTTTTGCAATAACTTTTCTCCTGATTGATATTAATTAAAATTTTCTTTAAGGATTCATCAAATAAAGTGTTTTCGTTTGTCACAGTAACGATAAACCAAGTCACCTTTGCATTAATAAAGAAATTTGCCATTTTCCTAATAAAGGGATTTTTGACATTTGAACCACTAACACAAAAGTTCGAAAAAAAGACTGAAATAACAGTTTTCTTTAAAATTTTATTGGGTAACTTAAACAATTAATAATCCGTGTTTCTACCGCGAACACTAACAACACAAGAACATCGGTTTGGCATACTCAAAATGAGTTCATCCAAATCACGCTGTGGAATGGCCGCCCATGTTCGTTGCAACAACAAAAAAAGGTCTTCTTGCGACTGGATACCCTCCATATTCGGCAGAGCTCTTCTCTGTAGCATATCCCATGCATGCTCAATCGGGTTCAAGTCTGGCGACTGAGCAGGCCAGGGCAGGACATTGATGTTAGCTGCGGCGAGAGTCTGTCTTACAACTCTTGCGGTGTGCGGTCGTGCATTATCATGCATTAACTGAAATAAGGACCGATTTGCACTTGTAGAGGAACGATGACGTCTGATACAATCGTCTCAGCATAAATTTGAGCGTTGAGGTTGCCTCTGATCCAAATCAACTCAGTTCTTCCGCCGATCCAAATACCCGCCCATACCATGATGGTTCCACCACTATAAGGATGGACTTCCTGGCAGGATTTTAATCGCTGTTGGCGTCCAGGGGTTCTCCAGTGTCGTATACGTCTTGTATCCGGTCTCATACCAAAACGAGACTCATCAGAAAAGCACACGAAACGCCATTGTTCTTCTGCCCAATTTCTGTGTTCAAGAGCCCATTGATATCGAATCCTACGATTGTGCATTGCTATAGGTGGTACCCGTAGCGGTCTTCGGGAATGAAGGTTCACTTCATGCAAGCGGTTTCTGACTGTTTGGTCGCTAATTAAGTTCCCTGAAGAGTGATGAAGCCTCACGGCTAACATCATGGCGGTTATTGTTGGAGCTCTTCGAGTTAAGATTTGAATGTATCGGTCTTGTCTCCGTGTGGTGCAGCGATACCGTCCTCCATGGCGCTCAGCCACGGTACCAGTGCTTCGGTAACGTGTCCAAAGTCGACTGATAACACTCTGACTTGTATTCAGAGCTAAAGCCACAGTACGTTGCCGGGAACCAGCTTCTATCATTCCCACGGCTCTGAGCATTTCTTCCCTGCTTAAATGACGTCGCCGCTCCATAATAACGTTGGTTTTAATCAGTAGTAGGGAAACAGTAGCACTAATAATGTCTTCAATGCGTTGTATGTTTTTATAGGGAAAATATTGACAGCTGATTTTCATCTTTTACTCGAATTTGATTCACAGTTCCTGATTCAAATTATGAAATGCACCAAAAAGGATCCATATAAATTTATAAAATCATAAATTTATTACAAAGCCACATCTCAATCTCAAGAAATCCGCATAAAAATGCTTGATCCCTAGACACTTTTGATGTGTGTATATGATATTATCAGCATTTCGAATAAAGTACCTAATAACATCGAAAATATAAAAATATCCTGCCAGCTAGGCGCTAGCGAGACTTTAAATAATTAGTGCCTCGTCCACGATAGAGTAATAGAGTGCGAGGGAGGTAGACAAATGGGAGATCACTCTAATATCGAAGTCAATGGACGAAATTAATGCCCTATAGCTAATTCCGCTACTCTCGCTACATGCAAGCATGAAATAAGTTTTCTGCGGGTCACGCGTTTTGCACAGCACGCTCTATTTCGGAAACGATGACGATATATACATCGAGGAATGTACAAACTAATATATCTTTACTATACTCATAAATTCAGCGTATTATCACTAACTTTACAGTAGCTTTTAATGTGTATAACATTGTTTCAATGACAAGACAACGCAATAAGAATATATAATTTATTTAAGAAAAAGTGTTACCCTACACAGTATTACACTTTCGTTGCAAACTCTTAGAGCATTCATTTCACAAGTTATAATTATTGAAAGTTGAGTACATTACGGTACAATGAAAGTAATTCAGTACTTAATAATGTGTGTATATGTTAGATACGTTATTAATGCTTATATATGTTGTTCGTAATATTGATTGGTGTATGTATGTAGTATTTGTCTAGCGCTCCGAAATATGTTCAGTACAACATTTTTAAAACGTTGAATATGACAAATATTTGCAAATATCAATTTTGCCTTTGAACCGACGTGATTTTATTGAGCATCAATCAACCAATCACATGTATCGGGAAAAAATGGATATTTGGAAATTAATCCGATGAATACATGTTACTGGAATCATATTAAGGAGAAGCGCCATATTGAAATGTGGTCTACTGTACTTTTTTTTCATTCTCATTTATTTATTATACTTACATTATATTTTTTTATATAAAGATTTTTTTTATATTTTTAGTTTGTGTAGTGCATTTTAACCTAAGGGTAACAAGATTACGTTATTTCGGTCATAAGTGAAAAATTATCTTCTTTCTACAATGGTATAAAATGTGATGTTCTTAAATTATTATTATACAATTTCAGATTGTACTTAATTAATTAGTGCTTAAAAATGTTTTTGATGATTTTTTGTATAAATTGGGTTATTTATGTGCCATTCGGAGTTTTGAGATTTATTTGGTACAAATTAATTTTATTTACTGTTTAATTATTAGACATTAAAGAGACTTTAGAAAATAAGATTGCAAGGCCAAATCAGAAAGAATTATCATAATGGAGAAAAGTGGAAAGCTAGTAATTGAAACTGCCAATGGCCTTGAAATCCCATTTCTAAAAATTATCTGGTATATTTTGTGTTTTGGGGCTGATAGCTGGTGTAAAAGGTTTTTGAAACAAACAGAATCGATGTTGTGATGTCTGGAATAAAATTGTTACTGTTATACTTCTTGGATTATTACTTAGACAGGACTTTATTTAGCGGTGATTTGGTATTTAAAACCTAGTTTGGTTCAGGTATAATATTTTATATTTCGTCCTGGCTATCAAGTCTCAATATATAATATATAATACCTTCGCACTGGACTTTGTCTTCCCATTTAAATGGCTTTATTTAATTTGTTTAAAGTACATAATATTATTTATGAAGTTTTGTAATATGTACGTCACTAAAACGCGCGAACTTTACTTGTTCACAGTAAGCTATTTCAATTCAAGCGTTTGATGCCGGGCGACACTTACACTAAGTACTTACTTAAAGACGATATAGATTATTATATACTTTAACTTTTAAAAGCTCACGCCGGATTAATCCGACAAATATTTTCGTGTCCATTTCGCCAGGGTCGTATATTTACGACCAAATACCACAGCTTTTTAATCTGCTTTTTTATTTAATTACGCTATATTTTTTTTTCGTTTTTTTTTTCGGGCGCTGTTGGCACGACAATGGTCGTGTGTATGAGCTTTAAGAGGTTTCTCAAAGCTTATTCTGTTGAGTCTATTGTCGTATCTTATATTCGGTGACTAGTAATTCAACATTTATGTACGTAGCCCATTTAAATCGTCAACTGTTACAATATTGTCGCAATATAAAAGTCAATAGTAAAACGATGGCCACTGAATGAATCAGCTTGTGTCAGGTTAAGACTGGATGATATGAACTTTTTATCTGCTACAATTTAGCACCCCAACCCCAATATATTATGCTCTGGGCTACTTAAAAAACGAGACAGTGGCATTTTTAAGTAATAGCTGTTAATATTTTATGTTCATACATTTTGTACATTACTTCATCCGTACGCAAAATACCTACGCACTTTTGCGGACATCAGCTCATACAATGCAATAATACTTGTCAGAGAACCGAGTAGACACGTGAACATTATAAGGCTTTTCAAAACCGGCTTTGATGTACATGTAAAGTTCGCGCCACAATTTGCAAGAGATCTGCCGTTTATTGTTCGATCTTATTTCTGGATTAGGCTGTGAATCTGTACGTGAATCAAGTGATTAATAATAAATTATTATGTTGCTTTCTTCGTTTTTTATATTTATTGTATTTTTTTGCGTCAACCCCATATATATACCTATTGCAAGGAAAGATTGTGTTTTCGTCGACGTTTAAAGGCATCCGCAGACAGGCGCGATGCGACGGTGCATCTCGATTCTGGTAGAATGATTTACATGTTTTTTTTATAGAAATGTTTCTACTATGCTAGAGTCGCGTCGCGCCTCTCTGTGGGAGCCTTAATAGCAAGAAGGTTACGATTGACTTTTTTTTACTTTTTTCTTTTTTACTGATAGGTAACTGTCATCATAATGTCTTTATTTGACGTGACGTACACTGACAATATGGCACAAGACACAATCGGCAGTTAAGAAAATATATCTTAAAAAACATATTTTTAGCAATAGTAATTACAACACAATTTTCAGTGCGTGATCAACAAAATGTCGTTTCTTGCAATCGACAAATGGTCAAGGCTTTTCAGAATAATTCGACAAAATGGTGGATTTTTTAAATCTTGCTATAAAATGTGGAGGTTCGAAACTTTGAAAGTAAGTCTTTGTAAAATATAAACAGGTGTAACAATTTAAGGCACCTATCCCAGCGCCGGCGAGCAAACGACTAGCTATCGACTATTTTCTCGCTCAAGAATTGTACAATAGATGCAGGTCCCGTGTCAGTAAAAGATATATTTTTAGTAGATAAGAGTTGATCACTGACTGATCGGTAATCGTTCACATTTTTATCGTGATCTCTCTCCACTAGTTTCTCGCAGCAACAACAGCAACAAAGAAAATACTCGGCTCAGCAACGCTCGATTGGCGGGTCGCACACTCGCTGAGGGCCTCTCTCATATACCAGCAGGTGGGCGAGTTCTCGCGCACTCGTTCCTAGCCTAGCGACTAAACTATCCGAATTACGCTCTCGCTGCTCGTTGCTCGCAAAATCGATTATAGTTGCTAGCCCTACTCGCTTGTCGCTAATCGTCGGCAGTGAGACAAGTGCCTATCGCCTCTTACCCATGGGTGAGGCACTAAGTACTTCAATACGAGGTGATTCTTACTGAAACCTTATTACACTCCTTTTTCTCCATGTTCCTGAAACGTTCTTATGGGTTTCAACACAACACGTGCTGGTTGTAAAATCTAATCTAATCTACGAATTTAATATGATAATAAGAATCTAATGCATAATCAGCCTATAATGTTACCACGGCTGGGACTTAGGCCTCCCCTCTGCGAGAGGAAGTGGGCCATAATCCACCATGCAGGCCCAGTGCGGATGTCGCATGATCAATTCTTGTGGCCGATACCTTTGGGCCACAACTGCTCTCAACCTGACTATCCCTCTATTGAATAAAGCTCAATCTTGTACCTTTTCGCTTTTACCTATTAGGTACTAGCTGCGCCCCGCAGTTTCACCCGCATAAGTGTCGATATCGTGGGAATATCTGGATAAATTGTAGCCTAGGTATATGTTAATCCAGGGTATCAGCTACCTCCATACAAAATTTTATCAACATTGGTCCAGCCGTTTGAGCGTGAAGAAGTAACAAACATATAAACACACACACACACACACACACACTAACAAACTTTCATCTTTATAATATTAGTGTGATTCTCTGTCAGTAGCAGTAGCTAATTCGGAAGAAACATCCCTTAGCATAATCAGCCTATAACGTTACCCACTGGTGGGTCACAGGCCTCTCTCAGGGAAAGGGGGTTGGTCATAGTCCACCACGCGGGACCAGTTTAGGTTGGTGCCAAGAAACTCCTTACATGTCCTTAAATATCCATTATTACTTCAACAGGAAGGCAAGTATGTCGGCTGTGATGCCAACGGTAACAGATACTTTATGAATAATAACTACATGATAGGCCGCTGCCGCTGGGTAGAGTACAATATCAATTACAGATGGGATTATGATGCTTCTCACGTAAGATAAAGACAATTTTGTATTTATTTATTTACCTTTTTCGGGCACTTGGTCACTGCAACTGTTATGAAGTCCGTAACACTTATGTATAGTAGGGTATCTACTGCTCAATTTTTGCGGTCAATTTAATACCGAATAAATTTCATTGCTAGTACTTAGTTGTTTATTATTCAATTATCATCAGAATGAGATTCAGTCGGCGAACTCGAGGAACGGGCACTTCCTTTGATTTTACACATAGTATTCCTTTGCAGTAGTTGATCCTTATCGAAAATACCATCGCTCGGTATAAAAATACAGGATGCTTTTTTCAAAAGGGATCGGGTTCGATTAATGGCTCAAGCAGAAGCTTTTTCAATAAAGAAAATAATATGCAGGTTTATTTTCCGTCAAAATTGAGTTCATCTTGCCTTTGACCACGCTGCCCTACTATACCTACCCATAGTTTCGACTTTAGCCCTGGTTTGCCATCGCAACAATAATGTTTATTTACGCAGCTGAAATATATTCCCCTCACTACGATGAAACTGCCAATTTTTTGGGTTTAAGGTCATCCCATTACTTTTTATATGTACAACATTGACATGCTCTAACTTTGGAGCACTGTTTGACTACTGGAACAGCTGACGCTCAGATCTCATATGCACAAAGGGCAAAATATTAGTTTATGATTTTCAGCTGATATAAAATGTGTGTTCAAAACTAACGTCACCGCCCGTACTATTAATATATGTACACCACAAAAAAACAAAAGGACAAACTAGTGTAGGTACAATCAGTACAATGTACCTACATTGAACAAGGCTTTAACTAACTTACAACCTTTTGATGGACTGAAAGAAAGGAGTAGAAGTAGGTACAAAAATAGCATACCTACTTATAGCTCAAGGATAAGATTCATTACATGTTAGCCATTACTCAAAAGTCTGACACACACAAAAAAAGCAAAGCATATTATCGAATGACATTGGCCCCCTGTTCGCTCGCCACCCCTGCCACCCTATCCATCATAGAGTAGTTCGTATCCGCCCCTCAATATGAACTACGAGAAATATCGACCTGGAGGCCTAAAAAGGCCATTTTGGCAGAATCATAAAACAATTCATATCACGCAATTTAATCTGTATGACAGTTTTGTATGGAGATTCGTATAATGCTATAGGTACACCTCTGCCTAACCCTTCAGGGATATACAGGTGTGAAACTGTTAAACAGATGAATTCTGAATTCTGCCAAAGTGGCCTTTTTAGGCCCCCTGAACATAGGTACACGGCAATGAACCTCCTGGTACCAAAACCTATAGTCGGACTTTTAATTAGCTGCAGTAAAATGATAGTTTATGTTACATAAATGACTGAAATTGGCGTCTTTTCGCGGCCATCAACCAAATCTTGTTTTTCTAGTACAGAATAGTGTAACAAACGAAACTTATTTGACATGCTTATCTCTAAACGCAGTCCGAAATTAGTTTTTATGAAGTGTCATTTTCCTGTAGCTAATTAAAAGTCGGAGTATAGTAAGGGCTCGTGTAACGGCAACGCCGCCGCCGCGCCGCACCGCCACCGCTCCGCCCTCGCGCGGGTCGCGCCTCTGCGCTGTATGTTACACGAGCCGCCACCGCGCCGCGTTTTCGTACCTTTACCGTAACGAGAACTGCAATTTGTTCCTAAAGTGGAAAAAGCTCCATCTATGTTCGCATATGAATAGTACCTACGAAGCCCGCTTGCTACGAAAGTTGGATGTAGTTTTTTTAGAGGAACAGCTGTGTGTAGATGGCGATAAATCAAAACTAGTAGCGACATCTATGCTCACGGTGCAGCAGTCAGCACGCTAAGTTGCTGAAAATCGACGATGTGGTATAAATTGCTGGAAAAGTAATTCTTCAGAAAATGGTACCTAAACGACACTAATTCGTTCGATTCGAATCAGTGACTTTTCTAGCCACTGAATAACAATAATAATGAGATACGGATACACTTCATAATAGATCCAGTAAGGGTAAACGAGACAGAAATATGCAAACCAATGATTTCAAAAGAGTAATACAAATGTCAATGGTGGAAACATTTTGCGTGGATTCAGTCGTAAGGTTGGTTAGGTAAGCAAAAAATCGCTTATCGTCAATGGAAAGGAAATTTTAAATGCTAAAGCGTTATTTGGGCGAAAATGAGCTAAACTTATAATACTCGTATATCGTTGGGATAGATTTTTTTTTCTGCGTCGAGAAGCTAAGTTTCAATAAAATCTGAGCCAATTTTAAATGCCTCAGCGAAAAAAAAATTTTTTTGAACATTGTAAAAAAATTATCTAATCCATCTATCTAATAAGTATAACTCATTTTGGCCCAAATGGCGCTAGCATTTTCTCGTTTCTAGTGACGATATAATCGCCATGTCGAGGAAACAACTGGGGGCCTAAAAACAAACAGATGAATTGCGTGATGTGAATTGTTTTATGATTCTGCCAAAGTGGCCTTTTTAGGCCCCCTGGAATGGGAAATCCACGCGTCTGTCTAGTTTTTTTTATCGAAATTTGTTTGGTTACTATATCTTATATTATACTCTATTTGTAGGTATATCTAAATATTGTAAGTGGGGTTCATAATTTTAACGTGTAAAGTTCTTTTTTATCCATTTACATCCGGGTACCCGTAGATACGAGTATACTTACTTTACTAAATACATTGCGAAAGTAACTCTGTTACCTTTTCACTTAACGGGTGAACGGAATTGGATGAAATTTGGCCTACGGATAGACCGTAAGATACTTTATTATCTAGCTAGATAGTACGGTCCCGTGGGGAAATTTCCGACTTCCACGCGGGCTAAGCCGCGGGCAAAAGTTACCTAGTTTTTAGACCAACCCCCTTACTAATAAACGTATTATGTCAGATGAATAGTTCACACACACACCGATTTCTCTCTTTCAGTCATCAGACTTTCGAAAGAAGACAAAGCGTTGTGTAAAAACTATACAGACGCTATACAACGTTTATTAGTACCTAAGGGAGCAAAACTGCTCAAACCTTTGAGGTCCTCGGCCATAGAGACGGTCACCGAGGGGTGACCCTCTTCTTTTGCATCGCTTCTGGTTTTGACCTTGAAGTGCCGCAGTGGGAACATAGGCTTCATTTCTTTTTCAATATTTCAACAGTAGGATTATCGCTGTAGGAATTAGCCATGGGAATGATTTTGTGTACAGAATTGCTTTGTGAATACATTTTATTTGAAGTCTTCAGCACAAAGCAGTCAACTTTCAAAAAGACCATAATGTTTCATGGGATCAAGTCTAAACAAACACTTTGTAGTTAATATTACTTATTGTAGCAGGAGAAGGCTACTTTCAGCTTTGGTGCCGGTGCAGACTAGGTACCTACCGCTCCACCAGCCCATTAAAAGATGTGTGGCGTGTCATTTAAGGGTCATAAAAAATGTGTAGGTATTTATATTAAACAATGCAAAAAACTTCAGGTAACTGCAGAGTGGTATGGTTGGCTTCACTACAAGACAGATAAACTGCCGTCCGAAGATAGCGCAAAACACGACCTCCAATGCGGCACGGCGCTAGCTTGGCTTCAACCGTTCGTCGAAAATAGGACTGGGACTGATGAAGCCTACTATCCCTACAGTACCACCAGACCTAAAGTCAACATTTGGGACGGTAAAACCTTCTTAATTTAATGGTTCATAATTAGAAATACTTACAAAAATGTTACACCGGGTAGTCCCCTGTAGAAGAGTAGAAGGGAGGGAGGTGTACCTGTAGTACATTCATATTTCGCATGTTTAGTATTTAAGTTGTGTAGTATGTGTAGCGAGCCTATTGACAGCAACCGGGCACAAATCCAGACTCCGGGCTGCTACTGAGAAATTCCCGATGGGAAAACCTAGTAACGCTCTGCCCGACCCGGGAATCGAACCCAGGACCTCACACTCTCAAAAAGTGGTAATTCGATTTATAAGGGGAGGGATTATAGTGCGTAGTTTGTATGTAAGAATAACGCGCGGGCCAATAAACTCGAAACTCAGTAAAATAAATAATAAAGAGTAACAGGGTTTTTCGAAAATCTACCCCTAATGGTATGAAGAGGGATTGGAAATTTCATAAATAAGCACAATGTTTTGCATGTGTTACATTGCGCACTACCGCAAACAGCAAATTTTCACACCAAAAATAAAATTCGTTTCCCAGCAATTATTTTTGTGCAATGTTACTTAGTTTTATGTACCTACTGAATGCGTAGTTGACGGCTATGTGATGGTTTTTTTTACACCCTGTATATCCTCAGCAAAAACCTTAAGATATCGGCAGCTGAATTAGCTTAAGGTGTTGGAGCACAGAATTTCTTCTGGTCAAGGCACTTTGGAGACAGTACCTACTTACCATAGATATATGCAAGAAGTTGTTTTTATTGTTTCTATGGTATGAGCAGTGAATTATTATTTTATTCTTGAACAAAAGCCTTCCACAAGATCCACCACAACTACAGGTCCTGCCTGTGTTCTTACCACAATCCAGCGGATTCTTGCACCATCGCTTGGTTGGTCACCTTGTGGTCACCCTATTTTAGCTGAATGAAGGTGATTATTTAATTCCCATGAAAATATAAAGTACCTACTTATTTCTGTAATATGCCATTTTGGTCAGTTAACACATTCGAGTCCACCCACTTTTCATGGAGGTCATATGGTCATCCTGCCATACTTATTGACAATAATTACTGTAATTGAAATCCGAGGCTTTTATGTTTTAAACGCTCCTGGCACTCCACTAATCTGCATTCACAGATATTCGAAAAACGGCGCTGTCAGCTAGCAAAATGTTAATTTTCATATTTTATTTCTATGATGCTACATCTCATCATCTTTCATTCATCGTCATCATATAAGGCAGGGGTTGTAAATCCTGCATGCCTGGTGTGCTCTAGGTATCAAACAGTGTGAGTTAAGCATGTATGTACTTACTATTGTTATCCTATCATTATTAATGAATAAGTAACAATAGTACTTTCTAGCTCTTACGTTTTGGGAGACGTGACAACGTAAGAATAAGAGCCAACATCTTCCCTTCTGCCGTATACAGGTAAATCCTACACTGAAATTTCTCTTTACATTTCTACTTAGGTATTGGATGTAATTATGCCGTTGTGTTGAATGTTCACTGCAATTGCGCCTTCTCAGAGTGATTTAGTATGTTCCCAAAGCTAATAAGTTGTTCTTCAGTATATATAATATACATAATTATATAATAGCTTGAAAAACACAAATCGCTTGCTTCCGACCATAATAAATCTGTTATCTTCTGCTATTCAAACGAAACAGGAAAAAAACCCACTAGATAGCCTATGTCATTAAGACAATCTGTAATCGGAGTCCAGAGTGTCAAGTCAAATACCTCAATAGTCGCAGAATAGTAAGAAACGCGGTGCAGTCACACAATAGAATAATCAATTGACTTTTTGCCCCATAATTTAATTTTGGATTATACGAAGGCCTTTGATTGTATTACATTCAGAAGTAGGTATTCACATCCCTAGATGACAAAGAACTTGAAAAACAATACATTGTCCTTTTAAAAACACATACAACAAATGCTCCGAAAACATAAAACTAAATACTGGACCTGCAAAATTCAGGCGTTAATCAAGGTGCTCGCTCCCAAATTCTTTACTAGGAGATATTTAAGTCCCTGGAAGCCTCATGGAAGACCAAAGGCATTTACGTCGGCAAGAAGAGGCTGACAAACCTCTGATTTGATAACGATGTAGTCCTTCTTGGCCCCACAGCTCTAGAATTCCAGACCATGCTCCAAGAGCTGAGCACGGCTAGCTTCAGGGTGGGACTTGCGCTGAATCGGTCTAAACCCAGACTAATACTACTATAATGACCAACAGCACTAAGCGTAGGATCGAGGTAGAAAGGCAGCAAATTTACATGCTTTATGTCGAGTATATCTACTTGGGCCAATTTCTTTCGAAAACAGGCAGGAATGAGAAATCAATTGTCGATTTTGAAAACGCCTGGAAATGCTACTGGTCCATGAAGATACAAATGAAGGCTGATCTGCCGGACTTGTGTATCGTTCCCGTAACTAGCAGTTTTTTTGAGAAATCTGCAAAAAGCCTTCACAAGTAAACTTAGTCATGCGCTATCAAAAATATAAAATTTAGTTATGAAAAAATATTTAGTCCCCTGTTGGAATAAAACTTATCCCGTTTAAAAAAAAAAAAATCACTTGTTTAAATAGCCCCCACGAAAAGAAGTGATTTCGACTAACTAAAGTCATAATTA
Source organism: Gortyna flavago (assembly GCA_963669345.1). Taxonomy (NCBI): domain Eukaryota; kingdom Metazoa; phylum Arthropoda; class Insecta; order Lepidoptera; family Noctuidae; genus Gortyna; species Gortyna flavago. The sequence continues at coordinate 19,084,961 of OY770125.1, forward strand.
CCCCGTTTAATTGTTTTATGGTATTGCGAAACATAGGTGATGTCTCATTATATCGATACCTACTCTATGCATAACCACAGATAATTAACAAAAACATTGTCACATGTTGCGATACACTGTACGGTGAACCACTTGGTAAATTATAAAATGATGATCAAAACTTTTTACTATGATTGTGAAACGTGAATGTACATATATCCATCCATATACATCGCTATAGTTTATATCTGGTTCGATGCTAACTAGAATCAAATACACAAACACTATATCTACAAAAGGGTTACCGACAATGCACAGACGCCACCACAACAAGCTACCCGAAATTGTAAAATTTTCCCAATCAACCTTGAACCTAATGCTTTAGCTATAAAGTTGAAAGTCTATTAAAGTTTGACAGATTGTATTTGATACGTTTACGATGCATTCACTCGCTAAAGGCCTCCCCCCCAGACCCCGGCTGAAATTCGAAAACCGGCGCGGTTGTAGTCAGTAGCAATAGATGTCGTATTGACAGTTCAATAACATTCATTGCGTTTGCGTTGTTTGCGTTACTACTAGCAGCGCCCCGCGGTTTCACCCGCATAAGTTTCCCGTGGGAATATCGGGATAAAAACTATCCTATGTAAGGACATATTGGTATATAGTTTCGAGTCCCAGGAAAGTTCCTGGGACTCGAAACTATATACCAAATTTCATCTAAATCGGTTCAGCGGTTTAAGCGTGAAGAGGTAACAGACAGACACACTTTCGTATTTATAATATTAGTATGAATGGATTACCAAAATCCTTTACATTAATCTGAGTGTTCATTGATAGTGTGTTATGCTATTAGGGTGCATCATTTGACATTTGTAACACTACAGGAAATCGTTCTCAGAATTGGATTGTATTGTTTCCGAGGATATTATATTGTCTTTAATATATATAAATTACGTGTCACGATGTTTGTCCGCGATGTACTCCTAAACTACTTAACCGATTTTAATCAAATTTGTACACCGTGTGCAGTTTGATCCAACTTGAAAGATAGGATAGAAGAAACAAGACAAAAACGTTAGCCATAGCAACGAGTGGCCGGGTCAGCTAGTTGTCTTATATATTATAATTTCTTGCCCGTTCTTCTCCAGGTGAAGAACCGTCAAGACATTATAATTATTAACCTTTGGAAAGGGCTACTAGTCAAAAGTGCCTGTAAATGGTTTAATTGAAATAAATGCTTTGAGTTACCTACAATAAAATGGAGATGATGGAAGGTGTTTTTCTCTAAGGTCGTTGCGTGGCGCGTTGTAGTGTGAAATCCGCCTTATCTCGGTAGCTTTAATACGAGTTTTTTTTTTAATTACGGTATAAATCGAATCGATTAGCAAATTAATTATTACCAAAGATTAACTTGTAATCCAAACTATTTTTGTTTGAACCCACCCCTTATTTATCATTTTTTTTTGTTGGGAGTTTTCCGAAATCTCCGTATTTGAGAGCATTATCATTATTTATTTACTATAAGTTCACAGAATGCACAAAAAACTTATAAACTACAAAACCGTAGTAATGGTTTGACTGTGGGGTCTGTCGAGTCTTTATACACTAATTAAACTTCATAATTAAGACGTAGCACTTTCACACTTAACTAAATAATATCTTTTTAATTTATTTTTATTAAATCTGTTTTTATTAGTTTCATTCCATAAGTCAGCCGGCAAACTATTCAATAGATAAGGTATTCGTTTTTTTAGAGTTCTGTCACCGAAGTAATTGGTGAATCTGGGTACGTTGAATTTGCCGGGATCCATAGATCACGTGTTATAGGTGAGTACATGAGTTAAGTTATGGTCTTGGGTCCCATGGTGGTTTACTGCTAGAAGATATTTATGTTTGAAATTAATCGGTAGCATAACCAAGATAGGTAATAAAGTCTTCTACCTACTTACATAATTACCTATAATTAGTTTTCGTGTCGCCCCCGCACCTACCTTTAGTAGAAGTATGTAGTCGGGGTGGTTACATGAAGGAGAATATAAGAGATAAGTAATTATTATGTTTTGTATTAGCTATAGGATTTTTGTTGCTACTTTCCGAAGGCCGAGTGAAAGTGGGGTAAAAGAAAAAGAAACAACGTTTACCTACGCACATAACCACGATCATACTTAAACTGGGCTCTGACATACGAACTCACTGTTTAGTTTGGGCTTAAATTTATTAATAGCTAGGCATAGACACAGGTATAAAAAAAGATGGACACCGCGCCACGCATATCGAAAGTGAAGCACCATACCGATCTATGTGTGTGTGATTGACGACTGGCGCTGTCGTGTCACGTAATGGTGACCGGTCGGCATACTATGATGTAAATAAATGTGAACGTGAGGCATGTTTGTACAAGCGGTCCCGACATACTTAAATGTTTTTTTAATGTTTTTGATTTACCCAGACTTTATACAGTTAAGATATAATAATACTTATTTTAAGCACTTTAAGGTTAATTTTTATTTACACTTTATTGTTTTACGATACGTTATTGCCAACATTTTGAATGAAAATTATAGTTTAAGGGGAAAAGCGCCTGCTAGCTAAGTGTGGGAAACGGATTTTATAGAAAAAATGCTTAAATTATTATCACTCCTTCCTTGACCGTAGAAAATAAATTACCGATTTCTTTTAACCTCCAGCGTTTTCTCAACTATATTACCTAATGTCGGCTTTAGTCCTTAATAGATTCTAATTCACACCTTACTAGATAGGTAGGAGTGGAAAAATAATCCTAAGTAGGTGGGTACCTATCTATAGCTGTTGATTGAGTCCAACTGGAATCAGTGCCTTACACATTTTGGTCGAGTTTGTTTTTAAGGTTCTTATTATTAAAAGAAGACTGTAGACGGCACAATATTATTTATTTAATAGCTGAATAAGTTTTTATTTGATATAATGACTAGATAACATATTTTTTTCCAATAACTACCAGGATAATGGCTTTCTTCGATGCTTGATCTATTTTATGAGGTGAGCGTCTTGGTAGCAGGACCCATAATCATAGCTCAGAAAGAGTGTTAACTTCTGTCTAAAATCACAGATGGCGCTGCATTGACTTGTAACAGGGGCAATCTACTATTGTAGGCGTCAAATTATGTTAATTTAATTTAACATAATATAAACATAAAAATCTAGTAAAATAAAAAATATCTCATAACATTATTATTTCTTCTTTCAGGCCGTACGATATGCAGTCGAGAAGAGTAAAACCTACCTACAGCTGAAAATAAACCGTCGATTTTTGCGTTAATAATATTATGGATATGTTGCACTTAACTATAAACATAGTTTAACAATAATTCTTAGTTATGCTAGCGAAAATTGGTTTAATAGGTAAAATGTAAAAGGACCTTTTCTTAAATAAGTAAGGTAGGTACCTAGTACTTACTAAGAATTGTTTCTTAAATAAAAATTCATTGTGCGACATTTTGAACTTGGGTTTTGATTTACATAAACTCACGCTTCGTTTCCATGCAGGTAGGCAGAATTAAAGTACAGAACGCCATCTGCTACGATCCTTAGATACATTTACCTACAGTTTCACTGAGAAATAAAAGCCTACTATCAACATTGAAAATTAAGTGTTTCTTGGGATAAGTTTTCCAAGTCAAATGTTTTACATAATTCCCGCTGAGATCTATGAAATCTTAATAATTTTTATAGTATTTTTAACAAATTATTATTATAAAGATTGCTATCAACTTTTGGGCAATTATAATTGTCACGGACTGATTTCGAACATATCATTTTAATGTATACAACATTAAAATAATTATTATAGCTTCTGCAGAGTCTTATTCACGTCTTAGTACTTACGATAAAAATATCTAAATAATTTAAAAATTAAAGAATAAAATTATCGCCCATAAAACTATCCAAACAATATGATAATTTTATTATATCAACGTAGTTATAAATTTTTTCGGTACAAATGACCGAATGAACAAAATTGCAAGCATTTATTGCGCCGAAATGCTTTAAACGGCAGAAAAAAATCGTAAACAGATTTGGTAAAAAAGTTAATCTTGGTGGGGAGGGGCGTTACTTTGGGCGGTGATCGGCCCACCTTCACTGGTGGGGCAAAGTGCTTGAGTTAGTTTAGTTGCGCATCGGCAGCGACAAAGATCGCACGCATGTATCGCGAGTGAGTGCTGCAGTGTTGTGGGGCAGAGGCCCATACATTCGAAAATAGCAAACGAAAAAATTGAACCCCAGATGGGAGTATACGAGGAGAGGGGAACGATGCACTGGGTACGACGCTCACTTTTAGCTACTTTTTTTAAGTTTTGTTTATTTTTTAAAGTTTTTAGTTTTTTTTTTAATTTTATTCACTTCAATTATAAGTTCCTTATGTTATATGAATGGGTTTACAAATGTTATTGACGCTATACAACGTCTTGCCACTCCTTTTTAAAATGCCTCTTCCAATGATCCTACACTGCTGAATGTTTTGTAAACGGGGACGTTTAATTACAAAAAATCACATTTAACGAAAGCTGAAAGCATTGACTGAACCTTGTTACAACAAACTGTTAGGAATATACTATTTACTACTAATTAGTAAGTATATTAATTAGATTTCATGAAGTATGTTTATAATTATTATTAGGTAATTAATTCCTTTAAATAAAAGTAATATCTTACTTAATATGGAAAAATAATAATCTCCAACGTTTTCTTTAATGAATATTCAAAACCCTCTAAATATCCAATATGGCGAGTATTACAGAAAACTGATACCTAATAAAGCCGCATATTTTCTATGAATGTTAACAGGTAAGTATATAAATAAGTATATTATAGATAAAATATTTTCTTTAGAAGTTTGTATATGAACGGATTTTATAATGTAGACTGACCAAGACCTATTACATTACCTACATATTTCAATATCGAATACATCAACATGTAATTATAATGTAGGTACCAGGCATCTATAATTAATATACCTAGGTAGGTACCTGGTACATACAAACTCAGTCAGATTTCTTAGAAGTGTCGTATTACCTATTATTAACGAAAATACCGGATTTATAAGTAATTCAGAAATAGTTTATGTATATTTTTGTCTTGTTGGCTTATTCGTGTCCATTGAATTAATCTTCCTATATTCCAAGTATTCACCATGTATTATAAATAAATAAACTATGTACCTATAATATATTATATGTTGGTAGTAATATTATTTATTTTTGCACAAACAATGGCGGGATTATAATACACTTTTCTTTATGCGGAGTTATAAGTGCATATGCGCAAGCGCAAGTCTTCCTTATACCTACATTGCACTGTATGTTGTAGATATTCTTTAAATAATGTATGAACAATATTATTAAGATAGGTGACTTACATGTACCTAAGGTACATGTAAGTCACATATCTTAACAATATTGTACGACTTCGAGTTGGTATAGCATTCTTTACAGTTTGGAACTATTTCTATATTTTATTTATGTTTATTTACTAATAAAAACACCATCAACCGACATTTTAATGGCAGCCGTCATTTTACACTCGTTATATGACAGTAATCTGTAATACATAATAAAGTAAGTACATATATCATTTGTATTAAAATAATCAGAAATGTGCGCATACGCAGGCTTACATGTAAGTTGCGCAAAAGCATATAAACCTAGTTAAGGATTGCTGCGGTTGGACCATCTTTACATACCAAGACCCTGTGCCTCTTGGTCCCGGCTGTCATTCGTGGATCTTTGACAGTCATTACGGGTCGTCGGAAGCCAGAAAATCTGAAAACCAATCTAACCAAGGGGTATCGTATTACCCAGTAACTAAACTACCTACCTTTAAAGGGGAAGCGCCGGTGAAATTTAAATTTTCTTACTTTTTTTCATATAACCCTATTGATTGATATATCATGACATAGTCATTCAATGTGTTCTTACTTCTTGCTTGCGGTAGCGTCGGGGGTCGGGTTGCCTCTTTCTCTCTAATATGGTGAAGCGGATAGAGGCTGATCTTTGCGTAATGCTCGTAAGCGGGTGTTGCTTGTGGTGACTGGTCATCCTGCTAACCATGGTTTTGTTATTAGTAATTAACTGTTTATTGATTTTACTACGATGGTCCTAGATTATCATTTATGACTCCAAGTTAGGTACAGCTATATGGACATAATCCAGCGTTCCTCATGTTAGCGGGCTCGCCCTTTATACCTACCTCAAGGCTTCTATTAACTTAGTTATGTTTCCGTTTAATAATAAAAATAATAATTTTATTTAATACTTTGTGTTAATTTACTTTCCATACGATTTTATAGAAGCAAGTTCTTCTAACTGAACAGATGTGCTGCTGGAGAATTTGTTGCGCCACTTCTTTACAGGGCGCGCGTTACGGGCGCTTTTGATTGATGAAATATAGCTTTTGCCCGCGACTTCGCTCGCGGTAATTTAGAATTTGACAATCAATTCGGGTTGTACTCTGCTTGTTGTTTGGCCGTTGCACCGATAGACACGTGGTGCCATCTATTATCATTATCATAATAACGTTATTGTTGTTTTCCTCGGGAACAGCACTTTTTTTCGGGATGAAAGGTACCTTATATCCGTTTCTGTACAACACCTGACAACGAATATACAGAATTTCAGGATGATCGGTACAGTGGTTTGGGCGTGAAAAGGTAACAAACGAAACTTATTTAAGTAGGTACTAGTTAGGATTAATAAACAGGTTTATAATAGCACTTAAAACAAATGGATAATAAGAAGCAATCTTGCAGCCCACTTAATTATACACATATTAAACAGTGGGAGCTATTAGAATACTAGATGAGCAATAGAACTTATGTAGGCAGTAACTGTGTAGTATTCAATATGCAAGTTGTTATAAAAGTTACAGTTTCATGATAAGTTGTAAGTCTATAACAAATATTTTTAGATGACAGTATCTAGGTAATTTATTATTAGGTATATTTTGCATTGATTGAGATCATAAAACAACAATACATTATTTTTTTCAAAATTTTACTATATTGCTAGGTAGGGGTACAAACTTACCTAAATACTTCGATAATTTCATAACAACGGTTAAGAAAGAAAGAAAAAATTGTTAACTCTGCACAAATAAGACGCACATAGACATCAATATATCTAACTATCTACTCAAAACAAAATAGGGCCCATCCTAAGTTCATTTCGAATTTTGTCTAATTAGTTAAGTAAGCATATGTGGAGTAAAGCACTAAACTTTCTTTGACATGTTTATGGATCCATAACAATGTTTTGTGCGTCAAATTTATCGTTGAATTCAAGCAAGCAGACAGAAAATGTGAAGTGCTTGAAAAAACACTTGCTGTAAGAATTCTTTCACTTCTATTCTCAGTCCGATTCAAAGCGTTGACGTTACCCGTCACGTCGTCATAACTTTTTTTATTTCGGAGTTAATCGTCTTTACTATGCCTGGTTTTCGTCGTATGGACATGGAAAGCGCAGCAAGAGCTGTTGCAATGCTTCAGGAGGGAGACTCTCAGCGACCTGTAGCAATACGTCTCGGTGTATCGCGACGACTTTCGGGATACCGAGAGTGTAACTAGGAGGCCTGAATCAGGAAGAATTAGAGCCACAACTTCCCAAGAAGACCGGCACATCAGGTTAACTGCACGAAGAGAGCGTACCGTAACCGCCCGGGCCGTACAAAACCGGCTGCGGCAATCTACTGGTACCAGAGTCCGTGATCAAATTATTTGTAATCGTCTCCACAAAGATGGTCAACGTTCCCGAGTACGTGTTGTTCGACTCAAACTGAGATGCCCACCGAGCAGCGCGCTTAAGGTACGCTCGCGAGTATTTGAACTGGGCAATAGATAACTGGAGGCTCTTTACATACGATTGTGGGGTCAACTTTTTCAGTGATGATAAACGAGTCCACGTGTGGAGAAAACAAGGTGAACGTTTATAGAACCAAGCATCCATAGAACAGACCGTTTTGGGGGTCCATGTGTTATGGTAATTATGGTATAGACGGGAATAAGCTTGGTCGGCCAAACAGAGCTGGTTGTACTGGATGAGGGTACTGTAACCGCCGCCTGTTACGTTGAGCGGGTAATCCAACCTTCTGTTATCCCATTTTCGCAAAGAGTGTTTTGTGAGTGAGTGTGTTGTATGCTTGCATACATAACATACGGCCCGAGCCACACAAAGAGCACTTTCTGAGGCCAATATTATAGTTTTGCCATGGCCTGCTATCAGTCTCGATCTCAACGGCATCTAGCATTTTTGGGATCAATTGAAAACAAGCCTTTAAGTAAACTACAGCCATGTTTATAGTCAACAGGAGCTCGCAAACGTGCTAAAACTCTGTTGGGAACGAATTCCGCAACAAAATGTAACCCATCTTATTAAAGGCTACAGTATAGGCTTAAAGAATGTATACAGAGCAGAAGAGGCTTCACTCGCTGATAACCATAACAATTAATATCAAACGGTTGCAGGAAATGGGCGATACCTAGACTAAGTTTATTTTTCAAGTTAATTTGAGTTTTTTCCCTTATGTACAAGTGATTTTTTTTGTGTAAATAAACAAATTTTACCATTAACTATGTTTAAACAATTTTTAAATCTCTACTTCAAACATATCTATTCATAAAAATCACTTAATCATTACCTTATATTTTTAAATAATTGCCTAAAAACTGGGTGGGCCCTATTTTCTTTTGAGTAGTATCTTCTCCTAATATATAAAATTCTCGTATTTTATAAAAATCGGTCAAGCCGTTTCGGAGGAGTATTCTTCCGAAACGGCTTGACCAATTTTTATGAAATTTTATATGCATATTCAGTAGGTCGGAGAATCGGCTACTATCTATTTTTCATACCCCTAAGTGATAAGGGTGTCCCTCTCCAGATTTTAACTTACGCGGGTGAAACCGCGGGGCGCAGCTATTATTATAATAATATTCCTAGCATGTTAACAATGTTTTCTGATATCGACATCAGAATTTAGGTCAATTTAAGGAAAACAAATCGTTAAAAAGGTGCCTGAGTACCTACATTCAGTAATATTATCCCGGAATCTATTAGGGTGTTCTCGGAAAAACATTTTTCTCTAAGTCTATAAGGACTCGCTTTATTGCGATCAGGTTACTAAGTACCATAGGCATATGGAAAGGTAACTCGGTAGTTGATTTACAGGTAGGGAATTTACTAAAAGTGTTGGTTACTACGCGACCTATATTATGTACCTACATAATATTGAAATACTTTAACCGCAGCGACAAACCTTAACAATCATTTTTAGAGTTGCTGCGTTTAAATAACAATACAAATAAATAAACAATTTTTTTTTTGAAACTTTTTTTAAAGAACGTTACATTAAATGTAGAGACGGTAAATCTTAATATCGCGAAAACAACTGAGAAATCTTCTCTTTATAAGTAAGTAACATTAAGATGTAGGTACTCTGTTACAGTAGAACCTTCTCTAATTCAACATGAATGAAGTAACCAATATGTTGTTTAAACAACATCATTTAAAAGAGTGTCCTTGGAGTTTCTTGCCCGTTCTTCCTTATGGGCTCCATCTTCATCAGCTTCATCTCTTTGACTGCCCGATTCCTTTATAATTCAAAAGTGCCTGTTCATGGTTTATGTAGGTAACTAATTAAAACATTTTTTTTTAAGATTGAGTCGAAATTATGTTTAAAATATACAAATAATTGTTAAAGTGTTGGACTAGTAAATATTGAAAGTCAAAACTAAAATTTATAGTTCCAACCAAACGGCCTGCGCCGGCGCAGGCTGGCTTGCGCAGTTGCGCCGGCTTATAGAAAAGTCCAATAGAAAACTCACTGTTTGTAGATTGTATGTTGTAGCAGTAGTCAATTTTTAATTTTTGAATATATTTTAAAATTGAAGCATTTTTTACTTTTTACTCCACATTTCTGTATTGCTTTTCAGCCAATCTGATTAGAATAAATCCAAGTCTGAACTAAAAATCTGACAGATTTCTTACTATATGAAAGCAGTGCCAAACTGATCGCAATCTTCGCACCTTATATCTACCTAATCTACATCCCATAACTATAAAGATCTAGATTTCAGTATCAAAGCCAAACAAGCTATTTGTAGGTCTTTTGTGCCAAGCTTATAGATCTGAAGGGTCAAAGCCAGTCAAAGGGGAGTTATCTAGTTCATCGCTTCACTGCATAATACGTTACTGTCTTCATGTCTTGTATGTGTGTTTGTAAATAATATGTTAGATAACGAAATGGATTTAGGTCTGATAGATGATAGGCTACTTATATTTGTAGAAGTATCTAGTGTTACTTTAAAACCACTGATAGGTATAGTATAACTGTTTAAATTGGCGTAACTCTTTATTAGTTTTTTAAACTTTAGTTTAATTTTATTTTATTTTTGTTGAGTAAATATTTTCAAAGTTTTAATGAATTAATTCATAGTTGAAATGGAATTCTTCGCCAAAAAGCTAACTATGAACAAGCTAATGATAAACAGATTTATGCTAATGCCACTATGGTGACATGGTGACTATACAGGGAAACGACCGTAGAATGATTGCTTTTTCGATGGACAAGTTAAAAGAAGTAAACTCGACAAAATCAATCTGCAAAATCGAAGAAATGAACGAGACCATAGAACTGGATAAGACTGCACAATTCAGAACGCAGAATGCAGAACTGGATAAAACCATGAAAGTGAACCAGACCGCAAAAGTGACAACATTGTAGAAGTGGACGCGACAAGAAAAATTTTGCAGATCAGTTTGTGACATGAAGAAAGTCTTAATTCTTGAGAACACTGCAGTGTTGAATCTGTGGAGGCAAATGATAATTATATTCCCAGAGAAAGTGTAGAACAAACATGTATCCAAGTGGCCACCAATACCCTGTTCGCTAACTTCCTTTTTTATAAAAACTTGACTTTTAGAGACATTCCTATCTACTACTTCTTGTCATTTTAATGTTCCTAATGAGACGGATCATATCCAAGATGATAAGATATCAGAAACACTACTGCAGTCTTGGGAAGACTGAAAAAGTCGAAAGAGATAAATAGGGCTATTCAATGAAAGTGAAGAATATGAACGTTTGTAATCATACACGTGAAATTAAAAGGCGGAAAGACATTCGCAGGAGGATCATGGCTCAGCCGCCAATGTGTGATGTACCATTGATCGTCGCTACAGCATTCAAAGTGAAGAGTCAGATAGCCAACAAAAAGAAGAGGAATTTAGAGGGCAATAGACTATAACCTAGTTTTTTATTTTATATGAACATGGCTTCTGCCTGCGATTTTGTCAGCGACAAATTATTTTGCTCGGGTCGTAAGGGTTCTAGCGTGATGTTAAATAGCCTTTCTCAAGAATTCGGCTATCGAATGCAAAAATAGTTTTTCAAATCCGAACAGTAGTTTCAGAAATTAGCGCGTTATAATAAACTCTTCAGCTTTGTTATTAGTATATAGATGAGTGGCGAATTGGCGGTACGAGTATTATAAATGAAAGTCCAGCGATTCCTGAGCAGTCAGCCCCAATGCCAACTGGCTATGAGACACAAAGAATTATGAAGACGTTTACGAATAAAGGGTTAAGAATCCAAGACTGCAATCCCACAATAATATAATATTTAATTAGTGGCTACCGACTGCTTATAAAATGCAATTACATTAGTTTAAAACCGCAACTGATTACCTATTACGGTTAATTACTGGTGGGGTTAGTTGAGTTACTTTTGTGTATTAAGTTGTTGTAATCGATTTGAACAAGTACAATTATTATACTTTTATGAATAATAAAATTCCACCATCTCTCCAAATAGATTTGTGCTTGGAGATAGTTGGTGCACGGGAGTTTTTCTTGCATTGGAAAATATACCTATTGCTAATTCAGTGATATTTAGGGGACAAAAATTAGTTTTACCAAAATAAAGGAACTCTTCCTTTCCGAAACTGCAATTTAATTATTATGTTAAATACTCAGAAATCCGATTACATTTTATAATGAAGTGTTCATTCATTTATTAACGTCTAATAGTTTTTTCGTTTCCATTTATATGGTTTTAAAGCTTATAATTATTTCTCTTTCATTATGAAACTGAAGAATTTCAGCTGCTTTTGTGAAAAACAGCAAAAAGGAATTAATTTTTATAAAATTATTGTGGAATTGATTCGTTACAGTAGTTGTTTCATTATTCCGTTTTAAAAGCGAAACGCCTCAGTGACGTTGCTTGTATTTTGGCTGTTATTTCTGGAAACAAAATTGCCTAGATTAGATACTACACCCTAGGTACTTATGTAGATATATCATAATTAGAATTTGTGTGCTGGTATGATTAGCTGCCTATAATCTATGAAAAGGAATCAATACTGATGAATAAATATAATTTTGATGCATCAGCACTATCTATTAGGTACGGCACAACCTAAATTATTACCAAACTGATCGCAGTTTGGTAATAATTTACGGTAGTGAATAGCATTAAAGTTGTTGCTAATGATCGCATTCGCAACAACACTACCGTGTGAAACATTTTGTGGTAAATTACTAATATCGGCTTATAAATTATAATATAATAATGCTTGCTGCAGTAAGAGGGCTTTTCCTACAATAATGTTTCATGAATGAGAGACAGACTATCTGCCTGAGTGTATTACATAATGTGGGATAATTCTGAAACACTTCACCAACGAGTGTTTGTTTTTTGTCGAATTGTGGGTGTAAGTACCTACTATAGTACAGTTTTGCCTTACTCTTTTGGGATTACAGGCGTGATGTTGTATTATGTGTGTTAAATAAAAAAAAAAAATTAACTAGGGTTCCGTACCAAAATGGTAAAAGGAAGCCTTATGGTACGACTCAGTCTGTCTGTCTGTTTGTCTGTCAGTCTGTCACAGCTGGATATCTTAAGAACTACTAATGCTATCAACTTGAAATTTGGAACAGTTTTAGATTACGTTTGCCTAACTATTTTGCAAATAAGAAATAAATAAAAATATGTCTTATATATTTTTTGCAACAGGGACTGAAAGGGGGTCTGAAAAATTTGAAATGTTACTAGGGCATGTGGAGTATCATATGAAAGAGCGCAGTTTGCAGATTCTCAAACATTTTTTATAATTTTTTTTTTGGCCTCATTGTTTTCGACTTTTGACGAAATGTGTAAAAAAAAAATACCGTCCCCTCCCTTATCTCCGAAGTTTTCATAGAGAAAAATCTGAAATTGTTCTATGTGATAGAAGTTTATGTAAAGATTACAGCTAAAATAAAACGATGTCTGTAAATAGCACACTTTTTCAGAAATCATAAACTAAAGTTACATTAATTCCACTATTGGTGAAGAAATGGCGTTGACCTAAAACTGCAGTATTCTACACCGCAGCGCGCAGAGTTAAAATTTCTCTGACGAATATAGGCCTCGCCGATAAAAATGTAAAACATATAATGGTACGGAACCTACGGTGCGCAAGTCCGACTCGCTCTTCTCCGGATTTTTTTTAAATCTAACAAGCCTGTAGTGAGAGTGTCTTTAATCTGAATGGGTTTTTTTGGTGTGGGGCATCGTTTTCCGTCGGAACATTTCGATCAGATTCAGGCCTTATAGGCGCTGTGTCTAAATAAATATAATTTTATAAATAAAATAATAACAAAATTTTGCAAGGTTCAGTTCAGTTTGACTGTCTGACTTTTGAAAAATCAGCCCTCAGTAATATTGTCTTTACACAATATGAACAAATATAAACAAATATGAACAAATAATGATACAAACATTGGCAGGATGCACAAACATTGGCAGGATGCACGTACATTATTACTATTTCGACTTACTAAAATCGAACGACGAAAAAGATTGGTGAGTTTTAATTTTTACCAAGTATCTATGAGCCAAACATCAAATAAATTAACCATTGGTAGGTATACCCTACCTACTTAAACACCTAGCTCAACGGCCGATTTTTTTAAATACCTATTCGCCAGTTTGGTACAACAATTCCCCATGTCCTAAAGAAGTTATGGCTCTAATTATAAAATAGTGACCACTTAGATATTAAAATCCTTAAGGATAGCAGAAATAATCGGCGAAAAATGCATGGTAATGTCGTCTAATGGTGTACTTTTATATATTAGACTGGACAACGTTATTAGACTCATGGCTTATCTTTCCCTATGCAAGTAAAGTAAAAACAAAATCTGATAGTAAATTATCATAATTATATTCAGCAAATAAACTAGGCAAATAATATCACGGATCGACGATCGTTTCAACATTTTTTGTTAACACAGCAGCAATTCTAAACTATATTTATATAACTAATCTTCTTGCTAAGTAAACTGTTGGAATACATTAGTTTTACACTATTAATAATAAATTATTTTTAACCGACTAGCGACTTCAGTAAGGAGGTCGACGTGAGTTTTTGAATATTTTGTTTATTTGCAACTGGTTTTGCAGCAAACCGGTTTCAGCTGGGTTGCACTGGATTCTGTAAAGATTGGTTATGTGACAGACTTACTACAAGCTTTTTTTTTGCCTTATAATGTTCGTTAGCACCCGTTTATTTACCTTACTCTTATGTTAATTTTTTTACTTCTCTTTCTTTTCTTTCCTAACATTATTGCAATGGGAAAGATTGCAGAATTACCAAAATCCCCTCGAGAGGAAAAAAAGGATCGCCTACAGGATCACTTTATTGTCCGTCTGTCAAGACCATTTTTCACAGGAACGGGTAAAAGTATCAAGTTGAAAATTATATCAATAAAGTCGGCGGTCGCGTGAATGGGTAAAAAAGCATCGTAGATATTTCCACTAAAACGGCCTAAACGGATTCAAAAGCAAATCCATCAGAAACCTCACAATCAACATTATAATAATATAAGTAAGATCTACGCAGAACATAATCAATATTTACGTTACATAACGCCGCCAGACAATACCGGCCTAGCTCTAAATCTTTGTGATAACTGTGATAAGACAACAACGACCGCACCTCACTGACCCCACTGACCCGCAGATAACACTCGTCTAGACTTGCAAAAATCATTCATGAGTACATTTTTTGCGTCAGTTCGTAGAAAAACATCGAGGAACTGTGACTTTTCGATCCTCAGCATGTTATTGTTTATTGTTGTGCTGTAAACTTTAAAGGCTCCCGCAGACAGGTGCGACGCGACGAAGAATCGCGATTCGGGTTGATTTTCCATGAAGTTTTCATAGAATTTGTTCTACTAGAGTCATCTCGCGCCCGTCTGCGGGAGCCTTTAGTCTGCGACAGCCTTTCGTTTGATCAGTGGGTGTTGAAATATGGCTTTCGGGTTAGGTAAAAGGATGGTCAGCTGCGAAACTTACTAAACTAATAGGTAGATATTATAACGAGAAAAGACTTGATTGTTTGTTTGTTACGCTTTCACGCTAAAACGGCTGAACGGATTTGGATGAAATTTGGCACATGGGTGGATCATGATCTGGATTAAGACATAGGATACTTTTATCCCGATATTCCCACGGGATCGAAGCGGGTGAAACCGCGGGGCGCAGTTAGTCTGCTAATAAAGTGACAATGAAAACTACAAAATATGCTTGCTGCATTTTGTTTCTGTTACGACAACGATGGGAAAAGCAGGCTCTTGTGGAGCTGATGTTTGCTGTGCAAAATAATTAGCACTGTTTCATAATCAAGTTGGTCAAGGCTCTCATAAAATTAGATGCATGCAATGGTTTGTAAAACTAAAAGTGTTGACCGCAGATCTGGCTTCTTTGCACTACTGAAGCTATACATGCAACAGTATAGGTTTGTATAGTTTTACGTAATTAGAGCTACTCAAAATGTCTGCGTAAACCATTTTAGAACACCTATTTCAATTCAAAACAACTTTTCAGCTGATAACGAGTAACTCAAAATCAAGATTTTATATAAGGTACTAGACATAATTGGCTAACTGAATTCGACTACATATAAATAAATGAATATGTTCGGATTGGCTGAACGGATTTTGGTAAAACCTTTACTGCATAGCGGGGCACCTTCAATCTCGTTTTCCAACTTCAAGGTAGACACCGTAAAACTGTAGCACCAGAATATGTAACCGAACTTCTCAATCCCCATTTATACGATGCACGTTTCTTGCCTGTAGCAAACAATAAAATTGAAGCAACAAATGGCTTGCATCGTCTGCACTGATGAGACGGTGCAATCTTTATTGTTGCTTCATCTTATGGTATGGCACAGGCAATTAAATCGCATCTTGTAAATTAAACGTAATTCTCGATTCCTAAGACACCAGAAACTGTAGAGTTTTTAACCGTATGGTCTGTTCCAAAAGTAATTTATGAAAATGTAAATAAACCCTGTTCAGGTTGATAACGCATTGTTTCAACAAATTCGCATTAGTGAGTGTATACTAATGCGAATTTGTTGAAACACAACACCAACAATTGTTGTTTGAATAACATTATTAAATTGTAATTACTTTATGGAGAAGGAGTGAGAAGTGAGCCTCCTCTCCTGCACTCAACTTCCTTAAATAAGTTTTAGCCGCTACATGGTTCAACTCTGCCGACTAACTCTCTGACATTAGCAACGGATTATGAATACTGCTTTGAAACTAACAACCTAGCAACCTAACAACCTTCTTCATTTGTTCTTCTTCGTCTTAAATACACTTATGTAATCTGCCACAAGTTAACGAAACTATGTTCATGAAAGGTTTTTAATCGCCATTACAAACTACGCTACTAACGTAAACTTCAGTGAGTTTGTTCTTAAAATAAATGTTAGTGAAATATTATGACATTTATAACCCGGTTGATTACGTTTCTACGTTCGAGCCTACAGGCGAGGGTGTTTCGGGCGGAAAAGTGGAGGCTTCTAGGGTAACAACCTTTAGTTCAAGGGCTCCCGCGTAATTTAAACAATACACACTACATTATAAAACTTTTAATACAGCTGCGTTGCTATTCTTTAAAAATCTCTATTCTATTTTTCTTTATGGCAATGGTGCCGATGTCGACAATTCTGCCAATGTCAGATGTGATATGATTTAAAAATCTCACCGTGATAATTCGGGTGATGTGAGCTTAAAATGAGCTGTCTTTAGTGTCAATCCTTAGCATTAGATGGAATGACAGCTCACTTCACCTAACTTCTCACGGTGAGAATCTAACAGAATCGACCGGCTGATGTTAGGGATTGACACTATTGACAGCTCACTTCAAGTTCACTTCACCTTAGTTTTCACGGTGAGATTTTTACAAAATAGCATTGTTCTTGGTCGACCTAGGTGTGTATACAAAAGCACAAATTTATTCAATGCTATTTAGTGCTCAATCTCATATCTTGAACATTAATACAATTAAAAACAGTTCATTAAAGTGTGTCTAGATAAAATTTCTGAATATTATGCTCGAACATAACTGCATGTCTAATATATGGACACAATTATAGCAACTGTTATGTGTATAATTCGCCATTTACATGAATTAGCTGTATAGAAACTGTTTTGATGATTTTTTGTTTATTTTTACCGTCTAGTCTGAGGATGCACTGCTGTAAGAGCAAGATTGATAAACGTTACTTAGCAGTCTTAGCACGCATTTTGGCTCAGCGTTATTCCTGTCACTTTCGCACAACTGTGGAACTACAAGTGCAAGATAGAGTCGGGAACGTTTATCAATCTCGGCCTAAGACTTCACGATGGCAATGCACTTTTGTGCGGGTTCCGCATGCGGTTTAAAATCCCGTCAGCTGCGGTACAGGAAAGAGCTTCCCGATGTGATTTGAATTTCTAAATTCCGATCAGTTGCTTGTGAATTGAGTGCTCGCTATTGCTTGCACCTAAAAAGCATCCCTCTTTTTAGCACTACAATACATACTATGGGCGGCCTTGTCGCTTTCTGCGATCTCTTTCAGTGTGCTTTAAATTTCAACTTAGGGTCAGTTCACACCGAGACGCGACGCGACGCGACGATACTGGGCCAGTGATCAGCGCTGCGTAGTGCAACGTATTTTGAATTCTCACAACGAATTGTGTATCTTTTCGTAGGATAGTAAATGAAGTTTATTTTGAGTCGCTCTATTACAATGTGCGATGTGTACTGACCCTTATACAACGATCCTCAAGTGTTTTTCATTTGACAATTGAGGTTAATTCAATAACCAAATTTTTTTGTCAATGATTTTTCTATTGCAATTTGATAATGCTATTCAAACGACAATTGTTGGTGTTTTATTTAGTTGCGTTTTAACTAATTCGCATTATTGAGTAATCGCGTAAGACTTCAATCTGAACAGGGTTTGTTTACACTTTCATCAGTTACTTTTGGAACAGACCATACGGTTCGAAACTCTACAGTTTCCTGTATTATTGTTAAGTACTGTCAGATGCTATGAATAAATATGTATAGATATCTCAGATATCTGTTAGTCTGTTTAATATTTATATTTGAACCTACATTTATAACGGACTTTGAATTTCTAGCTCTAAGCTTGTAGGCGATGTAGATACTCGTAGTTACTGATATACGGACCTACAAACTTATAGTTACACGTTATCTTGTTTATTTATATGAGTGGAATCCGCTGGATACGGAAACCGAAAGGGTAAAAACGGAACCCTATTACTAAGACTCCACTGTACGTCTGTCTGCCTGTCTGTCACCAGGCTGTATCTCATGAACCGTGATAGCTAGACAGTTGAAATTTTCACAGAATGTGTATTTACTAAAAAAAGAACAAAATAAACATTTAAGGGAGGCTCCTATACAACAAACGTGATTTTTTTGCCGTTGTTTTATATGAAGGTTAAATATTGTATGGTAGTACGGATCCCTTCGTGTGCGAGTCCAACGCGCACTTGGCCGACTTTTTTTCTTTTTGCTCGACTCCTAAATGTCCTAGTGTGACTTTAAGTTAAGGCTATAACCTTTCTCAAGTATTGGACTATCATATGCAAAAATAACTTTTCAAATCCATCTGGTAGTTAGGTGCATTATTAGCGCGTTCAAACAAGCAAACAACAAAACAAACAAACTCTTCAGCTTTAGTAGGTATATTAAAACAAGGCGACGAGGCCTATTTAATTTTGTGCCAGAGACCACAACCTGAAAGTGCGACGATTTCGCGATTACGACGCGTAATAAAGATCGTTTTCATGATCACATTTAATTGGAAGTGGGTGAAGATAAAAAATAAATAAAACATGTCTCTATTTTCAGTTTTATTCTCGAGTATCCGATGTTGCAAATAGCGCACCTTTCATTAGATGAACTTTCTACAATCTTCAATCAATCTGCCTTGCCTTGTTTATGTTGGGATCGGCTTCCAGTCTAACTGCTTGGCTGACCTCCACACACCCCAGTTACTGGGTAACACAAGCCGTTGGTAAGACTTGTTGTCAGACTTGTAGGCTTCTGACTACCCGTAACGTAACTTGCCAAAATCTTGTGAAACCTAATTAAGCTTAGGTACTAACATTCTGTAGCCCCGAAAAATTTATAAAAACGGAAAAGTAATGAGCTGTTTTTTGCTAGAAGGAAATCCTAATTCCGGCTTGTGATACAAAGTAGGGATAAGTCGGATTCAGACATTGCTGTAGGCCAGATACAAACGGACTTTCGATATGATCATTATCTTGGATTTGTATTTCGTCTTGATTCAACGACTGTATGCGCTGTACTAACTTATTTTGTGGCTGTCTACTTTCTATAGAAAAATCGTCTCAAGAACAGTATTTTATCATAAAAAACAACAAATAAAAAACAACAAATCACATAGCCCCGAACAAAATAAAATTTATTTCCCCAATTCTATGCATGATATGGCCCTACAAATAAGTTTTAAGAGAGCTTAGGTATGTATAACAATGATAATAAGCATGTAGGTAAATTTTAAGAAAAATAATAAAGTAGAAAATCTTAGGGAGCGTTTTGGATAGCTTTCTACTTGAAACTTGTAAACTTTCATTCAGGTCTTAGTCATCCTATAGGTACCTCAAAACGGATTCCAACCATCTAAAACTTGAAATGTCCGGACTCCTTTTCATAAGAATCCTTGTTTCAGCAACAAAGCGAGAGATACCTAACATCGGCGTACGAGGGGGGCGGTGACTTGTCCCCTGTCGCACCCGCGGCCTCCCCTGGTTCGCCACGCGACTGCACCTCATGTCGGAAACGGGAGCCTCCGGACGAAACGCCCCAACCTCCCCCTGAAGACGCTTGTGCCGGCTGCGGCGGCCGGATCACCGACAGATACTACCTTTTGGCTCTAGAACGCCGCTGGCATACCCCATGCCTAAAATGCTGCGAATGCAAGATGCCCCTCGATTCGGAACAACGGTGCTACGCTAGGGATAGCAATATATTCTGCAAGAATGATTATTTCAGGTTAGTCTTAACAATTTTAATTTACCACCCTCTTGACAAAGTCACTGTCACTAGTTGGACTGTCACGCCTCTTTGAAAATTACAAGTTTCAACATTAGCGTCACCGATCAGGTACAGTAACTTTGTCTGGAGGGCTGGGTATCAAATAAGAACGCTGCGTTAAAATCACATAAAGGTATTTCTTAAAACAGGAGTCTGGAACTGCCAACTCTTTTAGAAGCTTTTTCTACGACAGCTATAATTAATTTCCTCACTCTATTTATAAATAAGTACTTGTTTAAGCATCAGCAGTTTTGCGTTATAAAATTACACTTATTTTCCTAAAGACATTTTAAAAACCTCGAGGGCAATTTCGCTCACATAAAATCTCAAATAAACCGTACCAAAGTTCTAAAGTTATGATCAAAAGAAACATTTATGAAAACAACACATGTAACTGTCACTTGTATAAAATTTACGAGCTTTACGTTAATTTAGTGTGCATTGCCAGTGCGACACGAACAGTGCTCCCTCTGCTTGTTATTGAGACAGCAATGCATCTCGTACGTAACGATAATTATGGCCGCCATAATTATATCAACATGGCGAATTACGAGTGCGCGCATCGCGAGTTGTATTAAATTTTAATATGAATAGGATTTTGGTTGCAGTCTCGAGGATCCGTATTCTTAAAACTTTACTTTCCTTGGACTTAGGTATTGAAAGAATAATTGATATACTTAATTTTCTGACAAAGAAAATCAGTTCATTACACAAATCGTTATTCAGGAAAAAATATGTTAGTTCGCCATTTACTAGTGGTTAATGTAGACTGACATCATGTTCATTATTAACACGCGTATAATATTTATCTAACTATACCTATTGCCAATCTTAGCCAATCTAACGTCTTACTAAATAGACTAATACCGACGACTAGGATCCAGCCACTTAGTCGAAGTCAACACACAAAGTCAACTGACTGCCCCAAGTTAGCCATAATATCCACAGGGAAATTCGAACCGTGTAGCTTAGCATCGGACGGTATTTGCATTGAAACCCGATGTTGCATCGTTCAATTAACTCACTTAGTGCGAAATTCTCGGTGGAATGTACGTCTACGTGGAAAATCACGCGAAATTCTCGCAATTCTCATCAGGGAACCCTGGAAATATTGATTGTGGAACACATGACATCGTGTCAGGATCAGCAGTTTTAAATACATATCTAATTAAAAGCGATAATGCTTTATTTTTGTTAAGCAGTTTTAATTATAACTATTTTTGCGCAAATTCATGCGTCCAGGATTACGTTTTAAGTCGTATAGTTAAGTGGCAAGTAATGTTGGTGTATCTGAAGGAGGTAGGGTTACAGTGTGAGCGATATAATGTATGTAGTAAGTCTAAGGACATCTTAGGAGATAAGAGTAATAAGTGGCGCATATGAAATTACCATTCTCGTTTGAACCTATTTCGTCTAAATAGGTTTATTTTGTGACTATCGTTTTGTAAAAGCATGTTTTATTTAATTTTGAGACACCTGGTCATCATAAAATCGGAATGAAATCTCTTCATTTTCAAGTCAATTAACTCGACCTTTAGCCACTCTCTTACAGCTGTTATAAGCCACCATGTGAAATTCGTCGCTTCACCTAGAATTAGAGCGTCCTTTTATTGTTTATTTTTTTGTAATTTCGTATAACCCCTCGTCCAAATGATGGAGGGTTATGTGTGGTAGACTTGCTTCGATTAAAACCACACTGTGGCGATTTTTGGTACATGTGAAGGGTTTTCAGTCCGAAGGAATGCATTGGTGCCGCCGGTCTCCACTCAGGAACCCGTCGACTCCAATAGATAAGTATTCTTCAGATAAAACAGCTGGTATCGGCTATCAGTTTGCTGATTCTGCAGGTTATGTTGAATAATGTGTTTCTCTGCCAAAACACCTCATTCAGAGACGATCCCGTTCATAAAGTTTTCCATAGTTTGCTAAAAACCATGAATTTTGTGGCCGAGAGTGACTGTCCTCTTCTTTCTTTCATAAATGAATGATACATAAAAACAAACAAACAACAAACATTACTAGCGAAATCTAGGTTTACTTTAGGTCGCCTATGCCTTACCCTTCTGGGAGAACTGGCGTGCTGTTATGTTATGTTGTGAATGAAACCTTCCATTTAAGTTTTATATATAAACTAGTTTCTGCCCGCGACCTCGTCTGCGTGAAATTTATCGCTCTCCCGACCCACCCCGTCATATCGTATCCTACCCGCGTTATTATTTCGTTTTCGTTTAGCGTTTTTTTTTATTTTTTGTTCGTTTCCTAAGAGTCCTAGCTCGATGTTAAGGGGCTATGTTGAAAAAAAATTGGTTTTTCTATTTCGTGTAACTTGTTAAGTATGTGGAATATAACATTTTGTGGGATTTAACATTCTGGTATATGTTTTTTGACTCTTTGGTCTAGTATCTTTTAAAAGGAATACACGATTCAATAAATTTTTCTCGATACAAAAAAATTGCAAAATTACATATTTTTTTTTTACTTTTTTGACATCACGGCGGAAAGCTTAAGAGTAATTCAATGAAATTTACTTCAAAACATAGAGAATTATCATATCAAAGTTTACTCAAAGTATTTATTTCATTTATTTTGTTAAAAATGAGTAAATTCGTTTTGGCACATACGTTGTTTTATTCCGAGCGCACGCACACTGTAGCCATCTCTCTTCTTTTGCGTTTCAAAAGTAATTGCATCACTTTCGCTCACTTAGTAGGTTTCGAGGATTTTAGATTTTCGAGGTGGGGCCTTAAATAGCCTATAGCCTTCTTCAAGAATGGGGCTATCAAATGAAGAAATCATTTTTTCAAATCTGACTGGAAGTTCCAGAGATAAGCGTGTTCAAACAAACTCTTCAGCTTTAATATAAGTATAGATAAAAATTAAAGGAAATCGGAGGAAACATTACACTGATCAGGGAAAGTAGTAAGCAATTACTTTTACAAGTGAAAATATAAGACGACCGCGTATTCATTTCTCCGCCTTCGCTCCTGCCTGCTTCACTAAAACCCGACCTTTATCGCAATATTTATAGAATACAGCATAAGTTACCCGAATCGATTCCGGTAGGTGTCAAAATGCGTTATATATTTTAATTATTTCTCTGACAGAATTTATTATTAATTGAACTATGCCTAACGATAGGTGATAAAATAGTTAACACTGACTTATCTTAAGGTTAGTTAACCTATTTATACTTCGCCATTGTAATTTTAGAACGGTGTATATTATCACAAGTAACATTATCATTTTGTTAAAATTAATAAACCTATGAAGAAATTAAATTCTAATTGAAGTTTTAAGATAATTTTCTGGTCTAAAGGTTTAGATCGTTATCAGCGGATTAAGAAAGAGTTTTAAATGTTGCTGCCGAATATTAAGTATAATTTGTGGCAGTTTACATAATCAGAAGCCGTTTAGTTTTTAAATATATTATAATTTTAACATTGGTTTAAGTAGGTGCCCTTGAACTTGTGTAGGCAAAGAGCCAACAGAGAAAAGCATGAGAAAATTACCGATTCATAAAGAAAGTGACCGATTCATAAAGGCCTTTTTCTAAGTAATGTCGGATTTGCTTTCTACTGCATCTAGAACAATCTAGCCATAAGTAGTTGTTGACTTGTACGGTTCAGTGGTGAGGCATCTTCAAGCCCTATTTGGCACATTTGTATGGACATTCAAAGTCAGGGTGCTCGTGATTTGTGTAACTATATGACTGCATCCGCAAGACGTTATTTTTGTGTGGGGTTGTAAGGGCATCCTTTATTTACTATGTGTTATTCTTTGTAAGGTAAGAAGGTTTTGACATAATAATGTAGTTCTCTCTTTCTTAGTGTGTATCTTACCAATCACTAAACATATCCAATACTAATACCGTGGGTCTTTTTGGTAGTGATTTAGTCTATTATCCAACACCTCGTTTTTCAGTGAATACTAAACCATGTTTAACCACGTCTAGAGCACAAGTCGGCATTGTCTTGATCAATTCCAATCAAGAAAAAGCATTCAGGACAATTTCAAGAAAGGTTTCACCTCCGCTTGCAATCTAGTGCATCAATGAGCTGCAGATATGAATAATTCCCACTCAAAGCCCATTTAGCAGGACTGAGGTGCTATTTAAACCCTATAGCCTAAAAGCCTAAAGGCGTGCCATTCATCGGTTTCCAAGGAACTATGGGGACTCATAAATTTGAGCACACTATTCATGCTAACATCATTAAAATATGCGTCTAGTGTGGGCTCAGCACGAGACCTCGGGTTAAGTGTCGCGATGTGTTGAAATTGTGCGTCTTTGACGCTTTCAAAAGTTGGTTTGCCTTTTGAATGTGTGATATCTTTCGTTTGAATTAAAAGGCCTAGGTTTTGTCAGTTACTTCAGTGTGTCTAGTACTCTAGTTAGACGCTCCAGTAAAAATGTCTAATTTTTTTTTGTTACTAGGAGGTATATATTTTAAATATTGTTGGTGAATATTTTCGTTGCTCGGAATGTAAGACTAAGTAACCTACAATTTAATTTACGCGTTTCAGTGTGAAAAATAAATGAAGTATTCTTAATTTTTTTTTTGTTATAACATTTTCAACTTTTAGGTATTCTATGTATACTTTAACGCAACTTTTCCCAGGTTCCGGCTCTAAGTATAATGAGAATAGTTCATTCTGTAGTGAAAAGTCTAAAGTCATCCGTGGAAACTCTCATAATGGATCCTATTTTAATTACCCAAAGGAATGTTTCTACATTCTGTATGCATATGGCCACTACTACCTTCAGTACCAAATTCCGTATTCTTTGTGACTGTTACGGCCCCAAGATTTACGCTCCTCAGACAGCCTGAGCGATTACTACTCGAACCAAATCGTTAAAACTAAACCGTCTCGCTTAGTGTTAGTGCATCCGGCCAGATCGAAAGGGCACAGGTTCGACTGCTTAGATTGATTTCTCTATTATTATTATTTTAATACAAACCAAGATCTGTCCGAGACCAGTAGTGGCCCAGCAGTGGCATCGGCCCCGACTGTGATATCGAACCCAGGCAGGCACTTCACTTCATCACCACTGCTGTCAAAAGGAAAACATCGTGAGGAAACTGGAATGTCTTAGAGAAAAAAAATCCAAGCCATGTGAGATTTGCCAACCCGCACTCGGCCCGCGTGGTGAATTGTGGCCCACTCCCGCTCACAGAGATAAGGCCTGTGTCCCAGCGAGGGGAACTATGGTTATGCTACTACATACTGTATTTTTCCACTGCAGAAAATGTTGCATGCTTCTCTCTGTATAGGGCTACTAAGGACTAGTCTGTATTAAAGAAGTCCAGCTCAAATCGCCGTCAGTCTGGGCTGGCTATAAGTCTATGTACTCTTTTATTTATAGTGTGTGTCAAGACTAAGGCCGAGATCTATAAACGTTGCCTTAACACATGCTCTGATTTATGCACCTTCCCGTCTCTTTCTTGAACTTGTAGTTAGACAGTTGTGTGAGAGTGACAGGAATAACGCTTAGCCAAAGTACGAGCAATAACGTTTTTGCATCTCGGCTTAACCACTCAGTGCGTAGGTACTCCTATTAAAATTCATCTTGTTAATTACTCCAAGCCTATAAGTAGGATTGTTTCATTGAGCACATTCATTTTCAAGGTATGAATTACTTTGCCTACATCAAGATGACTGTAATGAAAAGTTACGAATATTGTTTAGTTTTGTTAGACTATTTACTTTGAATAGGTAACAATTGATCAAATACAAGGGTAAGTAGGTAGGTAGGTATTATTACATGATATAACGAACGCTTTAGAAGATATATTATTAGATAGGGTCATCCTCAATTGAAGAGCTTATAAAGTTGTGTGGTAGGAGTTAGTGCAAAGACACTAGTGGACACCCACCGGACTGCACCCCATCTGTACATGACATGCTAGGTATAAAAATTATATAGACGTATTTTCAAGCTCCTTCGAACTAGGAAACCATTCCTACTTTCTACATTTTTGAAATACCTTACCAGTCGTTGTCACCAAGTGAGTCACCGGTCGGTGGCGTTAACGGCCCGTCACGTGTGCATCACCTACGAGTCGTTCTATCAGATGTACGTTTTACATCCTACGTCCTACGGGCAGGGTTGGGCTCCACAAGGTGACTCGCGTTATCTGGCCGTTTACTTAGAACACGAAACGTGTATATATCTCGGCGGGATGTCGGTGTGGGACAAGTGATGGCGGGCAGCGGGCTAGGGAGAGCGAGAAGTCGCTAGATCGCACACTGTAGAAGAGAGCAATCGGGGTTGAAACCGAGTTTTTATTAAGCTTTGTTGGGTACCTAAGGTGCACGGCAATCACCCGTCCCGTCGAAAGGTCCCGTCTTGTGGCGCGTTGTAGTGTGTGATCCGCCTAAGGCCAAAATGTATAATTGTTGCTTAACTATGGCTAATATATGATCCCGTCTCTGTATTGTTGGACCGTTGTGCGACAGTGAAAAGAATAACGCTTAGTCAAAGTACGTTTTAAGTAACCCTTATAGATCTTGGACTTACTGTCATAAGTATTTACTTATTCTGGTTTTGTGCATGTCAATCTTGGTGCTTATCTATGGCTTAGTATACTTTAACAACTATACAAATGCCTGGTGGATATTGTTAGTCGGAAGGGTGCTTAAGTAGACAATTTATAGTCTGCACTAAAAATATACGTTTGCGTATTGAAATATTGACTTATGTCATGACATGGTCATGACTTAGATTGCTTCTTCTAAAATAAACAGAGTTGATCTTGATTTTATCGTTGGCATAAAAGGTTTTAACGTTCTTATAGCCCTTGGCTTAGTATTACAGTAACCCACAGTCGTATTAACTTATGTGGGACGATAATTTTGTTTCCAAATCAGTATGGGAAACAACTTTGTTTCCCACGTTTCATTGTGATATATTTCATGTAGTAGCTTGACTGTACCTATTTGTGCCTAACGATATCTTTGCCAAAATTTAGAATTAGGTCTACTAATACACTATCTTTCTAAAAAAGTTTATTGTTTTATAAAAGCTTTGAGAGGTTAAGTACAATTTTTTTGGCCTGGTGCACTATTTCATAAGCTGCATAAGAGCATGGACCGTGTTGTATTTAAGTTAGGTTCATTATTTTTTTTGCATTGAGCGGTTATATTGCTTCTCGCTCTCCGCTTATCCTTTTCACCGCTGCCACTCCCGAAATTAGCCAAGTTTCTCTTTTATATTCCTAATATATTCACTTTTTACTGTTCAAATTGTCGTCGATAATTCACGTTAACGTACCAGCTGACGTCACTGTTCACGTCATAAAGTATGAGAATTATTATGTTCCGCTTTGTAACTGATACTCTGATACTTTCAACGATGACTAGATTATGACATATTACGATATAATAAAGTTATTCTATCTGATAGTGGACATTTACATAAATAAACTATCGAGAAAGAACATAAATTTTTATGTTGTTATGTTAAAGCCCATGGACTTCTGTGTTTGTTTGTTCAGGGATTTGGGGCTACTGGCTGTCGTTATGTAAGAATTTATTAGATAGGTAATCATATTCTGCTACAATGCTTAGGGGACAAGTATCGGCCTCTGCATGATGGGTTATTAGATCAAAGGGTGATAAATCAAGGAATGCAGTTTGCGATTCCAAAATAGTCTCGATGTTATGACGTTCTGCAGCAAGCTAAAGATTGTTGATGACGGTGGCCGCAAGAATTCTAAACTCGATTGTGCTCGAACGGAGTGAGGTGCCAAAATCATAACCTTATTGATTTCAAATCGATTAAATGTTCGATGACAGATTTGATTGCGTGCATCGATATAAACTATAATCGGTATTGACATCAACCGCTCGTCGCCTTCAATACGAACCGACAAGCTCGTTGATATGTTTTCATTCCGTCATGACAGTTTTGATTAGGTTTGACGCGTTGACCGACCGCGGCTAAAAGAGTATTCGTGTTGTCAAAAATCTGTAATATTGATTTCGTTAATATGAATTTTTGCTGGTCTGTGAGCGAAGGTTCTGGATATCACACATACAACAAACATTCATTTAAATAATGGATCTGTTCAGAGCATTGGACCCACACAAAGCTAGAGCGTCTACCACAAAAACGTGTATGTTAAGTTCACTGGGTTTGTCCATCTTCTACCTAGGTAGAATAATATGTATTGGGTGATGTGGAGCAACCATTTGAACAAAGAGTGTACCTTGATCTTTGTAAGCAAGCTACCTGTAGTACCTATTAATAACCGTGCGGCACATGGAACATGATAGAGATCAGTATAAAAATTAACAGGATGTGTCTGCTTGCCCCTCTTTGGGTCACAAAAGTCGTTCAAAAGCAGTCCAAAACCACCACAAATTCCGAACGACCTCGAAATCTCAAATAACATATCGGCACCCAAACTTGATATACAAGAAACAATAAACGTAAAACGTGCGTTATGTGTACATAAATCAAATCGTGGTTCGTCCACGACACTTGTTAAATTGCTAATAAAAGTCTTCAACGCGACGCGTACGCATATATTAGAGTGGTTTTATTGCGGCCGAGTGCATCGGCGCTTTTGATTGGCCCGCTGTCGGCGGCGATCGGTGAAGTCGCCTGTTCGAATTTCAAACTGACTGCGAAGTTAAACAGAAGGGTTGTGGGTTTAATATCTGTAAGTATGTTTTACCCTCTTTACACGTAGCCGGTGTGCTTTAAGACGTCCTTCTGGAACAGCCAGCGGAGGCTATAATTGCAGTGTAAACCATTAAAAACATCAGCTACACCTATCGTTTAATCTTTGTTGTTTACGCAAAGGGATCGTGTACTAAATTAACGGACTATAATCTGAAGGCCAATTCTCGTAATTTAAAACGTTCAAAATCTAGTCGCAGTCTCACCTCAGCGACAAACAAATTTCAAAAACTTGTCAAAAATACCCCAAATTTCAGTACATTGAAATTTGGGGTATTTTTGACAGATTGAGACTGAGATCTGAGGGGCAATTCTCGTAATTTTAAGAACGTTCACAGTCTGATCTCAAACTCAATCTGTCAAAAAACGCCTCTATTTTCCCTACATTTTGACAAGTTTTTGAGATTTGTTTGTCGCTGAGATGAGACTGCGACTAGATTTTGAACGTTTTAAATTACGAGAATTGGCCTTCAGACTGTGAACGTTCTTAAAATTACCAGAATTGCCCCTCTGATTACAAATATATTTTATTGCGTTAAGCACTACAACTCCAGTATCATAGTTAATTAAAATAGAGAGGTTTAAATTAAATAAGTCGCGCTTAAGATAGTCTTGTAAATATTGGCAAGTCAAGATGTTTGAAGCCGATTTAATCATTATGATTGAGTTATAAAGTGGCAGCCACTTTATGGTGTCATAGAAAAGCTTAGTCTATGTACAGCTTATATTATTAATGAAAACAGTACATATAACAAGAATAAAATACTAATCAAACTCAATAAAAAGTTGGTTTTAACAAAAACACTCAAAACAAATACGTCCCAAGTTAGAACGCATCACATAATATGAAAGTCAATGAAATAAATTATTTTTGACTGAAGTGCCCACCGGTTGGCCTTGATCGCTCACACATCGGCTGAGGCGCCCACATATGCCCCGACTATGTAGGTACCGTTAAAAAACTAGTACAGTTACTAACTAAACTGGATTGCGTACAATTTTTATAATAAAACGTATAATGTTTAATATAATCTCGGATGAATGTGGGAATTTCGCGTCCATTGTTAAGATGCTACGTTCATCTTAACGCTGATGATTCCAAGCTGTTGCATTTTTTACTGCCAGTCTCATTAAGTTGCGTAGTTGATATAACACTTCACGGGTCGTGGTGAAGAAAAACATCGATAACACGCTGTTAGTAAGTGCGTACCTATTAGTACCAAAGTTTTTTCTTTTACCTATTAGTATCAAAGTTGACGTATTCCACATTGGGCACCCGCTTAAATGGCACCTGAGTGAATGTGCCGCTGTGTATCAGGTGCCATTAAAGCGAGTGCCCAATGTGGAATACGTCTCAAAGTTTAGTTCATACAGAATGGGAGCACGCGTCTGTCGATGCCGTATCTGCGAAGAGTCTAAATGTACATTCATGTTTGGGGCAAATTTATTTCTGCTTCCAGTGCATCAAAATACCTCAAATCTCGTTCATGTATCCACAAGTTCATAACACGTCTGTATTTAATTTGTGGTTTATCCCTCACTATTCACAGAGCTTCACTTCAGTGTAGGTATTATTCCGATTCTGGTAGACCGGAGATAGTTCTGCTGTTAGAAGTGTAAATACCTATACAATTTCAGTTACTACATTTACGGGAAACTAATTTGTTTCACTGAAGTGTTCTGAATTTGTATTACTTATTAACTTCAGATTCATACTAACATTTTGGCTAATCCAGATAATGCTTTCCGAGTAACTTTCCCAAATGTGCATAAACTGACATTAAGAATTACTTGGATATTTTATGTGTTGTATATACGTATGTATGTGTGAGCGGGCTGTGTCCAAAAGTGATGCAGCAGGAATTAAGAGGCGAGCGATACTCCTAAGCGCACTCACCTACAATCTGGCAGCGGGCTTAGCGCTGCCGGAAGACGTACAGGAGGTGCTGTATGAAGTACTAGAGAAGTTACTGGATAACCACATCACCCCAAAACGGTGCGAGTTCAGTTAACGTTATAAGTTCTACGCAGCATCGCAGCAGCCGGGCGAGTCACACATGTAGTGGGCTGCAAGGCTGCTAGGACTCACAGCACATTGTGAGTTTAGCAATGTGGAAGAAGCATTGGACGATCCATTCTTGATGGGACGACAGAAGCTGTAAAATAAAAATAAATAATAAAATCCTAGAAATAATGTAGCTATTACAAAGTATGATGCTTGCTATAATAAATCTGTATCACAGGCGGCATGAGTTCTTATAATTACTATTAGCACAACTAATTTCTTAACAATATTTAACATTCGTTTTAAGAATAATGACTTAATTATTAATTTAATAAATTAATAATTAAGTTATAATTCGTTTAAAAACTGATAGTTAAAGTCTCAAGCATGTAGACAACTTCTATGTTATATATGGAAAAAAGTAATTAAAAAAACCAAAAAACTCGACTGCAACCTTACACTGAAACTAACTGAAAAGTTAAAAACAAGCCCATTTGAAATGAAATAAAAGTTGATAGCAGGCGGGACTCATTTGAGTTTGAAAATATAATACCTAATGGTATGGCTCCCGCCTGCTTCCAACTTTTATTATATCTGCCGATTTTTTGAACTATATACAGTTCCGAAGATAACCTGATGAATCCCTCTGAAGTTATTCAATTGTATAAGATGTATACTATATTCATAGTACCGATAGCTAATTAGTTATACTGTGACTGATACTTGTACTGTCGCTGGTAGCGATTGTATCACAGGTTTGCATATCTCATCTTCTATCTTGTAAACTGATAGTTTTTCGACATTACGTGATTTCTTCACGTTCGTGAAGAGGGAAATTGTGAATTGTGGAGACACTGGTAGTCTGACAACCGGTGTCTGAATTGAGAATTTGTAGTTGAGAATATTCTAACTCTACTTTAGCATTAGTTAAGGTGTTTCCTTCAATTGGCCCACGAAGATTAAAATTTCTTTAGTTTTTTAACCGACTTCTAAAAAAGGAGGAGGTTCTCAATTCGGATGTTTGCATTTATTTTTTATTTTTTTATGTTTGTTCGGGCATAACTCCGTCGCTTGCCAACCGATTTGAAAAATTCTTTTTTTGTTGGAAAGGGTGTACTTCCCAAATGGTCCCATGAAATTTTTTTTGTAATCTTACAAGCGGTTTTTGAAAAATCAACAAAAATTTAAAAATTCTAAAGCACCTGATCAGCAGTTGACATTAGGCTATTGTAACTTAGATAAATTACAAACTCTCCCACTAAAATTTCAAAATAAAAACTTTTTTACAAAAAAAACAACCGACTTCCAAAAAAAAAACACTACAAAGTGCTAAATAACTTTAATTTCGGAAGTCGGTGTCGTTGGTTCTGCATTTTCGTTTATTGACACCGACTTCCGAAATTAAAGTTGAATAAAAAAAAAAAATGTTTTTATTAGAAATTTATATTGATTTTCTTAGGCTTCAAATTCCCAATTTAGAATTCGGTTGTAAAGAAGGATGTGTTTCATCGGGGCCGCGGGGCTGAAACCTAGTAGGTACTAAAGTTTACTGGTCAAGGAAAGTATAAATTAAAGCTGTTATAAAACTTATGATATATTCAAGTGGAATTATTTTCTTCTTTCATTTTTAAGTAACGAAATTAGAGTTACAAGTGTGAAAGGTGGAAAGTTTTAATTAGATTAATTTCTTCTTTTCGTTTTATTTTAGTTTCCACGTAGTTAGGGGCTGCTACTGAGAATTTCTTGAAGAAATAACCTTATTTTAAACAACAATA
Organism: Gortyna flavago; assembly: GCA_963669345.1. NCBI lineage: Eukaryota > Metazoa > Arthropoda > Insecta > Lepidoptera > Noctuidae > Gortyna > Gortyna flavago. The sequence goes on from OY770125.1 coordinate 19,117,842, forward strand.
TTGTCACAGTATTAACCTATCGCCTGTGTAAATTTGGAAAATAAGTTTACTCTATTCTATTCTTATAACTCTGCCGAACCTGAAAGTGAGACCCTGATTTTTGAATTGAAATTAGGTACAACAAACTAACCTATAACATGTTCACCCCTGGATATGAATAAAGCCTAGAAACTAATTAGGTACCTACCTAAGTAGTGCGAAACTAGTATTTTCAATTTTAAAATCATAATTATTGTTCACCAAGGGACGCGCGCTTTACTTGTGGTAGGTAACCAAACCAAGTATACAAACACGCTGTGAATATATACGTGAAGACGAGTAGCGTCAGCACATAAAACTCACCCACACATTTTCGACTTCGCCCGTAAATTAGTGCTAGGCCCACAGGCTTTATGATTTCTGATTCATTATAATCAAAAGACAACTTTAAGAGGTGAATGAAATCCAAGATTATAATATTAATTAAAAAGGTCGTTCAAACCAGTGTAGTGTGGAGCGGTCCCGCCTACATTATTACTTAGTTCCTCCGTTTATGAGATACACGTACGAACGTTATGCAATCCCACTGAATACCTTGATTATTCTCATATCATGAATAGCATAGCATTATGCTATGATGCTGTGTACTGTAGCCAGTTGACGTGGTGGCTTGTATTGTTGTTTAATGGGGCAACTGCAATTATTATCATTGTGGAGGAAATTTTGCTCAATGCTGATGCACTTCCTGCTATCTCTCACGAATGTCTAGTCTTTTCCGAATTATTGTTCTTGTATGACGTTCTTTAATAATGAAAATTATACTTTACTTTACTATTGTTATCCCACTGCAGGGTAACTTTTCATACAGCGAAGGCACGTGCATACCCAATAGTTCTTTGGTAGTGCTGGTCGAATCGTTGAGCTCTATAAGTTCTGAGTTGAGCTGCACGATTACTGACAAATGCGTGCACTGACTGGAGCGGTCCACTCAATCTGTGTGTTCTTTTCTCAGAAAACCATTTCAGACACCAGAAATAAAATAATTTATCATTGATCACGCTCGCTTCGAAGTCTGAAAGCACCAACAAGCAATGTTACTTGTAACATTTTTTTCAAATTTTCTAATAATCAGGGATCGCAAGGAAACAGTCTGGCTTGTAGTCTAATTGTTGCTCGGTCGTTGTCTGTACCCATAACATCTTGTTATTTGGCTTCCTTAGAATTAAATAAAATGGACATAAGTTTACAAAACAACCGTAAGGCATGCGGCTCAAACTGTGTGTGGAATGGAAAATTTGCAATATGATGTCTGAAGATAAAAGTTCCTCGTGTGCTCATGCATGCTTATCTCTTTGTAAAGCTGACTGTATTCTGTAGTCTGTTGCGGGATATCGTTAAAAGAGTTCCAGTTGAAAACGTGCAAGTTTGCACTTTCAGCAGAAGAAACTTACATACCGACTTGGAATATTCAAGATATTCCTGCGTTGGATCGGGTTTTCAAACTTTGATTCGGAATATCTTTATCAAAAAGATAACGGTCAATAATAATCATTGCCTTTTATGGATAATAACCGGCTCCCATGGTGTTTTATCACCAAAATCTCCGTGTTTATGAAATTTAGATATATTTTTATGGTTTTTCGGCTATCCATGGGAAAATACAGTGGCTTCATCAAGTTGATATTATATGCACTGGAGTTTGTTGAGGTGTAGAGGAATTTCAACTTACTGTAGTTGTGATACAGTTTATTTTTGTAGGAATTGGTTCGAAAAGTTATTGCTGTAATACGAAGAAGTACATTTTATTTTTATACCATGCTGTGTTTGGAATGAAATAAGAAACACGCTTAAATACTCACCGAATTAGCTGCTTATTAGACAACATGGGGACTGACGCATTTGACTTTGTACGAATAATAAACTATGACTTGGACATCTTAGAGAGGGACCTGTTTCAGCCACCGAGTGGGAGTCTATCAGATTTATGATTCTATGTCAAAACGTAGTCTTCTAAGACAAAACTCCCTACGACATACAAGAAATTAAAAGTTAAGTATAAGTCATCAACTTGGCATTACATAATGTTTCTGCGTCAAAGTAGCCTTAGACAGTCATTAGCACAGATAAGTAATAGTACAGAATAACTAATAGAGTACGTCGTACGTCAGATGAATCTACAGGAGATAAGTAAGTTAAATTAAATTTTTACCAGCCATTACGTTATCGAGAACAAATATAAACAATGTTGATACATTGTATGTTTTAGATATGAACACTATGTACGAACGTGATAAGGACTTCAATCTTTTTGTTGTAGGCAGAGTTCTAAGTCAACATTTGGAGATGATTTGTAATTAAGTTATTTAGTTAAGTACCTATTCTGTCGGTCGCAATAATGGTAGATATAGCAGGCTTTTAATATATTAATAGTTTTTTAGGTTTTCCTCTGTGAATGTTTTGTCGGACCAAGAGCGTATCGATTCGGGGCGATACCATTTCAGCGGTATAATGCGCATAAGGATAGCTCATAAATTAAAATACATGCTCAGTTTTTTTTTCATTACTTTGTAATGTGAAGTAATATACCTACACTTACTGTCACGTTAGAATGAAGGAATAGGTGTTATGTGCACCTAGTGTTACGTCATTTATAATCCTAATCATAGCCCAGTCAGTATTTCATTAGACTTTTCAACGACCACGTTGAAGGGTGTAATTACGTCCTTATTTCCAGGTATCTATTGCGTTCCCACCCTTGGACATCGGGAAAAAAATCAATTACTGTTCGCGTGTTCCAAAGGAGTTTGATCGCGCTAATCCGCCGACCAGCGCGTGCGCACACCGTGACGTCACGCGAGCTTCCGGCGGGAAAATAATTTTAATTCTTTTAATACATCCCAACAACTACATGCTGCCCCATTTTCAACTCTATTCTCAAAATAATAAAGTCCTTTGCTCGCTATTTTGGGTGCAAATATATTTGTCAAGTTTATGAAGATACGGTCTGATAAAGAAGTGATTTTAGACATCCAGGTCCAAGAGTTATGTCTGTAAGTTTGTGCATCCTACTTATTTATGGTATTCGGTAATACGTTGACTGTGTGGTATGTGTATGCCTATTATAATAGCTTTTTTGTGGGTTTCCAAGTCGAAGGTAATGGGGGAACCGGATTATTATAAGTAATGGTCTAGTGAGAAGACGCTGGCTTTGTTCAATTGTAATTATCTCCTTAGCTCCAACTGACGCATTCCAATAGTTTTCATGGTTTTCCTCCTACATTTAGGAACTTCGCTATGTCATAGCAATGGCATACCAGAATCTTATTTAGGTAACTGTTGACAACAGCATTTTATTTATTATGGCTTTTATTCCTTTACCTTTGTAAAGGGAGGGTTTTTGAAGCAAGAATACTCAGCTTGTACGATAAAAGCAATTTGAGCTATATGTGTATAGCTATAACATAATTATATATTTAGACTAATGTAGGCCAAGATGTTTAATTCAAACCTTATAATCCAGATTTATAATTTCTTCAACTTTTATAATCTCTGCACAGTGTATTGACTCTCTTGTATGCAAATCTCGCAGATTGAAACCGCAGTGCGAGCGGTTTGGGACACAAAGCCAGCCTTTTAGCACCAACGCGTGAATTACATGGAGCGAAGTTTTAGCCTTTTATCTAGCTAACGCTAAACTTAATCCATTTCTAAAGCGCGGCATCAAGAATCGCTCCACTGGGTTTATTCACGATTGCTATCGTATGGGAGCGAGGCAGCATTGTGTTTCAGTTCACACAGCGGCGCTTGCGACTGTCTGATGTTATGCTGGGGTGTACTGAAAGCAGAAGTGATGCTATTCAAAAGGTGCGTTGCTCGAGATTTTGTGTGTCTTTTAGTAAAAAAACTTTCTGAGACGCGTCTACACTTGTGATCTATCAAGAGTTTCATCTCTGTAAATATACAGATAGGTATCCTGGTTTTCATATTCAATATTCACATTAAACGATCGCTTAAAACAAATCAAACAAAAAGGTTATTCAAAATGTTATTTATAAAAAAAATGGCCGTAGGAAGTGCAAATAACTTGTGTAAAATGGATGCTTTTAGTTAAAAAGCTCTGTCAGACTGACACAATGTCGAAACAATATTTAAATAAAAAATGTTGATTTTGTAATTATTTTTCTACGATAACGTTCGACAGCATTTTCCACCATCGCATCCTTAAAGCGTCAACGTCATGTGAATGAACCTGTCTGCCATTGCAAAACGAGCGATATTTACTTAGTAAAACTCGGCACTATAATGCTCTCAGTAATAAACTCGTAAGCGAAGTGATAATCAGCCTTTTTGAGTCATTATAATCGCATGTAATACTTATCTTTACGCGGCATTTCAGATCAGTAATTATAAAGTAATTTCTTATTTATAATAATGTTTGTTATAGGGTTGAAACTTGCGATTAAGACTGGGCTGGCATTTTATGATTCTGTTAAAGACACCTTAAGTATATAGGTACCTGTTCCTCGAGGTCTTGTTCTTAAACTTAAAATGTGCATATTATACTTGTGCATATGGAGACCTGCGGGGTAATTGTCGGTAGAAATGGCTTTCATTTTACCAACAACATTTATTATTTACGGTTATTTACGTAGTTGAGCAGACAAATGTTTTGAACATATGAAGCAATGGATTAGCAATATCCTTAAAAATCATTCAGATTGTGATTTATAGCGTCTGTACTGTTGCAGCTTTACAAAATCAGCTTCAGAGCACACATGGCTTAGTTCTCGTTTAGTTCTCAGTGGAAGACAAGTATAGGACTGCATGCTCGGATGTCTCAGTATAACGGAATATGAAATGCTTTGTTTTCGGCAAGTGATATGTAAAGTTGATATGATATACGTTGATGTTTCATAACTCTGTTACATGCCGATGTTTCGGCCAAAACAACAATTAGTTATCTTTCCGGTCGGCTTCTCACACCGGCAACAGAATGCTAAAAGAAATAAGTAATACCTACAAGTGAATTGGCTAATAAAGTAAAATGTTTAGGTGGATACGTTTATTGGTTTGTAGACTTTCTCATTGAGGGATTTGTAATTTGCTACTCCAAGATTTGTATGAGGATGCGGAGGCACCCCAGGTCTATTTTGAACTAGGTTGGCGGATAACTTAGAAAAGGCAGGTCTCAAGTTAGGCTAGGGAATAATAATGAGGCTGCGGCGTCTACATAGCCACATGCGCCACGCAACATACTGACATCACGCAAAATCCTACATCGCGCAAGCAGAGTTTACCGCGCAACTAGCATTATTACAACGTTCCAAAATCAATTGTCGAGCAGTAGTCCACCAGATGCAACACCCGTCTGGTCGGAGGATCCTCCCTTATCTATGGAGGATGAGTGTACTTTACACTCTGGTTCTCATACCTCTTTAAGACTGCATGCGTTAAATAAAGTGCAAGTATATAATGTATATAGTAGGCTCACACGTCTGATCGGCTTGGAATCACTCAAGTATAATTTAAATACATCTCATATAGGTATAATTAAGATACCTACATTTAGCAATGATCATGAATTTATGATACATGTCATGTATCAAAGATAAGTTCATACTCTTAAGGAAGAGAAAACATGTTAAAAATTCTATAAATTTGAAAGTAGTTACCTATTAAGTACCGCGATTACTGGTCATCAGTTCACAGTGCCCCAAGGGCCTCGGTCCAAAGGTCACCCGCTTTATGGGACCCGCAATCAGACCCCAATAAATTCCTCCTGCATTTGCAATCTTTGCAATCTGCATAAGCAGTATGCATTTTTATTTGCAGTTATTTATAACTGCAATATTCTGTTGCATAAATAAAAGAAATGTTAATTTATATTATAGAAGGCTTTATTTTATGTTAAACGACGGCATGTGCCTTATAGATTTGATAATGAGTCATCATCATTTCAGCCGTAACACCGCCACTTCGACCGGTTCTGTACTTCTCGCATCCAGCGGATTCCTGCGGCCTTCACCAGGTCATCGGTCGTACCTTGTGAGACGCCTTTAAGGCTACGTCTTCCGGTACGCGGTCACCAGTCCAGAACATTTCGGCCCCATCGGCCATCTGTTCTACGAGTAAAGTGCCTTGCCCACTGCCACTTAAGTTTGGCAATTCTTCGCGCTATGTCAGTTACCGAGGTTCTCCTATGGATCTCTCCATTTCTGATTAGATCGCGTAGGAAAACTCCAATGATAATGAGTATACACTGCTATACTAATACCACTGCGTATTTATCGTTAAATAATTAGCCAAGCAGAAGGATCGGCTGAAATGGTTATGGGATATAAGATGATAGATGGAACGTTGGTCCCGGCTGTTATTCGTGGATTTTTGACAGTCATTATGGGTCGTCAGAAGCCCGAAAGTCTAAAAACCAGTCTTACCAAGAGGTGTCGTGTTGTGTCCCAGAAACGGGGTGGTTTTGGAGGTCAGATACGCAGTCGCCCCATATAAAATACTGGTATTCAGCTGCATCCGATTAGGCTGGAAGCCAACCCCAACATATTTGAGAAAAGGCTAGACAAATTATGACACGTGTAACTCTAGACCTAAATGAGCCAATCAAAGTACAAATAAGATTAGGCACAATAATTCATCTAAGACGAAAGGTCTTAAGAAAATCTAGATAAAGAATCAATGTAGGTAAAACCAGATATTAGCTACGAGTTAATTAAGATAATCGTACACTTCAAGTTTCTGAAGAAAAGGTTAAATTTTAATGTTACAATGAATCGAGGGTAGAAAGTGAAAAGTTCCCCGTTATTAGTTCTCACAGCTACACGTGCGACTGAAGGAATTACAGCGGCCGAGCAAGGTACAAAGTAAGATTAGGTACAGTAAGTCATCTCAGATGAAAGGTATTACGATGATCCACACCCTCGCGTGCCACACATCACAATATCCGGAATCGGGCACGAGCGTAGCAGTAAACATAAACAGTGTTTTCACGCGCCGCGCAGACGAAGTTATCGTTCGCGTCCGGGTCAGCGGGCCTCGAGCACTTATCGGTCGGATAGGCGATGTGCACACTGCTGGTACTGGGAGCCGATAGAGCGCGACTGCGATCTACCACAAATGTGTTAGCCGACGTTGATACGATCGGTGCCTATACGAGCATCAAACTGTGATTGGTGTATTTGGTACAGTGCTTCTAGTTAATATTATCTGGTTATATTGTTAGGCAGAAGTGGTTGTTAATGTGTGACAGTGAATTGAACACAGTTGAGTGCACAGAGGCTGAGTATGATGCAACTTATATCAGTTTCTCATCATCTTTCTGTGGAGCTGCGACCTAGATCTTTATTCCGTCTGGAACTATTGAATCTGAATCGAAATTTGACCCATAATTATCCATCATCGTAGAGGAGTCTGGCCAATTAAACGTACGAAATGCACACATTGAACCACAGCCTAACATTAGTACTCGCATCAATAATTCGACTAAAGTTTAGTTGATAACGTTTTGCGCACTGCTTAAGTAGACGTCTGTCAAAAGGACCAGACTGCATTAGACCACAGGGCTGAGTATTTTGGCGATCGGCAGAAGTTCAACCGTGATAACTTGATAGGTTAACTATTTTAAGATCGTTTATCATGAAGCTCTATTTTCTCAATGAGCGAGATTCCTCTGTCAAATATAGAATGTAAATCAGCTGGTTATCGCCTTGCGCTGGTGCATGACTTGTAGATGTGCGCGAGTAGGTAGAAAGGTCTTTAGTAGGTACAATAAATATTTATATAATCATTGGTAAAATCGATAATATAACTGCGCGTGATTTGGAGTCTTTGGACATACGACTTTGTTAATAGTCAATATCATTGATGACAGATCAATCACCACTTGTATGGGTGTAAAATGACAGAAAACATAAGAAGAATTTCAAAAATGAAGGGAGCTGCCTAAGTACCTAGATATTTCTGCCGGATTTCCTCAGAAATGTCCCGAAAAGAAAATTAATGTAAATATATTCTCCAAATTAAACAGATGTTTAAGAATTAGGAATAACTTCATTCTGGGACCTTTTCGTTCGCATATTTTAATTAATGTTTTTCGTCACTGCGATTTCTTATAACGTTTAGGCAGAGGTAAGTATGGTAAGTACCTACATATGTCAGTTTCCAAACTGTACCAAACAGAATGGCCAGTGTATTGCACAAAACGCGTTGAGTGATAGACAGACCTCTCCAATTTTAAAGCCAAAAGAGTTTGTAGTAATAAAAGGTTATAAGCGAACAGGTGGATGCTCCTATCTCGTGAACATCTCAGTTCCTAAACGACACCCACTAGAAGATATGACATATTTGTCATTCATAAATGTTAATTTCGGCAGTTTAAATTCTATGTCCGTAAATATTCGCTTATCGTGGAGTACAATCTTAATCTTTTTATCCACTTGTGACCCCCCGGCACTTCGTTCTGTGAATGCTGCGTACTCTATGACATACTAACTACTAATTTCTATCTGATTGGAATGTCTAAGTAATGATAATGAGACAATGTCAGAAGGTTAGTCAGTATCCTCCTGTTATAACAACATAGAACATAATTATATGTTCTACGTATCGGACGTCTCTCACACTACCTGTAGTAGTGAAGAACAAGAGATCTGCGAACTCCTTTCGGTTGGTGTGTGAAGCTATAGAAAATGTGATGTGATAAGGCACAAGGCTCAGAGAGAGAAACTTGCTAAATAAATTTGATGTGTTTTGTAATTTGCTTAGGTACGCATTTTGAGCATTCAAATATCATAATTTTCTTGCTTGTCGGGGCAACATGTCTTCTTTCATGCATCTCTATTAGTCGTCATCACGGTATTCATATCATCTTTCACAGTCCATCCATCGTTTTTTACAGCCATCCATATTCATACTCAAAGTTTCCTCGCGACATTTTTCCCATTTGAGCTCATTCGGGCAATATTTAAGCTCAAATAGGTAGGCACAACAATCGCTAGAACATTTCTACTGTTGATAACCAAGGCGTTATCCATAATATTAGTGAATAATCATCTCTTACTATGAATTTATGACTAGTCATCTTAAAAATGAATGTCAAGTTACTCATCAATACATTACGTGGACTAGTCATGTGCATTTTTTACACAAAATCATCCACTAGATCTTTTTTGAAATTATCTTGATATATAATTATTTTAAGTCGTCAAATTGTGATCAGGTCAGATACCTTTCATCTGAGGAATAAAGATGGCGACTTGATTATTATTTTCTATACAAAAACTCTCAATCTGTCATATTTATTTTTCAGATGAAAGTTATCTGACCATCGGAAAGTCGGCCTCGGCACCGAATCAATTTATTGTTTTAGCTCTTTTGTTTTTGTCCATTGGTCCAGTGACGGTGACCTGTAGCTCATACGCCACGACGCTTTTTAAAAACGTGTCAGCGTTCCAAAATAGAACTATGAGAGTAGCTGTAGTAAATAGATTGATTGACTAGAACGTAGGTAGGTATTTACCTAACAGCTATGTAGGGGCAACCTCTCGCGATAAGTTATCGGTCAAAGTGCGCAGACTTTGTGTGGCTCGCATTACTTGTGTGCGTGAGACGCACCGAGATGTATTCCACTGGATATGGCCAGCGTGTTTTGGCTTAAAATTCGCACCCCTTTTCTCGTATTGGAACTAGGTATAGTCAGGGAAATTAATTGTTTATTAAATTGACTACCTACCAACTTAAATTATCCATTATATTCAAATTACAATTTTCCTTTTTCTGACAATTGTATGAAACTGTTATAACACGACAAATTAACGTAGAGTGTCAATTTGCTTAGCAATTAATTTTCCCGACTGTACTATAAAAGTAATGTGATGATAATCGTTTTAGCTATAGGTAAGTTAGCAAGTCTTACTATCCAAGATGCATCGGTATATAACGGTACATTTTGGTACATATGCACTTCATAACCAAAAGTATAATATACAGGATGTATCAACGACACGAAAAATAGAAGTGGTCGATATTATAATTTAATTGTTGGGACTGGATTAGCAGTGAACGCTACTCTTATCAGTCAGCTTTAGATTTCGGGACATTGAGTTTTTTGTCTTTTCCATTCAAAAAGATAAAGATTAGTGTTAGTACGCTTTACGACACATTTACGCCGAAAAAAAGATCATTACTAAAGGTAAAATTAAAACGGTGTTTATTGTAGGTATCCTGACTTATTACTTGTTAATTTAAAAAAAAATTAAAATAGTTTACTTTTATAATGTTAGTAAATATGTGAGCACCATGTATCTATCAGATAATTAAATTTATATGTCATGGTTTCATTTTGAATTCTTTTACCTATTGTGGTATAGTAATTTTATTTTAGGTGCTTCGTCTTCACATATTATTATTATTATTTAATAATTAATGTAATATTCATTTATTTATGCAAAGTTACTAATTAAATAACAGTCACAACAATACGTCTAATTAGTCAAATAACCCGTCCTTAAGAGCGTTTACGCCGTATGGCATTTCATACAAACTTTCAAGCCGTTGTTTTTCGAAATGAATGAACCGATTTTAATGAAACTTCATACGCATAAGCAGGATACAAAGGTCTAAAAAGTCAGCAGAGAACATTTTCGAAAAATTGTGTTACAGCCAAATTAGACCGATTTTAAAGTTTCCATAGAAACAGAGATTTCCAGTTATCTTTTTTTAAATAAGACATTTCAAAAATTTCTTCTGCTAACTTTTTAGACCTTTGTATCCTGCTTATGCGTATGAAGTTTCATTGGTAATCGCATAACTTCAGCACATTTCTATTTTTATTATAAAATGTTCCTTACAGTCAGAACTAAGTTTTTTATGCAAAAAAAAAATTGGAATAGTTACCCGGAAAATTTACAAAATCGGGAAAACTGAACATCCTTTTTTCTATGATTTTTTTTAATGAATTACTTAATGAGAATTTGACACAACTACGTTTGTCGGGTCAGCTGGTAAATAATAAAAACAAACAAACAATAATCAATTAATCCCGAACCATACACTATTAAAGAACGGGCCCGCCTTAATATACAGTACAAACAAAAAGGCATCCACTGAAAACAATTTATGCAAACGTAAACTTTACGGGATTTTCATGTTTCGACGATTCAACCTTTTAATTGGTGGACTGTGAATTATTTGCGCCACTGCGTACCGGGGCTTCGCGTCGATTGGCAGAAAATTTTCAATTTTCTCTCCAAAATTCTATGAGCGGACTGTCGGGCCCTGTTGGGTACAATTATGATGATCTGGTGACAAAATAATGGGCAGTCGCAGAAATAGACGTTGTATTTCGAATGGCAATCTAAAAAAAAAATATGCTTGTGAATAAAGTGTTGCCGATGTAGGTATTGTTCATGCAGTGACTGCAAACACTGGCAATTGTCTTAGTACAGTAGTTGCTTGTGTTTTAATTTACAAAATTGTTTGCAGAATATTATGATTTGAATAGTACAATCAGCCTATACCTAACGTTACCAGTACTGGGACACAGGCCTCCTCCTTGTGAACCCCTCACAGGGAGGAGACCTGTGTCCCAATGGGCCGTAATTCAACAGGGGCCCAGTGCGGCTTGGTAGATGTCAGATTATTACGATATTAATATTTGCTGTGGATCGCGAGAAATTATTTAAAAACCTCTGTTATTTACAACATTCTTATCCTATGTTATCTTCAGTACTAGGTACTGTTAAAATCAGTGACTCTAACTCTGTCACCAACCTTTAATCCCCCTCTGTTACCACACACAGTTCCCACGTACTCGTACACATACATACATTCACCTCAAGATACACCCACTGGCACATCAATTCGCCCTAGCTCTGCGTCTCTATCGGCCAAACATCAGAAACAGCCGCGTTAGTCACCTCTCCGTGATAAACCCTGAGGCCGTTACACGTAAAACAATGCCACTTTATCATCACGTTTATCAAGCAGTTACCACTATGCGCCATTCGCATCAAACTGCTTACTTCTTCACTAAGAACGTGTCTAAGTTAGTGTTGGGTGCTGTGGTACTGTTCTGGAAGAGTGATTCATTTGTTTATTGCTTTCATCTTGTTTACAAGTTACAAATTGTAACAAAGAAGAAAGTATCAAACTTGAACCTTGCTGCATTGTAATATTCTTAGGTGATTACATTAGTTAGTAACTTTCCAGATAATGCAAGTTTTGCGTGCTTTTGGTTCAATTCGTAAACAGAGTAAATTTAAAAAACTAAACTTATTTAAGCTTACCCATCGAACATTAAAGTAGGTATATACACTGTTGGTGGATATTTTAATAATTTATCACATTCTCATAATATTGTTGTTTAAATCTGAAACGATAAAATAACACATAAAATAAAACGATACAATAATAAATTAATGAATACATTTTATTAAATTAATAAGTTCGCATAAAGCTTGTAAAGTCTCCCCGAATTTCACCGCAAGCCCAAATAAACGAAATTTGGAAAATAATTGTTTAATATCATGTTCCATTCCCAAGTGTATTGACCTTTATATTATATTATTATTGAAATGAAAATAAAAGAAATGATCAACAAAATGAACTTACGTTTCATTAATAATCAATGTATGTATAGACCAGCATACCTACCACGAGCTCTTAACGCGATCCACTTTAGGACCTAAACTGAACTGTTCTTCTAATTCGTACCAAGACGTCAGTTTAACGATTCAGTTTAGGCTGTGCCATCTGACAGCGATTATCCCAAACTGAGTCGCAAGTTTTGGTTTCATTCATTTCATTTTGTACTGTATTTGGTACCCTGACGTCCTTATAGCAGCTCAGCTGAATCGCTAACTGTCAAAATAAGCGATTCAATAAAAGTTACTATTTCTCTAACAAAAACTGAAACGTTTGGTGAATTATTGACGAAAATAAAGTTTTTTAGTGGAATTTTACAAAAAACCAATGTAAGTGTACTTTAATCTTTCTTTTAAAGTGTAAAATACCTATTTTACATGCCTTTTTTTTTTTTTTTTTTTTTTTTAGGATGGGAAATCATCAAATGACCCCTCCCGCTCTGGGTGGAGCGGAAGGGAGTGTCAGACTCTTACTGACTAAAACCCATCCGTGTTCCTTCCTTAGCCCTTTATGTTCCGGGGTAGCGGTAACCCTTTCGGACAATCCCGCTGCCCCGGCAGGCTTCGGCCCTGACGGGCCCCTCCTTCGATGCTGACATCTCTTTGAGGCGCGCGTGGAACACATACGCGCCGTCCGGCACGGGCCTGGTCCTGATCGGACGGCGAGCTACCCATTACTCGCCGTCCGCAGGCCCGCGCCTACGGTGGCCGGGAGTCGTCACGCGGCTCCCGACGCCCGGAGCGTCTACCGCGGCGGCTGGGACGGGCGGCTCTCTCAGCTCTCTCCCTCGCCCATCCCGCCACCTCCTTCGCTAGCATGACTGCTTCGCAGAAGGAGGTGACTGCCTCCCACTCCCTCTCACCCCGGACCATGGCTTGGACCAGGGCCGGGCGCGAGAGGTCGCCGCCGCTGCCGATCGCCTCTACGAGGACACGGCGGTGCTCTGCCCAAGCCGGGCAGACCTCCACCGTATGCTCCACCGTGTCCTCAGGGCGATCCTCGCAGTGGTGACACCCGGGCGTTTCCTCCCGCCTGATGATGTGCAGGAACCTCCCTGATGATGTGCAGGAACCTTTCCGTAGATGCTTGAAACAAAAGGTCCGTCAAATATTTGGAACAGATACCGAGTCCTTTGTGAGGCAATTGAACATCAACCCATGTAAGGATCGCTGAATGTTGATGTGGTGGTGTTATGTTCCTTTCATTTTGGGAATCAGATAACAGAGCCTGCTATAATAAATCATGCTTACATTTAATCGAACTGATCGGTTTTGAAGTTATGAACATTCCGATTAGAGAAGAGAAAGCTTAGCTTTTGAAATTCACATTTTGTATTCTGAATTAAAAATCATCATAAATTAAATCCTGTTCCAACAGAAGAAATTGATGTTGACGAGTAAACTGAAATATTACACCCCTAGTGAGAAAAAGAGAAAAATGCTAGAAAAATACTGGCATTTAGCTGCACCCGGTGGAACTTTTAGCCAAGTCAAACATATAGTTGGAAAAAGGCTAGGCATATGATATGTGAGAAAAAGCATAGAGCCATATAAAACGTGAGACCAGAGCTGTAAAAAGAGGAGACCAACTTGATCTGCAAGTCCCTCATTGATTAGGCACTCTGCCGTCAAATCTTATTTCAGCCGCTGTGTGTTTCTTTAGAACAAAATAAATACACCTAAACATACAGTATACGAGAAACACATAGAAAACATAAAAGAGAAAGAAACCGAGGACATGGTAATATTCCTTAGTCGTGCACATAGTGGTTAATGTCAAATTATTTTCACTGCTCGCTCCCTTCCATTGGGTAATTTCACTGTAAGTGCAGCTACCAAGTTCTAGTGTTGTGCGTGACTCAATAGTTATTATCGATATCGTAGTTTGTAATGGTAATGACGTTAAGGAAAGAAGTACCGATTCCATTTTTTGTGTGTTTTAAGAAGTCTAGTAGGTAAACTCATATTAGCCAATATGGTTGATAGTAGTGATGGTTGATAGCCAATATGGTGGTGGTGGTGGTGGTATGGCCAGTATGGACGAAAATAAAGTTTTTTAGTGGAATTTTACAAAAAACCAATGTAAGTGTACTTTAATCTTTCTTTTAAAGTGTAAAATACCTATTTTACATGCCTTAAACCGCATTTGTTTTTCTTTAACAGATGTCCTTTTTCGACTAGAATGCAACAAAAAAAGCACTTGCAAATTATTGTCATAATCTCGAGGCAAATTGTACATTTATTCACTTTCTTAATAGATTTATATATAGACTTCTCGAAAGAATTATTTAGTTTCAGTACATATACAAATTATACAATGTTTAATACTTTCGACAATTCTTGAAATCAAAAGTTCAAAACTACACTCTGGTACGTTCAAAACAGAAACATTGTTTTATTAAGTCGAAATAAAAATATTGTTTTCGTATAATAAATAGCAAAAGGTAAATAAATATCTACTTTGACTAAGAATTATTTTAACAATAGTTACCGACTTACCGTATTAATCTTTGAGTGTCTGTTTTACTATAAAGTAATGATATTGAGTTATGAACAAATAAAATGTTACTTGCTTCTGAACGAGTCTAACACTAAAATGTGCGCGAAACAAACTTATTTGATAATAATAGTGTTGTCTCTTTTTCACCAGAAACGTTTCAAACGCGGTTCAGCAACGAATTGCGATCTTTCATTCACTTTCAACGATCCAAATGCCGCTGAGCGTATTGGACGTCATGGTACGACTGTAAGCGATGCAGTTTAAGAACCTAAACTGAAATGTCTTGCTTTTGAATCGTTTTTAAATAGTTCATGGTAGGTCTCCTGATGTCCCTGACTAAATCTTATCTAATAAGTTGGACTAATTAGTACTAACTTAGTAAGTCAGTGCTAAGAAACTGACTAAATTGGCAGAAGATGTTAAAACCTCTATCGCATAAACAAACAACAACTATCAACTTTGTCTATGTAGTTATTGTGAATAGAGGCGTTCTACCAATGTCCCATATTTGGATTACGTCATGATGCAAAAGCAATGCAAGAAATGAATAAGAAACGCGTCTTTAGAAACTCAGAAACCGAAAACTACACGACAGAGTCCGAACAATCCCTGTTTACGAAAGCATTTGACCTACAAACGTATTGTTGTGGCAGATGCCACAAGCGGAAGCTGTTTTTTCTATGATTGCCATAAGTCAGTTCTATGGCCTTGTAATAAGGTCGGTTGCATCCCCGCATTGTAAGGGATGTTGACAAATGAATGATGACAATTATATTGTGTGCTTGCCTTTGTGGTGGTGACGACTATATTATACTGTGGTGAGACCGTTGGATTTAGAATAGTTCCGTGCGCATGTTTTGGTAAATTATTATTCACTGTAGCTAATTGTTTTGTAAGACTTGTTTGAGCATTTCTGGGTAGTAGTGAAGTATTTAAATTAACATATTTGAATGATATTTCATTCGAAATGAAGTGGCCGATTTAATTGTCAAACAATTTCGAGGAACTCGATTTCTGTTTTTTATGGAAATGTATTTGTTTATATTTTTCTAAAATTTTTATTAAAGAAAAAACATACTTTCTTTCAGATCTTTTATCTCACAAGCATCTCGATACACTTCCGCGCAGCACACTTAGGATGACTTACCTACTCGTCTTTTGTAATAAGTAAACAAAACAACATCACTAGCCCGTTTGCATCCAGCGGCACCCCAACACGTTTTTATTCAAATAAAAATTATAAATTCCCCACAACCACACCACAATTCTCAGTTCTTGACAATGTGCACACGAAACTAGCAAAATAATGCGATTTCGCGCATCGCGACACACTAATATCGACTAAGCTTAACAATCGACCATTCAGTGTACCGTGTCCCATCACTATTGTGCACAACTTTTGTTTAGTCGAATTGTTATAATCGCTTGAATAGAGTTGTCATACACTTGAAGATGTTTTTTCAATATATTTTTTATTTATTTATAAAGGGTAGGTCCCTGACTTTGTGTAAATAAACATGAATAAGTGAGTGATTATTTCGAGTGGGCGAATGAAATGTCGATGTCGAGTTGTTGTTTCAGTCAATGAGTGTTGTTTTGTTATTCTATTATTGTTTATTTTTAGTACACTAAACTTTTGTTTTTTTTTTGTTTTGTTTATCTTTTTATGTTTCTTTCATTTTATTATTCTGTCTTTGTTAGTTGGGCAATAAAATGCTTAGACGTTAATTTAAAAGATTTAGGTCTGATTTTTCCAACGCCAGATAATTTTAACGGAGGAATAATTTTGAATTTTTGACAGTTCTTCCATACAAAAACTGTCAGACGTAAACTTTATTCCACGAATAAAAATTATCTGTAGATTGAAAAACCAGCCCTTAGTTTAACAAATACAGAATATTATACATTTAGCACTAATACTGGGTCATCAAGTTGCAGCATGTAGTAGAAAGTAGGTAAAGAATGTTCCCTGAAACTATAAATTAAGTAGAGTACTTCAATGGAGTTTAATATTCTCATAATGTTTATTAATACGAGTTTATTATTCATAATGTTTATTTGATTTGTATTGTCGTGGTAGAAAGTAGAAAATCCACCTAAATAGACCGTATACCCAACGCGCAACGTCTCCAAGTAAGTAGGTGTCTTACATTTTTACGTCAATGGAATAAGGAATTCTCTATTCTAGAAACTTATACACTTATTACGTTTAAAATATAAGGAAACAAAACAACTAAATAGATAAACAAATACATATCGACTATAAGAACTCCACCTTTACTCACCGTTGTAGTTTAACTTTTTATATTCTGTAATATTCATATCTCAGGCACGATAATTACTACACAAACTTACCTTTCGTCCCTCGGATATCACAGTCGAAAAAAATATTTATTTCCTATTTCACATGAGAAACCACGGCGTGCGCGACACGTAGCCGGCAACCCGCTGGTTGGTATTGTGCAACCGGGGTTGCCCAACCTTTGTCCACTCGCCCCGGGGATCGGCCGGGTGTTTATTTGCAAACAAACACTACACACCGCCCGCTGTGCCCCGCACTACGCCGATTTGTTACGATTTCTGTAATACGATAGTTTTGAATTTTAGTCGATTCTCGTTTCTTTAGTAGGGGTGTGTGAACCGTGTGTAAGCTACCCCTTTTAAAATCGCGCTGCGGCGGCGCGGCGGCGCGCGGCGGCGGTGCGGCGAGCAGGAATTTGGTACATGTAGTCAAATGTTTACAGACCGTGCACCGAGTCCGGCCCTGTAAAGTTTTTATGAAGGAGTATTTTAAGCTGGTAGGAGTACCTATGTAATTACAGTTTTAAGCAAGTTGATGAAAAATTATCATCTTGGTTTTCTTTCGTAAAAATATAAATACATATCATGTAATTAATTGTAATGAGTGTTTATATAATCTAATTATCTCGAGATTCAACACAGCTTGTTAAAACTGCTTAAAATCCTTTTGAGGGAAACAGAGCATGACGACGCATCCACGATACCGTTACTTAAATAAACAAATAAAACATTGACTTTATTGACTTACAACATAATATATCTATCGAATAACGTTACTATATAATGTCATTAAAACTCTAAAACTCGGACAATCCACTTCGGCAAAATTATAATAAATCAAACGGTGACACCGTTTGATTTTTTTATATATTTTTTTGTCGAAATCAAATAAAAATCTCGTTCCATTAGTTAGGTTCTAAAATCGTTATTAGGCATATACCTACTTAATAAAATTCCCATGGAACTTTTATCGTGCAATAAACTCAAAACGGTAGGCAACCGACCGACAAATAAAACCCGATATATAGATAATTTTAATAGACACAGTAAAATCGAAATGACAAATACGAATCGAACATCGAATTGTATCAATACGTTTTATATCGATATCTTAGTCGATATTATAAAATTTGTTATTTGAATGTTGATTGACATTGGGATGTTTTAGTGGTTTGAAGAAAGTTTTTTAATGTGCCTTTTGATGTCTGCGCTATCTTAACGGGTAAGTGTGCTACCGAAAAATGTGAGAATGTGTTGCTGAAACTTAAAGCAACACGTTGTCACATTTTTATTTTTATATGTAAATATTTATGTAAACAAACAGAAGTTAGGTTATTATATTTTTATTTTAATACTTTGCTAGTTAATACATAATCATACATAATCAGCCTATAATGTTCCCACTTTTGGGACACAGGCCTACTCTCAGTGAGAGGGAGTGGGCCATAATTTACCACGCGGGCCCAGTGCGGGTTGGTAGATGTCACATGTCGTCGAATTTTTGGTTCTCGGACATGCCGGTTTCCTCACGATGTTTTCCTTCACCGTTTTGAGAGCAGTTGTGATGAAATAATTTACACAAAGTAAAGCGCCTGTCTGGGTTCGAACCTACGACCTACAACTCGTAAGTCGCAGCCGATACCACTGGGCCACCACTGCTAGTTAATATAGGGCCGATTTTTTTATCGTCAGATCACTTTTAACTAAAGACTAAAATTGACGGTTTGACACATTTGCTATATAAAAGCTGTCAAGCCGCCATATTTATTCTTAAGACAACAGTTAACTGACGATTTAAAAAAGTCAGCCCTTAGTAAAATAAAGTGTTCCAGTGCATATATTTTTATCGTGTTTACTAAATACTTAAACTGACATAATTTTCTAGAGTCGTGGTTGGCTAAAAGTTTATTGGAAATCGCCATCTTAGTCTCAACTTTAGAACCTGATTTTTAAACAATAAAGTTTTTACGTTTATTTTCGCACGCGACACAGACAGAATTTATAATACCAATTTGCATTAAGCCCAGCCTAAAGCCATATTCAAAACTTCAGGATGATCGGTTCAGTGGTTTATGCGTGAAAAGGTAACTACCAAACAAACTTACTTTCGCATTTATAATAATTATTAGTTAGAAAGTTAGGATTAGTTAGGATTTCACGCGGACGAAGTCGCGGGCAGCAATTAGTAATATTACCTATAAATGCGAAAGTTTGTGAGGATGGATAGATGGATGGATGTTTGTTACTCTTTTACGCAAAAACTACTGAATAGATTTTGATGAAATTTTACAGTAATACAGCTTATACATCAGAATAAGACATAGGGTACTTTTATCCCGATATTCCTACGGCATCGACACTTGTGCGGGTGGAACCGGGGGGCGCTGAGTCAATCATAAAACCGAAGTCAATGCAACGGCTATTATCACAGTTGAAGTAACTCTAAACCCTTTCTACGATAACAAGATCGACTAACTCCGGCTAAAGCCGCACTTAAAAGTTTCTTGTTTATGACTTTTATTGGTGGCCGAAGTAAACAAATTAAACTCAAGTGTATTTTATATTCGTGTTAATTGAAAACATTTCGGTGTCTGCCATCAAGAAGTTTGTAAAATTGTATGTTATTATCAAATAGTTTAGATGAGGTTTTTGTCATTCCGCCGCGATGTAGAAGAGCTTTCTGTCACTTTTATTTGTTTAATAGCTGTTGCCCCCTTAACTATTTAATATACCGGGACATGAAGTATCATTATATGTTAGTTCAGCGCCTCAGTTGTGTTACACACTTTCAATTACAATCCGAAATTGATACGTGTCCTGAACCATTGCTTCATATGTTTTAAAAATTCGTCTGCTCTACAACGTGGGTAACGCGATGAATGTTGTTTGACTGTCAGAATGAAAAGCACTGCCGATGTGTGTTCCGCAATGGGCATTGTTCATATTTTTTTAAATGTTGTAATTGAAAAACCATTTCGAGGAATAGCGTTACTAATCATTATGGACTAATTAATTTACGAAAAATATTAATATTTATTGATATTTTTGATAAAATACAATTGACCTTCTGTGCCCTTCAAATTACGTCACCTGCGACCGTACAGTTTAGTATCGTTACCTCAAAAATAAAATAAAAAGTAAGTGGCAGGCAAGTATTGTCTACAATCCGTCAGTGTCAAGTGTAAAATTATAATATGTCAAAAATGTATTACATTTAAACATTCCGACTTGCCTCTTATTCATCTCGTTTATTGTTTCAACAATCGACAATATTTAATATATCGAAAGAGCTATGGAATAAGAAAAAAATGGAATGAAATGCTAAGGAATGAAACATTTTAATAGATTGATACTTTGACACTTTGATAGGTGTGGATGACGTTGTGTTGACAGATTGAAATTTTTTATTTCTGTACTAGTGAGGCAACAGCACTTAATCTTTAGTGCCACTGATGACGTAACCAACCTTAAAAATTTAAAAATTTTATATATTCATAAAAAAAAAAACTATTGAGCCAACCATCAAAATATTCAAATTAGTTTCTCAAAATGTTCTAAATTTTCAAAAAATAAAATAAAATCTAATGATTAGAAATTTTGGACAATCCCCATTACATTAGCCATTGATGATAGATTGAGAAACAAACATCTTCACTTTCAATTTTGTTATAGGTGATAAATATGATTTTTCAAGGTTCGCTATTAAACATTTTCCAAACTTATTTGGTAAAAATTAGGTATATGGCTTGCTTCTTTATATACAGAGGCCAGCACATCAAGCTACCCCAATCTGTCAAATTTCTTTGATAGATTTTCAACTTTACCACAATGGAATAAGGTTCATATTCAATTGGGAAAATTTGACAGATTGGGGTAGGTTGATGTGCTGGCCTCTGTACATATATGAATGATTGAATTGTCCGACTTTTAGCCAAAAACAGGCGAACCGGACCTCAGATCCTGATTCTGGCAGCTGAGTCTGGAAGAGGTGGCATTTTTATCTGTAACTATACCGAGATTATCAAGTGTCATAGAATCATAATAAAATAATCTAATTGTTATTTCACAAGTATTGAGTAACATCCGCCAACCCGCATTGGGCCCGCGTGGTAGATAGCTCACTCCCTCTCAAAGAGAGGAGGCCTATGTCCCAGCAGAGAGAATTTTATAAGGCTGATTGAGTTCGTATAACTTGAATACCGACTTATATACTTCTGCTAAGATCGCTCGTTATTCGTCAAGTTTGAGTTAACATGCGTCTAAGTTCTAACTTTATCTGGACGAAGAAAGTGAAATATTCTTTCGTATAAGGTATAGCCAGGTATATAGTTTACGGAAATACTAATCTAAAATTAAAACAAAACTGTGGCGTAATAATATTAACATGATAAATCAATGTGAGGTGAGTGTCAAGCACTATTCTATCCACGTCAGAGTGGTTTCAGCTAATGTCCGCCATATTTGGATCTCTAGCCGTCTCAACTCACACGTAACTTGACGTCTCGAGATAAATTTTAGACAAGCGATAGTCGCGCGCCCGTCCCGAGATTGTTTCAAGACGCTCGATCATTCCGTGTGAAAATACTAGAGATGTGACATTATACATATTACAATTTTTATCTCAACTTAGAATTATTCCAGCGTTGAACCGAGTGCGACTACAAAAAATACAACTTTTTTAGCTTTTAACGTGATATAACCGAGAAAAGGTTTTCTGAAATAGTTATGTATAACAGGCCGTTACTAGTGCATGTAATTTGCACTCTTTTTTGCGAGCAAAGTGCAATGTAACGGACACTAAGTTCGTTGACACCACTCAGTGCTACTTGAAAGATCATTGCGCGCCAGTAGGTACCAGCTATTAGACCACAATGACCAATTTTGTGAATGAATAAAAATTAAAAATAACTGCTCGAAAGTTCATAGGTACGTTTATTTTATTCAGAAAAAAGTGATTACAGCCGCAATAACAGTTAACATTTTGAAAAACTGCATCATAAAATAGATTTTCCGAATCATTTGCTGACATCACGCAGAAAAAACGGCCACGTGCGTGCAAAAAAATGTACACATTACAAACGTCTATTAACTAAACTGTCCGAGTGTGTAAACGGGTGTGCTGTTAAATTGCAATGCAGTGTACGCTGTGGTGATGATAGTTTAATTGTGATAGTGCGCGGGTATTTTTTAGATTGACTGGTTTTGGTTGTTGTTCGGTTCGGTTTGATTGAAGTGGCGATTAATGGTTGGCGCGTGCTTCAAGTACAATTTACTCGATACGAGATGTAGTTTATTTTTGGGGGGGCGCAAATGTTTGTTCGGTTACCTTTGGGGAAGTTCTTTCATTATTTACTGTCGCTGCTTTTTCGATGCTTTAACATACGTGGACGGACTCACGCGACTTATAAGCATGAACATAATTGTGTGTGTGTGTGTCACAGCCACAGCCAGCAGCCAGCAGCTTCATAACCCGTTATCTCAAGAAGGAAAAAAGAGTAAATATTATAGAAACGTATTACACCATATTAAGTAGGTTCTCCCAGTTCCCTGTTACGATTTACGAAACACTTTGGGAAGCAGGAAACATAATGCAGTTACCGTGATCGATGTGTTCGACTACAATTAATTATAATATTATTCAAAATATTATGTGTTTTATGTTAATTTTACGTTTTCTACCAACCAACGTGGCATTAGGAAATAATTTGTGTAAATATATTGTTCTAATTTTGGTTAATTAATTATTCTACCCTACGGTTTTTCTGTGCAACTTAGAGTCTGTCATGATAACAAATTAAACTAAGATTATAAATGAATTTATTTAACTTGGGCTGGTTTTTCAATAGTCAGATAACTTTTTTCTGAGAAATAAATATTGCGGTTTTCCAGCTTTTGTATAGAAAATATGTAAAACTGTCATAATTACTCTTCAGATAAAAGTTATCTGACTATTGAACAATTAACCTGAATCTATAAGGTTAATTGTTTTGTAAGATTTGAACTTAGCACTTATTAGCTAATTACAAGTAGGTAAAGCTAAATAAAAGCTTGTGAAACAGTGTCCAACAGTTCTTAAATTTTATATAGGTATGCGTTAAGTTGAAGCTAAAGATTTCAAATAAGTAGTTATCTACCTTACAGCCCTTGTAATAAAGCAGTTAAAGCTGTATTATAATTTTCTCAATGTTAAATTGCTTAGAAAAATGCGGGTGAATAGGTATCAGAATATTCCACCAAGCAAATAGTTGCTAGGTATTATGTCAGAAAACGCGTGGATGTTAGAAAACATCTTATGCAAACGTACTTCCGGAATTAACAATTCCATCCAAATATGTTCAGCCGTTTTTGTGCCAATCAGGAAAATACATCCAAATTAACAGACAAATGGACAAAAGGTCTAAAAACTTCGGAATCAGACACGTTCCCATACCTCATAGCAATTAAGTAAGTACCTACCTATTTTTTTTTCTAAAATATTCAATCTACAGTTTAGATTACTATTTAATTGTGAGTACTATATATTATAGATTCCGGTTCAATATATTCATCTGAAAAGTGTTGTGGTAGTGGTAACTTTGTAATAATCCTTTGAACAGTTATTTACTTTATCTCTAAAAATGTTCTAACAACTGCCGAAAACTGTGGAAAATTATTTCCTTTAGATGTCAACACAACAGAAATAAAAAAAAAAAGAAAAGATTCGCTGACGACTTTCTTTTAAATGTAAACAAAAAATAAACTAACAAAATTATTTTATTTTTGTGCATCACATTTGTACACATAATGATCGTTTGTGTTCGTATGATGTGTCTTTAAAATAAATAGTGGGTAACAGACAAGCATCTTGGTACGTGTTGCGATAACTTTTGACATTTGCACGGACACAGTAATACGAGGCTTATTAGATATAATTCGTATGCGATGACATGAGACGTTGTGTTGCGAAAGTGCGACTATTTTGACCCATACTTCGTGCTTGGGTGAAGATATATATTATTTTCTTAGGTGAGACAGAGCTGTCTTTGAAACTCAAACTCTAAGCATTATATATTCAATTACTTATACCATTTGCAGGCACTTTTCAATTGTCAAGGAGACGGTCAGTTCAAAAGATGAAGCTAGTTGCCATTTCCAAAGTTCCTATGGAGAAGAACGGACAAGTGCAGTCAGCAGAAAAGGAACCACTCTTTTTAATTAAAAGAAGTTTCTTCAAAATTTACTTACTTTGCTTTACGTTTTTGCGACTGGGTGGAATGTTTAACAGACTTCACTTGTTTTTTTATTGTTATCTTTCATTTGATTAATCCCAAAGCTAAGTATTTATTTTCTTTCTAATATATTGGCTTCCTTCGAACAATTGCAACATATGGTGTTGTCTATCACACTCATCCGTAATTAAATAATCACTTGAGTTCTTCTTCAAAACATTAGATAAATAAATTCTTACTAGCAAAGGATGTCTGTTAGACTCAGGTAAATCTGTGTGGCATCAATCCCTTCTAATTTAGCTATACCTACGCGTCTAAAGTTATGAGCTTAAAAATAAATCCGTCGGCTGACGCCCTTACTATGTGAACTAGTGATGCTGCGAGTAAGATCTGGAAATGAACTGTCATAGAAAGATATATTTTTTTTAATTTAGTGTAGTTGGTGTACCCAGTGTTATAAATTTCTTTTGTTAAATGGATGTTCAAAAAAAAGCGGCCAAATGAGAGTCTTGCACACGAAGGGTTCCGTGCCACAAGGCAAAAAAAAACGCCAAAAAAACAAGTTTCTGGTATGCAGACAATTAATTTATAACTTAATTTTATTTCTATTATTTGTTGTTACAGTAGTAATAGAAATAAATAATCTATAAAAATGTCAACTGTCTATCTATTAAGGTTCGTGAGATACAGTCCGCTGACAGACGGACGGACGGACGAACAGCGGAGGCTTAGTAAAGGGTCCCGTTAAAGACCGCAAGTTTCCTATCAACAAAGGACTTTTCTTTTATAGACTGGTGGTAAATCACACATTTTGTTATCAACCAAGGATTTGAAGGATAACACAAAGTACCTACGTAATCAAAAGAAAAACATTGATTAATTGGCGGCCATTTTCTGCAGGCGCTCGCAGGTAGCTTCTAACCAATTGAACTCAGATTTCAAACCTCAAGCGCCATCCCAACTAGTTCAATGAGCCGTTCAAATATTTCCAAGTCAAGCAATGAACCGAGTTCTTGCGGTAGGGTCGCATCGTCGTCGGCGTCGCGGGCGATTGACGCGCGACACCGCGACGGCTGCGGCGCGACCGACGCGCGGGGTTAATTAACGACACCGCCATCTATCGGCGACGCTCTATCAATCTCGAAGCGACAGTTTTGTTGCGCATTTGTCGCCGCGGTATTTGGGACGAGTGCTTGTGTATTTATTTAGTGTGTGTAGAAGTTCAAGTATTTAGAAGTCAAATGGTGGTTAATTCTTTTGTTGGTTTTCTATAATGTAATGATATTATTTAGTGCAATCGGTATGACTTGCGACGGTCAAAATATAGTTTCTTTTGAATAAAAAATATTTCGTTATTTGGCAGCCCGTCCTACTATGACTTCTATTCCCAATGTAAGGCTAATGATCGGTTCATATAATGAAAAACTAACGTTTCGTTTTGTGTTTTTTTTTCTGCATTTTTTATTACCAAACTGGGCGTATAAATAGATTCGTAAGCTAATTTTACCCGTGATAGAGCTACTTCCATATGGGAGGATCTACTAACCAAAGCTATGAGGTCTTTGCTTCATTATTGGTAAAGATATAAGTCTTAATTTTAACCAATAACGGTCCTTAAATGATAGGAACTTTGAACGTAAACCAAGCCATATTACACTACACTGACCATGACCACACAAACAAAAAGTAAAAAAATAAATACAAAATCGCTTCTCGACGATATCCCTCACCAACAGCTTTGAACTTTGCTCACCCTCCTTTGAAACTACCGTGATGGTCCTTAACGATGGTTACAATTAATGTTGGTGTTATACATAGCGTGTGTTATATCATATTTTATGTCCACGACACTCAAATTGCGTGCCATTGCGGACGTTCGCTGGCATTTTAAGGTATGTCATACACAAGTTGACAGGTGTTGAAAACTGGACTTACCCTTAGAGTTAAAGAGAAGGTCGTATTCGTAATGATGAACTCATACCTTTTTACTGTCCTATTACAGTTTCTAAGCGAGCTTGAAGTAGGTTTATGTTGACTTGTGATATCACAAGTCTTGTCTGAAATAAGCTTGATTTTAACACCCATCATTATCATCTGCTTAGCCTTTTCCCAACTATATGTTAGGGTCGGCTTTCAATCTAACCGGAGGCAGCTGAATACCAGTATTTTACATGGAGTGACTGCCTATCTGACCTCCACAATCCAAATATTGGGTAATACGATACCCCTTGGTAAGACTGGTTGTCAGGCTTTCGGGCTTCTGACGACCCGTAACGACTGTCAAAAAGATCCACGAATGACAGCCGGGACCAACGGCTTAACGTGCTTTCCGAGGCACGGAGAAGTCTTGTTATGAAGAGATGGTCGCCCACCCACGGACCAACCGCGGCAAGCGCAGCTTAACCTGATCGATCGAACACACGCAGCTGTTATTTTTTAGCCACAAGCCCCCTACACCCAACACCCATAACACCCATAGTTAAAATAATTTGGACCGGTCAAAATATACGACTAGTCCACTAGACTTATGAGTGTCGCTACTTTTTGAAGTGAAAACTTCTTTAGGCGCGTTGGGCATTTTTTGAGATGGGAAAAAGCCATTGAACTCGCACCACTGTTACCGTAACCGACACTGCTTCAGCCCGGCTGTCCTCGGGATGTACTCGGTTTTAATGTATATCCTATATGTCAGTGAGTGATGGCAAAGTTTTCTGTTTGTGTTTTGTTTTTTTTTTCATAAAGCAATGTCGCAATGTCTCCGTGGTTAAGGTCTCGCCTCTCATGCACGACGAGGTTATGGGTTCAAATCCGGGCAAGTACTTACCAATGTGACTTTTTCAATTCTTGTGTACTTTCAGAGTTTATCTTGGACATTACTGACATCTGTTAAGGAAATCGTCGTGAGGAAACCTGGACTTATAGTTAGTGTAAGTCTGAAATCGCCAACCCGTCTGCAAGCGTGGTGATCAATGCTCATACCTTCTCTTTCGTTTAATTAATCCTAAAGCCAAGTAAAAATTTTCTAGTTTTTATTTTCTTTCGAACAATTAGCCGGTGGTAAGTTCTCGTAGGGTCATTTCCGAACTACAAACGCGCGAACCCGCAGGCAAAACCTAGTTCCTTAATAAATGTGTTACAAGAAAGATCCACGAAGATACCACATTTATAGTTCACGCCAAAACACCGTATTTCTGCTTACGGTCCTCATGTGTCAACTGACGCGTAACGGATGGGTATCGGCAAACCGCCAAGGACTCAAAGGAAACCAGGCAAAAAAACGAGGCAGTCTTTTGGTCTACTTGTAGAATCCGTAGAATATATGTACATCAGATTTTTGATAATAAGTACCAATGCCAATGTAAATCAATATATCAAGTTTTAGAAAATTTTCATTATTTCTCTTAAGAAAAAAAGCTTCTTGAAAGTAAATCTTTTACAGGAAAGATTAAGTACCAAGTATCATCATCTGCCTAGCCTTTTCCCAACTATGTTGGGGTCGGTTTCCAGTCTAACCCGATGCTGCTGAATAGCAATATTTTACATGGAGCAACTGCCTATCTGACCTCCACAGCCCAGTTACTGGGTAATACGAATACCCCTTGGTAAGACTGGTTGTCAGACTTTTGGGCTTCTGACGACCCGTAACGACTGTCAAAGATCCACGAATGACAGCCAGGACTTACGATGCACGGAGGGGTCTTGGTATATAAAGATGGTCACCTATCCACGAACCAACCGTTGCAAGCGTAACTTAACCTGATCGATCTACCCTAGCAAATCTTATTACTTAGAAACAAGCCCCTCAAAAAAAAAGTTTATATTGATATATCAGCATCATGATAGCTACCATATTATTATAGCATACGTTTTTGTCCAACATCCGATACAAAACAAAAACAGGAAGTTCAAAGTTTATTACAGAAGAAAACTACGCGTTTCTTACTTCCGATTTTCCGGAAAACTGGCATTTTACGCATACTTACCTAATCAAAAACGCATCCTATATAATTTCCACAATAGAAACAATTGCTCCATTTTATCTTAATCTATGTCGAATGTGTATTAGAAGACAAAGTCAACAATCCTTGGAGACAAAGCTTTTCATTGTCTTTATGGACAAAGCCTCCTCCGAGAAAAAATAATTGTATTAGTGCATAGCTCGCAATACCGTAGAACAACTCAATTTACCTGCATGTGAAGCCTCGATAGGAAAATCATGTTCATCATGTCAGTCTATTCCCGCCGCTCCTGTAGTGCGGTTCGTTGCATGGAGCGGTCCTGATTTTTCAGGCAGGTTGACAACTGATTTTTACTAGTGAATAGATAACTAATTTTTTCAAGTGAATGGTCGCAATCTATTACAATGTCGGACTTTCGTGAGATTGAAGTGCCGGATGAGTGCTTGAGAGACCCTCAAGAAACTAATCCTAACTTCACAGATATAGTTCCTGACCCAAGAGAACTTCGAGAAACTATCACACCGGACTTAGAAAATTGGAATCCAAATGAAGAACAAAATAAGTAAGTTAACACAAATATATTAACACGGATTTACACGAAAAAGTATTTATTGGATACTCTCTGTGCTCGCGGTAACTGCCTGCGGCCGATCCACTTCTCGCATGCCTTTTTCTATTGACATTATCGTCGACCGAATTGCCGTGTCATATTCGTTTGGCGTAGCATATTATTCACAAATAAAGCTTGCCGCGGTCCATTGTTGTTTACGGCGTGAAGAATCGGCT
Source organism: Gortyna flavago (assembly GCA_963669345.1). Lineage (NCBI taxonomy): Eukaryota > Metazoa > Arthropoda > Insecta > Lepidoptera > Noctuidae > Gortyna > Gortyna flavago. Next base: position 19,147,228 of record OY770125.1, read on the forward strand.
CGTTTCTAGCGTGCCGAGGACCGACCAAGTGCCGATAAAGGGTTTCGGATACCAAATATTTAATGCGATGCTTGTTAGGCTAACGCGGCGACCGAAACGGGAGGTATTGTGTTGAGGCTCCGTATTCTTTTTGTGCAAGTATTTTGTGAGTTCTTAAGGTTGTGGACAAGTAATTCAGGGTCGTAAGCTTTTGTTTCAACATGTTTCAACAATACAAATGAAAATTGTTACACGATAACCGATAAAATATTGTAAGTACTCTTTGTAACGGGAGTACATGAGGATTACAGATTTTGATTTATGTCGTTTTTATGTAGAAGTTCTATGTTATGAAATAATTTATATTCAAATAGATCGTTCGGTTTATTTTATTTCAGCATCGCGATATTGATCTGAATCTTCTCTTAATTAATACCGTACCTAGTTATCTAGTCACTTTGTCAATTTTGTAATTAGAAACTCGCCGAGGCCGAATTTTTTTTACAGAATTCTAGCAATTTTTTACTTGCCTGTTTCTTGCATTTGAAGTACTTCATTACATGTAATTTTGGGTCTGGTGCATCTCTAAGTCAATCGTAATATTGGGCAGGTAGTTCCTAAGTTACGTCGTGACCTTACTAAAGTATAGAGTTCTCTTATAAAGTAGAGGTCATGATTGGTTGGATGGTTGTAAAAAGGTTTTAGAAGTGAACATTTTCGGGAGGGTAAAACGTTATGGGTTCGCGTCTCCGCCATACTAATTTTACCAGTATATCTGTAGTTAGAAGTATGACGTGTCACTTGGCCTGCAGATAGTTTTAAGTTTTCATTTACGTCGGCAGTCCCCATGACTAAAGTTCGTTTTTTAATCCCAGAGACTAATCTGACAGGTGTAATGTCAAACTTCTATACTAATAAATGTCTGATTAGTCTCTGGGATTAAAGAACGAACTTTACCAGTTTTTTTTTTTCAAATCCCGACAGGTCGTAGGATAGATTTTTATTGATTCGTAGGTTTACGTGAATGGTGATGGTGTTTGATTTTGTTTGATACTATGTATCAGGCAGATGGTATGTTCTGTATATCGGTAGAAGATCTAAGATGGCGTTGGTGTTGGCAGTGATAATTGGTCACGGCCGGTAGGTAATTGCGGACATCATCAGTGCAGAAGTTAGTTATTGCTAATTAATTTACTCTCACGTTACTATTGCCAGTTTAAAGTGTCGTATTCGATACCTACGACTATTTCAGGTCTAACCCTAATTAATAATTTTTAGTGATGCAGATTGCAGACATACCTAGCTCGGACAAAGTGGTGATCTTGGGCATCTGCTTTTGCTTTTTTTTTAGCACTTTCGATACTTATCATCATTTCAGCCGAAAGACGTCCACTGCTGGGCAAAGGCCCCTCGAGTACCGCCACTTCGACCGGTTCTGTGCTTCCTTGAGAAGTATCGAAGAAGTTCGTTTTCACTAACGCCAGGCGACACCTAAATGAATACTTAAATTTAAAGGACGCTGTTGGATATTTGCTGAGCCGAGCGTTGAAAATCTAACAGCTCGTTTCTAGTTAGGCGTTCATTTAGGTGTCACTTCTGATGTTAGAGGTTTTGTTATGGGATATTAGTAAGGGTGCATAACTGAGGTCGGCTTATGACATCGTGATATATTTTAAGACTCATCATCATCTGCGTAGCCTTTTCCCAACTATGTTGGGGTCAGCTTCCAGTCTCACCGGACGCTGCTGAATACCAGTACTTTACACCTATTTGACCTCCACAACCCAGTTTCTGAGTAATACGACAACTATTAGTAAGATTGGTTGTCAGACATTCGGGCTTCTGGCGACTTTAAGACTAATTATGATAATAAATGGTTATTATGATCTTATAAATAGGGTGAAGTGTTAGATTTTTCGACGTCGATAAACCTTAATACAGTATATATAGTCATTATTTATTAGAAAAAATAAATACTTATTAATAAATAAAAATAAAATCTTATCATTATTTTCGTCAATCGACCGCGGTCTAGTTGCTGTCTTAAATAAACTTACGTTAATTATTTATAAATATATACTTTATTGTACGAAAATACATTGAAAAAAATACAATAAATATTTAACACAACAAAAAATACATGTTATCAAGAGATTGTATGAATAAAATTCTTTATAACAGTCGATGCAGAGTTTTCCTTTGAGGTGTTTTTACGAAATTTTATTAGTTTGCGTTGCAAAGGGGAAATTTAATTCCAGCGAATTGAAGGATGCGCGGTGCCAGGAAAAAAGCTGGATCATAATAATGATTAATTTCATGAAGTACCTTTAGTACGGGTTATGAAATTGGTCTTTTATCATCCGGTCTTCTCTTTAACGTACTTTTATCGTAGTTGGTGTTCCAGTACGCCGCTCTTTGATAGGATTTAATAAACTCTAAGGATTTTGGTGAAATCGTATAAAGTAAATTGCGATTACGAGTATTGAGACGCATACCTACGTCGTGTCACGATATGCGTGCACGAATTCAACAGGTACATTGATGTTCCCGTGAAATATTGTACACAGCATAATCAGCCTTTAATGTTCTCACTGCTGGGACACTGTTGGGACACAGGCCTCCTCTCGGTGAGGGGAGTCGGCCGTAATCCACCACGGTAGATGTCACATTCTTTCAATTTTTAGGTTCTAGGACATGCCGGTTTCCTCACGATGTTTTCCGTCACCGTTTTGAGAGCAGCGGTGATGAAATAATTTACAGAAAGTAGAGCGCCTGGCTGGGTTCGAACCTATGACCCAAATGGCGACTTGGCCACCACTGCTCACTGTACTTTTTAATCTTACAATTTACAACTGTTCTTTTAAAATCGAAATTTGGATTTAATTGCTACTCTCTTAATCGAAATAAAACCTAAAAGTCCGCTATCTAAACCTAACAAGGTGAATACACTGCAAGCTAATACAAACACTAATTTGTTTAATTTAGCTAATTTACAAGAGAACAAGGCCTACAGTTCACGGTGGTGCACGATTCAGTGATAGCCGTTACGGTGACGGCTCTGCACTGTGTTACTATGAATTACTTGCGTTTAGTCAGCTTCACGGCTATCTAGTTCATTCGACTAGATAAGAAAGATTAATAAGTTTATTTGACCCAGGTTAAGTAGGTAAGGCACACAATATGCACACAAAAACAAAAAAAAGAAAATAGTATTGTGTGCCTTATGGCTGCGCCACAAAGGCCCAGATCAGCAAAAATGTCAGATAAATGTACCGTCACACGAAGATTACCATACGTCCGGACTTTTCCGGGCATGTCCGGATTTTTGCTCCTCGGAATTTAGAGTGCGTGTTGGTAGATGTCACAGGTCGTCGAATTTTTTGATTCTAGTATATGCGAGTTTCCTCACGATGTTTTCCTTCACCGTTCTGAGAGCAGTGGTGATGAAATCCTAACTTATAAATTATAAATGCGAAAGTAAGTTTGTTTGTTTATTACCTTTTCACGCCTAAGCCACTGAACCGATCATCCTGAAATTTTGCGTATACGTTGTCAGGTGTAAAGAAACGGACATAGGGTGTAACTTTCATCCCGAAAAAAAGTGCTGTACCCTAGGAAAACAACAATAACGTTATTATGATAATAGACGGCCCCACGTGTCTTTTTTCTTGATCGCAGAGGAAGTTGCGGGCAACAGCTAGTAATTTATAATATAAAGTAAAGCGCCTGTCTGAGTTCAAACTTCGACCTACAACTCGTAAGACGCGGCCGTTACCACTTGGGCACCACTTCTCTAGTTTCATTTAATTGTAGTTAACAGAACCGTTTTCTTCGAAGAGATGGACAGAGGGACTTACACCTCTCCGCTCCCCTCAAAGAAATCTGGAAAGACGTAGGTGCGCTATACATCGGTGATTTTTTCCGTATCGAAATTTTTACAGGTTGTTCTACCCATGAATATGAACAACTTTCACTATGGTGCCAACTCTGAAATCATGAAACAAAAAATCTGCTGTTTAATACAAAAATTCAATATCTACTAGACCAAAATGTATGAAACAGCTGTTTTTTTTTGTGATTTTAGAGTTGGTCCTATAATGAAAGTTCTTCATAATCATCAAGAATCATCCAGTGTACATAGTTTTATAGTATCTACATTTTGCCAGTTGTGGTAGCTTAGTGTAAAAGCCTATTGGCATACAGAAAATTTCCTAATGGAGTCCCAGTTACAGCGGCATTATATTCGATTCGATTCCGAAATGTATCGGTCCGAAGTTGCCTTAGTACTCTACTTATTTGTATGAAGGGTTGCGCACTAGATCCCATCTCTGTACGTCCGAATTTAAAACATTCCCAATTCGGATTAAATTCTGATTCAGAACCGACGACGATGACGACGTTTCTCGACTCGAGATCTTTCTAAGAAAGGCTGGCTGCGTAGTAGGTACAGAGGTGTATTGATAATAGTACTGATTATAGTTCTAGAAATACAGCAGAGGGGCTAAGTAGTTACATCTGCAAGGCTCGATTGATCAGGTTAATCTACGCTTGCTGCGGTCGGTTCGGACGGGTAATCCGATTGTCCCGGCTGTGATTCTAGGATCTTTGACAGTCGTTACGGGTGGTCAGAAGTCCGAAACCAAGAGAACCAAGGGGTCTCGTGATACCCAGTTACCGGGTTGTGGATGAAAGATAGGCAATTCAGCTGCATCCGGTTAGACTGGAAGCCGACCCCAACATAGCTGGGAAAGACAAGGCAGATTGAGGCTTCAGTAATACATATAATAAATTATGCACGTTTACTATAAGTACTTACTTATATTATTTTATTAAACATCTAGTCTTTGTTGTTCGTAGGTTCGAACCCAGGCAGGCACTTTTCTTTTTGTAAATTGTTTTATCACCACTGCTCTCGAAACGGTAAAGGAAAACAACGTGAGGAAATCAACATAAAAATATTCAAAGACATGTGACATATACCTACCCGCATTGGGCCCGCGTGGTAGAATACGGCCCACTTCCTCTCACAGAGAGGAGGCCTGTGTCCCAGCAGTGGGATCATTATAGGCTGATTGTGTTTATGCTTATGCTAGTCTGCGTAAATGAAAATATTGATAAACGTAAAGCAATTTTTCATTCCAATGTTACATCCCTACTCATTTTTTGAAATATTGTTTCATGTATGACAATGTTTTTCTGTATCAGTTTGTCAAATAACTGCACAGTTCTCACAAAGGCATAACAAACGCTCCTGTGCTGATTTGGTTAGTTCGTTAGTTCGTTAGTCTCGATTGTTGTATTTTTGAACGGCACAATAGAAATTCGTAGTTGCTCCATCGAATAAAAAAATAAAAGGTACAAACAAAACATAGGCGCAACCATTGCAACCGGTTGTAACAGTGGAATGAGGCACAAGCACTAGACACAAATTATGGTTAAAGAAAATTTCTCAATAAGAAATTACAAAGATTTCACTTACTTGAGAACATTTTAAAACTTATACTTTAAGAACTTTGACACACAAACTAAACAGCTATTGTTTTCTTTACAACAAAATGATTTACGTAATAACATTTCATTTCTTACGAAAATAACATAAACGAATATAAAAAATAAAACTTTTCAATCCACCCGCAAAAGAAATAATTACCGTGGTCAAATTCAAAGAGACTTTCACAAACGCTACAGATTTATTCCTATAACACACGCACTGGCACTATCATTCTTTACCATGTTGCGGAGGATATGATATCGATACGCCGCGCCGCCCCGGCCTAGTAATTTATCGATATCTGAGTAGTATCGATACTTCTGCTGCGACACCTAATTGAGCTGCTTTCGTGTCTCACAGTGTCCGGCACTCGAAATACTGCCTAAACACTGTGGACCAAGTACACTGGCTGATTGTTTGAGATATTTTTCAAGTGATTTTTTGCCTAATCAAAGGAGTCTATGTAAAAATATTGAGCTTTTTTGTGATTCCTGAAAAGTATCGATAGGTACCTAATCTTTGTTACTGATACTATTTTGGTACGTATCGATTAGTATCGAAAACTAATCTTGTACCGGAACTACTTGTATCGGTACTAGAGTAATATTATATGGTACCGATCGAAAAAAATGTCGATTATAGAGGTGTCCCTAGTACCGATATTTTTCCGGTACCAAAATTGCGGGACGCACACCTCCCGTCAGAATCGCGTTTTTCTACCATTCCTATTACGTTTCTGAATAGCTCGTTGATTCTGAAACGTACGAGTATGATCGTGTATAACTCACATGTGGACGATTTATAAATGACAAGAGTTTTTTGATTTTTTTAATAAAACGAGTTGTGAACATACTTCTACAGTTGTAAATTTCTTTTAGTAGTGATGTGTGAGGATTGCCGTCTTTTTTAAGTGATGGGTTGTGTGAGTTTTATTCTTCGTAAATAAGAGTTGGTAGGTAGTTCTCAAGAACGTATTTATAAAAATTTTATTTGATGAAAAATATTTTTTTAGAAACTTCTTGCATAGGTAATCATTAAATAATGATGTGTTACAAACAAAAATAAAAAAGATTTCTGTCCGTCTTTTTGAGGTATTTTGAATGAAAGAGCTATTTTTAACGTGTAGTTAAATTACAAAAAGGTTGGTAAGTACTCAAGTATAATAAATTAAAAAAGTTACGCGAGAGAACCTACCGGCGAAAATCTTCGCACGATTCGGTGTCCATTTCCCAAGAGTCAATCGACGATTTAAGAAAAAAAAAAAAAGAAAACAAAGCTCTTAATTATTTTCATGATTGCTTACAAATTCTCCCTACGTTATTTTTTAATCTATTAAAAATATTCAGTTCGTAAAACAATGGTTTCGCAGCCCGGGACTCGAGGTCCATGGTCCGGGACCTGTGTGGTCAAGATAGGATCGCTCGTGACTCACACCCACGAACCTTCGATAACTTCATTTCAATGTTGAGCGGGGGGTATGGTGCTAGTCGCCGCGGTAGGCAAAAAAAAATATTTTTGAGCTGCTGGTGACAAATTTTAGTTTAGTCCTGTCAAATTAATCAGAGCCTAACACTACTCCATACAAGTTCAGACGTGATTAAAAACTTGCCTAATAAAATTCCATCAATTTACGTCAGGCGCTGAAGACCAAATAAACGATGGATGCACTGTGTGAATGATGATATGGTTAGAAGGTGGGGGGGGGGGGTGACTGCCAAGGTGGCGGCTAATAGAGAAGTATGGAAGAAAAAGACATGTTGCGCCGACCTCAAATAAATTGAGATAAGGGCAGGAGAATGACTGCTAATAATAAAGCTGACGAGTTTGTTTGTTTGTTTGTTTGAACGCGCTAATCTCTAAAACTAGCAGTCGGATTTAAAAAAATATTAAAAGTTTGTGTTTTGAGACGGAGCTTTTGAGTAGTGCAATCCTCAGTTAAAATAAGTATGAACACACACCTTTCCTCACATAAAATAAACTAAAATAATAAAGTTTTCTTCTTCACTAGAAAAGTTAACATCCTTTATTACTGTTTACATTGCAGGAATATTCAACCATAATTATAATTCAAGAACAGTTGGATGCCTACTCGCTATCATAGCATACCCACAATCTATATTTGCACAAAATAAACTAAAAATTAAAATCATCGGGCTTCATCCTTTTAGTTTGCGGGAAACTTACAGCAGTTTCTTTTTATTAATTATTTTATTACCACAAGCAACTGCACACAACTTCTATGTTCTCTGTTAAGATCGACCGCTGAACTGAGACGTTGCCTGAGGTAGCAGCGCGGTCCGGGAGGGGTGTATTGACGTGATGCGAGAGCTCAGTGATTCGTCAACTTGTGCCCCCTTCCCCGCACCCCTCACCGGGGCTTGTATCACCCCTCTCGCTCCGCCCAGCTACCTCAGGCAACTTCTCAGTTAAGCGGTCGGCCTATAGAGGGGTTGGTTTCCGCACTTAGTCCTTCAGGTTTCCTATTGTAACGTGGTTTTGCTACCTTCGAACTTACTGCTTGTTTTATAAATAACTAGCTTCTGCCCGCGACTTCGTCCGCGTGAAATTCGTACTTACCTCTAAAAATTTTGAAAATGTAGGCATGTTTATGATCTTTATCATTTATTTAGACAAATAAGTTTTCGGGACAATTTTTGAGTTTATATAGATAAAAGGGATCAGATTTTCAAAAAACTGTAGTTTGTCACCCCCACAGGGGTGGAATTCTAAAAAATCGTTTGGAATGTGTCCATAACTTGACTCAAAGATAACCCATAACCATTTTCGAGTTAATGGAAGCATGTAGTAAAATCCACCCCTTAAACTTTATCCTTTTCTACCTTGGTAGGAGTAGCGTTTTTGTTTTGTTAGTTTCTAGTTAATCCGACAGCGGGTTACATATTTTTCTAACCTATCAACTTGGTCAAACCCTATATCCTCTGTGAGGGGTTTTTTTAAACTAAAAGTGTCAATCTTTATTATTTACTGAGTCATATATTGCCAAGTTTCAAGTTAATTAACCAAATAAATAAAAAATTTCATATAAATTGTATCCCCTCTTTTTAACCCCATAGGAGGGCATTTTGAAAAATCGTCTGGGATGTTTCTATAACTTGACTTAAAGATTATTTATACCAATTTTCCAGTCAATCAAGCCACGTAAAAAAATATATTATTATTAGCCTTTTTTTTTTTTTTTTTTAACGGGGGGAAAATCCTCATGGACATCCTCCGCCCTGGGGAAAGGCGGAGGGGCGTGCCGGACTTTTACCGGCTAAAAACCACCCCGGTGTTCCCTTCCTGTACCTATTGCCGGGGGTACGGGTATCGCTTGCGCATTCGTCCGCGCCCCCGGCAGGTGTTGGCCCGCCAGATGTTCGTAGGCGGGCCCCGTCACCCTCTGCGGCCGTCACCCAGCGGCTGCAGGAACTCCAACAGAGAGGCGCGCGCGGAACACTGCGCCGCCGCCTCGAGGCCTGTTTCTGATCGGGCGACAAACGCCCCTAGTCTGTCGCCCGCAGGCCGCGCCCTATGGTGGCCGGAGATCATCCGCCACCCTGCGACGCCCGGTGCGTCTGCTGCGGGCCGGGAGAGAGGTGGTAGCTTCTCTCTCCCTTTCCGCCGCCTCCTTTGTTGACATTACGTCCTCACAAAAGGAGGCGACAGCCGTCCAGCCGCTCTCGCTCCCGACCATGCATGAAATGACGACCGGAAGCGAGAGGTCGCCCGCAGCATCGACTGCCGCGACTAAGTCACGGCGCTGTACTGCCCAAGCTGGGCACTCCTCCAACGTGTGCAGCGCCGTGTCTTCGCGGCAGCTGTCACAGTGGTGACATTCGGGCGTCGGCTCCCGGCCTATCCGACACAGGTACTTCCCAAAACACCCATGTCCAGTAAGCACCTGCGTCAGCCGGAAGCTGAGGGCGCCGTGGCGTCTCTCCAGCCACTCCTTCATCAAGGGTCTTACCGCCGCTATCGCGGCGTGCCCTGCCGTGGGTCGCGCAAGTCGCTGCTCCCATTCCGCCACTAGGACCTGACGGAGCTCTGCCCTGCGCGCCTCAACTTGTCGAGGCACGAGGCGCTCGCCCCGCCCCACCGCTTCCTCGCGCCATGTATAGAGTGACGCGAGGAGTTCTGCCTCTAGGTCCCACGGCGGGGATCCGGCTAGGAGGCTTGCCGCCTCGAAGGAGATCGTACGGTATCCCCTTATTACCCTGACGGCCATCGCTCTTTGCGGCCTACGCAACAAGGCGATGTTACGGGCCGTCAGGGCATTCGCCCACACTGGTGCGGCATAAAGCGCCATGGACCGTACGATTCCTGTGTAGAGCCTCCGGCAGGAGGTATTTGGACCCCCCAAGTTGGGCAGCAAGCGCGAGAGCGCTGAAGCGGCGCCCAACAAACGGGGTGCGAGCCGCTGGAAGTGCGGCCCGAAGCTCCACCGACTGTCGAGGACGAGTCCTAAGTACTTCATCGTCGACTCGACAGCGATGGAGACCCCTCCTACCACGATATTTGAACCCGGAGGTGGCTTATTCCTCGGCCCGTGAAAACAGAGGGCCTCGGATTTGTGCAAGGCCACCTCCAGGCCCAACCGCCGGATCCTACCCACGACATGCGCGACCCCGGCCGTCGCCAGTATGGCCGCCTGCCGGTACGTCTTCCCACGTGCTGTTACTAGCGTGTCGTCGGCGTAGCATGTCACGCCGACTCCGTGGAGAAGAGCACCGCGCAGAGCCCAGTCGTATCCTATGTTCCACAGGAGTGGCCCCAATACCGACCCCTGTGGAACACCGCACGACATTTCTCGCCGACCCCATTCTTCTCGACCCGGGTAAACTACCGATCTTTCCGACAAATAGGCCCCGACAATGCGGCGGAGGTAACCTGGCACCCCGTGATACCGGAGTGCCTCTCTGATAGTATTCCAGGGCAAGGTGTTGAATGCGTTGGCGATGTCGAGCGACACCGCCAAGACCACCTCACCCCGGGCGACTGCCTCCTCCGCCAGGACCCTCACGCGCATGATCGCGCCCACTGTGGAGCGCCCCTGACGGAAACCAAATTGGTTGTCCGCTAGGTCCGGCCCCTCGTTTGTCATGTGCTGGACCAGGCGGTCGGCGATGATTCGCTCGAAGATCTTACACACCTCGTCCAGAAGCACAATGGGCCGGTAGGCAGACGGTGAGTCTGCGGGGCGCCCCTCCTTCCTTAGCAGGACCAGTATTCCGGTCTTCCACCGGCGTGGAAACTGGCCCCGCTCCAAGCATGCGCTTAAGAGTCCTTCTAGTCGGGGCCCGAGAGCCCTCAAGGCCAGGACCCATGCACGCCCAGGAATGCCGTCGGGCCCTGGGGCGGTATTTTTTATGCGAGAAACCGCCACTCTCAACTCTACCCGGGTCACTTCGGGCACGTTGTCGTCGTGGTCGTCTTCCGCATTGGGCACATTCCAAAGCGGAACCATAGCAGGTGGTGTATGCTCTGGGCGTAAGGGAAACAGAGCGCTCACCACGTCCTCCAATAACTGTGGTTGAAGACTCCGGGACAGTGGGGGGGCCCACTGGCGCATCTTGCCCCTCACCATACGGTAGGGGCGTCCCCACGGATCTCGGTCCAGAGTCTCCAGCAGTTGTTCGCGGGCCGATGACTTTGCCCGCGCGATGGCTAATTGGAGAGCGCTCTTCGCCTCCCTGTAGCTCTCGTATAGTTCCGCCTCGATGGCCACCGCTGACGGAGAGCGGCGGCGTCTTCTTCGGCACCTGGTATACTGGCGTCGCCTCTCAACGCAGACGATGCGCAAATGCGCAATTAGCTGCGACCACCAGTACACCTGGCGCCTGGATGGTATCGGCCGGACTCGGGGCATCGCAGCGTCGCAGATTTGCGACATGCTCTCCCGGAACCACTCCGCCTCCTCGTCGATGTTGTCAGGCCTGTGAGGAGCATCCAACCAGGCTTGCACGATAGTATTAGCCTGTGATGTCCCACTGCAGGGCAAAGGCCTCCCTACTCTCTTTCCACTTCTCTCTGCTCAAAGCTGCTGAGGACCAGTTCTTGTTGAAGGAGTCTAGCTCATCCCGCCATCTCCGTCTGGGCCTGCCACGATGTCGCTTGCCATTTAGAGGGACTCATTGGGTCGTAATAAAATACTCCACTGAAATTCACTACCTCTCTTCACCCCGTTACGGGTAGATTTCCGAAAAACCCTGAACCACTTTATTATTTATTTTGGTCTTACATACTGAGTTTCGAGTTAATCGGACAGCGCGGTAAAATTCTTCCATACAAATGTTGACATCCCCTAACCCTCTTACCACTACTACTACTCTTTAGGGAGTAGTTTAGAAAAACACAAATTCCAAACTTCATAATTTACTTAGATAAGTATATGTGCCAAGTTTTAAGGTTATTAACTCAACGAATAAGATTTTTCATACAAACAAAATCCCCCCTTTTCACCCCCTTGAACGTTGAATTTCCAAAAATCCCTTCTTAGTGGATACCTACTCTTCACAATGAACATATACCCTCCAAATTTCATGTCTCTAGGACCAGCGGTTTAGGCTGTGCGTTGATAAATTAAATCACCTAGTCAGTCAGTTTACCATTTTATATAATATAGATTTCATTAATTTTAACACGAAAGCAAGGCTTAAAAAAATTTAGTAAACATAATAAATGATTTTTATATGACTAATTTCACTATTTCAGATTAACTTCGCTATCATTGTGAACCGAAAAAAAAGCCCATGAAATACTTTGCCATAAAACTTATAACGACATAATTAAAGAATGATATTGATGAAAATCTATTAGGTTAGGTTTTATTAAACAAACAATGAAATGAATAAAAACCATCAACACTGTAAAACTTTAAACATTTAAATATAAAGCCTACTGAAAAGGTTTAAAACCTTTATGCCCTTTGAACGCGCCACGGTTTCATTACGGTATACTGGCGGCGGCGTAGTATTGCGCCGTGGAAAAAACATGTCACAAGCTTCCATAGTGATCCCTATAACACTGACGACCGTGCCTACACAGCGCGATTAAATCGTAGTTTTTCACGGCAAGAAAAACATGTATGACAAAGGGCCGGGTACCTATTGTCTTCTCTTACAGCGAGTAGCGGTAGAAGCGTTTGTGTACTGACTTTCAAAGTTCAAAACCATGAACTCGAAGCAATTAAAAAAAGTATTTAACAGAGATTTCTGGCGATAGTCAGTTAAGTATCTAAAAAAATTCTAATGTTTAAGCGGCATTTCCTTAACGTCTTATTTAAAGCAGCTAAAAGTTCGATCTAGATAGGAATGGGACCACACGGGGATGTCTCACTCCGGAGGAGAACCCGCTATCTCGATCTTGGGACCAGCGGATGCATTTAATTATCATTTTAAAACCAAAGGCCTCGCCCGGTCAGCACAGAATGACATTTATTTTTGGACACCGAAATAAGATAAGGATTTTTTAAAGCTGTTCCAATGTTTCTGTTCCTTTAGAAATTATCTAATACTAGCTACGCCCCTCGGTTTCACCCGCATAACTCTCGATTTCGTGGGAATATCGGGATAAAAAGTATCCTATATCTTAATCCTGGTTATAAGCTATCTGTGTGGAAAATTTTGTCCAAATCCGTGCAGTAGTTTTTGCGTGAAAGAGTAACAGACATCAGTCCATCCATCCATCCATCCTCACAAACTTTCGCGTTTATAATAATATTAGTAGGAAGAAGGATGTAATTATTTTACTAACGGTAAATATTTCTGGTCTGTGGCTTACCAAATGTAGGACTGGCTTCGCTTACGTATGTCAGGTTTCGAATTTTCCCCTTCCAAAAATCATTTATTAATTGGGGCTTTGTAATCATACCTGCATTTATAATATAACCGCAACGAATTTTGAAAATTATGCTTTAGAGATTAATTCTAGGTACTTATCGGATTATAGCAGATTGTCGAGTGTGCCTATAGATGATTGGGACTATCCAGTTAATTTTTAATGGGACGTGAAAACGATGTTATGACGTTATAGGTGGCATTTAAACTACACTAAGAGCAAAGGGTTAGGGAGAGGTGCAGCTACAGTACATCCACATTTTGCCAGTAATGGAGAAACCCAATATCACTTTTCCCAACCCGGGAATTGAACCTAGCACCTCATGCTCAGCAGTAGCGCTTGCGACCACTGGACCAACGAAGCAGGCAGTTCTAGAAAAATAACTTTTCTAGAAAAAGATTCGCTTGTCGGCTTTGTAAAGCGTCATCTCTGGTGACATACTGTGTGTGACAGTCTCATTGTAATGTCCGAAACGCCGATTTATTCCGATCATCCCCTGAAACACCCCTCCACTCCCCCTCGATCTCCGGGACGGTGCCGAAATTTAAAAATCGTTTTATTGAGCATTAATTTAGATGTCCCCTAGAGTTATGAAAATATCTACGCCCGTGTACGGAACACTAGTATACCTACCGATGCAACGTTTTGATTAGTACCCTCAAAATATACACCACACATAGGCACCTACGTAAGTGTAGATATGCGTGAGTGTACGCAAGATAATAATTTGGCCTGAAACAAACGATCTTGTGTAGCCTGTGGCAGTGGCGTAGCGTCAGAGTGACAGGTGATGAGGTCATTGACTCTCATAAATAAATAATGTTTTATTAGGACTTTTTTCTTTTGATGTTTTTTTTTATTTAAATTGATGTTTACTACCCACCTTTTACACCATCTTTGTGCTGTATATTGAGAGCAAGAATCGGTGAAGAGCCGCCTCTTTTTTGAGTTTTAGTTTTTTTAGGTCATTAAATATTTATAATAGGTATTATTATTAAATTGTAGGTATACGATCTAGTCCAAAATTAGCTCTAATGTATTGTTGATTCGCATGAGAGGAGAGCAGTGGTGGTCCAGTGGTAACGGCCGCGACTTACGAGTTGTAGGTCACAAAGTAAGCGCCTGTCTGGGTTCGAACCTACTCGAACCCAGACAGGCGCTTACTTTGTATAAATTGTTTAATCACCATTGCTCTCCGAACGGTGAAGGAAAACATCGTGAGGAAACCGGCATGTCCTAGAACCAAAAATTCGAAGACGTGACATCTACCAACCCTCACTGGGCCCGCGTGGTGGATTACGGCCCACTCCCTCTCACGGAGAGGAGGCCTGTGTCCCAGCAATGGGAACATTATGGGCTGATTATGTTGATTCGCATTCTAATTTCTAAGTTTCATAATTAAATTATAAGTATTATAAGACAGTAGGTAACCATGTACACTTTTCAGTAGGAAAACCTATTATTTCTAAGACGACAAAACGAAGGTTCTTTAATTATTTTTAATAAAATTTAGCATAACTTGTGAATGTATGTTAATGACATGTACGACCGACCCTGAGGTCTGGGTAGACAATGCGCGTTCGTGGCAAAAAGCTATAAAACTTTTATTTTTAATTAACACACTGATAACACCAATTAATTGCTGGCTTGTGATTTGACACGAGTTTGCTTGAACTCGTGTAGGTACGAAATCATACCGTGAAGTTTTTATACGGCTTTATTAAAAGTCTAGACTCTATTGGTAATACCAAAACTTAATTTATTTTTAAACAGTGTGTCAGGTTAAACGAGGGACATACTTTAAGGGAGTGTAGTACTCATGAAAATTAACAACTGATGAGTGGTAGTTAAGATATTGTCCATAATAATATACTAAATTATATATCAATACTATTTTAATGCGAAAGTGTGTCTGTCTGTCTGTTACCTCTTCACATCTTCTACATCAATAAAGCGCTGTACAAAAGTATATTTCTTCTCTTCCTCAGGTTATACGGAACAAAGCGCTGCGCTCGCTGCACCACTCCGATCTCTGCTTCAGAGCTGGTCATGCGTGCCCGGGACCTGGTGTTCCATGTACATTGCTTCTCATGTGCGCTGTGCAGCACGCCCCTGAATAAAGGAGACACATTCGGCATTAGGGACTCGGCTGTATACTGCAGGTTAGTTCAGTATTTATTAGGCCATGAGGTTACTATTTAAAGTTTGGTGTTTGAAGAAAACGACCCCTGAATAGTAAGCTGATGGGAATACAGACGAACGAGAAGGGTATTCAAACGGATTAACCTATTTTGTGATCTAATAACGTGCACATTCTGTCGGGATCGCGACTGACATTGACAAAGGATTTTAAAATTCGATTTGCAAATGACTCGATGCCTAACGCAATGTGGCACTGTTAGAGTATTCAAGGATTCAAATCACTAAATTTTGCTACAAAGCGTTGTAACAACCCTAAACTTTCCACCAACTGTTCCCTTCGAACCGAAGCTAAGAAAACTTTCCTTTCGCAGGCTGCATTATGAAACCATGCCGGAATACGGGCCACACATGGCTGTGCCAGGGCCCCCACAAATGTGCCCCGTGCCGTACGCGGGCCCTGTCCCGGGGCCCCACTACCCCCCATACCCCTCCCCTGAGTTCGCTCGGGTAGACAATGATGTTCCTAAAGGCCCTTTCTTCAATGGGTCTACAGCGCCCCCACCCCGGCAGAAAGGGCGCCCCCGCAAAAAGAAGCCAAAAGATCAAGAAATCATGGCGGCGAACCTTGGTGAGTTTCAGAACAATACGCAAAGCGAAGTCATACAGCGAACTTATAAACATTTTAATAATTTTAAATCGTCATCGCATGTTGCCATCTTGTCGGCTTTACATCGAACATCGGCCCTCGTTTCGCCGACAAAACGTTAACAATTTTATTAACACATTAAAGTCAAAACCGCACTTACCATAGCCAGATTATTGGAGCGACTTCCCGTGTGTTTGTTTTTTTTCTTAAATTATTTTTTTGTCGAGATACAGAAACCTGTCCTTATCTGGCCAGTTCGGTCGAGCGACGGGAACTCTTTCTCAAATTTGAAATTAGTATGTTGCGTGCACGCCGAGGGTCTAAAGAAATAAATCTTTACTTTTCGGTAGTGATCGGAATTATACAAAACCAGGGTTTTTCTTTTAAATTTCTTCTATTTTCGTTCAAGTTTTTAGGCAACGGAGAAAAGTTCTGTAATTTCTGCACTCTGAACCTAAAAGTTATTCAAGATTTCTGCTTTCCCTTACTATAATACTGCTGCCTATTTAAATGTTCATATCGGTAAAGCTTCTTGAAGTGAACGATGCACTAAGACAACACGCTTTCGCCTATGAACCTAATCACAGGGCTGGACCATAGGTTTACGTACAGACCTAATTTTTCAACTTTTATTCCGACACAGACGTTACTTACCGCCTGAAAGTCTGCTCATTCCTTTACTGTATGCAACAATAGAGCTGTTATAATGGCGGCGGCAAAATACTATTACCTTTACACGGAAACCGTACGCGTTTTTGCTTTCATTACGTACTGCATAGTTATTAATTATAGCCCATAAAAATTACCTATTTATGTGCTTGAACGGCTACTGTATAGCAATATCGGCGTCACGGCTTATTTGATATGCGGGGTAAGTAGAACTCTAAGCGGTAAAGTGTTTGATTGAGAAATCAAGATAATTTTATTAATAAATTTGAGAGATATTGGAGATAAGTTAATTAATAAATTGAGTGGGTATTCAGCTCAGGATTGTTTTCTGTAGTTAACTCTAAAATAAATTTAAATCTATGTTAAGAAAAACAAGGTGCTTTTTTCCTGCTTTTCTTTAATTACCGCCGCAAGGTTGCCTGCTTATCAGTCTTCTACAGATTGTACTTCGGTGAGTGTGCCCCAGAACTCCACGACCTCATTCCACCGGCCCCCTTCTTCCTTCGGACAT
Source organism: Gortyna flavago (assembly GCA_963669345.1). Classification (NCBI taxonomy): domain Eukaryota; kingdom Metazoa; phylum Arthropoda; class Insecta; order Lepidoptera; family Noctuidae; genus Gortyna; species Gortyna flavago. The sequence continues at coordinate 19,164,502 of OY770125.1, forward strand.
CCAGATGCACTGCAAGTTACCATCCCTGCCAAGTTGCTATTCCACAAATTCGAACTAAGCGTTTTCAAATGTCTTTTTAAATGCGCATAGCAAAAGAGTGGAACTCTCTACCAGCGTCTGTGTTTCCGAGCGCATACAACCCGAATCTCTTCAAAGTGAGAGTGAATAGGCTTCTTCTGGGTAAGCTCACTCCATCGTCGATTCTGTCTCTGACCTAGACTAGAGTCAAGAGCAAACCCATTTCAAATAAAAAAAAAAAAAACTCTTAAGGCGATGGTAGCCTTCAATTCCTGCTTTGTTTATTGAAGAAATAAGCGACACCGAGCTTACGGAATTTGTCTTAATAGTTAACAATAATAATCCTTCTAGACATACCTGTAACCTTGCAGCTTCGGAGAAAACAGAATTTATAGTACCTAATATTAATCGTTTGGTAATTCGGAAATAACTAATAAATAAATATGAATATTAATGAAATAAAATTGAGGGGCTTGTGGCTAAGTTATAACAGCCACGCGGGTTGTTCGATCAGGTTAAACTACGCTTGCTGCAGTTGATCTGTGAATGGGTGACCATCTTTGCATACCAAGCAAGACCCCTCCGTGCCTCGGAAAGCAACTTAAGCCGTTGGTCTCGGCTGTCATTCGTGGATTTTTGGCAGTCGTTACGTGACGAGCACGAAAATCTGACAACCAGTCTTACCAAGGATATCGTATTACCCAGTAACTGGGTTGTGGAGGTCAGATATTCAGTCGCTCTATGTAAAATACTGGTATTCAGCTGCATCCGATTAGACTGGAAGCCGACCCCAACATAGTTGGGAAATGGCTAGGCAGATGATGATTAATGAAATAAAACTGTTCTTCAAGATGTTGAAGCTATGATAGCAATTGACGTTAAATCATCTGACAAGATGATAAATAACTTAATTTTCCAATACAAATGACATCACGAAAGACAAATAACTTAGTCCCTGAAGTACCTATAAATTAAATGAACATAGCAATAATAATAATTTAATAAGTAAGTAAGTATATTTATTTTCTCTTCACAAATGTACACGTGGAAGTGCTTAAAAACCAGCTAAATGAAAGTTTACGTTTATGAGAAACTAGTGGCTGAAATAAGCATTGCAAGAACGCCTGTGGTACAAGAGATCAGGGCCCCACGATGCTACATTTGTACAAGCTTATGTATACATTGGCTGCTTTTATGAGACTCAAGAGAATTCACAATGTAAGAAAAATAAATTAACATAACATGCAAACTTTCAAGAGTAAATTTTACTTTTTGTTGTGTGCATATGTTAGTTCTAGTAACCCTACGCTTTATTTCGCATTTATTTGCACCATAAATACGACAAAAAAATCCGTCAAATACTTCATTAAAACAAATGAATCCCTACGTGTCGAAATGTATGCCAATTTTGTTTGTTGGTGTTCTAAAATCTCGCCTAATGGTCTAAAATAGCGTTGGAACCAGTTTCTCACGTGTGTTCGGGCAGTTTGCGTGCTTTAAGTTCATCATACTCTCGCAATTTCAATGAACCGAGCCGTCCTCTTAGGATTTGTACTAGTACTGTCTACTTTCGAGCCTAAATACTTTTTTACGTTGGTATCGGGATTTTTTTTTGTTTTTGGAACGGGAATCATGTTTAAGCATTGAAATAATTTTAATTTTATTTTTAGGGACATCTACATGAGCTTCTTAACCTAATTAAGCTTATAAACAACAAACAGGGTATTTAACAGCCAAAACTCCATTCAAGTCTTGCATTTGAATTTTAGCTCAGAGCATAATTTCTACATTTATACCCATCTGTACTTTATATGGTGTACATAGTAAAGAGTATTCTATCTTCTATCTATCTATCATGAAAAGTCCATATCTTGATAAGTACAGGTATACATTTTTTGCGTAAATCCGGGAAAAACATCGAGTAACTCAGCAGCCAGTGAGTGGCGACTTTGTGAGTGATTTTTTCTCAGCTATTGTCGGCAAACAACAGGCAAGTTCGCGTGATCTTACTATATTAACCTCGAATGTGTAACATGCATCTAAATAACCTGGTTACAGTAACCATTGTCATGCAGAAGAAAGTAAAGTTTTTGGTGCATTGTTCACTTATGAACTATGTGGGAAATTCGGTGTACATCTTAACTATAACTAAGAATATTTAATAAAAAACAAAGACTTTTCGTGTCTGTCTGTGTGACCTAACCGCTCAGATCTTTTAATAAAATTACACAACGGATTTTGATGCGGTTTTAACCATCATTTAGAGAATTTATTCCGGAAGGGTTATGTGTAGAAAGCATTAATAATTAACTTTATAATAGCAGGAATCTCGATGTTTTGACATGTTGACATCAGTTTGCACATTGTACCCGTGCGAAGCGGGGATGCCCGCTAGTTGTGTAAATAAAAGTGATGACCGTTAATAAAAAAAATGTATGATCGCACCTTTTTGTTGGAGTTGAAAAGCTTCTGATGATCTTGTTTGGGGTTAAAATTTATTGCCTGTTTTAATATTACTGCAGTTAAATAATTAATTATTCATTACATAGATAATTTTTATGTTAGATATAAATGTTACCTACGGTTTGACAGCTTTTGTATAGAAAATCTTATTTATTTATTTAAACTTCGTGTACAGTAATTGGTTGTTGAAGGAAAAAAAATAAGCACATATTTATTATTGAGATTAAAGTTATATGACTGTCGAAAAATCTACCCTGAGGTAGATACTTGATTTTTAAGGCAGAAAAGTTTCTTACCTCAGCCTTTAATTACAATTATTAAAAAATATTACTTTCACTCGTAACTTGGGAGGGTAATTAATTTTTTTACTGAAATATATCTGTCGAGGGGTGTCACCCCACGAAACTGTACACCGAAATACGAGGTTCGATTCCCGGTTTATGTACACACATTAATCTTATGTCGGATGGGGGTGGGCTGGTAATTTTTTGTTATGAATTTGTCGCTTATTATTATGATAATGTCGTGGTGTCATATTGTTACAATTGTGTAGGCCAGAGGGCCTATAAAAGAAACAGCTTATGTTAACTGTCCAACTGTTAATGTTCCATCCCCTTTTATTTTTGTTCTACAACTCTGCGTTTATTGCATTCTGCTTCTGCAGTACTTGTCGAGATTATTTCAAGTATTTAGTATGAGTGGCGCGAAAATCTCGTGTTTATCATACATATGTTAATGTATTTAATGTTGTCTAAGAACGGGAAACTTATAAACCTTTCTTGCGTATTATATGTTATTGTTGATACTGCCTGACTACATTATAAAAAAAAAAGAAACGGCATGCTAGCCCTATATAAAATGACGTCCAAGCTGTTCAGACATTGTTCGGCATGTACAAGGTTTTCACACTTGTCAAATGACTTTCATACTTTCGACATCCAAATATGTGCCAAATGAGAATCCCAATACTTTGAACAGAATAATAAGCTTAACTATACCATTCAGGTAGGTACAATGATATCGGGGATAGCTGCACTAAGTGGTTCATAATATATTTACCCCATAAGGCATTAAAACACAGGAGACACATCAAATGAAGCTACCATCTTTAATAATATAACTCAATGTATTATTAATAAGACAAACCAACCGAATGTACAACACCGAATTACACTCCAAAATAAACAATCAACCAATACTTAAAACAATAAACACCAGTGTTTTAACAACAAGTACCTACTAAAAACGTTACTCTAGAACGGTCGTAATTGGCTGATGACCTACATATAAGAAAATAATTGGCAGCTAGCATAATTCATTGCCTTTTAAAATAACATTGGACATGTGCAAAATACCGATGTTGACCATCGACCAACCGGAGTGCCGAAGCTCGAAAAAAAGTTGTCTCGAAAAAAAGTAGCGCGATCTCGACTTTAATATACCTTTTTTAATTTTCTCTGTACTTATAAGGTACACAATTTGCCTAATAGGAGCTAGTCGGCACCTGTCCGCTCAAGATTAAGCGATTACCGCTTACAATGCAGCCGTACAGAGACACCAATAAATTATATGACACTGTATTGGATATTTTAAATAGTTCTAGTGTCCGATTTTAGTAAAGCCTCTTTTTGCTGCGTCCGGCCATTTTCCAGAGTCTGTGGAGTTTTTTGCGACCAGTTCTAAAGTTGTCGGGCGACGGTATCAATTATATGGAAACGTAGGTTTGCGTAAGGTGTAGAAAGGAGTCCCACGTTGTGGCACGTGAGCCCTGCCGGTCGCAGCACAGCACCACGTACATTATGAAGCACATTGCTCAAATTTACGGACAAGAATGTTTTGACATGGTTTGCATTTGAGCTCACAAACGATCTTTGGAACAAATTCTTGGAAAACACAATTTTGTTAAGTAACTTGCGCTTTATTTATTTCCTATTTCATCAAATTAAGCAATACTTAAATATATTTTTTATTTTATTTTCAAGTGAAGTTCGAATTTGTTTGTAATGCTATTATTTGCTGGTATTTTATGCAATTGAGACGGAACATATTTAATGAATAATTTTTATTGCTTTACATCGAATTTAACAAAATACCAACGTAGATTATTTCGAAGATAATTCGTAAAAGCTGTGTTCCCTTGATACTAATAACATAAATAATTCAAAACAGTCAGTGAAGTTAAATCACTATTAAAACGATTCCGATTGGTGTTCTACTCGCCAGTACTACTGAATATAAAATTACATGAGCGTGCAAAATCATTAAATATGTTAGGTATCATTATTTTTTTATGTTCATATCAAATTCTATACGCAATATTATTACGCCGGGGTCAAAGCCATTACACAATTGTCACAACCACAAACATAACCCAAAGGAAAAAGCAATCAATGAACATACTCCACCATTCATACTTTGACGTTTCGACAAATAAACCAATTAAAATTTCATCGTTATTCCAAAAACATAAGACGTTTACTATAAACAATTCTAAAACACTATCGTTCGATCGCCGCAGCTTCTCGGCGAGGGCGAGTCTTATCCGATCGTAGCTCGCAAGGCACCCAGGCGGACCAGAATAGGGGCATAGAATAGGCACGTACTAAGACGTGACGGCAAAGGATGTTGGAATGTTGGCGAGTTGGCGGGTTGGTGTAATGCACCAATGTTGACGCAAACGTATATTTATGTAACTTTTGGCTTACAGTTTTGGAATTTCAGGATTGTGTAGAGTTACTGGGGTAAGTTCTTCGGGGGATAAGATCGTAGGAATCAAATTCTCGGCTAATATGCGAATATTTATTATTAACGCTGAAAACATTGTATCAACTTGATTCGTACGGTTTTATCCCAGTGCCGAACTTACCCGAACATACTCTTTAAGTTGCTTTAATTTGTGATGTGATTTGATGAAACCTTTATTTATCTGAAAAGCTTGAATGTTGGTAGTTACTATCACAGTAATGTCCAACTTCTACGACGTCATCATCATCACAACAACCAGACGACGGCAAAGGCCTCACTTTTCTTGTGCCAATCCCCACGCTCCTGTGCCAGCCTCATCCAGGTTTTGCGCGCAATTGCAACAATGTCGTCTGCCCATCTCGCTGCTGGACGACTGACATCTCGTCTTCCAGTCCCTGGACACCACTCTGTCACGGCCTTACTATACCTGTCATCACTGCGCCCTGCCAGGTGTCCTATGATGCAGGCATAGTTTATATGCCATTGGATAGTAAGCCTATTTTCATTCTGCCCTCGTTTAGTGCTTCAAAACAGTTGTATTAAGATTGTAGGAAGCGATATATTGTCAAATAAAATATCATAGAGCTTGAGTAAGCTCTACAATGTCATTCGTTTACAAACATTTTGGAAATGACAATTTGATTCATGACTAATAAAGTGCTTGTACCTTATAACTACGTATTGGACAACCTCGGTACGTTTTTGAAAGACAAGACTATTTACAAATTAGCTCAATGACCTTACTCTAAAGTTTTTATGGGTATAAAATCTGTAGGTACATATTACATACCTGCTAGCCTATCTATACATGTGAAGTCTAGACAAATCATTAGTTCATGTCAATTGTGTTCTAGGATGATTTATTTACTGATGATTGATTGACGCCGACAACCATTATGAACTAAAAGAGTATTAAGGCGCAGAAATACGACTTCTAATGATTTTAAATTCAACATCACGTCTAATCGACCGGACGGATTTCTTTGAAAAAAATAATTGTTATACTAGACCATTTGCTTCGTAATTTGATAAGTGAATATTTGCAATTATATTTTTTTAACATAGTGTAATTAATTTGTAAATTAATGTCTACCGCGGACATAAAAACGATAATCACGCAAACACTATCGGGTGTATTTTCATAAAACTTTCACCATATAAAACACAATTTAATTCCCCAAATTTTAGTATACGGTTTTTATTTGTTTGGTGTTTGATAAATCAACAATAGATGATTGTTTCATATTTTGCAATAAATTACCAGCGTTGTGTCATCGCGCTTCTCTTTCTTTTCTAGGCAGTCCGATAGTGACCACGTTTTAGGTAATGTAGTCGCCTTAAGTAGGCATTGTTAACATTTGAACATTTCAAAGAAACCTGGAAAAGACAATAAAATAAAAACCTTCTCGACTTAATATACTTAGCTATAGGTCTACCAGAATACAATTACATAAAAAAAAAATTGAGATTTTCATATGGATTGACATTGTCATATGAAAATCACAATAAAAAAAATTATGCTATGATTCCGGTAGACCTAGTCAGTAATTTGACTACACTTTTCCATTTTCTTCGCCAATCGCATCCACAAGACCAGTTTCCTCAAATGAAATTTCCCTGTAAGTAATTAGCTCGACGGCGCTGTAAGTAATAAATTCTTTGAATATTATAACCGATTGTGCTTCCACCGAAGGAGGCGACTAAACACGACACTCCCACGCAACACATGGTATCATATAAAGATCTATGTAGCGAACACACGTAAGAAACGCGAGCTTATGTGGCATTCGTTTCTAAAAATCCCAGTTCTATAACTTACCTATTATATTGCTGTAATTGTTGTCTGACTTATACCGATCATCATAATTATATAGTTTTGAGAATCGCGTATTCTGCGAGGAACCTTTTATTTTCAGACCGCCCAATTCAAATTTTCATACGTTTTCTGCAATTTGCAGGTCAGTGTCAGGTTGTATGTTGATTAAATAATTCGCGACCGTAAAAAATAATAACATGGCTTTACAAAATTATAATTATTAGAATCAGCAATACAACTCCTTAAGTTAGAATTGGCCTCAATGTCATAATTTCATGAAATAGTTATTTAGATCAGCATATAACATGACACTGAACTGCAAATTGCAAAAAAAAAAAAACGTAAGAAAAATTGTATTTCGCGGGCTACCCTGATGCTTTCGGTGTAACAGGCATTGTTTTTACTTATTTTTAGATGCCTGCTAGCTGTAGATTGCAACACAATTTTTCTATTATATCATCCACTTTTATTCATCCGGAAAAAATCCTGAATTTTTACTGTACAGAATGTTTGGTTCCAATATAGAAAATAAAGAATCGGAATAAAAAAACAGGACAGTTCAGTTTTAACCGTAGCAATAGCTCACGGCATCAAAAACAACGTATATTAAAGTTTCATACAACAGTCGCTTCTATAGATAAAAGCTGAAATAAAGCTATCTAAATCCTTTTTTATGAATAAAAGGAAAAAGAAAGCTGCACGAATCTAATCCAGGTAAGCAGTGGGTACATATTTACCATTGCATTGTATTGAAATGTTTCACCCTTTCAGTCGCTTCTCATAACACGAATTAGGCATAGGATTTAAAACCCAGCCAAAATACATACCTATGTATATAGGCTTTTAGTCACAACCGTGAGGCACTCGATTCCTTAAATAACCTTGTAGATATGTAGTTCCTTTAAGTCTAACCGTCTCATTTCCTATACAGCAAAAGTCACTTTAAATTAACAAAACCCAATCAAAGACTAACACCTAGTCAGATGTAAAACCGGGAACATTTTTAGGAAAATGTTGATTGGTTCTCTAGTACATTACTATATCTGGGGGTAATTATTATTTTACATTATATTTAAAGTTCAATCAATTTAGAACAAGGTTATCCGAAACTGTGGTCGTCAAATCTAACTGTTACACTCCACGTTAACTGCTATAGTTACGAGTTAAATGATTCTGAGAGCGCGGTTAACCAATCATACACGATAACCATGATATTTGACACCAGATTTATTGATCTGTCATTTGAATAGGCTTTTAGAAAGTTAGAAGGGCACACTGCGCATTCTGGGTGCGCAGCCGAAGGCATTTGCCAATCCGTCGGCAGGCCCTTATATTGTAAGTACAGTTAAGCTCTACATAATATAGACCCTAGCCTCTTTAAATACAAAACCGATTTAACAGTAAGACCTTCTAAGGCATTCATTGATTAGATAACTTAATTGAAACCTAATCATAAGAAGCTCTTCGCCCTAAATTATAATCTCTCTCCCTTTGCTGTTTCTCGCAAAAGTATTTTTTCCTGCTTAAATGTGTTTCCATGCTATATAATCTCGTATATGTTTTTCAAAACCATAAATATCTAAAATAAATAGATGTTCAAAATTCAGGTCTTTCAGCGTACCTACCCAGATAAGCAGACGGCACCTCACAAAATAGATAAATATAAAGCAATTTATTTAACAACCTACCAAAAACGGACTTCGTAGATAAATATGTCATATAATTACGGTTACCTTCCCTAAATATCCGAGAGTAGTGACAATAAATAAAGCGTTAACGGGCAACCGGTGAAAAAAAAATACGTTTCCTACTACAGTAACGGGAGCGGAGTAATAAGGACCCATCTGCTTGGCTTCATGTGGTGTCACCTTTTAGAGTTCCTTGCCACCAAAAAGGTTGCAAGTGAGGTTAGAGACTCCTCAGTGTTAACAAAACTGTCAACTCAGAAATTCGGAGAATCAAAGAATGAGAAAACAAATTTTTCGTTATAATAGCTTAGCATGTTTCATTCGTGGGAGTGCGTCGCGATAGTAATTATCTATTAATTATCCGGCGTTGCTGAAAATAAACCTTTTAAGGATTGGTTTGAATATTTTAATAAAATGAACTTCCATTCCGTAAGCATAGTGAAGTTACAAGTACACGAAATCATGGAAATATTGTAACGATAAATGAACTGATGGATTATAGCAATGAAATGATAATTATTTTTCTCTCTGAAAGGTTCGTAGAAAATCTTTTTTATTGGACCACGGAACCCACGCAGTCAAATCAAAGACGTACACCTTTTTTCGTCTTTTGTCTTAACTTTTCTACCGAGTGCACCGTGTTATACCGCCATAAATTTTGTATAGCGTCCCTTCAGTGATTTATTTCCCGCCAAAATATGTGACATTTCTTATTTTATTTTTTACGTATCGGACATTTCGAGTAGCGTCCACGATCGTTGATAGGGTGGGCGCGTTCCAGCACCGCCGGTAGTTGGTTCAAATACTTTTTATATTTTTTATTTTTCGAAACAAAACGGCTTTTGGAGGTGACTTATTTTTTTTTTTAATCGTGACAAAAGACAGTTTGGCACGTTTGTTTGGTCGACTTCCATTTTAGAAAAGGAAAAGTTGTTTGCCGATTAATTGTTACGGTTTCTGTCTGGGATCTTTGTTACATTCTACATAGTATGTGCCCTTTGATGGATATCTAGTCTACTAGAAGGTCCTTTCGCGTAGTTATCGCGTATAACTGTTAATGTTCAATGAAGGCTTTAATGAAAATCCACAACGAAGTGCCTTTGTAAGCGGCAACGTATCCATACGAACTTCAAACAAAAGCTTTAGCAGTTAAATTTGCATCTGTGTCTAGATGATAGGTTTGCGTATTTGTCGAGCAATTTAATTCTGAAACCCTACCTAATGAGCTTCTGTTGTAGTAATTATAGCTTCTCGTAGCAAAAAGGTTAATAAACAGAACTTGAAACCTGTACCTTTATATAGAAATAACACGAATAAATAAATCATTCAATTTACAGTGAAAGTCTTTATATTTTGCAATCCAATTGAAATGCACTTTATAAAATATAATGGCGACATTAAAAAAAATTGAATGTATGCTTTTGCAAGGCCTAAGTGTTACAATATCTGATTTAAATGTATAAAAATTGGCCATTGGAATGGCCACAATCATATTTTATTGCACATTGAAATAAACAATGCCTTTATAATATGCACGTGGTGTGTTCTGGTTTATAGGTATAACTGTCATTAGGTACCTATAGTTGGTAGCACGTCTTGGAATTCCGACGCTGGCCCTGCGCAGACGCATTTCACTCAATTAAGATTTATTATGGCAACCTCTGAACAGCAAAATTCGCGGTTACCTTTAAAAGTTTTTGTATAAACTGTAAAGTTTTTATTGTGTTATATATAAAAATTTCAATACGGCTATTGTATTTTTACAGTTTTCAGCCGTGCGTAACTATAATGGATTTAGTTTAAGTATCATGTTTCGCATGGGGTGACAGGCAGGCCTCATGTCCTACGAAACTCCCATTAAACTATGTTTTTCTTTCAATTCCAGATCAGCATGAATCCAATTTTATTGTTCAGAGGCAAAATTTATATTGTTGAACATTACTATGTTTTATTACAATTTATATTTACATTTGAAGCGTACGAAGTTTATTCAAAATCTTCACGCTAATATTGTGTTTAAAGCCTTTCGCCTATTTCAATTTCTTGGCTGGATGCAAGAGGCATGTTAAATGTGATTCAAAATGCAAATATAATACTATATATTATAATTCTTTTTTAACCGACTATAATCGGTTATAACGATATTTACTTGTATGCCGTAATCGATTAGGTCAAATATAAATATATTTCATATTTGATTTAACGCTTAATGCGACTTTGTTCATACGTATTTTACTTTTTATCTTCATGGTTTCGGTACACAATTGTTCATGTTGGACATACTTACTTCTATGTACACACGGATACAATAAAAAAAAAATATAGACATCCGAATTGAGATCCGAATGAAACAAAACTATTTGAAGTTTCATTGAGTTTTAATCGCATCACTAGTAGAAATAGTGAGGCAATATTTTTTAACGTAATGACAGTAACAAGTTTAGTGTCATTTTAATGCTGCTAATTAAAAGTCTGATCATAGTAATATTCATATTTTTCATAAGATCAATTATTATTGCGACGTTTATTGGCAACGGTTGTCGATCTGTCACTCCACTATTCGGCACAGCACTAAATTTCTTATCGATATTATACATTGAAGTTAAAGATAAAATCTATGCCTGGATTAAAAGGAAACTTTACTTTGTATCAATGAGGGAAATTACTAAATATATTATTGATATAAATCTAAAAAAATACTAAACAACAAAAAATCCTCTACATTACTATGAATGCTCAGAGCTACCTCCAACACAAAGCGTGAATATAGAGAGGTTAAAACCACCTTTCATCATGATGTATACGTCACTGGCCTAATGTGATATCCATGTACATTTTGTTCCCGCCGCTATCTGTCCTGGGACATCTGTATCGGTGGCAAGACCAACATTATTGAACCGGTAATTTATTGCCGGGACTTAGGGACGAATTAAGAAATTTTCGGTATAAAACTAAGATGTTGGAAGACAGTTTTTTGTTTTATTTTCAACTTGAATGGGAGTTATTAGGCCTTTTTTATTGAGTGGCTTCTATTGTGTAAATCGATTTTTGTCATGATTGGTATGTTTGTGAGAGCTTTGTTGGAGACGTTTCCCTACTTGTCACTAGTTTAGCTTTAGCATATATTGTTCCTACTGCTGGGACACAGGTCACACAGGCCTCCTCTCTGTGAGAGAGAGTGAGCCAAAATCCACCACGTGGGCCCAGTGCGGGTTGGTCGATGTCACATGTCGTATAGAGTCCTGTAAGGTGTGGCCGTTGTAAATAAGCTCATACAGATCCTAAAACTTTAAAGAGCGTATAATCTGCTCGGATTATACCTATTGATGTTTTTTGACACTGAGTGTTCACCTTTCCCAATAATAAAATCCTACTTTCCTTCAAATATTATAAACGCAAAAGTTTGTGAGGATGGATGAATGAATGTTTGTTATTTTCTCGCAAAAACTACAAAACGAATTTTGATAAAAATTTACAGTAATATAGCATATACATTTGAATAACACATAAAATAACATTTATCCGGATATTCCCACGGGATCAACACTTACGCGGATGAAACCGCGTGAGGTTGTAAGTTCTAAATAATTAGCTTCCAACTGTGAATCATTTCACCTGCAAACTGTAAGATACAAATAAAATACCTACGGCTTATACGTGCGTCAAAATCATTCACAAATTATTCTCATTCCATTCACCTAGTAAAGAAAGCGAGCGTGAACGGTAAAAAAAATATTGAATCCTAAAAATATCACCGGTAAGGCCTCTTAAATATACAGACACAGTTTTATTTATAACTCTCAAAATAGCCGGTACACTGTGCATAATTAAATTACCAAACTTTTTATGATATAAAAATACACATTAATCGTACGGCCAGTATAATTTTGTTTAAGTCTCATTCATAACGCTTGCTTTATTTTATTGCTTTATAAAAATAATAAAAAAAACGGAACGAGGATTTTTTTTTGTTTTACCACGTTGCGGTCACTCACTTATAATTTTTTCTATTTTCGTTTTATTAAAACAATTTTATTTCGTTAATTTATGCCAACATATAAAAATACATTCGTGGATACATTAAAAGCAATGTGCTCATAAAATTTTTGTTTAGTCCGTAGGGTGCCATGTTCTATAGTGAAGCGATGATTTTTTTGTCGATGAAATTTTATTAGTGCGATGTATAAAATTCACGATAAAATGAAGTCATAAAATTATTAATGATCCACAAATTAGCCATTCTTTTATATCCTTTTTACAAATTATTATTTGCCTATTTTGAATTGGCCATTATAATTTTGACAATGCTTAACGTCCGTATACTTTTTTATAAATCTCAGGAAACTTACCTCACCTAATTCTGAAAAAATCTCGTAAAAATTTTTAGATGCAAATAATAAGATTCATGGTTAATTTCAGTTTCACACGATTTAAAACATTTTTATTTTTAAGTAGTAAAAACTTAACGACATAATAACAAATGAAAAACAAATAATTTTCTAAAACGTGCTCCTCACTAACTCATAAACCTTTTAGTATTTCGTCGTCATATCAATGTACGTTTGATATCTATCGTTTCGATATAACTCCAACGTTTTAAGTACTAATAACATGGGACTTGCTCTGTTGCATGATATAGTGTCCCCGGTAGCACCCCCCGTCGCCATGTTATGCGATACGACACATAATGCCGACGAATTTAATAATTTTACATTTTTAATCGCGTCGACGTCTCGAAAAAATCTTTAAGTGAACAAGATTCCTATCTCCGTATAGACTTTCTCGATGTAGGGCCAGCTTTAAGGTTTTAAGGTCAGTAATGTAAGGCTATAATATACTTGGTTATGTTATACTTGTTGTAAAATTTACCGAATCATTTGCCTGTCAGGAAGAATGTCATCAAGGTGCGGAATGTGCAAAGGTTACCTCCTAAGTCTGTGACTGCGAAGTCAACTCCCCAAGCAGTTCCGATTTCAACATTAAAACACACTATCTTGTTTCCTTGTGGCTTTAACCAGAAGCAGTAACCAGAACTATAAATGATAAAAGGCTATAATGACTATTATAATCCACAACTTATTTCTTATTCACACTTTATTCAATTTCATAACTATAGAGTCGAATTAATAAAAACAATGATTCTGTCATAAAGAAACATACCTATTACCATTATTATCGCGGTCAACTACTTCAGCGTTTCGTTTTTGCTATTACAAAAAAAAAAAAAAATGTGGCCACCGGACGAAGTGTTATCATTAAGGAAATCTCCTTTTTTTCCTTTCGGTCTTAAAAACATGAATGGTACGTACGATTTATGATATCACAATTCTTTTTATAACCCACCCGGTGTTTTTTTTTTTTAGGTTTTTTTCGGCCGACGCGTTATCTTCACAATTTTGTGTCTCAATCTATTAATAACGTCTTCTTTCAAGACGCGACGTTTTGTGTCGATGTTTATCGATAGCTGACGTGTCAGCTGGTACATCACTAGATTCGTTTTGTGATTGGTCAGATTTATGTGTCGAGATCGTTATTGTTTTAATTTGTGCGTAAATTTTTCGTGTTTTCGCTAAAGTTATTGCAGCGTCGGTGAATTTCTTTTTATTTAATTTGTAGTTTTTTTTCCATTACTTTGGAGTTCTAAGCGAGTCGTTTTGTATGCAATTACTCATTACTTTCTTTTTTTCTGGTTACAAAATTGCTTTGATTATTACGGCGTTGCTGGTTGACGGCTTAAGAACCTGTTATTATTCTACACAATTGTTAACCCGACACGTTGCTGTTCATGTTGAAGTTCACGCCACCACTGGGCTTTGAGAGTATCCGACGCTTATGTGTGAATAACTGCGGTTTACTTTAGAATAACGCAAAGGTGTAGGAAGGAAAACCACGAAGGAGAAGTAGTGTCAATGTCACAACGCCTACTTACTATTAAGAGCGTTCACGACGTACGGCATTTCATACAAACTTTAAAGACCTTGCTTTTCGAAATGAATGAGCGATTTTAATGAAACTTCATACGCATAAGCAGGATACAAAGGTCTAAAAGTTAGTTTCGAAATGTCTTATTAAAAAAAAGATAACTGAAAATCTCTGTTTCTATGGAAAATTTAAAATCGGTCTAATTTGGCAGTAACACTATTTTTGGTGTTCTTAACTAACTTTTTAGACCGTTGTATCCTGGTTATATGCGTACGAAGTTTCATTAATAAAGTCGGTTCATTCATTTCGAAAAACAAGGGCCAAAACCCGTAATTAAAAACGTTCATAATTTAGTCGCAATCTCATCTCAGCGACAATCAATGTCAAAAACTTGTCAAAAATGTAGGGAAATTACAGGTAAGTATTTTTGAGCAGACTGTGAACTTTCTTAAAAATACGGGAATTGCGCCCTCAATTTGAGAGAAGCCTGCACTTTTTTTATCTCGCTCTCAAGTTTAAGATTCTACGCATAGATTTTTGTTCTTAAATTATATTGCCGTTTTCTTAACAACTGAATACGTAAAAAAATCGCATGTCTCACTTTCTGTTTGCGGAGACCGTATCATCAAGTTGGAGCACGAACGCCTCAGGCTGCGTTGTACCAACCAGCATACTTTGACCTTCCTTGATTCCCTTATTAACCCATATTTACGGAAAAGGGGGGTGTTGACATAGTTTTTGAGAGGTCTAAGGTGATTGGTGGCAGTTATCAGTGGTTGCAGAGTAAATCATGTCGAACAAACACAGGACGGGCGTCAACGCTGCGCATCGCACGATCAGTGTGAATTGTGTGTTTTTATGTTCGCGCTTCTTACGTGCTATAGGGCAGGCAGAAATTTAAATAAATTCAGTCATGATTTCGATTACTGTTTTGGGAAGAATGTGGTCCTATAATCTTGTTGAAGAGCATGACCATATTTCATTAATGAGTTGATGGAATAACTCTAAGCTAGAGTATCAGATTGACAGCACGCACAAAATGCAAATTTTGTAACCAAGCGGCAATTTAAAATAATTTCTACCTTACAGGGTTCCGTAAAAAAATAACTTTATTCGGACATCGAAGGAGATTATATTTTGACTCCGGCCATAACAGTTTGCATTTTAAGAAATAATCGAACATTCTCCGCGGTGCGTTCGTAAATGCGGTTCGTTTTACGTATCGGTCGCGCCCATTATATCGCGCCAACGGGCCCCCGCATAATTACTTACACGCTAATTGTTCGGGCTTCGGAACGCACACTTGCGGTTCAAACAAACAAATAAATAAATAAAATTGACAATTTTGAATGTGGAATAGGCACTAAAGTTTAAACATTAGGTATTTGATGTTTGAATGTTAATGACAGTTGGTAGCCATATTTTCGCAACCGGGTTCTGCAGGCAAACAGCTTTTTAAACTTTTAAGTGATAAGTATTTATAATTTTTCTTGACTTTGCTTATCTTTGACCAACTGAATATAAAAAAGAGAACTACTTATCCGATTCTCGTCTGTCGCTCTCAAAGCGTTGCAGCGTGGTCACGTGTATTTAGGTATTCATTAATTATAATTATTCAAAATTAGCGTTGCTTTAGGTTCAGGTAATAAAAAATTGCGAAAAATGATTTTGTTTTTTTTTTATTGATTGCTTCTGAGTAATTCTTTTTGTTGCTGGTTTTTATTGAAATCAATAAAAGGGGTAATTATGATTTTTTCAAACTGGATTCTTTTGGAAAATTTTCATTTAATGTGCTGAAATATGGTGTGCCTAATAAATAAGTTCAAAACCTATAAATAAATTACTTCACAAAATTGGCAAGTCTCTATTTAGAACTGAACACTAAAAGTAAATTTAATACCTACGTGTAGTTGTCACTTTGTTTTCAAAATAAAAACAACAGATTTAGTTAGCTAGTTAAATAATTTCCTTTGTTCCCAAGAAAAAAAAATAGTTTGTGTAAATTCCATTTCGTATTGTTTTGAACAATTATGCTATTATAATTATTTTCATTGATTCCATTATTGCTCTACGAGTCCAGATGATACCAAAAACTAAGCAGTTTTTTTAAATGATTTTTCTGAAAAAACAGAATGAATAAATAAGAAATAGGGGTACTACAAAATTTATTGTTCTTTGCCCAGCCAATACCGTTCATTCATTCACTCACTCAAAGGTTGTTGTTCCGTGGTTGTTATGCAACCACTCTTCCCAGTATTACCAGAAATTCTTGACTAATTGTCACTTGTCACTTCGGTATCAAACTTCACGAAAAACAAATTGTATCAATCTGCGATGCACGTTGGTAAACGTATTCAACTGTAACTCGCCCGGATTAGATTATTCGAGAATTAACAACGTGTTGTTAGCGTACTTACACTTAAATTATTCACTATCAATCACTACGATTTTCAGTATCATTCGTCGAAATGCCGCAACAATTATTCGAAATGCATTACCAATTTTACGATAGTCTGGCTTATACTGGTTTCCAGCCGCTGTCCGATACCATTAACCGCAAATCTCAAAGCGTTTCTGTAAACATCGCAGTAAGTTTCGGTTTATTTATTAGCAGCATTTATCGGTCGTTAAAACGAAGTCGCGGCACCGTGCCGACTCCGTCACGGGGACGTCACGGTTCGTATTGTAACTGAAAACAATGCGGCGTGCGTGTTACGATCGATTTATGACCGTAGGCCTGCCATGCGTGCGGATTTCGAACGGACCCGTTTCGGACTTGAAAGACCGCGCGAATTCAGAACTTTAAAATTCCAGATTAATTTTCGCATTCGCGTTCGCTTGCGGGTAATGGAGGTTTTAGATTTCAAATTTTGTGCCAGGATTTTGGCTAGGTGTTGAAATGGAAATGGAATTTTTGAGCTTTTTCGATTATAAAACTGAATGGAAGCTAAATCTCACTGAAATCGTGTTTGTATATCAAGCATCTAAAACTGTATCAGAAATTAGAAAGATGGGATATTTCTTTCCAATTTTAGAAGTTAGGAGCGTCCTAGTTTTACGAAATGGCATGGTGGACTAGCTTACGATACGCTAATGATTGGCGATTCTTTGCATTTTACGGCTACTGTTTGATATTTGCCGCCAGTGGAACTTGGAATATTTTCAACGGAACGTTTTGTTATATTTTCTCGTCCTTTCCTATTAAACACGTTATTGTACCTGGGATCTGTACTTCCCAGTATCAGCACGTGTGTTAATCGTATTTCGTCCAAACCTTTTCTCCCGGCATCCATAATGGATGGAATACGAATTTATAGGAATTCCCAAATACCTATTGACTGCTTCATAACGAGATACGAAGTTGTTGGGGCCAGGATTTAAAACACAGAGCGGCGAAGACCGCCCTCCAAGAGGCTGTCCAGCGGGCCAAGGATTCGGCCCGCGAGGAGATGCTGGAGACTCTGAACGGAGATCCGTGGGGGCGCCCTTACAAAATGGTGCGGAATAAACTCCGCACCTGGGCCCCCCCGCTGACGCAGAGTTTCCCCCCCTTAGCTGGTGGAGGAGGTGGTGAGCGCTCTGTTCCCTTCACGGGGGGAGCATACTCCCCCGCCCATGGCTCTGCCAATTGCGGTGTCCGAAGCGGACCACGCGGACGACGACGACATCCCTGAAGTGACCGGGGTAGATCTGAGAGTGGCGGTAGGCAGGCTGAAGGCCAAAAATACCGCCCCAGGGCCCGACGGCTTGCCGGGTAAAGCCTGGGCCCTGGCCTCGACGGCTCTCGGACCCCGACTGGAGGCGCTCTTAAGCGCATGTATGGAGAGGGGCCAGTTTCCACTCCGCTGGAAGACGGGGAAGCTGGTTCTCATTCGGAAGCCAGGGCGCCCTACGGACTCTCCGTCTGCATTCCGGCCCATCGTGCTGCTCGACGAGGTCGGCAAGCTCTTTGAAAGAGTGATTGCGGGCCGCCTCGTCGGGCACTCACGACGGGGGACGCGGTGTCCCGGGGTGGGGTGGTCGTGGCGGTGTCACTCGACATCGCCAACGCGTTTAACACCCTGCCCTGGAGCTGCATTGGGGAGGCACTCCGGTATCACCGGGTGCCGACCTACCTCCGTCGAATAGTCGGGGCATATTTGACGGACAGAGCCGTCATCTACCCCGGTCGCGATGGGGAATGGAACCGGCGAGAGATGTCGTGCGGTGTCCCACAGGGATCAGTTCTGGGGCCGCTCCTGTGGGACATCGGTTACGACTGGGTGCTGCGGGCCGACCTCCCTGATGGCGTCAGCGTGGTTTGCTACGCTGACGACACGCTGGTCCTGGCGCAGGGGAGGTCGCATCAGGCGGCGGCCGACGCGATGACACGCGGGGTTGCGATAGTCGTGGAGAGGATCCGGCAGTTGGGTCTCGAGGTGGCTCTGCACAAATCCGAGGCCATGTCTTTTCATGGGCTTCGGAACGGGCCACCATCGGGATCCCAACTAACGGTAGGAGGGGTTCACATCGGCGTCGAGACGACGATGAAATACCTGGGTCTCGTCCTCGACAGCCGGTGGAACTTCGTGGAGCATTTCCGACGTTTGGCCCCCAAACTGGAACGGGCTGGGGCCGCTTTCAAGCGGCTCCTGCCCAACCTGAGGGGGCCAAACGCCTCCTGCCGGAGGCTTTACGCGGGGGTCGTGCGGTCCATGGCCATATATGGCGCCCCGGTGTGGGCGCGTTCACTGCGGCTTAGAGCCGCCCACTACCTGAACGCGCCCCAAAAGGTGGTAGCTGTAAGGCTTATCCGGGGGTACCGCACGATCTCGGGCGAGGCGGCAAGCCTCCTTGCCGGACTGCCGCCATGGGATCTGGAGGCGATAGTCCTCGCGCGCCTGTATGAGTGGCGCGCGGAGGCACTACGCCGGTTGGAAAACCCGCTTCCGCGGCAAATCGCTGCGGAGCGGACGGACCTCCGGCGCGATCTCATGGCGGCATGGAAAACGCGACTGTCGCAACCCAGCGCAGGGCACGCCGCGATAGCGGCGGTAAAGCCCCTCTTTGAGGAGTGGCTAGAGAGGCGTCACGGCGTCCTCACCTACCGCCTGACGCAGGTTCTCACCGGACACGGATGTTTCGGGAGGTTCCTGCACATCATCAGGCGGGAGGAAACGCCCGGGTGTCACCACTGCGAGGATCGCCCAGAGGACACGGTGGTGCACACGGTGGAGGTCTGTCCCGCTTGGGCAGAGCACCGCCGTGTCCTCGTAGAGGCGATCGGCAGCGGCGGCGACCTCTCGCGCCCGGCCCTGGTCCAAGCCATGGTCCGGGGCGAGAGGGAGTGGGAGGCAGTCACCTCCTTCTGCGAAGCAGTCATGCTAGCGAAGGAGATGGCGGGATGGGCGAGGGAGAGAGCGGAGAGAGCCGCCCGTCCCAGCCGCCGCGGTAGACGCCCCGGGCGTCGAGAGCCGCGTGACGACTCCCGGCCACCGTAGGCGCGGGCCTGCGGACGGCGAGTAATGGGTAGCTCGCCGTCCGATCAGGACCAGGCCCGTGCCGGACGGCGCGTATGTGTTCCACGCGCGCCTCAAAGAGATGTCAGCAGACAAGGAGGGGCCCGTCAGGGCCGAAGCCTGCCGGGGCAGCGGGATTGTCCGAAAGGGTTACCGTTGCCCCGGAATATAAAGGGCTAAGGAAGGAACACGGATGGGTTTTAGTCAGTAAGAGTCTGACACTCCCTTCCGCTCCACCCAGAGCGGGAGGGGTCATTTGATGATTTCCCATCCTTAAAAAAAAAAAAAAAAGGATTTAAAACACACTTCCCTATTTCGTGACGTAATAAACTTTACATTCATAATAAGGATAAAGTTGAGTTTATCTCAAAACAAATATTTCGGGAGATTCGCTCGTACTACAACTACAAAAAAAAAAATTGTCCAATTTTCCTGTTTTTGCGGCAAAAACATACTTATTCAAGAATCCAGGACATCTCGTACGTTGTCAGCAAGCTTGTTAATTTAAAAGAGGATCCCGTCCTTAACGCGTAAAGTCTCGCAAAATACGCCTATGAAATGTAAGCATTTTATATATTTTTACATACATTATTATCTTTATAGCCGTTTACGACCGTAATACAGACAATAACAATTAACATAATTAAATAAAAACATGTAAATATTGGCATTATCATGCAATGTGCAGATATAAAACAAATTACGATAATTTGGTAAATTGATAGTTGCCGATCGGGTTTTTTCGCGATTCTTAAGTACATGCAATTTAGTTTCTGCGAATTTTGCGATGCGACTGCGACTTTAGTGTTGTTCATCATTTGTTTTATAACACTTAATGTTGTGATTACTGCTAATGCTAACAATTTTAGTGTACTAACATTATCCTTGTTCGATGGTTCTTTGTTTGAAAATAACTGTAACGGTTATTGTTAAAGATCGATAAGCAAGTTATTTTCTAGTCCCAACTCAATGACTGGAAAATAAAATAATTATCTGAGAAAATTGTACCCCTACCTTCAAGTTTTTTCGATCCACAAAATAATGTTAGTATAAAAATTCAGCATTTAGCAGTGTAACTGTCGTTGCCCAATCAGATCTGAACCCTGAATATCTGGAGATGGGGTTCCGCGGCGGAGCCGGGCTGGGCTCGTCATCCCGCACCAAACGCATGCGCACCAGCTTCAAGCACCACCAGCTGCGCACCATGAAGTCATACTTCACGATCAACCACAACCCCGATGCTAAGGACCTGAAGCAACTTAGCCAGAAGACCGGACTACCCAAGAGGGTCCTACAGGTAATATGAAGTTTTGATATTCTAAAAATCTAAACTACTCTGCCAAAGCACTGGCTCTTTTCATGATGATGTAACGTGTGCATTTAATTCGTCCTTTTTGATCAATAAATATTGAAGCTTTTATTTTTATGCTTTTTTAAACACTTGAGCTGTCAACATGCTTCAAAATAACAAAAACACACAATAAATAAACAACCTAATTAATTCACAAACAAACTAAGGTAGGTACGATATAAAAAACTAAATCGGAGATAAAAATAATCCATTAGTTATTTTTTCTAAAAAGAATCCAGCGTCAGACGTGAAATCGATAGTATCGAATAATATAGTATCGATTTTACATTCGGTACATAACAAATCGAGAGGTGTTATTTCACGCGTAGGTAGCCACTTCATTAGCATACTGATCAAGACGTTAGAATATGCTTGACTATGATTACCTACAACCAATATTACTGATAAGATACGTGCCTCGGAATGTTCAATTCTACACTTATTACCGTTTCGATATCGGGTGTAGCTTTCTTAAAAATCTATGTAAATTACACTTGTTACTTAAGCTCTGGCGTAATTTTAAATTTTTTGTAATATAAGAAAAATGTAGATATTCTTTTAATAGGCTCAGGCACAACACTACGCCATTTTTTTAAACAAAATAGTTGCGTTCGAAAACATTTTAACTGTAATTTAGGGAATAAACAAATAAAATAATTATAATTATTGAAATGAGGTGCAGACTTAAAGAACCTTTCAGAATTTTATTATTATCAATCAATGTACAAAAGCAGTGTAAAGTTGCCATTAGTCTCGAATGCTAAACTTTAATCGTTCGTTTATTAAAATTAAGTATTTAAACTTCACTAAAATCCGACGGACGAGACCTGTAGGCGTGAATAACATTCCAGTTTTGGGATAAATCAACATATTTTAATGTAATTAAACTTTATAATAGCTATGAATGGTAGAGCACTGTGAAAATCGTGAGTTTTAATGCATTTATTTACACGAAATAGCTTCGAAAAATATCTTAAAGTCCATTTAAAAAGTCGTTAAATCCATTGACGGTCAAAAACGTAATTCACAAAAGTTTAATTGACACACAAAAATGATTTTATCTTCCTTAAACGTCAAATTGACACGGTACAAGTTACGTATATACGAGTATGTAGAGGTGCTAGTATGTGAGTTACAATACAGCAGTGACTCAAACCAGAACTCAAGTGTGTCAAACGCATAAAATAAGTCTTAAACAAACCGGTAGTTGAAAGCTAATGCGAATTTAATGTAGTCCCGATACCGCGTCGCTTTGCTCAGTATCGACTTATCAACATTTTGCATTGCGAATGTTTTTATAAAGTTGAATTTTATTTATTCGTTTTCATCACCCGTTTTTTATCATCACCCGTTTTGACGGTTGACGGGTGGTATAACCGAGTTGTTTTAATTTATAAACCGATAAAATTGCAGGAACGTTCTAAAATTTTAAGTAAGTCAGTACTTAGCCACATTTTCTAATTTACATATTGTTTTTTACAGTAATTGACGCCAAGGTAAGGTAATCTGAAACATTTTCTTCCACTGTGTGATTTGTTCTTCAGTAGGACAAAGGAAGGTAAGTAAGCATAGTAAACACCTTCGACATGAGCTGCGCGTGATCTACCACATGTTGGATGTCAACATGATTGGTTTCACAGAAATTGCGTGTTGCCAGCCCAAAATTGCAGTCCTCGTTGTGGTAATTGTGGCGTTATTATTGGCCGCCATAATCAGTGTTCAGTGTAAGTCAGGCATTTTGTGAAACCGAACATTACTTCAAACAAGCGAACGAAAGTGAAAGGTAAAAGTTGTCGATTGAATGATCAAAAGTATAATTTTGCGGTTTTTGGTCCAGTCTAAACAAATATTATGTTGATAATTCATAAAAGATAAATTGCTCTTTTGTAATCGGATCGTGATGAGCAGCCTCATAATTACCAGCTTTCCAAATGTGAGCAGCCTGTATTGTCCCACCACTTAATTTTCTTTAATATTTATCAACCTTTTGCTCTGTACGAAATTATTACGACATGTACTTTCAGAGTGGAGTTGCAATTCCGATAAAAGCTGCGACCATTGAGTGCATGAATGAGATAGTAAAAAAATAAATACACGTAGACGATATTTATTTAAGTTGCGGGAAAAATACTCGTACGTCGCCGTGTCGTGCGACTCGCGCGTCGTAGCAATACTTGGTCGAACAGAACTAAGAGAACGATCGAAGTTTATTCACGTTAAAATTACACAAAAATGTGGTGCATGCCGCCTTCTTTGAACTAAGATTATAAGTAGAAGCACACACTTCGGCTCCTCTTCTTATTTAACACTGTATATTGCATTTAATTTGTTTGCTATAAGCGGCACTTTAATGTAGGGCTCGGCAAAGCGCTACCCTTTGTTCTCCTAATTACTCGGGTAACTTGGAAAAATTTCTTGAGTAACACGTGCACTCGCGCTTGTGACGTCATAAACTAACAGTTGAGAGTAGAATTGGTTTAGTTTTTGTTTGTATAAAAAATGGGCTGTTTGGCAGCGTTTGGCCCCGTTTTCTAATCATTTGCGGATTAATTCCTGATTAGTATCCCAGATGTTCCTAACAATGAAGCCTGTCTAGGTAATCGGTCTAAGTTTATAAAAGTGGGTGAATAACAAACGAGAAGTTAGAGTATCTAAGCTGTATTCACAATTCAATACCGAACTAGGGGAATTAGATTTTTAAACCACAGATTATGTTCTGACAATAAATACACCGTTTAGTGTGAATTACGTAGGTACCTACTCGCTGTCAATCTACTTAGTTAAAGTTCGTTTTTAGAGACTAATCTGACATTTAAGTCTTTTGTGTTTGCGTTTTTTTTTGTATAGAAGTTTGACATTACACCTGTCAGATTAGTCTGAGATTAAAAAACGAACTTTAGTGTCATTTTGTTGTGTTTTGAATTTAATTTAGTCATAATTTATGATGCGTTAAATTATAATAATAATAGGTAAGTAGGTTATGTGGACTAGTATTAGAAATAACTCGCACAAAATCATAAAAATCACACTCCTTGGTTCACTTACTTAGGTACTGTAGAGGTTATATAATATGTAACCTTGTCTTATGTAACACAGGCCGGTCTTAATTATCAATTTATTCCTTTCAAACATCCAAGCAAACGTCAAATACTTTAATATAATATTTTTAGACAGATAGAAGGATAGCTTGTTTTAACTCGGTCCTGTAAAGTACTCGTTCTAAAATATACCTCAGTAAATCTTATTCCTCTTTTATTAAGAGGTAAGCTCCCTCTGTGACTTACCTCTCACAGTACCTACACAGTTATCTTATGTAGTTATCTAATCTATAAATAATTAGGCTATTTAGTAGCCTAGCACGTATCTAGCTTTCTCGATCAAAGCCGTAACGAGTCTTGATTTTCGGTCCGCCAAATATTTTTCAAAGCCTGGCCAATCTTATTACTTATTCGTAGACAACGGTTCAATAATTTTTAATGGCATAGTTGTAATACCAGTGCATAGGTACGCAGAGCTAAGACAAACATTTGCTTGGTCCAACAATTTCGGTGCACGGTGAGGTTTGCAACAATATGGCGGGAGTTTGCGTACATAGGTACGCAAACTCCAAAGTCCAAAGTCGAAAATTGCTTGACATGGCTCCACCTATAGAGGTGGAGCCATGTCAAGCAATTTTCGACTCTGTTTTTGTGTTGGATGTAAGAGGAAAATGAAAAAACGGTCTGAGCAAAGACAACTTTAATTACATATTTACGAAGAGCATAGGCGTTAACGTTCTATAACCGTATTTAATTTCGAGAACATTTTCACTTTTCTCTCAACACTTTTTTTCTTCTAACTCAAATAATTTCCCTTAAGGGGAAGTTAGGCTACAACATTATTTGTCAGACTAACTTTTTACATTTCATAGAACATTTATTTATGTAGAATAAATACATTTAATAAGAAAGATTTGGGGGAGGCCTTTGCCCAGCAGTGGGAGAGTACAGGATAACAAAAAAAAAAACAACATTTAATGAATTTACCGTAGTAGCTATTAACAGTAACAGTCACGACTTTCGAGTTGTAGGTCGTAGGTTCGAACCCGGACAGGCGCTTTACTTTGTGTTAATTATTTCATCATCAAGGCTCTTAAAACGGTGAAGGAGAACATCGTGAGGAAACCGGCATGTCCTAGAACCAAATATTCGAAGACATGCGACTTCTACCAACCCGGCCGCTGGCCCGCGTGGTGGATTACGGCCCACTCCCTCTCACCTGGAGGAGGTATTATCCGATAATGAAACATTCAGTTCAAATAAAAATATCATGATTGAATTTTTATTGGAAGTTTCTTTTTATAATGTGTATTGTTGATTTATTCTTATCACGAAACATTTTTCTATTACCTTTGGGTACCTTTATCCGAGGAACCATTTTAAATTTTTATCAGTATTTCCATACAGCGAGCCATGCTTGGTATAACCCTACCAGACCGAGTGCGTAACACCGAAATCCGTCGTCGGTCGAAAGTGAGCTTTGTGCCTCAAGTTGAGTCGGGCAGGACATCTAGCTAGACGAAGAGATGGCCGATGGAGTAAAGCTGTGACCGAATGGTGGCCAAGGTTCGGCCAAAGAAACCAGGGCCATCCAAAGGCGCGCTGTGTTGACGGTGTCGTTAAAGTCGCGGGGAACACCTGCATGAGAGACGCACAGAACAGGGAGGTGTGGCAGAAGAAAGGGGAGGCCTATACCCAGTAGTGGGTGATTCCGGGCTGAAATGATAATGATGATGATGATTTCCATACAATATCAGTCAGACTTTATTTATTCCACGAATCTAGGTATATCTATACTAATAATAAAGCTGAAGAGTTTGTTTGTTTGTCTGAATGCGCTAATCTCCGGAACTACCAGTCGGATTTGATAAAATTCTTGTTGCATTTGTTAGTTCAATTATTGAGGAAGGGAGGCTATGTAGGCTATTTGGCAACACGCTAGGACCCGAGGAGCCGAGCAAAATGAAAAAGAATCAGACCGGAAGCGAAAATGAATGAATGAATGAATGCTGCCAAGTCATTTCACGCAGACGAAGTCGCGGGCAGAAGCTAGCAAGACATATGTTCTGACGTTTAAAAAATCAACCCTTACTCATGCAAATTATTATATTCCAATATTAATGTTAGTGAAGTTAGTTGGATACTTGGAAATTAGGTATACACATGGATTAGTTTTCTGCATACAAGGCTTTCTCAATGCCTTTGGCAATTAGCATCTGCCAATCAGTCGCTAGTAGTTGAAACAATGGAGATAAAGCAGGTATTAATTAGTAAAATCGAGCTGTTGAAGATATTATATACTACAGAAATAGATTCCTCGATGTAGGCTTATAGCGGCCTTTCCGTCAATAGCTTACTACTACCTGTCTGTTTGTATTGGAATCTTCTCGAAGATAACATTATTTCTTCCCATTACTTAAATATATTGCCAATAAGGACAACTGCACGTTCTGTAGCCAACTAACTGCACCAAGTTCGAACAAAGTGGAACCAAAACGTAAATTACATGACCCTTGTTTGGACCTCCATAAAAATTGTAATGGCTCCCAAATGTTTTGTTACTCGCAGCCTGTATATAGCAACCTGTCTTTATCGTAGCCGACCCGATTCCGATATCAGCAGCATAAATATATCCAGTCAACCAATTATGCGAAAGAACCCCCTTCCCCTCGAATATTGATCGAGATTTTTTTCCCGGCAAAAAGCTTTCGACTCGTCGTCGCCATAATGCGGAGATAATATCTTATTCGTTTTTGCGCCTTGTCGCACTTTTGGTTGTACGATGCTACGGACAACTATTTTTAAATCTTGATATTATCGCTTTAGATCTTTTTGTTTTTATTCGATAGAATTTTGGTTTTCAATTGTTCCCTTTGCACACAAAATTTATCAGTGTGTACCCTACCTACACACACAACGTTGAAAACTCCACAAGAAATTGAGACGGAAATTTGTTTCAAAACTTTTAATTAACCATTTAAATTACTGGACTATTCCACATTGGTTTTATTATACCGCCATATCGAGAGGCTTATTCACTCACTTGTTCAATTGACGTACCCCAAAGGTCTTTACAACTCAATTCAATCACAAGAAACGGCATCAAAGAATTATAGGCACCAATAAACCCATAAAAACCGCTGTCGATGCCGCAATACCGCAGCATAAAAAGCTAAGCATTTTCAGCTATCCCTAAATAAAACAGGACACGAGGGGCTGAAACCAAAAGATTTATGTCTCTCACCTCTCAAGTTATTTACGAGAATTACGAAACTAATTGCTTTTGATGACGAATTTGAACCTTATTGCTGTGATTATAAGAGTGTGGTGCAATTAAAGTTTGCAAAGACCTCAAAGGCTGGCATTTGAGTCCACGTTTGGAGGAGAGATGCAGCGCATTGGAGAGTTGCCCCTCACTTTTTCCGCTTTCTATGTTCGTGTGACGTTTGCCGCGTCGCTGCGCACTTGAGGTCCTAGCCTAAATAGAATGGCGTTCTAAACGTAGTCTTTGAAAGGTCTGTGAATGGCGTCTGTTTTGTAGGTATACTTTGTGCTGAAAGCATGACTGCTCTTGAAGTGTCTGTAAGTACGTAACAGTACGAAGTACGAACACGTCACATGTGACAATCAATACACTTCGATTGATTTCGTTTCCAAGATATCATCTTCTTCTTTGGTATCATCTTCTTGTCTGTGCAGGCAGTCCATTCAGTTACTACTTCAACTGAAAGTGCCGCGACTGGAAAATATTTAAATGGATTCACATAAGCGGGAGATATATGATTTCTTTGTTCGCCTTTTATGGAACGACAAACATTACCTATTATAATGCATTCTTTCCTTTTTTTTTCCGCCTGAATAATTTCATTCATTTTTGCGTACAAATATAATTTCGAACATTCGATTACAATTGAAAAATAAACTGTCAACCGTAACATCGCAGAGAAAATTTAAATGTGTTCACTTTTCAGTATTTCATGAAATTAGTTGAAAAAATATTTTTCAAATGGCCATTTACAACAGGTGCACTGCCCGCCGTCTAATTGCCTCGGGCGCCCCCATAATATATAGACGCACTGTCACCCGAACCCAGCGCAGGCGCATTTAGAACAAACCACGCCATATATCTCTCCTTGCGTCCGCAATTACGTGATTTGTCACTCCACTCTCTTTTTTTTCTTCTTCCATTCTGAAAAATGACTCGAGTTCAACTGTTCAAGTAGCTCAGACGTAATTAGTTGACTGAAAAAGTGCCTTTCCCTGTTCACTTTATTGTGCGATCAATTCACATAGCTACTGTGTTTAATCGACTATTAAATTTATCTCATTCGATTAATTAGTCGATTTCCAATAAGACCTTATTGGTTAATTTTATTTATAACGGGTTTGTGGTTGTACTTACTGTTCCTGAGCGTGCCTTTTAAAGTTATTATTATTACTTACTAAGTCCTTTTTAATTAGGTGTTCTCAAATAAAATTGCAGACCGGATTTAATCTGAAATAAGTGTTGGAATATTTTCCTTCCTCATTAGTATTTGCTAAGTTCATGCATGTTGCATGTTTTTTAAACATACTCGAGTAGGTAATTCAATAACAAATAAGTATAAGTTGGCGCTTCCACAATATCTCAATAGGTATGTACTAAAATATGCATGAAGCATAATAATGTATTTCATCTTTGTAAATTGCACTCTGAAGATGTTATATTTAACACCATTGAAGAGATGAAAACGTATGAAAGAGCAAAACATCTAGTGATATACCAATAGCGTCGCTTCTTCCCGATCTCACAAAAATTAATTACGCAGTGCTATTTTTAAAACGTTTTCATGCCATGATTTCGAACACTATAAAGATGCCTCTTAACGGCACACAAATATCCCGGGCAAAGGCGATGGCTCCCAACCCTCGCAATTAGTATCGGATGGTCACACCTTGACGTTCGACCGCATATAATTTTACTTTCTAAGTACATTTTGTGACAATAATAAGCAAATTCCCACATTCAACATTAAACTTTATAACACAGCATTAAAGTTAAAAATTCCACACACAAATAAGATCAAATCAAACAGTCTAGTAATTAGTACAGGCGCGCTCAGCGACGCTCCGTTGGGCAGATAATTTCCGCTGTACGTTCAAAAGACGTCCATTTGTCATTTGGTCGCGCGAAGTCGCACAGAGCGGACGTGCCTCTCCCTACTTAATTTATTCAAATATTATTTATTTAAGGAAAACGGGACTATTAATCACATTTCTACAGTTTTTATTTACATACGCAGAACGCTGCTCACTTTGATCGTTCAGAAATTTATAAGAGGTCCTTATGCGGTATTTTATTTACCAAGAAGCAGGAGTATAATTAAATTGGGTGTCAATTTACAAATGATCTGCTTGTGTAGTGTAATGTTTGTTTTCTGCGGTTTATTTGCAATTATTACTAACTTGTTTGCCGATATTCGTTTAAACCACCAATTTGGGTGTGCTTCCTAGTTTCATATTTGTATCGGACTTTAATGAAAACTTTTTCTAATTAAGAGTTTCATGTTAAATTAGCATCTTTTAATGGTTTTTAAATATTTGTTACATTGAAGTGTAATTTGCGCCGCTATTAGGGTTTTCATTTACACATTTGAACATTGGTTCATAAAATCATAAATTAATTAATAACACACAACAAGTAATTGCGTAACTCACAACAGTTGCTTTCATTTTGACAGTTCAATAATATTCATTGCCTTATTTAAGTGGTTGAGCGGGCATTTTGTCGAATATGTGAAGCGATGGATTAGCAATACCTTCAAAATGATTCAGATTTTGTTTGAAAGTGTGTTACGTAATTTGGGTGCTGATCTTTTGCAACCTCAACATGTATGTATACTGAACTGGCCTTCATTCTTTTATTTTACTGTTTTGTTCAAGAAGGGAATAGTCATAATAGAATATACTATACAGGGTGGAAAAATCAATGGACCCTGAAGGGTAACCACTTTAAACCTTTGAGATAGATTATTTTACTTAAAGGAAACATTGCTTTATTTTTAAAAAGAAACAAAACTGCATTCATAGATTTCTCGACAAGCTTACCTAAACTGGGAATCGAACCAGCTAAAAATAAAAAAAATAAACACTGGCTATTTTATTTCACTAGTCGCTTAGTTGCTGTAGTTTGTTGTTGTAGTTTGCTTTAAAATATGATTGATAGAATTGTGATCTTACCTACATGTTACTTAATCCGCAAAAGTTACGTACTAGGACTACTATTTACAAACGTCAAGATAACATACCTAAAGTTATTTTTACAGCTTAAGCGGCCACAAGCAGCTGGTGCTCATTTACAGTTACCCATTAAAAATGTCACGAACGCTTTACAATTATCGTTAGTAGGTACGCTATTCGCGACATCTGGCATCACAGACAAATTCACAGAACATATTGCGGACATTAATATTACAACATCTTTAAATTATTATCGTCCGATTATATATACCATGAAGTGACAAAATGACTTAATTTGCGTCTGCCATTCAATTACCTGAGCAGTGTTGAGGCATGAAATTCATGTCATCAGTCATGTTAAGTTTGGGATCACATGGAGCTACTGCCACAGACTGAGAAATATTTTATAATGAACATGCCTACTTACATTTGGTTGTAAGCTGTATTTTTTTGTGAACTTGAAAGATGGAATTGTAGAAAACTGGGCTTGGTAAATAAATCAATAGGCAATAACAATTCATCATCTACCAACCCGCACTGGGTCCGCGTGGTAGATTACATTACAGCCCACTTCCACTTGAAAAGAGGAGGCCTGTGTCTAGTATAGGCTGATCATGCATACAAATAATATATTAAAACAGCACAGTATTTCTCATATTATATCTTATACAAATCACCCTCACCCCAAGTCACCGACTTACCGGCCCCTTGTAAAGTTTCTATATTTATGTCTGTAATTAAATGCTGTACCTACATAATAAAGAGTATTCTATTCTATTCCTAAAAATGAAAACAGAAAAAAATAGTCATTTATGTCATTCAATAACATGTCGATTTATGTTGTCCATTCAACCGCGGTGTCGTGTACACCCGTACTTAATACGCTCAATGTTGTCTCATTTGTTCTAGCTGGGTGCGAGGGGGCAATTTGCAAGCGTTGGTGTCATTGGGCAGTGGTTAGAGTAATGGACCGTGACGCAAAGTGAGATGTCAGAACAGAACGTAGGGTGGAGTGGTCATTATTGTGGCAGTTGCTTTTTTTTTTGTGGAAAGAATCAGTCATAGTTTTGGAATTATCTACTGATTGTTGATACTCTGGTAGATATTGCAGCATCATGTAAGCCCAAACTTAGTTTAGAACTTTGCGATTAGTTTGAATTGGCTAAGAATATTTTTGGTGATAATTATTCGATAAACGTTGCCTAATTAATATTCGAATAAACAATCTCCAAAATAATATTTCTTTTTCCTGGATTGCAAAACAGCTTACCTAAAATTATAGCAGAAAAATACCTGAAGTAGAACTAGAACTGCACGGCGATGTACAGAGGCCAGCACATCAAGGTACCCCAATCTGTCAAATTTCTTTGATAGATTTTCAACTTAATAAGGTCACAGGAATAAGGTTCATATTCAATTGGGAAAGTTTGACAGATTGGGTTCATATTCAATTGGGAAAGTTTGACAGATTGGGGTAACTTAATGTGCTGGCCTCTGTATCACAACCTGAATGATTTAGGGCGCATTCGACTAAACTTTTATACCTAGAATAAGTCTTATCCTGAGAATAACTATTGAATTTTTGACAGTTAGTCCATACTAGAACTGTCAGTCGCCAATTTTATTCCAAGAATAAAAGTTATCTGACTTTGGTAAAAACAGCCCTTAGAAGGATATTGCTAATCCATAGCTTCGTGTGTTCGAAAAATTTGTCTGCTCTACAACGTAAATAACGGAATGCATGTTGTTGAACTGTCAAAACGCAATTACCCCGCTCAGCTTTTGCCTCGAAAAGCCTGAGCCTTCTGCTATGAAATTAATGTAAAACTGCCGTATGAACAGTCAATGAACTAATCTCAGGCCATCTAGCTCAAACATTTAACAGTTCCGATATTATTTAACATCTCGTCACAAGCATCGGACCGGTGTTCACAAATGGTCCCGACGTACAAACGGGAGATATAAATACTGTTCACGATCATTCAGTCAATGTCTGGCGTCAGCTACCGTACAGACGGCAGATCGTATCTAAATGACAAATAGTGCTACTGTTGTATCCCTTAGCATTTAGTTAGACACTGCTACGATGTGTTAGTGAGCTCTTAACCGACTGTGCAAAGATATTCTGTAACGTTAGAAAAATAACGTAAAGGCTCGCTTATATTTTCAATTTTTCAAACAGTCTCGGAAGTCGCTGTAACCCAACAAGAGTGCTTGTGTGTGGACTAAAACTTTTAATGTTTAATCCTCAATACAAGTTGTAAGTATTATAAAAAAAAGTTCATTATGTGAAGTTTTTTATAAGAGTCTTGAGCATTCAACACGGAAATAACAAACCGTTCATGTGCTAGTTAGACTCGCACACGAAGGGTTCCGTACCACCATACCATATTTAACACTACTTATAAAATAACGGCAAAAAAAAAACATGTTTGTTGTATGGGAGCCCCTTAAATATTTATTTTATTCTGTTTGTAATATATTTGTTGTTATAGTGGCAATAGAAATACATCATCTGTGAAAATTTCAACTGTCTAACAATCACGGTTCATGAGATACAGCCTGGTGACAGACGGACGGGCGGACGGACAGCGGAGTCTTAGTAATAGGGTCCCGTTTTATCCTTTGGGTACGGAACCCTAAAAAAGATCTAGGACGAATGCTTATTCGTCCTAGATTTTTGTAGACAAAACAAACTAACTTCGCGAACCTCGGTTCTCCAAGTTCTCTCTTGTTGGCATTACCCCTCCAGACGAATATAATTTTATATACAACACTGTTTTTTTATACTTACGTAATATTGTATTTGAATTGACAAAATGTTTGCTATCTCGTAAATTCTAAAATAACAACACCGGATGATTTACGCAAAATACAACTCAATCTCGCTCTTGACGTGAATATATCTCAAAAATCTGACAATTCAATTTTTCATTAAACATATATCATTCAGTCATTTCAAAAACGAAATAATACGTACATACATAAATAAAAAAATATATCGTTAACACTCGACCGCTGAAAAATTACTCGCATGAATATTTTCAATTGTCTTAAAGCGCCGGTCGGTAAAGCATATTGAGTCGTGTGTGTTGGTGGGTAGAAGTTGTTTTCGGTCAGCGGCTGTGCGTGACGGTATAACTAATGATGTGTCCGAGGTAGTGCTTATTTATTCGAAATGTGAGCGAGAATAGCGTGTCGTGTTTTTGGCCTTTGCCTCGAGTACGTACGCACGGCTACACATCAAGCTATACATAACCAGAATAAGCTGACTTCTGATTGTACGAAAAACTTAAACAATGCGAGGTCAGCTAAAACTGGAAATTTATAGCTTCATGTGTAGCCATGTGTACGTGCTAGAGATTGTACTAAATTTCTACTAGTTTTTTTCTTTCTTTATTTAAGAGGACTCGGTCAACAATGACGATGTCGCCGCGCAGTTTCTACTAGTTACTAGGCTTTTATCGTTTCGTATTATGTTATTTTGGAATAATACATCTCTGTATTTGTTTTTCTGCATGCATTTTCTCATCTAATCTTCATACTAATGATAGGTCTACTGAAGAGTAAAGGACACAAATAAGTTTATATGCAGCAGCGATATTAAAAACAAAAGGAACAATTGTAAAACTCGTATCATTGAATATTAATTAGCCAACTACTTAATTCGGCAATTAAGTAAACTATGCAATTAAAACTACATAAGTAACCATATCCATTCAAATCATTCCAGTCACCATCTTTACATACCAACACCCCTCCGTGCCTCGGAAAGCACGTTAAGCCGTTGGTCCCGGCTGTCATTCTTGGATCTTCGACAGTCGTTACGGGTGGTTAGAAGCCCGAAAGTCTAACAAACAGTCTACCAGTCTTACCAAGGGGTATCGTATTACTGGGTTGTGGAGGTCAGATAGGCAGTTGAGTAGCTCCATGTAAAATACTGGTGTCCAGTTGTATCCGGTTAGACTGGAAGCCGACTCCAACACGGTTGGGATAAGGCTAGGCAGATGATGAAGTATTCATATCCAATCGACAGGACAGAATATTTTACTGTATTATATTGTCTAATATCATCGATCCTTATAAAGAAATACTACCCTGATAGCTAGACAGTTGAAAATTTCACAGAATGTGTATTTCTGTTGCCGCTACAACAGCAAATACTAAAAACAGAATACAATAAATATTTAAGGGGGGAACTTCCATACAACAAACGTGACTTTTTTTGCCGTTATTTTATATTTAGTGTTAAATATTGTATGGTGGTACTCTTCTTGTGCGAGTCCAACTCGCACTAAGCCGGTTTTTTAACATTCATCAAAGACTGACATGCAACTATGTGCATATTAACAGAAAGTTGCTGACTCGTTTTATTGATATACCTAACTAGTTTCTGCCCGACTTCGTTCGCGTGGACGTCATAAGATACAAGATACAATGCCTGTACTAAAATAACAGCCACATTTTCGTTGCGTTCACATTTGCGTTCTTCTCCTTTTTGCTCAGCTTTTTGCGTAGCGTGACGTTAAATAGCCTATTAATAGCCTTCCTCAAAAATTGGGCTATTAAATGCAAAAAAAAAAAAAAAAAAATCCTACCGCTACTCCAGTGATTAGCGCGTTCAAACAAACAATCTCTTCAGCTTCAATAGTAGTATAGTTAAAGATAGCTGTAAACTACGTCATAAGGTAGCTACGTTCACAATCCATTACTTATAGACTACTAGCAGTTGAGAACAGATGACGGTGTCAATGATACAAACACGAACATTGTCATTCGTAGCAGAGCATATTATTGTCTCGAGACCACCAAGATGGCTTTATCTCTCCGTGACACTGCGCAGTCATCAATCCTGCTCGACATCCCAGGTATTCTTTATACTAGTGTTGAGCTCAACTATCGACTAAATAATATTACCTACTCAGCTAGTCGGGAAATAAAATTGAATGATAATTTTACTTTTGTTTTTAAGAAATAAAATAATGTTTTCATAGACACGAAACAAGATGAATGGAATTTGTTTAAACTTGCTACAAAATTACAAATTAAATGGCATTTCTGATGCAACATATTATGTACCTATAGGTAGTTAGTTGTTTGCTAACTTGGCAACGTACGTCAAATAATCAAATTGGTTTTCAAATTCGGTAATAAGTACGAACGAACCTACGTAATACTCATTTTTGACGGACGATTATTTTATTATTTTCCAAGAACTTGTTACGTCACTTTCAGAGTCAATTGATTTAATTCTGAGTGAGAATCCACCTCACTGTCAAAAAAAGAACAATTCATCCATATTAATATTATAAATTCGAAAGTAACTCTGTCTGTCTGTCTGTATGTTACCTTTTCACGCCTGAACCACTGAACGGATTTCGATAAAATTTGGCAGAGAGATAGATTGCATCCAGGGGAAGGACATAGGATAGTTTTTATCGACATACCTAGCGGGGGAAGCCGCGGGCGGAAGCTAGTATTAAATAATAAATAGTTAAGGGTAAATGGCATTACCTGCTAGAACGGAACATCATTAAATCACACACAAATAGAGTAATCGACTAATAATAATTGATTGTCTAATACACAACCACATCAGTATACGAGAGACGAACACGCGGGTGGACTGGTCTATTAGTTAATACAAGCAGCTCGGCGTGAAAAACGAATAGTACTGCGACCTAGTTTACTTCAATAAAATGTAGTTAGTTTTTATTGTTTACTCCTGAGACCATGTTTTGTATCAAATTTATGAATGAGTACCTAATTATTATTTTATTAGTATTCCTATGCTATGTAAACAAAATACAGTTTATATCAGATTGTAAAAAAACTATAGGTGACTGACTCTTTAGGGAAAAATAATGTTTCTTAGGTCGTAAAGAAAATATAATTAAACAATTGCGACTTAGTAGGTAGGCCAGTGATGTTTGTTTATGTTATGCACTGTATATGCAGGTACTTTAAATTATAATTTAGAGACTAGTAGGTAACACAAGTAGTATTCAGGATCCGCGTTCTTTCAACGAAGTCGTTGGAGGTTGTCGGTTACTGTATCCAGCTCGTACTTCTAGGTACTTATAGCAGCGATGTACAGTTAGGTAGGTACCTTCAAAGTTATTGAACTTTTCGCTTTTTCCGGACAATCGCCAGCCGAATGCCACTTCAGGGCCAAGAAAGAAACGCTCATCTAAATTTGGCGTAAGGCAACATCGGCCGCCATGACGCGGGGGGCGGGGCCATGGCGCAGCTGCGCGTGATTGGTCGTGAGATTCGCGCGCTCTTGCGCCGTTCGCACTGAATCTTCAACGCGAACGTAATACAAGTTCGGATAAAGTCGGTCAAATCATTTATTTAGCTTTATAAATATGACTAACATAACACGTGATTCGGTAGCTTTTCCCCAGTGACCACAATTAGGGCATGCAACAACGCTTCGGAATGTTGCGCGTGCGACGGTCACGTAGCGGCCGGCCAGTGCACTAATTACAGATAAAATCTGCACTTCGAAACGCTCAACGGCAGGCAAGAATGCAATCACGTGCTATAAAAACGGGACAAGCAGGAATCCAGCTTCCGCGTGCAATGCGGTCGGGCGGAAGCCCGGACCGCCAGAAAATTTGGAACGTGTTCGGGGTTTTTTCTTTGCGATATTTATTTTACGAAGCTTTGCGCTCGCTGGCGTTATTTGTCGTATGTGCACACACCAACCAGTATATTTTTTGTTCGCAGGTGTGGTTCCAGAACGCGCGAGCAAAGTGGAGACGAATGGTGACAAAGCAGGAGAACAAGATGTCGGACAAGTGTTCGCCAGACGCGTCCATAGAATTGGACATGTACCACGGCCCGATGGGCTCGATCCAGTCGCTGCCACCACACAGCCCACCCTACAGCGTGATGGGCGGGCCCCCCAGCCCCAACTCCATGGATTGTCCCTAGCCTTCATTGCGCGCTTTACTAGCGTCTTAGACCTTAACAACGTGTGTTTCCGCATCTCATCTTAACGCAGGCACTTGCTTTAGTACCAGGCAAGAATTCAGTATTGAAGAAATAAATAGACTATCTAACCAAGAAAATCAAAGACTTTCTCAACACCCTGTTCAACGATTTAATTCAAGACAGCAGCATAATGTTACGGAAACTTCCCAACAGCCTAATTTTGGGCAAGGTTTGGAACTTGCTATTCCTGGGTCTTTTCAACCGGCTGATTATCAATCCTTTGATCAGATAAGTACCCAACATTCTGCTTTTTGGCAAATTGTTGAACAACAATTTCCAATGGCAATCGATTGGCAAGATTATCCACAACCTATTCGTGAGCAATCTGGTTATGGACAAAGATTCCAAACACATGTTTTTGAGCACAATCCTTTTCACGAGCAATCTTTATCACATCATGGCGGTTGGCGAATATATCATACTGCGCAAGGGTCTGTTTACGAACAAAGTTCTGAACCCCTTTCAATCAGGCAAGCTACCGCACCTAATAATGTTCATGGCATAGTACGCCATCGTTGTCTCGCCAACGGACGGAATATAAGGCAAAGATTCCCACAGACAGATATCGGGCAAAGATTTCCATCGCTAGAATCCAGGCAAAGATTCCCGCAGACAGATTTCGCAGAAAGATTGGTACAGCTTGAATTTGGACAAAGTTTGCCAGTGCCCGATTCAGGACAAAGATTCTCACAGACAGATTTCGGGCAAATATTGCCGCCTCCTGATTTCGAAAAAAGATTTACATTGCAAGATTTTGGGCAAAGTTACCCACAAACAGATTTAGGACAAGCGTTCTCACACCTAAATATTGGGCAACAAAACCTAGGGCAAACATTGCCGTTGCCTGCTTCTGCCGGGCCTAGAATCCCAAAACCAGATTTTGGACAAACACTCGCACAGACAGACTTAGGGCAACAAATGCCACAGCCAAATTTTGTGTCACTACACTGTCAGATTTTGAGCAAAGCTGTTTACAGGCAAATATTGGGCAGCAGCCGAATTTTGGGCAATTTTCTGAACAGTCTGTTAATGATCAAACTCCTGAAAACTTTTCTTACAGGCAAGCTTCCTTACAGGCTGTGACCTTACCATGCCCATTGCCTATGCAACCTTTTCGACGAGAAACTCCCCCAAGAGACTGTTTGTCGATATTCCATTCCTGAACAGTCTTATGGAGAAAGCCCACATCCATTTAATGGACAACCACCGCAACATCCTAATGATCCAGGGCCATCAGCCTATTTATGCAAAAACCCTACGGTTATTTGATGTTCAAGGACCCCAAGAGGCAGACAAGACTCAATTGCGACAACCCATTTTTTCACAAAGCCCAAAGGCATATAAGTGGCCGAAGTCCCCAAAAGCCTGATGGTAAACAAAGTCAACAGTCCATTTATGCCCATTACCATTTGTTAGTCAAAGTCCCCGAACGCCCGATAGTGAAAAAAGTCAACAGTCGTTTCATGCACAAAGCCCGAGGCCATATTTTGGTCAAAGTCCTCAAAAGCCTGAGGCACTATCTCCTCAGCCCATTAATGTACAGAGCCCACGACCATTTGACGGTTAACGTCACCTAAAGGCTGACGAGACACAGTCCTCAGCAGTCCATGCGTTTACAATGCCCATGGTCAATTTTGATGTTCAAAGCCCCTAAAGGCCTATTTCTGGAGAAACCCTATAGCCAGTCGATGAACAGCATAACGAATAGCTTTTTCAGGAGGATTTTTTGAATGTTTGTATGTGAACAATAATAGTAAATCCATTGTGCGACCGAAAAGTGAATAATATAACAAAAAGTGATAAATTGATTTTAACAAGGACAGAAGAATTTTAATGTGATTTTACTGACTTGAGATTATGTGACAGAAAGGTTGTTATAATATTATGTTAGTATATATTTGAATATTCATGAACGTTTACTGTACTCGCTAATACATTTTCTATATAAGTGGTTGTGAAGTCAATTCTTTTAAATGTTGTACAAGATGAACTCTATAGTTTTATCGAATCTCCTAATGTAACTGATATGTTCACGATAATTATATGGTCAAAGGATAAACGCACACTGTTGCATCCGTGAAACACTTCAGGTAAATTGCTTTTCTCATAATAAAGAAAGAAGCAATCATTGCATTCCACTAACTTTATTGCATTGAGAATAAAAATGCCCTTCTTTTCTGTGTGTTTGCATATTGGCTCCGAGTCAAAATATTCATAAATACATAAATAAATAGGTGATGATTCCTAGATACTCGCATTTATTCTCGGCTTTGGATTTTAAATTCATTGATGTTACAAGTAGTGTCAAAGTAAAAGAATACCATACGTGTATTTCGGATTGAGTTGAGAAATTTGAAATATTGTATGATTACTTTACTTTGTAAATGTAAATACCTATAAATTATTGTCCGTATAAATGAGCATTGTAAATAAATAAATAAAAAAGATCTATAGTCTGTAAAACCGTAAAACTATTAAACGTTTTATCGTTTGGATGTACTTAGCTTTGGGTGATGAAATAGGTACTGTTTTGCGACGTACATAATAATATGCATTATACCTAATTATACTTTCTTAAATCGAGCCACCGTGTGATTCAATGTGAGGTATAAACGCCTAAAATATAAAAATTATGATCTGTCAAAGAAGTTTGTATGCGGTTTTGAAGCATACACACTGGCCATCATTTTCGTGTCACGAATCAACTTAGAATTCTATACAAAAAGTGCAAGTGACTCGATTTAGGGAGTCCGGGAGTGTAATATCATAGATCTGTTTTTATCAAAAATCTCACTTAAAATGATTAAACTGTCACTTTGGAATTGTTGTAAAAATAAGTAAGTGTATATTAAGTAATAAGATGTTAGAAAACTAACTTTGTTTGAAGCTTACGGATGTTAGTTTTCTGTTATTATTTTTTAAACTATGGTTCTGTAATTCGGTTTTTTGAACCTTTAAATAATATATACTATTTATTTATTGACAATTCATATTTAATTTAGTTTAAGTTGTAATTTTTAGTTAGGTACGTAAAATGAATGTGAACGTTTTTCCATAGTTTTAATAATTATTACCTAGGTTAGACAAATTAATTTGCCGGCAAAATATTATTTAAAGTCTTCTTTAATTTGCAGTTTAATATTCTGTTTTAAATTTTACATAATTATTTCTACTGTCTTTTAAGTAGTTCTAAGCATTAAATAATATTCCGGCTAAATCACGCACCTTAGTTCCTTTTATATAGCTATAACGTACATTATAATAAAATAATCAACTTAATATATAAATGCAGTAAGTAGCAGACACGATGTTCGTTCGTTCTTGAATAATAGTTGAAAGTAGTAACAATCATAATATAAATGTTGTATTAAAAATAAATTACAAATTATTCGACTAGTTTCGGCAACAATTTTAAGTTCTTAAAAATCTGTGACTAAAAGTTATAAAAATCTGTTAAATAAAAAATAGTTCAACTGTATATTTGGTTTTATTTAATTCCTTAAAAATCCATTTTTTATTGGCAGGTAAGCTAATATTTTTTACGTAGTTGCAACATTAGGAAATAAAGTGCAATGGCAGTGACATAAGAGAAAATAGTTACAAAAGTAAATATAAATACTTTTATTTTTGTGTCCGAAATCCGGGAATCTTTTTCATAACAAAAACGTAAATCTAATTTAAAAAATAGGAGTAATTTTATGAACTACATTTGGTCGTGAAACGTTTCCTCGCAAGTTGGTACGGTTCCACGGCATTGTCCAAATTTGTTAAAAAATAGTACAGAATTAGTTATTTTTGAAGGGTCTCTCCACGGTAAAAGACCAATGTGGGTATGTAGCACGGCTTGATCTGGCCACAGCAATCCGATGCTGCGTCCAGAATGTGACCCGATCATGTAGCATCCGAGTACTTTTTTTTTTTTTTTTTAAGGATGGGATGTCATCATATGACCCCTCCCGCTCTGGGTGGAGCGGAAGGGAGTGTCAGACTCTTACTGACTAAAACCCATCCCTGTTCCTTCCTTAGCCCTTTATATTCCGGGGCAGCGGTAACCCTTTCGGACAATCCCGCTGCCCCGTCAGGCTTCGGCCCTAACGGGCCCCTCCTTATCTGCTGACATCTCTTTGAGGCGCGCGTGGAACACATCCGCACCGTCCGGCACGGGCCTGGTCCTGATCGGACGGCGAGCTACCCATTACTCGCCGTCCGCAGGCCCGCGCCTACGGTGGCCGGGAGTCGTCACGCGGCTCCCGACGCCCGGGGCGTCTATCGCGGCGGCTGGGACGGGCGGCTCTCTCCGCTCTCTCCCTCGCCCATCCCGCCACCTCCTTCGCTAGCATGACTGCTTCGCAGAAGGAGGTGACTGCCTCCCACTCCCTCTCGCCCCGGACCATGGCTTGGACCAGGGCCGGGCGCGAGAGGTCGCCGCCGCTGCCGATCGCCTCTACGAGGACACGGCGGTGCTCTGCCCAAGCGGGACAGACCTCCACCGTGTGCTCCACCGTGTCCTCTGGGCGATCCTCGCAATGGTGACACCCTGGCGTTTCCTCCCGCCTGATTATGTGCAGGAACCTCCTCAAACATCCGTGTCCGGTGAGGACCTGCGTCAGGCGGTAGGTGAGGGCGCCGTGACGCCTCTCTAGCCACTCCTCAAAGAGGGGCCTTACCGCCGCTATCGCGGCGTGCCCTAGCATCCGAGTCTCTCTATTATTTTAATAATGTGACTTGTCTGAATATAGGATGTATTTTCTGTTTGGTGTAGACTAGCAACACCATCAAATCTACTATATTATATTAATTGTATGACTACTGTTACCGACTTCAGTAACGTCTTCTACGTCATAACGTGGTCAGCGCTAAAAATCACATTGCAGAACCTTCAAGAAAAATCATGGCATCGACAGTATTGTATACTCTCGTTCGTCTAGCATAAATGATGCAACTACATTTTTATTATGTTTTTGTTCAACCGGAGCCGAGCTTACTAAGTCCACTATTCCCCTTATAATATTTTATAATGTATCCTAGATTCCTCGTTCGTTCGCAGTATGGTTGTCACAAAGAATCGCCCAGAAGCTTCCTTTAGAGTTACTGGCTGTCAGAGAGGCGCGCGCGCTGTCCTGAGTTATGCTGTTTTAATTAAAACAATAAATAAACCGCAGCTGGGGCGGTTGGGTGGTCCGTTCGGATGCCTCTTTTAAAAATTCCAACTTTTATCAGTACGGAGAATATCTTTTTACGCGTAAAACTGTTTCCTTATATATGAGGAGGCTCTGGTAAGCTTGGTTTGGGTTTAAAAGGTGCTTATTAAGTAGGCTACATCATTTATCAATGAGATTCGGTGCTGTCTGCACCTCTTGCACATTTGTCAACATAGCTTGTGGTAGGTGCAGTCTTTATTTAAGCTCTAGGTGCTTGATATTAAGTGAAAAAAAGCATATTTTTAATGGATGACCACAGTTAGCAGCATAAAACTAAACCAGTTGATAACCCAAAATATACTTAAAACTTACTGGGATCTGGGTCCTCTTAAGGGCTACTAGTAAAATCACTTAGCTTCCCAATTTAACACTAAATATTATTCAGTCCGGGAAATGGTATATTTGTCTCAGCCAACTGGTTAAATTAGCCGTTCAGTTAACTGCCTAGCCTTTCAACTAAACGGCGGCCGTTCAACTAACGGCCTGAATGATATTCAATTACAGTTTAGGTTGGAAGTCTGTAACCAATCACGCGCGAGCCGAATTGGTTGCAGTAATTAAGGCATTACACCCCGACCAAGTGGGTTAGGTTAGGTTAGAACTGTGATCAACCGCGTTCGAGCCGAGGGAGGAAGCGAGGCGAACACTACTTCTAAAGGCCAGGCAGTTAACTGAACGGCTAATTTAACCAGTTGGCTGCGACATATTCATTGCAACATGTTATACCAATCTGTTATCGTTTATTGAAACTAACAAACCATTTGGAATTCCCACTAGGTACGCCAGAAATGCAAACATAAATTTCTATAGAGTCTACTGTTAAACTGAGGTTCCTGAAAATGGATGTAAATTAGTGCTCAGCGTTAATTCAATAAGCGCGTAATTAATTGGCACTCTCCCATTACAAGGTTTACAAGTAATTACTGTGATTTGTATATACAAATTATACATGAATAGGGGTGAAGCAAATCAGTAGCTAACTCAAACAAGGGGTGTTCCACCAACAATGCATTCTGTTGATTCAACATTAATAGTGTTTGCACTAAAGATTGACTTTTTAGTCCAACATGGGTTAAGTCTCCGTCTGATCACACCTGATGCTTTATGCAAATGTGTACATGCATAAAATTAAGCCTTTGGTTCTTGATGGGGCAGTAACAATTAGTTTGTGGGTGCTAGCACTACTTCCAATCACGTTTGGCATATAAACAGCAGTTGAAAATAGCATGCCAATTCCAGAGGCGGTACTTATAATCAGGAATGCTGTTCATTTTGTAAAGTCTAATGTCCGGTGGTATCGTTGGAGTGTTGTGCAGATCTACGCAGTTCAACAAGGACGTTTGTAATGCAAATATGGGTGAGCAGGAGTCTTGCACTGATTCTAAAATTTAATTTGTTTAACAAATTATTTAAACTGATTGGCATTGTCCACAAAAGTAGATGAACACGCGGTAGCAGAAATATCGTGGATAAGTAACTTTTTTGTTGAGAGAATTCAATGCAAAATCTAACTAAAGGAAGGTTACTTACGTATTCATTTATTCTGGTGCTACCAACTAGACTCAAAGCTTCGC
The DNA here is from genome assembly GCA_963669345.1 of Gortyna flavago. Taxonomy (NCBI): domain Eukaryota; kingdom Metazoa; phylum Arthropoda; class Insecta; order Lepidoptera; family Noctuidae; genus Gortyna; species Gortyna flavago. Next base: position 19,209,034 of record OY770125.1, read on the forward strand.
AATGTCCAGCAGAGTTTTTTTAAACGTACCTATAAGCTAAACCAACACATGACGCAACAAACCGATAGCCATTCGATATATACAACTATTGTCTTGCTATAGCAAAATGTGACTCCATGATGATTTCTACAGGAGCCTTCGTTGCAAAAACTGGTCCTGCTGTCTGCGACTTCCATTCAAGGGGGACAGAGACACCGCTATGTGCACCTCTATTAAACCGATAAAGACAAAAATAGAACCATATAACGGGATTCGTTTTCGGGTTCTTGGCATTGTTTTTGAGTTCTGAGAAAAGCAACTGGTCTCATATAAGTATATAGTAAAACATTATGTATGGTATAAGTACATAGGCGGATGTGCTTGAAAAATTTCTTGCCATCGACGTTTTGGAATTCTTAACCGATGAATATTCCGATAGGACTAAGTTTTCATACGGAACTGGTTCAGAATGATTCACCAGCTGCACATCGAACTTCGAGAGTAAAAAGGTTTTATTTTATACAAGGTAAAGGTAAGCAATACAATTATAAATGAAGTGATATTAATAAATAAATTATTCTAGGTAAATCAGGGAAATATTTTTTTAAATCAAATTGACTACAAACTTAAATTTCCTGTATATTCAAATCACAACTGTCATACGGCAGTTGTGATATGGATTTGCTCATCTATCGCTTTCCATCAGGCGTGATCGAGGTCAAAGGCGGGCCCATTAAGCAATAAAAAAAATCAAAATTTGTATTTACTGACATGTAGTTATTTATCGCTAAATTGGCTTAGCGTGTCAATTTAAATACAATTTCCCTGTAATTGTTCCGGCAAGCTTACGGTCACAACCCTGAGGTCTGAGGTCATACCTATTTGCTTTTGTCAAATCTCACTGTCCTGTACCAGCCTTATCTAGGTTCCCCACGAAGGCAGCAATGTCCTTAACAGAACTTACGTTACGGCCTACCTCGACGGAATGGTAGCAGGGTGGTGTGATGCTCTACCTTCAATCTTGCCTTCTGTATCCCAAAACATGCAGTCACACTGACATCTGCGCTGCCACCGACGACGCCGTGGAGGTGGCGAAGTTTTGGGCCAACAAGATCTTAGAAAAGTCGTGGCAGCAACACGAAGAAGAATATTTCAACACATCCACTTTGCGTAGGAGTAACCTATACGGCCAAACCTGGAGTAACTTTGTTTACTTGTTTAAATTAAAAAGCGTGATGTCTTTAAAACATCAAAGCCCTTTGTTTTAATCGAACGAGTTTTGCACAATTGAATTTTATGAAGCGATAACAATATAAATGATCTCAATTACTTCGGTAACGATGACGGGTTTTACTTTTTGTTAACATCTTATCAGAGGCAATGAACTGACGCTAACATATTGACAACAATTTTTGTTTTCTTTTTTTTAAGGTTGTTCCTTTTACTGTGCGCCTGATACGGGAGTTACTGAAATACATTGCCTCGGCACTTTTCGGGCTATTCTTCCGAAAAATGCAGTGGTTCAAAAAAGTTTCTCCGAAAAAAGGGTTAGGTGGTTGGATGGTTTTCTGATTTCATGATAGGTATCCTGTTTTCCAATTTGACGCAGTTAGTTTCTAATTACATATTCTACTCTGATTAGGTAATTCGAGCAAACAGGGAATTTAGTGTGAGATTCTGAACTAATTTAATTAAGCGTCAATCATTGTCAACATATATATCATGCAAGACCCGATCTGATTGACGTAATTAGAATATTGGGTTACTAGCATATAAAAATTGCATATACCATCATCATCACGCCTGTATTTCCTGATGGGTTAGGCAAAGGAGCACCTATAGTATACCCAAATATCGCCAACTATTATAATTGGGGCTTGTGGCTAAGTATTTTCAGCCGCACGAGTCGATCGATCAAGTCAAGCTACGCTTGCCGCGGTTGGTCCGTCGATGGGTCCAACCGCGGGATCTTTACATACCAAGACCCTTCGTGCCTCGGAAAGCACGTTAAGCCGTTGGTCCCAGCTGTCATTCGTAGATCTTTGACAGTCGTTACGGGTCGTCAGAAGCCCGAAAGTCTGACAACCAGTGTTACCAAGCTGGGTTGTGCAGGTCAGATAGGCAGTCGCTCCATGTAAAATACAGGTATTCAGCCGTATCCGGTTAGACTGGAGGCCGACCCCAACATAGTTGGGAAAAGGCTAGGCAGATGATGATGTACTGAATTATTGGGCGATTCTTCACGAACTGAAGTAATGTGTACCTATCCCACTCAAGGTGGGTTTAGACGAAAGAAACAAAGAACTAGAGCAAGAGCATTATTTTCTTCAATTACCGTGTTCACACAAAAATAATTTGATTAAGGATCTAATATTTACGTAGATGCCAAGCTATATTATGTAATTTTATTTTTTCTATACTTTTTATTTCTGACGTCACTATTCGTATTAGAAAACATGTCCTTAAAACTTATAGGTGTATTATAACGTAAGTATCGTCGTCCATAAAGACCACCAAACTAATCCACGAATGTGTGAGATGAAACCGCAGCGCCCTCATTGAGTCAGTTTTTGTGGCTCCACAATAAATCATGGCCGCTTGTAATGTAGCGTGCAATTTTAAGTTTTTGGGTGTCACACATTTGGTACAGACATCTTGAACACAGAGTTATGAACGATGTGTTATTAAATGTGGAATAAGAATTATAATCTTGATTGTTCAAGAAAACGTGTTAGATGAAATACCTACATAATATTAGTAAACACCGATTTCTCTTTTTCAGAAATTTGACATTCGAAAGAAGAAGACAAAGCGTTGTATAACTATCGTGGTAACTATACAGACTCTATACAACGTTTATTAGTAGGTAAGGGGGTAACTATATAAATAAATACAAAAACAAAAGGATACTTAGGCGTCAAAGTACTCGTCCGCATCGCTGTCATCTGTTCTTATTCCTTTACCTATATTATTACTAGCTGCGACCCGCGTTTTCACCCGCATTAGTCTTGATCCCTTTCGGGGTAAAAAGTATCCTATGTGTTATTCTGATGTACCTGCTATATTACTGTTAAGTTTCATCAAAATCCGTCCAGCCGTTTGCGCGTGAAAAAGAACACAAACACACTCAAAAACTTTCGCCTTTGTAATATTAGTGTGATTTATTTATTTGTTTTTAATGGATTCGTGTCACCAAAATATGTAATTTGGAACATGACAAAATGAAATAAGCAACCGCAACAGAACACAATTATGTAGTACATCGGTTATTGTCCGATGACGTTAAAATATCATCAATGTAGAAATCTAAATTTGGATATAATAATTTTGAGTTATGAATAATCTTTTCCAAACACAGCATTACTTCTCCCGTGGTTGACAGACCTCCGGCCGGGTCTCACCACAAGCTAGTTTTTGCCCCAGTGACGGCCCATTTAGCACCGGAAGGGAAGTCAGATGGTACGACCTACCTATTTCTACGCCACGTTTTTGTCACAGGCGCCTTAACTGCCCTGCCTACCCACCACGGTAGCTTTGATCGTGTGGAGAAATATTATTTTTAATATTTCTCCACACTGTTAGTGATAGTTCGATAGTTTCGTAATATTCCTTTGAACAGTTGTGAGCATACACAGGATTTATTTGTTATGAACTTATTGAGGAATTGATTAGCTTGTTTGCTGTTGAAGTATAGATACTCGTACTAAGTGCTCCTTCAACTGCCCGTTAGGATTGACACTGAAGTAAAAAAATTGTGTTCCAACTTACCCAGTTGGAAAAATTATAATTGCGAAACCTTACTAGCTAAAACCTAATACTTAACAATTTTTTTGTGTTAATTTCTTTAAAAAATCTGCTGTTCCTGCAAATATCGTATTGCAAAGCTTAGGATATTTTTTCAAATATATAGGTATGTATGTCCTAAAAGTGACACCACAGTCATTCACGATCGTCAATTTAGATTGGTCCCATTGTTTTATCATAGATGACATCTCAAATATTTCAAAACTACACCGTATCTCCAAAAAGCGAGTAGCACTGCAAAATGCACCAAAATAATTAGAAGATAGAGTTCACTGATTTTCTATGTAACGGTAAAGTAGACACCATTATTGATCGCTTTCCGATTCATTGACGAGTTAGGTAGATGGCGCTGCTTGACAAAAAATGTGATGAATGCTTATTGAGTCGGAGACGATTGTTATCTACGAAGTGTTAGGAAATGTCTCGACAGACCATGATTACATTTCTTTTTCGGGTACTGTCATAGTTCGTAGACAATGATCTTCAGTGGGGGTAGAAAGATGTTTATTTTTATTTAACCTAATGGGTTGATTTAACTAGCCTATATTGTCCCACTGCAAGGCAAAGGCCTCCCTCTCCCTGACTTTTGATATAAGGCCAGTCCTTTCCTTTCGGTATAGAATGTTCATAAACAAGTAGAAAATCATGGTCCACTAAAGAGATTTGATTTGTTGGCCGAGTCGTACAAAATAAAGTAATATACTAACTACCTACCACAGTCGTACAAAATAAAGTAATATACTAACTACCTACCACAGTCGTACAAAATAAAGTAATATACTAACTACCTACCACAGTCGTACAAAATAAAGTAATATACTAACTACCTACCACAGTCGTACAAAATAAAGTAATATACTAACTACCTACCACAGTCGTACAAAATAAAGTAATATACTAACTACCTACCACAGTCGTACAAAATAAAGTAATATACTAACTACCTACCACAGTCGTACAAAATAAAGTAATATACTAACTACCTACCACAGTCGTACAAAATAAAGTAATATTCTAACTACCTACCACAGTCGTACAAAATAAAGTAATATACTAACTACCTACCACAGTCGTACAAAATAAAGTAATATACTAACTACCTACCACAGTCGTACAAAATAAAGTAATATACTAACTACCTACCACAGTCGTACAAAATAAAGTAATATACTAACTACCTACCACAGTCGTACAAAATAAAGTAATATACTAACTACCTACCACAGTCGTACAAAATAAAGTAATATACTAACTACCTACCACAGTCGTACAAAATAAAGTAATATACTAACTACCTACCACAGTCGTACAAAATAAAGTAATATACTAACTACCTACCACAGTCGTACAAAATAAAGTAATATACTAACTACCTACCACAGTCGTACAAAATAAAGTAATATACTAACTACCTACCACAGTCGTACAAAATAAAGTAATATACTAACTACCTACCACAGTCGTACAAAATAAAGTAATATACTAACTACCTACCACAGTCGTACAAAATAAAGTAATATACTAACTACCTACCACAGTCGTACAAAATAAAGTAATATACTAACTACCTACCACAGTCGTACAAAATAAAGTAATATACTAACTACCTACCACAGTCGTACAAAATAAAGTAATATACTAACTACCTACCACAGTCGTACAAAATAAAGTAACATACTAACTACCTACCACAGTTTTCTCGATAACTCTCGAGGTCCTTTCTTGATTGTATCCTCATTCGCCATCAACATCAGGTAAGATCGAATAATAAAGAAAAAGTCTTTCATATATAATTTATTAAATCTTGTAAACGCTAATTGCGAGTTATTTTAAGCAAAGCAATTAAGAATCATAATAGTTAACAAATAAATGGCTTCGCAAAGGATAGCTAGGATAGGCTAGATAGGATAGATAGTTTAGATACTATAAGAAAATTTCATTAAAAGCATTGGTGCACAATTTCCAGACCTCCTTTTTGTGTTTTGAGATCAAAACCGGGTAGGTCGCAAGCGCAACACATCTCCTTGTTGCGCTGCTGCTCGGCTTATATGAAAAATCCTTTATCTATAAATTTTTTAAGGTATTTTTAAGACAGCCAAAAAATTAAACTTTCCTCTTCCTATGGGAAAGTATTTTAGGCGGGAAGAAGAAGTAGCAGATGACGGCTGAGCGGTGGCAGTGTACTTACCTACCTATTATAATAATAAGTAGTAAGTACGTATGTGATACGTGTATGTATTTTGATCAAATAAATAATAATAACACCAACCTTCCCAGCAAAAAAATATCTATCTAATATTATACATAGTTTAAACACTTTTAACAAGTATGAAAGCTTCAGATATTTCCCGAGAAACGAAAAACTTGATTATACACTGGGCAGCAAAGAAAGCGGGTCGGTTATAGCACTTTTGTATGTACAAGTAGGTGAATACTCGAAATTGTCGCATCCATTCAGCGAACATCTATTGAGACAGGGATTACTGTAGACAGTGTCAGTCCCGAGCCATTTCGCAGAACTTATAAGTTGCCCCAGACCCTGACCCAGACTGCATGTTGTGGCATCAACTTACAGTCAATTAATTCCTACATTTGCACGTAACATTGCTCGTGGCAAGGTTTGTTAGTCGCGCACAGCGTCCCAAACATTAATTTTATTATGAAATGCACGAGATCAAAATAAATATTAGGCGACTGATCTAGCAGAATTCGCAAGAATCTAGACGCCACATTTTCCAGATTTGAGTATACTTTTTAGCAGCAACCAATTAGAATGTAATTCGATTAATACTTGCATAAACCTGCTATGTTTCTCGCGTCATAATTTCGCCAGTAAGCAAATCTGTGCACATGTGGGTGATTGTGAGATCTTCGTTCCAGTCATTAAACAATGACGGATCTGAGGTAAACGCTGCATGTTTTAACTTATTATTTTTTCTCAAATACCCACAACGTAGAAACAATGTCGCAACAGATTTATTTATTGGAAACATCGATAAAATCTTAAAATCATAATATTTAGGAGCGGGTAGGGCTGGTGACACACCGAGCCTGCACGAACGCAATGAATCATACATAATTGATCGTCCAGCGAGATCGCTCCGATGACGTTGTCATCTCGAACACGGCTTTTTGTCACTTTCTTGTTACTTTTTTTTCTTTTTTTTGTGACCTTTTCGTCGCTCCATTCGGTTCGATAAATGAATGGTGTGGTGATGATTTGTTTTTTTCTTGTTTTAAAATATTTTTGGATGAACTTGCGAAAGGTTGACGGAATTCGATTATTATTGTGGTTTTGTCTTTTACCGAGATTTTAGGGAAATAATATTTTTCTGGTGCAAGAGTTTTTGGCACAACCAAAACCATCTTATAGTCACACAAATACTAATTAATTTCTCACATTTTTACAAAATTTGGAACTTACAAAACCTCAACACAACTTAAACGTAACAAAATACCTAAAAAACGGCATACTCAAATTAACAGTTCTCCTTACGACCCTCATTTTTCCATCCCTAAAATCAGCGTGAAACTGGTACATACAAATTAATAGGAAATTTACGCCAAATCAATGGTGCGCGTCAGTTATACAGGGTGTAATTATAACGTACCGACTGGGGTACACCGTAACCCCACACATTGCAACATGTTGCTAGGCGTCATCTCATTGTATCTGGGGCGCAAAATTTTAGAAACATACGGACCTGTGTTTGCGGCGCTTGCGTCACAGCACTCTACAAAATGATGATAAAATTATATATATTTCTGTTGTAAAACTAGATGAGGTCCGTGTTTGCAATACAACTACTCTGAAAAACAAAAAACCAGTTCACAGTCTCTTTAAAATTCCAGACATTATCTTGGTCAGACTATGTGAGGGTAATGTAAGCGTCTGAAATGATCTTTTGAGGAAATAACTACTACTTTACCACGACAAGCGAGCAAGAGGTTATAGATTCGAATCAAGAGGCGTGTAACCATGGGCACATGGTAGCAGCTAACCTATTGGATAGCTATATTATTGATGAAAAACGAATGTCCTGTCAATTACATCCAGAATATAGGTAATGAATTAAGACGTAAAAATAAAAGGATATTAAAAACCCATTGGTTTCCCTAAAAATGACAAAAAATAAAATATGTGACAAAACTTTAACAAACCTTTTGCTTCCCGTTCTTTACGAGGAATTACACTTTGGGGTTCAGGCTGAAAATCATCATTTTGTAAAAGTTCTGAATCGTGGTATTTGATTTGATATTAATTATACTATTATTTAACGACGCCAAGCAAGCCTGTATTACAAATTAATCTAATATATAAAATTCTCGTGTCACAGTTTTCGTTGCCATACTTCTCCGAAACGGCTTGACCGATTTTGATGAAATTTTTTGTGCTTATCCGGTATCTATGAGAATCGGCCAACATCTATTTTTCATCCCCCTAAATCGAAACTTACGCGGGTGAAACCGCGGGGCGCAGCTAGTTGTGTATAAAATACAATTATTTAATAAACTACACTAAGCACAAAACAACCCCGAGTACACAGACTCAAATTCCTCCCGTATATTCATTCCAACATTCACCGAAAGATATTTCACAACACACGACTTAAAATGGGCTTTAATTTACGCTGCATTAGAGTCCTTATTCAAATGACGAGCTAGACAATGGTTTCGCTAGGCCACGTGGCGCGCCCTAGTGGCCTCTCCTGCCCCATTGTTAGGGTCAAAAAACAAACCTAAACTCACGTATCGCCCTTTTTAGGGGTCCATAGTCTAACAATGAACCCTCAATCCAAGCGCATATTATATCCGCAACGAGCCGCAGCGCAACGCATCTTCATACAAAAAAGTGCGGTGCGGCCCGCCTGTAGTGTGCGTTGGTTCATAGAAAATGTAAGGAAGTGATGGAGGAGGATTTTTGCAATTCGTTTCGTTGCGGCGCGAGCCGTCCCAATCTGTCTGTCTGTCCGTTTATTGGTTTTTATCTTACAACCTTTTCACTCTGGGAATATACAAGCAGTCGCATTTGCAGTCTATTCCGAATAGGATATTGAGATGGTTCATCCGGTGGGCGGTTTAATTGCGTAACACACTTACATTTCGACATTTCTTCAACATTCATTGCGTTATTTTTTATGTTGAGCTGAGGAATTTTTGAAAAATATCAAGCAATGGATTTGTACTATCACATAACTTTTGTGATAATTATCTCACATTAATCCGTTTCAAGGAGATTCATTTCTAAAGTAATAATGTTCGTGTCCACACCATAACCATAGGTTAAATCGTTCTTTAGCGTAGGTAATTAAAGCACAAAGAAAAGTGGAAAAATATGGGGGACACCTTTTCCCAGCAGTGGATTAATAGATATAGGTTAAAGAAAAAAAAAACAAATAAATAAACAACAAATCTTTGTATTTTTTTTAATATTTTTGGTCGTCATAAATTCATAATTACCCATGTTTACATATATGGAACCCTCTACTACGCGTGATCCAACCCGCACTTCGCCGGTTTTATTAGAACAAAGGGCGCCGTTCTTGGGAAATGGTTTTTCGAAAGTATTGTTAGGTTATTCATTGTGTATTTTTCCCGTGGCATGGATCATAGTTCATTGTTCAATCGTTTCGGAAGAGAGGTGCCACAAAATAAAAGATATGAAAAGGACTCGATTTTTTATATGCGGTGCTTTTTGCTTTGTCGTTTTGAGCAATTTTTTTATGAATATTTTGTCCTGAAAACTGGTGGAGATACGTTTTACGATGTTTGAGGGTTTTGTTTTTATTTATCTTCTCCAAAGATGCCAAAAGAAAGGACTTTTTTAAGGCTATCTATTGGCAATTATCCGTTAGAAGAGTGGATACTAGAACGTATGTACATACAGCGCACAATGAGTAGTCATGCAGTTACGCTACCACTTACTACCTGGCATTCTAGAAAGTTCCATAAAAAAAAAAACCTTTTGTTTCATATGTTTTCTGCGGTCAGTCCCTGGACTATGAGCAGATTATTTGTCGGATTGAATGGAGCAGATTGGTGTCTCCTGGGAGATTTCCCTCTTTATATTAATGCATGGCAGCATGTTTTAGTTGGCATTGGCAAGTTACATTACAGCTAACCTTTTCAGCAGCCTTTTATGACCAGGCTTTGTTACGAGCTTTCGCCAAAGGAATTGGATGATTCTGTTATGCCCAGTATTTCGCTACCTAATCAAAAAAAAAAGTATTTACGAAACACTAAGTTCACAAAAGGAGTGTGCTTAGAACCCTGACGATCCCTTAGTCGTATTACAATCAACTTTCAAAGTACTTACCTACCTACAGAGTAACATAAATGATTGTCAAATAGTAAATACTTAAAAAAACGATGTTTCTTCGCAGTATTGAAGAAGGTGTCATTGTGATCTTAAAGCAAGCATTTTCATCTCTTATGAAAGGTTTATTATTTACAGGAAGGCGTCGGTAAACATTTCATCCTTCAATAAACTTCAGTGCAATAATTATTAAACTGAAAGATCTTCGCAACGATATTATATTTTGTACCATCTTTTTATTGTAGATATTAAATAAACTTTCACATCTTAACGGTGGCTTATGATACCTTCCTCTTCAGTGAAATAACCATTGACTTAACTATATATTACTAGCGAACGATCTTCGTAGATGGATCTTGTTTCTGGAAATAAAGAAATTTAGCAACAGTTTTTATCGATGTAGGGAGGATTCCTTCCTGCATTTTGTTTGCCTTCTGAAAAAATTGAGGGAACTTAATGCCTACTGTGGAGAGTTAAAGAATATATAGGATGGCAGCTGGTCTTCGATTAAACTACGTAACAATTTATACAGGGTGACGGGGACACTACGTAACAATTTATACAGGGTGATGGGGACACTACGTAACAATTTATACAGGGTGACGGGAACACTACGTAACAATTTATATAGGGTGACGAGGACACTACGTAACAATTTATATATGGTAATGGTGACATCGATACGCAAATTACCATTGATTCTAAAACCCAAGGCGCAGGCGCTGAAATTTTACGTAGGGTCCAAAAAAAATATTACTGTTAAAAACTTGCTATATATTTTGACCGTTACTTCATAACCGCCGATAAATTAGAATCATGTTCATACTTTTCACTTTTCTCAACGAACCTTTTGGTCTGTTTGATGTTACACAACTCTACAGTGCTTTCAAAGTTATTTTACCTCTGTTTTTGCAACACTGTCAAAATCGCAGTGATCTTTATTTTCGTTACAATAAGTTTGCTGTTGGGTTGCCGCCACTTACATGTCTGTCTAAATCACAGTGATCTTTATTGTTGTTACAACAGGGTTATAGTTGGGTTGCTGCAGGTAAAATAACTGTGAAAGAACTGTTATGCGTTAAAAACCGAATTTATCCGATTTCACGTGTTAGTCCAGTAACAAATTTTCTATGAATTTTCTCGGTAGAAAAACTACCGAGAAAATTCATAGAAACTTTGTTTTCGGAACTCTTTGTACTTTTGTCTCGACACTGCCAGTTGTTTTGAAAGAGGAAATATTTGATTTTTTGTACGTGTTTTTGTGACCTGGATTAGGACATAGGATACTTACTTTTTATCTTAATATACCATGTGTTTAATGTAAAATGTGAAACTTGATGCAAATAAATTATTATTATTATACCCGCGGGATCAAGATTTAAGCGGGTTCAGCTAAAGCGTGCAGCTAGTTTATTATAAAGTGGTGTAAATAATTGTTGATCAGAGTACAATACATGAATAATTGAATAAAATCTATTAATAATCAACAAATAGGTTTGAATGCGACACCTGTACCCATGGCAGCGGACTCAATGGGATTATAGACAGAAGTGGGGTGGTTATTATGAATCTCGCAGGTGGCTGTAGCTTCCACACCGGTGGCTATTGTCCACTGCTCCACTTGCTACTGACTTAGTTTGAAGTAGTGATTATGTTTTTTTTTGTTAGAGTTTATTAAATTATAATTATATGAAGTGCCGTTCTGAGACTGAAAATAATATTGATAAACTGTTCCACCGAACCGCACGTTACAAAATTTTGTTTCTATGCGGTTAGTGGAAGTGCTCAGGTGCGGTTAGTCCAAGTGCGATGGAAATCAGTGCTCTGTACCTCCTTTTATTTATCGATACAAATAATAGGAAATATGCCTCGTGATTTTCATTTGTTATTTTCTTTAGAGCGTGATTCAACAATAATTAAAGTTTTATTTCATAAAGCCCATTCGCGGATTATGAACTATGAAAACCTTATAACGAATGGACCTGATAAACTTTTTTAAAAACTCACAATGAATCATCAAATTATTTATTCACAAAAAATAATATATGTACAAAAAAGTCCTTCTACCGAATACCCCATTTGATAAAACTAACTACAACGGATTAAAAGATTACGCACACTGAAATCTGTACATACGTACCACAAACAAACAAAGTTTGTCCAAATATCAAAAAGTTCGCATAAAAATCCGTTTGAATAAACTCGAACAAATCAGGTATGAGCAAATAAGGTTGGGGGTTGGCCACGCGGCTGGCACGCGTTGCTAAGTCCTCGAAGAGAGGAGAATCCGACAGGCTTTGCTAATGACCGTGTGCTAGTCTCGAATAACGCCCCATGGGGCCCTTAATATACTTGAAAATTGAGGAAGTAAAAATGTTTTGGGGTATGAAAAAAAATCACTGAGATTTTTAGTAAAATGCGTTTGTTTATTGTTAAACTGTACTTTACCTTAAGGTAAAGGTGGTATTTTGGGACCACAAACAATCTTTTGTTTGTGGTCCCAAAATACCACTTAAAAATAATTATAGGTGAAATCCGGGACCGCGGTCCCGGTCCCGAAAGCCTAACTGGTAAACCGACCTAAATGCCCTAATGACCTAAACCGACCCTAAATGGTAAAGCTCTGGCTGACGTGTTTACCTTGAATTATAAATATGGTTAATGAATTTTATTTGAGTAGGTATTTAATTGATTAATTGTATTCTGGTTAGATGACATTGTTGCCATCGCTTGCAAAACCTGGATGAGGCTGGCACAGGAGCGAGGGGATTGACACAAGGGGAGTGGATGATTTTGAATTTTATTGTCTTCATCATGGTACTTATAAAATAAATTCGTCATTGCATTAGGTATTAGGTGGGTCTCCTTCGCTTATATAAAGTAAGAACAACAAGTTTCTTTTGAAGAATAATTTCTTTAACATATATTCGGCTTATTTTAAATCTAAATTGTTTTTTTGTTTTTATCTTTTTTAGTATTTATACGGACGCTTTTAACATGCACGTCTTTTACAACATTCTCACATGTATCAATTCAACATGATATATATATATATATTAAAAATATTTTCGGATAGATGTTTCTGTTGAACTCAATTGCAAATATTCAACATGATTGATGTATAACTAATATTTGTGTAACAATTTTATGATTTAAATAAAAAAGCGTCCGTGGAGTTTCTTCCCGTTCTTCTCCATAGGTACCTACTACGCTTTGGAATGGGCAACTAGCTTCATCTTTCTGACTGACCGACCCCTGGAAAATAATTCAAAAGTGCCTGCAATTGGTTTATTTGAAATAAATGCTTTGAATTTGAGTTTGACATTATACGGAAACTTAGAATATATTTCTTCGGTCTAAACTTTGTAAGCCAGAGCAGTATGTTCTAGAAAATATAGGTAGGTACCTACTTAATGCATTTTTCCATACAAGTCTAATATTGCAAATAAACACGGGATGAATATCACGAGTTTTCTGATCAATTACATGGCTAGGTTTAAAGTTCTAAAAACTTGATATTCTTAGGATAAGTTATTATGCCTCAACGGGTGTAAATGATAGGTATCTACTTGAAAATACCGATTTCAACTAATGAATAATATCAAAATAAAAATCTGTTGCTCGAAACTTACTGAGAAATAATGAAAAATGACGAAAAAATGATTATACTTACAGTATTTTTTTGGTTAGAATACTTCTTGTTCATCGTATGCGCAGAAGTTCACTTCGTCTTCAGAAACACGCGTAATTAAAACGACGCGCCACACTGCATCGGAAACTCTTTCGGATAAGCAAGCGCCTTTAGCATAAAACTCGAATAAATATCGTATCGTTACTTGTTAAAATACATACAATTTGCTCAAATAAAGGAGAATGCCCAAAAAACCAAGATTCAATTACAAGACCTTATGTATGTAAGACAGTAGGACACACATGATAGATATCAAATGTCAAATTAGTTTCTCACAAATAATCACCATAACCGCTACAGTGTGCATAAAGCGGCAACATGCAATTGCAAGCGTCGAACAAAGAGTTTTCTGTGGTCAAAAAGAGACAGGGGTTGCGTACCTACAATGCGGTTATGTTAGACATATTCCACCGTTCAAACAACGTAAGGACGCACAATGGTCCACTGAAGGACTAAGTGCGGAAACCAAACCCATAACATAGAACATAGAACGTAAGGACACTCAGTTAAGCACTAAGAGCTAATAACACTAGTTTCAACAAAAGAGCGACGAATGCAATGAGTGACTTTAGAATAGCAGTACTCATTAATGCATATCAAGAATTACAAAAAAACACATGGGTACTTTGGAAAGTCGTGCGCATGAAATCAGCATGTAGTACCTAATCGCCTATGCTGGAACCTGATTGCAACAAAAAAAAAACTATTTGCAACAACCCGGTAGTTTTCTAGATTCTTTCTTAGTTGACCACAAAAATATGGTACATTTTTTGTAATAAATATATTTATGTAAGCAAGAAAATCATTATTATTAAAAAAAAATACATAGCCAATCATGGGGGGAGGTTAAAAAAAAGTTAAAATCTCTTATTTGTTATCTACAAATAATGCCCATTTATCCCTCATACGTTTCTATTTAGGTAATCCACGTGGCTAAACTTTTTTGGACATTCTCCTTTTGGATTTTCATACTAACAAGTCGCTAAGTGTTATTGTGAAAGTTCGAAACGTACGAGATTTTAACAAGAGCCTGTTCCTCCATGTTCCTGAGATGTTTTCCTTCGTAATTTTTGTATGAATGAATTCAGCGAATGGGAAAATATAATTTGTTATGGAGGCACATTTAAAAAAAAAAACTCGTATTTAGTCTAGTAATAATGCAATTTCTGTGAATTGTGCTTCTCGTTATTTGGTTGAATTAAATGTAGGGAGCAATTTGCTGGATCGCAGAATCATTTTGTTATGGATTCTCAGCCAACAGGAGGCTTTTATCAATGCTCTTGCCTAACTAACTGTGCTGGCAAATAGGTTGACACTTTCAAGATTTACCTACTGTCCACGTTTTCATAAATACCCCTTGGTAAGATTGGTTGTCAGTCTTTTGAGTTTCTGACGACCTGTAACGACTGTTAAACATCCACGAATGGCCGGAACCAAAGGCTTAACGTGCTTAACACCACCGCCATGAAGACCGGCAGGGGACCAGGGCTACCGTGAGTATACTGGCTAATTCGACTTTTTGTTTTGTTTTAGAATTTAATATTTATATCTTTTTTATATTGACAAGATTTTACTCAGGTCAGTCGTTGATGTACCTAGGTAATAGTAGGTACCTACTATTAAGACTTTATATCATCAACACGATTCAGTCTTCACCAATTTATACATTTATTCAAAAATCGCAAACAAGTTACCGATCACCAATAACTAAATAAACGTACCAAGTACACTATCACAAACGATGACCATTAACACCGCTATTAACCTCTAAAACCTTTAAATGGCATGTTTATGTTGATCGAATCACATATCACCCGGGATCGACTAATCTCTTGCTATCCGATTACTCAAGTAAAAAGGGAAAAAAGCTAAAACCGCTATAATAGACGCGTGGCGGAAACAATAATGTTAGGAGAACGGTGGGTAATGAAGTCAGGAGCGTGGCGAGCGCGTGTCTGCCCGCCGCGGCCCGTAATGAGACCCACACGCGGCCCTTGTCTGACCGAAGCTGTGCGTGCAAATTTGAGAAATTAAAAAAAATAGAGAAAAATGTTTTGTTATCCGATAGGTTTGAGTGCAAAGAGGAATAATAGTGCGCTCAATTACGAGAGGAAAGCGGTGTGAACGAATTTGGAGCGCTTTGATCCGTATGCAGTGGGATGGGTGAATATACTTGTTGAGTTTTTCACTAGACCGCAAACGTTGAAACAATTGATTTATTTTGTTTGCTGGAGATGCTTATGGGTGTACAAACCTAATTAATACTTGGTAACTAGGTAGAGTAGTTGTTGAACTATGACGAATTATCTATCTTTATATGTAAAACTGAAATGACGTTTGTTAGTTTCAATAAAACTCGAGAACGGTTGGACCGATTTGGGTATTATTTTTTTTGAAATATTTGTAGAAGTCCAAGGAAGGTTTAAAAGGTGAGAAAATATGAAGAAGTTCTAAGGAAAATAGTAAAAGCAACAATTTTATTATCCCATACAAACTGTTCGTACCTGTCAAACAGGGCGTTCAGAAATTGTATTTAATGTCGATATTATATATAAACTAGCTTCCGCCCGCGGCTTCGCCCGCGAAGTATGTCGATATAAACTATCCTATGTCCTTCCCCGGGATACAATCTATCTCTCTGCCAAATTTTATCGAAATCCGTTCAGTGGTTAAGGCGTGAAAAGGTAGGTAACATACAGAGTTACTTTCGAATTTATAATAATAGCCGCACAGGTCGATCGATCAGGTTAAGCTACGCTTGCCGCGGTTGGTCTGTGGATGGGTGACCTTCTTTACATATCGAGACCCCTCCGTGCCTCGGAAAGCACGTTAAGCCGTTGGTCCTGGCTGTCATTTGTGGATCTTTGACAGTCGTTACGGGTAGTCAGAAGCCCGAAAGCCTGACAACCAGTCTTACCAAGGGGTATCGTATTACCCAGTAACTGGGTTGTGGAGGTCAGATAGGCAGTCGCTCCATGTAAAATACTGGTATTCAGCTGCATCCGGTTAGACTGGAAGCCGACCCCAACATAGTTGGGAAAAGGCTAGGCAGATGTTGAGTACGTATTAATAAGGAGTATGGATGTAAAAAAGTTTGTATTGAAATCTTCTTTAAATAAAAATGGATTAATCTTCTAATATATAAAATTGTCCTAATATATAAAATTCTCGTGTTGTGACACGAGAATGTTAGTTACCATATTTCTCCGAAACGGCTTCACCGATTTTTATGTAATTTTATATGCATATTCAGTAGATCTGAGAATCCGCTACTATCTATTTTTCATACCCCTAAGTGATAAGGGTGGCCCTCACCAGATTTTTTTTGGAATCGAAACCGCGGGGCGCAGCTAGTAATATATATATTTTGTTTCACACCAACACCGTTCAATCGATCACCATGAAAATTTGAATGTATTTTTGGTTTTCTGCAAATTTTTTCTTATTGAACTTTGTCACATTATTTAATTCTGAGGCGGTACGGGTCAGCTAGTTATAATGTAATTATTATTACACCAGAACGTTTCAATTAATAAATCTACTTAGGACTGATGTTTCAATCGACAGATAATTTTTATTAATACCCATACATCTAAGTAATTACTTAAACCCTATCAACGCGCAAGTGATAAAAACGGCGCGTTCTCGTGAAAGTCGATTCAACTCGATTCTGATCCGATTCTTTTAGTCGATTAATCAAAACTCGCTCACCTGCGTTGCTTCGCTTTAGTCGTGTTCTGTCAAAACTCTTAATCCAAAGGTTTAGGGTGTGTGATCGATTGTCATTTGGTCTGTGAATTTTTTACTGTAGGGCCAGGAAGAAAGCAGATTATGACCATTTTTGAGGAGAAAACTGATCCGTTTTTTTAAATTATGTAGGTATTTTTTATGCTTCAAATTTTTATTCTAACATAAATACACACATCTTAAAGTAACATACTATTTACAATTTACGCTAATGTATTAAAATTTCTATCGACTCGCTCGCGTGAATAGAAATCTTAGTAAATCTTAATACAAGTGCATGTTACGTTTTTGTAGTTAATACAGTCCCATAATAAACATAATAATATAAAACCAGTTAACTAATAAGAAGAAAAAAGAAATTGAGTAGGTGTGAAATAAAATCAACAGAATGCTTTTATTGATCTTTTCTATTGTATTAATTTATGGAAAAAAAATGTATAAGTGTAATTCGCAGATCCTAAATTTAGTGAAATCCAAAACTTTGTGGACAAGCTTGAGTAGCAAGGGCTTTTTATAACTCTTAGCCCGAGCCGTAGGTATGATATTTTAAAAAATAAAGAAAAAGGTTGACAGATTATAAAGTAAAATATCGTATCTTTTAAACAGCACTAGAGCTTTACCAGCGGCGTTGCTCGCGTTTAATCCAGTCTTTCTCATACTTTTTTTCAAATATAACCTATGACACTCATAAATAATGTAGTGACCCATTAGTGAAATAATTTTCGGAATCGGATCAGTAGTCGCTTACGTACAAACTCCCAAATAATTAGTACACACGGCTACACATCAAGCTATACATTTCCAGTTTTAGCTGACCTCGCATTGTATACGTATTTCGTACAATCAGAAGTCAGGTTATACTGGTTATGTATAACTTGATGTGTAGCCGTGTGTACCTATAGATTTTGTTCTTAACCGTATGAACAGTAGACGTGTGATTCAAACATTCTACAATAAAATACTTAGTACAGTAGACACAGCGCCGTGTGAACGGCTTCACTATTTAGTGGCCCCATCAGCAAGGTGTCCTCTTTTTGTAAAACTTTTTTTGGAATTAGATACAACAGAACATTTTGTACGTCGGCGCTCTGTTATCGGCTCCAGGGCATCGCCAGAAGGGTTGGGCTGTCCCGATATTCGGCCACTCGTAACGATAAAAATATGGTGTAGAAAGATAACCCTGATTCTGTTTTGTATTTGGTATTAGAAATGGAAAATAATATGAAAAATAAAGTCTTAACGTATTATATTCGCCTTGTTTATAATGAGCTACCTAGTTTCCTATTTTCATTCATATTTATTTTGTACACCTTTATTGTGTCACTGCTCTATTAATTATTATTATTCAGTTCCATTGGCCTAGACCTGAACCTTTCAAAATGCGAAATTTATCTTCAACAAACGACTGACAGACAGACTACCATAGAAAAATTTAATACTATAGCTCCAAATATCAAAATTACGGAAAGAAACTCTCTTCACCTACTAGGGTCCCCAATTTTTGACGAGTCCTTTCCAACGTTCATTGAGGAGAAGATACAAAATTTTAATGATATCTCGGAAAGACTTTTCAAAATTAATATTCATTCGGCCTTCACACTCATTCGGTACTGTTGTTTTGGACCAAAATGTACATATAGCCTTCGCTCCTCTCATCTATAGAAGCATCCACAACTTTTAGAAAAAGTAGACCAAATTATTAGAAACACATTAAGTTCCATCCTAAATGTGGCCCTGGACGACCGTGCGTGGCAGCAAGCCACACTACCCATTCGCTTGGGTGGTCTCGGCGTCCGCAAAATTTCAAGTATTAGTTTACCGCGGCCTTCCTCTCCTCGGTCCACAGTACCGATAAATTAACCAGGAACATTTTATCTTCCTCACTGGTCGATTTTGAAGTACCGTGTTTGACCGATGCGATGAACGCTTGGAAAATGGCTTGTCCCAATACGGTTTTGGCCTATAACCCGTCTTCCCAGAGACGGTGGGATGAGCCGCTCTGCAGTATTATACGGAATACCCTTGTAAAAACGTCACCTAATACTGTTGAGCGTGCTCGTCTGCTCGCTGTGGGAGAATGGGAGTCAGGCTTGTGGCTTCAGGCGCTCCCGTCATCCACCATAGGCACAATAATGGATGACTCATCGTTTCGGCTCGCTACGTGTCTCCGCTTGGGCGCACCTTGTGTTGCTCCGCATCGATGTCACTGCGGTGAAGCTGTCGACAGTCTCGGACACCATGGCCTGTCTTGCTGCAGGAGCGCAGGCCGCATAGCACGGCACGCCAGCATCAACGATATTATTCGTCGAGCCCTTGTCACCGCCGGCGTACCAGCGGTACGGCGGCGCAAATATTGTAACCTTATAGGCAACTACAGCTTTGAGCCGTTTGGGGTCGAAACGCTCGGGTCATGGGGCCAGAGTGCGCGTCTCCTTTTTAAGGAAATTTCTCGCCGGTTAGTCGACTCTTCACGTGACCAGGCTGGGTCGTTCTTTGGTCAAAGAATTAGCATTGCCATTCAACGTTTCCGGATGACAGCGATGCGGACGAGTACTTCGACGCCTAGGTGTCCTTCGTTTTTGTATTTATTTATATAATAAGTTAGTTAATATACCTATATATATACGAGTATTAAATAGAATAAGTTTCTATAATCTTTGCGTCAATTATTATCCCTTTTTCCTACGTCTTTCGACGAGTATTTATGTGCACATAAACGAGACGAGACGAGTATTGAGAACGAGATGTGACGAGTATTGTGTGCACATAAATACTCGTCGAAAGACGCCCCTGAAGATTCAGGGTTTCTATGAAGTGGATCTACATTCTATATTTTAATTTGTGAACCTTTAAAGGACTGACTTCTTGCATAAATAAGTAAACGATTTGGAAATACTCGTTTGATGCAAACCAAAACTTTTTGTCAATAGTCAAACCGAATTTGATGGACCTCAGATTAAAGAATTGTCGAGCTCAATGCTGAGAGATTTGATGATGGTAATATTGTACATTTGAAAACTTTACTAATCAAAGAATTTATCGTTTTTTCCGAAACCGTGTGTGCAAACAAATCTATTGCAGATTGTGCAAAGAACAATGGAGTGTGTCCTCCCCCTACGATTATACAACGACCCCGGGTAGGCTTAAGGTCGCTTTTACGCTCTGCGTAGACCATCCAGGACAAACCACCCAATAAAAGAAGTAATTTGTGGAAAGATAAGCCATCCACCACCTCCCGACTTCGTTGAACCCCAAGTACTTTTGTCTCCCAGGCGTGATCTGCAGTGGCCTATATGGTAACCTCTTAATCGATTGGTTATCCAAGTAGGCCGCTGCAGTCACAATTAGTCGAAGTGGGCGATTACTGACCCATCCATCACCCACTGCGAGTGCGGTGCTTCTGATCAGACCATGCCCCACTTGCTGTGATGTCCTAAGGGCCCGTAAACTTGCACTTCGGATGACCTAAAGAATGCCACTGATGCCGTAATCAAAGTGTTCACTAACTGGGTCCAAACAATTTAAAAACAACGAAGAAGAGTACCATCGATACGAGAAGTAGTGTGTTCATTAAAATGTCGAAGACCTGTGCTGGCCAGCCACTAGCGTACCGCAGGCCGCAAGTCTATGGTAACATTTTGACCTTGAGCTGGCCTAGCCTAGTACGGATAATAAGAGGCTAGCTTATACTGGTTTCGTTACCTGACGTGCAGCCTACTGTACCAAAGTCAACAGTAATAGGTAGACTTCATTAGGATCTTTTATATAGTTTAGAGCTGTTTATAATTCATGTTATTAGCAAAATTTCAGTAACATTAGCGGATACTGCTAATATCATTAGAGATAATGAGCGTAAAATTATTTAATAGATACTATTGTATTTGATCCCTGACAGGAATACACATACATACATACGTAGGTAAACAGGTGCTGCATTACAGAAACTGTTCAAGCATTTTGTTGAAGCTTACAAAATAATTTGCAGACGTCAAAAGAAACTATATTATATAGCTTGCAATGTATAGCCGATTTGTGGACGTATTCCACTTAGAGCACCAAGGTACTTGACCCGAACCGCACCTGAATACTTCCCTAACCGCACTGAAACAATGTAGATTGTGGCGTTTATGGTGATTATTTTGAGAAAAACATATTTCACATTAATTTGATATCTATTAACCCAAGCAGTAAAACAAACCATGGCTCAACCTAATCGATACTAATATTATAAATTCAAAAGTAACTCTGTCTGTCTATCTGCATGTTACCTTTTCACGCCTAAACCACTGAACGGATTTCGATAAAATTTGGCAGAGAAATAGATTGCATCCCGGGGAAGGACATAAGCTATTTTTATCTATATACCTCAAGGGCGAAGCCACGGGCCGAAGCTAGTTTATCTATAAAATATTATAACTTTGATTTGGCTAAGGAAACTTGCTAAAGAGTATTTATAAATTCAAGTTATCTTAGTATTCTAAATTGTTTTTCTATAAATTTACTTAGAATTTCAAAATCCATTCTAAACTAATAATAAACTAGCTAAAGAGTT
The DNA here is from genome assembly GCA_963669345.1 of Gortyna flavago. Classification (NCBI taxonomy): domain Eukaryota; kingdom Metazoa; phylum Arthropoda; class Insecta; order Lepidoptera; family Noctuidae; genus Gortyna; species Gortyna flavago. Next base: position 19,231,123 of record OY770125.1, read on the forward strand.
TGTTTGTTTGAACGCGCTAATATTTTGAACTACCAGTCGGATTAAAAATAATCCTACTTAAAAAAGCCCAACTCTTGAGAAAGGCTGAAGGCTATTTAACAGGCTAGGAGCCACCATAAGGAAAAAAGTCGAAATTAACGCTACTTACGAAAACGAAGTAATAGCGCAGGCAGACAATGCAATGCTATGGGGTGGGTCGGGGGGACAAGAAATTTCACGTGGAAGCTAGTGTACTTAGTATAAAGTTAGTGCTAATTATTATGTCCATGATAAATGCTACTTAGCAAAATTTTACTTTCTGAAGTGCGATCTTTGAATCTTTCCCTCAGCGTTCGTTACCGTCAGTACTTTTCAATGCAGAACGCATATTTTATTTTATTTTTCTGCCTAGGCAGTATCTTGTTTGTACAAGAAGTTGGCGACCGCACTCCTTACGAGAGGTCCACTTTACATAAATTTTCCTCTACAGTAATATTAAAGAGGTCTTTTGTGACTACAGCGTAGAAAAAAGAGTTAGGGACGTACTTGTTAGGGAGTGAAGCAGCTGTAGAGTATGTTTTAGATCTCTAGATATATTTTAAAATTTTATTTTTTAACTAAGTACATATTCAGCTCCGAAAGGAGACTGGATTAGAACTGACTGAACTGTTTGTGGGTATTTTTAAATTAAGTTTTAAGCAGAGTATGTCCAGCATTTTAGGTGAAAAGTTTCTAGTGAAACACTTATCGGTAAATGGAAGATCATAATTGAACGAGCAAAGATCTTTATAATGCATCCACTTCTGAACGTGGATTTTCCATGTCAGTGCTCTCTCCTCTTGACGTCATCATAATTAAACGCATTCGTTATTGTAGTTAAGGGGACTGCATGACCTAAAGCACGGTCACTGTCGGACTGTATAGAAAAGAAAGAGAAGCGCGATGACACGACGCTGGTAATCTATTGCAAAATATGAAGCAATAAAAAAATGAAAGCAGTAGTGCTTTAGTATGTTGCTTGTAGGATAATATTACTATTAGAATAATTATTATAAATGCAAAAATAAGTTTGTTTGTTTGTTTGTTACCTTTTCACGCCTAAACCACTGAACCGATCAACCTGAAATTTTGGATATACCTACGTAAAACAACGTAAAAGGTATTTCATCCCGAAAAAAAGTGCTGTTCCCGAGGAAAAAAACAATAACGTTATTATGATAATAGATGGCGCCACGTGTCATAGCAGTACCACTAATAAAATTAGCACGGTCCGATCTCTCTATTGTTATGATCGTCATAATCCTCAACGTTTATAGAATAAATAGTAATATACAAATAAACAACCCCGGAATAATGCTGACACCAGTAGTAGCGTGTAATTGATAATATTTTATTATATTTGCTCACCAACCCCTGTTGATAACACCCCACATATTTGCTTTTTTAACAAAGCTCACGATTTGCTTTGGTTGTCTGTGACTGAGTTGTGAGCGGGAAGCGGGTTAACTTCATTCGGACATGTATGCATTTAGAGTTTAGCCGTTTGAAAATAAATTGATTTTTTGTATCTTACGCTTTCACGCTAAAAGGCTGGTTGTCAGACTTTTGGGCTTATGATGACCCGCAACGACTGTCAAAGATCCACGAATGACAGCTGGGACCAACGGCTTAACGTGCTTTCCGAGGCACGGAGGGGTAAGTGAAGATGGCCACCCATTAACAGACCAACCGCGGTAAGCGTAGCTTAACCTGATCGATCGACCCGTGCGGCTGTTATTACTTAGCCAAAAGCCTTAAATCGCTATTAGCGTATAAATTAACCCTCTGAAATAAACATAAAATATTTGTTATTTGCAAGTGTTTTTAGTGACGTTAAAATATTAAAGAGAAGGGTTTGTTGTTTGTCTATTGTTAACTCGAGAACTATTTGAGTTTTTTGTTGAAAAACAATAAGCTGTAATTATGACGAATGGCTTTGAGAGCTAGGTAGTACCGGTACTATGGGAGTTGCTACTGCTTATGTAAAGAATAATTTGGTACTTCATTATTGAAATGAAGTTCTTTACCGCACATTATTCTCTGCACACTTGGCGAATGAGACCAGCACTCTAATTGCGTAACAAACTATCAATCGGAATCTGAATCATTTTGAAGCAAATTGCTAATCCATTGCTTCATAAGTTCGAAAAATGTGTCTGCTTAACACGTAAATAACGCAATGAATGTTGTTGACCTGTCAAAATGAAACCGATTCCGATTGATAATCATCATCTGCCTAGCCTTTTTCCCAACTATGTTGGGGTCGGCTTCCAGTCTAACCGGATGCAGCTGAATACCAGTATTTTACATGGAGCGACTGCCTATCTGACCTCCACAACCCAGTTACTGGGTAATACGATACCCCTTGGTAAGACTGGTTGTCAGACTTTCGGGCTTCTGACTACCCGTAACGACTGTCAAAGATCCACGAATGACAGCCGGGACCAACGGCTTAACGTGCTTTCCGATGCACGGAGGGGTCTCGGTATGGAAAGATGGTCACCCATCCACAGACCAACCGCGGCAAGCGTAGCTTAACCTGACCGATCGACCTGTGCGGCTGTTAATATTTAGCCACGGGCCCCTCTATCTCTCTCGATTCCGATTGATAATGTGTTACGCAATTAGCCCGCTGGACCGAAAAATATGTAATATTTTGACCGTCGCGACACTTTTGTTACGTAACAAAATTTTACAGTTTTTTCTATCTAGTTCTCATTCGACTAGTGTATACAAGAGAAAAGAACTTCATTCCACTCTCCCTTTTCATATAGGTACATATAATATCTAATATATAAAATTCTCGTGTCACAGTTTTCGTTGCCATACTCCTCCGAAACGGCTTGACCGATTTTGATGAAATTTTTTGTGCTTATCCGGTATCTATGAGAATCGGCCAACATCTATTTTTCATCCCCCTAAATCGAAACTTACGCGGGTGAAACCGCGGGGCGCAGCTAGTGATATATATAATTATATTAGTTTTAGCTTGAGGAGCAGTGGTGGTCCAGGTATCGTCCCCGACTTAAAAGTTGTAGATCGTAGGTTCGAACCCAGGCAGGCGCTTTACTTTGTGTAAATAATTTAATTACCACTGCTCTCAAAATGGTGAAGGAATACAATACAAGGAATCGTGAGGAAACCGGCAAGTCCTAGAACCAAAAATTCGAAGTCATGTGGCATAATCTATCTACCAACAGATCAGATCATCAGATTACGGCCCGCTCCTTCTCGAAGAGAGCAGTGCAGTGTCCCAGCAGTGGGAACATTATAAGCTGATTATGCAAGCTTGTATTTTGTCTCTAAGGTAACAAGCTATTGATTGAAATAATACAAAGCTTGAATTTAATCATGTAAAACATTTCAATAACAGAAAAAAACGATACGACCACACTTTATAAAGCTTGGATTTAACCAGCAGTAGGTATTAATTAAATTAACAGATTTAAAGTAGATCATTCGAATCCCAAACTGGTCATTAACAGTGATTTTATCAACGCACTCCCCTTTTCACCCTCTAATAATTGGCAAGGGGTGGCGTGGGGCGAAGAGAGACATATGTCCCACCCTATGGACCGGTTGATGCATCATTATCTCAAATCAGACGGAAAGTATGCTGTCAGACATTTTTTATGGTTACTTTTTTCTAATGGATATTTGCTGTCCGTTTTTTTAGGTACTGATGGTTGGGGTGTGGAGCTGACGTGGACTGCCTGACCTTTGCACTTTAGTACAGTTTTCAATAGAACGTGTCGGTATTTTTTCTTTAAGATATAGTACCAAAAAAATTTTTTTTAAACAGAAACTTTACAAAATTGCGAGTTCTGAGAAAAAAAAAAACAAGTAGAATTATAGCATCAATCAGATGACACAATACCTAAAAATAAATAACAATAAGTGAATAACACACTCGCATTAAGGTTGGCGCACACGAAGCAATTTGGCACTAATGAAGCCATCGGGCGACAACTCGCTACGCGTATATCGTTCCGTCTGGTGAGTAACCAAAGTAACCCTTGCCTTAAATTTATGGCTTTCGTCGGCCGATATGATAATCATCGTGATTATAATTTACTTGTGCTAGGGAACAAACCACCGAGCGAGTGGTTCATTACGAAAATGATACGCTATTTGTTTTTTTTTTTTATCGTTTTTTATTGTTGGGGTCTCGTTACATATAACGCGGTTACGGGTAATATTTGTTCATCGGTGATTTCTTTATTACTTTTTATTGGAATTCTTTTTTATTTTGCAATGCACAATTTTCCGAAGTTTTTTTGGCGAAAACTTTTCGAAAGACACTTTTTGTTAAAACTGTTTTTCTTTTTTGTAACGAAAAGCAAAAGAACCTAATGATTACGTTGTTTCTATGATTTTTTTAGTTGTAAGAGTATCAATTGGGAGGCGGCATATAATTTCACGTAATCAAACTAGATGACGATGCACGTCCACAGGCACCGAAATGTTTCTTGCATTGTAGATTCTTTAATTTTTATAATTTTTGTTGGATACAGATGCAAAATGGTATAAGTCTAAAGAAGGTCTGAAATAAAAACTTTTTTACAAAAAAAAACAACCGACTTCCAAAAAAAACTACAAAGTGATAAATAACTTTAATTTCGGAAGTCGCTGTCGTTGGTTCTGCATTTTCGTTTATTGACACCGACTTCCGAAATTAAAGTTATTTATCACTTTGTAGTTTTTTTTGGAAGTCGGTTGTTTAATTTGTAAAAAAGTTTTTATTTTTCACTTTTTAGTGAGAGAGTTTGTAATTTATCCAAGTTACAATAGCCTAACGTCAACTGCTCATCACCTTTTACAAAATATTGCTTTTCCCGATGCTGGGACGTTAATTGTTGAGGAGTTCTCCTGGTTCTTACCAGGAGAACTCCTCAACAACCACTCACCATAAGCATTGTGACGGGCATAAATTGCTTAGCAACCATATTAAAGTAATCGAATCGCAATCCGTGAAATATTTATCATTAAGTAGTTCCTAGCGCCGTCTGTGGTCTTCATCATCAGCTCCACTTTACCAAATGATGATTTCCGAGAGCAAATGCTCAAGTTACTCTAAAAAATATCCAAATCGCTGTAGGTTTCTGGGATCCCATCATCAGATCCTGACCTGATGATCATGGGACCACTTGGGAAGTATACCCTTTCAAACAAAAGAAAAATTTTCCAAATCGGTCCAGGCGTCTTAGAGAAATCGGGGAACATACATAAAAAAAAAAAAATCCGACGAATTGAGAACCTCCTCCTTTTTTTGAAGTCGGTTAAAAAAAAGGTTTTCACTGGTACAGTAGGTATGCCGTGTGTACTTAAGTAGTAAGTAAAACTTTGATCTTGACCTACGATTCAGTACGCAAGTAGCACACTATCAATCTCAATCTGAATCGTTTTGAAAGATATTGTTAATCCATTGCTTCATAAATTATATTCCAAAAATTTGTCTGATCAACAACGTAAATAACGCAATGAATGTTGTTGAACTGCCAATATGAAAGCCATTGCTACTAATAGTGTGTTATGCAATTACCCCAAGCGTCGTACGGAGTTACAATATATATATTTATGTTGTACAATATATATATTGTTGCAATATATATATATATTGTAGAAAGTGGGAGAGTGCACTGACTTCTGTAATACAGGTTTTTACCTAGCTCAGAAGTCAGGGTTTTCATAGGATTCTTGTAAAAAAAGTTTGTGAATAAATATTATTATTATTATTATTATATAATGTTTACAGAACAAGAAGTCAGCTCATATTGGTTTTGTACAATATGTTCTTTTTAAATTATTTTATAAATTCTGACAGAACCATATCCCCATTCTCTACTCGTGGTTGATCTAAACAATTTGGGCTCACTGGCTCGCTACTGATGTTATTTAATTTTACGAGCAGTTTCCGCTCCTCGCCGTAGTTAACGCTGAGCGCAATTTGATTGTTCGAAACGTCCACTGAAACGCATTCACTCGTTGTAATGTAGCATCGGGGATTAAGTTATTACTCAATGTAATTTGCCTGATTGACAACACCTGGTACTGAATGGGCAATTTTTTTTATTGTCTGTTGTGGTAATTTGAGTTTGTTATGGTAAGTTTACAATACAGGAATTCTCAACATTGATACGTTTTTATTTGTATGATTTTTGTATCTTTGTTGGTTATTAGCTGTGCCCGCGGTTTCCCTCACTTGGCTGTATTTTCTATTGCCGTTTTATGTTAACCGAAACGTGAAGATTCTTATACATGTCAAGATTGACTGCTTAGTTCTTTGTAGGTGATATTTATTTTAAAGGTTAAATCCGTACCTATCTGCAAAGGTAACAGATTTATCTCGTCTAGTTAAATATGTTAATTGTTGGGGAATACGGTTATGTCCGTATGTTAATGTTATACTAATCTCCCATAGCAAATAGCGTTACGATATAATTATAGCCTATTCCATGACCGGCCTCGTAATGCGCAAATAAATTGTCTGAATCTATTTTGTTATTTTTGCGCCAATCCAGAACAAACCGATAAAACTACAAAAATTCTAAAAACTATATTTTTTTGGAGTTAGAATCGATCCCACACCTCGTAGCATGTTTTTTTTCCCAAAAATATTCAATGTACAGTGTTGCCTTCGTTACTATATTTAGTATAGGTATGTACTTATAAATAGAAAGATTAATGTGCTATGAGGCAAAAAAGTCACTATGTATGTACTATGTACCCAGCCAAAAGGCGTCGCAGTAGACCCCGTAGAGGATCGCAGGACGAGCTGGACAAAACAAACAAGGAGTGGTCCACAGTAGCCTTGGATCGCAAGAGCTGGAAGTCATGGGGAGAGGCCTTTGCCCAGCAGTGGGATGGTACAGGGTTCTGTAAGAGGATAATAACTAATAGTAACTAATAATGGATGGTGTGAGGACACACACAGCAAATTTTTAAATAAGTAGAGGGAGGTCTCTACTTATTTAAAAATTTGTTGTGCCCGACAGGGTCCACAATTGTGTCCATATTTTTTTAATTTTTATTTACTACCTGTAATTGTACCTACATTATGGCTTGCAATAAACGATTTGATTTGATTTGGCTGCGATGAATTCCAAACGCATAGCTCGGCTTTGTGGAATAAATAGAGGTTAGCAACTACCTACCTATTCATGGAAGCAGAAAAGCTCGAATCGAACTCCTCCCCCCTCTCCCCCCAGTCATTGGCAGCCAGGTCTGTACTCCCTGTGGTTTTAGTCGCAAGAAGTTCGACATAACCCTCCAGCCTCCCCAAACAGAGAACAATGAAACAGTTTAAAGGTTGCTAGAAAAGTAATGTTACAATAAAAATAAATCTCAGCCATTCTCATTTATTAACAATTATTTTACTGTAGACTTTCATACAGCTTCACAACCAGATTAATTTTAAATTTAAATAATTAATGTTAGTGCTGGAATTTCATTTTCGCAGCACGATGGTCGACTAAGAATGGTTCATTCATTGAATTATAATAATTACCAATTACCTAATTATGCATTTTCACAGGTACCTTTAAAATTAAAATGATTGTGTAAATTTGTGGACTGGCAAATTAAGAAAAACTTTACGAGTTCGTACGAGTAAGAAAACATATGAGAGATAGGTATTAATTGAAATTTAACTGCCTCGCTGGTCGTGGTTGCAAGTGAGCGTGGGGCCGTTGGTTCGATTCCCAGGTGGGACAAAGTGTTATTGGGTTTTCCATTAGGCATTTAAATTATTCAAAGGTAGTTTTATGTTGCAATTAATTTATCAGGCATTACAAAAACAGATAATCAAACATGAATTCATAGTACAAAAAGCGAACACACAAGCATAAAATTAATCCAGTTTAAATTTTACACAACGTAACAATTTTCGAAAGAGAATTATTACAATTAAATTTTCCACTGAAGTGGATGTATCCATCCAATTATCCGGACATTTTATGGATGTCAGCGCTCGGAGGGGTGTCTCGACGTTAATCCCAAAATCAAGTGATGCTTGACTACGCGGAGCGCAGACGGGGCGATCACCCCACGACAAAAAATCGCACCTGTTACCCTTTGATCCTAAACTTTCTGATAGTTGCGATAAACATAAAAAGCTTTGGAAACATTTGCATATGATAAGGAACGAATGTTTTGTAAAATAAAATGCCTAGTGTATCTTAATTTTCAATCAGAAGGAAAAAGTTAAGAGAGCGCGGACACAGTGTGCGAGGGTGCGTGACGTCAGATTTTTTTGATGCTGATACAGTTAGGAGCGGTGATAGCTTTGATGTTAAAAGCATTCTGGATAAATGCTGTAGTGTTATCAGACGGACAGGTGTAGTAATTGTGTGTCTATAACTTATTATTATCTTCAAACAATAAAATAGACTGTCAACTGTTTTATGTCTCAATATTTTTAGCATAGTAATATAACGGTGGAAACACTACTGCGTATGTTAAAGAGTTTATGATCTCTAAGGCCTGAATTCCTGTTACGCTGACGTCGGTCGCGTACGTGTCGGTCGAACGTGTGAATATACATTGTGTTCTATATAAGTAGCACCATACTGCGAAGCTGACGTAAGCGGCGCGTATGTTGGTAGTGACCGTATGCGACCGACGTCAGCGTAACATGAATTCAGGCCCTATAAAACTAAGGCCCTGTTTCACCAACTCCGATTACTTTCCCGTTAACTTACTTTTCAGATAATTTCATAGGAATGGTATTCCATTTGTAAATTTATTGGGTAAGTAGGTATAGTGTCTATTCGGACATCATAAAACAGACCCAAAGGTTTATTTTATTGTGGATAAAATACAATGGATCGCTGTGATCGAGATACGTGTTTATAAAGTTTAGTGGTTGTGTAAACACAGTCAGGCTTTTAATTATAATTTTTCATTTATTTATTTTTGATTGGAAGGGATTTTTTTTTGGTGGAGGGGGATTCAGGGGATCAGACCGGAATAAATCCACTTTTTAAATTAATGCTTACCGTTGACGTTAAAATAAATACCACATTCTCCGTACACACATTAATGTTCAAGTTTACTTTTACATTTTTTTCCTATAAAATAATTTACTAGAGTGAAAGAAAGAAAGAAAACAACTGAGTGAGGTCTCGAATTCATTTACATAATAATACATAATAAGCCTATAATGTTCCCACTGCTGGGACACAGGCCTCCTCTCTGTGAGAGGGAGTGGGCCGTGGCGCGTGGTGGATCCACGCGGGCCCATTGCGGTTTGGTAGATGTCACATGTCTTCAAATTTTTGGTTCTAGGACATGCGGGTTTCCTCACGATGTTTTCTTTCACCATTTGGAGAGCAATGGTGATTGAATGCATTCATTTACTTAATTGAATGAATTCATTTTCGTGGAGCTGGCTTTGACCGGTTCCTAGATGCGATCCAAAAAGTAAAGATTTATTGACACACTGGCGTTTTATCATGAAATTGAAAAACAAAGGTTACCAATTCGCACTTTGTAAAATTCCATCCAGCAATATTTTTTAATTTTTCTGAGTAACATGTTGCAATACACTAAAACCATTGTACACGGCTACACATCAAGCTGTACATTTCCAGTTTCAGCTTACCTCGCATTGTAGGTACTTACTTTTTTACGGTTTTTACTTTTTCGTACAATCAGAAGTCAGCTTATACTGGTTATGTATAGCTTGATGTGTAGCTGTGCGTACATTAGCGGATTTCAGAATTTTTATCGGCGAACTTGTGGCTAAGTAATAACAGCCGCACTGGTCGATCGATCAGGTTAAGCTACGTTTGCCTCGGTTGGTCCGCGGATGGTTGACCATCTTTACATATGAAGACCCCTTCGTGGCTCGGAAGGTCGTTAAGCAGTTGGTCCCGGCTGTTATTCGTGATTCTCGACAGTCGATAACGGTCGTCAGTAATCCGAAAGTCTGACAACCAGTCTTACAAAGAGGTATCGTGTTACCCAGTAACTGGGTTTTGGATGTCCGATAGGCAGTTGCTGCATGTAAAATACTGGTATTCAGCTGCGTCCCGTTAGACAGGAAGCCGACCAAAACATAGTTGGGAAAATGTTGGGAAAAGGCTATGCAGATTGATTTATCAGCTAAAGATTTAAATTGCGGAGTGTAATTTCGCTTAAAACATCAGGACATTTATTCCTCACTTATAATATCTAGCAAACTAATAATTTCCTGACTCCAGTCATCTAAAAAGACAAAAGAGGATCGAAATTGAGCCTAATAACATTCGCAGAAATGATTTCTAAACATGCGATGTCATTTAAAGCCGTGGTCCTCTACACTTACGATCAAATCTTCCGCTCTTGAGGGATCATCATCAGCACGAATGTAATGACGCCATTAATGAGGGGCATGTAGGACGAAGTACTATATACTTCGTCCGATGGAGCGAGCTAAATATTCGAGTGTTCAAGGCTACTTAGACAGTGGCAGCGCGAATCTTGTTACCATGAAATCAGTGGACTCTGGACAATTTTTCATCGGTTAAAAAATAATAATTTCTTATAACATACTACAGCATACATTAACAAATTATTATTTATCAACCGACATTTTTTTTTTTTATTTGAAATGGGTTTTATCTTGACTCTAGTCTAGGTCAGAGGTGACAGAGACAGAGTCGACGATGGAGTGAGCTTACCCAGAATTATTACTTACTTAATTATTAATTACCTTACCCAACTTTTGTATGAAACAAGAGTTTTTTTTTGATAACCATATAAAAGTTGGCCGTAACATCCCAGCGCTGATTTGCTGGATTCGTTTTCTCCTCGACCGATATTTTTTTAGTTCGTATATGTAAGTAAGTATTTATCTATGTATTAGTATATATATTCATACATTAAACTAAAGTCATTTCCTAGTTATTTATCCCGTACGTTGCACCTGCCATGTTTTGTCTGTGCATCACCCTTAGGTTGACTGGTAGAAAATGCCTCAGGCATAAAGTCCGACTTTGTACAGTATTTCTTTTACTTGTGCATTAAGTTTTAACAAATAATAAATAAATAAATTTCAACGCAGGGGTGTCTAGAATCATGTAGTGAATCCAAGGCAACAGTTTGCGAGTCGATGTCCAGCCACCCTTTACAGTGGCTCTCACCTGTTTTCACTACTCTACACACCTAAATGTAATGTCTACATTAAATCGCACTGTTATACTTTCGACGCTCTCCTCAGAGTCGAGAGTTGAAATTCCAACAGTGCAATAATATTTAGGCATTACATTTAGGTGTCGCCCAGTGCTAGTGAATACAGACATGAATTATTGCTAGAATTTGACAATGCAGTGCGCATGCTTTGATACTTCTGCTCTCTATACTCTCAAACCTGTGTGTATCTTTTCCAAAAGACTATTTCAGACAATCTACATGGTCCTCACATGATCCGACCAAGATTGAGTCTGGACTTTAAAAGGGATTTTTAATTACCTAATTGAGTTTATTCAGACTACAAACTCAGGGGTAGTCAGATAGGAATTAATGTCTGTGCAAGACATTTCTTCTTTTTGATATGATATTGATTTGACATATATTATACTTTGTGTTTACCACTGAACCAGCGCATTTATTTAGTAGTTAATAATGTCAAATCCATTTTCCCAGAGACGGTGGGATGAGCCGCTCTGCAGAGTTACTACTCTGCAGAGCGGCTAATCCCACCGTCTCTGGGAAAACATAAAGTATAATATATGTTTTCTTCATCGCTGTCACTGTGGCGAAAATGTCAACAGACAAATAACTAAGAAGATTCTGAATTTCCTTCAAAATATTCGGGGCTGTTTAAAATAAGAAGGTATGTAAGTATATCTTGCGTCGATATTGGCAAATGTACGGGAGTGTTTGTTTTAGTCCTTTGTTTCCCGCTCTAATATATCAGAAATGTGGCTTTAGACTTCAAGAACTCCTTCGGCGTTAGATGAAGAGATTTTACAAAATGTAACGATCCATACATCTTCCTAAGTATGTAACAAACATAAACACATCTCAATAAAGCCCTCTATCCAGTTTCGGTGGCGGGATCTTTTAAAAAAAACTCTTGAAGTGGCATTCTGTCAAAAAGTACCGAATTCGGTCTTCATGTGAGTGAGGGTACGTACAAGTGGTGTCTGCCACCTGTCGATGACGTCACGCACTGACAACCGCGCCTTTGCGCGGCTACTCTGGGCGGCTATTCTGGTGTAGGAACGTTTATTATTTAATTTAAAATGTTTTTTTAACCAGGTTGTTTTCGAAAAAAAAAAAAAACATAGCACGATCTTTGAATACCAGAAAACTATAAGTTTTCCAAATAAAATGGACGGTGTACAATAATCCGCGGTAAGGGACTTTTCCAACAAGGACTTAGGAAAAAGAAAACATAGCCCGATGTTTTATAATCCATAGTACGAAATTCGGATAGCAAAAAGTACCTACTTATTCCAAATAAAACGCACGGTATCTATGTAATCGTTCACATTTACAAATCGCTAGAATAGGCCCCCAAACTTGCACCGTCACCACCCAGCCTACAATCATACGGTCCTCGAAATAATTCTATTCGTTCATAATTTGTAGTGGAGAAAAAACTTTTGAACAATATAATTATGTTACAAAATGATCAGTTCAGTTGTGTGCATAGAAATGCGCGACTCATCGTTGGGAACAAACAGACCAAGGATATTATTACGCCTTGTGTCTTAAAGGGATAGATAGAGGTGGTGATTATAGGTAGTTCCTTAGGGAGACAGGAATCGGATTGATTTTTCTTCCTTGCAATGTTAAAACTACAGCGGGAGCAGTGGTGGTGGTGGAAACGGCTGCGACTTAGGTACAACCTGACCTAATCTGCATTCGCGTTTTATTTGCCAAAAATGGAAACAAATATGAGTTTTTAGAAAAATAACTTTAATTCCTACACAATAAACTTCAGGTTACGCTACAAATTCAAACATTTTTATAACTTTTTCAAAAGTGGTAGTCACTATGAAATCGAACTTAATTTACATTATCATAAAATTGATATTTTTTAACTTTAAATAACATCAATTTGAAACATTAGATTGAATAGACTTTACGTAGGTTTAACCGCCGCGTTTTCGAGCCTCGGAAAGCCCTTTAAGCCGTTAGTCCTGCGCTCAAAATGTCTCCGGCCGAGCCGGATTTCTATCCCATCGAACTATGAGAGTACCTAAGTGGTGTCGGTTGTTTTTTTTTTTACTTTTTTTATTTTTAGTTTAGGTACCAACCGTATCCCACTGCTTGCTATGTAAACAACAGCGACAGGAAGTTTTATAACATCTTAAACATACACTAGTGATTAAAATCAAATACATATTTTTGACGCTAACTCAAAAACTTCCCAAGCTAGACCACCTCGGAAAAATACTCTTTCGAGCAAAAAATAATCATGGATATCAGTTTACTATTGACGATGATATAGGTACCTGAAAATACATTAAAAAAACATACGAACATAGAACCTCCTCCTTTTTTTGAAGTCCGTTAAAATACACGTATTTGTACAGAAGTGACTACCACCCATAACCATAAAACATAAGAAAGGCATCTACGGAATCACATGAAAATATTTTCAATAAACATTTCAATTATAAATTCCGTAGTACAAAAATAATTCAAGCCATTCAAAACTGATGGCATTAAAACAAAAAGGTTTTCCCTCTCACGTGTAGCCTATAGTTTTAAATGATCAGTGTACATTCATGTTTTCATTCGCGCCATCAGTCCCGGAGGCTAAAAACTGTACCACGGGGTACAAAAAGTTTTAAGCCACGTCCGTTTCCATGTACGATGTATTTCAAAAATTAAATACCTACTTACAGGTTGTCTAGTCACAGAATTCATAGTTTGAAAAATTGTAAAAAAACTGCACCTCTAATATAAATAATGTTTATTGTTATTTAAAATTAAAACCAATAAATGCGGATTTAACTTTTTGAAAACCACGTTCTCCAAATGTTGACCTTAGAGCCTAGTTCCCCTAGTACCTAGCTACCTAGTTCCTAGCCTACCTACCTCTACCTAGTTCTACTAGTAGTTAGTAGCCTAGTTCTAGTTCCTAGTAGCCTGCGGACGGCGAGTAATGGGTAGCTCGCCGTCCGATCAGGACCAGGCCCGTGCCGGAAGGCGCGTATGTGTTCCACGCGCGCCTCAAAGAGATGTCAGCATTGAACGGAGGGGCCCGGTTTTAGTCAGTAAGAGTCTGACACTCCCTTCCGCTCCACCCAGAGCGGGAGGGGTCATTGGATGATTTCCCATCCTTAAAAAAAAAAAAAAAAAAAAAAAAAAAAAAAAAAAAAAAAAAAAAAAAAAAAAAAAAAAAAAAAAAAAGAGCCTAGTTCCATCGATGCTATAGTCTAGCAGGCATGTTTTCTAAAACGCGTTTACAGAGCAACTGAATCGTGTAAATCTTGAACGATTTAAATTTTATACGGATGGTAGTTACTTGAGTTTTTTTCGCATTATAACCTGTAAGTTTGATTTCGTAATTCCTATCCTAATTCGATGAATGTGCAGGAAGGCGAAGTGATAAACGGGTCCTGGTCTGGAGCTGTTTAATGTTGATCCTGTAGCTCTGAACTTTGCTACCCAAGACTAAATAAGGTTGATCGATGGTCCATTACTTAATCGACGAATATCGTAATGATTACAAAGTCGAGGACGTGTTTTACTAATCGAAAATCCACTAGAAATGCACGTCTCGATGGCAAAAGCGCGGTGCACTCCACACCACCGCTCCATGGCAGCTAAAAAATCGATTTCACAGTTTAAATTTGATATTTCTCGGGACCTTGGGATCCCGGACCTTTGGAAGGCGTACAAGAGGCCGAAGCCAATTCGCAGAGGCCCGTTAGACGTTTTTAATTAAATGAGACACCGACAGACGATTATCCCTGTACGCACTATGCAACCCAAGGACAAACCCCGGTTGGTGTAGGATCATTGCAGGATATGGAAACAAAGATATTGGATTATGGGTTTGGGTGGTTAAAGTGAACTGGTTATTTAGGACCGCGCTCCCCGCGCCGCTGCCTTCAAGGCCTTATATGCATTAAAACGCGCCGCTCCCCGCGTCGCCGCCGATGCTTCCCCCGCGTCCGCTGACTTCGTGTCTGGTGCAAATAACAAATTTTCATGACGTCCGTTATAAATATGACGGAAACGTTCTTCTAAGAAAAAGTACCTAGCTTTAGAGGAGACATTACATTCTAACTCAGTTCAGTTGGATTCCCTTTTTTTACGATTATATTTCCAGCGGTGGCCAGCTTGAATTGGCCTCTCTTTATCCACACTATTTTAGATATAAAAAAATACAACCTAAATCCCCGGAGAAATCCGTTTACCATGCATAAAAGCGTCAATACCATTTTCTCAAAGCTGGTTAAAATTAATATAAAGGTAAATATGTAATTTTACACAACGTACCAATAATTGAATTTGAAGTTACTATAACAATCTATAAATAATTAAACTACCCACCTTCGATTATAGATTCGTTAACCTCCAATTCTATTATATTATTCTGAGACTAATCGAATGCACCTTTAGTACGCTCACCGCGACTTGCGCTGATTCGCCCTGCCGTGGTCAGGCGTGTACGTTTTCGAACGCGTGGCTAATCCGGACCGTATCCCTCACAATTACAGCCGTAGGTGGTCATATACATGCGCGTCAACTGCAGAGGCAACTGCAGCGCGTATCGACGGCTGCCGTCAACGCGTGTCAGCGGCTGCCGTCGACATGTTGTCGACGTGTAATTATTGAGCACTGCCATCAAATACACGAGCGGCACGTTCTCGAAGGCAGCTGCCGACGACGCATCTACGGCGGGCGCCCACACTCGTCGACGGCTGTAGTTGCCTCTGCCGTTAACGCGTGTCGCTCGTATATATGCACACCAAAGTGAGATTTCTAGTCACATTACGTCATACAGCCTTCATGAAAATCTGTAATTTTCACCAGTATTAAAAAACGCTCTCTATTTAGACAGCCGATTGTGTGGCTCTGTTCTTAGCGCTAACTAACAAACCTCTTCATTTAGGGACGCATTAGGTCTATGATATAGTACTCTAGCTAATTATATGTCGATTCTCAGCAGTAGCCTCAAAAAGATGTATACATCGACAACAATTAATAGTCTACTCAAAAAGATTCTAGTCAGCCTCTGGGCTGACTGTACGTCTGTACCTAATGGACGACGAGACTATTGTCAGCTGTAATTGTCAGTACGGAACCGCATTAATTCAGGCTGTTACTGAGGAATTTCTAAATCCAATAGCATTTTCCTTATAACACGGATCGAAGTATCGAACCCGCTTCACGCTCAGCTATCGTAATACGAGTATGTAGTATAGTGTCCGTTTTCACTTACACTGGTTGACACCTAAATAAAAGCGCACTGACTGTTGTATTTCCAACGCGTGGCGTGGCTCAGCGCCGAGATAAAGTCCCAGCCTAAATATGATTGCAATAATAATTTTATTTAGTCGTTAATTTAGGTGTTTCCCAGATTTGTTGACAATGGGCTATACTATCTAATAATAAATCTGAAGAGTTTGTTTGTAATACCAGTAGGTTTAGAAAAAAAAAAAAATTGCTATTGGTAACCCAATTATTGAGAAAGGCTACAGGCTATTTAACATTACGCTAGGGCCCTCAGGAGCTCAGCAAAAGTAAAAAAGGCAGAAAAATCGCTGAGAGAGAATGAAGTAAGACGGAGAAGTGCGGGCAGGCGATACGATGAGGAAGGGTGGGTCGGGGGAACAAGAAATTTCACGCGGACGAAGTCGCGAGCAGAAGCTAGTACGGTCGAACAAGCTATTTGGTATACAGGCAGCTAACTTGCAACTACTTTTAAACAATAGTGTGAGTGTGCTGAGTAGTCAATTATTTTACACCACTCTATTAAGGATGCCATAAGCTGAAAAAGTTTTATCGCACAAAATAAAACTAAATATTGGCAGTGTAGTGGACAGATGAATATTTTTGCCTGTATACCATATGGCTTGTTCGACTGTACATCTATAAACCACAACACTGCAAGCTGCATTGATTTTTTCAGCCTCCTAACGGAACACAAATTGTGTTCATCGTTACGAAATCAGAAGAGAGGCGAACTCCCTTTTAATATGTGGTCTTTAGAAGTTTGATGTCGGCATTGGTATTCCTCGATAATGATAACAAAGTCATCTAGACGTACCTGCTACGTAAGATGTAGCTCAGCTTAGATAGCTGCGGAGGAATCGGCAGCGTGCACCATCTTTTGTTGAATTTCCGAGTAATGATCAATAGAAATTAGGTCGGGATAGCTCCATTTAGTCTGTCAACAGTATTAACATTGCATAGCATAACATCACGCCTGTAATCTCCGAAGGGTGCGGCAGAGGTACTTGCCTACAGTTGAGTACATATTATTACTGTATACAGTGTATACCCAAATGTCGCTAGTTAAGTTACATCTAATAGAGGACAACCCTATTGCTACCGACCGGGCAAAAATCTAGATTCCGGGCTGTTAATACTAACAAATTCCTGATGTGAAAGTCCAATAACACTTTGCCCGACCCGGGCATCGAAGCCAGGACCTCCAGCTTAGCAGTACCGTTTACGACCTACACACTAGCTAGACCAATCAGGCAGTCAGTCCCAATAATACAGTTCGGATAATTAATAACTATTAGCGCAAATGCACAATGAGATTTCCGACTTTTATTTAAAAATAAATTCTTTTGTAAAAATAACATTTTCTAGTCTAAACTCACCATAAAATTGAAGTAAAAAAAAACTCAACATAAAAAATCCTATAAAATAAAAATCCCAAAGGTCATCCACACTAAAATTGGGCTTTCCATTATCAAACAAAACTAAAAATAGATAACATTCCATCTTCAATAAAAGGTGAGGCGCGCTAAAGTCTCACATCACGCTCGCTATTGTGCAGGGCTCAGCACAATAGGTGCTGCGGTGTTAGACTACTAGTGTTACAGGAACAAAGACCCATTTGAGGTGTTCAGAATGCCCAGTGATTGCTTCTTGTTCAGTCCGTAACAATTATTTGGTGGTTGGTCCAAGTTATATGCCTGAGGAGTGTTGAACTGATGAAGAAAATATTGTGAGATCTCTCTTTTTGAGAAGTGTGATACGTAGAATATGATGTACACACACAAAACTTTCACTTGCACTGTGATGTGTTTTTTTCTGTATGTTGTGTTACGTTTTGAATTTGAATTTTTGTGTGTGTGTATAATAATGAAAAAAAAAGAGTTTGAAAATGGAAACATTATGGAATTGCCAAACAAAACCTAACTTACTTCCACAATTCTTCAAGACCTTGAAAGTACATAGGGAAGGTGCTGGCGATTTCTTCCACATTCATGAAATAATTGAAAGCTTATTTGCAGTTAATGTAAGTTGATAGATAAAACCTTTATTGAATCTCATGTATCTTCTATCTTCTTTTTAAGAAAAGTGGCATTGGTGACAATAGAAAAAACTGTCGCCGAAGATCAGCAAGAAAAAAACGTTCAAAATCTAGCGTAATCACATCTCAGCGACAATCAATGTCAAAAACTTGTCAAAAATCTAGGACAATTATTGGTATTTTTGACAAATTGAGACTGAGATCAGAGGGGCAATTCTCGCAATTTTAAGAACGTTCACAGTCTGATCTCTGTCTCAATCTGTCAAAAATACCTCAAGTTTCACTAAATTTTTGACAAGTTTTTGACATTGATTGTCGCTGAGATGAGATTGCGACTAAATTTTGAAAGTTTTTAATTAAGGGAATTGGCCTTCTGACTGTGAACATTCTTAAAATTACGAGACAACTTAGAACTTAGGAACGTTTTAGGAACTCGCCAACTTTTAGGAACTTGTCTCATTAATTGAGTCATACAGACCTGTGAGATACAAATCCGATTGAATATCACAAATGAAGACGCGTCGGCTCCACAGCGCGTAGACGTTTGCTCATTTATCAAATGATGGCAGAATGTGACGGCGGCAGCTCAGAGATACGTGAACACTGGATAAGTTTTCGTACCATTTCATTTAGATGTCGAGCCTGGTATAGAGGGTTATTTTAGAATTAATCTGATTCGATGACTTCCTTTCCAATTTAACTTTTTTTAAGTACCTACTATTTACTATTAGCTCTAAATCATTACTTTGGCCTCCTTATAGGAACAAAAGATATGAAGTCCGTACAGTCCGTGGGATTTAAACACTATATTTTTTTATTGCCGTTCTGATCAGCCCTAATATACTCTATATTAGGGTTTACACTTCATACATATTAATCTTGAGTTACACCACTTACTATTAAAGAATCAAGACGGTACGAGTAGAGGCTGGATCAAACCGAGCAAACTTCTGATCCAGCCTCTAAGCATCCAAGCCGTAGTCCCGCAATGACTCAGCAATATAGTAGCGATTGAAATGTTACCGCTTACCACTTTACCCAGCCTCCTTGTCATCATGCGTGATGCGTCAGAATCCGCCGTCTAACTACCAAATCCCATAATGAAGGTCAGATGTATTGTTTCTTCACAGATTCTATAGAAACCGTACGAGCAGGTCATGCTTTGTTTATTTTTTTGTTTTGTTTATTTGTTCAAGTTTGTTTGACGTTCGGTTGGTCGGTGAGAACAACTGTAGTTTGCTAACTAAGGTACTCGTAGTTGTTCGATGTTGCTGATTTTTTCATATTTGTTTTTGGATTTACCAGTACCTACAGTTTGATAACTATAATTTTATTCATTTTTATAGGAAGCAGCTGCGTTTTAGTTATCATCGTTCTCATCCCAAGTTATTTGTTGTCGGTGCAACATGTCTTTTTCTTCCATACTTCTCTATTAGTCGTCATGTCGTTAGTCAACGCCTTTCTAACCATAATATCATCATTCACACAGTCCATCCATCGTTTCTTTGGTCTTCCCCTACTCTATAACAAAACTTTCCCCACAACATTTTCCTTATTCCTCTGTATCTTAAGGCCATACAATGAGAACCGATTTCCACACAACTTTTCAGTGAGGTACCGGTGCGGTGGCACTATCAGACTTCCTCTACTATATGCAGCAGTAGCGGCAGTGTTTCAGTTATCTAATGGTAAATACAAATCCACTGCCAGCTCTTATTTAGTGCCTAAAACGGTGATGAAAATCAAAACCGAACCAAGGTGTCAATGAAAATTACCCATGCAATCAAAATCCACGTTTAGTACTCAGTGGGTTAGCAAATAATTGGTGCAATACGAATTTCCTATAACTCGGGATTTTCTCATTATAGCTTTCATCATTGTGGCCAACTAGCGCAATGTCGGTGTATTAATTTAAAGTCAATTAGGTAAATAATGGTTGGATGTGTGAGGACCGTGTGCATCATGTATTCAGTCGTACTGATTAAAGCCTAATGGATGTCGTCAGGTTTTTTCACTCTGCGGCAGCTCGTGTCACGTCAAAGACGAATGCTTGATTTGTAAAACACACATGTACCTACCTACCTAGGTGTATGAGGTATAGATAGGTGTGAGTAGTATTGTCCGCTTTTCACTGAATAATCGGAGAGATCACTGTTCAATAATTAGGACGGTTTATTGGAAAATGGAAGCTTTATGTATGGAGCTATTTTAATATTATTCGTATACCGATGTATTATACAACAACCAGCGGGACAATTCTCGTAATTATAAGAACGTTCACAGTCTGATCTCAGTCTCAATCTGTCAAAAATACCTCTAATTTTCCTACATTTTGACAAGTTTTTGACATTTATTTGTCGCTGAGATGAGACTTCGACTAGATTTTGAACGTTTTAAATTACGAGAATTGGCCTTCTGATATCAAGTGTTGCGAAAAAAACTGAACAAACCAATAAATTATTTAAATCAAATTACGGTTTTGACTTATTTGATAACCGCCCCAATTATTTATAAGAAAAAATCAACTATTTAATTTGATAATTTTGTATCATTAGCAGGCAACACCGGCGCATACGTCACTTCCCGTGTCATGGCCGACTACAGATTCGGTGATAATCATTATTGATGATTGCGACTGTATAGATACTTTTTGTTGCAATAGTTTAGTTGGTGGACTAATACATAAGCGGTAGCGATCTATTATCAAAAGTTATCTTATTATCTTGCATACTTATTGTTTCATAATTTGATTTTCGCAATGCAATTTAGGCTATGGCTACAGCCAGACCAACCGGTCTGGCTGTTTGTTGGCGTTTTGTTTGGCAAACGTTAATTGCAAAAAACGTAACCATGCGTTTGGTGCAATTAACGTTTGACAAACAAAACTCCTCGATACAATAGAAAAAACAGCGATTTATCACACAAACAGCCAGACAAATGGCAATCGCTTTCAAAGCGCTTCATATTTCAACGAATTTCAACAGGTTTGATAAGCTTAAGCTTTTCGGTTCATAGTTTTTGAGCTTGCGTCAGTCTAATACATTTTTGACTTTCCATCATCGTTATCTAATAGAATGAGGGTCTTTGGTTGAGATATATTTTCTCTTGTGACGTAGATGGAGGCCTCATTGACCATGGCTCTTAATACTTGGGCCATCTACGCGTATCAAAGATAGTGCCAACTCACCACGGTTTGACGACCATACAGACTATAAGCAGACATTCCTCTATATAATAAAAGTTAACGTGTTACCTCTTGATTGACCGATTCACGTATGCATGACGACTTAGATTTTGAAGACAGGTAGCTTCTGGGCATTTTTTGTGGTTCTATTCAAACTAGATTTTGTCTAGAGACCTTGTTAGTCTTTTAGTAACATAACTGCGAGTTTTACGGTCTTGGAACTAAATAAAAAATGAAATTATGGTCAGGGAATTAAAGTGAGCTCATTCATACTATGATTCTTAATTAAAGTTTGAATTAAAACCAATTAAAATGCTACCTTTATTAAGATAAGATGCCTTTGCTTTGCAATGGAAGTTATTCCGTAACGATCTCCTGAATCTGATCGAAGGGCCACTAGAAGGGACTAGAAGGACTTCTAGGGACTAGAAGGGATTGAAATACCGGTATCCCTCCGTACCCGTCCGAAACCGTTAGGTACCTAGGTGCCAAAGTAGCAAGAATCGCTAAGTACTGGTACAGTACCCGTAGTTTTGGTACCGGTTTCCAGCCCTGGCTACTAGTGGATCATAATAAGCGGCGGTTCTAATTCCAATTCGGGGATAACTCTGCAGTGGAAGTCGAACAATAACTAAGTGCTATTAGAAAAAGATAGTTGAAGTGGTTCAAAACGCTGCTCAACTTAAATGGGACTGGGCAGGACATTTCTGCCGCATGCCGGACAAACTGTGGGCCCAAATAGCGCAGAATTGTTCCGGATTATTTCGTGATAACATTCACAACATTAATCCGGTTTCACGAAACATACTCAATCTTAAAACTTTTAGTTATATCTACTATCAGAAATGTTCTTAGGTTTTTTGCAATTTGCAGGTTAGTGTCTTAGTGGTCGGGTGACAAAAATTTGAAAATTTGAATTTCGGGGTACCCTGACGCTTTCGCCATAACTAATGTTACGTTTAGATGTACCTACATGTTACGTTTCACCGCAGAACACAAAGCTGTATTTATATTATTTTATGGCAATAATGAATTTATATTTAATTTTATTTTCAGTGCCTGTACGCATTAGTGAAGGACCTGAACACAGAAAAAAAAAGTGCATACCTACGTATAATAGGAGCCGGATAGTATGTACTACTGTTTTGCTATTATTCACACTTCAATATTATAAAACTTACAAAGTGAAATAAAAATATTACTTTATTATTTTGTTAGTCAGATAAGCGTAGAAATAAAATAATTAATATGATTGCTATCGTTTTATTTTTCATGAATGCAACAAGCCATTTCAAAGTTTATTGTTCTGGCCGCGTTAATTGTTATGACATTAGAGGGGCAATTCTCGTAATTTTAAGAACGTTCACAGTCTCAGTCTCAATTTTTCAAAAATACCTCTAATTTACCTACATTTTGACAAGTTTTTAACATTTGCTTGTCGCTGAGATGATTTTTAAACTTTTTTATTACCAGAATTGGCCTTCTGTTGTCTCAAGTTTCATAGTTAGTTTATTTCGAAAAACACTTAGACAGTCTTTTGTTTGGTGCATAAATTCAGATTCGTTAACTCCTTACAGCGCATTCACGTCAGCGGTACCTATGGGCGAATAGTATTTTTTTCCGTTCGATTCGATTTTATATTCTATTTGGCTTTTATAATCTTACGACCGGATCACACACTAAATCACACACATCATGCAAAATGCCGAATACGTCAAGTCACATTGATTCTGTACCTAATAAAATCACGATGCGTCGTGGCAGGTGGGTGAACAGACCGTTAGATAAGTTTAATCTTTCAATTATGATTGGCTTCGTAACGTATAATATTTTGCCACAAAAATAAACACAATATTTGAAATTCACAAACTTACGTATATAAAAATCTTATTTCGCAATAACCATAAAGGTATTTGATTGACGACGCGAGCTCAATTGTGTGGATTCAACACCTCCATTCTTCCTGTATTCAGAAGTACGGGTGATAATGAAATTGATACACAATTAATATAGAGGTCACAAGGGTGCTGCTTCTGGCTATAATAAGCAAATAATGTCATGGTCACCCAATACGGCTGACATGAGCGGTTTTCTTTATTCATTTGATACAATAAATCTATATTTAAGTATACGAGTATCTATTCTATTATCTATAGGTACAACATAAATAAAATAAGATAGTAACGAAGTCAAAACTGAACATAGAATATTTTTGAAACAAAATACCTACCTAATTGCTGCACTACGAGGTGGGAACGAGTCTGATGCCGAAAATACAATTTTTTGAATTTATGTCCATTTGACTGTGTGTCTGGATGTATGTTCTGGATTGGCGAAAAAACTGCTGAACAAATTTCGATGAAATTTGGTACACAGATAGTTTAATAGGTGTTACTTTTAATCCCGGTAGTACGTCCCTTTGGATGTTTTTCGGCATCCATGTGACAGTAACCAGTTCAGGTGGGCTAGTCTCCTAATAACGTAGAAGAAAAAATAAACAAACTTCCTTAAAAAATACTACAAAGTGAGAATTAACTCGTTTAAAAACGCTATGAGGCTTCTGTGAAAGAACTCATTTTACTAGTGTTTTTGCCTTAGCCGGTCAAGCTCCGCGCGTAAACCTATGTGTTACGATACAATAGAAAATCAATTGTCTCATTGGCGGAGCTTAATGAGTTGTTATAGGTATTATTAATAGGAAGCATCACTTTTCGAATTGGAAAAGCTATTTCAATCAGTGACTTTTACTTATAACAAACACGTTACAGCCTCAGTTTAATAATTAATGTTCGCATCGTAAATGCAACGAGAGCAAAATATAAAACAAGGCACAAATGAGATAATTTCATGATTTTAAGAGCTCATCTCGTCACGGCTCGGTTAATCGCGAATTTCAGAACCGTATGTTGTAAGTACCGTATAAAGTTACACTGAATTATTATCATTACAAACAACAGACTTTATTTTATCTTTACAGATTCATATTTTAACAAATAAGAAGAAGGTTGAATATAAATTCCAGCGGTAGCGGATACAGTATAAGTCCTAACACGGAGCAATAGAGTGGTGGCTGGCTCCAGCGAATGAGTCAAAATGATCTCCGATACACGACACCCGATGCACGACAACGTCCTTGTGCCACAAAGGCTGAAAAGCCGAAACAGTTTTTTAAAGTGAGTGGGAACTCACTGGCGAACGTTCAACAGAAATAATGAATTTAAATAAAAGTTATCATACTGTTGAAAAACCAGCTTATAATTTTTGTTCATAGATTAAAATTGACGTCTAACAGATTTTGTATGGACTTCCAAAAATTTTAAATAATTCTCAAGATAAAATTATATGGCGTTGGATAAATCAGCCCTAGGGGCTGATTTTTCAACAGTACGATAGCTTTTATTTGAATTATAAATAGGTATGTCAGTTTGGCATAAATTTTTTATGCAAAAGCTGATAAAACGCAATATTAATTCCTTAGATAAAAGTTATCTGACTATTGAAAAATCAGCCCTTGTTTGTTTTTAAATATGACGTTTAAATGTAATTCCGATATTTTATTATTCACAGAATAAACAATTTCATTTCATAACCGGTCGATAGGAATCTACATGAAGTGGCGTGTCATACAGAACTGCTTCCTATACCAGGCTTCTAGGAACTTAAAGAAAGCCGACCAAAATAATGGCAATGGCTTTTGGCTATTGATCTGACATTGATCGTCAAGACAAGGCCAAGGATAGCTGAATTAACCCCATTTCCTTAACAGCGCTAAAAATATCCCACATCACAAATAATATGTATGTCATTACAACTCAAGGTCGGTTACAAACGTAGGAGCTTCGGAGGAATTAGTCTTATTAAAGGTTAAATAGAATATTCTTCAGGACTGTTTTATTGTTAACTTTTCTTCTCTAGAACTATTGTAGAACTATTAATTTCATGGAAACTACTGAGCTTTGGTATGAAATGTCCGATTTAATATTTCTAAGGTGCTTCCCACAATTGAGTTCGAATTAAACTTTAAGGTTTCGCTTTATCTCGTCGAAACTCAATTACCAACAATCGAAGGCAGTAGAAACTGGGGTTCAAGTAGAATCTCGAATTACAGACATAAGAGTAATTATTGCATCGTCCTGAATCAGTGATCGAGTGAATTGTACCTACTTACTCAACACTGGCCGGAACTAGGGTAAGTAGTAGCCTAAAATGTATAATGTATTTACAGTGCCCGCAAACAAGAAGTTCCTTCAAAGTAAAAATATGTGCTCATCACCCAAATCATAGGCCCGGCCCGTAAACAATTTCACCCGATGAGCTGTTATTCAAAGGATGTGCAGTGTTTTTGTGTGTTGCGCATGAGTGGCGTCTCGGCCGGCGGCGCCTCGTGCGACGTATCCTATTACAAAGGACGACCCGAACGCGTTACCAAGTGTCCATGCCTCGAAGCGATATGAAAGTGAGATTGGGTGATCATGGGTTTCGAGTAAAAATTCAAGATGAAGGTAGAAATCAAACTAATATTATAAAGGCGAAAGTTGGTGAGTGTGTGTGTGTGTTTATATGTTTGTTACTTCTTCACGCTCAAACGGCTGGACCAATTTTGATAAAATTGTTATGTACGTAGCTGACACCCTGGATTAACATACAGGCTACTTTTTATCCCGATATTCCCACAGTATCGACACTTATGCGGGTGAAACCGCGGGGCGCAGCTAGTATTTTATAATTTCTCATAACATCATCAGCCAGTCTGAGGCCTTTCCAATTCCGCACCACTGCATGCTCAACAACCAATGATAATTACAAGTATGGTACCTACCTAATTAGTAATCCTATGCACTACAAGAGTACAGAACAGAACAGGACTATTGTTTAGGAATTGTTTTCTTATTTTCTTGAGTACCTGGACCTCTGCAACTCCTTTATTGTTAATAGGTCGTAGGGGACTAGCGATGCGGTCACTATACGAAACATTTTTCTATTTCTTTAATATTATAGCTTTGGTATAAAAAGTAATAAGAATAACTATATATTAACACTCTCCCTGCTACGAGAACCGCAGGCGACCCCCAAAAAATTTTGTTCAGCAGGCCAAAGCACATTTTTTAATACTTTTATCACTATTTCCATAACATCACGCCAGTAGTTGTAAAAAATATTTGAATTCAGTAGGTCAGGGCGGATCCCACGGCGTCCTGAAAGATAGTTTTTTTTTGGACCTGCGTTTCCGACGGCCTCTTGTAATAATTTTGACTTTTGACTCACGGCATTCACAAGCAGACACTTTGGGACCCGCCGGCGACCTCCATGGCCTCCCGAACTTAAAAAAGTTTCGGCAGGGAGAGTGTTAAAGTTATACTCGTATAATAGACATTTCAAAACACTTTTTCCCTTTAGCGATACTACATAGCTTTCATTTTCAAAATTTTTATGGGGCGTATCGATATCGTTATAATATTTATAATAGGACCTTATTGTTCTACTCTATTGTTATAATAATACAAACTCGCTTCGAGTCTAAAGCGACTTTTATTAGTAAAGGACAGGGTGACATATCGTTGCCGCCCGTTCCTTCAGAAATGGGTGTTATATGTCATAATTTATGATACATTCGCATTCTGAATAAAAAAACATACACCATTAAGCGCCTAAACGGTATACCGAGGATTTAGTTACTTTCCGAAGAAGCATCAGATACCAACCTAACTTAAAAGTTGAAAAAATCATAAGCACTGCATTTTGAACTCTATAAATATTAGAATACGGAAAATGAGAAATATGAACAGTGCTATAATGTGGTTTGTCAGTCTATAATTCATTAGTTTCTGTGAGGGTCGCTCTCGGTATTTTTTGAGGCACAATTTTGATTGATTGCAATAGGAAGTCAGCCGGTTCGATTCAGTTTTGAGTCAGAATAATGTTTAACATGTTTGTATTGGAAACCTCAAACAAGATGTGAATGGTGGTTTTTTTTTTTATTATTTTAAGATTTTTGTCGGGTATCAAATTGGATTGCCCAAGTTATCTACCAGTAACCGTAGGAGCCTTTCAAGAATGTGAGTATTTAAATATGACGCACTAACAGTTATTTCGATACATTTCTATTAGGTATAGGCACTTAGGTGTTTCCTCATAGCACCCATGCTATGGAAAAAGGGGTTCGGAACATACTCATTATAGGCAGAAGTAGGAAAAGAGAGATTTTTACTCTAATGCAAGTATTCTGTTTTAAAAATCATTACCATCACCATGCTATAGGTATATCCTTATAACTCATCAATATTAAAAACAAATAATATAAGTACCTACTATAATTATATTCTAGATGTCAAAGTTACCTATAGAAATACAAACCCACCACTATTGATAATTAAATTAATTTATCTCAGTTTCAAGACTAAAGCCATTAGGTATATTTCGAGAAGACACGTATTGATATTAGTGCAAACAGGCTCCTATTCTACTGGAAACGCTGACAATAATTCTAGAAACAGAATTACACATATATCTTGTTAGAATTGATAGGGATGCGGCTACGAGAAACGCGACATAAACACGCGGAATTTATTCCACTCGGTATATTTATGTACGTATCTATCTAGCAACGTTTATTTCACTGTTTGAGACTGGTACCGCATTCATGTTTGGAATGAACATCGATGGCATCGGTAACGTTAGAACTGAATGTCTGGAAAGTTTCTCTAAAATCCAATTTCAAAATTTGTTTAAGAAAAATAAATCTTACAGAATTTTTTGATGGATAATATGTAATGAAAGAAATCTTAATTACGTAATCTTAATTTTTTACACAGGGCGCTGGCTGTGCGGGCAAACATGATAGCTCGAAGGCTTGCACGTTGTTTGAGGTCTTATTCATCATTCATCATCATTCTACACGTGCAGCCTGTGGGCCGACTATAGGTACTCAAAAGTCTTATAGTGCCCTCCGAGTCTAAATAAAAAATGCGTTCAAGGTACTGATGGGGCCGCGGCGATTCTGTAGTGCATCAGGGATGTTTGCTGAACATCGCGTAGACTGCTTTACGCTACGATGCGTAAAAGATGCGTATCCCTGGTCCATAGAGAAGGTACGTGGCAGCGCCAACAGCATCCTTAGCATGATCGCTAGTCGGCTGGACTGTAGCTACATCAATCATGGCTGCGCCATTTGTCATGGAACGGCGCAGTAGTGATTGTTTGAGTTACTTTCTTGTTATATGTTTTGTTGTGGGTAGTTTTAAACATTACTAACACTAGTCTATTATAACATTGCAATGTTACTAATAGTACCAATGCATTTGTACTAATAAAATGGACACCATGGTCTGAAATAAACTATTTATTATTAATAATACTATTAATTATGTTTGTTAGTGTTTTAATTGCACTTAAGGTTGTTTCAATTTCCAATAGTATTTATCCCTGCGACTTCGCACGATGTTTTAATTTGTGGAGCATTTATTACCAACTTAAATGAGTTAAAAAACAAAATTTGAAACGTAGGTAGGTACGACTTCAATGTTTTGTTTTTTTTTCAGTCTTAATATCAAATCTATCTAAGTACCTACAATTATTTCTATCTCTGCTTGGTCCGTTGGTGATTAAAAACATAATGTTCTAACTGACGTCGATTCTCATCTAACAATACAAATAACGGTACTTGGAGGAGGGGGAGGAGGGCATAAATTAGTGTTGATCATAACTCACGAGGCCTGAAGGTTGAAGTCACCTCGGGGCAGAAAGTCCTATGTGGGAGATATTACCTGTCATTCATTGTTATATCAATATCGTACGTCGGGTCGTGTACTTAACCAGGACCTCAGAACGATTTGTATTGTGTATTTAAGCATATATTTGTATACTAAACTTCAGTAATCAAATCAAAGAAACTGGCTAGGTATTTGAGTTCCGTTAGCATTATTAATAATGGTTAATTTATTGCTCATTAGATTATTACATGTAATTCTATAAATTATAGTACCTCAGTACCTAATAACTGTATTATTTTGTTATTTTATGTACTTTTATATATTCTGAGCTTATTACCTAATCATTTTAGCTGACATTTGATAATTCATTCTGGCATTTACTGTAGTTGACGTATAATAGTTTTTATTATATTTGGCTTTTACATTTGGTTTGATAATTAATTTAAATATCAAAAAAATATATATTCAATTCAATATATAGGATGTTTATTTTTTATATTCATTTTTTAATTCTTTTTTTTAATTTTTTATTTGTATTCATTTATATTTAAAAATTAAGTTGATAAATTGATAATTTATGTTCTTTTTTGTATTGAATATGTCTTTACCTGAAATAAATGAGTTTTATTTATTAGTATACTTAACAACAAACACAAAAAAAAAAAAACAACAAACAATAAACAAACAACAACAAACTTAAAAACTAAGCGACTACGCTAAGGGCACCCCCCCCCCACGGGGTTCGGACCTCCGCTTAGGGCGTCGCTGGAAGAGGACAGCAAGGGACAGGCTGGATCGGTATTATTTAGGGGCGAATATAAAACTACAGGCTCAGCTTCGCGGGCTGGCTCGAGCGAGCGTCGGGGCGGAATATATGCCTCTCTAATCCCAAACCATTTTATTCAATCTCAGCCAACAACAATAGACAACATGCCACTTCTAACAGACTGCTAATCAAACAAACTTTTAATGTATCAACTAGGTACTTAACTGTCAACTAGATTTCAACGAGATTATTGAAGTTCATGCAACACAATTAGGTGGCTACTTGAAAATGCCAAACTTTTCAACTGTCAATTTAGGGCATTCCCAAGTGTTCAGCCAACCACTAAGAAAGACATGCCAGTTTTTACTACCACTACGCGGGACCTTAACGTAATGCCTAAATATTCTTGCACTGTTGCGCAGTGTTAAAACGGTGCGCTTTTTTGTCTGCATTACATTAAGGTGTCTCTTAGTGCTCTCCTCTTAGTGCTGACCTCTTAGCATATCTACAGCTAATAAGTTTGTTGAGAAAATTCAAACAATAATATGATGTTTGGCCCGAAATTCATCCACGCGCACTCCACGCGCTGAGTCATAAGATCCACAAGTGCACTGGCATGAGACGCCCCATTTACTTACCTTTAGGTCTACACATAATCAGCCTATAACGTTCCCAGCGCTGGGATACAGGCTTCCTCTCTGTGGGAGGGAGTGGGTCGTAATCCACCACGAGGGCCCAAGTACGGATTAGTGGACGTCATGTCATGTCTTCGATTTTGTTTTTTTTTTGTTTATTCACTTTGTTTTCCTCCACCGTTTTGACAGCAGCATTGTTAAAATAACTTACACAAAGTGAAGACTTGGGGTCCTGGTCATCCATAAATTAATGTTACTGAAGACGGGAAGTATATTTCCTTAAAACAAAACCTAACATTACTCGTATCTTGCCTAAAACACTCAAAACTCGTTTAAAAAATCATTTGTTTTTCACGCCGAAATCGATACAGGCACAAGATGCGGTTTTTAATTACACCACAGATAATAAAATGCCATTATTTATAAATGGTATTTTTTTCGGCGCCTCCTATTGCGTCAAACATTCTGTTTCATCCAATCTTGAAGTCTGGTAGTTAAATTTTAACAGTTAATTATTATAGATTAAAACTCAGGTTAACAGGTACACTCAGCGCTATAAACTCTAGATCGTTTACTGTGGTTTTTTGGTTTAGTAATAATTATAATTGTGATTTTTGAATGCGCTTCTTGAGCGTCGGGTCTCAGTGGTCGTTTTTTGAATTGTAGTTTTGAGTTGTTAATGTTTTGAATATAGAATTAAGTAAGTAACTGTTACAAATACAAATTCATTAATGAGAATAGCTTCCTTTTAGGTAGCTGGTAAGTAATATCTTGGTAATGATCTAATTCATATTAAAATACGAGTTGAATAAAATAATAACAATCTAAGTACCTAGGTTACAGCTTTTATTCCCACTTTTTTAACAATTGTTCAAGATAAAAAAATCGTTCTTTTGTTTGATACTGACTTTTTTCACGTAGACACCACTACTGCACACGTTTTTCAAATAACCTTGGAAGAAGAGAATCACAATTTACATAGGTAATCTGCATGCGCGATTTATTTGCCAAAAATGTACACGAATATGAGTTTATGGAAAAATTGCTTTAAATCCTATACAATAAAGTTCAGTTTACGCTACAACTTCAAGAAATTTTATAACTTTTTATTACGTTTACGTTCTGTTTAGTTTCATAAGCACTCCGGTTGCGAGTAGCTACTATGCACCTGACTTTTCTGAAGAACAACACGAAGAAGACAAAGAAAAACAACACAGAAATCACAATTTCTCCATCTTTAAATCCATTCCATCTCCAGAAATTCACCTGTGTGAACACTAAAGGCAATAAAACGGTATTTCATAATCCTAAACGAATATTTCCTTATTTGCATTTCGAAATGAAATCGACCCACAGTTTATTTAGCGGCCGATATAATTAAACAATCAACGTTTAACACTGCTGTTGTCTCGTAAATCATAAATTATTTCTCCGGTTAATATAAAAGTGGGTTAGGCTTACACCGTAGCGAATAAGGACGCCGAGCAAAACCAATGTTCGGTCGTGTTGCAGTCAATCATTATTCAGTCTTGAATAAGGCGAAGTCATACCTATCAACCAATCTACCTAATCTGTAAAAAATTCACCGTAATTACTTAGGTGAAGTGAACTTGACATCCCACCTGGTTCTAGGGCAATCCCTAGAACCAGGTGGGATGTCAAGTTCACTCAGTATCAATATGAGGGGTGAGATTTTTGCAGAATATTACTACAGATGGAATGTCAGCTCACTTGAAGCTCATTTCACCAATTTTTTTGAATAGACCGGCTGGTATTGCAATTTAGGAAAAGCCTAAAATAATATAATATGAATATTAATATCTGATTGGGAGTTATATGTTCGAGCCGTTTGGGGTTGAAACACTAGGGCCATGGGGTCTGAGTGCTCACTTGGTTTTTCGAGATATCGCCAAGCGGTTAGTCGACTCTTCACGTGACTATTGCCAAAGAATTAGCATCGCCATACAACGTGGCAATGCTGCCAGCCTTTTGGGCACTGTTCCTGTTGACAGCGATGCGAACGAATTTTTTGATGCCCTATGATTCTTTTACTATTTTTTTATTGGCCTATAAATCAAATACAAAAGTTTGTCAATAAGTCACTTTAATACACCAGTTTTAATTAATTAAATTCGTATATTGTATTATAGTTGATGGAAATTTTACGTAAAATTTCATCAGTAATGAAAATAAATGGCCCTTTTAATTATTTTATTGTTTATTTAAAGCGTTCATCACAACATTATGGTTTTCAGGAAAATTGCTTCTCATTCCACGAATTATAATATTTTGTTTTAATAAACTGGATACCAAAAACGAAAATATTAAACAGATAGGTACTTGATTTTTTTGAATATTTGTTTCATTAGAAACAAATCTAATATATAAAATTCTCGTGTCACAGTTTTCGTTGCCATACTCCTCCGAAACGGCTTGACCGATTTTGTTGAAATTTTTTGTGCTTATCCGGTATCTATGAGAATCGGCCAACATCTATTTTTCATCCCCCTAAATCGAAACTTACGCGGGTGAAACCGCGGGGCGCAGCTAGTATTTAATAAAACATTGTATTTGGTATGAAAAAACATGATTTTGTTCTTCTATATTATTGTAGGTAGGCAAGTTTGTACTTCTAAATAATATAGTTAGATTTTAAACACATATTAAGCACTACGGTGTAACATACAGCCGGCAAAAGTTAATAAGACGTTTCAAACGAGAATTTCTAATTTTCGCTGCGCCTGCGTTGGGCTGTAAACCTTCGCATTGCACTATTGCAGGCAATTGCCTAATTACGATGGAGGCAACAGTCAGCATATAGCTATAGTCGCGAGCCAATAGCCTTAGGAATAATACTGTGAGAAAACAGGAATAAGATAAATTCTGTCTTGAATATGAGATTTTATCACACCTAATGAGTTTCATAAGGTCGAAGGAATAATGGAACCGCCCACAATCTACCACTTCTACCGAATGATATGTTATTATTTACAAAAGTAACTTCACTCAAGGATTTTAAGACACCGCTAACATACAACATAGTAACACATCTTGAAGAATTCTACATTTAACCCGTCTGCCTTCGAAGGAAGATTGAACAGGCATCTTCTGGGAACGCTCGTTCCATCATATACCTCATTCATTGCTTTCCATGAGGCGTAATCGAGGTCAAAAGCAGGCCCATTCAAAAATAATAATAAAAAATCCAACACGTAGAGGTAGGTGTTAAGTAATTGTGGTGGTTGAGAGGATCAGAAGAGGTACCTATTTACTGTGTCGTGGGGAATTAGGCAGGCACGATCTGACGTTATCAAACTAGCGTTAACAGCTAGCAGTCGACACTACAGCTGCTACGTAAAAATAAGAACAGCCGGTCTATTATGTAAAAACCTCACCGTGTAAATTTAGTTGAAGTGAGCTGTCATTCCAGCTAATGCTAGGGACTGACACTGTTGACAGCTCACTTCACCTAAGGTATTAAATCAAGGTGAGATTTTTACAGAATAGACCGGCTGTAAGTAGAAGTATTCGACACTAAAACACTACGGCCCACAACGTACTTTCGTCATGCTTTCGACCAACTTAACATCGCGTGACAGTACAACGTACAACTGGTAAACATACATTCGTAAACAATTACGTCACGACCACAGACTATGTAGGTACACTACCTACAAAATAAAAAATAAATCAAAATCAAATAAAAACGACCGGCATAGCAGTAAAGCAATTAAAAAGCAAACAATCAGAGTTTACAACGGACTCGGGTCGTCCCGTTCCTAACCGATCATAAAACGGGGTAGTCGTCGAAAAAAAGAGAACCTATAATTGTTCAGTCGTAAAAACTCGGGAACTGGTGAGGGTAAAACTTCATGGCGAATGGATGGTTAAGCAACTGATTTTTTCTATAAAAACACTCAAGCATCAAAAAACACTCAAGCAACATAGCATAGTGCTGCTGATTTTGAAGACTAACAATTCAATCTAGATGAAATATATTTGAACATTATTATGCTTCTTTCTTCCTTTTTTGGTCATTTTGCCAAGTGTTCTGCCGCTAGAATAAAAAAGGGCGCTTAATAAAAGAAATAAAGAAAAATAACCCTTAAAAGACCAAAAGATATATACATAAGTACGTCGTTTTTGTCTAGTAAGGCATAATCTTTTTCTATCTGTCCTTGATGTCCCTCTATTCATTTGCCTTCATAATACCAAAAACAAATCAGCCTACCGCAGTTCTCCGCTAACACTTGACGAAGCAGCGACAACAAACAAATCGGTCCAATCAGCAAGACAATCGCAACATCGAAGGCCGTCAACAACTCATATATTTGTCATCCATACCAAAACCCATTTGTGCATTGTTAACATGCATACGTATAATTTATCGCCCGATGTCCAACTCTCCAGGCATAAATACTAAAAACAAAACAGTACCGACATCGAAAAAAATGATTAACATTGAAAATGAAGTGTTAATTGTGTAGAAACATTGAAAAATGATCAACATATGTTATATAAATAACAATAAATAAAGTTTCGAAATACAGTTTAAATAATAATAAGTGCAAGAGTGAGGTTCGAATAAAAAAACAACGCGTTATTAATTTCGTGGTTGTAGAGGTGTGAGTTTGTCGCACGCAGGCGTGTGTGGAGCCGCTAGAGATGTATTTTTAATTTGCAATAATTTTTCCTCAGACAATTTTATTATTCTTTTAAAAACTAGTGTTAATATTTTTAGGAAGTGAAAAGTTGTTATTGTATGGGTCATGTACTATGAAACATAAAATACACACATCAAAAGTGTCTAGGGATCAAGCATTTTTATGCGGATTTCTTGAGATTGAGATGTGGCTTTGTAATAAATTTATGATTTTATAAATTTATATGGATCCTTTTTGGTGATAATTTGAATCAGGAACTGTGAATCAAATTCGAGTAAAAGATGAAAATCAGCTGTCAATATTTTCCCTATAAAAACATACAACGCATTGAAGACATTATTAGTGCTACTGTTTCCCTACTACTGATTAAAACCAACGTTATTATGGAGCGGCGACGTCATTTAAGCAGGGAAGAAATGCTCAGAGCCGTGGGAATGATAGAAGCTGGTTCCCGGCAACGTACTGTGGCTTTAGCTCTGAATACAAGTCAGAGTGTTATCAGTCGACTTTGGACACGTTACCGAAGCACTGGTACCGTGGCTGAGCGCCATGGAGGACGGTATCGCTGCACCACACGGAGACAAGACCGATACATTCAAATCTTAACTCGAAGAGCTCCAACAATAACCGCCATGATGTTAGCCGTGAGGCTTCATCACTCTTCAGGGAACTTAATTAGCGACCAAACAGTCAGAAACCGCTTGCATGAAGTGAACCTTCATTCCCGAAGACCGCTACGGGTACCACCTATAGCAATGCACAATCGTAGGATTCGATATCAATGGGCTCTTGAACACAGAAATTGGGCAGAAGAACAATGGCGTTTCGTGTGCTTTTCTGATGAGTCTCGTTTTGGTATGAGACCGGATACAAGACGTATACGACACTGGAGAACCCCTGGACGCCAACAGCGATTAAAATCCTGCCAGGAAGTCCATCCTTATAGTGGTGGAACCATCATGGTATGGGCGGGTATTTGGATCGGCGGAAGAACTGAGTTGATTTGGATCAGAGGCAACCTCAACGCTCAAATTTATGCTGAGACGATTGTATCAGACGTCATCGTTCCTCTACAAGTGCAAATCGGTCCCTTATTTCAGTTAATGCATGATAATGCACGACCGCACACCGCAAGAGTTGTAAGACAGACTCTCGCCGCAGCTAACATCAATGTCCTGCCCTGGCCTGCTCAGTCGCCAGACTTGAACCCGATTGAGCATGCATGGGATATGCTACAGAGAAGAGCTCTGCCGAATATGGAGGGTATCCAGTCGCAAGAAGACCTTTTTTTGTTGTTGCAACGAACATGGGCGGCCATTCCACAGCGTGATTTGGATGAACTCATTTTGAGTATGCCAAACCGATGTTCTTGTGTTGTTAGTGTTCGCGGTAGAAACACGGATTATTAATTGTTTAAGTTACCCAATAAAATTTTAAAGAAAACTGTTATTTCAGTCTTTTTTTCGAACTTTTGTGTTAGTGGTTCAAATGTCAAAAATCCCTTTATTAGGAAAATGGCAAATTTCTTTATTAATGCAAAGGTGACTTGGTTTATCGTTACTGTGACAAACGAAAACACTTTATTTGATGAATCCTTAAAGAAAATTTTAATTAATATCAATCAGGAGAAAAATTATTGCAAAAATATATGTTGATCCCTAGACACTTTTGATGTGTGTATCTATCTATAATTGTGGTAAATAAAATATAATTACCATATTTTAGCTGCAAACCAATTATGTACCAAATTTAATTTATTTACAAAACCGCCGGTCGCACGCAAATTTGGTTGATTTGTAAGTATGATCTAATAAACAAAATATGAACTTAATTAAAATGACCACAACGTATAAAATTGTTTTTATAGGACTTTCATTCAGGTAAACAGTAATTTTATCTGTTATCGTAAAATTTGTGCAGGTTATAAAATGATGAATGCATTTCACGCAAAAGTAATATGAGACGGATAAAAGCTCTTTAAAAAGCTCTGAATTATGCACAATAAAACGTGGATATTTTGTTTCGGTTGCGTCAAAAAAGTATTATGTTTAACAAAATAGGGATCCGTGGCTAAATAATAACAATCGCACAGGTCGATCGATCAGTCAGGTCTGTGCATGGGTGACCATCTTAATATACCGAGACCTCTCCGTGCCTCGGAAAGCACGTTAAGCCGTTGGTCCCGGCTGTCATTCGTGGATCTTTGACAGTCGTTACGGGTAGTCAGAAGCCTGAAATTCTGACAACCAGTCTTACCAAGGGGTATCGTAATAACCCAGTAACTGGGTTGTGGAGGTCAGATAGGGAGTCGCTCCATGTAAAATATTGATATTCAGCTGCATCCGGTTAGACTGGAAGCCCACCCCAACATAGGTGGGAAAAGGCTAGGCAGATGATGAGGTCTCAACAGCCATGTCAGTTAGTTCTTTAGTTTAGAACATAATGTAATTGGTTAGGTGTAATAATATAGTTTATGACTGTTTATGTAGACATAGGTGTACTTACCAATTTTTCAGCACAATAAAGATTCTTTAGTGTCAACACACGTCTTGCAATCATACTAATCTTATAAAGGCAAAAGTTTGTGAGTGTGTCTGTATGTTTGTTACTCTTTCACACAAAAACTACTGAGCTAATTTGGATAAAATTTGGCACATAGATTGTTTATAACCAGTTAATCCTGGTTGCTTTTTATAGTTGTCTGTTTGTATTAAAATAAGCACCTAAAAAGTATTATTAATTTAAAACTAACACATGCCAAACTAAACAGACAAAATATGGACTGACTGTACATAAAGTCCCCAATTTTTACATCTGGTAAAACCTGTATTTTTAGCAAATAAATATTTCTTATTCTTATTGTGTCCTGGGTTGAAGGGATGGAAACGAATCTGTGGTATCTTGGGCTGAAACGACTACTTATCATTTGGTGCATGCAAGCCAATTTTTTTTAAATAAATAATCTTTCACTGAATGACGCACTAGAAATATTTATACCTAACCCATATTATCAATCATGAAGGAATTTATGCGTTCAAAAAGCGGTCAGATCAGATAAATTAATGATACTTTTTCAGTATTCCATTCAGCATTCCGATCAGAATTCCATTTATCCATAATTTGAGAGTTGTTGTAAAATAATGAAATAAACCTACATCATCATCGCGCAGTATTAAAATCATCGACAGTTTTATTGCGTGATTGAATTATGGTTTTGCATCATCATTAAAATATTTGTTTGAAATTTGTAGTACCTACACGTTTAATGAAGTTGGTGGTCTGATTTTCCTATGTAAATAATTAATTTTAACGTCATTCATTTTTGATTTGTCATTCAACGTTACCGTTAATATTAGTAGGAAGTAGGATTACAAAACAAGGTTCACCTTTAGACCTTCGAGCCATTTTTAAATTTCGAACTATAAACCGACAAAGTTAAAGTTCTTATTACAAAAACTGACGTTTAACCCGGGACAAAGTGGTCAATTATGTATTAAGAGGAAATGGGTGGTCTTTTCTCCATAGAAACGCACTCGCCTGTTTTCTTTCTGTTTAATGACCATTAAGCAAAGATTTTTTTACAGAATAATAAATACTAACTACTTGACTGTGTGTCCCTAAGTTTTCCTTTTTGATAACACATTATTTTTATAAGAACCTCGAAAAATGCCGATTTAAACCGCTGTCAACAGAAGTCTAGTGTACAAATTTGACAACTATTAATGAACAAATAAAAACATAGGGACACAGTAGGTATACACCCTTCTTATTCAGTTTATGAAATATCTTTTAAATTGGTCCAATATTCCAATATTAAGGAGGAACTAGTCGAGAGCCATACCTCAAATTATGACATTTTACTTACTTTAACTTAACGTTCGTCGGTATAAAGTTTAAAACACTGTAACTGGCTCGTAGATTTAGGCTAGGTCTAAAGTTATAACTCGTTTTGTAATAAGACGGATAGAGAAAATCCTTTAAAAAAAAAAGGTGTGACTTGATAATCACCAAGATCATTGTGGCTGGATCACTGATGTGGCGACTACCTGGACTAGTGGACTGTGACCACAGATTACTAAATCTGTGACTTTGTGAAGGCCGGAGGAATTCGCTGTAGCACAGGACCGGTCGACGTGGCGTCGCTTGGGGGAGGCCTATGTCCAGCAGAACAGTTTATTTTGCTACAATGTTGTATCAGGGCATTTTCGGCAAAATGCCTACCAACCCACTTATGGGATGTCCCATACATACAAGTTGCAAAAAACTAACATTTTTATGACATAGAAGTGTCGAGTAATTATTAAATAGTTCTAAAAGACTAAAGTTTTCTTTTTTTACATAAATTGTTAACAGAAATGTAAAACAAAGTAACAAAATTAAATCCAGAAATGCGGCATCTTACGTCTTGCCGTACTGTCCTCTTAGATGGTAACGGTCATGACCAAAACGTATCTAAGTTACTATTTATTTACAAACATTATTTTAAATAAGCGCCATATAATAAAAAAAAATCACATACTCAGCAAAGTTTGTAAAATTTACCATTCGACTAAACCAAGAATTAGCTAAAATATCCAAAACAATATCAGTAAGTTATTTTCAAAGATAGTAGCAGTTTAAAAAAAAATGCCCATCAATACTTGTTATCAATAGTATTGTCCGTACACGGCACATATAGTGTAGAGGTTCCTCTCTCTAGAGCCGTGACCACCGGCAACTTGGACCCTGTTTCTGATGCGGATGGGCCACTATTTTTGATATTGTTTAAATGTTTTTTATACTTAGAAATATTGAACGATGTAATTAATATGTATGTAAATGTAATAAAGAAAATACTAACTCCGAAAATAAAAAAGTTTTTTTTTGTTAAAATTCAGCTCTAAAGATTTCTCGGTTCGGGCTTCAATTCCGAACCAGAGTTTGACTTACGACGCAGGTCTAAATAACTGCCGGCCACTCATTACATTCCAAGTCGCTATTTGCATAACTATTGGAATCGAACCTGGGACCCGACGGTGTGTGTTTAACCTGATGAACGACTTGTGGACGTTAAACGCGTTCGCTGTTTCAATGCAATCTTTTTTTTTTGCAAAGTTTATGACCGTAACGATAATTGTTTTTTTTTTTTACAATATCGTTTGTGTAAATATCGTCAAACAAAATCACTGCGTATTTTTAGATGGAATATTTTTTTAACAATATATATATAACATAATTGAAATTTTATTGAATTGTTTTGATTTTATGTATTTTGTTTTCCCGTCTACTCTTAAACACGTCGTCTACATCTCGGATGTATTCTCCTATCACAGGTATGCTGGAAAAGACTTCCTTAGAAAAAAGCATCATTTTAGTACGTATTTTTCTGTTCCTTTCTCCTTGGCTGTTTAAATGTGTGTACATAAATACCTAGTAGTTAAATAAAAGTACAAGTAGTAGGTACAACTAGTGCATAAAAAGCCTTTTTACTCCGAGACGTTTCAGTTAAGTCAAGTGGTAAAATGACTTTAAATTTAAATGACGTTTATGTTCGAGTTATATACTCTGCTTTTGACTTTGATCGTCTAGACGATGTCACGGGAAAACCGGGTCATGTGAGTGACTATAAGATTTTTTTTTAAATTTTCAACATGTGTCATTCAACTTGGGTACTACATACTGCCAAGTCATAAAAACGTTTCTTTGCATTTTTAAATAATAAATGACAACTATTTTAACTGGTTTTATTAAACTAACGATAGAAAACACGCGGAAGTGATATAAATTAAAGCAAATGAAACAAAATAAAGCCTTTAATCTGCGACGTTTTATTGCGAGTGTGGCTGTTCGGCATAATTATCTTAGTCTTACAAAAAAAAAACTTTATACACTAGAGCATAAAAAGCGACTTTATGTCGCCTACGCATAACGTAAAGACGAACTTTTAGAGCATGAGAAGTGAAAATAAAATTAATAAAAATAACATCACGCTTTTGTTACCCGAAGGGATAAGCAGAGCGTAGGTGCAATGAACCCATAATACACCCACATTTCGCCAGTTATGTTTAAGTACATGTAAAAGTGGGCGGGACTATTGCCATTTACTTAATTGTCTTGGGACAAACTGTTACTAGGAGATTTTTTTTAATGGCGTGGTTAAAATATATGAAAGTCAGCGAGATATTAACGTTCAAAGTTGATCAAAGTTGATATGGATGTGACGTGATCAACTTAGATAACGTTAATATCTCGTAAATGTGACGCTTTACGGGGTTTGGTCCCATTTTATTTTCTGTTTGCATTAATATCAGCTATCGATTTATATAGGTTACATTCGTGGCCGCCATTTTGAAAACAAAACAAAGTAGGTACCTATGCTATGCCACGGATCCTCAAAGCCCGTTCATCATAATCGGTCGAGCCATTTTCGAGTTTTTGCGAAACTAACGCACGGCAATTTGTCTTTTAAATAATACATGTACCCAAACAATTTATCTTTGATAAAAAATACAAGATCCAGCTTCACGAGGACAGCCGTTGTGAAGGGCTGAGCCCTGCAGAACTGCGCATCTTCACGGATGGATCTAAAACAGGTAGTGGCACAGGTGCTGGAATCTTCTCGGAGGACCTCAACATACATATTGCCACACCTTTGGGGGCCCATAACACAGTGTTCCAGGCCGAATGCATGGGCATTTCACTAGCCGCTGCAGCTATTATGGCCAGGAAAGTAATGGACCACTCGATCCGCATACTCTCAGACAGCATGGCGGTTCTGCAAGCGCTGAACAGTTATACAGTTGACTCTGGGCTAATACACGAGTGTCACCAGCGCCTCAACCAGGTCGGTAACCTCAATAAAATAACCATTCAATGGATCAAAGGACACAGCGGTTCGCTGGGTAACGACGCAGCCGACGAGCTTGCTA
This sequence comes from Gortyna flavago, assembly GCA_963669345.1. Classification (NCBI taxonomy): domain Eukaryota; kingdom Metazoa; phylum Arthropoda; class Insecta; order Lepidoptera; family Noctuidae; genus Gortyna; species Gortyna flavago. The sequence continues at coordinate 19,273,446 of OY770125.1, forward strand.
GAAGGGGGGCTAGCATGACACCAGTGGGACCTGAGCCCATCGCCCCACTCCCGTTCGGGTATATACGCACTCTGGTAAGGAAACGCACCAGAGACCAACATTGTAAACTTTGGACGGACCAAAGCGAGTGTAGGCAGGCTAGGGAAGCACTTCCCACATTGGACGGCCGCCTCACTAAACAGGTTCTCCGTCTAACTAAACAAAAGCTGCGTATAGTTACTGCAGCTTTAACCGGCCATGGGTCATTTAATAAACACCTCTTTGTCATAGGAGTAACAGACAGTCCGCTGTGCAGAGCCTGCATGGAGGACGACGAGACAGCGGCACACGTGCTTCTAAACTGCCCGGTGGTCGCCACGTACAGGGCAAAGTACTTCGGTAACCCAGGTACCCTACGTGAGACGGTCAGTAACATCAAGGCGTTGCTGGCCTTCCTTGAGGAGCTGGGGTGGATCGAATAATCAAAATTCCCACCCGCACGCAAAATACGCGCATTGACGTGGAGTTGCGGACAACAGCCCGTATTACCTATTACCTATTACCTAAATAATACATGGATTTCAATCAAAATCAAGTTTCGAAACGATGAAACTACGCCAATTTATACGCTGCACATGAACGTTGAAGCGCTACGAACTCGTAGCGCATATACTACGCGGAAGTTAAATCAAGTAAATTGCCATCATCATTTTATCAATCTTCAAAATACCAGCTTTTAGACATTACAAAGATGGAAATTGTATTACATAATCTATCCTTGCCAACTCTAACAATGACAGTTGAATATCACATTTCTATCGGCAATCACAATCACAGGGTAGACGACTAAAATTTAAATTTATTTTCTTGTGGTCCTACTATTTTGTCCTACCAGTAGCTCCACGAGGGTATGTTATTGCTGTTGGTCCTACTGAAAGTTTAAAGTAAATACTAAGTAAGTAATTACTTTAAAAACTTTACACAAAAATAGGAGCCCCGCCTAGCGGGCCTCCGTCGACATACTCGTAGGATGCAAGAAGGTGCGCGGCCTAGGCAAAACTAGTTAATCCTAAAATCGGGTTTGGCCGGTAACTTAAATATAATAATATTGAGATAAAAACTGAGATACCCCCAAACCTAATCTAATTTATTTGTACCTACAGGAGGTATATTTTGGTTTCAAAACCAACAGCAAAAACATACCCTCGTGGACCACGAAATAGTAGGACCACGAGAAAATACCCGATGAATTTTATGAAATCCCATAAAATCATATCAGAATCCACCCCATTTACGTCCTTAATTTAAGTGTTCAAGGTCCATGTTAGATAGTTGCACCGGTGAAATTAATATTATTATCGCCGTTCACAGTATTTCAGGGAAACTGTACTGTCATGCATTTTCTTGTTTATTTATCTTGAACAGAGCGTAGCTTTGTGAATGTATTTGTAAATAATTGCTTTACCTAATTTTCTCTGAACTAACTCAAACGGTCGCGTTTGAGTGATATTCGTGTGGGAAAATGTTTACTTGCTTTACTTATTTACAAATTAGCAGAGGTACACTTGAGGTTTGCCAGAGGGCTATGAAACGGAGTATTCTGGGTATCAAACTAACAGACCGGGTTAGGAATGCGACCATCTGCTATCACAAAGATAACTCAAAGGCAATTCTCGTCATATAAAACGTACAAAATCTAGTCGCAGTCTCATCTCAGCGACAAACAAATAATAATAATATATAACATAATAATATAATAATATATCCTTGGACAAATGTCAAAAACTTGTCAAAATGTAGGGAAGCTGGAGGTATTTTTGACAGATTGAGACTGAGATCCGACTGTGAACGTTCTTATAATTACGAGAATTGCCCCTCTGATGTTACTTGGAAAGCTGCCACGCTAAAATGGAACTGGGCTGGACACATCTGCCGCATCTCAGACGAACAATGGGCCAAACTACGACCCAATGGGTCCCTCTTAATGGCAAGCGACATCGAGGCAGGCCCAGACGGAGATGGCGGGATGAGCTGGACTCCTTCAACAAGAACTGGTCCTCAACAGCTTTGAGCAGAGAGAAGTGGAAAGAGAGTAGGGCCGTAGGACCTGCAGTGGGACATCACAGGTTAATAATAATAATAATAACTGAATGCAATGTTTGTACCTAAGTACGAGTATCTAAAATGAAAAGGACTTTTGCTTCCATCTTTTGCCTACGATATTTAGTAGATAGGTATGTTTTAACAAAAGTGTGTTTCTCTGCACCTATTATTATTTTTGTACCTACAGTTAACCAGCATACCAACATTATAACTGTCGTTATCTCAGCCGAAAATTTGTTGGGCAAAAGCTTCCTCCATTGAAACTGTTTAGTTTGCTGTCATATTATTTTTCCTCGCCGCAGCGTAATGCACTGGCGGGCCGCACCGCACGTATTTGTATGAAAATGCGTTGCGCTGCTTCCCGTTGCGGCAATAATGTACGCTTGGCTTAAAACGTCATCATCATCTGCCTAGCCTTTTCTCAACTATGATGGGGTCGGTTTCCAGTCTAACCGGATGCAGCTGCAAACTAATATTTTACATTTAGCGACTGCCTATCTGACCTCCGCGACCCAGTTACTTGTTAACACGATACCCCTTGGTAAGACTGGTTGTCAGACTTTCGGGTTTCTGACTACCCGTAACGACAGTCAAAGATATTCAAATGACAAAATTGCTTGGCTTAAACCGTATTAGGTACAAAAACAGTGTCTAACTAAAAATAACAATTCAGGTAGGTAATAGCTTCGATCCATGTGTCAAGTTGCCATAGTAGACTCTTGTAATACATTTTAATACTTATAATTATTTATCATCGCGGTTAGTTTTTGCTAGGACGAGCAAAACTTCAAACAGTAGCAACATTGCGGCACTATTATTATACTAGATCCCAATTTCAATAAAAATAAGTTGCAGACAATTATAAAGGTGCGGGTTTTGCAAAATTTACCAAAAAACTGACGTATCATTGTTGTGTTTAGGATTGTACGCTCGTTGTATTTTAAGTATAGTCCTAACATAACACTTTGAAACTATTATAGAAATAGGGTCCCGTGTAATTTTTGAGTGATTTAATTTTGAATTGCATGTAGGTTTGTACCTACATGCAATTCAAAATTAAATCACTATAATAAAAGAGTTATGATTTTTTATAAAACTTAAAATAGTTAACTAAGTACACAGTTTAACAATTTACAGTAACAAAAATCGCCTTGCCCTTCCACATCGATACATGCTTTTATGTAAAAATATCTTTTGACTATTTCATTCTTGTGACTATTTCATTTCGTTAATTAAAACTGTATTTTAAAAAATATTTGCTAGTTTAAACGAATCCGGTAAAAACATGCGCATAGACGAAAACCTACCTGAGTTAAATAACAAACTGAACAGAACTGCAAGTAACAGCAAGCACAAGGTACCCGTACAACTACAGAACCATTCTAAAGGAACGGCTTTTTCCTTTCGCTACCGTAAAACTAAAACTCAAACTGTACCGCTCAAGCTCTTATAAAAAATAAACATTTATTACACACTCGAACCTCTATTATTCTGAGTAGCAGAAAAAATATAACACCCCAATAGGCCAATAAAAGTAGGATTTGGTCTTTATTTCAGATATTAATAGTCAAAGTTTCTTGGAAGGTTGGTTCTCTGTTCTCACGGAATACTGACATGTAACCGTTTGATTGAGTTAACAGTAATAAATAGTTGATTACAGGGCAGGCGCCGTCGTCGTAAACGCATATAGTGTGGTTTATTATTCACGTAAATATGTGCTTGTCATTTTTTGTTTGGACGTTTTATGAATTCGCTCATTTTGTTGTGTGACCCGCGACTTGAACGATCGGAGATTTTTATGATAATATATTTTTTTGTTGGTCGATCGTATGAATACTGGAGGCATGTAGTGGATGCCTAAGGGTGGCTCCGGACGTACGTAGTATGTGTCGTGTAATGTAATGAAAATTCCTCGGTCGGATGTTACATGCAGTGCTCGCACTGGTCCATCGCTCGTCAGTTTTTGCAAGAGCACAATGGCACTCGATGTCGCATCGAGCATTTAGTAATAGGACACAAGAGCGTCGTTCGAACAATTCACATTAAATTATATGATTGCATTTTACAACCGTTCTAAAGTAGATACTCTGATATTTTGATAGCTAATTATAGGTACAATTCAGGTGTTAAACATTGAAATAAATGCGATGCGATGCGGCGGGTCGGTCATTGGTGAAATCCGCACTGAGAATGTGTTAAAAACCTTAACCTGTAGTCAACCTCGTAATTGCCTTACAACTTATGGACATAATTCCCAGTAAATTGAAACTTTACAAAGGTTGAAACCGGTTGAAACTACCTGACTGTCAAATAGACGAATAAGACCTTGTCGTTGGATTCATTCCGGTGTATGATGTGCAAGTGATATTCAACCTTAGGGTGGTTAAGTGACGTGATCGACAATACCTATTATTTAAAAAAGTATGTAAGTGTTAGCAAAAGCAGTTCATCATCATCATCTGCCTAGCCTTTTGCCAACTATGTTGTGATAGGCTTCCAGTCTAACAGGATGCAGCTGAATACCAGTATTTTACTGTTGACTGACTGCTGAATCTGACCTCCACAACCCAGTTACTAGATAATACGATATCTTGGTAAGACTGGTTGTCAGACTTTCGGGTTTCTGACGACCCGTAACGACTGTCAAAGATCGGAAAATTACAGCCGGGTCTGAGGCACGGAGTAATCTTGATATGTAAAGATGGTCAACAATCCACGGACCAACCGGGGTGTTCCGTGGCATCGACCTGTGCGGCTGTTGCAACTTAGCCAAAAGCCGAAAAGTAGGTACTAATCAATAAAACTTTCAAAAGTACTTCCTACAACTTAACAGTTACTTACTTAACCATAGCTTTAGTTTACACTTCGTACTAAAAGCCGAACAACTTAATTAACTTAACCAAAGTAAAGTTTAATATCAACTATTTCTTAGCCGATTTACACCTCTACGTGATCGCTCGTTAACCGACTTTATTGGTGTTCGTAAAGATAATATCTAGTTATATAACGATACCTATACAGAGGTACCGCAAAATGAAGGTTGCGGTAGTGGGAGATATTCCTTTATGCTTCATAAATTCTTTGATATAGCAATGTGTCAATGTTTAGTTCTGATTTGCAAGATTTCTTCATTGAATAACATTTTTATTATTAATGATTGTCAAAGCACGTTATGCCGTTATTGGTTCCTGCTGTCATTCATGGATCTTTGACAGTCGTTACGGGTTGTCAGAAGCCCGAAAATCTGGCAACCTGTTTTACCAAGGGGTATTACCCAGTAATTGGGTTGTGGAGGTCAGATAGGCAATCGCTCCATATAAAATACTGGCACTCAGCTGCATCCGGTTAGACTGGAAGCTGATCCCAACATGTTGGAAAAAGGCTAGGCTGATGATGATTAATGATTAGGACTACGATAGGCCTCACGTCACTGGTAGTAGCATGTTACTCTCACGTCACGTCACGTTAGCATGTGGCTTTGAAGTGTTGAATACGAGGCTTTTAGCTGCTTTGTACAAAGTGAAGCGCGCTGCGATGCGATTTTTTAAAAAGCGTGTTCATGCGAAATAAAATCGCGAACGCTAATATTTTTTGAAGCGGTTCTTTATATATTGGTATTGTTCACGGATTGGCGATTATTTTCCGCAACGATTAAATTTCGTGGTCGTATTTTGTGTCTTTTTTGTAATGTGCGTTTTGTTTGTGCAGAATAAACAATTTTTATTGCTTTTTTATTCAATTTAAGCCATGCTCACAATGAAGACAGGCAATAATGAAGAATAGGACAACAACATAGCTAAAAACCTCTTTCAACTGTAGTGTCTTGCATTAGACCTAATCGAGAAAACCTCTTGATACTTTTAGCCAAATATTTAATACAAAACATTTAATGAAATTGATTGTACCTATGTAATAATTTTCAAACATTAATATTTTTCTATAATTTTAGCTTTTCTAGTAAAAATACCAATATATATTTTGTCCATTTATGATTACGTAATGCTCTTGTTGAAGATAACTAAAGACATTTTTATCACATATCATAGTCTAATTTAAAACACACGCACATAACCTTGCGTCCAAACAAATTGGCTGGACAACAATCGCGTTATTGTTCCCTAACTGACATTTTAACACCTTACGGGGGCTAGAAACCTTCGCGTAAAAAACTTAAGTAGAACCAAGTGTGAACGAATTCGTAGCACCTGTACTATATACAAAAGATTTTATTGTTGCATTTTGTTTTATATTTGGTTAGTGTGGGGGTGCTAATGTGATGCTAATTAAGGGGCGTCTAGACTGACGCAAGCCCGTCATGAATAGTCGAGGAGTTAGCCGTTGTCGTGGTGAGTGCCTTGGTAAGACTTTGGACCGTTTTTACCGTTTGAAGATGTATGTTGTGGATTCTGACAAAAGGTTCAAAACACCTGGTGGGAAAATGTCTTTTTTGTGAACAATCCTTAGATTTATTTTCGGATTTTTGCGGGCTATACCAACTGTTTTTAGGTAATAAAATACGTTTGATACACCGTATTTTTAACTTTATTACTATGCATACGTACCTATACTTTCTTTCATTGTTTTGGTATGATAACATGTTATAGGGCTTGGGCGCGGGGCTTGTGGCTAAATAATAACAGCCACACGGTTTGATCGATCAGGTTAAGCTACGCTTGCCGCGGTTGGGTGCGTGGATGAGTGACCATCTGTACAAACCCCTCCGTGCCTCGGAAAGCAAGTTAAGTCCTTGGCTGTCGTTCGTTGATCTTTGACAGTCGTTCCTGGTCGTCAGAAGCCCTAATGTCTGACAACCAGTCTTACCAAGGGTAATTAGCCAGTACCTACCTAGATTGTGAAGATTTAGCTGCATCTGGTTAGACTGGAAGCCGACCTTATACTAGTTGGAAAAAGGCTAGGCAGATGAAGATGCATATATGTTATAAGGCTCAAAAATGAATACCTACGCAAGAGGTGAAAGTCAAATCATTTATATCAAATAGGCACATTAAAGGCACTTTTGAACGTCAAAAACACATGGGAGTTCATATGAGAATGGGATCTGATACTCCGCCTTCCGCATTCAGTCCATCCCAGCCACCTTATCAAGGCCGTCGGTCCATCCAGCTGGGGGGCGTCCCACACTTGCCGATACGCGTTCTCCATTCCAGGACTCGTCTACTCCACCGGCCATAGGTCCTTCGACAAACATGGCCAGCCCAATGCAACTTTAGCTTGCTTGCTCTGCAAGCTATGTCGGTAACTCGCTTTCCCAGTCTATTTTGTCATATTAATACTGCACCAAAAAGCAATGTCAAGGAACAGTCAAGGAACATTCAGATATAAAAGGTACCTTCTTCATGAAAAAGTGACTTCATTCGTGCTACTTCTTTGCCCGTGACTTCGCCCGCGTGAAGGTTTAAAATTATCCCACGGAGACGTATTACCGGGATAAAGGTATCCTATGTCATTATGTGTTAATCCAGGTTATAATAAACTATCTGTGTGCCAAATTTCATCCAAATCCTGATTAAAGCATAATACTAATGATTGAAATACTAACGTGAATTCATGCAATCCTAGTACTTTTTGATAGAATACTGAACAGAAAGTCGGGTCATATTTCAATCATGATTCGAAAGACACGTATCGCCATCTAGCGTCATAAAGCATTTGTGACCGTCGAAAGTTATATTTTTTTTTCTGGATTAAAGGTAACCCTATGCTCTTTTCTATACCCCTGCCAACCTGATGATGGGTTTTGTGGATTATTCGTGAAAAGGTTACAAACAACGCACTTACTTTCGCATTTATAATAATTAGTTAGGATAATATATTTAACAAGTACACCAGGAGCATAATTATAATATTAGACTAAAACAGAATTTTGTTATACAAATACAAAAGCGGTAATGTAACCAGTGGTACGAAAGTTAATAATATTAATATTAACATGAAGTTGAAAATATCAATATTAAAATATACTACAATTAAAAGCTGAATTGTAAGCCAATGGCAAGTACGTAAAATAAGCTCTGCATCAAAGGCGAAACCGTAGATTATTTTTTGATGACTATTTTAAACAGTATTATTGAATGGTTGCTCCGTAATCAATAACAACATATTTTATTCTGAACTACGTTTGGGTAAAAAATAGCTTTGGTAGGTAGTATTAGAGCTGTCGGATCTTGGTGTAAAAGTCTCAAATTGTGTATGGCACTGAACTATAATTTCACGTAAACTCCTCAACTTGATGATACATCGCAAACCCCAAATGAGTCAGGGCCCAAAATAACGCAGTATGGTCGTCGTCTGGAATCGAACCGCACTCTTTGATCCGCCGTCCCCTTTGTAACCTTACACGAGACTGGTACCTCTCCACACCTGAAATTATTAACGACCGATGACTGACTGGGGTTACTGAAATAACAAGAGAGCGCAGTCATCAATCATGAGGTAAGTAGGAGATAAGGGAGCTTAACGCGCAATTATGATGTTGGCTAACGGAACCGGCTAGTGGGGATTTGACCACAAATTGATCTAATTGTTAGAGGAGATAATTACTAACTTATAGGAGAGGGAAATCTTTCTAAGACCCTTTGTACATGGCACGGTTTCACGGCAAGAAAAACGTGTGTGTACAGACGCCAGCACATCAAGCTTCTACAATCTGTTAAATTTCCTTAACAGATTTTCACCTTTATCGCTAAAGCATAAAAAAAAGAGTTGATTGGGAAAATTTTACAGTTTCGGGTAGCTTGATGTGCTGGCGTCTGTACAAAGAGCCTAAAGGTGCGAGTGGATCACAGGCTGTTTCAAAAGCAAACACAACATAGATGCTGTTTAAATGGGTCTTCTGGTCGTAGGGCGTATGAAAATCAATATTCAATACAACGAATCAACGAACAACGACGACAACGAAACGAGCGACAACGAATTTGGCATGTATTAGATATCTATAACTTACAGATCATATTATCTGATTCACTCATCAAACAGCAAACCATAAACTAATTAACAGGTTTTTCGATAAACAACCAATTGAATTCTCAAGTTACACTCAATTCATACTCATATAAGGACAAAACGTATCCGAAGTATTAATTGAACTATTTCTGTAGAACGAGTTCTCCCATCTCGTTTTATAAAGGCTGACTGTTTTTTTTGATATAATATAAAGCTGCTTCTGTAACCTAATCATAGATACTGAATGCTCGTAGGTGACTGAATTATAATACTAGTAGATGACTAAATTAACAGCCTGATAATAATTAATAGCATCTGCTGTACGCCTCCTTTTAAGTGTTGCTATGTTTGGTGGGGCAGTTTCCTTTGAATTTTGTAACACGACTCGCAAGCACACGGGTATTAAACACGGAAGATATTTTTTGTGCCAGAAAACGTATAAAAATGTACGAAATATCTAGAATATATTGTAGGTAACTCTCAAACATGAACATGCAAAATTCTCGTTAAACATAACAATCATTATCATTTTTTTAAAGAATTAAAAAGAAAACAAAGTCTTGCTTGAGTAATTAGTAGAAAAAAAGTCTTGCTTGAGGAGTTATTTAGCCAAAGCATGATTTCCATTACCGGAACAACAATAACACTTTATACAAAAATTTAAGAAAAAAACAAATTCTTGTTGAAGGTACACCACTTCATGGAGTTGCTGGTTATTCTCTACGTTTAGGAACGGGCTTTTACTATTTTTTATTAAATTTGTTAGCTTTCGGGACAATTCAAAACATCCTAAATGGTCTTGTCAGAAATAATTTCCTAGTCCTTTAACATTTACTGAGTAGCCGTAGACCAAAAAATCCGCAACAATCAGGTAAAATTTTCCACCTGGCAACACTTGACATCGAGGCTGTTCCATGCCGGTTTCATCTCGATTCTCGACCGGTCGTTTTTGCGCTCCTATATAAGGCTCGGCCCACAATTGATATTAATTTCATGAGATGCTATTGAAGTAAAAAACCTGCCCTGTAAAGGCTGGTCGTCTTGTTTTTGCAGCACATAATGGCTCCTCGCAGAGACGACTTCCGTGATGAAAGCGGTTGATTGGGGAGTGTCCAAAGAAGATGGGCTATTTGTACTGAGTTTTTTTGTAGTATATTCCTAGGCTGTTCGCTTGTTCCTATATTCTATCGACAGGCATTGATTGTACTGTGTGTAGATTTACCAATTAGGTTTGATTGTACGTAGACCTACGAAAAGAAGGTAAGTTTATTTGATAAACTCTGGCTTATTATGACCATCATTGCTGATAACTTGGTTTTCCATCACCGTTATTAATAATGTAGGTGAGAAAGAAATAATTTTCCACTATATTCTGCATGCCTCTATGAAACAAACAACCGTGAATATTATGTATAACAGCAGTTGCCAGTTGTATTGTCGCGTAAAATTAGCGACCGCAACCGGTTGCTGGCGACTATTGCAATCGCCTGTAATTGGTATCGGTAATAAAAATAAGTGGCAATTATTTTAGTACTTTATGTCTTAAATCTGATCGGATATACATTGTCGTTGCATTGTATTTCACCTACTTATCAAGTTACAATTATTATGTTCGGATACTAAACTTTGATTTTGAAATAAATTCTTTGTGTAGACAGAGAGATACCCTACACTTGAGAGTACAATAAATATGTCCATCATTTTGTTTAAATACGTCGATATAGGTCCTCCCTCTGCAGTAGGTACTCCTTAGGGCCTCGACAAGTGGCAATCACTTATAAAGCGTTTCGTATTTTATAACGACTTTAGAGGATTTACATAAACTTTTTAGTAACTTATGTCAATCCAGTAAATCCTTCGTGCATTGACTTCTCAGTAGGTCTTTCTGGAAAAGAAAGTAAGATTGTGACCTTATCATTTTAGCGTGTATATCACTTATAGCTAAGTAGTTATATTAGTGCGGTTACTAATGAGGTCTAGACTAGTCCGTTCCCATTTTTAGTAACGCTATGCTTTGCCTAGAAAACGGTACGATGATAACATACGAGTACGTATAGATGCGTAGGTATTCGTTAGGATGCGGCCACGAAACAAGTGGCGGGGACCGATGGCCGAGCAGGAACAAAATTGTTCCGTTGCACCGCGCCTCTCGGCCACCGCTGCTCGCCGCTGGTTTCGTGTACCTAAATACACAGCCTCAAGCTTAACGAAAATGGCCGGAATGCGCGTAGTCCTTTCAAATCATGCAAATCATCATTTGCGTTGGTCATCAAAGCCTCGTTACTCAGTGGTAGCCACCTATATTGTTAGCATGTCTGGAGTTGACAGCAGTTACGTGTCCCGTGTCCCCTCAGTGGTGATGGGGAGCGTCATCCCTTCCAAATCATTTACAACTGACGACAAAGTACCCGCATTCAGATTTTTTTAAGCATTTGGGATCCAACGGGAATACATAATAATGTTTTAGGGGATCCAACGAAAATAAATAGTATTTTCTCAATTGATGTACAGTTGCCAGCACATCAAGCTACTACATTCTGACAAATTTCTTGAATAGATTTTCAACTTTATCGCTGAAGCATAAGGTTCAATGTTGATTGGAAAAATTTGACAGTTTTGGCTAGCTTAATGTGCTTGCGTACGTAGAGCGGCTGTGGTGACAGAGCTCAGGTGGTCGGATGCTAACACAGTCTGCCTGCCTGCGTTAGCATCAATGCTTGCATTTCTCAGTAGCCCCAGGCCGGTGAGATGCGGATAATCTTGGAACCGTGCAACTGCAAGATAGCTTGCTTATCCTGCGGCTACCTGTCAGAACTAGCAATAGATGGATGTGTTACATATAAAACCTTATTCTACAAGCATAGACATACCTACCTATAAGTGTAAATTTCGTTTAATATTAAATGCGTTACGATTTGCGTCGATACGCTTCGACGGGCCCTGTCAGGTGTAAATCGTCCTTAACACAGACACAGTGCTTTTATAATCGTATTTGGTTTAGTAAAATGCACACGCATTGGACCTACAAAAATCACAGACTATGTAAACCATGTTAGGATGGGACGCAACGGTAAGGACTTCTGTGTTCTAAATAATCCTTCGTCACGAATATAAGTAACATTATATCATTATGTGTCACAAATATAAAGATCTAGCATATCTGCTTACCCCGTAAGAAAACAAGGATAGCGATACACAAACTTTGTACAAAATCTGTTTACAATATTACTGAGATCATATTTTAAACCTTACGCCTTTGAATTAGGAGGCAGAATTGACGGCATCCATCAACAGAAATATAATTGTCACTGCATAATGAGATGAAAGCTATGGCGACTATTTTAGGATAAATGAGACACACGGGCTGGCAATTCAGAGAACAAATTTTTAATTTTCGCTAGGATAAGTCGTTTCGTGAATCATGGTGTAGTTGCAACAAGAGTTTGTACGTAGGCGTTGAATTTTGGTGGAAGTCTTGTAGTGGCATTGTTGACACAGCGTAAGCGCCTTGTAGACGCACCCTAGACGTCGCGTAGGTGCCTCGTAGACATAGCCTAGACCTCGCGTAGGCCTCGCGTAGAGGTCGCGCAGCTTTCAATCCTGTAATACAAAAATGAAGAAAAAAGAAAGCCATGAAAATTTATAGGTGGAATTATGACGTTAAGTTTGAGTTGTTGTATTAGACTATTACCTATGCCGGAGAATGTAGGTATATATTAAGGTAGAGACTAACATTCAAGACTCTTATGATTAGGCCATAACTTAAACCCTATACCCAAACCCAACTAACCCAACTTATAACCTAAAATTATGGAATAGGTATGAATAACTAGCACCTCTACAATAACATCGGACTATAAAAACCTTAAACAGCTCTTCTCAAACTTAAATCAACAGGAAAAGTCAGTCTTGATCATACCTACCCGAATTTTTACAAAACAACAAAATAATTAACATAATAATGATCACCGGGACAAGCGAGCCGTCCCCAACATCAGTATGTATCGTTTCTAATTATTATAAATCTGTCGTCTCCAATGCGAGAGGACACTGTGTAGTCTTTTTTCACCCATCGAGTAATTTCACACGGACAAGTGTTAGGGATGTTAATTAAATGCTTCGTTTTTATTATTGTGCGCGTCCGTTTTTTATTTTTGTGCACTGTGCTTCATGCTCCGCGTGCATATTGTGATTAAAAAGTTTGGAAACTCCGAATCTCGTGTTGAGAGTTATTGTTTGTACGTTTTTATGAATTATTTCAGGATTCTGGTGTGCATAATGTAGTTTTAAACGTTTCTTTGTTTGGTGAGGTTTTGGGTTGTTTTATTTGTTGGGCATCTGAATTTTCTGATACAAATTCTTTTTGTTCTGCAAACCTTTTTATCTGTAAGTTATTTAGAGTTTAACGTATTTAAGCACCCTGAAGACCATGATTTAAATAAGGTATGTTGGGGTAAATACGGCGCTAGGGTAAAGTCGTACGAATCAAATTTCCCGATAATTAGACATATATTTGGCCAAGTTTACCGCAACTACCAAGTCTTAATTCATACTTATAAGGTAGTTGCGGTAAACTTGGCCAAATATTACAACACACTTTACCTATTTATTAAGACAAAAAATAATTAAAAATTGTATTCTTGTGATGGCCCAGTGGTCTAGGCGTCGCTTTTTGTGTACGATGTTGTGGGTGCAAATCAGGGCAAGTAGCTAAGTTTCTAAGTTTATCTTGGATATTACCTACTGACATCGGTCAAGGAAAACATCGTGAGGAAACTTGAACTTATAGTTAGTGTAAGTCTGAAATCGTCAACCTGTCTTGAGAAACCATGATGATCAATGCTCATGTCTTCTCTGTGTGAGAAGATTCCTTTTGTCCTGCAGTGGGACCATAATTTATAGGCTAGTATTATTAAGTTAAATATCTATGATAATATTGATAATAATACTTGTCTGCTACTTGTGTACTAATCTCAAACGAATAATAAAAATCTAATACCTTTTCCAAAATTCTATAAGTAAATAAATTCTAATTGTTCTCCACAAGATAATCTTGTGGAGCACAACTTAACCTGCTTATTTTCTGCATTTTCATTCTAAAATAAAAGAAATAACCAAACAAACGATGAGGGCGCCACTGCGCGTTTTCAACAGAATACCTACGTAGCATCGAGGATTTCAAATTGGGTAGATGTAAGTTTCCTCGATGGTACATATGAATATACCAACGGATTCAAAGAAATTATGTTTATCTTACATTTTCTAAATTCACCAATTAGATACAGTTAGTGTACCTCTGACAGCAACAACCTAACAGCAATCTTAATGAAACGAGAATAAAGACCACAATGATTTTGACAGACTTGTCAGTGGCAGCAACCTTATTAGAATGAAAATAACGATCCCTGTTAAATAACAGTCTAAATAGACAGTGATGCAAAATCAAAGGTAACTATGAAGTAACCTTCAATTTATCAAAAAAGACTCCGCTAAATACTGTGTTATCGATAAAAGCCCTACGCACGAATAATTTTGTAACACTAATGAGGTGTATATGACATTCAAATTAAATGTAAAAAGCATCAAAGTCTTAATAAAAACAAAACAGCACGTGAAGCTGGAGTAAAAAATAACATTTCGATAAAGGAAAGTGTTATAAATATTATTTCTAATAAGATTCGAATGTCAGGAGTGCTAAAGTTACTAATTGGTGTACAAGGCGTTGTAGAATGCATGTAACTGTCAATGAGCCATGATACCGCGTTGAGGCATGCGTTTGCAATTGCTATCTTTACGTGTCTACAAATAAAAACCATTTATTTAAACCTTGAACTTTTACCACCATTGATATTTCATTAAAAAAAAAGCGGCCATGTGCGAGTCGGACTTGCACACGAAGGGTTCCGTACCACAAGGCAAAAACGCCGAAAATAACACGTTTCGTATATGGATTTTCTTATAAGGAGGGTCCCTTTATAACTTTATTTTATTAATTATTTGTAGCGGCAATTGAAATACACACTCTGTGAAAATTTCAACTGCCTACCTATTACGGTTCATGAGATACAGGCCGCTGACAGACAGATGGACGGACGGACCGATGGATGGTGGATGGACGTACGGTTGGACAGACAGTAAGCGGAGGCTTAGTAATAGGATCCCGTTGGCACCCTTCGGGTACGGAACCCTAAAAAGCTTTGTCTGATTAAATATCTAACAGACGTCATATTTATTAATGACGGGTTTAATTTTGCGTTCTTAAAATTCAGTAAATTTTATCGGGACGGTTGGATATCACCATTTTTTACGTTTGCGTTTAGGATACCGCCGGCCCTTGATCTACTACCGGTAATTTCATTGAAAAACAATTTATTCATTTTGTCAACTTAAATTGCAAGTCTAGCAGTGGCACAGATAATATAATACTCTAGTAGCAGTGGTGACCTAATGATAACGGCAGTGGTAGAGGCAGGCGCTTGACTTTCAGTAAATGATTTCATCACGACTGCTCTCGAAACGTTGCAGGAAAACATCTTGACGAAACCGGCACGTCTTAGAACCAAAAATTCTAAGTCATTTGACATTACCAACCCGCACTGGGCCTGTGTGGCGGATTATGGCCCATTCCTTTTCACAGAGAGGAAGCCTGTATCCCAGCAGTGGGATCATTAAGTACTCGTATAGGCTGATGATACTAAATTGCAAATTCATCAGGCTCATGTCGGTACAATGTTTCTTCTGTAAATCTCCAGATTTATGATTAGATGACGTAGTCAAATTCTGAGAAAAACGCTCTCCATTGTCCTTGGATCTGCAACCAGGTCCAATAAAACCCCTGCTCGAAATCAAAATCAAAATATTTTATTTCACATAAACCTACATGGGCACTTATGAAGCTATGTGCACGGTTCCAATGGGTCGTTTCCTATGGAGAAGAACCGGCAAGAAACTCCACGGTTACTCTTTTAAAAATAGTTGGCTTTTACAATGTTTTCAGGTTACAATAACTATGGGAGGACAGCGTAGGCGTGTCAACAAGTACCAGGTACTTGATCTTAAAAAAAAATAATCTACAGATCTAAAGTCTAAAAGGGCTACAAAGTCCTCACATTTACAAAATAAGAATCCATCAAAAGGATAAAGTAAAAAATAAAATTAAAAAAAAACCTACTAAAACCAAGTGAAAAGATTTCCATTACAACCACTAATCTTCAGATGACCTTTGTCATTTCAGAGATTTAAGTCACTATTGAAGAAAATTTGATCCACATATTTAAAAATCGAAATAGCAGGAGCGGAGTGCAATGTTAATTGGACTGAGGCGCTGGGCGGACGACATCGGACGCCCGTCGCGCCTCGCTGCGTCGAGCCGTGGTGCAGCCCTCCAGAATATGCTGTAAATACTAGTGTTACGGATTTAGGTTTCTGGATAGCTGTGCTGTGACTCTGTGAGGATGGTGGCCAGAGTTTGTTTTTCTATAAGAGATTTGTTTTGGCTTTTTGTCATGGGATACTTATTGCTAGATTTTAAAACAGTATGCTCACAGTGAGGTAGACTTCCTTTTTTAAAATAGCCAACTAACTACTCACGAAGTTTTCAAGGACGACCGCAATATTCCTCGTGGTCAAATCAGTTTGACCACGAGGAAGGACGGAAGAAGGAACAAAAAGAATAATTTCGGGCTAACTAAGTAAATAAAACTAAAGACTATGCAATTAATACAACCAATACCTACTACAGCTTGATCTGTCTTAAAAATAAATGAACAGCAAAAAAATTGCCCTTCCGCTGTCTTCTACCTACATGCCACATCGTCGTTTTCCTTCCCTCTATGGCGCTCCCATCATTCGTCTGCAAGCGGTCATTAGGCGCGGCTAAGTGGTTGGCGCGCCACGTGTCGTGTGTACGTCACCTAACGCACGGTATTTTTACCCCACGACACTGAATACAGGAAAGGTCACCAGTTCAGTACTTTATGAACGTGAACTTTGATGCGGGATAGGAAATATTGTCGCTTATTTATGTACCTAATGTTTTTAATGATGTAGAAAGGACTATTTACCAACCCCCTATATTTACTTAATTAAAATGGATACTGTATACTGAGCTAGAAATGTTGCTAGGCTAGCTTAAACAAAGTGACGTTTAAAAAAAAGTAGTATCTTAATTACAATCTAGCCTATAATATGTAATTTTAATCTAACTTAAACTTCTACAATGTGGTGTGATCAATCAATTGTGTATTGCGTATTTTTGGGTACTTAACCATAAGTACTATGTAAATGGTCAATTTAGGGATGCTACAAATAAAAAAACTATATATACACAATACAACATGTTAAAGCAATTATCATCATCATCATCTGCCTAGAGTCTTTCTCCAACTATGTTAGGGTCGACTTTCAGTCTAACAGTGCAGCTAAATACCAGTATTGACGTGAAGCGACTGCCTATCTAATCTCAACAATTTCCTGGGTAATACGATACCCCTTGGTAAGACTGGTTGTCAGACTTCTGTCGACCCTAAAGGCTAAAGCAATGGGATCTTAAATTGCAAATATTTTATTATGGTGGCAGTAGTACCTACCCCAAAATATTTTCATGCGATGTTATTAACATCGTATGAAAATAATAGAATGCATTTCTGAAACACACTGACTCATTTTATTCTGTGAACCGAAACGTCTTCTAGTTTCGGGGAAATAAACAAAAGAATCTATAGGTATCAGCGTTTCATTCTGCGTATTATGTGACTCAAAGAAGGGAAATGTCGCTGTTAATAGGGTTGGCAATCGTAGAGCCGGTAGTCTGTGACAGTCTTACTGCAGAACCCAATAAACGATCTATCACCAAATTTGGTACCTATACTGGAGATAGAAAAACCTGACGGTTTTTCTAATAACGATTGGCGGGACGGGCTAGAGAAAACAAACAATTAGTGGTCCACTTTAGCCCTCAATCGAAAGAGCTGAAAGTCATGGGGATACACCTTTGTTCAGCAGAGATGATAACAGTAACGATTTAACAAACCTTACTAGACTGATAAAAAATTTAAATTCATCAATGGTTACAAAAATGGATACCCACAAGCCGCATTACTGTGCACACAACCGCTTCAACATAACTTTAGTCGTGAATTGTACAGTGCCAGTAACGCTTCAGCAGTCAAGTCGGCTGTCACTGGCCGAAATCATGACAGATTTATCTTATATTTATCGTATAGACTTATTTTTACAACCAACTTTTACTTGCTAACCCATAAACGTAAACGTATTCGATAGCAATTTCTCTTCATTTTTCCCACGTTGTGTACTTAGGACGGTGGCTTATGTTAGGATAATTATAAGACTAGGAAAATAGTAAGGATCAAGTCTCGATCTGCTATTGATCGAGAGTTCTGTTGATACTTAACTTAAAAGGCCAAACCAGTAGTGGCCCAGTGATAACGACCGCGACTTACGTCGTAGGTTCGAACCCAGATAGGACTTTACTTTGTGTAAATTATTTCATCAACACTGCACTCAAAACCTTTAAGGAAAATATCGTGAGAAAACCGGCTCGTCTTAGAACCAAAAATTCGAAGACATGTGACATCTACCAACTTGCACTGGGCCCGCGTGATAGATTACCACCCACTCCCTCTCAAAGAGAGGATGCTTGTGTCCCAACAGTGGGAACATTATAGGCTGATTCGGCTATGTGGTTGAAATAACTATGTTTAGACCTTTTAAGCCCGATACGATAATCGCTATAATATATTGACCTCTTTACTACAGATGTCGATCGACTGAGCTAATTTTAAACCATAACCAATAGTTTAATCAATAGTTAATGCGAGCCCTAACGCTGTGTGTCACATACAATTCTCATTAAAGTAAATACACAATAATTAATACGTTTGCCCTTCAGTAGGTGTTAAAGTTTATCGCTGTACACTTTTTTTGTGCGGCTATCGACGGAAGCGAGCGATATGTTATCGTTTCTATTGATCGCGGTGCTCTTTATGTGTGAATTAGGTGTATGCCGCGGCTGTGCTTAGGTTTTTCAAATTCACAACTTGTATATTGTTGGTCGCGAGGCTACGATCAGAAGTAGGTGAATAACGATTGGCGGGACGAGCTGGAGAAAACAAACGATCAGTGGTCCATTTTAGTCCTGGGTCGAGAAAGTTCTAAGTCATGGGGAGAAGGCTTTTGTATTGTTGCTCTTACGCCAGATAGGTTCCAGTACTGTAAGTGTGCGTGGGGCTTACATTTTGGTGGAGGTGCCACTGTCAGCGCCTAGGAAAGCGGTGAATGGTCACACAATAACGGCTGTATAGATACAGAGCGGCTTTTGACAACTCAATGTCAAATTCTGGTAAAAAATACAAATTTTCATGACGGTCGTTATAATAAGTGGATTGCACTCTTTTTAAATAATATAATAACATTAATAATAATGTTATTATATAAGTATTAAGTATAATTATTTATAAAGTATACATAATATCATATGCCTAACCTTTTCCCAATTATGTTGGGGTCGGCTTCCAGTCTAACCGGATGTAGCTGAGTAATAGGTAGGTACCAGTATTTTACATGAAGCGACTGCCTATCTGACCTTTGGTGAGACTGGTTGTCAGGCTTTCGGGCTTCTGACGACCCGTAATGACAGTCAAAGATCCACGAATGACAACCGGGACCAACGGCTTAACGTGCTTTCCGAGGCAGGGAGGTTCTTGGTATGTAAAGATGGTCACCCATCCACGGACCAAACGCGGCAAGCGTAGCTTAACCTGATCGATCGACCCGTGCGGATGTTATTACTTAGCCACAAGCATACTTAATATTTGAGTGCAAACTTAAAAAAGTACCACTTGTAGATAGTAGGTACCAACGCGGCCATTTCCGCCTGATCACTTAAAAATTTTTTCGCCTAAATCCTGCGGCGCGGCGGTGCCAAGTTTTCGTCTATTAGGAAAGCGATAACGCAATTAGTTGCAGCCTGCACTGAGCAGCTTAGTGACGCAACACGTGTACTCCTTTTGTGAATTTTACTAACGAACTATTTGACCTTGGCGCGCTTACTAGACAGCGCTTCTATTTTTTGAGTGCAAGCAAAAGTGAACTTAGTGGTGATCAGGCGGGAGTGTCCGCTATAGTACTTACTCTCTCTTGATATAAATAGATAAAACTCAGTTTTACTTCTTAATTTCTTATTGAGCACAACTACGCCCTAATAGAAAGAAACCGGAAACTAAGTACTGGTACCTAAAGTAAGGGTACCTATAATAATAAGTCGGGCAACATCAAACTACATTCGATTCCTTCATAGCGGCAACATGTTAGATACCATGATACTGCTATATAAAAGCGACGAACACTTACAAGGAAAATTCATATTTATATCTGTAGAAATTAATATCAATTTCACAAGTTTAATGTTATGACGTGCGGTGCAATCATTGTCTACGGCATTACTTCACCTGAAAGTTTTTCATAAGTATTGTTTGTTGGTCTGATTTTTTTTAAGATATCATTTTTGAGTCTGTCGATTTTCCTGATATTCTAACAATTTTATTTCAATGTCTAAATAAGGACTTTGTCAATTTAGTAACTAATAAGTACCAAATTGTAACTACAACCGTTACAATTTTTCATTCTGTAAGGACAGCGTATAAGTAGGTACAGACCACAGAACAGATACTGTTCTGTGGTACAGACGCTAGCACATCAAGATACGTACTACAGTCGCAATGTAGTAGGTGCCTTAGAATGAGGTCGAAAAGGTAAAACTGCGCGGTAACGCTAATAATGGGCCTTTCATTTTGATTGTTCAACAACATTCATTGAGGTATTTACGTTGCTTAGAAAACAAATTTTTCATACATACGAAGCAATGTATTTAATTAGATTATAAGTTTCCTTCAAAATTTTTCGGAATGTGATTGAAAGTGTCTTCCGCAATAACGGTGCTTGACTGGTGGATTGCATTTGCGGCATTCATTTTCCTAGCAATTGATGCAGTACTGGCTAAAAACCTTAAATTGCCAGGTAAATAAAACAACGCAACATTGTGATCATTCATTTATTCCGTGCATCAAACATACTTTTTTAGTTTTTTTAAGGGTATATGGTCGATATAAATATTAATTATAACGTGTTATCGTAGTAAGTACATAATAAAAACAATAGACGAGCAGTCGTAATTCATATCGGACTTACTAACTACAATTTTTATTCGATCGTAAAGACCAGCAAAGCAAATCAGCATATAATGATCTCACTGCTGGGACACAGGCCTCCAAAGAAGTGGGCCGTAATCCACCACGTAGGCCCGATACCACTGGGCCACCACTATTATGTTATGTTATAAATATCGAGCTGACTTCTTAATTCGAAGTAGGTACCTACAGACGGCAGCACATCAAGCTACAAGAAACTGTCAAATTCTCCCAATTAACTTTGAAATTTATTTATTTAGTAGAATGCATTCAAATTTTATGACACAGTATTAAGACATGTACTCTGTAAGTGCACTGCAAATTTTATATATCAAATTACATAATATTATAATATTGCAATTTACATTATATTAAACAATAAAAACTAAATATAATTTTTAAAATTTATGACATTTTATTTTAAAATTAATCATTTAAATTAAATTATTAAATTATCATCAATACGTTCATTCATTTTAGTCATATAGGTAAATTAGTACCTAAGTCATTTATGATTTCACATTTACGCCAAGCATGTTATTACAAGGTCGATCGATTCACAATTTGTCATGCGTGTTGCACCTTATGCTTTAGCAATAAAGTTGAAAATCTCCTCCTTTATGAATAAAGGGGGAAATGTGTAACTTTACGTCATTATACTTCAGGGTACCTACCTATCGGACTGTTTCTCCATAATACAGGTTTTCATAACCTATTTAAGAGAGCAGTGTTCACCCACGCGATTGTAGTTATGGTACTTATTTTATAAAAACTGTATATATTATTAACATGTACATCCTTTGTTTAATAAATATTATTATATTATACAATTCTGTCAGCCACGTGGAAAGTGGAAATGCTAAAAATACTTAGCTGTACAATTAGGTACTTACTCTATCCTTTTTCCTTTTGGACTAGAAGGTTCTTGTTCCCTAGTGGTTTTACCTATTACATACGACATAATCCCTAATTAAATTAAGACCTGACATAAATTGTTCGCTATATAAATTACGACTCTAACTACCTATTTCTACGTACTCTAGTACAGGTACTAGAGTACGTAGAAATAGGCACCCCCTAAGGCGGGACACAATATAATGGAATAATAAATAGGGACCACAATACCAATGTATACTAATATAATTTGTAACATTAATCAAATCATACTGACGTTCCTTGTGGTAATACCGACGACACCTGCATCTAACATTTATTTTTTTATAAACAAAGCGCTTAACGTCACATTAATTAGTCGTATCTTTTGATCGAATACATTAGAAACTCCTGTGTGAAGCAGGCTTAGTGAAGACTTAGTTAGACACGTAAAGGGCATATTATACATAACTTACCTAGACTTCGGTATCAGGTGTTGTATTACCTGGAAATAGGTCTGTTGAACATGGCGACAAGAATGTTGAACATTTTTTATATCAAAACATTTTTGTAGCTAGGTACTTGTCATTTCGGGGATGAAAGACATTTTTCTACCACGCGCCAGCTAGACTGAAATCCTATAATTATCTACAAGGCTAACTAATCAATCCGAATAAGAAGCGTACCTAATTTCTCCAAGGACTTAATTTCTTGAAATTATGAGCACAATTATTAATTATCACTGACTCACGATTCACGAAACGTAATCCGCAAAAATTCCATAAAGCTAAATGTTATTCCACTGCAAAGACCAATGTTTTTATTTAAGAACATTCAATTTTAATTTCCATAGGTGCTAGTAAGTTGTTAAATCTATTCAATCATGCGGACTCGCTAACCATAACACTAAAATGTCACACTGCCACTGTGACGAATTTTGAACCAATCAAATCGAAATTGGATAAAATATACCCATAATGCGAATCGACTGCTGAGTGAGCTACGGTCGGTTTGTTAAAACTTTATTTATTTCAATTTCTTTCTAAATTGTTAATCATAACCGATTTTCTAGCTACAAGTAAATAAGATAGGTATTTCAATAAATAATTGCATTATTATATATTTAATCGCTTAGGCCCGGCGCGTACCACTGGTGGCACATTACCTACTATAGAAAATCAATTTTGTCTCATCAGCCGGCTTTAACTAATTAATTGTAAAAAAAAACAGCTAGTAATAACTAGCAGCAAAGGACATAAAGCAATTGCTTTTTCTCGTTGCAAAAGTAATATAACTGGACATGTAGAAAATGGTAAATGGAGTAGCTTGAAATTGGTTGAAGTCTTAACATCAACTGCCAAGAAGTTTCCATAGGAAACAGCTCTGAAATATTTTGGAGCAACGCTGGAACGGTCACATAACTTTTCCAATAATATTGACGTCCTTTCAGAGTTATTTTACCTCTGATATTGTATCACTTTCAAAATCATAGACGACAATAAGGTTGCTGTAGGAGCCAATGGTTGTAGGCACCGTACACTATCACTTTGTTAATGTTGGTTTAGTTATGGAGCACACAGAAAGAACCACAAGTTGAGTTTAAAGTTATATTAAAATGTAGAAAGTTAACAAGTTAAAGTGGTAGTGATTCTTTCCCTTGACAAGTGGTTAATTCCACAGTTATTGTCTGACTCGATGTGCATTGCTTAAAACGTTATAATTATAGCATAATATTTGTGACGCATGACATCCAAGTAGGTTGCTGCGTTCACAAAGTAAATGTACGGTTGATGAGACCGTAAAGTTGCTCTTGAGTTACTGTGCTACTGACAAGTTGTCAAAATCACAGTGACCTTTTCAAGCTTTATCTAAAGTTTTGCTATTGCGTTGCTACTGTCAGATGACTTTCACGGTAGGGGTTTCTTTGACAAAAGTTCCATACGAAGCTGCGAATTTTATTGGAAAACAGAATATTTCTAGCATATTAAGGCTGGCAATTAGTTCTAATACATTACCAATATAGTAACTGACTGGTCAAAGATCACCGGAGACCCGTAATTTCGCTGCCGATGGCTCTTTTCAAACATTAGGTAGGTACCTGTGCTGCTTCACAAGGAAACAAGCTATGTAATTGTTTGAATGTAATCTTTACCACGACACTGTTATTATTGAAGCAGGATTGCAGTATTGAAAACATTTCCCTTTAATTTGATTCTACAAATCTACTGATTCAACGAAGACTTTCATGATAATTTCAACATTCTGTAATAAAATATGGCGTATTAAGTAATCCTTTAGCCCCTTAAGTACTTAATGCAGAATAAAAGAACTTTCCTACCTTTTTTTTGTTGCGGTTGTCTGCTACTGACGTAAACAATATTAATTAATAATTCATTATTTCGGCAACGGCAACCCTACGTTCGTCCAATAAGTGCCAAACTGCAGGCGCTAACGCCTTCACGAACCCCCGTTTGCCCAAATTGTGTAGTGTCATTAAATTGGTCCGTTTTATAGATAACTAACTGACTGAGGTTGTATAAACTGGATTGCTGCAGTTTGTTGTAGTTTTAGAAGTATTTCGATACATACAAGGGTGCAAGGAGGGGCCCGCTTGCCGCGGTTGGTCCGTGGATGGGTGACCATCTTTCTTTACATATCAAGACCCCTCCGTATCTCGGAAAGCACGTTAAGCCATTTGTCCAAGCTGTCATTCGTGGTTCTTTGAGAGTCGTTCGTTACGGTTAGTCAGAAGCCCGAAAGTCTGACAACCATGTCTTACCAAGGGGCATCGTATTACCCAGTAACTGGGTTGTGGAGGTCAGATAGGCAGTCGCTCCATGTAACATACTGGTATTCAGCTGCATAAGGTTAGAATGGAAGCAGATCAACATAGTTGGGAAAAGGCTATAGGCAGATTGATCTTACATACCTAAGCTTTATAGCCTTAGTGTAAAAAAGCAGTGCAGCGTCGAGCTAAGAGTACCTAAACCGTTCATTTTTCTGTGTATTTTGTTGGTCACTCCTGCCGATTGCTCTAAATAAGTAGGTATTTGTATTCAACTGCATCCGGTTAGACTGGAAGCCGCCGATGATTTTGGTATCGTTTTAGCAATAGATTGCGGCCGGCTTTTTCAGATTTTTTTGTAAGGCTTTGAATTTGTAATCGATATTGAACCTTCCTATAGACTTGTAGGTATACCTAATGGAAAGCAATTATAACCCTATTAGAGTGCTTTACAAGTAGAATAGACGAAAAAGGTCGATTTGACTTTTATACGAGTACGCACGTGACGGGAATTATCATCAATGTTTTGGTAAGGCCAATAATAAATGGAAGTACCTACCTACTTAAATGCTTGTTTTCATCATCCATTTTGATCGTAAATTTTGTCAAAATACCACCGTCTAGACCTTTTGCCGTTGGTAAAACTACAAAAAAGCAAAGACCTATTAAATATAAAATCGAGGACCGAACTTCCGCACTCAGCAGTAGACACTCAACATAGCCAGTTTTAGCCGTATTACACACAGTCGCCCGCGGGCCCGAGCCCCGTCCCGAGCACACGTCTCCCCCTCATGGGCACTCACCCTTAAGTCCACAATAAATCTCGTAAAATTTTATACCATTTTGATAAGATTAGTCAAAAATACATAGAAATAATTCCAAGTGTTTACGAGGACCGTAATTTTTTATGTGTTTTTAGATAAGTAACTGGCTGTTATAAAATGAGTAGGAAGTGGAATGCGTGGGCTTAAAGATGGGTTACGCTTGTAGTAAATTCAAAATGGTAGGTACGCAAGGCCGTTGTCAAGGATACGTGAAGGGTCGATCCCTTTTCGATTTCAAAACTTCTAAAACGTTAGTTCGTTAGGTATCTACCTACATACCTACTTAAGTAACTGTTTCTTCTAATTAATTGGCATTTGCTCTGGGTACTTAGGTATTTAATAAATGACAAGAGTATCGTTTCAATAATTTTGGTCCTTTGTCAGTCGTAATTCGCAACAAAGGACCAAATACCTACTTCGTTTTTTTATTTTTTTTTTGTCGATCACGGCTACGTACTCGTAAGTATCTAATAGGTAAGTATTTTTACTTTCACACTTTTAATTATTATCGTCATCAAGTTATGACACTGTAAACAAAACCTTATTAAGAAACTTTGCCTTACTTTGACCTGTGCTTTAACGGGCGGTATGAGGTCAGTTTCGCCCTCTATCGGATTGAAAGGTAAATTGAAATACTTAGCCTCGGAGTTCGGAGTTAAACTTGCAGCGGAGAGAATTTGATGCCAGCAGCTATTATTTACCTATGGCTTCAATCTAACTGCGTTTTGAGTAGTTTCAGAATAGTTACAGACAGGTGTTTTAATGGTGCAGGTTTTTTCGTTTTAGATAAATAACGTTGTGAGCCATTTTGTTAGTATAGGTAAATCGTGATTATGAAATAAAATATTTATCAATTAAAAACTATTAAGATTTTTCTGCATCTATTATAAAATATTAGGTCCTCTACACCATCACAAAAAATAAAGCAATCAGTAAAATATAAAAATTTTAATTAATATTTATGTTATTAAACTAATCGATTGCAATAGGTAGGTACCTAAATAGTGTAAGTATGAAGATTGAAAGTAATTACCTAATAATGATGAGTGTTTTTTAATTATTACCTATTACATTTATAATAAAATTAAACGCCGCAACAGTTCATTAACATTTTTTTTTATCTGTAGATTACTATTATACCTACCTCACTTTCATGAGAGTGACATAAGTCTTACATTAAATAATTATCCAAAAACAAACGAACATTTTTCCAATGAACTATTCTAAATACCGCGTGTCGAAGGCTCCTGTTCTTTAAATCGATCCTCCACCGCAAACCGTACTGTATTTACCTACAGTAGGTAACTTAATGTGTAACGCTTTATTCAATAACTTACTTAATCTTTTAAGACGCAACTAGATGCAATGTCCCGTATTCTTCAAAAAACTAAGCTCAAAATACGAAATCTAATCGTATAAGATAGGTCACTTTGAAACTGCGGCCTACACAAAATATCGAGAAGGACTACCGAACACTTGTCTTATTGCTTCATCCCACTCACACCTTCGCGATTAATCCAAAAATGAAAGAGACGCTAACACAAACCAAAAGTTTGGAATTCAAATCACATTCGAAGCGTGCGTACGTGTCATTGGTGGGTTAGAATGCAGAGGCGTGGCAACGTCGCACAGCGCCCCTCAGATGTCCGCCGCCCGACAGTCGCGCGTTACATGTACGAACAGTTGAATGCTTGCGCGTTCCTTTCGCGACGTTGCCAGTTCGCCGCGAAATAGGAGGTAAATTTGAAATTAAATTGATTTTGACGTATGGTGTGGTAATGTTTGAACAAGTGGACTCTCTTATTGTTTTGAGAATATTTATGAGATAAGTTTCTTTGGCAATGTTTAAGTTAAATGATGACTGCTAATTTTTTTCTCGTCTGGGACCTAATTTGAGGTTAACTTAAAAGTATTGAGGTTGTTATTAACATGATACATAAAACTTTACCGATTTATTAAAAAAATATCACGTATTTTTGGACCATATCCGTATACGAAACAAGATATTACAAAAACAAGGAAAGAAAAATATTCAGTGTTTTTTTGCGGCTTTGCCATTTTATTGAAATAGTTCAGTTACCGTTTGAAGTGTTCACCGTTATGAGCTGAAAATTAGCAGCCGAAGTTTTGCACACAGGACAACAACAAGCTGTCACAATAATCTTATTTGAAAAAAAAAAACATTTTCCATTGCTAATATTTTTTTTTTAAATTTTGTATGCTTAAATTTATTTATAACAGTAAATATTTTTTTTTAAATCTTAACACACTTTTTATGAGAATACTTATTTGGTTTGTTTTTTTCTAATACTTAGGAAAGTAATTTTAAAATTGTTGGTCCTTAGTTCCTCAGACATAACACAGACACATTAAGTTTCTTCCTGGAACGAGGCGTAGGTAAGTTTTTGTAAACTGTACCTAGGTACAGACTGAAATTCTATGAAACACTCAGGCATGCCGATTTCCAGTTTATAGGGATATTTATTTTATAAAATAATACACTTTTACTTTAACATTTTATTTCAAGTTAGAATTAAGTAAGTATTTTTTACGTTAGAATAAGAGATTTTTATATTTGCGCTACCTGACCAAAAATTTTCCAGTCTGCTAATTTGGTAGCGTAGTCTATAAATTGGGCTAAGGGCAGATACCTACTTTACTCACAAAAAAAAAAACTAATGTTCGCTGAATGTGTTAGTTTTTCAGAATGCATATTGCACGAGCCTGTAAATAAAGAGTTTTTTTTTTGTTAATTGTTTCTTTCTTCATTATAATATTTTCCACGAGCAGAGTACATACCTAATTGCTACCCACCTCAGAAATCTGCAAAACAATTTAGAGAGTTTTATGTTCAGCCTTTAGTTTGAAAAAGGCAGTTTTAAACCTATCTATAGGTAAGGTAAATTTTCGAAATGATTTGGACATCTACGAACAGTTATAAAATTCATCAATTACCTAAACATGATGAATTTTAATAATAGCAAAGTTTTTTCCTTTTCATTATATGTATATTTTGGCTTCAATTCAACGGCCTACAATAAGTCGGGATTGTTAGGTTAAAAACTTGAGGATAAAATAAGGGAAATACCTACTTAAAAGTGAGCACAGTACGTTCATAATTATGGGTTTTTGAGTTCCCCAAAACACACACACACACACACCTGTCTCTGATAGATATATGTTTTTACCATTTCTGAAGGATTATCTTCAACTAGTTTCTGATACTTCCTTGTTCTTGGTTATTCAGATTACCAATCCCGGAACGGCCTGATGCCTGTGACTTATAATCCATATTTTAATGAGTTCTATGGTCACACTATTCATAATTTAAAGAGTTCTATGGTCACACTATTCATAATTTAATGAGTTCTAATATAGTCACACTAAAATTTTAATTGAATACTAAACATATACATATAACATATCAAATTGTTTCTCCCTAAGGGTTAGCCAGAAGTTCACCTATTATAGTACAGCCACATTTTGCTTGGAGCTGAGTAATAAAAAAATATATCTACATAAGACTGATTTTACCAAAGTCAGATAACCTTTATCCGTGGAATAAAATTGACATCTGACAGTTCTAGTAAGTATAAAAAAACTGTCAAAAATTCAAAATTTATTCTCAGTATACGACTTATTCTATGTACCTACTTATAAAAGTTTGGTGGAATGCGACCTTAATTGAACAAGGGTTCTTGTTCTACTATTACCTACAACTTCACATCGTACAACTAGACAATAAGTAGCTGCTGCTTCAATAGAGGTCTAGAAAAAAATTACTAATATTTGTTATTGTTATTAAATCTTTTTAACAAAAAAAAGCCGACTTCCAAAAAAAAAAACTACATAGTGAAAAATACTGTCTGTAGTGTCTTTGGATCTGTATTTTAGTTTTTTGCCATTGACTTCCGAAATTAAATTTAAGTTTCACTTTGTATTTTATTTTTGGAAGTCGGCTTTTTTTGTTAAAAAGATTTTATTTCTCGCTTTTTAGTGGGTCTGTTTAAAATTTATCTAAGTTACAATAGCCTAATGTCAACTAGCTCATCACCTTTTACAAAACATTGCTTTTCCCGATGCAGGGCCGTTAATTATTGAGGAGTTCTCCTGGTATTTCACCATCAGCTCCATTTCACCTTTCGCATTGTGACGAGCATAAATTGCTTAGCAACCATATTAAAGTAATCGAAACGCAACCCGTGAAATACTTATTATTGAGTAGTTTCGGTGGCCATCTGTCGTCTTCATCGTCAGTTCCACTTCACCAAATGGTACTTTTCGAGAGGAAATGCACTAGTTACTATAAAAAATACCCATATCGCAATGAAAAAAATCGCTATAGATGTGCCTATCATAGTTCCTTTGATTTCTCCACGATCCCATCATCAGATCCTGACCTGATGACAATGGGACCACCTGGAAATTATTTATTATTTTTTTTTCAAATATGTCTAGCCGTCCTTGAGTACCTAATCGGGGAAAATACATTAAAAAAAAAAGATTCCGACGAACTGAGAACTTCCTCCTTTTTTTTTTGAAGTCGGTTAAAAATAAGCTTGTTTTCCTTCGACTTCAGATTAAAACAAGAACTGTTCTGAACTGTGTGTTTGACATAGATACTAACAATGTCTTTCTTATGAAAATGCCAACCGAGCTTCGTACATAATTCGTACAAACAATATGCATTGCAACGATTAGGAACCAACGCATTACCTACATAGCGAAAATGCACTACTTATTATAAAATTGCAGTAAAACGTAGTTGCTTGGCAAGTACGAGTTTCTTAATCGTGTACGAATAGTCCATTTAGTATATAAGTAACATCAGTGGTATGAATGGACTTGTCCACTAAGCTTGCTTGCTTGTCGTAATTAATTAATGAGTCAGGTTACACGAGAACTGTTTCTCGCCAGGACTAGGCGATTGTTGCAAGGAGATAAAATAGTTGACTGGTGTAAACTGCATGTACGTTATCCAATATAATGTCAAAAGGTCAGAATTGAAAGAATCTTTGAAAACAGATAGCGTCTGAGTAAAACGTAAATCGTATTTGCAGTTGTAATCACACTTCGCGAAAATCACGTTGGGCCCGGTTGTCATGTGTTGATCTTTGACAGTCGTTACGGGCAGCCAGAAGCTCAAAAGTCTGACAACCAGACTTACCAAGGCGAATGGTGGTACCCAGTAACTAGGTTGTGGAGGCCAGATTCGCTCCATGTAAAAATACTGGCATTCATCTGCATCAGATTAGATTGGAAGCCGACCCCAATATTATTTGGGAAAAGGTTAGGCAGACTGAGTTCGAGAATATCACCTGGCAAACTCGAACTTGAACAAAATTCGAATACAATTATAACGTGACTCACATCGTAATCGTACCTATTTCAGTTTTATTTCTCACTTGTGTTATAACACTTCAGTACTGAGCTGGGCGAATCTAATCTACTAGCTTCGCATAGGCATTCTTGTCCGGCGACGATCGAGAAGCTTTCCTCGTGTAAATGCACCTTAATTGAAGGATGCAGCTAATAATTATGTTTGGTGTACACACACGCGTACGAACGTCGATTTATTAAAAGGCCGAGTTAATTGTTCACATAATTGCTCACGGATGCTGAAAGGGACGCTTTTGTTTTTCAATTTTTACTAATTGGAACACGTTTAAATTGATAAAATGGTAATTTGAATTTTAACAGAACTCTGATGTTTTTCTGACATTTCGTTAGTAGGATAGGTATCTACGTTCAGTATTTTTTTGGGTACCTTTTCCTCTTAACAAACCTAAACCTGTTTATTTATCTTGAATATTAGTACCTACTCACTTATCAATTCGATAATAGCTATTACAAAACGCATAATATTCCGAATCAATAAATAGCGAACCCAGAGCTGTACTTAACCGCAAAACCGGTATTAAATAGACACGTAGGTACATTTCAATAATAAACGGTAACGTTTGTTTCCGAGTAGCTAAATGAGGTATTAATCTGCACAACATTATCGAGGCAAATTGAATCTATTTCACGGATCTGCTAGCAAAATCAATAGGTACCTACTTATTTTATATCGTTGCTATGGTACCTACCTACCTAGTTATTGAGACAAGTAGACATACTTTTTAATTCTTTTCTTCATTTTCACCTACCTATGTTCCACTATGTTTCCACTGGACAGCCCCAGGACTGGGAGCATCATTGTTTGTCACAAAGAGTAGTCCTGCTCAGTAGCAGGACTACTGTCTGTGACAAGCAATGGGCCGGAAATGACGTAATCTGATGCCACACTATCTGTGACGGTTGGTGGATGTCACATAAATGTCTTAGAACTTTTGGTTTTAGGAAATGACTGTTTCCTCACATTGTTTTCCGCGCTTTAAGAGCAGTGGTAAAGAAAAACTCATGGGGTGATTATAATATTATATACCATTAAAATAGTTCTTATGTAGTTAATTGTTTTAACATAATAAATAATGTTTTATCAGCAATTGAATTCAAATTCTGCTAACAGGATGACTCTCTATCCCGGACATTAAAATAGGTACTTAAAAGTTCGCACAAACTCTGCCTTGTTAAAGCATGAATAACTTTAGAATGAGAGGCGAGTTGGTGAAAATACATCCAGAAGAATGAACATAGTGCAAAGTTTAAAGTAGGTACCAAAGGAAACCACGGAACTACACTGAAACTGAAATATGAATAAGTATACCTACTATGTTAGTACTATGGTAAATTTTTGAGGCTCTAATCACACTTGGTTTCACAGTACGGACCCAAAACAGACGTGAAGATCGACCTAGTTTAATAATAAAATGCTATTTGCTTACATTACAATGTTCCTATTGCTGGTAATAGAGTTGTGTAGTTTTGATCATGTTAAGAGGTATAATTAACAAAAATATCTAATGTTTCGCGTGATTAAATTCTTGTCTTGTCAATAAAAGATAACTGTAAATCTCTGTTTCTATGGAAAATTTAAAATCGGTCTAATTTGGCTATAACACTATTTTTCGGAAATGTTCTTTACTAACTTTTTAGACCTTTGTATTCCGCCTAACGATTTTTCATTAAAATCGGTTCATTCATTTCGAAAAACAAGGGCTTGAATGTTTGGATGAAATGCTGTAAGTCGAATACTTTAATATTTTACCATACTTGTCACAATTTCCCTGTTCCTAAGATTTAGGAATCGATCGCTTTAATGACCGATCTTAATAAAGCATGTTTTAATGTATTTTTAATACTAGCTTTTGCCCGGTTTTGTCTGGACGGAAGAAAACATATCCTAGGCATTCGGCAATACTGTACTTAGCTGTTTTTCAGTGTTTAATTTTTTTATTTTTTAAGGCATTGACTGCCAACGCGGTCACGGGTGACCGCGAACAATGGATTTTCTATTGTGTCTGTTGCCTGGCAGCCAACGTGTTAATCGGTTCAGTACTTCCAGAGATTACGCTCACTAGCAAATAATGTTATCTTGTATTTATAATATTCGTTTAGTTAGTATGCTTCAATCTAGATTACTCCAGACGGTTTGAGTAACCTAGTAACGGTCAAAAATTCATTAGGAGATTCCTTATGAATTTTTGTCTTAACTGAAGTAGAAAAAACTATCTAATCATATAATTTGCAAAACACAATAGCTTTTAATTGTGTGCTAGCTGGACTAAACTGTAGTTAAACCCGACATTTCAAATTATAGTTCAGTTTAAATAAAATACATTTTTGAAAATTCTCCGGGCCACAGAAGATTTCCTCCGAAGTTACAGGGAACCTACCTTTTTTTTAATACTACTAGCTGCGCCCCGCGGTTTCACCCGCGTAAGTTTCGATTTAGGGATATGAAAAATAGATAGTTGCTGATCGTCAGACCTACTGAATATGCATATAAAATTTCATAAAAATCGGTGAACCCGTTTCGGAGGAGTAATGTAACTAACATTGTGACACGAGAATTTTATATATTAAACTAGCTGACCCGGCCACGCGTTGCTGTGGCTAACGTTTTTGTCATTTTTTTTTTCTATCCTATCTTTCAAGTTGGATCAAACTGCACACGGTGTACAAATTTGATTAAAATCGGTTAAGTAGTTTAGGAGTCCATCGTGGACAAACATCGTGACACGTAATTTATATAAATTAAGATTTACTTTATTTTACTTTAACTCTACTGGTACTCCTAATAAAAACAAATACTTACATAATTAATTTATTGCTATTGCACCGTCAGTAAATCAACCTACTGCGGTTTTGACGCCGCGCCAATAATTGTAGGTTAGTGTAGCTTTGAGAGAAAATACAATTACTGTTGCTAATTTCCCAGGTACGTGTTTCATTTCGAGATCAACTGCTATAATTATAATATTACACATAAATCGTTGGCTACAATGAATTTACGAGACAATGTTGTGACGTATCGTGAGAGAGGTAAAGTACCTACTCGTGTGTCGCTCAGCTATTTTTTACAATTATGTTAAGAAAATGTCTAGACGGTGTTTAGGTATATCTCAATGAATAGGGATTGTTGTTTACTGTAACATAATTGAAATAGTTTTAGTAATTTGTCATCATTTCAGTTTACTTTAAGACGCCTCTCTGCATTGTTTGATCGTTTCGCTTCGTCATCGATTTTTCGTCGTGTAGAAAAGTCATCGATAGTTTTTTTTTATTGATTCAGTTTTTTTTTTGTCTTTCATCATTTTTATTGAGTAATAAAAACAAAAACGATATCTTAGTGAAAGTTCTTTCGACAAAAAAGTTTAACGTTATCGCAGCTAGTCATATTTTTTTTTGTTCGTTTATTTCATGTAGCAAACTAAATATGAAACCTACATCAAAGTATTCTAGTCTAGTCTGCAAATTGAATACAGACCTCCCGAGGGATATCTTGGCAACAAATACGGGGTGTATTCGATTCGGGGAGTGCCGGGAGTGCCGCCCAAACCGAGGAGGGCGGATTTTTCAAAACCCTTCATTCGCGCGAAAACTATTGAAGTTGCCGAACGTGTTTCGTACTCTTTCGGCGAGGGTCGAACTCGGCTTTTAGAATTCATAATTAGATTTTTTTTAAATTCGATATTTTCTTCGAAATATTATTACTGTGTGGATTGTAGAAATGTTATGAAGTGATTTCTCTCCCAATCGTGACGTTTTCTGTTTCCTGTTTATTCGAGGTGTTGAATTAATTGTTGAGTACCTAGGTAGTTAGTGTTATTGTTTACTACAGTTTGTTTATCAGTAAGTACTAGTTTGTTTGTTTGTTTCTGGTGCCGATAATTATTATTTACGTTACGGTGTAGTGATTCATTAATTGAAGACGCGCTTCATCGCTCTAGGGGTGTTCTGGTTGCAAATTATAAGTGGCTTTGAGGGGCTTTTATTTATCTGTATCTCATAGTAGATACTTACATCATCTTCTATTAGGTTTAGTGTAAAACCCTAAAACGGTTATAAAACGGCTTAGCGTAGGAAAATGTTGAGATTTCTGGTAAAGTCTTTGATAGATGTTCGATCAATATACCTAATGCTTATTCGTTTAATAACTGTAGATTCAGGAATCGAACTATTTCGAAGGATAAAGTCAGATAGTTATTCAGTTTCTTAGAAACTATTGGTGCTAGCACGAATAGGACCTACGCATTGATTGATTGGTAGGTACGCATTAATTTAAAACAGTAGGTAGGTATGCACCCAGTTATCATAGCCAAAATGAATTTTCAAAAACAAACTATAAAACATATTCCTCTGTCAATAATTTGGGAATCGCCTCTAGGTTTCTAGGTTTTTTCACTTTGATCACGATTTCAAAAGCAGTGCGTGCTGTTAGCCTAACTTTTTATATTCTAATATAAAAAAATATAATTTATATATATTTATTAAAAGCAGTGCGTGCTGTTAGATGTTAGCCTAACTTTTTATGTTCTAATATAAAAAAATATAATTTATATATATTTATTAAAATAAAGGAGAAAATAAATTATGTTACTTATACATAATCTATTCGTGTACTATTTAAAAACAGTTGTAGGTACCTAGTTATTGTCAGAGAGCACAATAGGGACCTAGTTTTGACTAAAAATGAATAAAAGAAATTCATTGTTCACATGGAAAGCAATTAATACTTAATGCTTTGAATATGAGTTTCAATATGAACAACGAATTTTACAGACAGTACTTATCGATATTTTTGTCTGGTTTAAAAATATGCAGTACATGGATTATTCCTAACATGTTGAATCGTAATAATATTTTTTTAATAACAGTAACCACTTACATCATTATGTCGTAGATATTTCGTTTCCTGGGTGTATAAAACAGACTGTTTTATTTAATTTAACTTTTTTAACAGCCGTTATAGTATCAATATAAAATTAAAAGTATGTAGTTGTAACACCTGGAGCTATGCGAGCGCCTGTTAATAAAGATGGAGCAATTACTTTTTATGTTTCATTTTTTAACCACTAAGTGCCCTTTCACGCATGGTTGATTTTACGATTTTATATAGAAATATTTAGTTTGTGGGTAATCTAGTTAATGCGGCAGGCTATTCAAATTGATGGGGCATTGTCTGTGGGGAGTTCCTTCCATCCTGCGTCGTATGAACTGTCACCTACATGCACTTGATGATCTTATGACTGCGTCATTTCGCGCAGCAAATTTTTTGGCCAAGATATTTATATTTTTGCCAACAATACGCCAAGAAAAAGATTGAAATTGGTAGGTATTCCATCATCAACATCAGCGCCTAAATAGTAAATAGTGATAAATAATATAATATTATATGTAGATACTTAATGTCATAAAAAAAATCACAGATTTCGTGCCTCACACGACTATCGAGCACATTGGAAATTAATCTACGGAATCGAAAAAATATTGTCGCTGAGCGACGAGAAAGTCGGGATAAGGAAAAGGTTACAAAATAAAAACGTGAAAATGTCGTTCTGACTTTTTATTTTTTTCAAAAAGGTTAGGCTACAGGGCAAACCCTTAACCCGATCGTCTTTGTTTTAGGCTCAAACCGTAGCTGACTAAATTATACAGAGGAATTTTTCTCAAATTTTTGATATCATTCTTCGTTTCCAAAATAACGAGCTCCAAAATCAAAAATTCGGAAAAAATTGATGGTTATTTAACTTTTTCTGCCATTACTTTTTTTAATTTTGACTTTCTCCAATAACTATTTTTTCACCTTACAGCTGTTGTAAATACGCGTCTTTTGAGCCTTTTCTGAATATCATATCTTTAGAACTCTCTGAGATATAAGAGGATCGCACTTTTTCGTGAAATCGGAGCCTACACTGGAGCGAACGAAAAGCAGTGAACACGAGAAGACATTTCCAATGTCAATATTATGAAGAATGAAGATTACATGGTATTGCTCCAAATATTTATAATAAAGTACCAGATATTGTTAAATCTATGCCTCTAAATAAATTTAAAAAGTCCCTTCTGGGGTTATTACTAGAGAAGTGTTATTACTGCGTAGATGAATTTTTAAATGATATTTTGCATGTATAGAATTCTGTTTGTGCGTATTTGTATATTGTATTTTGAATTGAATTTAAATTGTAACCATTTTTTGACATATAAATTTTGACACTGTATTTTCAACTTTATTTTAATTTTGACATTGAAATTATTATTATTATTTTCTTCTTGTGCCTTTTGTTTTTGTATTGTTTCTCTGGTGCAACTAATTTTGTATGTCATAAATGGCAAGACATGCAGCCACCTCATATTAATTATAAGAGCTTCATATTGTACTCATGTTTTACAAAATAAATATTATCTTATCTTATCTTATCTTATACATAATTCAATTTTGAATTTTTTACCATGATTTTCTTCCTTACGTTATGAAAGGCTCAAAGTCTGAAGTTGCACCGGTGACTCAAAAGTTGCGCGGAAATCGTTTGACATGGTATTGGCATACTTACGATGCGGAGGAATTTACCAAAGGAGATGTTTCAAAATGGGCCAGGTCTATGTACAGTAACTCAAAAAAAAGAGAAAAATCCATAGAATTCAGGAAAAATACAGATAATTCAATTAAATGTATACTGTTCTGGTAGTGAATTGATACTTATCAATTATTTTTATCGACTTTCAACATGGCGTCTCACCGATTTAGTTACTCTGTGCTTAAAAACAAGGACAATTAACCATTGATCATAGAAATAGAACTGTTAGCTGTCACAAAAGTGTCACTTCAGTCACTTTCGTCTTGTCGTCGGTCGTGATTGTGTTCGTTTTGTTTTGAGTTTCTGGAGTTCTTTTTAACAACCTCGCTTTCGTTTTTTGGATTTAATACCGTTTCTTTCCCATCTGTTTACCTAGCTTTCGTTTTTGGACTGTTACCCGGCTTGTGTTGTAAGGACTTCGACTTTCTTATGTGGTTTCCTCCACAGAAATAAACATGTCAAACGTCATTAGTCAATCAAAATGACAGTTTACCGCCATGACGGGTTTTTGTTGTGTGTTGCAATTTCAAGTGTAATTTCTTGTGTTTACCAGCAAAACAAGCCATTTTAAAGTGATTGGACAGTTGAGAACTGTTTTAAATGAATTTTCCTATTTTTTTGTATAGTGTACAAGGACCTGGCCCAGGCTCCATACATTTTGAAACATCTCCTTTCGTGATGAAACTTTTGAACGTGTGCGTTAGTTTTTAGTGTAATTATAATGTTGATGTATTTGTAGTTAAATTAATATTGTTTTGTATGTGTTTGTATGCCTTGATGCCTGAAAAAATAGATAAATAAATAAGATTAGTTGAAGACTAAATAATCGATGGATGGACTGTGTGAAAGATGATATGGCTAGAAAGGGGGTCACTACTGAGATGGCGACTAACAGAGAAATAAGGAAAAAAAAACATGCTGCCCCGACCCCAAATAAATTGGGATTTAGGGCAGAAGAAGGACTATGACGTTACAAAAAAAGCTCAAATTAACTATTCAAAAGTTTATTACATAGGGAATAATGGTCGATTGTTTGACCATTATAAAAAAAAAAGATAATTATTTTGTCACTACCTAGATACTTAAATACACTTTGTAGGCTTACCTTACACACAAGGAATTGGTAACAACTGCTTTACCGAGATCTAAATATCTATTTAGGGGCTGATTTTTCCA
This sequence comes from Gortyna flavago, assembly GCA_963669345.1. Taxonomy (NCBI): domain Eukaryota; kingdom Metazoa; phylum Arthropoda; class Insecta; order Lepidoptera; family Noctuidae; genus Gortyna; species Gortyna flavago. The sequence continues at coordinate 19,312,318 of OY770125.1, forward strand.
ACGCCAGACATTTTTAAACGAGGAATAATTTTGAATTTTTGACAGTTCTTCTATACCTACTTATAAAAGCTGTCATGACGTCAATTTTATTCCACGAATAAATATTATCTGTCAAATGAAAAATCATCCCTTAATAAAACAAAGTCACCTAGTTACCTACACCATTTATTAGAATAACTATAAAAGCACGCAAAAAAAATTAAGGTCGTTCATTTTGTCATCATTCGTTCTTATTGATTCTAAAGCGCTACGAAGTTCGCCGGGTCAGCTAGTTCATGATAAAGACACAGACAACTTTTAACTGACATTTTAGTAGATCTTACGTGGCCACGTGGTATTTATTACTGTCGAGTCAAAAAACATACCGATGGATGAAATCATTGAACTTTTAATGAGTTCTGGACACAATCGTTACTCTTTTCTAACAGAGTCGTTAACGATAAAAGTACCAAGTTAGATTAATTTAACGATTTCAGTTTTACCGTTACTGATTATTTTTACTGCTCCCGCCGTTTCCGGGTCGAAATTATTGTCGTTTTGGAATGTAAAAATATTATTTTATCGTTTGGCTATCGGTAGTGGTGCCAGTGTGTAGATGACAACTTTGTCCATGAAACTGTTCTGACAACCTTGCTTATGAGGCTGTTCTGACAAATTTGCCCTTGAGAATGTTCTGACACCTTTTGCTTTGGAGGCTGATCTGACAACCTTGTCTTTGATTCTGTTTTGACAACATTGTCTATGAGTCTTTTCTGACAACTTTGTTTATGAGACTGTTTTAACAACTGATTTGTTGCGTTTTAGCGCACATCTTTCATTGATACCTTTTAATAGATTTTTTTTCGCGGACTTTTTTTATAGCCGTGGTTCCTAGGTACGTACAACCGAAACTCGTACCGGTTTAAGTAAAAATACCTGTAGGTAAGGCTTAGTTTTATATGCATCAATTAAGGCTGGCCGACTAGCCGATAGCTGATTTTATTGTTTTAGAACAAATGTAACGGTTTGCTAATTGCATAGACTTGCTTGACTAATTGGTAGTTAGTTAGTTCAGTTTGTCGGCAGTATTTTACGAGTACCTACGTTAGATTAGAAGGACCTAGTTTAGATTTGTGTGACACCAATATTGACTGGGATTGATAGTATATTTGATATTTAAATTGTATGTATTTTATTACTTTTCTTACTTTTTACAAAAATTATCTATTTTTTATGTAAAAATAGGCACATGACATAGATAGGTACTGTAGAGATTTTGACATGCATAGTTTGTGCCACTCAACCTTATCTAGTACCTAATTATAAGATTTGTTTCACACTTTTTTCCTTAAAACATTTTAGATGTTTATCACTGTAATTTGGCCGGGTAGGTACAGGCAAAAACAACAAGCTTATTCCTTTTTCGAAATGTACCTTTGCCAGTTGAATTATTTCCATGCAATTTCGGTTTTACTATTATTAACGAGAAGTGCTAGCAGCGTTCGGTTACCTTTTTTTAGGAGGTCGGGGAGTGTGGGATTTTTACCTCACTAAATACCTACTAACTTCAAGGATAAAAACATCAGTTGTTGAACGATCCTAAAATCAACCAGTGTAATCTCAATAACTTAAGAATGTCTCATATGTTCCTAAAATGAAAATGAATATCATGTCTCATTACAAAATAATCGTGCATTAGTAGGGTGTCACAAATTTAGCAATAAATTCTCTAACGAACATGAGTTGCCTTAGCTAACCTGGAAGCCTTTAAATAGACTCCGGACCCAGGTTGGTTGCTGTCAGGACATCCTGCATAAGTGGAGATTCACGGATGATTCTCCTGGACTGTAAATGTACTGCTGTTCCACAAACGATGGGACACTTAATAACGTGTCTAGCGTGTTCGGTTGTCTGCAAACTCGTAGTAAATTCTGGGCTGACTCAATTTAGATTGCCATCGACAGGCTAAAAAGAAGAATATTGTAATGCCACGACATCTCATTATTATGAAAAAATTATAATACGTAAATATATCGAAGTATTTTAATCTACCAAAATAAAAAATTGCGTTATCTTAGGATTTTTGTCATTGAGTGTACCTGCGTGTACGTCAGTAGGCGGGGCGGAGCACGAGCTGCTGAGCATGAGCAAGCGCTTACATCGCTTTAAATCACCACAAAAACAGCTCTTAAAAATGTAATAATATCTTTAAAATTCCGCTTTTATGGAAGGCCTTTCTTTACAAAATCGAACATTACGGGTTAAGTTGAAAACCTTGCTATTAAAAAAAAATATTATAGTTGAGAATGAGATGAGTATATTTTTGTAAATGCACTCACGTTTTTTCTGAAGATCATGGTTACAGCCGATCTATTCTGTAGAAATCTCACTGTGAGAATTTAGGTGAAGTGAAAGAAAGAAAATGTATTTATAACACTTTTTTTTTTCATGAAGTGCGCTGGCATTCGGCCTGATGCTAGGGATTGTCACTAGGGTGCGCGCAAAATAAGTCTGTGCGCACCCGATTCGGAAATAATCGTTTGCCGCTATCTGGACGTTTATTTCAGGCTTTAAGAGTGGCCGTGTTCCGTTTTTTCCAAAGTAAATAATTGCCATCATTACGCCCAAAGTGATTAAAAGTGCTGGCTGTCATAGATATATGAAAGAGGATAAATAATCTTGAAGGCAAACGTCGCGCGCAGACTTATATTGCGCGCACTCTATTGAACACTCAGTTCAAGGTCCGTTCACCTAAGTTTTCACGGCGAGATTAGTATATACAGAATATATTGTATCAAATGTTCCAAAAGTCTGATTAAAGTGTAAACAAACCCTGTTCGGGGTAACTTTTTACATTATCTTACAGGGAGTTAGTAACACATGCATTTGTAATATAAAAGGTTTCTACTTTATATCTTACCAGTTTTTTCAATAATTTCATTGCTTAAGGCATTGACTGCCAACGCGGTCACCGGTGACCGCGAACAATAGATTTTCTATTGTGTCTGTTGCCTGGAAGCCAACGTGTTAAATAACATTATTAAGTTGTAATTAAAAATACATCGGCGAAAATTGAGGTTATAAAATTAACCCCAATAGTTATCAATTGAAAAACATCTTTAAGGTGAGATAAGTATTAAAATAATCAAATCAAAAACTCACTTCGTAAGTGGCACTTCAAAATTGGCATCCACAAGTAGGTATGTTTTCAGTCTGATCCATTTATTTGTTTACATTTTCATAAGATATTAAATAAACGTTAAGTTATAGAGATGTGATAAAAGACTAATCGGTCGATAATTGTTAAGGCCCGACTTTTCCCCATTTAAATGTAAAAGTATATTTGAGTGGAAATATCTAAGAATAGACAGGTACTTGTTTTTAAAATGGAATTTAATTGATTTGTAATTATAGGGAGTAGAGCAGACTCGCCTATTTTTTTAAATTACTAATACCGTTCTCACCTGGCACCCTGTTGTAAGTGACTGGCAATTTAAGTACAGCAGTTTGTAATAATGTGTATTGCATTGTAATGTAGTCAGCTTCTGAACTACCGCTAGGTAGCAGTACCTACGAGTATGATCTGATTACATAAAACATACAAAATTATGCAATTTTGTATGTTTCATAGTTTCGCACTTGTAATATTACCTACGATTCAGCGCTCATACAAAGTTTTTAATAAAACCACAGCTGCTATCAATGCCTAATCAGCCTATATTGTTCCCACTGCTGGGACACAGGCCTCCTCTTTGTAAGTGGGAGTGGGCCGTAATCCACCACGCGGGCCCAGTGCGGGTTGGTAGATTTCACATAATCTTCGAATTGTATTGTTCTAGGACATGCCGGTTTCCTCACGAAGTTTTCTTTCGATGTTTTGAGAACATTGGTGATGAAATAATTTACACAAAGTATAGCGCCTGTCTGGGATCGAATTACAAATTCGTAAGTCGCGGTTGTTTCCACTGGGCCACCACTGCTCAGCTATCAATGATTACAAGTAAATAATATAAAGATTCAGGTAATATATGATATATTATCTTACATTTTACACAACACGTGTAACATCTTTCCTAAAATAATAGATTTTTTCTTGTAAGTACCTAATTATTTCTCTGTTTACAAAAGTAACAGAAGTACACATATAAACATTGGATACAATAACATCAATATGTCTTCCAGTAGTTTGGGAGGTATAATATCCGTTTCCAGAACATAATATGTACATAACATAAATATTTATCATTTCAGTCTTAAAGAAATTCTGAAGAGATGTAGAGTAATCTACTTATTAAAATTTTATAATGTGTACCAAACACGACAACGTTCATAGGAAAAACTCTCCTAGATTCCCATGGACTGCTTGAAAGTCATCTACGCTTTTAGAAAAGGTGCAAGATCATCCAGAAATGTTGAAAAAATCATTTTGTGAGGAAAAGTTTAATGATATGTAGTCACCATGTTCAAGTGGGAGTAGGAGATATTATAGTGCATTCACACACATGCACAAGTGTGTGCGCAGACACAGCACTCAGTCTTTCCTCACTCTCATAGTCCGATCGGACGACAATCTGACGCGACCGGAGATCAGGCGCAAGACCAACGGTTTAACTTAACGTGGTTTCCGAGACACGGTGGTTTCACACCGCCAGAAATTCCTAATGGAAAAACCCAATAACACTTTGCCCGACCTGGGAATCGAACCCAGGTCCTTGCTCAGCAGTTGCGCCTGCGATCACGAGACAATCCACCACGAGACCACACACATTTACATAGGGTTACTAAAGCGACTGACACTGGCTATACATTATAGAACACACTACGATTTTTATTTCAAATCACTACACATTATAAAACAAAGTCCCTCTGCCGCGTCTGTCTGAAAGCAATAAACTCAAAAACTACGGAACGGACTTTCATATAATTTTCACTAATGGACATGATGATGCATGAGGAAGGATTAAGTGTATATTTAATTAAGGTTTTGTGTAAATTAGCTGAAATATGACGATGATTGGTAAAGATGTCGGAAAAAATCATGCAGTCATTTACTGGCGGGCGCCACGTAAACCAATAGAGTTATATGAAAACAATGTATTACAGAATTAATACTTTGTTTACCAGAATTAACACATAGGGTACCTACTTTTAATACCGTTAGTACGTTCCCGTGGGATATTTTCTAGTGAGATTATAAAAATATCGTTTTGTTCAAACATTTTATTGAGAAATCAATGTACATATACAGGATTATTGGAAAAACACCAACAACCTTTTAAGAGCTCATTGTATTCATAATTATGAACAACTTTTACTATGGGAGCAAACACGAAATCGCGAAAAAAAATCTGTTGTTAAATGTAGTGAACCGCTGATTTTTTTTGCAATTTCAGGTTTAGCCCCATAGTAAAAGTTGTTCATAATGATGAGTACAATGACCTCTTAAGAGGTTGTTTGTGTTTTTCCAACAACCCCGTATAAGTTTAAAAATGTTCTACGACATGTTAGGACTTTGTTACAGCAGTTTTTTCGAAGCGGTCCGTCTCTCTCTTCACTTATCTTTCAAACTTCAAGCCAATTTCTTAACCAATGCTAAGTCATTTCTCATAGAAAAAAATACATAGATTCTCTAGCATAATACTGCTGTTCTTAATAGTACAAGTGCATATAAATAAGCTAACCAATGCATATATTCAAAATTATGCGACGACAGTCGGACTCGGTTCACGAATGAAAATAAAAAGAATTCTCCCCATTGTCCCATGGCAAGGAGCCCATAGGAACCTATTGTTTATGTATACTTATTTGTGCAACCGAATAATGATATGGAAAAGAGGCTTCGATGTTTATTTAAGTATATATTTAAATGTATGAGCGAGATGGCATAAATGTTTGTTTTGATATATGTATTAAGAAAGTACCTAGGTAACTATAGCAAAGGCGAAGGGCTAAGGCGTAGCGAATTCTCGAGTTTATAGTTTTAGGAATTGACTGACTTGTACATATTATGTAGATATGTTTTGCGTTATGGCGCGTTTGTCTTTTTTTTGGGAGCATTGACACCCTTGCGGCGATTATCGGGAATAGATACGACAGACTAATTACTTGATTGATATTCTAGGATACAGAAACCATATCCTTGATATAGTGGCACTGTTTATTCTATTGAAATGCTTATTGAATTTGGCTTTTGCTTTCTGAGAATCTAGATCTGTTCAAATCCCGATACATGATTCAAAGTGCAGAATTTTTCAATGCCTCGATGCCCGAGAGCTTTCCAACCAGCTTTTCAACGTGAATAGCACTAACCTGAGCTTTAAAACTAACTTTAATGTGTCTTAAAGCTTTCTATATCTACTTCAAATGCACCCTGCTATGTTCGTAGAAGCATTTATTTCAAATCTTAGTTTTTCTTGTGATTCATATTTTAACGTTAGCGTATACATGAAGTTATTTTCTATTATACATTTTATCAGTTATAATTAGCTAATGTTGGAAATGTTGTTTATAAGGTGGTTGACCTTATAAACAACATTTCCAAAATGAAACAATTTTAACATTTCCCGTCCTGCTGGGCTGGGCCGTAGTCAGTGAACGAAATTCGTTCACTGGCCGTAGTCTACCACGCGGGCCCAGTGCGGTAGATTTGCAATAGAATTTTTGGTTCTAAGACATGCCAGTTTCCTCACGATGTTTTCTTTCACCGTTTTGAGAGCAGCGGTGCTGAAATAATTTACACAAAGTAAAGCGTCTGGCTGGGTTCGACCCTAGTACCCACAACTCGTAAGTAGTGGCCGCTTCTATTTGGCCACCACTGCTCACAACAAAACAATCAATTAAGGTTGAAATCATTTATATTTATTGTCAACTAGCACCTGAACGTATATTATAATAACCTAACCTTTCTCAAGCAATGATGGTTAAAACTGCATTCAAATCTAAAACCAAAATCACTTCTCGTTACAATTTTTCCTCGCCTCAGTCTATGAAGCGTTATGAATATCAGTTACAGTTTCTCGGAACAATCGTTTCAAATCCAGAGTATTTTAGCGTTCATTTTTTTCCAGTTTAACCATTTGTATTCCTGTGAAGGTGAAAGTAGTAAAAGTCATATCTGCCATACTAGGTATGCCTTTTTTTATTAGTTTGCTGTATGGAAACTTCCGACATGCCTGTCACAATCACGCTGTTCCATCGCGGCTTTGTGCGTTTTTGGCATTTTATGAATGATTATTTTTATTTGTTCCGGGACCTGGTAGGTACCTGGGTTTTGTAGTGATTGTTGTTAATAATTTCATTATTTGGGGTACTTAGTTTACGATGATCAGAAATGAACAGGGTTGAGAAATAAACATTGGGCGACTATGGGGGAAATACGCGCATTGACGTGGAGTTGCGGACAACAGCCCGTATTACCTATTACCTATGGGGCAAAGGAGTCGCATAAAACCAAATTTTAGTCAAAGCACTTCTTGCCACGTCTCTTCGAAATATAAAATAATAATCCATTCCTAGTTTTATGGCAGCCCACAGTTGTATGCTTTTATTTATATCAGACTAGCCGGAACGAAACAAACGAATCAACTAATCTTTTTGTTGACAGGACCTGAAGAATCCCGTTTTGATCCCACAGGACAAAAAGTGGACGCAAACCTAGCTATTATGGCTGCTACAAACGGCAATACTGAGAACACGGTACAGGGTGAATTGAACCTAGATATTTGAGATACAGAGTTCAGTTCTGCGTGCAGAACGGAGCAGGAAGGCATGTTGAAGGAACGAGAGAGTTCAGAAGACTCTCCCGCGACCCCCGATGAGTGCGCGGGTTGCGGGGGACGGATACAGGACAGGTGAGGGCTAGAACAAGGACTTGTGCTATAATTTTGAAGTTCGGACGCTATTCCCGATGCTTTCAATCATTACGATTATTTAATACTTTTACACTTTCATATTTAGAACTAAGCAGGACTTACATCCAGATATTTCCCAGAAGTTACGCTTTTGCATGCGCTCGATGGTAGCAATTGACACGTTTCGGGAAATTTCACCATACCAGAATTCAATCCTCCTTTACCGAATTCGTTTTTTTTACTTTTTTGATTAATAAACTTATTTTTATTATTACTTATTATTACCAGATATTACCTGCTAGCAGTAGACCGGCAATGGCATGGCACCTGCCTCCGTTGCTGCGAGTGCCGGCTGCCACTGGACACAGAGCTCACCTGCTTTTCAAGAGACGGCAATATCTACTGCAAAGAAGATTACTACAGGTAAGCAGTTTGAAGGGTGTCTTTTTGTCTCTGTGTAGCCTGTTCCCTCAGTTTTCCACGACTCGTACTAGTGAAAGAAGAATAGGTTTAGGATAGGTTAAAAGTATTACTAATTCAGCAAGATTGGCATCAGTCCAAAGTGCGCCAGATTCTAACTCTGATGGATGTACTTCCAGTTCCATACAAATGAAGCGTCGACGGCAACTTATACCCCCCTCCCCCTAATTACGTAACACACTATCAATCTCAATTCGAATCATTTTGATTCATATTGCTAATCCATTGCTTCATATGTTCGAAAAATGTGTCTGCTCAACAACGTAAATAACGCAATGAATGTTGTTTAACTGTCAAAATGTAACCCATTGCTACTAATACGTTGTACGTTGGGCAATTACCCAGCAGAATAGTAATCCTGTCAGCTCGACAGGAGACAGGAGACTCGGAGTCTATAGGTATATAGACTCCATTTTATCAACACCGCTTGGTAAGTCGAGGCAAAAGTTGTTTATAGTCATGGAATAGTACCTACGGTAACACAAAAGTTTAAATCCAGAATTGAAAAAAGCTTATATATCGTGGCAGCGATCAGATTTGTGCTTCCACAAATTGAAATAGAATTTATGGGCACACATTTTGTCTGGCCGAAGCTACCTCAAAAAGGAGAAAACGACGTCGTCGTCGCGATGACGCTTGCACCTGTACACCGTTCAATAAATTGTTTCGATGAGGATTTTTCCCTACCCTAATCATGTATCATAGCAATTCAAGTTTCTCAAATTAGCCAGAAGGGTTTTGGAGTGATTATGAATTATTTTTGGTACGTAGGTATCCGATCGTTATTGATTCAAGTTTCTCAAATTAGCCAGAAGGGTTTTGGAGTGATTATGAATTATTTTTGGTACGTAGGTATCCGATCGTTAACGTAAGCTTGCGAAGCGAATTCTTTATTTTATGAGGAAAATTCTCTGCTTCTGCGAAGCGCTGTGCGATGTTTTTGCAAGGAAAAATACTGTCGGAGTATCTGCTTTTGTTGTATTTTTATGGAAATGTAAAAGCGGTAAATCATCGACCGAAGTGTAATTTAGAGGCTCTATGTTTATTTTTTGTGTAAAATTTTTTTAAATCGTATCTTTATGCAATACAGGTTGGAGAATGATCTAAAATATATTTTTTATTCTACTGTAGGTAAAACAAGTACTACTTTTGGTAGTTTATAACGCAACCCAAAATATGGATGCAAACTTTGCTGTTTTCTAAGGTGACCCCTACACCTATAAAATATTTATTGCGTAAATGATTGAATCAGCTCTTGCATTCAAACAATTCATTATTTTCACGCAATTACATTGACGGCCCATTAAGTAACAATAAAATTAAAGAAAAAATGCATTAAAATTGAAACTCGGTAACGGTAAACAATCAAAACAATGCGAATTGCGAACTAATATTGTAGATGAGACCTTCTCCACTTATTTCTCAACATAAATGTTTTATATTCATGCTTACGTATACATTTGCATCTACCACTAAAATATGATTGTAAATGATTCCTGAGTTAAAACCGACCAGATAACTACAACATTCTGTAAAAAAAAAACACTTCAAAACAAAACGCGTTAACTATCGACAATATAAAACAAAAACTATTCGCGAAGCTTAATCAATTATGATAATCCTATAATTACAAGATTCACGACGCGACGCGTGGTCAACGTTTACCGAGCGGTTGTCAGTCTGTAGGTGATACGCTAGCAATTAGGGAGCAAGGCAGGCCGTCACTCAAAGTCTACCGCACTCGGCTGTTCGCACACCTGTCCACGACTTGTTTTTGTAACCATTGCGTCAACAGCATAAGGCGGAATTGTAAGTTAAGACCCAGTAAAGAATATTCTATTCTATTCTAACTAGGTATTAAAAAAGAAGGTTGTTATAAAAAAAATCTGATTATGAATATAATTTTATTTAAGAGTTACAAGCGGGTAATCGTTTGAGACACTGTGGAAATACTTATTCCGACCTATAACCACTATAACTACGCAGTTTAGGTCGTAGATTTCCCTCAATAAAATAAGTTGACTAAAATTTAAATAGCTTGGGAAATTAGAATGTTAAACATGGATGTATAAATAGAAAACTTGTCCGCGTACCTTCCTATTTTAAAGACGGAACAAAACGCAGCTGTCAAAAATAATGTCAAGCTTGCGGTATAATTTGGCTCTCTAACCACCCCCTTGTTATAACTGGACATATGCTATAATTGTTTACATGGGGCCCGTCAGTACTGGTGATAAGGATTGATTGATTATCGAAGAGGGTTCTAATGTTAAGTTGTCAAAGGTTGGCTATTGGCCCATTTACTGTAACTAGGGTCATTTGCAATGCGGAACAGTCTTGAAGAGTCACAATAAATAGTCTCCTTTACTCTTTCTCACGCTGTCTACATCTCTCTATTTATTGTAAAATAAGCATCACCTTTGTACCTATTTTTCTGTTCTGTTTTTTTCTTTATATGTATGTACATAAATGGTAAAATAAATAGATCTGGGTAGAAACATGCTTCGTTGTTTTCGAACTAGAATCTCAACGCTTGCAATCCTACCAAATGAGAGAAACGCAGCTATTATAAAGGAAACTATTTCTAAAGGATACTTCCAGGGTACTTTTGTGTATTCTGAGCTTCCTGATAAAATAATGAAACCTCAAACTCCGTAATTTCATAAGATTTCATGCAACTGAAATACAATTTTTAAATTTTTTAATTGACTGAAATGTTAAATCTAAATGGAGAGGAATGGAAAGCTGTCGTAATATGATTAACGTGGAAGGTTTGGTGGAAGCGCTGGATGTCGACTTATAATTTCATAGTTGTAGTCGATTTTCTAATACATTTTTTAATAAACTTAATAAGTTTATTAATTCAAATGAAACAGCGCAGTGCTTTAGTATTAACTGCACTCAATTCATAATTATATTTTATATTTTGTTTTATTAATTTACTAGCGACCCGCCCCTACTTCGGAAGGATTTTACGACTTGATAAAACATCGAGATTTTGTTATACAAAAACCTTATACTACCTACAAATAAACCTTCCCAAAATTATTATCTAAATAATTGTGAAAACCGCATCAAATGGCGTTGCGTAGTTTAGAAGAACAACGCGGTCACACAGACAGATATCTTCTGTACGTGTTTGTCAACTAACTACTCCTAAGCGGCTCGACCGATTTGGATGAAATTTAGTGTGTACATTTCAAGGTTCCTGGGTGGTTTGAAAACACAATTGGACCCAGTAAGTGGCGCTGCTGTCGGTATGTCACCAAATACAAAGGGTTAGCTTAAATCAAAAGAATTTAAAGAAAGGCTTCTCGCCAATACTTCCACCATAGAAGATTTGGAAGAAAATGAAGAATTAAATAATTAAGACATAGAGACCATAGTAAACAGTGAGATATCAAAAAATTATTACTCAACCGTAGATTCGTTAGAAGTAATTATGGAATCGCAAAAAAAAAAACTGCTTTTCCGGGCAGGATGACGACTGCCGGGTCCGCTAGTAATATATTATAGATGTAGGTACCTAATTACCTATGTCATCATCATCATCAGCCTAGCCTTTTCCCAACTATGTCGGGGTCGGCTTATATAATTAATAATTAATTAATTAATAACTAATTACCTATGTACATGTAAGTATAATTACCTATATAGAACTATATGAAAGGAATTGGACATACAAATTGGCTCAATCAAATAACAGTTTCCAATAAATTCGTATCGCGGCACCAACAAAAGAAATTATCTGGTCGAAAAAACTGTTCAACAATCAAAAGTAATTTTTGATAAATGCATGCGAAAAACGATGTTTTCGTGGAAACGAAGAATTACAAACAAAATGCAAAAATCAAAGCATTTATTTCAAATAAACCAACTACAGGCACTTTTGATTTTTCATGTTCAGTCAGAAAGAAGAAACGTTGCTCATTGTAAAGTGTAGCAGGTTCTTCAGGTTCTTGTGGAGAAGAACGGGCAAGAAAGTCCACGGACACTCTTTTAAATCAAAAAAATTGTTACATAATTCATGTTGAAATATACACCTTGTATACACGTATATATACGTTGTATATAATGCTTTAACTAATAATATTGTAGTATTAGGGATTAGTACCTAGGTATAATAAATCAATAACATGACGTGTTTTGCTGTGATTTAAAACGAGACCGGCTGATAACGGTATCTTTTATATGGATAGATGCGCTAATAATATAATCGACTATATTTTATGAAATCGACTAAGTAGGTCGAAATGTTGTGTTTACCTAATCATGTTTTATTTGTGGTAACTTCTATAGCCAGGAATACGTACTTAACTAGGAGTATTTCGGCATCCCATCCGTCATCAGATTCATCTGATAGGCCTTTTCTCCAAATGTGGCTGGTCCCAAAGGCCACATTAAAACTCAGAAAGCGAAACTGGCTTTCTTTGAAATTCCGCTACGATTTTCTAAACTCCCCAAAGCGACTCAGCTCTGCTACAAAGCCGCAGAGCAAATACAAGTCTCCTTGTTCCAGATTATTCTGCGTTAAACGTTGTGCTCGCTGCGGGAACGGGATCACCGCGAATGAGCTCGTGATGCGAGCACGGGATCTTGTCTATCACCTCACTTGCTTCACGTGTGTGGCCTGTGGCACCCAGTTATCAAAGGGCGACGTGTTTGGCATGAGAGATGGCCTCGTTTACTGCCGACCCCATTATGACAGCGCCTGCCTTGATGACTACTGTGATGAAGATATGACTAGTGTCTATAGGTGAGTGGCTTTCTTTTTTACTTTAACTTTGGTTAGTATCAGTTGTTTTTGACGCGGGATCATCTCGACTGAGCTCCTGATACGAGCACAGGATCTCGACTACTTAACTGCTATAGGCAGGTTTTCTTTTTTAAATCTGTATGTGGCAAGTCTATGGGCGCAAGTGTTTTTGACATTTTCTAAACAATTTATGTCTGACATACGCTTTGGGGCCCCAATTAAAGATAAAAAAAACTGCATAATTAATGTGTTAACGATATTGTTACAAAGGGTGCTCAGAAATAGTAAGAGAAATCAAAAATTCAAACACAGATTCTCTACAAGCCGAGTTAAAAAAAAAATTAAGTATTAAAATAAACTCTAGTTATTTTGTTTGCTCTCATAAAATTAAGAATAACATACGAAAATCTATTCCAAACAAAAAACAGATCTGAATGAAGTAGAAGTAGGTATATGATGCCTATCGACATAGCGAGCTTCCAAATAATTCACCAATTAACTCGGATCCGCTACTAATAGGCACGAAGAATTTGTATCATAAATTCTTTAAATACGAATCCGAGAAAAATCAATCAAAATTCCACTTCAATACATTAATATTTAAATCAAAACACATTTTTTTTTAACCAGGTGTCAAGATTTGCACAGTGAAGGTGACTCGCCGACGCAGTACTACAACGGTGGGGCGATACAAAAAGGACGACCACGGAAGAGAAAGCTCGCCCAAGGCTCCCCTGACAACATGCAGGTCCAGACAATGAGGATGGCCAGCACCGCTCTAGGTGAGTTCAATAATTACATTCCCTCAGCCCAGCGAATTGCATCAAATGCGAATTAAATGTCTATCGTGTAATTAAAAAACTTGCTGACTTTAATTATATCTAAGTCGACTTAAAAAGAAGCTTTGATAAAGCTCCCCCGCGTTTCCCTTTGAACTCAGCGTTACTTGTAAGAAAATATATATTCGCGTCGAGACACAGACGATCCGGCCCCAGACGCTATACATATTTCATAGAATTCGCGCGCTCAAATTTTTAGCAAAGACCTCAGCAGGGAAATCCGAGCGCCAACCCCGATGTCCCAGATGTCAATTCATCCCGTGCCATAATCACGACTAATGAATAGAAGACGCACTGTCAAAACTGTCTCTGTCCTTTTCTCCCTCGTTCTTTGTCCGTAAGTTAGAGAGAGAAGTGTGTGTTTACGCGGGTTGGGTCGTCTGTCAGGGTCGTTTTGGATTATTCTTTATAAAGTCGAAATGTGAGGCACTCATTGAGGTGAATTCAGGTTGTGTTGACTTGTCGACCCGATTAATAATGGCGTAAGGTTGAATGGGGCACGTGACAAACGAAGTTATTTTAGTGGTAGAAAATGTTACTAGACACTGTTTCATTATGACAGTAGTTCACATAAAATACTTAATCCAAGACGGTCACTACGCCTACAGGATCTTGTTGTTGAACTTTGAAATTATACAGGACTTCTCACTAATCACTTATGTTTGATTGTGACTATCGGGGTGTTTCTGGCAAGCCTTTAACTAGATGAACAAATGTTGAGCCCCTGAGTAAAATTGTCAGGGAGAGGAAGTTGAGAAATTATACAATTGTCTCCACACTTTCTGCTATAAATAAACCAAATGCAAATAGCTTTTTTTACACAGTTTTTTTATCAGAAAGCGTTTGCGTAGATCATCGCAAGCAACGTGATGCTTATAGTGGAGCGCGGTATTCTTTGATATAATCCCCATTTTAACTCGACTAAATCAAAGCTAATGGAAGGATATGTTTTTACAAGTAAACTTTGTTCTGACGGTGACAACCAAATGATTCACCTAGCAAACAGTTGGACCTACACGTAAATAGCTAAAAGTCGTAACTGGCAAAAACTACTTTACTTTCGACACGGGTCCTCAAAATCCTGCACCTACTACCCTAAATAACAATATTTAAAAAAATACATTATAGAGCACTTCACCTCATAAACAAGTAGTACATAGTGACGTCATCAGACCGAAAAATAGTCAAGTGCGAGTTGCACATCCCGTTTGATCCCACCTCGCAGGGAACACTTCCATTCGTAGCAATTGATATGCCTTTTACTATTTTTTTGTTTACTGTTTCAACCCTAAAATACTCCTTTACAACATCTTGTTTTTTATTGTGATTCGTAGTTTATTTCGTGCATATTCATAGATTTTTTTAAATCTAGTTTGTAGGGATAAACTTTGTATGTCTTGCTACCTTTTACTACTACATACTTTACTTCTATTTATTCAAAACTACCTTCCGCCCGCGGATTCGCCCGCGAGGTATAGCGATAAAAACTATCCTATGTCCTGCCCCGGGATGCAATCTATCTCTCTGCCAAATTTTATCGAAATCCGTTCACTTGTTTAGGCGTGAAAAGGTAACATACAGACAGACAGACAGACAGAGTTACTTTCAAATATATAATATTAGTATGGATACATCCACTTAAAAATATTGAAAATAAAAACGATAAGTCCTCTTACGTTAAAGCAAAACAGCAGAAATTACTAAAGCATTTTTCACTGTTAAAATTCAGTGTAACAGAAATATCTGCAGTAATTTTATCCCGGTTTTTGCATATTTCAATTCGCCAATTTAGATGCTATCTATCTATCTACTCTTAATATCTGACAGGTACAAGCACACACACAGCTATATTTACTTTAAACTGCGTATATTAAAAAAAATACTGTGGGGTAGTTGCGTAACAGCCAAGATTAGTTGTACATTAAGTAGCTAGATTTTCTTTTAGATTGAATTGGTCAGAAGACCCAATTGAGTCTGAAAGAAATCTAACTACGAAACAGCAAAACTAACAAACTTCTCAAGCTAGGATCGAAGGTAGTTTTGGTCTGAAGGCCAATTCTCGTAATCTAAAACGTTCAAAATCCAGTCGCAGTCTCATCTCGGCGACAAACAAATGTCAAAAACTTATCAAAATGTAGGGAAATTAGAGGTATTTTTGACAGATTCGAGACAGAGATCAGACTGAACGTTCTTAAAATTACGAGAATTGCCCCTCTGATCAAAACTTAAACGCATTCGTTTCCTATAACTGAACATTTTCCGTCAGATTCAGTAAATTTCTTCATCATTTCTGCGCGTGCCCTAACAAATTGTAATTGCCGCTATATCTTGATAGAGTCACACGCACTCAGACTCCGTTTTCCCGCCGAAACGGCAGCCATGTTGGCACAACAGCGCCATTAGAGTACCGCGCGTGACGCCTATAATGAGAACTACGAGGGCTCTCGAGGTAGTGACGTGCCTTATCGATAATCGAAGAATCGATCGAGTATATCGCAGCGCGCGGCGCTCGCTGGCTGTATGCAAAATAGTGGTATAAAATTAGCATTGTGGATTTAGATGATAGTTCTTCGATCAAAAGATGCTCCTCTACAATCTAGAAATACTTCTATGAGCCTGCGGATGCCTCATTGATCTGTCCATGCGAAATGAAAACTGCCAACAAACCACGGTTGACAAATAAACAGTTGCACAAGCTGGTCAATAGGTGGTTGACCACGCATTACTGTCAACTGATTTTTTTATAGTTTTGTAAGGAAAAATAAAAAACTTTGCGGGGTAAAGATGGGAACTGATTATATATAACTAAACTCTACAGTCTTTCTTTCAAAATCAAATTATCCAACCTCTGACCTACAAATCTTTACACAGATAATCGACCAGAACTTACAAATTTATACGATATAACAAAAAAAAAGCAGATGCTCAACGAACTATGAACGTTTGCCACCAACGAATAGGCCTAATAAAACGTTTTTAATTAACAAAATTCGGTGAAAAAATCTATGGGCATCTTTTAAAATGACATATTGATTTTTATCTATGCCCCTTGAAAACTGAATTGAAAGAACTTTTAGCAACCACGTAACAAAAAATCAGCTTCACCTAAATCAACATAAGGTTCATTTTCATTTGAAGTTATTTTTTAAGTATAAAATTGAGGTTGTCGTTTGCGGTCAAGGAGCAAACAGCGCGAGCGGTTCTTTGTTTTTTATCGATAATATTATAAAGGATGTGTTATTAAATAGGTCGGTTTGGGGTGCGAAGTCTATAAACATTTTTTTATATGTTATGGTAATCCCACCCTGGCACGGGATGGTTATACAAAATAAGTAAATAGGTTTATAAAACTATTCGTATGACAACGAATGTTGGCGATTTTTAGGCTGTCTTGACAACATTCTGAAAAAAAAGTCACAATAAAATATGCGCGTGATTTAAGACAAGTGAGATTTGTTTTTAAGTGCTATTCAGTTCCTCACCTGCGTGGAAAAAAAATGTCTATTTGGTTATTAAGATCTACAATACACTAAAAGTGTACTTTCTTTACAATATTGTTCAATACGTTTTAAATCCAAAAGCTAGCCTTAAACTCGGTCGAACCATGAATTGGCTTTCATCAATGTAGAGCACACCTAACAGCATTGTATTCCGTCAAGAGTCCCTCTGATCACCAAAATCACGTGTATGGTAGGTACACGTGTTTTTGGTGATCAGAGGGTAACACATTGTCAATTACAATCTGAATCATTTTGAAGGATATTGCTAATCCATTGCTTTATATGTTCGAAAAACTTGTCTGCTCTATCACTACACTACTGTTCAATTAGGGGCAGGTTGTTTCACGTCCACTTGACGCACGCTTATACCTACGTCAAAAATGGCGCTAACTATTCTTCAACCCAAAAATAGCTTTGTTTCAAATTACAATTACAAAATGATGACCTTGCCGTACGTCAAAATAACGTAAACGTATTATTTTGAAAGAAGAAATACTTAAAGTTTATTTGGAGACAATTCGTGAAAAACAAAATACGAAATTTTCAAAATAAAAATAATGTATCAAACAACTATAGTCTGTGCCTCACGGCTGTGCCAAAAAGGTTAATTTGACGTACATATGTTAAGTTAACCAACCGTTTGAAACAACCGCCCTAAGACCCCGTTCACACGGAGATGATCAGTACAGTTTTTTTCGGTAAAAAGTTGGGATCACACGTCAACATCCCAATGTTCATACAGTTAAAAACAAATGCAGTATGAAACTGCCATGTGATCCCAAAATTAAACAGTTAAATAACGTACTGATCGTCGCCGTGTGAACGGGGCTTTAGTGTGTTGCTAAATTACCCCGCTGATAGTCACTCGTCCGTCAATGCCTCCACCTGATCTTCAGCCACTACATTTAACAAGAGGCAAGATCGATGGAGGCAAATTAGTCAATAAGTAGTTCATTCATTTTTCTGATATAGGTATAGGTAACCTCTTCCAGTTCGCAATCATTCTAGTAAGTAGGAAGTGTGTCTATACAGATCAACTAACATAACATCATACAATCATTCCTTTTGTCCTGACATCCGATGTTTTTGGGGCGTAAAATATTACGTCTGTTGAAATGAAGTAAACTTATGCAATTCGTAAACTAATAAAAAAAATCACACACTTTGACTACATTAAAGAAATAATTACAGATCAAGATATTATATTTTAATGTTAATAGTTTGTCAGTTTATTTAGTACAATTTAGTAAATCTAATAAACGTATTATATCACATGAATAGTTACAGACCGATTTCTCTGTTTCAGTAGTCAGTAATTTGACTTTCGAAAGAAGAAGATAAAGCGTTGTGTAGATAACTATACAGACGCTATACAACGTTTATTAGTAAGGGGGTTATATTTTTATTTTCCTAAATACAGGCATATTTTTATTTTCCTAAATACATCAATAAATACTGAAATCTAATTACAGATTAACAAGCAAATAATAACCATTTTTATGCTCACGAACTTGACCACTACAACCGAATAAAAGCCAAAACGGCTACCCTTCCATCAATATTATACCTACAATTTATACTCCCTAATTAAAAACTAATGGCACAAAAAATTAAATAAACGGACTCCCCTTCCGATTAAAACAATTAACAATAAACAATACAATAAACAACTTCTGACCACAGACAAAAAAACTCGTTTACATTCCATCACCTGTCTTTAAAAGTGGTCATCGTGATATGAGACAGTTGTGTGGAGAAATTTTTTTTGACTGAAGGTTTTGAAAAAATATTAACATAACGGCTAGGTAGTGTAGGTGTAAAGTACACCAAAATTTCGCCAGATGTAGGTAATAGAGGGCTAGCCTATTGCAATCAACCGGGCACAAGTACAGACTCCGGGCTGCTAATGAGAAATTCCAGATTTCCATCACCCTTTTGATAGTAGTGATGATGGTATTAAATACATAAAGTGCCTACCTGAGTACGAACTCATTACCTACTTGTAAAACGGGGCCTCTACTATCTACTCATGTGCCGATACAACAGTGGCACTCCGGGAGTGCCGACAGAAGTGAAAACAAAACACAAACAGAATACTTTGGCATCACTCACTGACATATCAGATATACATTAAAACCGAGTATATCCCGAGGACAGCCAAACACATCCGAATGTAGCGCGGTGTCGGTAACAGTGTCGCGAGTTCAATGGTTTTTTTTCTATCTCAAAAATGCCCAACGCGCCTAAAGAAGTTTTCACTTCAATAATAATAAGTGTAAACGTTCTATCAACTGGTAGACAGTTTGTTTACATTTCATTCAGCTGGACATGTTGCTTTCAGGAATTTACGTTTTCCCTTTCAGTCGGTGCCTTTCAGTACTCATTCACTCATCATTCTCCTGCCCTTATCCCAATTTATTTGGGGTCGGCGCAACATGTATTTTTCTTCCATACTTCTCTATTAGTCGTCATCGCGGTAGTCACCCCCTTTCTAGCATAGCATCGTTCACACAGTCCATCCATCGTTTCTTTGGTCTTCCCCTACTCTTATAGCCATCGACATTCATACTCAAAACTTTCCTCAAGACATTTTCCTCATTTCTCCGTAGCACATGCCCATACCATGACAACCGATTCCCACACAACTTTTCGGTCACCGGTACCACTTTCAAACTTCCTCTTATGTACTCATTTCTTATTCTATCCATTCGTGTAACACCACACATCCCTCTTAGCATTCTCATTTCTGCTGCATGCAATTGCCTTTCGTTCATCCCTTTTGTGGCCCAACATTCTGATCCATACAAGACAGCAGGTCTAATCATGGTTTTATATATCTTCCCCTTAAGTTTAAGGGGAATGCGGGAGTCGCAGATTGTTCCCGTGACCTGCCGCCATTTCATCCATCCAGTGTTAATTCTGTGCTTAACCGTCCGATCTACTTCGCCATCGCTTTGCACGAGTGAACCGAGATACCGAAAGTCGGAGCAGACTGGGAGAAGTGCACTATCAAGCGCTATGGCTCCAGAACTGGAGAGACCGCCGAAATCGCAGAACATATATTCGGTCTTGGTTCTGCTGATTTTCAGGCCAACATTCTCCAGCTTTTGTTGCCTTTCAGTACTCATTCACTATTGTGTTTAAATAGATTAAAACAAAGTCGGGTTAGTTACACCATTTATAACTCAAGAACAACTGGACCGATTTTTATGATCTTTTATTTGTTGGATTTCTCTTCGCTCCGAATAGCAAAATAATTATTAAAACATGGGAAAAATAACAAAAAAAATCTAACGAAGGTCAGCTAGTAGAAAAATAAAATCTTGTACAACATACAATTAACTTGCTATTTATGGTAACTTTAAAGGACCTACTGTTATAATTTGAATACTTTCTTAGTTTACTTATGGGCCCGATTTTTCAGATGTCAAATAACTTTTATTAAGATTTTTTTCTTCGTTTTCGGAAATTTCTCTGGTGGATAATTTCTTCATATATTATTGGACTTTTTATGATTCTGATACGTTCTAAAACTACCAGCCGTTCCATACATTCAGGTCTAATAGGTATTGAAGTTATGTATAAGACAGTGATAACAATGTAGTTCCAATGGTGAAAGTGGTTCAGAAGGGTAACAAGACCACACTTTTCTGATACATGCTGTTTAAGAGTATATGTTTTCTTTCCATGAGTCAACAAGCTATGCTCTAGGTATGTATGAATGTCTACATAGACGTATGTACATAGGTGTCGGATGGTCCTGACTTGATTACGACAAATATACGACTACCTACCAGCATAGCAGCTTTCGTTTCACATCAGTATCATTTTACAAGGTCCGAAATTTTATTGTGGGGTCGTTGCAAGTTATAAGCGGCAGCAATAATGTTCATGGTAAATTGACAGATTGTAACAAACATATTTTTTAATCTTCAATGATTTTTGTGAAGATTAAATGCCGTACATACAATTAACTTAATCTAAAATAACTAAAATATAATAAGAATAACAATAATAGATAATAAGAAGTCGATGATTTGTGGTATAATAAATAATCGAGAGTTAGAAACCTTTATAAAAAAAAACATATGAAAAATAAAAGCATTTGATTCGTTCTTTTATTCTATATATTCAATATAAGCCTATAATGTCCCCACTGCTGGGACACAGGCCTCCTCTCTGTGAAAGGCATGGGCCTTAATCCACCTCGCGGTCCCAGTGCGGGTTGGTAGATGTCCCATGTCTTCGAATTTATGGTTCTAGTACAAGCCGGTTTCCTCACAATGTTCTCCTTCACCGTTTTGAGAGCAGTGGTGATGAAATAATGTACAAAAAGTTTAGCGCCTGTCTGGGTTCAAACCTACGACCTACCTACGCAAGTCGCAGTCGTTTCAACAGGGCCACCACTATTCCATTGCTGTTATTGCTGCTGCTCTTAGTAGTAATTACAAAATTATCGCTGCCGTATTTAACTTGAGCCACAGCCCAAAAAGCGGCGCCTATCTGTGTAATAAACCATACACTGAATCGGAGCTTCTTTATTTTTTTTATAACCTATCGTTAATATCGAGGCTTTTACAGCCCCGATGCTTTATTACCGACTTTAAAAAAAATTTAGTACTTCTCTTTTTCTCAAATTCGGTAACATGTTAATTTCGACTATAAAAATAAAACATTATGTGTGTACGGTGTGTTTATTGTGGAAGAAATCACTTTTATTTCCATGACGATCTGGGAACTGGGTAAAATGCAGTATTTGCTTGACTTCCATGTATTTTTATGCTTCTGAGACCCACATAGAAATGATAGCGTGCTCTGGTGATAGTTTAAAGCCAGGCAGGCGCGACGTTACAGGGCGACGCGACTCTAGTATGTAGAACAATTTCTAAGAAAACTCCATGGAAATTGTTCTACCAGAATTGCGTAGCACCGTCGCGCCTTTTTGCTGGTTCCTTAACATGTCTTTAGATATAACGCGTGTATACCCAGTTTTTATAAACTTTTATCCCCTATTTAACTCCTTTAGGGGATGAATTTCCCTTAATCTTTCCTTACGTATTGCTCACCTTGTGTAAAACATGCTTCTAGATTCAGTGGTTTAAGCTCTGCTTTGTGTGTCAGTGAGTGAATGAATAAAAATTAAGATTTTAGAGTTTTATTTTTTATATTTTTATTAAATACTGAATGAATGTACCTTCAATCCCATGAGGAAAGTCTTCGTTAGTAGGTATTTTAATTATTGCTAATAATAAATACGCAGTTTCATTGGAAAGAAACAAAGTAAGCATTTATATAAGTTGATATATTATTATATTAATTAAAATTTTAATGAATATTCTTTTTTTTCTTTGGAAAATAATTCCTTTGACGAGTTTCAAGAACCTGAGCAGAGAATTAAATACTCAAAGTCAAAGTTTTTTATTTGTTAAACAAGAGTAATAAAAGGTTTTATAAATAATATACAGCGATCTCTGTTTTACAATTAACGGCGTTCAACTATCAAATAGGTAGGCATACGAACATCATAATCAGCCTATAATTTTCCCACTGCTAGGACACAGGCCTCTTTGAGATAGAATGGGCCGTAATCCACCACGCGGGCCCAGTGTGGGTCGGCAATACGAACATACAATATGTAAAAGAATTCTTGTTAAAATTAAATGACAACCTATCAAAGCTAAATTATAATATCCTATACCAAAGTAAACAATATTGAAAACAAAATTTGTTACTCCAATATAGCTCCAATACAGTATTATTTTAAGTTTGTACTCGTTCGTGATATTACAAAATAAATTATTACACGAAACTGATACGGAATATAAAGGGGTTGTTTTAGGTTACATCCCTCATTAAGCGCCGGCATTCTCGGGAACAACATGGAATATAATATGGAAATATTTATTATTTAGAAACGGTGGCAGGCCAGTAGGTAGGTGCGTTATCGGTCGCTAACCCGATTATGGTATTAATAAGTTTTACATAACCCGATTCTTTTATTAATAAGTTTTACATAACACCACGGAGTACCTAATTGTTTTTACTCCGTGCATAACACTAAAGGTGCTATCAAAGATATTATAATGCGCTGCTAACGGACTCCTAAAAATATATTTGCAAAAGTATTCATTCAGAATGTATTAAACATGTGTCTGAAAATCATATTTATATTGAGAGCAATGGTGGCCCAGAGGTAACGGCTTCGACTTACGAGAAGAAGGTCGTGGGTTTGAACCCAGACATTCGCTTTGTAAATAATTTCATCACTGCTGCTCTCAAAATGGTGAAGGAAAAAACCAGCATGTCCTTGAAGCAAAAATTCGAAGACATGTGAATTCTACCAACCTGCACTGGGCCGGCGTGGTGGATTATGGCCCACTCCCTCTCACAGAGAGGAGGCCTGTATCCCAGGAGTTTATACATGATAGGCTGGTTATTGAGAGACGGTAAATCTAGGGAAGGAAACTATAGGTCGATGATGATACCTACTGTAGCTAACGCATACCTATAATAACAGCTGTAGACTTACTAGTTGTCGATTGGCTTTTGATTAATTAATAAACTGTATCAACGAGGTTTTTAAACTTTCATGTATGGCTTTCAATGTTCATAATTTAGTGCTGAAACCTGGGCTATCGCCAAGATGTGAAGTACTAGATATTTCCCCCTAAATATCAAGTTAATAAATTCGACCTTTTCAGAAATAATATAATTAAAGAATAACGCTGTTTGACCAATAGAATGAACATGAACAATTTCAACACATCGCGTCTAAGTGCTAAGCACAGCAATTAATTCGGCTTCACCGAAACCACAAGGCGATAATTTTTTTTTATAACCTAATTGTTTTTTGTTTCAACCATCGTAAAGTTAAAAACGGCGTCATAAAAATGAACGCGACTGTCCGACCCCAAGCCTGAATCACACAAACCCGTCTAATATATTTAATTATAAATTTAATAATTAGCTAGTTGCGCATCGGCGATTTCTTTACATATAACGCAGCCAACCACCCAAGTGTTGTAGCGAGATATTAATAAAAACCACTGACTTTTTATTACCAAGACCCATTATTACTAGGGGCAGTATGCGTGAACTTCGTAATTCGGGACAGGGAGCTCGGGATAGTTTTATTTGAAGCTTTAGCCTAGCCAGAATTGTACGGAGGTAACAGAACTATTTAGCGAAACTATATTATCATAAAATTGAAGTATAATAATATTATATTCCGAAAAAATATATACCTTTCTAAACTTTCCTTCAGTTTGATCAGAAATGTTAAATTTATTTTTCTGCTCCGTGTCATCATCAGTTTATTTGCAAAGCTTGCAATTACTTATGCCTTAATTGGGTACTATTTCGAAAAAACACACACAAACCGACTGACTTGATTCACAAAAAACAATACTTAGGTACTTCCATTTCCAAAAAAGACTCCCAAAAATAAGGACACATCCATGCGTTCACAAACGCAGACACCTCCTACTTATTCCGCAGTATCTATTAGATCAAAACTCGCCCAATTATCGGGACATACATCATTCCACGTTATTTGTTTTGACGCACAAGTCACTGGGTGCCTATGTCGGCTGCTTTTTATTTCCGTTCCTTCTAATGAGTATTAACGACGGCTTGCTTATCAATTAATAAGGGGTGCCTTTAGTTTTGTTTAAAAATGTGGAATTAGGTTAAACTTGACAGGCTTTACGTTATTTTTGAAGTGGTATGAGACCTTTGTTTTTGGAGTTGTAGCGCGTTATCTTAACGCGTGAAATGGTTTAGAATTCTGTTCACACCCTGTAATCACAGGTTATCCACAGATTACAGGCCATAAGTACATATTGTAACTCTATTTTAATGATAACATATTTTGTTCTCATAATTATGCATAGATATACAAATATGTATGTAACTAACCGTCACAACCGTTTTCATTACAAGTGAAATCCTAAAAGCGGTTGCGTATTTGTATTATGTACCATATCGGGTGAATTGTTACTTTTCTTTCTATGTTTTTCTGCCAGGTTCTCTACAGACGTCACAGATTCTTGAATGTTTTAACTCTATCCATGCTTCATTTCTCAGGCCCCGGAACTTAGCTTCCTCTATTAGCAAAAGGTGGTACTGTCGTGGTCTGCCGGTTGTAACCGCAGTCGTCTACAATCCCTGCTTCCTCTCATTTGGACTAAAAACTTTAGGATGTGGGTTCGAGATGCTGCACTTTGAAATTGGAAGTGTCGCTATTTGGTTAGATACCTACGCTCGTTATTTCTGCTGGTTGTGAATTTTGGGCAAGTTTTTGTTGCAGGAAGGCAAGACATTTGAACACGTATTCTTTTAGTACTCAGTCGAGTTTGTTTGAAAAATGGAGAATCTTGCTATATTTACTTAATGGAACCAAGAAAAGCCACCAAATGGTGTAACGTAGCAATACTCCTTCAAAAAATTACACTACGTAAATTTGTCCTGATGTGTCTTAAGTATTTTTTCATTAGCCTACGATAGCCAATTCCAAAATTAATGTTCTTCAATTGTTTCAGAAATACTCCATCGCGGTGATCTGTCATCATCAATGGAGTCCTTGGCATACGATTCGTCAGTCGCCTCTCCCGGCAGCGTGTCAAGCCACACGCAACGCACAAAGCGCATGCGCACCAGCTTTAAGCACCATCAACTCAGGACCATGAAGTCCTACTTCGCAATCAATCAGAACCCTGATGCTAAGGATCTGAAGCAGCTGGCGCAGAAGACTGGACTGTCGAAACGAGTTTTGCAAGTAAGTTTGAACCAAGTTGGTACAGTAGGATGCTCAAACTTTTCAAACACGCTTCGACTTACTAAGAACTTAACAAAAAATGGTTCCCCGTACCGGGAATCGAACCCGATCCTCCTGGGTGAAAGCCAGGTTTCCTAGCCATTAGACCATATGGGATGTCACTTGTTGAGACGTAAAATGTTTTGGGATAAATGTTTTATTTTAAAACTATTTGGATTAACAATTTCACATAAGTAGTTAATCTATCCATTATAAGTGTGACCTCATAACAATTTATTTTATATCAACCTTTTCCTTTTACTAGGTATGGTTTCAAAACGCCCGCGCAAAATGGCGTCGTAACATGATGCGGCAGGAGTCCAGCAACGGTCTTGGACACTCCAACGGGTCCATAGTTCCTGGATCAGTGCCACAGCCCAGTGTTGGACCCAACACCATGCTACTATCAGAACCCATACAGAACATGGAAGATATGAGGGTTCACACTCCTCATCCACACCCGATGAGCTTTAATGAGCTCTACTGACACATGCAGAAGGATTATTTTCCAATGGGTCCCCCTATTGGGTGCCCCACTTTTGGCGCTGGTTAGGTTTAGAAGGAAGGATTGATAAAATCGGAAAGAATGCAATACTTGAGGGAGAGTGAAGAATCAGGACTGGCTGTTAGGTATAGGATTAAATCAAAGGAAAAGAAGAATTAATTTAGAAGTTTTTTGAATGCTGTATATTTTTTGCCATATTAGGCTACATCGAAAAATCTCAGAATACATACATACACATACACTACTTAATTAGTCCTATGACAGGCTAAATTTTCATAACAATAAATTAATTCAAAGAAAATATTTATGTAACAGATTTTTACCGTTTAACAAATCGAAATTACGAAATCTAGTAAGGGTTTTACCTTCAGGGGCACCAGGGGAGCCCAAAGCATTCAAATTTTCTTACGTTTTTTGCAATTTGAAGATCATCGCGTCAGGTTGTATGTTGAACAAAATATGACTCACGACCATAAGACGTGTGAATTTACAGAATGTCATTAAATTCATCAATAAAACCCTCTAAGTTCATACAACACCATTGAACAACTACTTCACGAAATATCAATGACACTGTGATCTGCAAATTGCAAAAAACTAAAGTCAATTTTAATTTCGCGGGAAACCCTGGCTCTTCCCCTTTAACATAACTGAGTGTTCAAGTGTTTTGAACATACACCTAACGTAACACATACACTTAACTGTTTTATAATTATTATGAGACGAATAGATGTGATGTTTAAATTGTTTAGGTCTCTTTTTAAATCTACTGATAACATTTTACATACAGACATTCAATTAATTCTCAATTAGAAATCTAATCACAAGATATATAACTTACTTTCAGTCTTACACATATTTAGAAGACTCGATTCTAAGATCGAATAATTTAAGAGTATTTACTTTAACTTAAAATAGTTCCTAATAAATATTTTGTAGTAGGTACCTTTTCTATTCAAATGTTACACCATAGGTAGTGATTAAAACGCATTTGTGACCATGTATTTATAACCCATGTAAACCATTCCGATCTTAAAAAAAAATTAAATATTAGTGAACAATAACTTAAAGAAACCCAACTATGTAGCATGTGTTCAATGTATTTTTATTTACATTTCTTATTTTGTAAACGAATCGGGACCGAAGATATTGACACACTCACACACTGTAACCTTGAGTCCTAATAATATAACCGATCGGTACATGGTCATTTCTGCCAAAAGATGTCCACAGCAGGACATAATATCGCGACTTAGACCGTTTCTGTGCTTCTCGCATCCAGCAGATTCCTGCGACCTTCACAAGGCCATCCGTTCACCTTGTGGGAGGCTATAGCTACCATACCACCATTATCGAATATAACACAACGTCTGTATTCCCCTAGCTATATTACACCCATATTTCGCTAGTTAGGTATGTTTAAGTCAATACCTACCTTACATACCTATCTTAGTAGGTAAGAAACACGTATTTATGCTTCGGATTACTATCGCATGTGGATTTGTTTACTGAATAAATGAAATACCTAAAGAAAAATACACTTTACCTATGCCAAAGACACACACACCGTGACTACTGAATCTAGCCATCGTCACAGAATAACTAGTAGCACTAACATGCATCGGCTTCAAATGATTAGGGCGCCTACTTACCTACTTATACAGTGGGTTCACATTTCCATGCAGATTCGCTGACGGAAACTCACCCCCGTAGCTTGTTATATCAAACGGTGTTATTACCATAAATATAAAACTTGAGTCATTTTCGACTCTTATGTCACCCTTAGGACAGTGGTCTCTGTTTTTGACGACCTCAAAAATTGTTGTTATTTTGTCTGGCAACATCTATTTTCACTACTGATTTTTATGGTAGAATTCACTTTTACCATCTGTGGTAAAAGTACCAGTATAAGTTGGCCTCTTTTTCTTATGAAACCCCGTACTACGCTAAGCCAGATAAAGGTCAAAGTGTTTCCAGTGATGTGCTGCTTATTTAGTACGTGAAGTAAATCATCAGACATTTTTTTTTTATAATTATTTTATTCTCAGTAACTATCAGCAAAAACCGAATGGTTGTTCGTGTCATGGTATTTATTTTCCGATTGTCTAAATAACTACAATTATGGATATTTTTATAGGATTGTAGTTGCGTAGGTACCCACCCAATGAAGTGATACTAGTCAACACACAGTTACTAGTATAATGATAGTAGGTAGTTGTTTAAGAACCAAATCGTGGTGTTTATTACCATGAATAAAAATGATATAACAATTAGTCTGCATTGAGATAGTCATATCCTGCACCCTAAAAGTGGGCATTCACGGTCACGCCATCGCGTCAAACGGCGTGATAAACAGCCAAATTTTGATCTTTAATGTTAAAATCCATTGGCATGATGTAAAACTCTGGATTTCCAATCGCACCAAAATCCATCCATTTGACATAAGTCGTTTGGAGCCACGCCGAATGGATTGACCGTGAATGGCCCACCTTATGAGTAAACTAGTCGCGAGCTCGAACTCACTAGTGATCATGGTTAAAAAGCACGCTGTCTCACCTGGCTTTGTGTCCGACAGAGCTAGTATCAGTGATGAGCAGTTAAACACTAGTCTACACGCACAACGTCTAGTTCTCACGCACAGACACACCGATCCGAACTGATAGGCCCGTAAAAAAAAATCGAGAAGTGCTTTGGAAAATCGAGTCTTATGAAAAAACCACTGCACAAATCAATTATAAATAAAGTTTATTGAACTCTTCGATAACTGAGCTTTGTCGGTACGGACTTGGTTTTGAACATTTTACAGGTCTTTTATTACTTATTTACACCCAAAGTTACGTTAAAAATAGCAAGAAAAACTAATCTTTCTTGGCTCATAAATTTTTAATGGCTTTTTATTTTATTATTCTGTTTCCGTACAGACAAAACAAATAATAAGTCAAACCGCTATAATACTCTCCCGAATTTTGTATGTAAGAAATATCGACTTGTGGCAATCCCACGTAGGGGGCGAGCCTATTGCCATCAACTGCGCACAAATTCAGACTCCGGGCTGCTACTGAGAAATGCCAGATGGAAAAGTCCAATAACACTTTGTCCAACTCGGGAATCGAACTCAAGACCTCACGCTCAGCAGTAGCGCTTGCAACCACTGTACCAAGAAGACAGTCAATCAATGAAAATGCAATATTAGTAAAACATAGACACCATCAATTTTGTCTGTGAATGTTTTTATACATAGGTGTATGTTTTGTCACGATTTGAAAAGAGAGGGCGGGTGAAGTCTAATTTTAATATTTCTACACCGGCAGCGGTAGTGTATGTGAAACTTTTTAATATTAAGATCATAATGTACCATTTACTCCGAAATACATAAATCTAATCTAATCTACATTCGGAACTACAGTAAAATTAGACAAATCAAGAGTCCTACCTACTTCTCTAGGTCCGTCAATGATGATACGGGTCCCTCCGAAATAAGTTCGATACTTCAGAATGAACCCGCCTCCCGAGTACCTAAATATAATATTATACTTTTCGGACGGGGAAAACACATCGGCAGTAAGGACAGCTGTCAAATGGTGTTGTCATTCATTCTTAGTTCGGGCGTCGAAGTAATCTTATGAGATACCGTAGTACATATATATCAATGTGAGATACGGAATATCATGCCCGTCACTTCCGCCGAAATTACGGAATTCGTGATTAGAGAGTAGACCCCTGACTATCTGAAGATTTTGTAGTAAGAATCGTTCACAAACTGTTCACAAACAATACTTGTCTAAGTAAAGTAGCAATAAAATAAATAAATAAATTTGTTTTATTGCAGGCAATATACCCATATACAATTTGACAGTGAAACAAATAAAAGAAAAATAAAAATTAATAAATAAAATAAATAAAAAAGAAAAATAAAATTTAAAATTTAAATTAAAATTCAAAACGTAGAGGTAAGTATAGGTACCCATAGTCTTCAAAAATACATTAAAAATTCTTTCGTCATTTTTTGTTCCCAGCAATACTATGCGAAGTTCAGTCTACCAATAAGTACTTTGTGTAAGGCATTTTTCAATGCGTTCCATATGACAACCCATTAATACATGCTGATGCATGCTGATCGCGACTCAAGTATTGTCTCTGAATAGGTTTTTGGGACCTCCGCCGCCGCCGTTCGCGCCTTCTGTGAGACCTTATAGTAATGTTTGTGAGGGTGCTAATAAGGAATATTCCACAGTGAGAACAAGTAAACGACCTTTAAAATATAAAAAAAACACAGTAAAATGATTTTCAAAAATTATAGTTCAACAATCCGAGGCTTTTTTACAATAAAAACTACTTACAAGTAAGTAGGAACATCATTATATCCACCACAGAGACCGTTAGGAAACCGTTTTAAAATGAGTAAACCTGTAAACAAAAACTCCAAAATCCCTTGATTACTCGTGTATTCGTAATAAAGAGTATAATTATAAACTCTAATTATTACAGTTGTAAAACCCTTGAATTAAAGCTATAACGAAATACATTTTTTTTTCACTTTTTCTGTGTGTGTAATAAGAATTAGTTATAAGTTGTAAATGATGATAATCATAAAACTATTACTTAGATTTTATCTAAAGTAGAATATATTCCAGTTATATAAATAATTATTAAGTAATATGTATATAGTAGGTAAGTTTATATGGGTATCTAGATGTGTAACTTTAGAGGCCAGGCTAAAGCCGGTAGAACTTGTCTCACTGCCAAATTGTAATCGTACTCTTTAAGATTATGATATCTAATTTATCCTCGCACATATGGATTTATTTATCCTTTCCTCAGCCCCTAATTTCGAATCTTATCAAGTTATTAATTCGTCCGCAACACGGTTTTAATTTATACAATACTAGCTTCCACCCGCGGCTTCACCTGCGTGGTATGTCAATAAAGTAGCAATAGCCTATATCCTTATGCCCAGAGTTCATAGTATTTCCATACCAAATTTCATCAAAATCGGATCAGCCGTTTCGTATATTAGCCGAAACGAAAAGACAAACAAAAATAAAATAGTTTTTGTTATAAGTTGTATAATTATATACTTTCATTTAGTAAAAAGCTGTTATTTTGACATGTGTGTTATCGAGTCGATTGCAACTCGTTGAACTCACTGCACTGTAATTTTTATGATGAATGGAAATCATGCTATCTAAGAAAACACTATGATAACATACTTATGAGTGTTTTATAATCGATTTCGACAGCGCGGCGCGACGGTAGGAGAACATGTCTAAGAAACTTCATGGAAATTGCTCTACCAGAAACGCGTCGCACAGTCGCGTCGCGCCTGTCTGCGGGAGCCTTTATCGAAAATTTCTGGATTCAATTCTTGTTTTCAAAAGATTAATGCATACTTTGAAAAAGCTTGTACATTATATAAGTTGCGTATTAAGTATTAATGTATTGTAAGTTGTAGATTTTCAAAATAAGTCTTAGATCTAGTGTGTAGAATTTAGCCTTAGAGAAACATATTTATACACGAAAATGACATAATATATTGACATCACATTAATGTTTTTTTTTTTACTTTCACCCCTTCATACAGTGTTTGCCATGCAACTAACCGTTTTGAAATCACGTAGTCTAATACTTTCATTCATTACATTCCATCGATATCATTGACACTGGCCGAATGGATAAAGTTCTAACAAGGTTGACACTGGTTGAATAGAAGAAATTCATACAACTGGCTGAATGGAAATTATCTGATGCCGTAATTTTACATGCACATCATGACAGATGAGAAAATTGGCGGCAACCATGCGGCAACCATTTTTTTATTTTCCTTTGGCGTGTCGCTGTCATAATATTAATTTCCCATAACTTTTATTAAAGAAATGTAAAATGGAGTCCTCACACAATCAATCCAGCACGGGGTGAGTGAAACTAATGAATTGAATAAAGTAAAAAAACCTAATGTAACGCTTCGATATTAGTCACGGCAATTTGATTTAAGAAGTGGTAGGAACGCCGGAGTTTTGATTTATTTTATTTATTCAGTTATATTAATTTGAAATTATATGCGTTTAAATAATCGATTTATTGATTTTGATAGGTTGTTCATGATCAGTCGACGTAGTAAATGGTGAACAATAGTTTGGATTGATTTACCTATGTCAGGGAATTTAATTGTTAAGCAAAATGACTTACAACTTAGATTGTCTATATATTCAAATCACAGTTGTCATTCTTTGAGAGTTATATTGCATAATTAGCCTATAATATTCTCACTGCTGAGACATAGGCCTCCTCTCTTCGATAGGGAGATACCTGTAGGTTAGGTTACCACTTGGGTCATTTACATGTCTTCGAATTTTTGTATCTAGAACATTCCGGTTTCCTCACGGTGTTTTCCTTCACCGTTTTGAGATCAGTGGTGATAAAATTATTTACACAAAGTCAAGCGCCTGGCTGGGTTCGAACTCATGACGTACATGTCGTAAGTCGGCGCCGTAACCTCTGAGCCACCACTGCTCGAGAGTTGTGTGCAAGGGCGGCAAATTTACGTAGGGTGTCAATTTGCTTAACAATTAACTTCCCTGACTGAAACATACGTATCATGCGAGATATTGGTAGAAGTTGCGAAATATCAGTACTACTACCTACCTGAATAAAAAGATCGTGATCAAAAGGTTTAGGCAGAAAGAGGTTGGCAGAAAAGCTGTGTGCAGCGGGTGCGTGACGCGTAGCGGTGATTTGTCTCCTTCCTAGACTTTAACAGTAAATAATCTACTTGGCACCTGTATCCCCTGGCGATGATAGACAGAGGTAAGTATAACAGTAGGTACACCCACAATTTTTTGTAATTAGTTCGTTCTTAGTAATGCCCACGACCATTCAATCAACTCAACCTATTGCAGTTCCTAGCTGGAAATAGGCAACGTGCTCTTAGTGTGAGAGTGTCAAAGTATAGGTATTTACAAAAAAAAAAAAATGCATAAAAAGTAATTGGTAGAAATGCAGAAAGAGTTCCTTGTCATAAAAAATAATAATCGAGCGAGCGAAGCGAGCAGTGCCTCGTTAGCCAGGTGAGCTACATCCAAATGGATGTTTAGTATTAATATGAGAATTATTTGAGGTTCAATTAAATACATGATGTTAAATACTTTATTCGTTCGGGTTATTTTTCCCATAATATTACTAATACACAATACAGATAGATGACAGCTTTATATCGCAGACAGACCTCATTATAAAGAAGATCCCTTGTTATAAATCTACATAGTGGGCTAGAAATATTTTAACAACTTCTAGTTTGGAACTTTAGTGACACTAATGATGTTTATAAATCAAACTGTCGATGTCGGTGTCTGTTTAAGAATTTCACTGATGTATTCTTATAGGAATAATCACTTTGCTTTACAAAATGACTATTCCCATATCTGCTGTCATTCGTGGATCTTAGATAGTCGTTACGGGTAGACAAAAGCCCGAAATTCTGAGAACCAGTCTTACCAAGGGGTATCGCATTACCCAGTAACTGGGTTGTGGAGGTCAGATAGGCAGTGGCTCTATGTAAAATACTGGTATTCGGCTGCATCCGGTTAGACTGGAAACCGACCCCAACATAGTTGGGAAAAGGCTAGGCAGATGCGATGATGCTTGTTAGCGTGCACTGCGACGTGGGTAGAAGACCCACAGAAAGTTATGTAGGTACTATATATCCTATCTTACAACTACATAATTCGTCTGCGATCAAGACAAAAGACACGTGGCGCCATCTATTATCCTAATAACGTATTGTTGTTTTTCTCGGGAACAGCACTTTTTTCCTATGGTAAAGGTAGCCTATGTCCGTTTCTGTACACCTGACAACATATATGCAAAGTTTGAGGATGATCGGTTCAGTGGTTTAGGCGTGAAAAGGTAACAAACAAACAAACTTACTTTCGCATTTATAATATTAGTTAGGATTACACGTTTAAATATCGTGGCAATAGCTGTTTTAGATTCGCGACAGATGGAAAGTAAAAAAAAATGGGGGCGCTAAATAAAAAAATATTCTCAATGTTGGCAAAATAAGGTTGAGAGCCTATGGTGTAAGCTGTGTAAAGCTTTGTTGACAATGCTCTACGTGGTTCTGTTGTTATGTCTGGCTTCTACAATGTCACAGGATAGGGTTTACGTTGTCTAGTTAAGAGGAAAAATGTATTTTCATAACATGCCATTGCACTACAAAGCACAGATTCGCCTACACACAGAAGCAACAGGCAGCGTCTAGAAACTTAACATCGACGTGAACTAATGAAATTCGTGGCGACGAAAATGCGTTGGGCGCACTACTTCTGTCATAGACAATCTTTTCTTTTCTTCACGTCATTTGTGTCGTAATGCGAGTAAATGGTGACACGTTTGGTTTATATTGAACGTGTCGCCTTTAACAGCGACCGCCGCGTGCCTGTGCTTACACCGATTTAGATCGATTTACACCTCATAAGTAATAGCTAAACCTCTTTACACAAAAACAATAGACAAACTCAAATCTTCTTCCAGTAAAACGACATCATAGACTACCGGAACGCATCGACTGTCATCTCTATGCACGCGTCATTTTAATTGCATCGCTACAAAACTCACAACAAATCATTACACATAATGCGAGCAAAGTCACCAGAGAAGAGAACTCGACAAAAACATGCGATGCAGCCAACTTACAGGGTCGAGAACGATAGGAACCCGGAAACTGCGCCGCAATATTTTCAGGTACAAGACGCGTTATAAATTATTTATCGAGAGGTCAGTGAGTCCATGCTTCTCGAGAAAATATTCGGAATTATCATGGCACCCAATCCTTATCTTAGCAGTATGGAATTTTTCGAAGAGTAGTCACTAGAAGTAGGTAAAGGGTGACTAGTATTGGAGGAGGTTCTCGGTAGGTTTGAATGGTTTTTGAGAAAGATGGAGCCACTGTTTTTCGTCCAAACTTTGCAGTAACTCTTGTTATTATGTGGAAAGTAAAGCATGAAACAATTGCTGATATTGGTAATTGAGGAATATTTATTGTTAGGAGAACATTAACACTAACTCCACATTTTATTTCTTTTACAGCCTAGATGTTTATTTTTTCATGGTTAAAATTTTTACCTAACCGTCCCATCTTTCACTATCACTTGGTAACACCACGTGTAATCCTTTATTGGTAGTTGTTACGTTTTTGTTAAAGACAATGGTGGCTTTTCACATGTCGACCGAGAAACTTGCCGACAATTGTAACTTCAGCCGCTTTACCGCTGCGGCTTTTTATGAAACAGCGACTTTTCCGCTTATGGGAGCAGCTGTCAGTTTTAAAAGGGTATTTTTTTAAGGAAAAAGTTTTTGATTTTTTGTTGTTGAGGTTGTTGAGGACGACATTCTTAAAGATGTTTTATTTTACAGATATCAGTAAATGTTCTAGAGGCCCGCAAACTGATGTGGATGAACCCGCACTCCTTCAACTCTTACGTTATAGTAGTGCTTGGAAAGAAGAAACAAAGGACTAGCATCAGAAGGAACATGGAGGAACCGTATTACAGAGAGGTGCGTAAACATAGGCACATTAAATTTACGACTGATAACTAATATCTAAGGTTAGATAGGTAAGGGTGTTTCAGCCCATTCGTGATCCAGTAGGTAGGACTTAAGTATTTAATATTTTGCATCGCATACCTACGTAGGTATCTAATAAACTCATTATCGTTGAAAACTGTTTTGTTAATCATAATGATTTTAAATTTATTTAAGGATTACCTATAAGAAATACATTACAATTATCTTCTAAAAAATTAAAAGTTGCGTAGTAAGGTGAGTATACACTAGAGCTTTTTCTCGAGCCTGTAATTGCCGCCTTTTGCCTGTAATGTAACGTTCTGACGAATGGTACAATAAAGGTAAAAGCTCAGTTTTCAAAAGCATTTCCATGTAATGTAACGTATCTGCGAATGCTCGACACTGCATTCAACGTAATGCTCATGGCGAGTGACACAACACACCTGACCTGTAACATTTATTTCTAGAAATGTTCGACTTACAGGTACCGCTCGTGCCTTTGCTTGGATAAAATGGTACAGCAATACGCTCGGGCTTTTAAAATCAGGTTGTTACAAAACATCGAGCATCGTGTTCGAAGTGCGGTTCCTTAAAATTAAAAAAACGGCGAATGCTCGATGTTCTGTTACAATTTAAATGCTCTAGTCTATACTCATTATCCTATAATGCACAATCAATTTCAGTTAACCATAATTAAGTTTATACTACATTAAAAAATGTTTTAATTCAAATAAAGACAAAAATAACAGAAAATACACACACATGAATACATTACAATAAAACCACGCATTAACTTGATTTGCAACAAAGTTTTGTAATAATGAATCATTGTTTAAAAATTGTTAGCAAAATAGAACATAGCAAAATAGAAAAAAACAAATTGATGATTGCACCACGGTGTCGTTAAAATATAAAGGTCCTTCGCACTGGATTCCCCGTGTAGGTACATAATTACTTTATTACATTAATGTCACCTTGTAAATAACTACATATATCGGTGTAATAAAATGTGTGTATATAATTACGTTATTAGCCATTACGTTTGTTTACTCTGCGTGGTGAGCAGAGGTAATGAGCCGAGTGTTGGCCGTCGCGGTGGTCGCCTACCACGGATAAGTGCACAGCCATTGCTGTGCCTACAACAGTATTATAATTAGTCAGTCAGCTAAAAATCTTGTGAACAACCATAGTCTAGACAACGAAATGTCGAAAATAACTTAGGACTGTTCGTAAAGTCTTATTGCAGCATCTCGCAAAAGGTTACATGAATAATTAACGGTGTAAATTAAGTTTCTTGAGGATAATAATAACACTTTTCCCGCGACTTCGTTCACGCTACTGTCGTACTATTCCCTGGAACTTCAACACCAAAAGTACTCAAGCAGATTATTTACTTTTTACATAACTCATTCGGCGCACTTGAGTCAATTGTCGATTAAAGACTAATACAGCCTCTGTTTTTGTCGGGGGTTAATTTTTTTTTATCAATGACTATGTAAACGTAACAGTGCTCTACACACTTACGGCCGAACCCAATAACCTATTTTCAGTTAAAGACTGATCGCTACTGATGGTAGCCAGTATAATCATTAGCTGCCAGTATCATAATACCTATGAATTATAATCATACAGATCGCTACTGATAAAGATTATTGGGACGTTAAAACCAGAGATATACCTACTTATAGGTTTTTCTACCTCCAGTATGCCAAAACTAGCGATAGATAGGTAATGGAGTTCAGCCGGCGCGGCCTTAGCCAAGTAAGAAAATCTTTGATTACACACAAGCAGTGCAGTCAGGGTCGCGATACAGCACCATCTAAACCACGCAGAGCTGCCGTTTCTTCTGTTGTGCCGTTGTTAGTCTAATAGCTTTTTAATGTTGGTACATTAGACTTTGTCACGTGTTATTTTGCCAACTAGTTGACTATTCTGTTACGTCAACCTGAATTAAATACATAATTTCATGTGAATTATAAGGAAACGCGGGTGGTCGTTTCTCTATAGAAACGCTCTCGCCTGTTTTCTTTGGGATTAATGACCATAAAGCAATGATTTTTTACAGAATAATATATTTATAGGCATTTAATAATATATTTATATTTTTATAGGCACTAGAACCCTCAAAAAATACCGATATATACCGCTGTCAACAGATGCTTCTTATTCAGTTTATGAAATATCTTTTAAATTGGTCCAATATTGGAGGAGGAAATAGGCGAGAGCCAAACCTCGAAATACGGGTTTTTACTTAGGATTTTTCAAAAGTCGCTTTGATCGCATTTCCTCAAGACCAGAATTCGCATCGTGCACGCCCTCTATGATTTATGTTTTGTACTCTATGGTGCCTCTACTTTCACGTTCACTGCACATCATACTCTTTGAAAGTGGTAGCCACTAGTTTATATGTGTGTAGTATAGATGGCACTTTTCACAAATATTATTTAATTGAAACATTTGGACCCTATCCCTTATTACAAGCATGTTATTAATTTATTTAAACAGTTTTTTTATAAACCAGTAATGCCAGTTAGTAACCTTGTTTTTTAGTGAGATATGTAAGTAACTTTTATACCGGCATGTGCCCGATGGAATTTCCCATCAGATATTGACACGGCGGCGGCGGCGTGGGTATTGACTAAGATGTTTGTTTAGGTATGTGATCATTTACCTATATACATAATATTGTACTTAAGTAACTTAGATGTAGTAAGGCCAAAGTTGACGACCAAGGCTGCACCCCGCAGTACTTTTGTTTGGGGTGACAAAAATAAAAAAGAGATCGAGAATTATCATCTTAGGTGTTCTGATAAACTGCGAGAGATAGACTTCCCACAGGAGTTTGCTGTGTCGTCATGGGTCATGCAACACAGATGATCACAAACTTGTCCTTTGGGTTTTGGCTGATCGACCCACCTCTGGTATTGTTTACGATCAAATTTATGAGACGCGTAAAATTTGAAAAGTCGGCTAAAGTAGGTACCTACTGTCAAAATAGGCAAGATCAAATTTAGATGGACGTATTAGCGAAACAACGAGCAAATAAAAATTTCTGTACATTTTGGAAGTCCACAGGTAAGTTGGAGGCTAAGCCTGGTCTTGCGGCGGATGTGGGAGGGGGTTACTGAGCATGAGACGTTGCTAATCTATATAAGGACCATTTCACAGTAGGTAAAGTCTCTACTTGGCCCCTCTGTGTCATGACCAATGCTCATGACTAAGGGGAGGAGCCGCTACTACGCTTCACCACGAAGCAAGTAAGGTCGGTGATAAATAGTGTGAGTAGGGCCAAATCCTCTGGGCACGAGTATGATGGGCTTAGTAGAACATCTTAAATATGCTGGCATGCGTATGCCGAGAGTCCTGGCCTTGTTCTATACGATGTGTCTCAGCCATTCGTATTTACCGGCAGACTTAATCAAGACCATCGTTGTATCCATCGTGAAGAATAGGACGGAGACATCTCGGACATAGGCAATTATCGCCTGATTTCTCTTGCAACTGTTGCGGCTAAGGTGTTGGACAATATGCTTTACTCTTATTTGGCAAAATATACCTATATGTATAAGGTGGCACGATGCGCAGTTTGGGTTTCGTCCTGGAATATCTACAGAAAGTGCTTTCCTAGTAAGTGTCAAGCATACTAACCATGTAACCTGTAAAGATATAATTAATACCTTTCACACGTTAAATGTTAAAAAGACCGCAAATCTATGGGGTAATTCTGTGGGTGTTGCTAAGTCGATAGTAAACATTGTAGCACCTACTTTAGCTGTTATATTTAATAGTTGTATTGACCGTGGTGAGTTTTCTGATCTTATGAAAAACAGTAAAATAATACCGTTGTTTAAATCTGGTAGTACTTACACCAGCACCAGACCCTTCTAATTATAGACCAATTTCAGTACAAACCTATAAAAAAAATTTGAAAAAAATATTTTAAAACAAATGCAAAGATATTTAATAAAAATAAATTACTACTTAAAAAGTTCGGTTTTACAAGGTGTCGTTCAACTACTGATTAAATATGTCCTAAAAGTTCAACTGCTTGAACTTTTAGGTCGTATTTATAATGTCTTTGTAATGCATAGAAGGACAAATGCGATGCTTTGGGCGTCTTTTATGATTTGTCCAAGGCATTCGATTTTATTCTTCATGAAACATTAATCAGGAAACTGCACCACTACGGAATCCGAAGCGCCTCTCTGGATCTTCTTATTTAAGTGATAGGAATCAGAGAGATGATGTTTGAATGCATAACCTCAAACTTTTTTGGAGAGTTTAATAACGAAACATCATTATCAATTAAGTTTCCTTTATTAATTAGACCATAGAAAATTAGACTCATCTGTTCATCAGTTCACACAAATGGCAATGGAGGAGCGGCGGCGCGCGGCGGCGCGGCGCGCGGATTCGAATGCTTTCTTGCTCAAACAGCGACTATCTGTCTCATTCATACTTCGTGGACAGACACAGATTATGATTTTCTCATCTTGATTGAATAATTTTAATGTTTTGATGAACATGGCAAAT
This sequence comes from Gortyna flavago, assembly GCA_963669345.1. Taxonomy (NCBI): domain Eukaryota; kingdom Metazoa; phylum Arthropoda; class Insecta; order Lepidoptera; family Noctuidae; genus Gortyna; species Gortyna flavago. The sequence goes on from OY770125.1 coordinate 19,353,136, forward strand.
AACAATGACGGTTATAAACAACAAACAATGTTAATTTTTAAAATATCTGTTAAAGTTCGTAGGGAACATGCTGCCATTTTTAAACCTTGTTGGGTTTCGACCGGCTCCGTTTACCCCCGTTCGATCCGTTTTGCTTTAGCGATAAAATTGAGAAATTTGACAGATTGTAGTAGCTTGATGTGCTGGCGTCTGTACCCAAGAGACTGGGGCGGCACCGGTACTGCCACGTTGTATGGCAATGCTTAGCCTCTGGCCAAGGAAAAAGCTAGCTCTTTGGTTATTTTATTATTGTTATTGTAATTCTCTAAAAGTGAGCTGCATCTCAAATAATTTTTACTCATAAGTAAATAAACATCGTATTTTCCATATGACACTACCTACAAAAACCACAAAAACCAGCGAGTGAATCCGAGAGAAAAAATTTGAGCGCGCCACCTTTCAATTATGTTACGTACTTACCATCCTATGTGACTGCAAGTTGCAAGTTTGAACGCCACCTACCCTTGGATTTTGTGACTATGACTCGCAACGACCCGTCAATAGATGGCGCTGGTTAACGTGAAAACGTCTTTTCACTCTTTTATGGGGGTGGTTTATTCAACATTTCTGATTGAGAAAAAACTTTTTTACAAAAAAAAAACCTATAAAGTGATAAATAACTTTTATTTCAGAAGTCGGTGTCGTTGGTTCTGCTTTTTCGTTTATTGACACCGACTTCCGAAATGAAAGTAATTTATCACTTCGTAGTTTTTTTTTGGAAGTCGGTTGTTTTTTTGTAAAAAACTTTTTATTTTTCACTTTTTAGTGAGAGAGTTTGTAATTTATCTAAGTTACAATAGCCTAACATCACCTCTTACAAAATATTGCTTTTCCCGATGCTGGGACGTTAATTGTTGAGGAGTTCTCCTGGTAAGAACCTGGAAAACTCCACTCCACCACCACACGCATTGTGACGAGCATAAATTGCTTAGCAACCATATTAAAGTAATCGAATCGCAACCCGTGAAATATTTATCATTGATTAGTTCCGATAGCCGTCTGTGGTCTTCATCATCAGCTCCACTTTACCAAATGATGATTTCCGAGAGCAAATGCTCAAGTTACTCTAAAAAATATCCAAATCGCTATAGGTCAATAAAATTTGAGGGTTTCCCTCGATTTCCATGGGATCCTCTCATCAGATTCCAATTTGCTGACAATGGGACCACCTAGGGAAAATACCCTTTCAAACAAAAAAAGAATTTTGAAAATCGGTCCACAATTGGCAGAGTAATCGCGTAACAAACACACAAAAAACATATCGTCGAATTATGAACCTCCTCCTTTTTTTGAAGTCGGTTAAAAATACTGTAAGATTTCATTTGCAAATATATTTAACTGCAATTGAAATTACAGTTTTAATGTTGAACATTCAAAAATAGGTCAGAGGGGCAATTCTCGTAATTTTAAGAATGTTCACAGTCTGATCTCAGTCTCAATCTGTCAAAAATACCGCAATTTCCATACATTTTGACAAGTGTTTGACATTTGTTTGTCGCTGAGATGAGACTGCAAATAGATTTTGAACGTTTTAAATTACGAGAATTGGCCTTCAGGTTTCAAATTTGAGGCAGGATTTCATTTCGCTATGACGTCACATCACGCGTGCAGACTGCAGACACGATGAGCGCGAACCTTTTTATTTTAATATAATATCAATAGATACGTGTAGAAAAAATCAGTCGGTACAAATTAGTTTTGTATTACTCCTTATGTTCTATTTACTTGTAAAATGTATAGTTTTTGTTTGTTCTTCCGAATAAATAAAAACAAAAACTGTAATATTCTGCCTAGCCCTTTCCCAACTATGTTAGGGTTGGCTTCCAGTCTAACCGGATGCAGCTGAATACCAGTGTTTTACATGGAGCGACTGCCTACCTGACCTCCACAACCCAGTTACTGGGTAATACGAAACCCCTTGGTAAGACTGGTTGTCAGATTTTCGGGCTTCTGACGACCCGTAACGACTGTCAAAGATCCACGAATGACAGCCGGGACCAAAGGCTTAACGTGCTTTCCGAGGCACGGAGGGGTCTCGGTATGTCATGTATAGATGTTCACCCATCCACAGACCAACCGCCAACCAAGCGTAGCTTAACCTGATCCCAAAACAAAAACTGTAAGATCCATAAATTTTTAGTAACATGTTTGCACTTAAAATAATATTGTTAGTAACTTAAAATAAAGACGAATTAATGCGAATACCACCCAACAACTAGACACCCAGAAACTATGGAACAAGTTTTTGCACAAATTGCCATATTATGGCGGAGGAAGCATCTGTCGTCACGGCCTTCAGGATGCTATTGTGACTGCCTCTTATTCTGCTCAAGATTGAGGCCGTTTTTTTGAAATCCATTGGATGGGTTAGCAAGCAGTAGTAGACCATCAGTCGTAATTAAAACAAAATTATTCGGAAGCTATAGTTTGTTTTTTAATCTCAGAGACTAATCGACTAATCTGACAGTTGTAATGTCAAACTTCTATACTTACTAAAACAAAGCAAACACAAAAGACTTAAATGTCAGATTAGTCTCTGGGATTAAAAAACGATCTTTAATTGTTCTTATAATATATTATGATGATACCATAGACTTATAAAAAAAGATGGACTCCGCGCCACGCATATCGAAAGTGAAGCAAAGTAAGTACCTATGCCAGGACCGCTTGCACAAACACGCCTCATGCTCACATTTACATCATAGTAGGTATGCTGACCGGCCGTCATTACGTGACACGACAGCGCCAATCGTCAATCACGCACACTTAGATCGGTACGGTACTTCACTTTCGATACGCGTGGCGCGAAGTCCATCTATTTTTTAAGTCTATGGATGATACAAAACGCGTCCACGAAACTGATTGAGCCCGATAGTGAGGTACCTACAACTCTATAAAATTCTACTGGATTGGAATAATTTTTATTTACGCAATTCCAAATATTATATACTGCTTAATTTCGAAATAAGTAGCATCAGAAACAAAATGTGTTACGCAATTAGGGTGCCGATGCCGGTCCGGAAAATTATAGGGGTTCCGTTTGGCCATTTCGCTACGGAACCCTAACAATAAAAAAGCAAATCACACAATGATTTCAAAAGTAATATTTATGTCAATGAAATCACACCTCAACACAAGTCGTGAACAAATAGAAAAATAGTCGTCGGGTTTTCGTGTCGATTTCCAACTTTGTACCTACTTAGGTAAAGCGATTGGCAAAAGATAGAAGAAGACACTTAGATGGCAGGTATTATAAATATATAAGTAAACCTCAGACCAAATAAAAAACCAAGACAGAGCTCTGAGAACGATACAGTGAAGAATGCCATAACTACACCTCCTCTCTGAGCATAAACGCTCACACGAACACATTTGCAACTATTTAAAATCAAACTACACCTCACTAAGTTCACACACGTCCACTTGCGACGACAGTCTGACATCTCAAAAACCGTAATTTTACAGAAAACGACTTTTGAACATTTAAATGAGCCTAACTCTTAAATTTTTGTCAAGATTGCTTTTTTATGTATGAAAAGATTAGAGTTTATCTAATAATTTAATGAAATATCAAAAAGAAAAACACAATTGTATTGTAAAACGAAAAGTCTAATAATTCGAGATGTCACACTGTCGTCGCAAGTGGCACATTTTTACGAAACCGGCTACACTTTACTGTTGACAGCCCTCTGTCTTGGTTTTTTATTTGGTCTGAGAGGTAAACGGTATAATTATGATTACACAGTTAATTATACTTTAATATTGAACTCAAACTGAAAGCATTTATTCAATTAAACCATTTACAGGATTACAAAATCTTGTGTACACTAGGTACTCTTGTTGCTTCTCTATTTAGACCAATTCAAAATATAAGATTAAAGATAATCCCTCGACTATGGCGATTCAATCACGTTTTCTTTGTTACAGTTCTTTCTATTCCAGTTGTACATCAGTGTCCGAGACATTCAGAGGTCAAGCATTTGGCTGGCGGTCATGGAGCCCCGGTGCTGCGCCCCTCCCCGCCTCATCGGCGAAGCAAGCATAGATCTCGGAGCCATTTGGTCACAACCTCGTAAGTGTTTTACTTACTTACAAGTATTTGTTCCGGGTCTGGGTGTTTTATCTATAATATGTATTTACAAAAAAAAAATGTATATAAGTAGTTCATCAGCCATCTCGTTACCAAAACACAAGCATTAGGTTGCTTAACTTGGGACTATATGGCGTTGTGTGAAATGTCCAAGGATATTATTATTTAATTTTATATCTTCGTTAGGACACAAAATATTTTTTTTTTGCAACGGAATTGATTAAATTATTGCAAAGAAAAGTGTATCTAATTACTTGATTACAAATATCAAAATTCCGCGTAAGACACCATCTCCATCATAGGCACTGGCCCTTTCACACAAGTGAGAATAATTTACCTACCTCATTATTTTAATAGTTCTTTAATATTCATTGCGTTATTAACGTTGTCGAACTGGAACAGATGAACTGTTCGAACATGAAGAAGCAATGGATTAGCACAAAATTCCTTCAAAATAATTCCTACAAATTGGATTCGTTCAAAATGATTCAGATTGTGATTGAAAGTGTGTTACAGTGTGTGTGTGTGTGTGTGTGTGTGTGTGTGTGTGTGTGTGTGTGTGTGTGTGTTCAGTGTGTGAATTATGGTGCTGGTTATCGTGGCCTGGAGTTAATTTCATTCAAATTTTATTCCACTATAAAACCAGCTATAAAAATCATTTCCTAACAACAACATCACTGAAGTCTCATAGGGCAAAATTTACTTTCTAGGTACGTTTATATTACCTTCCTATGTAGCTAACGATAACAGTAATTTACCTACTCCGGTACAGAACAAAGTAAAACGATCAAAAGTAGTAAGTAGGTATTTAAAAACACTCCAAATCGTTCCACACGAACGCAGTTAAATAATGTTTCTACTCAGATATTTATTAATTGAGATAATAGGGTATAAATGCCTTGTATGTGGAGTTTAGATATTTTTTAAATTTAAATAACTTAGTTAATGTAGGTACTTTGCTCATATACCTACATACTTCGCCGTGTCACGCAACTCTCATATTCAAGCGATTGATTTTATGGACGCGAACTGTGATAGTGTAGTAGGTACATAGATATCATCCAGGTTATCTCAATTTGAAGGGTGGGTACATATAGGTACCGTATGTGCTCGTTTATACATTCAGGTAGAGGTCAACGTTGGAGTGAAAAGGACCTCTAACACAATACATATCACTGTCTCACCAAAACATCAATATTGCACCACTCACACAGTTGCAAAACGCGTTCCATTTCAATTAAGTGCATATGTGTGTTTTGGTCTATAATATACAAAACGAGCACTGTATTTATTATCTAGCTACATAGAGCTCCCTCCGAACCAGCTCTCCCGGGCAAACACCCTTGTACTAGATTTGAAGATTGTTTGGTCGTGTAGTTGGAATTGCATGCAAACAATTGTTTTTTTCTAAAATTTTGCTTGAAAATCCTAATAAACTCTATCGGATTGTCGTTAATCAAACTGAAGGAACGGAATAAATTAATACCTTATTAATTGAGTTAGGTACTAAAAGATTTGATTTTAATCTTAAATCAAAAAGTAAAAGTGTTTTACGTAATTTTTAGAGTCAGTGGTCTAATAGAATCATTCAATCACAATCAGAATCATTTTGAAGAATATTGCTAATCCATTGTTTCATATATAGGTTCGAAAAATTTGGCTGCTCAACAACGTAAACAACGCAATGAATGTTATTAAACCGTCAAAATGAAAGCCATTGCTACTGTTATTGTGTTAGGCAACTACTCCGTTGATTCTTTTCTAGACGTTAGTTTTTCTGAGTTATCGATCCCTTGGAGCTGCAGGTGTCCATTCTCGTGAGAAATATGGCATCAGCTGGGTTATTGGCCTGACCGCCACAAAACAAATGAGTCTAACTACAGTATTTATAGCTAATATAAAGGATAGGAATAATATTTATATATCAAGTACTTACCTATTATTTTCTGCCCGGTAACAAATCCCCCAGGTTTTTTACATAAAATATATTGTTATTGACAATGATTTAAACAGTACAGAAACAGAAAATGTCTAAAATATACTAATAGGTAGTTGATAAGAGGAACGCTGACGCACGCATTTTGTAATTGGTTTAAAACTATTATAATAAGTAACAGTTTTCTTTCGTTGTATTATGAAATAATAACAATAGCACATTAGCCTGAGTGTCCACTAGTGAGAGGAGTTATATGCCTCTGTGAGCCTCCGTTGTCCTTGTCCCATACAACGCATTACAACATTTCCACCTTACCATTACGCCTCTCAATCTTTCTAAAGTACATACATTATAGTAGGTATCGTGAGTAAATAAATACTGAAATAACTCGCAATGTTTTAATCCACTCTGTTCTAAATTTTACTCAATTAAGTACCTATTAGTAAAAAGAAAAGCTACTTGCTTAAAGTACAACCTACTTGCGACCTATCACAAAACATAACATCCTCTATTTTCATGACAACTACGGTAGAGATACGTCTAATAGATAATCACGGTCGTATTAATTCTATTGTTATCTCTTACCTATGGTATAAAAAGCGGCGTGTTTAATAGTTGGGATGAATGCTCCAGGTCCAGCAGACTGGGGCGATGCGCCTTTCTTATGGAAATAGTAGGTACGGGTGGGGGCGATATCTTGAATACAACACAAAATAGTTAGTGGCAATTTGGCAATACTTACACAAAAAACAAACAACACTAAATCGGCGGTTTCCTTTTTTCTCGACTACATGATAGCAGACGGGATTAGGGTTCTAACGCGTTTCAATGTATTATGAGATTCATTACACCCTCGACGGATCGTAACGGCTGGATAGATTTTAATACAGAAGTTGTGTTAGACTCGGGCAATGTGTATATGTTAGATTTTGTTTTTATAAAATCCAAATTGCAGATTTCAGACATATCAAAATAAAGAGCTTGAGGAGACGATTCCAAAAATATGAACTAAACAGTTGAAAATAAAAATATTTGAAAAAGTCACACTGCGACTAAAAAGTTCCAAATAGGTCTCTTTTCATGGAGTTGGACGCAGTTAGTGTTATGTAATTGTAAATTTTTTTTTTTTTTTTTTGAGATTGTTTTACATTCTGTAGTTGCTCTGACTCACATCCTGACTTATACTTGTTATTTTTTTTACATATTTTTTAAATCAAAATCGTTTAATTTTACCATATTTGTAAATATGTGAGCACCATGTATCTGTCGCAGCCAACTGGTTAAATTAGCCGTTCAGTTAACTGCCTGGCCTTTAGAAGTAGTGCTCGCCTCGCTTCCTCCCTCGGCTCGCACGCGGTTGATCACAGTTCTAACCTAACCTAACCCACTTGGTCGGGGTGCAATGCCTTAATTACTGCGACCAATTTGGCTCGCGCGTGATTGGTTACAGACTTACAACCTACACTGTAATTGAATATCATTCAGGCCGTTAGTTGAACGGCCGCCGTTTAGTTGAAAGGCTAGGCGGTTAACTGAACGGCTAATTTAACCAGTTGGCTGCGACATATCTATCAGATAATTAATTTATATGTCATGGTTTCATTTTTAATTCTCTTACCTATTATGGTATAGTAATTTTATTTAAGGTACATCGTCTTCACATATTATTTATTACATAATTAATGTACTTATGCAAAATATTTTAAAAGAGTAATGGTGGAGTTTCTTGCCCATTCTTCTCCATACGAAAATAACGTTTTGGAAGGGGCGACTAGAATCAATTCTATTTCATAATAATTTTTGACGACCACAAGTGCCTTTTATGTGCCTATTTGAAATAAATGCTTTGACTTTGACATAAGCTCTTTCAGGGACCAGTATAATAGCTCTTCCAGGCATGTTCGGTTCGTCTTAAGGCTTCCTTGTCTTGTCTGGACTGGAAAGAGGCTAACTGGCCCCAGTAGATGTATTCATGGACATATTGCAATACCATTCACTCTGATCCTAATATTTAGTGGTGTTTGACATCAGCTTGGATTTCGACATGTTCATCGCCTAGTCCAACCTCAAGGCTTGCATCACTGAGTTGGTTTAACATCAGGTCCAGTTCTGCCGCCGTGGAGGAGATTACGACAATGTCATCAGCAAAGCGTAGGTTTGTCAACCGCACTCCACAGACTTCAATGCCGCATCTCTCCCGACCTACCGGTAAATTTTTAAACACTTCTTTAAGAGCGCTGTTAAAAAGTTTGGGCAAAAGCGGGTCTTCTTGTTTTATGTTTTTTTTCAATACAGAATGATGACCCGGCTGTTTATAATCTAATTGAAGCAGTGCTGTGTAGATATACATTACGAAGTAGGTTGATGTAGGTGGGATTTTCTTGGTTGTTCAAAGCGTCGAATATAGCAGTATAGTCGATAAAGGCAAGATACATTGGTTTATAATTTATAGATGTATGTTGTAGTAGTTAAAACCTCAGACCAAATAAAAAACCAAGACAGAGGGCTGTCAATAGTAAAGTGAAGCCGGTTTCGTAAACGTGTGCACTTAGTGAGGTGTAGTTTGATTTTAAATGGTTGTAAATGTGTGCGTGTGAGCGTGTATGCACAGAGCGGAGGTGTAGTTTTGGCATGCTTCACTGTATCGTTCTCAGCGCTCTGTCTTGGTTTTTTATTTGGTCTGAGTGTTAAAACATGATCGGGATGTTATATTAAATGAAAAGTTAGTATTTTATAAATGTTATGCTTCCCATCCTATATAAACCAGACTATCGCTCATAAAAGCTGGCGATGATAATAATTACTGGCGATGATACTTACTTATCCTCAAAGCGATCTGAAAATACTTACTTTTATATTTACGGCATTCCATGTACGGACGCCAGCACATCAAGCTACCCGAAACTGTCAAATTTTCCCAATTAACTTTGAACCTTATGGTTTATTGATAAAGTTGACAATCATTTAAATAAATCTGACAGATTGTCGTAGCTTGATGTGCTGGCGTCTGTACGTCTGTCGACGACGCGATTTCTGCCTTGATAATAGCAACGCTCCGAAGGCGAGGCCATGTGTATAAGACTGTTCAAAACATGAAGACATCAATCATGAAGAACGTCATGTTACTAAATCAACGCGTAGCTTAAACCACTGAAGTTGATATTTTTGAATGATTTGTTTGTTAGATTATGTGACAAGGTACCTTTGCACATGTATTAATTTATCTGGTTATATACCACAAGACGGTCAGACCCGCTCCTGAAGGGTTTATGCGAATGTCGTTGGAGTAAAACAATACACATACAGTAAAACTTATGTAAAAAAAAAAATGTGTTACATTCGCTTTTGAATATCATAGACAATTATTGAATAAATCTGTATTGATGACAAAAAACACATATTATGTACTATAAGTAGGGCGTCTCTCTGCCGTCTGGCGCTGGCTAGCAAGCAGCCTAAACGCAATGAAATCGGATAATTTTAGACCTTCATGGTAACACCAGCAAAATTAAGATTTTTGATATTTTTTTAAACATTCGAGCCATCTCTTTATTATGGCAGAATCTAGACTAAATATAACATTCAGGTTTCAAAATTGACATTCAGCCAAACAAAATTATTTCAACAAAAAAAAGGCGGTAATCATAAGTGTCCAACATTACCCGAGTTGAGTGTACCTACAGTTCTTTCAGTTATTTTACCTTTGACAGCAACCTATTATATGACAACGATAATTAACATCAATGTAAATTACTGTAATGCAAATCAGACGTGATATTGTCTGTGAAAGGGCTGTTTAGTTGAGCAAGCCCTGTTGACTCATCTGTCAGTACTAAACTTCTTATAGACATACTTAAGTAGAGATTTTATTTATCTTCATAAAATTACTCATAAAGCGTATTCGGCCGGCCGACATCATAATTTAAATGCCAATACAGGTAACAATGTATTAAATGATTGTTACCTCAGTTATTGTTCTAATAAGAAAATATTATGTTAAAAACACACAATCACAATTACGTCTATACAAATAATCAAGATAGCCAGAAGGGGTCACATTTCTCAAATCTTTAGACACGCAACGGTTAAACTGTTTTTTTTAGATAATAAATATAGACACCAGTTTATATCTCATCAGCATAGTATAAAAACAAGATGTGCGATATATAACTCATTATTTCATTAAGCATAATACATAGCAGCATAATAATAAACAGGTACTTTCGCAGATTTTTTTTATTGATTTCTTCGCATTATTTCTAAAACATCACAAATTCGTTATTGGTACGTACGCCTGTATTAATTGGTCACTGTTTTGCTAAGGTGTACACAGTACATTATTGAATTTAAGAAAGTATGATGAGTAGAAGCGGATCTCAATCAATGGAGGCGTGAATACTATTATTTTAATGTACTTAACCCATTGAATTCGCATTGATTCCACCTCAACTTAAATCTAATATGATTATACAAATTGCCTTTGGCTATAATAATATATAAATAGAATTGGTTAATAAAGTCTTTTTCGTTATGAAAATGAACCATAATTTCACATGTTAAAACACTGTACGCACGGATACACATCAAGCTATACATAACCAGTAGGGATAAGCTGACATCTGATTGTACGAAAAACCAATACATTGCCAGGTTAGCTAAAATTGGAAATGTGTAGCTTGATGTGTAGTCTTGTGTACCTACTACAATGTTTACCGTTCTATATCTATGGTTCTTACCCAACTAATACATGTAAAATTGGTTTAGTACAAATCGAGGACTAAGCCTGGTTTACACAAAGAGGATTCTACGCGGCTTTATCGCATTCATGACATGTGTATTAAATTAAGCATCGTTGACACGATGAGTGTAAACACAAATGAGTGCATAAAAAGGTGAAACTCGCCTACTCGTTACTGAAAAACTGTTCTCACGCAAACGAGGCTTTACCAGAGAGAAAAAGTAATATTACAAACTGTTTTCTTTTTTATTAAGAAATGTTTGTTATGAAACATCTTTTTTTGTCAACTAAGTAATTAGAAAAATGACTGACCGTGTTTATCTCCACGACCACGACCATGTCGACGTGTAGAATTGGGTAAGGATCTGGACAGGGAGCGTGAATTAAAAGGATGTCGCCTTCCTCTTTGTCCGCCAGAAGGTCCAAGCTCAGCATCCCTAGACATGCCCGATGCATCATATTGTATAGAGTTCGGGGAATTGTGATTAATTGAGTCTGGGCCGCTGTAGACTGTGAAGAGAAACCATCCTGGCCTCCTATAGCCAGTTGTAACTGGGGCAAGGTTGTCAGTAGCTTGCGGCGTTCTATAGATAGCGTTGTTACGTGTTGGATCGTTACACACTGGGGCGCCGTAGCCAGATGAACTTGGACCACCGTAATTATATGAAGCTGTAGAGCCAGAAGCCTCGTCATTAGAAAGTACTTGAGTGACCGGTGATTGTGAAGTGATGTTTTCAGATACGTCTAAAGTGTCAGGGCAACCAGAAGACGGGGCGCTGTACTGAGAATAGTGCGTGGCGTCGCTGGAAGAGTCTGGAGCGATGTAGTTAGGTGAGTACGGATTGTCGTAATCATAGGAATGCGGGTCAACGTAGGCAGGCGGTACTGAGGTGCCCTGTCCAGGCGAAAGTTGGCCGCTTTGGTCAAACGAAGTCGAAGTACCGTAGTCAAATGCATTTGGTGCGTCGTATGGAGACGCTGTCGCGGTTCCATTGGCAGATGCGCTTGTGACTATGTAGTTTGTCGATTGTATTGTTCCAGAGGCAAGGTTGTCTGAGGCGTCGTAACCAGATGCTTGCAGCGTTCTATAGCTAGCGTTGTTACGTGTTGGTTCATTACGTGCTGGGGCACTGTATCCAGATGTACCTGGACCACCGTAATTATATGGCGCTGTAGAGCCAGAAGCCTCGTCATTAGAAAGTACTTGAGTGACTGGTGATTGTGAAACGACGTTTTCAGATATGTCTAGAGTGTTAGGGCACTCAGGATTAGGGTAAACAGATGACGGACAGATGTTGAACTGAGAATAGTGCGTGACGCCGCTGGAAGAGTCTGGTGCGATGAAGTTAGGCGAGTACGGGTTTCCGTAATCATAAGTATGCGGGCCAAGGGAGGCTGGCGGTACTAAGGTACCCTGTTTAGGCGAAACTTGGTCGCTTTGGTCAAACGAAGTCGAACTACCGTACTCTGATGCATTTGGTGGCTCGTAAAGAGACATCTTTGCAGGTCCGTCGGCAGATGCACCTGGGGCGATGTCGTTTGTCGATAGTGTTGTTCCAGAGACAAGGTTGTCTGAGGCGTCGTAACCAGATGCTTGCGGTGTTCTATACCTTGCGTTGTTACGTGGTGGGTTGTTACTAGTTGGATCGTTACGTGGAGTTGGCGCTACGTGACCATGATTGTTTGGGGCACTGTAGTTTTCCATACGAGGGCCTGTGTAACCAGGACAGTCTGGGGCGTTGTAGTTCGTCGAGTAAAGTTCTCGGTAGCTCCGGTTGTTTGTGGTGGTAAAAATGGTTGAGTAAGTTCCTGGATGGCATCTGCCTACGGGGTTTAAGTGGTAATGGGAGGTTGGATATCCTGAGTTGTTTAGAAGAGTGTCTCTTGGCAATACATGCAGTGTTGCGTAGCCAGGGTTACCTGAGGCGTGATGCTGAGACGAAAACGTGGCATTGGAAACAGGCGGTCCTGAGGTGTTTTCGCTGGATTGCGTGGTTTCGTAGTCAACGGAGCCTGGGGTACCGGATGTTTGTATGTTGTCAGCATCGCCTCGAGCGCCGTTGTTAGGCGGGTAAGGGGATGGATATCCAGAGTTACTTGGACCGTGGTAGTTAAGTTCGTTCAAATTTACGGAGTCTGGCGATTCCGGTGTTTCAAAACCAAAGTTGTGAGGACCATAATAAATGTTCGGTGAGTAGGAGGTTCCGAAGCTAGGAGTGCTTATAGCGATTGGCTCAATACACTCATCATCGAATGTGACGAAAATGCATTCAGTACAATCATCGTTGAACAAGTTTGGATTTATGTCATTCGTATTATTTGTTTCTAGGTTGCTTGACGCACCTTGTTGGACGACGTTTAAATCTTCCTTATCTGAGTTGTATAATTCACCTTGTTGTGTGCTGTTTAAATTTTCTCTTTCAATGTCATTCGTAGTACTTATTTCTTGGTTGCTTGACGCACCTTGTTGGGCGTTGTTTAAATCTTCGTTATCTGAGTTGTATAATTCACCTTGTTGTGTGCTGTTTAAATTTTCTCTTTCAATGTCATTCGTAGTACTTATTTCTTGGTTGCTTGACGCACCTTGTTGGGCGTTGTTTAAATCTTCGTTATCTGAGTTGTATGATGCACCTTGTTGGGTCCTGTTTAAATTTGTAACATCAGTCGTGGTGTTTATATCCTGGTTGCTTGACGCACCTAGTTGGGCCTTTTTTAAATCTCTGTTATCTGAGTTGTAGAATGCACCTTGTTGGGTGCTGTTTAAATTTTCTCTTTCAATATCATTCGTGGTACTTCTACCCAAGTCGTGTGATGTACCTTGTTCGGTGCTGTTTAAATTTGCTCTTTCAGGATTGTTTGACGCATCTTGTTGTTCATTGTTAGGTTCAACTACTTCCCATTCGTTTTCTTCATAATCGTCGCTCATTTCGCTCGAACTCGAACTTCCTTCATGGTCAACAAAATTAAAATCATTAAAGATGCCTTCAAATGGTTCTTCATCTTCTTCACCAGTATTCGTATCATTTTCTGTGGTGTCATCGGGATCTTCGATATTTAGATCCTCTATATTATAAACTGGATTAAGAAATGCCTCTACGTTGTAAGGGAGCTCATTCTCATTGTCTGATGATTCGCTATCAGCATTATGAAATTCTTCAAGGAATCCATTTCGCACAGCTCCGTCGTCGGAATCCGCACCGCTTGGAGCATCACGTTCAACGTCATCAACTTCAGCACAATTTAAACTGCCTTGGCTTTTAGAATGCATTCTGACTATTGTAAAAAAATCCAGTGCTTATTAAACTTCTATATTTACATGTTGAATCTGAAAAAAAAAACATGTTGTGGATGAGATTGCATAAAAACATAAATTAAATCCTAAAAAGAAAAAAAACTACTATCCACTCTTGTGGGCTCCTCTAGAGCCCAGCGGGTTTTTAAGCTAGCATATGCAGGGCGAAAAGTTGATAGTCGAGTAGGTGCGGCGTGATGAGAGAATACTGAAAATATTTTAAAATTTTCAGAGTGGAACCGTGGTCAGGAATCCACTTTTAGATTTTGAAAATAGACCAAAAACAAACAGGTCTGTGCGACCTAACCCATAATGACTTCAATAGGCAAATCTGATTAAGAAATCGTGGCTGTCTCTGAATATCTGACGACTCAGATTTGGACACTTTTTAAAAGGATATTCAAGGGGAATAAAAGTTTTTCTGTGCAATTGTGTAACATGTCCTGATGGTAAATAATAGGTATATGAATATCTGACGGATTGATGGAGACTTTTCGCAATTATGGCGAAATTGCAATGATTCACAAAAGTACCCAAAAGTGTTTATATTTTTGAATTTATCTCTAAATCAGCCGTAATCATCTCATGATCTTTCATTTAATCTAGTTAACTCGCATCTGGCGGCCTAAGCAGAAGTGTTGACTCTTACAAGTATTTAATAAAACTTACAAAAACTAAATTATTTGGAGGTTAGATAGAGAATGGAAAAATTTGTGGCAGCAGACTAGCAACGAATGCTGCAGTCACTTGTCAATAGGTATGTTGTTTACTTCATTTTTAGAAATTATAGTGTAGTAGATTGTAGGTAAGTATCTTACCTACTCTGAACCGAATAACTAAAAAAAACATGTTTTAAAGTCAGCTTTTACTTTTAAAATTTTGATACTTATAAGACTGAACCATTTCCAATCTTTTTTTGTTATAATAATTTGCTCGACGATTTGCTAATAGGAGATTTTTTTAAACTGTTGTTTTGTATTATAGGTCGTGATGCTATTAGGACCATTTGCTTTAAGGGCTTTTTGATATTTTGCCAGCGTACTGGCAGAACATGTGGTCCCTGGATAGGAACTGCAGAGAACAACAGGAAAAATTTGAAATCTTTGAACTAATGGCGGGAAAAGGTTAGAAAAATCTGATCTAATTTGGTATATCTATTTAATATAAAAATGAATCGCTAAATGTGTTGCTAAGCGCAAATCTCGAGAGCAGCTGAACCGATTTCGCTAATTCTTTTTTATTGTGTTCGGTATTGTCAGGACAAGGTAAATAAGCAAAAAAAAATTGTTCGAAAAAAAAAAAATTGCACCCGTGCGAAGCAGGGGCGGGCCGCTAGTTTATCATAAAACCATCCCAAATTCAGTTTGATTATGGATCCCATTCATAGGATATGTTGCACCTTCTTTTCTGCCAGTCATTCACGACTATTTGTACCCTACAAAGGTCAAAGGAGGCAAACGACAGAGCTATACAGTCAATGTGTCTTCATTATTTGTCGGAAACCTCGTAAAAAAATAGAAGAAGAATGCTATGTTACGAGTAAAGAAGTAGAATAAAAAAGCTATGTTCTTGTCAACGATAGTCTGAGCATGCTTAGCCTTGAACCTTACAAGCAAGATGCTAGTGGGCTCGGGATTAGATAATATCCCACTTCTTTTGCTTGGATAATCTGTAACTTTCCCCAAACAACATTCTACCACATGATCTCCGATCTTAATACTCAACTTGGTGGCACACGATATCCAGCCTTAATTATTATTTGCCCTCAGTTACTGATAATCCGATGATTAACGTTATTGTGTATTGCAAATAAGTTCGATTACAACGATTTGTAATCGAACTTATTTGCAATACACAATAACGTTAAGTGGACACTGGAATGCCAAGTGTGATGGTATTTTTTTATGATTTTAAATATTCTTCAGAAAACCTAATAGATAGTACCTCCTTAAAAGTTATTTAAGACAATATACGGAAATTTACCATTCCCCCCCCCCCCCTTATCTCTGAAACTACTGAGCCTAAAATTTTGATAAAATACAGAAAATAGTTCTATACCTATAGATTACAGGAAAATTAATAAGAAGTCACAACATGGTAAATCTCTCAATATTGTGCGTACAAACTTACATTTTCAGTTGGAATGTATGAGAGAACATGTTTTTCAACTACAATGTTAAGTTTGCTCTTGGGATAAATTCATTCCAACTACGGAACCCTTCATTGTGCGTGGTCCGACATGTACTTGGCCGGTTTTTTTAAGGTAATAGGCACTCATTTTTACCTTCCTCTAAATATGTTCAAAAGTGTTACCTACTTGTTGATACGTACATGTGCTATTGTAGGGATTGAATTAGTCTCCTTCCATGTCTGGATGGGTTCCACCAGATAAATCCTGAAATGGAAGAGAATTTGGTTGAAAATATTTAATACATACCAAAGTAAACCGGAAACTTTCCGGATTTGATAAAACTGCCCATTAAGTAGATAATAATAGGTAAAATATATCAAGAGTCGTAACCTGAATCCAAAAGTCTGGTAAATAATCCACAAAAATCACCATATTGTAGTGTTTATTTTCACTAAACATGCCTTTTCTAATGTTATTTATTCACTTCACAAACAAATTCACGTTATATTTTTTTTGCCGGTTTTGGTTGGTCGACGGTTTAGTATTGGGCTATCATTGTACGGATTTAATATTGCCAGATATCACAGACTTGTTCTTATAGTTTTTACACAATTTATACATTCACTGTCAAGTTCGCGGTGCCGGTTACCCGGCAGGACGGACCCGTAAAAAGATCCGCAGCGCTTTCCACGTCCGTACTCAATCGAGGGAAAGCTGAAAAGTACTCTGTGGAAAGCTGCGAATGGCGGGCTGGTAGAGTCGCGACTGTCTAGTTTGTCCCGCTTTAATACAAAACAGGGTTGCCTCATAAATCGTGCAGTTTCTTAACCGAAATAATATGTGGGCTTCCTAGCAAAAAGGTTCCAGTAGTGGGGTATTGAGTTAAGACTATCTAGTCTTAACTTGAGGGTTTTGGCTTCTGTATAACGATATGTGGACAAAAATCTTCCCAGAGATCCAACTACTTCTTTCAATAGGAATTTTATCGAGTGAAGCTACAGTTTCCAAATATTTGTTGTCCACGTATGCTTTAGACATACTACAAAGTAAAATTAAATTAGAACTAAATTGGTGGCCAGGTAATCGACCCGGCAATGCTAGAACGTTTTCATTAAAAAATTATCGTATAAAAGTAACTGCGTCTGATCTAGTTTGCAAATTAGTATTATTTAATTTGAAAACGATATTGTAAGATCGTTTACGTGAACCATGGGCCTTTGGAGCGACACCGCTGTCCATGTCTATTTTATTCCAAAAAAATTGACAACAACTAAACTTTTCTCTTAAAATGTCTGGTACTTAGAAACAATATAAAGTCATTTAAGTACTTGAACTTGTACATAATTGAGCATTAATTAATAATCAATTAAAATCGCGAAATGCAATTTTTTTCACCCAACTTTACAAAACTGCGTATATCTCGGAAACTAAATGCCGAGAACGGGACCCTTTTTGCTTGGACGCCCACAAAAAAGGATTTAGCCTTTTTTTTTTTTATTATACCTACTTACTGTCATTTATCTTTAAAATGAAATAGAAAACAAATTCAAAAAATCCCGTTTTATCATTAATCAATCTCAACTTATTTGACTTTTATTCCTACCTTTATTTAACTTGCAGAACATCAGGTTTTCCACAAATGGGCGCAGTTAGGCTTGCCACGAAACCCTGCTACTGGAGCCGCAGGGTTTTTGAAAGTGGACATATCCATCATATTCAGAGGAGACATACAAGTTATGCCTGTTGTTATTAACGATGAGAGAGTTGAAGAGTAAGTAATAATTTTGAATTTGTTTCTTTTATTTTGAAAATTAATTTATACGTTTCCCTTCGGGGGTGGAATTATTAAAAACGCTGGTTTTTGATAATTCCACCACCGAAGTTTTAAAAAGGGGGATAATGTTGTGTATGGAAAGTCCTTAATTTTCGAAGTAAAAATCACAAAATTTATTATAGAGTTTTACGGTTGGAAGCTAACGCAACGATCTTGTTAGAATTTGAACCCTTACGGGGCTGAAAAGGGGGGATTTTGTTTGTATGAAAAATCTTATTCCTTGAGTTCATAACCTAGAAACTTGGCACGAATACTTATATAATTAAATTAAAGTTCGTTTATAATTCTAAACTACCTTAATTAAAAGAATAAAACTACCTTATAAGGAGATTGGGGGTGTCAAATTTAGTACCTATGGAAGAATATTAATGCGGGGTCTAATAAATGCGAAACTCAGTATGGAAGACCAAAATAATTAATCAAGTGGTTCAGGGTTTTTCGAAAATCTACCCCTAACGGGGTGAAGAGAGGTAGTAAATTTCACAGAGGAGTATTTTATTACGTGGCTTGATTAACTGGAAAATTGGTATAAATAATCTTTATGTCAAGTTATAGAAACATCCCAGACGATAATTCAAAATTCGACCCCTATGGGGATAAAAAGACGGGATACAGTTTAAATGAAAAATCTTATTAATTTGGTTAATAAACTTGAAACTTGGCAATATTCGGCTCAGTAAATAATAAAGATTGTCACTTTTAGTTAAAAAAAAAACCCCTCAGAAGATTTAGGGGGTGACAAAATTGATAGGTTACAAAAATATGTAACCCGCTGTCGGATTAACCTGAAACTAGGTGCTACTAAAACAAAAAATAAAAAGTAAGGTACGTATTTTACGGTTTTTAAAAAATCGACTCTTACCAAGGTGGAAAAGGGTAATAAAGTTTAAGGGGTGGATTTTACTGCTTGCTTCCATTAACTCGAAAATGGTTATGGGTCTTTGAGTCAAGTTATGAACAAATACCAAACGATTTTTCAAAATTCCACCCCTGTGGGGGTGAAAAGCGGGGTTAAAGTTTATTTGAAAAATCTGATCCCTTATCTCTATAAGCTTTAAATTGGCCCGAATACTTATTTATCTAAATAAATCAAAAACATACATTAGATTAATAGATCATAAACATACATTTTCGAAATTTTTAGAGGAAAGTACGAATTTCACGCGGACGAAGTCGCGGGCAGAAGCTAGTATAATAATATAGCTTCTGCCTGCGACTTTTTCCGCATGAAATTTTCCCCGACCCACCCGTTCCCATCACACCTGCCCGCGCTATTACTTCGTTTTCGCTAAAATATTCATATGTATATTGAGGAAAATAAACCAAAAGGAACATTATTACAGATGTTCTATGTCACGAAGTCCGTTTGGCTATGAATGTTGTCAAGCGTGCACATTCACATTGTTTTTGTGTGGGTAACCTCGAGAGCGCTCAGTGTCGTGTAACACATACAAGCGCGCTTGTCGTGATACGTCACTACTATTGTAGTAGTGACGTATCACGACAAGCGCCCATAGCCGAACGGACTTCGTGAAATAGAATATCTGTAACTGGTTTCTCAAAAACTGCCAACAAGCCAATTTATTTTATTTAAGAAACTTTGTGCACAATAAAGGTAAAAAATACAGAATTAATGATTATTATCATTTATTTTTGATTCAGCAATCTGCTCTTATCCCCTGGAACGGAGCAACAGCCAGCTAACTATGTGATCACAATATACGGAGCTTTCAATTTACCTTATGGTCTTGCGAAAAGCGATCGGCGCTTCGGAAAATTACCCAGCACTTTCGTCAGGGTATCTTTTTGTGGAGTTTCGGTAAATTGAAGATATTTATAATAAAACTTACTGATCGGATAGACGTTGTCCTGTTTCCTGGAACTCGATCACAGTGACCACCTACCGGGTCCAATTGTGAATCTAAACCATCCAAGGACCCATTCAAACACACACAAAAATTTCATTAAAATCGGTCCAGCCGTAAGAGGCGCCAGGAGGAGTTCAGTGACATACAGAATAATGATATATTTAAAGATATTTAGGTTGCTTCCTATTCATGTATTCCTTAACACAACGAACTACTTCAAAATAAGTTGTCAGAGTGAAAACGTTACTTCAAGGACCTACCTTCGCAGCTGGATTGTCCGAAAGGGTTACCGCTACCCCGGAATATAAAGGGCTAAGGAAGGAACACGGATGGGTTTTAGTCAGTAAAGTCTGACGCTCCCTTCTCTCCACCCCGAGCGGGAGGGGTCATTTGATGAATACCCAAACAAAAAAAAAGTACCTACCTTGACATGCCGGTGTATTTTGAAAGTTCTTTCCCCCTTATGACAAAGTTTAGCAGTTTCATGTTAGGTCAAGACAGACTAAAAGGAATCTTAGTCACTCGGTTAGGTTAAATAGGATCTGTGACCAGAAACGCACGTATAGACTTCTTTTTAAACGCATCAGGAAACGAAAAGCTAAATGTAGATTATGGAAGACTATTTCCAGCATTGGACTGCTATAGGCTAATGAAGATCACAGATTTGTCATGTATTTTCAATTTGTAGGCTAAAACTGCAGTTCAGATTCGCAACAACCATCCAACATACTGCGAGCAGATATCCATTGTGGAGATGTTCCCAAGTATGAGCGAAATGATCCGTTTAGAGGTGTGTACCGGAGATGGATGCTTCAATAAAGTGATGGCTACCGCACATTTGAAACTTGGACAGATTTCACATGATGGAGAAAACGGTATGTGTTCATTCAGAACTAAACATCGTATTCCATGAAGACCCGAAGAAAAAAGAAATAAGTAACAAGAGAAGCAAATTATTATTATCTAGGTTACGTGCACGATTAAGATTTAAATCCTATAGAAGCTAAAAGAAAACTGGCGGTTATTGCGTTTTATAAAACTCATTTGGCACTTACGATTTCAAAATCAAAAGTCATTTATTCAAACTAGGCTGAGAATCAGCACTTTTTGAAACGTAAAAATTACATATACAGTCGCCCAAAACGCCTGCACTTCAACACTTCCTAGTGCTTTAGGAGTAAAGAAGAAGTGGCGCACCAAACTCCCCAGCGGCACACATCTACACGCATGGCTATAAAGAAAACCTTCTTTTCAAGTTTTGCACATTTTTAAGACTCGTTTATTTATTTCCTAGGATTTCTTCCCACATTTGGGCCTTCACTCCTTCACATGTACGGGGCAACGACTTCGGGTACTTTAGCCGCAACGGGTGAAGATGGACCTTACCACCGTGGGGCGATGCTGGTTTCTTTGAAAACAGTAGTACCTTACTATCAACAGGGACTCAAAAGCACCACCGTAGAACCTGTATCACCTTTGCTACCGGTAAAGTCAAATTATGTTACTATACCTAACTGCAAGTTACAAAAATAGTACTAAAGGATTTTACTCGTTTAAAATTCATGCTGAAAAACTGAATGTTAATCGTATGCAAACAAAGCTACCACAAAAATTTTGTTCAAAATAAATTAAAACTGCCGAGTGATAACCCTAAACAGTTACCCCCGAGGATATAAATCAATACCTTCTCCGGCTCCGGACGAGATTCGATAGGGTGGGGAGACATTACAACGACTTTTCTTGTTGTTTGGTTAGATTGTTGACATAGCATACCATGAATTTTAATTTTTTATGTTTATTATAAATAATTTCTTGAATTAATTAATAAATTACGTATAAGCTAAGTATCAGCGGTTACAAAAAATATTGTTGCCTTGAATTTGCATAACGCATTTCCCGTTTTCGTGTATCCAATGGCGCGACATAATTGCAGCCAATCAGAGGCTTGGCGATCGCAGCAAACCTGGACGCTGGTAGTACTACGTCACTTTATAAACTTTGTATGCAATTCTAGGTTTTATAGCTTATTGACATGACTACCAATATCTTGTGTTTGTCACTTTGTTGATCGACTGTCACTCTTACACGTTCATGGTTCAATATCGAACATTGATTTATTATCCCTCGACAGAGCTTTTTATAGCACCTAAGTCTTCTTTCACAGGCCCCTTAAATTATGTTAAAATTTTTAGTTTACTGTGATTAATCTATGTTGTTTTTTTTTACTGAAAGTTAATTTCTATAAAAACAATAGCAAGATTAAGTTCTTAATGATTCTTCAGATTTGTGAAAGGTTAATTTTAATAGGTACCAAACAAGATGACGGGAAGAAAGCCGTTAATATGTCTGTTTACGTTTTCTTAAGGCGGAGGTTTCTTGAAAATGGTCAAAAAGTTGGTTTTTAAAGCAGTGTATCTCTTAAACCGTAAATAATTTAGACAAAAAAAAATGACATATTTTCAAGTCTTATTTTAAAACAGTGATGGAACTCAAATCACAATTAATTGTACATAAACGTACATTAATGCATCAAAAAAATCTTCAAATTCACCTCTGACATTTCTTTAAAAGCAGCTTATCCCTTCATTAACAATTTTAATTATAATTAAAATATACCATTAAATTACTAATGCCAAACTGCATTCACTGATGGATTATTTATTATTAAGTTGTTTGTAAATAGATTATTGTTTCATATTTTGCAATAAATTACCAGCGTTGTCTCATCGGGCTTCTCTTTCTTTTTTATGCAGTCCGATAGTGACCGCGCTTTAGGTCATGTAGTCGCCTTAAGCTACTGTTTCCTAGAGGAGCGTCTCCGTCATAATTATAACGGACCTCATGAAAATCTGTAATTTTCACCAGTATTAACGAAACTGTAGCCTTAACAATAATTCGTTACGATAAGTAAACGTTTTCTAACCGCAGAGTTTTGCCTACAAAATTAGGAATTAAGTAGTAGTAAAGTGACTACCTTTTGTCCATGGCATTCACTTTGATTACGAAATGAAAATTTATTGATTTTCAAATAGGTAATTAAAGTGAATTGACAATCGAATTTATACTATAATAATCAATTCTAAAGAAAGTATATAAAGTATTTATATTTAAGACCAAATTCTTAAATTAAATACCGAGTTTCGAGTTAATCCGACCGCGTGTGAAAATTCTTCCATACAAACTTTGACACCCCCAATTTCTCTTTGGGAGTAGTTTAGAAAAACTAAAATGACAACCCTTTAGAATTTACTTAGATAAGTGTTCGTTTCAAGTTCCAAGTTTGTAACATGAAATAAGATTTTTCTTACAAACACAATCCCCCCTTTTCACCCCTTTATAAGTTGAATTTCCAAAAACCCCTTCTTATGTGCAAAATTTCTCGTTCCTAGTCCCAGTAGCTTCGCTATGCGTTGATATGTCAGTCAGTCAGGTTCATCAAGTGTATTAACCCATTTGGTTAATACACATAATGAAGAGGGATACAGTCTATATCTGTAAGAAAAATATTTTTTAATGAAATCCCTCTTCTTACCCCTATTACAACGACACGGTTGGCGCAGTGGTTGAGCGATTGACTGCTGCGCAGCATGTCGCAGGTTCGATTCCCGCACGGAACAAATATTTGTACGACCTACAAGTATTTGTTCCCGATCTGGGTGTTTTATCTATAATATGTATGTATTTACAAAAAAAATGTATATAAGTAGTTCATCAGCCATCTCGTTACCATTACACAAGCATTAAGTTGCTTAGCTTGGGACTATATGGCGGTGTGTGAAATGTCCAAGGATATTATTATTATTATTATTTGTTGGTATACATTTTTGTATCTCGGCACTGATCTGCCGGTTTTTAGGGTAACACGGGCCAAAGCCAAGTGCTTCCCCTGAGAGTACTAACCTAAGTGATAGTTGATGATATATGGCGTGGTGATATAATGTTTTGACTATGTGTTGCGGTGGTGAATGATGTCTGTGGGTGTACTATTTGTGCATCATTGTCGTTCTGCAGGAATTTCCGGACAATTCTGCAAGTGTTCAGAATAGCAGCTTTCTGTAGGGTTTGGTAGGTGGAGGGAGCTACGTCCAGCGTTTTCAAAGATTGATGCAGTTGTTTGGGAATGACACCCGTGGTTGAAATTACTATAGGAATAATGACTACGCTACCTAATCGCCACATACGACTTATTTCTATTTTTAAATCTGTATATTTTGACAGCTTTTCGGCAATAGTGTTTTGTAAGTTATGTGTGTTTGGTACTGCAATATCAATAATTTGTGCAGTTTTATTAATTTTATCTAGTAAAGTTATGTCTGGTCTATTATAATGTGTTGTTCTGTCTGTGAGGATGGCTCGATCGAAGTATAGCTTGTGTGTTGTGTTTTCAAGAACCGTTTCTGGAGTATATTTGTAGTAAGGTACTGGAGGTGTAGTAATTA
The DNA here is from genome assembly GCA_963669345.1 of Gortyna flavago. Classification (NCBI taxonomy): domain Eukaryota; kingdom Metazoa; phylum Arthropoda; class Insecta; order Lepidoptera; family Noctuidae; genus Gortyna; species Gortyna flavago. Next base: position 19,377,503 of record OY770125.1, read on the forward strand.
ATTTATATTTAATGGCAAGTTTTTGGTGAATTATGTTGGCTATTTGATCGTGCCTGTGTTTATAGTCAGTCTGAACTATTGCTTTGCATGCTCCAGTAATGTGTTGAATAGTTTCAGAAGAACTATGACATCGCCTACAGATGTCTGTTGAAATAGGGATTCGCATGATGTCCTTTTGGTAGTTACGGGTTTCAATAATTTGGTCTTGAATTGCTGTCATGAACCCTTCAGTCTCAGGGAATAAATCTCCGCGCCTAAGCTATTCGTTCGACGCTAACTTGTCGACGTTAGGTTGGCAAAGGTCATGGCGATGTCTTCCATGGAGTGACTTCTGGGTCCATTCCGATATTTTAGTCTGTCTATCAGTCTGTTTCTCATTAATTTGTGTTTTTTTGTCAGACATGTTTAGCGGGGTTAGTTTTCGATCATTATAAGCTATTGCTTTGTGTAGGGTAGAGGTTGTACTTTTTATGTTAAAATATTTTCTAAGGGTACTGATTTGTTTATTGTGTAGGTTCGTTATATCTATTATTCCTCGTCCTCCTTCTTTTCTAGGTAGTGTTAGTCGCTGTACGCAAGATCAAGGGTGGTGTTTTCTGTATTTGGTCAAACTGGTGTTAATGACGCGTTGTAGATTCTTAAGTTCCGTTTTCGTCCAGCTTATTATGCCAAAGGAGTATGTAAGGACGGGAATCGCATAGGTATTTACTGCTTTGATAGTATTTTTGGAATGCAATTGAGTGTTTAAAATGGATTTTAGTCTGTGTTTAAATTGTTGTGTAAGTTTATTTTTTATTGCCTTATGTTTAATTTGCTTTGCTTGAATATATCCCAAGTATTTATATGTTCCATGTTCGTCTAAGGAATCTATGGTTTCACCTGATTGTGTCGTATATGAATGTTCGTATGTTTGACCTGCCCTCACTGAATTGATTTTACACTTATCAATTCCAAAATCCATACCTATATCACTCGAAAATTTTATTATTACAGGGGTTGACTTTTGAAAAATCGTTTGTAGCGTTTCTATTATTAGACTCATAGGATACTAGCTTCCGCTCGCGGCTTCGCCCGCGAGGTATGTCGATAAAAACTATCCTATGTCCTTCCCTGGGATGCAATCTATGTCTCTGCCAAATTTTATCGAAATCCGTTCGGTGGTTTACGCGGGAAAAGGTAACATACAGACAATTTATAATAATAGTATGGATATTTAGTTTTCATGTTTCGAAAAATATATATTATGGGCTATATGAGTTCGACAGTCACTAATAAGACACTATTATTACAAAATGTAAATAAGTAGTTTATTAGCCATCTCGTTACCATAACAAAAGCATTAGGTTGCTTAGCTTGGGACTATATGGCGTTGTGTGAAATGTCCAAAAAATAATATTATTATTTTTTCTATTGTTAGGTACCCAACTTAATAAGCTTGCCTAAAAGACGATGCTGATTGTATATGGGTAAGGATATAAGGCAAATTTTAGCCCATACACATTGATCTCTTTGATCAATCTTAAATTAGGTAAGTGCCTACTTACCTAATTTAAGATTGATCTCCGAATTATTGTTCAAAGTCGAAAGTTTATTTTTACTAGCCTACGCTGTCTTACTCCTGAGCAAAGGCCTCCCTCCACTCCGTCCATCTTTTGGAAGCCTGCGCGTCCTCCTTCCAGTTTTGTCGGAACCTATCCAGCTCGTCTCGCGATCTCCTACGTGATCTGCCACGACCCTGCCTCACTGGCTCAGGGCACCGTATTCTGCGCTATTTGGGCCCACAGTTCAAATAGGCACATAAAAGGCAATATAGAACGTCAAAATTATGAAAAAAAAAAAAAAACTAGTCAGCCCTTCCAAAAGGTAGTATGGAAAATAATGGGCAAGAAACTCCAGTTTGATTTTGTCTTTGTTCGAATTAACAGTCTAATTATTATTGTTTTTTTAACCTTTATTGTCCCACTGCTGGGCAAAGGTATCCCCCATTTTTTTTTAAATTTTATTTATCCTGTGACTTCTCCGTCCAATTGGTTAGAAACGAGTCCAAATCGTCACGCATGCGTTTTTTAGGCCTACCTCGCTAACGACGCACAGTGGAACGAATGTATGGGAGCGGTTGGACGTAGACATGTCCGAAAAATAAGAGTAAAATTATGACAAACTAATGATGCCATCTTATTCGATTACTTAATGCCTTCATAAATTGTGGTGATGAATTTCTTCATAACTCCCATATTTCGGGAGTAATTTGAGAAAATGTGAAATTTTACTATGAAAATGAGTGTATCGAGCTCTCTCCCTCCTGATTCCGGGCTTGTTTCAAGTAGCGGTCTCTAATATCGTAATGCTATTACTAAGAGCTATATTTAATACTAAGACACATAGTGCGCCAAATGTGCACTTTCTGGGATAAAAGGAAATGAAAATTAAAAAAAAAAAACGTTTTTTCCCCATTTGTATTTACTTTAAACCGCAGACAGACTTATTAAGAGGTCTATAAATATATTATATATATACAGAAATATATATTAACAAAAATATTCACAAGAACTGATGAGAGTATGACTTTTAAGTAAGTTGATAATAAATTACCTAGTTTCATTAAAAGTACAATAAATAATTAAGATGTAAGCTCTAATTTACTAAGTTACACATTTTAAAACAATAACATCATTTAATTATCTTCGTCATCATCATCATCATCAATTAATTCAAATTCAGAATCGATGTCCGCTAAATCATTTATGTTAACAAATTCGATATCACTTTTCTCAGAATCCGTAAGCTCATAAAATTCCTTAAAAGAAGATTTTTTTACAAACTTATTTCCTTTTGGACGGATACTTGTAACAAGTGGATCAGAAGACAGTAAAAGATTGTGCATAATATCTTCATTGCATGAGATACTGCTATGCTTTCGAGAATGCCCCTCTCTATATTTTCTAAAATCTTTATTTCTAGCCTCAGATGCCTCTTCGGATAGAAAACCAATGGGCACAATTGACATGTTCTGAACTATGTCTGGCCCATGCATTAAAATTTTATGAAGTGAAGAAGGCATATAATACCATGGGTATAACTCCACGTAAAGCTTAGCAGTATCAAAGCAGAACTCTCGGAATTTAGTTACGTTGATCTTCTCTCCTGATGAAATACACTGCAAGATCACACAGATTTTTCTTAAAAGCATAGCATCTATTCCGGTCAGTTCAGCAGATTTAGTGTAGTTTTCAAAAAATCTCCTTGCCGAGTTGCCATTGTTGGTGGATCCACTGCCTTGTTTCACAACATCGAGAAGTAAGCCCGTTTCTCTTCTTACAGCCTCTTGAACTCTTTTCTTCCTGTCATCAACTTGCCTTTTTGCTATATCACCCCTTACTTGCCATGATTTTATGTCTAATTTGTAGGAAATGTGTAATAAGCATTCCATTGAGCGAATCCAAGCGTGAAGGGTGCTTAAGCTATATTTATACATGTCCTCGTTTGCGTGTTTATCTTTGATTAACTCTAAATTATTCATTTCTTTAGGACAAGCCTTGCATATGTCACACACTGAAGCTGCTGTATTGGATATAATGGAATGAATTTTACCATCAATCATTGTCAACAGCAGTTGGTGTTTGACACTAATTCCATCAGTGATGGTGGATGGAGTTAAGGCTTCAATCTCTGCTTCGATTTCAGCCATCTCTCTCTGCACATTTTCTTTGGTTTCCTTTATAAACTTAAACAATATTGGCCGGCAAAATGAAGTGGAAGATGGTCGCTCGTTTTCCCAAATTGTTACACCTTTTGAGACGAGCCGCAGTGGTACAAGACTAATCATAAAATTACTAGCAAGATCGATTTGCTCATCTTCACTCGTCCTTTGATGATAAATGCTTTGGCTAGATGATCCGTCAAAACCCCATTTGCTGGTCAATACGAGCTGTTGATTGGGATCAACAGGGGTTTCTAACGACCTAATAAGTCTTCTTGAGGTTAAATCCATCAAGGCTTGTAATTTGATTTTTGCAGAGCTCTCTGTAACTGTGAGATCTTCTTTGGCCGGATAGCACTTAATTTTTTCTTTAACCAACATGTAGTAACTCGGGTATTGAAGAGCTCCTTCTTGAGTGTTGAAATCCCGAAGAGTGTTATAGCGCCATTTCGATAAGTTCATCGATACATAAAGAGCCAATGCCTTCAAAGGGGATATTTCCCGTACCTGAATTGATTTACCTTCAATGAAGGCTTTGATTTTTGAGGCCTCTTCTGGATTCTCCGTCAAGTATTTCATAACATAAGCTGTATCGCTTTGTCCTGCCTTTTGAAGCGCCCTTTCGGCCGAAAACATAATTTCAGCGCTGCTACTGCTGCATGAAAGACTATATTCAGTGTGTCTTCTTTTTTGCCGGTTACTAAGGTCCTCAAAAGATTTACGAGGACTAGGATGTGTACAAGTTGAAGCATCAGATTTAGCAGGAGAAATTATGGGCTCGATGACGTCACTTATATTTTCTGTAGAAGGTTCCATATTTTCATTCTGTAATTCCGGCCATTGAATTGCAGCCTGTAGCCAAATCTCATGTTTCTTCCGAAACTTATCTGTGCTTCTTCCAGACTGTGTCCATTTTGCATAAATGCGGTAGCAAAATCGACGACACCAGTCTTTTAAACTTGTTTCAGCACTTTCACATAACTGAACACAACTGTTATCTTTTAAAACACTGAACAAATAGTTAAAGTCGCGTAAATCTTTATGTGCGCGTGCGCATAAAGCAACGTGAATATCAAGATTTGTATTAAAATTTGGAAAATACATTGCGAGATTAGCTTGGATACAACGAGGTGTAAATCAACACTGATTTTAAAGTTACTAATAGTGACCTATTTATATAAAATCCAGGTATCCCAGGTATCCTTTGTTAAATATTGCAAGGTAATTAGTTATTGTGATAATTAGTAAATGATGCATGCTAAATTAGTGTATTAAGAGCCATTTAGTAATTAAATAATAGCAATGTTCTTATCAGTAATCATTAGTGCATCAGTTTTATATGTAAACCTTAAGTCCCTAATTATATATCCTAATTAGCTTATATCTTCTCTAATTGGCTGCTCAGAAATGTTATTGTAATAAGGTAAACCTTTAGAAAAACGGTTTTAATCAACAAAATAAACAAAAAATAAAAAAATTGTGTTATAAAATAAACATCACTCTTTATCCCAGAAAGTGCACATTTGGCGCACTATGTGTCTTAGTATTAAATATAGCTCTTAGTATTAGCATTATGATATTAGAGACCGCTACTTGAAACAAGCCCGGAATCAGGAGGGAGAGAGCTCGATACACTCATTTTCATAGTAAAATTTCACATTTTCTCAAATTACTCCCGAAATATGGGAGTTATGAAGAAATTCATCACCACAAGTTATGAAGGCATTAAGTAATCGAATAAGATGGCATCATTAGTTTGGCATAATTTTACTCTTTTTTTTCGGACATGTCTACGTCCAACCGCTCCCATACATTCGTTCCACTGTGCGACGCCCGCCTTCAGGCACCCACTGTGTGACAACTTTGGTCAATCTGTCTGGATGTATCCTATAGGTGAGACCCGCCCAGTCCCATTGCAGACTTATTGCCAACATCTGCGATACCACTCTTGGAGCGTATTGTGGTGTTGCGAATTTGGTCGGTGAGATTAATTTTTAAGAGGCTTCGCTCCATAGTTCTTTGGCAAACCTTGAGTTTGGACTTCTGAGCTTCGGTCAAAGACCAAGTCTGAGTGCCATAGGTTAGGAAAGACAAGATACACATGTCGACGAAAAATTATCATCATCAAGTAATTTAATAATCCAATTATTATGTAATCATGTAACTGAATACGGATAAAGCTGTACATAATCAAAACATAACTCTGTGTTGATAAACTTTAAACAAGATTTAAAAAACCTATGAAATTTATGAAATTGCTAACTTTACGACCTTTAAAAATGTTGTTGTTGTTGTATTTGTTTTCATTTTGTACATATGTCTGTGTAACTATGCTGACATTGGGGAAATTTAATCAGGAAGCTATTAATAGACTCGGCGTATCGGCGCAGTACGGAGATTATCGATGTGTTGAGTGCGGAAATTGCCCCGCCCTGTCTGTTTCGGTACTTGTGCATCGTCAATTTTCAATAAGGGTTTATATTATATATTTTTTATAAATCAAGCTAGCCTATAAGACTAGATATGCAACCACAGCTCCGGTCGTGTGACTGTTTGATAAATGTAAAGGTACATTCAACAAATGAAAATGATACGCAACTTAATGTTAATGTTTAGTTGCACCTCATTTTAAGGATGATCTCTTGAGTCCAGAGTCTGCAATGCTGGGAAGATTCATCCAGCTTCATGTGACGAGATGACACTAGTAGGTACTATGACTATTTTGATATGATTTTTGTTTGACATGATTTTGAACATGAGTGATTTTATGATTTTATTATTTGCATTTTGAATATGATTATTAGATTTTAGTATTGACTACATTAATATAGTTTTTTATATTTCAATGATTGACTAACATAGTTTTAAGACCTTTGTTACTAACAATTATGGACGAATAATTAGTCTGAAATAAATGATTTTTTTTTTATTAATTATTTCCGATTATTTAAAAAAAACTATAGTTTCAAAAGGTGGCATACGTCGATGTGGAAAACTAATTGGTTTAGGAATTGGTTAAGATTTTCGCTCCATAGCTTATATAATAATTTATATACCTAGTACTAATATGTAGAATTGTAGATCAATTATTTCGGGAGCAAAATATTTTCTTTGAATGATAAAAATACCTATATACGGAAGCCTTATCACTTTTTACTGTTGCTTTTTCTAACTTACGAAATTGATCTTTTCGGTCAACATGGAAGTGAGTACAAGAGTGAATTGAAAAAACGGAAACTGAAGCTAGGAAATGAATGAAATCATTAATAAAAACCAAATCAGAAATTATGTTAAGCAAAACCACTGATGGAGCCACGGCCACGGCCATCTGGTTGATCGTGATAAAAAACTTGAATTTAGTAACCCGCCCCTGCTTCTCATGGTTCTTACAACGTGACACATGAACATCGAGATTTCTTTATTAAATGTACTTAATCAATTGTTCCGAACCCGAAGTTTAGAAAACTATTTCATTTCCGTTTAGGTCTTATGATACGGACGGAGATGACATTCTGAAAGTGTTTGTCAGTTAAGGAATCTAGTACCTTGATGTCATGTCATAGTAATTTATGCCGAACATAATTATTTGTGCAAGTGGCTTTGTTATGGAATTGCGTAATAGACAAACCGGTAATGAGAATATCGCATTAAGCGATGCTGCGCACGTCATCGCAGCTCGCAGGGCGGACATCGATCGATGCGTCGATTCCGTGAAATCAGTTCCCGGGCGTTCCGTTCGTAGGTACTTGAGCGATATTGAATTGGTATGCAACAAAATGAATTTTAGAGAATATAACTATTATGTTGCATAATACGTTACCTTACGCCTGCACACTCCGAAGGGTCAAACAGACGTGCATTTCACATAGTTATATTTCAGGCCATTCTCATACGAGGTAACCAAAAATAAAACAAGTTTTCAACGCCGGCGCAACAATTCGCGTTAGCACATACATTTCTATGGCGATTCTCACACGACGCAACTTATCGAAAACTAGTTGTCAACGGTGACGCAACAAGTCACGCGTGACTGGCAGTGCAGGTCGCTCGGTCGTTGTCTACGCATTTTTTTATAAAATTGGCGCGTCGTATGTCAAATGCATGATGAAATTACTAAAATTGATACAACTTAGTTGCGCCATGTGAGTGACAGTTGCATCGCAGGTGGCAACGCCTGTTGCCAAATATCCACCCAAGCCGCAGGCGAGGGTGGATCGTTAAGTCCGAGGGGTAAAATGGCACGTTTATGCCCGAGGTCTACACTCTGCTTTTCACTTCGATTGGGAAAAACTGAAACAGGCCTAAAGTGTATAACAGTATTTTCACTGTACAAAAATGTTGCAAAATTGAAGAAGTTCAAAAACTTTTTTCTTAATTTTTAACCTGTCATTCGACTTGGGTACTTTGAAGGTACTGCCAAGTCATAAAAACGTTTCTTTGCGTTGTTAAATAATAAATGACAACTTGATTAGCTGGTTTTATTAAATTAACGATTGAAAATACGAACGTGATATAAATTAAAACAAATGAAATAAAATAACGACTTTAATCTGCGAAATATTATTGTGCGTGTGGCTTGATTATCTTAGTCTTAGAAAAAAAAAACATTATAGGTACACTGAGCATAACAAGCAACTTTATTATATTTAGAGCATGAGAAGTGTAAAAATTAATTAATCAGTGAGTGTTATTGCACAAAAATACTATACCTACATATTTTTAAATAAATGATGGGGATTCGTTATTTTGTATGCTGGTTCGTTGTTTCGCTAATTTCACGTCTGGGTATTGCCATGGCGCACGCGCGATGCCGGACGAAGCCGCGCCTGCCGTGTGTCTAAGCTACGCGGCGGCACGCGGCGACGACGCGGCTCGTCCGTCAGAGTAGGTTTATCACAGGCCCCGATCGGACGGCCTGGGATAAATCTGCCCACTAAAAGAACCATTTAATGGCTAAAATAAATACATGTATTTGTTTGAAGCTTTTGGCTTATTTATTTTACTTCTTTCTAGACTGAGTGAATTCATTTTGTTTTCGTTGATAGGTAAATTGATTTTGTACTTTTTCTTTTTCCGAATCCAATGAAAGTAGGATTTATTGGATGAAAGACAGTTACGGAATCATATCTAATTACGTATAAACTAGCTGTGCCCCGCGATTTCACCCGCGTTAATTTGGGGAAAAATGTTACTAAAATATACTCACCATTACTTTAAGAGTATTACTTAAGATTATTACTTAGTACATTACTTTAAGAAGTTATTTTAGGTATATAACGCTATGATCAGTAAGAGTGGAACTATAGTACTCAATTACTCATGACTGGCCGCCTTGCGGAGTTATTTTAAATCTATAATATCTCCTAAGATATTCATTGTTTTGTTCAAAATTAAATACTTGTGATGAATAACGTATTTATTTGGCTATGGATTAATATCATGTTTATAAAAACACCTTCGCAAATATTTAAAAATGTAGCATAAAAAAGGTTATAGTGAGTCAACCTTATAAGATAGACATAATATGCTGTTGCGGACTTTTTTTAGAACTTTTAGAGGGAACAATTCTGTTATACATGATTTTTACGTAACTTTAACCGTTTACGCAGCGTACGACGGAAGCTCTCAAAAGGAATAATTTTTCCCGTTTTTGCAACAGTTTTCATTGATGCCCCGCTCCTATTGGTCGTAGCATGATGTTTTATATAGCCTATAGCCTTCCTCGATAAGTAGACTATCCAACACAAAAAAAAGAATTAAATTCGAATCAATAGTTCCTTAGATTAGCGCGTTCAACCAAACAAACAAACTCTTCAGCTTTTCACGGTGAGCTTCGCCGTGAAAACGTCAACGTCATCCGCCTACAATACAACAACGCGTTTAGGATACTGTTGGGGTTGGCGCGAGACTCGCTGTAATGTCTCAGGAATGTTTGCGGAGGTGCAAACTGCAGGCCTTCACGCCATCAGGCGAAAGAAGGTGGTGTCACTTCTATTGCTCGGCTTCTAAGGGCCGTAGAGTGATGTTAAAAGCCTAATCTACTAAAATTTTATTGCCCAATTATTCAAATCCGACTAACTTCTAATCCGTAGTTCCATAGATTAGCACGTCCAAACATAAAAACAAACTCTTCAGCTTTATTATAATCGTAAAGATAGATACAGGGGCTTGTGGCTAAGTAATAACAGCCGCACGGGTCGGTCGATCAGGTTAAGCTACGCTTGCCGTGGTTGGTCCGTGGATGGGTGATCATCTTCACATACCAAGACCCCTCCGTGCCTCGGAAATCACGTTAAGCCGTTGGTACCGACTATCATTCGTGGATATTAGTCTACGGGTCGTCAGTAGCCCGAAATTCTGACAACCAGTATTACCAAGGGGTACCGTATTACCCAGTATCTGGGTTGTGGAGGTCAGATAGGCAGTCGCTCCATGCAAAATACTGGTATTCAGCTGCATGTGTTTAGACTGGAAAGCGACACCACATAGTTGGAAAAAGGCTAGGCAGATGATGATGAGATACAGAAATCAGAAGATAGAATTTATAGCTAAACTACACTTTTTTTTTTTTTTTTTTTTTTAGGATGGGAAATCATCAAATGACCCCTCCCGCTCTGGGTGGAGCGGAAGGGAGTGTCAGACTCTTACTGACTAAAACCCATCCGTGTTCCTTCCTTAGCCCTTTATGTTCCGGGGTAGCGGTAACCCTTTCGGACAATCCCGCTGCCCCGGCAGGCTTCGGCCCTAACGGGCCCCTCCATGTCTGCTGACATCTCTTTGAGGCGCGCGTGGAACACGTACGCGCCGTCCGGCACGGGCCTGGTCCTGATCGGACGGCGAGCTACCCATTACTCGCCGTCCGCAGGCCCGCGCCTACGGTGGCCGGGAGTCGTCACGCGGCTCCCGACGCCCGGAGCGTCTACCGCGGCGGCTGGGACGGGCGGCCCTCTCGGCTCTCTCCCTCTCCCATCCCGCCACCTCCTTCGCTAGCATGACTGCTTCGCAGAAGGAGGTGACTGCCTCCCACTCCCTCTCGCCCCGGACCATGGCTTGGACCAGGGCCGGGCGCGAGAGGTCGCCGCCGCTGCCGATCGCCTCTACGAGGACACGGCGGTGCTCTGCCCAAGCGGGACAGACCTCCACCGTGTGCACCACCGTGTCCTCTGGGCGATCCTCGCAGTGGTGACACCCGGGCGTTTCCTCCCGCCTGATTATGTGCAGGAACCTCCCGAAACATCCGTGTCCGGTGAGGACCTGCGTCAGGCGGTAGGTGAGGGCGCCGTGACGCCTCTCTAGCCACTCCTCAAAGAGGGGCCTTACCGCCGCTATCGCGGCGTGCCCTGCGCTGGGTTGCGACAGTCGCGCTTTCCATGCCGCCATGAGATCGCGCCGGAGGTCCGTCCGCTCCGCAGCAATTTGCCGCGGCAGCGGGTTTTCCCCCCGGCGTAGTGCCTCCGCGCGCCACTCAAAGAGACGCGCGAGGACTATCGCCTCCAGATCCCATGGCGGCAGTCCGGCAAGGAGGCTTGCCGCCTCGCGCGAGATCGTGCGGTACCCCCGTATGAGCCGTATGGCTACCACCTTTTGGGGCGCGTTCAAGTAGTGGGCGGCTCGAAGCCGCAGTGAACGCGCCCACACCGGGGCGCCATACACGGCCATGGACCGCACGACCCCCGCGTAAAGCCTCCGGCAGGAGGCGTTTGGCCCCCTCAGGTTGGGCAGGAGCCGCTTGAAAGCGGCCCCAGCCCGTTCCAGTTTGGGGGCCAAACGTCGGAAGTGCTCCACGAAGTTCCACCGGCTGTCGAGGACGAGACCCAGGTATTTCATCGTCGTCTCGACGCCGATGTGAACCCCTCCTACCGTCAGTTGGGATCCCGATGGTGGCCCGTTCCGAAGCCCATGAAATGTCATGGCCTCGGACTTGTGCAGAGCCACCTCGAGACCCAACTGCCGGATCCTCTCCACGACTATCGCAACCCCGCGTGTCATTACGTCGGCCGCCGCCTGATGCGACCTCCCCTGCGCCAGGACCAGCGTGTCGTCAGCGTAGCAAACTACGCTGACGCCATCAGGGAGGTCTGCCCGCAGCACCCAGTCGTAACCGATGTCCCACAGGAGCGGCCCCAAGACCGATCCCTGTGGGACACCGCACGACATCTCTCGCCGGTTCCATTCCCCATCGCGACCGGGGTAGATGACGGCTCTGTCCGTCAAATACGCCCCGACTACTCGACGGAGGTAGGTCGGCACTCGGTGATACCGGAGTGCCTCCCCAATGCAGCTCCAGGGCAGGGTGTTAAACGCGTTAGCGATGTCTAATGACACCGCCACGACCACCCCACCCCGGGACACCGCGTCCCCCGTCGTGAGGGCTCTCACGCGCATGATGGCGTCCACCGTAGAGCGCCCCTTGCGGAAGCCAAACTGGCTATCCGCAAGATCCGGCCCCGTCCTCACCAGGTGCCCGACGAGGCGGCCCGCAATCACTCTTTCAAAGAGCTTGCCCACCTCGTCGAGCAGCACGATGGGCCGGAATGCGGACGGAGAGTCCGCAGGGCGCCCTGGCTTCCGAATGAGGACCAGCTTCCCCGTCTTCCAACGGAGTGGAAACTGGCCCCTCTCCATACATGCGCTTAAGAGCGCTTCCAGTCGGGGTCCGAGAGCCGTCGAGGCCAGGGCCCAGGCTTTACCCGGCAAGCCGTCGGGCCCTGGGGCGGTATTTTTGGCCTTCAGCCTACCTACCGCCACTCTCAGATCTACCCCGGTCACTTCAGGGATGTCGTCGTCGTCCGCGTGGTCCGCTTCGGACACCGCAATTGGCGGAGCCATGGGCGGGGGAGTATGCTCCGCCCGTGAAGGGAACAGAGCGCTCACCACCTCCTCCACCAGCTGGGGGCGGAGACTCTGCGTCAGCGGGGGGGCCCAGGTGCGGAGTTTATTCCGCACCATTTTGTAAGGGCGCCCCCACGGATCTCTGTTCAGAGTCTCCACCATCTCCTCGCGGGCCAAATTCTTGGCCCGCTGAACAGCTTCTTGGAGGGCGGTCTTCGCCGCTCTGTACCCCTCGTACAGCTCCGCCTCCGTGGCTTCCGCATCCGGAGGGCGAATGCGGAGCCTGCGGTGCCTGGTGTACCGGTGTCGCGTGTCAACGCACGCCTTGCGTAGCGCCTCTACCTCCTGCGACCACCAGTACACCTGACGTCGGGCGCATCCTGGCCGGACTCGGGGCATTGCCACGTCACAGATCTCGGACATGGCCTCCCGGAACCACTCAGCCTCGTTGTCAATATCGGCAGGCCTGTCTGGTGATGACACCCAGGCCTGCACGATTGAGGCTTCCAGGAGAAGCTCCCGGTCCAGCTGCTTCAGCGCCCACCGCGGACCACTCGGGGCCTGTTGGACCGGCGCGCTGGAGGTCTGGGCGGAGACGTCGATCCGGATATACCGGTGGTCGGAATAGGTCTCCACCTCCTCCATGACGCGCCAGTCAATGACCTGCTGTGACAGAGCGGGGCTGGCGAACGAAATGTCCACCACGGACTCCCCCCGCATCCGCACACAGGTAGGAACAGAACCCCGATTTAGGACGACCAGGCCTGTTTCCAGAGCCCAGTCCTCCACCATCCTTCCCCGTATGTCCGTGTAACGGGAACCCCAGGCCAAATTTTTGGCGTTGAAGTCCCCGAGCACTAACACGGGGAAGGACTGGTTTCGGACGACGACAGTCAACTCTGTTAGAGAGTTGTGGAACTCGGCGAGAGTTCGGCTCGGAGAGAAGTACACTCCCACTACTACTATCTCTCCGAACCGTGCTGCTACGCACCCCTGTCCCTTCGTGACACCTTCGAGGGACGGGGTACCGGCGGCGGCCGACGAAATTATGGCCACTGAGCCGCTCAGGTCCTCCACCCAGTCATCCCTGGGCGGGACAAAGTACGGCTCAGCGACCACGGCGATGTTGATCGACCACTGCGCCACGCTCTGGAGCAACAGGTCCTGAGCGCAGGCGCAGTGGTTGATGTTCGCCTGGAGGAGACGTAATGGAGCCGTTATTCCTCCATTACAGTCCCCTCCCGGGCCTCTTGAGAGGCAGCGGCGACGGTGGTGGCGGCGACGGTGGCGGCGGCGACGGTGGCGGCGGCGACGGTGGCGGCGGCGACGGTGGCGGTGGCGGAGGGCCTGCCCTTCTTCCTGGTTCCGGCGGGTGGAGCGCAGGACCTGCTCCCAGCCCGGTGATCGGCCGGCTTGCCAGCAGCCGCACACGCAACGCAGTGCGGCGCGGCGCTGCACGAGCCGGCCTTATGACCGGGCTGACCGCAACGGAAGCACAACGAGGTGCGGTCCTCTGAGGTGCACTGGATGCGAACGTGGTGCCCCACATGGCATCGGAAGCACCTCAGAGGTCTGGGCTCCAGCAGTTTCACCTGCGCTGACACCCAGCCCACCAGAAGCCTTCGGCCCTCCACAATGGTTTTGGCCGCCGTCACGGGGCAGCTTACCGTTACGGTTCGCATACCCGAAACGTCAGGACGTAAGGTGCCCGCCTTAACCTGGTCGGCCAGACACCCTCCCGTCCTGACGACGGCGGCTACCACCTCCCCTTCCGTGACGGAGTCATCCAGGCCCATAATGCGCATATCTGCACACTTCATGGGCCTGGAGACACGCACCTCCTCCGCATTAAGGGACGCCCTTAGCTTTTCAGCTAGAGCGTCTGCGGAGGGGCCACTCGTCGAGCCGGGGATCTCCAGCATGCGGGCGCCAGTGGCGGTCACCCTATGCCGGAGGCCCCCGGTGATCCCCAGCGCTTGGAGGTCGACCGTCCCTCTCGCTTTTGTGAGCACGTCGCAGTACGTCACACCCCTCTTGACCGCGTCCGGCTGCAGTGTGATTACTACAGCCGCGGTCTTTGGGGCGCGCAGTCTGGCTGCGACGGCTCGCTCCCTGCGACGCCTCCGTTGCGCTTTTTTCCTGGCCGCCTTGGCCGCCTTCCTCTTTTCCCCGACCACCTGCCACTCGGCGTCGGTCGTGGGAGAAGAAGAAGTGGGAGATTTTTGAGGGCGGGGCGGAGGACCTGGGGCCCCCACCTCCCTTGCTGTTCGGCCCTTTTTCTTTTTGCCGGCGGGCGCCGGTCCGGTCGTCACCGGAGCTACCCCAGCCGGAGCCGGTTTTGCCGGCTTCGCCGGGGCTCCACCAGCCGACGCCGGTTTCGCCGCCGCCGGGGCTCCGCCAGCCGACGCTATTTTGGCCGGCGCCTGGGCCCGGCCAGACGGCCCGGGTTTAGGGGCAGCAGCTGCCGCAACGGCCGCGTACGAGGCCGCCCTTGGTGCCGGGGCCGTCCTGCCCGCCAGGGGGGGGCGCAATACTATACCCTCCAGGACGGAAAACCGCGCCTGGAAGGCCGCCAACTCCTGCCGAACCAGGTCCAGGACCTGGTTCTCCACCGGGGCGGGCCGGCATGGCTCCCTTGCCTGCGCGCTGCCGGCGCCCTTCAGGCCGGCCAGATCCGCCCGGAGCCTCCCGTTCTCCTCCCGGAGAAGCTCGATGGCGGCCGTCAGGCGGGCGACCTCCGCCCGCACTTCGGCTACTTCGCTGGCCGAAGGAGCCACATAGCGAGCCGCCTCAGCCGCCGCCATAATGGAGGCCGTGGCAGCGGATATGGCCTTGTCCTTCGAGGTTTGCAACCTCTTCAAGGCCACACTTTTGATTGCGGCTGCCACAACCTTCGCAAACCTCGCTTTGCCCTGCTCGGAGCCACCAGCGGTGTCCGACTCACCGTCCGACGACTCCGAGAGGGCCGCCCTGCGGCCGGTCTCCTCTGAGCGATGCCCCTCCGTGTCGCTCCCACCAGAGGGAACCGGAGTGCTAGGCCGCTTAAAACGAGCCCCACTGTCGTGTTGCTGCACCGCACGACCTCGACCCCTCCTCGCCGTCGCCACTTTCGCAGCCGACACGCTCTCCGCACTCGCGGTTCGACCCATCGAACCCGCCTCGTCCGAGTCTTCCTCGCGCGGACGTTTCCTCCAAAATTTGGAGCGCTCGCGCGAGTCCTGGTCGGACATTGTTTGGTCCTCTGAAGGACAGGAGCCTCCTCGGCTCTTGTTGCCATTGGCAAACGGAACACATTCGTTGCCCCCCCCAGAATACGAATGGGGGCTTGACGTTCCCAAAGGGAACGTGCCGGATTCTCCAGCTGCTGAGCAGCTGGTACCGACCTGGGGTAGTTTTTTACCGTCTGTGTTGTCCATTATTCTTTTTTCTTTTTTTAAAGGGTGAGGTCCCTTGTGCTGCGCTAACGACCGGATTCCCTCCGGCCATTCATCCCCTCGGCACGCTAGACCTTGGGATTGGGGTAATTTTTTATAGAGGTTGTCTACCTCGCGGCCCGAGCCTCAGTGGCCCGGACCCCCGGTCTTGAATTCAAGATTACGGGGTGGCCGACGGCTGGGCAAAACCAACCGCCGCCCCGGCGTCCCCACGCTGCCGCCGGATGCCGGACAGACGCAGCGCGGGCATGGGACACCCTCCACCACCCACTCTGTAGTGGGTCTAGCGGCGTGAACCGCCTCGTGACGGTCTACGCCCACTCACCTTCCTCTGTAAGCAGAGGAGGAGTGGACGCATGACCGTCCGTCCGTAGCCCGGTTCCCTTCACCGACCATCAAGGATGATCGATGATTGGAACCGTGACCTTTCCCCGCCTGTTGAAGATTAGCCGCCCGCCCCACTTGTCCACCCAAACCTGGTGGGTAATTGGGGCCGACGTTGCCCAGGATGCGCCACGAGGAGGCTCTTCAACGTGCACCCCCCCAGGATGCGCCACGAGGAGGCTCTTCAACGTGCACCCCCTAAACTACACTTTGGTGAACATTTAATAAACGATCAATTCACTGTAAGTATAGAGGTATGAAGAACAGGGTGGAAACTTCACTCATCCTCTATAGAAAAGGGAGGATCCTCCATGCAACCAGACGGGTGTCGTGTCTGGCGGGCAACTGCCCGATGATTCATGTGGGGCCGTTGTATCTATGCTAGTTGCGCGGTAAACTTCGCTTGTGAGATGCAGGATTTTGCGTGACGTCAGTATGACGCGTTGTTCGCATACGGCGTTGTAGATACCGCTACATGAGAATTCAATTCTCCTCTTACTGTAAACACTTCTAAAGTGTGTTATTAAAATGTTTCACAAACTATTTCCATTTCAACGTAGCATCGGAAATTATTATTCCAACACTTTGCGGGCACTGCGGAAGGCAGCGAATGGAAAGGAAATCAGAAGCAACGAGGAATTTTATTGCCGCCGTTCCGGTCCCGCGAATAGTGATAACACTATTATCTAATACTAAAGCACTGGATAGACTTAGTCATGCTGTTAAATAAAATGTTATTTCGTGTGTATTACCTGTATTTTTATATGTGTGCTTGCTAATCTTTCTGTAAGATTATTAACGACATTTAGGATTTAATTTCCGAAATAAATGATTTGATTATTATCTGTAGGTATATTTGAAAATCCAAAGTCCTGACTGACTGATATATCAACGCATAGCTTAAACCGCTGCTCCTAGAGATATGACATTTGGAGGGTGTGTTCTTTGTGGAGAGTAGGTATTCACCTACTCTTCACAAAGAACACACCCTCCAATTTTTCAATAATTTCCAAATTTTTAATGATGGATTTCGTAAGACCCTTTCTTAGTGGATACTAAGAAAGGGTTTTACTAAATCCATCCCTAAAAGGGTGAAAGGAGGGAGGGTGAAATTGCACGCGGACGAAATCGCGGGCAGAAGCTAGTATTATTATAAAGTAAGGCTATGGTTTGTGAATGATTTTCCTAATCTTATTTACAACACCGAAATGTGGGTTTATGGCGGTATTTAGGCACCTACTGTGTCTACCTAATGTACCTACTTATACTGTCATTTGAAGTTTTGTTTCTCTCATTTGGAAATTAACATATGTTTGATATTTCATTTAGATAAATATTCAGGTACTAGTTACTTACTTTAGTTTTCAGCAGTTTTGTGGCCACACACACACACACAAACACACATTATACCGTCTATATAATTTTCAGGAAAACTTATGGTTGATGGAGGATTTCTGTATCTTCTGTCCTATTCTCGAAGTTTCCATGTTGGACAGACGCGTTTCTGGAAAGCAGTGCGGTATTGCTATTACCGTGGGTGAGCTTCCCACAGATGACCAAGGTGATCAGGGTACGTGGTAGATACTTAATAATTTTGTTAGTCTTGCTTGCCTGAGATATTGCCGCCGAGGAATATTCGTCCTCATAATTGCTTTTGACAAAAACACCCAGTAAATTCACATTCAAACTTATGGTTTTAAAGCAATTGGTTATAACTTAGTTATATTTAATTCTGGAATGCCATACTAGGTTCGGCATGCTTGTAATTTTTCGCTGCAAGGTGACACAACAAAGACAATTTCTATGAAAACTTCATGGAAATTGTTCTACCAGAATCGCGCCGCTCCGTGGCGTCGCGCCTGTCTGGAGGAGCCTTAATAATATAGTCTATGTTGATGTCTACAAATGTTCTTAACTATTAAAAAGATAATTAAAAAAAAAAAGCTTATATATTAATAACAAGCGGCCCGCCCCATCTTCGCACGGCTGCAATTTTTTTTTCTCGGGTTCCGAAATTTTCTTTCATACAAACTTTGACCTGGCAATAAGACGACCCACTTACCGAATTATCCAATTTGGTGCAGCCGTTCGGAAGTTATGCGCGTACATACATTTCGGCGATTCAATTTTATTTATATGTATAGAAAGATAGATAAAGATAATGTATTTTTGTTGCAGAATTTGTCGCAATGATGGTGGAGATAAGTAAGTATTTTAGAAAATTATTCTACTATGTAATGTACATTAATTTAACCGTAGTGTAGATAGATATAAATGTGGAGGTGAAGCGGTGAGCACCACCACATTTATTATGCGCACACCACAAAGTGTGGAACTCTTGCCAGCGTCTGTGTTTCCTTCAACATTTAACCTGCCTCCTACCTTCAAAGCAAGATTGATGAGATCTTCTAAGGACGCTCGATCCACAAAAGGTCTCATCCATCGCTTTCCATCAGGCGTAGTCAAGGTCAAGAGCAGACCCAGTCAGCAATATAAAAAAAATTGGTTGTCTGGAAAGTCGATTTACTCTCAGACGTACAGTTTTTTTTTTTACTATGGTGGTGAAAAGTTGTCACCCGTGTTCTTGGCCTGTTACTTTTTTTATGAATGAAAAACTTTGGTTCTGCTTTTGGATTATGTTTATTTGATGTCATTATTTTTGTTTCCATTAAGAAGAGAAAATTATTTCGGCTAAGTGCCCACCGCCAGAATTGATCACCATTCGGGCTCGATTTATAGCATTTTCCATCACTCTTGAAAAATCTTCGGCCGATAGGTCCTTGCATTTTTGACGGATATTCTCTTAAAAGCTTCAAAAGTCTGAACCTTGTTGCCATAGACTCATGACTTCAAAAACCCTACAAAAAGAAGTCTGGAACAGGTAAATCAGGCGACTTTGCAAATCGCCAAAACGAGAGATTAGGGGGATCCGAACCAATTATTCCGCGTTCTTTATGAGTATAGCTATTCAGTTCTTGTTGGCGTGTACTTATTTTGTATCTGTTTACTTCACAAATGTCAAGTAGAATTTTCATTTGCCGCCATTTGCAAAAATTATAATTATTCTTCCGATACGGAAATCTTATAGTAGGTGGCGCAAAAGTCATCACCCGACTTTTGCGCCACCTACTATAAGATTTCCGTAAGTCTGCGCCAGGTGTATACCTACATATAATTAACGTTAATTTATAGACTAACTAGCTGACCCGGCCGCGCGTTGCTGTGGCTAACGTTTTTGTCATATTTTTTTTTCTATCCTATCTTTCAAGTTGGATCAAACTGCACACGGTGTACAAATTTGATTAAAATCGGCCACCGCGGACAAACATCGCGACAAGATTATAGTTTCTCTGGAACAAAAAACTATTTGAATTTATCAAAGGTAGAATGCTTGCCTGTTATTTCGTTAAAAGATTCCTAAACAATAAAAGTTGTAAAACATAATTTCAATTATATTACGTATAAAACAGCCTCCCAAGCGATTATTAGTATTAAGCGATGATACATTAAATTAGGATTACTTTTCTAGGGTGAAAAGTTTATGTGTACAATGGTGAAGGTGAACCTATTACATGAACAACCTCATTCCACGCGATAACAGAATATTCTATAATGTTCAGAATAGCATAAGTTGCTAATTTTGCCTCAGACCAAATAAAAAACCAAGACAGGGGCTGTCAAAAGTAAAGTGAAGCCGGTTTCGTAAACATGTGTGCACTTAGTGAGGTGTAGTTTGATTGTAAATGTGTGCGTGTGAACGTGTATGCACTGAGCGGAGGTGTAATAGTTTTGGCATACTTCACTGTATCGTTCTCAGCGCTCTGTCTTGGTTTTTTATTTGGTCTTGGACTGTTGCGTCTCAGGCCGCCTCTCTTCGAGAGCTAGTGGGCTATTAATATAATCTACCACGCGTACCAAGTGCGGGTTGGTAGATGTTACATGTCATCTATATTTTGGTTATAGGACATGCCTCCATTTTCCTTCACAATTTTGAGAGCAGCGGTGATGAAAATAAATTATTTATACAGAGTAAAGTCTGCGTTCGAACAGATCTACAACCTTACAACTCGTAAGTCGCGGCCGTTACCACTGGACCACCACTGGTCTCAAAATTTATTATACGACCTGTGTCCCAACAGTGTTTATATTATAGGCTGAATATGCTTATGTTATGCTAATAATTACGACAAGGTTCTTTGTATGTCGACCGCGCCTAGACTCGGTTTTTTCTAACCCCCTTACTAATAAACGTTGTATAGCGTCTGGTTTGTTACACAACGCTTCGTGTTCTTCTTTCGAAAGTCAAATTACTGACGACCGCAAGAGAGAAATCGGTGTGTAACTATTCATCTGATATAAAACGTGTATTAGTAAGGGGGTTAGTATTTAAAATAATATGAACATTGTACCTAATGTAAGATCTAAGAGATCGTTATCTCTTTATCTCTTTGACACTTCTCCTTCTTTGAACCAGGACAAAGAAAGCTATACTACACTGGTTCAATGGACGTATTGAAGACTCGTCCAGTTCACGGCTACCTTGACTTCGATAGTACCTTCCCTGTGCTGCAACTAGCCACCAGACTGCCAGACTTCAGGTTTAGGATGTACAGAAATAATATGGTGTACGGCATCGTTACTGATTTGGTAAGATTACGCAGCGTGGTTTAAAGACACAATTACATAACACCTCATGATCCTATTGGTGATATTCTTCAGAAGGTCAGGTGGGTAGTACTCGCAAAAGGCGTGCTTGTATAAAGTAAACGAGGCAAAATAAGTATATACCTAAGGTTCGCAGCAAGTGGCTTCTGTAGTTTATTTTCCATGGAAAAAGGCGTGAGTTTATGTATGTATATATACCATTACGCCTATAATTCACTTAGGGGTAGATAGAAGTTATGCTTTGCTTTCATTTTATTTGTTTGTTATTATTTGTTTGTTTGTCCATTTACAAAGGCTGTTGTACTTGCATCAAACTAAAGTGTAAAATCTTTACAGGAGCAAGCATTATCAGAATTAGAACGTCGTCTCAAAAACTTGGAGTTCAATTCGTTATGTGATCTGACAGACGACATGAACAGGGCAGTTGATGATGCAGCGGGGAACATCCTCAAGTTTCTGGACATCATTCAATACTCCTGCCCTAACAGCAGCGTTGAGAACACAATAGTAAAGTACAGCACTGAGCTGGACAACAAACAGCTTGCTTTGCAGAAGGAAGAAATTGTAAGTTTGTTTTAACTTGGATTTTTTATTAGATATTAATTTTTGCCCTTGGCTTCGCCCGCATGGAGGTCACAAATGATCCCACGCACGGGAACGTAACAGATACAACGTCACAGATCTTATGCTCTTACCCGGGTCGTGGGTTATGTGTGTGCCACATCCAAATCCAATGATGATGGTCAGGTATGATAGACCTATGAAATAGTTGTGGTAACATTCTGTTCAGCGATAGTTTTTCGAATAGTTTAGTTTATATGAGGTTACCTCATGCTCTGGTTTGCCTTCTTTATGAATCGTCACTATTTGGGAGACTTTCCATAGTGCTGATGAAAAGTGTTTTGTTCTTATTATACTATTTACAGAGTGCCGCCAGGAATACAATTCCTTTCTTTGGTAGTTGTTTTAGGACTTCCTTAGTAATAAGATCGAAACCTGGTGCTTTTTATTGTCTAGCTTTATTATCTGCTTAAGTACTTCCTTCGGAGTTATAGTTCGAATGGGTAGATCAAGTTGGTACGGCTGATTTAATATGACTTCAATATCAGAGTCATCAGAACAAGGCTCTGCCTCAATTGTTGTAAAGATTTATTTAAAAAACTCTTAAACTTCACAAACGTCGCTTTTCCTTGATTTTTAGGGTTCCGTACCCAAAGGGTAAAAATAGGACATTATTACTAAGACTCCACTGTCCGTCTGTCTGTCTGTCTGTCTGCCACCAGGCTGTACCTAATGAACCGTCATAGCTAGACAGTTGAAATTTTCACAGAATGTACCTTTATTTCTGTTGCTGCTATAAGAACAAATAGTAAATACAGAATAAAATAAATATTTAAGGGGGGCTCCCATACAACAAACCTGATTTCTTTTGCCGTTATTTTATATGTAGGTAGTGTTAAATATTGTATGGTAGTACGGAACCCTTCGTGTGCGAGTCCAACTAGCACTTGGCCGGTTTTTTTTCTAATTTGCCTGGGGTTGGTAGGGTGAAGATGTGAGTTCAAGATCTCTGGAGTTGATTGCAATGATGCAGTCTGTATTGTATTTGTGAGGTATTTAGTTGCAGATACAATATCATATTTTGTTTTAAAGCTTATTTTCAGATCTAAGTTGTCTTCTATTACTTCTCAAAAAGAGTCCCAGACAGTTAAGTTGTTGTACAATTTCAGGTACCTCTCATATGTTGAAAAACCAAAATCTCAAAAGGGGTCATTGTACTTACTTATCATTATGGAAAACTTTTACTATGGGTCCAAACCTGAATTTGCAAATAAATCTGCTGTTGGCCAAATTTTGTTAAGTTTTACTCATTGTATTATGGGTGAAAGACAATTATGTTCCCACACCAGACACTACTCAAATATTTAACTCCCGTAAACCTCAATTATTGTTCAGGAAAAAATCTACCAGCAACTCACAAAGAAAACGCAGCGATGCCGTTCAACCTCATGTCTCATTCAGTCTATAACTAAATCTGACTTGTACAGTTCGAAGAAAGATGTCAAAATGATGCTTGCCGATATTAAAATGATTGCTGAAAGCTTGAAGAATCTTATCTTTAAGGTCCTGTGACTTTAGATTTTAAAATGAAATAGTTTATTTATCTCAGACCACCGTATTCGCTAGGTTCCGCATTTTCGTGTTTTGACACCGACTTCCGAAATTAAAGTTATAATATCACTTTGCAGTGTTTTTTTTTAAGTCGATTGTTTTTTTTTTTTAAAATGTTTTTTTTTCACTTTTTAGTTGTAGTTTTCTCACACAAATTCAATTAACACTAGGTACTTAGTACATTGAAGACACGAAGTAGAAGAATCATCAAAATTCGCATAGAAATGCCGAGATGCAGTACATTTATGCCAATAACTTCGTATATAAGAATAATTACCTAACGTGTTATAAACTAAAACCTTTGCTTCATTATTTTTTGAGAATATCGCGGACATAAAAATATACATACATACATATACGGGTCGAATACAGAACGTCCTTTTTTGAAGTCGGTAAAAAATATCTGCAGACTAGTTCCCATTGAAGTTGATTAAAAATAAAAGACAAATGTAATAGCCCAGTTTCGAATAAAGAAGGAGTGATGCATAGTTATTTACACATTACGATAAGAGAAACTTTGCTCACTTGGCAACAAAAATAAATTTGTGAAAATTAAATCAATTTCACCAAAATATTGTCGGCGCCCGCACCTCGCTCACCTTCCACGCTCACCCAAACAATTTTAGCCAATATTAACCTAATTAAGTACTGTGTTTACTTAATAGGTTACTTAGAGGCTTTGGAAAAGTTAACAAAATAATATCATATTATGTAAGTAAAGCAGTAACTTTACCTACATCATAGACGTATAAAAAAAGTCGGACGGAACTCCCGCTATGACAAAACTGTGTCCCGTAATGGCGGCGGCGCACAGTATGATAAATGCCTCAAAAAACGGACATCACTTTTTTGTTCTATGAATCGAAATAATGAACTATTTTGAATGTGAGAGTAGAACTCCCGGACCTTAAATATACTATAAGACAGAGTTGTAATTTTTATTAGATTTTTTTGGATTTCCAGAATAACGCAAAAACAAACGATATGATGAAAATATTTGAACATTTGTTTTTGAAGTTTATTGACATTATATGCAAGGTATTAGATAGGTGAAACAGAAAAGATTTCACTATAATAGAAAAATAAATATGCCTGATTTTATCTTTATTCCTTTTTATTTTTTCCCTCTGAAATCTTTTGTCAGTAGAACCTAATATTTATCTTAAAATATTCTTCAAAACTGTACTATTAACTGTAAAAAAAAATCTGATGCAAATCTATCAGGAAATCGAAGATAATTATAATAATTTTATGGTTTTCAATTTTTTCTCTAATTCTAAATTCTCTAACTCTCAGAACACAAAAAATACAATAAATAATTTCTATTGAAACTATAACCTGATAAGGGCGGACCCTTCCCCTATACCACAGTAAACCCGAATTGTTCTAAAAGAATTGTGTCGCACCCTCGCACCGACGCGTCACGCCTGTCTGCGGGGTAGCCTTTAGTGTGTAGTATAGCTACCTAACTATACCAACAGGACAAAAGAAATACCTACTAATTATTTCCCTCGATATTATTCCAGACATACGAAGGATGGCCCGACGTAGTGGTATGGCTTCTCAATGGAGGATCAAGGGTTGCCTACTACAAACTGTCAATAGCTGACATAGTGTTCTCAGTGATTCCTGAACAGAATGGAAGACGTTGTGGACGAATACAAAGCGTATATTTAAAGGTTTCACTTTATTTACTTAAAGTTCCTACATCAAACCCTGCTAAGCAAAAGTGATGATGTAGCGAAAAGAGTGTTGGAAAACTTTTGAAGTCTTCGTGTACCCCCCCCCCCCCCCCCCCGCCCTCTTAGATTGGGTTTGGATTTTACTGTAGCATGGAGGCCTAATGTAACCGACATTAGGCCTCCCTCACATATATTGCTGTAGATATGTGCATCACTTGGTAGCAGAATACGTTGACAGAAATCGCCACACTCTTTTATCGCAATAGGTACTTAAAAGAAGTACAAAAAAAAATACTTCATATTTTTTTTACCTTCGGACATCCAGACGCACTGCAAGTAACCATCCCTGCCAAGTTGCTATTCCACAAATTCGAACTAAGCGTTTTCAAATGTCTTTTTTAATGCGCACATCAAAAGAGTGGAACTCTGCCTGCGTCTGTGTTTCCGAGCGCATACAACCCGAATCTCTTCAAAGTGAGAGTGAATAGGCTTCTTCTGGGTAAGCTCACTCCATCGTCGACTCTGTCTCTGTCACCTCTGACCTAGACTTGAGTCAAGAGCAAACCCACCTCAAATAAAAAAAAAAAACTTTTAACGACTGCGGTGCTAATAAAGGGGATTTTAAAATAAAGCATCGAAAGACGCGAAGCGAAGCCCTATATTTCAACCCCAATGTAGGGCCAGGGTCAGGCTGTGGGGCCCCGCCGCTGAATATTATTTAAGGCTTATAAGAAATCTTAAAAGTTTTATCAAGTCGTAAAAACAGTGCGCAACAGGGGGTGCTCGCTAGAATGATGTAGCAATGACAAAATTTCGAGATTTCCCAATTAAATTTAAGATTAAAATTTAGGTATGACATGATACATAATTATAAGCCTCGTGGTGCCTTAATTCACTATGATCTATTAATAATTCCTTACTTCGAAACCACGCCAATTTCTTAGTAAAATCATGACATCTGCAAATAACGTAGTAAAGACACAATGAAATGAATGAAACCGCGCGAAAAAACGCGAAGTCTTGACAACGGTACGTGGTTTGCACGTGGTAAGAATATGCAGGGAATAATAATTACCGTACATAATTGGGCCCTGGAATGAATTCTCTAAATGATGGTCCGCATCAAAATCCGTTGTGTAGTTTAGAAGAACAACGCGGTCACTGCCACGAAAATCATCTAATTATGTTTACATGTATTCACGTATAGAACGTAACTATTCCAGAGTACGTAAAAGTTAACTTTAAAATGCATAATAAAATAAATTTAAAAACTGCCTTGTCATATTGAATTATCTTATTTATGACTTCTTACAGACATTATAATACCGTATGTGTACCAACTTGAAAAAAAAAATGGTTAGGTATGCTTATTAAATTACATTCTATCGTTCTAAGTGATAGGATCAAATGTATTCGCTTCAAAGGAATAAATCGTAAATAACCATTTTATATTAAAGGTAAATCAGTATAGAAAAAACTGGCCAAGTGCGAGTAGGACTCGCACACGAAGGGTTCCGTACTACCATACAATATTTAACACTACAAATAAAATAACGGCAAAAAATCACGTTAATTGTACAGACAGACAGACGGACAGTGGAGCCTTAGTAATAGGGTCCCGTTTTTACCCTTTGGGTACGGAACCCTAAAAACCTTGCATCCACACAAATATCAATAAAATATATAAATTATTTGCCAGGATACGGATTTGCCACCATAAACAAGATGTTAATGTTTTATTTCGATTAAAATGTACCTAACTAAATAAATATTCATATAATGTTATGAATAAAAAACAAAGTCAAACTCATACTATTCAGCAGGGCCGCGGTCGTAATGTAGATCCCAAAAGTGGCCTACACTTACCATCGCGTCAGATAAAGAAAAGAAAACAGTCGCGATCGGAAAGCGACGGCCGCCCACCACGTGTCGTGGCCGGCCCCGCCAAAGTTCGCACACAGCTTCGTTTCGTGTCAGTACGAACCCTACGCTTGCTACGCATCGTACGTCTCGTCCTCTCCTAGTTTTGAATCTCGCTTAGGTACGTAAAAATCATAATATTCACAGCGTTTACTGAATACTTTCAATACATAGCCGTTATAATAAAAACGCCTTAAGGACTTTTAGAAAAAGTTCTACATTGCTGAACGTCGCTCGTCTCAGTCATCATTACAGTGTGACAATTTCTGCCTAAAGCTTCGTGTACCTTGCCATCGGGTATGTACTGTACACAATAATGTTATTATTATGTACATCTATCTGTGTCAAGATCTATATAACTTAAAGCCGCTTTTCGTGTCCGTCGATCTTTTAAACTTTGCAGCTGATTTGTTCACCATTATTAAGAGAATTTATTCTGGAAAGTGTATATGTATATAATACATAAACTTAAAATAAATGAATCTCGATATTTTGCAAACCGTGCGAAACAACCGCGGGTCGCCAGTAGGTAGCTACATCATAACTTACTTGACTGTTAACGTCGCGACAGGCAAACAGTTTCGTAATTGCCTTTTCTATTAAATTCAAGATGTGTCTGTCTATCTATCCTCTTACTTTACTTATTGGGTATCTTAACAAGTATTTTGATAATCACAATATTATGGTTGTATAAACGGACATATCGAGACTGCGCGGCATGTTGATCGAGGTCGTTCTGATTTGTACTCATTCTGTTGTTGGCAGAAAATTATATTTAACTAGCGGCCCGCCGCAGCTTCGCACAGGTGAAAATTTTTTTTCGAACAATTTTTTTTTCTTTCATACAAACCTTGTCCTGACAATTATAATACCGAACACAACAAAAAAAGAATTAGCGAAATCGGTTCAGCTGCTCTCGAGATTTGCGCTTAGCAACACATTTAGCGATTCATTTTTATATTATAAATTAATTTTCCTGTACTAAAGTTAAACCAGTAGAGTTATGGTTTATTTACTTACAATGTAGGTACATAATTAGTAAGCCCTACTCAGTTGTTTAAAATTATAAGGTTGTCACAATCTCTATTTGCGTAAAGAAATGCGAAGAAAAATATTATTGCTTTTTTTTATTCCTCCTTTCAGAACTAAGCTCGATTCAGCAATTTAATTGATCTGTGTCAATATGCAGGAAGGAAAGAGAAATATTATTATATAATTGGCAAAACTAAAGACTAATATGTTACAAACATATTCTAAGGAAATGGCGTTTTTTTCAGTCCAGTACTTTAAAGACGTAATAAAAAAATCGTTTAGGTACATTGTACAAAAAAATATAAAAACGGTATCTTAATTAGCTGATGACGATGTTTACGCAGTCGAGCTTTATTTATTTGGTAAGAAAGTTTAAAGTCCTTTATCAATAAAAGTAGGTAACGTCCAATAAACGCTAATTCATGCTAGTATTCGAAGCAAGCGTATTATGTACACATGCTTTATTTACTTAACCTGCAATAAATAAATCTTGGACAAGCTCCCAGTTCATTTGAAATGAATTAAAAAAATCTTACCCACCTAAGTATTATTACAGTCTGCCCTTAGTAATCTCAAATTGTTGAATAGTAGCCTATTCATCAATTTGTGAATACAAATTATGTGAATGTACATGGTGAAATTGAAAAGTGCTTTTCAATTTACTTACTTACTTTTTAATTTAGAGCAATAGATTTTTCCATGAACAACTATCTCCTTTGTGTAAACAAACAGATTTTTCCATGAAGAAGTATCTCCTTTGTGTAAACTGGTTTATGTAACGGCGAAGTCTGGCGGTCCAGATCTGATGCCATTTGTTACTGAGGGAGAGGGGAGTTTATAACATTGTTCAGTATAGGTACAAACAAAGGAACAAAACGTAGCCCCCTTGCAAAATTCATTGTGATTGACATGATAGGATCAGCGTTACAAAGAAATGTACGCAGCTGTATGGTTCAAGGCAGCACGTATGGCGGTTGGACCGGGGCAATTTGCAATCGGCTCTGACCAGAACCGGCCTGAAAATGAATCACTTTCGTCAGTACCTACGAGATCATTTTTACACCGACATGTTGGTCTGTGCTCTGCGCGATTACTTGAATTTATTTCAAACAGTAAATTATAAAAAAAAAATCTTGGTGCAGCTGTTATTAGTGGTTATCAGTGTCTAACGAATTTAATTAATCATTTATTTTGGCAACTTAGTGTTAAAGTTATGCGGTGTCAGACTTGGTTCTAACAGAAGGTTGGTAAACGATAGTAGCTTATCCCTTTGTAAGACTCCATGAATCTATTTCGTTCTTTGAATGTACTTTTTCTAGAAGGCAAAGGTCTACTATCTCGTTCTTGCAATTCTCTGTAATTTACAATGTACCTTAAAATACTAATAACTGTTTTTTTTTCCAATCCGGTACATCTTATTTTCATTAATAATAATAATAATATATTTAAGTCAGTCAGTCAGTTATTAATGATAAATGATTTTATTTCTGTAAGCAGGTTTGTAAAAACACTTACACGTCAATCATATTTTAAAGACTAGATGAGGTCGGCGTTTTCTATCTGACTATTCTGAAAAGAAAGGCCGAAACAAACTCAGAGGTCACAGTGTCTTTTAAAATCCAGATAAAATCTTGATCAGATCATTTGAAGACTGTAGATTGATGTCTGAAATGGTCTTTTGAGGAAAGAACCTACCACCAACCAAGATTGAGTGGACCTGTTCAGTCAGTGCATGCATTTGTTAATAATCGTGCAGCTCAACTCATTTATTTTAGACTATTCTGATTATAATAGAGTTATCAAAACTAGGTGTCATTTTCCTTCACAAAATTTAATTGCTACAACTCCTGAGCCTTGCCTTGGTATAAACTTATTAACTATTTTTCCAAAATACTTCAGCCATTGAAATGTCTGAAGCACACGAACAATCTTGCAACTGGATGCTGCTGCATTGCTGGAAAGGTGGAGCTCGTACTGTGGATGGGGTTGTACCGACAGATCCAGTCGTTCGAAGACTGCTTACCTAAAGGATACAAGTTACAGGTCGAAGACTATGAAATGTGTCTTAATACTTCTACGATGGTAAGTAGTTTTATTTCCTTTATACCTATGTGTGAACTATTATATAGGGTTTAAAACATTGGTCTGTCCAATCCTCCACACCGCTGCCCGACCCTTTGGGGAACACTGGCCTGATGTTATGTTATGTGTAACATCGCCAAGTAATGGTTGGCCCTATGGGAACTTAGGGAATCTATCTGAGGGGCAATTCTACTAATTTTAAGAACGTTCACAGTCTGATCTCAGTCTCAATCTGTCAAAAATACCTGTAATTTCCCTACATTTTGACAAGTTTTTGACATTTTTTTGTCGCCGAGATCAGATGAGACTGCGACTAGATTTTGAACGTTTTAAATTACGAGAATTAGCCTGCAGGGCGCATAACTCGAGACGGATGTACTTTAGAGCTGTGCTGTCATAGAAACTATTGTTTTTATGGAAGTACTCTACACATCTAATAAGGTGGCGTTAGAGTGCCATCAAAAAAAAAAAAGGCACCAGTTGCCCATACATTTCAGGCAAAGCCCTTTTAATTTTTAATACACATACTAAACCCTCCGGACATTATTTAAATTATCTAAAAAACCGTCTATATTTTAAAAGAAATAAACGGTCCCACAGACTGACACGAAAAGCGAGTTGATTTTATACGATAAAGTATAAGACTGCGACTAGATTTTGAACATTTTAAATTACGAGAATTGGCCCTCTGTTTTTCTTCCTAGAGATTTGAGCAGTTCACCATGCATAATAGTCAGACTATTGACGTGATAAATCAGTATGATTATGCAAATAACAGTTAATTAATATCCATTTTCATGTTACCAGATGCTGGAATGCCGGGTTTTTGTGTACAGAGCCAAATTAAACATAAGTACAGGTGACAGCAAGAACTATGCACAACCATTCGTTAGGATAAATACGCTGAACGCAGTCAAGGAAACGAAGGTAACTCTGTACCTATTTTGTTCTGTTCTCCATACCAGGCCACTCAGAAAGTGTTGCGAAAAAGTTTTTATGATGAAAGACTGGCCAGTAATCTATTTTGAAATTAAAATGATTATTTGTAAGTAAAATAGGTACGTTCCAATTTAAAAAATTCTCTCTATAACCACGCTTAACAATTATTATGTATTTTTTTACCCACGCATTACAATTTTTTTTTTTTGTAAATACTGATACGCGTACGGAAATGATAATGCCTTTAAAAAGTCATAAACAAGGTAATTCAATAAGATAAAGCAGTTTATATATGTATTTTATTACGCATTTCAAATTGGAATAGTTACGTTCTAAGGCAGCTGTCAACAACAAACTAATAACCTAGTGGACAGAGTGTAGGTACCGTAAAACGTGATTAATTTTAATTATCTTCTCTCAATCATAGGTCCAGTCGAGTACACTGACACCAGTCTGGAATCAAGTCCTAAAGATACACAAGCTCGTGTCTGTTACCCAAGACAGACTACAAACCAGTCCACCCTTAGTTATGGTTGAGGTGTTGGACAGTGATCAAATTGTGAGTGCATTTATCAAAATGGTTCTAAGATTATTTAAAAATATATACTTTATCGTATAAAATCAACTCGCTTTTCGTGTCAGTCTGTGGGACCGTTTATTTCTTTTAAAATATAGACGGTTTTTGATGGCACTCTAACGCCACCTTATTAGATGTGTAGAGTACTTCCATAAAAACAATAGTTTCTATGACAGCACAGCTCTAAAGTACATCCGTCTCGAGTTATGCGCCCTGCAGGCTAATTCTCGTAATTTAAAACGTTCAAAATCTAGTCGCAGTCTCATCTGATCTCGGCGACAAACAAATGTCAAAAACTTGTCAAAATGTAGAGAAATTAGAGGTATTTTTGACAGATTGAGACTGAGATCAGACTTTAAACGTTCTTAAAATTACGAGAATGCCCCTCAGATCTATGACGCGTATTTAATTAGGAAAACTGAAATATGAGTTACCTTTCATGGACTTATACTATTTATTTCACAGTACAAACTCTATTGGACTCAAGTTGCGTCATATTGGCGTAAGTGATATAGTGTGATATCAAGTTACACTTCACCGTAACAATGTCATGAGTATTTTATTAACAAAACTGAAAGTATTAGTGCTACTTACGCCCTTATTTGGTCTATTTTCTGGACTCAAACGACGTCACGTTGGCGTAAGTGGCATAGTGCAACATCAAGTGTGTGACTTGATGTTGCACTATGCCACGTGGGTTCTTATAGGTTCTTGGCAAAAACAAATGTGATCCATGAGGCGACTTTTGTTTATTTATTTATTACTTCAAGCACAAAAATGTACAGAGGCGGACTTAATGCCATAGGCATTTTCTTCCAACAACCTTAATAATTATTTGAAATCAATCTGACGTTCCCTCGAAACAATGAACTCAAATCAAAACATTTGAGATCTACCAAATCGGTCCGGTCTTTTCTGTAAAGCCTAAAGTGAACCAAATGGTGCATGATCGTGATTTCTTACATACAATTACAGGGTAAGAGCGAGCTCATCGGGCGATTGGAAGTCGAGCCCGTGGTGGATGATAAGGAGGACTATGAGTATGCTCCTATGCTGCAATGGTACGATCTGCACAAAGGGCAGGAGTACAGTGGACAAATACTTATGTCAGTGCAACTGTGTCAGGTAACCATGAACTTTTATAAACCCATGTCAGTATTCTAGAAGAATAAGGAATCTCATTGACTTCATACTTTATATTCCAAAGTTATGATGTGGTTCTGACTGTCCTTTGCAAATTGTTATGTATTGGATTCAGTACGTTTACGAGTGAGTAAATACCCTCTGTTCCGTCAGCCCAATGTTCTGTCACATTGCTTTATTACGATGTAAGTACGTTACTTTATAAAGATAAAGTCGTGCCTGTATTCTCGAATAGTTGGGCAGAGGTGGATTATTATGTTATCATGAATAATATAAATAGGTAAACTGACTGACTGACTGACTGGACATCATAAAAGGGCTCGCAACCCGCAAAGCCCCCGGTTCGGACGGTATCACCAATAGGGTGTACAAACTCCTCCCCGCCCCCCTCATACTGCTCATGACCGCCATCTTCAATGGCGCCCTGAGCAACAACATCTTCCCCCAAATGTGGAAAGAAGCCACAGTCATAGGCATCCCAAAGCCAGGCAAGCCCAAGTCTGAGCCCTCCAGCTACCGCCCCATCAGTCTGCTCAATGTTTTCGGTAAAGTCTACGAGAGGCTTATTTATAAGCGCCTCAAAGACTATGCCGAAGCAAAGAGCCTCATCCCCCCCGAACAGTTCGGTTTTCGCACGAAGCATTCGTGCATCCACCAGCTCCACCGCATAGTCGAGCACATTAGCGCTGCTTTTCAGCGAGGTGCTTCGACAGGCGTCCTGTTCTTCGATATAGCGAAGGCGTTCGACAAGGTCTGGCACAATGGCTTATTATATAAGCTGTACCTGCTAGGTGTGCCAGACCGTCTCGTGCTCATCTTACGAGATTTTCTGTCGGACCGCACTTTCCGCTACCGTATCGAGGGCGCTCTCTCTCCCCCTCACCCCATCCGCGCCGGAGTCCCCCAGGGTTCCGTTCTGTCTCCCCTCATTTTCACCCTGTTCACTAGTGACATCCCGAACAGTAAAAAGGCACAGTTGGCGCTCTTCGCCGACGACACTGCCATATACTGTTCGGGTGTCAACCAGTCATCCATAGCTCGAAACCTCCAAACCTCCGCAAGCGCCTTGAGCGATTGGTTCCGGAAATGGAGAATCGAGGTCAACCCCGATAAGAGTCAGGCGGTCATCTTCTCGAAACCGCGCAAACTACCCCCCCCCCTCCCGCGCCCGATCTCTATGTATGGCAAGCCGATCCCCTGGGGAAAGCGAGCCAAATACTTAGGTGTCATCCTAGACCACAACCTCACCTTCAACGAGCACATAAAGACGGCGCGTTCGCGCGCCTCTTTCGCTCTCGGTAGGCTCCACTCTATGATAACTGCCCGCAGCAAATTGTCACTCAAGTGCAAATTGCGCCTCTACACCGCGGTCATCCGTCCCATCATGACCTATGCTTGCGTAGTCTTCGCACACGCCAAGCCGCGATTTCTGCATAAAATGCAAACCCTCCAGAACCGTTTCCTCCGAAAGGTCACGGGAGCCCCCTTCTATGTCCGAAATGTGAATCTGCATCTAGATCTCAGACTCCCCACCATCCAGCAGTTCATGAAACGCCTTTCCAAGCGCTTCTTTGACTCTGCCATAAAGCACCCCAATCCCCTGATTGCGGCGGCCTCCCGATACACTCCCTCCCGCATAAGTAGGATTCGCCGACCAAGGCATACCCTCACCATCCCCGACGACGCCACTACCCTCCTCCAGGAGAGCAGTAAGGCCACGAGTACTCTCAGTCGACAACACAAAAACAAGCTCAGACATCCGTCCTTCCGTCCTCGCCGCCGAGGCCCGTCGCGACGCCCCGCACCATCACCGTGCGCCCCCCCCCCCCCCCCCCGACCCTTGCTCGAGCCAGCCCGCGCAGCTGAGCCTGTAGTTTTAAATTCGCCCCTAAACACCAATAATAATACCGATCCAGCCTGTCCCTTGCTGTCCTCTTCCAGCGACGCCCTGAGCCGAGGTCCGAACCCCGCAGGGGGTTACCCTTAGCGCTGTCGCTTAGTTTTTAAGTTATTGTATGCCCTGGCTGGAGGCCTTAATTCGAGGCATCCACAGGAAAGTCCGGTTAAGCAGTAGCCATCCTCATAAAGGATGAACTGCGAGATGCCATAGTTAAAAAAAAAAAAAAAAAAAACTGACTGACTGGGTGATATATCAACACACAGCCCAAACCGCTGGTCCTAGAGACATGAAAATTAGAGGGTGTATTCTTTGTGAAGAGTAAGTATCCGCTTAGAAAAGAATTTTGGGAATTCCACCCCTAAAGGGGTAAAATAGGGGATGGGACTTTACATGAAAGTCCGTCAGTTTTGAAGTTAAGACCTTTTAATGTTGTATTTACGCTGCCGATTGAAAATTTATTTGTACTTGTCTCAGCGTTTTTGATAATTCCACCCCCGAAGGGTTAAAAAGGGGGATGAAGTTGTATTTGGAAAGTCCTTAATTTTCAAAACAAAAATCACTAAATTTATTATCTAGGTTTATGGTTGGAAGCTAACGCAACGTGTTCTTAGAATTTCCACCCTTAAGGGAGTGAAAAAGGGGATGAAATTTTGATTTCAATTAGAGTTCTTTATTTTTTAAGTTAAATATCACAAATATTTCGGCTTATGGTTGGAAACTAACACAACGTAAATGGATGTTTTTTTTTAATTTCAACCTAAAAGGCGGTGAAAAGGAAGTTTTGTATTGAGGGTGAATGAGGGAGAGTGAAATTTCACGCGGACGAAGTCGCGGGCAGAAGCTAGTATCCTTATCCAGTTATGTTTAAGACCCGTGCAATAGAGAGTGAGCCTATTTTCATTAGCCGGGCACATTTCTAGACTCTAGGCTGTTAATGGGAAAATTCGTAATGGAAAAACCCATTAACACTGTCCGGCCTATAACCCTAATTAATAACTATACTCCAATGAGGCAGACACTACTTCATTTAAACAAACTATGGTTACCTACACCTATGACCCTCTGCAATGCCATAGGCTTCGGTATTGCTGATGTGTTGATACTTCTCCATCAATATCATTAATTAATTATTGACTTACCCCCCTTATAAGGCGCAGATATACGACTTCTAATGATTTTAAATTCAACATCACGTCTAATCGACGGGACTGATTTCTTTGAAAAAAATAAATGTTATACTAGACCATTTGCTTCGTAATTTGATATGTGAATATTTGCAATTATATTTTTTTGACATAGTGTAATTAATTTGTAAAGTAATGTCTACCGCGGACATAAAAACGATAATCACGCAAACACTATCGGGTGTATTTTCATAAAACTTTCACCATATAAAAGATAATTTAATTCCCCGAATTTTAGTATACGGTTTTTATTTGTTTGGTGTTTGATAAATCAACAATAGATGATTGTTTCATATTTTGCAATAAATTACCAGCGTTGTGTCATCGCGCTTCTCTTTCTTTTCTATGCAGTCCGGTAGTGACTGCGTTTTAGGTCATGTAGTCGCCTTAATAATAAACGTTGTGTGTGTAGCGTCTGTATAGTTACACAACGCATTGTCCTCTTCTTTCGAAAATCAAATTACTGACGACTGAAAGAGAGTAATCGGTGTGTAACTATTCATCTAATATAATACGTTTATTATCAAGGGGAAATATCTTAAACTGGCCACTTGATGTTTTCTAATTTTAATTTAATTTAAGACGGATCTTCATGTTATTCGCTATTGAATCATTCAGTGTTATGTGTACTTTGTGTGATTTATAGCTTAAGGTTTTGTAAGCAGATATCAACGGCTCTGTCACGTAAGATATTATCATGTCATTCATGTACAGTCCATGTCCGGTAAATAATGGTTATCAATTAATTACCGGACAGCCTGCCTGTATACTAATATTGTCTGTCTGTAACCTTTTTACGCCTTAACGGCTAAACTGCTTTCGATGAAATTTGGCACGAAAGTAGACTATGACCAACAAAAAACCGACCGACAAAATCTTCTTTTTTAGGGCAAAAGGCGTGAATTTCTGTATGTATGTTTTTTTTTTTTTACCAGATAGTACGTCGGATAATTTCCGACCTGCACGAGGGTGACGCCGCGGGAAAATTAAAGCTAGTCGTTTATATTTAGATACATTTATCTTGTCTGTTACTACCAAGCGGCATTTATATTATCGACACAATATAGTGACACCCACAGTATACACACTATTATACCCGGTGGTTGCATACTCCACAAAGTCATTATTTATAAATCTTGTGACTCTACAATAATTTATGATATTCACACAAGAGAGTGATACCTTCAGTGCATGATACAAGTTTGAACCACACCACACTTCAAATCAACCCTACGATGACCATGCGACTTATTCCGAATTCTTTTCCTTTTCCTTCGAATCCTGAGGTGTTCTTAAAGCCACTCGTGGTCACTTCAGGAGGAAATTTATTACACAGCAAGGCAATGTAGAGTATCCGCTGACCACCGCAATGCAAGGATACACCTTCTCGTTTTTTGTTACCAACTTCCGAGATGCAGACTTGTACTAAGTGGTTGCATACTCCACAAAGTCTTTATTTATGAATCACAATTAATAATACATACAATATTGTGATTCTACACTCCTTTATCATACGAGTATCCACACAAGACAGTGACTCCTACAGAATGTAATACAAATTGATACTACACCACACTTTCAATCAACCCATCGATGACCATCCGAATTATTCCGAGTCCCTTTCTTTCTGAAACCCTTCGCATCCTGAAGTGTTCTTAAAACCAGGAGGATATTGGTTACAGACTGTAGAGTATCCAGCAAGGCTATGTATAGTATCCGGCAAGGTTATGTGGAGTATCCGGCAAGGCTATGTAGAGTATCCGCTGACCACCGCAATGCAAGGTGCACTTCTCGTGTTTTGTTATCAACTTCCGAGATGTAGACTTTAGAAGACAATTCGGCATCTCGGGAGTGATTACTTGCATACATCACATTGTATTTATTTTTTAATCACAAGTTTATTAAAAGTAATTATCTAGATAAATAAAAATCTAA
The DNA here is from genome assembly GCA_963669345.1 of Gortyna flavago. NCBI lineage: Eukaryota > Metazoa > Arthropoda > Insecta > Lepidoptera > Noctuidae > Gortyna > Gortyna flavago. The sequence continues at coordinate 19,415,084 of OY770125.1, forward strand.
TTATATCTTCGCCATACCGAATACCCCGAATAATTACAAAATACTATGTGTGTGTGTGTGTGTGTGTGTGTGTGTGTGTGTATGTGTGTGTGTGTGTAGTGTGTGTAGTGTGTGTAGTGTGTGTGCATGTGCGTGCGTTCGTACGTGCGTGCGTGTGTGCGTGCGTGTGTGTGTGTGTGTTGTAAGTAGTAAATAGTTACATACATAAAAACACGAATTTTGTTTACAATACAATTTCCTTAAATACAAATTTTGCAAACTAAGTTACTAACGTATAATTATTTAGTGTTGTTAGGCTTTGGCAATAGGAATGAGGCAATCCTGTATCAGCCATTAAGGCGCCACTAGTCGATATTTTTAAAGAGAAGAGTATTATAACTACTTGAACTGGAAATGATGATAAATCCCTTTCCTGTTTTTGAAGATACCAGAAACTTTAATGAGAAGCACAGTGTACAGCCCGATCGAATCCACATACTACACTGCGTCAGGGGTGAAGGAAGTTGAGCAAGAAAATGATGAAATAGAGCCTTTGCCACCCAATCTTATACCGAAGTCGAATACGTACAAGTGATTTCCATTTTAATATTTAGTATCAAGTATACGGAGTCGTTAGCAGCATTGTGCTGTCCTAATCAATATTTTATTATAACATTTTTGCAGATCAAACGGCTGCAGCACTGCACTATAATAATGAAAATCTTATTTTCTTCGTCGTGTCGATGATTTTCGAGTTTAGACCAGAACTCGGCTACATGAACAGTGTTAGCAGTGACATCAGATCAGCAGACGTCCTTGACTTACGCCTAAACAATATTCCTAAGCTTGTATCCTACTATCCTAATGACAATTCATTTAAAAAATACTTATTCGTCAGTAGAAACTTTGTATTTGTGAATTTTGAACACAGTTATCATAATAATTATGGTAACACAAAACTTTCTCGTTTTAGGGTTGACATCTACTGGTGGGGGCTACGTGACGTCACAACCACGAGGAAACCCTGCGTGATCCTTGAAATAGACGAGCTAACGATAAAATCCGACGTCGTATGTGACAAGAAATCCAACTGCAACTTCCCGAATGGAAGATCTTCGCAGATCTTTCAAGCTGCGTTGAATGAGGTTAACTGCCCTCCTTTGAGTATCAGACTTTATGATAGCAGCACTTTTGGAAGAAGCCTGTTTTTGGGCACAAACATAGTGGAGAACCCGAATAAGTACATTGTTAGTTGGCTGCCCCAAGGAGAAAGGGAGGCATCTTTGAAGAGTGTGTCAATTACAGCATCAAATTTTTTTCTAGGTTAGTATTTTGTTACTGTAGGTATTTAAAATAGATACATATCTAGGAATGGGATCTTTATACGACAATCGCGAAGAAAATCTTCGCCTCTGCCTTTAATGTAGTGAATATGAACTTTATTTTCTTGTATAAGTACCTAAGTAAATATTTTTCAAAAATTTGCAGTCAATCAAATCCTGTACATACGAAACAGCTCTCCTCCATCGATGGAAGATATAGGCACCAAAATCTCTCTGCACAACGACCAAAAAACTAAGAAGTCATTATGGAGGCGTGTTTTTAATACAAAAGAGGCTGACGAAGAAAAATTTGTACTGCTTCCAATGTTCTCCAAGGATAACAATCCAAAACTGGCGAATAATAATTCCCTAGAAAGTTCTGAACAGAGAGATTGGTGGATGAGATATTTTTCTACGCAAGCGGTACGTTCGTTTGTGTATGAAGTAGTTCATATTTATCAAAATTGAAAATACATTATGGTATCCGAACCACCCCAATTCCCATCAACCTAAAATTTATCTCGACTGTTCAAGACTTGACAGGCTAAATAATTGTACTTTTATAAAAAAAAAAACATTTTTATAAAGTTGTCCTTTTTCCTATAAGTAAAACCTACACAAATACACAGTTTAAGGTCGTCTCTTCTATAGCATAGCACGTTTGATGAACCATGCATGTTAATGTCTGAGATAGCCTCTTTGGGAAATAACCTTGTAGATTTGAAGTAATGTGTCCTATAAATTTTCACAGAAGACCATGAATCATGTTACACTGGTAGCTTAAGGGGACTACAGGTGTACCAGATCTAAACGCAAAAAATGCAAGTTTTATAACGCCTAAAAATATAATGATCGACTACAGTAAACAAAGTCAGAAAAATATATGATATTCTTCAGGATATAATATATGCTGAAGAATATCATATATTTTTCTGACTTTGTTTACTGTAGTCCATCATTATATGCTAGTTAGATAGTGTGTTGGAAACATATTACAACTAATTTGATACGGTAAAAAAAAATTTAAGATACCTCTAAAAACTTTCTTTTCACAATAAAAACCATACTAATATACATACAACTGATTTTTTGTCAGATTATGCTACAAGAAACATAGTAAAGCACTAGTGTAATTTTTTTAGTCCAAACAATAGATTTTTGTAAATAGGTGAAGAATTGCTCCATATTTGCAATAAATTACCAGCGTTGTATCATCGCGCTTCTCTTTTTTTAGAGTCCGACAGTGACTGCGCTTTAGGTCATGTAGTCCCTTTAAAATAATTCTTGAAATTACTCCTTAGTCGTATTGTATGGCACCGATGGATAGATACGCAACTAATATTATTAAAGTTGAAATTAAATAATGTTAAGTAGGGTTTCATTATTTTTTCCTGTTTTTAGGACGATACTGATGAATACTTATCAAGTTCCGAAAAAATCATTGTAAGTTTTCCAGTCCAAAATTAAACACTCTACTTCGTCGTTCCCAATCAAAGTAAGTAAGCTTATGGAACCGTTTGGCTCTTATGGGTTATTTTCCTCCGTAACGCTTAGCCTCGGTGAAGTATTAACTTTTACATAGGTATTATTTTACTTGCCTTAGGGCTGATTTTTCCAACGCCAGATAATTTTATTGCAGGAATAATTTTGAATTTTTGACTGTGTTCCTTACAAAAACTGTCAGACGTCAATTTTATTCCATGAATCTATTGGCGTAATCAAACGGTTTGCTGTCGATTGTACAGCAAAACGTTTTGATTACTTTTACGGGATAATCAAGACGAAACCAGTCACCGTTAAAGTTATTCTGGATCGTGGGCGCAGTATCAGGTAATTTGTACCAATTGAAAATTTTCCAAAATTAGCTTGCCAGAATTCATTGTAACACAACACTTAAAGCTTGTAAAAATCTCGTTCCAGGTGTACGAAGGTGAGTTAGAAGCTCAGCCAGAATTTTCCAAATTCAAAGACTGGTGTACGACCCTGAAGCTTTACAGCGACAAGAAGACTGGCATACCTGAGAAGGACGAACAACTGTACTGTGGCTTCCTGAAGGCTGGCATCGCTATATATAAGTGGCCTCCACCTGAAGATACTGTTGCTGTTAGCTGCACTGGTGTTGAACTGAATTATGGGTGAGTTTTTTTTTTTATAATACAACTAAGCGCACGTTAAAGACGCGATGGTCTGCAGCAAAATCGATTAGAGCGGCGGGCAATAATTGTTGACATAACCGTCCCACATGATAAGAAAGCCGAGAGGATAAACAAATAAGTATCATGCATTACATGTCCTGTCACCTCCATACGCCTTAGTAACATAGTTCTCCTGCAAGAAAATTACTTGAATAAATAAATATATTTTTAGTTTCTTCAACGACTATCCTAATAATGAGCCATCAAAGTTTCTGGTTCGTGTATACGTAGTCAAAGGGGTGAACTTGGTACCACAAGCATTCACCGGCAAACTGGATCCATATGTGGCCATAAGCTGCGGAAGCAAACACCTTGGAGATAGGAAGAACCATATGAAAAATACCCAAAATCCTATTTTTGGGAAGTAAGTAGACATTTAAATTTAACACACGCATTCATATTTTATTTCAAGTAGAACAGCTGACGGCAATTTCACTATTTAAAGCATTTACTCGGCTTACCACGAAAATAACCCACTTTCGGATACACACTGCCCAGCCTATCTGTTCTGATTCTATCGATATGACCTCAGAAAGACAGGCTTTTGCTAACATCAGTAATGCTTGGACACTTTCTGCGAACAATATTTTAGGCTTTATGGACTTGTAATTTGACGTATTCCTTCCAGGACGTAATAGTGTGATCCATTTGTAACAATTAAGCACCCCGTATGCCTACGCGAAAATTCATGGGATTAAAGAAAACTCAATTTTTATAATTATAATTTCGAAAATATCCCAGAATTTGTCACTAAATATCTAAACTCTCAAATGTAATGGCTTTCATTACTATTCCATTGGATACCTGATTCTTTAACAAACCTGTCCATGAAACCAAATTTTCAGTTAAACGCAGTGAACGAAATTCGTTCACTGGTTAAACGTACAACGTAAAACGTTGAAGGCAGAAGTATTATATACGCGTACTCGAAGTATTACATTTGAGAGTTTAGAGAAAAGTGATATTTAGTGACGAATTCTGGGATATTTGGAAAAATTAATAAAAAAAATATTTTCTCGAATCCCATGAATTTTCGCCTAGGCTTTATGGGGTGCTTAATTGTTACAAATGGGTCACACTATCACGTCCTGGAAGGAATTCAAATTGCAAGTCACCCTGTATACATTATAATTATACTTAATCACTAACCAGAACTTTTACTCATAAATTTTAGAATGTACGAATTCCGATGTACATTACCAGACGACTATCTCTTGACGGTGTCCCTGTTTGACTACGATGCCATACCTCCTGACGAACTGATTGGCTCCACAACCATCGACTTAGAAGACAGGGTATACTCCAAGCACAGGGCAAGGGTCGGCTTAGCTACAGAATATACCACGTGAGTTAAAATTTTAATAATTGCTAAAATAAACAATTTCTGATTCTGTGGCTTGTAAATGATATGCATACCTAATTATGTTAGCCTTTTTAACTAACAGAGGTTAGGTTTTGTGTAACGCTGAAAAGTTAGGTATCAGTTAAATAACAGACAGATTACAGATTCCCGGTGGCGGACAGTTTGACAGTAATTTGTATTCATTCTGATATTATGTCAGATAGATCAGATAGTACTTGTTACTATGAGTCTGTCCGCCATTCTAACTGCCACCACCACCGCTTTCTGTACAACGCTTAATACTCCAGCAATGCAAGAAAAAAAAGAACAACTTAATTAAATGTGTTTTGTTAGTTTTCGTAAACAAGAACGGCACGCGTCAACGACAGACGCAATCGCTCGTGTACCGGTATTGGAGCACCGGCCGAATGCAGTTACCTCTGCCGTTACCGCGTGCCGTTTGTGTGTATGAACTTTACCTTTAGACCCAGGTATAAACCGTCAAGACATTCTTAAATTTCGAACTATAGTCCGACAAAGGTAAAGTTCTTAATACAAAAACTGACTTTGTTATAAATTTTGCATTAAGAGCGTTTACGCCGTACGGCATTTCATACAAACTTTCAAGCCGTTGTTTTTCGAAATGAATGAACCGATTTTAATGACACTTCATACGCATAAGCAGGACACAAAGGTCTAAAAAGTTAGCAGAGAACATTTTCGAAAAATTGTGTTACAGCCAAATTAGACCGATTTTAAAGTTTCCATAGAAACAGAGATTTCCAGTTATCTTTTTTTAAATAAGACATTTCAAAAATGTCCTCTGCTAACTTTTTTAAATAATGAAGCAATGGATTAGCATAGATTATCTTTCGAAATCTTTTGTGTTTCGAAAATGTTCTTAAGTAACTTTTAGACCTTTGTATCCTGATTATGCGCATGAAGTTTCATTAAAATCGGTTCATTCATTTCGAAAAACAACGGCTTGAAAGTTTGTATGAAATGCCGTACGGCGTAAACGCTCTTAAGGACTTTACGTTTGTCGGAATAAAGACATTATCTTTACATTTGACTTATATACAATACAAGTAACCCTTACACACATACCACACTACATTTTCAATCAACCCAACAGTAAAACATAAGCTCTTTTAATAGTAAATTATTTGTAACTTACTAACGAGATACACACTTGCAGTTGATGGGGCTTGTACTAGGGCATACAAAGTATATTTATTTATTCCACAATAATCCTGAATAATAAATGCGAAAGTAAGTTTGTTTGTTTGTTACCTTATCACGCCTAAACCACTGAACCAATCATGATAAAATTTTGCATATACGTATATGCAAAATGTATGTCCTATGTCCGTTTCTGTACACCTGGTGTACATTGCGTAAGGTACTTTCATCCCGAAAAAAGTGCTGTTCCCGGGGAAAACAACGATAACGTTATTTTGATAATAGATGGCGCCACGTGTCTTTCGAATCATGGTTGAATTATATTAGAAAACTTTAGAGTTTAGAGTTTTTATTTTTTTTATTTTAAGCCTAATACATTTTGTGAGTCTAGAGTGTCGATAGACCGGTTTTTCATCCTCCTAACTATCCCAACTTCCTAACTAATTTATTGCTGAAGATTATGGGACTATCTTTGCATTGTATAAACTCAATTTCCTTTGTATTGTATAATTTCATAGCACAGATGTGAGTTCTATGTGAGCTACCATTTACCGGGTAATAATATGTCTTTCATTGACTTGAATGTGCCCTGGCGGCTGATAGTATGTCATGCTCACTAAAATGTCTCGCTGACGGTGGCGTGTGTGTTGGATCATTTAGCTCCCTTCAAAATGGTTGAGCTGAATGGTGCTGATCTATGCGTCATGTTCGTGAACGGGCGCCGTCAGTTGGGACTGGTCATCAATTGGCTGCCTCGGCTTATTTAAATTTTTTTATTTTTTTTTGGATTGTTGTTTTGTTAAGTACTATTTGCTGTACTCTGGACGCTCTTAACACGTACGTCTTTTTTATTTTATTACATCGTTCTCACATATAATTATAAATTCAACATTAATGATGTAACTAATATTTTTGTAAAAATATAATTTAAAAGAGTGTCCATGGAGTTTCTTGCCCGTTCTTCTCCATAGGTACCTACGCTTTGGAATGGGCAACTAGCTTCATATTTTCTGACTGACCGACTTCTTGACAATTCAAAAGTGCCTGTAAATGGTTTAATTGAAATAAATGCTTTGAGTTTGAGTTTATTCATATTATAAATGCGAAAGTAAGTTTGTTTGTTTGTTATGCTTTCACGCTAAAACGGCTGAGCGGATTTGGATGAAATTTGGCACATGGGTAAACCTGGAGAAGGACATAGGCTACTTATCATTCTGGATCGCAGACGAAGTCGCGGGCAACAGCTAGTTTATTATATTTAATTAAGCTATTTATTCAATTGCCCATACCCATATCATCATCAGCGAAAACATGGTTCACCAAAAAATTTAAGAAGTGTCAGTGGTGTTGAACATCTTGGTAGAATTACACTACACGCCCTAAATCCTGAGGCCCTGTTCACACGTCGATAAACAGTACGATATTTTACTGTTTCTTTTTTTTTGGTATTAGAATAGAAGATGATATTTTTATCTGTATAAAAACATTGTAAGATAATGGTATTAAGTTTGGTTAAACATTGTAAGTAAGGTTAAGATCTACATTTCTCGCCATAAATAACACTTGGCAGTTTCATACTGCATTTGTTTTAAACCATATTCATATGGTTTAATTGATTTATTCCGGTCTGATCACCCTCTCCCCCTCCCCTCCCTCCTCCTCGATCCTCTGCTAGTTCTTCTTCTGTTTTAATCTCTTTCTTATCCAATTTTATGCTAGGTTACTCAGGTGTAACCACAACTTTTTACCGTAATAGGTATATAGTGCTATCGTCGCCGTGTGTACGGGTCCTCAGGGTACTGTTCAGCGCCATCAGGCCAGTTCACTAAGCCATGGTAATTAATCTATATTTAAGGGGCATCTAACAAGCTAAGAAAATTTCTCCCTAGCATTTTTGCTTTCAAAAAATTTGGTTTTATTTAGTTGGGGCCTTACGCAAACGCGAGCGCGTGCTTGCACTTCGCATGCGTAATGTTTTATTCATGATATCTTTCCCAATTAACAGGGTTGGCCCTAACAAATGGCGTGACTGTCAAAAGCCTTCGGCAATTCTGGAAGATCTTTGTGCGAAAAATCATTTAGATTCGCCAATTTTCCCTGACAACGCTTCGGTGGTCGTAAACGGTGTAGAATATAGAGATAACGACAGCAATGGTAAGAGCGAGATAAACTTAGGTACATGAATCACCATGGCCAAACATCATCATCTCACACACCATCGTGCATCGCTTTTTGAACAATAGATAAAAAAGCCGCAATAAAGTAGCAGCAGCTTATTGCTCTGTTAACTTACTGCCTAGGTCCTTATGTTCTAGTTTTACAACAACAGAATATAGAAACACAGGTAGTTATACTTTCACTACATTTCAGGATCAAATATTTTGAAGAGGAAATTCCGACGAAAGAGTCGGAATTTCCTCTTCAAAATATTTGATTTGTTTTTTTTCATCCTTCTCCGGATTTTTTCCGGTCTGATCCCCTGACCCTCTCCTCGAACCCCTGCTAGTCCTTTAGGTCTGTTTGTTTGCTGTTTTACCTACTACACACTGCTACCATCATCATCATTTCAATCGAAAGGCGTCTCGCCTCCCCAGAGCGTTGCAATATCGATCACGTGCTTGTCACGTGATGTAGGCTTCTACACGATACACAATTTCATACTATAATGTGGTCGTAGGGGTATAGAAAACCTTTGTCCTTTCACAGTAAGGTCTTACCGTTCCGCGGCAGTTCGTAAAGAGAACATCTGCCTCAGCCTACTGCACAATTGGTATACACTACCAATATGTGGGTACCACTTAGTGCCCGAACATGTGGAGACTCGACCTCTGACGAATTCCGGGAAGAATGATCTGGAGCAGGTAATTAATTTAATAACGAGGGATTCTTATTACCTTTGATAGTTCTCAAAAGTTCTTAGGGTCAGTGGATGGGGCAGCAGAGGATATTACTTTTATCAATGTATATTTTATGCTATTTCAATTGAAATAAATTCCAATGCTCGATAATCGACGTCGTACTATTGGAGATTATTTCTCCCTGCTCTAAGGTCGGTCTCTGAGCTTTACAGGCTTAAAAAAACCGATCAAGTTCGAGTCGGACTCGCGCATCGAGGTTTCCGTACAAAGGAGATGGATTTTTGTCCCAAACAAGCTTGGCCCAGAAATGGACACAAATAAAACAAAATGTATTATGAAGCAATGATAGATAGTATTTCAAAGACCTGTCAAAAAATAATAAGTAAACAACAATCAGTTACGGTCTAATGTCATATTTATAGAATCGTCTAGTGTCTACGTCAAAAAATAACTAATGGTATAAAATTATACCTATGCACTAAAGCGTACTATTTCTAACACAGAGGATGTTTCATAATAGAAAAAAGAAATTATTGCATTGCATTGTTTATCTTTTAATGCACCTTCTAGTTAGTCATAGCTCTGTTCAGAGCATAAATGACATATGACAAATGCATGACAATGATGGGCTGTGACAATGAGAAAGATAAAAATAGTGCTGCCATTACATACTTTTAAGATAGGACTAGTATATTTATTTAAAAGTGAAATTCATAGGTAGTACATTAATCAATTTTTAAATATCATGTTCTTAACAGTGTAGTTATTATTCAATACGCTTTAATAGTAGATTGTATGCCAAGGGAGCCAACAACTATTTTAAAGGCGACTGTTTCTTTGAATCCAAAGCGCAGCGAGGGATTCAAAGTACGTCACTCGAGCTTAAAATGCTGTTGCTCCCGAGGTGGACACTCTACTTTTTATCACCCTCTATGTAAAAATAAGTTAGTGCAACTTAAAGGCAGAATGATTTACGAGAATTTTTTATTTTTTCCTTACTGTGCTACATGACATTGCTACTTGCCTTTCATGATTCTAGGTCAACGGGAAGTGCTCTTAGGTTTTGACTCAAAATTTACAGCATAAACGGAACGGTTCAGTACCCAAAGGGTAAAAACGATGATTCCACTGTCCGTCTGTCCGTCTGTCACCAGGCTGTATCTCATGAACCGTAATAGCTAGACAGAGTGTTCCGTACCACCATACAATATTTAACACTACATATAAAAGAACGGCAAAAAAATCACGTCTGTTGTATACGAGCCCCCCTTAAATATTTATTTTATTATGTTTTTAGTATTTGTTGTTATAGCGGCAACAGAAACACACATTCTGTGAAAAGTTCAAATGTCTAACTATAACGGTTTATGAGAAGGTTTTTGCGTTTCAAAAGTAATTGCATCACTTTCGCTCGCTTAGTTGGTTTTCAAGGATTTTATATTTTCGATTTAGCGCCATAAACAGTACACCATGAAAGATGAGTCTACTTTAGCCAGCTTGAAACTTGGTTGAACTAATTGGTCCCTATTTCTAGTGATATAATTGTGTCTTTCACCTCTTTTACTAAAAATATGTAGAATTTTACTTACGTAGATGCTGTTTTCATAGTTAAAATTGAGTAAAATCAGTATTAAACGAAAACATGTTCTACTTTCAGGGTAAACTTCAAATGTGGGTGGACATCTTCCCTCTGGATGCTGATGTGTACATACCGCCGGGAGTGAACATCACTCCTCGGAAGCTAGAGGACTACGAACTTCGCGTGGTCGTCTGGGATGTGCAGGGGCTGAATCTGGCAGTTCATGGAAAGAAGGTTTCCAATATTTACGTCAGAGCGTAAGTATTGTTTAATAACTTTTTCTTATTTATCCGCTTACATCATCATCATCAGCCTATAGCAGTCCACTGCTGGAAATAGGTCTCTCCTATTGCACGCCATTCAACTCGATTTTCGGCAATTCTCATCCAGCTGCTACCAGCCATCTTGCGAAGATCATCGCTCCACCTAGCGTGAGGGCGTCCCACCTTACATTCACCGATTCGCGGTCTCCACTTAAGAACACGTCTACCCCAACGGTCATCGGTTCTACGGCTAACATGTCCGGCCCATTGCCACTTCAGCTTGCTTCTGTGAGCTATGTCGACTTTGGTTCCGAGCCGGCGGAGGCTCGTGTGTTCGGGTCCATTCGGGGGCGCTCCCGAACTATACGGTTAAATTGAATGTACAGTAACGCCTCGTCTACAGATTATATCTTTTTTTAGATTACACTAGCGGCCCGCTCCGGCGCACGGGTGCAATTTATTTTTTTCAATTTCTATTTCTTTCATACAAACCTTGTCCTGACTATATTGAACACAACAAAAAAAGAATTAGCGAAATCGGTTCAGTTGCTCTCGACATTTGCGCCTAGAAACACATTTAGCCATTCATTTTTATATTATAGATAGATAGATGAGCCCCGGCAGTCATCGTGTTTCTGAATCACTACGAATAAACTACCACTGTTCGACTGTCTGGCGCCTAAGGCGCGTTTTGAAATCTCAATTTAAAGTATACATGGAGTTGTAAATTTTGTTCATATTTCTGAAAATAGACGTTGATTGTCGAGGCGCATAACTTAATAGGTAATTTTGTAAGTTTTTTACCTACCCATAGTCACATGCTGTAGGTCATGCGGGTTATTGTTCTCTTAACCGATACTTTCACGTTTATCTTCAATAATAGTGCAAAAAACCAGACTTGTCTGTGTGTCCTTCATCATCATCGTCTTCCAGTCCAACTTCACCCACTGTACTGCTGAGGGTTGGGCATAAGGTTGCTTTTTTTACGAGTATGTCATAAGTTCTTCTAATCTACGGGGCAGATGTTGATGGGTGGGTCGTCAGTAAATATAAAACATCTTTACTTGGCAGATGGCTAGACACTGTGGAACAGGCGCAGTACACGGATGTTAACTACAGCAGCGCTTCGGGTAATGGAAGATTCAACTGGCGCATGATATTTCACTTCCAATACCATCATGCTGAGAAAAAGGTGATCATGATTATTATAACATCTTAACCACTCGAACAGTCCGGTGCCACTAGAGTGGCAGGAACGAAAACCACAGACTGTCCGCGCGCCACTCAAGTGGCAACAAACGATTGATTACCATTCTGGAATAAGAACGATGCTCAAGTACTGATTCTCTACTTAAACAGTGATCGACTGATTAACGATCAAACTGCTCTTTAGAAATGTTCTGTAATACGGATTTGTATCACCGTTTTGTAATAAGAAATGGAGCGCGCTTGATATATGTGCTCGAAGCGAGCGTTCGACGCATTTTATGTATCCCCGTTTTGTAACCAAGCTCGCCTCGAATGACACATTACAAACAAACGTTGCAAGTCAGCCTCCGCCTTACAGATAAAAGGACGTTGCTTTGCTTTTACACTTATTGTAACCTACTTTTACTAGACAGCCGATAAAATTACTGTATATTTCGCATTTTACAGTTGGTGAGAAAAGAAAAAGGTCCGTTTACAGAAGTGGAGGAACATATGACACCAATATTCATAGTACAAGTCTTGGACAACGATGCTACATCTCAAGATGATTTCTTAGGTATGTATAGAAGTCAAGTTAATCTTGATGACGTATCGAGCTTCTTGAAAGTAAGTCCAGCTTTGTTCCCCAAGCGCCTCGTAAACTGAACCTCGACAAAAACATCGATGTCCGATGTACTGATGCTTTTAGACCAGGGGCCGTATTATGAAGTACTAGCTTCCGCCCGCGGCTTCGCCCGCGAGGTATGTCGATAAAAACTATCCTATGTCCTTCCCCGGTATGCAATCTATCTCTGTGCCAAATTTTATCGAAATCCGTTCAGTGGTTTAGGCGTGAAAAGGTAACATACATACAGACAGACAGACAGAGTTACTTTCGAATTTATAATATTAGTATGGATTAATGCCATCATTATTCCATTGCAAAAAAGAGATGGTGCTATCAGCCTTTAGCTCCATCTCTTTCTCACTCAGGAAACAGGGTGGCATTAATACGTCATAACGTTTGCGTTTCTCCCTTCCCCCCCCTCTTACCTTCAGAGCAATCTACCAAAATTTATACCTATTCGGTAATTTAATCTCGAAAATTGAATTCGAGATCTAAAATGTAAACAAAGAAACGTCATTGTCAAAGTTTCAAGGGTAGTCAACATTTGCCTAGTCATTATAATTATTTGATTTTATTAAATTTCGTGCTTTTGAAGCAGCATGACAAAATTAACCATATTATTATAGCCTAAGGTCTCGTCGTAATATATGAAAATAAAAGATTTTTATTCTTATGAATAAGTTGCTCATGTTTATTTATTTGACATTATATACTGTCAATGCAGAAACGCCCAAAATCTCGACGCAATCGCGATAACTTCATTTTACAGGGTCAATTTGGATTCAGGGCTGGAAAATCTTGTGGTGACGCTGTTCATGAGCTGACAGATCAGAACAGTCTTGATAGTAAAAAGAAGGCATTTGTCATATTCCTTGATCTGGCCAAAGCGTTTGACACACTCTCTGTACCCAACCTTTTAAACAAGCTAGAAAACATGGGGATCAGGGGTCTACCCTTAAACTTTTCCGGGACTACTTATAGGATCGATTCCAGAGGGTTAAAATAGGATACTATGTTAGTGATGATCTACCTGTCACTTTTGGTGTACCTCAGGGAAGTGTGATCGGGCCCTCCCTCTTCCTTGCCTATATTAATGATCTCTGTAACCTACAGCTACACCATGGTACAATCATTATTATCTTTTGCCGATGATACAGCACTACTTTTCACAGCAGATTCATGGGCTGGTGTCTACCATTACGCACAAAAAGGGTCTCTCACAAACTAGTTTCCAAGCTTGTCTAAATTTATATGATGTCATTGTTTGTGAAGAGAAAATAAATCATTTGAATTTGAATAATACGGTCCTGCAATAATAAAACGAATCTGAAACCGCGAAGCTTTAGTAGACGTTATGTGTGGTTAAACTGCAAAAGATTTGGGACCCCAATTCGAAGCTTGGTCTTGTTGTAGACCTTCGACTTTGGACACACTTTTTGTTCTGATCTTCTCTACTTAGACCATGTGATGCAGAATATTAGATAATTATCACTAGTAACGTCCACATAGCCGTTAATATTCTGGTACTCAGTGTTAGTGAATGGTTTTGAGTGTTGCCAATGCGTTGTGTCGGCGCTGCGACGCCTGAGCGGTGACGCTCCTACATATAAATTTGAGCGTCATGCCACACGGTGAGTTAAAACAACGTGCGGCGACGGAATGCATGCGCATCGGACAAGGGCCAGAGAGACAAAGCAGGGAGGAGCATTGCGACGAGACGACGGAGCGACAGCGGAGCGCAGCGCATAATTTTTTAGAATATCGAAGGTGGACGCAACGTCATGAAGGTGCGATGTCAGGATAAGCTGCGTTGCATTGCGACATCGCAGCGCTAGTATGGCACTCACTGCGTCGGAATCACTGCGACGACGCAACGCATTGGCAACGCCCGTGTGGCATCGCTCTTAGGCTATGCTTCAACCGACATAAATCACTACGACTATTCTGGTGCCTTCAAATTCTTTGCCCCATGACTTGAGGGAGACAAAGTACCTTATTAAAACTGCCAACTAACAAAAATCATAACTAATATTATAAATGCGACAGTAAGTTTGTTTGTTTGTTACCTTTTCACGCCTAAACCAGTGAACCGATCATCCTGCAATTTTGCTTATACGTTGTCAGGTGTACAGAAACGGACATGGGGTACTTTTTATCCCGAAAAAAGTGCTGTTCCCGAGGAAAACAACAATAACGTTACTATGATAATAGATGGCGCACGTGTCTTTTGTCTTGATCGCAGACAAAGTCGCGGGCAACAGCTAGTAAATAATAACATTAAATATTAAAATTATGAATTAAAATTTTCAGCAATAGCATCTCTCAATTTGAATTCAATGTCCAGAGGAATGAAGTATGCTAACAAATGTAATACAGCAGAAACGGAAAAACATAACAAAATAAACCTCTTCTCAACTATGGAGGTCAGAGCCTGGTGGCCGCTCACATTCACCAACCGGACTACTGGCATTTGTTCTGCTGCTGTTAGTATTATATACTGTTTTAAATAGTAGTGTGTATAAAGGTTGTAAAAAGACCTATCACAAAAATCATCATTAAAATCTATGCAGTCTCATCCAACTAGATACAAATTAGCGAAAATGTATTGCTGGGAAACGACTTTTATTTTGGCATGAGAAATCGCTGAACCTTCAACCTCTGCTGCCCTTTCCTGATATAGACCTTCTTAAAATTCACCGTTTTTTCAAAATCTCCGTGATGGTATAGTTGTAAATCTGGTTAATGGTATTATGGTACAATAATTACAAATAATTGGCTTTGGCTTTCACCTCCCGTCCTCCTTTTCTGTATGTCTTCGTAATGGTATGGTGGTACAAAAGAAAATACTTTCACCTTCAAAATCTCCGTACGGGTATGGTGGTGGTACAAAATAAATTTACTAGAAATGACCTTATGGAGAATCTCACACAACAACGCGCCACGCGACGTGGCGCGGGGAACGGAGCCAGTTGCCCTCGTGGAAACGCGTTTAATTTAATTTGTATGTAGAAATCTCGCGCGGGGCATGGCCCGTGGTATTGTGAGATCCGCCGAAGACTTATATATGTATAGACAAAGCAGCTATTTTTGACACTATGTCATTTAGCAAAAAATAATCCTTATGATGAAGCCTTTCGATTGGTATGATAAAGGCTACAGGATGATTATTTTTCTCTTGTAATGGGTTCGATTTCCGGTTCAACCATGTAATTATTTAAATATCTATGAATGCAGTTTAAATTGTTTTTTAAATTCAAATAATGTCTTCTTTCAATAAAATGTTCCATCTACAATATTCAAGGTACTTTCCCTCCATGTGGTATATCAGTGGGACGCCCTGTATACTTACTTACTTACAAAAAAAGGTAGTTTTAAATTGTAAAAACAATTGATATAAAATGAAGGTTATACGTTCAATATTAATATTATGACATTTTACTTTTAACTGTTTAATATTTTTAGTTTTTTGCTTTGTTCAGTGCAGTTTAAGCTAAGTATATTTTTATACCTTAAAAATATACTTAGCTGATCTTCAATGGTACGTTCGCGCTGGTACAAAAAACATGACTTTAACCTTCAAAATGTCCGTAATGCTATGGTGGTACAAACTATTCAACTTAATTATTAAATATTTTTAAATGTTGCTTTAAGTTAAGAGCCGGTTAAATATCAAAAATGTACCTATGGTTAAACAATTGCTAATCGTTACTTAATTTTAACCAACATTTATTAATACCCGTAACCTAACCTAACCACCAAAATCTACAATGATACCAAAATACTTAAAATTAACCAACTCGTATACACTTACAACATGCATCCTAATACATCAAATCAACACAAGACACAATAAAACTTACACATAACGCAAGACAACGAGACAAAATAGAATGAAGAAAATAAATAAATATCCTTGGACATTTCACACAATGCCATTTAGTCCCAAGCTAAGCAACCTAATGCTTGTGTTATGGTAACGAGATGGCTGATAAACTACTTATATACATATTTTTTTTGTAAATACATACCTATATAGATAAAACACCCAGACCCGGAATAAATACTTGTAGGTCGTACAAATATTTGTTACGTGCGGGAATCGAACCCGCGACATGCTGCGCAGCAGTCAATCGCTCAACCACTGCGCCAACCGAAATGCGAAAACCTAGAACGAACTATGGTAGGAAAAATATACTAGGTATATGAGGGAGCAAAACTATTTATTGATATACCTGCTGATGTGTTTAATAGTAACAGGTGTTATACATATAAAAAAGCCCTAGGGGAATACGTTAGGACGAAGTACTAACACCTGAATGTCACCTATTAAATCTTTTAATTATGTTGTTTTGTATGTGATCACAGAGACTGTATCTACTTTATTACATATTTTAAATACATTTCTCAATATGTAACTGAACCGTAATTATCTTTTTTTGAGAAATAAATGTCTTTAAACTTATTTGTGGCTTTGTCAAAAATATTTCCGGTTTCAGGGAGTCATCAATTTAGAGATGACATTGCTGCCGAAAGAGAAGGCCATACTGGTGCCAGTGGGACTTGGGAGGGAACCACCAGCAGCCTTGCCAAAACCAATGTAAGAGACATAATTCTACCTGTTTTGTTTAGATTCTGTCCGCGAAATAGCGTTCTTGACTGTTTTAAAAAAGTGAGTGTGATTTAATAGAGTGTGCTTCGAATCTCAAGTAACGTGGCCATCCAGTAGGTACCTAAACAAATGAATGTCTATGATTTTGCAGTGTTCTATGAAGAGATTACAAATTGGAAGCTTGTTTATTAATTTGTGACGTAAAGTGAGCCACAAACAGAGACTGTTTTACGCGGTACTTAATAATTTGGATTGATTTGTTTTTAATTAAGTAATACTGAAAATTATGAAGATTGAAACAAAATATTTGAACATGTACAGGAGCTCGTGATAGTAATAATAGCCGCACGGATCTATCGGCGCTTGCCAAGGTCGGTCTGTGGATGTGAAAGTCAGATAAGCAGTCGCTCCATCGGTTAGACTGTTAGCCGACCAAACATAGCTGGGTAAAGGCTAGGCATATGATGATACCATTCTAGACCATTATGAGATTAATTTACAGTCAAATACCTTACTTGTTTCTTTTACGATATAATGCATATATTATACTCATATCGTATGTCGATAAAGTCGCAACACTTTTTTTTTTTTTTCTACAATATGCGTCATAATAACATGAAAAAATCTTGTGTTATTTTCCAGCCGCACTGAACCACTGAGTATGAATCCCGTAAAGTTCATCAAAACATTGAACTGTCGAAAAAAACACTCAAAGGTGACGTGGGCTGGTGTACTGGCGGCCATCGTGGTACTAGTTTTGTACATGGAATTACAAATTCTTCTTCTTGATCCTTTCACAGTAAGTGTCATTAATCCGGAGATTTGAGATGGAAGTGTAAAGTGAAAACTGGAGCTGTAATAGAAGAAAAAGAGCGTAACGTTGTCTTCAGCTCGATTCCGAAAAGCAATTCCGTCTCAAAAACCATATAATACTAGCTGACCCGGCCACGCGTTGCTGTGGCTAACGTTTTTGTATTTTTTTTTCTATCCTATCTTTCAAGTTGGATCAAACTGCATACGGTGTACAAATTTGATTAAAATCGGTTAAGTAGTTTAGGGAGTCCATCGCGGACAAAGATCGTGACACGTAATTTATATATATTAAGATTGACCATTGACATTACACCGAATATTCATGGGCAAATCACAATTACTACGGCGCAGACCAACCTTACCTGTCTTAAGATATCCTAGGAGCGGTGACTGCCCACATACGCAATACACTTGTGAATGACGTCACTGAAACGTTGTTTATGAAAGGTGTGTTTTCTTAGACAGCGTTTTAGACACTATAAAGTCAACCCCGCAGCCCAAAGATTTAAAGCACTAGATTCGGCCTCACCGCTACATAGTCACGCGAAAATGTGTCCATACTGAGAAGAGTGAGCTTACTCATTATTATAATTATAGCGTTTCCATGACAATCAAGACACTGCGACATTGTGTGTCAGAGGTATCAGAATGAAACAGAAACGTGACTATCTTTGACTCAGTAGGTATCTAACGATTAAAATTTTTGCCACTGTCATAATTTTCATAACAGTTGTCAATCGCTGCGGCCATTATATGTGGTCTCCACTTTTCCAGGAACCCGTAGCTTTAGACTTGTCTCGAAACAGTTTCTGTAGCTGTTAATATTGTAATGAGGGTTTTCATGAAAATTCGCGACACCAGTTGGCGCCACTTTGACAAGAGGTCTTCCAATATAAAATATATGATGTCGATCATCATTCGTTTTATTCGTTCGTTCATCATTCAGTAACGGACAAAGAAAATATAGGCGCTTTGACACTTATGACAGGTGCCCGGACCTGACGTCTCAGTGCTGCCATCTAGTAAATGTAATTTTTCAAAAACCCTCATTTTTTTAAGACTTAAAAAACTTATATTAATCTCAAATACACAAGACCAGTTTCTTTGCTGTTATAGGACTGCGCAGTCCTATAACAGCTATGCAACGATACACCACCCCGGACTTAGTAATTGTATCTAGTAACTTTTACACGATTGTTGAATGCGCCTAGCTAGAACTTAACGGTTGTAAATAGTATTCTAATAATATAAATATTTTCTTTTATTTTCAGTGAAAAACCCTCATGTCGCCTGAAAACACCGTAGAAGTTTTCTATAATTTCCTTTTGTTTATAATTAGTTTAATTTCGGTTTTTTGTAAGCGGTATACATAAGTTATAAGATATAAATAGGTGCATTTTTTAGGTTTCTATTGTTACACTAAAATGTTTTAAAGTAAATTTTATAGCCTTATTTATTGCAATAAATATGTAGCTGCCAACTTGTTACTTATTTTTTAATAAAATATTTTATAGATACGATTTTCTTCATCTTCCTGGTTCCTAAATAAACAAATGGAGCCTACCATTTAGAAACATGCGAAACTACTAACGATGTGTGTTTCGAAAATTGTTATGCTATTTTATTTTTAACGAGTGGAAATCCTTCTGCGGCGTCAGTGAGAGGGTCACACTACTCTATTTTCATAGGATTAAAAAAATAATATTATCTCAGCGAAGAGGCAAGAAATAAACAATTTTAGATAAGTACCTATTATTTAATAGAAACTTTTTACGAAAAGTTAAGTACAATAGGCTTTCCGATGTTCCACTCATCTAGCAGCTAGTACAAACATGTCAGTAGAGGTGAGGATTGAGGGACCAGTTTTAATATTCGCTATCTTCAAATTGCGTCGATATTTTTTTTCCATTTCTTTTTTACAAAATGTTTTAAGTCTCTTACTAATAAAACTTTATGTTGAAAAAGAAAGATTTACTTTAAAATATTTATTTTAAAGAAAATCTTTCTTTCTTGTGTGGAACGAGGGACCACAGTTTAGTCGTTATATCTTTTTAATTTTCTTTGATTCTTTGTGCTCTGTTATTCAGTAAAAAACTGAATAACAGACAAATTCTTTACTAATAAATGTCTGTAGTCACAATATACCTTAATTTTTCATATACTTTCCGAGATCTGGCTGATGGTCTGTGAGGACTGAGGGACCGCACTTTAAGAGCTGTGGTTTTTATTATATTTGTTTTCAAATTTCCAGATTTGTTCTACAATTTTTTTAAGTCTAGTACTAAATCCTATGATTTTTATTTAGCGAAATACGAGTATGGTCCCTCAGTTCACATGCACATGGTTCTTCACGGTTTTCAGCGAATCCTGTCGTCGTGTGCGGGCAGTCCTGCAACCGTATCACTATGTGCCACACGCGAGCCCCAGGATCACACCACGATATAGGAATTTAATATAGGCATAGGTGTGTAACAAGATAATCAAGGTTAAATTATGTGAAATGCGAGTTAGTTCAGTAGATAGTTCAGCCAGTCTTTTTTCCCTGGCCTTGTGCACGAATACATTTAAACACACTTCAGTACTGACTGACTCCGTACGCGTCAGTAAGCGGTCACTTAACTCACTGACTCGTCACCGCGGAAGCTTCATAAGGAGTTCTTCCAGTGGTTGCGACGATACTGGTAAAGTAGTTGGTAACTGTGGATGTATGAGGTGTGGCTGAGCATTCAGGACGCTTAAAGAGGACCCTGAACGTGCTGTGATTTCTCCATACTTCTTCCTTCTCATTTCATTTGTCTGGTAGTGTACTAATATTGGCTGATGATGATGAGAATATTAGTAAAAGAGTAACTATAAAAAAAAACGGCGCAAATATAATAAATAAAGAATTTGTTTTGTTAAAAGCAAACTAAAAAGTATAGCTTGTTTACATAAACACCTACCCCTTCTTTACTAATAAACGTATTGTATCAGAAGAATAACACACCGATTTTTCTGTTTCATTGAGTTTCGAAAGAAGAAGACAAAAGCATTGTGTAACTATACAAACGCTATAAGTACAACGTTTATTATTAAGAGGGATAGTGTCCTGTAAGAAATCTTTTTATAAGTGGGATGGATAGGTATGTACCTATATTATGTTATCTGCCCTTAATGAATGAAGTCCTTACTTACTGAAAACGAAAACGAAGTAATTGCGCGGGCGGGAAATAAGACCGTCGGTTATTTTCGTATAGGTATTATTTTGTCTTACGACTTCCAAAATATACGTAGGTACCTATTTCATTTTGATGATGATGATATGATGATGATGATGGTGTCTTAGCACTTCCACGCGAATGAAGTCACGGGCAGAAGTACTAGCTTCTGCCAGCCAGGACGTTTTTTTTTTGGAGAATATATATATATATTTGAAACAATTTCTAACAAAAATAAACAATTTATATTAACAATTTTCATGAAGTACCTAAGTATGCGTGTGTATGTGTGTGTGGCTTTTTACTCATCATAATAATATGGGTAACATTTCTCACCTCACAATCTGCTAATACTGTCAGCTAATAATACAGTCCGTCCACACATGGTTCACAGTTAATTTTGACAGCATGTCAATTCTCTATCATATCATAACATGTGGCGGCCACTATTATCCGTTTTAATGATTTTAATAAAACTAAACAATATAAAACTACCGTTTGTAATAATCTTGGAGCACAACTTAACGTGCTTATTTTCAGCATTTTCATTCTAAAATAAAATAAATAACCAAACAAACGATGAGGGCGCCACTGCGCGGTCAGCGTTTAGTCGGCGTCGTCATAAGAAAAGGACAGAAGATAAATTTTAGTTTAGTCCTGTCAAATTATTCAGCGCCTGTCACTACTCTATACAGACGTTATTTAAAACTTGCTTAGGTACTAAAATTACATCAATTTACGCCAGGCGCTGTTAATTTGACAGGACTAAACTAAAATTTATCTTCTTTCCTTTTCTTAATGAAATGAATGCACTTAAATTTAGTCTAGTTTGTGAGCAACAGAATCGGCACCATTAACAAGTCTTCGGCCATAAAGATTTTCATTTGGTAGATACGTCAGAAACGCAAACCATCTCCATTACCGAGGAATTTGTAAAAAAGTTACACCAACTTTACAAAGATGGTGCTGTACTCATTTTTCCTACGGCTGTTAAGGTTTGTACGTACCTATTGCATGTACACCGTATAAAGATATAAGCAGCATACCATTAATAGACAACAAGTTATCATTTTTATCAGTAAATTAATCAAAACTCGTATCTTCGAAACATTCTTAACATAAGTATTTTACAAGTAATAATATATTTTATTGATTTTATATTACTTAACTGTAAAATGAAGAAATGGCGTAAGATAAACAAAATATCTATAGGTACTGTTTTCTTCGTTGGACCGTGGTCAGGCCGGTATCTAACTTTTCATAACTAAGGAAATATAATAATATTAAAGTAAAATATAAACACACGGCATGAATGTTATCAGAATCGCAAGAAAATTGTTAAGAATTATCATCTGCCTTTTCCCAACTATGTTGGGGTCAGACTGGAAGCTGACCCCAAGAGATAGTAAGATAACTCCATGTAAAATATTTAGGAAAGCCTAAATATTTTACATGGAGTTATCTTACTATCTGAACTCCACAACCCAGTTAAAACTAAAACTGTTACTTATCGCCATCACAATACACTACGTATATTATATAATTATCTGAGCTTTATAAGCTCATGTCATTGACTTTGAGACAATTTTCCACATCCGTCCATCAGGAAGCCTTTGAAAAGTTTGTCCACCGAAAGGGCGCTACACGCATGCCTGTTCAAGAGAGGTGTGGGGCGGCCATTCGCTACACACTCACTGCGATGACCATAATAACCGCAGCCGCGCTCCGTTACCTATCCGAACGCACGCAACTTTTTTTAAAACTTTAAAAAGATTAAGAAAAGTTATTAAACCATCGCGCACCAGTGAATGAATTTTGTGTTTTTCACGGATTTGCGGTAAGTTTTGACGTTTGATTATCTGTGATGTTTATTCAAGTATCATGGCTTTCGGTGTTGATATTATTTATTAACGATGTTTTTAAAAGAAGCTAATTAAACTACGGAGGGAATTACAGGAATTTAAAATCAAAATCACGTCCGTAATGTAATGTATTAAGTATTAAGTATTTAATTGCAAAATTCACGATAATTATTTATTTATTTACCCTGAGAATAAACCTGTGTTAATTTTTCTTACATAATCTGCCAAATTCTGGAGTGCCAAAAAAAAACTTGTTTTCGTAATTGAGATCAGACATTATTAAAAAAAAATACGCATGCGCCCCTTAAGATTTTTTTTTTAAGAAACAAACAACATGTCTAAATAGTCCAATTATTTGAGTTTATGATAGTTATTATGCAGTAATTATTAATTTTCTGTGTCATTTTATTTCAAAATTTATTGAAACTCAGAGTGGTGTACGTAAATGTTAAAAATTGCAGTTTCATGTTGATAATTAGATAAATAACTAGTCTTAATATATACAATCACAATCAACAAGCAATCACATTAAACGTTTAGTCAATGAAATGTCTGAATCTAGCACTCCATTGAGATTTTTAATACCAATTAATTAAGTATTTCCTTTTCCAACGGTTTATTTTTTCATTAAAGGGACTCGAGCGAGATTTATATATGGAAGGTGGGCTCATGATTTACAATACATAAATACACATATTAGTTTCATCATGAAGTCTTATAATAAACTGATTTAATTTATTTGTTTAATAAATTTTTTATGTTTTATTATTTTTGGCAGCCATGGATTATACTGAAGCTTCTGTTGGTATCGGTAAATACTCAAATAAGATGATAATATCACAATTATAGTATTTAATAATATGGAGTAACAATGCAGGTGTACTACTTGAGACGCCGGTGGCTAAAGAGGGGCCCGTGGCTAAATAATAACAGCCGCACAGGTCGATCGATCAGGTTAAGCTGCGCTTGCCGCGGTTGGTCTGTGGATGGGTGACCATACATACCGTGTCCCCTCCGTGCCTCGGAAAGCACGTTAAGCCATTGGTCCCGGCTGTCATTCGTGGATCTTTGACAGTCGTTACGGGTTATAGTCAGCAGCCCGAAAGTCTGACAACCAGTCTTACCAAGGGGTATCGTATTACCCAGTAACTGGGTTGTGGAGGTCAGATAGCCAGTCGCTCCATGTAAAATACTGGTATTCAGCTGCATCCGCTTAGACTGGAAGCTGACCGCAACATAGTTGGTAAAAGGCTAGGCAGATGATGATGAATGCAGGTGTACTACTTGTGTCTCAATGGCAAGATAATTGAATTTTTTTCACTCGCTTTTCACAGTTTTCGGTATTGCACATTATTAAATTATTGTCACTTTTGGATAATACCTACTGATGATGGGAAGAACCAGACCTAGCCTGAGTTTTTTAAAGGATTAACCCTTTGCTTCCATGTTTATCCCAGTTTATATTATTATTTTGTTTATGACATGTAACTGCACTTAAAGCGTAACAAGTTACTAAAAAACTATGGTCTTGCCGGTAAATCTAAATTTTAAACAAGATTGCAGTTGAAAAGTCAGGCATTTTACTCCGCTTTCATTTTGTACGGTATAAGGAGGACGCGCCATTATTTCGCCTTCATTATTTGTAATTTTATTGTGGGCGTAGGTAGGATGTTTTTTATGGCAGTAGCAACCTATGGGATCATCGGCACAGTCAATTAGCGAAGTAGGTACGATCAATGTCTGACATCACGATCCGAAGCAACGTGACACTAACTTTGTACTATTATTTTAGATGTGGTGTATGGAAAAGGACGCAGAATTTTACTACTTGCCCGGCCAGTAAAATTCAGTGTTATTTTGATCGTTTCTAAGTACCAGTTTAGCCGCCTGCACCTAGGTAAACGTTCTCGTTTGTTATCATAATACAGATTTAGATAGGTATTAATTGGGTATGAATATGAAAGAAATGATGGACAGACTACTCGTATGTCTGTCGAGATGACGACTAATAAAGAAGTATGGAAGAAAAATACATGTTGCGCCGAAAACAAATAAATTGGAATAAGGATAGAAGAATGATGATGAGATAGGTTAATACCTTCTTCCGTGAAACTTCTTACACAAACGTGGACGTGAAAGTGGACGTTAAACGTGGGACTTCTTTCGTGAAATGGACTCTATGCAAGTAAGCACCATCACATAATAGACAATACCATAGGTTTCTCGACTTACTACATGTGGTCTGCTATAAAATGTCGGACAGCCACATTCACGATAGCTACATTTTTCCTTTATTTTTATCCTCGAACCAGCAATTTCTTCACTTACAATAGAGAACAGTCTTCCACTACACATTCTGTTAAAATATTGCGTGGTTATGGTGAGAGCCATCTCTCACTCGCTTTTTAGTCATATTAAAACTCGCTCTAAAAAAAATTTTATAAACATATATGACAATTGCCATGAAAAACACTTTTGCATTGAAATTTTCAAAGAAACGATGAAAATGAAAATTGAATTCAGTTTTTTCCTATTTTTCTCATCTCAAGCTCAACTATTCCACTATTAGGCAACCAACTATAATCATAATAAAATATTTAGACATATTATTTGTAACCTAATGTACCATCGCGGATACTGGTGGTGAACCATTTTTCAACTTTATTATTAAGGGCATAAGTTTGAAAAGTGGTCAACAGTTATTGTCCGCGGTTTTACCTAATCATCAATTATTATACAAAGTAAACAACACCACGCGCTTTTCCTTATCAAAGTGACATAGTCTGATAAGAATATGAGACAGCAACGGATACAAACAGCTAGTTTTTTTTATGGTAAAAGTTAATATACTTTATAATAAAAATTAGCCAAAATTGTGACATAAAAGTATCCAAAAATGCCTAATATAATAATAGAACCTAAACTATTCGAGCCAAGATCCAAAAAAAATTTATTTTTATTGCATTTGTCAACAAAGTACCGAAGTCGCTTCGAGAAGATGCACCCTCCTGAAAATAAACTTACCGGCGCCTATTAATATGGATTATGACTGTTTTTTTTTGTACCCGGGGAGATCCCCGATTGGAAAAAGAACTCTCGAATGAAAAATAATAGGTACCTAGGTACCTATAGGTAACCACTTTTATAGTCTTTGTTCTGTATTTTTTGTTACCATTACATATTCATACCATCAAATACCCGTCGTAGTTAAAATATATCTACGACGGGTAATTTCATTCTCTTATTATGAGAATTTCACCCCTATAAAAATACCGAGGAAATATTCATGGCCGCTCCTCAAATAAGCTTGTTCCTGATTTAATGTCACACTTCAGTGCACACAAGGTTCAAAGTTATAAGCAAATGTAGATAGAATCAAGCTCAAACAACGTGATTATGAAGAAAACAATAATTTTTTACACTTAATTTAATACTTACTCGCTTCAGTCATGCTAGCGACACCATCATATCAAAGCCATGCAAAATGTAAGTACCTACTCTTGTAGTGCTTAACCGGCCGGACCGGGTACAGTGAAGGGCTCCGTAGTTGGGATGAGTTTATCCCGAAAACAAACTTAACATTGTTGTTGAAAAACATGACGTTCTCTCATACATCGATACCTACGTCACGGTTGATCCTCCAACTTCAAATGTAAGTTTGTGATTGAATTTTTTCTTTGTGATAAATCTACACATTAACAATTTTCGGACTTTTTACCCGACTGCACTAGGAGGGTTATGTTTTTCAAGTGTATGTATGTATGTATGTATATTTCTTTGGCACGCTCTGTAGCCTAAACGGCTTTATCGATTTCAGCTTGAGAGGTGCCGTTAGATTCGTCGTAGTTGTGAAAGTGGCACTGGGTATATAAAATTTAAAAAAAATGGCCGATTTTTGGCGCCAGTCTTAAAGAAATTATTTTTCGCAAAACCTATCGAGTGGGGTATCAAAATAAAGGGTTTTAAAATGTGTTTACAAAAATATATTCAACTTATATGGTTAAAAGTAATTCGAAGTAACAAAACGTAAAAAACACGTACCAAGAACTAATTTGTCTGCGAAATCTTTCACATTTGTAAACTAAAAAGCTGCAAATAAAAAAAAAGGTTGGTAGCAGGCGGGACCCCATACCATTTTTATTATATTTTTAAATTGAAATGGGTCCCGCATGCTTCCAACTTTTATTTCATTTATAATGTTTTTACTTTCAGTTTTTTTTAACTTAAGTTTTTTACCGCAATCGGGTTTTTTAGTAAGTTTCTTGAGACCTTGCTTCTTGCCAAATTTCATAAATCTAGATCAACGGGAAGTACTTAAGCAATATTGTTTAAGTATTATGTAGGAATGATTGTAACTAGTATATAAAGACCTAAAGATGTTATTAATTGTATTGACAATTACGCATATATATAAAATGTTTCATTGTATAGTTCGATATTGAGATATACTCATGATAGCACAAGTTTAAACCTTAGTGGTTTTTGGTTGCTATTTAATATGCATATCCTGTATTCTTTTGTATAAGTGATAAATAAATAAAAAAAAAACTTAAAGGGTTTGATTTATTTGCTAGTATCGAAATATGTCGCATAATGCGTTGACCGAGAAGCTTGATTTTTTTTACAGGTCCCGGTGACTGCAGCATCTTTGTAAACATAAAATAACATAATCAGCCTTTAATTGTTCCCACTGCTGGGACACAAGCCTCCTCTCTGTGAGGGGAAGCGTGCCGTAATCTACCACGCTGGCCCGGTGCGGGTTGGTAGATGTCACATGTGTTCGAATTTTTCGGTTCTAGGACATGCCGGTTTCCTCACGATGATTTCCTTCACCGTTTGGAGAGCAATGGTGATGAATTATTTTACACAAAGTAGACTGACAGACAGATAGACATGTATGTCTGTCACTCACTCACTCATCACTGATCGGCTTACGGAACACTTCGTTGTCCGACTGTCGACGAAGTGCTATAAGGGTTCCATATTTTTTTTCTTTTTAGGTACGGAAGCCTAAAAAAACAAATAAATGCGACAAAAGTAGGAGATAACCAATAGCAAGATTTATTTCCAAAGTAAGAGAACTAAGAAATAAAATTAAGTTTATAAAAATACATTAAAGATAAACAGTTGCGTTTTTTTCACCTTAATTTCATCCGAAAGCGTGACGTCACTGATGTTATCGTGAGCCATTACGCCTTTATTTATTATACCATCAAATATACTACAATTTAATTATAAACGTCATGTTACTTTGGCTTAAAAATAAAGCGTGTGCACTTAGGTACCTACCTGTTAAATATTTTAAGCATCAAATTGTTCACTTTTTATCTTGATCTTTATCTTTTGGTCATCATAGTTTTCAGTTTCTTACATTTTGTCTAGGCTCAGTAAAAAAAATGGCAAACTGCAGTTTTTTCAACATTATTTTACCTACTATACCTAACTAAAAGCATTATGACCTCTATAAAATCGGGATATCGTATTTTATTAAGGATCTCCAACCTCAGTAAAGAGAAAGAGAATATAGTCCTTTTTCAGTAAACAATATTTACTGTAGTAGGTCTTCGATCACTAATAGTGGGTGTAACGTCAGCAATTGGTTTTGGTAAGATACAAGATAATTATAGTTAAATGATAGAACGTACTGATTCATAATGTTGTGACATCGCGATTCCGTTGTTTACAAAATGTGTAAGTAAGTTTATAAAATCGCTGCTAGGCCACAAATTAGTCTAGATAACAAATTAAATAGAAAATTCAGAAACACTATTTAACTTAAATACTAAAACTACTTACTACTTTACTTTTTGTTAATTATTTCCTAAACAATGCTCTCAAAACGGTGTAGAAAAACATCGTGCTGAAACCATCATGTCCTAGAAACAAAAAATCGAAGGCAAAACCAACACTGGGTCCGCGAGGTGGAAAACGGCCCACTCCCTCTCACAGAGTGGAGGCCTGTGTCCATGCAGACGAACCATTATAGATTGATTATGTTATTATTACATATTAGGTATATTACCTAATTTTATTAGGCACATACTCGGAAGTTTTGACGATGACGCGCCAATTTCAGTAGGATCGATTTCGATTTCCTTTTATTTTCACTTGACTGACTGATACCTGCTTCAGCGCGGTTCTCGAGGAAGAATCGGTTTATTTTTCATACTCTTATGATTTTCTTTCTTTCTCAAAATCAAATTAGCTATGAAAACATTCTTCCAGGCTGAATTACGGCGTGAAATCTGAACAGAGCTCGCTACTGAGGCCAACAGCAATTTCTTCCCGTTTGAAAAGTGAAAAACAATTAGTATAGACCATAGGTATAGACAGTTATTTTTCACATTGATATCAAAAAGAAAACCATAGACAAACGGTGATGAATAAAGTCATCCAAGTGTTGTTATTAAGGTATTTATAATATGATCCGACGGTGGGTGTTTTACAAAACTAAACATCTAATCTTAATGATGTCTTGCGTTTCAGTAGACAAACTACATTAAAGCAACAATAAAAATGTTAAATAAGGAGATAATTAGAGCGATAACTATTATCTTACAAAATTCTTTAAAAGAACGTTTAAAAATATATATGAGACAGTTTCAAGAATAATTTCTATAGAAGAACGCGCTTCTTTATTAATATAATTCGTTTTCGTGTAAACGTTGAAAATGGATGGAAAGGCGAAGAAGTATAATGAAAACTATCATACAGACGAAAATAGAATAATCAAAGAAGTTGACTACGATGAGCTACTGTCATCAGCTGGCGAATTCGGCCGGTATCAAGTATTCCTTTTCTTTGTAACGTTTCCATTTTACGTGTTTGGTGCATTCTCGTACTTCTCACAAGTTTTCTTAACAGAAACGTCTCCAAACCATTGGTGTTTGGTCCCAGAATTGCAGAATCTTACCATTCTGGATAGAAGAAGTCTTGCCATACCCCTTGATAAAGACTCACCCTTTGGATATTCTCGTTGTCAACAGTATGAAGCTAACTGGAGTGAAGTGATATCTACAGGAGGAACTATGAATAAAACATGGAATACAGTGCCGTGCCAGCATGGTTGGGAATTTAATATGACAGAATTTTCATATCCAACAATAGCAAGTGAAATGGGATGGGTGTGCGAGAGAAACAGCAACCAAGCAACGGCTCAGTCAATTTTCTTTGTTGGCTCTATCGTGGGTGGCTTTATGGTGGGGTGGATCGCTGACCGCTTTGGGAGAATTCCAGCCGCTGTATGCAGCAACATGATCGGAGCAATCGCAGGCACAGCCAGTATATTCGTCAACAATTTCACTGAATTCACCATCTGTCGATTTTTCATGGGTATGTCTTATGACAACTGCATGATGATGACTTACCTACTAGTATTGGAATATGTGGCACCAAAATACAGGACAAGGATAACTAATTTATCCTTTGCCATTTTCTTTACTATGGGAGTAGTTGCGTTGCCGTGGATCTCATTGGCTTGTGGACATTGGAAAAAAATTGCCCTTGCAACAAGTTTGCCCATGGTGTTAGCTCTGATAGCTCCTTTTATCATCCCAGAAAGTCCAAGGTGGTTGTTGTCCAAGGGAAGAACCGATGATGCTGTGAATAAAGTTTTAAATATAGCTCGCGTAAATAAAAAAGTGGTTCCACAAAGTTTAATAGATGGATTTAAGTATACTACATTGCATAGCAAAAAAGTGCCCGGAAATATGATGGAAATGTTGAGAAGGCCACTACTGTGCAGGGTTTTCATCTGCACGTGTTTAGAATTTATGTTTTCTATGATTATTTTCGACGCTCTGATCAGAACGATAGGACAGTTACAGTTCGATTTCTACGTGTCGTTCACTGTGATATCTTTAACAGAATTTCCGTCACTAGTCATTCTGTCCTTCGCATTAGATTATACAGGAAGAAAGTCTATGACGGTTGTTGTGTTGACCTTATGTGGTATATTTAGTTTTTTGGTACCTTTTGTGGGAGGTGGTCTAGCGTCTGTATTGTGTGCAGTTGCAGCACGGTTTACAGTGAACATGGCGTGCAACACGGCTATGCAGTGGACAGCAGAAATGTTGCCAACTTCAGTAAGAGGTTCCGGTTCATCAATTGCACATATTTGCGGATACATTGGTACTGTAATATCACCGTTTGTGGCGTATCTTGAGATATACAAGCCTTGGCTACCTATGGTTATTGTTGGCAGCATTGCTATGGTAGCTGCTTTAATAAGTTTAACTCTTCCCGAAACAGCTAAAAGAGATATGCCCCAAACGTTTGATGATGCAGAAGAGCTCATCAGAAGTCAAGGTTTCTTTGATCTACCGTGTACAAAAAAAGCTGTTAATGTCAATATGCAAGGCTATGCGAATGATATTTTTGAATTAAATTGAACTGTTGACAATTTTCATAGAAAATAATTGCAGTGCTATTGAGAAACTGATTTCAGTCGATAAAATTAGCACGACGTAGAAGCGTAGTGTAGCATTTTGAACGATAATTTTTGTGCTGGCAAATTTAATAAATTATGTTACCTCTTAGTGATAATTTGTTCCCCCGTTGAGCGAAAGGTTGTGTTGTTTTTTATTTTTCTATTTTTGTTACCATAGAGATATTAAACAAAATTTTAAAAGAAATCTCTGGTTTTGTTCAAAATTCATGTATTCAATTTCCCAACAAAAGCTACTTATATAGTTTTTCTAAAGCGGCCGATCAAGTTCCTCACCACTAAGTCCCCTCTCCTTTATAAGAGTTAATTTTAAGTACGATGAGACGCAGAGGGTGACCTTAAATAATTTATTGCGCTACAAGGTCCTTACGTAACCAGATACACATACCTATATGCAGCTAGGTTGTTACATCGGCGTAAAATAAAAAGGAAAGTTCCTACCTAATTTAATTAAATGATGGAATAATCTAAGTTTTATAAATGTAAATGAGATTTTTGGTAAATCCTTATCTTATTATCCTTTTATAAAACCACTAACCAATCATCATTAAGGAGGCTTATTTTTAGATAATATGATTCTTATAATCCTTAGATATAAATTCTACAGCCCTACAGTCACACCATTTTTGCTGCCAAGCATTGTGTTTCAGAGTGAGTTCGGATACCGATTTCATTTCAAGGCCACTTGTGACTAAACATTATGTTTTTGACTCTAAGCTTGTTGTAGAACACATAGGTATCTGTGGGTGTATACACATAGGTACATATCTTGTATGGATGTCTAAACTTGTAAATCGATCTTGATAAATGAGGTTCGAGCCAATTTATTTTAGTGACGCGTCGCATTCCAACCTTTGTACATAGCTTAATGAAATATGCATTACTTTGTTATCAACTTCATTTGACCTTGAGTTATACGAGGACTATCAATTTAAGGCGCGGTAAGAAGCAAATTTTTTGGAAATTGACAATATCGCAAAACAGCGAAGCATTTGATCTTATACTCCGACTTTTAATTAGCTGCAGTAAAATGGCACTTCTTAATAACTCATTTAGAGATATGCATGTCAAATAAGTTTCGTTTGTTACACTATTCTGTACTAGAAAAACAAGGTTTGGTTGATGGCCGAAAAAAACAAAAAGACGCCAATATCAGTAATTTAAGTAACACATAAGCTGTCATTTTACTGCAGCTAATTAAAAGTCCGACTGTAGTTGAATCGAATAACCACCAAGCCACCACCTAACAGTTTTAATTAATTTAAAAATAAATGCTCATTGGAATAACTTTTAGGTATTTCTTTAGTTGATTGAATTCCCTTTAGTATATCATTGCTTAAAATATGATAGTGTACGCTCAAAATTTTGAGAATTATGCGACAAAAAAAAAATTTTGAGCTCCATTTTACGATTGTTTTATGATGATACTACTTATATTATTTTTACGAAATATTTTGAATAACAATACACTCGTACCAATACGCCTAACTCTGCGACAAAAACCTATATCCCACGTTTGGCCAGAGCCTTAACCGTTTACTTTGCCATAAACAGTCGAATACTGACAATAAACATGTATGTTAGTATCACTTATTTATGTGCAGAATCAGATAAGCTCTCTCTCTCTCTATTTGATGGTCTTTGTGAAAGACACAGACTTTTAGCTAGTTCATTTACCTAGTAATCATTATTGTTCATCAAAGAGTTACCTAGTTACTTCTCAGTTCTGTTCTGAAGGAAGTCTCGATCATGAACGTGTTATAGCGGTACTCATTGCTTAACTTTCTGGAAGATGATTTTCGCGCATAAACAATCATCATAGGAACGAAAAAACGTACGTTTGGGTCGTTTTAGTAAATACTTCTTCTGCAAGCTCTTCTAATATTTTCTACCTTAGATAGATAAATAGAGTACTCTTTATTATGTACACCATAAATATTATAGATATAAATGTAGACACCTGAACCTGAAGGCCAATTCTCGTAATTTAAAACATTCAAAATCTAGTCGCAGTCTCATCTCAGCGACAAACAAATGTCAAAAACTTGTCAAAATGTACTGAAATTTGAGGTATTTTTGACAGATTGAGACTGAGATCAGACTGTGAACGTTCTTAAAATTACCAGAATTGCCCCTCTGATGTCAATTCTTTAGGTAGTTAGACAACCGCGGTATGTTTATACCACGGAATCTTCAGTTTTACATCAATTTGTTTTTCATCTTTAGGTCATAAACCATCCGAAATCTTAAAACCATGTTGTTGAGCTTGTCAATATTTACATTTCAGTTTAGGCCTTATCATTGTAAACATTGCAGAGTGTCATCATAAATGAAGACGTATTTCATGAAATAAAAACGTAAGTTTTATATAAATAATCAACAAGACGTTTCAAGGGTTTCCCCCAACCGGGGTTCACGGATCCCTAGGGGTCCGATAATTATGCCCCAAGGAATTCTCTGAGATTGGGTATTTAGCCCGTATTGTCCTTCTGCAGGCCAAAGATCTGTCTCTTCCTTTTTCAAACACTTCTGCTATCTACTAATGAAGCCCATAATTATCATAAATTATACCACGTGACGAAAACTTTAATTTTTTTTTTTTTTCAAAAGGACTTTACTTTGATCTTTTTTCAATTGATGATCCATTGAGAAAGATTGCCCTAGATCATTTTCACCACTTGTATATGAAGCATCCAGAGTTGCAATACTACAAAATAATAATTTATGTGCACCATCATTAAGGCGATAGTGATTAATGGAACATAGAGCTAATTGTTATTATAAGTGTTGAAGTACTTGTTTTAAACCTTTTATTGCAACAATATCATGGTAGGGTACCATAAGTACCAATGTTAAAAGAGCTCGTTTTATAGGTTAGGTTAATGTAAGTGTATTTGGTTTGATTAGATCACCTTCGACTCCTGTCATCACTGCGCCTTACCAGCCTAACTAGAACGGGTGTGGTTTTCCTACCCAACTCCATTTAGGTTGCATAATGCGCTTTCCGAATTTTAAGACCTTCGTACGTCTTCAAATCTCGACGTTTGGAACTCGGTCTATTAGCCTAATGCCAATTATGGAAGTAATCCGTTGACAGGAAAAATAGTTTTATTTGAAAATGCTTTGGTACACAATAACAATTACAGTTTGAAATATACTAAGTCCAACCGATGAAATTCCAGGAACACGAGATATTTAAGGATACAGGTGGGTTTATTTCGTGAAATTTCAAAGAGTCGTACACCGTGACTATGACACAAATGCGTAGACAATAATTTCAGAAACAGTAACGTCCGAATCGTCCAAATTACTGTCTTGTGCCACGCGTTTCTGACACGGTCATGAACTAAAATAAAATAACGTTAGCCTTGGTCAAGGTTTAAAATTAAAACGCACTGACAAACCCTTTAGTGCTGAAAGTGCTGAGACAGTAATGCACGGGATACACGGGGCTAGTTTTCGAAGCTAGGAAGTAATACCCTGGCTTTGCACATACATAATGTCCCTAAAGGTTCATTAGAGAACCAGCGTCAGACAGCGTGAGACACACATACTATTGTTGATTGAAAAAAAAAAATTGTTAATTTTGTATTTTGTGTTTCACGAACTGTGTCCAAATAAACTTTATTCTTTCTTTCTTTACATAGTAGAGTAGTTTACACGATCTTCTTCTTCTTTTCGTATTTATGGTACTCTTCCTCGATGTTTTATATTGTTTGAGCCCAGTCAGGCCACGTTGTTTGCGGCATAGCATTCTTTAGGTGATGCGAGGTGCAGGTGAACGGGCACTTAGGGCACTCCAGAAAACTATGGGGCATGGTATGATCAGAAGCACCGCACTCGCACTGGGTGTCCGATAATCCGATTTGATTGGCTTTGCTGGTGACACGAAGCTTGTACAAAAGCTACGATAGAACTATCAGTGCTGGGGAGCGCTGCTAGTACTAAAATAGAATCCCATCCTATTAAACTATCACATTAGCTTACTATCTTCCTCACTAGCTAACTAGCCTAAAACTGAAGATAGTTCTGTATACACAAGGCCAGAGTGATTAGGTTGCTTATGATACGATGATTTTTTCATTAGTGCAGATACCAACGATACACTTATTTTTGGGATGTTGTATTTTTACCTGAAAAACAGTTTTTGTGAAACGCAAATGCATTCTTTATAATAGAACGTTTTTATTTACATATTGAGATTACTAGCATTGTCTTGATATCCTAGCTTGAAACACTAGCCTCGTGTAACCCGGGCATAAGAGTTATTGTTACCTCCAATGTTACTATAAAATGTCTGTCTATTACACAAAAAATAATTAAATTGTTACATAAATTATAACAATTAGAGGTTTTATAACTGACTAATCCAAGAGCTTTATTCTAAATTAAGTGGGAGTAATAAGCCTATATTATTGCGGCCGGTGATTTCACACTATTTACCTTTTATTTACACTACTATCTTGTTTGTTTTGTCGATTAGTTTTATGTGTGACACTGATAGCTCGCGTTTTATTATTCTTTTGTTTCAATGGCGCGACACATGGTAACTGGCTGGGGGAGATATTGTAGTAAACATTTTTGGGGTCATACTGCACAAAATAAAAGTATACCTACTTAAAAGTCAAAGTATCTTTCCGACGTTATTAACACTTGCAAAAAAAAAATAAACGAATAGAAACTACGTGAAAATGAAAGTTAATAACGATTTTTAAAAGATAGTAGGTATAAGATAATTGTATTTTTTTCCATCGTATTTATATTATATTCAGTGTCCTATTTTATTTATTTAAAGGTTAAAGCAGTTTGGTCTAAATATTAATCTTCTCCTTTATTGGCGAATGGCAGTCTCTCCAGCTATATCTATGGTACATACAACAAAGTTCAAAATATGTCATGCCTGTGTCTTCTATTTTACCGACACGTCTTAAATTCCGAAACCCACCAACGAAACAGAGCGCCCACTAAAATGTTACAGTTCGCTGCAGGTCAGTGGTAACAAAACGAAGAGGTAACAAAGAGGCCTATTATTCTACTGAATTCCGTACTACGCTCTGCGGGCTAAAGGTCTAGGTGTCACCACTGACGTGCGGCCTACTGTACATAATCTTCAGACAAGAAAATAATTTCAAAATGTAATTTCACCGACACGTCTTTTATTTAGGAATCCACCAAACTGGAGACACTAAACTGGAGAAGGAGGTCTGTAATGCCTAACCATTACAGTCCTTTCACAGTTATTTTACCTCAGACAGCTGCAACCCAATATCAACCTTATTACAACAATTATTATAAAGATCACTGTGATTTTTACAGACTTGACAGTTGCAGCAACCCAACAAAACAAAGTCAGAGGTAAAAATTAAATAATTGTGAATGGACTGTAGTGTATTTACATTGCGTAATAAAAACATGACCTAAAGCGCGGTCACTATCGGACTGCATAGAAAAGAAAGAGATGCGCGATGATACAACGCTGGTAATTTATTGCAAAATATGAAACAATCATCTATTGTTGATTTATCAAACACCAAACAAATAAAAACCGTATACTAAAATTCGGGGAATGAAATTGTCTTTTATATGGTGAAAGTTTTATGAAAATACACCCGATAGTGTTTGCGTGATTATCGTTTTTATGTCCGCGGTAGACATTACTTTACAAATTAATTACACTATGTTAAAAAAATGTAATTGCAAATATTCACATATCAAATTACGAAACAAATGGTCTAGTATAACATTAATTTGTTTCAAACAAATCAGTCCGGTCGATTAGACGTGATGTTGAATTTAAAATCTTTAGAAGTCGTATATCTGGGATCAAAAATAAACAAACTGTTGTGAGACTTCTGATTACCCTTCAATCCAGACGACACTATGCAAATACAAACTCCTCTATTTTTCTCGTAGAGTACACAAGCTGGGCAGACAAACAAAGGAAGCGTTGTTTTTCAAGTAGATTTCATGCGACGCTAACAAATGACAAAGACTGTTCAGGAAACAGCATCAGTTTCATATGATACGTGGGAAGCATGTTGTTACTGTAAGTTTATAGGTAAAAGTATGTATGTTACATGTATTCGATGTTATATTAGGTAGGTACTGGAAGAGGGATCGTCAGTTGTGTTTGTTCGTAGCGACGTGTATTTAAATCCACGTCGGAGTATATTTATTGCTCTAATTATAAAAGCTTAAACAGTGAATATTGAATTGTGTTTTATATGTTTGTCTGCTGGTTTTTTTTGCCATTAAGTTATGCATTGTTATACGAGTATGTAAGTACTACATAAATTTTCTGTAAAATTAAAATAAAAAAAAAACTCATGTCATCATCATATTTATTCATCGTTATACTTATATACCTACTACTGCCATGATTTTATCTCATACCTATCCAAAAATAACCATTTAACTGGCAGAGGCTGACACTTGAGTCTAACAAAAGCACTAGAGCGTAATATTTCGCAAACGGATCCCTGAATCCAAAAATGTTTTTTTTTTACTCGCAATAATTTTGATCAGCCTATCCAACGACACCTCACATTACTCGTACGAGATAGACGAGAAAAAATGTATCCCCATGCATCTTACGTGTTGGGGAGGTAGGTACCATAAAAGACCACCACTTTGTCGGCGTTATAAATATGTATTATACCGATACCCATGCCAAATTACAGCTGTTTTTGAATAAAACTAATGGATAGGTGACCGTTGACATATACCATACCGAGGGTCCCCCATGCCCTGCTTTTCTGCAAAGATCTACGAATGACAGTCGTTACAGGTAGACAGTTGCTCGAAAGTCTGATCACCGCTCCTACCCCTTGGTTAGACTGTTTGACAGACTTCCGAGGTTCTGATTAGGTATCCGTGCTGCGATCGTGTTATCCAGTCAGTGGGTTATGAATGGAAGTCGACCCAAACATAGTTGGGCAAAGACTACTATGTGACCGACGAGAGAATGCGGTCTTGATACCTGTCAGTTTCATAAAAACGAACGTTTGTTTTTATTACTTACTAGAATTGTCGCACTGACTGGTTTTAGAAACGCATTCTCTTTACGGTCGTACTATAGTAGGTAACAAATCTCTCACGCTCTTTATCATGATTAGTTGGCTACTGTAAAATAAAATTTCCCAAGTGTTTGCAGAAACAAAAAGCGACTCTTGTAAAAGCGTCATGTGTGTTCGTACGTAAGGTCGTGGCTTTAGTCTGTGGTTCATCTGTTCTCGTGAGCGTCAATACGGGTCTAGAGACAAATAGAGTACGCTTGACGAGAATATATTACAGAAAATGTTATAAAATAATATAATACAGGTACTCCAAGAATGAAAGCACGAATAAAAATGTTATTTGATAACTTAAGTGTGGGAATGAGTGGATATTTAGGTACAGTACGACAGAACTTCGAAGAACCATCGGCATTTGTCAAACACTATAAGACCCTTTGTACCTACACGGCACGGTTTCTTTACACCGCGCCGTAGAAAAAACGTGTCCGTCAACAAGCTTCCATAGTGATTACAAAGTATTTTATGGTTTTGGTTATTTTGATCTCAAGTACATGAACGATTTTTTTTGTTAGACAGAAGGCGAACTTTACCCATCATGCTCCCTAAAGTATATAGAATTATATAAAAATATAATGTAAATACCGTGATTACGCAAACTCTGTGATGATAAGTAGTATTGATCCGTTTACCTTCAAAATCGGTCGTATTTTTTGGTAATTAATTACTAGGTTATTAATAGGTTATTAATTACTAGGTGATCCGACCTTGTCTTGTCCAAATTTCAATAATTAATTTAAAAATGTTGGGGACGTTCAGTTTTTTCCGAATTTGAAAAATTTCCGACAATCGTTTCCAACTTTATTTTCTAATAATAAATCATTCTGACTATTGCAAACATGTTAAAACAAAAAAATACCAAATCGGTGCAGCACTTCTCAAGTGATGCGCTTGCCACCGAACAGCATTTCATTTTCTAAACAAACATTATAAAAAAAAAAAAACAAAATTGTATGTTGTTTTGTAACGTTTTCACGCTAAAACGGTTGAACGATTTCAGATAAAATGGCATATGGATAGGCCATGGCCTGTTTTAGGACATAGGATACTTTTTATCTCGATTCTCCCGATATGCGCGTGAAACCACAGGGAGCAGCTAGTTATTTATATAGATACTAATAGATATAATAAATTTAATAGTTGATATAATTTTGGTTAAATAGATCAATTAACACAACACAAAAAAATAACAGATTTTTCATTTTAAGTATAATTATATCATTTCAGTTCATACCTAATAGGTATTACAAACACATTAGTACTTACCAAATTCTCAAAAGACATTCAAACATCAACAAAAGTATCATAAAAAGTATCATCATTACTGATAATTATGTTTCTCCCGTACGTGTTATCTATTACATAATTTTAATAAAAACGTGTATGCTCTACAGCGCTGACAAATTGTTATAGGTACAAAAAACCCGTAGACAGCCTTTTGCCGTCTTACGAAATATATTTCGCCTCGTACAAACACAATATTTTCGTCACCTCTAGGTGAAAATAACGAAATTGTTCTAGGTATCAGGTGCCAAAAGAAATATTCTTAATTAAAACATTTGGTTTGGCATCCCGCTTCTGTGACGTTTGTAAAATATTGTCTCCCAAATTGAAAATGTCGCTGGAAGAGATTGTTTTGTATAATCTGAAAATAAACAT
Organism: Gortyna flavago; assembly: GCA_963669345.1. Lineage (NCBI taxonomy): Eukaryota > Metazoa > Arthropoda > Insecta > Lepidoptera > Noctuidae > Gortyna > Gortyna flavago. The sequence continues at coordinate 19,455,279 of OY770125.1, forward strand.
GAATTATGCCTATCTTTAAACTGATTAATCTAAATATTAGGTAGAGGAAATTAATGCAATGCTCAAAATAATCTGTTCACTGAATGAGAATTCTTGATTCATCTTTGATATGTACCCAAATGCATATTTTAGAGCTGCGGCAGGTAAACTGAAACTTGGTTATTTGATTATGTTCGTTGAAAGAGCTTATTAGACCTCTATGATTTTTCGAACTAGGTATGTAAAACGTAGTAATTGTTGTGGCATAAAGGTCAGGAGATTTGGGGTCAAGTGCATTGACCGAAATATCTTCCACGAGGTGCGGTTCTTAGATAATATAACGTCTTGCGCTCTTTGGGCAGTCACCGTCCAGCTACACTGCTAATATTTTTACCACTCATTGACTACTCTTTTACCGTTGGTATCGTACGAAACCCTAATATAAAATGAATAAAATACGTATAATGTAGCGAATTCGATGCCCGCATCGATCAGGACAAATATTTGCACGTGTAACCATTTGTGTCTGAACGAGTCTGAACGTGTCTGGATAATATACGAGTCCCACTTGTAATGTGTCCGCAGCACGGGAAGCGAGGAATTACATGTAGAAGGAAACGTTTCATTCATCCTTACAGCTTGCTTTATATCAAGTGGAGTTTGTTTACTAGGAGCTGTTTACTTTAGGAGTTTACATTTATCTTCATCATCTACATTTAGGTCACTTTAATCCTTGTATCTACTGAGACTATACTGAGGGAGAACTTATCCTTTTACTGGCTGTAACATATTACAGCTAGACAGAGACTGAATACCAGATTTTTTAATAATTGAAACGTAACTATAGCTACAGCCATAAGATTATTATATCTAGATCTGAGTGAGCAGCAATAGCAACGGAAGAAGGGAGCAGTGAAGTAATGGCCTCGAATTACGACTGTGGTCGGGGGTTCGACCCTAGGCAGGCATTTTACTTTGTGTAAATAATTTAATCACCACTGCTCTCAAAACGGTGAAGGAAAACGTCATCGTGGGGAAACCGGAATGTCTTTGAACCAAAAGTTTTAAGACATAAATGACATCTAGTGACCTGAGCCCACGTATTACAGCCCACTGCCTCTCGAAGAGAAGAGGCCTATGTCCAAGCAGCGGGAACAGGAAAAGGCTTATTATGTAAGTAGTAAGATCCAAATTAGCAAATGAGACGCCGTTTTCCTTACACCTTACACCATTGACATAAATCCCCATACATTAAACTGTAGTTTAAAATTACCTAGATGAAGTTACGGATAGTATTACCTAGTCATTAAAAGGATGCTGTGACAATAGACAAAATTCTTCACATAATCGATTCATTTCTAAAAGCTCATTTTTAAAACTGAATTGCTGACGCAATTGATCATTCTGAAGCCATCCAGTCAGACGGGACGCAAGCAACAATACTCTTATATCCACATTACGACCACACCGCGTTGAGAGCACTTTTTATACATTCCACGTTTCAAGACATATTACGAGAACATTGTTATGTTTTCACATTATTGTGTTTCTCAAAATGGAGGTCTTCTAAAGAAAGTCTACTTGGTAATGTACTGTAGGTAGTCATTTGTTTGTTTGAGTGAGGTTGTTCTAGGTTGCTGTTATTATAAGGTCGTATGATTGTATAACATAGCTGTCTAGGTTTAATAGGGTTGGAAATCTTCTGTTTATCAATTTTACACTAACTGAATGTCACCAACTCTCTGAATTGCTTGTACTGTCTCTGACAACTTCAGAATCTCAATAGAAGCGTTTAGTAATGTTTAATTGAAGGGTATTTTGTATCTAATTGCTTCCAAAGGAAAGCTGTTGTGAAGCTATAAAGACTAGGTACCTAAAGTTGGAAATTAGTAATTTACGGGCTGGTGCAGGCTGGTGTCCGCAACTCCACGTCAACGCGCGTATTTTGCGTACAAATAGGTATATTTTATATGCCGTTATTTTATGATAGTATCGATTGGATTACACAATGGCACAGGGTACCAGGTATTTTGGCTGTGTGTATAAGTGTATATCCTCATGGGTAAGTCGTGTCCGGGGAGAAAATGGGGTTATGTCGAACTTCTACCGACTAAAACCCACGATTTCAAGATTAATAGGTACCTGACAAGCTATGGTGCGTCAGACGATCAAACGTCACTTCAGTTTTTGTTGCACCGCTAAATGTCCAAGAAAATTTTAGTATTAGACTTCCTAGTTGGGTTCAAAAGTCCATTCTTTCGCAAAAGAATGGTACCTAATCACATATTATAAAAAAATAAGTTTTATTGTTTTCATACAATTGATCTACAGCAAAAAATTGAGACAGCCCCGATAAGCTATAAGGATCCTTGTGATGGGGTTACCTCGCAACTATGGGTATAGGTTACTATCTACAATGTTGAACATATTTAAAAGAAAATGAAAAGAAAAAGTTTAGTTTCTAGGATATTACAAATTGTTATAGCAAGTTCACGTACATGTGGTGTTTGAAATTGTGTGTGTGTGGGGTGTAATACATATTAGCACCCTTTAAATATTTTGCTATTAGATTAGTCGTTGACCTTCCAGCCTGAATCAACATGAGCGATCTATCTGTCATGGCGGTGTTGCGAAACAGGTAAACATACACCACTTTGCGGATTAAAATAGATTAAAATCAAACTGTATTGTATCCATCGAAGTTGAATTGATATCTAATCATAAACAACCGTCAATTATCACCATCACCAGAGATGATTTGTTTATTCGGGTTCAAAAATATAGATTTTAGAGTGTAAATAAAATAATATTCTTATTACAATGACACCATATCTAGTTTCTACGAATCTATCAATCCACATAATATCGACATCGAATTTAATAATTTTAAGTTTACTTTTCATTAGCCTACGCAGTCCCACTGCTGGGAAAAGGCCTCCCTCCACTCCTTCCTTCCTTCGCGAGCACGCGCGTCCTCCTTCAAGTTTTGACGGAACCTGTCCAGCTGGTCTCGCCATCTCCTACGTGGTCTTCTGCGAACCCGCCTCACTAACTCAGGTCACCAATTTTGTGCTATTTGAACCTTCAGGTGGCATGCGTCAGACATGGCCTGCCCGGCCCCAATTAAGTTGAGCAGCCTTTTGAGCCAACTCAGTTATCTTTGTTTTGGAGCGCAGTTTAAGTATTTGATTTTTTGTTTCATAAGTAAAATACTTATTAAATGGTGACTGATACTCAGGTTTCAGGTTTTTGTAAATCAGGATATTGGTATGTACAAATGTGATTATATTAGCTATCTGTAATTATCTGTAGCTTATCAGTAACAATACTACTAATTATACTTGTCTACCATTATTGCTCAATCGCAGTTTGTTCCCAAGTTACAAGCCGTGCTTAGTTTTGGATCGACGGTGAATCTAGTATCGTGGCTTTTAAGCCCTGGACTGTTAGTTTCATAACAATTTTTATTAAGTGGCTTAAATACTGCAATATGACCAATTCTCATATCGTTGATGTTCGCACGGAAAAAAAAGAAGAAGCATGTAAGTTTTTAGATTTTTTGTGCATTTTTATCACTTATTTCACATTATAGTAAAAATAATCGTTTACCGCTTTTGTATTCATAAACGCGAAGTAAACTTATGCCAAACTTAAAACTCGAAAAAGGTTTGATAGATCTAAAGGTTGTAGGTAACTTTCCTTCGCAAGGGGGTCATATTTTGTTTTATTTTAATGGTAAAAGTGTTCCCAAGTTATTCTAGAACATCCAAGATATTAAAATGTAAGGTGATAAAAATATTATGTGGAAACGTTGACTATATTTAAAAATGCCAGCCAAATGGAAGCCGTAGGAGGGGCCGAAACTAACTCGCAGAGGCCTGTTAGATGTTTTTAGTTAAATGAGGCACCGACAGACAATATTATCCCTGTTCGCACTATGCAAGTGCACCCATGGACAACCCCCGGTTGGTGTAGGACTATTGCAGGATATGGAAACAAAGATATTGGATTATGGGTTTGGGTGGGTAAAATGAACTGGTTATCTAGGACTATGGAAATACTATGGTCAACTCCATAATTTTTTATACGCCATTTATTTCGTAGTATGAATAAACGGTGACGTGCTTTTTTCGTATGGAAAAGGTTGATAATATTGCCTCTAGCTGAGTTGTGTCTACCGAGGTGTCTTTGTGCTCTGTAATCACAACTGATTCTGCCTTACCTACAGGACGTGAAGCCGTTGGGCGAGCTATTGCCAAAACATTGCAAACGTCATGATAGTTGTCATTCGTCTTCATATAAATTATATAATTAATGTATGCAAAATATTGTGAAACATTTTAAAAGAGCTACGGTGGAGTTTCTTGCCCATCCTTCTCCATACGAAAACTACCTTTTGGATTGGGCGACTAGAATCAATTTTATTTTATTGTAATTTTTGACGTTCAACAGTGTCTATTATGTGCTTATTTGAAATAAATGTCTTGACTTTGACTTTGCCTTTTAGTAAAGTCAAGGAAATAAATTGTTAAGCAAATCGGAAACGGCTATAGCACGGCAAATTGACGTGCTACCTGTTTGCATTCAAGGATCATTACTACAAATGAGTGAGTATCATCAGTAAAATGTCATTAATTCCGTTTTCCCAAAGCGGTAAGGAAAAGTAACTCATCAGAAATCTACTCTTGTGACCTTTTCATCAAATAAACTTTTATGATTAACGAAAAGTTGTACAACTACTAATTGGCGAGGAAATACAATCTTTCATCTTATATTCGTGATTAAGGTACTGACTGTATCTTTCAGAATTAAAATTTCTAACTCCTTAGTGACTTTAAAACAGTAAAATACCTGGTAATATTTTTTTTTTAATAACTATGGCATCTCGCAGTTCATCCTGTATGAGGATGGCTACTGCTTAACCGGACTTTCCTGTGGATGCTTTAAATTAAGGCCTCCAGCCAGGGCAAACAATAAACTTAAAAAATAAGCGACAGCGCTAAGGGCATCCCCCCACGGGGCTCGGACCTCGGCTCAGGGCGTCGCTGGAAGAGGTCAGCAAGGGACAGGCTGGATCGGTATTATTTTGGGGCGAATTAAAAACTACAGGCTCAGCTGCGTGGGCTGGCTCGAGCGAGGGTGGGGGCGGCCTGCTAATTAGTGCGAAGCTGAGGTTTTATAGGACATGTTTGTCACACTGATCAAAAGTGAGTGATTGTGATGCTTTATATAAATGCTGTTTTTATGCCAGTCAGTAATTTCCCGCTTCAGGGAAAATGTCTCTTCTTATACAGCAAAAAAATAAGCATTACTCAACACCTAATTAGTCTGAGTTTCCCCACGATGTTTTCATTCACCATGTATCGTATATTCTAACAATAAAGTTGAAGAGTTTATTGGTTTCATTGTTTAAACGCGCTAATTTCTGAAACTATCAGTCGGTTTGAATTTTTGAGAAATTCTTTTTGCATTTGAGAAAGGTTGTATGTTATTTAACATGACAATAAAAAAATGTTTTTGGCAAAAGCTAGTATCTAATCTGTATGGAACAAAATGTAATGCTGTTCAGTGTTCGTAGGTAAGCGCATCCCTTGAGAAAGGCTGGATCGATTTGACTCTTTTTTTGTGTTAAAATATCCGTAAGGTCCAAATTTGGTTTTTATGGAAAGCAAAATTGGAAAGGTTTCCCAAAAAAAAAAATCAAATTGCTGAACGTCCTTTTTCCTATGGCTTTCTTTTGTATGAATTATTCTAATTTTGACAGCACCACGTCTGTCGGATCAACTATATATTTAACTATATATTAACTATATATTTATTTATTTATTATTTATTTAACCGCATTTGGGTTGGTCTCCAAACCGATCGATTAAGTAGGGAAAAGCTGCGCACGATGATACACGTGCACTCTTACTATTTCTGTAAGAGCCTTGAGCATGTAATGTCTAATTTCGTGATGTTTACCAACTTTCCAAGTCACATGCTACAGTTACCTACATGTTGAGCTAAGTTACGTAGGTAGATACCTACTCGACTGTTTATATTTTCCACACTGATATTTTGGTGTGCAGTTTGCTATACTTACTTACATGATAGGTACTGGCAAGTTATTATTTATAGGTCAGACTACTTTGAAATCCATAGATACCAGTCGACAGCGCATGTGGATGCATTATTCGATGGCCTCGAAAAAATTATTTAAGTTTGTAAATATACCCACCCCGTTGCATTGCCTTCCCGCACTATTACCTACTTCGTTTTCGTTTAGCGTTCTTTCTGCCTTTTTTTTTTTTGCTTGGCTCCTTGGGTCCTAGCGTGATGCTAAGTAACCTTAGCCTTCCTGAAGAATTCGGCTCTAGAACGTAAAAAATTTTTTTGAAATCCGACTCCACTTCCAGAGACAAAGAAACAAACTAGATTTAGGTATAAGTTGTTATTCGCGTACATATTATTATTATATTAATTCTTAATAAAATTACCTCCACTTTGAATATATACCTACATAGGTGAGTACATACATATTTTTTTTAAGTTCTAAGACTATATGCCACAAAGATTTCTTTGAAAGATCTTTACAATAATTCGTTGCCAAACTATTTAAATGGTATTTTGATTACCTATTATTGCCGGTCGTAGCACACGAATTCTGTCCAAAGAGCAAAATATTTTGTAGGAATGTTTGATTTTGGAAAAAGGCTAGTTCTCATTAACCATGTTTTCCTTTAAAAAAAAAACCGATAGAAATAGCAGCACTACATTTCATAGTGCTCTATAAAAGTTAGAGTTCAAAATTGTATACTAAGATGATCGCCAGAAACACCACCTGTATCGACCTCTCATTTGTGAAATCTTTACTAATACCCTATTATATTTATATATAATTTGCCCTTTGTACCACTTTGTCCCCCTTGGGGGTTCCACGGGCAAAAATATTTGTTCGTGATACCCCAAGGGGGACTAGACTGGGGGACCACCAATGTAGGTATTCTGTGCTAATACCTACTATGAAGAGGTAACATTTTTTTGTTTGTATGTAGGGGGTATACTCTGGAACAATAAGTCGGATTTAAAAAAAATATTTTTGTGTTTGATAGCCCAATTTTCGAGGAAGGCTTATAGGCTATTTAATCCATAGGACCCTTCGAATCGAAAAAAGAAAAAGTCAAAAATAACGCTAAGCGAAATCGAAGCAATAGCGCAGGCAGGCGATGCGATGCGACGGGGTGGGACGGGTGAACAAGAAATTTTAAGTGGACCAAGTTGCGGGCAGAAGCTAATAGAAAATATATTAATTATAGTAGTCAGTGTCGTAGGTAATTTTTTTTGCATACCATCATGACGATTTATTTCTTTCAACTTCCGAATATTATTCCCCGACGTGAAAACAATACTAAATCTTCTAATTCCGATACTAACAACAAACAAATTAATTACAATTTTACCTCGAACTGAGTAAAACGTTAATCCAACCCTACAATGAAAATTGCCCAACCAGCCAAATTATATTATGCTTTTAATTAATTTATGAAGTCCCAAAAGAACCACGTGGTGGTACACGCGTCGTCGTCGATGTACGAAGGATGGGTCTGAATAAGACATGTCAAATTGACCGACCATACTGTGTTTTTTTTTCTTCGAGAAATCCACTTGGATTCCCTTTGCCTCAGTCTTCCTTAGTCTATCATCGACGGACTGTCTTAAGCCAATGACTATAACATTGTTTAGATAATACAAACAATATGTCCACAGTTCAAAAAAACCCCGGTGTCCTGGTTCAGGAAAGGTTAGTTTGTTGCTTCTTATGTACACTACTTTCTAGTGACAACAGACAAACAGAGGCGGCAGCCTCTATTAGTTATTACTTTTTAGTGGCACTTATTTCACTTCATTTAGAATTCAGCACTTATTTTCAATAATACTTTTCCTCTGTTAGCTTCAGCTTAAAATTACCTACATGGCTTATACAGGGCCTGTCTCAAAATCGAATGGAAAATCCGATTACAAAACTATTAATAGTTTTTTCATATTCGTCTAAACTATCTAAATACCGCATCCACACTTTTCTGGCGTTTGTTGCTATTTAGTGATTGAATGGCTTAATCAATGCTCGAAGCCTTGCGTCGTCTCTATCATTTAGGGTTGAATACCGCGTATTCTTTGTTTTTGTGTTTATGTTGCTATTTAAGGTTAGTTTCATTGGTCCTCTGGGTACAGACGAGCGCACTAATAAAGTACCTTTTCCATTTTATAGAAATAAGTAATAAGTTAAGAGCGTTTAAACGACGTACGGCATTTCATACAAAAAAGCCCTTGTTTATCGAAATGAATGAGCCGATTTTAATGAAACTTCGTACGCTTGCAGAACACGAAGGTCTAAATAGTTAAGAACATTTTCGAAAATGAGTGTTACAGCCAAATAAACCGATTTTAAAGTTACCATAGAAACAGAGATTTCCAGTTATCTTTTTTTTAAATAAGACATTTCGTAAATGTTCTTTACTAACTTTTTAGGGCTTTGTATCCTGCTTATGCGTACGAAGTTTCATTAAAATCGGTTCTTTCGTTTCGAAAAACAAGAGCTTGAAAGTTTGTATGAAATGCTGTTCGTCCTAAACGCTCTTAATCTATTACTAGCCTTGAAACGTCATAACAAACCCTGAGCTTAGTGGTCTGAAATGCCCAACTTATTGGGTAAGAAAATTTAACTCAATCTGCCTATAAAGAACGTTCCTAACTATGTTCGGGTCAGCTTCCAATATAACCGGATGCAGCTCAATACCACTGCCTACCTGACGTCCAGAAACCCAGTTACTGGGGAACATACGATACACCTTGGTAACACCGGCTATAGTTAGAAAATGTAACTGCAATGTCTGCAACACCAATTTGACAAGAAAAATTGTGTCATTAATCATTATTATCTATCTCCAGGGGGTTTACATGAACTCTTATTACTAAACCAATTAAGGTTATATTTTGCTTACACGTATCATTAAGTACGTATTTGAAGAAAACAAAAGCTATAGAGAGACAATGATGGCGAAATAGACTTTGCATTATGTTGCAAAACTAATTCGGTTTAATCCAATTTATGCGATGTCAACGTGAAATATGCACAAAACATAATTATCATTGATAACGCTGATAACTACAGATGTCCATTAATTTGATAAATAATCAAACTTTTGCATTTATTATTCGCTACTTGGTACCGAGATTTCATCCATCTAATCTAATCTTTGAATAAAACGCAAACGTAGCAGGTACGGTCGGGTAGTAAAGTGATGCGAAAACCCAGTAAAAAGTTTAAAATGTCAATTATAATAAGAGTGTGGCCGTGTGGGCAACGTGTGGCAACCGTAGTACCTACGCAGTGTGTAAATGAGATAGAAAATCACAGGAAGGGAGACAGAACTATCAGTTAAGACATTCTAAACCCTTTCCTACTTACTGTTACTGTTAGCTTGCATCATCCCACTGCTGGGCAAAGGCCCCTCACCATGACTTCCAGTTCTTTGGATCCAGGGCTAAAGTGGGCCACTGGTCGTTTCTTTTGTCCAGCTCGTCCCGCCATCTTTTACGGGGTCTGCCGCGACGCGTTCCTACTTAATTATTGTAAAATGCATAGATATATGAAAGAAGGTAAAATGCAACGTCTCTCTGTGTACGGGGGGACATGCGGGGCCCGCCAGCTAGGCGGGCATGCGCCGGGGGGGTTGTGGACGCAAAGGCTGAGCCAGATTCCCATGACCCCCTCACCAAGGCGATGAGGGAACACCGCTGAGTTTTAGTGGGTATACTGCCACCCTGGCAGGGAGTCCCACATACTCCGTCTCGTCCCCCGACGAGCGGAGATGCGTAATGTCATTTATCAGCGACAAAAAAAAAAAAAAAGGTTAGAACTGTGATCAACCGCGTTCGAGCCGAGGGAGGAAGCGAGGCGAACACTACTTCAAAAGGCCGGGCAGTTAACTGAACGGCTAATTTAACCAGTTGGCTGCGACAGATACATGGCCGCAGGAATCCGCTGGATGCGGTAAGCACAGAGCCGGTCGAAGTGCCGGTGCTTGGAGGAGGCCTAAATTATCTCCTACTATCCTAGTTCCTACTAATAATATAATAATAATAATATTATTATAATTTTATAATATAATAATAATATTATAAACGCGAAAGTTTGTGACGATGAATGGATGGATGTTTGTTACTCTTTCACGCAAAACTACTGAACGTCAGATGAGCGTCAACAGCATGCTTAGTATCTGGTGTCTCAACGGGCTGCAGAAACACCGGAACAGTCCCAAGATCGGTGTCAACAGCATGCTGAGTATAGTGGTGTCTCAACAGGCTGCGAAGACACCAGAACAGTCACAAGTTCGACGTCAGCAGCAGGCGAGTTACATGGCGTCACATAGAGCCACAGATACCTTTACTACGGCTGAATCTCGCAGACGCGCTGTTGTTACACTGATATAATGTATCGTGGGACTGTTTGTCTTAAACAGTTCTAAATAAATGTCCGCGTCAGCATAATTATCTACCTTTTATGTGGAAGCCCAAAACAGTGAGCCATATCGAAAGTACCTCTTTCTGTATGTTACCTTTTCACACCTAAACCACTGGACGGATTTCGATAAAATTTGGCAAGGAGATAGCATCCTAGGGAAGAACAGGGGCTACTTCACCGGTACTGTCCCGTGGGATAATTTCTGATATCCACGCGGGCGAAGCCGCGGGCAGAAGTAGCTAGTGTATACATAAATATGAATCAAGGCGAACAGAACCACAGATTTAGCTAGTTACTCATACTACTGAAAATATACCGAATTCACACCCCAAAAACTAAAAATCCCTAAGTTTTCTACACAAACCTCACAAACCCACATCAGTGTAACTTACTAAGTAGTACCTAACGTAAAGTAAATTTTGTTTACGGTTTGCCACCCCGGTCGGATTATGTCGACGTAGTCAAATTAGGGCGCAAATCCGTTAAGTTTGTAAAGTCCGACCTCTAAATGTAGCCTCACGTCTAAAGGTAGACAGGGGTTGGGAATTTGTCTTTCGTGACGTACTAAAAGAAATATATTAAAGAGAGATTTATTTCCAAAACAGCTTGTTTATTTTACAATTTGGTTTTAGCCACATAACGAAAACTCCTCATTTCCTAACTTTATAGTTGCAAAGATGAATCTAACAAACGTTTCAAATTCAAATGAGGGGAATGATGGCCCAGTGGTAAAGGCCAACTTACGAGTTGTAGCTCGTGGGTTCTAACCCAGGCAGGCGCTTTACCTTGTGTAAGTTATTTTATCAATATTACTCTCAAAACCAGCATGTCTTAGGACCAAAAATTCGAAGACATGACGCGACATCTACCAACCCGCACTGGTTCCGTGTGGTAGATTACGGACCATTCCCTCTCACAGAGAGGAGGCCTGTGTCCCAGCAGTGGGGACGTTATAGGCTGGTTATGTTTACGTTTCAAATAATGATTTAACAGAACAAATGAGTTAATCAGAATTACATCAGTTCAACCAAAATCCTGAAACTGGAAATAGAAATACTAAAGCGTAATGTGTCTCAAAAGCCTATATTAGAATGTCATTAATTTATTACAAGTCGCAGCAAAATCTGAAGGCCAATTCCTCGTACTTACCTAAAAAAACGTTCAAATTTAAATCACAATCTCATCTCAGCGACAATCGATGTGACAATCTTGTCAAAAATGTAGGCAAAGTAGAGATATTTTTGACAGATTGAGACTGAGATCAGAGGGGCAATTCTCGTAATTTTAAGAACGTTCACAGTCTGATCTCAGTCTCAATCTGCCAAAAAATACTTCTAATTTACCTACATTTTGACATTTTGTTTGTCGCCGAGATCAGACTGCGACTAGATTTTGAACGTTTTAATAGCCCCTCTGGGATAATGTATAATCATAGGTTCAGCATGACATTAATTCCTAGTCATGATGTAGGTAAACACATCTATCATTTTACCTTCAGTTAGATTTCCATGAACTATAAAAATATGGCTGTAAATATCGAGTATCTTATAGCAGATATCTTAAGATGATTCATGCAAACAGCGTTTGACTCCATCATTATTCACTGTCGCACGGTATGAAATATGAATGTTTAAAAACGTCTAATAAAAACGATATTCGTCAAGCTTGGTAGTTTTTCAGTAACTGGGTAATACGGTACCCCTTGGTAAGACTGGTTGTCAGACTTTCGGGCTTTTGACGACCCGTAGCGACTGTCAACGATCCACGAATAGCAGTATGTACATAATTTGATGCGTAAAGTTATGACTTCCTTCGACAGGGTTAAATTAAATTAGCTAGCGAAACTCTGCAGACGTGGTGGGTATCGATAACTAAACAATATAAAATTAAAAAGATTTGATTGATTTTTTTCGGCATTCCTGGGCAAAGGCCTACCTCCATTTCTTAGTGTGACAGAGAAGGATAGTAAAAAAAAATGATTAACACGTAAATTTACGCAAACCATGATCACAATGTTTTATCTTATGTTAGCCCATACCTTCGCTGCCTATTTGGTCGACAAAACCCGTTAAGACTAGACCTTGAAAGACCTAAATAATACCATCTAACTTTGTTTAACCAGACTGTCCACCTGGCTAAATATCCTACCCTTACCGACAGTGGTCAGTGGTCGAAAAGCCATCGCGCATCGGTCCTAAGGGAAATACGACCTACCGTCGTCGCCAGCTTCGGTTTACAAATTCTGCAAGCAATATCATTGTTACCTACTCTAGTTATACCATAACGTTATAATTATAGGTACCCTCAGTGTCGTCAGTAACAGTTCCTACCTACTTAATTATTTATATATTATACTTTGTTGTTCACCAGAAAATACATAACAAAAAAATACGATTGTTAATACAAAACTCAATGGGCGTCCTTATCGCCTTCTGCGATCTCTTCCAAGCAACCAACCTACTCACATATAGGTATCTATGGAATTTATATTTGGTCTTCATTCACGGCTTCTGAGCGTAGGTTATTAGTCTGGTTATATACGTAGAGAAAAGTGTTTTTGGATATTTCCATTAGAAAATTCGCGGTCATCATCATCTGCTTAGCCTTTTCCCAACTATGTTGGGGTCGGCTTCCAGTCTAACTGGATGCAGCTGAATAACAGTATTTTATATGGAGTGACTGCCTATTTGACCTCCATAACCCAGTTACTGGGTAATGCAATGCCCCTTGGTAAGACATGGTTGTCAGACTTTCGGGCTTCTGACGCCCGTAACGACTGTCAAAGATCCACGAATGACAGCCGGGACCAACGGCTTAACGTGCTTTCCGAGGCAGGAGGTATGTGTCTTGGTATGTGAAATTAGTCACCCATCCACGGAAAACCGCGGCAAGCGTAATTTAACCTGATCGATCGACCTGTGCAGCTGTTATTACTTAGCCACAAGCCCCTTTAGAATTAGAAAATTCGCAGTAGCAGTCCCAAATTTGAATTTCAGGCTTGGTCCCATTACATGCGATAATGTGGATGTACGACGCACCTCTTTCTAACTCTTTAGGGAATACAGGGTTGAACGTTGTTGAACCTATGGTCTCTTTGCTCTCCATCAGTGAATTTTAATAAATTCGCACATTGAAGTTTTAAAAATGAATGAGATCACGCCGAATAGATACTTTATTTTCCTTCTCTGAGTAGTTTTCCATTAAGTCATAAGTCATTTATTTATTTGTTGAACATAGGTACAATAATGATTTTATATACAGATATAATAATGTGCTATGTTAAGCCAGAGGGCGTACAAACGTTACATGTAAGATAATAATTGATCGATCGTGACTATGTATATTAATAGTAAGGTTTTATTATGCACTCCTAATTTTATGCAATTAACACACTACATCTAAAAGCCTAATAGTAATTGGTTTTATCGTTGAAGAAGCCAATTGTCATTGTTGATTGATTGTTCATAAAAGTGTTATTTCTTACTCTTTTAGGAAAGTGTGTGTAGGAAGTTAGGTACACAATTTAATATGAGCGCAAAATGCGTAGGTTTTCGCTACGGTAGGTGCGCCCACTCTAATTACTGTTGTTATCGACAATTCAACATCTATTAGTGTATCAACTCTAGCCACGACATTTCAAAGGTGCTTGTATGACGTCATATCTTTATAAAAGGATTAATCATCAAACATCAAGCAGTCTGCCTAGCCTTATCCCAAGTATGTTGGGGTCAGCTTCCAGTCTAACCAGATGTAGGTGAATACTAGCTAGTATTTTACATGGAGCGACTGCCTATCTGATATCCACATCTCAATTACCGGGTAACACGATAAACCCTTGGTAAGAGTGGTACTGAGACTTTTGGGCTTCTGACTACCCGTAACGACTGTCAAAGACCCACGAATGACAGCTGGGACTCTGGGACCAAGGGTTTTACGTGCTCTCCGAGGCACACAAGGGTCTCGATATGTGATGATGGTCGCTCATCCACGAACCGACCGCGACTAGCGTAGCTTAACCTTTGATCAACTGCTGCGACTGTTATTGTTTAGCCACTTACATAATTATGATCATCAAATATTGCCTGTACTTAGTAGGTAATCTTACAGTAAGGTCGTATCAATTAGTCGCAGCGCGCAGTTAGCCCCACATAATATCTTGCTGTTTGGCTTACCTAATTGTACCGCAGAATGACAAAAATCATACAGACCTGTCAGAATGAACAATAATGAGAACAGCAGAGAAGGTGACTGCCAGACTTCATTTAATAATGATGTATTTCTTAGTTGCTCTATATTATATAACACAACATGTATGTACCTACATACTCGTAAGTGTTATACATCGACGGCGAATCTCTTAAGCACTGTCTTTAGGACATCTAAAATATTTTCATGGCCAAACCAAAACAAATTAACTTTGATTGATAGCAGCACCGGTGTCCTTCGAAAAACTGTTGGAAAAATACTATTTTTTAAACTTTGCCACTATCGGTACTACGACAAATTTGTACAAAATTCAACATAATATTTTTATCTTGCTTCTTTTCTGGTCTGTTTGCAAATGAATGAAGGAAAATTATGTTGGTATGTCTAGGTGCTATTGTGAGTAGAATTCATGAAAATGTTTTAAAATGTTGATTTCTTTTCAAACTGTTAGATATTCTTGTAATAGGTAGACTGTAATTTATAGTAACACTTATACGGTTGTTTTTTCAAAACGGTGAAGGAAAACATCGTGAGGAAAACGGCATTTCCTAGAACCAAAAATTCAAAGACATGTGATATTTACCAACCCGCACTGGGCCTGCGAGGTAGATTACGGCTCACTCCCTCTCACCGAGAGGAGGCCTGTGTCCCAGCAGTGGAAACATTATAGGTTGATTATGCTACTTGGGTACCTACTTATTACAATCATACCAATTACCAAAATCAGTAGGTATAAATCTTTCGAACGTTTGTTTTCAGGTAAAGGGTAATAAATCTTACATGCATTGATCGCACAAAAACAATCAGACCCGAAGTTTTTGCAAAATGTTTTATAGATTCAAGTTTCTGCTTTTTACTAGAATGTTAATTCATTGCCCTTTATTATTTTAACTAGATTTTTGTGGCGTCAATCAAGAATGAACTTTCCGGAAACCGTACACTTCAGGGCGAGATTTTCTTGAAGTAAGTTGATTGAACTTACAGCCTCACGTTGCAACGTGCAATTTCCAGATATCGTCGATCATAAGGTTTCTAAAAAAATTGCGACAGTGGTTCCAAATCTTTCCCAACACTGTTGACGTAAAACGTTTTACTATCAACACGAGCGAGTAATCTCACCGGAGACCAGATAAAAAAAATTTACTTTCTACTTGAACAGGGAAAGTAAACGAAGACAAGCAACCCAACTGACTAAATTGAAAAATTTGGATTCAATTCAAAATCAAAATTAAAAAAGAAAAGAGTAAAGTAAAGTAGAGAAAAATTAAAAGAGAATCTCGTTTGAATGGACGCCAGAATTAGGTTGAGTCCGATTGTAAATGAAATCCTACTTACTATACGAGTATTACTAATACTATAGCTATTGGATAAGAATCATGGTACATAGTAAAATATTATGTGAATTAAATTCGTGTGGATACTGAATTCGTTTGATTTAATGACCAATCTGGAAGAGAACATTACATTATCTGTTTTAAAGCTTGTTTGTTTCTGAATCTTTTATTTTGTAACCAGGTTGCATGTGCAACCATTGTAAAATAGAAAATCTGTCGATAGAAATAAAATTGTTGAATAAAATAATAATTGTTCAATTGCAGCAGTAGTGGCCCAGTAGTAACGACTCCGACTTACGACTTGTAGGTCGTGGGTTCAAACCCAGATAGTCGCTTTACTTGGTGTAAATCATTTCATCACCACTGCTCTCAACACAGTTAAAGAAAACATTGTAAATAGCCCGCCATGTTCTAGAACTAAAACGTCGAAGACATCTACCAACCTACACTAGGCTCGCGAGAAAGATTATAGCCGTCTTCCTCTCGAATAGCGGAGGCCTATGTTCCAGCAGTGGAAACATTATACGCTGATTATGCTAATGGTTCAATTAAAATGCTTTTCTGCAAAAACATAGCTACACAAACTAAAGTAATCGTCACGAGAAGCTAAAAATTTTGTAAATAAACAATAATTCAATCAACAACAAATGACCTCAAATTCAATCAACTCAAAGTAACATACGTGTAATACGAAACTAACGAGCTATTTATAATATTATTAAATACATATATACTTACTTACAAGTGTTTAATAAAAAAAAAAGGAATAGAAAAAGGCAGGAGCTCATTGGGCATCAAAAAACGAGCAATTTCACTTAGTCGTGTTATATTTTAGAGATATCATCTAATGTTTTGTGGTACTGGAACGCGTCTGACTCGTGGAACGTAAACATTTGGGCCGCCATTTTGAAGTAAGATCACGCTGACGCTGTCAATGCTGCAGAATTCAGATGCAGAATACTCGGAATCGTCTGACGACAGTAATTAAATATTTGTTGACATAATTATATTATTTTTATTTTTATATAATATAGGTAATATTATATAAAAATAAAAATCATGACAAAACTGTTTTTTTTATTTGATCCAAAGGTTGCGAACCCCTGAAAGTGTGTTTATAAAATTTATAGCTATGTGGCTTATAGCGGATACTTTAATGGCATTTTCCTGAAAGCTTACCTCGCACTACAAATCATTTCACTACTTCCTTGGTCCACGTTCATACATTCGTTCGTACATGCGCTAGGAAAACATATCGAAAGTGAAGCAACGTACCGATCTTAGATGTGTGCGTGATTGACGATTGACGCTGTCGTCGTCGGCATACTATGATGTGAACGTGAGGCGTGTTTGTACAAGCGGTCCCAGCATACTTACTGTGCTTCACTTTCGATATGAGTGGCGCGGAGTCCATCTTTTTTATAAGTCTATGCTTAATACCAACTAACGTACACCACTATAACTATACTCTAATAAAAGTGAATATACCCACAAGTAATTGGAACACTTAGGTAAAATGAAGCTGTAAAACGAATATAACTGTTTTGTCGCAAAAATGTTTAACCTTGTCGGAAGTTTTATCTATAGGGACTAGCTTTTACCCGCGATTTCTTCTGCGTGGATGTCAACTGTACCATAAAATACAGGTATCATATCAGGTTGACTGGTAAAAAATATGGCATTAAGTCCGCCTGTGTACATTTTTGTGCTTGAAGTATTAAATAAATAAATATCATATGGTACTCGGCAACAGTGTTGCTTACCATCATTCAAAGAACTTTTAAATTCCAATGAGTAGTTTCGGAGATTATCTCCTACATCCAAACTTTACCTCTTTATAAAATTAGTGTAGAAACAGACTATACTCGTTTTACTTTTATAGATAAATTTTCTAGTATTTCTAGTACAGAGCATGAAAAACGAAGAATTAGGTACAGAGGCCAGCACATCAACCTACCCCAGGCTGTAAAATTTTCCCAATTGAATATGAACCTTATACCTTTGTGGTAAAGTTGAAAATCTATCAAAGAAATTTGACAGATTGGGGTAGCTTGATGTGCTGGCCTCTGTACCTAATTCTTCGTTTTTCATTCTCCGTCTTGTTCTTAAACGGTCACGGCTTATGACTTGTAGGTCGGTTCGAACTTAGGCAGGCACTTTACTTTGTGTAAATTATTTCTTTACCTACCACTGCTCTCAAAACGGTGAATGAAAACTTCGTGAGGAAACCGGCATGTCGTGAGGAGGCCAGTGTCCCAACAGTGGCATAATGAGGCGATAATGCTAAATTAAAACAAAGCAATTAATGTACTGGAATTGTAAAACTATTCTTAAAAGGGAGTGGCAAAATAAACAATAAAGTAACCAGTACACTGCCTCTCATACATTAATCTTATGTTATTTATAGTTTTTCTTTAGATACTTCAGACATCGTCCATTATACTTACATCGAACCACCGTACTTTATATTCCAGAGACAATCTGTGAACCATTTGCGAATAACTTACAGTTTTGAATAACGGTTACATTTTAATACTGAAAATGGTTAGTTACAGTTTTCTGTTATGAACGAAACCGAAAGTTCAAATGAAAATTTATTGTGATTCACACTTACGGAAATGACTGTTATTACTTCTAAAAATGGACCTTGCGAAAATTATTATCTATGGTTGAACTGGATGATGGCCTTGAAGTGAAAATAGAAGGCAGAAATATCCAGAATAAAAAAATAAAGCCTATGAATTATTCCCTTAGGTTTCAGTCAAGGCCACGGGTCTAATAAACCCTTTTCTGAGAGAAGCACTATGGTGGGACTTTTAATTAGCTACAATAAAATGAACTTTCTTAAGGTCATTTCGTAAAAAAATGACACCACACTATCTCTACTAGTGATTTGATTAAAATGCTATGAAACTTTGTTTTAGGCATGGATATATCGTTATGTAAACGGCCGCCGTTTAGTTAACAGGCTAGGCGGTTAACTGAACGGCTAATAAAACCAGTTGGCTGCGAAAAACCAACCTTAAAGTTATTATTAACGACCCATTATAAAAGCTGCTTGGCAGATATTGATGTCTTTAATTTTGAGAACTTTCCCACTGTAATATGTATATTATTTTCTAAGAAATACTTAGCAAGTTATAATAAAGAATGATGAAGATGTTGAAATGTCTCCCTTCACCTTCACTATGTCTCATATAAAAAAGGTTGTCTATTTGACACATCGATCTCCTAAAGTGGTTGCAACCTAACTGCAGTGTTTTCTACTAGTCAACCACTCGATAATAACGGTAGCCTTCTCAGACTTGAAGGCGTGGCACCATTACCCGATGAGCGATGCTTGATAAGCCACGTCGAATTGCTCTATTAATTGATTAACATTACCAGCTGGTAGAAAACAAAAAAACATCGCGTGTATTTCGTCCTCAGGATTCCTGTAATTGGCCCGGGTACGTAGGTATCTACTGTTCGGTCGTAAACGTGTGCCAATTATGTAATACTTTTTATATGAATGTTTAGGATAGGTCGGCTGTTTGTACAGAACAGTGACCTCACGTTCAATAATTCCCTGAATTGTGAATTATTTTAATAAATTGTACCTACGTTTCGGTTATTACGTTGTCAGTTTAAGTTCTTTTAATGGTAGTCAGGGGATTTTCCTCGTGCCTTTGTAGTTAAGGGTTAACGGTATCGGAATCAAACGTGTTTTTTTCAGTCAAGGTGGTCGCATGAGTTTATTGCCAAATAATATTTTGTTATCATATGCCTAGACTTTTCCCAACTATTTTTGGGGTCGGTTTCCAGTCTAACTGGATGCAGCTGTACTGCCAGTACTTTACGTGGAGCTACTGATCTAATATCTAATCTACTATATGACCTCCACAACCCAGTTACTGGGTAATACCCCTTGGACAGACTTTCAGGCTTCTGACGACCTATAACGACTGTCAAAGATCCACGAATTCCAGCCGAGACCAACAGCTAAATGTGGTCTCCGAGGCTCGGAGGGGTCTCTATAATGTAAAGATGGCACTCATCTACGGATCGACCACGGCAAGCTTAGCTCAACCTGATCGATCGACCCTCATCAACGATCTCATTGCTTAGGCACGAGCCAAATAAGATTTTTAAATTTTTTAAGAACATTTTCTAAAAATTGTGTTACAGCCAAATTAGAACGATTTTAAATTTTCCATAGAAACAGAGATTTGTAGTTATCTTTTTTTAAATATGATTTTTCGAAAATGTTCTTTACTAACTTTTTAGACCTTTGTATCTTGCTTAAGCGTATGAAGTTTAATTAAAAACGGTTCATTAATTTCGAAAAACAAGGGTTTGAAAGTTTGTATGAAATGCCGTACGTCGTAAACGGTCTCAAACAGTCCATCGTATGTGGAACAGCACCACATTTACACTCCAAGGCAGAGTAGTCTTTGAATCTCAACTTGAATAGGTTTGCCTTGCTTCGGCAAACCTGGGCCCGGATTCCGTATAAAGACTTCCAGGTTACCCAAGGCTATTCATGCCCAGGTGGGATCGTCAGCGGATGAAACGAATGGTTTGGGTAAGGAAGCACTGTCTCGCCACTCTTCAGTCTTTTCGCCAGTAGTGACTTATACATATCAAGATATGACTAGCTATATAAACTAGGATTTTTTTTACACTCTAAGCATGAACATCATAAAGTACTTTGAATTTCTTAGTAAAAGTCCACAATTGGCACTGTGCCCGATAACCGCCAAAAAGTTGGTCCCCTATATCTTAATTCTGATTTCTGCAAACTTCGATCTTTCGAAGTCAAAGTCAAATAGTGGACATCATTTTCGTGCAAGTTACGCCATTAGCACCGATTATGGTGATTATATCTAGGGGGCTCGTAGCTCCATAATAACAGTCGCAGAGGTCGATCGAAGGTTAAGCTACGCTTGTCGCGGTGGTTTCGTGGATGGGTGACCATACTTTACATATTTAGGCCATGGATCCATTACATACCCCTCCGTGCCTCGGTAAGCACGTTAAGTCGTTAGTTTTGGCTGTCCTTCGTAGATCTTTGACTGTCGTTACGTTACGGGTAGTTAGAAGCCCAAAAGTCTGACACGCAGTATTACCGCAGTATACACGCAGTATTATTAAGGGGTGTCGTGTTACCCAGTAACTATCCTAATCACTTCATGTAAAATACTGGTAATACCAGCATTTTATTTCTTTCCTTAAATAGATAAAGACAATGTTCATTGATAAAGTTAGTTACGCCTTCCAGCTAAAGGAACCGACCGATTACCAGTCTAGTATCCAGCTGCATCCGGAAGCCGATCCCAGCATAGTTGGAAAAAGACCAGGCACATTGAAGGTGTTTATAGCTAGTCTACTAGGTACAGTACACTTCTGTCAATCGGTCGGTTCCTTTAGCTGAAGGGCGCGTAATTAACTTTATTAATGAACATTGTCTTTATCTATTTAATCAAAGAAAGAAAGAAAAGAAAAAGATTTTATTTGGGATACGCACAAGAAATACAAACAATAAAAGAACATTAAATCTAACAAAATCATGAAAATAGACGATCCTTCGATTATAAGTTTATCTTTCTTATTATTATAACTTAATTCAAGTTAAGGTGATGTTATGTTATTTAAGGAAGTTTTTCCAGTAGTTTTACTTTACAAGTAATTTTACAAATAAAATTTATTCTTTACCTACAAGTTACACGAAATAGAAAAAAAAAAATTTTTTTCAACGTAGCCCCTTAACCTTTTGCGTACTTACTCTATACTCAGAACATACTAGTAGAAAACAAAAGAATCAGGCGGGTGATCTGCGGTCATCCATGAAAGCACCCCATAATATTTTGACATGTGTCAACAAGTTTTCCTGAAAGTTGTTAAAAATACTTTCACATTTTTTTTCTCGTCTCTTTACAATATGCTGCTCGTGGTATCAGTCCAGTTTAAGCTGACCTGTACGCCAGCTCATGGTCAAAGTGTAACCACTGAAGTGCGGTCATCTATAGGTACATATTATAAAAAATCGCTTTTTATGTACTGTGTCTGTGTGACCGTATGTCATTACTTCCCAGAATTTAATCCTTATTAAGGACACTATCGAATGGTGTAATAATACAGTGTGTTTTTTAATCAAAATCAACGGGTTCGATTCCTGCCTAGAAATATTGATTTAAAAAAAATCCAATAATGCATTTTTAGTGTTCTTCAAAATCGAGCCCGAGACTTGTTTGAGTACTTTTCGGTATTCCTCATAGTTTCGGATCTGGCCATCCACGCCCACTTCAAAAATTCACCCTATCTATGCTAGTTGCGCGGTAAACTCTGCTTGCGAGATGCATTTTGCGTGACGTGTAGGTAGATACCGCTACATGTATAAACAATTCAATACATTAATAAAAAACAGAAATCTTTATATATGTAATTTTGTTTTTCTATTGTTCCAGTGTCTAATGGTAAACCTACCATGTGGCTACTAGGCGGTGGAGCGACTCGTCCGCCTCCGCAACCCACGCGTGGGCCTGCTATCCTGGCCACTCCTGACGGTGGAGTGCCCCAGGTGCAATGCATCACGCATAACTTCGCCGCTGCTCCTAGGAAGCGAGGACTCGCTGTAAGTTTAATCACACATTTTGTGTCATGAATTTTCAACAAGTTGGTTGCTTGGTTGGTCACAACCGCGTACCGGAAGGTTTAGTGTTGGAAGGTTTCCCACAAGGTGGACGAATGACCTTGTGGAGGCCGCAAGAGTCCGCTGGATGCAAGAAGACCGGTCGATATGGCGGCGCTTGGGGAGGCTTAGGTCCAACAGTGGACGTCTTTCGTCTGAAATGATGTTGATGATAATGGTCGCTTAGCTGGATTATTGCCAAATTGCGAATGTATACCTACTGTCTGCGTTTATTCAGGATAAATACAATAATATAATTAATATAGTGTACATAATAAAAAGTTTTATATTCTATTCTGTGTTCTGTGTCATAGTAAGGACCTAACAGTAAAACACTTGTAGGAACACTTTAAATACGAATTTCTTCGCCGCCTGGGTTTTAACCGCGTTATTCCCGTACCAAATTAAGCCTCTACGACACGTATGGAGCCCAAAACGTCTCTAAAGGTAATTTGTTAGTAATTTCAGATGCTTACGTTTTGACGAAATTACTGTAATAAATAACGGGAAAACAGTAAAAAACACTCACAAACATCCCCAAGGATGTCCAAAACGTACCCGGTACTGTACTTATTTGAAAATTTTTGTTACCACTTACGTTATCGCATGAAACACAATTAAAACTAATTTATAACAGTATTTCATTAAAGTAAAAGTTTTTCTTTCGTGTTTTTTTTTTTCGTTTGTAGACAAGGTCGTCAGTGTTGTATGATCACTATGGAAGTTTGTTAACAGACACGTTTTTTCTACGGTGCGGTTTATTCGCCGTATCGTAAAGAAACCGTGCCGTGTGCTAAGGGCCATAGTGTCCCACTGCAGAGTACGGGCGTCTTTTTTATAGAGAAGGCACGTACATCATTCACCACAACTGCTCAAGACGGGTTGGCAATTTCAGACTTGTAGAAGATGGCAAGATGTACAGACGCCGGCACATCAAGCTACTACAATCGGACAAATTTCTTTAGTAGATTTCAACTTTATCGTGAAAGCATAAGTTACAAAGTTGATTGGGATAATTTGACAGTTTCGTGTAGCTTGATGTACTGGCGTCTGTACTTAATTTCAATCTAGTAACGACTGGTTTGATAGCCACAAAAGCCTCCTCAAGCTGTGCCTATTTGTTTGTTATCGAAAGTTGACAGGTCTTATTTAAATATCGAACTGGCTTGCAAATAAAAAGCTGTTTATTGAAACAAAAAAAACAAATGAATACTTTAACGCGGGAAAAATTAGTGTCGTTCGTTGTTCGTCATTGATTTTGAAAAGTAATAATGAATTTTCAAATAAATAGTCTTGCCTAAGCACTACTTAGTTTTAATTTCTGCGCATTATTTGTGAAAAGTACTGGCCGAGGCACACATACGTAAGTCTTCTTTTGCTGGCCGCTGCAGTAATGTACTTTATTTGGTGCTGTTTTGATAATATATTGTTAACAAATACCGACGACATTTACGACTTTAAGATCAATATCGAAAACTATCTTCGTGAACTGTGTCATATTTTTCTCTATTTATATCGTATCTTTATTTACAACATTGTTTCTAGTGGCTCTATCTTTTATCTTGGACGGGATACGAAACAGATTTGTAATAATTTATACGCCAAGATAATAGCGTAGCGAGTTCGTTATGTCCTTGTTACATTATTTACTTTATTTAAGAGCTGTTGGCGGAAGCAACAAGTGAATAAACATTTTGTAATGCTATTGAAGGTTAGGAGGATGCGCTGAAGCCTTTATTGTTTGGGAATAATAATTAATTGCGATCACCAATCTATCTACTTGCCGACAGCGATGCGGATGCTGTAATATACAGTGTATCTGGTCATCGGTGTTCGACCCGTTAAGGCTAAGCAATATGATCAATTTTATCGACAAATTCACCATAATAAGGCATTTCACTACCGTACCGGCCGTAATTAAAAAGAGAACTTATAGGTTATTCGAATTCACGTCGTATCCCACCGGCCGCCATTTTTGTTCGATATTATTATTGCAAAAAACTTTTTCAGAACCCTTCATATTATTATATATCATATCATGGGTATATATATCATATCGTGGGTGTAGATAAAGTCTTGTATGCAACTGTATATAATTAGGTATTTAAACACTCATGTGATACTATTAGCACACTCGATAAACCCACATTCGTGTTTTAATACCCCTTATTATACAACAGTTGCATAAATAACAGACTATTAAACATAACTTTAAAATAAAACATTTTGCTGCAGAATTACAACCTTTAACAATATGTCTTACAGTTCAGTTTATGTTGCCACTGAAATAATCCTTTGACCTTTACAGTTGTAATTATTTATTTTCATTAAAAAATTAACGTAGTTGACATTATTTTTTTGCCTTTCTATTATTCATATTACAAGCAACTTTGTTGTGATCGTAAAAGCGATGCATTTACCTCGGACGTCGAGGGACATTGGCTTCATATATGCTAATTAATTGTTTTGCACCCGCTATCGTGTTTAACACCTACGTGCTTGTTTACTTAATTAATAGAATTATAAAAACTTACTTATTAAAAAGTGCGTTTAGGTACTTCGTTTCTTTTTCTGTTCAAAATACATTATTTACCCATGGGAATATAATGAAAAGGTAAATAAAACGTTTAGTCTAGTTTGGGCGTTAACGACTTTTAAAAAGCGTGAATCTTTATCGGATTAAATGAAAGATTGTAATAAGATATCTGCGGAAAATGGCTAAATTAAATTACAGAGATTGGGCGGCCGAGAATCAGTAAAAAAGGAAATATAATTATCCGGTTAAAATATCTATGATTCCCTAATATTATATGCCTCTAAATCACCAATGGATGTTGTCTAAAAAACAGATATTAATAGCTGAAGATTATTGACATTATTTACACACTAAACTACCGTTTTCATACTATGGGGATGGGCAGCAAATAACAGAACGCCACCTGCTACAATTCTTACCCGCCTACTCCCTTTTATTCGTTATTATATTATTTATTACTTTAATATTCACATCTTAATGTTTAAGTTAACAAACAATGAAAAAATATCTTTTTCTTTCTTATAACTACTAACCGTTTCTTTACCAGACTTAATAATAATTGATTAGATAATAAATAAAACGCTACTCAAGTACCTACCTAATACAATTTATAAAATGTAGATACCGTTATCGTGAACATCCCTAATTGGTTCAAATGGCCCTCTTTAATATTAAAATATGTTTATGTTAAGACTGCTCTCGGATTTTTAGAGATCAACAGCTTTTATTAGTTATTGGTTTTTCTGACGTTTATAATAAATAATAATAACACGACAGTAAATAATAGCGTATATTAATAATGACGTTTCCAGTCTCCGTACACAAATTCAATCAAATATATCAAACAGTTAAGTCACTGTAGCTAGTCAAATATTGGCAAAACCCATAGTCATCGTCTTTCGATATTCGAATAATTTCTAAAATCAAAGAGGCTTGTAAACTTTTTGAGACTATGTTGTTATTTACGTGTATATATAATAGTTCAGCATAGTATGTTTGTACTATTTTTGACATACGCCATTCATAAATGGTGGAAAGTTATCAGTTGCTTACTGTCATTGAATTCAGGCCGACAAAAATGTGTACCTACCTGCTTATCAAGGTAATTGGATATCCCCGTTAGAAAAGCTTTCAATCCACTAATGTTATGGACGAGAAATGGCGGCAGCCTTGCCCTTGATTCCATAATATTCAGATATACTCTTTATCGATGTAGTAACCATGAAAACTCTGGATGCACAGTGGAAAACTTTTGACATACAGTGCCTTGTCAAATAGTATTGATAAAATTATATTGTAATAATATTATGTTTAGCGAAAAGTTAGTCTTTTGTAACTCTTAAAAGCGATTTTCGCACGTCAACATAGCAAAATTTTATTAGTTCAGGTATCACGACACAAACAATCTTACTACGATATGACTAGATACCTATCGCACCTCCGATAACATTTATAAGGGTTACAACTACAATTTTTTGAAAAGCGAAAATAAACTCACGGATTTGTTAATCAGTCTAAATACATATTTTTTGTAAGCTTTACAAGTATATTAAAACGGCAGATGGTAAAAATAAACAGAAATTGATTTATACTTTTATTCGGGCAGAGTTTCCCCTTACAATTATTGTTATAAAATCATCGCTTCGGGCTTTTATAGACGACTCGCTGGCTGGCGGCTACTTCACCCCCTCTGGCTCAGAACTTGGTAGGGCAAGACTCACGTAGTGGGGAAGTGACGTAGCGGCTTGTCTTGACTCGGCGGGCTTGGGCTGGCTAGCGACATCTGGCGTAACAATATATAATTTTGATCTCATAATAATAATAATCGTGTAAGAATAAAGACTGATTAACAAATCCGTGAGTTTATTTTCGCTTTTCTAAAAATCCAGGTTTTTCGAGTTATTGCGATATTATTGTTCAGCTATACTTTTCCCACTGCAGACCTCCTCTCGGTGAGAGGGAGTGGGCCACACGGGCCCAGTGCCGGCTGGTACTCGTAGATGTGACATGTCTTCGAATTTTTGGTTCTAGGACATGCCGGATTCCTCACGATGTTGTCCTTCATCGTTAGTTTTCCTTCACTGTTCTATTGTGATAAGGTTGTAGCGGAAGTGTATAATTTCATTAAATCCGGAAACAAAATAAATACAATATCTGCTAAGTAAATGGTAAAAAAACTAAAAAAAAAAACATTTCTTCATCAGTGTATTGGCATGACATGTAAAGAAAAATAAAGGCAACCGTGTCTCGGAAAGGACGTTAGTCACGGCTGTCACTTGTACTTCTTCAACAGTAGTTACGGGTAGTCAGAAGCCCAAAAGTCTGACAACCAAAATCTTACCAAGGGGTATCGTGTTACCCAGTAACTGGGTAGGGGAGGCTCGATAGGCAATAGTTCCGTGTAAGACACTGGTGTTCAGCTGAATCCAGCTAGACTGAAAGCAGACCCCGACATAGTTGGGAAAAGGCTAAGCAGATAATGAATAGGCAAAATATGGAACCCTCAAAAACTTTTTCCCTAAATTGAAACGTAACTAATACAGTTAAACATCTAATAGTAATTCCATTATAACGTTTATTTAACGTTATAACATTTATTTAACGTTAAAAGCTTGCCTTGATCGCTTTAACTTTTGTTTCCTTTGATACACTCGTAATTGGATTTTCTTGTTCATAAAAATAAAGAAAATCACTCTCTTTCTAGTAAGCACTAACATCATCATGCTTGTTTTATTAGAAGAGTGCCTAGGCAGGTATAGAGGTATCTTAGTTGCTATATGATGGAAATCTGTTTTAAATAGAACTGCAATTTAGTAGGTGTGTAGCTTTACGTGTTAAAGTTTGTCTAGAGAAGTATTTTGTCATTGAGACAAGTATTCAGGTGAGTTTGCTAAGACAAGGGCAGGAATAATCCATCTTTCTGGACCTTTGCCAAATGCATGATATTTTTGAAGAATTAACGTAACCAAGGCAATAGCAATATTTAAGGATCGTACCAGGTAGCTGTCTGTAGTTCTGCCTATCTCCATTGGAACAAGGCGTGTGTTGTATGTATGTTAATTAAACTTTATGTTTGAATCTCTCTTGTAGATTTCATAAGTTCAACAAACATTCCTGCACATTTTCTTTTTCATATTTTATTTCTTGTGCGGACTTTGGCCATGTTGGCCCTGCAAAGATATTAGATCGTCACACCACCTTCGCCTTGGTCTACCTCGACGGCGATGTCCTGCCTCAGTCGTCCAGTGAGTGACGATCTTTGCCCATCTCTCCGGGTGCATTCGTGAGACGTGTCCGGCCCGCTCCCATTTCAGCCTGGCTGTTTTTTCTCAAACATCCGCTACTTGAGTTATGGAGCGCAGCGTGGTGTTGCTAACTCGATCTGTACGCTGAACACCTAATATGCTGCGCTCCATTGCCCGAAGGCGCTCGGCCTTTGCCCAGTTGTGGGAATTACTTTCATTCCCCAATCAGTTAGGTAACAAACTAGATGTAACAGAGAGTAATATCTCGCTCTAAATCCCTGGAGAGCTATTCGTAGCACTCGTAATAATAAGAGGTTGCCCTCTGACGTAACCTTTTACTCCTGCAGCAAAACTTTCCTTTTCTGTAGGAATGTGATTGAAAAACAAATGGATCATTTTCGTGATTGCATCTGTTCTTATTAGTTCTGAAAGTGAGTAAATAAAAAGTAAAGTCCTCCAGACCGTATTTCGGCTACGTTGGCCAATCTCAACGGAGATTAGCAATGATATTATAACACTTATAATATCATCGCCTTTGGCGTGGGAGATATTATAGTGCACAAATGAGAAGTGTGAAAAGTGAGTAACTGGGTTGTGGAGGTCAGATATATATATTTATATAATGTGGAAAAAGGAATTTAGTCCTATTATAATTTAAATTGATTACTCACAATCAATTTTACCTGACTGTTTTTCATTGTCATCACACTCAGTTTGAGGGTATTTTTTTTTTTGTATAGGCTTGCGATCTTACGAGTAGCTATGATAATATTATGTATGATATATGTATGATCGAAGCTGTTTTTGTAATTTTTTTTGTAAATGGCATCTCGTAGTTCATCCTGTATGAGGATGGCAACTGCTTAACCGGACTTTTCTGTGGATGCCTTAATTAAGGCCTCCAGCCAGGGCTATTCAATAAACTTAAAAACTAAGCGAGTGCGCTGATCGAGGCTGGCAGCCTAGAATTTATTTGATTTTTTTGATTCCCTTTCGAGTGTCAAACTATGCGGCATAAACGGAACATAAATGGCTGTATCTTTTGATTGAATTGACTTAGATTTTTTCACTTCTTCAAGGGATTGTAACCCTGAGTATTTGATATTAATTTCGATTTAATAACTCCACGCGTTCCTGAGAAAAAGAGTCTTGAGAGACGGACAGACGGATAACGAAGTGATCTTGTAAGGGTTCCGTTTTTACTTTTGAGGTACGGAACCCTAAAAATTTATCTTTTAGGCCAAATGCTATCTACCTGAGTATTATCATAGCAACCTCGCCGAATAATAACCAGTTAAGGTTGCCAATACTTATTACCAGAATGAAGTATAGTATAATAAAAGTTATTCGTACAATCTCTTGGGGAAGCAATATAATTGAGAACTAACATAGTATGTGACGCATAAGGGATTACAAATTTTACTCTAATTTGTTGTACAAAAGTTTAATTTATTTGCTAAATAAGTACGTACTTTATATGAAACCTTAGCAATTTGATATGCTGATATAAATCTAGTTAGATTTAGAAAACGTTTGTATTTGGGTAACTTATTCATTAAGAATGGTTTAAAGCTTTGATTAAAGTAGTTTCTAGAACTTTATCTCTGCGTGGTTTATGCACCAAGACTGTGCAGTGACGCATGGATAAAACTATTGGGTCTTATAGCTATTTAAGAACGTTTAAGACGTACGCATTTCATACATACTTTCAAGCCGTTGTTTTTCAAAATGAATGAACCGATTTTAATAAAACTTCATACGCATAAGCAGGATACAAAGGTCTAAAAAGTTACTAAAGAACATTATCGAAATGTCTTATATAAAAAAAGCTAACTGGAAATGTTTGTTTCTTTAGAAAATTAAAAATCGGTCTAATTTAGCTGTAACACAATTTTTCGAAAATGTTCTAAAGTAACTATTTAGACCTTTGTATCCTGCTTATGCGTATGAAGTTTCATTAAAATCCGTTCATTCATTTCGAAAAACCAGGGCTTGAAAGTTTGTATGAAATGCCATACGGCGTAAACCACGGATATCTATGGCGTAAACGCTCTTAATAAGGTGCCTATTTCGATAATATTAAATCTTTTGTCGACGCGAAAGTTATATACTGTGCCTTCGACCGAACGTGTTCTCAAAATGAGAAACCCTGGTACTTTTATAAAAACAAAATCAGAAAAATGCAGCAGCCCACTTTTTCACCAGAAATTAGTAATGTATTTTTATTTTTCACAGAAAGTTAGAGTACGGTTTCAATCAAAAGTTGCTAGGAATCGAAACAAAGGCGCATTTTATTGTGAAGCTAATTGCGAGTGCAAGAAAAGCTGGCACGGTTCAGGACCACGTGGAAGTAGGTCTGCCATAACTTTGCTGTTATAACTTTGAACTTGAAGTTTATTGTTTAAGTGCAGTAAGGAGACCGTAGGTCCAGGTTTGCTTGTGCCCATTAAACAAAGCGGAACCTGACTTGATTACCATACTTAGGGAAATGTTAGAGGGAAAAGTAGCTGGCAGTCTAGGTTTTTGTCTAGCCTTTAAGAGTGTTTACGACGTACGGCATTTCATACAAACTTTCAAGCCCTTGTTTTTCGAAATGTATGAACCGATTTTAATTAAACTTAGTACGCATAAGCAGGATACAAATGTCTAACATTTTCGAAAAATTGTGTTACTGCTAAAATTACACCGATTTAAAAATTTCCATGGAAACAGAGTTTTCCAGTTATCTTTTTTTAAATAAGACATTTCGAAAATGTTCTTTACTAACTTTTTAATAATAATGGATAATGATCCATCAATGCTTTCCGTTCGTGATCAACGCGTGACGCAAAACGATAGGAGTCATGATATTGAATGCAAACGAACGTGAAATATTCGTGTTACAGGACGCATATTAGGTTTTTTTTTTTATTTAAAGGTGTTTCATTGTCGTCTAAAGATAAAGCTTTATCGATGGTACTTTAAATCAACTATTCATGTTGTTTGATGGCCAACACTTATAGCTGTGCGATGCTTCTGTTCAAACCATGTCCTACTTGTTGGCGTCTTTAGTGCCCGTTCGCTTCCTTTGATCATCTTAAGAATGCCAGTGATGCTTCAACCTAGTGAATATCTATTACCAACAGTTAGATCCATTTAAATCTCCGCTTCGCAAACGACTATTGTGATGAAATGATAGTACGAAGTGTGATCGGTCATGACCTTCAGGCATTGTGGTCCTTCAAGATTGATTAATATACTTATAGCTAACAAGAATCTGTCTTTTGTTAAGGGCCTGAATTTCTGTTACGCTGACGTCGGTCGCGTATGGTCAGTACCAACATACGCGCTGATGTCAGCGTCGCAGTATGGTGTTATATAAAACACAATGAATATTGACACGCGCGACTGACGTACGCGACCGACGTCAGCGTAACAGGAATTCAGGCCTACGAACAAAACTTTTTATCACTGACGAACACTGTCATAATTCTCAAACTATTTCTTTCCAGGAATGGGTGTGGACCCTAACCGGTCACAACCGACATAATCGTGAGAAGGTGGACCCTGGAGGTGAGCTGCAGATCATGCTGCCAGCTCAGCCTGATAAGGCGATATCTGGAGAAGTCTGCTTGCTAGCCGAGAGCCCCTTCAGGATCCTGAGGGTGAGTTCAATGTTGTTTTAATATAGGCTGGGCTGAAGATATGCGAGCGTGTCTTTAACATTTTCTTAAGAGCGTTCAAGCCCTGGTTTTTCGAAATGAATGAACCGATTTTAATGAAATTCTTCATACGCATAAGCAGGATACAAAGGTCTAAAAACTTAGCTGAGAACATTTTCGAAAAATTGTGTTACAGCCAAAGACCGATTTTAAAGTTTCCATAGAAACAGAGATTTCCAGTTATCTTTTTTTAAATAAGACATTTCGAAAATGTTCTCTGCTAACTTTTTAGACCTTTGTATCCTGCTTATGCATATGAAGTTTCATTAAAATCGGTTCATTCATTTCGAAAAACAACGGCTTGAAAGTTTGTATGAAATGCCGTATGGCGTAAACGCTCTTAATATGATGTAACAATTCTACGCATGAAAGTCTCAGAGATCGTCTTTGTTACACCCTCCAATATCGAAATATCAACATAATAATTATTATTTCTGTTAAAATTTTTTAGCATATTATAGAATAGAAAATTGAAGTTTAATTACAAAAGTTGGTATCCTCATATTGTAGTCTACAAAAACTCTTTATGAAGCAATAAACAATTTGAAATTGCCATTTTGAAACTCCCTTTACAGCAATAAATTTAATAAGCACGAAACCGCAAGTTTCAATATTTATTAAAAATTCTTTCATAAACGTTTGCCAAAGAATTTGTATGTTGCGAGGTTAACAAACTTTCTGTCAACTTAGAAAGATCTTTTAGGAATCACGTTGTTTGAAGGTTCACTGGATTTTGGGTAAAGTAATTCAAGGAGTTTTCTGACCCTTCGATACCGCATTTTTCCAAGCGCACCACCTGTGAAATTCCACTTTCGGTGTACACTGAAGTGTAACATGAAAAATAAGCTCGCAATTTAAATAGGTTATAGATTGTGTCAAACATATTGATGTTTAACTTGGGACAGTGGATGCAGCTGTCGTGTGACATATTTTTGAAGTTTTTGACATAGCATATAAAACATAAAATATTGTTTTAGCTACTTCATTGACTGACTCAGCGTAAGACGTCAATAACGTATTTAAATAATTCCACAGCAATACAAAAGCACTTTTCAAGTAGGGAGATCAAACGAACAATTATGAACATGTTTAAAAAGTAGACTAATGTTCGCATCTATTTCATATCAGATACACTTTTTACGTCATCAACGTCATAAAGGATTCATTTTTTAGCCAGGATAACACGACATGTCTACGTGTAACTACGCCAATACACACGGAAATTAAAAAAAAAAAGCTTGACTCATTACAGGACTGACACCCTTAAAACAGACTAATGGAGTGCTTAACCACTTTAGATACCACTATCATTGTCATTCCACTAAAATCCACTCGTCTCTGATTGCACTATGATCGATAATTCGCGATAATTATCATATTTTTTAATAAATTGCGTATCGGGAATTATTATGGGGTCATTGCTCTTTCAAACGGTCAGCTAAGGTCTCAAATCAAATCAAATCAAATCAAATCAAATCGTTTATTGCAATCCATAATGTACAATTACAGGTGGTAAATAAAAAATAATAGAAACAATTATGGACCCTGTCGGGCACAGCAATTTTTTTAAATAAGTAAGAGAGAGGAAGAGCGCTTTATTAATTTTCCTCGTTATAAACTTACAATTATTTTCCATCCTATTACCTATGTATTTATATTTCCATTCATTTACTTATTCTATTTATTTTATATATGCAGGTCTATCTATTTCTTCATTATTTATTTAATTATACATATGTAATATTGCTCATTTCTTTACTCGCTTAAAAATTTTTCATTATTAATGTAGTTTAATTATTAAGTAAGTATTTTGTTATAATTTATTTTTGTTATTTTACTTCTTAAAATATGTCTGTTATTCTTAGTTATTATTGAATTTATCCATTAGATATTCCTGTACTGTGTAATAGCTTTTTTTAATTAAGTAATGCTTTAGTTTATTTAAAAATATACTGGTTTTATTTTGTTGTTTTATATCTTCTGGTAATTTATTATATATTTTTATTGACATTGAATATGGACTAGATGAATGTATTTTAAGGCGGGAGGGGGGCAAGTTTAGTCTATTTTTATGACGCAACGAATAATTTGTTTGTATGTCTCCCCGTGTGCTGTAAGAATCTGGATATTTACGGACTAGTTTACATAATTCTAAGATATAAATACCAACTAAGGTGAGGATCTTGTGTTTCTGAAAGTAAGGCTTGCAACTGTCTGTCGGTTCTATATTAGTAATTATTCGTATTAGCTTTTTTTGAAGCGTAAATAGGGAGGGAGCGTCTGTGCTATTTCCCCATAAGATGATTCCATAGGTAAACCAAGCGTGGGCATACGCGTAGTATGTGACTACTGCGGTTTGTAGGTTTGTAGTCTTTTTTATTTCGCGGAGAGCATATGAAAACTTTGAAATTTTTGATTTTACTGTCTGTATGTGTGTTTTCCAGTTTATATGAGTGTCTATTGTTAAACCTAGGAGAGTGAAATTGTTAACTGTGTCTAATTTATGCTGATTAAATGTAAAATCTATATTTATTTGCTTTTTCTGCCAGGGGTTAAACGCTATTAATTTGGTTTTCGTAAAATTGATTTCGAGATTATGGTCGCTCATCCAGTCTACAGTTTTTCCGAGAATAGTCGTAAGTTTTTCATTTAAATTAAAATTTGTTTGGCATGAAGTCAGGATCGAGATATCATCCGCAAAAAGTACACATGGCCCGTCTATGGTTTTAGGGAGGTCATTTATATATATGAGGAAAAGAAGGCAACCAATAACACTTCCCTGGGGAATTGAAGCATGTATTGATTTAACATCAGATCTAATGACCTGTGCTTGTTTTGTTTTTTGATTGAAATATTCAATCTCAACTAATTGCTCTCTATCTTTTAAATATGATGCGAACCAGTCGTGGGCTTTTCCGCGTATACCTATTCCGTATAGCTTATTTAATAATATTTTAAATTGCACTTTGTCGTAGGCCTTGGTCATATCGAGTAAAATCCCTATTGCATATTGTTTATTATTTATGATATTTAATGCTTCTTGGATGTATTTATAAACAGCTAGCGTTGTAGATCTGTTTTTGCGAAATCCATTTTGGCAGTCATCGAAAATCTTATATTTTTCACAAAAGGAATATACACGATCACACATTGCTCTTTCGAAAACTTTGGATGCTGTAGGAAGAAGGGAAATTGGTCTATAGTTACTTGGGTCTGTTTTTGCGTTCTTTTTATGGATAGGTTTTATTAAAGCTTTCTTTAGTTGATTAGGGAAAGTTCCCTCTTCGAAGGATTGATTTATTAATTTATAGAACGGTAAGGTTAGTTCATCAGCGCACTGTCTGATCAGAGTCGGTGGGAGTTCGTCTATGCCGTGACTATTTTTATTTTTAAGGTTCTTTAAGATCTGGTTTACTTCGTATCCGTCGACTGGGGTAAGAAACATGGTATTTTCAGTAGGGTTAATTACTGATGTTTCTCTCTGTACACTGCCGGATGTGTGGGTGGTATTTTCCCCAATGGATGCGAAAAAGTTATTGAAAACGTTAGCGACTTGTTTAGGTTCACTTACTAGGTTTGTTGTTGTTGTTTGTAGTGTTATATTTTGTTTCTCTTTTTTGGTTTTCTTATTTGTCCGTTCCTTTACAATGTTCCACATGGTTTTTATTTTATTTGATGACTTATTCATTTTATTTATGTAATGTAATTTTTTTGCCGTTTTTACAGATTTTTTTAGGATTTTTTCATATTTTTTATAGTGTTTTGTAAATATTGAATTATTAATTTTAGATGAAAAAACTTTTAGTAGTCTTTTATTTTTACAAGATTGTTTAATACCAACGGTTAGCCAGAAATTATTACGATTCGATGTTTTTAGTTTAAGTCTACGTTTAGGGATACATGCATCCAAGATATCTATCAGAGTTTTATGGAAAGATTGATAGTTCTCATCGACGTTTTTATTCGGCTGTATAATATCGTTCCAATTTAGTGTGTTTAGTTTGGATTTGAATTTTTGAATGTTACTTATATTAAATAGTCTTTTATTAGCAAACCAAATGGATTGTTTACTTTGTTCTTCCAGTATCATATGTATTATTGTTCCGCAGTGGTCTGAAAAACCCAATTCTTCTACCGTCGTGTACATTTTATTATCATTAAAGTTTGTAAAAATCAAATCTAAGCATGTTGACGTGGTTTGTGTTATACGTGTAGGTTCTTTTATATGTTGTTCAAATTTAAACTCTAACATGAGATCGATCAATTGGTTTGCTTTTACGCTATTTTCTAAGGTATTTATATTAAAATCTCCTCCTATTATTACGTTAAGTTTTTGGTATTTAATGTTTATATATTGTAATATTTGTTTTAGCTGGCTAATAAAAATTACTTCCTCTCTTCTATTCCAGTACATGGTGACTATTAACAGATTTTGCTTTGGTAGCTTACATGCACATACTTCTATACAATATTCAATAGTCATATCTCTAATATCATAACACTCTATATATTCTACACTATCCTCTAAAATAATACAGACTCCGCCGCCACTTCTAGAGTGGCGACAATACGATGCTGCAGTTATATATCCACTAAATTGCACATTTTCTAATTTATCTTTGGTGAGCCAGGTCTCGCACATGCATATTGCTTTGTAGGTGGGTTGATCGTTGATGAAAGCCTCTAGAAGGTGTTGCTTGTTATAAATGCTTTGTATATTTTGAAACAAAATTTTAAATGGTTGGTCTGGGGTTTCGAAAAGTACGATCGACGCTATCTTCATTTATAGTATGTTGAGTTTGGATCTGTTCATTATTTACTTGATGATTGTTAGTGTATGATATGTCGGATTGATCCTTTTGTATTTCTGTTCTTTTACCCTCTATAAACAACTGATTGTTTCTTATTATTGCATATAATCCTTTTTTCCTTGCTTTCAACATTTCTTCACGCAATTCCTTTCTTTCCAATCTTGCGTTTTCATCTAAATATTCAGATAAGAACAATCTTGTTCCTTGAAGGCAGTGTTTATTTTCTACAATATATTTAGCCATTCTCTTACTAATGAGTTCTATTACAAGGGGTCGGTTTTTATTATAGTTTCTGCCTAGTCTATAAGTTTCTTCTATATACCCTGTAAGGTCAATATTTAGTTTTTCATAACATAGATCAATTAATCTACATTGTTGGTCATAATCTGGCTCTTTATAATATTCAGGAAAACCGTAGAGTACTATTTTCTTGCAATTGTTCTCAGTACATTTCAGGTGTTTTGCCGTTTTTAGTTTGTTTAAGTCGTTTATCTCATTCCTCAATTTCTCGTTTTCAATGTTTAGTTTTTCAATTTTCTTGTTTATTATTTCTATATCTGCTAGTCTTTGCTCGTTTTCCTTAAAAAGTGAGTCTGTTTTTCTTTCAAAATCTTCTCTCATTTTAGTAATCGCCTTGTTAATTTCTATTTGAATAGTGTTTTGTATCTCCGCTATTATAGACTGATTGTTTTCTCGTAAACGGAGAATTATCATTTCGCTCAGGTTTTCTAATGTTAGTCCTCCTTGGATAATTGTGCTTAATGGTGTTTCTTTATCTTCCGAGTATTGTGTATCACCTAATAAACTCAGGTCTTGTGAGGAAGAAATGTCGAGGTTGGAGTTAGTCGGCCTTTTCCTAAGAGTGACATTATTTTCTTCGGAGTTTGTAGGTTGTGATTCGATTGGCGCACGTATAGGGGTGTTTATATTCCCGATTTTTGGGGTTTTACATTTGCATGTTTGACAATTCCATGAATTCTTTTGGGCTGCTGTCATTGTTTTGTTGAAATGTATGACAGTAATATTTGCACATTGTAAGTCGTATGCTTTTTTACATAATTTACAAATGAGCTTTTCTTTATTAGGTAGTACTTGAAGACATCCTGCGCACAGTGACTCCATCTAGTAGCTTTGATGTAATTTTTGTTGAAAGCGCCCTCTATCATGTATGCGTCGTAATTAGATCAGATCTCAATATCTTGTTCGTTTACCAGTTCGGTTTATTGATTTTGTAAGTTTTTGAACGTATCGAACACAGATGGCGTTAAATTGAGTTTAGACCAAGTGATTGTGCACTTTTGATGAATATTATTTGCATCAAAAAGTACAAATCACTGAATGATAAATATATGCTCCTACCTTTTGTTCCTTAGAGCATCTTATGGTTGTCCTTGACATCTGAAGTCCGTTTATTTTTGTTGGTCCAGTTTGTTTTTGTTTTGTTCAAATTCAAATATTATGTTCGTTACATTTCATTATTTTTGTTTTTCTTACGGAATCTTGATGGAAACTTATGAATTATATCATAAATCACTAATAGTATTCACACTCTATAGTTTTATTTAGTTTTCTGCACTGAATATTAACTTTATCTATTTTTAAAGAATTAAATATACACAGCTGATGTTTACTTTGCGCACAGTAGCGCCCTCTCTCCTCATCAAATGTGATGATATTGGAAGAGATTTGACGGCCGCTCTGAACGAGGTGTGTACCGAAGTAAACAAGCCTGAACAAAGTGACCTCATTAAAATGGCTATCGTCAAGCAAAGCAGGTAGGTAATAAGTGCAAAGTGACAGGGACTTTTTTGCAGATATATACTGCTTTTTAAATTGATGGTGCATTTTATCCATACCTCAGGTTGAGATATTTATGTAGTTGAAGTTTAGCTTTTACTCTGAAAACAGGAAGAGAGCCAGAAGAAGCCATTGGTAAGATTATTATTGTTTGCCAAAGTTAGGGTAAAGTGTGAATCCTTTTGCCAGTACTTCCCATTCCATGCTCGTCTTTTGAATTAGTTTGGTGAATATGCATTGCGTCGTAGTTCCTATGCCTATCAGACAATAGTATTGAACCTGAACCTCTAAACTTAGGAACCGTTTTGTTTAGTTCCAACATTCTGAATCATGTACCTACAAAGGAGAATATTCTATAAAGTGGAAACCGACATGGAATTTATCTTACAAAATTCCAACATAATTTTACAGAAATATTTTTGGTAGCTAGCGGGGCTGCCATAAGTTATTTGAACTAAGTGGTGTAGGAGTTGTTTTGTTATTAATTACTAACCCCTTTGCTAATAAACGTTGTACAGCGTCTGTATAGTTACAAAACCCTTTGTCTTCTTCTTTCGAAAGTCAAATTACTGAAAGAAAAGAAAGAAAAAACGTTTATTCGCGGTGAACATGACGCAAAAAAAGAACAAATACAAAAAATAATAAAAGGTAGGGGGGAAACATGCGTCACATTCACGCAAAACGGCCATCGCTCAGCATTATGCTGCGACCCTATGCTAGACAGAGCCCCAGCGCTGGTTTTACTGACGACTGAAAGAGAAAAATCGGTGTGTAACTATTCATCTGATAAAATACGTCTATTGCAAATTGCGGCAAATTGGATCAAGACGTGTCTAAACTAAAGTTTGGCCAGGCCATAAAAGAGGAACAGAAAAGGCACTTATGAAGAATGTTGCTTCGCTTTGAATGTAGTTTTTCTCAAATGGAAAATCCATGACGATCTTTAAAAAATAATCTTACCTCGAATATTTTCGCATTTGTCTATGAAAGACCATCTAAATTAATCATCCGGTAAAGACTAGTTCACGTTAAAACAGGAAAGGTACTCGACTCGTGGAAGTTAAAATCCCCAGACCTCGCACACAACGTAAATGATCCATAAGTTTGCCCAAATCGTAGGCAGCCTTCTGCAGAATACAAATGTGTTATTTTATTACGCATACCGAATATTGTTTAACTTTCCCTTAGAGGTCAAATACGCCTCTTAGATGAAAACATTGTCTATGGGGCGATAAAAAAGGTATCACTATAACCAAAGGACGCTCCCACATGCCATTCAATAACCCCTTGGAGCAAGGACAAAACTTTATTGAATATTGAACCAATGATAATAATTTTTGCGACAGAGAATAGAGTAAAGGTGGGCCAGGTCTATGGCTACGCAGGACGCAACTCATAAAATGTTAGAGATCTCAAAACATCCAGAAGGAAATCAATACTGGAGTACCCAAGATTGCCCTACTTATTTTATTCGAGCAGCCAAGGCTCTAAGAGAGCTTTACGAAGAAACACCGTCATCAACAACTTGAAAATAAGCTATCCATTTTACGATTAAACTTTCAAATTCACCTACGCACATATACGCAATAACGTAAAAAAAGTTATCACCTAATGTAGTCAATTCAGCCATATAAAGTCATAAACCATGTACACTAATAAGTAAGAGTGTCCGCTTTTGCTCTTCGTTAGTCAAGTTGTTATAAGGGAGCGGATACAGCAGCAGCATGTAGCGGGTTGGCTTATTTTTATTTCAGTACATTTTTACATCATCGGAACAGCATCATCATTTGCCTAGCCTTTTCCCAACTTTGTTGGGGTCGGATTCCAGTCTAACCGAATGCAGCTGAATACCAATATTTTAGATGGAGCGACTGCCTATCTGACCTCCACAACCCAGTAATAGCATACAACTATAGTAACTGACTAAATGTCCTTTCATTCAGTCTTTCCAAAGGATGTCTGAAAGAGATCGCCTTCCACGATTAAACCGCTCAAAGTACACTAGTTTTAAATATTGTTTGTTCTATTTGGTATACAACAAAGTGTGTAATAAATAAATAACTAAACTGGAGGAATCGACTGAACGAGGTTTAGCTACAATTGTTTCAGACCATGGATAGTTGACCATTTTTTACTCATTGGAACCATTGCGGGCCGCGCAGAACATGTTTCATAGTTCGCCCTCGTTCTGCAGATACGAATATGCTCACGCGTTCTCATGAGTGATGACCCGAAATGGTGCTAAGTACTTTCACAGCTTCTGGACAAAAACCCTGAAAGTCTTATAACTAGTATTTTTTAAGAATATCTGTATCTGATTTTCATCGGCAAAAAAAATCGATCTTCCAAACAAACTTTCATCCCCTATTTAACTCAGGATGAATCTTCAAAAATTATTCCTTATTGCTCACCTTCGTGATAAAAAGAAATCTTGTATAAGATTTCAACGCACAGCTAGCCCAGCGGTTAAGGCTGTGCGTTGTCTGTCAGTGAATTGAAGGCTTTTTTAATTGCTAATTGTTGTGGACCTCGGCTGTCTGTCCGTGTGAAATATATGGGTGATTTAACTAAAACATCCAATTAAAAAACTAGAATAGCATGTTTTGATTATCATATTGATAAATGTTAATGATGATCTTGTAACAATGAATTACTATTATACATGGAAATGTATAGTATTACTGTACAATGAAACGCTGGGACACTTTTGGGTGCAACAGAAATCTGAAGACCAATACTCGAAGTTTAAAACGTTCAAAATCTAGCCGCAATCTCATCTCGGCAACAAACAAATGTCAAAAACTTGTCAAAATGTATAGAAATTCGAGGTTTTTTTTGACAGATTGAGTCTGAGATCGGACTGTGAACTTTCCTAAAATTACGAGAATTGCCCCTCTGTTTTCTAGTTGAAATAAGGGGTAGTTACTCAGGTGCATTTAACGATTTGCAATGCGTTGGGCCCACAGGGTTGATTTTGTTTGGATTATTGATGAAGGTTTTATACATATAGGCATAGGTCTTCATTGGGCTGAAATAAAACATTAAAGCTCTTATTTTGTGAAAAAAGTCTGCTTTATAAATGAGGATTTAGAATAAAGTTTGTGGCTTCATTAAATGAGTGCACTCTAAAATATTGTTTTGTTCAAATATATGTGTCTTAAAAAAAAAATTCAACTCCGCAGCAATACAAGAGAAAAATATCTTGCATAAATTGCGCCACACACCAACCCGCTACCGCTACCCCAGCATAACCACGTCCTCCCATGATAAAGTTCCACGGGTAGATAATCGCTAAACTCGTTAACCAGTTAATGGGCTATCGTTGTATCTTGATTATGTAAGATAACATCGGCCCGTGTAATCCCCACCGCCATTGTTAACCCGTGTGTGGATAGACATGGCCGGATGGTGCATTAGTGCGAAATATGTGGCTCTTCAAACGCGCTAATACTGTACCCAACATACCTGTGACACCGACTAAGCTGTATGCAGTAAGTGGCACTTATTTAATCTGTGGTGGAAATTTAAAAGACCTTTTATCTTTCTCTTGCATCTAAATTTCTGGTCGAGTTACCTACAAGCAATAGAATTTGTCAATAAAAATAAAATGGCAGAAGCATAATGGCAATTGAAAGGAGCAATTACTTTATGATTTAATCGCCCAATAATTGTATACTGAATGTAATTTCTCTGAAGCATATTAGGCTGTAAAGTTTTAACATTTTCTTGCAATTCGGTTCCCGTGAGCAAATCATTCTAAATATGAATTTGGAATTCTTTGTTACTTATACACGGATTGGAATAATTGAAAACTATACAGCTTGGTCTGCATTCCCACCCTCTTCAAATCGGTAAATAGGTTAGTTAGCTTGCTTAATTTTTTAAATTATTATTCGTATATAATTAATTCAGACACAGTGATACATATTTAAGGGACATGTTTATGTTGACATCTTGCCTTCAT
The DNA here is from genome assembly GCA_963669345.1 of Gortyna flavago. Lineage (NCBI taxonomy): Eukaryota > Metazoa > Arthropoda > Insecta > Lepidoptera > Noctuidae > Gortyna > Gortyna flavago. Next base: position 19,498,029 of record OY770125.1, read on the forward strand.
AATTATGATAGATGTAATGTACTTGTCGGAGTTGACTAAATAATTATAATGACGGTTGTCATCGAAGACTTCAAACCGGAAAATGCATCTTTTTACAAAGATTTAAATAAACCTAACTCAGCTGTTACAAAAAGAGCACGTTCAATCCGTACTGACGGATTTCTCACGGGAAGTTCCAGTGATGGAAGACCATCGCTGGAAAATGCCCGATGACGTACGTGAACTGGTGACCGAGAAGAACGCTGCCATTCGTGCCTACGACTCTTTTCCCTGCGACGCGAACAAATCCCACATGCGCCATTTACAGCGTGCTGTAAAGAAACGCATAGGGGAGTGGCGCTCCGAAGGATGGGATAAGTTGATCGGCGAACTCGAGCCCACCCACCACGCCTTCTGGCAACTCCAGAGGAAGCTCCGCTCCTCTGAAGAGGCCACAGTTCCTCCCCTCACACGCCCCGACAAAACGGTCGCTTTCGAAAACCTCGAAAAGGCCGAATGCCTAGCCGACAGCCTAGAGGCTCAATGCACTCCCAGCTCTGAACCAGTAGACAGAGCGCACCTCGACGAGGTGAACGCTGAAGTCGAACGGAGAGCCTCCCTCCCGCCAGTCGAAGACCCTGATGATCCTCTGCCTCCCGTCACTCCCGACGAAGTGCAAGACATCATAAAAGGGCTCGCAACCCGCAAAGCCCCCGGTTCGGACGGTATCACCAATAGGGTGTACAAACTCCTCCCCGCCCCCCTCATACTGCTCATGACCGCCATCTTCAATGGCGCCCTGTGCAACAACATCTTCCCCCAAATGTGGAAAGAAGCCACAGTCATAGGCATCCCTAAGCCAGGCAAGCCCAAGTCTGAGCCCTCCAGCTACCGCCCCATCAGTCTGCTCAATGTTTTCGGTAAAGTCTACGAGAGGCTTATTTATAAGCGCCTCAAAGACTATGCCGAAGAAAAGAGCCTCATCCCCCCCGAACAGTTCGGTTTTCGCACGAAGCATTCGTGCATCCACCAGCTCCACCGCATAGTCGAGCACATTAGCGCTGCTTTTCAGCGAGGTGCTTCGACAGGCGTCCTGTTCTTCGATATAGCGAAGGCGTTCGACAAGGTCTGGCACAATGGCTTATTATATAAGCTGTACCTGCTAGGTGTGCCAGACCGTCTCGTGCTCATCTTACGAGATTTTCTGTCGGACCGCACTTTCCGCTACCGTATCGAGGGCGCTCTCTCTCCCCCTCACCCCATCCGCGCCGGAGTCCCCCAGGGTTCCGTTCTGTCTCCCCTCATTTTCACCCTGTTCACTAGTGACACCCCGAACAGTAAAAAGGCACAGTTGGCGCTCTTCGCCGACGACACTGCCATATACTGTTCGGGTGTCAACCAGTCATCCATAGCTCGAAACCTCCAAACCTCCGCAAGCGCCTTGAGCGATTGGTTCCGGAAATGGAGAATCGAGGTCAACCCCGATAAGAGTCAGGCGGTCATCTTCTCGAGACCGCGCAAACGACCCCCCCCCCTCCCGCACGCGATCTCTATGTATGGCAAGCCGATCCCCTGGGGAAAGCGAGCCAAATACTTAGGTGTCATCCTAGACCACAACCTCACCTTCAACGAGCACATAAAGACGGCGCGTTCGCGCGCCTCTTTCGCTCTCGGTAGGCTCCACTCTATGATAACTGCCCGCAGCAAATTGTCACTCAAGTGCAAATTGCGCCTCTACACCGCGGTCATCCGTCCCATCATGACCTATGCTTGCGTAGTCTTCGCACACGCCAAGCCGCGATTTCTGCATAAAATGCAAACCCTCCAGAACCGTTTCCTCCGAAAGGTCACGGGAGCCCCCTTCTATGTCCGAAATGTGAATCTGCATCTAGATCTCAGAATCCCCACCATCCAGCAGTTCATGAAACGCCTCTCCAAGCGCTTCTTTGACTCTGCCATAAAGCACCCCAATCCCCTGATTGCGGCGGCCTCCCGATACACTCCCTCCCGCATAAGTAGGATTCGCCGACCAAGGCATACCCTCACTATCCCCGACGACGCCACTACCCTCCTCCAGGAGAGCAGTAAGGCCACTAGTACTCTCAGACGACATCACAAACACAAGCTCAGACATCCGTCCTTCCGTCCTCGCCGCCGAGGCCCGTCGCGACGTCCCGCACCATCACCGTGCCCGCCCCGACCCTTGCTCGAGCCAGCCCGCGCAGCTGAGCCTGTAGTTTTAAATTCGCCCCTAAACACTAATAATAATACCGATCCAGCCTGTCCCTTGCTGTCCTCTTCCAGCGACGCCCTGAGCCGAGGTCCGAACCCCGCAGGGGGTTACCCTTAGCGCTGTCGCTTAGTTTTTAAGTTATTGTCTGCCCTGGCTGGAGGCCTTAATTCGAGGCATCCACAGGAAAGTCCGGTTAAGCAGTAGCCATCCTCATAAAGGATGAACTGCGAGATGCCATTAAAAAAAAAAAAAAAAAAATGTTACAAAAAACTGTCTTTTTATTTTGTATGAGCTTAAATTCCAGCAAGGTCAAACATTAAATCCTGTCAATAAATCCATCAGTGCACCTTTAATAAATAGAAATGGTTCCGAAAATATGATTTCATTAGAATTGACTGGCGGATACTGATTGCTTCGAGACGTTTGAATTTAAAATGGCGTCTGATAATTCAATATTAGGTTATATCGTTACTTGTTTGCGGAAAACAGAGTTCAATTGATTTGATCCGTTCCTTCCATATAGGTAACGTCGACGTACCTACTCGCTTTTCGCGTTTTTTTTTTCTCGCTTAAGGTTTTGTCGATAACGTAGCTGAACATAGTTTATGCATATATAAAAAATACTGTCAGGTAAAAGAGTTTTGTGTTACGACTAAAAGTTGAAAAAAAACGGGTACATCTGGGTTTCACCACGCCTATGCGCAGCTAGCTGCTCCCAGCCACTCCGCGAAGACCATCTCTCTACCAAGAAAGAGCCTTCCCTTCCTACCTTATAATTTATTCAGGTTTTGCCATACAAAAATAGGTAAGACATAAGACAACATCAAAACATCTACCTACGACTGATCTGCAATAATAGCCTCCTGACCGATTTCGGTCACGGTGGCCAATCTCAACGGAGATTAGCCAGGTACGCAGGATATATTATAGTGCACATATGTGTGCGCAAACCATCGGTTATCTATGGCGCAAACACAGGTGCAATCTCTGCTCCTTTACACTCACAGTCCGTTGGGACAGCAATTCGACACGACCGGAGAGAGATCAGGCGCAGGACCAACGGATTAACGTGCTTTCCGACGTACGGGGATATTAAACCGCAAACTTCCAAACTCCGATCTGTTACTAAGAAATTCCTAATGGAAAACCCAATAATACTTTGTCCGACCCGGGAATCGAACCCAGGACCCTACGCTCAGCAGTCGCGCTTGCAACCATGAGACCAACGGGGCAGTGAAAACAAACATTCAATGCATGCGAAAAACAGCAAAATGTATGCTGCTGTCTCCCTAAAAATTTTGAACAGCCTCTTTTTATGATATCCATAAAATAACGGAGCATATGTACAAACATAAAGCTATTTCACTAAACTTCACTAAGTGGGATCGTAACGTGAATTTCCCAAGTTTGAAAGTCTTTTCAAAAGGAAGAAAAAGAACTGTGTTCTCAGTTGTAGGCAGTAAAAACGAATATTGATGCAACTTTATATTGGATTTGTTAAGTCACATAAGGGCGTTTTCTACATGAGATGTTTTAAGATTTGCAAGTAAACATTTGGATGTTTAGTTTTTACTAAGATAGTTTTTTTCATTTTTAGGCTACCTTAGGAATCAAAGAGAATTTTATAGTCATTGTTAGGAATTATCAAAATTATTCATTATTTATAGCGTTTTAGAGAACATGCAAGGATGAGATTTTTTTAAAGGTAATCAACGATTGATGACAAGGTGTGTTCAAGGACAAAATTTTCATAATTGGAAAAACAGGGTAACGGTAGAGACAATTGGGAAAAATTGTGATCAACTCTTTCTACCTTTCACTTTCTCAGGCATTCACTTATTAGCCAGTTCACCTAGTAGTTCCCTTAGTACCAGCTAGTATGGTCATTACATGAATACTACTATAGCTAAGTAGCTACAGAAAACAAAAATAAAAAATTATTCAATCTCAGATTTGATGCCACCAACTGCACTGTCATATACCTATTTTGAATCTTAGCCAAGTTTTTTTCTTTAAATATGAAAGTATAATTGCTGCGACATTGAGACATTGCGAGGCATGCGCAGTGCACGGCGCTCATCGCATGCTTCGTAATGTGTGGACGTTCATAATCGTGGTGAGGCTACTCGTTACTAAAGGAATGTGTTCCGAGGCGTGCGCGGCGGTGCGCGCCGCATGCCTCGCAATGTCTGTATCCGCCTTAACATGTAACAACGTTTAAACTAAACACTGCTGTATCACAAATAGGAATTATTACTGTTCTACGGAGAACACAAAAATATCATAAATTCACTTAAGAGCGCAAGTGGTTTAACATCGAGAGATTATGGTAGGTAACATAAAGCTCTGTGATGTCTAACGTCGGGTAACGAAGGGTAGCGATTCGCCGGTAGTCATCCAATATCTGTGAAGCAAACGATAGTGCGGTCTAACCCGATCCCTGAGAACCCCTTGGATAAAACAATTATAGCAACAGAAGGGCGACTCCATACCGTAAGCAAATACAGGCGCACGCACAAGACGTGAATGGTGGTCTCAAGCTTTCTGAAACGAATGCAGCCAGTTGCGAGTGCGATTGCACCTTTTAAAGTAATATAAGCGTATTTATTACCTACCTAGTACGTATTTGTTTGCTAGTTATTTATTTATTTATTTATGTGCTGCAGAACTTCTGTACCTATCTATGTAGTGTCTTAGTTTGTCAACACACTAGCGACAAACCGGTTTCAGGATGTTTTTGGAATTAAAATTGAGTAAATTGACTCTTCTGTATTTTTTGCATGCGACAGATTGAGACAAAAAAAGTCGATAAAGTGTGAGTTGAACTCTCGTGGAGAAGGTCAAGTGAGCGGTCATTCTACACCATGCAAGGGATTGACACTATTGACAGCTCACTTCACCTAAGTTGACACGGTGAGATTTTAACAGAATCCGCCCCTAAGACGACCCAATGATCAATAAGTCGGCTGGTTAATTGTTGTTTGGCGGCAAATAAGCTGATGGCTCATAATTATGATTAGTAGCGTCAAGTTACTGCTACAAAAACAAACAAACATTATAAGCATGTTGCTATTTAGCTAGTTGTTGTTGATGGCTGCAACATGGAACAAACGAATCGCAGTTCGAATGATCGACATGCAGTCTCGGTCGTCAGTCAGCGGATAACCTGTGCTCCGGACGGCTGCACGAACTGCTGACCGTCAACACAACACAACAACGAGTTATTACTAACATTTAGAATGGAAACTGAGTCTACGCATAATACCTACATAACCTCGCGTCTTTTACCAAATTGCTAGTATAGATTTTTTTAGGTACCTACCTAGTTCTACAATTCGATTTAATTAAATTGAACACTAAAAGGCGGTACATAACGACGCAACATATATTGGTATGGTCAAAATAGCGGTCCTATCCCAAATAATAATAACACAGGACATCGCCACAACGACCAAGGCCGGTCGATGTAGTGTAGTGACGATTGGGGTTCGCCTATGTCCAGCAGTAGACATCTTAATAAATTGTCGTTCTGCTAAATGATGATAATGATGAACCAGTGTTTTAGTACCAGTTTAACCGCAACTTTTCTCGGTGCCAATCTTAACTTATTCGCCGCTTTTCAAATGAGAAAAAAGATTATCATGTTCCGATGACGTATAACACAAAAATATGACTTGGTAGGTCTTTTCTCTTGCAACAATAATATCGCGCAACACATACGATTCTCACAAGTACGAACATGTTAACAACATGTTCAGGTGTGCTCCTTCATTTTTATACAGTTCTTTCGGTTTTCGTTATGCAGATATTACTCAAGTTAAGGTAAATTTTGATAGGACCTCTCAAGCTCCGCTAATGAGACACAATTGGTTTTCTATTATTACTTATTCGTAGATTGTATCGTAGGTACTATAATAAGATACGCGGGGAATTTGACTAGTTATTTCCAAGTTGAGACGACACTGACGATAAAATTATGTAGGAATGAAGTGTTCATGTGCTCTTTTTATTTCATTTTTCGTTTATTCTGTAGGCGCGTGAAAGAAATGCTGAAATCCAACATCGTTAGATAGGTTTACTAATTATTCTATTTTTCACTTTTAAATTATCTTTTGTTCAGACGTTTCCCTTCCAGTGAAAGATGCCTAATAAACGGCAATAATGAACGAAAATTGAAGCGTCTATTATCTGTTTTAGCGTTCGGCGAGTAAACGTTGAATCAATTAAACTTGTAAAGTGGTCATTTTAGGTCAAGGTGGTTCAGGGTGTCATTTTAATAAATACCATCGGATCTGGTTTTTCTTTTCTCCCTCTGTCTCATCCAGAAAGCACAAAAGATTCGACTTACACTACTTCAATTCCATAAAAAAATCGTAAAGCCGGTTTCTTGCTAGTGTGTTCAGTGGTCAAAGGGTGTTGGGTTTTCATCATGCTCTCTAGATGGTGTTGGGATCGAATTAGATCGCGCTATCGTTTGCTTACAAGAGATACATGACAACCGGCGGCCCGCTACCCCAAAGTACTTACGGGGTGTGCAATAAAGTTACACGTATGTAGGTAACTGTAGGAACTGTATCGTAAATCTACCCGTTGTAGGAGGGTGGATTAAAATTTTTGCGCACTGTTCTTTTTGAACAGTTTATAATTCAATTTATATTATGCTGCAATGCATAAAAAATTTACACTGAGTAAGCTCTGAGGTATCCTTTTAGCTAAACCACAAGTGTACTACTAAGTGGAGTACCTATTTAGTTTTATGTTCCCAATACCGCTTTGCAATTACAAGCTTCATCAGTAACTGTTTTTCGTAGAACATCAAGAATTCCAATTTTTTATGTTGACATGTTTAGTGTTGACGTTGTTACAATATAGTCAAGAATAATTTTGATAAAAATTAATTCTGTCAGCAGCGTTTGTGTATGAACGAACGGTATGTAAAATGTAAAGCTTGCACTTATTCAGAGGTTATTGTCAGAATTAAAAAATTAGAAAAAAAATTGTGCCATGCATGACACACTGATACCTGACTTCGCGGCATGTGTATGACAGTCAGCTCTATAAAACGTGACTCTGAATAAGCAAGAAAACGTCAGTTAGAGTACCAGTTTTTATCTATTTTTAAAAATCTTACTCATCATAAGGGTCGTGTCTCAGAAATTGAAACGACACAGTTGGGCAGTGCATAAAAAGTATAATACATATACAGGATTATTGGAAAAACACCAACAACCTCTTAAGAGGTCTTTGTACCTACTCATCATTATGAACAACTTTTACAATGTGCCCACACCACAAAAAAATATTTGCTGTTCCTTACATTTTGACGAGTTGTACGAACATAAATGTAGGGAACAGCTGATTTTCAGTTCACCTCAAGAGTTTATCCCACTTGCTAGTATTTATTTTATAAATTCTCTCGATAGGCACCTAGATTTACAATTCGATTCGATTGAATCGAACACTGGAAGGAAGACACAGTTTATATTTTGACGGCAAAAATAACGGTTTTGTCCTAAAAGCGACTTCTTACAGACAGTCAATGATTGACACAGGAAACCGCCTCATCGATCAGGACCGGTCGATGTGGTGCTGTGACAGTTGCGGTTCGCCTATGTCTTGCAGTGGATGTACAAGATTTTACTTATGCAGTGAAGTATGTAGGTTTATGTGCCCAATACAATATATAAACATCTAGGAGCAAATACAGCTGAACATGTTGTTTACAAATTCGTACTTGTGATCATCGTATGTGGTACGCGATCTAACTGATGCAAGAGAAAAAAAATGTCAAGTTATATTTTCATGTTAAGCATCGTCGGAATATAAAAATCTTGCTAGAACTTTTCTCATTTGAAAATCGTCGGGAAAAGCTAAATTTCTTACCTTTGTCGTTATGGCGATGTCCTGTGTTAATCATTTTTAGGATAGACTAATTTTGACCATCCCAATGTATGTTGTGTTTCAACCTGATTGTTTCAATTCGTTTTTGTTCATCTTCCAAAGTAGGTAATTTAGCTTTTTTGGATTATCGTCTCGTTGTTCAGTAATCACCTGTTTTTCTGTTCATTACTTAGTTATGATCTTGTGTTTAGTGCATTTATCGCAAGTGTGAAAGAAATATTTAACTTTGTGTTAAAACATTGCTATTTTAGGTTGTTGTACTTCGCCTTTTCCTTTCCCTATTTCTTCTGTATTCCTTACATGAACCTTTGTAGTGTATGTTCAATTTGGTTCCCAGGTAAAGCGTTTCTCTTATCTCTTGTCTATAGTGGCTCTGATATCTTGCGCATGATGAGAGAAAATGCGAACCCGGCGAAGGTAGTCTCGGCGATAGTCTCGGCGGCAAGCTTTCCGCTGTTTTGAAGTGTAAAACTTCAAACCTGTTCGAACTTATCATTTTCTTTTTTATTTCATACTTTCAATCAATAAAAACTTTTTGAAATCGATTGTCATTACTTTGCTGCTAACAATTGATGTCGTCACTTATTTTCATCCTTTTATTAATTGTAAGCCACCGCCTTTGCGTAGCACAGTTTTGCAACTTGACAAAACATCGAGTGTTATTTATTATGTGTATGTTTACACCTTTCGAGATAAATTCTGTAAATGAAGATAAAAACCTTATCAAATTTCGTTGCATCCTTTAGAAGAACAACACGGTCACACACAGAGACACGAAACGCGACTTTTAATACGCGATTTATAATAATAATATGCTTATAAACAGGAAATAATCTACTTAGTTTCCTTCTTATTTTTCCATGATATTGATAACCATCCACACAAAGAAGTGAGATTATTTGCAAAAATTTTGTAACCTATGGGAACATATTACTGTACTTAGAGCTAAGGCCTTAAAACTACCTTACGAACTAGGTACAAAAATAGTCTGATGTCTGAGACTGCACTGGGGGCATCATAATAACGCGTGAGAACAACGATAGCGCGAGCTAATTCGATGTCATCGCCATCTAGTTAGATTGTGTGAACTACACAGCTCTCGATTCTTCTGCGGTAAACTGAAGGCCAAAAAATCTAGTCGCAATCTCATCTCACCAACAATCAATGACAAAAACTTGTAAAAATGTAGGTAGGTATTTTTATCAGATTGAGACCAAGATGAACGTTCTTAAAATTACGAGAATTGCTCTTCAGGTTTTGAAACCGAAGTTGTAGATACCAGTCACCTAGATTTTTTGATGTGCATAATAACAATAAAATTCTCAGCGGTTTTCTACTATTTGTTTGTCTCTGGGACCTGCTGTAGTTAGGTAGGTATTCTTTGATCACGCTCACATGCAGCCATTAAAAGTTTTGAAGTCTTTAATGCTAGATAAAAATATTGAAACTTAAAGAATCGATTAGATTATACTTTTGTTATTACGATTGATCTTGGTCAATATTTCTTCTAGTAGCTATTCCCTTCCGCATTTAACTCATCTGCCTTCAAAGCAAGAGTGAACTGGCATCTTCTGGGCACACTCATTCCTTCATAGACCTCACCTATCACTCTTCTATCAAGCATAATCGAGATCAAGAGGAGGCCCTTTCAGTAACAAAAAGATACATTTAAAAAAGCACGTTTTGCACTTACTTGACTAGATGCGAGCTAACATGTCATGTTTCGATAAAGGAGACATCGCCACGTGATCTCACGTGGCGATCGAAACAGACACGTGAGGTACATGTCGTAAACTATCGTAGGTACAGATTAAAAACAGCTCAAAACCAACTCCGCGTCTAGGTATAACCATTTATAAGTTCTGATCCCTACTTGTTTTCAACAAGACTTCTCAGAAATGTATAAACAACCTGTATCCCAAATGTATTAAGCTTGTTTCTGACATACACAATCTATTTTGTTTACCTTTTTGACATGTTTTGTATACAAACTTATCTATACATCTTGTTTTAGATCATAACTAGTAGAAAATATTATATACAATACAATGTTTTATACCTTGGGTGTGAACGCGAGGTAAGGCGCGTACTGCGGTCGAGAATTTAAGGTTTAACAATTAATTAGTGGTCAGGGCCAGGTAACAGCAATCTCCTCACCCTAATTGCATAACACATTATTAATCTCAATCTGAATCAATTTGAAAGATACTGCTAATCCATTGCTTCTTAAGTTCGAAAAATGTGTCTGCTCAACAACGTAAGTAGGTAACGCAATGTATGTTGTTTAACTGTCAAAATGAAACCCATTGCTACTGAGAGTGTGTTACGCCTCTATCCCACAGGGGCTCTTTGCCTCCTGAGATTGTGATCCCTTTATGTTGTAAAGATATTGAATGCGTAAAAAAATATAATTTTGTAACATTATGTAGATATGTTAAGTAATCTTTCTAATACCCACGCATTTCTGTATGGGTTACGCAAAAGTGTACCTATAGTATATATGTTGAAATATATATGTTGAAATGAATACCTATTTAGAAAAATATAAAATACTAAGTGACGAACAAAAGGGATTTCGAAAAAATAAAAGTATAAGTTTGGCTATTTATGAGTTTTTACATAATGTCATGCTAAATGTGGATAAGAGAACACCAGTCTGTGCCATATTCTGCGACATGACACAGGCCTTTGACTGCGTCCATTATAATTCCCTGGTAAAGAAACTTGAAGCCTATGGTGTTAGAGGTAACGTTTTAGAATTAATTAAATCGTATCTTCATAACCGTAAACAAGTTACAGAAATCAGTAAAATAAATAAAAAAAGTAAACGTGAAGAAATTTCAAGATCAGAAGAACGCGAAGTTATATACGGAGTACCTCAAGGCAGTGTATTAGGGCCTCCGTTGTTCACTTTGTACATAAATGACTTGCCTAAAATAACTGAACATCCAATGACACTTTTTGCTGACGATTGCACTTTGACAATAGCTTGTAATGACATAAACACATATGAAAATGACATTAATAATTCACTAATATCTATAATAAATTGGTTAAATCATAATAATTTAATAATTAATTTAAAAAAGACTAACCTAATGCACTTTAAACAACGTACTCAAACAATCAACAATCTTAATATTCAATTTAATAATATAAATATCAATGAAGCTGACACAACAAAATTTCTGGGACTAATAATAGATTCTAAATTGAATTGGAAACCTCAAATAGAGGCACTCAGTAAAAAATTGAGTAGTGCGGCCTACGCTTTGAAACAGCTTGCTGTGGTTCTCAACACAGATGCGCTAATGACTGCTTATTATGGATTAGCTGAATCAATTCTTAGATATGGAGTCATGTTTTGGGGGAATAGCACGGACAATGACATAGCGTTTCGGGCACAGAAAAGGTGCATTAGATCGATGTTTAGACTGCAAACAACGGACAGCTGTAAATCTTATTTTATAGAACGTAAGATATTGACATTGCCCTCATTATACATCCTGGAAACAGTAATGTTCATTCAATCCAATCCTAATTTATTTCAGCGTTTGTCTGATGCTGTCCCTAGGAATAGACGTGATAATTTCAAACTCTGTGTTCACGCCGCTAAAACAGCTCTTATGCGTAAGAGCATCTTTTGCATGGCTCCGACTATTTTTAATAAATTGCCCAAATCATGGAAAACATTAAATAAATCTGCTCTTAAAAGTAAATTGAAGAGTTTACTAACTGAAAGAGCATATTACAGTATAGCAGAGTTTATGAAAGAGGACAATTTTCCTCGTTTTTGAGATGACAATGTTGTATCTTTTGACATGTTATTGAGCTATAGTATTTTTTGGAATAATAATTTGGAATTTAAATTTTTTTAATGACTGTAATTCATATTTATTATTGAACAATCTATTTAAAGACTACTTTGACATTGAATTGTATCTAAAGATATACTAATTGAATTGTAATTATCCCTAATCTTTAATGAATTATAATGACGAAATGTAATGTTGATTAATATTGTCACGGTTTAAGCACTATCTTTCCTACCAATTTGTACGCCACGATATGCGGCTAAGCATGAGAACTTTCTGTATCCCATTATTATCTTGCATGCAATGTATACCATGTTTAAACAAATAAAATTTACTTACTTACTTACTTACTTAGTACACCTATGTACATTTCGCCAGTTATTTTTATGGCCCAAATCCCATATTTCTTAAAAAAAATGCCAATAACATAATACTAAAAAAACACCATCTACCGATATAGAAAGTTTAGTCACACGTTCAAATTACGTCTTCATAAAAGTTGCTTCATGTCACTAACATATATATTCTGGTCGTCTGTCGTATGTTGTGTTTTTATTAAGAAAATAATAAGAGTTTTTCTCGTGATACTTACCTTGAACCCGACACAATTCTAGGATTAACGCACTGTCGCCAGGACCAAATTTCGTTCGTACAGATGCCAATAGTTACATTTACAGCATATTTATTAATTTTCTGCCTAAAATTATGAGACAACATTTTGATCCACAACAGTGCTTAATGCGAGTATGATAGTCCTTATTTAAATGTAACAATAATATATCGAGTATCTTGTTTTCACTGTGACATTTAGGCTATGGCTGCAATGGCGGCAACTGCAGTGCGTCAACTAACAAAAACACATGTATATAATTCTTGGATTATGTCGAAACCTATGGGGTGCTAAAATGTTGTAAAAGGGTTAAAATATCGTCTTGGATTGAATATTTCAAATTACAAGTCACCCTGTATACATTTCGAAGCACCCATTTAGAACAACAAAAAGCCAATTCGTGAATTTAAGAACGTTTAAAATTTTATCGTAATCTCATCACAGTGTTTGTTTTAGCTACAATCAATGTCAAAAACTTGTTGAAATGTTAAAATATTGGGAAATTAGAGGTATATTTTTCCCCACTGAAACAACTGCTTGATATTGTTGTTGATAAACCTATTTTTCTTTCTTGCTTTTCTTATAAATTGTATGAGCTCTGTTGTAACCCAATATCTTGTAACCCTGTTTTAATCAACTGGTACATCTTCTTGTAATAGTTTTATGCCAAAACCAACCTAATGACAGTGAGCTTACATTTTTAGCACTTTCAAATGAGTTTTTGTGTATAAATGAATTATAGGTAGAATATTCTTTATTGTTTACACCATAAAAATTACAGACACAAAAATGTAGAAATTTTACAAGGGGTGACACAATGGGTGGTGTTATCGCTAAAATCGATCTTTTCAAGACAACTTTGGATGGAATTATGGAGATAATAATGAAAGTATTGGCCTATTTTCATTGGCCCACTTCAAGACAGAGGCAAATTTTCAATGAGCATAACGCATCTACATGACTCCAACCCAACAAACATTGAGAATTTTACTTTGCTTAGAAATACAGCGTAGCCTTCGTGCTACGGCGTAGCATATCTGTAGAGCCAGAGAGTGCCTACAGATCTGCTACGCCGTAGCCGTAGACAAGCTTCTTAATCGCTCCAGTTGAGCCATACGGTTTATTGCAACTAGACTTCCATTGGAGAACATAGAACTTTGTTTTTACATGATAACGAATTCACAGGAACTGAATAATTGAATTCCTGTGAATTCGATTTCGCCATTTTATCTCGAAAAAGAAAATACAATTGTATTCGAGATAAAATGTCGAAATAGAATATTGTTTTATAACGGCGGTGTTGGTCCCAGCTGTCATTTGTGGATCTTTGACAGTTGTTACGGGTCGTCAAAAGGCCGAAATTCTGACAACCAGTATTACCAAGGGGTTTCGTATTACAGAGTAACTGGGTTGTGAAGGTCAGATAGGCAGTCACTCCATGTAAAATACTCAGCTGCATCTGGTTCAAATGATGATGAACGGCGGTGTCTAATATCAAATGTTTAAAAGGAAATACATTTGATGAGATATGTGTCTACAATAAAAATTGTACTGTAGTGGCATTGGCAGTTTCAATTCAAATGTTAAAGAATTTCTAAATGTATATTTTTTAATAAATAGACGTTACTTGTTCTGCTAATTCTGATAATAAACTCGAAAAGCATTCCATCTGGGTAGTACTACTAGTTTATTGACATTTAAAATAATGCTTGTTTACCTTTAGGTCACGTGCATTAATCAACTTTTTAACGTTTTTTCAAGAATTTAACTTCAAGATTTCAAGAAGAAGAAGTTTGAAAAAATAACGATCGAATATCAAATAACTTCGAGAACTTTTCTAGCCTCTGCCCTTTTATGTCGCAAATAGTTAATTTGGTTGATTGAAGCCTTTAAAAGCCATTTTCATCGAGCCACTAAGCTGTCACTTTGGCTAGAACCTTCAATCACAACAAAATACAAATGAAAGATACAAAAATACTAAGGAAAGAACATTAAACACGTTTTGGAACCTAAGGTGGACCGATGACCTTGTGAAGGCCGCAGGAATCCTAGGATGCCACAGAACCAGTCAAAATGGCGGTTGCTGGGTGGAGGCCTATGTCCAGCAGTGGACGTCTTTTGGCTGAAATGATGATGAACGTAAGGTGCGAACACGTGACCAAATTAATTCCTCTTTCTGGGCAAACAGTCCCATTACTGTGCTTTGACTGGCTAATCTTCTACCATAGCGTGAGCTTTCCACTGTTATTACACCATGTTAGCATTAGAGATGAAATTATATAAATGATGCAACGCCCGGCGAACTCGCCCCCCCAGAACCAACACCAAAGGCACTTTTCAGATTCACCATAACCGAAATATGTAACTGCTCCCAGATTCGACCTTATCATCATCATCTAACTGGTTTAGAACGAAAATATATATGTCGCAGCCAACTGGTTAAATTAGCCGTTCAGTTAACCGCCTAGCCTTTTAACTAAACGGCGGCCGTTCAACTAACGGCCTGAATGATATTCAATTACAGTTTAAGTTGGAATTCTGTAACCAATCACGCGCGGGACGAATTGGTCGCAGTAAGTCGCGTGCGAGCCTAGAGAACGAATCGAGGGGAGTACTACTTCTAAAGGCCAGGCAGTTAACTGAACAGCTAATTTAACAAGTTGGCTGCGACATATATATTATAATATACTAATAATATTTGCGGTAAACATGACGCAGAGAAAGAACAAAAACACAGAAAAGGACAAGTTGGGTTAAATATGCGTTACATCATCATAATGCTACGATCCTATGCGAGGCAGAGCCCCAACGCTGGTGTGGTTGATATTCACAAGATGCATTCATACTTGCCTCTATGGCAAGCAGGTTACAAAAACAGTTTCAAGGCAGTTTGCACAAAGTTCACGTTTCCAACTAGGTTAAGCCCGATATCTAGTATTACTGATAACTAACTTTAATTTATGTAGTCATAATAAAAACCAAACTAACGAAAAATAAATTAAGATTCAAATAGGTTCGTTAATTTATTGGTACGTGTTAGAAAAATGGGTTTGGTACTCGCATTACAACCTAAATAAGTTTTGTTTCACAAGAATTTATCATAGTAGCGCCAGTTTATTCTATCTGCAAAAAAACCCTAATTTTTTAGTAGAATTATTTTTTTGTGCAATTAGGATTTTTTTTGTATACCGTTACTTCGTAGTACCTACTGTGTTAGTTGCTTGCGTAATAGCTTTGCTTTTCATTGTATTTTAGTATACAAAAAAGGGTTACTTCACTATTTTTCTAAAAAGCTTAAAAAATTATTCAATTATAAACAAAATAGTACTTAAGAATGTAGTAAAAGAGAGTGCTCGCGACTTATAGAACTTTCCTGGTACCTTTATTTCGTTATATAAGACGGAGAACTCTTGGTCGAGCTTTTAGTAGGAGTCATGTAGCCGGCGGCGCCAGTCGCTTCACTGGTACGCGAACATGAAACTGTGACCGTCGCTTTTTCACAAATAAGTTTAAATTCAGTTCATTATATTAATTTCTCTCTCAATTGAAAAAAATAATTTCGGCTTATAAACTTTTTTGGATTTCCTAATTAATCGCGAAGTTTAAATTTGTTAGTGATGGGTTCGTTCAGCCAATCGAAGAGGTTGAAAAACCTTCAAAATTTGAAAAGTGGCGCCATCAAACTACCCAGGCACTGGTCGAAAATGCTTGGACTTGTTAATGTGAGCAAAGCTTCGGCTGAGGAGATATTACAAGTAAGTGGAATGAGTAGAATAATATAATACCTAAGTACCTAGAGTTTAATAGTGATATATTTTTGAATAAATAACCGTGTTTCAAATCCAAATTAAGATTAATCAAGTGTAAAACAATGTAATAACAAAACAGTTTAATTGAAAACTTATCGCAGACCAATTTTGTACAATTTAGTAAATAGTTATCGGTCGACCAATTAAGATCTAAGGCGCTTGGAAATGTTACCTTTATTTACTTAAGCGACTAATTTACAAATTGTTATAAGATTGAATAAATAATTAGTCACTTCAGATTCTGTGTAATTAGCTGCCTCAAGTCAATTATCGTTGGTTACTAGATTTTAATGTTCACGTTAAATATAATTTATGAAACTTGATTTGCTTCAATGGCTTAGTGTTTAAGAGACAAAGTTTATACATATGTCTTTTGCATATTCTTAACCCCAAACTTGAAAACAGCAGCAAGCAAATCGGAATTTTCGTAAGTTCTCTCAGCAGTCTTAAAACCAGACGAAAATGTTTCATCTGCGACGATGGAATCTATCCATTGTTTTTATGCACCAATTCTGTCATTACTAATAGTGAATTTCTATCACATTTACGAGGCTAACGTAAAAATCTGTATCTTACTTTAAACGTTTTTGTGTCCCACTTCGGGCGCCAATCAACTTCATAATTATACTTTTGGTAATTTCATTAAAAGGAGTTTAATTGAAACAACATCTAATTAAAATGGGTAAAGGAAGCGCTCTGAAGAAATTGTTTGGTTAATTTGATTCTAAGAAAGCATTACCTTATCTTTGTGTTTGACAAAACATCTAAAGTTGCTTATCTTTTTCGAAAATGTCGTTTTACTTGGAGTCTTTAAAAAAATCCAATTAGGTCACTTTAGGTTATACCTAATACTGCAACAACTGCATTATTCTTTTACGACTCGCTCGCTCACAGGTAGATATTGTACTTCTAAATGGCTTAGATTACCTATCAAATTTTAATATCTAAAATTGATGTGATTTGTTTTTTAGAGAGTTCTATCAATGGTAATTTATAAGGGTATAAGTAAAAATTTATGGTAACAACTCACAATTTAACAACAACTTGACTGTGCGTCGCAGTAATAGTAGTAGGTACTCTGGGCATTATAGGTGATCTTTTTATTTTTATTATCTTTTATTTACCTATTATTTTTATGAAGTAAGTATTTACAAATTGCAACATCCAAATGGTTTGCCTCGTTGATCTTTCCATCTATTTTCTATTTGTGGAGAAAAACAGTGCAAATTATAATCCCAAAATATTGTTTTCAACCGGTTTCTTTATCCGGAACTAAAATTAATGAGGCAATTCATAAACATGGATGTTGGGTTTCTTGGATGCCAACATTAGCATTAAAAAGGGAAAGATGAGATATTTTCTATGAGATTTTGGGATCAGCCCATTCCTAAAGACTAATCAACATTTGAACTGGACGCCAATTTAAGAATAAACTAGATTTTCGTAGGAAAACTTGTTCATTCTAAGCATCTTAGAACACTGTGTTATGGTTAATGAACCAAATAGCCAGGCTGTGTTGAGTAGCTTTCTGTATTTTACAAAACATTAGTCTTAACAGCCGAATATACTCATGCTCAGACTTTTCAAAAATATGTTCATGTTCAGACTTTTCAAAAATATGCTCATGCTCAGACTTTTCAAAAATATGCTCATGCTCAGACTTTTTAAAAAATTTAAAAGTGATATACAATACACATATTAAAATATCTAGAGTATCTACAATAGGTTCATTATCTCAGTAAACAGTACTTTTTGATCGTATAAGAACTGTTGTCATCACCATAACGACATTTTATTTGTATGTAATCTAAACTAATATTATAAACAGAAAAAAAGTATGTTTGTTTGTTACGCTTCCACGCTAAAACGACTGAACGGATTTGGATGAAATTTGGCACATGGGTAGACCATGAACTGGATTGAGACATAGAATTCTTTTTATTCCGATATTCCAACGGTATCGGTACATATGCGGGTAAAACCACAGCTAGTAATAAATAAAGAAAGGGTATCATATTTTCGTGGGTAATAAAAACATAATTTGTTCAAAAGTGGGTTGAAGCCCAGCCGATTTTCTTTGTTGGCTTTTAGTTTTCTCACGTCAAGCAATAAAAAGCATCCTCTAGGTCTAACTAGGATTTTGGCCTGGCACAGGTGATTTTTTTGTTGTCAATGTAATTTGGTTAGTTTTAAATGCTCGTTTTTAGGGTTCCGTACCCAAAGGGTAAAAACGGGACCCTATTACTAAGACTCCACTGTCCGTCTGTCTGTCTGTCACCAGGCTGTATATCATGAACCGTGATAGCTAGACAGTTGAAATTTTCACAGAATGTGTATTTCTGTTGTCACTATAACTAAAAACAGAATAAAATAAATATTTAAGGGGGCTCCCATACAAAAAACGTGATTTTGTTGCCGTTATTTTATGTGTAGTGTTAAATATTTTATGGTGGTACGGAACCCTTCGTGTGCGAGTCCGACTCGCACTTGTCCGGTTTTTATTGTTGGTATTTCCTGTGTGTTTCCCAAATAAAATATTTTTCTTACTTTTCTTATTTCTAGCCGTTCCATTGTGTTCTACCGATGCATAGGGTGGAGTACAGATTACTCTCCGTTTACTAAATTGGTCTCACGCCCAGCACTTACTTTAAGTGCCAATTTCGTGGTCCTTGAAAATCAGCTAAAACAATTAACTTCAAATATAGTAATAGTTTAATTGCTTGTCTGACATTCAGTCTTACAAAGGGCATTGCTGTGTTAGCCAGTACCTAACTGAGTTGTGGACGTCAGATAGCAGTCGCTCCATGTAAAATACTGGAATTCAGCTGCATTCGGTTAGACTAGAAGCCGACCTCAGTATTGGGATAGGGTAGATACAGATACTCGTAATGGTGAGTAATAATTTGTTGAAAACTAGATTTGTGATGCTGTAAAGAGTATAATGTGATTTATTCGTTACGTATTACCTTCATGTCTCATCTATGTAGGTAAATCTATCTTCATAAAAATAATTGATGAAATGTTGTTTATTTTTGCTCAATAGGTAGGTATTAGTTAGATTGAACAATAGTTAAATTTAACAATTGTAAAACGACCTTCGTCACTTCTCTCATGTTTTCATTAAAACTTTTCTTTCTGTACCTATCTGAAAAAACTACATAGAATAGGGGCATAGGTACGTGTCAAGCAGATTAATACAAGCTCATGTGATCCGTCATGGGATCACATTGCCGTTACAGGGAATTCAATCATAAGGCCTGAGGCGTAGGATCTATTTTTGGTGATTTAAAAATGTAGTAAAATACACAGCGTAAATCACACACTTTAGGTTTGATTAAACTGTTGTTTTGTCTGTCAACTACGGACTGTGTCCTCGACATTACTAAATAGTTGTTAGTGTGTTGCGTCGTTGCTTCCGACTTACAGATCATGTTCAATCATAACGTTTTATAGATATTATTAGGTACATTGTTTTCAAAACATAATACGCAACGCACATACATCTCTAGTCATCTAGTGAAATTATACTTTTTTTTTTAATAAACGTTTTAACACAGGTTAAAACGTTTATTAAAAAAAAAAGTATTAAATGTGTTATTGTTTGTTCGTTCATCAAAGTCAAACCCAGGCACCGTCAGCAAAAATGTAACATTATGGAAAAGATGATTAACAATTATTGAATTCGGCACCTGAAAGAATAACTATAAAAAATATCAACATCATTCCAAATATCCTTCATAGCGCTCAGCTAGCACAGCATAAATCGAAAATTGTTTACCTTACCATCGCTATTTTCCTGAAACACCTAATACAGCAGCTTAAAATAGAGCAAATGCTAAAGGAATTTAGATTATGTAATAGACTAAGCCCTTATCGTGAATGCTAGCCATTGGTCAATGTCCGGCGATAATAATTGTTGAATGGTCTTAATCTGTTAAGTCGCAGGGTTCACTAGTTTTTAATTAATCTCTTGAACTGTTTTAGCTGTACACTATCAAATAAACTAAATGGTTCAGTAATCTATTTACCCCCTTACTAATAAATAAACGTTTAATAGCGTCTGTATTTACACAACGCTTTGTCTTCTTTTGAAAGTCAAATTACCGACGACTGAAAGAGAGAAATCAGTGTGTAACTATTCATCTGACTGGAAATAAAATTTATCAAGAATTGTTATGTATCTTATTCAATTCGGTATACTTTATATAAATTTGTCAAACATTTCGCTATAGCCAAAGAACTCATCCTATTGCGAATACTAAGTAATTAATATCGACATCTGAATACCTTCTTCTTGTTTTTCTCGTATCGACGACTTATCTTTTGTCCGACCAGTACGTTACGACCTGGATGGCTTTGCCGTCTGCCTCATTTAAGTCCTGGAAGGTGCTAGTAGTTGTGCAACACTTCACTTCCACAGCCAGCCTGAACACAGGATATGTCGCACTTTCCTCTTACCCCGGAGAGAAGGTGCAACATATCCTGTGTCGACGCTCCACACACACATTGTGTTTGGGTTGGGTGGATTATACCCCTTATGGCCAGATCCATTCTGAATACATATTCATGACTTATTCATTTATTTTTCATCAGCATCCCAATACATTAGCCGTAGTAGCCTGTGGTAGTAGCTATTGTTATGGCACGTAATTTTTGTGTTTATTTAGGTCTGCGTTCAAATACAGGGTGTAAGAAACTTAATACAGAGCTTTCAGAAGAGAGTGTTTTTTTATACTGGCAGTAAAAGTGAATGTTAAAAGTCAGTGAGAACATTTCGTCGTCAAATTTTGCACTCATGTAGCTGCAGATCTGCAGAGATATTTGACATCTGTGGGTTGATTACAGAGAAAGCTAAGTCTTAAAGAGTTTGTAATTGCAACCAACTTAATTACCCCTAGATTTTTTAAACAATAATGTTTGTCTTGTTATTAAGATCCCTATATAATAATTATGAAATCTTGTGGTGTCTTGTTATTAGATAATAATAATTACCTATTGTTATTGGCTAAAATAGTTATTATTGTTGTAAATGGATTTAACTTTTTCCCTGTACCATAAACTACATAATTAAGGTTCAGGGCGATAGTTAACTATTGTGCCTGCTTCGCGGACAGGGAAAGTGTTAATCAATTAAATTCCATTGGTAATTATAACACTACCTACAATTATTAACAACAATAACATACGCCAACCATTCTTTGGTATCTACGATAATTATTCACGAATATGTAGGATGCAATTTTAGGTCTATCAAATAAGCATATTAATTAATTCCTCGAAATTATCATCTTACACACAAGTGCTCTGGTTACACGAGCTTGCAGAAATCTATAACTAATTGGGAAACATGGAGTTTCACACACATTAAGCAAGACCACGCGCCATTATGCGGTTGGAAGGTTTATTTAGGCTTTTATCAGACGAATTGAATGCTAAGCGACATCGTGTCTGACCAAGCCAGATGGACGAACCTGATTCCTACAGAATGAACACTCCCGCAATAGCAAAGGACAAAAGTGTTTGGAAAAGGGAGCTGGAGGCCTTTGCCCAGCAGTGGGACAATACCAGCTAGAGATAAAGAACAGATTAACATGAAATATTGTTAGAAAATAGTAAAAACACAATCGCCTTGAGGAATCATCATAGCAAGTGTTGGCCTGTGACATCACGATAATTATGTCAGGCGTCAATAGGCGTTTGACACATTCTGATTGTGTCCTGTGTGACTTTTCATAATTTGCTTTTAGAAAACGTGTTCCGTAATATATTTTATTGTTAATAAATAGTATTCAAACTACTGGAAGTCCATTACTTCGTCAGGTAATGGGCCCAGACCGCCTGGTTAACATGAATGTTATCAAACCGAAAAGTACGGAAACGTTTATTACTTACGTGTCAAAAAGAGTAACCTAGATAAAGTGGATAAGACAGAGATTAAAACAGAAGAAGAACTAGCAGGGGATCCAGTGGTTGGGGTTCAGGGGATCAGATCGGAATAATTACAAAAAATTGACCGAATGGAGACTTCGTACCGCACCATTTTTAGGGTTTCGTACCCAAAGGGTAAAAACGGGACCCTATTACTAAGACTCCACTGTCAGTCTGTCTGTCTGTCTGTCACCAGGCTGTATCTCATGAACCGCTAGACAGTTGAAATTTTCACAGAATGTGTATTTCTGTTGCCGCTATAACAAAAAATACTAAAAACAGAATTAAATAAACATTTAAGGGCATTTTACGGCAAAAAAATCACGTTTGTTGTAAGGGCTCCCTTACAACAAACGTGATTTTTTTGCCGTTGTTTTATATGTAGTGTTAAATATTGTATGGTGGTACTGAACGGTGGTAGGTACGGATTAGTCTCTGGGATTAAAAATCGAACTTTAGTTTCGTATATTTTCATATCATTACAGCTTATTTTAAAGGCTACATAATAATATTACACAGATTATACGATACCCAAAAGTTTTGAATTTGAATACTAACAGCAGTAACTTTCGATTATATTACAACCGAATCCTAAAAGTAATTTGTGAACACTGTAATAGTACTCCTGAATCATATTCTGTCTCGCTTCAGTAAATCGCCTTTGACTTATGTTAAAGGATGACCAATTACTAATGCTGATAGTGTTATCACTATGAAAACTAATGAACCACAATATTCCGATTTTGTACACTATTATTTATACGTTGTTCAATTTTGTGATAACAATTTTTTATAGCCAATAAAGTTACACTGTCTTGTTTATTACCTTATATACAGTGGTGGTAAACATCTCAAATGAGATCTAATATAACAATACTGAACTTACGAGATTTCCTTTGCTATGCGCACAAGAGCTAAAAAATATGTATCTGATGTGTACCTATTTTATTTGTAACTCATTAAGATAAAATTTCAATAGTTTTTTTTATCATTGTTCCCCCTCAACCAAAGCATCTGCCTGCATCTAATCTCTTCATCATCCTTGGTTGACTGGTAGAGAATGCCTAACGCATTAAAACTCACACAAACTTTTTGCTCAACAAAAAGGTGCAAAGTAGGACACTTTGCACCTTTTTTGTGAGCAAAAAGTTTAAATAAATAATAAAATATCTAGGTAGTAAATCAATATAAATATTCTTAAGAATGTAAGACATTGTCTCACTTTTCATTACACTCGCTTCTATTTTACTTAATTAAATCCATTCCTTTCATTCCAGTTTTTTGCTCATGAGTTATTCGTAACATCCCGAAGAGTAAGCTGTTATTTCATATGTCCAAATCTTGTCAAGTAGAGTGGTGAAATCTTTCGATACGCAGAAATATTTTAAATATTAACCCTACTTCTTATATAAATATTTTATTTATTTAAGGACAACCAACAAAGCATACACCAAAAAAACATGTTAAAATACTTACACATAATATTTTTACATTTCATAGAAAACATGAAAGAACTCGCACTCGCAATTGCTGTGATATTGACTTAACATGTCACAATGTTCTCTTTATCTGTTCTGTAGTTCAAACTGAACCATCGAATTAATATGTACTTAAGTTTCCATGAACTGAACATTGCTGCATTACAAATAGGAATTATTAGATACTGTTCTACATAGAACACTATTCAAAAATATTATAAATTCGCTTATGAACGGTATTTGTTTAAACGAGACAACATAGTAAGCTTTGTGACGTCTAATGTCCTACCTACAAGCTAATATTGCACTCGTTTGAAAAGGTAACTGTGGCTAGTGACTCGCCGGTAGTCATCAATCTCTGTGCAGCAAACGATAGCGCGATCTAACTCGATCCCAACACCATCTAGTAGCACTCTGCACATTAACTGAGAACCCCTTGAACACAACAATGATAGCAACAGAAGGGCGACTCCAAACCATAATCAAAATCAGGCGCCCGTACAAGACTTATATTATGGACAGCAGTTTCAAACTTTCTCAAACGAAAGCTAGTCGCGAGGGCGATTGCACTTTTTGTAATAGAAGCGTATCTAGTATATACGTGTTTTTTGCTCATCACATACTGCAGAGCTTCTGTACCTATCTACGTAGTGCCTTGGTTTGTGAACACGCCAGCTACAAACCGGTTTCAGAATGTTTTTGGAATTAAAATTGTACAAAATTACCTTTATTTATGTTTTGAAAAGAACCAGAAAAACTTCTCAAAGTCGCTTCTATTCGATTTTAATTTGGAAATCAATTTAATCCAATGACTTTTTAAACAGTACGTAGTTAAACAATCTTTAATTGCATAATAATATCTTATTCTTAAATTCGTTTATGAGTAAAACTTAATTTACTTTTAAGCAACTTATTGAAAAAAAAACAATAAATCAGCCGTTTTTAAATCAAACTTTTCAGGCACTGGGTTATAATGCCTAAGAATTTTTCATAGATATTAGATATAAAGGCATCATAACTGACGTTTTCTTGCTTATTCAGATTCTCATTTTATAGAGCTGGCACTCATAAGCATACCCCGAAATCAGTATGCTCGGAAAAAGTGCAAGCTTTACATAGCGTTCATACACAACCGCTGTGTACAGAATTAATATTTATCTAAATAATTCTTGCGCAGATTGTAACAACGTCAACACTAAACATGGCAACATTACAAATTAGAATTCTTGATGTTCTACGAGAAACACTTACCTACTGATAGTGATTGATTTGATTGATGAACTCTCAAACTCAAACTCAAAGCATTTATTTCAATTAAACCATTTACAGGCACTTTTGAATTGTCAAGAAGTCGGTCAGTCAGAAAATATGAAGCTAGTTGCCCATTCCAAAGCGTAGGTACCTATGGAGAAGAACGGGCAAGAAACTCCATGGACACTCTTTTAAATTATATTTTTACAAAAATATTAGTTACATCATTAATGTTGAATTTATAATTATATGTGAGAACGATGTAATAAAATAAAAAAGACGTACGTGTTAAGAGCGTCCAGAGTACAGCAAATAGTACTTAACAAAACAACAATCCAAAAAAAAAAAATTTAAATAAGCCGAGGCAGCCAATTGATGACCAGTCCCAACTGACGGCGCCCGTTCACGAACATGACGCATAGATCAGCACCATTCAGCTCAACCATTTTGAAGGGAGCTAAATGATCCAACACACACGCCACCGTCAGCGAGACATTTTAGTGAGCATGACATACTATCAGCCGCCAGGGCACATTCAAGTCAATGAAAGACATATTATTACCCGGTAAATGGTAGCTCACATAGAACTCACATCTGTGCTATGAAATTATACAATACAAAGGAAATTGAGTTTATACAATGCAAATATAGTCCCACAATCTTCAGCAGCTCCAACAGTATGTTCAAGTGTTAATCAATTAGTTGTGGTTGTGGAGCAGGACCAGCATTGATCCAGGCATCTTTATCAACGATGTAATCCTCTAACTTATAATATGCCTGCCTGCATAGTGTGCGTTTTATACAAGACTTGAATGTTGTCTCATTCAGTTGAAGAATGTGGGGAGGTATTTTATTATAACATTTTAAACAGTACCCCATAAAAGATGAGTCTACTTTAGCCAATCTGAAACCTGGTTGAACTAATAGGTCCCTATTTCTAGTACTATAATTATGTCTGTCACCTCTTTTACTAAAAAGATGTAAATTTTTCCTTACATACATGATGTTTTCGTAGATATATTGACAAGGCACCGTCATGATGTTAATATCCTTAAACAGTTCCCTTAGAGAATCGCGCCTGCGGAGATTATATATGGCTCTGATGGCTCTTTTCTGCAGAATAAAAATAGAATCGATGTCTGCAGCCCGTCCCCAAAGTAAAATACCGTATGACATGATACTATGAAAGTAACTAAAATAGACTAATCTCGCGGTATCTACATCAGTAAATTGACGGATTTTTCTGACAGCATAAGCTGCTGAACTTAGCCGTCCTGCAAGAGATGTTAAATGAGGACCCCATTGTAGCCTTGAGTCGAGCGTGATCCCAAGGAAAACAGTTTTATCGACGAATTCTAGTTTCTCTTGATTCAATATTATCTCACAATCACTACCCTTGACATTTGGTAAAGAAAATCTTATGCACTTAGTTTTTTTTCCATTTAATACTAAATTATTAGCAGTGAACCAATTGTGGACCAGCAGTAGGGCATTATTTACGTCGTCAAAATTTGTAGCACGTCTATTTATCTTAAAAATTAAGGAAGTGTCATCAGCAAATAACACCATTTGTGGTAGATTTTTTAATAAATGGAGTAGATCATTAATATACACCAAAAAGAGGAAAGGACCCACTATCGAGCCTTGTGGCACACCCATTTTTACTGTTAAACTAAGCGAATTGACACCATTTATTTGAACTTGCTGTTGTCTATCATTTAAATAAGAATTAAGTAAACGGAGCGCAAGTTTTCCAAGTCCGTAATGCTCAAGTTTCAAAAGCAAGGTTTCGTGATCGACGCAATCAAATGCCTTGGAGAGGTCACAAAAGATTCCTATGGCATCTTGAGCCTCTTCCCACGCGTTAAAAATGTGTTTTAATAAGGTTACACCGGCGTCGGTCGTACAACGTCCTTTGGTGAAACCATACTGTTGATCGTGAAGGATTTTATTCGTGTTAAGTGTTATGATGAAACTTGTAATGATTCAGCTAAAGGCATACCTCAGAGCTGATTCAATGCAAATTGTTTATGCATTGTAGCATAATTGAAATTGAATTATAAACTGTTCAAAAAGAACAGTGCGCAAAATTTTTAATCCACCCTCTTACAACGGGTAGATTTACGATACAGTTCCTACAGTTACCTACATACGTGTAACTTTATTGCACACCCCGTAAGTGCTTTGGGGTAGCGGGCCGCCGGTTGTCATGTATCTCTTGTAAGCAAACGATAGCGCGATCTACTTCGATCCCAACACCATCTAGAGAGCATGATGAAAACCCAACACCCTTTGACTACTGAACACACTAGCAAGAAACCGGCTTTACGATTTTTTTATTGAATTAAAGTAGTTTAAGTTTAATCTTACGTGCTGTCTGAATGAGACAGACTGAGACAAAGAAAAGCCAGATCCGATGGTATTATAATGTCACCCTAAACCGCCTTGGCCCAAAACTACCAACCATTTAATTTGGGGCATGGGCAAGGACAAGTTTACTCGCAGAACGCTAAAGCCGATAATGATATCAGACGCTTCAGTTTTCGTTAATTCTTGCCTTATATTTGGCATATCATTCGAAAGACGTTTCCCAAGTCTCAACGCAAAATAAAAAACAAAAGTGAAAAATCAAGTCATTAGTAAAACTATCCTAGGAGGTTTAATTTCAGCATTTTTTTAGCCAAGCTATTTTTTTTAGGAGCCAAGGAACCATTCATTCCTATATAATTTTATTGTCGGTGTCGCGTGAACGTAGAATGAAACCAAAATTTACCTTAACTCGAGTGAACCATTCACTCACGTGAACCGTCTGCTGCGTAACGAAAACCGAAATACCTGTATAAACATCGAATAGCAAATACACCTGAACTTGATTGTGTTTACATATTCGTATTTGTGATAATAGTAGGTATGTACTGCGCGATCTAATTGTTACAAGGGGAAAAATCTACCAAGTCATATTTTCATGTTATGCATCGTCGGATACCACGAAAACTACTACTGTACTTTTCTGATTTGAAAAGCAACGGAAAAAGCTAAGTTTTCCACCATTTTTCAAATGAGCAAAGTTGGGGTTAAACTGGTACTGAAACAATGGTGGACATAGGCGAACCCCAATCGTCAGGACACCACAGCGACCGACCCTGGTCGATGAGGCGGTGCCGATGTCCTGTGCCAATCATTGACTGTCTATAAGAAGTTGCTTTTTGGTAAAAACCGCTATTTCAGCCGTCACAATGTGTGTTGTCTTTATATCCTTTCCTTGCAGTATTCGATTTCAAATTATTACTACTGAAAATTTGCCATGCAATTTAATTAGGTAATTATGACGTAGCTTTTCCTTTTATTTTAGGTACCCAGATTCTTCGCAACCAATATGTAAACAACGTTACACAATCTATGTATTCTGTAAAAATGTCACCGTGAGAACTTAGGTGATTTGAGTTTCAAGTGAGCCACCCTGCCTAAGGTTTAATGACAGCTCACTTCAAGCTCACTTTTTCTTCTTCTAAGTTGTCACGGTTAAATGTTTACAGAATAGCGCAGCAGGTCTCATTACACCGTTTCTGTGTTTGCTCAGAGTTTCATTATTGCTTTGCTTTGACTGATTGGACTTTTGTTACATTGAGGTAGACTAATATTTTTCTTACTAGAACCGACTGTCTGAACTTGTTACATTCAAATTAAGGCAAAGTTGCTTCAAGAATTACCTAGCTATTACAGTGTTGTATGATAGGGTTTACTATTGATTGAGGTACGTAGGTTTTTAATGTATAGAGGTATGAGGAACAGGGTGTAAAGTTCACTCATCCTCTATAGAAAAGGGAGGATCCTCCGACCAGACGGGTGTTGTGTCTGGCGGGCAACTGCCCCATGATTCATTTCGGGCCGTTGTATATATGCTAGTTGCGCGGTAAACTCTGCTTGCGAGATGCAGGATTTTGCGTGACGTCAGTATGACGCGTTGTTCGTATGTGGCGTTGTAGATACCGCTACATCACTCCCCTCCGGAGACCGGAGGTCGATAGTGGGCGGAGTCTTTATCTTGCGATGCTTGCCAGGCCAGTTGAGGTTCCAGTGAGTCGGAACCGGTTGCCGCATAGTTCACGGTGAGTCGGAACTGTCTGCGAAGATGTCCCCAGTGAGTCGGGGTAGCGCTGCGTTATGCTCCAGTGCGTCGGATGTGGTACAGCGCCGGGTTGAGGCTGACTGCTGGCGTCGACCAGGAGAGGTATTGAGAGCTCTTCTTGTTGACCGGCCGAAAGTGCAGTGTGCTGTGCCAAGGTTGCTGATGAGGCTGAGGGTGATGACCAGGTATGCGCGGTCGCTGCATGCTGGTGGTCAGGATACCCGTTGAAGCCGTGGGTGCTGGCTGGCTGGGTGACTCGCCGCTAAAGCTTGCGGGAGTGATGATGATGACGTCACGCTGAAGTATTTGCACGAAGGCTGCGCTGACGTTCATACTCGGGGTCACCAGTATAGAGGTATGAGGAACAGGGTGTAAAGTTCACTCATCCTCTATAGAAAAGGGAGGATCCTCCGACCAGACGGGTGTTGTGTCTGGCGGGCAACTGCCCCATGATTAATTTCGGGCCGTTGTATATATGCTAGTTGCGCGGTAAACTCTGCTTGCGAGATGCAGGATTTTGCGTGACGTCAGTATGACGCGTTGTTCGTATGTGGCGTTGTAGATACCGCTACAAATGTATTATTGTTAAGAGGAAAAATAAAAAATGAAGTAGGTAATACCTACCCACAGCAATCAATATACATTTAGGGAATGAGCTCGAATTCAGTTGTAGGGCCTATCGAGTACTTTAATGAAACAAGACATGACACTCTTTGAATTTTGATTGAATGGAAAGTAAGATCATTCCAGTTAATAACAAATTCACGACACAATGTCTCGTGTTCTAGTGGGTTGTTGGGAGGGCGAATGCTTCACTGCGCCCCACGCGTCTCACCCCGCGCGCGGTATTGAAAATGTTAGCGCTTGAACTGTTATTATGTCCATACAATTAACCCTGTATGATAATAAGCTAAAATAATAACTTTTGCAGTAACTATGATTCCTGTAAGTGTCGTCGTAATTAGACAATACAAATTGAAATAAGTACAACCTAAATGCACATCGAGTCACAAATTGTATCCATCGAGATTTAAACTAACTGAAACTATTTTATTATTCTTGTTTCGACATACCTTCCAAGTGCCGTGCTGCTTATAAATAAGTGGATGGTGGCAAGGCGATCGCTTCACTGCCCCCGCGAGTCTTGCCTCACGCGCGGCTCTGAAAATGGTTGCGCGCGAAACGCGACTAATTTCAAACATCACAGGGACTATTTTCAAACATCACAGGCTCATAATACCTTAGTAGTTCCATCGCCTTAGGTAGTACTCTAGCACTAACTACAACTACGCCTTCACCATTCAAAAGTACGCTAATCGGCTTAATTAAAATAAATTGCTTAAAGTTTTTTTTTATTTTGACTATCCGTCATTACAGTGGCGTTATAATTTTAATTCTACGAACATGGATCAAAAGTCAACATGTTCGCACCTTGAATTTTAATGCACCATTTACGAGTTTAAAAGAAACTAAAACTAATTATTCATTAATTTTTCGAAGATATTGATGAATTATCATAATATATTCATCATACTTTTCCATGAGCCACGTTGCTACAGCTGGGAGGGCAATCGTTTCACTGCCCAGGCACGTCTTACCCCGCCAGAGGGCCCCGTCCCGATAAACTTGGTGTTCGAACTGTAAATACATCTGTTAATGCTAATGTATGAGTTTTATTTGCATTAAAGTTGCAATTCATTCTGGGGGACATCAGAAGATCAATTCTCGTAATTAAAAATGTTCGATCAAATGCGCAATCTCATCTTAGCGACAATCAATGGCAAAAACTTGTCAGAAATGTAGGGAAATCAGAGGTATTTTTGACAGATTAAGACTAAGATCAGACTGCGAACTTTCTTAAAATGACGAGAAACGCCCCTAAGTTATAATATCTAAATACATATGTCGATGTCGATTTGTCCACAACATTTCCTATGTCTGTCGAATCATCATCCTTCTGCCTTTGCGTCTTCCATTTCCTATTTAAGTATTTCATATTTTCTTTCATGTGCCTGTTTTCCTATAGCCATTCATTGTGGGGCTGAAAAAAGAGTAGGTATTAAAAGTATCTGAAGTAAGCGTAAGAGCGTTTAATCGATAAAACACAAATGATGACTTATCATTCGTCATTAGTGGGTGGTTGAGGGCGTTAAGGTCGCAGTAAGTTTCACTGCCCCCCACGCCGCGCTCCGCTTTTCTCACCCTGCGCGGCTCAGATGCCGCGTGGTTGAATTCTTCTAAGTGCATGCATCATATCGGGTTAATTGCCTTAAATATTAAAATTCCTTTAAAGGCCTTCACATATTCCACCTAAATATAGCAAGGACTCCATACGTTTAAGATAAACCTTCCAGCCATATCCTTTGTTCTGCCAAAATGCTAGCATTGACTGAGTGACTGTGATTTAGCATTTAGATTTTAGCAATCGCGCGGTTGACAATTTGATTTTCGATCGAGAAATTGGCCGTTAGATTATTGCAACAACTCGGTTTTTCATTGTGGAGTTGTTTACATACAATAAACTATAGTTAGCTGATGCGAATGGGTACAAGGCACCAGAGTAATGGCTATAAATAAAGAAGGATCAAGGAGGTGATGGATGGTTTGTGTGAGGATAATGTGGCTAGAAAGAGGATAATTAGGAAGAAAATATACCTTAGAGTAATTAATAAGTAACCCCATTTAAAGTGGGTTAAAAGAGGTTTATCAAATGGTAGGTATTGTAAAATTGTCATGATCAGTAACTACATGAATTGAATCGTACCAATACGTTCTCAAAAGCTGTGATGTGACAAATGGCTCGCCATAACCAATTGTCTTTGGAATGAACATTATCAATCACCATTTGATTATATCTAGCACGGATTTCCAAGAATGATTCCAACACCCTTTTCGAACGTCTTCCGATCCAATTCACAATTATTAGAATTGATCTACTGACAGGTTCTACCGACCATCGGATTATCCCATTGCCTTATTGGATTGCAGACAGAGATAGTCGCGTAATTAGTTGAAGTTCTATATCACTCGTCGTCGAATAGGGATTTGAGCAGACATCTTTATTTCTCACGGGTTTAAAGTAAAAATCGGTACCTACTTTACAATTATCAAGTAGGTACCTAGTAATTATTTATTGCAATGCCGTGTTTTCCGGAATTTAAGCAGATACCTGCTATCTATAATCACTGAGTTTTCTTCGATTTAAGTTATCCAGACGAACCTATGATGTGTACGCCACTGAACTCCTTCCAGTCCGTCTGACGTCCCCTCAGTTTTCACTCACTGTAGCTTTGTCTAATTATGGTTGCCTGGAAGAGATTGCAGAAAGCGATAAGGCCGCTCATTGTATCTTTTGTAGTGTTACATTTTTTTTGTGAGGTTTCCTTTATTTTGTAGGAAAGGACTTCTTCAAACCTTTTTATATTTAGTCAAAAGTTACTAAACTAACGTAAACAGGTGAAAAGGGTTAAATTAACGTGAAAGGTAATCAAACCCTCAGTACGACACCGGAGCACGACGAAGTACACACGACGACTCATGAAGCTACACATTCCCAGTATAAGTTGACCACATTGTAAAGGAGTTTCGTACAGTGAGAGGTCGTATGTTAATTCGATCAAAGTAGAAACTGAATCGAATTATTTTCGCAGTTTTGTCTCAGAGTATTACGAGTATAAGTCCATATTAGCGGACTCTCAAAAAATTCCTTAAACCTATTTTTGTAAGGTTTTGACGGAGTGAAGTAGTATACAGCCGGAACGCGGGCACCCTAACCAAATCGTGTGCAACAAACGATAGCGCGCATTTAAATCGAGGAGTGCCATCTATCGAGCGCTGTCGTACTAAACAATAAAACGACTATTTGAGTAGTTGAAAATATCAAAACCCAATATTTTCACTCTCAAGTGAAAGGTGGGAAATTAAAGAAATATGTTTTTGGCTTAATATTATTAAGTTATGCGGTTTTTTTATTAAACGGTCACTCGTATAATGGATTAAGCGAAAACATTAGGTTAAAGTATGGATATACCTATGTTTGATAGGTACACACGGCTACACATCAAACTATTCATATCCAATATAAGCTGACTTCTGATTGTACGAAAAACCTATACAGTGCGAGTTCAACTCAAACTGGAAATGTATAGCTTGATGTGTAGCCGTGTGTACAAACTAGCGAAACGTGAACAGCACAGTGATTTTTTTTTACCGGTAAGTTTGAAAAAAAAAATGTGCAATACTCGCCTCGGTACCTCATATTTAATGATGATTGGTCGTCACGAATGTACTTCTCTTTTAAAAACATGTGAATGGACATACTGGGTTAAGAGAGAGAAATAATCGGTTTCAAATGTTATGTCAACACTACTGACATAACCCATTCCATCCCAATTCTTACCATGATAAGGCAAAAACCAAACGTGCATTTTGACCGCATTCACATTTCAATTTCGAGTGTGTTTTGTTATTCAACTACACATTTGATAAACTCATAATATTACGTGATAGGGAATAAAAGCAAGCAAGCTTTTATTATGAGTAGGTACTACCTGGTACTACCAGGTATATGACGTGTTTTGGATTTTTGCAAGCAAATGGACAACATCCACTTTCTCTTCGCCTATTAAGTTAAAACGTCTTCTCGTTCCTTTTCGATAACATTACTTTTGTTGGTTAGAGATGACCTACTGCTAAAGCCAACATAATGTCTGCACTTTAGAACTGCAGCAGGTACTGGTACCGTTTTGAAATTCAGCAAAAACTGCTACTTGATGATGACTTGCAGCATTTGTATTGTGGTGTAAGTGAAGATAATTTAAATAACGAAATAAAACTGTTAAAAGATTCCAGCCGACCATCCAAGCAGTCTTCTATCAAAAAAAAATACTCACGTAAATTATTCCCAGTTATTCTGAGTAACAGACGATCAAATTGACAGTTTAGCGTGTACTAAAGACGATTGATTAAACCCACCTGCAATGGATTCCAACGAAGCTGATCTCGTCCTAGAGCATTATGGAAGTCAGCAGTATGTACACACGTGTAGCCTTTATTGACAGTAACTCAAGCAGACTAACTAGTGTCTCAAGGCTCTTGCCAAAAAAGAGGCTAACGATGTTTATAATTTGCGTCGAATTTTTTGAAACTTCTCTTTGTTGTATAATCTGTCCTCAGCACACACACATTCAATTAAAGAAATTTAATCAAAGTAAAACAATTTGGTTCCCCAAATTAGCTTGTCATCGGACATTATGATCTTCTTATAATTAAATATCTGTTCAAGTTATTATGAAAAGAAAAACAAAGTTATTAGCATAAGACAAAGATGAAGATTTTAGTTTTTTTTTTTTGACAATGGCATCTCGCAGTTCATCCTGTATGAGGATGGCTACTGCTTAACCGGACTTTCCTGTGGATGCCTTGAATTAAGGCCTCCAGCCAGGGCAAACAATAAACTTAAAAACTAAGCGACAGCGCTAAGGGCACCCCCCCACGGGGTTCGGACCTCGGCTCAGGGCGTCGCTGGAAGAGGACAGCAAGGGACAGGCTGGATCGGTTGAAGATTTTAGGCTGTGCAGACCACGTTAAGACTGTATAGGATAGAGTATTGCTTTTTAAAGGAAATTTTAAATTATCGTGAAATGTGATAGGAGAGCAGTTAACAATAGGTAGTGATCGGAATTAGACACTCGCAGGACTCAGTTAAGCTTTTCACTGTTGGTACAGACGCCAGCACATCAACCTACCCGAAACTGTAACATTCAACCCATTCAACTTTGAACATAAGGTTCAAAGTTGAATGGGAAAATTTTACAGTTTGAACATAAGGTTCAAAGTTGAATGGGAAAATTTTACAGTTTCGGGTAGGTTGATGTGCTGGCGTCTGTACTTTGTCAATAATCTCTTCTATCGCAATGACTTTGTATTTTTTTTTTCCAAGAACTTTTTTTAACTTATTTTGTTGTCCGCGTCACGACACTACATTTTTCATGCGACTGAAAACAAATGTGTCAAAAACTGTGGTAATGTAATAAGTTTTGATTATTGAAAGTACTCGTAACTTTCATTTGTTGATAAAAATTGATTTATTTACCTCTAAGTTGATCCTTAGCTGAGCTTTATGAATTCAATTTAATAATTTTTACTGCGTGATAATGCGTGTGAGCCCTAATAAATTAAAAAACACGATGTTATAATAAATTGACTTAAATTAAAGAGATTATTGACAAAGTACCTACAGTGAAAAGCTTAATTGAGTCCTGCGAGTGTCTAATTCCGATCACTACCTATTGTCAACTGCTCTTCTATCACATTTCACAATACTATTTAATTTCCTTTCCCTGCTCAATGCTTCATGGAATTGAAAACTACCTCCTGTCAGACTTTTAATTTCATGGAACATTTGAGTGACAATGCACGCTATTGTAAACTCACTAAATATCGAAGTACCATTTATTATTAACTTTTGTGAAATTATTTCCAGCATTTTTTATTTATTGTTTCTTTAATAGTGATGAAGGCATGAAGAGTGATGAATTTAAAATGATGATGTATGGATAGGAAGAGGAAAGCAAAAGAAAATATAGATGAATTTCGATCATGCGCAATCCAACCCGTGATTTATGTCGCAGCACCCTCATTGAATCTGGTTATGTTGTGATTGATTCAGTTTTTACAAGTATTGGCTTTATTATTCGTTGATAATCACACATGTTATAGAATACGTCAACACTACAAGCTGCAAGTGTAGTGCATGTTCGTATACTAGAGATCCAGTTTAATCTTTCCCCCTTATCTTTAAAACAGTAATTCATTGGGAATATTGACAAGTAGACTTTTGTTTATCTTACAAAACACGCTCTATAACCGCTACTTCGTGATATGGTGAAAGTATCATAAAGACTTCGAAGACTTTTGAACCCATATTAAATCAGGTATGTACCTAAATACGCTTTTTAAAGGAGAAAAAACCGTTACTAAGGATCCGTATTACAAAAATGTAATGTAGGTAAGTCGATTTTAAATATCTACCGACTTGGAACTCGAATTTTATTTAACCGTTTGTCTAAATCTATAATATAAATAGAGAGGACTATGCTTGGAGTTTCCTTACGTGATCAAATCAGAAATGGAGAGATCCGAAGGAGAACCAAGGGCAGGGCACATTGCTCGCAGAATAGATGGTCGATGGAGCCGAAAGGTTCTGGAGTGGTGACCATGTACAAGATGACTTAGCTTTGGAAGGCTTTCCACAAGTTGGACCTATGTCCAGCATAGACATTGCAGCATGGGTATTTAGGGTCCTATGTCCAGCATAGGACGAAATGATGATGATGATGATGAATCTATAATATCAAGAACGTCACAGCATTTGCGATCTTTAGTAAACCAAATAGTTACACTATTTTAAATGTCTCAACATTCGTTGGCACAATACCACTTTTTTACGAGTAGCATCTTTTGCGGTTTATAAGCACAATGCAAATAAGTACGTTCACAATTTAAATAGTATTTTCCAGTATGTTAGCTGACTTGCATTAAAAATTTCATGCATGGTAAATGTTTGTGTGTACAGTGCTATTATGCGAGTGTTGGTTGATCCGGAAATATAACTTCATCGACTCTCGTTTACGTCGAGTTTACTTCTTAAAGTAAGATAATATCATCAATTCGAAAGTATTTAGATTGTTGAGTAAGGGAATGAACTAACAGTAGACATATTTAGTGACGTAGAAGACAAGTGTAATCTATATAATTATTATACAAATAAATAGGCTGAAGAGTTTGTTTGTTTGTTTGTTTGAACGCGCTAATCTCTGGAACTACCAGCCGGATTTGGAAAATTTCTTCTCTCTTCTCTTTGCATTTGATATTCTTCTGCTTAATCTTGCTTAATCTTTTTGCATTTGATAGCCCAATTCTTGAGAAAGGCTATAGGCTACAACATGACGCTAAGGCACAGGAGCCCAGCTAACACAAAAAAATTCAGAAAGTACACAGTAATCGCGCGGGCACGCGATGCGACGCGACGGGGTGGGTCGGGGGTACAAGAAATTTAACGCGGACGAAGTTGCGAGTAGAATATGTAGTAGTGTAATATATAAGACCATCTTTATAAATAAGACACAGAAAGGTGACACTTAAATGAATATTTGCTTGCTATCCTAATATCAAACACGTGATAAATAATCTACGTACTTAATAGAAGAGAAATATGTGTACTAGACACTCGGCATATATAAGAATTAATCTCCTTTTAGAACATTCTAGAAAGAAAAATACAAAAGCAATTCGTCAAAGTACATTCGCAGACTATTTGCTTGATTGTTTTATTTCAATTTGCATTCAATAGTGCTCTTCGTGGGTGCCAATTACTTGACGTCCGATGTATGTCTAGATATTGTCACTTAATAGTCATAGTTTGATGATGTTTTAGCTTGAAAAGCCAGTTTGTATTTTAAAATGGTCGGGTCATGGAGAGTCCACGACCTTGCCGGATCATAGACTGTTTAAAGGCTCTTTGAAAGGATTCTCCCCATTGTATACTAGAATAAGTTTGGAAAGTTGTTGCAATAAACTTTTTTTTTTATGCATAAAGCAGTGCCAAGATAGGATAGTTATCGCTTCGTTTGTTACCAGATCATAGTCTAGCCCTTGCCAAACTATGATGCATGTCAAGGTCGAGTTCATTATCTCATACATGTTTTTGCTAACGCTCATGATCATAAACGCTTTAATGTAGTTAAACAGTATCGTGCCATCACACTTCATTGACATGAAAATGACAAGGACAGGTAGTACTTCAAAATTACACATTACGGTCAAGTTTTTATGAGTTACTCCTGGAGAAGTAACAGTTTTTGACATATACAAGTTTACAGCAGCGATAAAAAACATAGTATGTGCAAGCCAATGTGGTGCTTGTGAAGTTAGTACCTTTCTGTAGTTAGTATAAATTCTATTTTGACGGTAGATACACGTGTCCAAGTCCGTGGATGTCTTTAGTATTTGCTTCATCTATATATCTCTTCTTTCATCTATATGTTCCATCACTAAAATAACCGATGTCATTCGGAAAGCAGCCACACTTAAATGGAATTAGGCTGGACACATCTGCCGCATGCCAGACGCTTAATGGGCCAATCTTGCGACCCAGTGGGTCCCGATTAGTAGCAAACGATATCTCGGCAGGCCCAGAAAGAGATGGCAGGATGAGCTGAACTTCTTCAATAAAGATTGGTCCTTGGCAGCTCTGCACAGAGAGAGAGAGAGATAGAAAGAGAGTAGAGAGGCCGTTGCCCAGCAGTGGGACATTAATGGCTAATAATGTCTCTTATTTATTTGTTATCAGCAGAGCATGTCTTCTTCTTTCACAAATTTCTATCAACCGTGATCTCAGTACTCAATTTCTTCACTAGCATAATAATTATCAACGTTCACTTTCTAATTAGCCATAGAATCTACATTCAAACTGAAAATCTTTCTCACGTTTGCATTTTGTTCAAGTCATCATCTGCCTAGCCTTTTCCCAACTACACACATCAAAAGTGTCTAGGGATCAAGCATTTTTATGCGGATTTCTTGAGATTGAGATGTGGCTTTGTAATAAATTTATGA
This sequence comes from Gortyna flavago, assembly GCA_963669345.1. NCBI lineage: Eukaryota > Metazoa > Arthropoda > Insecta > Lepidoptera > Noctuidae > Gortyna > Gortyna flavago. Next base: position 19,536,780 of record OY770125.1, read on the forward strand.
TTTTATAAATTTATATGGATCATTTTTGGTGCATTTCATAATTTGAATCAGGAACTGTGAATCAAATTCGAGTAAAAGATGAAAATCAGCTGTCAATATTTTCCCTATAAAAACATACAACGCATTGAAGACATTATTAGTGCTACTGTTTCCCTACTACTGATTAAAACCAACGTTATTATGGAGCGGCGACGTCATTTAAGCAGGGAAGTAATGCTCAGAGCCGTGGGAATGATAGAAGCTGGTTCCCGGCAACGTACTGTGGCTTTAGCTCTGAATACAAGTCAGAGTGTTATCAGTCGACTTTGGACACGTTACCGAAGCACTGGTACCGTGGCTGAGCGCCATGGAGGACGGTATCGCTGCACCACACGGAGACAAGACCGATACATTCAAATCTTAACTCGAAGAGCTCCAACAATAACCGCCATGATGTTAGCCGTGAGGCTTCATCACTCTTCAGGGAACTTAATTAGCGACCAAACAGTCAGAAACCGCTTGCATGAAGTGAACCTTCATTCCCGAAGACCGCTACGGGTACCACCTATAGCAATGCACAATCGTAGGATTCGATATCAATGGGCTCTTGAACACAGTAATTGGGCAGAAGAACAATGGCGTTTCGTGTGCTTTTCTGATGAGTCTCGTTTTGGTATGAGACCGGATACAAGACGTATACGACACTGGAGAACCCCTGGACGCCAACAGCGATTAAAATCCTGCCAGGAAGTCCATCCTTATAGTGGTGGAACCATCATGGTATGGGCGGGTATTTGGATCGGCGGAAGAACTGAGTTGATTTGGATCAGAGGCAACCTCAACGCTCAAATTTATGCTGAGACGATTGTATCAGACGTCATCGTTCCTCTACAAGTGCAAATCGGTCCCTTATTTCAGTTAATGCATGATAATGCACGACCGCACACCGCAAGAGTTGTAAGACAGACTCTCGCCGCAGCTAACATCAATGTCCTGCCCTGGCCTGCTCAGTCGCCAGACTTGAACCCGATTGAGCATGCATGGGATATGCTACAGAGAAGAGCTCTGCCGAATATGGAGGGTATCCAGTCGCAAGAAGACCTTTTTTTGTTGTTGCAACGAACATGGGCGGCCATTCCACAGCGTGATTTGGATGAACTCATTTTGAGTATGCCAAACCGATGTTCTTGTGTTGTTAGTGTTCGCGGTAGAAACACGGATTATTAATTGTTTAAGTTACCCAATAAAATTTTAAAGAAAACTGTTATTTCAGTCTTTTTTTCGAACTTTTGTGTTAGTGGTTCAAATGTCAAAAATCCCTTTATTAGGAAAATGGCAAATTTCTTTATTAATGCAAAGGTGACTTGGTTTATCGTTACTGTGACAAACGAAAACACTTTATTTGATGAATCCTTAAAGAAAATTTTAATTAATATCAATCAGGAGAAAAGTTATTGCAAAAATATATGTTGATCCCTAGACACTTTTGATGTGTGTATTTTAGTGTCGCATTCAAGTCTCATCGGATGCAGCTGAATACCAGTACTTTACATGAAGCGACTGCCTATCCGACCTCCACAACCCAGTGACTGGGTAACACGATACCCTTTGGTAAGATTGGTTGTCAAACTTCCGGGCTCCTGACTACCCGTAACGCCTGTCAAAGATCTACAAATGACAGCCAGCACCAACGGCTTAAGGTGCTTTTTGAGGCACAGAGGGGTCTTGGTATGTAAGGAATGGTCTGCCATCCACGTTACTTAACCTTGAAAATCGACCCGCGTGGCTATTATTATTTAGCCACGAACCCCTCGTGCAGTTTTAGTCCCAGAAAAATAATCTAACACACGTGACATCTACCAACCCGCATTGGGCCCGAGTTGCTTCATTGCATTCTCACTCTCATAGCCTGCGTGGTGGATTACAGCCCACTCCCTCTCACCGAGAGGAGGCGTGTGTCCCAGCAGTGAGGATATTATAGGCTGACTAATGACTATGCTTATGTACAAGCGATTCTCCATGGCAAGAAAGTGTAGATAATAATGTAGGTAGGGTTGGCTTTAACTTCTATGTGTTACTTTTATTCCTCTTTTCTCTAATAGGATTACTTGTACATTGTTGGTTGCACTGCTACACATTTCCACTCGTGTATCGCATAAATAAAGTACCTATATAAACATATGTGTGAACTAGGAGTGCATAGTGCTAGGTACATGGGATAAGAACTTGATTTGAAATACTTGTAGACTATAAATTCAAACTGTTGTTTACGTTTGTAAACAAAAGGACATCTGAGGGGCAATAATAGCGGGATTGTCCGAAAGGGTTACCGCTGCCCCGGAACATAAAGGGCTAAGGAAGGAACACGGATGGGTTTTAGTCAGTAAGAGTCTGACACTCCCTTCCGCTCCACCCAGAGCGGGAGGAGTCATTGGATGATTTCCCATCCTTAAAAAAAAAAAAAAAAAGGGGCAATAATTTTAAGAACGTTCACAGTTTGATCTCAGTATCAATCTGCCAAAATACCTCTAATTTCCCTTTGTTTTTGATAAGTATTTGACATTGATTGTCGCTGAGATGAGATTGCGACTAGATTTTGAACGTTTTTAATTAAGTAGAGCTTTTTTAACGGTAGGCAAGTATACCAAAATAAACAAGATTCTGACAAATTAAAAACCTACTAAATTCAGCAGTTTTATTTATTTTAACGGTTGCTGATTCTTTGGCTTAAAAATAGGCCACGTGAACAGTCGACCAGCCGCTTGGCGGTGTCCTGAAAAATTACATTAACGATTACATTTAGTTACATAACTTCGAAGACAACTATGTGAACTGAAATATTACTAAAGTATAATTATTATAATTAGGAGGACTCGTGGCTAAATGATAACAGCTCCACGGGTCGATCGAAAGGTTAAGCTACCGTCCATTATATGTCGAGACCCTTCCGTGTCTCGGAAAGCACGTTAAGCGGTTGGTCACGGCTGTCATTCATAGTTGACAGTCATTACGAGTCGTCAAAAGCCCAAAATTCGGTCACCCAAAGAAGAAGAACTAGCAGGGGATCGAGGAGGGGGGCTCAGGGGATTAGACCGGAATAAATCAGCCTTACCACGGAGTATCGTGTTACCCAGTAACTTAGTTGTGGAGATCAGATAGGTAGGTGCTTCATGTAAAATACAAGTATTCATATGCATCCAGTTAGACTGGAAGCCGACCACAACCTAATTGGGAAAAGGCTAGGCAGAATTAATGTATAATAATTATAACCCATTTCAATGCAAATCTGATAAAAATGTACAATATCATAGCTTGTTTAAAAATACATGAAGTAATTTCCCGGAAAATTAGAAACTTCACGTGAGAGAACATAACAACTTTTGACAGATTCATACTTTCATCAACAATTAGCTTCTGCCCGCGACTTTGCGTGGAAGTCGTAATTTACACAACATACTAAATTATCAGCCACATTTATAAACAACTCCTTCGGTCCCCGATCCACCGCGTCGCATCGCATCGCCCGCCCAGGCTATTACTTCGTTTTCGTTTAGTGTTCTTTCTGACTATTTGCTCGACTACTAAGGGTCGTAGCGTGATGTTGAATAGCATATAACCTTCCTCAAGAATTGGCCTATCAAATACCAACAGCAAAAATATTTTTCAAATCCGACTAGAAGTCCCAAAGACTAGCGCGTTAAAACAAACTCTTCAGCGTTGTTATATTAGTATAAATAATCAAAACAAAGGGTTGAAAGAGGAGCAAGTTAAGTCGTCACAACGTAAATAAAATGACATCCAACTCCCAACGAAATCAAAACGCGCAATCTAGTAAAAGTAGGGGATTTCTCTTCTAACACAGATTTTCTCTACAAACAACGCTATCTGCGCGTCAAACAATCAATTTGCATACTATTTTATCGTGCAATTTCTTCAAGTACCTAATTTTGTAAAGAGTTTTATGTTTATAGTTTTAAAATAGATACATTATAGTACTTTTCATTATTATGATTAGATAATGGTCGGAGTAATACAGCAAACTGCAATATTAGGTACCTACTCCTGGATAGCTTCCATAAGTACATTGCCCATAACCTTTTTAAAAAATACCAACGTAAAATTAAAATAGCTTTCACGACAGTCCATAGTACAATGTCGGTAAAGTGCACCCTGGGCCCGCTACCTTCTTTCTGATTATCTTATATTTTTATCACAGTATGAGCTATTCTGGATAATAACGGCCGCGACTTAAGTCGTATGTAGGAATCCAGTCAGGGGCTTTACTTTGTCTAAATTATTTCACCACCGCCGCTTTTAAAATGGTGAAGGAAAAAATCGTGAGGAAACCAGCATGTCTTAGAACGAAAAATCAGAAAACTTATCACATCTACCAACGTACCATCGCGGCCTTTTCCGCCTGATCAATTAAAATTTTTTTTCGTCTATATCCTGCGGTGGAGCCAAGCCACGCCCCCTATTAATTATCAAAGCGATAACGCAATTAGTTGCAAACTTGCAACCTGCACTGCAGAGCTTAGTGACGCATCATGTGTACTCCTTTTGTGAATTTTACGGACGTATTATTTGACCTTGGCGCGCTTACTAGAGAGCGCTTCTATTTATTGAGTGCAAGCAAAAATTAACTTAGTGGTTGTCAGGCGGATGTGTCTGCGATAGTACAAATGACGTGTTGATAAATTATATTATTAAGGTAGTTTCTAGTACTTCTGCGGATCACTAAGACGTCATCATCTGGATAGCCTTTTTCTATTTCCAGTCTAACTGCAAATGCAAATGCAGCTGCAGAGCAGTAGTTTACAAGGAGTGACTGTCTGTCCGACCCAACCCAGTAAGTGGGCACTGCGTGCTGTAGAAGAATCAATATCGTCGTTCAGCATAAAGATGTCCACTGCTGGACACGGGCACAAGCATCGCAGAAAGAACCACGTTGCGTGCATCTTTGACTGCGTTGTCAGACAACATTCATTAAAATATAGTTAGGTAACCAACCAAGAAATCAACTTTTTTTGCACCATTTATTCTACGTAACGCGATGTATCTAAAGGCTACACTGGTATATACAAATACTCTTAGTATTTCAGGGTATTTGGGCTTAGAATTAATAATACTATATTCAGCCAGTAATAAAGATGAAAAAGATTATTTCCTTAGATTATGCCAAGAGGTTGGCAAAGAACCCAAGGTATGAAACGTGCAAAGTAAGGGTTGCCTTTTCCATGTAAAAATAAATTTCGGTACTCAAAGGTCACGATTGAAAAGATTCGATACTTTTGAAATATATAAATTTAGCTTAAATCATAATAACCTCCTAATTTTTGGCCAGACTGGGCGGGGAGCGGCGCGGGTGTGGGTACGCGCGCGATCTGCCTGTCCGCAGTCGAGCGCGGCTTCGTTCTGAGTGATATCGTGTCCAGTGTTTGTCAAAATATAATATGGATGAAGGAGCCAATACTCGTAATTTAAAACGTTCAAAATCTAGTCGCAGTCTCATCTCAGCGACAAACAAATGTCAAAAGCTTATCAAAATGTAGGGAAATTAGAGGTATTTTTGATCAGACTGTATATAGATCAGACTGTAATCGTTCTTAAAATTACGAGAATTGCCCCTCTTATGTTTAAGTACGCAGCCAGTGGGCCATGACTAAATAATAACAGCCACACAGGTCGATCGATGAGGTTAAGCTACGCTTACCGATGTTGGTCTGTGGATGGGTGACCATCTTTACATACGGTGACACCTCCGTGCCTCGGAAAGCACGTTAAGCCGTGGGTTCCAGCTGTCATTCGTGGATCTTTGACAGTCATTACGGATAGTCCGAAGCCCGAAAGTCTGACAACCAGTCTTACCAAGGGGTATTACCCAGTAACTGGGTTGTGGAGGTCAGATAGGCAGTCGCTCTATGTAAAATACTGGTATTCAGCTGCATCCGGTTAGACTGGAAGCCGACCCCAGACGTAGTTGGGAAAAGCAGTATGCAGCGCCACGCCCGCCCCGCGCCCACTACGCGCCCGCCTTTGCAGTCTGTCCAAGCACTTATAATTTTAAGAATAGAATATTCCACTTTTCATGTCGTTTTGTAAGTCAAAGTAATGGTCGTTGACCAAGTCATTTACCTAAGTCCCATTCGTGGGTAAGGAGATTATTTTGAGCAGGTACCTTATAATTACTACCACCGCACTATTTACATGTTCTGAAACTAAAATACCTAATGAAATAAAAATTGCTAATTATATGTAATGCATTAGAAAAACTCACTTTATGTGGTGACTATAAAATAAGCTATCTCAGTTGGTACATTTTAGGGCTCCGTACCCAAAAAGGTGCCAATTTGACCCTGATCATAAGCCTAATCCGCTGCCAGTTCGTTCGTCTATCTGTCAGCGGGCTGTATCTTATGAACCGTAATAGGTACACAGGTGAAATTGTTAGTGTCTATTTCTATTTTCACTATAACAATAAAAATAAAATAAAGTTACAAAAAAATTGAGGGAAGAAGACATGTGTTTTTTTCAGCGTGTTTTGTCTTGTTGTACGAGACCCTTCGTTTTATTTAGCCTAGAATTACTGTCAACACTTCATGGCCAAGACTCGGGGAGATGGGTTATTCAATCCATCTTCCCTGAGTCTTGGCCATAAACTATTTCTAGAACTCGTTATTGAAATCACTTTTATTTTTATTTTTTTATTTATTCAAAATCTGTATTAACAGTAGCATACATAGTCTGCCAAACTGCATAACAGTTTGTCGGCAGTTCTTCTCGTCTAACAATAGATTACAAATTTTGAAAAAAAAAAAAAAAATTGTGCTAAAACTTAATTATGCTAAGTTAACTATAAAATAACATATCTACAGTCGAGATAAAAAAAAAACTTACATTTAACAAAAAGCGTTTTTGCCATCGTAAGGTTTGTTACAAACATATCTATGGACACAACGAGAGATAATATTTTTGTAGGACTATTTTAAGTTGGTCCTTAGACTTGACATGTGTTATCACCATCACTTTCACTGGCTGCAATGATTTGAAGAAGTCTAGCTTACCTTATGAAGATTGATTAATAAGACACAAACGTACCTATATACGGTCGGTTCGTGGATAGGTGACCTTCTGAAGGTTATTGTATTACCCAGTAACTCGGTTGTCGAGGTCAGATAGGCAGTCGCTTCATGTAATTTTTGTAATTTAAAATACTGATTTTCAGCTGCATCCGGTTAGACTGGAAGCCGACCCCAATGGAAAAGGCCAGGCAGATTGATTTTGATGCAAAAACAATGTTTTTCAAGCTAATTCGCCGATTCAAATTGGTTGGGATATCATCCATTCTTCCCAAACTCCATGCCTGTGTGGATATTTTTGTCAGCTTCTGTTTTCAACTTCTAGGATTTTAACGACGCAAATGATATCATCATCAACACCGGAGTGTGACTTGTTTGCCGGGAGATAGATAGTTTGAAAGTTTTTTTTTTTTTTAACTTTATTACTTTTTGTTTATTTTACAAGTGTTATTGTGTTGTTTTGTTGGTTAATTTTCATTTTCTAGTGTATATTTTTTTAAATTGTATTTTACCTAACCTACATATGTATGTTTTTGTGTCACTTTTAGTTTGTAATTTGTCTTAGCATTCAATTCTGTAATGTTGTGCATGTAATTTAAGAAAATAAATGACAGAACTGTCCATATAGCTACTAACTGGTTTTAAAAAACTAAAATCCAACGTTAATGTAGACAAAAAGAAGATGATCTTGAACTACTTATACAACATCTCATTAGCTGATTCGGTTTACATCCATATCTTGGTCAAATGCCAGGAATCAACCCACAAATCAATAAACTCACACTGAGTTCATTGATTGGTGGGTTGGAGTACTACTATTGGATGTCGTAAAAAGTTGCAATCCAAAGCTGGACTTTGACCTGCCCCGAGCTACTTGCATGACATAAAATGATGTGCTGCACAAGGCCTCGTAGAATTTTTTAACTTGGTGGCTGGTATTTACTTAGAGCATCGTAACTCGACTTTTACAAATATTAAAGAATTAAGAGTTTGTACGTTTACAATAGTTTAAAGACACACGAACTAAGCGACAAGTGATCAGTGATTATTAGCTCATCGACTGCGAGTAAATATTAACTACACAAAAGTGTCATCTCATCATGCAATCATGTTCATGTAGGCACTTAATTAGATTCACTACAAACAAGGTGCGATGAAAAGGACTATTTGTGCACGAAATAACAGTAGAACACAGTCTCCTAAGGCACAGGTTTCCCCTAGTTTAGGAGGCAGTTTCCACCATTCCAGACACCTTTTTACAACCAAATATTTTTATAACCTACATTTACTACTTATTGTAACAAAGGTATTTAGTATCAATAAAATTATTATTATTATTAATCAGGACGCAACGACCTGGCTAAATAAAAAATATAATTTCACGTAGTCTGCAATTTCCAATAAAGCTTATACATTTCACACATTTAAGGGCCATAATCAAAGCAATTTTTATTATTTTAACAGTTGGCGAACCGGTTTGTCGCTATGGTACATTCAATAGCCAAGGGTTGGAGTTGTACACAGGTTCCCTAGATGGTGTTGGGATCGAGTTAGATCGCGCTATCGTTTGCTGCACAGAGATTGATGACTACCGACGACTCGCTACCACAGTTACCTTTTATTCCTATTATAGCTTGTAGGTAGGACGCTAGACGTCACGAAGCTATAAGATACCATAATCTCTCGTTGTTAAACCACATGCGCTCATAAGCGTTTTATAATATTTTTGTATACTGTTCCCCGTAGAGCAGTAAGAATTCCTATTTGTAATGGTGCAATGTTCAGTTTGATCGTTGTTTCAAAGTCACAGCGATTACCTACAAGTTGAGCGTTTCCTAAGGTTTAAAATATTAAATTTATAAAACAAGGAAAATATATACATTATTATGACCTTGATTAAATATATGAAATAATCTTAAGTACAACATTGATATTAATACTAGAGAAAATGGCAGATTAAACAGAAACTGCGCATTTTCAGATTCATTAAATAATGAAATATCTTTGAAAATTAAGGAAATAAAATACTGATACCTACTGGAGTTAGCAAGCTTGATGCAAATCTTGAGTAAATACGGTACTGAAGTTGAAAAGAATGGTACAAATTTGGCTTTCCACATTTGCATTAATCTTGCAATAATTAATTGCCACTTAGTGCAAGGCAGGTTCAGTTCGAATTTGCATCGATCTAGTGAAAATAGTCTCCGAGTAAAATGATGGCTGTCTAACATCCGGTCAGACAGACAGACGAACATGACAAGATTATATGGGTTATAAAGAAACTTAAAAAGAACAAGACGAGCTGTGCCCAAATGAAATAGAACAAGCCCAGTAAGATAATGATAATTGACGGTCATCCCCGTCTTATATAATATATAGTTAGTTATATATATTATATTGGGAAATAATAATGGTTAAGAAAAACAAATTAATCTCCAGCGATCTGTGGCCGACAAAAAAAATGGATCTTCGAATAACAAAACTAAACTTCCGAATAAAATACTGAACCTCCGATCAAAGAGTCTAAGTTACCGACAACAGAGGTTTTGTCAAAATAATCATATTAAATATACCTATACGCGGGGTACGTCGACTGATGCAAGATTGAGCGAATGAGAATAGATACAAATAGTTTTACCTAGGTATACATTAAAACGCAATTTAAGCTGGTAGAAAAGTATTAAAGCAATAAACAGTCATGTTTATTTTTCGAAGATTTCAGTATGTCATTCGGTCGTTTCGTCATTTTTATTCGGACAAAAGTAGTTGGAAAGTTAGTATTTTAGGCAGTAGATTTAATATTTTGAGTAAGGACTTTAAAAATATTTATTCTTAAATTTTTCACAATAGCACCACTGTTTGTCTCTGCATCTAGTCTGCACTAGTCGAAAATGCCTGTGGCATTAAGTCCGCCTCTGCACATTTTTGTGTTTAAAGTATTAAATTAAAAAACAAGGGTCACTACACAATACACAAAATTGTCATATTACCAATTAAAGGAATGCAGGAATAAATAGTAGTGGAACTTTCGAGAAAGACTCCCGGTGCGTATTTAAAAAAAAATATACCTAAAAGACCCTATAAATGTGTTAGAAGATCCTTGAGTTAGTCACGTGTTCCGAGCACAACTGTGCGGCGATAATGACACATCTCATAATGGTACAGCATTGTACTCGATAAAGGCATGGACTTATAATAAAGGTAACACCTGACAGGTTTCCAAAATATTTCTAGATTAATTGTGTCTCGAATTTCATATAAGGAAACAAGTTTATTTTATTATTTGATATGACAGACAGCTGTTTGAAGGTTATAGTAACTTGTGTAAGGTAACTTATGTCATTATTGAGATTATGGAAAGAAAAGTGGGTGAGTTTTTAGCTGACTGCGTGACAGCAAATACAGGGTTATGTTTTTCATGCGTATCTATGTTTCTCAGTATCTGTGGGACTATTTATACCATCGAACCATCTTGAACGATAGCTGGGTGACACAGGAGATGTCTATAGACTCGTCTGGTCACGCGTTTTTATAAAATCATAATGGCGGATTTAATAAAAACCGTTAATAGGAAGGTCTTGAATTGATATTAAAATAAAGGGCTTCTTATGATGATTATTAAAAATTAAATACTCGACTGTAACTGAGTTTTTTCGCGTGTAGTACTTAGTTTGGGTAGAAGTGTACCTACATTTAATATTTTTTTCGGTAAATTATATACGTGTATTGTCGGTAATTGGCACCATTTTGTAAATTGTGTCTCCTCAAATGTATCTAAAAACCAACACTGATCCCGCGTGGTGGATTATAGCCCACTCCGTCTGAAGCAGGAGATCTGTGTCCCAGTAGTGGGAACGATAAAGGCTTAATAATATGATCGTTTTAAATTGTATATACATTTCAGATCTATCAAACCTTATAGAACTTACACCCACATCTCTTCACATGAATTTGTCAGCTGCTAACAAATTTTATTTTTCTCTACAGGCAGCGGAGAGCGGCAATGTTGAGGACTTTATGCGCCTGTACCTCAGCGAACCGTCTCGCCTAGCAGTGAGGGATGGGCGAGGTCGCACCGCTGCTCACCAGGCCGCTGCAAGAAACAACACTAACATACTGCACTTCATCAACAACTATGGTGGAGGTAAGTGAACCGTGAACTAAAGAATTCTTCTACTTCGTTCCCTTACTCCAGAGGACCACGACCTGCACATATGACGCATCAGCAAATTATGTGGTCTTCCACAGTACCTATGGACCAATCAGCATAATGATGCGTCCAATAGCCTTCCTCTTTATCGCGGCAGACCTTGTTGTCGGTGGTCTGCCTTGTCCGCTGATTTAAGCGGGTACACTTAGCGGGCGCCCGCGCGGCGTGCTGTTTTCTATTATCATCCTTAGAGCAGCGCTGCGTCAGGTAGGTCTCCGGTCGCACGCGGCATTAGAAAAGCCGGCCTAAGATTAGTATTAAGCAATAGGAAACATTTGTCTTAATCGCCGAAATGTTTTTGCCAAGACCCCAAAGGTTTGAAACAGTGTCGCGAGACTAAACTTGTCTAGCGTTTGGAATTTATCAGAAGGCCAATTCTCGTAATTTAAAACGTTCAAAATCTAGTCGCAGTCTCATCTCAGCGACAAACAAATGTCAAAACCTTGTCAAAATGTAGATAAATTAGAGGTATTTTTGACAGATTGAGACTGAGATCAGACTGTGAACGTTCTTAAAATTACGAGAATTTCCCCTCAGATCTCCTGACATAGTGTCATATTACAAAAGTTTATTAGTGCGATTCCGCAATATAAAACAAGTAAGGCCAAGCTTAATAGCCAAACCTAAGTCATAATCTCGAACGACACTATCATCACCATCATTTCAGCCGAAAGACTTCCACTGCTGGACATAGTCCTCCCTCGTGCGCCACCACATTAACCGGTTTTATGCTTCCCGCATCTAGTGGATTCCTGCGGCCTTCACAAGGTCATCGGTCCACCTTATGGGAGGCCTTTCAACACTACGTCTTCGTGCAAATATAGTAATTTTAAGTCAGGTTATTTATCTATTTTTGATGATTGTTGTCTGACAACCAGTCTTACTATTGTGTTACCCAGTATCTGGGTTGCGCTTGTAGAGGTCAGGTAAGCAGTCGCTCCATGTAAAATATTGGAACTCAGCTGCATCTGGTAAGTCTGGAAGCCCCAGATCCCAATATATAATGTACTTGTGAAATGACTTGGTAGGTTATGATGAGTCACAAACAATTCTGTAACTCTTGTTTAAAAAATAGAAAGACTGGCTGTTTTTCTTTCCGGCTCCACCTACGAGTTAAGTTTGATTTTCTGAAATTTAAAGTACCCTTTGATCTTCAGGTGGCAACCAACATCTTTGACCTTTTATTGCAATACTAGTAGGTACTTCGTCTTCTCTGATTTTGTAATTTCCCCTACATTCTTTAACACCCTCTCCGCACTTTAAAAGATAGTTTTGCAAAATTAATCATCATGATGGTAGGTCACGGGAGCAATCTGCAACTCTCCTCTTCAACGTAAGGGTAAGATTTATATAACTAACAATGTCTTGGATCAGAATGTTGGCCCACAAAAGGGATGAAAAACAGGCAATTACATGAAGTTATCGTAGGTTCGAACCCAGACAGGCACTTTTGTGTAAATTATTTCATCACCACTGCTCTTAAAACGGTGAAGGAAAACATCGTGAGGATTTTTCGATTCTAGAACATGCTGGTTGCATGTCCTAGAATCGAAGAATTTAAAGACACGTGATATCTACCAATCCGCACAGGGCCCGCGTGGTGGATTACGGCCCACTCCCTCTCACCGAGAGGAGGCCTGTGTTCCAGCAGTGGAAACATCATGGCTGATTATGCGACATGCAGCTGAAATGAGATTGCTAAGTGGAAGGAGTGAGGTTACGCGAATACATTGAAAAAGGAATGAGTGCATAAGAGGAAGTCTCTAAGTGGCATCGGTGACTGAAAATTTATGTGGAAATAGGTTGTCATGGTATGGACATGTAATGTGGAGGAATGAGGAAAATGTCGTGAGGAAAATTTTGAGTATGAATGTGGATGGCTATAAAAGTAGGAGAAGACCAAAGAAACGATTCTTAATTTTTTTACACTATCCTAGTTTTAATAAACTTTTAAAACTAGACAAAAAAGAAAAATTTTCAATTTCTTTAGAATTTTCATCATTCGTGCTAAATTTCAAATTTAGAAACTCTAGGAATAATTTACCATATCAACGAATTCCAGTTTTTTCATACTTTTAGTTTAACGGTTTATTTTCGCAAAATCCTTTCTTAGTACACTCCTGCGTTTTTTGCTACTACTACTGTCCAAAATTCAAGTTTCTATCTTTAGCGGTTTCGGCTGTGCGAGTGTCTTACGAACATACACTGTTCTTCTATACAAAATAAGCTAGCTTCTTCGACAACTTCGTCCGCGTGAAATTTCTTGTTCCCCTGAACCAGTGGCGTGCATTGCATATAGGCATAAAAACAGTGCCTACCTCGATAAATCACCATAAGCCTGTCAATTACATTTTAGTGTAATTATAATTTAATTAATTAAAAATAATAGTAAATTATCACACATATAGAAAAAACAAAATCTTCCTATAAACACGCGCGGCAGTAGGCATTCGCCAGACGGCCTACTCTGCTCCCGTACACTATTCGCGCGTTGTCATTGGTCTTTACTCGTTCAAGTTAATACGACGAAATTAAAAATACATACGTCTCACGCGTAATACCGTGACGTTTGACCTTCGCAATTTATCACCCCAAAGTAGGCATGCCTACTCTAACCAACCGAGTATGAAACTATGAATGTTATAATCGTAATTTGTAATTCGTTCGTAATTTGGCCGTGCGTAGAAAGAAAGGGATGGATATTGAGATCGCCGATAGTGAGGTAAAACTTTCTTTTTATTAGGTAATAGATACTTTTTTATGTTTGTGATTAGTGACCGCGTCTGCCTAGACTAGATCCGGCCTAGTGTCTGCCTAGTGCCTACCTATCCTGAAAACCAATGCACACCACTGCCCTGAACCACCCCGTGACTTTGTTCTTTCAGACTTTTGCTTTTTGCTCTGCTCCTAGTCTTTCCTTATGAATTGCGAATTTCAAATCCGCCTGGTTTTCCATAGATATGCCGCCCGTTCAAACAAACAAACAAAAAAGTACAGTACAGATAAATGTTCAGTATTTAATTAACCTTTAAAACTTTTGAAACAGTCATTTTAAATAAGGATACTTTACATTGTGTCACTATGGTATCACATAAAGTACCTACGTATTTTTAAGTCAGAACCTACTAAAATAAGTAATTCTCTATGAGATATATTGAAATCTTAATATAATTTCCACTACTACACATAATTAATAGTCGCGATGTTTAGGTGATACGAAATTGTTAGCTTCAAAATAATTAAATTCAGTAGTGTCCAAATAATAATTACGTTTTCACTAAAATTATTAATTTAGCTAAAGGTAAATTTAGGTTTAATGAACGCTAGTACCCGTCTCTGCTTACACCTCAACGAATGGCCGTGAGCTCTCACCGGAGCGCCGCTGGTCATCTCACCAGTCGCCTCGCGCAGGCGCAACGCAACCCTAAGCGGGTGAAATAAGCCATTCAACATTTTACAAAGTTCCGCGGCCGCGATGACTTGTTGCACATCAGTGATGTACGAGTAGTACACGTTTCGCTAAAATGTCCGCGGTTGTGCATTCTGTTGTGGAGATGTCTATTCGTCTAGCCGGCATCGGCATTAGAGGAGGTTCCGGCTCACATTGCTTCAGTAGGCAGAACAATACGCTAGTTTTGGAATTAATAGTTAAAGGTGGGGCTGGTGAGTTTTAATAAGTAATTTAAATTGATAAAATATAGAATTCCAGATTCAGTACAAAGCTAATTTAATAGCACAAAATAATATTTCGAGGAGTTATAAGAGTTACGGTGTTTTTCTTTTGTTTTGTTTTCATAACAAAACAATGCGTCAAAGTCAAGGTATAGACTAGATCCGGCCTAGTGTCTGCCTAGTGCCTACCTATCCTGAAAACCAATGCACACCACTGCCCTGAACCACCCCGTGAGGTTCAAGGTGTAGGTGCTTTTTAATCAACAATTTTTATTAACTCTTTGCCTGGGATATAATCCCAAGATGAGCTTTCAATTCAAGCTTTTTGTATTTTTTTTAAATGATTTATTAAATTCGGTGGTAAGTTATATTCGGTTGAGAACATCATTTGAAGTTTTTATTTTATAATCAAATTCAACTTTACTTATTTGCGACATAGGTATAATGTTGTGGTACATGATGATGAAAAATACAAAAAAAAAAAATATCACTATGCACTGCCTTGCAAGGCGTACAAAATACCTAGTTAGTAAATAAACATAGACAAAACAATACAAATTAAGGTAACAGTTAAAAGCTAGCTAAACTTATTAGCTAAATTAAGTAGATAAATAACAAATAAATCTGAGAGTAAGTCATTACAGTTTTTATTTTTCTTCTAAAAATTCATTTATAGTGTAATATGCTTTCTGTATCAGGAACTTATGGAGTAATTTAAATTATAATAATTTAAATATTTTAAAGCTTTTATGGATTTAGGTAGTTAAATATTTTTGGAGCCATTCTTAGAAAACTTTTAGAGAATTGTTTGGTGGGTATTGGGACTTAAGTGCACCTTCATGGCGTTTAGTGGATAGGGTTTCTGGCAACTTCTTAAACTTTCCAAAAATATTTTTTTTTATTTACCAAGCGCATGACCCCAATGAACTTAATAGACAATGCGCGCGGTCTATACGGTTGTTACATGAATGAAAATAATAAATAATGAATAGTAATAGTAGAATAATTTGTTTAAAAAAATAGTATGCTTAGTAAATTAAATCTGATGGTGGTGTATTCTTGTTATTGAATGTATATTGTGTATTCTTGTTATGCAAGCAATATTCTATGGGGGTGATAGGGGTCCTGACCCCAATCACGTCGCTTGGTAAATAAAAAAAACCTGTCTCTAATAATTAAACCTTAACTAATTATTTACTTCATTTTCATATCTTTCTAAGTTTTTCCTATAAATATTGTAGTACAGTCATCAGTAAATAGAGTCAATGGGGTGTTCACGTAGATACCTTGCATTTCAAAAGAGATTACAGCTAGGTTCGCGGTTCGTATGAGACAAATCTATACTTAGATTGTTATTTAGATAAAGTTCCTATTGTATTTAGTTGAGTACCGGCACATATGTATAAACAACGAAACATAGCGTCAATGATAGTAAAACAGATTTAATTTTTTTAAGTTACTCGCATTGAAAGATTTAGTAGATGTCACACGTTTTCGAATTGGTTCTAGGACATGCTGGTTTCCTCACGATGTTTTCTTTCACACAAATTATAGTTACAATTAATTAAAGAATATTACTGTATCTTATTCTAGCTCAGCTAACAAGGCACCATCCCAAAATATTTATTTTTTAATTTATTACTTTATGTCCTCTAGAGGGCACCATATTGAATTTAGTGCGCCGTAATCATGGCCTATAACCAGCGGACGTTCAAGAGGCTTCTAACAATACCTGATTTGTCAAATTATTATAAGTACTTTTGAAGTTGTGAGGGAATAGATGAACATATATACATACCGGTTAAAATCATATACCCTCCGAAGTCGGGTAAAAAAGGCTTTGAAAGGAAAACAATTGATTGCCCTAGTAGGGTATCCTTTCAAGATGTAAACATTTCTAGGATACTGTTTATTTTTTAGTTGAATTCGTGTTGTGTTGTTGACGTTCTAATACGCTGATTTAAAATTGTTTCAAGCGCTTGATTCATAACACAGTGTATTTTTCCTTAGATTTGTGTTATTTGAAACACACATAGTATGTTCATAAGTTTTCCCATCCATCACAGACTTTAAGTTACGTACCTACTAGTCATCTTCATAAGAAACACACACTGTAATTCAATAAAAAACTGCTCCGCATTAAACATGTCGACACAAAAATTTTCTCAAAATCAAAAGTCATATTTGTTTACCAAATTGGACATATTAATAAAAATACACTTTAGCTTCATAGATAATTTTTTTTTTGCCTTAATTGTCCCACTGCTGGGCAAAGGCCACCCTACTGTCTTTCCACCACTCTCTGTCCAGAGCTGCCAAGGACCAATCTTTATCAAAGGAATCGTACCAAATGAGTCTGAACTAAAAAAATGTTAATAATCATCACAATACATTAAGATTCAAATAGATAAAGTCACAAACACGTAAATAAGAAACAAACGAAAGTATTCTCATTCAGGAACCTTGTTCGACTACAAACCTCTATAAGCAATATTTTTCTATTAGTGCGTAGCTGCTTGCAATGAAGTGATAATAAAAGGTAGTTGATGACATCCGTTGATGAAGGCCGCAGCTTGTTTGTATGGTCAACTATGAA
Source organism: Gortyna flavago (assembly GCA_963669345.1). Lineage (NCBI taxonomy): Eukaryota > Metazoa > Arthropoda > Insecta > Lepidoptera > Noctuidae > Gortyna > Gortyna flavago. The sequence goes on from OY770125.1 coordinate 19,554,316, forward strand.
GTTTACCATACAAACAAGCTGCGGCTTTGTATTTGCCTTCAGGCTTCATGACCAAAAAAAAAAACCCTCCTTCCTTCTCCTTCTTTCTCCTTCTTCTCCTTCTTTTTCTTTGAAAATTTCATAATTCACGTACCTAAGTGCCTTCCTAGTAGTAACTTCAAACACCAATATTTATTATTATATACCAATTAAAAGCAGTTTTTTTAACTGAAGTTTTTACCGCTGTCGGGTTTTTTATTTTTTATTACTTTTTTATTCATTTTTCTGTAATAAGAATCCACTTTGGACCTAGCTTTTGCCCGCAATTTCATCTGCGTGTTCGTGTGCATGTTTTAACTATCTTTCTATATTTAAATTAAGATTGTATTAATTTATTACAAACGAAAATTACGGGCTATTTTTCTAAAACTATATTATTCAAATTTAGCAATTTTATACGGTAAATTAGATCTGGCTTATCTCCTCCTTTTTATACTTAAAAATGCGATCGCTTTTCATTGTGTCTTTCATTAAAGTTTCGCATACTTTATTATGTATCCCATTAACAAAGTCACAAAAATTTTGCTTTTCGTGTTCAAGAGTGACCACGACGCGGTCCGATCGTCAATAAAAAGTCAGCACCTGTCGCAAAATCTAGGTAACTTTAAGTAGATACTTTTATTGATAAAAGCGATCATCATGGTCTAGACAACGCAACTCTTTGTATTTGCGACCCTTACATCAATACTACAATAAATCACCTTATTATAAGGTGGACCAATGAATTCTGGACTATCATAATTAGAGGCTAAAGTCCATAGTTCAGTGCAATATTCGGACTGTCGACCCTTGTTTTTACCACGTCCGGTTTTCGCCGGCCAAAAATTATAGCATCTGCTTACATTGTACACCTGTGAAGTATTGAAGCCATATTGCATACGGTTTGGTGCCAATATTGTATAGGAGTATTACCTTATCACAAACAATTCAAGAGACAAGTTAGTCCTTTTTTGCGACTATTGACAGTAATAAGGATAATAATTTTATTGCTTTGATGTTTTTTTCTTTGTGTAAACCTTTGTACATTAAAGAGAAGATTTTTTTTCCCTTTTGCTTTTTACTAACTTCATTGGTCATTCCCAGACCACGGAAAATCAAACTTTATGAACACTATGCTTAGTAAATTCAGTATTACGTAGATTATGTTAAAAATTATAGGAATCTTTTTGTGTGTTGTTGTGACCAAAGAAATAGAATTTTCTCGGCCCCGCTGAACCCAGGACCTCATTATTTGCAGACGCGTTCACAGTAATAATCCTTTGAAAGTAAATACATATATACGTAGTTCCATGGAGGACATTTAAACCATTTTCCACTAGCCACCACTAGACTCATTAAATACGCCTAGATATCAGAACTTTTCAATAATATACACTGTGTTGAGGTGACGGGGGCGCATAGTCAAGTACTAACAGCCGCACGGGTCGATCATCAAGGTGTTTAGCAACGCTTACTGAGGTCAGCCTGTGGATTGGTGGCCACCCATTACCAAAACCCCTTCGTGCTCGGAAAGCACGCTAAACCCTGCTGTCACTTGTATATCGTTGACATTAGGGACGGGTAGTCAGAAGCCTGAAGGTGTGGCAACCAGTCTTACCAAGGGGTATCGTGTTACCCAGTAACTAGAGGTAAGATAGTAGCTCCATGTAAAATACTGGTATCTAACTGCATCCAGTAAGGCCGGAGGCCGCCCACAACAAAGTTGAGAAATGGCTAGGCACATGATGTCATACGTTGCGTTTAATTACCAATACAGAGATGAAGCGTTACCGCCGGGAGTATTCAAATATAGGCAAAACTTATCAAGGATGTTTTCCCTTTTTTGTTTAGGAAAGGATAGTAGGTACCTATGTTGGTAGAGAAATTCAATTACACTTTGAGGGACGGATGTAGGGATCTCGGTGTCAATCTCGGTTGCCGTCATTTAGGTGTAGCCTGGATCGGACTAATGAGAGAACCGACTCGAAAGTCTCTTTACCTTTTTTCTTAACAATTTATTTTCACTACTTAATTTTTATGAAATATTGCTTAGTTGTAGTTAATTATGTAGTGATTTTCTGCGTTGGCTTTTATTTATTTAAATATGAACAAATTTTAATTGGCTTTATGAATTAGATTGGATTCCCCTGTTAGTTTCCGGGCACGTACTGGTATTTTTAGTGCTTAGCTAGTTCGATTAGAGGGAAGAACTCAGTGCAATTTTTTATTATGTTTAGATGTTTGTTACTTAATCACACGTAAACGGCTACACGGATTTGCTTGAATATTGGCAGGGGATTACGACATAGGATATTTGGAGATTTTATCGTAGAGTAGCACGTACGTATCTGACCTTCACACGGGCGAAACCACTGGCAAAAGCTAGTTATTTTATATAAAACAAAAGGAACTGTTTGTATCCGTTTACAATTACACAGTAAAATGTGCTAAGCCAATCTCTTCGGTGAAACGGCAGTTTTTCTATTAAGAATTTTTCTTTTGGTCACAGTTAAATTAATGGAAATGTATGAAGTTGCCAAAAGTTGCATTCATTGCATGAACAATAGAATGTGTAGGTACAAAGGAACAATTTGTGGAATAATTAGGATTAGGTATAAGTTGGTATTTATATACCGTTAATTTTAATTATATTTTAATTAATAATATTACTGATTAAATATTATAATATTAAACAAAAACAAAACTTTAAAATGTGCGTATGATTTGTGCAGAATAATTAATTTTTATTTTTTCTTTCTTTTTATCAGCGGTTGGTTATTTTTGGCCATGCATTCTCTTTCTGACAGAATTGGGGCTAGTTCAACAGAATTTTCCTCAGGAATTAAAAATAATTTGTTTGTTCCAGATTTAAACGCTAAAGACAACTTTGGCAACACCCCGCTTCACGTGGCAGTGGAGAACGTCGCATTGGATGCTCTTGAGTTCTTGCTGCAACAGTAAGTTTCAAATTAATTAAATTAATTTTAAGAAGACTGAAGACGTAGCGTTGGTAAGCCTCCCACAAGGTAGACCGACGACCTTGTGAAGGCTGCAGGAACCCGATGGCGAGAAGCACAGAAGCTATTGAGGTGCTTGGGGGAGGCTTATGTCCAGCAGTACACGTCTTTCGGCAGAAATGATGATTACTTCTATATAGCCCGTGAAATTCAAATTTTCTTACGTTTTTTGTAATTTGCAGCTCAGTGTCAGGTTGTATTTTAAACGAAATATGATTCGCGAGCGTTACAAGTATGTATTTACATAATTACAATCATTTAAATCATCAATACAGCCCTCTTAGTTCATATAATCCTATAATCCTATTGTGATTGATATTTCATGAAATAGTAATTTTAACATTGCAAAAAACGTAATACAATTTGAATTTCGCGTGGGATTATTTCGTATCAAACGTCAATAGAGGCGTGATTTGAATTTATTTTTCGTTGGCTGTAACGTAAAAATGTATTCTATTTTACCATCATTGATGCCATCTTTCGTTGTATGTACTACTTGAACTCAATACAATAAATTCTATAACTTTGGGAAAAATGTATATATCCTACTCGACAATTTAGTCTAACAAAGGCATTTTGCATATCAAAAAGGTGAAAGAGAACTTCATGAAGAAACCGACATGTCCTAGAACCAAACGATTGGAGACATAAATATAATGATGATGATATTATGATCTTATGGGCCCGCGGGGTGGGTTAGGGCTCGGTCTCTTTCAGAGGAGGTTGGTTTCCTAGCAGTGGGAACGTTATAGGAAACACCAAAACGACGTTATTATAACGTAGTTACCACAAATAGGTACCACACCTATATATTGTCTCCCTGTGTTAGAAAAAAGAAAAGAAATAAGTAGTCTTTACTAAAACGTGTTCCTTGGTACTATGCCAAATACACGTTTCTACTTTATTACAAAACAGCACATTTTCCGCTTATCTTCTAAAAGAGCGGGGGGGGGGCGCGCGTGCGTTGACCTTTATTAGTTGTATGAAAAAGTTTACTATTACTGTCCTACTGCAGGGCCTTGATGCCTGAAATAAATGGATAAATAAATTATAAGGCCTTTTCTCATACAGAGAAGGCACCAGCATTGATCACCATGCTTGCTCAAGACGGGTTGGCGATTTCAGACTTATATTAAGTCCAGAAGACCAATTCCCGTAATTAAAAACGTTCGAAATCTAGTCGCAATCTCATCTCAGCGACAATCAATGTCAAAAACTTGTCAATAATGTATATTATAGGTATTTATGACATATTGAGACTGCAATCATTGCTGTTATTCTGTAAAAATCTCACCGTGATAACTCAGGTGAAGTGAGCTTAAAGTGATCTGTCATTAGTATAAATCCCTATAGCATCAGATGGAATGACAGCTCACTTCACCTAACTTCTCACGGTGAGATTCTAACAGAATCGACCTGCCAGACTTTGAATGTTCTTAAAATTACGAGAAATGCCCCTCAGGTTAACATGTTGCACCGATCCCAAATAAATTGGGATAAGGGCAGGAGAATGATGATTAAGTCCAGGTTTCCTCACGATGCTTTCCTTCACCGACGTCAGTAATGTCCAAGATAAACTTAGAAAGTACAGACGCAACACATCAAGCTACTACAATCTGTCAAATTTTTTTAATAGATATTCAACTTTATTGCTAAAGCGTAAGGTTCAAAGTTGATTGGGAAAATTTGACAGTTTCGGGTAGCTTGATGTGCTGGCGTCTGTACATATGAGTTAAAAAGTCACATTGATACTAGCCCGAATTTTAACCCACAGCCTCTTACATGAGAAGCAATGCCTTTAACAACTTTGCTATCACGACATTTTATAACACGTGTTCCATCAAATAACGAATCATTATACTAGACTTAAATAAAATATTATGAAAGTTACACGGAACGTGTGAATCTGATTTTCCCAGGCTATTTTTATTCTTCTTGTAACGACGGTTATAAATGGGAACTGACACGTCACGTGTACTTGCGAACTTTATTTTTTGTAAATTGGACGGAGTGCAAAACAAAACTACTGCCTTGTAAATTGAAGTTGATCTCTATTACACAAGCCTTCGATGTATTTTTGTTTGCTGTAGCCTTCGCCGCGGTAGATATTATGGTGCGCAAGTGTGTGCGAAAACACAGGTGCTCTTCCCGCACTCTCTAGTCTGATGGGACGGCAATCCGACACGACCGGAGAGAGATAAAAAATTGCCTTTATTACACAGTTAGCCGATTAAAAACCCAGTAATTTTTCTGGGTATTATCAGAGTAATTTTTTTTTTTTTAATCCTATCCCTCGGTGCGTTTTTCGCTTAGCTATTGAGGCGGAAGGAACACGTTTGTCTTTGTGATATATCCAATGAGCCTATCAAGGCTCCAGTCAACTGTGCAACGTGGTCATGTCTATACCAAATATCTATATGTACTTTAGGAAGTGGTGTAGCATCGTTAAATCTTCGGTGTTTACACCCGCACTGGTGTACTGATTAGTAACACCAGCCGGTCTATTCTGTGGAAACCTCACCGAGAAAATTTTGGTGAAGTGAGCTTGATGTAAGCTGTCATTCTACCTGATGCCAGAGACTGACACTATTGGCAGCTCACTTGGCCTATGTTTTCACGATGAGATTTTCACAGAATAGATCGGGTGTTATTGATTGGTTATAAAGATACAATTATTTTCAAAGATTTCAATTATAGATTCGCCGTGCCGCGTCATAAGATGGAAGTGTTGTGTTTCTGTTTCCTTTTGACACCTCTGACACACATCATGTCGCACAGACATTGTTGTCATGGAAACGCCATTAATATTTTGTGAACTCGCTCTTCTCGGTATGGAATCTTTTAAGCGCGACTTAGTAGGGTGAGGGTAAATCTTACGATTTAAATCTTTTGTTATTTTTGTTTTATTATCAAGTACCTACTACTGAAACTACTTAACTTTTTTATTTTTGTAGGTACTTCTTTGAACTTTTATATTACTTTCATAACTTGAACATTGAATGCGTAATGAGACTGAAATCAACTTGATCTTTAAAAGCGTTTGCGCCGTACGAAATTTCATACAAACTTTCAAGCCCTTGTTTTTCGAAATGAATGAACCGATTTTAATTAAACTTACAATACGCATAAGCAAAATGAAAAAGGCCTAAAAAGTTACTTAAGAACATTTTCGATATGCCTTATTTAAAAAAAAAGATAACTGGAAATCTCGGTTTCTATAGAAACTTTAAAATCGGTCTAATTTGGCTGTAACACTATTTTTCGAAAATGTTCTTAAGTAACTTTTTAAACCTTTGTATTCTGCATATGCGTATGAAAAATTGGTTATTCATTTCGAAAAACAAGGGCTTGAAAGTTTGTATGAAATGCCATACAGCGTAAACGCTCTTAAACCATTTTATAGAACTTTTTGTTTTTACTGTCGACTTGACCTTGTTACTTTTAACCCAAAAAAGTTTTAACTCGATGTGATAAATCTTACAAAAAAATCTAAGTTTAATATGGGGAAATCAGATGATACAGATTTCTTAGTCTATGTTAATTTTATTTCAGTCGTGTCGATACCAGCATTTTGAATGACAAGAGCCAAGGAGCGCTTCATCTGGCTACCGAGTTGAACAGGGTAAGTTTATTTTTATTACTAGCTGATAAAAAATTTTGGTGTAAAAAGTCACATAGTAGATTATTACAAAAGTTTAGTTACCAGTAAATGTAAGAGAAATGTTATAACATGTCCATATTAAACGAAAAGTGAAGTGTCGTATCATTTGCGTATCCACTATTTTATTGTTATATTGAGCTGTGCTGTAAACTATTATGGAATGGGTTAAGGCCCTGCTGCGAAACCGTCATTTCAGGAGGACATACCTCTCAAATATTATCTTTAACCAGGTGTCAGTACTCCAAACCTTTGCGAAGTATAAGGACCAGTTCAACGTGGAGCTTGGCGGCGAGCACGGTCGCACTGCGCTACACTTCGCCGCGATTCACGATCATGATATCTGCGCCAAAATATTGGTAACGTATAAATTACTACCGGTTTATTGCGAACAACTAAGATTTAAAAACAAAAAATGTAAAGTGGCAATACTTTGCGTGTAGCAAACGAAAAACAACGTTATAGGGTTCAATTTTTTTCTTTACATTAATTGATAGATGCGTTTTTCAAGTCTTTCAGCTTTATCAAAACATTTTTATATTTATGTTAGTCTATATCGATACAGATCACAGACTTAGGCGCTGAACTCAAGAGAGCTTGTAACAACGGATACTACCCTATCCACGAGGCAGCTAAGAATGCCTCTTCTAGAACGATGGAGGTGTTCCTCCAGTGGGGAGAATCCAAAGGCTGTTCCAGGGATTCAATGATATCCTTGTATGACAATGAAGGGAATGTGCCATTGCACTCGGCTGTTCACGGAGGAGATATTAAGGCAGTCGAGCTTTGCCTTAAGTCTGGAGCGAAGATATCAACGCAGCAGTACGATTTGTCTACGCCGGTACATCTGGCTTGCGCTCAGGTATCTTTTTCTTCTTTGCTTGTCTCTGACTATCCTTAAGTATTTCCCAGGCTTTATAATTACTGTTTCTCTATATTCCTAGGGTGCCCTTGAGATCGTGAAGCTGATGTTTACTATGCAGCCGACGGAGAAGCTCGCTTGTCTCACGTCATGTGACGTTCAAAAGATGACTCCAGTGCATTGCGCTGCAATGTTCGACCACCCTGATATCGTGAACTATCTTATAACTGAGGGCTCTGACATCAACCCTCTGGATAAGGAACGCAGATCACCGCTGCTGCTGGCTGCTTCAAGAGCTGGCTGGAGGACTGTGCACACCCTGGTAAGTTTTCGAAGCAGTTTGGTGGTTTGATTCCAGGTATTACTAGTTTTTGTTATACGGGGCTTAGACTAGACTTTATAACAACAATTTCGACTGATTGATGAGTCAAATACGGATCATTATAATAAGTAAAATAACAACTCTTTAGCAAAAAGTTCCTCATTTGCGGAAATATTCTCGCAAACTGCAGAAACCACTCTCAATTGTCTTGGAAATCGTAAACAAGTTACATTCGCTTAGTTCCAACACGGTATCGCCCACTTACGACTAATTGTTCTTTGAGCTTCAATTACACAAAGTTAGTTAACTAAACGGAGAGAAAGTCTTAAAATATTCCGAGAAATCAGCAGCAACCTACAATGAAGTATTCGAACACATAGATGTATTTACATGCTCTTTGAAAAGATTTCGTAGCCTTTTGTATAAGACACTTGATCTCTTAGACTAATTGTTTGTTGTTGTTGTTTTAAAAGTACTGTTTTCTTTTTCTTCATTTATTGTTTTTATTATATTAGCGTAACTGTCATGCATGAACAGTTCACCTCCTAGTGACTAAGGTTTTATTTATTAATGGTAATCCGTGAACAGCGCTGTGGGTTACATTATTACTTATGTAATTTATGTTTTTCTGTTTATAATATTGCATAATGTAGCTATTTGTTGTTCCTACTTTGTAAAAATAAAATAAAATCCTGATAGACTTTATGAACTTTACAGGCGCGGCGGGCCGCAGCGCATCGCATTTCAGTACAAAAAAGTGCGGTGCGGCCCGTCTGCAATGATTGATAGTTCTTAAAAAAATATGAAAGTGATGTAGGAGGTGCATTGCGGTGCGGCCCTATCAAATCTGCGCAATATTGTATTTTCGACATATGTATTTGATTTTAGTAGATAAATAATTCGTGTCTATTAGTTACGAAAGAGCATTCAAACATTTTGGAGCCACTACAATATGGACAGTTGGACATTTTGCTATTGTTCGATGCTACGACACAGTTGTCGTAACTCTTGACCACTTTGTCTCTGCTGAAGTGCCATCTCCGTGCTCTTGACAGACGACAAATTGGCACTATCATTTATGTGACAGAGGCGCTAGTCTTGTATCGACCAGTCGTATGTTGCATTATTGCGTCCGCAAACAGCCCATTTGTATGACTAATGGTTTACTTGGATGGGTCTTCAGCGCCAATCGTTTCGAGATGCGCACACTAATGATAATTAATTTGGGAATTGGTACTGTCAGTTCTGGTGGAGTGAAGTGTACAACTATTTTATCGGCGTTGACCGCATTGACGTAGACCGCGACGTGTTCGACCCACACATACGAGTACTAAGTTCATTGTTTTTATTGAATCTGCGAAGATAGATTGTAAGAAAATCTTTTCCCTTTAAACGATGATGTGGGTCGAGTTTTAATTACAGCCTTAAGCCAAATATTTGTCGAACGTACTAATTACATTCGACAAATATTTGGCTGAAGGCTGTAATTAAAAAAACATACACTGGAGCATAATGATAATGATAAATTATATTTATTGGGAGAGGCCTTTGCCCAGCAGTGGGACAGTACACGTCAGTTTTCTTTTTAAATCTAGATGAGCTTGGTGTTTCCATGACTAAAATAGCCTTCTAGTTTATTAGGCTAGCAAGCAGTTACCAAACTTAATGAGTGTATAACCGGTATAACCTTTTTATTAAAACATAGAGGGCTAATACAATATGCAAGTAGAATATGAAGTTATAATCATAATAATAATAAATAGTCTGAATTTTTACTTTTATGTATAGGTACAATTTTGTTTAGGTATTTCGTCCATAATTTTGATTTGTTTTGACAATACAGTAATTTACGTCGTTTTAATTATATTTGGTTTAAAAAAATTACCTATATTAAAAATGCCAGATATCGATCCAGTTAAAGATTCTGAAAACTATGAATAAAGTTACTCATTGTATAAACACATTAGCACATTAAAACTTAATATTCTCACGATCTTTTTGAGATAATAGGTATGTAAATAGGGGAAAATGCTTTGTTCCAAACCCGCATGATCGATTATATAAACGTCTTAGCGACAAAAGACTTGTGGGGTCACCTTCATTTAACTGGTTATATGCATTAAATAAAAGCCATTGTGTCTCGCGTAGATCCCGTTCCCGTAATACGAAGGGTTAAAGACACAACCTTTATTACGTAACTCCGAAATTAAGTTCAGTGCACGAAAACCTTTTCTTTGACCAAATTACACACTGAATGCTTGTAGTCGGCTTAGTGATGATTTTTCCATCGCCTGATAACTTTTGTTCGAGGAAAAAGTTTACATTTGACAGTTTTAGTATGAAATAACAGTCAAAATTTTAAAATTATTCCTCGAATAAAGTTATCACAAATGGATGTACATATTTCCCTATGAAAATTTTTCCTCTATGGTACATATGCAAAAAGGCAACCAAACCCACACAGTGATAGTTTCGAGAAAAAACGATTTTGAATAAAACTGTGCGCGAAAAGTAAACTGCTCATACAATAAGTATAACATTAAAGCCATGGAAGGCTTGAAGAATGAGATGTAGAAGAATCTTAAGGCCCTTTGACTCCAGCTCCTTTAAGGTCCAGTAGATTTGGAGCAAATTGTCTGTGACAGACGTATTTTCATTCGGACTTACGGAACCCTAAAAACAAATCGTTTTTCAGATTCGCCTTGGCGCCGATATCGAGTTGAAAGACATCAACTCCAGGAATGTTCTCCACCTGGTCGTGATGAATGGCGGCAGGCTTGAGGAGTTTGCAGCTACATGCAAGGTTAGTATTACTAATGCTTCTATTGATTTGTGTAAGTTTACGTTATTTTTAGTATTGAAATAGCCTCCACAAGTGCATCCCGGGCGGTCAACCTCTCTACTATCTTACTGACTGGTTAAAATGTAAAAAATAAATCACTCCGTGAGCTAGTTCGCATTCGAAAAAAAACACGTTTTGTAAAGGGACATGGCTATGGCTCTTGGAATTAGTTTGCTAGATACATGATCGACTCTGATGGACACTTGTCCTCCTAGTATGAATTTTTATATCATCATAGATTATTGCTTTTGTGTACTGGATAGAAGCTTTACTAAATACTTAAAATAAACCTAATTAACTAATAAATTAACTTAAGTGCATTTGATATAAAATATACAGTTTCTGTTCCCACTTCGACACCATCCACCGCAGGTTAATCGCGTGACACACTAACAATGGCAATTCTTTTCATTAAACAATTCTACAACATTAATTGCGGTACTTACGTTGTTGAGCAAATTCATTTTTCAAACTTAAGAAGCAATGTACTGGCAATTCCCTTCAAAACCGCGTGCTGATTTTACTACTACCTTTTATTTTGTGAAACAAAGAACTGTAGCTAAAACTATTTGTACAAGTTATATGATGTCAATATCTCGTTGAGTTTCCAAGAATCCAACAAGATTGAGTTATCCAGAGGGGATTAAGGACAAGTCATTTCGACTTGTCCTTACATAACGACCCTTTACAGTTTCCATTACGTTTCGACGTTACGTTACGTGTCCAGTACGTAAATGAGTATCGAACTAGATTACATATTAAAGTTTCTATAGTTCTGCAAAACGTTGTCGACTTTAAAAAATAAACTTATGTATCTTTTAAGATCAGCGACATTCTAAGAGATTGGAAAAGCTTGTTCTGCAAATGAGTGGTTTAATAATTTATAAAATTGTAAAGTTACTCCATCTGCACATTGTCTACGTAGGTGGTAGTTCTACAACGCCGTGACTTTTTTTAATTTTTCAAAGTCTTTCTTTAAGTGTTCATCTCGTAAGGATCAATTGGACTGGAGAATAATGTATTGTCTGTAGGGCATATAACTGGAGATCCTTTCTGTTTGCTGGTTGAGTTGTTCGTAGCGTCCTTGATAGAAGCAAAAAAACCATTAAATATTATGTTTGCTACCTCTTTGGGTTCAGAAGTTACGCTATTATTCGTTTGTAGGGTTATGTTGCATTTCTCACTTGCAATTTTTTTGTTTGTACGTCATTTACTATGCTCCACATTGTTTTAACTTTATTATTACGTTTATTCACTTTGTTTATAAAGTGTAGTTTTTTTGATGTCGTTAATGTCGTTTTTAGAATTTTTTCATACTTTTTATAATATTGAGTTAATATCGGATTGTTTGTTTTAGTTGACAGTATTTTTAATTATCTTTTATTTTTACTAGAGTTTTTTTGCCTACGGTGAGCCAGTATTTTTTAAATTTTTATATTAACCTTAATTTTTTAATTGCATACACTGTTTTAATGTTAATGAGTGTGTCTTTAAAAGCTTCATAATTATTTTTCATATCTTTTCCAGTTGTTATGATATTATTCCAATTTATTTCTTGTAATATATATGTACTTAAATTTTAATATATTTGTATAATCTTTTCTTCATGTACCAGGCTATTCTTTTTGTTTGTGTAAGCAAGTTTAAATGTAAAATGGTATTATTATGGACTGGAAATCCTAGCTCTTCTACAGTTATTGTGTAAATATCTTTAAATTTAAAATTTGTAAATATTAAATCTAAGCAAGTAGTTGTGGTTGGCGTTACACGTGTCGGGGTGTTTCTGTATTGGGTAAATGTATATTCCTGCATTACTGGTTTGATTTATTTGATTTCCGGATGACAGTGATGCGGACGAGTACTTCGACGCCTAAGTGTCCTTTGTTTTTGTATTTATTTCTATAGTAAGATAGTCATATAATTTAGTTGGTATTGTAAATAGTTAGTTACATTTTCTCAATTAAAAAAAAGTACTTGTAAATGATTTAATTGAAATAAATGCTTGATAGTATGTTAATGTTGAAGTCGTCTCCTATAATTATATTTAGTTTACAATATTTATTAAGTATTTATGTATTTTAGAATTAGTTTTAATTGCTGGTAAAATACTTCTTCCTCTCATCTATTCCAATACACAGTTATAATATTATTATTAAGTTTTCTTTAGGCAATTCAAAGCACATAACTCTAGTACATATTATATAGGTTCACTTCCATGTATGCAGTTATGTTCTTGAAGTAGAATACAGACACCGCCGCCAGTTTGGGTACTGCGACAGTACGATGATGCTTTGTAGATTAGAGAATCTTAATTAGTTCTAGTTTTTCTTCTGAGAGCCAGGTTTCCAAGATACATACATATTATCATTGCTTTGTACCTAGAATTTTGATGAAGAAAGCGTCAAGTAAGTGTTGTTTTAAGACTTTTGAAATTCTGGAATAGTATTTTAAATGGTAGGTCTTTGTTTGCGAAATGTATGGTTTACAGATTTATTCGGCATATCCATATGGTCAGACTGGTTAGTGATGCTCATTGTTCTCAGATCGTTTTTCTGGTAAGTTGTATCTAGATGTTGTGATTTGATGTTGTAATTTTTTTTGTTAACAGATTTTCCACCTATGTATAATTAGTTGATTCTTATTATTGCGTGGTGTCCGTTTTGTCTAGCCTTAAATAATTCTTTTCTCATTAGGGCACTTTCTTTTCGTGATTTCGTGTCTAAAAACTCTGAAACACCCATTTCAGTTCCCTGTAAGCACAGACTGCTGCTGACGATATATCTGGACATTCTTTTACTGAGAAATTCTATTACAAGAGGTCTATTCTTCCTGCCTTTTCTTCCTACTCGATACATGTCTTCCATGTAGCCTGATAGGTCTACGTTGACTATTTTGCGGAATAGTTCTATCAGTTTGTTATACAGTATGGAAGTCACATATATGCCATAAATTATTCCACATACTTGTTATCGCCTTTTCGCGAAAAAAAATCAGCAGTTCCCTACATTATGACGAGTTATGCAAACATAAATGTAGGGAACAGCAATTTTTTTTTGCGACTTATTTCGTTTATTTTGTGTTGTTTTAACTTTAGTTCAATATCTCAAACATTAAAGTTAACAGATCGTATTTATTAGGACTTATTGCGGCTATAGCTTTAAATATTCATTTTCATTATGAAAAGAAAATTGAAACTAAACCTCAACATAATCCTTATTACGGATATGACACAATGTTGTTTTAATATTACTAAAACCTATTTATAACTGAATACTTTGTGTTAACCCCCATTATCGATGCTATCAAGTAAACGCTGGCGCATGGATCAGACAATATTTAAACATTCAACTGTTCCTCTTAAATTTTCCCATATTTCCATGCAACTTCAACTGCTCATCATTCATCATGATCTCTCATTCCGTGCTTCGCATCGTTGTATCATCGCTGTATCGCAAAATGGAAACGTTCCTTTTTATACTTTTCAATCAAATTATGGTTTTTGAGTTGATTTTCGTTTGCACGGCGAACGGCTCGTAAAGACGAGTCGAATAATTTGGAAAAAATATCACGTTGGTATGAAACCACTTGTTTCATATTCACTGACTGACTTATATTATCTTTTATCCCTTCGACTCACTGTAGGTATTTATCTAAAACAAAAAGGAGTACTGTTAGGCTGCTAAGCAAAATTTGAATATTACTATTTTTAAATAAAATATTATATAATTATATTTCTTATATTCGTCATTTAATAATTTAGGTAATACTTTGGATATTTTTTCTTCTATTTACACCTTAAGGTAAATATAAAACAATATAAAATAATATATGGTAATATATTATATTAAGAAAATAGTATAAAATAATATATAGTAAATATAAAATATGAATATAATTTTTTTTTTCTTTTCTATTGCGTAAATCTCGAATATGGTGTGTCCTATGGCAAAAATAATGAAAATTTCGGCCCCTTCAATAAAACACTTAAACGCTTAAAATGCTATGCATGTAGGTAATAATTTTTCTTATTTTCCATACAAAAAGTGAAAAATTCCATACAAAACACGTCGAGGTTGCCCACCGGCTCTAAAAAAATATCACGGGGTAGGGCAAACAAGCACATGGAGTATAGCGATTGTCAAATTTGCTTTTAGTTGTGTCAAAAATATTTTTAATTTAAAGATTTATTTTTTGTAGCTCATAGCCAAAAGTAAGGAGCTTTAGTGATAGTTTAGTTCGGTGTACAAGAGAATCGGCACCAAAGTGTAACAATATTGATGAATTAGAACATGCTTTTCCATGCTAATGTTGTTTTGTTAAAACATAAATTTGTGTCATTAATTGTGATGTCCATTAACATTGACTAATCCGATTTCATGACCCTATGTTGCACTAAACAGTTGACATTACAGAACCGCTGTGACAAGAGCCTCGCGCAGCTTCTTAACGAGAAAGACAGCGCTGGCTGCTCACCCCTCCACTATGCGAGTCGTGAAGGTCACATCCGGTCCCTGGAGAACCTTATCAGGCTCGGAGCGTGCATCAATTTGAAGAACAACAACAATGAGAGTCCGCTGCACTTCGCTGCAAGGTAAGTGAAGATTATTGATTGTTATTTATTGTCATACTAAATAATAAAGGTAGTTATTTATCGATATAGCGGGACGAGCTGGATAGGTTCCGTCAAAACTGGTAGGAGGACGCGCGGGCTCGCGAAAGACGGAAGAGTGAGGCCTTTACCCTGGAATAGGACAGAGTGGGCTAATAATAAAAAAAAAACTATATATAGTCCCAAAAAACTCACCGACACATTTTGAAAGTTAAATATTAAAATCTTAAATAATTATAGAACTAAAATTTGCCCGCGCTTCACACGTGTGTATGTTGGAAAATATACCACGGGTACATCCTACCGGGATTAAAATAACCCCATGTGTTAATCCATGTTATAAACTGTAATTATGTGCGCCAAATTTCATCTAAATTCATTCAGATAATCCGGAACATACAGACAAACATTCTTCGTTATTAATTTATTATACGTATAGACTTATTTTGGAAATTAAGACAATCTTGTCGTAATCACTTTAAATTTCAGAAAACTTAAAAAAAATGTTTTTTATACTTATTCACGCATAACATTATCTTCTGTATTAATATACCTACTCAATTTTACTGTAGGCTAACTTCCATCTTTAATGATTACAGATACGGTCGCTACCACACTGCTTGCCAGTTACTTGACTCCGACAAAGGCACATTCATCATCAACGAGAGTGACGGAGAGGGCTTGACTCCTCTCCACATCGCCTCCCGTGAAGGTCACACTAGGGTCGTGCATCTACTCCTAAACCGTGGAGCATTACTGCATAGAGACCATAATGGACGCAACCCGTTGCACCTGGCTGCCATGTCTGGGTATACCCAGACGATTGAACTACTGCATTCCGTTCATTCCCATCTGCTGGACCAGTCTGATAAAGATGGGGTACGTACAATTGTACTTTTTCTTGTGGTATTTGCGATATTCTTTAGAAAAGTTAGATGCGTAGTACTTGTAGTTGTAACTGACGTGCGTCTATGACTAAATGTATGAACGTGGACGGACCTCTAAGGAGTATGTAAAGCTTTGGTTTCCTAAGAAACCTGTGAACGGCCACACAATAACGGCTGTCCAAATACAGAGCGGTTCTGACCCTTTAATGTCAAATGCTGGTGAAAATGACAGATTTTTATGATGGTCGTTTAATATGATGGAACCGCTTTCCTAGAAAACCAAAGCTTAAGGATCCTAGCAGGTGACGTTCTGTAGTTTCTGCCTAAATCATGGGAAAAAGGTGTATGTTTATGTATGTACGTTCATTTATGTTCATCGTTTGGAACCGAAAATTAATACCAAATATTATATATATTATGTGTAGTAAAACGCATGGGCGAAATAAAAGCCCAAGGACACCACATTAATTTATTGTCTTGTTTCCTCAAAACCTGCAAACTATCACGAACAATTGAAGTTACAAATAATTTGTTTGCAGCTGCAAATAAATATTTAAAAAAAAAGTTTTTTTTTATTTCTCTTTTACGACCCATTTCAGAACACGCCACTACATCTGGCTACAATGGAAAACAAGCCGAACTCTATTGCTCTTCTCTTGTCCATGTCATGCCGCCTCAGCTACAACAACTTAGACATGAGTGCTATTGACTACGCCATTTACTACAAGTTTCCTGAGGCCGCTCTCGCTATGGTCACCCATGAACACCGGTAAGTACCAGCATCTTTTTAGTCAATCATGGCAACTAGCCGATAGATGGCAAGTGGATACCGCAATAAAAAGTATTTATTGGTACTCGCACAGGAATATCAGAAACTAAACACATTCTTATAGGTATAATATATAAAAAATATCACAATAATATTATAAAAGCGAAAGTTTGTGTCTTTGTTTATATGTTTGTTACTTCTTCACGCTCAAATGGCTAGACCAATTTTGAAAAAAAATTGTCGGAGGTAGCCGACACCCTGGATTAACATATAGGCTACTTTTTATCCCGATATTCCCACGGGATCGACACTTATGTGGGTGAAACCGCGAGGCGCAGCTAGTAAAAAATAAAAACAAAATACCTACAACACCACCAGGGGTATTCCGTATTAAATTTAATGTATGGTATCTATGTAAGTATAATGTATGGTAGGTATGTATAGTATGGGTATTATGTTGCCGAATTTAGAGACTAGTCACAGTTGTCCGTAATTTTAATACGCAATATTGATTGGACGCATAAAATCTATTTTCGCCACCAAGCCGCATTGTCATCATCTGCCTGCCTTTTCCCAACTATGTTGGGGTAGGCTTCCAGTCTAACCGGATGCAGCTGAGTACCAGTATTTTACATGGAGCGACTGCCTATCTGACCTCCCAGTTACTGGTTAATACGATACCCCTTGTTAAGACTGGTTGTCAGACTTTCGGGTTTCTGACTATCACGAATGACAGCCGGGACTAACGTTTTAACGTGCTTTCCGAGGCATGGAGGGGTCTTGGTATGTAAAGATGGTTACCCATCTACAGACTAACCGCGGCAAGCGTAGCATAACCTGATCGATCGACCTGTGCAGCTGTTATTATTTAGCCACGGGCCCCTCACCAAGTAGCATTGTCTTTGTAAAAGTCTTCGTAACGGCTGACTATAAATCCAAAAACATCTGATCTTGTAGACTGGAACATGATGCAGACTAGTCTAAGATAGCCATTTTTAGCAACATTAATCAAACGACGACGACAAAACGACTTTTGACGAGATTTTATGGCCTTATTCACGTCAGGGTAGGTACTCTTCACTATCAGATAAAAACTAAATTCTATTTACTTTATCTGGTGATAGTGCATATATATCGAGATATTGTGATATATGCGGTATAAAGCAATGTTAGAAACAATTTCACTTTTAAATTTTTATCATAACTATGTTTCAGGGCCAAGGAGGTGATGGCGCTTCGTTCTGACCGTCATCCGTGCGTGACCCTGGCTCTCATAGCTTACATGCCTCGAGTCTTCGAAGCTGTACAGGATAAATGCATTACTAAAGCCAACTGCAAGAAGGATTCTAAGAGCTTTTACGTAAGTTTGAAATTCCATAAAACTGATCTATTATTGATAATGAATATTGATTTTGAGATTTAGTCAGAGGGTCAATTGGATGATGATGATTCATTAAAATGTTTCAATGGTTTATGCTAGAGTTTTATAATGTCGTCAGTAATAATTGTAGGTAAGTGTAGACAATAATAATAGGCGGGCTAATGGGAAAATAATACAGTATTCAAGACCAAAGTTATTACTCAGGAAAGCTGGTACAATAGAAAATGATTTTTGTAATTTTTTTGTAGTTTTATTGACAACTAGAAGGCTTAATAATCCTGTCTTAGAAACTACAAAGATATTAAATGCCAAGTCTGAATGAATATCATAGGTATTCATAATCAGTTATTCATGTTTTTATTTAGATTTTTCTTTTATTAGATTGATGTCTTTTATTAGGTAAGATATCATAAAACCTATTGCTCGGTAGCGTTGTTTTTTTTTTAATGATTTATAACCAATCTAATCCATTCAAAACCTATTTAGATAAAGTATAGCTTCGATGCCCTGTGTCCACAACTAAAGTTGGAAGATGGCAATAACGTTCGTCGCAAATCGGAGAACGTGCCAAAATCCCAGAACATACCTTTACCCGCTCTA
This sequence comes from Gortyna flavago, assembly GCA_963669345.1. Taxonomy (NCBI): domain Eukaryota; kingdom Metazoa; phylum Arthropoda; class Insecta; order Lepidoptera; family Noctuidae; genus Gortyna; species Gortyna flavago. The sequence goes on from OY770125.1 coordinate 19,573,281, forward strand.
AATGTAAGTTTTAATCTATACATTTTGTTTCTATACATTTTTTTCTTTCATTTGCTGCATCGCAGATTAAGTATTCTTTCAAATTCTACCAACGATCGAAGCTTCAAGTCGACGCAATGAGGCTGGCCCTAAACGATCCCAAGTATCGGCCAGAACCGTTGTGTGTTATCAACGTGAGTCAAAATTCGTTGCAGAGTGGTGCCTGGCTTTCATACACTTAAATGCCAGGATTTTTGTGCTCAAAAATCTATATTTTGTATAGCAATGCTTACGATCACTTGCTTTCATGAAGGGGTAATTAAAGAAAAGACGGTAGACGATCAACCTAGAGTTACCGATAATATAATTATAATATTAGTCAGAAGTAATAATGTACGAAAACATTAAATCATTGTTACAAGTATTGTTAAAGCCACAGATGACTTTCTAAGGTCAATAAAAGTAAAAAAAAAACAGAATACACATTCACATTAAGTCCAACAATTACAGCTGCTGTCATACTACTTTCTTAGTACATTACTAATCCTAATTAAAAGTAAATGGATACACTGTAAATACAAAGCAATAACAATGCTATCTTGTCTAAAGCAAACCAAAGCATCAAATTCCTGGCATTACTAAAATAAACACGCCAACACCGACGCTTTCACTAACCTACACTATTTGTATAGGTGGAGGTTTTTGTATTAATTTCGCTTATTTTCTTGTTTTGTAAATACTACTCTGTCAAAAAAGTACCGGGAAAAGATCAATAATACACAAAATGTTAGTTATTCATCCAAATTTATTTTATCGCCTTCAAAGTACGAGTATGCTCCTTCAGAAACGATACACTTACGATAACGAATAATCCAATCATCAAAATATTTTTTAGGTAAGGTATACATTTACAATTAATAGCTTAACTATTAAAATAAAATAGCGCACAGTTGCTAATTTGCGTGAACTAGGTTGAACCTGTGCTTCAGGCTAGAAAGTGCATATATAAGTATTTAATTTAATAAATTAACAATCAGTATAACGTAAAAAATAAATTAAAACGTAGGTAAATAAAAGTAAAATAGTATGTTAGCAGTTCTATTTACAGACAATAAGTATAGTGCATAGTCCATGGTTAAAAAATATTTAAGTATAATTTGTTTACAGCTATAGTAATTTAGTTTATATAGACTTAGTTTTCTATTTAATCTATTGTATAGGAATGGGCTTAAGAAAGTTAGTTAGTTGACTAGTTTGCATGTCAAACTCGTAAACCCACGTCTCGTCACCAGTAATAATGCGTTTCATGAATGTTGGGTCGGAATTGACTCGTTCTAGCATGTCTTAAGCGACTCTTATGCGATAGAGTTTTTGGAAAAATTCTGGTCTTTTGGGACTAGCCGAGCGGCAACACGTTTCATACCCAAGTGATTATTTAAAATGATACGGATCGACTCGTGAGACACAGGAAGTTCAGCGGCTATCTCTCTCAAACTTGAATGAGGATTTTCAGTCACTGATTCCGTCAGTTTTGCGATGTTAACTTCAGTTGAAGACGTTGATGGCCTACCAGGGCGAGGCAAATCTTCCAGCATATCTCGACCGCTTTTGAGCGCTTTGTACAGTTGTACACACACATACGCACACACACACACACACACACAACACGTGCTTGATTGAACAATGAGTGCATAAGCACGTGTTTTTGTTAAAGTCGATTCACAGTAATCCTTCTGTAACCTTTTAAGTGACATCGAACAAGTAATTCCATTGGCGATGCAAGTCAAACTCTTTATATTCGATGTTGTTGTCCATTATGAAATTTGCAATACACACTATATTTTATGATCACAAAAACAGCACTATATTTAATCTAAATCACAGATGCCACTCCAACTCCGCGCTAAAATGGAAAACAGTTGTGCCAATCTAACAACGAAAAAAAAGCAAAAAATTGTATTTCGAACCATAAACAAATCATCCGTTCCCGATACTTTTTTTGACTGAATGTATATCTAAAATCCACCGCTTTAGCATTAGCACATATCTGTGCATATGATAAAGCTTCGATTATCCAAAATGATATAAGTTACAACTAAATTAATGTTCTCCCAAATGTAAGCTACTTTTATAAGTAGCTTACATGTACTAGAAGTTGCTTTGATAATGCAACTTTTCTTCTTAGAACTCAAATCATCGAAGCTTCATCACAATACATTTGAAAACAAGCTTAGGGTTAACCTTTACTTGAAATAATTACAGGCCATGGTAGCACACGGTAGAGTCGAACTACTAGCTCACCCGCTGAGCCAGAAATACCTGCAAATGAAATGGCACAGCTACGGAAAATATTTTCACCTAGCCAATCTTCTCTTCTACTGCATCTTCTTGATCTTTGTAACGGTATACACTTATTTACTAATGATGAATTCCGAGGCTGCTTCACCAACGAAAAAATCTGCTAAATGTAACCTATCAGAACCAACCAGCTCTGAACGAGAAAATAAAACTGAAAGGAATATTGTTTTTACTCCGGGTAAGTAACTCAATAATTAAAACAAACGCTTTAATTTCATCGTATAAATTATTGTATGAAATAACGCTTATTGTTGTAACTATATATTTTTACTCATTTATTTTATTTACATTACAGATTTCGAATCTAAAGTCGCCATGTATACAAGTACAGTAGCGATTTTGGTATACAACTGTATATGCCTGATCCGTGAAGCATACAACGTAAAACAACAGAAATGGCATTACATGGTTGATCCATCAAACTTAGTCTCTTGGATGCTGTACATAAGCTCGACTCTGATGGTTTTCCCAACTCTCTTTCCATATTTTGAAGAAATTCAGGTAGGCCCCAACATTGTTGCTTGAGGGATACCTTCCCATATATAGAAAAAATATTGATCAAAGTTTAAAATTATGTGTAACGACTTTATGTTGTTTTCACCTGAATTAAATATTATTTCAAATCAATAATTGTGTTTCAGTTCTCGGCTGCTTCAATTACTGTATTTCTGTCATGGTTTGAGCTGCTTCTCCTACTCCAACGTTTCGACCAAGTTGGAATCTACGTTGTCATGTTCCTAGAAATACTTCAGACCTTGATCAAAGTTTTGATGGTGTTTTCAATCCTGATCATCGCATTTGGGATGGCGTTTTATATCCTCCTGTCTAAAGTGGGTCCTGACGAGACGGTATTTATTTATATTGCTATTTTTGTAGATTTTTGGTAAGATTTATAATTATATTTTTATAACAAAAAGTTAGCACTGCTAACGCAATAGCACAAAAAAGTAGAAAATAGTGTTAGTAACTAAAAGCAGGTAAGTGAATAATGTGGTAACTTGCACTTTTGAAATCCCAAATAGCAAAGCGTTATTGGTCCGCCTTTTGAGTACACAGGGTTGTGGTTTCAATTCCCAAACTGTTTGTACAGCACACACTTGTGGCATGTCTGGATGTTTGTGTACGTGATTTGTGTGTGTAATGGCAACATTTTTAACACAAGGTTTTGCTGTGAGCCTATAACTGTGAATTGTTCATCCAATCCTGTTTTAACATGCATCATATGAAATTATACGACCCAGCTTGCGTTCATGACGTCATGAAAATACCTGATCCAAATGAGACCAACTAACATTTCACAATAAGCGATTTGTACTTCCATTAAGTAAAAAGCACAAAGCGAAAATGTTGTCATAGCGCGACCGAAGACCATTATAATCTAAATCAAACCAACGCGACATTTGCTCTGCGAAACTCCCTTATATATTTTCAACAATATACTGACATACTTTTTCAGGGACACCACTTGTCATTTAATAGCATACCAATGTCTCTAATGAGGACTTTTGCTATGATGCTTGGAGAACTAGACTTCGTTGGCACTTACGTTCAGCCTTATTACAAATCTGAGACCGATATACTTCTGCCGTTCCCAATGCCCACGTTCTTCATACTTGGTATATTCATGGTACTGATGCCAATATTGCTGATGAATCTCCTGATTGGTTTGGCTGTGGGAGACATTGAAAGTGTGAGGAGGAATGCCCAGTTGAAGAGACTGGCTATGCAGGTAATGCTTTTACTGAATTTACTGTTAATGAAGGACCTTTCCTACCTAGTCTTATTTCACTTTAAATCTAACTTTGCACAACACAAATCTTCATCGTGTCAGCAAATATACCTAAACGAGCTGTCAGGCAGGATTATGAAGACGTGACGAGAATGTTTGTCAATATTTTTTTTAACACTTAAAAAAAACAACTCTTCGACATTGATGTTCATTACATTCAGGTCGTACTCCACACTGAGCTCGAACGCAAACTACCGGCCATCCTTCTCGAGAAAGTTGACAAAGACGAACTGATTGAATACCCGAACAACAAGAAATGCAAGCTTGGTTTCCTCGATCTGATCCTGCGCAAGTGGTTCTGCAACCCCTTCACTGATGATAGTATGTTGACCTAAATTAATATTAATACGAGTATGTAGTATATACATAAATATATGTTTATTTTATAATGCGAATGAATCCATATCAATTAATCATCTGCGACATGACCTTTATGAAAAATTTTATCTTTGCTCCATGATTTTCGATTTCAAATCGTATGTATGTATCACTGCCTTCAAAATTGGCGAATTTTGCATCCTCATCTAAGCTTCGTATCTTGGTGAACCTAGCTAAGCAGGAAAGTTAACTTTTTGAGACCTGTTCATCATCATAACTATTAAAAGAATGTGATTGTCAATTTTGCTCACTTGCTACTTATCCCGTATATCAGAGAGTTGTGCACTCTAATACCTTGGATCTTATTAATAATAACAACCGAAAGCATAGTGTAATCCACTGTGTGATATTAATGATACCGCGACATTTTATATTATACTTTTACTTTTATAATGGAACGCTGGTACCAGAACAAAATCCCTAAAGTATTTGTCTTTGTTGGCACGTCATTTGCAGCTGGCCTCGACTTGGTACTAGAGAGCAGTGAGGATTACATTACTGCTGAACTGGAGAAACAGAAGCGCAAACTGCGAGACATATCATTAGTACTGGAACAACAACATACACTCGTGCGCCTTATTGTGCAGGTACGTTTCCTTCTCTTAATTCATGTCATCATTATCATTAAGCCAAAAGACATTCACCGCTGCATATTGGCCTTCCCCAAGCATTGCCACAATGATCGGTCGCGTGCTTCTTGCGTCCTGCGGATTCAGAACTTTTCCTCCACATCGGGCATCTGTTTTGCGAGCAATTATTTAATATTCTTGGGCTGTTTTCGGTTTGTTAGTTCGTCATTACTGAGTCATTATTGTTACCAATCTTGATAATTTAAGGCTTTTGGGGTAAACTAAAGATACATTCATTAGAATCGTTTACTCATTTACTCTGAGTCTTACTAAGTATCATTACACAGTACGCCACAGTTCGTAACTACATGTTTCAACATATTTTTTCAGAAAATGGAAATCAAGACCGAAGCTGATGATGTGGATGAAGGCGTTTCCCCTAGTGACACCCGTGTGATACCGCGCTGGAGCTCACCTAGAATCCGCAAGAAGCTGCGAACTGCTTCATCGTTCAACAAAGGTGGCTAAACATCACAACAAACCCGACAACCCGGCTAGCAGATTGACCATCACTGAGTTTAGATTTTGGTACCTATTTGTAAGTTCGTCTTTGATTAGGATGTCCATTTCTGTGTGTCTTTTCGAAATAGCTATCATTTTCTGTATACCTATTTATTTTTGATCCCATAATAATATCAGTGGACTTCAATATAAAAAAATTATTTCCTTGGTTAGTACTTAAAATATTTTATTAACTTTGTCATATTTCATATATTTTGAACTAAAATATTAAAGTTAGCTATATATGAAAATGAATTAGCGTCTCGAATTTATTGTTGTAGTTTGAAATATTAGTTCTAAGAATAAGTGTCAGTAGTTCATAAAATATAATTAGTATGATCATGATTTCTTGTCAGTACATAATCACTTCAGCCGCGAAAGACGTCCACTGCTGGATCACTTGCTTTTTTAGATTTGGTGGATTTAGTTGATCAACTTTTTTTAAGTATTTGTTGTTGCATTTTCTCAAATACTTTCTATCGAGAATATTTTTAGCCTATTCCTGTATTTTTATTATTATTTATTATAGTTTCTTACTTTTTATTAATTTGAGGTTTACAATGCTATAATTCTATACTCTTCTTAGTACAGAAGAAAAGAAAAAGAATTCTATGCATTCAACATTATATCAATTGCATTTTACACTATGGATTTATTGTAACGGTTCCGATAGGGCTGTTTGCAACATAGTTTCTAAAAGTAAATTATCATTATTTCATAGATGTTTAAGATATAAGATTTTATGCTATGTCTAACCTATGTATTGACTTTTTTGAGTGACTAGTGCTTGTTCCTCACGGCCTACCGCAAGGACCAGGTGTGATGGTACGGATAGGTCTAATGTCTAAGATATGGCACAAAGCCTCTTTGATGTAACAGTAACTTAGCCTGATAGTATCATTTAATGTTAATAAAGGACTAACATATAATCATTTAATAGTACCTACATTTCTGGTCTGGGTTATATTGCCCAATAGATTAAATCAAAATAAAAAATAGATGTATGAAATTGATAGATGTATCTTCAATAATGCTACATTCTTTAATATCAGTACATTTTAAATGATTCCGGTGTTTTAGAATAGACAGCCTGTATTTTCGGGTATTTCTCGAAAATTTCTGGGTCCGTTTTGAAGGAAGGTTTTGATGTAAAACACTATACGTGCTAAAGGAGCGCTTGACCACAGTTAAATGCAATTTGTTCCAAGTCACATGCTAGTCGATTCGTAAGATAATTTTTCAAAAAAGCTTATTTTTAGTTATTCGTAGGTAAATCTAGTCTTTTATAATAAACTAGCTGCGCCCCGCGGTTTCACCAGCGTAAGTTTCGATTTAGGGGTATGAAAAATAGATGTTGGCCGATTCTCATAGATACCGGATAAGCACAAAAAATTTCATCAAAATCGGTCAAGCCGTTTCGGAGGAGTATGGCAACGAAAACTGTGACACGAGAATTTTATATATAAGATATAACTATAAAGTTTTAAAATTAATATTACGAAACGAATGTGAACTACTATAATATATTTTAAATTCCATTACTAAAGAGATAAATTTTATTCAAATTGTATAATTTTTTAATAAACATATTCATCATTATTATTTTTTGTTTTATATCTATGAGCAGGTCTCTAATTTGTTTTAGATTATATATATTTTAGTTGTTATTCCCATTTACTTAAAACTAATAAACGTGCAATTAGATTCTCCTAACATAAGTCTTTGAAGGCCTCTTTACACTTTGCGAGTGGTTACACATTTAAAATGTTATTAATGTATAATAAACTGCCTCACTTTCGAACCAAAAACATATAAATTTTAAATAACAGCTCTTCGTACCACAGGACCAAAAATTGTTTTAGATGCAGAGGTTAAGTGTGAGTGTGAGTGTGTGACATTGCTGGCTTATTTTAATTATGTACTCAGTTTTTAATAAAAAAGATGAACTCTGGAAAGAGAGAGGTGGAAAGAGACCGAGGCCTTTGCCCAGCGGTGGGACATTACCGTGTAATAATAATCATCAGACTAATAAAAAAACAGTTTTTGTGTTAAATACATATACTTAATATTTAATATTAAATTGCCAGCGACAGACAGTCAGACAAAGCAAGAAAATTGTCCTTCGTAATATTGAACGTCCATTTTCTTTTTGGAACAACATCTGCAGTAGCCACTGGCACATAATGGCATGTAAAGAGGTCTGAAGAAAGTTAAAGTTATATAAGTCCAAGCTTTACTTGAGAGCAAAGCTCTTATATATTATATTACATTTGACTTAAAAAAGAGAAGTTTGCGACTTCTAACGACCATACATTGTATGAAATTTTTAACTAAATATTTATGTATAATTTTATATACATTTATCGGTAGTGTTTGTACGTAATTTTTATAAGAACGGATAACGGTATTACCATCCTAGTTGTCATTATGTCCAACTTAGCTTATTTTCATACTAACTTTTGGCAAAACAACACAGACAAATTATTGTGTGTAAATATTCGAAAAAAAAATGTGGACAGCAAGAATACCATTAAAGTTCGAAAGATAAATCAGTTAAAAATTTTAAACCGGACTACATTGTGTGTGCTGCGCTTAAACAGATTGCTATGATAAGAGGACTTAAAAAAGAACATTTATTGAGTTTTCTACTTTTAAACAAATACAGAACATTTCTTTCAAGATTAATATAATATTTATTCCAAAAATGGACTCTCTACGTGCTATTAATACTATAATATTACTTTATCCTTTTCTACTAACAACGTGAGACTAGGTTGGTAGTGCCCAAAAGATGTGTATTTTTGGACGAACGTGTTTTAAAAAAGTATGTTAGATGTTTTGGATAATGTTGTTAAGAGCTTGGAACGCGTAAACGCATGTAGGATAAGTTACGAGGCCAGTCCCATAAGACTTTGACTTCGAGGGTATCGAGAAACGAGGCCAATTTTGTTTTACATAAAACAACATTGTTTGTACACCTTCACTACAGTTCACAAGATAGTTTGCCAAAAGGACCAGAAAAATATTCAGACCCTTGTCAGTAAACGGCATTGTACACTCAGCGATTCGATTCATTGTACACTCACTCACCCACAAAAATACGGAATAACCCGACTATTAAAGTCGTTAGTCGTATGCAATCAAATATCGCAAGTCGCATTATAATCAAATAGAATATATAACATTGGTATCATGTCTATTACTAACCGTATACTTTAAAATATTAAGATTTACTGAGACTCATGTCATCATTGCCATCCAGGCCATAGTCTCTATCATGTAACAACATATTTGATGTTATTTTTTTGGAAATAAAGTTTTTTCTGAGTAGAATTTCTTGTTGTTTATTTTTAACCTTTATCCAGTCCTGCCATGTAAAATTCTGATATTTAGCTGCATCCGGTTAGACTGGAAGCCGACCCCAACATATTTGGGAAAAGGCTAGCCAGATGATGATCCAGTCCTGCCAAGTACACTGGGTCGCAAAGAAAGCGGGTCGATTATGAAACATGCGATAACTTTTAAAATATTTGAGCAATCCTTTTAAAATTAAAACTAAATTAAAGTTTATTTTATTACAAATATAGGAAGAAGTAAAACCTTTTTAATTATTTTTGGTGAGTGTATTAAAAACCATAAATAAAAATAAAGACCTTTTTTTATTTTAACCTCTTTGAAACGATTTGTTTTACTTTTGTTTCTGTTTATAAATATGGCATTCTTGAGCAGAAATTCATTATTCTAATCAAATTAAATTAAAAACATACCAGAATTCTAAAAATGCTTGAAGACGGGCGCAGTCAGCGTTACACAGCGAGAACTGTTTGTGTGTCGCTATCCACCGTTCAAAGAGTGCTCCAGCGATTTGAAGAGACTGAATCCAATATTCGCAGACCAGGAACAGGCCGAACAAGGTGCATAACAGCAATGTTGAGAAATTGATTTCAAACGGCTATTGAAGTCAAAAACCACCTTATACGTGCTGAAGAGAGCAATCCGAGCACGTATACAGTGAGACGGCATCTTGCTGAAGCAAACTTGAAGCCATTTAGACCTGCAAATGGATCAAAACTCGAAAGGCAGCATCGAAATTCATGGCTGAGTCACGCTATTGAACACATGAATCAGACTCTGGATGACTATTCAAGAGTAATGTTTTCGGACGAGTCGATGTTCATGCAATACTCGCACGATGGAAGGCAAAGAGTCTACAGAAGACCAGGAAAGCGCTATATTTATATATAGCGCTTTCCTGGTCTTCTTTAGCTTGGTTATCCAAGCTTGCATTGAAGAGAAAGTGCCATATGGCGGAGGCTCCATACACGTGTGGGCTGGAATTTCTTCCAAAATCCGCACCGTGCTAGTGGTAATAGAAAATGGCACTTTAACAGCAGAAAGACACGTGAATAAAATCTTAAATTAGTATATTGGCCCAATTAACATAGGCGAGGACAGTAGTATTTAACATTATATGCCAAATTGGTCCAGAACGTAATCTAAAACGCGGAAATCTGAATTCAAATCGCTATCAAGTCCACTTCTCTGCCACCTCGATACACTCGATGTTCGGACGGAATACATTCTCGTTTCCATCGATGCGTTGGGCTATTCAGTGCCAATCATTTCACACATACGCTATACAATTTCATTTACTCCACACATAAGGTTTTTTTCGAATGGCAGCCCGGTCTTACTTGTTTATGAAATCTGGCGATAGATGGTGATACCTGTCTCGTTAATGCGTTTTCCGCCGACGCGCGACGTTTTCCGTATTGATTTTACATCGCGCAGCTGCGCAGTTCAAAAATGAACGACAAAACGCTTCTTGGAATATCCTTTGTTTAAAAAGTTCACTTTTTTTTCATACATATCGGTTTTGTGTTTCAATTTTTACAGAGAATGTCTAATAGTAGTAATTAGGCGGTGACTAGGTTTTGGGAGGAACATTGTCTTTGTTCTTTAGTTTATAACAAAAAACGGTTTCTTCGGCCCTAAGAAGTTTCACATTAAGTAATAAAACTTTCCCGCGGTTCACAATCTTTGTATAAGAGTAACAGTTTCTAAATAAGATTCAAAATTTAATTTGGAAAGTGCGACTATGAAGATAATCATGTTAATACATTTATACCTGATAATTTAATAAAAATGATCATATAGCTTAGTTAAGGCTTTCAGACTTTGTTTTGGTAGCATTCCATAAAAAAAATTTGGTTTTCAGATGAAGTAGGTTACGTCACCGAACTGTAAAGAATGTGGAACAGTTGAAGATTACAATATAATATCAAATTATACTGTAATCTTCAACTATTCCACATTCTTGGAGTGTGAATGGAATGAAGTTTTAATAGTGAATTTAATTGTATCAACCAAAATGTATGACGTTGGAAAGAGTAAGGCAATCCTAACTTATCCTTGATCAAAAAATTGTTTTAAGTTTTAGTTATTGTGTTGATGATACAGAGCGACGTTATTGATCAGCGATAAAGTCTTAAAATAAATAAAAAAATATGTAACGAAATTTAAAAAAATATTCAGATTCATCACTTTAGATTCCGAAAACAGCCATTTTTAATACTTCTAAACTACGAATGAGTTATGTATTACTTATTCGTAGTTTCTAAAGTATGTACGTAAAAGTAAATAAAGGAAACACTAAGGCCCCGTTCACACGGCGATGATTAGTACGTTATTTAACTGTTTAATTTTGAGATCACATGGCAGTTTCATACTGCATTTGTTTTTAACAGTAGGTATGAACATTGGGATGTTGACGTGTGATCCCAACTTTTTACCGCAAAAAACCGTACTGATCATCTCCATGTAAACGGGGTCTAATGTGACCTAGGTAATATTTTAAGCCACATACGGAATTTTAATTTGCTTTTTAACCATCAAAACTTTACTAAAGGTTTATGTCACTGAAGGTTCGTTTAGCAGAATTTATTGCAAATAGATTTCATTTAAGGGTGTAGACACATGAGTGAAACGTGTCAACGGCAGAGGTAACTGCAGCCGTCGACAACGTTCCGCTTGTGTATTCGAGTACGGCGTTTTTGTGGCGTACGTGCGGCATGATGTTGACACACGCGTCGACGGCAGCCGCTGTCTGCCGTCGACACATGTCAACTGCCTGTACTTTTGACACGTGCCGCTCTTGAGTATGAGCACAAAGTGGTTAAGTACCTTAAGCAGAAACTGTATTTCTCTTTGATAGTTCCAAAAAGTACCTCAAAACATGAGGGTAATTTCATTTGAGATTAAACCCACTTTCTGCACAAACGTTTTTGATGTCATGTTCGTCGCATCCAGGTCTTTACTGACTTCGTTTCGATGAAAGCAAAATATGTACATCGCCTTTTATCACCCACTTTAAACCAATTTCCTTTGAAACCTGCTTTCCTTTGACGGCTTAAGTAAGTATAAGTACTATGAAATCACGATGGCCTTACCATTATAAGGTAAGTACTAGGCAACCCTTTAATAATATTTACCTACTGTCAATTTACATTTTGTATTGCAGTTCTGAACATCAATTAGTCAGTTTTTAATAAAGGTACCAATGTATACTACTAACAAAATACCAAATACATGAAATCTGAATGTTAAATATTAATGTTAATATTTCATTTCCAGTAGGTGGGTAAGCTTTATTAATTCAGCGCTGAGTGGACACGTGAAATTCTGAATTTAAATCGGGTGAGGCAGCCGCTGCCAAACTGTTTTGGTCCTTTTGACCGCATAATATTGCTATTGTTTTCATAATTAGCTATTTTGGCTTTCTTCAAGTACTTAATTAATATACACATATACATACACATATACATACACATATACATACACATATACATACACATATACATACATTATTACTTTTTCTTTGTCACACTGTTAGCTCATACTAGCACAGACATCGTCGTTTACTCAATCTTTAAAATACCCAAAACATTGTACAGATGCCAGCACATCAAGCTACAACAATCTGTCTAATTTCTTTAATAGATTTCCAACTTCATCGCTAAAGCATATGGTTTAAAGTTGATTGGGAAAATTTTAGAGTTTCGGGTAGCTTGATGTGCTGGCGTCTGTACATTGTATTTTTGTTTAGAATAGATGATTTGTACCCACATTTTTTAATAAAAAAATATTAATATTTATTTATTATTATTAAATGCTATTATTTAATATTTTTTTCTTCAATTTTTAAGTTAATAAAAAGGTGACATTTGAAAATGAGAGCAAAACAGGGAGAGAAAGAATAAAGGATTAAAATTATTGAGGAATTAAACAACTTTTAGTCATCATCTGCCTAGCCTTTTCCAAACTATGTTGGGGTCGGCTTCCAGTCTAACCGGATGCAGCTGAATACCAGTTTTTTTTTTTTAATTAAACAACTTTTAGTATGTATGTTTAAAAACATTAACAAGTCAGTAGGCAGCGGGATGGTTGAGGGACTCACTTCCCAGCCGCCGCGGGAGACGCTCCGGGCGTCGGGAGCCGCGTGACGACTCCCGGCTACCGTAGGTGCGGGCCTGCGGACGGAGAGTAATTGGTAGCTCACCATCCGATCAGGACCATGCCCGTGCCGAACGGCGCGTATGTGTTCCACACGCGCTTCAAAGAGATGTCAGCACAAGTGAAGGGGCCCGTTAGGGTCGAAGCCTGCCGAGTCAGCGGGATTGTCCGAAAGGGTTACCGCTGCCCCGGAACATAAAGGGCTAAGGAAGGAACATGGATGGATTTTAGTCAGTAAGAGTCTGAAACTTCCGCTCCACCCAGAGCGGGGGGAGTCATTTGATGACTTCACACCCTTAAAAAAAAGTCAGTACTCTAATACGCATTTTAGCAGGAGTTTGAGAACCCTTGCCATGGCCTGCCCGTATTGATTGAATTACAGTTAAAGAGCTTTTATCAGTCAGCCAGACAGTACGTAGTACAGGAGCTCTGGTTCATACTCAATTTATTTTGATTAAATATTTTGATGGTGACTTCAATGAAAAATAAACAAGAGGGATAAATTTACGAAGAGTTATAATATATCCTTTTTGTTTTAACTGTTATCAAGTATTTAATTTTAGATAGCATCATTTCAGCAGCATCGAAATTAATACTTGAATACTATTCTAAACTACGGATTTTTGAAAATATTACTAAACGAAATAATGCAGTTATGTAACCAGCCAGTATTGTGCAGTTTGCATTTTGAAGAGACTTAAACCATGTTAAATCCTCTAGAGCCGAAATTAATAATGCATTTACTTGATAAGCGTGTTTCTTAGACATACTAATCCGCACCTCCGCCGCAGCTAAGAGGCATATGAAATGGCGAATGTATTAGATAAACTTATTTTTCGTTCATGCTTCTGTGAAATTTCCTCTACTTAATAGTTCCGTTTCGATGGCTATGGCCTAACCAATTGAAGTATAACCTGCACAGAGCAAAAATGTGTGATCGATGTCGTAGTATATAGGTAGTCTTATGTATCACATAGTATTTGTTCAATATTTTATCATCCATACAGGTTTTTGTAAATATTTCATCACCAATATTGGTTTTTCATTGAAACTAAAAAGTCCTTTCATTTTGAGAGGGGTTCGTCAAAGCCCGAAAATTCTGGTATTCATTCGGGAAAATACATGAAATTTTGTTATTCTGTTTTAAATTTCCTGTGATATGCAGGAATCGAAGGACTGAGTTTTATTGACAAGTTCTCAGAACGGACGTGTGGAATTGGGGTTTCCGAGAATTTAATATTAGTTTCGTGTATTCCAATACGGTATGGTATGAAACACGAATATTTCGTAATGCTTGTTTCATTCGGACGAATAAATAAAAACAGAGAGAGATATTTGTTAAAGGTATGCAGCTGTGTTTGATTGCAGCACGAAACTACATATTTTAATTACACGATATTTTGATGTATGCGATATTGCTAGTTTATCGTAGGTCGTAAAAGTTTCATAAACCCTATTTATGAAACTTTTACGACCTACGTAGAGGTACACACCTTTTATGAAATCTCTGACTAAAAGACCTATTGGTCTTTCTGGTCCGAATGTTCGATCCTTATTAGTTAAGCTAGTGCGTCTTCTGAGGCTTCTCGTCTAAGAAGACGCACAGTAAATAATCCCGCTTAACTCAACAAGCAAGTTATGCATGTGCGGTCTACGGTATCGTGTCAACTTATAAATAATTGATAATTATACATGACAGAGAACTTCCAATGTCCAGCTCAGGGAAATATTATATTGAACACAGTTTTGACCTTATCAACGATGAAAAGCCAGAACTACGCAACTAGACGCATTATAAAGTTACCCCAGTTCAATTTCAGCCTTACACGGAACACAATTTTGAACACTAACGCTGAAGCATTAGACATCAAAATCCAACAAGAGAAATCCCATAAAAGACATTTCACACAATGATACTGTACATACAAGTTTGAAATTGATTGTCCTTAGCTCTGAAGGTTTAAACAAGTTAACAGTAATACGGCGATATTGCATCGGTCTACTGGAAAGTAATTACAACTGGATGACATTCACTCATGCCCGGCAAGACTTTGAGCCATGACAATAATGGGGTTACCAACTAGTGCTTTACGTATTTTATAGCCAATAAACAGGAAACTTGATTCATCTCCTGACTTTGGAAGGACGGGAAGTTAGGTTGCAGTGCCGACTTGAAATGAAAAAAAATTTTTAAACCACTTTTTATACAGTGTGTCAGGTTAAACGAGGGACATACTTTAAGGAAGTGTAGTACTCATCAAAATGAACAAATTTTAAAATGAAGCGGACTGATAAATATGAAAAAAAAAAACAGCAGTTTCTTACATTTTGTCCACTTATGCAAACAAATGTAGAGAGCGGCTCGTCCCTCGTTTAACCTGACACACCGTACAATCATTGCTTTATTAGATTTAGTTTCATTTGTTATAAATTTGAGAATTTAGGTAAAAAAAAAATAGTAAAAGTAAAAAAATTGAGTTCTTATCAAATCGCTTTAATCTCACTCCCCTAAGATTTCACGGTGAGATTTTTACAGAATAGCATTACAGTACATTTTTCTTTTGTTTTACAGTGATATCATAGACGACTCAACAATGGTATTGGCTATTCAAGGCAGATGTGAGTGGAAACGCCGAGAGAGAGGGGCATCATATCATCATTCTCCTGAACTTATATTCCAATTTATTTCGGGTCGGCGCAACATGTCTTTTTCTTCCATACTTCTCTATTAGCCCTCATCTCGGTAGTCACCCCCTTTCTAACCATATGATTATTCACACATTCCATCCATTGTTTCTTTGGTCTTCCCATAGCCATAGAAATTCATACTCAACTCTCCTTACGACAATATACTCATTCCTCCGTCACACATGTCCATACCATGACAACCGATTTCCACACAACTTTTTAGTTATTTATCAGGGAGGGGGGCCTTATAAGGACATAAATGGTGACCTTATTGGTGATATTCTTTAGAAAGGACAGGTGCGTAGTATTTTCAACCACCAGGCGTATATGACTAGATAAAGGAGCGTAAACGAAGCAAAAGGAGTATTAAGGATTGTAGTGGATGGCTTTCAGTAGTCTCTGTGTATTTACTCCGTGGTCTCTGTCATGGGAAGAAGGCGTGAGCATATTAATAAAGTCTGGAACTTTCCTTAAACTAACTTTACAGAAATATTAGAAAAAAGAAAGACGTACGAAAATGCCTTTACCTAATGTATAATGAATGTATATTCATTTATTATTTCCAGGCATTTCCTCTCGAGAGCTCCCACGCTGTACAGTCGAACAAGCTATTTGATATACAGGTATCTATCCACAACACTCGAATGAATACTTCGCAAGGAATCCAGCATATCTTAGAACTTTTTCGGACACTAATCACGTGGTCCTCACATAATCTGACCGAGATCTGAACTTTAAACGATATAGTGGCCTAGCTCTGAGTTTGTTTCGGTAATTCTTCTCTCATCATCCAGTTTTAAAAATATTATTGGCGAGTCAAAGTCAAAAAAAAAAAAATATTATAACAATTTGCTTAAGATTATTTTAATTATAAAAGAATTACATTATGAACTAAATCTAAAGAAATGATAATTGTTCGATGTGTGTACCAAGAATAAATATTCTTAAGAGCATAATTAATTACGAAGATGCGGAAGTCTATAATATTGCGAAATTGAGGTGGAGTGGTTTAGTGACGCATTTGCTGAGTCGGCGCCTTAATTATGTCGGCCTGGGTTGGGACGCGCTCAAAGGAGGTCAGTTGAAGTCAGCGTTCCTACTATAACGCCAATGCGTGGTAAACAATCCCCCTATTACCTAATGTGTAACACACTCACAACATTTTCTATAAACAAAAAGATTTAAGGTACTTTATGGAAGCTATCAGGAGAAATGTCATTAAAAAACTGTGATATGTGTCTCACTGACAAGCGTAATACTTATTGCAAAATTACAAAATAGCCAAGTTTCACTCGTAACATTTTTACCTTGGATTATCAACCGTCAGATAGTTTGACACATCTAAGAATATTTTTTATTTTAACTTAACCGGTTGAATGTTGTAATTACAGACACAATTAAAAAACTATTATGTCTCGCGTAGATCTACGTAGGGTTAATACTGCGTAAATACTAACGAAAATAAACCGTAGTTAAGTCCAGTAATTTTATCACTGTGAGATTTGCAATACCACAATGATGTATATTAAATATAAAATTTTCTTAAAGCACAAAATGGGACCTGTCATGTGAGGCATATGACTCGAAACAGAACTAGGTTGAGCGAAGATTTATCAGTTGTGTGGCATGTAGATTAAACTGTTTGTCCGGTTTGTCTCATCTATCGTAACTATTTTTAAATGTCTTTGTTTAAATGAAGTTGCAATTGCAAGTGACATACGACACCCTACCCCATACAGTGTAACAAGTAGCTTGTTCGATTGTACCTGTCCTATAAGCATCATTCAGTAGCAGCCCACGCAGCGCAGTACTTGCAGCTCAATAACGCCCACTGAAATGATCGTAATAGCATTTAAAAGGAGTTTTGTATTCAAAATACAATTTTCATTTTATGTTACAATAATACAAAAATTATTAATATTTTCCAAGAGAACTTGCTACATAAAATTAAAATTTATCCACGTCGATCTACCTATTTATTAATCAACGTTCAATGTAAGAATCAAAAGTCTTTTGTCCGCTACCTGTACTTAAAACTTTATGGTTATTACCCGTACATGTACCCAACACCATTTGTGCTAGGTATGGTGGAGTACCAAAGTTTAGAATTAAGAAGAAATCTTAGTCTGGTAAAATATTTTATCCGCCTAATTCGTGGTACCCATTTCAATTCTTCCTTGCTTCAGTACATCTCTTTTAACATCTCACTAGCCATTAGACACACACTTCGCGCCCGCCGACGTCCTCTATTCAAAATACCTCAAACCGGTACCATAACCCTTAAGACCAGTCCACTGCACCTAGCCCTCACCCATATCAACAACATTCTGTTATATGACGAGTCCTCAGATGTCTTCGCCAGTACTGAACTGAGTT
Organism: Gortyna flavago; assembly: GCA_963669345.1. NCBI lineage: Eukaryota > Metazoa > Arthropoda > Insecta > Lepidoptera > Noctuidae > Gortyna > Gortyna flavago. The sequence goes on from OY770125.1 coordinate 19,591,491, forward strand.
TCCTGAACACTGCTACTCGATACCTGGAGTCCATTGCCACTCCCAGTACAATCTCCTTAGAGTAAAACAGTTACCTATTATTGATAATACTCTATTCCAATCAATCCTAATTCTATTTCATTTTGTCTAATTTTTTCTAATACTATCTAATTTTGTTTTAATTTCATTAAATTTTGTCCAGTTTTTATTATGTGAGTTAACCTAATTTTATGATTGTATGACATGTGAAATTACTAATATTGACTAATAACTTGCATGTGCAATGTGTGGTGCAAACTGTTAATATAAGTTGGTTATTAATAAATAAATAAAATGTACATTTCTGTCTTACTTCATTTCAATTTAAAATAGTGTAAGTAAACACCGAGCTATATTTCACTGTGTTGTGTTAGCTATTTTGATTGGTTGACCAAATCAACCAGAAAAAACTAGCAATGAGAAACAAAAGGTATTATCAGCATACTAAAAAAATACACGTTCCGAGACATGATGTAGGCTGGAGCTAAAAACTAGATTTCCTACACCGTAAACTTAAATGAAACCCACACATTAGAAACTTGTATCATGTAGCAACTATATAGTCAAAAACTGTGATGAACAAACTCGCAAGTTTATCAAAGTTCTCGACAGTATTCAAACTTCATAATTTTCCCTGATGCATGATCAAAAACGCGTCAAAAATATATCAACCTTCGGCTTCCGTGAAGTATATTTTAGTTGCACGCTTTTTAGCGAATGCCTTCTTGAAACATTTATAAAAAAGAAGCTTGTAAATAAAAGAGACTTATTACATTCTGTACTTTTCAAGAATCTTTCCATATAAAATAATATAAAGAACGAAAACCGTGTGCAAAAAAATCGTAAGCTTCACAAAGGTTTGCGATAGCGTGGGAGGGCGGAACTAATACTGCAACAGAATTTCAGAGATCTCGACTTTCAATAGACCGTCCTGAAAAAAATCTGGGAAAATTCGTGCTGGAAATGCTTTGCATGCGACATCGGTTATTGTGTTGCAAGAGACTGTTGAAAAACGAAGGAAACATTGGACGGAATATCCGAGATCACGTATGCAGAGTAATGCCCTTTGTACACGGCACGGTTTTTTTACGATACGGCGAATTAACCGCGCCGTAGAAAAATCATTTCCGTCAACAAGCTTCCTTAATGATCCATACAGCCCTAACGACCGTGCCTACACATGACGAATAAACTGTAGTTTTTCATGGTAACAACAAGGTATACGGCACGGGTTCTTTACGGTATGGCGTATAAACTGCGCCGTAGAAAATATGTGTCTGTCAGCAATCTCCGATAGTGTTCCGTACAACGCTGACGGCCGTGTCTACACACGGCGTTTATAACGTTGGTTTTCACAGCAAGTAAGATGTGTGTGTACATGTACAAAGGCCAGAGGGTTCTACATGACAAGCTCATCAATCCTTGCTTGTGTAAATTCTTCCTCCATATTTTCCTATTTATCCTGATACCCTACCACACACATATTGTGTGAAGTATCTTGGCTTCCACTTAGACAGGCGCCTAACATGGAAGCATCATTTCAAAAATAAAAGGGACGAGATAAACCACAAGTTCCGGAACCTGAACTGGCTTATAGGAAGAAACTCTGTGCTCTCTGTAGACAACAAACTCCTCATCTACAACTCGGTCCTCAAGCCATTATGGACCTATGGGATCCAATTGTGGGGCGTTGCTAGCAAAACCAACATACTCTGCCTACAAAGAGTCCAAAATGGTATCCTAAGATCCATAGTAAACGCACCTTGGTTTGCAAGGAACGATACTATAAATTAGAAGATTATATCCAGGATAAGAACGCTTGGAAACATGCTGGTCCTGCTCCATAGGACAATCTAGAGTCTAGACAAAATCAAACTGGTTGCTAATTTAATTGTAAATTTATTCTTTTTTACTTTGTTTACATTCTGTAATTACTCTTAACTCACACCCTGACTTATTACTTGTTAAAATAGTTTTTATATATATATACATATATATATTTTTTTTTTATCAAAATCGTTTACTTTTTCCATTTTTGTAAATATGTGAGCACCATGTATCTATCAGATTATTAATTTATATGTCATGGTTTCATTTCTAATTCTTTTACCTATTGTGGTATAGTAATTTTATTTTTGGTGCATCGTCTTCACATATTATTTTATTATATAATGAATGTATGCAAAATATTGTAAAACATTTTAAAAGAGTAACGGTGGAGTTTCTTGCCCATTCTTCTCCATACGAAAACTACCTTTTGGAAGGGGCGACTAGAATCAATTCTATTTCATTGTAATTTTTGACGTTCAAAAGTGCCTTTTATGTGCCTATTTGAAATAAATGCTTTGACTTTGACTTTGACTTTGACGATGAAATCCACGACTTTCTACAAATGCCAACAGTAAAGTCTGAAATCGAGCGGTACAAGGAACAACACAAGGCACGCCTAACCTTACATCCAAACCTACTAGTTACTAAACTGTTAAATCCGACAGCGGTGGTGAAAAGGCTGAAGAGGAACCACCTGTTACAAGTGGGAGGCGCAGCACTGGCTGCTCCACCACAACGCCATTTCGTCATGGAACGAATTCGCTTATGGTCCAACGACCGATTGCAAATAGAATGAAAAAGGGGAAAAAAAAATCCTTTTTAGCCGTTGTTCAGGCTATTGAACAAAATAAACATTCATGAACGATGTAGGTTTTATCGAGCATGCATGGTACCCGGACATAAAAAAAAATCGTATTTTAATTTTTTAAAACATAAAACCTTTATTTTCTCTTGACTGTACTTACCTGTCATAAAGAGTAACCTAGCATAAAATTGGATAAAAAAGATTTTAAAACAGAAGAAGAACTAGCAGGGGATCGAGGAGGGGGGATGTGGAGAGGAGGATGCTCAGGATCAGACCGGAATTAATCGTTTCATTTACCTTGCTATAAAGCATTTTTGTCGATATTTCACTTTCAATTAAAAACTTCATAGCTATTTTGCTAAATAAAGAACAGTATATTTTGATTAGTCTCGATTTGTGTTCTGATATACCTAAGTGATGAATCACATCTCACAGGGAGATAGATGGTAATTAGGTACTATTGGACATTTTCGCAAATAGTAATTTGGATGCGTAATATTTGCTATTAAGAGACAATTTCAATAGCAAAACATTGTAGGGCACAATTATAGTTATGACAGCAATTTCATAAAAGTAAAAAAAAAATTGTATCTTGCACTAATGTTAGGAAGATATTTTTTTTATACATGAAAGGGAATTTCATGTTTGTCGATGTTTGTATTTGTAACAGTATTTAAAATGAGAAAAACATTTAATAACAAAGAATTATCCTTGTTTTGAAACCAATGTGAGATTATTACCACTCGTCATAATGAGAACTGAACTACGTAGTATATAAAAAAAGCATGTATAAACACAAATGCCACACTTTTTTTACGCCATACATACAGAAAACTTTCATTACACCATCACAACTCATTACAAATATTAGCAATAGGTACTTCAACATTTAGCCAAACAATAAACTTAGTACTGTCAACGAAACTACAAAACGATTACCCAGTAAGTGGTATCATTAAGTGTAACAAAGGTGATCACGTTCCATGCTGCTGGTCAAAAGAAAATTATCACCAGCCTATTGTCACCATCTATGTAATAGGTGAAATTCACTATTGTTTCCCTTTCCGACCACATTATATATATAGAAATAACACCTTTATATCCGTCCCATACTTTTGTCGGCGACAAAACAGTAAAGATGAGAGGTAATTTGGTGATAATTGTGTTGTTGTATGGGGTCTGTGAAGCCAGTGAAGGTAGAGCGAATGGCAGGATTCGTGGCGTTTCGTTCGCTCGCAATAAGGGAAAGGTGCAGAATGTTTCGAAGGACCAGCGGTTTTGGCCGCCGGTACCTAAGGAAAGTAGATGTAAGTCATATTATCTTTAAATGTATATATCTTCTATAATATCTTTTAAAAAACGTCACGTCCAAAGAAATAATAATATTTTAAAACTACGTAAATGAAGTTTGTGTTACCTAATGCTACTCTGACGATGCAGATTTGTGTTTAATTTTGTTTAATATACTTATTAATATTTACTGCTACCATTTTATTAGTTAATTATGTACGCCAGTCTGCACATCAACTGTGTAAAGCTTGGCTGGTGAGCACATAATAATGTGGTTATTCTATGTTCTATTTTAGTTATCTATTATCTATTATTTTTGCTTTCGTTACTCGATCAAAAACATGTATTTTCTTTAATTTATGACATTGTGTTATTTTTGCGCTTTGCTAATATTCTACTACTGCAATTTTAATATTTTTGTATGGATGTCCATAATTTTGTGACACACCCACCAAAATATTACTGAACTAATTTCGATGAAACCCACTGACTCTAAACTAACTGTTAAAATCTTTGAACGCGAAATAACTATTTGCTCCACAATTTACAACAAGCGTGCCGCACACCCGAAACCATAAATTTTTGAAAAGTCGAATCTGCGCTTTACAATATGTAGCACGCTTCTTATTTTGCAATTCCTTTAGATGCCACGCTTTTGAGAAGAAGCCCTCTCCCACACCATTCTATCAGCATCCATCAAAAGGTAAAACTCTCGGCTAGGACTAAGCTAATTAGGAATTAATTGGGAATCCACAACGTTTCGGAACAAACTCAAGCATTGCTGTCCTCCTGTGTCTCTAGTACTTTTGGATTTGAGGTTTATTTCAGATCACTGATTCTGTTCCGTGAGACGTTACACGGGAATAATTTCAGTTGGAGCTATCACCTCTTTGGTTCACGTAATGTTGGACATAAATCTCTCTTGGTTATCGGGATTTCCAAGCTTAGCTTACATTTAGGTATTGTTCATCTTCTAATTATTATCAGCTTATAATTATTTCTATGCTGTATTGGCAACCACTGTATCTACCTAGAAGTGATGCTCAGAGATTAATAATAAAAGTCAGACGAATATATTCGGCAATGCAGTAGCAGTATTTCGTGGCAGTGGGCTGGCCATGTCTGTCGAAGGACCGATGGCCGTTGCAGCAGACGAGTCCTGGAGTGGAGACCGCGTATCAGCAAGTTTAGTGTAGGATGCCCCCCCCCCCCCCCAGCTAGATGGACGGACGACCTAAAGAAGGTGGCTAGGGCAGACTGGATGCGGAAGGCGGAGGACAGGCTGTTGTGGCGCAGTCTGGGAGAGGCCTATGTCCAGCAGTGGACTGCGATAGGCTGAGTTGATTGATTCAATACATTTCCTTTGTTTCCAATATTAATATTTCTGAGATATTCACTTCGATTATCTGTAACTATGGTAAGGTATATTATGACAATATTAATTTTAAACGAATCTATCCTCCGTACAGTTCTGTCCCTCTTCACGGTGGTGACATTCCCGAACGGCGGCTGCGCGGGCGCCTCAGGTGACAACGGCACTTGCTTGACTGCGCGCGAGTGTACCGCGCGGGGTGGGTCCGCTAATGGCTACTGTGCAAACGGCTTTGGACTCTGTTGCATCTGTAAGTATGAAATAAATACTGCAATTATTAATTTCGAAATGGTAAAGCAGATTTGCAAATGAACTGCATAGTTAGCTTCGAACTGTATCTGTACCTACAAAACATTACTTTTCTATTTTATATAATGGACTGACTTGGAAAATTAATGCTGTCCTATTTTCTTTACCGACATAATACCGGCTCACATTGGAAAACATAAAAGGTGAACGAAGAAGAAGCAGAAAATATTTATTTTTGACCCCTTTTTTATATTAAATCCTTTAGTAGGTAGTATTGATTAATAGGTTAATTAAATTTTTGGTTTTTGAAAAAATTATGAGATTTCTATGCCATACTCCGTTCACCTTTTATACCCTGTTTTTGTCCAGACCTGCTGGCCTAGTATATTACTTATGTTATGATTACGTTGTACATAATATATTGCTTATTTTGAGCGAACATTAAAACATCAACTATGTTTCTATTAATCGCCATCGGAACATCATATTATACCTACAACGCTACCACTCCCACTGAACTCATCAGATGAAACGTCAATACCAAACATAGAGGTTAATAATGATGTCCATTCCAATCTCGATGATTGTCAGTACGCCTATGTTACCGACAAAACAAAGCTCAAATACATTATACTACTGTTATGCATCATGTACCTATACTAGCTCATGGTCTTTGTTTAGTATCGCAGTATCGCTAATAGTTGTTTATCATTCAGAATAGAGAATCAGTCGCCGCACCCAAGGAGGAAACCAAAAATACAGCATGTCAAAGTTTTCAAAACATGAGTTTTTTATAAGATATTTTACAGATTTTTTGACATGCGCTAACTTTGGATTTCCCCATTACTGGAGAAGCTGATGCACTATGGAAAAACTATTTTTGGTATGATTTTCAGATGGTATAAAATTACTTTTTTATACCAACGCCACCACGTAGGTACTAATGTTCTACTCAAAAAAAAACATTCATTCACTGACTGATACCCGACGGGTCTAGAAATATTGTAGAAGAGTTCATTTTAGAACGCAAGGTGAGCACTTTCGAAGGACTTTTGAAAATTTATGCCCTTAAAAGTTTTGAATAGAGGATGAAAGTTTGTAAGGGAGTAGATTTTTACGTAAATTTTAAGTTAAAAACATTGAAGTTTTGGTAGTTAGACTTCTGTTTATAAGTTAATGTTAGTTGTTTCCTCGTTTTACTGAAACTGATTCCCTTATCCTGCGTCCTAACCAAAAGCGTGACCAAACGCGGCTTGAGTAATCACGCGACTACGTCATATATAAATAAAAGAGCATGACGATCGTTTGCGCTAGGACGCGGCCTACGGCTCTTGACAAGTCGTGAACACAGATTGAAATATAATGAAAGTCTCCATTTATCCTTCATTTCCGACCTATATAGGAATATATAAGGAAATATCTTCATTTCAACATAAAACATTCTCAAATCTCACCGAGATTGTATATGTAATGTATTTTGTACCCACGGCCAGTGTAATTTAGCAAAATTTAGATGGGTGGGTTTGAGTGGGGTTTAGATGGTAATTTGGATGGGTTGGTTAATTGCAACTTACTGTGCTTGCCTGTAATGATGCAACGTACGTTTTCATTGCAATTAGAACACAACAAAAACTAACAATTTTATGTTGATTTGTACAACAGAGCGAAGTTTAATTTTCATGCAGTAACATGAGAATTAACATAGAACCATTTAACACAATGTTAGTTTTTACTACGACTAACTTTCTTTATTTTATAGTGTAATGCAATTTGCAAAATTTCCAGTGGTCTCAAAATTTCCAATTCTCACAACGTCCAATTCGCAAATACACACTACTTTATTCAAAATCAAAATCAAAATGTTTTATTTCACATAAACCTACATGTTCACTTATGAAACGTCAGAACGTCGTTTCCTATGGAGAAGAACCGGAAAGAAACTCCACGGTTACTCTTTTAAAAATAGTTGATTTTTACAATGTTTAAATTTCAAGTTACAATAGGTATGGGAGGACAGCGTAGGCCTGTCAACAAGTACCAGGTACTTTGTTGTCAGGTATTGTCGTTAAACACCTCGTGTGGGCGCAGACACGCACACATGGTAACGTTCACACACACATACACAACAGATACAGTCTAACGGGCCTCTGTTCCTCGTTCGCCTTACAAAGATCCAAGACCCCAGGGTCCCGAGATATGTCAAAAATACAATATTAATAATAATGTAACAATACATATCTGTTATTGTCCCACTGTCGGGCAAAGGCCTCTTCTCATTAAGAGAAGGCATGAATGTTGATCACCACGCTTTTTCAAGGATTGGCGATTTCAAAGTTGTATTCACGACGTTTTCCTTAACCGATGTCAATCACAATCACTTGGTTTTAAGATACCAATACTCAAGTATTGGTATTGTTATCACTAGCGACATCTAGTATCGAGTAGAAGAACTAGTGTCAAGAACCTTCTAGAAGTTTCGATGATAGAACTTTCTAGAAATATCGACATCTGGTCAGTTCGGGCCGGAATGTACTCGAACATTCTAGATGTTTCTACAGTAGAAGGTTCTAGAACAATGTGAGACCTATAAAAGGCGGGAATGCTCCGCGAGCCGACACAGTCTTGGATAAGCGATACAAGCGAAAACATCGAAAGGAAAGCGATCTTCAAGTGCGACTTAGAAGTGATCAGTAGTGCAATTGTGTTTTGTAATTAGTGTGTTGAAGTTGTCATTGGTGTTTATAATTAAAGTGTCTATTTTTTTGGTTATTAAATCGGCGTTTTTATTGTCACGAACCCCAAGCGCGTAACAGTATCTTAAAACCAAGTGATTACTCCTGTCCTTACGAGTATCAATTCAACTAAAAGACCTTCTATAATATGACTGTAGATATAATTAGAGCGTTATCCTGAAGGCCAATTCTCGTAATTTAAAACGTTCAAAATCCAGTCGCAGTCTCATATCAGCGACAAACAAATTTCAAAAACTTGTCAAAATGCAGGGAAATTAGAGGTATTTTTGACAGATTGAGACTGAGTTCAGACTTTGTACGTTCTTAAAATTACGAGAATTGCCCCTCTGGTGTAAAGTGTTATTCAAGCAATTCTTCATTATTTTACAGTTGAGGCATTTGAATATAGAAATAAATAATTTGAAGTTTGTTTACGTCATTGTGCGGTCGGCATTGTATGCGCTATCTCGATTGTATACATGAAGTAGTATCTAAATAAAAACAGTAAAACAAAGTTGGTTTTAAAAAAAGTTACGTAACTGTTTTAGATGTACGGTGTAACTTAATTATGTCCATGTAGGTAATTAGTTTAAGCGAGCTACACACGGAGTCTCTTTGAAGGATAAAATCAGAACCGGAGTTACCGACTTAGCTTGCAGAGTAAGCAAACTGAAGTGGCAGTGGGCTAGTCATGTTTTTCGAAAGACGCCCCACAGCTCGATGAACGGACAACCTAAAGAAGATAGCTGGGACTGACTGGATACGGAAGGCGGAGGTCAGGGTGCTGTGGCATAGCCTGGGAGAGGCCTATGTCCAGCAGTGGACTGCAATAGGCTGAGTTGATTGAGGTAATCAGTACGTTTTGAAAAAGACAAAAGCAGCTGCGTCTTTTAAAACATAATAATAACGTTTTAAAATCTTGTATTTTACTCAAAATGTTAGTTACGTCAAACGATTCGTTGGAAAAAACGTAACGTGCATAAAGTTGTGAAGTGCCGCTTCCGTGAACAAAAGCGGTACTTCACAACATTATGCTTAAAATATGTAAGTAAGAGAAAAAAGTCTTTAGTTGAAACAGTGCATCCAAAAGTAGGTGTCTTCTCGTTTCAGTGGGCGTGTCCCTTCATGAACTGAAATAAAGAGGTGTGGCGTCGTTGCTAAGGAGACGTATTTTATACGTCAGTAAATGTTGATAGAAATTACATCAAAGAATGGCTATGTCCGCTATCTCCGTGCCTATCCATAGTAAGACTGACAGAATAATTACACTATAATTTACATAATTATAAAAAAAAACTGAAAGATTCTTTGAGGCATCTTTAATTATAACCGATTTCAAAAAGAAATAAGTCCTCAATATGTCTGTTTTACGGTTCCGTAGCACATACAATAGCCCAAGAAAAGGAACTTTTATCATTGCATCCTGTCCGTCCGTATGGCACACTATTTTTTCTTTGAAAGAGTTTTCGACCGAGATGGTCCCATGTAATAGAGTGAAGACCTTCCAATAGAACTCCTCAGTAACGTACAATGCACGTATTCAACAGAGATCAAAGAAAGTTGCTGAACATCAACATACATAAAGAAACAAAAAAAACAAAAAACAAACATCTATTTTAGTGAGGTGAATGTACAGAGGCATTTTAATTTAAGACTACGACTCCCAAACTGAGACATGCTCATTTTAGATATCGTACACTTAAATCACCGCCTTATTAAGTGCTATAATTTTCCACATAACAATTATACATAATTAAGGAGTACTTACACGAATTTGTGTGAAATAAAATATAGCTGACTTGTTGATGAGCCCTGAAGACGCAGTGACTGCAGTCGAAAGGGCTGTGGTAGAGAACCCCAGGTAACGCTTCCCACCAGGCAAGATCGGAAGATTCTTCCTTTTCAATGAAGGAGCGATAATTATAACTTTCCTAAGCGACACATTATTGTTTTCCGACATCCACGCGAGCAAAGTCGCGGGCACAGCTAGTTATATTATAGAGCTCTGATGTTTTTGTTCTGTTCTTCTTTTTCCCAGACTGGTTTATGCTAAATAATGATCATAAAATTAAGCAATTAAAACTAAAAGCTCTTATTTCTTTCAGTCATGACGTCATGCGGTAGTTCAACATCGGAGAACGGGACATACTTTGTGAATTCGGGCTACCCGTCGATATATGATGGTACCGGCTCCTGTGAGCTGACTGTAATCAAATCACATCCCGATGTCTGCCAAATTAGGTAAGCTCATTGACACATGCCATGTTTAAAATAACTTATAACGCGAAGTTATTTCCAACCGCTCCCGCCACCATTCGCGCACTTCTGGCGGAAACATCTCTCGTTACCCCTCGGGCAATGAGAATAATTTGAAGCTTATAGAACATTCTAGAAGCTTAATGCACTAATAAATACACTATTTTCTTTGCTATTCTTACAGCAAAAAACGTAACGTAGAGTCCGACCGAATTACGTTACCGGTTTTCACCAATTTTCGGCTGCAGTATCCAATTTCAGTAAATTCCTTGTCGACCAATAAAACACCGTAGGCCGAAAAAATTAAGTGCCAGTAATTCAATACCTCGAATTCATTTCTTCACTCACATTCACATTTGTGACACTCAATTTGAAACATACTTTTCAGAAACACACACATTGCTTAGAACGATGGGTTTTTTTTTAAATTGCTACTATTATACAAACACCACTTCACTTCATCATGCTAAATCCACGTACATATACCTATATCCATCGCAATAACGGTTAAAGAATTACAAACTAGCAGCGTAGCATTATACTACGAAATTCCCGTAGGCCGCTACGCTGCCTACGTAGCGTAGGCCGCTACACCGCCTTTTTTATATAGGCGCTTTCGCGCTTCAGTGCGCTTCGCAAAATATTGAGGCGCATGACCCCAATCACCCGGTTACGGTTGATACAATAATGAAAAAGAATAAGGCATTGTAAAAGTGGAATAGATTTGTGTGTAAAAAAGGAATTAATAACTAAATTAAATTACAGCTGATGGTGTATTATTCTTGTTAATTACTTTAATTAATATTCTATTGGGGTGATAGGGGTCATGCGCCCGATAAATTAAAAAAAAAATCGTTTCTTTGGAAAAGTTGTTTGTTATGATGAGTACAATCATGTGTTTAAGTATCGGTCACTGATTACCAGTCACAATATATAAATGTATAGTAATGTGTATGTTTGTATTGTTATTGTAACTTGAATATTAATTCAGCCTACAATTCCTATAATGTTCTGCTGTGACACAGGCCTTCTCTCTGTGAGAGGGAGTAGGCTGTAATCCACCACGCCGTGCGAATTGATAGAGAGCCGATGTCACATGTCATCGAACTTTGAGTTCAACGACTGGCCGGTTTTTACATAATGTTTTCCTTCGCCATTTTGAGAGCAGTGGTGATGAATTAATTACACAAAGTAAAAGCACTATATCTACCTTAATTTTGGTTTGTTTTTGTGTGATCTGAAATTCGCATTCACGATCTTAATTAATTCATCATCATCATCATCAGCAGCCTATAGCAGTCCACTGCTGGACATAGGCCTCTCCCATTGCACGCCATTCAACTCGATTTTCGGCAACTCTCATCCAGCTGCTACCAGCCATCCTGCGAAGATCGTCGCTCCACCTAGCCTGAGGGCGTCCCACCTTACGTTTACCGATTCTTAATTAATTAGATACTGAATAATCACCGAACCAGTATATTTCAAACAACATAATATTATAAGTGGCACGAAGTGGAGTAAATATTTTGTCGTTGCATTTCTCGTGTACCTCCTACAGGCTGATGTTTTAACACTTGAATTACTATACACTGCTAATAACCCCAGAACTTCGTTAACCATATTATGAGGCGCATTATATGTCAGTGAATTATGTTTTCGAAAAAGTATTAGTTTATTTTACAGTTTTTATTTTCTTAATACACTGCCAGTGAATTCTGTTGAACTCGGTTAGCGGTAGATTGAATATGCAAAAAAGGTCCCAAATTTGATTAACCCAAGAACAAGCTTAACATTATAGTTGAAAAATAATATGTTCTCCCATAAATTCCAACTGCAAATGTAAGTTTTTACGCACAATATGTATTAAGAGAGTTGCCATGCTATTTTATGACCATCAATTTTTTATAGGTTTTCCTATAATCTAGGTATACCTACTCGTAAGAAAAGAAAAAAATTCTGAATATTATTGAAAATTATATGCTCATTAAGGCGACGCCGACCGCGCACTGGTGCCCTCATACAGACATTGTTAATGTAAAACTACCGTTTGTAATAATATTAACGTATAATCTTGTGGAGCACAATTTAATTTACCGTATAAATTTATACAGTTTTACTCGATGCAATATTCATTATCACAATCAGCTAAATTATCAGCTAGTTGTAACAAGACAGACCAAAAATGGTATTAAAAAAGTTAGTAAGAAATGTTCTTTTAGTCAAAAACCCTTAAGAAGTTTAAGTTTCTAAATAAATCAAGCTGATTCTCCATTGAGAAGACGTCGTCACTGTTCGGTTGTGTGTTGTTTTTATATTTGGGGTCGGCACAACACCTCATTTCATACTTCTCTATTAGTGGGCATTTCGGAGAGAAAAAGAGGGTGGCTCCCTCTTTCCAGCCATTTCATCTTTCACACAGTCCATGCAACATGTCGGCAAGCGTAGTGTGGGACGCCCCCCAGCTAGATGGACGGACGACCTAAAGAAGGTGGCTGGAGTTGACTGGATGCGGAAGGCGGAGGACAGGGTTTTGTGGCGCAGTTTACGGGAGGCCTATGTCCAGCAGTGGACTGCTATAGGCTGAGTTGACAGTCCATGCACCGTTTCTTTGGTCGTCTTCTTCTCATATAGCCATCCACATTCACACTCAAAACTTTAATTACGACATTTTCCTCTCAACTGCCTCGTTGGAGTCGTCGCAAGCACAACTGCTAAGCATGAGGTCCTGGGTTCGATTCCACGGTCGGACAAAGTGTTATTTTTCCATCTGGTTTTTTAGTAGCACCCCCTAGTCTGGACTTGTACCCAATTGATGGCAATAGGCGCCCCCCCTGTTTCATGGGACTCAAACATTACTGGCGAAAGTGTGTACTATATAGGTACGTCTGCCTAACCCGTCGAGGAGTACAGGCTGATGATATTATGTATATTTTACTGACATCTAAAAATATCTCAACCTGTATCAGTAAACACGTCGGTAGCTGCACAGTACGCATGACGTGTCATCTCCGTCTTATTACTTGAACTACTGAAGCGAATTCCATAAGTTTATGATTGCCTGCAGTGACATGGACTTATTGAGTTCAACGTATTGGAAGGAAGGAAGGTAGGAAATTTTCCAGGTAATGCAAATTGCTTGCATAATAACAACGTGTTTACATTTAAGACTCAAACCAAAGAGATAGATGTTTGAACCTATTCAAAGAGTAGTTTACTGGAATGATTGCGAATGTTACGTAGATGTAAAGTTACACGTGACATGGGTTGTTACCTGGCCTTTTTCCAACTATTTCTTGGTCGGCTTCCAGTCTAACTAAATGTAACTAAATACCAGTATTTCACACGGAGCGACTGCTTATTTGACCTCCAAAACCTAGCTACTGGGTAATACGACAAACCCTTGTTGGCTGGTTGGTTGGTGGATGGTTGTCAGACTATCGGGCTTCTGACGACCCGTAAAAACTATCAAACATCCACGAATGATAGTCGGCGAGGTACGGAGGGGTCTCGGTATATAAAGATGGTCACCCATCAACGAACTAACCGCGCGCTTTATTTGCTACTTTTATGACTTAGCTACGAGCCTGGTTGGTTCTTTGTTGGCAAAATATGGTGACCAAAAAAGAAAGGCCTATTGGTCAAAGAGGAATTTTACGTTCTCTTCATATTTTACCTAGGTACGAAGACTAGTGTGCGTCTGGATATTTCGGGTGCATTAAAATAGTAAATAGTAGTAGTGGATAAATGCAGATACAGTCAAGGAAATTCATTATTAAGCAACTTGACAGCATACGTTAATTTGCCCTGTTACAGCCCCTTCACACAACTACTTGAAATTGACAGTTGTATTTGTATGTTAGTAGTATGCTTATTGCTTAACAATTAATTTTCCTGGCCTTACTTCCACCCGCCCATCTACAGCATCGAACAGCATCATAAGAAACTTTGCGAACACATTGCCTATTGACCAATTTCTATCACTATTTTATAAGCCATTCTCGTATACACGAAGGAGGGAAAGAAGGTGCTTTTTTCTGTTACAAACCGCTGTTTTATGTACCTAGATTGGACTTCAATCGCTTCACAATCGCTGGGCCGGAGCAGATCAATAATGTTTGCAACCAGGATCAGTTCATTGTGTCAGGAGGTAACCCTATATCCGCCATCTGTGGAGTCAATCAAGGCAGTCATAGTAAGTAAACTTATTTTATTTTATTGTCGTACTGTTACGGGGTCGTTCACATAAAAGACTTTTTAGTTTTAAAACGTTTTATTATTTCATCAAATCATTGAATAACATTTTACTCGATGATGCGCACTTACAGCTATTTAAACTAACCCTCTGTTATTTTGTAGTGCTGTAAAATCGAAGTAGTGTTTGTCTCTTGATCTTATGACATCAACTTCTTGAATATTGCTGAAAAACCAATTTTTAATCGTACAAAAACTAAAAGATCTGTAGGTTGGATGGATGGATGATGAGTTTCAACTCAAATAATGCATTGAAAACTATTCAACTAATTTCAAGAAATCTCTTCGCTTTAATTTTCAAGAAGTTCGCAGCATGTGTTTAAAGTACTTCTGCACTGTTAAAATTTCGTATGTGGTAACAGGGTAGGCGGAGGAGTGATTAGATTTCACTCAAATAACTCATCAAAAACTAACCCACTAACTCCATGACATTCGCCTAAACTTCCAAGTACCTACTCAAGTTCGCAGTAAGCGTTTGAAGAAAAAAGAAAAAGAAAGAAAGAAAAATGCGTTTACTGGCAAAATTTAATTGCGTTTAAAGAACATTCTGCACTGAGCCTGTCGAGGTACCCTTTAATGTTAAGATGAAATCTAAAAATTCACAGAAATTGTTGCACCTCGCGTATGCGTTGAGTAAGTTCGCGAGATGCCGACGTCTGTGCAATCGGTGCAGGCATGCGGCAATTTTTTTTATCTCAAAACGAAGTATCATTTCATAAGGAGTTTTAGGATTTTGATCTAGATTTTTGGGATCGTACACATGACTATTTTACTAGCTTTGTCCGAAATCTGCTCCCGTACACGTACATATTATATTAAAAATGAGTGCACTAAAAACTAGTAGGACAAGAAAACACAAATTTGCAATCCTGCCATAATACTTTTGGTCGGCGCAACACGTTATTTCTCCCATTGTCCTCAGCCAGCCGTCACCGACAAAACAAATTGGTATATCTAAAAAAAAAACCTCAGCAAAGTTATATTGCCTATGCAAGTTATAAGTGCACTTACGAACACAGACACACAAAGACATAATCTATAATGTATTTATATCCCCCCCCCCCCGTCTGTTAGGTTAGGTTAGTATAGCAAGCTTTACAAACTAAAATATGAAGTTAAACTATCAATAAAACGGAATTTCCATTAAACAGAATTTCATTAAGTACTGATTCTATCTAAGAACAAAGTGATACCTTACAAAGGTATGATGGTGAAGGTGGGTCTGTCTCGTTATCATCAGCCATATGTTAATTACTGTGGGCGTACTATGGGTAGTGTTGAGTTGTATTAGAGGTATAGAATTCTAATCAATCCTATTCAGGCCTTTGACGAGCGTTGCATGTGTATAGTGCATAGATAGGTTATCCTTCTGTGAAAAGGCCATCTGAATTCAAACATTCACACTGGTCCCAGAATACATCCATTTGATAATTAAACTACTCTGAACCGCATTCAGACTGACTGTCACTAGGTGGATTAAATTAGTGCACCAAAGGATTTATTCATTAAATTTCAGAATTAATCGGATTTTTGGATACACTAATTAAATCATGGCATCAGTGGTATGCTACTGAATTCTGAGGATTGCTCAAAGTGCTTCATGCTTTTGTCAAAGAGAATATTGAGCGTGTTCTATGAAACTATGGAACAGAGAATGAATGCTTCCACCAATACGTATTTCCGTCCTAAATTGTACCCTCACTACTCGAGGCCAATTTAATTTTTTAATATTATTAATTGGACTACTTAAAAAATATCCAACAGCGGCCGCCTACAGACTGCCTCCGCTCAAGTTTCATTTTCCTTAAGTTTTGAGTTGACCTGCACGATTTCTGACAAATGCGTGCACTGACTGGACAGGTCCTCTCAATCTGTGTGGTTCTTTCCTCAAAAGACCATCTCAGACATCGATCTACATGGTCTTCATATAACCTGACCAAGATTATGTCTGGACTTTAAAAGAGACTGTGACCTCTGAGTTTGTTTCGGCCTTTCTTCTCAGTGCAGTCAGATAGGAAACGCCGACCTCATCTAGTTTTATAAAAAATATGATTGACGTGTAAAAGTGTTTGTGCAAACCTACTTACAAAATAAAAACCATTTATCATTTAAGCGTAACTTTCGTAAACGTTATTTAAAACAATTTTCAACTAGTTTTCAATAATAACCTACTGCTGCTTTTGGGTGTTTCAACTGTGTAATTACGATATACCTCTACATAATATAGATAGATGGCATGCTTGAAATGTCGAGTTTTGTTTAATAAAAATAGTTTTTTTCATAAATAGTAGTGACTTGTTTTTATTTAATATTTTCAATTAACAGTGTACATAGACGCCGGCATCGGTATGACAAACCCTGTGAAGCTAACTTTCGTCACCAGCGGAACTTCATTTGAAAGACTTTGGAAGGTCAAGGTGACCCAGATACCTTGCAGCTCTATTTATAAAGGTAATTATTATATTATCATGTAATAATATACGATCGCCCATTCTTCTGGCAAGTGCGCCAATTTCCTCGTAAATTTCTTATTGTAGTGGAAATAGAGATGCAACAAAAATATTGCCATGTTCAGAAAACGTTTCCTGACTGTTATACATATATATATTGATCAAACTCCAACGTTTGGTGGTCCATCATAGTGCAACTAAGTGATACTAACATAGTTATTAAGTTTTATTTACTAACAAAATTGTTACTATATTATTATGTATCTATGGGTCTTTGTTACCTGAAAATAAATGTTTATTGTCATTATTATAGTACTAGATTATGGCAAAATTTTAAGGTCTCTTTCACAAACATCATCTACAAAAAAGACACTTTTTATGCTTGAAATATCAAATTGTATGTACAGCAATGTGTACCAGCAGTTTTTTTTAGTTCCCACACACACACATTCGAATTTTATATTATAACTGAGCTTATGTTGGCTTGTATGCAGTTTCTAGAAGTTGTCAAATTCTTTAAATTATTTTATTCACTTATATCTCCATGGATACTTATGAAACGTCAGAAGCAAGGCACACGATTCCAATCGGTTGTTTCACAACAAGAAGAGCCGGAAAAAAGACATTTTTACATTGTGTTAATAGTTATGAGAGGTTACTTATTCCTAGTTTAATAATAGTCATTTATCTTGATATACTGAGATGAAACCCCAGGTAACTTATAATAACTTCTGATGGATATTGTCTGGATTCGTTCCTGAGGCGACAGTCGACTGTACCTAATCTATTTCACTTTAGTCAGTCTCGAAACTTTTGCAGATTGAAAGATAACCCCAAGTTTCGCTTCAACGATACTTATTATTTATCAATTCTGTCGCTGTTTATTTTTTTATATTATAAAATCTATTCAGTTAAGAAAGATTTGGATGAAATACTAGGCAAATGAGGAAGGAACCTCTATTTCTAAACCCGACTAATTTAAAAATCACAATAATTATTTATGAATAAAAATGCAATAAGATTTATAATGCAGAATACAGATTTAAATTTATTAAAATATTTTTGTCTTAATTTCAGTCTATTGTAATTAAAAAATAAACAAACATGACACAATGGATAAATGTTTTACCAAAAGATATTCGATATCTGTTAAGACTTTTACAAACTTCACAGGTTGGATAAATCAGAACGTTTCAGTTTCACACTCACATACACAGGTATGTTGGCGAAATTTGTAAGATGCCTTTATTTGCATTTAGAAGCAATCGTGCATATTAAAAAATACCATCAAGTTCGAAACAATAGTTACCTCTTTACTTTGTCAGTCTTTTAAAGCTCTTAATACCCTTATCGTCTTTTATTCTATCACATAACTACCCAATAATATTGTCGAGTCGAATCCAACATAATATCACGCCTGTTTACCCCGAAAGGTTAGACAGATGTGTACTTAGTACAATAGTCATAAAAAAAAACTGACTCATACGTGTGGCAACTTTGTTTACATGTCAGTTTATGAACAACCCTTATTATTGGGATTATACTTAGTAGGTATAAGTGGGAGCGTTTTTTGGGACTATCGTCGAGGACAAGGAGCTTCGTATATTTAAGATAGTTCGTTTAATCTTATAATTATACTCTCTCCTTGTCCGAAACGGTTTTAGGATTAACAGTTCAAAGTTGGGTTGTGAATAACACAATAAAAACAAGTTTGTTCTAAAGTATATTTAATCAACTTCCATATATTCTCCAATAACAATCAACTTGTTTAATAATAAAATATAACACAAAACTCACTTCAGCTTATGTGTCTGTTATAGTATTTTAGTACATATCGTCAGTTACGTTTAAGTCCCATGTAATAGTTAAAAGTGTAAAGTACCTATCTAAAATTCAAAGTCCTGACTGACTGATATATCAACACACAACCTAAACCGCTGGTTAAATTAGCCGTTCAGTTAACCGCCTAGCCTTTCAACTAAACGGCGGCCGTTCAACTAACGGTCTGAATGATATTCAATTACAGTTTAGGTTGGAAGTTTGTAACCAATCACGCGCGAGCCGAATTGGTCGCAGTAATTAAGGCATTGCACCAAGACCAAGTGGGTTAAGTTAGGTTAGAACTGTGATCAACCGCGTGAGAGCCGAGGGAGGAAGCGAGGCGAGCACTACTTCTAAAGGCCAGGCAGTTAACTGAACGGCTAATTTAACCAGTTGGCTGCGACAGAGACATGCAATTTGAAGAGTAGGTGAACAGTAGTATCCACTAAGAAAGGGTTTTTTAAGAGGGTTAATGAGGGAGGGTGAAATTTCACGCGGACGAAGCTAGTTAATTTATAAGTCCGGCTGTCCAGGGCACTGCGTTCTATACATACATCGACATTTAAGAAGATGTGTAAAGTTTTTCGTTAACAAAATATTTATATAGATGAGGTTTAGGGTGTAACAAGCCCTTCCCTCAATCACAATACTTATAAAGGCACAACAGAGCTAAACATTGTTAAATAAGAATAAATAAATTACGCTAACAAAGTAAATAAATTAAATAAAGTTGTTCCTAAAGCCTTACCACGGCTTAGAAGAGTACTGCACTCTATCTCGTTCGCTCCTATGGTTAAACGTATTCGCAGGGATCGCTGGAGAGACCGTATGTCGATCGGGTGGGGGATGTTGGACATCACGTCGTCCTGCTACAACACCGAAACTAATACATCGCTAGCGGGTCTCTCGCTTATATATATAAGCGAGAGACCCGCTAGCGATGTATTAGTTCTCATTTACATGACAATGACGGGCTTTTTATATAAAAATGCCCGTCATTGTCATGTAAATGAGAAGTTTTTTAAGCCTTAACTGGAGGCCTTACCGAATTTATTGAGGCGCCCACAGGCAAGACGACAATCTCCTACGTTGAACTACGAGATGCCATTTCTAAAAAAGAAACAAAATTTATATGAGATTTAAGTAGCAACGATGAAAACAGACTTGCCTACATCCTATTCAAGCATCCTCCACGTATTTTGCGACGTTATAAGGTTTCTTATGTGTTTTCAATAATGTACCCGCAATAAAATTATGAAAAAATGGGTTTATATTCATTACTGATGGTTAATGGTTAAAGAGCCATTAAGAAAAAGGCCCGTAAATGTAGGTACTACGCAATTTTATTTCCAACATTCGGTTCAGAGACTTCAAAATCCAACAGTGCATTAATAATAGGCATTAATCAATTACATTTAGGTGTCGCTAAGTGTTAGTGAAATAGGGCGTAAATCTTTGAAAATATGAAAACATAATTTACCGCCAGAATATACATATTTCCCTCTGAAAATACCTCATCTTCTTTTCTTTTCTTTAACATTGTGTGTTTTTCATACGAAACTACCTTTCGAAAGGGGCAACTAGATTCAATTCATCTTTTACCTGTTTTGACGTTCAAAAGTGCCTTTTAATGTTCCAATTGAAATAAAGAATTTGAAGTGGACTTTGAATGTATTAAATAATAAACCCTTAAGAGCGTTAACGCCGTACGGCTTTTCATACAAACTATCAAGCCGTTGTTTTTCGAAATGAATGAACTGATTTTAATGAAACTTCATACGCATAAGCAGGTTACAAAGGTCTAAAAAGTTAGCAGAGAACATTTTCGAAATGTCTTTAAAAAAAGGAAATCTCTGTTTCTATGGAAACTTTAAAATCGGTCTAATTTGGCTGTAACACAATTTTTCGAAAATGTTCTCTGCTAACTTTTTAGACCTTTGTATCCTGCTTATGCGTATAAAGTTTCATTAAAATCCGTTCATTCATTTCGAAAAACAAGGGCTTGAAAGTTTGTATGAAATGCCGTACGGCGTAAACGCTCTTAATGCAGTATTAATTTCTTAACCTTTGACAGTGCATTACTCAAAGCTCGAGAGTAAAAAATACCTGTCGTCTGCAGTGGAATTAATGAAGCCTTTGTGGTGGATTGGATTCAACGGCACAGACTTTTATAGCGAGCAGATTCCTATTAACAATCAATTATCCTATGCTGTTGACATAACTATTTGAATTTCTGACTTGGTTAGTCAGAAATTAGTGATCAAATTGCTAGTCTCGAGTTATTGAGAATAGCACTTGCTTTAAGGAACTTGAAATATCTTATTTATAACTATCAGCCTGTATTGTTCCCACTGGTTGGACACAGGACTCCTCTCTTCCAGAGGGAGTCGGCTATAATCTACCAAGAGGGTCGTACGGGTTGATAGATGTCACAAGTCTTCCAATTTTTGGTTCTTGGTATGGGAAGAAGGTGTTTATAAGTAGTATGTATTTGTGTAGAATTCAGAAACAATATTTTTTATGACTAGTGATTGTCTCCCCCTCCCTATTTTTATACATGTACAATGTACATTTTAAGACAATTAATTTATAAATTGTGTTTATGTGTTTAAAAAATTAAAAGAATAAAATCTAATATTTTATTGTTTGGGAGAACGAAAAAACAAAAACCTATGTATGATAAGGTAATTTTGCTCGAGTGTGCGGAGCTTCTGTACCGAGCAAGTGATTTTTGTCTAATTCAGAGCCAGTTAGATAAACCTTAGTATCACTGATGGTCAAGTTATGTAAGTTAGAACTAAATAAAAAGTAAGAAAAATAGGTTTATTAGTCGCAGGATTTTAATTTTGACCTCACTATTGGCTTCAGCACTCTCGAAAGTAATGAAAACGATACCTACGACAAAAAAAAAAGGAGTCGCAGCCGTCATCTTGGATTTCGATTTTGACCTCACTTTTGCCTTCAGCACCCTTGAAAACCATGATCACTATCTCTGAAGAGAGAAAGTCGCACAGCACAGCGCTGATATCCAGTGGTCACCTATAAATCAATATTTATGTATCAACTTCAATGTTGGCTTTGTTTGAATTTCCATTCCATCGTCACATCATTTTATATAATAATAATTATAATATGATATAATAATGTCCTTTAATCCGCAATACTAACATTTTCACATATTCCATCATCACATTATTTTAGGGTAGCTTAATTAATGACGTAAGACTAATGATGACTAAGGACTTGTTTAATTTGATAGATGATTGTGAATGAAAATGTATCTTGCATTTACGCATGGATATCTTTTAATGTTTATCACCCTAATTCTGGACCGACAGAGGCCTCGTCTCCCAGGCACCGCCTCAACGCCCTTCTGCCTGCATTTAATTGATTCCCGCCACCTTCACTAAGTCTTAATAGAAATTAAAGCTAATTTTTCTCTAACAGCTGATGAAGGATGCTTGCAGTACTATACGGGAGTATCAGGTCAACTTCGCTCCTTCAATTATGATCCCGTATCGGGACTGCAGCTTAGCAACCAAGATTATGGGATTTGCGTCAGGATGGAACGGAACTTCTGTGGGATACAGTACACCGTGTGCCCGGATACAGGTGAGGATTCTATGTATGACGTTTATTGCATAATCAGCCTTTAACGTTCCTACTGCTGGGACACAGTCCTCCTCTCTTTGAGAGGGAGTGGGCGATAATCCACGACGCGGGCCCAGTGCGGGTTGGTAGATGTCACATGTCTTAGAATTTTTGGTTGAAAGACATGCTGGTTTCTTCACGATGTTTTCCTACACCGTTTTGAGAGCGGTGGTGGTGGCGCTACCACTGAGACACCACTGCTTCATCCAAGACTGATATGACACGTGCAAAATACCTCCTTAACAATAACCGACACATAGCACATCGAGTATTAGAAAAAGTTCGACTTAGTATAACGTCATCTCTCTTACGGGGATCGAGGAGGGGGGGGGTGGAGAGGGGGCTCACGGGATCAGACTGGAATGAATCGCTTCTTTAACTTGTTAAATTACAGAAAAAGTCGAACTCGTAACTGATTTATAACGCTAAGGTTGAATATCACTAAACTATGTGTGCGGCCGATAAGAGAATGGGTTCTTGACACCTGAAGCAAATTGAAACTATGTACAGTCTGACCGACTGCAGATAGTTTCAATTTGCTGGGAATTGTTGTCAAAAGTGGAAAGAAAATTACAAGGTTGACCATACTCACTCTACGTTTTTTACCTAATTTTAAGCACACAAAATTGAAAATAATAAATCTCTAAAAAAAAGCAATTATTGCTCAACACAGATTAAATATGTCGCCTGTGGGTATCTATGCCTGTATCAAATGGGACACCACGATCTAACGTCTTTTAAACATCTCAGCAAACAAAAAAATATCGTCGGTACCTAGGTCGGAAGTGTATAAGTATTGATTTGTTATTAATTATAGAAAGGTCAACTAGGCCATGGCAAAAGCAATCGTAAACTTGGACAGTGGACTTGTCTTCTTCCATAGCAGTTAATCATTGAGAACTTTTCCTTCATTTATTATAAACCGATAGTTGCTTGAAAGTATCAAAAAAAAATCTATGTTTAAAAAAAACAGAATAGGTACTAGTTCATAATTGAAATACTTTCAAGTAGGTACTCACAGTAAAGATAATAAGTATGAAAGTGAATAGACGTAAAACAAAGCAACCCCAATAAGGCCCTTTGTACACACATGGTTTATCTAAACCATTTGAGATTGGGATTATCAATTTTAAAAAATTCATCATTATTGGCTAATTCGATATACGATATACGTAAGTAGGAATCACATAAATCGTGCACCGAATTGGCCAATAACGATTATGCCTAATTCTATGTTTATCTTGCAGTTAACAACCGTTCCCGAGCGTTCACTTTAAGCGGCAACAGCAATGGTCCAGTCAACGCCATGATAGGCTCAGGAGCTGGGCCCAACAATTGCGCCAACGATTGGCTACTGCTACCCTGTGCCACCAATGTTGGACGAATCCAGCCGGCTCAAGCATTGTGTACAGATAGAATCTGCGGAGGAACCTTTTCAGCGGAACTTTCGATGCAAGCAGCTACAGTTTTGAGTAAGATATTTTCACATAATATTATATCTGATGATATAATAATAATTATAATGATATAATTAACACGATCTTATAATAATATTTGGCAAACAAGTGGTCAAAACACTATTCGAGTGGTAACCCATGGAAAGGTTTAAGTCAAAAATTATTTCATAACAAAATACATTGTGTCGAAAATATTACAGAGATGCTAGTAAAATAATAAAAAAAAAAACAAACCTTAAGTAAGTAGGTGCATTCGTATTTTCATCACACATTTAAAATGTAACAATATCACTAATAAATAATTAAATGTCAATAACTCAGTCCCCTAAAATTTTAAAAAAAAATTTTTTCACCAGCAAAATGTATTATTTTTTTCTTACCCTTATATAATTTATTTACCTTTAAATTTAAAAATAATAGTGATTTATGTTACATTAATTGGGGGGTTTATGCATTTTTTTAAATTAATTATCTAGTATTAAAAAAGACAAAGTGAAAGCAGAAGATACAACCGATATCACTTACTAATATTATTGACCACCTTTAGCAAAATTGCTTGCGTATCTTTAACTCAGTGTAACAGTAGCCTAACATTTTAATTTTCACAATAGGAGATTTCCATTGCAAGAACTTATCTTTTAAATGCTATTTTACAATAAATTATCCTTGATGGCTTGATCCTAATCCTGCACGGGCCAAGGACTTTCATTTCATTTGGACGAGACTTAAGAAAAGCTCAGAACTTCCCTCAGTGGAATATTAAATTAAAATCATACTACGTAAAAAGTCTAGAAAAAGAAATGACCTAGTATTGCACTGTTTTTAGTATCCATTATTAACGGCATCACACTCAGAACAGTTTATGCTGCACCAGAAAAAAAAAAGTAGGTACCCAAAATGAAATTGGACAGAATATTAATATAATGATTTAAATGTAAGATGATATAACATCAGCTCCAGCGGCCTGCTTACTAACTCTAACTTAGGCAGAAATGCGGCGGCGACCTCTCGCGCCCGGCCCTGGTCCAAGCCATGGTCCGGGGTGAGAGGGAGTGGGAGGCAGTCACCTCCTTCTGCGAAGCAGTCATGCTAGCGAAGGAGGTGGCGGGATGGGCGAGGGAGAGAGCTGAGAGGGCCGCCCGTCCCAGCCGCCGCGGTAGACGCTCCGGGCGTCGGGAGCCGCGTGACGACTCCCGGCCACCGTAGGCGCGGGCCTGCGGACGGCGAGTAATGGGTAGCTCGCCGTCCGATCAGGACCAGGCCCGTGCCGGACGGCGCGTATGTGTTCCACGCGCGCCTCAAAGAGATGTCAGCATCGAAGGAGGGGCCCGTCAGGGCCGAAGCCTGCCGGGGCAGCGGGATTGTCCGAAAGGGTTACCGCTGCCCCGGAACATAAAGGGCTAAGGAAGGAACACGGATGGGTTTTAGTCAGTAAGAGTCTGACACTCCCTTCCGCTCCACCCAGAGCGGGAGGGGTCATTTGATGATTTCCCATCCTAAAAAAAAAAAAAAAAAAAGGCAGAAAGAATAAAAAATATTGTTTTTCCAATTTTGAATACAGTATTATTAAAATGGTAGAAAACTTTGTTGTTTCAATTTTGAATACTTAATACTCAAATGATGTAAATCGTTGGTGTTTCAATTTTGAATGGTGTGCCGTCGGCCTGCTTGCTTCCATCTAAAACTAGGTATATAAAATGTTCCAATTTTAAATACTCAATACAATGTATTGGTGTGCGTCGGCCTGCTTAATAATCTCTATCTTTCTAAACAATTAAATGTTATAAAACTTTGATCTTCCAGTTTTCGATCCTCATTACCATAATTTTGTGTGCCATTGGCCTTCTTGATAATCTCTTCTATTTCAGCAGAAAAGAATAAAATATTGTAAAGCGCGTGACCTTATACCGATTAACGATTTTGTTGGCGTAATCCTGGAATTTTGTAGTAAAACTTTTGAAAAGTTAATGATTTTTTAAGGTGGCTTCACGATTCAAAAGTCTTAATTGAGGCAGGATGATTAGCCTACAATGTTCCCACAGCTGGGACACAAGCCTCTTCCCTTCGAGAGGGAGTGAGCTATAATCTACCCCGCGGTCCCAGGGCGGGTGGTAAATGTCACATGTCTTCGAATTTTTGGTTCTAGGACATGCCGGTTCCTCACGATGTTTTCATTTACCGTTTTTAGAGCAGTGGTGATAAAATTATTTACACAAACGCGCCAGTCTCTGATCGAACCCATGACCTACAACTCGAAAGACAGGGCCGTTACCACTGGGTCACCACTGCTCTCGAATTGACGCCATCTAGAACTCGCAGACTGTTCCAATGATGAATACAAGTGTGCCGACCGCCAGCTTGTCTTTCTTTAATATTTTTATTTTGTTGCAGGTACTGTAAAACCTTTCCGGCTATGGTTTCACACAGACAACATTGAAGCTCCAGTTGATATGGGCAATAGAGGATTCTGCCTCAACTATGTGCAGCAACCTTGTACTACTAATGTAGTTTAAAGCTTGAATAGCACTAATAACTTTTCTTTTATGAAGCAAAAGTTATGCCTAAGTTTTTTCTAATACAAATAATAGGTTAAGGCTAACAGTTGACTGATTGCAAATAGTTTTACACCATTTGTAAACTTTATCGTATTTTAATAATCAAGAAACCTACAAAATGTGATACGTCAAATAAAGAAGAACTAAATATCTCTTCTGGTGCTGCTGTCAAAAAGTCAAAATAAATTTTCTTTCGCGTTTCGAGTCACCGCCTTCTTTGGTTTCCTAAGAAGGTGGTGACTCGAAACGCTCTGTATTTGGACAGTCAGTATTGTGTGGCTTGTGTGGCCACACTATATCGACTGTCCAAATACAGAGCGTTTTTGACGCCGTAATGTCGAATACTGGTATTAAAGATTATCATGACATCGTTACAACCATCACCAAGATCTTCTAGGAAACCGTTGCTATACAGAAATGATTACGTTTTAGATAAAGGTCGGTTTGACCCACCCTCAAGTGCACACTACTCATAAGCGACATCACTTGTGTTTATAAAGTACGCCTTTACGAATTCACGTCATAAAAACATTTACTTTCCAAGTCATGTATACAGATAGCAATACTAATTTCAAAAGACTGTTGTAGATTAGAAAACAAAGTTTAAAATGTACCTAACTCTTGAGATCGGACGTTAAAGTTTTATTTAATCATAATCTTATAAAAATATAGGTAACATGGATCACACAGTACAACGCGCCACGCGACGGGGCGTAGATAACGGGCCCACGCTTGATTTTTCACATGTAAATTCAATCAAATCGCGAGAATTGGCTCCGTTTCCCGCGCCCCGTCGCGTGGCGCGTTATAGTGTGTGTTCTATATCCAAAGTAGAAACAAAAAAAAAAGAAAAGAAAATTCGTTTATTTGCGGTAAACATGCCCGAGGAGAAAGAACAGAAACAAAGAACAAATTGGAAAGTAACACTAGAACGTACTTAGACTTTTTGGACGCCTAAAGAAACAACAAACAACACATATATACCTCAAATACTTTATGAGTACCTAGGTTTTTACAGCAACCTTTTGTAGCAAAGAAGGGAAAATATTGGAATTATCCTCGGTAACGAATTACCATGTGAATTGGTTCACCAATTAATTTCACTGCCAAAAGATTTGGTACAAATACGGGATTAAATCACATGATAATTAAGCTTAGCTTATAAGTAAGGGAGGTAACCAATAGCTATAGGTGTTTTAATAATAATTCTTAAATTCTAAAGAAAAGGATTACTTTTTTAAGAGAAATTCGTACGCTTTTCTTACAGTATTTTTGTGTTTGAGGTATAAGTACACAGATATATTTTGTTTTCTATGTCCAAATTCAGGTAAGTTGTTTTCCACTTGTAAATATTTAGGTACTCGTAACTATAACTATCAGGTACTTAAATGTAAGAGTTATAATATAGTTGTGCTTTGTTCATAGAGTGTTTGTACTTTTGTTAATAAAAACTTATTTGAATGTAAGTCTTTTGTCTTTTTGTATTTCTATGTAGCCTATGCACATATTGGATAGCCACGCATCAATAGCCTTTGCAAAAGCTTAGCCGTCTAGTAGCCTTTGCCTTCGTAACCTAATGTCCTCCATATCTCAATTCCCATAAGGGACACATAAGGTCCATTCCAAGGTTGCCTGGAAGAGATCGCAAAAAGCGTTACGAGCGCCCATTGTATATTTAGTAGTGTTCGATTTATTTTTTAACCGACTTATTATATTCGCTTTATGTATGTTTTTTTTTTATGTATGTTCACCGAATTCTCCTTCAACTGTGGACCTATTTAATTTTTCTTTTTTGAAAAGGTATACTCTCGAGGTGGTGCTATTGTCGTCAAGTTGGAATCAGACGAGAGGATTCCATGGAAATCGAGGGGAACCCTCAAATTTTAATAGGCAAGACTATAGCGATTTGGGTATTTTTAAACTAACTTGTGCATTTGCTCTCGGAAATCATCATTTGGTAAAGTGAAGCTGATGATGAAGACCACAGATGGTCATCGGAATTACTCAATGATAAATATTTCACGGGCTGCGATTCGATTACTTTAATATATTGTTGCTAAGCAATTTATGCTCGTAACAATGCATATGGTGAGTGTGGTGGTGCGTGTGGTGGTGGTTGTTGGACTATTAACGTCCCAGCATCGGGAAAAGCAAATTATTTTGTAAAAGGTGATGATAAGTTGACATTAGGCTATTGTAACTTTGATAAATTACAAACTCTCCCACTAAAAAGTTAAAAATAAAAAAACTAACACTAAAAAATGATAAATAACTTTATTTTCGGAAGCCAGTGTCAATAAACGAAAATGCCGAACTAACGACACCGAACGGCACGAAAGTGGGAAGTATGGCAGGAAATAGGAGAGGCCTATACACCACTGGGAGATTCCGGGATGAAAGATGAAGGTGGTTTTTAGGGTTCCGTACCCAAAGGGTAAAAACGGGGCCCTATTACTAAGACTCCACTGTCCGTCTGTCTGTCCGTCTGTCACCAGGCTGTATCTCATAAACCGTGATAGACAGTTGAAATTTTCACAGAATGTGTGAATTTCTGTTGCCGCTAAGTATGATGCATTTTACGCAGAGATCGTACAGTGCTCTTCGCGTGCAGTACAATAATGCTTTCAGGGTGTTGATGGGGCTGCCTGGCTTCTGTAGCGCATCAGGGAAGTTTGCAGAATTGCGTGTCGATTGCTTTCATCCATTAATGTGCAAAAGATGTGCGTCCTTTGTGCGCAGGGTGCGAGCCAGTTCCAACAGCATCCTGGGAGTTATTGCTGATAGGTTGGACTGTATTGTAATATAAGTATTGGAAGTCGTTGCTCCAGTATCTCAGCTGGAATGCGGAAGCAGTGATTGTTTTATTGTGTGTAATTTTAGTTGTAGTTGTATCACTAACATAGTTGTAAGTTTATTTTATTGTTACTAACACTGTATGAGTCTCACAGTTACTCGAAATAAAGAATTTAATAATAACAACAAACACTAAAAATAGAACTATATTTAAAGGGGGCTGCCATACAACAAAAGTGATTTATTTGCCGTTATTTTATATGTAGTGTTAAATATTGTATGGTGTTACGAAACCCTTTCTTGTGCGAGTCCAACTCGCACTTGGCCGGTTTTTTTTATTACACCTAAAATGTTAGATCAACTTTGACAAAACTCAGTCTAATTTTTAAGACAAGAATGAAGGTATTAATTAAATAAAGGGTGGCAGGGACGTCGAAACTTTTCATAGAAAACGAGAGACTCGTTTTTTATGAAAACACAGTTTTTTTTTAACAGACGAAAATTCTACGCTAGAATCCTATTATGTTCTGTAGCAATTTTTATCCTTTCCAATTCCTTAGCTAATAGTATTGAATAGTCCTAGAAAATAATGATGGGACGAATCAGTTATGTTGCTTTAGGTATGTCACGCGACTTATAGATTCCATTCTATACCATATTATTTTAAAATATACCTATTTAATATTTATATTTTTACCGTCGAAATATAAAAATATGTGGACTACTGGAAAACCATGTCTGTGTTCCGTGTGTAATTAACACGAGGAAGAAAGACGTCACATACCTACCATCTGAAATATTTATCAGTTATTCCAAGAAACATTCGACAATCTATTTGATTAGTTATTTCAAGTTCAAGAAGTTGTAACGAATCCCCTACTAAGCACTTGGGCTCTCTTATAGTGACTAAAATACTGTGGTAACATTTCGAGTCCTGAAGAAGGAGGAGTCTCTCAACTTGAAGCTCCGGACCCCTGGGATAGAACGCATTTCAGTGGACCAATAAGAGCGAAGAAACTCGGTCCCCATACATAACATATCGCATAAGAACCGCGCAAGTGCACAGAGCCATTAGACCCTATAAAAGCAGAAGCAAAGTCACTGCATAGCCATTTCACCTCACGGCTTCTTCGAGTTCTCCATATGACCAATACGGAGAACTCTAAAAAGCCGTGTCATCAGTGCTTCAGTTGCCTTCGTTCAGTTCACACGCTGCCTATATAAAAAATTATCCAAAATGGCGCGCTATTCAGGATCCACCACTATGGACGTCAACGAGAACGGTAAGTAAATTATTCCATAACAAGTACATTATTTATGAATATAATTTAATTAAAAGTAGTAGTAGTTTCCACATTTAGGTTCCCACGTAAATGTTTTATCAGCCAGCGTAAGCATGCAGGGTCAGTAAATATCAGACGCTTGCCGGTAGCGCATGGTAGTTTCGTGTTAAACGCTAAATTATGATGGAAATGTCGAGTCGACAGCAATTGTATCCGACTATTACAAATAGCAGTGAGCTATCTACAGCCAATTTAAACCCAGCGATTTGTATATATTGAATATATTATCATGAAGTTTTAATTTTTTTAATGATTTAAATAGTGTTCTAAATATTTTCGTGGTTTTCAGTCAATGATGCCGCGGATTCTGAAGGGAAACTTTGCGGGAAGATCTTAGTAGTTCTGTCATGGATCCTCGTTTGTTTGACGATGCCATTCTCTCTCTTCATTTGTTTCAAGGTACGTGGAACTAATTTTGTATTGTTTTTTTTTTTCATTTTATTATGTTTAATTTAATATTAAACTTGCCCTGCAAAGCTGCTGTGTTGTCCAAGCGAATGTCTTATCGCGGTGTATTTTGATGGTGTTTTTTGGTGGTGTTATGTTTGCTTTGTAAAATAAATGAAAAATATATTTTTTCACATACGTAAAAAGGGAAACATATGTAGGTACTTTTTTTAAACCCGAAAACGTAAGATTTCTGAAAGAAAAGTCCATTTTATCTTTAAGTATCAGTCATCGTGCCTATAATTAGACAGGAATTGAATTTATTAAAACAGAAAAGTTTTAAATTATATTTTTTATCACTTGGGATCGAACCCTGTTCCCTCAAATCCGATGACGAGCTGCGCACTCGTTATCTAGGACACTCAGTCACAGGAATAACATTTTATTTAATTTCTTGATGATCAAAGTAAAAATATTTTCTTATTTACAATAATAAGTTGTATTTTATGAGTTGAAAGGAAAATAGTTCTTGGAAAGTATTTTATTCCCGGCCAGAAAATTATAAATCGCTTAGTGAAATTTTATAAGATCATTATTTGCCATCAGGACCGCTAAAATTGTCGTTAATCAGTATAAAACTTTGCGGATACCTTAATCAAAGTTAAATGTACTTTACAATTAGTTAAAAAAAAAATATAGGTATATAAAAACAAATATCTAAAAACTTCAATAGCGCAGGAAATGACTTTAAAATTATATTTTTCAAAATAAGAATTTTGGCGTGTAAACATTACTCTTGCAATAAAAGGTACGTATCTCAATTCCAATGCAACTATCGGACTTCCGATAGGAGCATTGTTAAACACCTGAGGGGAACGTGACTGTCGACATAATAATACATAGTTATATCGATCGAAACAATAAGTTACAGTAGGTACGTTTTCTATAGACACGATAAAATTCAAAGCATTTAATTGGTTACACAGGTATTTTTGAACAGTTATGTGAATGAAACTTATTAAATCTAGGCCTTTTTTGTAAAGGCCAAATAAAGTTCAATCGTTAAAAACGAGGCTTATAACTTTCTTATTCCTTCGAAGAAAATGTTACCATAGAAGTTCGTATATTGGCCGCCATTAAATGTCATCGTTTTATGAATAATTGAGCAGCAGATATCACCTGTCCTAGTTCACACATAAGTTGATTGAACCCAAAGCCAATATCGATATGATCGCTGAGACAAAGCTTTGAACTAGATCGATAATCGTTTAATTATTAATGAACTGCTACAATTGACTAAATATGTATATTTATGTGTCTTCCCACAAAATAATAATTAAATTTATTAAAATATATTCAGCTATCGCTCGGTAGGTGGCCAGCGTGGCCAGTCTTGCCAGATCCGATTTTTAATCAGTGGAAGCCTGAAAAAGCTAATAAAGTTCAAATCAGGTAAATAAACAAATTAAGCAAAACTTGTCTCAGACCGAAAAAACTATTTTACAATATTATTCTCTACTTATTCATTGTTCGTGTCACCGTCTATGACAGTATCAGTTTCAGTGTGTGTTTTTATGTAGGTACATTTTAAAATAAAATAGCTTTAACTGTGACTGCTTTGCCTCCGAATTATTATAGCACTCAGTTTATTACGCTTTTTGTGTAAACTAGACATATTATGTCACAAAGCGATATTTTTTTTTGCAATTGTTGGTTGTGTTAAGTTTTTAGCAAAATTATTTTTTTATTTTTTTTTTAAATTTGCTTGCAAATATTTGTAAATAATAAATTGATATCTGGGAACACGGTAGTGCCCCCGCCAAGACGAGCGAAGCGAAGCGCAAGGGGTGACCTACCTTTTCTTGAAGCGCTTCTTCGTTTACGTATATCTGAGGCGAGGTCCAAAATCCGTAGATCTATGGATAAATCCGTAGATCTGGCAATGCGGAGTGACGCTAAGTAGAAACTATAAAACCTGTGGTAGGGATTTAACCATTTAGATATAAAGGTGTCAATAATATTTAAAAAGTAACTTAGACTATTTTTTTTTTCACATTTGACTCAATGAAACAAAAGCCAAAAAATTTGGAAAGCAATAAAATGATTAGTAATTTTAATTTTTACAAGTTATTTTTTTTATAAAATTATTTTTACGTACAAATTACTATATTATCATTATTATTTTCTA
The DNA here is from genome assembly GCA_963669345.1 of Gortyna flavago. Taxonomy (NCBI): domain Eukaryota; kingdom Metazoa; phylum Arthropoda; class Insecta; order Lepidoptera; family Noctuidae; genus Gortyna; species Gortyna flavago. The sequence goes on from OY770125.1 coordinate 19,624,939, forward strand.
GTGATCCAAGTGTCAGACTGCTAATCACGAGGACATGAGTTCGATACCCACAGGATACAAATATTTATGAGCTGTTAGTCCGGGAGTTTCTTATGTATTATAAGTATGTATTTATAAAAGAAAAATAAGTATTATATCCATTGTTTAGTACCTATAGTACAAGCTCTGCTCTACGAGTTTGAAGCAAACAGATCAGTCGACTTTGCGTATGTACAAAATATTATAAAAGTCAAAAACACTCATACCGCTGGTATTGACGAAACTACGGACGTTCTACTTAAAAATCTACACTTCTACACTTGACGATCGATCGAATAATCTGTAAATATCTCACCGTGAAAACTTCAGTGAAGTGAGCTGTCAATAGTGTCAACCCTCTAGGGATCAGGTTGAATGACAGCTTATTTAGAGCTCACTTCACCTAAGTTTTCACGGTGAAATTTTTTACAAAATTGACCGGCGGAAGGGCAATTCTTGTAATTTTAAGAACGTTCACAGTCTGATCTCAGTCTCAATCTGTCAAAAAATGCCTCTGATTTCCCTACATTTTGACAAATTTTTGACATTTGTTTGTCGCTGAGGTGAGACTGCGACTAGATTTTAAACGTTTTACATAACGAGAATTGGCCTTCTGAGCATGGGCTTCCGTGCTACCTGGATCTTCAACGTTAGACCTACCATCCATTGACGAATTTTTTAAAGTTGTTAACAAACTTCCACTTAATAAAGGATCGATAAAATAAATTTTAACCAGTTTACATACCGTTCAGTTTTTAATTTCATGATGTTTCGAATACTTTGCAGCATTCGTGGTCGCAGGGTAACTAGGTGACAGACGTCAGGCGTTTTTTTTTTTCTCTAGGATTTATCGGAACAAACAGTGGCCACTTTTCACGTTTTACATTTAAATAACAAAAACCTACACGAATGAAATTTAATTTTAAGTGTTTTTTTTTCTTACATAAGAAATACACTTTCAAAGATTTTTATAAAAAACATTTAAAAATACAAAAAATTGTATCTCGCAGTTCAACCTATGAGGTTGTCGTCTGCTTAACCGGGGTTGCCTGTGGATGCTCACTATCACACCAAGCGCCATCGTATCTATCCTGCTTAACTTTGTCTGTTTCCCGCCATTCCTCGTGACTGACAGATGACAGCAGATGATTAGTGACAGCAGCTACCCCGCTTGTGTGAATGAGACAGTGTTTAGATAGATACACTACATCCCTTTCTTATTATATTTTTATTTGTTCAACTCAAAACAGGTTATCAAATAATCGTGTAAAATCAAAATCATAAACACGTTTATTTCAACTACTTATTTCTGCGATCAAATGCCAATTAAATTAAAGCAATAATTAAATTAAATAAACGAAGCTTATGAAGCCATCACATGCATTTATTCATTAACATGTCGGACAAGGACTTTTTATTTAATGTCATCCTTTGTCCAGTTTCCATGCTCATAATTATCACATCTCTTTCATTAGCTTCTTCTACGTGGTATAGAATGAGATTCTATCCTTCCCTTTATACCTAAGCCATATCACAAATCTGTCGCTATTCTCTTCCAATATCCGTTTCCCTTTCATCAACAAAATAAAAAATTTTTTTTTTAAACAATCTCCCTTTATCATTGTTTACGTGTTCTTCTCGCCTCAATATCTCATAATAATAATTCTATCAGGTGACAAAGTCAACTTACTAAAAAAAAAACAGACACACACACACATAAGACAAGACTCATAGAAAAATCAATCAGCCAAAGATTATGATCATGGTTTGTGGCATGCAACATGCTTCAGATAACCACAAGATAATGATAAGTATGCCATTATCTTGTGGTTACACTCCACAACAAAACGCCAAAACGAATTGAGAAGGCAGAAGTCAGTAGGCGTCAGATTTAGCTGACAAGCTAAAGCTTATCTTATTATTTCAATGAATCTGCAAAAATGATATAATCGTATCATGTTCCAGAATTTGGGTAATTACCTACTATTACAAATTTACAATTTTCGGTGTTACTTTTTAGTGGCATAACGCGTAATATGAGTAAAAATGTTAACTACTTAACTCCGAGTTTACAAACTATACATTTATTCATTTAACTCGACTAAACGTGCAAGTAGACCGAGAATAAAGTCTATTTTTGAAAACGAAAAACATCAGACGATTGATTTTACACACATAGTGTAAGAAATGACAAGGTATTCCACTCAATGAATGGTCGCTTGTCACGATATATTTTTAAATGGCAGTATTTTTCAAAATTCTCTTAAAACATAACATAATCTTCACGCCTGTGCGGGGTTAGGTAGAGGTGTATAACATAGTTCACCAAACTTTCGTCAATTATGATCGTGAGTTATGTTCCATGTAATACTTATGGGGCGAGCCGATTGACATCAACCGGGCATAAATCCAGACTCCGGGCTGCTACTACCATATTCCTGATGGAAACACCCAATAACACTTTGCCCGACCCGGGAATCGAACCCGAACCTCATGATCAGCAGTAGCGCTTGCAACTACTAGACGATTGAGGCAGATTTATTCAATCCATCAGAAGTTTAGCACGTACGAAAAAGCCGTTAAGCCCCAGACCAAAGGACATGAAAACTGTCATAGATAACACTTCTAACTATATTCATCGAAAAAAATCAATATTTACGCGATCAAAACCATTACGTGTTTTCAAGCTTACGTACCCAGTTCAGTAATAAGCTTACTAGGAATACGTCAGTGCATAAACAGACGTTTGTTTGCTAATTCATATGCACTCAGGTGTACCTACAAAGTACTGCTCCAGTTTATTTAAATGAGTGGTGGGTGTATTGATTTGGTTTGCCAGTGTATCAACAACTGTAGTACTGATTACAAATTACTACCTACCGCTGATTTCTGATTCCGTTTTGTTCCTCAATTTCTTACAGCAACTTTTCCATCCGACTTACTTTCACCTGTATATAGCAATAATTACAAAATTTTAAACAAATAATAGGTACATGAATTTTATTGAGGCCAGTGGAATCGTTTTCTTGAAATAAAAACGTTTTATTTAAAAAAATATAACAGAGTTTTCGCGCATTAATATAAAATTGAAAAACAAACTGATTTCATAGCACAAATCACGCGCATTCAAAGGCTAGATCTAGTCTATGTAGGTCTCTGTCTGATTTTCTCCTCTCAGGATATTAAATATTTACTCGATTCAAAGGAGAAAACGGCAACATATACTGAGTGAGGAAATCTGTCAGAACTGCAACCATTATTTGTGGATTCAAATTGAAAACTACACTAAAAACATTGGTGCTGTATATAGAAAACCTGACCAAACAAATGTCAAAACCTTCATAGAAACTTACTCTTAACAGTTACATTAAAAGAGGGGTGGTTTTTGGCGATTTTAAGTTCAACTTATTGAATACATAACGTGTAACTAATATTGTATAAAGAAGTGATCCAAGAATATGGTTATGAATTCTTGAACAAACTGCACAAGAGAATCAACATCATCGGAGAGTATATTGACCATAGGTATTTGTTCAAATTAAACTGAACAATTTTCATGTAGCCATTGTCGATACACCTATGTCAGACCATAAACTTACCTAGAACTATAACGTTACCAACCAGAATCTTTGAAATAGAGAAACTATAACGTTATTGACTATGAAGTACTCTAAAAGATCATCATGGAATTGCAAGACCAAAACCTTATAAATATAAGCAGTCTCGCTTATATGACTCCCTGAAATAAGAATTAGAGTATAGAAATAAGCAAAATTACTAAAACAAAAACTTTAAATCCCCCTCGGCAGGACTGGATAAACGTCAATAGATCAATCATAGTTAAAATAAATAGTAGAAATACTTTGTAGAATCAACACAAGCAAAAGAAGATATGTTTATAAAGAAAATAAATAAAGTTTCAGAATTATATTTAATAAAAAAAATTAAAATGCTATATGAAAGCCTTCGATAACGGCAAGAAACTGCCATTGAAAATGTGGAAATTTATAAACAGTCTGTCTTGCAATAAATTATCGGAAAAAACAGTATCGCGAAAATAATCAATAACAACGCGGAAAAAACGTCAATCACCAAATAGCATTGTGAGTGATTCAAAGGACATTTGTGAATGTTTTAGCGATTTCTTTGCAAATGTTGGCTCAATACTGGCAAATCAAATTCCCATAAAACATCATCCATCTGGCAATCAATCATATGACATTTTTTTCTGGATCTCACACAACAACACTTGTATCCTAGAAACCACCTCAACAGATGAAATATTCAAAATGATTAATCAACTAATTAACAACACCAGCTCAGGTTTAGAAGGTATCACCACGAAATCATTAAAAAGCGTTGCAAACTTAATATGTGACGAGCTCACAAGCTGTATAAACAAAATGAATTTAGGTAAATTTCCAAGTAGTCTTAAAATTGCAAAAGTCACTCTGGAAAACTATCTTCCCATCTCAAATTGAGCCTTGGGCTTCCCATCTCAAATTGAGCCTTGGGGTGTGCCCCAAGGCTCAACTTTGGCTCTTCTTTTATTCCTCCTTTACATAAATAGCGTCCACCAAAGTGGTCTAAGAGGGAATCTAACCCTTTATGCAGATGACACATGTCTATTTTACTTTGGTCACTCCATTGACACAATTTTTATGAAGCAACTTGTGCTTTCCAGAAGCGACTATTTAATATTCGCAGCAAAGAGTAACAAAAATTTCAATTACTCCCCTAAAGTAGATCAAGAAAAATATTTAGTACAAATCTTAGACAGTAAATTGACGTAGTTACCACACATTCAAAAAATAAAGTCAAAACTACAATCACTCACGGGTAGCCTTCGAGGCATCGGTCGTAGCTTAATACGCCAAATTCGATGTCTAATCTATTTCTCACTCGTTAAGCCACACATTGACTATCTAGTAGAAACATGGGGTTCTGCCGCAAAAAAACATAGATATTACTAAAAACTGCACAAAACACATTATTTAAAACGTTATTTAAATAAGATTATCTCACTTCAACCCTAACACTACAAAAAAACGATATTAATGAACATTACACAAATATACATTTATAATACATGCACGAAAAATACAAAATAAAAATATACACTCAAACATTACCATCACGAAACGAAAAAAAATACACAAAATGAAATTGAGACGTGAACAAGATCCGCCCCGATACTCTGACCCATAAATTACTGAAATACGTCACAGAATCCAAATCCATAACCACATTTAAAAAACTATTCAAACAGCACATCATAAAAAAATCATATTCCCATTGATGTATTAAAAAAGGTAGATACGGGACTAAGTCACAGCGCCTGGTCCTACTCAACTAAGTGATTGCCCGTAGTTGGCACTCAGTCGCGCACGGAACATCGTTGATCACACACCTCTTTAATTTCAGTTTTTTTTGTATTAAATACACATCAAAATGACTTCTTGTGCAGTTAAACAGTGTTTTAATAATACAGGGAAGAAAAATAAGACACACGGGATTACTTGTCACTCGTAAGTACAGCCAAAAATTTTAATTTGCTGAAAATTACAATAATATTTAATGTTTGCTTCAGCATGTTTGTGAGAGCGAGATAGATATTACAAACATGCGTGAGAGACACGATACGTACATAACTCACGAGTTGCGAGTACGCGACGACATTCGGCGGCTAACACGATTTCACTCGCACGACAGCGCCGGCTGTTATCTCTGTCCTTGTCTATCAGTGACTGTAGGTTGACGCCTGTGATGACACTGATCATAGATGTGTGAGTTTCGGTGCATGTAGTCGTGCACAGAATCCAGGTTTTCTGATTGCGATGTTAGTGTATAACGTATCTTCCTCCTTTTAATATATCAATGCATATTCCCTACAATAATCTCAAGTCACATCCAGCTATGCTTATCTGTGTTGAACGGAGACTTGTTTACTTTGTACATCAAGCGAATTGTAGTTTTTTTTTTATCTACCCACATAATAATTATTGTTTAAATGTCTAGTCTTTGTAAAACTCTCAACAATATTGACTTTTGATAAAGTTTTAATATTCTTATGTAAGTGAATATTTATATTCTTATGAGAATAAAGTTATCTCAAACCTCAAAATCTATACAGGTTGAATGTTATTTAATTGTTTTATTCAAGTTTCTACCGGATATCGAACTGAGTGTTTACCAAGAACCATTCAACTTAAGGCGGGCCGCACACTTGTCAGGGTTGGTACATCCGATTCGGAAATATTTGATGAAAAACATAGCCGACCCCAAGCAATTTCAACACCTACTCGGCTTTCATTCGGTTTTAGACAAACTTCAGAGTCACCTCAGCACAATTCGAGCGAAGCCGAGCGATCAAAGTTATAACAATATTTATTCGATTTTATTGCTACTAACAATTGCTGGATAGTTCTTCATTAATTGAAATCAAAGTCTCTAGAGAGCAGAAACACATCATAATTTTCTATCAGCTGCTTATTTTTACTAAACACTCTGTGCTCAAACATCGACTTTTTTTTTTTATTCGTCCTTTCGTCTCTTTGAATATTTAATGCGACGGTAGATTTTAATGTCTTTATTACACGGGGCTGCGAAAAAAGATTCTGTTTAAAAAAAAGTTGTAATATTATTTACTACTTTGTACTAAATGATACACGCAATGGTACATGGTTTTATGTCAAAGTAGCTTCCGCCCGCGGCTTCGCCCGCGATGTATGTCGATAAAAACTTTCCTATGTCCTTCCCCGGGATGTAATCTATCTCTCTGCCAATTTTTATCGAAATCCGTTTAGTGGTTTAGGCGTGAAAAGGTAACATACAGACAGACAGACAGACATACTTTCGAATTTATAATATTAGTATGGATTAGTATGGATGAATGCAGAAATTAATATTTATGTAAAACAGGTTCTGAAAAACAGAAAACTGAAAACCAAAAGCGGCTTGAAACGCGGTATCTGGGTTCGCTATATTTGTCATATTGAAAATACTTAATTAATTTTAGTGTATTGGTTCTGAAAACATATGTAGACCTGTGTGAATTGGTTGATAAGCGGCTACGAATGAAAAGCGGCTTATAGCTTATTACGCGATTTAAGCTGCGCTTATGGCCATCATACACTGTAAAGTCTCAAAACCAGCTCGACAAATATGAGCTTTATGCCCGTTTTCAATAACACTAGGCGAAACCTAAATGAATGGCAAAATAACGCTGAAAACAAAAAATTTAAAAACAGCGTGATTTTATTTAGGCATTACGTCTGAAAAACGTTCATATTATATCTGTAAAATTAGTAAGTATTGACTTGTTTTGATGCAACGGCCAACATTTAGTGATGATATAACATCACATGATATAACCACAATAACTATCTAGTCTTTGCATATTGGGTTCATCATGATTATTTTGTTTAGCTGGCGAAGTGGTATTGGTATAGGTACAATAAAGTATATTTGTCCAAAACTGACAGTTGCCATGTAGAACAGAATTAAAATGTAGGTATATTTTCTTTTGCTTGAAGGTAGTGCAAGAATACGAAAGGGCTGTTATTTTCCGTTTAGGCCGGCTGCTATCTGGAGGTGCCAAGGGACCGGGTAAGTACATAGTATTTTAGCACATATAGCTGTACAAGGATATTTTGTCGAGTGACCAAGATCGGAACTAACACCGCCATCTTGTCTAATCAATACATTTCACAAAACAATATTTATTTATAAAAGCTTACCAATGAAATACATACACCTACAGTCTTTGACATAATTATTTGTTATAGATTTCGCATGTAAAAAGAAAATATAAATGCAAATAATTTTAAAATGATATGTTTATTATATATCCAATAACAATAATACTTTATTATTACTCATTTATCAACCAACCATCATTCCAATGACAAAATATTCTTGTAGCAGTTTAGTATTACATTTAACTGTTTTCAAAACAGCGGTAATTGCGTAACATAGGTACTAACAGTAGGAATAGCTTTTATTTTGACAGTTCAACAATATTCATTGCGTTATTTACGTGGTTACTGACAATGTTTTCGAACATATGAAGCAATTGATTAGCAATATCCTTCAAAATGATTCAGATTATGATTGGTAGTGTCTTACGCAATTAGGGAGCAGGTTCGACAATAGACTTTTAAGACGGATTCTCTGTGTGGTTTAATGGACAAAGTATTGTATTGTTTTAGGAATTTTCTTCATTTTGCCTTGTATTGACAACTACGCTCGTGTAGACCTACGAACCCGAACCTACGACATTCCTCCGCAAGAGGTACTGTTTGCTTTTCAGCGCACTCCAAAATTATATGTTTAAATATTTTTTGGTAGTCGTAATTTTTTAAGTATTTAAAATTCTTTAATTAATTAATCTTCATGAAATGTTGAAAGAAAGCACAACATCGAAAGAACTGGAAGAAAGGGGGAAGATCTTGGCCCAGGAGTGGGATAAAAATTTCAAACAAAAAAACAACTAGTTTATTATTTTTGTTTGTGAAAAAAACATTTTCATTCCGAGCCCAAGTCACTACCCAAGAAAATTGTTACAGGTATTAACGAAAGATTCTGTTACCGTATCAGTGGACGCTGTGGTTTACTACAGGGTACACAATGCAACCATCTCTATCGCCAACGTTGAAAACGCTCATCACTCTACCAGACTACTAGCTCAGACTACCCTCCGTAATACTATGGGAACCCGGCCTTTACACGAGATCCTAAGCGAACGGGAGACGATTTCTGGAACCATGCAGCTGTCCCTGGATGAGGCCACCGACGCCTGGGGTATCAAGGTGGAACGCGTTGAAATGTGAGTTTCTTTTTCAGGACTTTTTTTTTCCTTAAGGTTGCTGAGCTGTCATCTTCGGATAGATAAGTCGGATAGGGTACATGATAATCAATAACACTCACATAATTTGATATACACGGTGGATTTTTGTGAGACAAGGAAATGTATACAATTTGCACTACGATTCGAAAATCACTAACTCAATTCTGCTTTTGCTTCGTAAATTCAAAATCTTTTGGTGTTTTTTTTAATTATCCTTGACATGGAAAATTCTGTAAAAGAAAGGTGTAACTTTGCCTTTATTTCGATCTAACACAAAGATAAACGCAGTCGAATTTAATATCATCAAGATTTCATGCATTCTTTGATCCCTGACATTAAAACATTAAGGGCTGATTTTTCAATCATCTGATAACTAAACATCTTATTCGAGGAATAATTTTGAAATTTTGACAGTTATTTCGTACAAAAACTATCATACGTCAATTTTATTCTTCGAATAAAAGTTATCTGGCAATGGAAAAATCAGCCCAAGATATATAAACGTATTTGTCAAATAGAACTTTTTCGTTCTATTCAAGAACACTTATCGACCTATTGAATTCCAAAAATATAAGAATAAAAGTATCTCGATAAACAAAAAAAAATTGTCATATGTTTCCATAGCTTGAACGGTCAGATTCTCTAATATGTCTTCCTTCACAGAAAAGACGTGCGGCTACCGGTCCAACTCCAGAGGGCAATGGCGGCTGAAGCAGAAGCTGCCAGGGAGGCCCGTGCCAAAGTAATCGCCGCGGAAGGCGAACAAAAAGCCTCCCGTGCCCTTCGAGAGGCCTCGGAGATCATCAGCGACAGCCCAGCGGCATTACAACTACGCTACCTTCAGGTACTGTACCGTTTTATTAACAGCTCCAGTTTGTTGTTTGTTTTTTATTACTGCTCTTCCTTCTTCTGGAAAGGGATTAGATTGATTAAAGCAGATTCAGTTAAAAACCAGCGTCAGATAGTAGCCTGGTACTATGAACGTGAGGTGAACTGGACATGTTTTGCACAGCGGCTCAATTTTATTGTGTAAAATTGTGTCTTTGTGTTTTATGCCAAATTAATTGGTTTTACATTTTATCGATAGTTAAAGTGTAACCGTCATAAGTATTAACCAGCTATACTCGACCTTTTTTTTATAGGGGCCACTAACACGTTTCACTCATGATGTCGCGGGCAGCAAGCAAACAATACTGTTACTGTTAGCCTACATTATCCCACTGCTGGGCAAAGGCCTCACCCACGACTTCAGTTCTTTCGATGCAGGGTTAAAGTGGACCACTGCTCGTTTGTTTTGTCCAGCTCATCCCGCCATCTTTTACGGGGTCTGTGGTGGTTATTTTGGCCCACAGCTCATTGGGCATACGGCACAAAAAAAAAACGTAATTCATAATTAATGTATTAATCCCGGCGGGCTGCAGTTTGAGTATAGCAGGTGTAGACACAGTCAAAGTCAAATTAAGTTTATTTCAATTACTTAATTAAATAATTAAGGCACATTTGAAAGTCAACGAAAAAAAAAACCGTCAAAAGCAGTCGGACTCGCGCACCGAGCTTTCCGAACCATCATATGATTTTAAATTTTCATCGGCGAGGCCTATATTCGTCAGAGAATTTTGAATTTTTTTAAATATTGCAGTTTTAGGTCAGCGCCATCTGTTGACCGATAGTGGAACTAATATTACTTTTGTTGATGATTGCTGAAAAAGTGTGTGCTATTTAGAGATATCGTTTTATTTTTCCTGTAATCTTTACATAAACTTCTATCATATAGAATAATTTCAGATTTTTCTCTATGCAAACTTCGGAGATAAAGGAGGAACGTTATTTTTTTTTACATTTTTCATCAAAAATCGAAAAATAAACGGTCTAAAAAATAAAATAAAACGTGTTCGAGAATGTGCTCTTTCATATAATACCCCACATGCCCTAGTAGCCGCACATCGAATTTTTCAGAGTCCCTTTCAGTCCCTGATGCAAAAAAAAGTCTTTCATATTTGCTAAATAGTTGGGAAAACGTCATCTAAAACTATTCTAAATTTCAAGTTGATTGCATTAGTAGTTCTTGAGATATCCAGCTGTGACAGACGGTCAGACAGACAGACTGAGTCGCACCATAAGGGTTCCTTTTTACCATTTTGGTACGAAACCCTAAAAAGAATTGAGTAGATATAATACACCACGGACACAGTGTACTTACACTAGGCTTTTCTTACAGACGCTGAACACCATTTCGGCAGAGAAGAATTCGACAATCGTTTTCCCTCTTCCAATTGATATTTTTACATATTTCATGAGGGCGAAAGAGGATTCCCATAACAATATATAACCGGGATAATGCAACATTGTATTTACTAGCAACATTTTATCATATTATTATTTAAAATTGTATAATCAAATTACTATTATATTCCAGATTAAACTTAAAATTATATTCCAATTTAACGAGTAGAAATGGAAAGTAGTTCCATCCAAATATTCATAATAACTCAAAGTAACCTAGATTTAATGATTTATTTATTAGTGATTTGTTTAATTCAAGAGCCCGTTTTTAAACAAATCACTATAAAAGATCGGCAAAAAGCCAAAAAAAATTGATAAAAATCTGGGCCCGCATTTAATCGCATAATAATCAAATAAATTTAAGTGTAGAAGTAAGATTTAAAAAAATGTACCGAATGTAGATTAGCTTAGCTGCTCATTTAGTGAGCGTAATAGAACAGCATATTAACAGTTCGGGCGATTCTCTACTAGGACTCCGACAACTTGATATAGGTATCTGATCAAAGTTGTAAAATCGCCCAAACAGAACTAGCTATCAAACACCAGCGAAATATACCAACTTTACAAACCCATCAGATGCCGTATTCATTTATATATTGACAGTTAAGTTGTAAACTTTTTTTCATATTTTACAGCCAGTTATTCTAACAACTACTACCTAGTTTTAATACATGCATTTATTAGGTCACCTTAAACTGGTCACACAACTGGTCACACCACAAGGTCAGCTTAAACTGAAAATATACATAAACAACAATAACATATTAATGTTAATATATTTAAACATCTTAGTTTGTTTTTGAATTTTGCACCAGCGAAAGGTAAATGAGACGTAGCAATTCTAAATTAAATTAGTTTATTTCAATATATAATATTTTAATATAAATTTTTCAAATCGGAATAGCGGTTTTCATCGTATGGCTGTGCCATGATAGACATAATTATGTACTTAGTTATAATACTTAGTACACACGCAACTAAAAAAAAAATGTACACTACTTTCCATCGTATCGGCCATAGAAAAAAAAAACCTGCGTATTTTTCTAATCCATTTAGACGTAGAAAAGTCTTAATGAAATATTCGTTTCTAGAAAATAAAAAGTTTTATCTAATTAGACGTTACCGTAGTAGTACTACTATTAAGGCACTTCTAGTGAGAATACATGAGTTTGACGGGTGCTAAGTAGCTAGCTAAAGGAATGTTGAGTACAAGATCGCAAATTGTGAGATAAGATTAATCGCAGCCAATTTCTTGAACAAACTGAGAAGGATTGATAAAAAATAAAACAAAAATACAATGAAAAAATGTATAACACAAATTAAATTAAAAAAAAAAAGTCATTAATGGCCAAATCGTTATCGGTTTCAGGGTAGAAAAGAATAGTTGGATACAGTTTGAATAATGGTTTAGCTGCGATTTATCTTCATGTCTCTCGTATGTATTTTTATAAAACATAAACGTTCTGTGCCTTTGTACGAGTTTTGCACTTTGACCGTTATTAATACGTAACAGTAACTCTACCCTTTGACTGCAGTTAATGTACCATTGCGTAAAGTGGCATAAATTTGTAACAGTAACCCTGCAAAACTCGCACTATGGGTACATTACATCTTGTCCATCAATATTTTCACACTGTTACAATTTGTTGTTGAAATGTAGCTGAGCGAACAGTACGTAACAAAAAAAAAAACAAAAATAAATAAAAAAAACAACATAAAAAAAATATTGAAAAAAAAAAGTAGTTTTAGCTTGGAAACAAAGAAGAAAAAGTAAATAAAAAACCATACAGTTCGCACAGCTAATAATGTTCTAAAGTTTATAAAATCTACATAAATATTTATATACAAATGTTTGCGGTTTGAGAATCGATGTAAGCACAATGTTTCGACTAGCCACAGCTATTCAAATGTGAGAAAATTATAGTAAGCAACTAAACCACCAAAAAAAAATATTGAAAAACACAAAAAAATCGTGTGCACGTTGCTTACTAGGTGCACAATTATGTAGCTTTGATAAGTTGTGACATGTGCGTATTTTTATATCGATAGAATTAGGGATGCTGCATAGCGATTTCTACGACTCCTTTTATTATTAAGCGAAGAGCAATGCAACTTAAAATGCATTACAATGCGCGCTACATATACCTCATTTGTCACACGCACCATGCAACAAGTTGTGCTGCAAATTTGATGACTTACCAAATTGAGCCAAGTATTTCAGGAAAGTTGCAACACAGTACGAAAATTGGGTCGTGTGAATATTTTTAACAATCTGGTTCGTTTATTATATGACCGAGGTCTATTTGTATTGCGTTTTAAACGTTGGATTGTTATTATTATATTGCTCTAAAAATGGTTTTGTCAGTGCGTATCTAAGAGGAAGTTGATGTAGAGAACAGTGTACAACGACCAGGCTTTTGAGTGATATTCTTCAATGAACATGCATGTCGAAAGCGAACATATATTTTTAAACATAATTATTCATTCATAAGGATACATTCCTTTCGAATTTTGAAGTGAAGTTTGGAGAATAAGCACTCATATGTTCGTTGTACCTGTTTCAAATGACATGTATTTTTACAGAATACAATAAAGAATAAGAATATATAAAAAAATAATATAAATTAAAAACAACTATATGACTATGTTTTTATTAATTATTAAATGTTTAGAATAGAATATACTTAATAGAATCAAACATTACATATTTAAGTAATTTAACTAAATAAATAGATAATGGACCCAAAAATGTGTTTAATTTTACTGTAATAGATAGATACACACCTGCAATATACACACAAACATAGTTCGACATCTTACATACATAATAATATGTATGTGTCGCAGCCAACTGGTTAAATTAGCCGTTCAGTTAACTGCCTGGCCTTTAGAAGTAGTGCTCGCTTCGCTTCCTCCCTCGGCTCGCACGCGGTTGAACACAGTTCTAACCTAACCTAACCCACTTGGTCGGGGAGCAATGCCTTAATTACTGCAACCAATTCGACTCGCGCGTGATTGGTTACAGACTTCCAACCTAAACTGTAATTGAATATCATTCAGGCCGTTAGTTGAACGGCCGCCGTTTAGTTGAAAGGCTAGGCGGTTAACTGAACGGCTAATTTAACCAGTTGGCTGCGACATATGTACCTGATAAGGTACAAGTTATATAAAATCAGAATTCAACCTAATAGTAATCCATTCAAAATACAGGACCTACGTTTGTAAAGTTTTTTTTTTTTTAGAAATGGCATCTCGCAAGGTCACCTCCATGAGAGGTCGTAACTACTTAACTGGACTATCACAGGATAGTCCAGGACCTCTGTTTGAGTTTACTTAAGCAACCACAGGGTTGCCTTAAGTAAACTCAAAGCCTCCAGCCAGGGGCCTTGGCTGCGCGCAACTTACTAGCGTAATATAACGCCGCTTTTTTAATTTTAATAACAATGGCATCTCGCAGTTCATCCTTTATGAGGATGGCTACTGCTTAACCGGACTTTCCTGTGGATGCCTCGAATTAAGGCCTCCAGCCAGGGCAAACAATAACTTAAAAACTAAGCGACAGCGCTAAGGGTAACCCCCTGCGGGGTTCGGACCTCGGCTCAGGGCGTCGCTGGAAGAGGACAGCAAGGGACAGGCTGGATCGGTATTATTATTGGTGTTTAGGGGCGAATTTAAAACTACAGGCTCAGCTGCGCGGGCTGGCTCGAGCAAGGGTCGGGGCGGGCACGGTGATGGTGCGGGACGTCGCGACGGGCCTCGGCGGCGAGGACGGAAGGACGGATGTCTGAGCTTGTGTTTGTGTTGTCGACTGAGAGTACTCGTGGCCTTACTGCTCTCCTGGAGGAGGGTAGTGGCGTCGTCGGGGATAGTGAGGGTATGCCTTGGTCGGCGAATCCTACTTATGCGGGAGGGAGTGTATCGGGAGGCCGCCGCAATCAGGGGATTGGGGTGCTTTATGGCAGAGTCAAAGAAGCGCTTGGAGAGGCGTTTCATGAACTGCTGGATGGTGGGGAGTCTGAGATCTAGATGCAGATTCACATTTCGGACATAGAAGGGGGCTCCCGTGACCTTTCGGAGGAAACGGTTCTGGAGGGTTTGCATTTTATGCAGAAATCGCGGCTTGGCGTGTGCGAAGACTACGCAAGCATAGGTCATGATGGGACGGATGACCGCGGTGTAGAGGCGCAATTTGCACTTGAGTGACAATTTGCTGCGGGCAGTTATCATGGAGTGGAGCCTACCGAGAGCGAAAGAGGCGCGCGAACGCGCCGTCTTTATGTGCTCGTTGAAGGTGAGGTTGTGGTCTAGGATGACAC
Organism: Gortyna flavago; assembly: GCA_963669345.1. Lineage (NCBI taxonomy): Eukaryota > Metazoa > Arthropoda > Insecta > Lepidoptera > Noctuidae > Gortyna > Gortyna flavago. Next base: position 19,640,404 of record OY770125.1, read on the forward strand.
CTAAGTATTTGGCTCGCTTTCCCCAGGGGATCGGCTTGCCATACATAGAGATCGGGCGCGGGAGGGGGGGGGGTAGTTTGCGCGGTTTCGAGAAGATGACCGCCTGACTCTTATCGGGGTTGACCTCGATTCTCCATTTCCGGAACCAATCGCTCAAGGCGCTTGCGGAGGTTTGGAGGTTTCGAGCTATGGATGACTGGTTGACACCCGAACAGTATATGGCAGTGTCGTCGGCGAAGAGCGCCAACTGTGCCTTTTTACTGTTCGGGATGTCACTAGTGAACAGGGTGAAAATGAGGGGAGACAGAACGGAACCCTGGGGGACTCCGGCGCGGATGGGGTGAGGGGGAGAGAGAGCGCCCTCGATACGGTAGCGGAAAGTGCGGTCCGACAGAAAATCTCGTAAGATGAGCACGAGACGGTCTGGCACACCTAGCAGGTACAGCTTATATAATAAGCCATTGTGCCAGACCTTGTCGAACGCCTTCGCTATATCGAAGAACAGGACGCCTGTCGAAGCACCTCGCTGAAAAGCAGCGCTAATGTGCTCGACTATGCGGTGGAGCTGGTGGATGCACGAATGCTTCGTGCGAAAACCGAACTGTTCGGGGGGGATGAGGCTCTTTGCTTCGGCATAGTCTTTGAGGCGCTTATAAATAAGCCTCTCGTAGACTTTACCGAAAACATTGAGCAGACTGATGGGGCGGTAGCTGGAGGGCTCAGACTTGGGCTTGCCTGGCTTTGGGATGCCTATGACTGTGGCTTCTTTCCACATTTGGGGGAAGATGTTGTTGCTCAGGGCGCCATTGAAGATGGCGGTCATGAGCAGTATGAGGGGGGCGGGGAGGAGTTTGTACACCCTGTTGGTGATACCGTCCGAACCGGGGGCTTTGCGGGTTGCGAGTCCTTTTATGATGTCTTGCACTTCGTCGGGAGTGACGGGAGGCAGAGGATCATCAGGGTCTTCGACTGGCGGGAGGGAGGCTCTCCGTTCGACTTCAGCGTTCACCTCGTCGAGGTGCGCTCTGTCTACTGGTTGAGAGCTGGGAGTGCATTGAGCTTCTAGGCTGTCGGCTAGGCATTCGGCCTTTTCGAGGTTTTCAAAAGCGACCGTTTTGTCGGGGCGTGTGAGGGGAGGAACTGTGGCCTCTTCAGAGGAGCGGAGCTTCCTCTGGAGTTGCCAGAAGGCGTGGTGGGTGGGCTCGAGTTCGCCGATCAACTTATCCCATCCCTCGGAGCGCCACTCCCCTATGCGTTTCTTTACAGCACGCTGTAAATGGCGCATGTGGGATTTGTTCGCGTCGCAGGGAAAAGAGTCGTAGGCACGAATGGCAGCGTTCTTCTCGGTCATCAGTTCACGTACGTCATCGGGCAGTTTCCAGCGATGGTCTTCCATCACTGGAACTTCCCGTGAGCAATCCGTCAGTACGGATTGAACGTGCTCTGTGAACGAGTCGATCGCCCCAGTCGTGTCTGCGACTGAGATAATTTGCTCGGGGATGGAGTCTAGGTGGGGAGACGCGGTGGATTTCAGTCTTTCGCTTACTTTCCTCCAGTCGGTGACTGTTTTGGTCGGGGGGGGCTGGTTGGGGTCGTGCGGGGGGCCCGAATAGGGGGCCAGGTGCAAGATGACCGGGCGGTGGTCAGAGTTAAGCTCTTGTACCGTCTCGATAGACTGCAAACGGAGGTTTACATTCTTGAGAAGCGCTACATCGAGAACGTCAGGAAGTTGGGCGGGGTCGCCCGGGAAATGAGTGGGATACATCGGAGCGATGATATCGAAATTGAGGGAGTCGCCTAGTTTGAACACGATCCTACCTCTGGTAGAGGTCGTGCTGCTATTCCAAGCGGGATGTTTGGCATTGAGATCCCCCGCCATGATGACGGAGTCACTCATACCGAAGAGGGTAGTGAAATCGGTAGTGAGAGAGATGGGATCCTCCGCACCATTGGTGGGCGGGATATAGGCGGAGATGATGGTGATTGCGGGGTGACCGGTCATGCCGAGCCGACAGATAGAGATCTCTAGCTGAGAGATGAGGGCGGGCGGGTCTATCGGGATGCAATGGAGGGACTTCCTATAGTAGATGAGGGTACCGCCCTTGTGGCAGCGAGCCCTGTCATTGCGAACTATCTTGTAGTTGGCAATGTTCGGGTTCCGCAGATGGGGCTTCAGGAATGTTTCCTGGACTAAGAGGACATCGAGCTGGTGATCGCGGAGGAACGCGGCGATCTCATCGCGTTGATTTTTAATGCCGTTTGCATTAAAAAACCCTAGTCTAAGAGATCGGGGTTTGGTAACGCTCATTCTTTGTAAAGCCATTGGAGCTTTTTAGAAGTTGAGGGTTTGCATGACTTGCGTAATCTGAGGATACGCATTGAAAATCTCGGCGATGCGCCGAGGATTGCCGTTACAGGCTTGGATTTCCGCTGCCATGGCATTTGCGGGGGCAATAAAAGCTGCGTAAGCACCGATTATTACCTCCATGCTGCTAGGCTGGGGGCGGGAGGCGGGGGTCGGGGGGGACCTACTGGGACCAGCGGGAGCCCTGGGCGCGGCGGCGGGAAGGGCTACCGGTGGGGCTACTGGGACCGAGGGGCCTACTGATGGCGCGGGGATGACAGTTGCCATCAGCGCTGGGATAGTCGGGGGTGGGGGGGGCACCGAAGCTGCGGGAGCTTTGAGGTGGTTGAGGTTCGCCCATGGGGAGGGCCTTTGGGGACTGAGCCTATCGGGCATCTGGGAGGAAGGGATCGGGATCCTCACAGAGGGGCTTTCCCTTTGCTGACGGTCGCTCGCGCGCTTCGTCAGTTTGGGAGAAGAAGACTTGGGAGCCTTGGGGCAGCCACGGTAGTTAGCCGGGTGCCCGGATTGGCCGCAAAGAACGCAGCTCGGTGGCTCTGTGCACTGAGAGCGGTCTTTGGGGCGGGGACAGTCTGACGTGCCGTGGGCACCTAGACACTTGACGCATCTAGGTGTCGCGTAGCAGTGGGATTGGGAATGGCCATACAGTTGACACCTGTGGCATTGTCCGATGAGGTTGGACTTCCTGGGTTTCTCGATAGAGATACCCGAGAGGGAGCAAACTGACTTCACCTTGAAGATGGGGTGATGTCCTTCAGTAGGGTCGCAGATGACCAGGACCATGTCGTAGACTAGGCCCTTCCATGCTTTGTGCAAGCGATGGACTGCTGAGACGGGGATGCCTTGTGAAGCAAGGTCTTCTTTGATCTCCTCGGTGGGGATTTCTTTGGGGACGCGCCTGATGATTACGCGGGTGGGGACTTCCTCCGGAAGGGAGTACGTATGGAAGGGGTAAGCCCTTGTCTGGAGGAGACGGGTAAGGTCCCTGTAGTCCGAGGACGAGGCGACCGTTACCTTAATACCCTGTTGGGTTGAGCGGGCGTTCGTGTAGTTGATCTTTTGATCAACACACGCTTTGGAGATTTCTGTCCATTTGGACTTATCCTGGACATAGATGGGGGGCGGGGGTCGTGGCTTCTTTGCGTTCGAAGCGGGAGGGGTAGCCGAGAGGCTAGACGCGGGATTGGCCTGCGGTGCGGCGGGGGATGGGGTGGGGGGGCGGGGGTTAGAGGGGATTACCGCGACCGACTTTTTGGCCTTGTTGGCGTGAGAGGAGGCGTTCTTCTTTCTCTTGCCACCCTTTCCGACGACTATATAGTCGTCTTCCGAGGAGGACGAAGAGTCAGAGAGGGCTTCCTCTGAGTCGGATTGAGATTGGGGTACGGACGTGTCCATACTCTCTGGAGTATCTGCTGCGGTAGCGGCTGGCACGGAAGGTGCGGGATCGGGGACTGGCACGGACGGTGCGGGTTTCGGGGCGGACACGGAGGGAGCGGGTGATGGGGCTGGCACAGAGGGTGCGGGTTTTGGGGCGGGCACAGAGGGTGCGGGTTTAGGGGCTGGCACGGATGGTGCGGGTTTTGGGGCTGGCACGGAGGGTGCGGGTTTTGGGGCTGACGCGGGGGGTGCGGGTTTGGGGGCTGGCACGGAGGGTGCGGGTTTGGGGGCTGGCACGGAGGGTGCTGGTTTGGGGGCGGCGGCTGGCACAGAAGGTGCAGGCGAGGGGGCTGGCACGGAGGGTGCGGGAGGGGAGGCGGCGGCGGCCTCGGGGATTTCGCCTGAGTTTGGCGGAAAGAGGGGGCTGACTAGCGCGTCGCTAAAGTCAATGTCGATGACCGAACCGGGAGGGCGTCTAAAATTTATAAGACGTTGGGCATACTGGTTAACGAAAGAGGGGTCCTTGAAGAGGACCTCTTTAACGAACGCCAATATGACCGCGTCTGCCATGATCGGGATGGGGGCGGGGAGAGGGAAGAACCATAGGGGGCGTGAATCCCTAACAACCTAGCTCCCCGGGTGGATGGGCCCGGGGGTGTGAGATCCTACCCTCCCTGTCGGGTGTGAGACAGGGAGGTGAGTACCTGAAGTGAGCCCTAAGCTTGTGACCCGTCGCCGATCTTATTGTGCGAACGGGGCCCTAACCAGTCTGTGCGATGGGTGTAGAGACACCCTAGACCGGCTTCTAGTACGAAGGGGTTGACACACCCAACCGTACTAGACGCGAGCTGTGGACAAGGGATTAGTTACGAAGCTAGAGCTGACTAGGAGCCACCCCCAAGGCCAAGCTTCTAGCTCCCGATTCCAATTGACAGCCTCGCCCTGATGGGGCTCGGCGGGTGAGATTGGGGCACCACCCCCTTGGCTTCGTTGGCACCGTGAGGTATCCACCAAGGACCACGAAACTGTGGTTTTTACCCGGAAGGGGCCAAAAACCTCGACGACACGTGTGATGACGATTCTCTCTTAAAGAAACAACTTCTATCAACCACGCCTTGAAAAAGGCGGCTATTGACAGGGTGCGGGCGTAGTCCGGAGACTACTGAGCTCGTTACGGCTAGCGTAGCGAGAGCGGGCGGTGGCGGGGCGGCGAGGCGGTGGGGGCGTGCAGCGAGCGAGAGCGGGCAGCACGACCGTCCACGGCGAGCGTCGAACGGAGAGTGTATAACGCCGCTGCGCCTACGCAATGTTTTAAAGACTTATGCAACAAGTTCGGTTTAAAAATAAGAGCGAATGCACATTCTATCCCCACTCTACTAAATTATTGTTGTCTTGATAGAATTAGGGATGCTGCATAGCGATTTATACGACTCCTTTTTATTATTTAGCGAAGAGCAATGCAACTTAAAATGCAATCTACTAAATTATAAATTATTGTTGTATAAACAGAGACAGAGCATTGTTTCGTTGATGTACACTTATTCACAGTTATTTCTGACAGCAGCAACTCAACAACAACCTTACTGTAACGTAACTACAGATCACTGTTATTTGAACAGTGATACAAAATCAGAGGTAAAATAATAATAATAAATTTATTTATTTCAAATAAAATAAAATAAAAAATAGGTGTGAATTTATTCACAATAAAATATCAAGAAAAGAATGCTCTTGCTTTTGGTTCCGGCTCTATGTTCGTTTAGTCTAAACTCCTATTTGCAAACGCCATCTTGTAACTGTCACCAGTATACACATGACTTTCAAGAGTAAAAAGGTTCAAAGGCCAAGACACTAAACCAGTGAGCAAACGTTGGTCACCAACCTAGTGTGCCCAGGAGTTACATCAACTGATTTTACCATCTCTATTTTACCATTAGATTTAAAAGGTACCTTACTTTCCGTTATGTGGACCCTCGACACAGCCAGACCCGAAGAAAATGGCGGCACAAGCTGGATAAAATAAACCACCAGATCAATAATTAAGAAAATTAATATTATTAAAGGTTCTATTTTTTTTTGGTTTTATATTACTTATAGGACGATCCACTTCCTACATCCAACATTCATATCCTGTAACACCTCGTCGCGTGACTTCCAAAGGGGTGGCTAAACACCCCACGGGGTGGACAACACCCACCAGAGTAGACTGAATACCATCAACTATCGAAATAATGATCACCCTCAATGACATACACAGGGTTTATAATAAATGGAGGACTTAAATGTACCTTTACTTAATTAAAAAAGTTTCAACATTTTTGGCCCAAAATTCAGCTGCGCGAACTCCGCTCACTGACGCAGTCTTAAGATCATCAAGTGCACAGGTGACCTGCACGCGCCGCAGGATGGAAGGTGGGCCATTGTCTGTGAGGAGGTGCGCATACGTACTTGATATCTGAGCCGTCCGTGAACCTCCATTTGTAGATATTGTCTATTAGTAGGTTGCAGGAATTGGAGTAGTAGTTTCATTCGATCAATCTATTCAATCTATATTCTTTGAATATAGAAAAATGAAATTCGAGGCACGGTTGTATCAAACCGCCAACTTCCAATCTCCGGTTTGATACTAAGAAGTTCATAATGGAAAACCCAATAACGGAATCGAACTCAGGACCGCACGCTCAGCAGTCGCGCTTGCAACCACGAGACCAACGCGACTGGGCAGTCACAATCAAAACATACAAATATAACTAATATTTAGTTTACGACGTACGTTATTTTTGTATGTTTTGATTGTCACTTGTCTAGGAAATGGGAAAAAAAAGTGAGTAGGTGAACAGGCGTGGAAAGCCAAAATTGTTGTCTCATTAGACGCTCTCCCCATTTTCTTAATTTTTCTCAAACCATTAAAAGCATATCTAAAATTACGTTCGAGGCGCCTTTTATTTATGATTTGTATACACGTGCCCTCTGAACCAGAAAATTCAATAGCTAGATGAAATATTCAATCTCTATCTTAATTATAATTTGTAATTTTCTAAATAACAACTTTCTTGGATCACAACAAAGGATACAACCAAATTCATCTAATATAATTAACACATAAAATATTTTCTGATATACGACGTCTAGCTCGCTAGATTTTCCGTAAGCAGGATGTGCCCACCATTATTCAGAAAACCATCAGTGCAGCACCTGATAGTGTTGAGAACGTGGATAAATCTCAAACGCGTGAATTAACACGTAAAGTATCAACTCGCCTTTGAGATCGATTCCATTTCCCAAATATGTAACATATAGCTGTCTGGCCGCATAGCAGAGATACTCAACATTTTTTGTATGGACACATTGATGATGAATGTTGTAAAAGCGGCGCACATCAGCCGCGGTTTCTAAGAAACCGGGGCGGAAAGAGGAAATGAAAATAATTATGATGACTATATTTATTTACCGTCAATACGTACGAATTCACCAAGAATTTTCTAAAATGTGAAGAAGTCAAATCTATATTAAGAAACCTATATACTCGTAGCTTTTTTAATATAGATTTCACACAGACATACACATACATAGACTTCTCTAATTAAGTAGATAAAATCCGCATTATGTGCTATATTGCAAAGGTAGACTTCATCTTATAAAATACATATATCTATGGTTTTCCTACCTGTTTTTAATAAACGGCGTTTCCTATCTGACTAGTTTGAGAAGAAAGGCCAAAACAAACACAGGTCTCTTTTAAAATCCAGACATAATCTTGCTCAGATTATGTCTGTTGTTTGTTATTGTTGTAACAAATATGTTAGTTGTCACGCCCTTTATACCTGGAGGCTTTTATGTAGGTAGTAAGTTTTTTTTTTTATTATTACATTTTTTATTTTGGTATTTGTTAGTATATTGGCGTGGCTAGCTAACATATGGCAAATAATTTAATTGAATATTCTGTGTCCTGTAATGTTAATTAGATACTTTGCAGATCTAGTTTTGTATACAGTCGAGTCTTTAACTGAACAGACAGCTGTGCTGCTGGGGAGTTTGTTGCGCCACTTCTTCTCACCAGCGAAAGCACTAGGAAGTGCTGAAGAGCGGGCGTTTTGGGGGACTGTCTTTTGTAATTTTGACGTTCGAAAAGTGCTGATTCCCAGCCTAGTTTGAATAAATGACTTTAGATTTTGATTTTGAAGACTATGTAGATCGATGTCTGAGATGGTCTTTTGAAGAAAGAACCACACAGATTGAAAGAATGTTCTTTATTATGTAGGTACACTTTAAAAATTACAGATATAATGTAGAAAATAAGGTCCCGCCATTCCCATTTCTAATGCGATATTTACCTTGAATATTTTTCACTGACGAAAATACGTCATCAAGGTACGTCAGCAAATATAATTTAAAAACACACTTGTACAGGAACACGACACCACGTTTATTATTATAACAATAATTTCCTTAAAATTTCTTAACACATTAGGCAATTGTCTATAGAAAATAGTTGACTCATGTTTACAGGTACCTAAGATACTAGCAATTTAAATGGAATTCGCCTTTGAAATTTCGAAGCATCCGGGCATAGTTATAAAACATCGTATTTCGAGTTGTGTTGTAGTTGTTTCGAGTGTAAATGAGCCTGTGAATTCAGCAGAAAATACGTATTCAATTAACAAATACTGTGGTTCTAGCTTATTAATTTCCTGGAAACAGCACAGAGACTGGTATTTCAATTAAGCTTTAATTAAAAATGTGATATTTGCTGTGAATCAAACCTTCTGGAAAGCTAGGAAAATATGTACCTATTACTCCATCTATAAATATTTTGTGTAAATAAATGGAATTTCTCATTTTCCTATTTTGCGCAATGCAAATGAAGTAGGACTACTAGTAAGTAATTAAAGTATGGTATAGTTCCTTTTGATAAGATCTGTCATGAAATTGCGTGGCCTTTTTAGAAGTATTGCTGAACTTTCAGGAAATAGTATCAAGATTGATTAATGGTTTTGAAAAAGTTTTCGTGGGTGTTGAAGGATTAAGTTTTATATTTTTTAAGGAGTGCATTCAGAATGTTGGCAATATTTTACTGTCTTGCAATTCATAATAATTCTATGATGCACTATAGAGAGATATTTCATAATTCAATTTTGTAATGTTGACAGAATTATTTCATCATCATCATAATTTCAGCCGAAAGACGTCCACTGCTGGCCTGGCCCAAGCAACGCCACTTCGACCGGTTCTGTGCTTCCCGAGTCCAGCGATTGGTCCACCTTGTGGGAGGCCTCACAGCGTCCCGACGTCTTCCGGTACGCAGTCGCCACTCCAGAACCTTTCGGCCCCAGCGACAATCTGTTCCGCGAGTAATGTGCCCTGCCCACTGCCACTTAAGTTTTGCAATTCTTCGGGCTATGTCGGTTGCCATGATTCTCCTGCGGAACTCTTCATTTCTGATCAAATCCGAAATGAAGAGGAGTCAGCCAAAGAAGGCTATGCTTGGAGTTCCTCTACGGCTATGTTTGACTTTTAGCCTTCTAATACGGACAGATTTACTTAAAACGGATAAATAATACGTAGCTATTTGCTCCGCTGCCAACTTCTGATGACACCCTCTTCACAGCTTCACCTCTTTATCAAACCAGGTTAACGAAGAGGTACTTCAATCAGACTAAATAACATGAAAGATGGTAAACTAAGAACCGTTTCGCAAACTTCATTCATATCTGACACAGACCTTGAATTATGTATTTAATCTTTTGCCTTTTAAATTAATTGTTTTGGCACAAGAGACCTATGAAAACTTATAAATCAGGATAGAGACGGAAGAGATGTTTTCAATCCAGCGAAATTGTTTAAAATGTTGGTTTTGGTGGGTCCCCACCGACACACAGTGCGAATGCGGTGCTCCTGACCAAACTATGTCCCTTATGTTGAAGTGTCCAAAGTGCTGTGCACTTCTGAGGACTTAAAAAAGGCCACTGATACCACGATTGGCGTGGCCAAACTCATAACATAATCAGCCTATAATGTTTCCACTGCTGGGACACAGGCCTCCTCATCATGGGTGTGGGTAATCTACCACGCGGGCCCAGTTCGGGTTAAAGTAAAGCGCCTGTCTGTGTTCGAACCCTCGACTCGTAAGTTGAGGCCGTTGCCACTGGGCCACCACTGATCTGCCAAGATCAAGAACTCGTATAACAACAATCTAAAAGAACAAAGACAGACTCATTAACTAACTAAATCTCATTGTGGTCATCAACCTACCTCTCTCGCCTTTAACTAATAACCAGAATCATATTACCTTGTTTCCCAGTACCTAGTCAAATAATTATCTACTAGTACGCATTCACCGAACATGTAATAATTAGAGCAGTAATTAGGCGTCCAATTAGGTTGGTCTTAGGGTACTAATGACGTAGTTTCAGGTTTCTATTGTGTGGCTGTAATTGCCAATCAGGTATCGGTTAGCACTAAAGTATGTTGAACGCACCTTGTTCGTATCAACGTGATGTTCCAAAGAATAATCTAGGGAAATAGTTCAGATACAAATTATCACAGTTCGTTATAACGAACATTTACTAATTTCGGTACATGTATTTGCTGTTGTAAGTTCATGTCCCGTTAAACACATTGAAATTTTACGTAGTTGTTGTGTTATATTTTCATGGGTAACTGCAGTGTTGAGCCGTTTGGGGTCGAAATGCTCAGGTCAAGAGGACCGAGTATGCGTCACCTTTTTAAGAAAGGTCGACACTTCACGTGACCAGAGAGCTGGGTCGTTTTTTCGCCAAAGAATCAGCATTATAATTCGACGCCTAAGTGTTCTTTTGCTTTTGTATTTATTAGTCATATAATTTAGTTTAGGGCTGATTTTTCCAACGCCAGATAATTTTATCGGGGAAATTATTTTGAATTTTAGACAGTTCTTTCATACAAAAACTGTCAGATGTAAGTTTTATTTCACGAATAAAAATTATATGTCGATTGAAAATTCAGCTATTAGTATTGTAACGTTTCTCATATGGGTTACTCACGATTAGGAGTGATAATTTATATTGAAATGAAATATTGTTTGGTGCCTACTCTATTTTCGTTGTAACAACAACGACCAAACCACTAGTTTGACCTCATATTATATCATTCGAGAAATGAATTAAATTATACTCTAAAGTAGTCGTCTATTTATAAATCGAAAGCACTTTACTACGATAAGAACAAAGTACTACGAAGTTGCTACGAGGTTGCTACGAAAATGCTACGGCGCGTAGCAACGCGTCGTAGTATTTTCGTACCTACACCTACGCAGGAAGAAGGTTCGTTGTCCGTTTTATTTATCAGTTTCAGTGTGTGTTTTTATATACCTACATAAGTTTATTACCTAATATTTTATTTTGTTACTATACATGTAGTAGTTTCACATAATTGTAAAGTCATCGATTAATTGTATAATAAAAAATCACCGCCTGTTCACCGTTAACCGATGTGACGTCACATATCATAAAAACTGCCCAGTGCACATTTCGCCTCTTGTGTATCACGCTACGAGCGCCCGCCGCCCGCACCTCTCCCGGTCCCCGTTCCCGTCCTACCTCCGCACCCCTAAAACCCGCAGGCGAGGACTTAATTAAGCGGTTTGCGCATAGCCTGAACGACTTTTAACCACTAGGACAAATTCATCGGATTACGATTATGTTCGTTATGTCCCGTCTATTGTTATTATGTAAGTAATTTAATGTCTTTGGATTTAAATAACAATAAAGCTGACCTAGTAAAATACCTGATTCTTGTGTTACTCGCAACTAGCTCGTGTCTGGCAGTAGCTCAACCAGTAAAACCCAAAAACACAGTATAACAACAGTATAACAGTAAGACTGTGGTAAGAATAATGTTATTTTTTTTGACATCTTCCATCAGAGCTTCCCGAGGTCGCTAAGCAGTGAATCTTAACTAAGATTATGTGTCATTTCCATTAGGGCCAAGTGGTGTACCGGAGCGGGTAATATGTGCTATGAAATTACGCTTTCCCAGTATGCTACGAGTAGGTAAAGCACATTTAACTATTTTAATTTATTCGGAAGTTATGCGCGTACAGACATTTCGTTGACTTTCTTATGTATAATACACCGAAGCCTAGAAATGTATTTAAATTAGATTGTCATCTAAGAGATCACTAATGAGACTTATCTATTTAGTATTGTTACCGAACTTAGCTCTGCTAACAGACGAGAGGAACCTATGAGTGCTACCTATGAATCATAGATCTATGATCATAAATATGATAATGTTATATCCCCTTAGTACTCAACTCAAAAAATATGTGGGTCACAAAGGAGTTGTAATTGTTTGGCTGTATACTTATAACGCATGTTGACTGTACGTATGCGTTCGAATAATGCATCCACAATATTGTTTAAAGGAGCTAATATTGAACCGTACCTTCCTTTAGAAAGTTTACTCAAATATAACCCCTACGAGTATTTGTAAGAATTTCAAGCATTTAATATAAGGTGTTTAGAACTTTGAACCTTATGCTTTAGCGATAAATTTGAAATGATTACAAGGTGATCCAGGTGGATTGTTTTGGTATTAATATTGGCTACCGAATTGCTGACATGAAGTTTGAAACATTGTAGAAATAACAGCGGGGCAATTATTTTTGAGAACGTTCACATTCTAAACTCAGTCTCAATCTGCCAAAAAACCTCCTGTAATAGAAAAAATGTCATAAAAATAGAAAAAAAATTATTAATACATTTGACAGATTGTGACTACGAACGTTCTTAAAAATATGGGAATTGCCCCTCTAGCATCGTGTTATCATTGTGAATGCTATAGAAATTTGAAGTGGAATTAGTAGAATTTTGAAGTAAATCCAAATTGTAAAATAAGTTTAAACAAAACAAACGCTCATTAAATAAATGCAGGCTATTGATTAAATATATCCTTGTGTCTGCAACCTATGGTAACTGGTCTGGTGTGATCGATTTTGCAAAAATTCCAGTATTCGACTACGGTGCAAATTGTGCGTCTACCTACATCGCTCGGTTGCACGCCGCCGTCAACTGTAAGTACTTGATCTTTTTTCTCTTGCAAGCCTCCAAAATGACCAGCAATAAGATTTTGATTTAATATTGATTTGAATTTAATAAATAATTATTGAATGCCTCTTATAGCTAGTAATTTTAAAGAATTTTCTTTTATCAGCTGTTTCAACACGTTGTAATAGAATGGCAATCAGTACATTGAGCACACGTCACGACGGCGGGAAACCCTTTCTCTGTCAGTGCTTAGAATTGGCATCAACCGGTAATAGAACGCTCATATTGAATTGTCTTTTAGAGATCGCATTTTGTGAAAATCATGCAGAAAAGTCAATTTGTAATATTGTTGTGCTGCAAATGTCAACATACCGATATAAACCACGTAAATTAAAAGGAGGGGAAAGAAACATAGGTTTTCTGTTTTTAATACCTAGTTCAATAGTTACTTCAAAAATAACAGTTTATTTATTTTTCAAAATAAAAATCTGGTCAGCGTTGTATACAAAACAGACCACTTTGTGAAGGAATCACCACCTTTATTCAAACAAAGGAAAAAATTTCAAAAGATTCAAAGCAAAATTTGTTTAAATTCTTTCACTTACTTACAAAAGAAGTTGTGTTTATCCAAGAATGGGCTTAGAATACAAACGCATTACACTGTATTGTGTGGTCGTATGAACCACGGATTTTAAATGCATCAGATTTATTCAAAAATCGGAGAAATACAACCCCTATGTGTCCATCCGCTTACTAAAATCCGGATGTGCCAGCACGATTAGCGATAACACACCAGATTTCTCTACAGGTTTCACAACGGAAGGGATAAGAATGACATGTGCCCATTCGAACGACGACAAAGAGCCTTGCAGCATTGCATTTTACTCGTGCAAAATATTAAATCCTCCGCTCTTTCGTTCTTTTGAGCTTAGTGTTTATTTTTAAGTAGGTACAATAACAGCAGAGAAAATGTGGAAGACGATATTCTGTGCGGTTTACCGCGCACAATATTGTTAATAACGTTAATGTTTTTTTTTTTTTTCAATGGAATGGCAATGAAGTCCATTCAATTTGAGAGTTGAGAGAAAAGTGATATTTTGTGACGAATTCTGGGTTTTCGAAAATACATGAAAATTTAACGTTCTCGAGTTCCTCGAATTCTTCGAATTTGCTCCTAGGCTTTATGGGGTGCTTAATTGTTGCAAATGAGTCACACTATAACGTCCTGGAAGGAATACGTCAAATTACAAGTCATCCTGTCTACATTAGGTGGACCATGAACAAAAACGATATTATATTGATCGTTTTGTAGAAAATCAAGAAACAAAACGTTCCAAGTAAACTGCTAAATGTAAAATTTAACAAAAGAAATGGCTTAACGATGCTATTTAGTAAAGTAAACAGTAGCCGGTGGCAATATGGCAGTAGGTTATCGATTACACGGCAACTGGCGCCCAACGTGGGCCTAAGTTGATAAATAGTTACTTGTAGCATGTCCACACAATACACATGTCTAGGTTTATTTTTCAATATGTGGCCCAACAAAAATATCAGTATGCTATCACTTATGAGTATATCATGATAAACGTAGACTGTTTGAAAAATCGTTTTCACACATGCTCGCATTTATTTTTAATTATTATTTGTATAAAGTTAGAATAGAATAGGATAAAATTACTGTTGCTGCAGGTGATTAACAAATATATTTGGTAAATATAAAAAGTAGGTATCACTACAACATACTTTCGGGGCGTACAATAAAAGAATATTATATCATGGATAGGATGAACAGAAACTGAACTATGTACACTGGAATATTCTAAGTAATACAAGCATAGCTAGAAATATGTCGGAAATATGTAGGAACACATAGATGGTGTAAAAATGAAAGCTGATAAAAATCTAGGGAATCTAGTGAGTCTTCAAAATATTGATTAATTAAGTTAACCTTTAAAGCTAAACGCCTATTATTTACGCATATTAGGAACCACAGATGAGAAGCAAATATTCGGCCCACCTGATGGTTGGTAGTCACCGCTGCCTGTGGACATCTGTAATACCAGACGCATCGCATGTGCAGGCATTTAGGGTAATTACACACCGAAAATATCTCACTGCGATACATCGCGGGCCGATTGGGGATGCCTGTATACCTGGATGCCTGGCATGTGCGTGCGTGTCTATAAACATGCATTTGTTTTACATGGATGTGATATCGAGGTAGTGAGCCAAACTGCGATCAAACTGTACTGTTTATTGTCAAGGGTATGATAATAGTATTTACTACTTTGGGCAAGGGCATCGCAGGTATATCTTCTCCAAACCAGAGGGCCTTTACAATTGGCAATCGCTTTCGTATCCATACAAAGATTTTCAATAGAATTGACATAAGGTTTTCGGTAGCTTATGTCAATCCCATACTTTGACTTTTCCATCATTGTTATCGCTAATAGAATGTCTCTCAAAACACGTTGCAATGCTGCTTTACGTCTGAAATAAGCACGCCAGAAGTAGATACCTACTTTCCCGGCCAATCTCCTTCACAACGAGCTCGTTGGTTGGTATTATTGTCTAGCAATACCAGTCTCATAACACCTCTTAAACTGTACTTAATAAATTGACTTACTGTTAGTCGATTCTGTTAGAATCTCACTGTGAGAAGTTATGTGAAGTGAGCTGACATTCCATCTGATGTTAGGGATTGACACTGATGACAGCTCACTTCACCTAAATTATCACGGTGAGATTTTTTACAGAATAGCACCACTGTAGTCAAATGTACGCACAGGACGTGATTGTTATTAACTTATCGTGAACATCCCTCCGTTTGGCCCCTTTCACAGCCTCGGGTGATGCAACTTAGTTGGCGTCAAGCAGTTTTGTGTCCGCCTGTCAAGCCGCGGAGCGGTAACTCGTGACGTGCTCTAAACAACTTACATATTTCATTGGTTTTCCCCGCAGTCGCTGTCGCATGGCGCATGTCGCTTGAGGCTTTACCTCGTGTCCAAGCAGTTTGAAAGCTTCATTGATTGCGCATTAACTTTTCAACCGTCCAACCCATGACAGGTTCGTTGCAAATTACCGCCAGCAGGAGTTGATGCCTATCAGCGGTTGGCTACACATAGTTAGATTATAACAGATTCTAATGCCAGCTCGACCGTAAGAGCGTTTTGTTGGACACTGCATCCGATCTGAATCGGAATTCGAGATACGAGTTCCATCCCAATTGAAATTGTTCTAAATTCGGACAGATGGAATTCGGTTATAGTGACGGTCCGGACGGAGTGCCATTCATATTAATCGTTGCGACCATTGATACGAATGGCACTCCGGACCGTCATTTCTCGGATTGGAATCGGACGTAGTGCAAAAACACCCTAACGTTAGGTACTGAGTCGGAACAACGCCACGTAATGTTTCGCGTTTCATGCAAACTGTAGTTTTCGTTGTTGAAATTGAAGGCCGAACATGTTTTTTTCGCGCCGTGTATATTTGCACTAAGCGTAAACTGTTGTTTTTTTTTATTAGCTGTTACTGTCCTATTGCTGGCAAAGGCCTCCCTACTCACTTTCCATCTCAACCAAGCTTCTGCCAAGAACCAATCTATAGGAAAGGAGTCCAGCTTAAACTGTTATTGCTAAACCGTATATGAACTAATTTTCTAAGGTATTGAAAAGCAAGGTCGGAAATATTTCATTCATATTGGAAAAACATGCCAAAGGTGATGACATGTGGAAAGTGTGCATACGTAGGTACCTACCTACTTTGTAAAAAGAAATATTTTTGAATATTATTCTGTTTTAATTACCATTTCTTGAGTTACCTATAATTGAGATTAAATGATTGAGAGTTTCTGAGATGTCTGCGAATGTTATAATTTTAAAATTATAGCCATTATAAAATATTTGTGTTTCCCACAAACAAGAAAAAAAAAACAAAAATACGCCTTTTTGTGGGATTTAGCAAATATCCCTACACAAGCGTCTTGCGTTTTTCAGTTTCAGAACATTACTACTTTGTCGTAAATTCTGTAGGAGTCTTACTTTGCCACATGTTGGTATGGGCCTAGCACGACCGCACAGAGTAAACGTAGGATAAAATTTTAAGCACTTGTTTTTCACATAATATTATATACTTAATTATAAGACTTCATTCATATAGTGTGATAGTAATTGCTCTAATTTACAGAACTCTAAACCAAAAAAGCCAAAACGCAACATGATAGTCGTATTTTTGATACAAAAATCGTTCGAATTTACGTGACGCGCGTTCGTACTTATCCCTCGTTGATCAATTTAAGCAGATAGTAGGTAAACTCAATCCAACATGTTGGAGCACCTACCTATCCATGGGTCACAACAGCAGCTCACTAATGATTACGTGACAATTTAGTAGTGATTGATGCCTATTGCCACACACAAATTATCGATGCTTTCAATAGTGATGCCCGTACCTTGTATCCGCTGTGACGTGTTGACCTCTGCTGTAAATCATAATGTGAACATTGATATTTATCGATTTGTTTGGGTAACAATACTATGTTAAGTAATTGTTTAATAAACTTTTTGCAGTTTAATACAAGAGAATTTCCAGCAGCAATAGGCTGAGGTATACAATGACCCCTTTTCCTATATCCTCCTAAATTGTGTCAGCCCAATTTTTTTTTTAACTTACTGGCAACTTTTCGGTGCCTAAGTAGCGACCATCAGCTTCTGTAACGTGCTAACAACAAGATCAAGGATCAATATAAAGTGTCTATAGCTTGTGGAAGAGCATCATAACCGGGCACAAAAGAACCAAGATCACCAAATAACACCAAACTCCGGGCAGCTACTGATAAAAACAACAAATTCTTGGAAAATCTAAACAATATCATTCTACATATAACACTTACTTGATAGTTTAATATACCAATAAATCCAATAATTATTAACATCAGCCTTTTCAATTACGAGTAAATGTAGCTTGTTTTTAGAGTCGATATCAGAGTCTTCACTTTTGTTCAGGTTTGTTTCTCTTTCAGTCATTTTGCCAGTCGTCTTTCACTAGTATTGAAACGTCTGTTCACAAAATTAATCCGAACATTACTGAACCGGTCCAAGGATGTTGGATTTCGGCACTTGGCATCTTTCACTCGCCTACAGAATGAACGAAAAAAGAAATGGAACGAGCAGATAAAAGTTCATTCTTATGTATTTTGTCGGTGTCGTGTGAACATGAAAATTAACATTCACTCGATTAAGCGTCTGATGTCAGCTTAACCTGTTGACTTAACTTCAAATTGCAGTTTTTGATTCCATATTCACAATTATCTCACGCCTTCTTTATATGGGGTTAGGCATAAACTACCTAATACGATTCTTTCATACTCCTTTTGCCTCGTTTACTTTCATACATCTGGTCATACACGCACGCCGGTTGCGAGTGTCACTATTAGTTTATTATTATTTTTTATTTTAGTATTATCATTATTAGTAGTAGTATTGTCCGGATTCTTGTCTAAAAAATACGGTACCTCTATAGGTACCGTATAATAAATTAAATACTGTAAATTGCAAAACATTACTAAACATCGCGAATCAAAGCATTTCAACTGCAATGCAATGCGTTTATTTGCTACCCACTTGTGTGTTACACCTACCCTACCTACCCTACCCTACATTGTGGAACGCTACACACAACTAGGTAGCAAATATACGTACGAAACCCTAGGTATACGCATTGCATTACAGTTGAATGCTTTGATTCGTAAGCGATGTTTAGTGAAGCATGAATACGTAGAAATGCTTTGATATACTGCTAAAGTACCTCTCCATTTCTAGTTTATGTTAGTTGCCATGGTCTTGAGGTAGTAACGTAGTTGATGGAGCAAACTCTGGCCAGCTAGTACCTACATTAGACATACAGTATAGTTTCAAATACACGTATGTACTTACATACCTACAAATCATACCTTAATCCATGGTAGAGGTAGAAATTACAGAACGCCACCACTTTCTTAAACAATCCGAAGGACATTCCTAATCCATTGCTTCATATTATTAAATTGGTTAAAAAAAATCGTCTGCTCAACAATATTAAATCACGCAATGAATGTTGTCGAATTGTCAAAATTAAAGGCATTGCAATTCCATAACCGAATTCAAAGGTTGCCAGTTGCAAATATGGTCGAAGCAAATTAACTATCAATCAGACCAGCTTTACTACACTAAAGTTACTTATTTATTTGTCCTTAGTGGCCTCTATAGTGTTGATCCATAACATTTCGACTTTATTAAATTGACCTTTGGCCTGAAAGGCCATGGAGTACAATACGCCCACTCATCCAGTCCCAAATAACTGTGGCAGGATACTCTTCCCCCTCCTTGATCCAGCTACCCAACGAGAGCTTCCTCAGGTGTTGGTCGAGGGTCTTGACTATATTAATCCATTGCCTGTCACGACTATCCGCACAATGATCGCTGAGTCCACATTCCACATGTCGACAACCTCGCGGGCCAAGTCAAGATATTTGATTTATCTTTCTCGGCTTTCACGTGGTTGGAGGACTAGTAATAATAGCTGCGCCTGCAGCTTCACTCCTAATAAAAACTAAAAAGCATGTGAATTGGATAAGTGGTTCTCGAGTTAAAAGTGTAGGCACTAACGGACAATCATGCAGACGTTTCAAATGTGCTAATAGGATGTTATATTCAATTTACTGTGCGATCGCAATGCATCTTGCAAAATAGAATACGTGAACCGAAAATCATAACCACGCGCGACCCTTTGCCGTCGACAAGTAACGCCGGCTGTCGGCGTCCGTCGCTCAGACAAACAAAGATGGCTATTATTTAATTTGGTGAGTGTGCCACAACACACTGCTTAACAATTAGTTTCGTAATTCGGAAAACTTGAGTCTAGAGTCGCCGATGCATTTCACCAGTTTCTATGATAAATCTTTTACAGTTCAAGCTGTAGGCTGTTATAGAATGCCTTGCCCGTGTTGATAAGACATGCTCAATCTTTGTTCATTTTTTTAATTACAGCCGGTGGAACTTGCCGACCGCAAAAGGGTCGCGCGTAGTTATGATTTTCGGTTCACGTATTCTATTTTCGAAGATGCATTGTTGAGATCGCACAATAAATTGAATACGAAACTGTAGAAAGTCATTACATATACGTACAAACCAAACAAATCTTTAACTGAAAATTACGTAGAAGTATCAATTACTTATCCCCCCTGTTTGTAGGTATCACAATTTTATTTATTTAGGGTCGACGCAGATTTTATTTAATAACTATAAATCAGAATTCATTTCAAACGTATGAGTAGCCAATCATTTCATTAGTAGTACGAGTATTTAGGCGAGTTCAATTTACGGTCACAAAAACATCAATGCATGATGCGATATCAAAAAATTATTCTAAAGCAAAAGCTTTTGTAATGTTGTTTGTTACGTTCGTTACTAAATTCGTTTTAAATTACAACACCCTGTCTGCCTGTCAAATACAGTGAAACAGATAATAATGATAATGTACCCATAAAGTATGTTATAGCGATTCAGTGAGCCATTGAGTACGTAACCCAGCAACCTGCGTGCTCGATGCATGCTTTCAATGAAATGGAATGTTTTCAACGTTCGGATAAATATTTTCTGGTTTGTATCGATTTTTTATTTGAAATAAATGTTTTTTTTATTTCTGTATATTAGTCGAACGTGTGTATGTTTGTAGAACGAAGTTTTTTATCGTTATACTCTGCAAACTTTGTGAATGAGAGCTAGACTGATAAAAGTGTACCATTTTGACGCCGCGACACATTTGTTACGTAACAAAAGTGGGCAATAGCGCAAGGAACGTCGTGATAGCCGAGTGTCCTACGACAACTCCCGTTTCTTTTTTGTTATTGTACAAGTCAAACTTTTATGGAGCAGTGGTGGCCCAATGGTAATGGCCCCGACTTATGAGGTCGTGGGTTTGATCTCAAGCAGGCATTTTACTTTGTATAAATAATTTCATCGCCACTGCTCTCAAAACGGTGAAGGAAAACATCGTGAGGAAACCGGCATGTCCTAAAACTAAAAATCTGAAGACATGTGACATCTACCAACCCCACTCGGATTGTGGGATTACGGCCCACTCCCTTTCACAGACAGGAGGCCTGTGTCATGTAACATTATAGGCTGATTATAAAATGAAACTTTTGTAAGCTCCAAAAACATTTATTTATTTATTAAAACTTTATGCACAAGTAAAAAAAACTGTACAAAGGCGGGCTTAATTCAAAACATCTCACGTGAAAGAATATTTTTATCTTCTGGATATTATGACAGGCTAATAAAATAGTTATTTAGTACCCAACAGAGCATATTTTTCTTTTTGTCAATGTAGATTGAAACAAACTCGTACACATAAATATAATATATCTAACTTCATAATTACGTATAAGTTCTAATAACACATAAGTACCTACGTAAGTTCCATAACATAAGTAATGTATTAATAATCATAAAACGAAAAGTTAAAATTTTAAATACCTAAAAAAATTACGAAAACTAAGCTCCGAGACTGTACCCTCTGGTTAGGTAATTGCATACCACTTAACCAGAGCGTACAGTCTTTAGAATCTTTTGAATGTTCTCTACACTCTCAGTCTTTGCGGGACGAATGTCGTAAGGTGTAGACACATCTCCCACATCTGAAGTAACAGTGTCAATAATCTCATCACTGCAACAGCATTCCCAAGTTCAGCTTCAACCTCGTGACTCCGTCTCGGTAAAGCAAGTTAATAGTCGCCTGATTCAAGATTTTAAGAGAGAACTGTTCATTCAGCTTCTTAGTTTTGATTCTTATCTGAAAAGGCCTGAATTTCTGCGTTAACTTAAATCTTTTCTGTTTAATATAATTATCTAGTTCTATCGCAACCATTTCGGAGTTGGCTGGCCTTGCAACTTTGTTTGTATCATTACTGATAGTCGATTTTTTTACTCACTAAAGCTTAGGATCCCGTTCCTCCAA
Organism: Gortyna flavago; assembly: GCA_963669345.1. Taxonomy (NCBI): domain Eukaryota; kingdom Metazoa; phylum Arthropoda; class Insecta; order Lepidoptera; family Noctuidae; genus Gortyna; species Gortyna flavago. The sequence continues at coordinate 19,662,172 of OY770125.1, forward strand.
GCATTTGTTGATGAAGACTCGGTGTAAGAGGGGGGGGTCGTTTAAAGTGTGCCATTTTCGCTTGCTTTGTGGGTCAATTTTCGGGTCCACTACTAAACACACACTAATAAAGATTTAAATTAAGTTACTTTTAAAAGCTCCTACAAGACGTCTCAAATTTTTTATGTGGCGTTGATATAAACTTGGGTGAACTATAGTTGCACCTCTGCTTTAACACAACTCTACCCTATAATACTCACTTCAAATCATACTTGAAGTTATAGTGATATAATGAGGGCACGTAAGCTAATACGTCATATAACGTAAGATATAATCTCTCCCGGCTATCGTATATATCTAAGAGCCGAGTTTGTTTTTTGGTGTAACTAAGACCATATACTTCAGAGCCACCTGTAGATACTGAAATCCAAAGCGCTGCCTCTAAATTTCAGGAAACTAGGTTACCGTGCCAACCAATCGCACAAAAGCCACGCCTCCCTATTTCGTAGCTTCCCGAAAATTGCGTATTTTCAGCAAGAATACCTACGTATAACAACATATTTCTTCACGCGGTCGGTCCCTGAAAAGTTGAAACGAGACAGCAATATAGTACCCAACACCGGTTTTAAACAACGTTTTAGAATAAAAAAAACACCGCCTAAGTGTTCAGGAAACTTATTGCATACTAATTTAATATTTATTATTGTGATGAAAGTTAAATGATTTTAAAACCAATAAACAATCTTTTGTAATGTTGTCACGTTTCTTAGAGAATTAGGTCAGAAATTCATGTCACAAGAACGGGTTCAAAATATGTGAATATGAAGGCCAATTCTCGTAATTTAAAACGTTCAAAATCTAGTCGCAGTCTCATCTCGGCAACAAACAAATGTCAAAATGTAGGGAATTTTTTTGACAGATTGAGACTGAGATTAGACTGTGAACGTTCTTAAAATTACGAGAATTGCCCCTCTGACGTTCCCATGAAGATCGTAGATAACACCATGTCCTAAAACGTCAAATAGAGTGAGTATAGTGCGTGGTCTGATTTTACCACACTCCGTTTCTTTTACGGAACTGTACACAACATACCTTTGACCAATATTGGATTCTGAAAACATAATAAGATAGTAATTGCAATTGGCCAAATTACCCTGTATAATTATACCAGCTTTCAGACGTATATTGATTATAAGTAAGTTGGTTCCTCACAATGTTTTCCTTCAAAGATCTCAGTGATGTCCAAGTACGAGTACATAAAATATGTTTTGGAAAAATCACATTGTTATACTTGCGGATTTGAACCCAAAACCTATGTATGAGAGGCCGATGCCTTAACCACAGGCCAGAACGACATTAAGAGCGTTTACGCGTACGGCATTTCATACAAACTATCAAGCCCTTGTTTTTAGAAATGAATTAACTGATCTTAATGAAACTTCGTACGCATAAGCAGGATACAAATCAAAATAATAGATCGCCTGGATACAAATCAAATCAAAATAATAGATCGCCTGATCCAAACATATTGTGCAAACTTATTGTAGGTGAAGGGCTTACATTCAATGTAATTTTATTTATAACCGTAAATACATCCAAATATATATAAATTCAAAATTCTCATGACTTCAGGACGTGAGCAGAATTAGATTCGCATTGTTTTTCTGTAGGTAGTCTTTTTTTCTTCATTAGATAATTCAAACAACAATGTCTGAAAACATTATTTAATTGTAGATAATTTATGTATTTTAACCGACTTCAAAAAAAGGAGGAGGTTCTCAATTCATTTTTTTTATGTTTGTTACCTCAGTACGCCGTCATTTACGAACCGATTTGGAAAATTCTTTTTTTATTTGAAAGGACATATTTCCAGATTGGTCCCATTTTTGTCAAAATCCAGTTCTGATGATGGGATCCATGAGGAATTGAGGAAACTCCTCAAATATTATAGGCATACATATAGCAATTTTGATATTTTCATTAACAACTCAAGCATTTTCATTCATAAAGTATAATTTAGTGAAGTGGAACTGATGATGAAGACCACAGATGGCCATCGGAACTACTCAATGACAAATATTTCACGGGTAGCGATTATGGTTGCTCAGCAATTTATGTTCGTCGCAATGCGTATGGTGAAGTGGAGCTGATGGTTACTTCACCATCAGCTCCAGTTCTCCTGGTTCTTACCAGGAGAACTCCTCAAAAATTAACGTCCCAGCATCGGGAAAAGCAATATTTTGTAACAGGTGATGAGCAGTTGACATTAGGGTTTGAAACGGTATGCTCTCGAGGTGGTCCCATTGTCACCAAGTCAGAGTCTGATGAAGGGATCCCAGGAAAGTCGAGGAAAATCCTCTTTGGTAGGCATGTACATGTGCATGTTAGTTGAACTCTCTCAAATGAAATGAAACCTATTGATGATTCAAGTGTTTGAGTCTGAGAGTCATCACTTACCTATACTCCGACTCTTAATTAGCTGCAGTAAAATGACACTACTCAATAACTCATATCGGACTGCATTTAGAGATATGCATTTCAAATAAGTTTCGTTTGTTACACTATTCTGTACTAGAAAAACATGGTTTGGTTGATGGCCGCGAAAAAACAAAAAGACGCCAATTTTAGTAATTTAAGTTACACTTTAAACTGTCGTTTTACTGCAGCTAATTAAAAGTCCGACTATAATGCTACCGAGCCGTCGATGGTAGTGACAGCAGTCCTTAACTGTTAGGAGTTAGGAGATACGGCAATATGTCGACAGAAACTACTTAGCAGTTCTTGGATAGACGTGGACTTGAAAACAATCGTCTTCATCATTCCATTTCTCGTAATGATGTAACGGGACGAACAGGTCCCGCATCTGATGATGGTAAGGGCTTGTAATTGTCGAAAGAGCTTGTAATAGGCATAATTGAATAAAATTATTTGACTTTCACTTATCATCAGCTCAGCAGCATGAAGTGATGACTCTCAGACAACACCTATCGATCCATTAAATTCGGAGAAAATTGGATGTGACAGACGGATAGACAGACAGACACTCGAGTGATCCTATTACAGTTCTGATTTTTCCTTTTGAGGTAAGGAACCCTAAAAAGTGAAAAATAAAAAACTTTTTTACAAAAAAAAACAACCGACTTCCAACAAAAACTTCGGTTTCAAAAAACGAAAATGCAGAACCAACGACACCGACTTCTGAAATTAAAGTTATTTTTCACTTTGTAGTGTTTTGTTGGAAGACGGTTGTTTTTTTTGTAAAAAAGTTTTTTATTATTCAAACCATTAGATAGTTCGCGGTGAGAAAATCAGTCAGATCAAATAATAATTTAATCAAATCATGATTTAGGTCTTTATTATGATCCCATTGTTAGTAGATCATTTAAATAATTAAACAATTCTTGTGTAATTTTTCTGTTCAAACCCTTAGACAAATCTCATGTTACAGTTTTGTTTAACTCTGTTGATTTGTTTATTAGTTTTATTACAATATTTTAGGTAGTTTTTGCTTTGAAGCTTCATCTATAGTTTCAATGATCTCTTGTGTCAACTCTTTATTTAGATATAATTCTTGGGTTATAGCGTTGCTTAGATCTAGTAATCTTTTAATTAAGCTCTTATTTCCTTCTTCACCCAGTGGTCTACTAAACTCGTTCAATGGTTCCATAATTAGTACCGAAGCTTTAGATTTTCTAGAACCTAAGCCAGAGATTCCTTCTTTAACTTTCTCTTCGTCTAACAAGGAATATTTATTTACTCTCTTTTTCCGACGTTGCTGTTGTAGTTGCAGAGGTTTTTTTGATGCACTTTTTATATTTTTAGTTACTTTTTTAACAATACCTGATTGAGAATCAGACAAATTCTTATTTATGGTCTCACCAGTCCCACCTACTTCAATTTTCTTTTCCTTTGGAATGTCTTGAACATAAACCCTTGCTTACATCTTTAGGTAACGTGTTCTTGAAACCTACAGATAGTCTTTGTACTTCATCTGTACTAGAATTAAGCGCTTTGTCTGAAACATGGACCATTTTTTTATTTTGATCGTTGGTTAATCCTAAACCTAATGCTTTGCTTGCATCGCTAATCAGCCCTCTCTAAACCAGTGATTCCTCCTTCAACTTTCTCTTTAAGGGATTTGTACAAGCACATCTCTTCAGAGGGTGATGGGTGGAGACTTTCGCTTGACGAATCATGTTTTTCCTCTACAAATTCGAGTATAGATAATAATTCTTCAAGCGTTTCCTTGTTGTCTGATATACTTTGAAGAGGCATTTGATGTCTGGCTCTCGCATAGTTAAGGGTTCTTTTAGTGCATGCAAGATTCTCTCCAATTCAGTATCTCTATATACTCTGTGCTGACACACACTCTCTCCATCAACTATCGCTTGCAACAAATGGTTGACTTTACAAAGCCATACCATGTCTTCGTCGTGTTTTCTCATGCGTCACTGACTATTATGTCGCATCTTTTACATGTTTTGTTAAGGCTCGTTGCTCGCTTGCAATGTTCGCAAACTCAACTTCATTCTCCTTTATAGTTCTTATTCCGTCTATCAATCTACGAACTCTTTTTACAGTTAATTTACATTGCGCACATTTTGTCTTGAATCGATCTGTTGAATTATGATTGAATTAAATAGGCAACACATTATAATCGCTTTTTGATTACTTATTAATTTTTTTACTTATTAATAACATAACTACTAGTGTCTTTCAAGATTAGACAAGACAAGGAAGTCGAAAGAAGAGTCCAAAATGCTTGGAAGACCTACTGGTCCCTTATAGAACATATGAAACGTAATCTTACTATAACATTTAAAAAGAAACTCATCGACATGACGTGTATCCTGCCTGCCTGCCTGCCTGTTGGTCACCAAACTCAAGATTTGCCAACTGGCAACGGAGCGCAGCATAATAAGTAGGTTTCAAGCGCACAAATCAAGTCAGAAACACCACGCATAACTCAAGTAGAGGATGTTGGAGAAAAAACAGCCAGGCTGAAGTTATAGTGAGCCGGACACGTCGCGCGAATGCACCCGGAGAGATGGGCAAGGATCGTCAGTCACTGGAAGCCTGAAGGACATCGCCGTCGAGGTAGACCACGGCGAAGGTGGTGTGACGATCTAACAAGATTTGCAGGGCCAACATGGCCAGAGAGATCGCTCAAGACATCCCGAGGTTTGGAAAGAAAATGGGAAGGCATTTGCCCAGCAGTGGGACACAATAAAGGCTACAAAAAAACATAACTACAGAATTTGTATTTTTCAGTAGGAACCTGATTTTCCTGAAAAAATCAACTGATCTTAATAGCATTTTTAATAAAGGTAGGTAGTTACTTATTAAATTGCAAGAAACGCCAATTCTATGTTATGTTTTTACTCTCAGCACAATTTTTGACGCAAAAAAGATAGCTTCTTTTTTGCGTTTAAATAATTACTTTTAATTTTTAGGTAGTTACTTATTAAATTGCAAGAAACGCCAATTCTATGTTATGTTTTTACTCTCAGCACAATTTTTGACGCAAAAAAGATAGCTTCTTTTTTGCGTTTAAATAATTACTTTTAATTTTACTTACGGTACGGAGTTCACGATTGTACTCGAGCTTTTTAATCTGCTTACTATCAATGTTGTGCAGTATAAAAGTATCCTCATATTTCGAATAGTCCACCTTTTTCTGAAGCCATTAATGATGAATTAATTACTTACTAATAACTATTATGATATATCTACTCAGAGATTTTGAAGGCCCCAACCCTTAACTCTCTCACAATCCAGTGTAGTAGAATTAATTTATGTTACCTATTAGGCCTGAATTCCTGTTACGCTGACGTCGTCGGTCGCGTACGGTCAGTACCAACATACGCGCCGCTGACGTCAGCGTCGCAGTATGGTGCTATTTAGAACACAATGTATATTCACACGCGCGACCGACTTACGCGACCGCCGTCAACGTAACAGGAATTCAGGCCTTAGGTATAAATATGAGAAAAAGTGGAAAAACATTTCCAACATGGGAAGTCGACCTGAAAACTACTGCGGGCCCATGGAGGGCTAAACTTTTAATTTAAATATTATTTTGTTAAACTAGTTTCTAAGATTGTTAATAAAGGCTATCTGAAACATTTATATAACATATTACTGTATAAATTAGAAACTATTTTTTTAAACAATCTTTTGAGTGTAGGTTTTATTAAGGTTAAGTTTTTCTATCCATCCTCAACGTGCATACTATAATCCAAGACGAAGATATATCGAAATATACGAACATCTTCCTAAAATAATAAGTACGCTTTTCTGCAGTCAAAACGTGCTCGCGATGATTACTGACCGCGACCCTGCTGTCACCGCCAGCCAATTCGTTTGTTCTTCCAACTATCTCACTCTCACTCGTTTAGTAGGTATCTTAATAAAATCACATGGACGCATTACGTTGTGCTGACTCGCAAAGAACATCACGCGAGCAGGCCCACTCCTAATCAATCACCCCTAATCAGTCACCCTAATCAAAAATTCGCTTTTCTGCGCTGTGCTCTGTCGTACTTTTTCGCTTTAGCGAATTCTCTCCCCATAGTAATGAAACTAACTAAACGCGCTTGGCAGCTTTTTTCTTGACGAATTCTTCTTCTTCTTCGTGTCGCTGGCTCGACTGTAGGTACCTATTTTAAATCTTGTTTTCCCAAAACATGGCGAATTAAACGACTGGTAAATAACCTATACTGAACTTAGCCAGTAGCAATACATATTATTTTCTAGCACGAATGTGAGTACTAAAAAATCTTTTAACAAAAAAAACAACCGACTTCCAACAAAACACTACAAAGTGAAAAATAACTTTAATTTCAGAAGTCGGTGTCGTTGGTTCTGCATTTTCGTTTTTTGACACCGACTTCTGAAATTAAAGTTATTTTTCACTTTGTAGTGTTTTGTTGGAAGTCGGTTGTTTTTTTTGTTAAAAGATTTTTATTTTTCACTTTTGAGTTGTGGTACCTACCCCACACCAATTCGTATACCACTACTTGCTAAATATATAACAGTGACAGGAAGTTGTACAGAATGAGCTGTGATCGACCTTGGTAAAAAAAACTTTGCAAAAGGGCAAATATACGTCGCGCTAAGTCGTGTCAGAAGTTTGGAAGGTATCGTTTTGTCAGATTTGGATGCCAACAAATTATTAAAGCGACCACACGACGACAGATCATTGACGGAAATAATGAGGCTACGAAATCTGTCTTCTGACAATCAAAGCCACACTTAATGTACCTACGACTCAAGGGCGAAGATCTCTTTGGCGTCTTATAAAACAGTCTTCAGCGGTTTCATTTTCGAGCAGTAGCCTTCGAAATAGCTTCTCGTATCACATCTCCTGTATCATGTGGTTCGCATTTACTCGATAAGCCCAAACACGGCTAGAATACATTGTTTTATTACGATGCTCCGGTACCTACCTTCCAGCTTCATAAGATCGGTTTGATGGTACCAGTTTCGTCAGAACTATTTATTTAAATTTGCTTCGTCATAGTCGCTTAACTATCTTAATCGAGATATCTTATCTCCACCCATGAAATACTTATAATCATTGAAGAGTTCCTGTGGCTATCTGTAGTCTCCTTCATCAGTTCCACTTCACCAAATTATACTTTCTGAATGCAAATGCTTGAGTTGTCGATGAAAATACCAGAATTGCTATATGTATGCCTATAATATTTGAGGAGTTCCCTTAATTCCTTATGGATCCCATCATCAGAACTGGATTTTGACAAAATGGGACCAATCTGGAAGTATATCCTTTTAAATAAAAAAAAAAATTCTAAATCGGTTTTGTAACAACATCTGAAATTGTCGTCTTGTTGTTTTTTCGCGGCCATCAACCAAACCTTGGTTTTCTAGTACAGAGTAGTGTAACAAATAAAACTTATTTGACATGCATATCTCTAAATGCAGTCCGAAATGAGTTATTAAGTAGTGTTATTTTACTGCAGCTAATTAAAAGTCGGAGTATAGGTAAGTGATGACTCTCGGACTCAAACACTTGAATCATCAATAGGTTTCATTTGATTTGAGAGAGTTCAACTAACACACTGTACATGCCTACCAAAGAGGATTTTCCTCGACTTTCATGGGATCCCTTCATCAGACTCTGACTTGGTGACAATGGGACCACCTCAAGAGCATACCGTTTCAAACCCTAATGTCAACTGCTCATCACCTGTTACAAAATATTGCTTTTCCCGATGCTGGGACGTTAATTGTTGAGGAGTTCTCTTGGTAAGAACCAGGAGAACTTGAGCTGATGGTGAAGTCACCATCAGCTCCACTTTACCATACGCATTGTGACGATCATAAATTGCTTAGCAACCATATTAAAGCAATCGAATCGCTACCCGTGAAATATTTTTCATTGAGTAGTTTCGATGGCCATCTGTGGTCTTCATCATCAGTTCCACTTCCCCATATTATACTTTCTGAATGCAAATGCTTGAGTTGTTAATGAAAATACCAAAATTGCTATATGTATGCCTATAATATTTGAGGAGTTCCCTCAATTCCTCATGGATCCCATCATCAGAACTAGAGTTTGACAAAAATGGGACCAATCTGGACGTATGTCCTTTCAAATAAAAAAATAATTTTTTAAATCGGTTCATAAATGACGGCGTACTGAGGTAACAAACATAAAAAATAAAAAAAAATAAAAAATAAAAAAACATACAACCGAATTGAGAACCTCCTCCTTTTTTTGAAGTCGGTTAAAAAAAGGATTTTAGTTATGTAGGGGACCAAAAGTTGTTTGGAATTTTGTCGCCGATGGAAAATCTCACCGGGCGGGCGCATAGCAAGTAAGCGTCAAAAAATATAAGTAGATAATAAACTCCGTAGACTACGAATACCACGGAGTTCATTATCTTTTTTTTTATGCATTTGCCTATGCTTTTTTAGATACGAAACCTATTTCGTGGAATTGTATGTCTGTATCTAAAAAGCTACAAACTGTAAACTGAGTAAGTATTGCTTTCCTGAAACTTATTATTTATTTCAAATTATTATTTAAACCAACATAATTTAACTGGTTTGGTCAAGTTTCTTTTAAGTATCCCAATAGTTACTTGCTCCACAAAGCTTTTTACTTTGATGGTCCTAGTTTATCATTTGTGACTACAAGTGACAGCTATGTGAACAGAACCCAGCATTGCATAAATATGTAAGTCGTCACGCCCTTTATACCTGGAGGCTTTTATTTAGGTAGTTTTTTTGTTACTTTTGATTTAGTATTTTTATTTTAGCTTGAGTAAGTATAATATATAATATATATATAATAATTTATAGATTTTTATGGTATTTGTTGGTATATTGGCGTAGCTAGCTAAAATATAGCAAATAATTTTATTGAATGTTCTGTGTCCTGTAATGTTAATTAGATACTTTGCAGATCTAGTTTTGTATACAGTCGAGTATTTTATAACTGAACAGACAGCTGTGCTGCTGGGGAGTTTGTTGCGCCACTTCTTCTCCCCAGCGAAAGCACTAGGAAGTGGTGAAGGGCGGGCGTTTTGGGGGACTGTCTTTTGTAATTTTGACGTTCGAAAAGTGCTGATTCTCAGAATAGTTTGAATAAATGTCTTGTAGTTTGATTTGATTTGATTTGAAAGTGTTAAAAGTAAGTTAATAGAAAAAACATAATACGAGAAAGTTCGCAGTAAGCACAGCACAGCTTAAATGTTGATTATATCCACAGCGAGCAACATGTTCGTTAACTAAAGCGCTAGGTAGAATACTTAGTTACTTATGTTTAGCAGTTGAACGATGCTGATGATGTATGACAATCTACGTAGGCAGGGTTAGATAAAATAATGGTTTAGTATTTACAAACATTTAATAAAATTCACAACATTTATAATAATGAAAAGGTTATCATAGACATCAACATTAAATGTGTCAGTTCAGTAACAATTTGCTTAAATCTAGGTAAATAGTTCGATCAGAAGAAAGACATCAATAATTTTGCTAAGGTATACTTAAATTCTTTTAATATGATTATAAATGTAGCTAAGCACTACTAAGCCCTAATATTTAGTTAGTTTAATATTAATATACCTAATTACTACATTTTTTTTTTGTATTTTTCTGTATATACCTATTTAAGATAGGTTTGGTACCTATTTGTTTTTATACTACCAACACATTTTTTTGGGTTTAGTTACTTTTTTCTTTTTTTGTTATTTATGATATCTTCTTCTTAGCGTGTCGATAGCAATCTAAATGAACTCGGCCCAGAATTCGGCTACATGTTTGGCGTTATAACAATTTAAATCTTTGGAATATATTATAAGTACCTACAATAATATTGAAAATATAAACAGTCTAAATGCCCCACATGATTTGTGTTAATACGAGCTTATCTGGGCAATTTTTTTTATTTTTTCTATAACTTATTTTTGGAAATTTTTACTTTTTTATGGCTTAATTAGAAAGTGAATTTCATTTGAAAATAAATTCAAATTTCAGCTGGATTTGTAATCAAAACATAGGTATACCTATACATACATTGATAACATATAGACATATTAATATTAATACAATTAAATCTAGCATGAGTTCTTCCCCTAAGAGGAAAATACAAGGGTAACCCGCGAAATTCAAATTTCATAACGTTTTTTTTTTTTCAATTTGCAGGTCCGTGTCAGGGTTGTATGTTGAACAATGTGTGACTCACGAGCGTAACAAGTAGCTAAGTATAAGAATTATAATTATTAAAATCATCAATACAACCCTTTATGTTCATTATAATGCTATTGAATGACTATTTCATAAAATATCAATCAATAGGATAATTATGAGCTTAGTTTTTTTTACCTTACATCTAGTCTATAAGGAAAATAATTACTCTACTTAATAAGTACCAATTTCTTTAAATAAACATAATTTTAAACAAATATGTATACGATAGAGTGGAGTGTGATTTAAATAATTATGATATTGTATTTTAATATTAAAGGTTTAAGCTCGAAATGGTAGTAGGTACATTATAAATAGGATTTTATCAACTTATTAGGTACAGGTACATCGTTTATAAAAAATATATATCCTTAATTGACTTTACATCGAAATATCACATCCAAAAAGTTATTTTTTTCTTTATTAATTTGAGTTTAAAACAAAGGGAAATAAATGAGTTTAATGGCAGCTGTCATTTATTTTTCAATAGGTAGTATAAGGTAATTAATATTGAAAGTTATAACCAATATGGGTATGATAGTTTCAGGAAGTACCTACTAGTACATACTTGGTACTTATTATGAATCTTACACACAACTCTTTCTGAAACACTGACACATTTACTATTTATTATTACCATTTCACTCTGGGTGATTCATCCGACGGGGTCGTTTTGAGCGAGGTGGGACCAGATCCGAGGTCGGTGACTCCTCGTCGGACAACCAATCTGGCACCAGACGAATGGGTGTCGGGATCAGGATCGGTTGCGAGGGTTCCGGCAAGCCTTCAAATTGGAACCGTTCAGCTGGTGGCGCTATCGGTCGCGGCAGTTGTACTTGTACCTCTACTTGTACCTTAGCCGTCTTAGTACCGGGTTTCAAGATACTCAGCGGTAGTAAATCCTCTTCGCTGGTAATTGAAACTGAAGAAGCAGAAGTGAGACTACTCAGACTGCTGAGGTCATCTTCGACTGGGTCGTTGGAACTATCATCTTGTACTTTCGGGGAGGGGGCGGCCGGGGCATCAACGCTAGGTTCTGCTCTGGCTGGAGCCTGATCTGTAGGCTGTTGGGCAATGGGCGTCCTTACGTCAGGCAAGTGCCTACGCCCAACCCACTCAACACTTACAGAAGAAACACGAGCATCTTCGTTCGTCGTTGAAACCATAAGTTGAATTGGGTTTCCCCTTACTCCCTGTTGGCCCTGATTGGGCAGAAGAGCGTTCACCCTTACTTCTTCTTCCGGATCCAACATCGGCGTAGGTGGGTTTACAGATAAAGCTTGCAGCTCAGCACCCACCCGGTCTGGTTCATCGTGGATGTCCTCAATCGGAATTTGGCAAATCTCTTCCCGGTTTTCAGCATAAATGTGAAACTCAGGATAGGCAGGTTCTTGCATATTCATATCCTGATTCATAGGCATTTGTTCGGCGTTCTGGCGTTCAAACTCGTGATCATCTGTGTCGGCCGTGTTTGAGCTCTGACCTGCCTGTAGGTTTCTGGACGGCATACTTTCTTCAGGTTTCTTTAGCATATTACACAAGCCGGTGACTATTTGGCTCATGCCATCCAGTCGCGCCACGAGCGCTCTTTTTTCTATATGTTCGGTGTACTTCCGCTCTTGTCCTACCACACAAGGAAAACGTTTTAAATAATCAAAAATCCGAAGCAAGTCCCCGCGGAGGTTGGTTGTAGTTGTTGTACGTGGTAGAGTGTAGTCGATATTTTCTTCAAAAGCGTCTATTACAATATTTCTTGCATTTACTATATCCGAAGTGGAATAAGCAACTAAACATACATCAGCAAGCACGTCAGGTGGTAACGTCTCGTATTTAAGTTGTTTACCAATAAACGATATAATATTAGATCGAGGTCTTTCCATCTCCTTGTGGAAGAAACGGTACTGAGAACTTCACCACAGGGCTTAAATTTTATGATAGGTCGAGACGTCCGATTGTTATAGAAACCGTTAAAGCGCAACGCGCGCTCGGGCCGGCGGTGCTGTTACGACTGCATTACCGGCCTGCGATGCGCCGGGAAACATATTATTCATCTCGGCCGACCACGCAACGATCTCATTGTTTGAGATGAAAATCACTAGAATGTATTAATAAGTTACCGAATTACAGCGGTAGGCCCCATACTACTATTTTAATGAGGAATAGATTTCATATAACATAATTTTAATCATAGGTATGTACCTAATTAACTGTAAATAACAATGGGTAGCTCTTACCTGATTAACTTTTTTGGTGTGAACATAAATAAATGACAAGTCCAGAATATTGAAGATTAACTACTTTCCTGTAGTCCCCCGTGCTCGGAGCCTTACAGTTTTGGCAATATCTGAATAAATAATGAAAATATTAATATCGGTAATGGTTTTTTTTATTAGCACAATAATTCATACTGAGCTATGCCTTCCATAATTTTCAGATTGCACCATCTTTGCCTACATTGACAGATTTCTATGGTAATCTAGGTCATAATCGTAGCTTTTTGTGACAAGCTTTTGCCCGCGACTTCGTCCACGTTAAGTTTCCTGTTCCCCCCGACCCACCCCGTCGCATCGCATCACCTGGCCGCGCTATTATTTCATTGTCGCTTAGAGTTCTTTCTGACTTTTTTTCCTTTTTGCTAGTCTTAGCCTAATGTTATGTAGCTTAAAGCCTTCCTCAAGAATTGGGACATTAAATGCAAAAAGATGTTTTAAAATCCGACCGTTAGTTCCAGAGATTAGCGCGTTCAAACAAACAAACTCTTCAGCTTTATAAGTAAAATGTATATACCTATATGATATCGTAGCTATACGTAGCTTTTGTTTTCTAGGCTTTCAAAATGATGGCCTCATAATTGTCTGTGATTTAAATAATCCCGCCATTCAACAACAGTGAACATTGTACGGTACGTTAAAGACAGTCATCATAGATAAAATACTAAAATGCAGGGACTTGAAACGTTACTCAAAATAACGTTACGCGTAGTTCCGGTACCGATAATTTGTACCGTTCCACCAGGATCGTAGCAAAATTAATTCCTTGGCTATAATGATACAGACAAACGGAACGAAATTTTTAACTGTTCACTAACAATATTATCAATATACCTATCGTTATTAGTATAACGTTATTCATTTCGATACTCTACTTTGCTAGCTTCATGATTTGTAAAATGACGAAAAATTCGAAAACGTATGAATAACGTTACAAATGAATCGATATCGTATTACCTGTAACGTTACTAGTAGCGGATGAGCTTAATGTTACTGATACCTATAAAGTTACATATAATATTGTTCTACGTAAATTATATTCATTCAATTGTAATGTTATTGATGTTTTTAGGTTTTTTGGAACGTTATACGATAACATTAGTGGTAACGGAACGAAATTCATTTCGTTTTCAAGTCCCTTAAAATGTACAGACGCCAGCACATCAAGCTACCCGAAACTGTCAAATTTTTCCAATCAACTTTGAACCTTATGTTGTAGCAATAAAGTTGAAAATCTATTAAAGTTTGACAGATTGTAGTAGCTTTATGTGCTGGCGTCTGTACATACAAAAGACTGTGAACGATTTAGCGATTGAATGTAAACTGGAATATGCCAAACGCAATATGTTGCTATATACAAATTATAATATTGCAAGATTTTATTTTGTTTTTGTCCATAATTTTTATCGTCGAGCTATAACTGGAAGTAACCAAGTATCTTGTGGTTGCCATTAGTAAACTCAAAGCCTGCAGCCAAGGGTGAATACATAATAAACTAAGCGACTACACGCTAAGGGCACCCCCTTGTTTCACCGATGGGTTAGGCAGAGGTGAACCTACGGTAGGTGCACAAACATTTATCCAATTGCATCTATAATAATTCATACTTATACCCTAAATATTTAAAATAATTATGTTTCATTATGACTATTTTGAATAACACTAAAAATACCTACTAAAATGTTAGGCACATATGGTGCTAAACAAGTTTTATGTAGCTTGTTCCATTTGCTACCGAAACTCAGTCTCAAGTCAAAAATACCTTTAGTTTCCCTAAGGGCCTTCATTTTTGACAAGGTTTTGTCGCTTAGTTGAGATTGCGCCTAGTTTTTTAATGTTTTTAATTACGGGAATTGGCTATTAGCTATCCTCATTGATTCCTAACCTCAAAATAATGGTTAGAAAAGAAAGTTAAAAACTAAAACCCGACGATTTATAAAAACTTAATGTGTACACACGGCTACACATCAAGCTATACAATTCCAGTTTTAGCTGATCTCGCATTGTATAAGATTTTCGTGCAATCAGAAGTCAGCTTATACTGGTTATGTATAGCTTGATGCGTAGACGTGTGTACCACGTTTTTTAATAATTAAATCTGATAAAGAAAAGTTTTATGTGCACGAGGTGGCAACCCTTTTTAGGAGTGATTGAATGAATGAGTCATGAAATGAAAGCACAGTATATAAAATTTAAATGTCAAATTGACATTTTAGTAAAAGTACTCTGTGATTTTAGAGCAGACCGTAAAACGGGATTTTCTTGTGTAAAAAAAATAAATAAATTATTTTTTACAATGCCTTTTCAACGAGTTATAGCCTTGTCGAACATACTATATAGGACAAGTCGCTCCAGTGTTTTATTTAATACGAAATATCAACAAATAAACAAGTACAAGTGAGTGTTTCATTCGGAATAAATACGCAATTCGTCGTAAACAACATGCTATGAAGCCAAAACTGCTTTATTTTTAACTTTTCGTATGTTACATGGGAATGTGTGAATTTGGATCGTTGTAGTGTGTATCTAGTTTTGAAAGGCCGTATCAGAATGTCGACATGAATGTTTCACTAATTTCACTTTCTGTTAAGCATGATTGTTTCATGACAAGCGGTAAAAATGGCATGTTCAGTTCAAATAAACCTACTTATTGCGCTGCTATATGCGTAATTTTCATAGGAAAAGCAGCGACTATATAAAAGTTACCACATCACACTATAAGGATTTTTTGTCATCATTGTAATATAAGATAACCAACATCTTGTTTCATGATTAAATCGTCATATTTTTGTAGAATAAATTAAAATGGCGGTAAATAAATCAAAAGATTAATCACTCATATTTCTTCAACTTATTTACAGATGTTTGACAATAAACAGGCTAAAACACACAAAAGTCCTAAGAAGCGAAAAAGAGAAGATGCGGACGTATGTCATACAGCGGTATATTGACTATGTGAAGAACTACACAAAAGTCTTAGAAAACAGATTCCCTAATGCAGTTAAAATGTACAGAGTTTTCAGTGTAGGAATTAAAGATTTTCTTATGGATCTAAAGACATATATATCTTTACGAATAAAAGTCACGCGGGATAAAGGATTTAGCAAAATGACAAGACAAGAAATTGAACTGTTTCAAAAGATGCCATCAGATATGTTGAGAATAGCACCTGTTCTAATATTGTCTGCCATACCTTTTGGCAACTATGTAATTTTTCCATTAGCGTAAGTATACTCTATTATTTATCATAATATACAATACTATGTACCTGCAGTTTAGCCTATGTTCATCAGTAAAAATCTAAATATATCCCTTCTTGCCTTATGCTCTAATTAGCTATAAAAGCTAATAACACAACCTTATTAGCTAATTTGAACACATAAATCATTAATATGAAATCAACCAAGCAAATTTCGAGAAATAAACAATTATTATAACTTGTCTTTCAGATTCTTAAAACCAAGGAAACTCCTCTGTTCCCATTTCTGGTCAATACAACAAAGACTAGAATTCTCAACACAAGATTTAATGGAACGCTTAAGAAATAATAAGCCTGTGTTCCGAGCTCTGCAGGCGAAACTAGACTCTATACCCGACAGTGATATTAAGGATAAATGGAAAACAATTTTAGGATTATTAGGCTCTGGGGTGCATCCTAGGACAGAAGATATTATAGCGTGCAAAGAACTGTTTGTAAAAGAACCTTATCAGCTCACCAGCTTGACCTATGCACATGCGGTAAGTTTAAATGATTTTTCATACTTTCACACTTGAAACTTTTAATAAACATATACTAATTAACCCCTTACTAATAAACATATTGTATCAGATGAATAGTTACCCACCAATTGCTCTCTTTCAGTCGTCAGTAATTTGACTTTCAAACTAAGAATACAAGGTGTTGTGTAACTATACAATGTTTATTAGTAAGGGGGTTATACTTTTTTTTAGCACTGAGTTTGTTCAACATTAACTAAGATTGACTAAATGAAAAATATTTGTATCTCTTGATTTTAATTTAAGGCTGTATGCTGTTCTTATTGTGTATAATATTCTATTGATCTCTGCTCAATAATTTTTAATTATCAAATATTTTTAATTAAGTTTGCATTTAATAACACTGCAACCACTTAAAAAAATGTTGCTAAAAATTATCCTATTATAAGTACTGTTACAACTTGTCTTATTATGCGATACTTAGCAACAACCAATTTTGATTTATTTACTTTGTACCAGCTCTGCCCCTGACTCTGCTCGCGAGGCTATACATATACTCAAACCTGGCCGGCAAACACATCTGTTAATTCAAATTATTAAAATCAAAACCACTTAATTTGGATATAAGTGGTTCTTGAAGTATAAGTATTATAGATGAAGAGATATTAAATTGCGATTTATAGTAATTACCTAAACATAAAGGCGGGTACTGACTGGCCTTACACAGCGAGCGTTTTTGCAGTCAGTACTGACTGTACGAACGCTCGCTGTGTAACACGTTACATTACGCCCCGTTACGCTGGTCAGTATCCGCCTTTCGGCTAGCGTTTTTTCCACATCAAGCTTTAAATTAAGTGCTATTGCTGTGTTGTTTGCTATTAACTTATACTGCATTTGCTAACAATCAAGTTTTGTATGTTCCTGAAACTATTTCCTGGCGCTCGCACTGTTCGTAGAGTGCTACAAGGTTTTTTTGGCACTTGAATGATATTGATACGGTTGGTAAAAATTTTTGACACAGAAATTGTATTGAGAAAACAAGATGGTGGCGTTACAGTCAGTTCACAGTTAGATTACCTCTGACAGCAGTAATCCAACAACAACCTTTATTGTAATGAAAATAAAGATCAATGTGATTTTGACAGACCTGTCAGTGGCAGCAACCCAACAGCAACCTTATTCTAATGAAAATAAAGTTCACTGTGATTTTGACCCTGATGTGAAGTCGGAGGTAAAATCACTGAACGATCTGTAGTTCCGATTTTGACCACGCGCCCGAGAACCTTGTAGCGTTTTTTCATATGAAAATGTTTGCTTACATGAAAATTGCATTTGAAGCTGTATGTTTGCTTCATCTAAATAATGTGAAAAAATATTAACTAGCCATTGCAAGACTGACTGACAGTTGTTTAGTTTTCGTGGACGAGATGTATTAATTAAAAATGCTAATTTAGAAAATGTGTGCTTACTGCATAATTTCCTACCTAACTTCTTTTG
Organism: Gortyna flavago; assembly: GCA_963669345.1. Classification (NCBI taxonomy): domain Eukaryota; kingdom Metazoa; phylum Arthropoda; class Insecta; order Lepidoptera; family Noctuidae; genus Gortyna; species Gortyna flavago. Next base: position 19,680,351 of record OY770125.1, read on the forward strand.
CATGGCAAACATATTTAATCATATAATTGACTTTAATTAGAACAGCTACTAGCGAATACAAACATTTAAAACTTTCCACTGCAACTGTATAAAAAAATTAAGTGATAGAAACAATATTAACATTATGATAAAAGTTTTCATAGACAAACTTTCTAGGTTGTGCCACTATCGTTTGCCCTGGATACTTCATAGGATACCTATTTATCTGGGTATATAGAATAGTCCCTCAAGGTTACGAGTAAAACCGCGGGTATCAACCAGTCTTTTATACCTAAATCAAGACCTGATTCCAGTCGTAAAACACATAACTGTAGTTTTAGACGTAGTTAATAAAACAACCTACAGCAATGGATATAAAATAATTACACAAAATTAATAATTTTACAAATCACGTTCCAGGGTTACCTTCTAAAAATGCATGGTCATAGAAGAACAATGTTTAGGAAGAACAAGTTAAAGTATCGAGCATTCTTAATAATGGAAATGGACAAGGCTATCATCAGAGAAGGCGGAGTAGATAATCTAGCCATGGACTCACTAAGAAACGCATGTCATATAAGAGGCTTAAATGGCAGCCACTTAACGAACCAAGAAATGAAGAATTGGCTTACAAAGTGGCTACTAATATCTGAAAAAGTGGACAAAACCTCATACTCACTATTGTTACATACTCCAATATTTTTAGCGTACAACCATCCGCAGAACTGGGTATTGATATATTAGATATTCAATACCAACCATTATTACCAATGTTTCGCGCTCATCCGTGGGTGACGAGACGAGCCTTTGTTATGGTTAAATTAATAATTAAATTATTACGTTTAACAATACTAGTGTTAAGAATTTATGATATTCCATTTTTTTATGTACTATCACCCTTGTTAGTACTCCATTCAACAATGGAATATCTACTACGTTAGTTAGTCCCATGGCAAAAGTTGTTTATATTCTTGAATACTAAGGTTATACTTGCTGTTACCTGCAAATTGTAATACCTACCTGGGTTACCGAAGTACTTTGTGTTGTACGACCACCGGCTGCAGGATGAAATACTTCGGTAACCCAGGTAGGTACCTACTTGATTACTATCACTCCTTAATATTTACATTATTATTGTTAATTCAAAAAGTATCATCGCAGTTGTGATATAAGTTTAAGTATCAATAAGCCACAAACTGAGTGCAGCTTGTATCTAGAGGCTCTAAACTTTTCTAAAGCATAACAATGTGTTAGTCGCAATAAAGTAAGTAATAAATAGTGATGAGTTTACGAATAATAATAATAATAAATTCTTTATTGGCATAAATAATTTTTAACAAAGTTGTGAGGCCCTGACTTCTACGCTAGTTATAGACCTGTTTCACAATAAAACAATTAATTATACAATTAATTATTAATTTACAATTATTTTTGAAGTCTTAGACATAATAATTACACCCTTTTAGACCTAGGGCTAATAATGACTGCCCACAGATTGTCGCGCACTTGTATACTTTCAGATTGCGTTTGAACTCAGAGGAAATCAAAGGGGATTTTTTTTTATGGAGCCTGACTTACCAACTTGTACGCCAATTTTTTCTTTTTAAATGGCTGCTACGCATGTTTCCTATATAAATCGATAGCTGACATCAATACAAATAGAAAACAATAAGATGCACCCCATAAACTGTCACGTTCCGAGATATTAATGTTCAAAGGTGGTCACGTGACATCCATATTTTTTGAAGTTGCGTATATCTTCGGAAACATTATAGAAATGTCTTATTTAAAAAAAAAAACTGTTTCCATTATACTATTTTTCGAAAATGTTTTTAACTAACTTTTTAGATCCTTTTATCCTGCTTATGTGTACGAAGTTTCATTAAAATCAGTTCATTCATTTCGAAAAAAAAGGTCTTGAAAGTTTGTATGAAATGCCGTACGGCGTAAATGTTCTTAAATTATGAATGCTCAATGCCTCTAGGATATATAATATTATGTTTAGGCACCAGAGATGAGCGAGGATGCGTAGCGAGGAATGTGTGTAAAACTAATAGCAACGCTAACTTAGTTCAAGCTATGAAAATGAAGCGATGTTTTTGGTTTGTTTCACACACATCCCTCGCTACGCATCCTCGCTCATTTCCGGTGGAAACGTAGCCTAAAGGGCCTCCTTAGCTACGAAAGTTGGGAGTGTTCTAACCGATAACTGTTGGTAAAGAAATAAGAATCTGGAAATAGATTTAAGCATTGTCATTTTATCATTTATTCAGAATTCGAATTCTGATTATAAATTATGCTAAATTATATTTGTGATAGCTTAAAAGTGTAAAAACTTGCTTGATTATCGCCAGCACCGTTCAGCTTAACTTATTAATAATAAGCACAACATATATTTTTAAACAACACGCTATCTTAAAAGCTTTCTGTCCACCAAAGCTGTGCGAACTGAAGTAAAAAGGAAACAATAAAATTGTTCTAATTTGAATATTTAGCGCTCCCCACTTTTTCTAACATAGCTCTGGTGGAGAGCCAGCCTTAAACTGAGTGAAAAGCACCTAGTGCTAGAGTAGGCACTCATAGGACCAGCGCCCTAATTGAATAACACACTATCTCTCTCAATCTGAATCATTTTAAAGGATTGTAAATAATAATAAAAATGTTTTATTGGTAAAAACAAGTTAGGTACATACAAAATTTTTGATTGGATCCTCCTTTTAGGCAGATCCGCTCTTCCATAGCAAGACGTGTTATACAAAAAGCAAAACGTATATTTTTTATGCTAAAACTACATGTGCTAATCCAATGCTTCATATGTTCGAAAAATTTGTCTGATCAACAAAGTAAATAACGCAATGAAGTTTCAAAATGAAAACCATTGCTATACTGATAGTGTGTTACCGAATTACTTCTCAGTTCCAAGATCCTGATAGTAATTTTATGAGTTTAAAACTCTGAAGTTGTATAATGTTAATTGTAGCAATAATTTATAGAAATCTTTAGTTCCTAAATAAAGTACATAGTACTTATTTTTGGTTCATTGTTACTTATAATTTGATTGTTTTTCACTAACAGTATTATCTTAAGTCGTATGAATAAAAATATTGAAAAATTCAACAATTTCGTGATTTTTTAAATAGCTAGGCTGTTTTAACAGATCTTAGGGGACAATTCAATTTGAATTTTTCATAGAAATAAATATTTTAATATTATTATGACAATTTCGTTCTGTTATAGTGGGTTTATTTAATACTAGCTAACCCGACGAACTTCGTACCGCCTCAGAATCAATAAGAACGAATGTATGAGAAAATTTATTATCTTCATTTCTTTTTTTTTTGTGAAATTTTCCCATTTTTAATAGTTATTCTGCTATTCAGGGCGGAGGCAAATCGAACAAATCAACGATCATAAAAATCTGTCCAGCCGTTCTTGAGTTACATGGTGTAACTAATTTATAAAGATTATTTTGTGTTGCCAGTTGAAAATGAACAAGGAATTGTCATCGTTGAGTAGTTTTACCACAGTTTCACTCCACTAATGTCATTGTTTTTATTTTTAAATGTAAAATACTTAGTATCAAAAGTAGGCACATTTGAATAAACTTTGAATAATTTGTGTCGCGTTTGAGCTTTTTTTTAAGGCACACATTTGCCACAACGGCGATATCACTATTTAATTGTATTGTGAATTTTTAGCCCTTGCGATTTTATAACAGCCACTGCGCATGCTATTGCGAGTATGTACCTGTAGTTAATTAATGTGAATTTTATAAACAGGTTTTTAATAAACACTTGTGATGCTAAATTGTTTTTTATTTAATTCCCTGCTATGCGACCTCCCCTTGAAGACGGCGAATTTTTATTTGGTAAATGACACAGATTGTCATAACATGTCAGACTGTCAGTTTTTGAGAAATCGCTGATGTTAAGCCCTGAAATATATTACTGTACTCTGTGGTGTTAGGTTTTCCTGTTAGGTTTGTTGTTAAGTAGCTCTGAAATGCCTATTAACATACACAAGTATTTAACTGTCTGGGTGGTGTGCCTGCTTATGATCCAAACAAGAAAACCGGTCGGTAAGCGACAGCAAGTTGTATGGCGTCTCGAATGTGAACTGGGCACGATCACTGACCCTGACTGTCCTATAGACGGAGGGTGGTCACCTTGGAACCCCTGGTCCTCTTGTCAGGGCACCTGCGACGACGTAGGACACCGCCACAGGATAAGGGAATGCATTAACCCACCACCCTCACAAGACGGCGCACCTTGTGCTGGCTCTGACGAACAAACAGACGTCTGCTACCTCAATAACTGTACTGTCACTGATTTTCGCGAACTTGTCAAAGGGGACACCGCTAGAATGGAAGCCCTAAATCAACTAGAAGCCGTTCCCGCTCTAATGGAACGCTGCCTAAAAATGGAATGCCCTTTTGAGGCAATCGAGACCGCCCTAGCCTTCGACAATACGTGGCAACTTAATTCTGAATCGCTGTGGAATTCATTACAGTGCGTCAAACGGAATCTGGGTTGTCCTGTGGCAGGCGAGTGGGGGGCGTGGGGCGCATGGTCGTCTTGTGGCGCACGTTGTGGACGAGGCTTGAAGTGGAGACTACGAAGATGCGACACGCCAGCACCTTCTGACGCACGTCTTGCTTGCGTCGGCACCCCCCTTTTGGCTCACTTTTGCTTAGGCGAACAATGCGCTATCACAAACAAGGACTCCGGAGGAAGTTGGGGAGAGTGGACCTCATGGTCTCAGTGCTCAGAGAAATGTGGAGCAGGAGTTAGACGGCGAAGAAGAGTCTGTGAGGAAACCGACACACTGCCCGCTTCGGTAACATGGGGAACACATTGTCGAGGACAGCACGATCAATTAGAAGTTTGTCAAAATTATCAGTGTTCGTTAGATGGTGAATGGACAGGGTGGGGGAGTTGGGGGCCATGCTCACAAACGTGTGGAGCCGGGAGACGGTCTAGAACGAGGACTTGCACCAGGCCACAACCTCAAGGATCAGGATCGAATTGCGTTGGCCCAAAAACTGAAGTCGGAGCTTGCCATTTGTATCCTTGTGAAACACTTTCTCACATGGTTTCCATTTTCCACGGTGATTCGTCTCTTCGCTACAACTTCGAAAATAAACGTGCATCTCTTTATCATTTTTACATAAGGTTTATGCCATTGTCGCCTCACGGGACGTTGGTCCGTAGAGAAGCCGGGCAAAATTCGTTCGTTCGTGTTAGCCTACAAAAATGGCATGTTTGCCTGGACGCGTGTGGCTCTTGTCGGTCGTGTTGTCTGCCCAGATCTTGTGCACATACGGAAGTGGAACCGGGTGCTTGGCACACTGTTCTCATTACTGTGACAGGTGAAGCTGCTGTTTTAAGATTAGACGACGCTGTTACAGGATTAAAGGTTGTATGGCCATGCGATCCAGATTTGCCTGATGACAAATTGAAGATTATTGTCGGCGAAAAGTATCAGGGACAAGTTCAGGAGTTAATTTTTAATTTCATTCCCTTAAATATGGTTATAAGTAGAAATATAAGATCTAGAAAGGCAGGGTTCCATCCGACCGCCGCCTCAAACATTGAGTACGAAAAAGCGGGCACGGAAGAAGCATACCTGCATATTAGTAACGATCAGTATTTACGTTTACCATGCTTTCAGGATCAACTAACCTGGCAATTGGAATTAACTTTGAAAACCAAGAAAGAGGCTGGAACAGTACTATTTCTAAAGAATGACAGAAACACCAATTGGATACACTTATATTTGCAAAACAGGAGATTAAAGATGAAGTTAGCACTTGAAGAGTTCCGGTCAGAAAGCAGCAGTACAACCGATTGTTCGCCCGATCAATGGCTTGACGTGACTCTTTCAAAAAAGCAAGACACCAATGCTATTGAAGCGTCTATCAATGCTGGAGAACGTTTGCATGTACTGTTTGATGAAGAAGTAACTCGAAGAAGACACTTTTCGTTTAACGTACCTTCAACCACCACAAAGTCCTATACAAAATCATTGACAAAATCTTCAAAAACGTTTCATGATGTTAAGAATATTTTCGGCGAACAACCAACGAAAATCGCTTTGTGCACTGATGAGTTCTACATTGGTGGAGTACCTAATCACATAAAGAAACATATTAACGATGAATTTGCTCCGTTTTCTGGAGTAATAGCATCCATTAGACAGAATGGAGTGCTTTTAGATTTACATGACTACAGTAGGGAAAGATATAAGGAAGACAAAATTCAGGTATCTTCAAAGACTGCGAGTGTCTCTGGATCTTACCATGAAACTGCTTGGGGTAAATCTAATAGGATTAACTTAACTTGCCTTCATGCAAGGACGGCTAGGTCTCCACATGAAGCTAGCTGGTTTTTCTTAGACACCGCTGTTACTGCTATGTTAAGGGATAAACCCGTGAGATCGATCGACGACGGCCGCGTCCTGCGACTAGTAGCAACAGCTGACCATGATTTGAGAGGATTTTATACGTGTCGCGCGCATAGCAATAGGCACACTCAAAACATCGTGACGTATGGTGTTGTTGGCAAGATTCAATATAAATTGATCGGTCCTGACACGACTACTGCCATTGCTGTTGTGACAACGTTAATACTTGTATTAAGTACTCTAACTTGGCTAGTCATCGAATGTTTTCATGACATTCGAAACGGTTATGGCTTCTTTAGAGACGCACATTTGTCTCCCAAGGAAGAAGCTGAAGCAGTTTGCAGCTATATTGACCAAAACATGAACTTGATAGGTTCAAATAGCGCGGCTAAATTAGCTAAGGCTCGTGCGAGGAAAAGAGGTAGGATGTTAGCGAGTCGATCAAATTTTGCTGCTCAGGAGCCACAAGGACTGATGCAGGAAAGCCTACAGCCGCAAGAAAGTGAGAACTCTCCGAGCGAACCTGAGGGATTGCCAGCGTTGCCTGAAGCGAAAAGTTTTACTGCTGAGCCTTCTCACGACGTGTTCAGAATGGAGCCATGTTACGTTAGCTCCCCTCGTCATGGGTCAGTATCGTCACCGAAGGCGAAATGCACGTCATCGTCATCTTTCGATCTGGTGTCACCAAGAGTACTTTGCTCCCGGCTGCTAATGTCAAAACGCAGTAGCTCCAAAGATAGTTTCGTTTCCAAAAAGATGTCGGCTCGTAGCTCTGTGTCACTTCGAAGAACTCGGGCTAGCTTGACGACTATAAAGTCTTCATCTTTCATATCTGTATCTCCCGCCCAAAAGATCCTGAATAAGTTCCAGCAACTGAAAATGGACGATTCTTAGTCGTTTTAGATATGTACCTATATATTAATAAGTAGGTATAAAAGAACAGGGTATGTTCGTAAGACTTGCATAGCCCCAACCACTAAAGATAGAAACTTCAATTTTTAATGTAGGTAGTTTCTAATATCCCGTATCCTTTCGTTGTTGATTTTGATTTTATTATACATACTTAGTAACCTGCATTATCAATGACTATTTTTCTTTTTTGTAATGGTAGAACACAACATAAAAGGTGTCTTGTATCACAGTGACAGCAGAACGCTGACTCCTAAGTCACAGGATCACCTAGTTTAGTAGTCAGGGTTTACCTTATCCGTATGACCTTTTAGCAAACTAATTATGTACTCTAGTCTTAAGCAATGTCAAAGGTTTTTTGTATCAATAAAGATTTTTATTTATTTATTTATTAGTTTAACGAAGTAGTACTAAAACAGGATTTTATGAAAAAGCGTATATACCTTGGGTTTATAAACTTGAATTTGGTACGAATTCGAATCTAAAAAAGTTAGAATATAGTTTCTACTCAGTACCGTAACTTTAAAAAGTTATATGTATCTTGCCTTGTATAAAGGTATCTTACCTTGTATAAAGGGATGAATTTGAAAATTGACGAAGAACTAGAATATCTGACCGTAGGTACCTACTTATAATTACTATATCAATATTGATCGATCCTTTGTTCACCATTGATTTATTTAGCTTGTGAACTACACCATAATCCGTCCGGGCTCAGGTTTCACTGGCCTATTTGATAAGAAATTACATAATCTCATCCATTGCCACATCTCTGACAATTATTGTAACAAGATCTTTAATTCAGTTTCTGTGATAATCAACTTGTCCTCCAGTAGACAATAAATTCTGCTTTTTGGACGACGAGTTTCACACCTATATATCCCTGAAGGGTTAGGCAGAGGCACTGCGTTGCATGTGCGGCTGCTGGCAAGCCGGCCGATCACCGGGCAGGGAGCAAGTCCTGCGCTCCGCCCGCCGGAACCAGGAGGAAAGGCAGGCCCTCCGCCACCGCCACCGTCACCGTCGCCGCCGCTTCTGCCGCCGCCGCCACTTCTGCCGCCGCCGGCGCTTCTGCTGCCGCCGCCGCTTCCGGTGCCGCTGCCATCAGCGCCGTGGAGAGGCCCTCACAGGGGGCCCGGGAGGGGGCTGAAATGGAGGAGTGACGACTCCATTACGCCTCCTCCAGGCGAATATCAACCACTGCGCCTGTGCTCAGGACTTGTTGCTCCAGAGCATGGCGCAGTGGTCGATTAACATCGCCGTGGTCGCTGAGCCGTACTTTGTCCCGCCCAGGGATGACTGGGTGGAGGACCTGAGCGGCTCAGTGGCCATATTATCGTCGGCTGCCGCCGGTACCCCGTCCCTTGAAGGCGTCACGAAGGGACAGGGGTGCGTAGCAGCACGGTTCGGAGAGATAGTGGTAGTGGGAGTTTACTTCTCTCCGAGCCGAACTCTCGCCGAGTTCCACAACTCTTTAACAGAGTTGACTGTCGTCGTCGGAAACCAGTCCTTCCCCGTGTTAGTGCTCGGGGACTTCAACGCCAAAAATTTGGCCTGGGGTTCCCGTTGCACGGACACGCGGGGAAGGATGGTGGAGGACTGGGCTCTGGAAACAGGCCTGGTCGTCCTAAATCGGGGTTCTGTTCCCACGTGTGTGCGGATGCGGGGCGAGTCGGTGGTGGACATTTCGTTCGCTAGCCCCGCTCTGTCACAGCGAGTAATTGACTGGCGCGTCATGGAGGAGGTGGAGACCTATTCCGATCATCGGTATATCCGGATCGACGTCTCCGCCCAGACCTCTAGCGCGCCGGTCCAACAGACCCCGAGTGGTCCGCGGTGGGCGCTGAAGCAGCTGGACCGGGAGCTCCTCCTGGAAGCCTCAATCGTGCAGGCCTGGGTGTCATCACCAGACAGGCCTGCCGACATTAACAACGAGGCGGAGTGGTTCCGGGAGGCCATGTCCGAGATTTGTGACGTGGCCATGCCCCGAGTTCGGCCAGGATGCGCCCGACGTCAGGTGTACTGGTGGTCGCAGGAGGTAGAGGTGTTACGCAAGGCGTGCGTTGATGCGCGACACCTGTACACCAGGCACCGCAGGCTCCGCATCCGCCCTCCGGATGCGGAAGCCACGGAGGCGGAGCTGTACGAGGGGTACAGAGCGGCGAAGACCGCCCTCCAAGAGGCTGTACAGCGGGCCAAAGATATGGCCCGCGAGGAGATGCTGGAGACTCTGAACAGAGATCCATGGGGGCGCCCTTACAAAATGGTGCGGAATAAACTCCGCACCTGGGCCCCCCCGCTGACGCAGAGTCTCCGGCCACAGCTGGTGGAGGAGGTGGTGAGCGCTCTGTTCCCTTCACGGGGGGAGCATACTCCCCCGCCTATGGCTCCGCCAATTGCGGTGCCCGAAGCGGACCACGCGGACGACGACGACGACATCCCTGAAGTGACCGGGGTAGATCTGAGAGTGGCGGTATGTAGGCTGAAGGCCAAAAATACCGCCCCAGGGCCCGACGGCTTGCCGGGTAAAGCCTGGGCCCTGGCCTCGACGGCTCTCGGACCCCGACTGGAGGCGCTCTTAAGCGCATGTATGGAGAGGGGCCAGTTTCCACTCCGTTGGAAGACGGGGAAGCTGGTCCTCATTCGGAAGCCAGGGCGCCCTGCGGACTCTCCGTCCGCATTCCGGCCCATCGTGCTGCTCGACGAGGTCGGCAAGCTCTTTGAAAGAGTGATTGCGGGCCGCCTCGTCGGGCACCTGGTGAGGACGGGGCCGGATCTTGCGGATAGCCAGTTTGGCTTTCGCAAGGGGCGCTCGACGGTGGACGCCATCATGCGCGTGAGAGCCCTCACGACGGGGGACGCGGTGTCCCGGGGTGGGGTGGTCGTGGCGGTGTCACTCGACATCGCCAACGCGTTTAACACCCTGCCCTGGAGCTGCATTGGGGAGGCACTCCGGTATCACCGGGTGCCGACCTACCTCCGTCGAATAGTCGGGGCGTATTTGACGGACAGAGCCGTCATCTACCCCGGTCGCGATGGGGAATGGAACCGGCGAGAGATGTCGTGCGGTGTCCCACAGGGATCGGTCTTGGGGCCGCTCCTGTGGGACATCGGTTACGACTGGGTGCTGCGGGCAGACCTCCCTGATGGCGTCAGCGTAGTTTGCTACGCTGACGACACGCTGGTCCTGGCGCAGGGGAGGTCGCATCAGGCGGCGGCCGACACAATGACACGCGGGGTTGCGATAGTCGTGGAGAGGATCCGGCAGTTGGGTCTCGAGGTGGCTCTGCACAAATCCGAGGCCATGTCTTTTCATGGGCTTCGGAACGGGCCACCATCGGGATCCCAACTGACGGTAGGAGGGGTTCGCATCGGCGTCGAGACGACGATGAAATACCTGGGTCTCGTCCTCGACAGCCGGTGGAACTTCGTCGAGCATTTCCGACGTTTGGCCCCCAAACTGGAACGGGCTGGGGCCGCTTTCAAGCGGCTCCTGCCCAACCTGAGGGGGCCAAACGCCTCCTGCCGGAGGCTTTACGCGGGGGTCGTGCGGTCCATGGCCGTATATGGCGCCCCGGTGTGGGCGCGTTCACTGCGGCTTCGAGCCGCCCACTACCTGAACGCGCCCCAAAAGGTGGTCGCCATACGGCTGATACGGGGGTACCGCACGATCTCGCGCGAGGCGGCAAGCCTCCTGGCCGGACTGCCGCCATGGGATCTGGAGGCGATAGTCCTTGCGCGCCTGTATGAGTGGCGCGCGGAGGCACTACGCCGGGGGGAAAACCCGCTTCCGCGGCAAATTGCTGCGGAGCGGACAGACCTCCGGCGTGATCTCATGGCGGCATGGAAAGCGCGACTGTCGCAACCCAGCGCAGGGCACGCCGCGATAGCGGCGGTAAGGCCCCTCTTTGAGGAGTGGCTAGAGAGGCGTCACGGCGCCCTCACCTACCGCCTGACGCAGGTCCTCACCGGACACGGATGTTTCGGGAGGTTCCTGCACATCATCAGGCGGGAGGAAACGCCCGGGTGTCACCACTGCGAGGATCGCCCAGAGGACACGGTGGAGCACACGGTGGAGGTCTGTCCCGCTTGGGCAGAGCACCGCCGTGTCCTCGTAGAGGCGATCAGCAGCGGCGGCGACCTCTCGCGCCCGGCCCTGGTCCAAGCCATGGTCCGGGGCGAGAGGGAGTGGGAGGCAGTCACCTCCTTCTGCGAAGCTGTCATGCTAGCGAAGGAGGTGGCGGGATGGGCGAGGGAGAGAGCTGAGAGAGCCGCCCGTCCCAGCCGCCGCGGTAGACGCTCCGGGCGTCGGGAGCCGCGTGACGACTCCCGGCCACCGTAGGCGCGGGCCTGCGGACGGCGAGTAATGGGTAGCTCGCCGTCCGATCAGGACCAGGCCCGTGCCGGACGGCGCGTATGTGTTCCACGCGCGCCTCAAAGAGATGTCAGCATTGAACGGAGGGGCCCGTCAGGGCCGAAGCCTGCCGGGGCAGCGGGATTGTCCGAAAGGGTTACCGCTGCCCCGGAATATAAAGGGCTAAGGAAGGAACACGGATGGGTTTTAGTCAGTAAGAGTCTGACACTCCCTTCCGCTCCACCCAGAGCGGGAGGGGTCATTTGATGATTTCCCATCCTTAAAAAAAAAAAAAAAAAAAAAAGGGTTAGGCAGAGGTGTACCTATAGCATTTTACGAATCTCCATACAAAATTGTCATAGATGAAATTGTGTGATATGAATTGTTTTATGATTCTGCCAGTGGCCTTTTTAGGCCCCCTGCCCGATAAACAATACTGTTTCAGTAGTGTTGAGCTGGGAGAAATAAGTTTATTTTGTATTAATAACTAAGGTGGATCAGGCAGTACTCAGTAGGAAACTTTTAGAAAAGGTTTTGCTTTTTTTACCGTATTTTTGTGAATTACCTTGCTGCATCTCAGATAAGTTCCGATGCAATTTTAAATTTGAACACAAGTACATATTTTCCTTTATTTAATTATAAAAGTATAAATATTTTCATAATCTCACTATTTACACTAGGTACTAAATTAAAAGACAAAAGGATATTTAGGTGTCGAAGTACTCGTCCGCATCGCTGTCATCCGGAAACGTGCCCATAAGGCTAACAGCTTTGACACGTTGAATGGCAATGCTAATAAATAGTATTTAAGCCTTCCAATGCTGATCCATGTAGGTAACTGGAGAAACTTCGAACCCTGTCATAACAGGTGTCCTAGTTCTGAAGTGAAGATCGGTGTAACGGTGTAGGTACATTATTGAAGTTTTGGAAATATATTACTATGTATGTATTACTGTATGTTACCTTTTCACGCCTATTTTTTCTAAACCACTGAACTGATTTCGCTAAAAGGCAAGGAGATAGATGGCTTCCTCGGGAAGGACAGGCCATCCTGGCTGTCCTAGTACCCCGTGGGATAATTTCCGTAATCCGCGCGGGCGCAGCCTGAATTATAGCCTATTACTATAAATTTAAAGGGATCAAGGGAGTGGGGAACCATCACGTATAATTTTTTACTGTAACGAGTAAGAATCTGTGTTACTAAAATAATATGTAAACTTGTAAGGCCAAGTGGCAATAATTTGCTCATTAAGTAAAACATCGACTTAACGGCTACTTTTTTTTTACGTCTTATTGCCTAACGTAAATACGCTTTCTAAGTGCTTTGTCATATTTAACTCATTTTTGGGGAAAAAATAAAACCTTTACGTCGATGTTTCTCCAAATGAGCGATTTTTTTATGAGACAATATAACAAGTGAAATAAATAAAAAAATGTGTTGTTCTATAATTGTCATTTATTAACATCAGTGACATAATTCAAATAAATTAAATCGGCTAGGACCATTATTTGGCACTTACACTATTATACATGATAAAATTCATCATTTTATAAAAATAAATGGCACCAAATACTTTGTAAAAAAATAAATACTTATTTTTTATATTTCAAAATTATGCTAGACAGCATTTGAGTTGAAAAAACGTCGTGATTTATATCATTTTCAAAATAAATAAATAGGTATACACGAAAAATTTAAAAAGATGATTAAAATTAAAGATAATAAGTTTGTCTTTTAATGCTATTTTCACGCAAAATATTGCAAAACAATGACACCTTTTAATGGAAGTTTCTTTCAATTTTGTACTTAATATTGAAACAACATCTAACTGCCGATTCTGAAATTGCTTTAAATATTTTAACTTGGAACACGTTATTTGCGTCACAAGACATACAGTTAAAAACAAATGCAGTATAAAACTGCCATGTGATACCAAAATTTAACAGTTAAATAACGTACTGATCGTCGCCGTGTGAACGGGGCCTTTAGGCTGGCTGTGTAAAGGCTATTATTGCGTGAGCGGTGGTCGTTCTGGTTGAAGCGACCAATACCCGTACACTTGCATGGACGACCGTCCCTTTGTTAGAGCGACTAAGCAAACTACAGTCCTGTAACGTCCTAGTAACCGCAGCCGCAACATTTTTGATTTCCCTTGAAAAAACAGTTCCGAAAAAGGCGGGAAAATCAATTTTACAGTACAGGGAAATTCATTGTTAAGTAAATGAACACCCTACGTCAATTTGCCTTGGTATACACTTAGCTTACAATTTTCAAAGAATGATAGTTGTGATTTGGATATACGAACAATTTTTGTTGGTGGCCGATTTGCTTAACAATTAATTTCTGTGACTTTATATGCTTTATAGACGCGAAGACTTTTTAGACAGGACGGCTGATTTGAGTTCGTGTGCCAATATGTAGCCGGCTAACGGCAACTAATTAATTTTTCGTTGTTACAATAACCGCAAATCCGTTTGCCACATTTTAAGTATTTGAGTAGGTAATATTAAAAATGAGTTAATGGTGTCTTAAATAAATAACATATTCAAAATGGTACAAAAAATACCACGATTAAAATTATATAATTCTTTTAATTTTTAGGATATTTGACATAATTTGACAATTTATTTCTCAATACTAATTGCATCAGTGACTAGAATAAATGTAGATTTCAAAGTGCTCATAGACATTAAACTACTATTGTTTTATAACCTAATACTAGAACAACGATAATTAATTTAAATATCAAATATTTCAGGAATATATTATGAAAGTCAAACATTTTAGGAATATATTATACGCTGGTTTATCAAGACTGGCAAGGCGAGACCTAATATTAATAACATATCATCTGTACTTTATCCATAATAGTGATGCCTGAAGGCGAAGGCATCTAGCCTGAGCCTGACTATAATCTTAGTACAGAGGTTGCATTTCGCAAACACGGGCCAATCGTTCTAATTTATACCTTATTACAATGGCATAAGCTGCAACTTTGTTTTAGATTCCCTTGCCATGCATTCCGTCCTAATCTGCCAGTCAATAAATTCATAACTAGACATGCACTATAACAATTCGAGCTAAATAAAACTATAACAATGTAATTTGATAAAATCGCAAAAATTAAATAAATTATCTACAAAAAAATATTTCATAATAATATACTTTTCATAAGATGTAAGAAGATTCTAATATCTTTTATAATTAAATGTACAGACGCCAGTACATCAAGCTACTACTGTAAAATTTATTTAACAGATTTTCAACTTTATCGTTAAAGCATAAGGTTCAAAGTTGATTGGGAAATTTTACAGTTTCGGGTAGCTTGATGTGCTGCTTGCTGTAAATGAGATACATAATTAATACGGGCTTCTTCAAATCGGGCAAGAAACATTGATATTTACATACATGAAACGAGCCTCTGATTATAATATATTCAAGTTTATGTTATTGGCAACATTTTGCATAATTTATTCCTTGTTTACAGCTTTTTCTTGTTTACACAGTTCCGACTAAGGCCCTATATTCAGATAGACCTTTATTTTTCTCTATTTAAGTTTAATGCGCATTCTGCACTTTTTTATATAAGGGGTGAGTATATAATTCTACGTATAGCTCAAACTACTAGCATTTGTGCAAGTGAATAAATTATAATACCTTAACGTTTTTAACATTTTCCACTTTAATATTCATTTGGTGCAATCCTATGAAATTTTCTACGTGTAATCAGTAAAAAAATCATGCGAGATCCAATCGTTTAAAAATATATACTTCAATACATTTTCTGCAATTTAGGCAAGGTTTGATGGTACCGCGATTATGTCCATCCGTTTTATACTAAAAGCGCTATTTATGCATGAGTCAAGACGCGATATGCTTGCTTCGTCTCCATGCAATGTAAACTATGTATTAAATCACGCGTATAGCGTGAAAATGCGCTGCGAACCGGGTTAAGTTGTTCACACAGTTTTTTTTTTGTCTTTTAACTCGCACCTTATACCTTGAACGCTATTGAGTTATATAAAAAATATCTTCGTTTATATAATAATTTCTTAATCTACTACAAGTCTACGATATAAACTTTAAAAAATATTGAAACAATGAGTAAGTATGTTCGGCGGTGTATCCAAGCGTAATGAAAAATAACACATAATATTTATTATGGCATTTCTTTCTTGAATTATAAACTATTTCTCACTATCAAACTACGATCTTATTGTTACGTTAATTCTTAGTGCCTTATGGACGCTAATTGCTTTGTACGTTCTCCCAAATTAAAATTTCAAATTTCCTTCAATATGAACTATTTAATTGTATAAAGGTACACTTCCGAAGGCGACATGAAACCGCATAGGCAGCGGCGGCGTCGTGGTTGAAAATGACCGCAAGCGAGAGTGTCGCTTCCGAACGCGACATCACTACTTCGACAGCAGCAGCACTTCTCTTCTTAAATTTCGCTAAAATTATTTGACAAACAAATATGCCGTCTGCAGTCGCCGCTCAACTGCAGCAGTAGGCGGCAATGTAATCTACCGAGTGTTTTCATGGGTACCGTACATAATTATAGCCCATTCAGTTGTTTTACCTCTGAGTTTGCATCACTGTTAAAAACACAGTTATCTTTATTATCGTTACAATAAGGTTGCTTTTGGGTTGCTGCTACGAACAAGTCTGGCAAAATCACTGAAATCCTTTTTCTCATTGCAATAAGGTTGCTGTTGGGTTGCACCTGTTTAGAGGTAATAACTGTGAACGGACTAAACCAGAGCGTCGCTGTGGTCTATCGTTGCTTTTGGGCGACTTCACCGCTGCAGTTTGCCTCTTCCGTCGCCTTCAAAATTGTACCCTAAAGCTGTCCACCACTATCTACTTGGCCACAGTTGAATTTGACCGGGCGATCATTTACCTTTACATTTGCGAATTTATTATTAATATTGCTAAGGGCGCCTGAAGACAATAGCGAAGCGATTCTTATTTAAATAAATAACCACTACCAATAGTATTAATATAACTGGTGAACATTGATAGACAAGTCAAAAGGTAAGCAAATGCTATACGATTTTGCTTTCTTACGAGTATTAACTAAATTTACGAATGACTATTTTTGTTTTCGAGACAGACGTAGAATGGTGGCCATTCTATATAGAAATAAAGTCGGTCTGTTTATGTCAACAAGTGGTACAAAAGAGTTGACCGAACTGCGAAAGAGTTGACCGAACTGCGAAAAAGATGGTGGTCTGATAATATAATTTCTTTTTACCTTTAACGGAATACTTATTGGTTGTTTACAAGACATCTGTTTTCTCAGTTTTATTTTAACCCGGAGCTTACAGTGGATCCGTGGTGGACTATCACCGTCGCGTAAAGTAGGTAAGACAGTACAATTATAATTAAATTGTTCGTCGGTCGTTCTCAACTACGTGTTATTCAGTCACGCCCGCATGCAGTTGCAGAGCACAAACTTTCGTAAAATGTATTTTCTAATTTCATTACTTATGCTTTTTTTATTGCAACATCTGAATTCTCACGGTGGCTTAATTATTATTTTTACCGCACAAATTGAGGTCTTTTCTCGCGGCACAGTGGTATAAAACAGCTACCCAAAAAATATCGCGTAACGAATTTTGCCTCTAAGCGGGACTCTTACTACTGAGGGTTGATCCTTAATACATCTTTATACCCAACACTATGCATACACATAATGTATCCGTAACTACAATAAATAAGCGAACCTAATCGGAATGGCTGTGTCTACGGCCGCAGGGCTGTTTTCGGCCGCGTCGCGATGGTGCCTTAGCGGGGCGGAGATTCTTGTAGTATAAAGCCGTACCCAACACTGCAGAGCTCAGGATCGTCGATATCAAGAAGTTTATCATGAGCTTCTTGTCCCCTGAGTCCACGTAGATGGTGAATATGCGTGCTGAAATGGTAATAATGATCCATATTAGTCCATATTAGCCCATATTAGCCTCTGGCCTAGCCTAAAGTGGCAGGACTAGCAGTGAATGTGCCACGCTGAAGTCGCCAGGAATGGTGACGGTCAGCAGGTTTTAGTGCTAGACCCGATGTTTGGCAGATAGCACTCGGCACTAGGTGGGATCATCATTTTTCTGTATCTTTATCTCTTTCTGTGAGTAAGAGGGGTCTTTCGCTAGAACGCGAAGTCCGCTCGTAAGCATCCGTACTCATCCACATTACAGGCTAGCGCAAATTAGGGCGGGCCGCAAAGGAATGTAAACCATTGCCAAAATCCTCCTTCATTTTGTACATTTTGCATGATCCGTCAAATACTACAGGGCCGCAGCGGAAGGCACTGGCGGATCGCTTGTCAGACGTATTTTTGCAGCCGCAGCTGTTATGTGATGGTTCATACAAAATTTAGGAAAGTGACAAAAGAAGATTTTTGCAATGCGATGCGTTGCAGCGCGGCCCGCCCTAATATGGGCGAGCCTCATTGCACTGGACTGGATAAAGTTCGAGATAAAATTCAAAATTTGAATCTGGCTGACACAATAACTGCGTATCGGCACGACCCGACTACTAATGTGCTTAAAAGCAATTATGCAATGCGGCACGCTGCGGTCTACCGCGTGTTTGCGTGTGGATAGAATACTCGCTCTCATCGAATAAGGCCTCTTATTGACAATAGGAGATAAAGAGATGAAGAAAAATGCTGTAAGTGCGAGTTCACCCAAACACCTGTGAAGGTGTATAGGTTCACAGAGCACGGTATTACCGCCTCGGCAGCGTTTAGAGACGGCACTACTTATAAAATCGGAAGCACTAAAAGAAAGTTGAGCACACAATTTCTGTCATCTTTGCCATTGAAAGCAGTCAGTGTTACGGTATTTGTGCCGTAGAGCGGGTAAACGGTGACTCGCTTGGTTCGTATGGCACGTGATGTGACAGTGCTGATTCTAGAAGCGGCTGCCGAGGTGTCCGTGCTCTGTGGTGTAATGTTAGGCCCTTTGTAACGACACGGTTTATTTACGGTACGGCGTATAAACCACGCAGTAGAAAAAACGTTGACAAGCTTCCATAACGATTCATACAACTCTGACGAACCGTGGCTACACACGGCGAATAAACCGCAGTTTATCATGGTAAGAAAAACGTTTGTGTGCAAAGGGCCTTATGGTGGGTACACATATGTGAAATGTAACACAACAACAAAACAAATTCGCCTAGTTGTTGTGTTACATTTCATGTTGCATTGTATACCTATATATTATTATTATGGAAAACCGCTGAAGGTTGTCCAGTTGTTTTACATAACGGAGTTGTTTTATAAAACAGCGGATTCTACAATCTATCTGCGACATATCTACCATTACCCGTATGAAAGTGGCAGATCAAACTAGGACAAGTTTGTCCAGTAGATACTTTATTCTTATAGAGATATGAGCAAATTCTCACATAAGTTGGTAGCCACGGAAATGACCCACGTGGTCAGCGATATTGCGTCAGCATTCTCGTCACTCACGATCCCGTAGATGTAGGTAACCTTCGCAAAGCCGCTGAGAGGAGTGCAGAGTGGCTGAAAGTTTCAAACGAAGACAAAGTTAGTTTTGATTGTGGTGACTGCTATGCATTCTACTTAATAATAAACCTTTAATACATTCATTCACTGACAGATAAAGTACAACGTAAACCGCCGGGTATAGAAGGGTGAACCTGTTTCATTCACTAAACGGGTTAAATATGGGATAAATGTATTTATAATTTTTATAATTTTAAGGAACAAAGTGGGATGTCCCTCCGAAAAAAGGGATGAAACTTCAGCCCATTACTATTAGTCGGGCAAAAAATACTTCAAAAGCCCACAGCTGTCTTAGCAGCTACACTTGCGTGCGTATGTATGAACGTAAGCGAGGCAAAGGGAGTAGGTATGTAAGGATCGTAGCAGGTGGCGTTTTCTAGTTTCTGCCTACCCCCATGGGAAGAAGGGCTGAGTTTATGCATGTGAAGTCTATTCAAACTTATGTTTCAAATTTATATTATTTCAAGTTAAACAAATATCAACTTTATATCAAAGGTAGTTAAGTTGATTTCAGAGTGACTAGCACTATTGAAAAAGTTATAAAAATGCTTGAAGTTGTAAGAACTTTATTGTGTAGGATTTAAAGTTATTTTTCCTTAAACACATATTTGTTTACATTTTTGGCAAATAAATCGCGAATGCACTTTATGTAATATCAAAGAAAAAAATACAAGCAATAAAATCGGTTCAGGAATTGGAAATTGCAGGACGATACTATTAACACGCCAGTAAATGCCAGCGGGTTTACGGATATAAATCCCTGAGGATGTCGACGATTTAGAGCCCCGGCACACGATCAGCATCGCATCATCTCGTTCAGTGCTAACAAGTCTGACTGAGGAACCGTTGTAATTGGCCTTTCGCCTTTGGATCTGAAATGTTTCATGCTGGAAATACGATCGTGATTTGAATTTTGACCTTTGATATCGTCCTCCTAGTCGAATTAATCGTGTTTGATTTTACGTTTACCTCAACGCTAGAGACCATTAGGCGCACTTTTAAAATGACGAAAGGAAAAATATATAACTATTTATGGTAGCATAATATTATTCCGATGAAACCTTCTTTTATACCGGGATGTTTTTTTTTTACCGTCTTGAAATTTTTAGTTTGTTCTACCCATGAATATGAACAACTTTCACTATGGGACCAACTCTGAAATCACGAAAAAAAATCTGCTGTTTAATACAAAAGTTCAATAGGTACCTACCTACTAGACCAAAATGTATGAAACAGCTGATTTTTTTCGTGATTTCAGAGTTGGTCCCATAGTGAAAGTTGTTCATATTCATGGGTAGAACAAACTGTAAAAATCAGCTGTTTAATACAAAAGTTCAATAGTTACCTATCCACTAGATCAAAATGTATGAAACAGTTAATTTTTTTTCGTGATTTCAAAGTTGATCCCATAGTGAAAGTTGTTCATATTCGTGGGTAGAACACCCTGTAACAATTTACGGAACCCTAAAAAATCTGTTCAAAAGCAGATCTAAATCCGAAAAAATGCTTGCCTCATACAAGCCGACAAGCCAATAAGGTCTTCGTGGACCAGTTCTACGGTATCAATCGACAGGGTCAATGGAGAGGATCAAATGTCTTTAAGAAACATTGTTTCTAGTGTTCAACTCTCCAGAATTACAATATAAGGTTTCCAATTTGAGTAGACAAGTGCACGTTATTGACAACTCATTAACATATTGTAATCGAGACATTGACTGTCGACTCGATCACTCGAACTCTCAATTGGGTGCAACTACTGACGCCAACATTAATAATATGCAATTGGAGTATAGAAATAGTGACAGTGTTGACATGCGCGTCGAATTGTTTCCGTAATTGAAGAAAAGTAAGTACTTGCCCTTATTTTGTTTTCTTAATTGAGTAGCTATGCCCCAGGAATTCGCGTGGGCAAAAATAAAGATGACAGAGAAAAAAGTTCTCAGGTGGTAGGCCAACTAAGAGATAGACAGATATACAGAGAGCCGTTACACGCTATAAATAATGCAAGGAGGATAAGAGTAAGTATTATGTTTCAAAAGATTATTAAATTCTTCTTATGCATATTCTGTAACTTCGACTCTTACACGGTATCTCTGTAAAAGCTAATTCTGGCCGTGGAGGGGGCCTGGTAACCTGTAACACAGGTTTTTTCCCAAAAACCTATATCAGGAACCAGTCTCTCACAAACAAAGGCGGAATACAGTTGAGACATTTTTTTTACCATTAACTTTAAGTCAGCATTGTGAAGAGAGAATATAATGATAAATTATTAATTATTATTTCGTTTATTTATTTATATATCTAATTTTTTTATATTTTTAACTATTTCTTAAAATATAAAAATAAGTATTAAAAAAAAACATTATTATTATTATTAAATTATTATCATCAAATTATTATTATTTTTATATTCTTCTTAGCGTGTCGATGGCAATCTTAATGGACTCGGCCACCTGAACAGGTTTTCCTTGATTAATTTCACAATGAGTTTCACGAATTTCCAAAAATTAAATAGCTACAGCTTATGAAGGTCACAAAGAGATAACATGAAGAAGATGCATTTCATATAGAATATAGATTGAATGCCAACTGACCGTGGGAGGGACAAAAGGACGATTCCCGGAAAAATTAATGCACCCGAATTAACACGCACACGTTTAAGCTACGTCATCATCTGCCTAGCCTTTTCCCAACTATGTTGGGGTCGGCTTCCAGTCTAACCGGATGCAGCTGAATACCAGTATTTTACATGGAGCGACTGCCTATCTGACCTCCACAACCCAGTTACTGGGTAATACGATACCCCTTGGTAAGACTGGTTGTCAGACTTTCGGGCTTCTGACAACCCGTAACGACTGTCAAAGATCTACGAATGACAGCCGGGACCAACGGCTTAACGTGCTTTCCGAGGCACGGAGGAGTCTCGTTATGTAAAGATGGTCACCCATCCACAGACCAACCGCGGCAAGCGTAGCTTAACCTGATCGATCGAC
This sequence comes from Gortyna flavago, assembly GCA_963669345.1. Lineage (NCBI taxonomy): Eukaryota > Metazoa > Arthropoda > Insecta > Lepidoptera > Noctuidae > Gortyna > Gortyna flavago. Next base: position 19,702,529 of record OY770125.1, read on the forward strand.
TTGTGCGGCTGTTATTATTTAGCCACGGGCCCCACGTTTAAGCTACGTGCGTGTTAATAATTTACAGGAATCTCGAATTTTACGTTAATGGAATTCTTTTTTTTTTTCTTTTCGTGTTGTCATACTTTATATTATTATTATTTTGGGCCCAGTAAGTGGCCATATTTATTATTGAGGCATCGATGGTTCCCTTCAGACAACAAACCGGTGTGACAAGGTCTGGTCAAGAGCACCGCCCTAAGGGTTAGATGGATCGAGAATTCCTGCCACCGTAGTGAAAGGATTCGTCAGCTAGACTCTGCGTTACCGAGTACTAGCAGTTCAAGGTACTCCGGACCTACCAGTGTAAGGTACCGACAGTAGGCGTAAATATAACACATAGAGAATGAGAAAGAGAACGTCAGTCTGTCAAAGAGGTATAAGGTAAATGTGAGTGATGATGCTTTCCAAAGCTGAACGTTTTTCTAAAACCCGAGGTGCTATAAGTAGTTACGGACGGATACTGTGCGTGCAGATGGACATATGACAATCAGCTTAATTAACGTATCGCCCCTGTCCAATTGACAAGTCAATCTTGTGCGATATTTCTAGTCACTGACTGACAATCCAGATACGTTCAAAATCATCTTCAGAACAGCATGTGGTGCATGGGACAAGGTTGGTTTAGCCCACCCTCAATAACATCTATGGGGATGTAGATACTTAATCTGCGTTCGCGATTCAGTTTACAAACATGTAAACAAATATGAGTTTTGGAAAAATAACTTTAATTCCTACACAATAAAGTTCAGTTTACGCTACAACTTCAAACATTTTTATGACTTTTTCTGAATAGTATCTACTAGTCATTATGAAATCAACTTATTTGCATTTGTCATAAAATTGATATTTGTTTAACTTTTTTAACTTGAAATAACATAATTGGAAACATGAATCTGAATAGACCTAATGTCTGAATGATGTAGAACATTATAATAATAATATATTAAGAACCAAACATAAATAATGTATTAACGTCACGAGCACTTAAAAGAAAATTGATAATATGGCTATTTTCCAATATTGTGCAGGTGTGTGTACCTAGCTAATTAATTACGTTTCAAATGGTAGAAAACAACGCTAATATTTTTGGACCAAGACCAAATTCGTAGACAGTTAATTGTTATTAATTCATTACATATTTGACCTTAAAGAGATTATGGGCTCATGAGAGCTCTATACATCTTTGCCAATAGATGACAGAGAGCTGTAGATATCGCGATTTGATTCCAGCACGGAAACAATATTGGAATGGCCTACGCCTGTAGGCCATTGCACTTTATACGGGTCTGGCTGTCTGGCTCTTTTTGTATTTGAGATTTGTCCAAGTTGAGCCTGCACTTGTACTACTTAAAATAATTGATTTTCTAACTTTTTTTTAAATAGTTCTTATAACCTTAAGGTGAGTATAGACTAGAGCATTTACCTGTAACAAAACATCGATCATTCGCCGTTTTATAATTTTATCGAACCGCACTTCGAACACGACGCTCGATGTTTTGTTACAACCTGATTTTAAAATCCAACTAGCTTATTGGAGTAACGTTTTATCAAGCAAAGGCACGAGGAATCAAGAACGCACAATCATCACCAATTAACGCAAGGTAGAAATAAATTTTACAGGTAAATGGTCACTCGCCGTGAGTATTACGTCGAAAGCAGCGTCGAGTATTCACAGGAACATCACATAACATGAAAATGATTTTGGAAACTGACTATTTGCCTGTATTGTACCATTCGTAAGAACGTTACATTACATGGAAATACTCTAAGTAAGGCAGAATGACGATTCTATTTGAGATATGTTAGCAGTTTAGGCACTATAAGCCCAGTACCCGGAACGGCGCAGTAGAGGAGTATTTTTCTCGACCTTCTTCAGTGCTATACCCCAAAACAGCCTAGAGAATAACAACTCTTCAAGGGCGGGTGTTATTTTAGGAACGATAGTTCCCATAAACATTTCATAGAATTCCTTCTGTGCGTACACGTCAACCAGCCAAGTGTGAAACGCAACGCACTTGATCAAAACAAATGATGTGTTTCATGGTAAATAAACATACAAGAACTACATACGTCTGTATAATGATGGGGCCTACATTTGCATATTAAACGAATCTTATATGAGATTGGAAATTCCACGTCGCGTTGCAGTGTTGATTGCACAAATGTACAGCCATTGTAGGTCCCCTTAATGAAATTGTTAAATGTCATTAGAAAAATTTTATTGATACTGTTTTTGTTCGTGGTATTGAAAGCAGGCAGAGAAAATAGAGCAACACAAATCGTAAGCCGTTGTGTAATGGGTTCAATATCCGGAAAACATTGTTTATCAAGTCTACTTACACATAATTAACGGGTCTAACTCATTATTTTATAAGAGCGACAACTACGATACAGGAGACATTCCTAGCGTGAGTTTTCTCACGTTATGATAACGTTGGTATTTCACACATTTTCAGAAGACAAGTACCTTACGAAAAGCTGAAGTCACAGTTGATGCAAAAACACCTTGCTCATCATCATCGTCATCTGCCTAGCCATTTCAGCTTCCAGTCTATTATTTTACTTTAATTATTGTGAATGTGAGGACTATGTGGGTCATTCCTTTTTTTCCTTTCTTTGTTAGTTTTAAAGTTGGTCTACGAGTTTTTGAGTACTTTATGCGGCCTACCAAAATGTCCTTTCTTTGGTATTGTTCATCGAGTCTTTGAGCTCCTCAAGTTTTGAGTTGAGCTACACGATTACTGACAAATACTTGCACTGACTGGACTGGGTGCTTACTCTCGAATATAATTCCGATAGGTCGACATTGGTCAAACGTCAGTTGGTTGAATTAAATGTCAGGGATTGGCTAGACTCAGTGAGTTCAGCCAATCCCTGACGTTTGACTGACAATTCCAATGTCGATCTATAGGAATTATATTCGAGAGTAAGCACCCTGGTCCGCTCAAATCTGTATGGGCGCGGCGGTACTTTCCTCTTTCAGACATCAATCTACATGGTCTTCACATGATCTGACCAAGATTATGTCTGGACTTTAAAAAAGACTGACCTCTGAGTTTGTTTCGGCCTTTCTTCTCAGAGTAGTCAGATGGTAAGTTTGTAAGTAAAAACAAACGCCTTAAATATATACTGACACATAAATACCGTATTTCCCTGATTCTTATGCTAATATAAACAGCTAACAATTATTGCTGTCTAGACAGAGTTGATTACCTCAGTTAAAACAATACCTACAACTTATCTTAGAATTTATTTTTAGTGTTCACTGATAATTCTAACTGCACACATAAAAAAAAACTCACCACAAGGTACGAAAGTATGGTCTTCGGGATAACGTCCATCACAAACCCAATGATCGTAAATGCGTATGCTATAGCAGTTATAGGCACTATCGACTGGCGCAACAGGTTCTTAAACTTCAGGACGTAGTAGAACATTATGTAGACTTGTATCAATATTATTGGGTATTCCAGGTACGTCATTATGCTGTAGTTGTTTGTGAAATTGTACAGTGTCATTATTGAGAATCTGGAATGAAAACATTTAACATTATTGGATCGAAGTTCTTTAACACGGCTGGTGGTAGGAGTAAACTGGTAGTAATCGTCACGTAACGAATAAGCGTTATGCGACTTTCTCTCTCTCTATCTAGAAAGAGATAGTTTTCAGGGTTTTCGAGGGTAATAAAGCCGATAGTTAGGTCGAAAGGAAAATCCAAAACGGCAACAAAATTATGAGAGCTTCTAAAAACTTATTCTAGATGGATCTGTATTAAAAGGCGTAATAAATTCATACTTTCTCCCCCTCTCTGTGTTTTTCTATTAGATACGACTGTGTATGCGTACGAGAAGACTGACAGACTGTGAGTGTATGAGTTCCTGACCGCACACTTTTTTTTCTACTGTACCTACTATACCAGACTGTCTCACTGCAGGGCAAAGGCTCTCATAAATTGATCACCACGCTTGCTCACTTCGTGTTAGCCGTTGCAGACTGTTAATTGCATGTTTTCTCACGATGCGGTTTCCTTTACTGCTACTGTTACCCTGTATCATGCCACTGCTGGGCAAAGGCCTGTCCCCATGACTTCCAGTTCTTGCGATCCAGGGCTAATGTGGACCACTGGTTGCTGGTTTTGTCCAGCTCGTCCAGCCATCTTTTACTCTTTTAGACTTCCTTTTTAGGGTTCCGTACCCAAAGGGTAAAACGGGACCCTATTACTGTCCGTCTGTCTGTCTATCTGTCACCAGGCTGTATCTCATGAACCGTGATAGCTAGACAGTTGAAATTTTCACAGAATGTGCATTTCTGTTGTCGCTATAACAAAAAAAACTAAAAATAGAATAAAATTAATATTTAAGGGGGGGCTCCTATACAACAAACGTGATTTTTTTGCCGTTATTTTATATGTAGTGTTAAATATTGTATGGTGGTACGGGACCCTTCGTGTGCGAGTCCAACTCGCATTTGGCCGGTTTATTTACTTTACTGCATTAGGTATGGACATCAAAACCTACAAGTAGCGACTAACACCTGGATGTGAATTGCGCAGGATCGAAGTGGACGGTGTGTGCTCAATACCTTACGGAGGAGGGTGAAGATATGACGAATCATAATCTACTTAGCCATTTCTAATCCTTGTTAAAGTCAGCTTACAGTCTAACTAGGATAAATATGACGAATATAGACAAATGTTATTTTGGTTTGTTTACCAGGTACCAATTCCTAGCCTGTGTTTAATTAGAATCAATATTTCATAAACTTGTGAATAATTTTCACTAACAGTTCATCTGCATTAGGTACTATTACCCAAGTTTAATATCCAAGTCAATCTGCCTAGCCGTTTCCCAACTATAACAGAATCGGCTTTCAGTCTAACCGGATGCAGTTAAATACTAGATAATATTTTACTGGGTAACACGACACCCCTTGTTAAGACTGGTTCTCAGCCTTCGGGGCTTCTATTAAGATCTATGACAGCCGGGTCCAACGGCTTCACGTGCTTTCCTGGGCACGGAGGGGTCTCGATGCAATGGATAGTCCCCCATCTACGAACCGAACGGGAAAGTGTAGCGTAACCTTCTATCGACATGTTCGGCTGTTATTATTTAGCCACGAGCCCCTCCATCACAAATGGATATTCAACAAAACATTGCTTGTTCATAAACAGCTAAAGATTATTATTATTTTACTTCTTCTTAGCGTGTTGATGGTAATCTAAATGGACTCGGTCCAGGATTCTGCTACGTGTTTGGTGCCATCACTAGCGTCCATCAGTTTCTGTAACGTGCAGCTGATAGGACATGATATTAAGTGTCCCATTGTTTGTGAAACAGCACAAGATTTACACTCCAAGGCGGAGTCGTCTATGAATCTCCACCTGAACAGGTTTTCCTTGCTTCGGCCAGGCCAACCTAGGTCAAGAGTCTGTTAAAACTTGGACTTTTTAGTTAAAATTGTTCTTAAATAGCTTTCTTTTCTATCAAGAAAAATGTCATAATTCTAAGTAGGTATGCATAGTCATACGCATGCATTTATGCTATAGGTATGTGTGCCTAGTGACGATTATTTTGTAAAATAGGTTTAAAATCATGTGATATCTAAAGAATGTTAGACGTACATAATCTAGTTCATATATTGTATTCCAGTCGACTATTCAAGATAAGCATTAAAATTGTGACTCTACATTAGTGAGTGTATTAGATATACTTTTACCCCATAGGAAGCGATAATAGAAGCGATAGATATAGGGCTTAAATTACAAATATATCAAGATTAGTGATTAAAAATGGTGATGCTGCTATTTTGGGTAACACAGTACAATATGTTGAGAATGTTTTGTGTGATAATATATGTATTGTTTTGTATTTGTATTGCAGTGGGTAACATGCATTATCAGTATATAATGTTCCCACTGCTGGGACACAGGCCTTCTCTCAGTGAGAGGGAGTGGGCCGTAATCCACCACGCGGGCCCAGTGCGGGTTGGTGGATGTCACATGTCTTCGAATTTTTGGTTCTAGGATATACCGGTTTCCTCACGATGTTTTCCTTCACCGTTTTGAGAGCAGTGGTGATGAAATAATTTACACAAAGTAAAGTGCCTGTCTGGGTTCGAAACTACGACCTACAACTCGTAAGTCGTCGTCCGTTACCACTGAGCCACCACTGCTGTTTAACAGGCGCTTTATTTTCTGTAAATTATTCATCACCACTGCTCTAAAATAAAGAAGGAAAACATTGTGAGGAAACCGGCATGACCTAGAATAAAAAATTCGAAGACATGTGACATCTACCAACCCCAACCCGTACTGGGCCCACGTGGTAGATTACAGCCCACTCCCTTTCGAAGAGAGGGCCTGTGTCCCAGCAGTGGGAACACTATAAGCTGATTATGGTATGTTCCCGTTATTGTATGTTTCGACATCCACGCCGCCGATGCCGCGGGAAAATCTAGTAAGTAAGTGTTACACAGAGCAAATCATCATCTGCCTAGCCTTTTCCCAACTATGTTAGGGTTGGCTTCCAGTCTAACCAGATGCAACTGAATACCAGTATTTTACATAGAGCGACTGCCTATCTGACCTTCACAATCCAGTTACTGGGATACGATACTAATACGATACCCCTTTGTAAGACCTGTTGTCAGACTTTCGGGCTTCTGACTACCCGTAATAACTGTAAACGATCCACAAATGACAGCCGGGACATTAGTCACGGCTGTCATTCGTGGATCGTTCCCTCCGTGTCTCGGAAAGCACGTTAAGCCATTAGGCTTAACGTGCTTTCCGAGACACGGAGGGGTCTTGGTATGGTGGGGGACCATCTTTACATAACAACACCATCCACTGACCAACCGCGGCAAGCCTAGCTTGGACCTGTGCCGCTGTTATTATTTAGCCACGGGCCCCTTGTTCCACAGCACAAATGAGTCTTATTAATAAACTTACCCAAAGACTTCCATAAGCAATGCTTGTATAAAGATCCCTTCTGCGGATCGCTTCTGCCGGATGTAATAAATCTGTGGTACTTTTAGGAACAAACATGACAGTATAGTCAGTGTACTGAGTATGTTTGCAATGCTTTTTAAGATGCCTCCTTCCATTTTTATGAGTATTGTGATGTCTGAAAAGAAATAATTCATTTAGATTTTGAAGTACAAAGGTAATAAGGGCTGGTGTCCACAACTCCACGTCAATGCGCATATTTTGCTTATGGGTGGGAAAAATTGTTTATTCAATCTACCCCAGCTCTTCAAGGAAGGCCATAAGTACATAAAGATAGTTATCCAGCCATATTTAATTGGTAAGGGTGCCTATAATACTAGTTGGAATGGAACTGAATTTATTGAAGAAAATTTGTATGTAACAGAGAGAGGGTACTTGTAATAGTTGTTACTAGAGGTTGGTAAATAATAAAATATGAAACAGAGGTTTAGACATTCAGTTTTTAATAAGAGAGAATAAAGTTTTGAGCCAAAATTAACAGGCTTCTTCTGGGCATGCGCATTCCATCATAGACTTCATCCATCTGGCGTGAATGAGGTCAAGAGTGTGTAAATTCAGCAATAAAAAAAGCACTTACTGATTTAGTACTTAACAATAACAAAAGATTATCATAAATAAACAGAAATTGTAGTTAAATACATATTATAACAATTTGCACAGGTGTTGAGTAGTGATAATATAATAGATTTGTATTAGTTATAGTAAATTTTTACTAAAGGAGAGAATGAACTTCCTTTTTAAAAAAAATATACTTAAAGAAATTAAAGAATCCAATCATAATATGACACACAATATGTTTCGATTTTATTTCTGTAAGTAGGTTTGTACAAACACTTTTACACGTCAATAGATTTGATTACATAGCTACATTTATTTAATCACAGAAATATTATAAAAAACCTGTTGAACTACTTAAGTTTGAAAAAGTTAAATAGGCGGCTTTTTGAGAGCGCAAATAATACAAATAATATTTAAATACAGGCCGCTATCGCTCGCGTCCGGCACTATCATGAACAACAAAAATTGGTGTCAACACTCAAGTTACCGTACTAAATGGGAACGTGCTATTCGATGCAAGATGTTGGCCACTACTGTTGGCAAAGGTGTTCGTGTACCTCCGGTACTCAATCAAATCAACCGCTGTTTTATACTTGATTTATTGCCAAGGTCAGATCGTTTTTATAATTTCGTCCACATTACTTACCAATGAAAGAATAAAATGTACGCATTTACAAGTAAAAACTGTGGAAGGAATGCTCCCGGATGTATTCAGCGGTATCATGTACTATTTTTGGTGACATTGTAATTTATAAATCAGCAAAAACTTGTAATAAAATTTAATTTACTAAAAGTCGGCAAACTTCATTTTTGTAACGTCGTGTTGACGTATGTATTTGATGTTGCCAGCCTTAAGTACATTTTATTTTATATTTGCATTAGCAATTTTATTACTATGTAATAAGTTTTGTTTATTAATAATGTATTCAAAACATTCAATAATTTTACTGAAGTACTCTATACAATTTTTTTGAAACCCCTAATAAATAAAAATATTGCAAAGTAAAAGTAGTATTACGAAAAGTTCACAAGCGTTTTTAATTCTTTGAAATATAGGGATCTACAAAATAAAAGTATGCGATAGAATAATGATTAATAAAAGTACTCTGAAGATCCATCTGAATGTGGGTGTGAAAGAATATGACAATAAATTTAAGCAATCATGCACAAAAAGCGAGGGTAGATTACAGTAACACACGTGGTTTATTAATAACAACTGCAGTTTAATTGGATTAACCCCGTTGCTTGTGGCGCGAAACTTTTTGGCAAGTAAGATGAATAATTATTTTTTATTTAAATGATTGTTTTGCAAAATGCTTAAATTATGATTGAACAGCTCGCGAATTTTTGAAAATTGGAAAGCAAATTATGCTGATACATTCTTGAATGTAACTATTTAAAGTCAGTGTAACTTGTAACAATGATTTTTGACCGTATTTATGTTATTAGTAGACAGTCGGGTTTTTTTCGTATGTGGATGACTGTTCATGATTTTAATTGAAATATTACCATTCCTTTGTAAGTTTTATTTGTGGGCAACCCAAACAATTATCCGTCATTCGGTTTACAGAAAAACAAACTAGATGTCGCTAGTCACTCCATTACATTCGATTATATATTATTATAGTTTGATGGGCTACGTAAACTGAAACTTGCAAAGTTTTCGAAGTAGATATCATTAAGAACAAAAATTTTGTAAAAAAAACCGGCGAAGTGCGAGTTTGACTCGCACACGAAGGGTTCCGTACCACCATACAATGTTTAACACTACGTATAAAATAACGGCAAAAAATCACGTTTGTTGTATAGGAGCCCCCCTTAAATATTAATTTTATTTTGTTTTTAGTATTTGTTGTTATAGCGGCAACAGAAATACACATTCTGTGAAAATTTTATCTGTCTAGCTATCACGGTTCATGATATACCAGCCTGGTGACAGACGGACAGTGGAGTCTTAGTAATAGGGTACCCGTTTTTACCCTTTGGGTACGGAACCCTAAAAACAAAGCTTTGAAGCTCACAATTCATTGGGAATTGTGAGCAAAGCTTTATTTTGAAATTATTATTGACGATATTTCCAGTAGGACCTACGTGTAGGTCGTGATTCAAATTCGGACCCTCAAACCCAGGTCTCAGAGGCATGCACAAAACTTACTTCACTCATTTTGCTTCATTACCACTTCTCTAAAAAACGGTGAAGTAGGTAGGAAAAGCAACGTAAGGAAACTGACATGTTCTAGAACCAAACATTGGTAGATTTATGACATCCACCATCCACCATCCTACTGGGCCCGTGTCCCAGAAGTGGGAAGGTTATTGGCTGCATAAACATAATGATAGACAGCGATAACTGCAGTCAGTCCATTGATGGGTAGCATATACTTGCGTAGGTACCTACCTACCTATGTGCCTGAATTCGAGTTCGAAGTTCGAACCCACGACAGTAGGTAGGTACCTAGGTACCTACCTACCTACCTACTCGTGCCTAAGTCCCAGCTGTTACGACAAGCAACAAAAGAGGAATCAGCACGGTAACGCGGCTGTCATTAAAATTAGTCATAAATCCAAGATGGTTAAATACTTACCTATATAGGTATAAGTGAATTCAAAAAATCTAAAACCCGACTTTGATTGCGGCTTAGGGTGCTTACGAGGTGTGGGGTTGGAGACAGAAATAAATCATCTTCTGTCCATCTTTTTGAAAGTTCACATTATAAGTAGTCGGCGTACCTACCTACTTTTTTTATTTTAGACTTTTTACTTAGTATTAATAATTCTCTCTTTGCTCTTCGCTCTGTTAAAATTATCTTTCAAAGCAGTAAAGTTTCGGGGTTTGTCAATCGATTATAAGAATTATAATATTATCTATTGTAATAATTGTTTCACGTTAATAAGACCTATTGCCTACAGGTACAAGAACTACTAAGTACCTACCTATATAAGTTTAAACACTTTCTCTCTTTATTGTAGGTATTTAAGAACCTTATCACAGCTTTATTCTGAGTTTTTAAAATAACTGAGAATGGTTGCTAACCAATTTTAAATCGTTATACTTATTTATGATCTATAACTATACCTACTCCTAATGATCATTAAAGATGAAACATGATTATGAAACCTAATGATGATTTTCAAAGACCTCTTGTAGGTAGGTATCCATTGATTGACATTAGGTCGTCGACATTTTTTTTTTCTCATTATGGCGTCTGGTTGTCGCCATGCGGCCATATAATATTTTGTCTTTTGTCTTGTCTGGTGACACTCACAAGATTAAGACAAATCGATTGACGTAAGCATCATCAAAATCGGCCCACGCATTTGTTCTCTAGAGCGCCACAAAGGAACAAACATAGGTAAGTACATACATACATATGCTGATAAACACATTAACCACCTTTGTGTCGCGCAGTCGGGTAAAAAATAAATGTGAGAACATCATTTCGATTTGCACTTTTACAAAAGATTATTTAGTATACTTACCTATTTAATCAATAAAGCGACACACGACTCGCCATTGACACCATTTCTGTATGGAACCCTAAATAATTCTACCTTATAACATAATATTTACGTATTTTTATAATATTCTTAGCTGCAACTATCCATGAGAAAAACGGATACAAAATTCACAATGCAAACCTAGCGTTATAAGCACCACAGCTCTGACCGCTGCAAGCACCACGCGCCAACGGCTCCGAATGTTAGACTAGTAGGTAGGTACGCTAAAGATCTTGGCACACATATCACCTTACCTCTCACCACATATCACCTCTTCTCTTCAGCTCTCGGTTAACCAGGCGCGTAACTGAAGCGGCACAGCACAGCACAAACTAAAACACCCTACGTCAATTTGTTGTGTTACTTTTCAAACAACTGTCAAAGAATGACAGATGTGGTTTAAATGTAAGCATTATTTACGATGGCAGTCAATTTGCTTAAAAAATAATGTCCCTGAGTTTGGAATGCTAAACGGCTCGAGTTGAGGCGGTGCTGATCCTGCGCCGAACTGATAACTCGTGGCGAGCTTTAACCGAATACTTTAGTCACGGTTGTTATACGAAAGTTACTTACCTACTCTAGTCGGAGTGTAGGGATAAGTCTGACAATCGATCCAGGTTATGGTATCAAAGTTTTAGGTAGGTACCTAGTTTTAAATAGTAGGTACTTTTCGTGGTTTCTGCAGGTTATTGTAAGTACCGCGTTCGCCGATATACCTATACTCCGACTTTTAATTAGCTGCAGTAAAATGACACTTCTTAATAACTCATTTCCGATTGTGTTTAGAGATACTTATGCATGTCAAATAAGTTTAATTTGTTACAGTAATCTGTACTAGAAAAACAAGATTTGGTTGATGACCTCGAAAAAACAAAAAGACGCCAATTAGCTGTCATTTTACAGCATCTAAATAAAAGTTCGACTATACTTGAATTGCGTTGTTACCTATAGATTTTGTGCCTAAGGCAACACACAGTTGTAAGATTTGTGTCATCCTTACATTGAAAAAATCCTAGTCTCAATGGGTCATTCGCTTAGTATCTGTGCACTTTTACTTTAACCCTCGAGCATGAGTGAAGCTCTAACTTCATAACTTATACGTTTAATTAAGCAGTAGCCTGTTTCTTATCTCTGAGTTAAAACGTTTTCGTATTATAAGGACATAAATATAAGTTTCATGCATCAACTTTATAAGGATGTGAAGTTGTGGCTTCTGGCACTAAGCCCGCGAAAACCAATCGTTTCTTTCTGAGTCTAACCCGTAGCGAGCTTAAAAACTTCAAAAAGAATACAACTCATGTGAAGGTATATGCCAACCTTTTTACTGCTGACATACTTGACAAAGGATTTCGTCATATTAACTGTCTGTTTTATGTCTGCCTCATCTGTCGTCATCCGTCTTTCTGTCGCCATTGTTGGTACGAAGTTTGTGCAAAAACCTGCGCAGACGGATGAAACTACCCTTGCGCGCAGTTTTCTCCCCGCCCTGTCCTTCATACCTCTCCTGGCTATAAAACCGGGTGGACCTCCACTCGAGTTCCACTTTCTTCTCAAAGGTAGAGCGAGCTACTAGTAAATCGCGCGCGAGTACCGCACTTCTGCCTTTGGTGAATTAAGTACTTACTTTTCCAAATTTCTAAGTGAATTCCTTCTGAACTGTCACCCTCATTTGATTTAAAGTAAATTTTGATGCTGCAGTCTATTTGGCAGAATTAAAGTGCGACTTTTAAAGTTTACCGAAGTTTTCCTTTACCGAACTTACTTACGAGCTTTTGACGTTTCGCAAGCAACAAATCGGTTTGCATACAGGTGAGTAAGCGTTGCTTGTTTGTTTGTTTTTTTAAACCTATGATTTGCGTCCAAGGATTTTGAAAATGATCGGGAGAACTGGAGACGATGCAGTTGGTGATGCTTTTATTGTTTGTTCGTAGTTTGCAATGTTGTCGTAGCTTCTTTTTTAGCCAGCAGCCGGCAGCAGACGTCTTCGTGTCACGGCAATATTTGTGCGCATCTTTAATGAGGTACGGTATGGTATATTTTTGGTTTTCTTCAAATAAATTGTAGGTGTCTTCAGTCAACGGTTTCGATAGGAATCCATGGTTTTTCTGAATACTTTAGTACAATTGTTGTGCTTTATTTTCTCGCGCTTACTTTCCAGATTTTAGTGGATGCGGAAGGAGAATTTACACACATCAAAAGTGTCTAGGGATCAAGCATTTTTATGCGGATTTCTTGAGATTGAGATGTGGCTTTGTAATAAATTTATGATTTTATAAATTTATATGGATCCTTTTTGGTGCATTTCATAATTTGAATCAGGAACTGTGAATCAAATTCGAGTAAAAGATGAAAATCAGCTGTCAATATTTTCCCTATAAAAACATACAACGCATTGAAGACATTATTAGTCCTACTGTTTCCCTACTACTGATTAAAACCAACGTTATTATGGAGCGGCGACGTCATTTAAGCAGGGAAGAAATGCTCAGAGCCGTGGGAATGATAGAAGCTGGTTCCCGGCAACGTACTGTGGCTTTAGCTCTGAATACAAGTCAGAGTGTTATCAGTCGACTTTGGACACGTTACCGAAGCACTGGTACCGTGGCTGAGCGCCATGGAGGACGGTATCGCTGCACCACACGGAGACAAGACCGATACATTCAAATCTTAACTCGAAGAGCTCCAACAATAACCGCCATGATGTTAGCCGTGAGGCTTCATCACTCTTCAGGGAACTTAATCAGCGACCAAACAGTCAGAAACCGCTTGCATGAAGTGAACCTTCATTCCCGAAGACCGCTACGGGTACCACCTATAGCAATGCACAATCGTAGGATTCGATATCAATGGGCTCTTGAACACAGAAATTGGGCAGAAGAACAATGGCGTTTCGTGTGCTTTTCTGATGAGTCTCGTTTTGGTATGAGACCGGATACAAGACGTATACGACACTGGAGAACCCCTGGACGCCAACAGCGATTAAAATCCTGCCAGGAAGTCCATCCTTATAGTGGTGGAACCATCATGGTATGGGCGGGTATTTGGATCGGCGGAAGAACTGAGTTGATTTGGATCAGAGGCAACCTCAACGCTCAAATTTATGCTGAGACGATTGTATCAGACGTCATCGTTCCTCTACAAGTGCAAATCGGTCCCTTATTTCAGTTAATGCACGATAATGCACGACCGCACACCGCAAGAGTTGTAAGACAGACTCTCGCCGCAGCTAACATCAATGTCCTGCCCTGGCCTGCTCAGTCGCCAGACTTGAACCCGATTGAGCATGCATGGGATATGCTACAGAGAAGAGCTCTGCCGAATATGGAGGGTATCCAGTCGCAAGAAGACCTTTTTTTGTTGTTGCAACGAACATGGGCGGCCATTCCACAGCGTGATTTGGATGAACTCATTTTGAGTATGCCAAACCGATGTTCTTGTGTTGTTAGTGTTCGCGGTAGAAACACGGATTATTAATTGTTTAAGTTACCCAATAAAATTTTAAAGAAAACTGTTATTTCAGTCTTTTTTTCGAACTTTTGTGTTAGTGGTTCAAATGTCAAAAATCCCTTTATTAGGAAAATGGCAAATTTCTTTATTAATGCAAAGGTGACTTGGTTTATCGTTACTGTGACAAACGAAAACACTTTATTTGATGAATCCTTAAAGTAAATTTTAATTAATATCAATCAGGAGAAAAGTTATTGCAAAAATATATGTTGATCCCTAGACACTTTTGATGTGTGTATTTACAATGCCTTTGCATTGCAGATACCGGATACATTTTTACGTTTTTGAGATTAACGACGAAAGAAAGAAAATAAAAATAGAAATACGTATCATGTAACTTTAACACGAACCGGGATATCATTCGCGATTTACATTAAAGAAAAATTTCGGCCCCATAATTTTTGACATTACTAACTAGCAATAAAGCCATTATTTTCTAATATTCAGTCCATTCAATAATAATGCATAAATAAATTATATTTAAACAATTGATATAATTTTTCGGGAACGTATATTCAAGCTACGAATTTTTTTTAATAACTTCTGTAAAAAATTCAAACAGTTTTGTATCCACAATTGGGTACTTCTTCGGACAATCTTGTCATTCCTTAGTTACCGTACTAAACAGAACTGTTTTGGGCTAATAACTGGTACTACATACATTCCCATTTATTTTTTCATCATTATCTTATCACTTGATGGTAAAATTCAATGGTTGTACGTAATTACGCCACTATTATCGGAATTGAGTAGAGGAGAAAATGTATGCGCTGAATCGCTTATTTTAACTTTATTTAAAGTTTTACCTGAACAAAACTAACTCTGAACTAAAACTGATAGAATGAAAATGTCACAAGCAGTTTTATTTGATCCAATGAGGCAGTTGAATAGCTTTGGACACTATTAAAGATTTTAGTATCAATACGTCGCAGTTTAGGGTTCAGATAAAGTTTGCGGGTAACTTTTCCGGGCCTAATAAGCGCGCAAAAAAACGCGAAGCTCTTTCCTTCATTCTGAAGGTAACAATAACACCGACTTTACACTGACTTTCGGCTGCCATACATGAGGCTTTGTCTTATGCAGCAATCATTTTTAACTTTAATGTGACATTAAACGTTAAAACGGTCGCATATTTCGAACACGAATTCGAAATCGAGTCGGGAGTCGAACTGAATACGCTCCGCGTCTTTAGAACGAGCTCCTAGCGCCTTGGAACGTTTCAGGCGCGGTCGTGTCCTAATTACAAACGCATTGACTACAACTACCTATCTTACGAAACTGCCGTTGCTGTTGGAAAGCACACTTACAAATAGGGTGCGGTGTTGTCAGAAATCAAGGGATTAATTTATTTCTCATTAATCATATTTTTATTTTTACAACAGCAATTAAAGTACTAGATAAATTAATTACTAATATCATTATAATTATAAAAGTCTGATTTAGGTATATAATTTTTTCATTGATTAGTAAATCATCCCAATGCGGATGTCTGTTTAAAATTATATTTTATACTTAAGTACGGCCTCAGCTGTAAAACTTGCTATTTATTTTGTCAGCTCTAGCAATACCTATGATCGAAACGACGGTATTTTTTTTCGAAAATACTTAGTACTCTATCGTCAGTAACGTATAGCCGTCGGAATTTTCAAAATCCGTTGAAACTCGATTGTTGCTACGAGCTTGCTATGATGCTTTTTGAACAACTGAAGGCGCTGACGGAACGACTTATTTCTGTAAGGAAATATATGTACTTACAGTCTGTTTGTCATTAAATTATATCACTTTGGGGAGTCATCAATAAAATAGTTTTCAGTTTTTCGTTTTGTCTTGGCAACTTTACTTCGCAACAATGATTAGGCTTAGATAAATAAACTTGAAATCTCTTAAAACTGAATCCTGATTTGGGGCTGAAGGAAAAAAATTTCTTTTGTTTTATGGGATTTTCCGTAAAATGACTCTTGACCTTTTCAATTTAATTCCACTCATATTCGGTTCTTTGTTCCTCCGAGATAGTTCCACCTACTTTTTTCTGTGGGATAAGTAAGTTTCTAAAATCTGAATCCTAATTTGAAGGAAAAGGTTTACTTTGTTTTTTTTTTTTTGAGATTTTCCATAACATGACTTTTGGCCTTTTATTATAATCCCAGTTATTCCATAATTGACTATTTGTTTTAATTACCTAGTAGGTCATCATCATCATCTGCCTAGCCTTACCTAAACCTGCCTGCCTGCCTGCCTTGCCTTGTCTTGCCTTAATTACCTATTAGGTATATCTTATTAATTGATAATTCCAGTACCTACCGTTTTCGGTAATCATCAATAAAGTAGTTTTTAATTGTTTTTCGTCTTGTATCAACATTTTCACTTGCAATAATAATTAGTAAACATAGTTAAATTTTTTGCATCTTCGGTAACATTAGGTACTTGTTCATACAATGTTCGTGATTGATCTCTTTGGTGATTGGAACTTTTACTAACGATATCCATATTCCAAATTCAAATCACTTTTAGTCCCTAGGGATTAAAAAGCTATTTTAGTTTACGAAGAATACACTAGCTCTTTTTGAATAGATGTGATGATAAATATTTGTACTACTTACACAGAAGAAATCTAAATACCGGGTTTGCAACTAGTTATTACAAAAAAGTCAATCACACTTCGCACTGGCCGACTTGGGCATGGAAGCTCTGAATTACCGCGCTAAACCATCACGCTTACGTAAAACGGACACATCATGAAAAAAACGTTTAAAAACGTATGATGCCAATTCTAACTCTTGTTTACTATTCAAAGTTGATTTGCAGAAAAAAAACAACAACATCGGGAGGAAAATACATTATATCTAAATATGTAAAAACTGCAGGCTCTCAACTAGAATAATTGTATTCACACAAAAATCATTAACAGTTCGTCCTACCCAGGTTCAGACTAACCAACGCACTTGCGATAAAGAGACAAGTAAAACCAATATTCAGCTAATTAATTGCACATGTAAAATAAACAATATCAACACGAAACCAAACTCCAATTACACCGTTTATTTATTTTCGTAAGAACTCAAAAACACTGTAGGTACCCTCCCCTCATCCCGTCCCCCGGGAATAGATCCCAGGACTTAGCGCGCGTAAAACCTCCATTACTTACGACTAGTTTGAAGCAAGTAAATAAAACCTAAAGTCTTAAGCTAAATGCACACCACGAAATTTAATCGGAGCGGAAAATAATCGCCAATCTGTTAAAAATACCATTATAATAGACCGCGCACTGCGGTAAAAATCGCTTGAGAATTCGCTTGAAAAATTATTTGTGTTTGCGATTTTTTTGCGACACACTAACACATACTGTATCAAAAAATTATATCATTTTAGACCCGTCAACGTCCCATTATTTGGCAAAGCCCTGGCTGTATTGCAACTAAAAAATTGTTACTATATTGGTGTTAATTTCAGTCAATTTCAGACACTGTCCGACATCGTCATTTCTAGCCTTCAAGCTAACGAACATATTGGTCTGCTAAAATATTAAATGCGTTTCCCATGTCCACAGCAACATTTAATTTCCGTTATTAATTCGACACACGGCGTGAAATTCATTCAAGAATCATTCCCCGAAAGAACGGATACTCTATATCGCTTCCAAAAATAGGGATAAAGTCTTTATGGAACGTTTCAATTGTGTCCCATTTCTCCGTATTCTATTCCAAACATTATCATACTGACAGTCAACAATGTACATACGTAATTGCGATAGGCACACAAAGGTTTGACTCTAATCAAAACGGCAAAAAATTGAGCAGCATGCTATGACGGCTTCCACACTGAACTACTTCAAGAATTGACTTGACAGGTTAAATATCTGTTTATTAGCTGCTATAGTGTGTGAACTTCAAAATGAGTTTAAGGGCCTTTACTACCTCAGATTGCGAAAATTGACTTAGCATTAATGCCTGCATTATTATAGTTAACTCTGCCACTTTTATCTCCCCTAACGTTATCAGCGAGCAAGATTACAAAGCCCCAACTCGAGCATACAAGATACTACTTTTAAACCTGAAATGTCAAATGTTAAACTGAAGTACCTCTAACAAAATTGAAGCGGGGTTACGTTTAGCGCTCCGATGTCAGAGAGTCAACAGTGGCTGCAGGAAGCCCAATTAACTATTTGACTACTTATGTACATTTTATTTACGTAACCACTCGGTTGTATTCAATCCTTTGCTAGTGCCAACAGTGCACTTCTCGTGCGGTACATGTTTAAATAATATAGTTATGCAAACATTTTAATTTCATCCCATCCATGAATTTTGTCTCCTGATACATGCAGAAATAACAAAAATTAAAGTAAGTACTTACCTAAATCATTATTGCGAATCAAATACAAACTTGTAATAATAATAATAATCATTTTTATTTCGGACCAAGGAATCCATAGTGTGTTAGTAACATAATATTAAAACAACTTATTATCTAATGTTAGTACCGATTACCCTCCGCACAAACTGCTTTACAATTGGAGAGCCGAAACTCTCCGCTACAGTTCTCAGGATGCTGTTGCGACTGTCTCTCACTCTCCTCACTTATGATCGATAATTTCTTTAATGCTCTTTCCACCTAATTAATAGAAATGAACGGAAAAGTATTGTCAATTGGCTAATATTCGATTAAGGCATACCAAATAAATAAGCCTGATTATCAAGCAATAAAAAATATTATCTGAGACCATTCGTAGTTAGAACAAAACTAAAAAATAATTTCGTACCGCCTGCACAATGTATAGAGCATTTCAACAGTTAATTATTACTGTCGTTCTCGTCATATTATCAAAGGCGTAATCAATTATCATCATCACAACAAACTTAATTAGGTACCTACTTTGAAATTTATTTACACTGTTATGATTTGGGCCAATAGTTTCTGACAAACGCCGTACATCTGGCCGTACTAACGTCAAACTCCCATAAAACTGGACAATAAATGGGGAACAAAACATAAATACGCCATTGTTAGGAAAAAAACCGAAGGAATTGCAACCTTACGTTAATTACAATAGAACAGTATATAAACTTCGTAGGTATGCGGCATTTTTTCTTCGCGGAACGCATTAATTTCGCCTGGACGTGACTAGAGCGGGACTATAATATCGTGATAGTTATTCCCGTTTTTTACAACTCATTTGAATATTGAATATACTCTGTTGCGTTTGAGATATCGGCTTACTTTAGTGTTTTATTAGAGGTGATTAGAGTATACCCCTTAACTCCTGCGGTTAAATATAAAATACACAGATATTAAATTCTTTTTTTTTTGTTCACAGCTTCTTCCAGCAGCCTGTGCGCTGCTGTTCATCGCGGAGACTATAAATTCCTAACGTCGGAGATTATATGGCAACAGTAAGTGCAACCTACATTTTAATTAATCTAACTTTCGTACAATTTTGAGGGGAAAAAACGTCACCTTGTATCTATTTTACTGACGAGTCTTGGTAGTATTAAATTCTAATTAATCTAACTTGTCGACATCCAAATAAATAAAGCAAATATTTGAACATTTGTTATAACGCCATCCCTCATCATGAGAAGAAATCTACTCGTTGAGTTTGCGTTTTACATCCTTTTCAAAGAGGAATAACGACAAAACGCTACTTATTTATCCAACCCTAACCAACCTAACTAATAAATAAGTAATGTGCATGTGTAATAAAGGTAATAAAATAATCAGAATTCCTAATATATAAATGGTATTTGCATTGCAAAATATGAATCTAATCACGTCGTCGTAGCGTATTTCATCGCATCTTATTGTTTTCGCACAGTTACATGACGTACCAGCCTCTTCTCCTAGATGGCGTTACAATACGCAAAATGAATGTAGAATGTGAGAAGAGCCATGTAATTTGTACCACTGTATTTTTTTACTAACTCATGTGAAATACATTGTTGAAATTAGCAATTCATTAAAATCCAGATTCATTATAACCTATTTTACAGCATCTTCAGACATTTTCTATAATGTGTTCCGTTTGCTGAACCGCTTTGCCAGAACATTGTCAGGAGTGTTTTGATGAAAGCTAAATGGAGCATTCATTATGTTGCTTTAGCCTGATAGTGGTGTCGTCTGACTATATGGTTTAATCCGAGTAACTAAGATGTGACCTCATCACAATCCCAGGCAGGAATCTGGAATAAATAGGTCCAGCTTTATTTATTATCTAAGCTGAGCTTTGTGAGCTAAACCAGGATGGGTTTCCGCAGAACAGGATAAAATATTTTATGAAAAAGATTCCTATACAGGTGGACCATTATGCGTGCGAAGATTCCCACTATCAATGCCCTTGAACAAATAAAAATCCAATGTCATTGACCTGTTTAGTTCCGGGAACGCTCACATGGCGCTGCTGTTACAATTTTCATTCATAAATTATTTTATCAATGTCGCCATTCAAAAAAGCTGTGACTGTGTTCTTTTGCTACATGAACGTTGTGGGGCGGGATTTTACATCTTAATTCTTATCTTCAATACTGTATGTAAAATTATTAAGCTTATTCATATTCAGTAGGTTTCGCACTGAAACATTGGGAGTTCTGAATTAGTTTCGCGTTTCGTGTTGATTCCACAAAATTCCTATAGATGGAGCGCGCAGGTTCAAAATATTTAATTTATACAAGTGAACGTGGTCCTTATAATCAAGGGAAGACTGACATAATGACAGCCGAGCATCAAAAACGGCTTCGTCTTTGACATCATCATCTGTTTAGCCTTTTCCTTAAGTTGGGGTCGGATTCCAGTCAAACCGGATGCAACTGAATACCAGTATTTTACATGGAGCGACTGCCTATCTGATCTGCGCTACTCAGTTACTGGTACAATACTCTCAGTTACTTACTCCCCTTGGTAAGACAGGTTGTCAGACTTTAGGGCTTCTGATGACCCATAACGACTGTCAAAGATCCACAAATGACAGACGGGACTAACCGCTTAACGCGAGACAAGGAGGGGTCTTGGTATGCAAAGATGGTCACCCATCTACGGACCGACCGCAGCAAGCGTAGCTTAACGTGATCGATCGATCCGAGCGGCTGTTATTTGACAATGGGAGCATAAATCATAGTTATTTCCCCCTTAATCCTCGCAGTTTTCGCGACTGTAAGTGTAATATTAATTGTGTATGTCTGTTTAAAAAAAATAACTATATAATTTGATATTAGAAATCTGCGCTTACGCATGTCAATATTAAAACATAATCCCTTGAAAATCATTTTAAAATACTTAGTGATTTTGAGATAACAATATCTAATATATAAAATTCTCGTGTCACAGTTTTCGTTGCCATACTCCTCCGAAACGGCTTGACCGATTTTGATGACATTTTTTGTGCTTATCCGGTATCTATGAGAATCGGCCAACATCTATTTTTCATCCCCCTAAATCGAAACTTACGCGGGTGAAACCGCGGGGCGCAGCTAGTATTTTATAAAGTCAATATCAACAACAACACCGTTTAGCGAATTGACGGTCTAACTAGGAAATAGCAAATAAATAAGACCACTCTATTTCCTATTATGGGTCCTATAAAACAATATTAGTGATATAACGATTACCTTTACTGAGTTTCGCATTATCCAGTAACTGGGTTGTGGAAGTCAGATGGTCAGTCACTCCATGTAAAATACTGGTACACAGCTACATCTGGTTAGACTGGAAGCCGACTCCATCATAGTTAGGAAAAGGCTAGGCAGATGATGATAATGAACGATTACCTTTACTGTCATTTGCATTTCCATACACTGCAGTGTATGAAGAAGATACACAATTAGGGTGCACCCTAATTCCGTCTCTTCTTCTACATAGCACTCTTGTCAGAGCGGTCGTGCTCCTCATGTAGTTTCTTGTCTAGGGGCTGATGTGATTCACCTCACAATTTAATTGCGTAACACACTATAAATCACAATCTGAATCATTTCGAAGGATACGCTATCCATTGCTTTATAAATGTTCAAAAAATGTATCTGGCAGCAACGTAAATAACACAATGAATGTTTTTGAACTGTCAATATTAAAGCCTTTTCTACTGTTAGTGTGTGGGTAGACTGTAATTTACCGGATAATAATATCTACCCGGAATTTGAATTAGACCATCCCCAGCTGTATGTAGGGCAAACCGGGTCTAGTGCCTATTTGGATGACGTGTTAGATAATACATACAATGTGGTTCTTATGTCAAAATAGACTTTACTGAACACATTTAAATGTACGTTGTTTGTAATAGAGGCATGTTGAGAGTAACACCTGTAGTGAATGCTGCTATTATTCATTATTTGTCTTATTGTATTGATGTTCGCTATCAATACTATAAGACTCACTATCGGCTTTGTTTGTTAGTTTAATAGAACGTTAAGGCAATTCAGCTGCTAGACAACACAAACTTCAAAATGGTTGAACTGAATGGATCCATGCATCATGTTCTTGACCAGGCGCCGTCAGTTGGGACTGGTCATCTCTTGGCTGCCGAGGCTTATTTTAATTGTTTTTTTTTTCAAATTGCTGTTCTCTGGACGCTTTTAACGTGTAAATCATTCTTTTTAAATCGTTTTCTCGACTTTGGAATATGGACTGACAAAAGCCATTGAATTATAGTACGAAATTGAATCAAACCAAAACTTTTTAAATAATATTTTAGTCAGGTATTAGTACAAATTATAATAAGACAATAAAATTGAAAAAAGAAATGACTTGTAGTACAAATGTTTAACAGGCGCACCTTTAAACGCGTTGAACTCTTTGACAGGGAAAAAGAATAAATAAGAGTTCCCCATTCCTAATAAACAAGGAAATATTTTGTAAGATTAAATTATTATTTTTATCATTGTACCTGCAGAATGTTAATATCCAGAACAACTCTACCAATTCAGGACTCGGATAATTATTATTTTCAGTAACTCAAAAGGGATTTTATAATTACAAGATTATATACAAATTACAAATAGAAACTAATATCCTACATATTATTCCATTTGTAAAGTAGACGCAAGAAACAGCTCTAATAATTTAATCGATCCTAATATTATCATATTTGCGAACTTAATCTGTTACCTTTTCACGCTTAAACAGCGAAACGGATTTGGATGAAATTCGGCAAACGTATAACTAAACGAGATACTTTTATCCGGGAAGTAGGTCCTCGTGGCATAATTTCTGGTTGAAGCCGAAAGCAACAGCTAGCTAATTCCATAATACGAATAGGTATCAACTTCATTTGTTGTGATAAGGTTTTCATCCCCAGGCACAGTAATCATGCAGGTCGAGAAGCCGGTATTCCCGGGGCTTCTCAACGGCACCCGGGTGTACTCCCCGATCACCCTGAGCCGTGAGTGGCCCACACTCGCCCGTCTCGTGGCCGTCGTGTTCGCCTCCTGTTTCGGCGCAACACTCAACGGCTACTTCGTGTCCTCCTTCTTCGTTGACCATGACCTCAGACGCTTAGGTGAGTTGCTGATGCTTTTGCTGCTGCTTGCGAATTTTGAAAGAAAGAAAGAAGAAGTTACGCGATGAAACGCTGTGTTAATATACCTGCAATGCTTTTTAAATGACGTTTGGCTATGTATATAATTTTTATATTTTAAGTGAAGCATTCAAGTAGCCTGTGAAATTAAAAAAATATTAGGTTTTGTTGTAAATTGCAGCCCTGCTTTACGTTTTATGTTGATAAACATTCTCAACTCGTCATACTTTTATGAAATAATCTTATTTCTATCAAATATAATTTCGAGAGTCATATTGATCAGAATCAGAATCCCCTTCGACTCCAGCCGACTTCATTCTTTTTCCTAAACTCAAATTACCACTTCATGGCACCCGTTTTCATTCGGTAGAAGACATAAAGAAGAATTCGCGGCGAGAACTAACTCAAAAAATGTTTTGATCGTTGGATAATTCGTTGGCGTAAGTGAATCGTTTCTGAAGGAGCTTAATTTGAAGGCGATAAAATAAATTTGGATGAATAACTAATATTTTATGTATTACTAGCTGCGCCCCGCGTTTTCACCCGCGTAAGTTTCGATTTAGGGGTATGAAAAATAGATAGTAGCCGATCTCGTATGCATATAAAATTTCATAAAATTCGGTCAAGCCGTTTCGGACGAGTATGGTAACTAACATTGTGACACGTGAATTTTATATATTAGATTGATCTTTTCCCGGTACTTTTTTGACAGAGTATTATTTTGAATTTTGCAGGTTACCTTGTTGGATTACCCCTGTAGTAAAACAAAAGCGGAATTTAGTCTGCCACCCGAATTAGGTATTGTTTAGGGTCTAACAAAACATATTGGCCACATCTGCGTAATGTCTTATTCTACACGTTATGACGTAGTGTCAGAAGCATTAGGATTAAAACTTTGTGTTGGTTAGATGGTTTGAGTTATCATCATTTTTATTTGTCAACTAGGTAACGTGTACCACGCTTGTGTGGGTCTGGCTGATATGCTGATCACCGCAGGCGTAATGCCCATATCTGCCGTGGTGCTACTCTCCGGAGTATGGGACTTAAGCCCAGTCTGCCACGTCTTACAAACTCTAACGGCTTGCTCAACATACTGCTACTCGATGTATTTCCCAGTAAGTAATCTAGTAATTTTCTGTTAACCTTATCCTAAAGGCTAATTAATATTTGCATTAGTTGTGTAGCGAGTGAAGTCTGACTTTGTGTAATATAATCATACCCCCTTACTAATAAACGTATTATATGAGATGAAAATTTACACACCGATTTCTCTCTTTCTGTCGTCAGTAATTTGACTTTCGAAAGAAGAAGACAAAGCGTTGTGTAACTGTACAGACGCTATACAACGTTTATTAATTAGGAGGTTTGTGTATAGGTAAGTGACGCTTCACATTGAAATACTCTGACGTTTGGACACATTTAAACTTGCTATTTAAACTAAACCCGCTACTTAACAAATCCAAATGTAAATCAGCCTTAATGACTAGGAATTATAATTACACTATTTGAAAATTAGTATTGTAATTGTTTTAAGAACTATGTGGTGCGTGGTGTGCGATGCGATTATTACTAATAAATCTTAATGTATCAGCACAAATGCGAAGTGAAAAGTTTGTCCTTCACCGTCTCCAAAAATTCGAAGATTTATGTGACATCTACCAACCCGCAACGGGCCCGCATGATAGATTACAGCCCACACCCGATCAAACAGAGAAATCGTGTGTCACAGGAAACATTATTGGCTGGTTATGTTAAGCTTATGCTTTATTTTTAATGTGCATAGCTGGTGTGTTAACCACGTTCTATAATAGCGAACTGTAATAATTTCGTTGTCACCATTTACCAGCACACAATTTTTAAATTCAATGACTTGTAGTTATAACTCTTAGGATATCGTATTTGAGTCATTTGTTGTATGTTGTTTAATAGACGTTGTTC
Organism: Gortyna flavago; assembly: GCA_963669345.1. Classification (NCBI taxonomy): domain Eukaryota; kingdom Metazoa; phylum Arthropoda; class Insecta; order Lepidoptera; family Noctuidae; genus Gortyna; species Gortyna flavago. The sequence continues at coordinate 19,728,577 of OY770125.1, forward strand.
CACAGTTCGTTTCCGGTGAAATATACTTCCGAGTCTGCCACTCCCAAAAAATATTTAGAAGTAGTGCCAACGTAGGCATCGCGGTCGTTGCGATACTAGTGTTTCTCGTCGGTATCACCCTGGCTGCCACTGGAACCTACTTGGAACTCGACTACGACTACTGCCAGCGGCGCCACTTCGGCAACTCCTATTTCCGACAAAGTACTTCAATTTTCATTCACGGGACCTCGTTCGTCGTTACAATGTACACACTGATTGCTTCGTCTATCCAAATCCGTCAACATCACCAGCTTCAACCCAGGTATAGAAAGTCAGTCCAATATCACCGGGATGTTGCGATGATACAATTGAACCTCATGGCGTACCTCATGTATGTCGCATTTTGGATGCCATACCTCATTGTCGCCAACGTGTACCCAAGTGCACCCGACTCGTGGTATTACCAGACTGCCTGGGCGGGAATTAGCCGACCACTATTCACAAGCATGTTTTATGGCTCTCTGAACAGTATATTTGGAAGAGCGTATTCCAATATATTTAACTACTGCTGTTGCAAATCTTCTATGCATAACTATCCGCGTCGCCAGAGGAGAGCAATTGAGTATTTTGCGCGGCCAGTCAACGCGGACGTAAGGATACATGTAATGCAGCAGGTGGTCAATCCGCACAGCTCTCAGCGCGCCACTTCTTCGACGCGGGAGGCTATGGAGTTATGAGTCCTAAACAAGCCAAAGTTCTCGGTCAGAGTCGTCTTCGGTATTGATAAGCATAAAAATAACAATCTCAGTATGTGTATGAACAGGACCCGTGCGAGTCGACGGATGAATAAAGAAATCCGTAAAATTGCAAAAATAGAATTGAAGCAACGACGGAAAGAACGACTAGCTCGAAACGATGTAGGTTGTAATAAAATTTATTTATGTACCTACCTGTGCCTTAAACTAGACAAAGAGCTGTGATTATTAGCAGGCTAGTGTTTGTCTTAGGGCTGATTTTTCTATCATCTGATAACTTTATTTGAAAAATAATTTTGAAATTTTTACAGTTATTTCATACTGTAAAACTTCAATTTTATTCCTCGAATTAAAGTTATCTGGCAGTGGAAAAATCAGCCCTAAGTTTTCTTAAATAGGTTTTAGGCATTTTATAAAGCCTTAATTACAACTTCATCGGCAATGTATTGGAAATGTCAAAGTTAAAAAAAAAAACATTTCTTGTTGTCTACTTATGAATGTTGTATATGACTTTGTACCTACCTTTTATATATCGCCTTAATCTTAAAATTAACTTTTATATTTCTTATATTTATACCACGTATTTATTATTCATTTTGCAACGGAAAGAATACGCAATTCCTTAGTACTGTTCATTTCATAAAGATGTATATATCTTATATGCCGTCTGGTATTACCATGAGTCGGGTGCATTCAGATAAAACGCGTTGAAGTCCATCGCTGTGTGAAAACGTAAGAGGTAACATGCAACACACCAAATTTTTTAAGGTATACTTAAATTGTACATTAAATGTCCTTAAGTGTCTATTTATTATATTTAGGCCACTATTATAGGCCGTATACATATGTAATATACATATTTTAGTACAGTAGTTAGTTATTAAGAGATTATATTTATTGTAATTAATTATGACTTATTATAGTATTAAAATGTTCAATCAAATAGTTTCGTGTATATATACACTATTTGATATTCCTGTATTCGTAAAACCTTCTTATTTTCACATTGTACTTCCGTCCTTAAGCCTTTTGAATAAGGCATAGGTAATATAATATTTAGAATTTTTTAAGGGACTAAGCAGAGAGAGCGCTTGCAGGAATGGTTTTGTATACGAGAAGGGATAGTCACGGAGACAGGCTAATTTCTGAAAAATTTATAGATTTAAACACAAATAAGTACTTATTTTATAGTAATACCACAAGCCCGTCTCCGTCATAATTATATGTATATCTGTTTACCTTTACATAAAATGTTAGATTTTAAAACGAAGACTGTTTTTAGAATATTAAACTTAAAAAGTAGGTATTTTAAAAAATACTGGTGTAAATTTAACATTTGATATAATTGTATTATACCTTTTGCACTATTCAACAAAATAATGTATAAATTAAAACTAACGAAATTTTATAAAGCGATGTCCGTTGATCCTTAAAGCTAAATGCAAAAAGCAAGGTCTAACTGTTCTTAAGCCTACAACCTAACTTAATCCTACCTAATTCGACCTTAATGTTTAAGTGTCATAAAACTAACTTAATTTAAGCCAGTTAAGTAGGATCTTTAAATTTAATATTGGCATTTAGAGTTAAAAGTAGTAATTGTGACTTACACTGAGGATATGAAGGTGTACCGAGCGGCACTGCACTGCGAGCCACGCTGTGGCCGTGCAGATCCACTACTGCGGTCGATCATACTAAACCATATAGTAAGCAATATCTGACCACGTCGGTCGCTTTAGTGCAGTGCTATTCAGGACCGTTTCTACACCTTTAATGTTATTAAATACAATCTGCCTGTACTCTGAACGATGAGCCTGTTTAATTTGTCCGGAAAATGCGCATAGAGGAGGAAAGAAGTAAGACTGTTTTCCTGTGTAATTGATGGCACCCAGCAAGCTAGTAAAGTGCATCTCTATCTGATGACGTAGTATTACTTTATAAATAACACATATCTAAATTGAGACCAGTTTTCTGTAAAAGCTTTAGTCCTTTACCTTACGGTCTTCTTTTAGTCGTTTTTTAAGTACTTTTCTCTGCTACTTGCTTGGTACCTCCAATTACGCAGTTTATCTAGAGAAGTAAGAAATTGGCAGTATCCACGCCATTGGATATGCATAGTTTTAGTTGCAGTAAATAAATTGTGGCTGCTATGGTTAATATCTATATAAAATCTTTAAACCCATCTTTAAGTACTTAATTTTCGTACTTTATTACATTGATTCTGTTAAAATTGCGGAAATTATAACTTCAGCATTTAATTCCTTTCTTGTTCTTGAAATACATTTCTCGTATATTCTTTCTTTCTTTCTTTATCTATATTTTTATTATCAATGTCATATAAAAAATCTTTGAATTCATCTGTAAGTACTTAATTTTCGTACTTTATTACATTGATTCTGTTAAAATTGCGGAAATTACATTTAATTCCCTTCTTGACACTGAAATACGTATCTCGTATATTCTTGCTTTCTTTATCTATAATTTTCTTTTTCAATGTCATATAAAACGTTTATTACGTTACATCAACTAGGTACGAAATACTAACAGAAGTAATACATTTAATCAATTTTGACAGTACTAATGAAATATAATATAAACATTAAACTCTTATATACCTTTATACTCTTTATTTATTAGGGTAAGTTTTTAATGAATCTCAAAGTGATGTTATAAAAAGTGGACACGAAAATAAATTAAACTTCATATATCTACTTACCTAATGCCGTTCCCGCAGTCTGCAGTAGAAAATTCAATCAAATTGTATCCAATAGTTTCGTCACTATGACTAGTCAAAGATTGGCCAAAACCCATAGTCAGCCCAATTTAGTTTGTTTCAAAGAAATCACGTTTTCAATTTCGATGTTATGATTTATTTGATAGTTCCAACATACTGTTATGCATTTGTATTGCCAGTGTTTTCATTTACTGTCGTATTTTTGTCTCCACATTTTATATGTTAGATATAAGATTCTCTTATTAACTGAAGGTGTTAGTATTCAAGCACCAATAGCCCATCGGTTAAGAGACGTTCAGGCGAGTGAGAGCGTGGAGGTTCGAGTCCCACCCGTTGCACTATTGACGTGAATCCGCTCTCAGACTACTGTTAACAGACATGTCGCTGGCCACATTGCTAGTAGTATTTTATTAAGAATACATAAAAAAGAAGTATATAATATGTATTTTTAATCTTAATAAAGTACTTATAAATGGAAACTATCGTTTTATTTAACTCTTCTGTAAATACAATTACATATATACTCACTACACTAAAACTACAAAAACAAATTTTTTTTTTTATAAGTTGGCTAAACTTCACAGGCCTTTTAAATTTTTACCTTTACATAGCCAAGAACACAATAAACAGTAAAATCATATTCAAGTACATAACATAAAATAACTACGTTCATAAAACAACCGCGAACGGGCTATCCGTTCATAGTTATTGTACCTCTGCAACAGCAACACAACAGCAACCTTATTGTGACGTGAATAAAAATCACAATGATTTTGACTGACTTTTCAATGACAGCAACCCAACAGAAACCTTATTAAGATGAGAATAAAGATCACCGTGATTTAGACAGTGGTGCAAAATCGGAGGTAAAATAACTGTAGTGCTATCATGTAAAAATCTCACCGTGATAACTTAGGTGAAGTGAGCTTAAAGTGAGCTGTCATTAGTTTCAATCCCTATAGCATCAGATGGAATGACAACTCACTTCACCTAACTTCTCACGGTGAGATTCTAACAGAATCGACCGTCTGGGAACGGACTGTACAGGTGACTGCCCTAGTATCGTGCCAACTGTTACTGAATTTGCAAACCAGAGACATTGCAGATGCATTTCTCATCCCAGAAATAAAGCTGCAATGTCTCGTGTGCCTGTAATTCCACTGGCACCTAATCACCTTATAACCAGAACACAACAACACATGTCACATGTCTGCAGAATTATATATGGGTGGACATAGCACTTTTACAGATGAGTTCATTCACAAGGAGCTCTAAATACTACCTGAAGGCCTAAAGAAAGTGACATTCTATCAGCAGTTATGGTATGTAATAGAAAAGCAAAATATGTATTAGAGTGATATATTTTTAGACTTTTTGAAAGCTTATGTCACCCCAATTCAATTTTCCTCCATCAATCCTGCTGAAAGTCATTGTAGAAAACGAAGCGCTTTGAAAGCAATTACCACTTGTCTAGGCCCTCTGGACAACAAAGAGATAACGAAAGATTAAAGATTTTTTGCCAAAAAGATAAACACATACATTTGGGTACAGTGTTACACCAAACTCAAGGTTTGTATAATAGAAACCAAACATTAGTGGCAAAAGAGAAAAAAAAACTGGATGCTTGGATGGATGGACGGGATGTAGTGGGATGCATGAAGAAGCCTCCTCGTGTAGTGCAGTTTGTTCCCCCAGTTACTCAAGTGAACCGAGCGCTCGGCGCATCCTGGACAGTCACACCCAACACCTTATTTGACTAACCAATTCATCCCTTGCGGTGGTACGGCTAACGGCCACCTGGCTCCGCCTGGTGCCTGGTTTTGGTGGTGGAGTCCACTGTTGTGTTTCGTCGATGCTCGTTCTATCATAAACCTCATCCATCGCTTTCCATCAGGCGTGATCGATGTCAAGAGCGGGCCAATTTAGAAAAAAAAAACTTGATACCTACTGTATTCGAAACCATCGCACGCTCCGCATGGTTCGAGACGAAAGTCGAGAAGCGCATGCGCGCTCTTCCGCTCAACGCAACACAGCCATCAGCGTTATCCTGAAAAAAGCACCACATCGTGAAAAGTTGACGCTGGCTGATGAGTTAAAATGAAGTGTAAGTATAGTATAGATTCAGAAGAAATATAAAGCTGGGGCACTACTGTGCCCCCAGATTAGGAAACAGGACATTCGCAATAATATTTCAGCCCACGCTATGGTATATACCAACAAATACAATGAAAACTATACTCAAGAAAAAATAATAACCAAAAATTTTAAATGTTAACAAAACTTAATAAGTACCAAAATAAAAGCCTCCAGGCATACAAGGCGTGACAGCTTGCAGCAGCAATGCTGGATTATGTTCACATACATAGTTAGTATGTTCATTTGAAGATATGCTCAGAATTGATTGATAATTAGGAATATTATCGAAAATGCTGACAACGTCAATAAAAATATATCGGAATTAATTGAATACGGATTAATTGATTTGTTATCGCATACTGACATGTCAAAGGAGCCCGATCAATTCCAGACAGGAATATCTCTATAGCGTAGAGGTGTAGAGTTATTGCACAAGGGTGGCGGATATCACAGCCCCACCAGCCGGATCGTGAATGAATCGAGTACCTGCCTATACTAGGTCAGACAAATTATGTTTACGATTGGTTGTTGAACAAGCTGCAGAATATGAAATCTCTTTGGAATATTGGCGAGTATGACAGAACCAGTAGTGCTATTCTGTAAAAATCTCACCGTGATAACTCGGGTGAAGTGAGCTTAAAGTCAGCTGTCATTAGTGTAAATCCCCAGCATTAGATGGAATGACAGCTCACTTCACCTAACTTCTCACGGTGATATTCTAACAAAATCGACCGGCTGATCATTTTTAATTAATTTGCTGTTTTCGTATGCAGTTCCTATTCAGTTACTTATTCTGAAAAAACTATATTCAGGTTTCGCATATACTAATAATAATGTTGTATAGAGTGTCTGGTGGCTAGTGTCTTTGAATGAAAACTTATAACCAGACACTCAAACTGAAAATCAAAGCATTTGTTTAAATTAAACCAGGCACTTTTGAATTACCAATGAGTCAGTCAGTCAGAAATATAAAGCTAGAAGCCCATTCCAAAGCGTAGTAGGTTCCTATAGAGAAGAACGGGCAAGAAACTATGGACACTCATATAAATAAAATAATATTGTTATAATGTACCTAAGACATCATTCATGTTGATCATTTTGACAGCAGGGAGAAGACGAATGACACGGTATCGAAACTGTCTCTTTCAGGACAACGCTATGTCGGATAATAATAATATTAGGTTTTGGTATTTTAATAATTTCACCATGAAAACTTGGGTGAAGTAAGCTGTCAATAATGGCAATTTCTTGGAATGTCAGCTCACTTCATCTAAGGTTAATATTTACAGAATATTTATTGATCGGCAGGTTTTATGAGGATTATGACTAAGAGTATTACGTATTGATCAACACGAGCTAAAAAAAAATCAGTACTTATGTAAAGGGTTGAATCCAACGCGGCCGGTTCGAGTAACATGATAAGGTAAGCATATGTCGCACCCCTCGTAGCAGTTAGGGCATAGTTAGGGTTACAGAAACAGGAATACGTGGTTATAATTTAACCAGCTAGAGTGGGTTGTAGCATACATACCTCACAATTACTATTGAAACTATTTGAAACAATTCCCAAATAGTCACAATCAACCAGGAAAACATTTGGTATTAGCTTATCTTGCAAATAGTTAGCCAAACCTAAAAATAGAGGTGTTAAAATTACTATGGGTCAATGCCTGTTATAAAAGAAAAAAAAAAAAAATTGTGTACAACTTTGTGAAATTTTTCGTCGACAGTTTCGATTAATCTTCTGATAGAAGGCCGTATTAGGATTTAACAACCAACCCATGTATGGAGCTGTTACACTAGAAGTAAACACACTATTTCCGTGTAGCAAATGGGCCGTTTTTGTTGAATGTCAATCGTCATATAGCCTTGCTCAACGCAGTCTTTCGAGTTACGAATTGTAACGGTGAAAGGCGTCTCTTGGTGGGGGCAGACGGCAGCGCAGGCGCCTATTCAGTCCGACGCGAATACTCGAGTGTGTCGTATTACCCGCGCCGCCCCGAACGTCGCGAACCAAGTGCTAAACTTTCGCGCCAACATTTGAATTTAGAATTTTGGAATAATCATCTGTGCATGTGTGTGTGACGTCATGAACAAGTGATGCTCGTCAATCCTAAAGACGATTGCAAAATGTTTCTGTGTTTTTGTCTCGTTATTTGGAGCGCTCTTTCGCCGGCTCTGGCCCAAGGTGAGTTGAACAATGCACAATCCGTTCCTTTACTATAGCGAAAAACTGCGGTTGTAGTGAGATACTGATATAAGATAGGTTTAGCCTCCGTTTATATTGCTATGATATGTAATAGAGAACTTTACGAAACTGAGGGAACAAAAACTATGCCTTTGATTTATGATACTTAACTACCTACCTATACAACGAGACATTTCAATATAGCTGCTTATATCAGTATAGAAGCCTGCTCAGTGGTCAGACAGGTAGGTATTTCGTCAACTTATGACTCAGTCTGTTCAAAACATATAAGCGGCGCATGCGCGAAAACCTTTTAATATTAAGCATTATGCTAATTTTGAATGTTTTTCTCATTTTAGTTTCTTTATTTATAACTTTATGTATTTTTACCCATTAAAGTGCGACAATGCTATAGGTGAGGTACAAACGCGCAATCTATTTTCTTATGAGCTTTTTCGCCTAACGCCAAAATTCGGCTTTGTTTCGAGACAAAAAATGGTTCTCGAAAAAGCACATGTTGGGAATGTTGGGATCAAGGCAGGGTTCCACACTTGAGCGAACCGGAAATCATGTGTCTTCCTGCTCCTACCAAACAGCAGTACATAAGCAAAAGCTCACACAACGAACAAAGCAAAACTTTACATAACACAATTAAGTTTTAAAAAACCCCATAAAAAGGGAAACAATTAACAATTAAATATAGTTTGCCCACATCGAAGGTGTGATTTCGAAACAGCATGACGTAAGCTCTATAGTTATAACTAATTAACTGCTACTGCCATTGTCCACTAACGATTATGTTAATTATGTCGCGAATTACGTCGAGACGCCGTCAACCGTGACCCGCCTGTGTCTGTGGTTCTACATGGTGCGGTCTTTTTGCGCCATAAATATCAGCTTTTACTTTTTATAAGGCAATCAGTCACACACCAGCTATAAATTATGTTCGAGGATTGTCTATTGTCTACATCCATTATGAATGTTTTTACGGTCCTGTCCCAAATTGAAACCACATGCTAAGATTATGTGGCCAATGTGGCAAACTTTTAAAGCAAAAAAAAAACAGGCAAATTGCTTCAAAATGTATGATTTCTTTCATATTTTAGTCTCTGATTGAGCTTATAAGTCCCTTCGAAAATGGAACGAAAGTCCGGAACTATCTACTAAAAACAACGATAAGAGCGTTTACGACGTACGGCATTTCATATAAACTTTCAAGCCCATGTTTTTCGAAACGAATAAACCGATTTTAATGAAACTTCGTAAGCATAAGCAGGATACAAAGGTCTAAAGAGTTAGTTAAGAACTATCTCTATACCAAATTCCATCTAAATCGGTTCAGCGGTTTAAGCCTGAAGAGGTAACAGACAGACAGGCACACTTTCGCATTTATAATATTAAGTATGGATGTACGGTCCTACTCCTACACCATAGCAGAACTTGCCACTTCCTACAAGAAACTTATTTTCCTTCAATTTCGCAAGTTTGACCAACAATCTAGGCAAACTTAGAAAAATAAGTTCTTTGATTGCAGTTGATCTTGTAAATCCACTTTCCAACATAAGTTTGAAATGAAAAAGATTTACTTCAAAAACTTTCCTCTGCAATAACTTACTGTTCAATATTATAACTGTCCCTTCAATATTTCATATCCTTTATTGAGCTACAGATACTTCAATGCCAATGTCAATGTTTTTAAGTTGATTAGGATCCCCTTGGAACAGCAAGACTGAAGATTCCGGAAGGTTTATGGTTTATGTTTCTTTTTTTAACTTACATTTAATAAAGAGATCTGCATGATTGATCAATTCGTGCGAAGCATGGGTGGGTCGTTAGTTTAGAATAACTACACGATGCAAATGCAAGAAATATTATCGTCTTCGCAAATATTTCAAGCCATGTCATCTATATAAATAAAAATGAAACGCTGTTCGTTGGTAAGCGCATCACTTGATCATAGCATACTTGTTTTTATAGCGGCTGGACCAATTTGACTATTTTTCGTTTTAAAAGCTAGTATTTAATAGAAATGTGACTCACAGCCAGATTGCACTTCAATGACAGCTCAAATCTCAAAATTTTCTTCACTTCATTTGATGCTAACTAAAAAGATAACTATGGTTCAATTTCATCTGAACACCTGCAGATCAAGATAAGAACATATATTTTTAGAGTAAACTCGTTGATTGTGTTAGTTGTCCTCGATTTGAGACGAAAATACTATCTCACGGGTCTGTCATTATACACAAAAACTTGATTGCAAAACGGATTTCAAGTTGTATTGGTTTTTGGTCCCATGTACTTACTATAAGAACCTAATAGACAAATTATGAAGCATTAAAGCAAGCAGTTTATCGTTTACTCATTATGTCCATTTCTCTGACATACCTACTACTGTTGCTGCTCTGTGGTCCGGCATGGAATCAGGACTTCTATGGGCCCTTTTAGAGTGTAGTCGTTGAGTCACTTCTGCAGCTAAATTAAAATCAAATTTTGGGTCTAAAATAAAATTGTCATCTCTAACGGGATATTTGCAATAAATGTTAACTGTTCTAAGCGATTAACTTTAGTGCCTCGATATTTGTTTATATTTAGTTTTGGTGGTGTTCTAGATTTTACTTTTATAACATTTGCAAATGATTTGTTCATTTTATCTCCTCTCTTAAAAAGTTAGTTTTTTTTTTCAAACTGCTATTAAACTTTTTCTGCTATTTATATTTTGACGAAATTGACAGCTATTTTATTGGCCTTTTTACTCACATGCAGTTCTAAAACCCTATAAGCTCGTAAACCTACTCAGGCTACTTGTACGTTCACTGACAGTCCACACGTTCGCTCAATGTTTGCGACCACCTGTTGTCCTCGAAATCCCCTTTCCAAACTTTCATTACGACTGAGCGCTCAAGGCCGATTGGTGACGTATATTTCAGTTATTTTGCGAACGAGGTTGGCAGGTAGGCTGCGTAAACAAACTGTGATAGTGTTTGAATATTTATTTACACCCATGCTATAAATCCTCTTAGAAGTTTCTGAAACAGCTTATTGCCAACATTAAAACAACCAGTCATAAATATCATCCAAACGAGTGCTATAATGTTGTACTAAATTTCATAATGCAAGTCCTTTTCAAAAAAAGAACATTGACATGCACGAGCGTTTGGCCGCTTGTATACCTACGTCCGTTTTTCGTCCGGTGTCCGTTGCGTCGCGTCGAGGGGAGGCAGCGGTGCATCAGGCGTAATTTGTTCGCCGGACCTGTGTCAGATGCATGTGCACACATTCATTGTAAACCATGAACACCACCGCGAATCCGGCGAAAAAAAACGCGGCCTTTTACTACCACAGCGCCGTAATTAAAAAAATAACTTTTAGGTTATTCGTATCCCGCCAGCCGCCATTTTTGTTCGATATTAGTTAGTATTGCAAAAAACTGTTTCAGAACCTTCATAGAGGATTCATATCATGGGTGTAGATAAGGTCTCGTGTGCAAAGGTATTAAAACACTCATGTGTTACTATTACATTCATGTTTTAGTACCCCTTATTATACAACAGTTGCATAAATAACTATTATTACACACGTAATGTACGTATCGAATTTAAAGTACCTGATTGGATTTCACAGAATAGCCCAATCAAAAACGTAGCAAAGTGGAATAGCCCAGCAGGTCACAACATTAAAATAATATTACAAATTGTAACAATCCACCCCTAACGGAGATTATTACTCGGCGCTGCATTTAATAATTATAATGTAATGTATTAATAATATAAAACGTAACGTCTAGTGCGTTTATAATTCAAGAACATAACTGATTACATGTTTAATTTTTTAATTCATTTTTGCATCGTTTTCTTCGCTGACAAGGGAATTTCGCAACAAATTAATCCGAAACATCTTCGTATAATGAAGATCGCACTTGTCACTGCTGTCCCTTTCAGCAGAATTTATACATATATTGACGAGTCTTCTATCCATACTATCAAGTTCACACTAGCCTGCATTAACTGGTAACGTGTCTTCGGCCTATTCCTAGAAAATGCCAATCCAAGTAATAACGCCTTCAATTCCAGTATAAGCTGGCCTCTCATTGTACGGAAAGCTTATACAATCCGAGGGCACCTTATACTGGAACTTTACAGTTTTGAGTCGTCTTGTGTGCCTTCTAGTTTATTAACTATGTAAATACAGGAATCGTTTGCGACATTTTGTCACAGAAGCATATGCTGCAAGTCCTGCAGCGTTTCAACCAGTATAACGATGTCATCTGCAAATCTCTGTGAGATGTACTCGCTCCTTCCCAGTTTAGCGCCAGTTCAGCGTCTTAAAGACAACCTCCAACGCGTTAGAGAACAATTTTGGAGAATTTACAAGCCCTTGTCTCGCCCCTCGACGCAGGGGTATATTTACAGTTCGCTGTTGAGTTTGGACAATTATTGTCGCATTTTCTTAGAGATATCTCAGCACTTGCATGTATCCCCAGTAGTCTTGGTATCGCTGCAGAGACTCCAAAACAGACCAGGTCTTGAGAGAGTCAAAAGCCTAACTCATAGTCCACAATCGCAACACATAGGAATCCGCTCAAACTCGTAGGTTCCGTGTAGCATTTATGTAACCCCTGTTACCAAAGCAACATCGGTCACTCTTGACCTTTAAGAAATGTCAAATAAAACCGATTCTATCCGATGATATATGTATCTGATTGATAATTACCGGAACTTGAAAAAAATCGAATTAATACGCAATTATAAATATTTTGTAAAAACGTGTCAATCCCACTAAAGTATACTCTCCTTCGAGATAGGTACAGGATTGACCTAGTTTGAAGGACTCTCTTACTCATCTGCAAAAGCCAGATTTGTCCATTTTTATCCGAGGAATAATTTTGCATTTTCGACTGTTTTTAACCGTCCGATTTCAATAAAGGAGGCAAAATTACTTTATTTTGGAACTTGGTGGCAAAAAGTTAGTAATCTTTCATTTAGTAGTGTTTTTTTCGAAATTGCTCTTTTTTTACCGTACAAAAACTGTAGTCAATTTTATTTTATGGAAAAAGATAACAGACGTTGAAACAACTGCTTTGAACGCCACGCTGCATATCTAATTTATCGCTTGTTCGAGTTACTCACTACTCAACTTACCCAGCGTGGTACCAAAGAAGCTCTAACTGTGTGGCTAACTAGGTTATCTTGAAAAAATCGAAACATACTCGTAAAACTGCATATTGTGAAAGCCATTATCTCCAAAAACCATTTAATTATCAACCAAAAAAAAAACATCATGACATTGATTATACATTGTGTGATTACTTTTACTCACACACTTGTTAAAATTTTAGGAAAATCATCTACTTTTACAATATATGTAGATATGTGAGTACCATGTATCTATCACATAATTAATTTACCTGTCATTGTTTTATTTGTAATTTTATTCTAGGTGCATCGTCTTCACATGTAATAAGTATGTCCCGTGCACTACTAAACACATGTCACTGCTGAAAATAACGGGGTCGACAGAGAATACTAATCCATTATTTATTTACATATTGCAAACTTCTCACATTTACGCCAAAACAATTATCCGGGTCGGAGGGCTTTTGAGACCGGGACCGCGGTCCCGGATTCCACCTATAGAGACAATTAAGTACCTTGCATTGATTTATAACATTAAAGGCTCTCAGTACACAGACTGACCTTTTACGCAATACACCATACATTAAGAAAAACGTACACGCATAAATGCAATATAAGCTGTTAACACAAATAAATTAAAACATAGGTAATGTGTGATATACACATTTTCAGGTCGGTATCACTCAGCACAGTCAGGCGGCAAAATCGAAAATCCCTAATCCTTATTAAGAAACAAAGTCGCCGAAATGTCAGTACGCGCATAACTTCCGAATGACTGCACCAAATATGATAAATTATTTTTTTGTTGTGTTCGGTATTGCCAGGAAAAGGTTTGTATGAAAGAAAATTTTAAATGAGAGCCGAATAATTATGTTTAGTGATAGTGGGAGGCCTATGTCCAGCGGTGGACGTCTTTCGGCTGAAATGATGATGTTTGGTGATTGCTTCAGGCCAGTTTTGCTGTTCAAACAATACTGCCGAATCGACTGTGCCGACCCGAACATGTGTATAGCACGCCAAAAGGTACTCACTTACTTACTTTATATGAGACCACTATGTTGTAATACACTGTGTATTACAAAAATGTCGTCCCATTTCAAGTGTCTTTTATAGTTGTTTGTTTCTAGATTGCATCCCCACCTAATACATACATACAATTTGTGTGTGTAGCGCTTCGAGCGCACGAGTTAACTGATTTAAAGACTTTATTGAGTTTCTCGTTTACTGTTCCATCACGATACAAGAATTAAATGTGAGGAATATCTTTTACATACTTTTACTTTAATGATGTTGAGATTCTAATAATGTATTTGTATACTTACAGTCTATTAATAAATAAATAGAAATAAAAATGGTTTATTTTTAAAACAAGGTACCTATCCTCCTCCTTTTAGGCATAAAGTGCCTATGTTAGGAGAGTCCGCTCTTAAATAGCAAGACATGTTAGGGTAAACCAGGCAAACGTGCCCCAGTCGGATACGGGCCCCACTCGCGAAAGTCAGTGTTGCGTTTTAAATTTGGCGCTTATTTGATCTTAGCTGGTCAGTAACCCAAGTATGGCCGCGATGTAAACAACACAGTGCTGGTTTTTATTTAGTTTGAGTGAGAGAAAGTGATTAAAAGGTTTGTATCTATTTTCTACATGAATTTGTTTTGTATCTATTTTCACGTTGATTAAAAGTATTTGTTCGATATTATTTCGTGTCTTTAAAGTTTTTATCGAAAACTAACCTCATTTAACTTTTGCAACAACTGCGGTATCAAAGAAAAAGGGATAGGGGAAAGGAAAAAGAACCTCTAAATGAGAGGTTTTGCTGAGGCACATAAGACTGATCTATCCTTGTAATGTGCCCCACTCTAAGTTTCACAAAATTGTTGATCTCAGTTTTTTTTTTTTTAATTATATTTTAGAAGATTTTTTTGTGTTTGTTATGCCTATTGAGTCAGAGGTTAAGACTGATTACTTTAATAAACATGTTCTGAACAAAAAATGATTTTTATTTCGATTCTTCGAATAGTGGGGTACGTTTGCCTGGTTTACCCTATACAAAAAGCAAAACTTATAATTTTTATGCTAAAACAATTTTATATGTTACTCATAGTTACCAGGTAAGTTACATGAATGCTTGCTCTACTTTCCGGTATCTTTGATAAAATTAATTTTTCATTAGTACAGGCACCAAAGATACTCTTTTTGTTGATGTCCAGAAATTGTTTTTGTGAACCATAAATGTGTTTTTGGCAAAAAATTATATATAAAAAATCAATGTACTGCTACTTGAAAAATGGCAAGTCTAAAAGTTGGGACATAACGCGCCTGTCGCATATTTCCTGGAAGTTCATGCAAGTGGGACCGTAAAGAATATTATACAAAGAACAGTTCGACTAACCTACCTACTGGACTACCTAGTACCTATTCCAGTGTTGTCTAAACAGAAAAAGACTAAGGCGGATCACACACGCGTCACGCGCTTCTGCGCGTGATTTGTTATTCAATAAAAACGCGTTTCCGCGCGGAGAGAATATCACGTACCGCGTTGTAGTGTGTGATCCTCCGAAAGAGAAAAATGCACTCTCTATCACCAATTTTGTACGTGCATGAACACAAATTCGTGCAAATCCCACAAGCTCTTTCTCGATAATAACCCGCGAGACCGCGTCCCGAATCGCAAAAATCGTAGCGCAATTAAAAATTAGTACCTACTCTGTTATCTGCCATGCTGTAAAAACGCAGAAAGACAAAATAAATAATCAATTTAGAGTTTTAAATCGCAGCAAAGTTCTGAGTAAAATAAAATAATCAAACTAGTCATTTTACACAACAAATCCTTTGAGAAGAAGCTACTAAACATCTCTGAACTAAGTCTGAAAACCCATTTAGCATTGCAAAGTTAATTTAAAGGCACGGCATGGTTTTCCTAGACCGTCTCTCCTTTCTTCTAAGATTATCTCACCAGGGGAGCGCCTCGTTAAGCCTATTACTTACGTCTAAGTCAATAACTTTCTATTTGCATTACCTTCGATTCTGTGAAGTTTCGCTGCAAGTAAGCGATCGAATCTTTCACAAGTCATCGCAAATGTCAAGGTTGTTGACTGATAATGAATACTCGTATGAGCCGTATCCTATTGGTGTTAGTATTTGCGTGGCAAAGGTTTCACCTAATTATTATCACCAGTAAATATCCCATTCTAATTAATCATCACCAAGGGTGGTTAATTAAATAACATTGATCCAGGAAATAGTTGCCGAAGACAACTTTCAATTCGACAAATATTTATGACATGTTTTATTTGTAATCGCACTGCGAGTTGGAAATGATTTCTTACAATTTTCTCTGGAGGCAACCACTTGAACCCGAATAGATAAGACATTTACAAGTTGCAACTCGCTTCATTAATAAGGGGTCAGTACAGGGTCACAGTTGGACAAAAGTTAACCCTTCATAAATGCAAATTTTAACTCACCACTTCGTGTTAATAATTGACCTACCTTGATTAGAAACTCTAGCCACCATCCACGTGCCTCAACTTCAACATGGCCGCATTAAATGTTGGATTTTCGAATTTTCTATATCTTGCATACAACTAGCATTGTATACAAGAGATAGAAAATGCAATTATGGTTTTCAATTTTAACGAACTCCAAACTAATATAAAATGGTAAAATGCACAAAACGACGTTTTATTTACGGAAAATCTACGACTCTGCTAAGGACATTCAGTTCTTCGTTGAATTAATAAATAGGATAATGTTTGGTTTAGTTGAGAGTTGCAAATAGCTGAATTTAATTTGATACAGCGTGTTTCTAAAGGATAGTTTCCTGTCAATACCGCCCACGCGGCGGGTAAATGCACAGACGTATTCATCAAGCATATCATGTTGCAATAACCGTGCCTACCCTTGTTGCGACAATAACTTTGATAGGTTATTCCTAGAACGCTACAGTGACTAGTAATTATATTACCTGCAGCGAAGGGAAACGATACTAGGTGCATATAGGTACGGGATGGCCTTTTCATGTTAGAGTGGATCTCTAATAAAGAACACGTGTACGAGTAACTGGGACATAAAAGCGTAGATCAATCAAAGTCCGTCGCGTAGTGCATTCCGGCGAATTAATGGTTTACTTCGATTCCCGTGGAAGTGTTGACCCAGTTATTTTGCAGAATTTTCGTGTGCACAGCAAACGAAAGTCTTCGCACCTACTGAATGATTGTTCAACGTACGTGTACTAGACCTTGGTTGATGTAGCGTAGACGCCATTTGTAAACATTAATTGATACGGTCCGGACTACAGAAAAAAAAACTGCTGGCTTTGGTGTTAAAATTAAAATCCGATGACAAAAGAAGACTAATCGTGAAGATTAGGTACTGTCTGACATGACTAATTTATGCATATTTTAGTGCATGGGTCCGAATTAATGCGACGTCGTTCTATCTACATTGCAGTAAAGGTCATGCAAAAGCACCCCCTTTTGTAAAATGTTACGAGTTTCGAAACGTGGGCGTCCTTTCATGGTAGCAAAAAAAATACCGGAACATCATTCGACTACAGACGTTCGTAATTTGGTGAGTGTTTTTTTAAATTTGCACGTTTACTTTTTGCAAAATTAATTGCACGAATTAAAATTGAAATTTAATATAAGGTCTGTAGGTAGGTAATACCTATACTAACTTTAAGAATATATTTCAAAGTACCTAATGATAGTATTTCTTGCTATACTTACTGCAACTTACATTATAAGTATCAACGTCCTGCAGGTAGGTAGCTTGAGTATTAAAAAACTTCATTAACAATTAACTTCATCTAGAAAACTTTGAGTATTTTCGGATGATTTGTTACTATAGTTATAAAATCAGTAAGTATGTAGTATGAAGCTCATGTACCTATGTATTATCTAGTGACATGGGCAGGGAGATGACTGACTGTCTCATTGATGTTGTGGTTGAGACGACGCGACGCAGGCGTTCTGGGTTTGATCCGACGCACGACGACGGCGACGGTCGGAAAAATTTTGCAAAAATCTTCGGAAATGTTGACGCTGGTACCTACCATTGTCACCTTTTCTGAAGACTTTTGCCAAATAAAAAAAAAATAAAGATAGCAAAAGAGGAAAAATTATGTTAAGGCGCAGAGACTTCTAATGATTTTAAATTCAACATCACGTCTAGTCGACCGGCAAATTTCTTTGAAAAAAATAAATGTTATACTAGACCATTAGCTTCGTAATTTTATATGTGAATATTTGCAATTATATTTTTTAACATAGTGTAATTAATTTGTAAAGTAATGTCTACCGCGGACATAAAAACGATAATCACGCAAACACTATCGGGTGTATTTTCATAAAACTTTCACCTTATAAAAGACAATTTAATTCCCCGAATTTTAGTATACGGTTTTTTTTTGTTTGGTGTTTGATAAATCAACAATAGATGATTGTTTCATATTTTGCAATAAATTACCAGCGTTGTGTCATCGCGCATCTCTTTCTTTTCTATGCAGTCCGATAGTGACCGCGCTTTAGGTCATGTAGTGTATGTAACATAATTTTTCATCTTTTAAATCGACTAGTGGGTACTATTTCGGTCTCATCACTGGGTACAAACAGGAAATGAAAACGTGAAACAAAATATTAATAAATTATTTGTTTTCTCGCGATACAGATGTGTTTGCACTGAATGTTACATTGTCGCTCTGTTGAACAAAATGATGCATTAAATATCAAAACTGCACCCGTCGTGGTCGCTTGGTGCACTCGAGCAGTGGTAGGCCAATAGTAACGGCCCCGACTTACGAGTTGTATGTCGTGGGTTCAAACCCAGTCAGGCGGGTTACTTTGTGAAAATTATTTCATGACCACTGCTCTCAAAAGAGTGAAGGAAAGCATCGTGAGGAAACCGGCATGTCCTAGAACCAAAAATTCGAAGACGTGACGTTTACCAACCCGCACTGGGCCCGCGGGGTGGATTACGGCCCACTACGGCCTGAGTCTCAGCAGTGGGAATATTAGAAAATTATTATTTATGTGTATACCTACGCGTCTTATTATGTATGAAAAATACTTTTTATAACTAAAATATGAAGGTTCTAGTAAAGGTTCTATGTAGTGTCTATCAGTGTCACAGTCTATTGTGTTAAGAGTTACGTTCAACGTGAGATGAATGACCAGGGAATTAGTAATAGACTAACAGCTAACTATGGTAACAAACAATGTCAGTGTAAAGAATTCTACAAGGTTAAGAAAATGTGATATTCTTCATAAGAAATATACCTTATAAGAATATACTAATGAGGAATAAACCATAATAATTAAACATCATTTTCGGTTAAAAGTTTTTCAGAGACTACTTTTGAAAAACTTTTTTTGTAGAAGATGGCGATGAAGCTTCAGAAGCTTAATATAGTAAATAGTGCCCTAGTCTACTATACGAAGCTAGTATAACATTTCGTGTGTCTACTTCAAGTGGGTCAACTAATGGTGACATTACTTGGTCGCTTTGAGCGGTACAAACGCAATTAGTGTTACTACTGGTCAGCGCTTCATCCTAACCTCATAAGTTTCACTCACAGTACTGAAATCTAAAACTTTACGTTTGGCTAGAAGGCAGCGTTCAGACTTTTCCCGAAATTTCATATCGACGAGTTTTGCTATCCTAGTAAGAGCAACGAATGGTATTTATAAATTAAACAAATATAATTTTCCCGATTCTGCGTTTTCGATTTTGGGGTCGGCTACCTTATTGGGTAATACGATACCCCTTGGTAAGACTGGTTGTCAGACTTTCGGGCTTCTGACTACACCTAACAACTGTCAAAGATCCACAAATGATAGTCGGGTCCAACGGCTTGATATGTGGTGACCATCATAGGTCACCTATCCACGAACCGACAAGCATTGCAGCTTAAACTTCGATCGATCAAACCATGTGGCTGTTATTACTTAGCCACAAGCCCCTCAGTTAATTAAACAAACACACTATTTATAAAACTTGTTGGTTCTTTTCTGTGACCAGTTTTAAGTTTGTTGTGACCTATAAAACCTGTTTGGGATTTTTATTACAAGACAAAGCGACAGTAAGTTTCTTTGGGGACTTAACAAAAATTGTTTATTCAAAATTGTTCACTAAAAACTGACTTGGTGTCCAATGAGGAGACTATTTTAGATTTTTTTTAGTTCTCATTTAAAACTATGAGGACATGTTTTAGAAATAGAGCTTTCTTTTATGTATTTAGTAAAAACATTGTTAGTCGTATAAAATCAAAACTCCCACTTCGTACGGTACAATTTCTATGTTACATGTTTTAAGTTGGATGAGCGGTTTCCAGGTAGTTTCCAGCGGTAGCTGATATTTCAGCGGCACTTAGTGCTCGCATCAAGAATAGTTCATAAGATTCGTTTCTACAAGATATAATTAAACTGAATCGCGAAACACCACAACACACAACAACACAAACACACAGGAACAGCTGTTCCTTACATTTTGTCGAGTTAAATGTGAACAGATTTTTTTCATGATTTCAGTCTTTGTCCCCTAGTAAAAGTTGTTGATAATGATAAGTACCCCTAAGCAGATCTTCAGTTCAGATATTCCTTATTCTATGAATTCAGTCGTCTCTATAAACAATAGGTTGTAATCTGATGATACGAGCGGCGAACGACCGGCGAACCAGAAAGTCGTTATTGAATGAAGATAAATCTGTTTTTAAAGAAAGAGATGGCGACACGCCGGGTAATGCTGCCTCTCACTTTTTTCATAGTGTATATCGTAAAACTAATATCGAACTCCGTCATACTATTTGCATATTTACAGTAACCCAGATTTATAAGAGGTTCCGATAGCGGGAAACTGCAGAAGTGAAGCGTAACTACTTCGGTTCTAGTAATTACTTCCTGCGGAGTAGTTTTCTAAGTTTCCTGTATACATGGAAGACATGGGTTATCAAAAGTTTCTTGTGTTTACAACACGTTCTTTTAAAATATGTTTTAAAATTCAAGTTCTTTATAACAGAATACCGTAGCGCCAATTCTCGTAATTTTAAGTACATTCACAGTCGGATTTCAGTCTCAATCTTTAAAAGATACTTACCTCTAATTGCCCTACATTTTTGACAAGTTTTTGACATTGATTGTCGCTATAATTGCGACTAGGTTTTGAACTTTTTTAATAACGAGAATTGGCCTATATCAATTTATATTGAACATGTTTAAGGCATTGTATTTAAAAAAATATGTGAAAAGGCTAATGTTTTTATTTTGAGACCATTTAATTAAATGTTAAGTCACGGTACCTACAAGTGCGGAATGTGTGCACACTAAACAGACACGTCGTAAATTATAAAAGTAAACTTAAAATGGGTTACACCTGTACTCGTGTGTTGTTGAATAGCAACCGGTCACTGTTATTCACTTTTACTCTTGAATAATCTTGTTGAACGTGACTTAAAATAAATATTAAGCCATTATTCCGTCGTGTAGCGATAGACTAGGATCGTGTTTTGGTGATCCCGTGATTTATACACAAAGTGGATTCGGCGCTGTAGGTACATTTTGCAAAATTATACTCCTTCCTAATCGCATCGCGTTCATATTTACGCATAACGACATAATTATCAAGCTATACATTCCCAGTATAAGCTGACTTGTCACTGTACGAAAAGCCTATGCAATGCGAGGTCATCTAAAATTGGAAAACTGTAGCTTGATATGTCGTCGTGTGTAGGTACTCACGGGCATGCATGAGGACCCTGTGCGTTTGTCGCGACCACTCCTATCTAAAGGTACTTTATTAATGTAAAATTATGGTTTTTCCTCAATGAATGTTTTTTTTTAAATCATGAAATGATCCTGTATTTGACATTGGCGTTTCTTAAAAGACTTTATCAGATGGATAGAATAGTGCTCTGATAAAAAGATCTTATAAACAACTTTGTCTTCGCATCCGTTGCGATTAATAGATGGCATTTCCGTGTCCTTGATGACAGTAGCCATAACGAACGTACCGCGAGCTCGGACCGAAACTTTCCGACAGTTTTATTAAGTTGTTTACTACTTGGTTGCTCATCTTACTTATACATAGAAAAATGGGAAATATAGTTTCAGCTAGACTAGATATCGGAGAAAATAAGATTTATCTCTTGAAATCTTCTATTGAGGCACATAAAAGTAAAAACAACAATACATAATCAACTTAATTTCGTTTTCGAACAAAACACAATGGTAGTAAAAAAAGTTTGATCGACTCACAGTGCTCAGAATCGCGTGCGACTCAAATTGCTTTCACTTATCCTCAGCGGCTATGTGTCTGTGTCCATATACATTATGTGTATATGTGTGACCGTCCGTTTCTGTGCGTATACTGGTGCGTTCGTTGAGCGATATACCGGTCTTAAGGCCAGGACACAAAATCACGGTGCCAACTCGTGACCGATCTGACCGAATAACTTTTGAGCTTTCGATGTAAAGTCTCGTTTAGACCGGGAACACACGTGATTGTTGAGTCGTGATAGCAGGATTATTTCTTTGCTTTTGCCTTCCTGGTTGAATGGATGTGGGAGGGGGGAGTAGTCAAGTCAGATAGAATAGTTTGAGGAAACACACGTTTGAGATCGCTTGAGCCAGCTGTCGTCTTTATCTGAAGTAAAAGACTACGAGACCGCAAAAAAGTATTTCTAGCTCAAAAACTTTTCAATGTTTACGTTCGCTTATTGAGTGGGTTTGGGTGAAATTGTATTGTTCATAGCGCGTAAATGGCGCGGATTCAAGTAGGCTGATATTTATTTTCCAGCGTAAAAGAAGAAGTAAGTAGGTATCACTAGTTTGTAAAGTCAGGGAAATAATTATTAAGCAAATTGACTACCAACTGAAATTGTTCTTATAATCTAATCTCAATTGACATTCTGTGACAGTTTTATAAACTCGCTATAAGACGTCAAATTGCCATAGGGAGTAAATTTTTTAACAATTAATTTCCCTGACTGTCCCTTCCTTAAGCTTTAGTAAATACATTCTAAAATTATTGCAAATAAATCAGTAGTTATATCTACTTTAAAAAACTTGTATTAAAAGTAGTTAAATATATAAATAATTAAACTGACTTAATTAGCTTCTGCTTCGCTTTGAGAACTAATTTTGGAGCAAACTAATGCAGTTCTCAATAAGCTCGTCATAGAACTATTGGCTAGAGATGAAAGTTGAACCTGAAAACATGATTAGCGCTGGTATTTCACGGAACTTTAATAACACCGTACCTAATACTACTTATTTACTTTGACCGATACGAGGAATTCCTTCTGTGGAATTAATAATTATTTTGAGTTCGGTTTAGTGTGTACACACAGATATCTTAGTGCGTTTGTCCACCACAGTCCACACCGAGACGTCACCGAGAACTAGATGACGGCGCCGAAGTATCGATACAAACAGCGTGTCCACCGCATTCCATCATCTGAGCGCCGTCATCCCACCTGCAGAAGTTTCGAGTGCTGAACCGCCGAGTTCGGTCGCGGTGGAGAAACGATCGCCGTCATTGACACGTCACGTTCAGTTCCTAAATAACCTCGTTTCCCGGTGACGGCTGCGGTGGTCAAACACCAAGGATACAGAAATATTTAAACCCGGAAAATATATTTGTTCGGTTTAGGAATCTAACTTAAATGCAAAAACCGTGTCGTCTTTGTCGCTGTAAATTTTCTGAATGTCATGCATGACTGGTACGCCCAATACATTGCCATTTGGCATGTACATTATTTTAATTATAAATATTTCTTTAAATAGGCCGACGCCTACGCAAAATCGAATTGGCGCGGCGGACCTTGCAGCGTGCATATCATAATTTTATCATCACAATTTTATTTGTAACGCCATGCCATGCCACTGAGTTGCCTCCGGCTCTGATTTTGCGGCCTAACTATAGGCTATTTGATTACCTTTGACCTCGGCCCTGGCATTTGCAGGAAACCTCAACAGTTAATTGCAATCCACAATGTGTACTTAGGTGGTAACTGGTCAGCTAAACCTGAGCTGGCTAAAATAGCTTATGCTGATGTTATCTTAATACATATAGGAAATATCTCTTTAGTCGCATCGCATTGTAACACCGTAAATTTTTATGAACGGATGCTCTCTCTCTGTGTCCTTAAAATATTATATTTCGAGGATTTGAATAGATTACAAATATCAGCCAATCTGTGGCGATGAAAATGATGATTAATGTTGTAAAAAAAAATCAAGCTATTAATTTGCAGTCCTCGCATTTTATAGGCTTTTCGCACATAGAGAAGTAACCTTATACTGGAAATGTATAGCTTGATAAGTATGTCGTTGTGCGTTCTTGCGAAATGGGAAAACCCTAACTTTTCCTTAAGTAAGATAAGTTTTGCAAATATTTTGAATGTCTAGAATATTTTCCAAAGTTTACTAGCTCTCGGAACTAGAACAACGCCATCGAGTGAAAAACATTGAAAATCGATCGTCCGCAACAATTAAATACTATTTTATTTAGTACTTGCAATGCACAGGCGACTTCAAAACAAATAATAGTTGATACGACGATGTGTATGAAATAAAATTTTACTGCAGAGGTCATTAAAACTTTATTGGTGCTGTTCTTCAGAAAGATCAGGTGGGTAGTACCACGGGTAGTACTCGCAACGAGTGTGCGGATATGACAAGATGTATGAGCGTAAACGAGGCAAAAAAGAGGTATGTATGAATCGTAGCAGGTGGCGTTCTGTAATTTCTGCATACCCCCATGGAAAGAAGTCGTGAATTTATGTATAATACTAGCTTCCGCCAGCGGCTTATGTCGATAAAAACTATCCTATGTCCTTCCTCGGGATGCAATCTATCTCTCTGCCAATTTTTATCGAAATCCGTTCAGTGGTTTAGGCGTGAAAAGGTAACATACAGACAGACAGACAGACAGAGTTACTTTCGTATTTATAATATTAGTTACCTAATGACATACATCCATGTCATTAGGTGTATGTCGTTTGAGGTGCAATTATGTAAACCCTTTGATTTCCGCCGTATCAGTTCGTTTTGTCTTATATAGGTCTACAAGAATAATATTGGCCTTCAGTATTTTATTAAGGTTAGTAGTTGGTATCCTGAACTTGCCACCTATGTTGACGGTTGCTTATAATACACCTTTTTGATCTTGATGTTCGTAATTATTGAGAAATCATCGAACCATACTAATTAATTCATTGGAAGGATTTTCCATTGACCACCATTGGGTGTCAACAATGTTGAGAAATCGATTTCAAACTGCTGTTGAAGTCAAAAGTCACCTTCTACGTGCTGGAGGGAGCAATCCGAGCACGTGTACAGTGAAACGGCGTCTTGCTGGAACAAACTTGAAACTCGAAATTCAAGGCTGAGTTACGCTAGAGAATACCTGAATTGGTCTCTGAATGACTGGTCAAGAGTTCTGACGAGTCGAGGTTCATGCTATATTCTTCAGCATCGGCTCAGAAATCTGGTGGAAAGTATGTGTATATTTTCTTTTTTTATTTTTATTTGAGCTTTATATCAAGAAGTCTTTTATCGATGACTATACCATTTTCCCGGCCAAGAAAAACATTTTTTTAAAATGAAAAATATCAAGATCTTTTAATTTAATTTTTCTTTCCTTGATTATAACAGTCAGTAGCCTGATTAGTTTCCGATGTGTTATCATTGTAGGAGAGCAAAATGGGAAAGTTTCAACTTAGATACTATTACTAGTCTATTTATCTATTACCATTCGGTTTTTAGGAACGAAGGCGACGATTTTCTATAGATATATTAATCAGACATAAAAGTAAATAAAACTTCTTTTAACTTGAATGTTTAACAAAGTCACAACATTTCAAGAGCACGCTTGTATTCCAAGCGGTATAGGTACCTAGTGTGTAGACTACTTTTTTCCAGTCATGTTTAAGTCCCGTGTCATGTTTAAGAGCCTATTGTCTCCACTAAGCATAGGGTACAGATACGGGTTCGAACCCAACGCAAGGAAAAGTGTCTTGAGTTTTTTCATTTGGACTATCTCAGTAGAAAGCTCAGTGTCTGAATTTGTGCCCGGAAAAACACAACATCCTATTATTATTTTAATCCCACCCATCACAACTCTGACCTAGCCAACAGTCGCTTAACCTCACGAATACTTCGACCTTCAACGCGAACGCTATTATAATACTTGCGTTATTTTTTAATATCAAAATTATACAAAGTTGCTTTGACCGGCTTTCTCTAGCTATTATGTTTGACCAGAGGTTAATTAACGGTGACACATTGAGCGGTGCACGTGAACCGTGATAGGGTAAGCAGAGAAATGTTGGGTTTATAGAAACTATACTTATAATACAAGGTCAAATTAAATTAGCCATCGAAACTCTGCAGACGTGATTGGTATTGATTGATGTCTTAACATTATAAAATAAAAAGATTTCACTTTTCTTGGGGGTCAATGACCGCTGATAATGTTGTTGTTACTTGAAATATGAGTTGATAAAAAACTGTTTTACCTTGTTTCGATATCTTTTGCTTTGGTTTAAAGTTGATCCGACAATTTAGCCCCGAAATTCAAAATTTCTTACGTTATTTGCTACTTTGCATGTTGTTCAAAATCAATAACAATCGTTTAAAACATCAATATAGCTCTTGAAAATATGACTAGTAAAACAGCGCCGCAATTTGCAAAAACGTAAATAAAAAAACTTAATTTAATTTCGCAGAGACCTTATGAAGGAATCACCATACGATCAGTCTTAGTATTCACCAGCATTTACCTATAGTAGATAGGTAGTATCTATAGCACACGACGCGCTCTGCTCGTGCGTTCATATATTATGCGCCACGAAGTGGACAAACCTTACACACATTTAAATATCTCTTAAACTCGTAGAAGTTCACTATCGTAGCGCAATTATACGGAGCTCAATTTCCATTCATTTTCCCAGTTGTGGACAGCTTTAGGCTATAATTGAAAGCCTAGGTTCAAGTTTAACTCTTAGGCTATCATGGCTCACAGTCCAACTAAACTTGAAAAGAGTTAAGTTCTGGGTCAACATTAGTGCTCAAAGAAGATTAGCTTAGCTTGCTTTTTGCATTCAAAATCCTTTGTTTTATTTCAAATACTTACATAATTAAAAGCTAACAGTTTTAAAACAATTAAACGTACAAATAAGATGTTTGTATGTTAAAGGATTGAGCTCGAGCTGTGACTTGTTTGTTATGTCGATTGCCTTCTGCGCTTATTACATCTACATCAACAACAATTCTAACCGCCACTCTATAATCCAAGGAAAATTTTATTTATTACGAACACTAATACTACTTTTTTTAAACCTATCCTGTACCACTGTTGTGCAAAGGTCTCCCTTTTCCAATCATCTTTTTCTGCTGCCTTTTCTGGCCAATCACTCAAAAGCGAGTCCTAAACCGTCGCGCCAGTATTTCTGAAGGCACCCGCCTTCAGGCACCCATTGCGTGGCTATCCTGGCCCATCTGCCCTGATGGATTCTGTAATTGTGGCCCGCCCAGTCCCATTTCAGCTTTGCGGTCTTATCACCAACTAATTTAATTACACCTTACGACATTCTAATAACGTTATATAAAAAGGAACAAGCAAAAACTGTTGTATTACAAAATATGTATAAGGCATATTTAGTACATTTTATTGACATTTAAAGTGCTTGTGATCGGCAAATTGGATAATAATTATATAAAGAGATTATTCGCAATGTTGTGGTTACCTACTGATGAAATTGGGTCAGTGTATTCAAAGAGATCCAAAGCGATTTCGTTGCATACTTGTTTTTCTTTTTCAATTAAAGCTGAAATTAGAGAGCAGTGGTGGCCCAATGGTATCCATCCAGAGTTGGGTTCGCTCAAGCAGACACTTTACTTTGGGTATATATTTTTGAGAAATTGGTAGAGAATGCCTAAAGGTCATAGCACACATATCAACTCGGAAAGGGATCTTCACCGTATCGCCTTTGCCTCGGCGTCAAACAGGCGTCAACCTAACGCGTAAGCACGTAACCAAAGCGGACACAAGCTCCGAAACGTCGACTCGGCGACGCCGCGCTTACGGCTCGCCGACCGCTAGTTGATGATGCAGCAGGCAGGCCGAAGAGTGGACGAAGAGACGTAAGCGCAGGGTCGACGAGCCGTAACGCACCGCACCGCGGTTTGTGAGCTTATCCCGAGGCGAGGCGATTACGTTACGATTCCGATTAGTGTACGTTGCAGTAGGGAGTTTCAAACAAAGAATCCCTTTCCGATTTGATACCTTAAGATATAAAGTCCGCCTTTGTATCTTTTTTGAGTGCAGTTTAAATAAATACATATAATTTCATCACCACTGCTCTCAGAACGTTGAAGGAAAACATCGTGAGGAAATTTAAAAATCTTAGAACCAAATCGCGCTGGGTTTTCGTGGTAGATTATGGTGGCCGACCCCAACATAGTTGGGAAAGGGGTATAATTTTCTTGTTAGAGCAGAAAAAAGGCCGCTACTGAGGTCATCCTCTCGGTGTCATCGTATGACACCGATAAAGTGCTTATTTATTATTCGAGAACCATGGAAAAGAACAATTTAATATAACAAACAGCGACTCTTGTATCAATTAAATAATAGAACATAAACAAAAGCCAATCTATTGTTTAGAATTGAGTTTACCATCTCGACGTAGAATACGAGTTCCTAGTTCATGTTAGATAAACTTGAATGTCAATACGACGTCATTGGAGCAGTTTCGTAATGCAAGCAAACTTCTAAGTATTGTTGACAGACTGCCCGATGGATAGTTCGATGGATAGTTTGGTGACATTCAGAGGTTGAATTACTTGTTCCGGAACTGAAATTCAAGGAAGGACTTGATTTTTGGTAAATATCTAGAATAATAATGTATGGCCTGTCCAAAAAGTATCTGATGAAAATGTATACAAATGGATCAGAAAAAGTACCAGTTGATGCCAGTTTGTAGTGCCGTCCACAAATTGAGTGTTTTGATTTAATTATTTGAATTAAGTACGAACAATCAAAAAAGCGCTGATCCTGACAAACAGAGCTACCTTAACGGATCCCAGTCCCAGTTAAGCCCAGTCTGCTTAATAGGTACTTTATTTCCGCTTGTTCCACCGCTTTCGTCTCAGCGCTCGTCTTACGGCTTCCAATCCGCTGAGAGAGAGAAAGTTCTACGTTTACCGCCGGTACACCTACATATTGCTGCCGGCTACCGGTTCTTGCCTACTTAGAGATTAGAACCGCTCTATCAGAATATGATACGTAAAATTGGGTCCCGATGCAATGAAAATATTCTGCATTAGATTGGATGAGCTCATGACTAAGAGCCCCGTTTGAGCTCAACACTAGTCAGGAAAACCTTCATAAATATGTGAGGAATAACAGAAAAGACAAAATAAAATAAAATTATGAAAGTGTCTCACAAAAGTTAGAATATCAAATTCTGTAATATCTTAGAACCCGACTTTTAAATACAATTATCGTAGAATTAGATGATAATATTAAATTGTTCTTATGATAATATTAAACTTCGATAATATATCAAAAAAATTGTTGAATTTAACAAAATAATTTATATATTCACCTGACTTTCTAGTATATAGGTATTTATCCACACCAAATTCATAGTTTGATAGGAAGCTCTGTGCTGACGTGTTTTCGCCATAACTGGAAACGTAAAAACATGAACTTTAGCGACATATCCACCTCACTTTGTTATGCCATAATCAAGTGGTAAGTAAGACTTCCAATGGAATGCGCTTTCATTATGACCTATTAGTTAATTAATATGTACATAGTACAATATTGAAGCAGTAGTCAGTAGTCAGTTGCAATAAAAAAAAAAAAACAAAACAAAAATGTTAAAAGGAAAAGGACGTACACGTCTCGACTGCGCAGGAGTTCATTAACCGGTCGTCACACCTAATTCGTAACCTTAACCTGATCGATCGACCCGTGCGGCTGTTATTACTTAGCCACAAGCCCCCTGGAATTTGTCAGCGATAGATGTGAAACAATAAAGTCATCATCATCCACAGCCCGGCTTCACCCACTGCTGGACATAGGCCTCTCTTTTCATGTGCCAATCCCCAAGCTACTGTGCCAGCCTCATTCACGTTAAAAATAAAATCCGAACTCTATTTGTTCGAATTTAAAACATTTCTAATTCGAATTGAATTCGGATCTTTCATTCAGATTCGGATCGGATGTAGTACGAAACCGCTCTTATGACTGCAGTATATTCTAAAGCACAGAGGAAGTTGGTAATGAGAAAATGTATTCCAATTTCTTGTCGCAATACACAGGGACACAGGGTACAGTCAGGGAATTTAATTGTTAAGTAAATTGACACCCTAAGTCAATTTGTCTTATTAAAGCCATTTATTGTCATCTATACTACCGTCAAAGAATGATATTTGTGATTTGAATATTCGAAAAATAATTTATGTTGGCAATCATTTTGATTAACAAATATTTTCCCTGAGTTTACAAATTTTTCAATACGACCTTTTCAGTTCAGGAACTTTATAAAACTTACACTCTGGAAGACAGGACGAATGAATTTCATGAACACGTGTAAACATGAACTTTCCTTCGACGTTGCACTGAGTTTTGCAAAGGATTCTTGTCGGATGTCGGCCACACGTTTCGGGTTTTGTCATTCCTTTTTAATACCCTCGAACTGAGTATATTTCGTCTGTGGAGGTCCAATATGTCTAGGAAGGAATTGCCGTGTGAAATAGATCGTCACCATGTAGCTTAACACATGAACAAACTGTATTACAGACTATAAAAACGTGGAAGGCACTTGTACGAGTATGTACCTATTTGTAAAGTAGGTACAAATCGACACTACTCTAAGTTATAAAATATTTAAATTTAATCTAAGTTTTTAGATCAAAATTGTTTATTGGTATAATAGGCCAAATGATTGTACTTACATGGTTATTTTTAACAGACTTCCAAAAAGGAGGAGGTTATAAATGTTCTACTTTATGTATGTTTTTTTTTTGTATGTTCACCGTTTTCTCCGTCAATTGTAGACCGATTTGAATGTTTAATTTTTTTGTTTAAATGGATACCCATTTCTCAATTTCTCAAGGTGGTCCCATCATTGTCATCAAGTTGGAATCTGATGAGAGGTTCCCATGTAAATCGAGTAAAACCCTCAAATTTTATTGGCAAACCTATAGCGATTTGGGTATTTCTTACAGTAACTTGAGCATTTGCTCTCGGAAATCATAATTTGGTAAAGTGGAGCTGATGATGGAGACCACAGATGGCCATCAGAACTACTCAATGATAAATATTTCACGGGTTGCGATTCGATTACTTTAATATGGTTGCTAAGCTATTTATGCTCGTCACAATGCGTATGGTGAGTGGTTGTTGAGGAGTTCTCCTGGTTCTTACCAGGAGAACTTCTCAACAATTAATGTCCCAGCATCGGGAAAAGCAATATTTTGTAAAAAGTGATGAGCAGTTAACATTAGACTATTGTAACTTAGATAAATTACAAACTCACCCACTAAAAAATAAAAACAAAAATAAAGCAACAAACTCCCAAAAAAAAAACACTAAACAGTGAAAAATTACTTTAATTTCGGAACTCGGTGTCAATTAACGAAAATGTAGAACCAGCGACACCGAATTCCTTTTATTTTTCACTTTCTAGCGTTTTTTTTTGGAAGTCGGTAGTTTTTTGTTTTCATTAATAAGCGTTTGTAAAATTGCTTGGCCCTGAGTCGAAAGAACTGGAAGTCATGGGGAGAGGCCTTTGCACAGCAGTGGGATGATGCAGGCTAACAGTAACAGGTTGGTAGTCAATATAATGGTTACCCATTCTCATTATTTTAAGTTCTTAGTTTCACTCTCTCTCCATAAAAATAAGGGATTTTTTTTAGTTTTTTCACTTCTTTAACTGCAGTGACCTTTGGCCTTGCGAATAAATTGAAAGAGTTAAAACGAGCGACTAAACTTCTTAATGTGACGTCATTATTATTATTGGTGTCTGACACATAAATACGTCATGAAAGAATTGTATTCGCAATATCATCATCGTGATATATTATTGTTCAATCATAAAAGCGCCAATGTCATCCATTGATATTTTGCTAGTTAGAGCTCAACCGGAATCAGCTTTTTTTTTTACTTTTTTATTACGTGAATCGTTTTTAATGACCTACTTACTATCTGTCACATCAGAGTGTGAGAGTATGAGAGCCGACCCGAATATACTTCATAATCAGCCTCTAACGTGCCCAATGTTGGCACACAGGCTCTGTGAGAGGGAGTGGGCCGTAATCGCCACGCAGGCCCAATGCACGTTGGTGGATGTCACATGTCGGTTCTACATGCCGATTTCCTCACCATATTTTCCTTCACCGTTTTTAGAGCAGTGGTGATGAAATAATTTACACAAAGTTAAAGTGCCTGGCTGGGTTCGAACTTAAGACCTTCTACTCATAAGTCGCCGCCGTTTCCAATGGGGCACCACTGCTCCACATACTTACTCAAGCAAAGTCTAAAGAGACAGTAGTAGTAAGTGTCGTAAGACTTAGGTCAACAAGTACCAACATTAACTACCAAGAAAAAGAATAAAAAGTAAAAAAAAAAGTCCGTTCAAGAAGATGTCTGCCAGAAGTCTGATAATTCAGTTAGAAACTACATAATCATGAAACCAAGTTAGTAACAACCCAAAATAATAAAACAATTAAGGAAAATAAAAAGAACTGGCAGGAGACAAATGTAGATCCCAAAAATCGGAAAATTCTATAAGCGTAGAATATATTTTAAAGCAAAAGTTGCTTATAGCTTTAAACTAAATAAAAGCCAAAAAACACCGTTACACACGTCTCCATAAACAATATCAACAAGTTTCAAAATATGAACAATGACAAACCCACGCCATATTCCGAATCTCACGGACATGTCTAAAAACTCTCAAAAATACTTGTGCCACTTACAAAACGAATGTTTTTACTGTAAAATACTTCGCAGGACTACGAACAGAAACCGATCTACCAAACTAGGTAAAATACAATAAATATTAATAAGATACTGCCAGTTAAATGATAGAGTCGCTTTTTCGAATTAACACAGTGTCGGGTGCTGACAGAAAATGTAAGTGACAGATCGACACTGTGTCATTGTTGGAACACGAACTGACCGAATTCGACCCACACGTTGACGTCATTGTGCCGAACCGGTTTCAAACCACACTGCATTCAATTTCATAAAATGTGCTAAAACAGACGGCCAGGTTTGCATTTATGGAATGCATCTGTGTTAATATTAATTAAGGAATCGGCTAGATAAAAATTTTAAGACTGACGAAGCCAAAACGGTCATTGGATGGATTGGATTGGATTTGCTAAAATGGATCCACTAAAATTAAATGTAAATTTCTTTTTCTTTCATTTGTTTTGAACTATCACCAGGATACCTTTAGTAAAAGATGGTCACGTTCTAGAACATGGAGTGCAAGATTCTTCATCCGTGAATGTCCGCGTTGGAAGTAACTTGGTCGCTGTCTGGTCTCACGCAAAACGATGCACGCCTGTTGAAATCCATGCCATGACCTGTAGGCTGTAGGAAAGTAAAAAAGTTAATGGTCAAGGAAACAAGGTCGAGAATTAATTGTATGATGCAGTTGCGAACGGAAAACAGACTTACCATTTTAATTAGAATCATATTAAAACTCTATAGGCAGAACCTAAACAGCTCTTCGTCATAATTCTCTTGCATATAAGTAAACCATTATATTTGGGGTCGGCGCAAAAAGTATTTTTCTGTAGTCATACCCTTTCTAGCCATACCATCTTTCACACAGTCAATTTATCGTTTCTCTGATCTTAAACTTAGTCAAGACTTAAGAAAAGGAGCATCGCGTCTTAGCTCTAACTTTAAATGCTATAAGATCTTCAACGGGTTTAACCTTTACGCTATCTACATTATCTCTCTGCACCTTTTTATGATGATATTCAATCACAATAATTGCTCCAGTTATAACAGCAGTAACTAGTTTCCACTAAAAGCCATTTTTCAAAAATCTGTAATAAGTCTACGATATTAAGTTAGGTACCTACTCAAATTGAACTAAGACAAGTCAAAACTTGTGTCCACTTTGATTATTCGCTTTGTTATAGACGACTATTTCATGAAATATCAAGCAGTAGGGTTTTACGAACTTAATTGGTTGTATTGATGATAATAAATATTTTAATTCCGTAAATACATACTTGACACTGACCTGCTAATTGCTAAAAAACGTAAGATAATTTGGAATTCGTGGGCTTTCGCTGGGCCTTCCCCCTTAAGTATACAACAGGGACTCAATCAGTCTGAAAATCAGTAAAAGTCTTTTTATCCTTAATCAGAAGCTTCACGAAAGCAACATGACATTTATAGATATTTGATATGACAACGAGCCGCGACCGTGCGGCGAGGTCAACTACTTTGTCGAGTATATAAAGCGGACACTGCTGTGACCCTTACTAGAGCTCGTTTTATTATAACTTTATTTCTTCTCTTAATTATATTATGTTTGTGTAGGTACTCTAGAAGGTGCTAGAGAGTAGCTATGGAAGTTTGCTTAAAGTTTTGGTTAAATCGGTAGGCAATTAATTTTTGCATTTTTTTTTATTGCAGTATTTTGATATATTTTTGAACTCGTTTTTGATGAGGAAATTTTATATCAACATTTACTACGATTTCAACGATGAAATATTTCACTGTTGAGTTGTTTTGTGCACAGCTTAGTAAAAAACAAAACCTAGCATTGTATGTTGATATTAATAAGTAATGTTATATTGTACCACGAAGTGCAAGCTCCAATGCCCGTTTCTTCCCGTTGTTCAAGGTTCGATGAATGGGCCGTTCTATACATCCGTACGGTCTTAAAGGGGAACCGATCTGTGCAATATTCCAGTACGATGAGATAAATATCAATGCAATTCTTGGAATTCTAAAAAATATATTTAAATACAGATGCGGGAAACGGGTCGTCTCGAATTTTTTCTAGCTGTATGCGTTTGTATTATGGATTTTGTCATCCCTTACGTTTTATGTAAACCCAAGCTGATGGATTTCCCATCGAAAAAAAATTACGTACTTTTGTCACCTATTTAGGATACGAATTTTCAAAAATCCTTTCTTAGTACTCACCTTCGTTGTAAAAGGAACTCTTGTGCAACATTTCTTGCTCTTAGACTCAGCGGGTTAGGCTGTGTTGTCTGAATGAGTTTAAGACTTATATTAAGTAGATACCTACATAACTTTATTCTCATGAGGTGATCAGATGTTTACAGAAATACACGACAGTACTGCACCACCACTGCAGTGACTGTAGTGCACCATTGCCGTAATTCTCTATGACACATTGAACGGAACCGCGCGAATTCAACACGGGATTGGCGGGATTAGCTGAGGAATTAACGTGTTTTCGAAGTAAGGAATAGTTAAGTGGTCATGGTGGATTAGGGTCCTAAGGTGTTATTTGCCTGTCAGTTAGCCTTGCCAACAATCATCGTTACTTTATCTGTCCCAAGTAAATTAGTACGCAGTATCGACAACTTCGCTGGTCGCCTACACAAAAATGATTTGTATACTGCCCAAGATTAAAGCATATCGTCCAAGGTTTTAAGGCCCATATAAAGAGCACTCGGTTGTCCATTGTTCATAGTTAAAGGTCCGTTTCCAAACAAATCGTTAAAGTTCAAAGGCCCGCGCCCACTTTCGAAATGGACGAAATCTTAGTATTAACATGAGATTATTTTGTTAGAAACTGCTTTATGTGAACGAGCGTAATTGTAGAGAAATTTTGCACAAGTAGACAAAAATGTATCTTCATTTTCGATCGAATAAGTCACGGCACGGGCCGCGGCAGACCGCGAAGCAGGTCAGACGCGAGGCAGATCGAGCGCGGGACGATTTTGATGTCTTCCGTAAAAATTGGAGAGAAGAAGTGCAGAATCGTAACTGGTGGAAGGAATGGAGGGAGGCCTTTGCTCAGCGGTGGGACAATCCGTACTAGTAATGTGGGTGTTACCATACCATAGACGTGTGATCGACTGTAATTCCCCAGATGAACTCATTCACAAAGAGCTCTAGTACCACAACTATGTTCAACTACTCGCCACAGTAAGCCAATGTACCAAAACTATCGGTTACATGGCAACCTCAATTCATACCGCGAGGCCACCATAACAATTTCGTAGAACGTTTTCTAATCACATTTTTTTCCATTCCGCAGGTGTTAATATTGAGAATGGACCGCTATGTAGCATCAATTATAGTTGCTCGATGCGAATTAGTCGGGTTTATTTTTATATCTTTTCTGAACACCAATAAATGTTGAGGCTTTCGAGGCGGTTTTTTAGAAGTATTTTAATAATAAAGTTTACTGGAAGTGGTTACCTAGGGCGATTGGTTTGATTGCAATTTTGAGTATTTTGTATCTTCAGGATTATAATAACATTATAAGTTTATTTCAATAATTGTTTACAATGATACACATAACTTATAGGCTATAATTTATTTTTACAAATGAATTAGACATCTGTAGCTCAACTAGGCGTAAGTCTGTACTTTTTTGGATATTTTTCGGTATTGGAAGCTGCAGGAAATTTTTATTCTAGACAATATTAATTTTTAATTTACAGATTTCGAAGTAAGGCGATGCATTATGTCGTGATTTTAAGGAAAATGCAAGACAAACTTGATTATTCAACAAAATTTGAATATTACCAACAAAACAATCAGACAGGTTCCTAAACAAGCACTCAGAACCAGTTTCTTATAAAAGGTAACCTTAACATTTACATTAGTTTCACTTATCGAAAAAAGTGCGACAAAAAGTGCGATTAATTTTATTAAGTCTGAAGAGATTGCGACATCGCAGTCGCGTTGCGAAAGATAGATCGGCGCCGGCGCAACTCTAATGGCGGCTTGTCACGAGTTCACGATCAACGTGCGTTCGCGTTGTTTTAAAATAAAAATAGTTCAAATAATATGGTTAACTTTAAACTTTAGCCGTTACAGCACATAACTTTACGTGGTGGAGGTGTACCTACGTCATCCACTCTTCACCAGCTATGTTGATGGCACACGTTATAGCTGGCGAGCCTATTGCCATCAACCGGGCACAAATCCAGACTGCTAGCTGCTGCCGTAGAACTCGTGACGAAAAATCCCAATATCACTGCCCGGGCTGGGACCTCATGCAGCAGTAGCACCTACGACCACTAGACCAACGAGGCTGTCTAATCTCTATTCAAACTTAAGTTTCAATTAATATTATTTCAAGTTAAACAAATATCTACTTTATTTTAATGGTCATTAAGTTGATTTCAGAGTGACTAGCACTGTTGAAAAAGTTATAAAAATGGAAGATGTAGCGTAAACTGAACTTTATTTTGTACGATTTAATAGTTATTTTTTCATAAACTCATGTTTGTTTAAATTTTTGCAATGCTTCATACAATATGGCTGACCTTAGCCAGTAGAACCATCATTAAAAAAGGCAAGAAGTTAGTAGGTACTTCAAGATTCTTCTCATGGTACGGTCGGTGATGGCCGAGATGAGTACCTACTCGTCCATCCTATCTACCTAGCAGTTTACTTGATGAGCTGGATATAGGACTACTATCCGGACAAGTCCGGCTTATTGGTCTCTCGTTCGAACTTAGTCCGGCCTTGTCATTTTTCCAGACTTTCTGAGAAAATACAATGTTGCACAGTTATTGTGTAATGGATGAAAGAAGAAACATTAAAAAGTAAAATGTCCGGCCCCATTTGGGCAAATGTCCGGCTTTTTGTCAGGACTTTTCACATTTCGAAATGGAAACCATAGGTGGACAATTATCTCTGTCACCTACTGTACCTAGAGTACCTACAATTTTCAGAATTTTCAGATCATACAACAGAACTTTGTCTTAAAGATTACATTGTCATGACCATTTTTAGGGTTCCGTACCCAAAGGGTAAAAACGGGACCCTATTACTAACACTCCACTGTCCGTCTGTACGTCTGTCACCAGGCTGTATCTCATGAACCGTGATAGCTAGAAAGTTGAAATTTTCACAGAATGTGTATTTCTGTTGCCGCTATAACAACAAATACTAAAAACAGAATAAAATAAATATTTAAGGGGGCTCCCATAGAAAAACCGTGATTTTTGTCGTTATTTTATATGTAGTGTTAAATATTGTATGGTGGTACGGAACCCTTCGTGTGCGATTCCAACTCGCAATTGGCCGGTTTTTATATCAGGAAAAGGCAGAACTTGTTTTCTGTATTAGATAACAGGTTATAAACAACTTACTTCTAGTCGCGCTTAGCCTCAAATTAAATCCGTTCTGATTTAATTTTAGACATAGTAAAAAACTTGTGGGAACTACTCCCAATGTGGCTTCCTCCGAACGATTAACGTCGCCTTTTATATAAATCGCCCGCAATAAGCGCCGCTCGAAATGAATAGCATTCCGCGCCGCTCCGTTTCTGCAAACTCTTGATCCGTTTTGCTTTGCCAGTCCATATTTCCGTAATTATTTTCCCATCATTTCTATCTGGGCAATTCTTAGCAGCCAGTAGTCAATATTATTGAGATAGAGGAAGGTGCTTGGAAGGTGCACAAAGAAAAACGGACCGCAAATAAAACTAAAACCTGGGGGCCTAAAAAGGCCACTGGCACAATCATAAAACAATTCATATCACGCAATTTCATCTGTATGACAGTTTTGTATGGAGATTCGTAAAGTGCTATAGGTACACCTCTGCCTAAACCTTCAGGGATATAGGTGTGAAACTGTCAAACAGATGAATTGCGTGATATGAATTGTTTTATGATTCTGCCAAAGTGGCCTTTTTTAAGCCTCCAGGTCGTTCCTTACTAACTCGCCGTTCCACATTGGCAGACCCGGAAATAGCAACTCTACCCAACACATGTTTTTCCGAACGGCATAACAATTAAAAGATTAATTATACAAAAGGCATCTGCCGCCAACACGAAAATTCCGGTCTCTGAGACCATGGATAAGATAAATCTTAATGTTTAAGAAATAAGGTTTGATTTCGTCTGGCATAGAACTTCTGCTTCAACTTGAACTTGAAAATAATAGTTATGTAAAGTTATAAATAATATTCTGTCACTTGTTGGGTAGGCGACGGTGATAGGTTGTACTGTATTTTGAGTATGTTGATGATTGTCTTGAGTTAAAAACACTGAGTTGCCGTCACGCCTGAGGTAGTGTCGCCGCGAGGCCTAGAAAACGATGCGTGACTTTAGCGTGTCAACTGGTTGGATTAGTATCACTCGTTAAGTCTTCAAAGGATAAAATGATAACTCGCCTAAATATACCAAGAAAGATTTAAGATTTACTTAATACGACATCTGTCTTTTAGTTTCAGTTCTTCGGCCTAATAGAAAAGCCATAGTCTATTTCATTCATATATTATCTTGACTATTTGACATTATGATTAATTTTTCACATTTTTCTGGAGGTAAATATCTCACTTACATTCTCACTTCACTTACTCAGAATTTTAGTTCTTCTGAAATTTTAGTTTCCAATTAAATCTAGATAGGTATTATAAATGTGAAAGTTGTTATGTTTGGATGTTAGAATCAATCACGAAAGTTTTGAAACAGTAGCTTGGAAATCATAACATCAACGATCCGTGAAAGCGCCATTGGATCAGTGGGTGGCATTCTGCGTTATACATAGGTCGCGGTTCGACTTCCGTACGGAACTTACATTTTCATGAGCTACAAATAATTGTATCACGTCTACCTTTCAGCAAGTTAATAGATGTCTGATTTAAAAAAAGCCTCCGAACAACCAAGATTTTGTCTACGTATAATTCTAAAGTGAGTGCTAAACGCCCTTCTGTTTTTAGTTAACTGCCGTCGAAACAGAATGTCCATTCAACAGAGTTAGGCCGTGGGAGAATAGTCAAGGTTAAATATATTAACAAGAAATTGGTACTACCGCAGTCGCAGTGTAATCTGTGGTGGTACTACTGGGCTCGCTACGACATTCATCATTGCGACAATGATCAAACCTAAGGAGCCGAAAATCATAAATAACCAACCATATCATCATCATCCGATGCTCGAGTGGGACGGAATAAGCCAGAAAACACATCACTCGCGTGTCTTGAGGTTGGCAGCGTGCAGCGGAGTAATTATGTAACACACTATAAGTAGCAATGCCATTTTGGCATTTTGACAGTCCAAAAACATTCATTGCGTTGTTTATGTTGTTGAGCGAAACATTTTTGGAACATATGAAGTAATGGATTAGCAATATGCTTCAAAATGATTCAGATTGTGATTGATAGTGTGTTACACAATTAGGGTGCTGAACTGTACTACAGTTATTAAAAAATTCATAATTGAAAATCGAATAATACTGCGCCCAACCCTCAAGGCATACGAGGCAGTTACTTCATTAAAAATATGGATATGCTTGGTAATTAAGGGTCCCCGCGCATTAGGCGGCCGCCGGCTGCGGCAGCCAGTCGAACATATGAGTTCGTAGCTGCTTAGTGCCCGGGCTCCCATACACCGTCTTTATGTTCGACTGGCTGCCGCAGCCAGGCATGTCCATACTGAGAATAGTGAGCTCACATAATAATAATTAATAATGGTGTTTCAATGAAAATCTAGTCAGGTCTCTGCAAAATCGAGTGTGTCAGACGTGTCAAAACCAAACAGGAACGTGACCATCTTTTGGCACGGTACGATTTAAATCTTTGAAATTATGGTGGTCTTATACAAGATAAGTACAAGAAAAGGAAGGAAAAATTACTACATATTTTTCCAACAGGTACTCGTCAATGCATTTTCTATTCGTAAATTCAAATTAAACAAGCCTTTTTTGAAGAAACCTTTAAAATTTTTAAGCGCCTCTTGTAAAATGAGGACAAGGCTGTGCAAATGCATCACCCCATTCATTAAGGCGCTACCTCGAATATCTAAAATCCTCGAAACCTACTAAGCGAGCGAAAATGGTGCAATTACTTTTGAAACGTAAAATAAGAGTGATGGCTATAATGTGCGTGCGCTCGGAATAAAACGACGTATGTGCCAAAACGAATTTACTCCTTTTTTAACACAATAAATGAAGAGTAAAGTTTGATATTATAATTATCTATGTTTTAAAGTAAATTCCATTGAATAACTCTTAAGCGTTGTCGAAAAAAGTAAAAAAATAGATATAACTTTGCAATTTTTTTGTATTGAGAAAACTTCATTAAATCGTGTATTCCTTTTAAATGATACTAGACCAAAGAGTCAAAAACCATATACCAAAATTTTAAATGCCTATTTCACATACTTAGTTACACGAAATAGAAAAACCAAATTTTTTTCAACGAAGCCCCTTAACGTCTATCACGCGTTCGGCGTTATGGCTGAAGGCGTTCGGCGTTATAGCGGAAGCTAATCGAATATGGACGTTAAATAGACCTTTACGTGCAGCACTACATTTTAAATGCATTATCGGTCCTTACATATGTTTCGTTAGGATATAGCTACTACTATCTACTTTACGTACTTCCGCTGCAAAGTAAATTATATACAGTCGCCACGAAGGTATTGTAAGGGATTTAAACTTCACTGAAGAAATGTGCATTTTAGTTACACGAAATAGAAAAACCAAATTTTTTTCAACGAAGCCCCTTAACGTCTATCACGCGTTCGGCGTTATGGCTGAAGGCGTTCGGCGTTATAGCGGAAGCTAATCGAATATGGACGTTAAATAGACCTTTACGTGCAGCACTACATTTTAAATGCATTATCGGTCCTTACATATGTTTCGTTAGGATATAGCTACTACTATCTACTTTACGTACTTCCGCTGCAAAGTAAATTATATACAGTCGCCACGAAGGTATTGTAAGGGATTTAAACTTCACTGAAGAAATGTGCATTACTTTTGTAGTTTGGCCTACCCCATTCGAAGAATACAGAAACTCATACATTTCCCATTGTCGCTCCCATTGTTGCGTAGCGACTAACATTTCGCATGCTTAATGGAATACTGACTTAAAACAGACGATTTTTGGGAAAGCGCAAAGAAGATCTCGCTATAAGGACTTATCCTACTTGTTGACGCATAAAATTAAAATTGATTGGATTTGATTAGATTAATTAATCGTAATGCTTGAATTTTGAACGTATGATTAACTATTGATGAGATCTGAGTTTAAAAAAAGTCCTGAAATAATTCTGACCTATCTACTAATGGGTCAATGTTCCATTAAGCATGTGATTTCTTTCTGACCTTCCTTGCAGTATTGGGATATACTGTGAGGTAATTGCGTAACCTATTATTAGTAGCAATGGCTTTAATTTGACAGTCTAACAACATTCATTGCGTAATTTATGTTGTTGAGTAGATTTTGATTTCAAACTTATGAAGCAATGGATTAGCAATATAGAAAAGGTTGGCAGATTTTCATCTTCAGATAACCCGATAATACCCAATAACAGTAATTACCTATATTCCTGAGTGACTTAATATTAATAATTTGACCCGTTTCGTACCCTGCGTCCTAACCAGGAGGTCAGTCCGTCAACGAAGATACTGTAATGCTATTCTGTAAAAATGTCACCGTGAAAACTCAGGTGATGTGAGTTTGTTTTTGCTAGGAATTGACACTATTGACAGTTCACTCCACGCTCACTTCACCTAAGTTTTCACGATGAGATTTTTACAGAATAGCGCTACGGACTTATGTTTGTAGGTAGGTGATCCGCAGCAGGAAACGATCGTAACTTCGGCAGATACCAATACCGATACAACTACCGATACATTAGGCGTCTCGAGACGAACATCTTAGTGTCTGGTGACGTTTTCTTCTTCCTCATGTTTCTGGATTCTTTTATCTTTTCCTGCATTTTTTTCTTACCTAACTGGCAAGGCGGACTTTTTTGTAAACAGCTTAATTTTTTTTTTAATCAACTATAAACAAAGGAATTTTAACTATGGTCCCACACTATGACTCAATAATGGAAGTAACGCATGTACCATAGCAGGCATGCTGATTAATTTAGCAGATACCAATTAACCACGACGGCTGGTCTTTGAACTTCTACATTTTCGCAAGTCGCGCGGGTCAAGTTGTTTTGGGTATGCTGTTGCGAACAATTTGGTTGTCCGACGTAAGTCATAGAAGAATTGTTGTTCGTATTGCAACGGACATTTTTGAAGAGACTCATGAACTCATGAACACGATGAAAAATAATTACAAAAAAAACCGGTACGAATCGTGTCGCTTGTCGTTAAAAAGCAAATAAAAAAGGCGTTCCGTTACCTACGAGATGGCTGAGTTACAACGAGTTATCGCTTAGAGAAAGCTTTTTCTGATGAATAATTATTATGTATGACGTTATGTATATACCTACTGATATTTCTAGATATATTTAAATATACCTACATGCTACTTCATGGGACTTTTGTACTTGGTAATCGGCCAGGAATCAGCGGCTTATTAGTCGATTCGCACGAATTTATACAATGAAGTTAAGAAAAAAGTACACGTTTTATAATATTTAAATAACACTTATCAATTCTATGCGCTAGTGTCCTGTTTTCTATACATTATTGCATACAATTGAAAAAGACCTAATTCTTGTGAATCATCTACAGAAATAATTATATTATTTAAAAATAACCATTCGCCTGTTACGGGCGAGTTAATTCGTGCGAATCGACTAATAAGCCGAATCAGCAATCCTTTTGGTACTGCTGGTGCCATGGTATGAAGAAAAATAATAATCTCATATTGTTATCATCAAATCGCTTAATGTTCATCACTTGTCCCTCCCATCCAGGATTAGCGACCTCATTCCTATCTTCTCATGCTTAGTTCATGAAGGTCTAAGTACCTCGAATTAGAAGTTAGAAGTACCAACCAATTGGTACAATTAAACTTTTGTTGGCTCAACCATTTATTTTTATGGTTGCCGCATGATGGATGGCCTGACCGCGTAACCCACAGAAGACAACCCAGGCCTAATTTCGGCTCTGTTTGATGAACTAATTGTTTTTGTTGTTGTTTCAGTACTTTTGCAAAGTAAAGACCATGGAAGGGATCCCTCTACCATGGTGTTCGGTGGTATGCATTATGAACGCTTATTGCTAAGTACACTAGCCGAAGTTGTTTTCAGATTTCACCAAATATGAGAACAAGTTTGGGAAAAATAATATTAGCGGTTACCATAATCAGTCTATAATGTTTCCACTGCTGGGACACAAGCCTTCTCTGTTCGAGAGGCAGTGAGCTGTGTCACGGACACACGGGCCCAGTACGGGTTGGCAGATGTCACATGTCTTCGAACTTTTGGTTCTAGGACATTCCTGTTTCCTCACGATGTTTTCCTTCACAGTTA
Organism: Gortyna flavago; assembly: GCA_963669345.1. Classification (NCBI taxonomy): domain Eukaryota; kingdom Metazoa; phylum Arthropoda; class Insecta; order Lepidoptera; family Noctuidae; genus Gortyna; species Gortyna flavago. The sequence continues at coordinate 19,772,920 of OY770125.1, forward strand.
ACAGTTAAAGGTGCATAATTAACTTCACAACACAATACCCTATGGACCTAAAGAAAAATTCACTCATTGAATGCATTCAAGACTCATTAACTGAATATTTAATCACAAATTACACCCTTCCTAAAAATGAAATGCATAGGGTGAGCGTATCATAATTGATCATCTGCCTAGCCTTTTCCCAACTATGTTGGGGTCGGCTTCCAGTCTGAATACCAGTATTTTACATGGAGCAACTGCCTATCTGACCTTGACAACCCAGTTACATGCCCCTTGGGCACCCTTGGTTGTCAGACTTTCGGGCTTATGACTATCCGTAACAACTGTCAAAGATCCACGAATTACAGCCGGGACCAACGGCTTAACGTGCTTTCTGAAGCATCATCAAGATCATGATGAAGTGACGATTGTGACCAATTTCGAGTAATATGACTTCCAGAGTTCACGACAACTATCAAAATACTATTATGGAAGAAGCCCACGCTTCGCGCTAGTAACTCGGCATACTACGATTTTTGGAATACGGGCGTAGGTACTGCGTTAATACGCATCTCAAAAATTTAAACCAGAGCAAGCACAACCAACGAGTAAATAAATACGAATCCGAGAGTTTATCGTGCCACTTAAATCGGTTAAATCACTTGTATCTTCTAACTAACAGAAGTTCTTATTCTCAGGTAATTAAAGTTTCAAGAGAAACGGACTACCGTCGCCAGGCGCCTCAACATAAAAAAAAAACATTGTGTAAACGTGTTTTATCAGCGAGTCGGTAAGCGTGACTGGTACAATAGTAGGTACACGACATTATCATAGACAATCTATACTGATGGTCTGTCAGAGTGTGATGACGTCACTTCAGGAACTGTCAGAGCAAAATAAGCAATCCATAGCCCCCCCCCCCCAAAGTGACGACTTCAGGATACCTACCACGAGCTCTTAACGCGATCCACTTTAGGACCTAAACTGAACTGTTCTTCTAATTCGTACCATGAAGTCAGTTTAAAGATTCAATTTAGGCCGTGCCATCTGGATACCTACCACGAGCTCTTAACGCTCAAATACTTTCAACGATCCAAATGCCGCTGAGCGTATTGGACGTCATGGTACGACTGTGAGCGATTCAGTTTAAGAACCTAAACTGAAATGTCTTGCTTTTGAATCGTTTTTAAATACACACATCAAAAGTGTCTAGGGATCAAGCTTTTTTATGCGGATTTCTTGAGATTGAGATGTGGCTTTGTAATAAATTTATGATTTTATAAATTTATATGGATCCTTTTTGGTGCATTTCATAATTTGAATCAGGAACTGTGAATCAAATTCGAGTAAAAGATGAAAATCAGCTGTCAATATTTTCCCTATAAAAACATACAACGCATTGAAGACATTATTAGTGCTACTGTTTCCCTACTACTGATTAAAACCAACGTTATTATGGAGCGGCGACGTCATTTAAGCAGGGAAGAAATGCTCAGAGCCGTGGGAATGATAGAAGCTGGTTCCCGGCAACGTACTGTGGCTTTAGCTCTGAATACAAGTCAGAGTGTTATCAGTCGACTTTGGACACGTTACCGAAGCACTGGTACCGTGGCTGAGCGCCATGGAGGACGGTATCGCTGCACCACACGGAGACAAGACTGATACATTCAAATCTTAACTCGAAGAGCTCCAACAATAACCGCCATGATGTTAGCCGTGAGGCTTCATCACTCTTCAGGGAACTTAATTAGCGACCAAACAGTCAGAAACCGCTTGCATGAAGTGAACCTTCATTCCCGAAGACCGCTACGGGTACCACCTATAGCAATGCACAATCGTAGGATTCGATATCAATGGGCTCTTGAACACAGAAATTGGGCAGAAGAACAATGGCGTTTCGTGTGCTTTTCTGATGAGTCTCGTTTTGGTATGAGACCGGATACAAGACGTATACGACACTGGAGAACCCCTGGACGCCAACAGCGATTAAAATCCTGCCAGGAAGTCCATCCTTATAGTGGTGGAACCATCATGGTATGGGCGGGTATTTGGATCGGCGGAAGAACTGAGTTGATTTGGATCAGAGGCAACCTCAACGCTCAAATTTATGCTGAGACGATTGTATCAGACGTCATCGTTCCTCTACAAGTGCAAATCGGTCCCTTATTTCAGTTAATGCATGATAATGCACGACCGCACACCGCAAGAGTTGTAAGACAGACTCTCGCCGCAGCTAACATCAATGTCCTGCCCTGGCCTGCTCAGTCGCCAGACTTGAACCCGATTGAGCATGCATGGGATATGCTACAGAGAAGAGCTCTGCCGAATATGGAGGGTATCCAGTCGCAAGAAGACCTTTTTTTGTTGTTGCAACGAACATGGGCGGCCATTCCACAGCGTGATTTGGATGAACTCATTTTGAGTATGCCAAACCGATGTTCTTGTGTTGTTAGTGTTCGCGGTAGAAACACGGATTATTAATTGTTTAAGTTACCCAATAAAATTTTAAAGAAAACTGTTATTTCAGTCTTTTTTTCGAACTTTTGTGTTAGTGGTTCAAATGTCAAAAATCCCTTTATTAGGAAAATGGCAAATTTCTTTATTAATGCAAAGGTGACTTGGTTTATCGTTACTGTGACAAACGAAAACACTTTATTTGATGAATCCTTAAAGAAAATTTTAATTATTTATTTAATATCTTTAGATAAATATTTATACTATATACAAGTGTTTAAAAATAAAAAATAAAAAGGGAAAGAAAAAGGCATGAGCTCATTGGGCATCAAAAAATTCGTCCGCATCGCTGTCAATGGGATAAGTGCCCAAAAGGCTGGCAGCATTGCCACGTTGAATGGCAATGCTTATTCTTTGGGCTAAAAATAGGCCAGCCCTCTGGTCACGCGTAGAGTCAACCAACCGCTTGGCGATTTCCCGAAATATTCGGTGAGCACCCGGACCCCAAGGCCCTAGTGTTTCAACCCCAAACGGCTCAAACATATAGCACCCAATAAGGTTGTTATATTTGCGCCGTTTGAGGTATTCTGCTCCTGCAGCAGCCGCCCCAGCACAGCCCACCGTGCTAGGAAGATGGGATGGCGCGAGGGTGTCGACACAGGTTGCATCCCACACCAAAGGCCTACCCAACTTCCAAGGCATTATGGTCATTCCATCTGGCCTCTTCCCATCGTCGCGTGCCAAGCCATTAGGTTCTAAAACAGCTGGCACCCCGGCGGTGACAAGAGCCCGACGGATAATGTCGTTAATGCTCGCATGCCGTGCCAACCGACCAGCGCTCTTGCTGCAGGAAAGACCATGGTGTCCGAGGCAGTCGACTGATACACCGCAATGACAGCGATGTGGAGCTCCGCAAGGAGCGCCCAGACGCAGACATGTAGCGAGCCGGAATGTGGTGTCACCCAGCATAGTGCCTATGTTGGGTGACGGTAGCGCCTGAAGCCAAAGGCCCGACTCCCATTCACCCACAGCCAGCAGGCGGGCACGCTCAGCAGTATTGGTGGACGTATTAATAAGTTTATTCCGTACCAACCTGCAGAGCGGCTCATCCCACTGTCTCTGGGAAGACGGGTTCTCGGGCTGAACCGTGTCCGGGCAAGCCAATTTCCAGGCGTTCACCGCATCGGTCAAACACGGCACTTCAGAGTCAACCTGAGCAGGAATTAAGATTTGTGTGGTTAACTTTTCTGTGCTGTGGACCGAGGATAGGAACGCCGGTAAGCTTACACTAGAAATTTTGCGGACGCCGAGCCCACCAAAACGGATAGGTAGTGTGGCTTGCAGCCACGCGCGGTCGTCCAAAGCCATATTTAAAATGGATGTAAGGGTACTGCGAATAATATGATCGATTTTGTCCAAAAGGTGTGGCTGCTTCCATAAAGAGGAAGAGCGGAGAAAATACATAAAATTTGGACCGAAACAACAATATCTGATAAGGGTGAAAGCAGAATGTAAACTAATTTTAGAAAGTCTATCCGAAATATCTTTAAAATGTTGAATTTTTTCGTCGATGAATGGTGAAAAACTGTCTTCTAAAATTGGGGAACCTAGGAGGTGCAATGAACTTTTTTCCAAAACTTTGATGTCTGGGGCTATTATGTTAAATTTTTGTATAGTCGATTGTCTGTCAGTATTGTCACAAATTTTAATTAATATCAATCAGGAGAAAAGTTATTGCAAAAATATATGTTGATCCCTAGACACTTTTGATGTGTGTAGATCATGGTAGGCATCCAGGGCAGAAAACTCAAACAAGAAGCGTTTAAGTATGTCAAACCAATTACAGGCACATTTAATTATGACCTATGCCTGTCCAATCTTTGCGCACGCAAAACCCCACAACATCCATAGGATGCAGACCCTTCAAAACCGGTTCCTTCGAAAGGCTACGGGCTCCCCTTGGTTCGTTCGTAATGAGATCCTCCATGTTGACCTCAGAATCCCCACTATTAAGCAGTACATGAAACGCCTCTCAAAGCGTTTCTTCGATTCCGATTTACTCTCCCTCAAACATCAGCAAGGTCCGCCGTCCAAAACATGTCCTATCCGACCCTGACGACCCCATAACTCTCCTCCAGGAGAGCAACAAATCTACTAGTACAGTGCACAAAAACAAAAGACTACTAGACTAGGTAAACGTAACTGGTGTACGCAAGTCGACGTCAAAACGCGTACCTATTTTAGCACTACCGCTACACTCGGATAATTCGTCGAAAGTTTCCAACAACGCTGCATGTAGAGAAATAAATAAACTTATCATTACAGCATACATGTATCGGGAAAAGCCAATAACGCCTTTATCCACCCAGGAATCTAGCCGAGGTCTCTAGGAGGAGTTTCCAAACTTTTAGGTAATACGTAAACATAGACTTATAAAAAAAGATGTACTCCGCGCCACGCATATCGAAAGTGAAGCACCGTACCGATCTATGTGTGCGTGATTGACAATTGACGCTGTCGTGTCACGTAATGGCGACCGGTCGGCATACTATGATGTAATTGTGAGTGTGAGGCGTGTTTGTGCAAGCGGTGCCGGCATACTTACTGCAATGTGCTTCACTTTCGATATGCATGGCGCGGAGTTCATCTTTTTTTATAAGTCTATGTACGTAATAGGCAAATGCTTAGAAAAAATATACCAGACCATTTTGAAAGTTGACTATTTAGTTTTCCTTAAAAATAGTAGACATAATATGAGTGAAACCGGATATCAAAGCTAATATGTCATAGCATACGTCACAACAATCTCAACTGCACCTGTGTGAGTGTGTGTGTCAATGAACACGCATTAGTGTGCCTACGCACATACCACTGAGAGCACTAAAATGCTGCTTAGAAACTAGTAGGTAAAACGTTAGTTTATTTGAGCTATTTTTTACTAACTACTTTATTATTGTTTCAGGTAAATAATAAACCAGCACAGCAACAGTGAATCAAAGGCCCAAGTAATCAAATGTAACCAAGTAATTAAAAAAATTAAGGCGCGTTATAAAATGTAAAGTAGTCAATTCCGCGCGGGATTCGGGAAAAAACACAACCCGCGCGTGGGATTTGCCTCAGAATGAGTCCAGCTTTCAATTTCACGGAATTTTACCCTTCCCGTAAAAAACAGCACGTGTTTTATTAACAGAAACTCTTACCTAATTAATTTTAATAAATTTTCCTGGAATAAAACGTACTACTTTCAATATTCGGAACGCACGAGGGTTATCGCCAATTAGCATAGTTATTGCAACTGGAACAATATTCGGAAACATAACAATTTAAAATCAATTCACTGACGATACTGACGCCCACATTTTAGCTGCCCACAGAAGCATGGGGAACTGTCTACTGTACGTAGGTGGATGAGTACGTTGCACTCGACTCGCAAAGATCCTTGACTTTTCACTCAAAATCACGTCTATTAGACAACTCTAATAACAAATCGGGGTTCCCGTAGGCGGTACTTTGAGAAGTAAATTCACAAGGAAGAAGCTTGCACAATGGTATGGAAGGAGGAAGCCAATTATAACATGTCTTTTTCTTCCATACTTCTCTATTAGTCGTTATCTCGGTAGTCACCCCCTTTCTAGCCATATCATCATTCACACAGTCCATACATCGTTTCTTTGGTCTTCCCCTACTCTTATAGCCATCGACATTCATACTCAAAACTCTCCTCACGAAATTTTCCTCATTTCTCCGTAACACATGGCCATGCCATGACAACCGATTTCCACACAACTTTTCAGTTACCGGTGCCACTTTCAAACTTCCTCTTATGCACTCATTTTTTATTCTATCCATTGGTGTAACACGACACATCCCTCTTAGCATTCTCATCTCTGCTGCATGCCTTTCATTCATCCCTTTTGTGGCCCAACATTCTGATCCATACAAGACAGCAGGTCTAATCATGGTGTTATATATCTTCCACTTAAGTTTGAGGGGAACGCGGGAGTCGCTGATTGTTTCCGTGACCTGCCGCCATTTCATCCATCCAGTGTTAATTCTGTGCTTAACCGTCCGATCTACTTCGCCATCGCTTTGCACGAGTGAACCGAGATACCGAAAGTCGGAGCAGACTGGGAGAAGTGCACCATCAAGCGCTATGGCTCCAGAACTAGAGAGACCGAAGATATCGCAGAAGATATAGGTATTCGGTTTTGGTTCTGTTGATTTTCAGGCCAACATTCTCCAGCTTCTGTTGCCATTTCTCCAATCTGCTCTGGATCTCAGGTCCAGCTTCATCGACGAGGACAATGTCATCGGCAAACATGCACCAGGGTGCCTCCTCCTGGATGTCCGACGTAAGATCGCCCATAATCAACAGAAAGTGGTAAGGACTTAAAGCCGATCGCTGGTGCAAGCCTACAGCCACATTGAACTCGTCGGTATTGCCAGCAGCTAGGCGACCGGACGTAGGTACGAGATTGACTGTGCATAGCACGATAGTCATCCTATATCTCATGCAATGTAAATTGCTTGTCGAAAATGCATACAGTTCACACTATACCAACAAATAAATAAAACAAGCGCACATTGCCCCCCGCATTGGGCAGCAGCGCCTCGCATTTCAATTCAATTTATAGGAGTACCTCCCTTGCGGCCCGATGTGCGATGGTTCAGACAAAATGTACGAAAATGTATAAGTACTGGAGATTTTTTGCATTGTGATCATATTCGTTATCATCCGTTCATATCCCAATATGCGTGAGCTTTTATGGTCCAGCTTCCCAATTTCGTCAAAACACAACACCCATTCTTATAAAGTCGCGCCGAAAAAGAAGAACAAAAATGACAGCGCCGAATCTAATCTACTTTACCATCCGCAACAAACTCCCAACTAAAGAAAAAACTAGAAGGCTCCAGAACAAACTTGACCGTTTTCCTGGGTCCTAAATTTCCCTTTGATACGTATATGACCTACATCCGAAGCAGAATTGCAATAGACAATGCCGACGAAGTCGAAGTATCGTTTCCCATACAAGTCGAAAGACAATTGTTAAATATTCAGAAACAGAAATGATGGGAATAAAACCAAGAAACGAGATTATTTTTATTGATTTTTGGAATTATTGTCCAGGTCATCTCATAATCTCATATAAATGCCATTAAACTTACGAAAAATTGGCTCTGATTGGGATACGCAACATCGAAATCAATAAAATAAAATAATATCGTTATTAACTCATCGTGGCACCTAAAAAAAACACCCGAACCAACTGCACTTCCACTAAAAAGTTTGGCTTGAAATAGTAAACAAACCCGACAGCCCCTGAACTTGGCCTCCCAAAAAACCCGTTCCATTGACAAATTACATTTTTCACTTTTAAAATCTACGTTGTGAATTTTCAAGTTCACGCTTTTACATTTAGTACCTAAGCTTACTGAGTAAACCAGTTACCGTCAGGATAGTTACGTTACGTGTTACCTGCCGATAATGACCAGCACGTGTAAAATTATCCCTTAATTACGCAACATCACACGGTTTCAACGTAGACCTACATCCTAGCTCTAACGGCAGCGTCCGTAGTTTAGTTTATCAGGATATCCACACTAGAGTTTATTAGAAACACGATCAAGGTTTGAACACGAGTCTAATAAAGCGGTATTTGCCTACAAATGAAACTTTTCGCATTTCATTTTGGAGAAAAAAAATCAGCGTGACAAATGGTTGATTTTGCAATAGGTGGTCAAACTTTAATCAGTGCCCTTCTGTGCATAAGAAATACAGTTCCCTGCCATAACATATTGTATTTTTGTACGGCTTGATCAGTATCTTCCCCAAACGAATAGGTTCAATGCTCAGACCAAATTAAAAACCAAGACGAGCGCTGAAAACGATACAGTGAAGTATGCCAAAACTACACCTCCGCTGTGCATACACGCTAACATTTACAATCTAACTACACCTCACTAAGTGCACACATGTTTACGAAACTGTCTTCACTTTACTGTTGACAGCCCTCTCAGCCTTGGTTTTTTATTTGGTCTGAGGTTCAATGCTACGATTTCTCCATTACTAGCACAAATCTTCATTAACTAACGCCTGGACCCAGCAAAAATAATAACTACACAACAAAATACTTAGGGCTTTGTGCTAAATCAAATTACCAATAAAGATCCAATAGGATGCATATCGTTTCAGTCTTACAAAATCCGGTAATCATTCATTTACAAATTAACAAAGGAACTTCTGTTAAACTAGATTTCACGGTCCAAGAAATCAAAATATTTCCTAGATTATAATAGACACTGTAAAAAAGTTTGAACAAAATTAAAACCAACACTTGTTGGTTTACCTTACCTTATTTTATTTTACTCTTAAACAAAAATATTAAAGTAAGGAACAGAATAAAAAAAAACAAAGTCAATTTCTATTATTCAATTCAACGTACTCAAAACCAATACCTCATGAAATCTTTGCTCTGTTTTCTATATAATTATGTCTATGGAAACCTACGGTTATACAGTTGGAGCAAACACTGAATAATTTTATCTACATAATAGTTTTAATTTATTGGAATGTAGCTACATTGTTAGGGTGATAGGAACTCTATTCTAAACTAATTAGTTTAATAATATTATTAACAAACATATTCTTAAAAAAACAGAGTGCAAACAATACTTATGCTCCACACAAAAAAAAACTTTTTTTGTCTCTTTCTCCGAAGATCACGCGCATCTAATTTGCAGGTGGTCACTTCACAAGATAAGCATGACATATGCCTTTAGTCATGACCAATAATTTTTTTTGTGTTGGCCCGTCCAACATATGACTAGCATAGAAACAATGATTGTAAAAGTACCCGACCGACGTAAACTTCCGCAGATAAAGGCAATATTTGCCACTATTGCAGACAAGTCGACGGCATATTATATATGCATAGGCATATTATAACTAATGACATGCGGTGATTGAAAATTATATTGGCAGGAAGAGATATAGTTTATTCTTTCCTGAATTAAGGGTAGTTGCAGGGCAGTTCCGTAATCTTTCACTCGGAAGGAGGACACGATGCTAAGTACTGCAACGACAGTTTAATCGCTTTCCATTTAGGTATATTTCTAACCACAAACACGTGGAAGGAATCCTCAGAGGGAGAAATTAACGAAAATATCAGTTTACGCAGAATTTTCTGATTGCCGACCCTGCAATATAATAAAGTCGAACATATAACCTCCTCATTTCTGAAAGTCGGTTAAAAACTTTTTTACAAAAAAAAAATACAACCGGCTTCCAAAAAAGACACTGCAAAGTGAAAAATAATTTTAATTTCGGAAGTCGGTGTCGTTGGGTTCGCATTTTCATTGTTTGCCACCGACTTTTTTTTTTGTAAAAAAGTTTTTATTTTTCCCTTTTAGTTATGCTTACCCCGCACAAATTCGTGTAACACTACTTGCTATGTAAATATCAGTGACAGGAAGTTATTATACCATCAATACGTATTATTGAAACTAACTCAAAAACTACCTAAGCAAAGTTAATAAAAATGTATGTGGGACCACCCCTGAGGCATACCCTATAAATTAAAAAAATATTTTTAGAAATCGATTTAAAATTGCCGGAGATATCACGTAACTTACATAAAAAAAAAAAACAATTTCGTTTACTTGCATTTTTAACTGTAACTTTGGTTTAAAAACCAAACTACTAAACCGATTTTCATGAAAATTCTATGTTACACACAAATGAAAACACACAATCAAAAGATACGGGCGTTTATGTTCCGGAATCAAAACCTAAACTGGGTACTTCCCATTGACCTAGAATCATGAAATTTGGCAAAAAGCAATGTTATGAAGCACAAGTATAGTAATAAATCCTAAAACCGCTCTGTAGTTACATTACAAAAAAAAATACCGTGATAAACTATTTACATACACCCACCCCTCGCTCAGCCTCGGTGCGCGAGTCCGACTCGCACATGACCGCTTTTATTTTTTTTAAATTTGCTTTTTAAGTTACTTGTATTAAATAGGCCCAAGTCTTAGTTAACCTGCTTGCAAAATGATTAAGCGTAGACAAAATATCCGCATTGTTTCCAATGCGGACATTTTGTCTACGCTTAATAATAATAAATTTGTAATTTTGTATACTATACCTACATATTACCTCCGTCAGCATTTTTTTAAATTCGTGTTTGCATAATGTTCGTTCACATTTAAACTTATAACGCTAGTAAATGCCTCAAAGTTTTCGTTAGTGAGTTAATTAACCTTGCTCTTATTTTTAACTTTATGAAAGTATCTTAAGTTGAGAGGAACTTGCGCAATCACTGCGAACTATTTCAAACAAAACCACTCACTTTATATTGTTTTTGTATCGAAGTGCGCGATGATATGGAAAAGTTTGTATCATTGATCAGAATCTTTTGATACACAAGCGTTGCTGCTGGTAAATTTTATTTGACTGTGCCAAGTTCTTCAGAAGTTAAGGTGGATGCAATAAGGTAGCCCGCGAAATAGAAACTATCTTAAGTTTTTGCATTTTCAGGTTGTATGTTGATTAATATTATATATTATGAATATATTATAATGTTTTTTTTTAATTGATTATAATTCTATGATTACATATTTTTGTTACGGTCGCAAATCAAAATAAGAACAACGTTGCATCTGATACTAAACTGCAAATTGCAAAAATATAAGAAAATTTTAATGTGGAGGGCGCTTTTACCTACTACAATTTATGTAAGTATTGTATTAATTTATTTCTTACTGCTTTCTACGTGTTTCATGAAGGAAGCGATGGTAATTTCTGTAATAATTTCTTGCAGTGTGGTTCAAGTGTACTTATTATTATTGTTTTTAAATAAAGTTTATCATGAACATGTGTACAGGATATAGTTATTTACGCGCGGGATATTATTATTTAGGTTTACAAAATGTTCAATACACTTAGAAACTAGGTAGGTACGTTTATTGTGTTTCTTCTGCGATAGTTTTTAAGCTCCAACAGAAAGGCGCGACGCGACGACGCCGACGACAGTGTGACACGATTTTAGTCGGTAAATTTCCATAGAGTTTTCATACAAATTGTTTTACTACACTATGGCGTCGTGCTTGTCTGCGGCAGTCTTTACCAACTGCCACAAAAATCATGACCTCAAACATTCTTAATTCAAGCATTTGAATGATTACATCGATGTTGACACTTGTTACAGCTACGCGCTAAATACGTGCTCTGGGCATAATCAAGTCACAAATATCTACATACCCAAGCGAAATGTCTCTTTTTAACATTCGTAACAAATCGCATACCACCATTGTCCGTAAGACACGGCTGTTATGTTTCAGTCTGTCGAAAATCTATTTCGAAACCGGTCGACTCAATCTACGTAACAAATAAGCAATAAAGCTTTGTACTAACAATTGTAAACAGTTGCCGAGTTGGGTTAGTTGGGTAACGCGTATTTTTGGGAAAATAATAACCCCAAGGCCGGCTTCTTTCGAATTGCGAAGTTGAAGTAAAGGGATTTTTGAACACAAAAGTCTTTCTGTTCGAGCTGTTGAGAACAAGATTTATTAATATTTTATTTTATAATTTTGAAAGCTGTTAAACAAGGCCCATTTGCATAGCGCCATTTAAATCTAACAAGAGTAACAGCATCCAAAAAAACTTGATGTCCAATTAGTTATAACTTTTTTTTAAATTCCTTCCTTCTTTTCTTAGTAGTGTATAACGATTTTGAAATTCACATTCATTCATTCATTCATTTTTTTTTTATTTTGGGAGCTAAAATTTAATCACTGACAAAATACTTTCCTACACTTTTCAAACAGTGTGTGCTAAAAAACTCCTGCAACAGGTTCAGGAAAGGAAATGTTTTTCATCAAATGTAAATTGTTCGATTGTAGGAAGTTTGAATAAATTATTTATATTACCTGCAACTGGATGCCCTCCACCTGAAAATCTGATAGCTGAAATCCTCCATGAATCGGTAAACCGTTCGGCCGAACAGTTTGCAGTGACAAATCGGGTCGTATTTCGGAGATAATTTGTTAGGTTAAAATACAAACATTTTTAAAAGAAAAGTGGAAAAGCTAAATAAATCTCTGTAGATTTGCGCAGTGAGTACATGTACTTACTCAATGTTATATTCGCTGATTATTGAATAACAACTACGTCCTGCAATACCCGCTTTGTTTCCTGCATAAGAGCTCGTTCAGACGACACGCGCCCGCTAAGCGCACGCCACGCGCGTCAGCACCCGCGTCTAACTCGCTTTGACATTTTGTTGTATATGAATCTTATGACACATCAGTAGATTTCAAATTGCATTTATCGAAGTCCAACCGCACACGCCACGCGCCCGCTTCATGCCAACCCCGCGCTCACCCCGCACACGCGCTGCACCCAACCCAGGTGTCACCTCTCACGTTGTGACACCTGGAAACCACTAGGTCCAGTGAACGAAGTAGTCCAGTCACTAGTAGTATAAGCGGGTGCGAGGCATGGATGGCGAACGCAAGTGTTAGGCGAACACAACGCGTGTGAGTGTTATCTGAACACACGTTATAATGCAAATGACACCGAAAATTAAAACTAACGTCTATGGAATGATCCCGAACCATCCGACTATTTATTTATTTAATTCAGACACGGTGATCCATATTATTTTATGTTAGCTTACTTAAAATTTATGTTAGTAACCAAAGATACATGCCACAATAATACTAATAGAACTAAAATTAAATGACTGAAATACATAAAATAAAATGGTAAAATAAAATTCATTTAAATCAATATAAATTAACATCAAGAAAATCATAAAACAAATACCACTAGAGTCTAGACTATGAGAGGGAAGAGTGAGTGCACCTGTGTCCGTGCACACACTTGCAATATGCACTGTGATATCTCCTGCTTAGATGGCTAATAGTTTCCGCTCGGATTGGCTGCCATGGTTGAAGTCTGGAGAGGGGTCTATACTGCAAATGACACTTGATTGATTGATTCTTTAACTTAAGTACCACATGGGAACGTCTACTAGACATGTCCTATAACGTGTTATTTTAAGACGACGCCGGCCGCGCTGTGGCGCCCTCATCGTTTGTTTAGTTATTTCTTTTATTTTAGAATGAAAATGCAGAAAATAAGCACAGATTATACGTTAGTATTATTACAAACGGTAGTTTTAAATTGTTTAGTTTGATTATAATCCTTAAAACGGATAATAGTGACCACTATTTTCCACTAGACTGGTAGGTACTCATTTAATTGGTAGGTAACTTAATTGTTATAACATAGCATAGCCATTCAATTAAAAGCAGTCCTGCTTTATTATGTACCTACATATAACTCGATATCACACGTGAACTACACAAGGTTGCTCCATATTTCTGTCAGTTAGTTCGTTTTAAACTTATGATGTGCTGAATATTGTGTATGAGCAATTGTAACTTAAATTAATTAATGAAATTAAAAACCGTCTTTTCCGATTTACTTGATCTTTTTTGCATAGTTAGGTATGGTACGTACACGCTGGCGGAGCAGAGAGTAAAACTAATACAGATTCAAGGTTCGGATTAAATGTATAGTGTGAATACCAAAGTAATCTAGATCACAAAAACATTAACTTATTGGAGAATAGGACAATAGCTCACAATGGCCAGTACCTACGTACACTACAGCCAATTAGGTAGCTATTAGAAGTAAGCCGAACTGCACTCGCAATTAATTAGGTATAAAGGCCCCCGCAGACAGGCGCGATGCGACTCTAGTAGAACAAGTTCTATGAAAACTTCCCGGATTTTTGTCGCGTAGTGCCTGTTTGAGCGAAGGCTTAATGCGGTTACATACGTCTTGTAAGTATTTTTTATAATAAGCAATTCATTTTCAATCAATACACTTTAATATAATGATTTTGATGAACAGACTTTCGAAACCAGAAAACATGAGGTATATTTTGGCGACACGGTTGGCGCAGTGGTTGAGCGATTGACTGCTGCGCAGCATGTCGCGGGTTCGATTCCCGCACGGAACAAATATTTGTACGACCTACAAGTATTTGTTCCGGTTCTGGGTGTTTTATCTATAATATGTCTGTATTTACAAAAAAAAAAAAATGTATACAGGAATATTTTTTAAGGAGTGCGCAAAAAAATTTTGGTGGTTCAGTATCAGTAATAGAACACATTTCCATTATTTTTTCAAAACTTTTTTTCACTTTTTTATCCGACTCTAAATCAGCAAAATATGGACACTATCTATTCAAGATAATAACAATGGGCGCGCACGCCAGGCGGCGCACGTGGCGGTGTTGCAGCGGGGGAGTCCCGGGCGGCAGAATTGTGCCAGGCACTGCGGGCGCCCGGGTTCCGAACTCCCGACCCCGATACTCGACAGTCTGCTCATCGCAATCATCGCATGCGCTAACGTGACCTCGCGTCCAATCGCTTTCCCGTGCAACCCCCGCGCAGCAAGTGTGTCGAACTCGTACTTACCTAAAGGTCACGATGTCGGACTTCAGTAACCGCGAGTTTTATGAGATGGTGCGAGTGTATTTACTAAGTGGTGAAAGTTTACGAGCTGCTCGCAGAATGTATGCGACGGAGAGCGTACCTCGAATGCGAGCCCATGGTATCCTTAACCCCGCGGTCCCTAATGAAAGGACCATTTTAGCAGCCACTCAAAGGCTGCTAGATCACGGTCAGTTCAGGACCCCGAATCACGCACAAGGATCTGGCAGACCTCGACTGGCGGTCGAAATCGAAGAAACCATTTTCGATTTCTTCGAGCGAGATCCAAGAGCTAGTACCAACGATGCGGCAGGTCGCTTTGGTGTGAGCCAGTACGTGGTATGGAAGCTGCTAAATACAGCCGGACTAAATCCATACCACTTTCAACCAGTACAGCAGCTCCATGACCCAGACCCAGCATCACGTCGAGCCTTATGCGAGTGGCTTCTAAATCATCGCGAAGTCAACATCTTGTGGACGGATGAGGCATTGTTCATACGCGTGGGACTGTACAATGAACATTGGTGGTCATTCAACAATCCTCATTTGGTGCGAGAGACACATCACCAAGTGCGTTTTAGCGCCAATGTATGGGCTGGGGTTATTAAAAATAAAATAATAGGGCCCGTTTTTATTGACGGCACCTTGACCGGACCAAGGTATTTAGAAATGTTGGAAACGACGATAGAAGACATAATGGACGAAGTTCCGATGTGCTACCATAGTAATTTATACTATCAGCACGATGGCGCTCCACCTCATTACGCTATACGGGTACGTAATAACCTGAATGAAAAATACGGGCAAAATTGGATCGGTCGTGGTGGCCCCATACCGTGGCCTGCTAGGTCCTTGGATCTTACTCCCTGCGATTTTTTTCTTTGGGGTGAAGTGAAACGCCGGGTGTATGTAGAGGAGGCCCAAAACCTAGATGACTTAAAGTTTAGGATAATTAACGCTTTTGATGAAGTGAAAAGTGAAATTAGTGTTCTCAACAAACTAAATGACAATTTATTTAAACGTGCAAGTCTATGCCTAGAAAGAGGAGGACTTCATTTTGAACAATTATTAAAATACAGTGATTAGTGACATGTAGGGTAAGCAATTATTTTTAATTAACAATTTTAGCGAATAGGTTATTTTTGATGGAACATTGTGGTAAATACTTAGTTGATTCCAATTTTTTAAATACGCCCTAATGCAAGTATGCATTATGTAATGTCAATAATTTTATTTCATTAAGTTTTTAAAAGTGCCTTAATTGAATTGAAAAATTCTATTTTCTGCATTTTGATGGTCCTAAGCCCATGAAAGTATGAAGGAAAAATTGGAATCACTCTTCAAATAACTTCAGATCCCGGCCTAATCTTATAAAGACTAGTTCGAACCTGATAAAATGAGCGATCTGTAACTAAATTGTAACCCACGTAAATACCTACCTAAGCCTGTGAACGAAAATCGAACGAGCGCACAGCTGATAGGTAGGTACAGACCATCAAGCTACTACAATCTGTCTTTCTTTAATAGATTTTCAACTTTATTGCTAAAGCATAAGGTTCAAAGTTGAATGTGCTGGCTTCTGTACATAAGCGCGTTTCGCTTCCCCACGCGCCGGCTAGTAGCCATAAAATCAGTTTCAAAGTAAACATCTTTCGTAATCGATAACTTTATTTTTTTGTACTAAGACATATCAAAATAAAAAATAGGTGTTTAATAAAACTTATCTACGTTTATTTTGTCAAAGTTTGCGCACTGAATAAAAAATATTCCTGTATAAGTAGTTTATCAGCCATCTCGTTACCATAACACAAGCATTAGGTTGCTTAGCTTGGGACTAAATGGCGTTGTGTGAAAAGTCCAAGGATATATTATATATTATTATATTATATATTTTTGATATGTTAACGCACAGCTGATTGATTAATCCTCAACACGCACAGCTTCCGGCTGAGTCATCCCGTCAGGAGTAACTCAACTCACTCATTACTGAAATAAAATGGACTACACAAACCCAGTATTTGTTCAGTGAGGGTCAACTGTGTCGTAAACTAATAGCCAATGGGTACAAAAACCTGCGGCCGCGACCCGAGAGGCTGTAAATCAGTCGGCAAGTCATCTTTGACGACATCTGTTGCACTGGCAACGTGCGCTTTGAGCATAGGACCCGCATGCGTAAGCTTTGTCCCGGACTGTCATGATTATATTTTAACTAATTCGTTTTGCTTATTTTTTTATTATTCACGTGTTATAACTTTATTTATTTTATGAAACAAGTCATGCTTTTAGAAACATTTAAAAAGTTTTTTTTTTGTAATTCTAATACCTATATAAAATTCTCGTGTCACAATGTTAGTTACCATTCTCCTCCGAAACGGCTTGACCGCTTTTTATGAAATTTTATATGCATACTCAGTAGGTCTGAGAATCGGCTACTATCTATTTTTCATACCCCTAAGTGATAAGGGAGGACCTCTAAAGATTTTTTTTGGAATCGAAACTTATGCGGGTGAAACCGCGGGGCGTAGTTAGTATAATATATTATTTCAGCCATTAACAATAATCTATCAATAGTCTTAAACACAATTGGACAGTAGTAGTAGTAAGATGACACTTATCGTCATTCCGGACATTATGAAACAGGTGTCGTATTATGACGGTTTAATGACATCATGATTTCAGTGTAAGAGAGAGAGACGGAGCTACACATGACCGATAGCACCATCCCTTTTTCGGACTGGAATCATCATGGCATTAATATATCGTAATATAACCCCAGGCCATACTGACATCTACCAACACGCACTGGGCCCGCGTGGTAGATTGCAGCCCGCTCCTTCTCTTAGTGGGACATTATTTATGCTGATTATGATAAATAAATCAAAGTAAATACCTTGGCACCTAACTTTGTTAACATGCTGGCAGTACAAAGACGTAATATTAATGTGCCTGGTTTTAACATAAGGTATCTTTGCACTTTCACATTTGCATTAAAGATGTTCAAAGAATAATTGAGCATCAGTCATTATCATTAGTTTCATTCTGTACGAGCAGTGGTGGTCCAGTGGTAACGACCCCGACTTACGACTTGTAGGTCGTGGGTTCAAACTCAGGCACGCGCTTTACTTTGTGTAAATAATTTCAACACCATTGCTCTCAAAACGGTGAAAGAAAACATCATAAGAAAACCGGCATCTCCTAGAACCAACTGGGCCCGCTTAGTGGATTTATATAATGTGTATTCATATTATGAATCTATATTTTAGGTACAAAAAGTTTCGACTGACTGAGACTGGAAGCCGACCCCAACATAGTTGGGAAAAGGCTAGGCAGATGATGATGATGATGATTTAGAATAAATACAAAATTACATGAACTTGAACCTTTGTAAACTAGAACTAATGATAGTTTACGATGAAAATAATTTCAGTATGCTATTTTCCAAATACAATTTTAATCGTTGTTTTTGCTGAAAATTCGCAATTTTCGTATCTATGAAACAGTTCAGAACGTTTAGTGGTAGTCAAGTCACGTTTATTTTGGTTATGTTCGTGCATACCCAAAAAAAAAATAGGTGACTCGTAACATAATCTCAAAACGACAATATCCAAAAGAAGCATGGTATCCCTACTTGTACAAGAGTCGGGAAATCAGGGTTTGTTTAAACTGCCTGTGATGACGTCATCCGTGTCAATGATAAATAATGTTGTTTTAGTTAAAAACAGATCACTATTGACGGACTAATTTATGACCGATGACCGAATTCTTTACAATACCAGCATTGTGTTAGAAAGAAACAATGGCCAGAAATTGCCAGTTATGTTCCAAATTCGGTTCACACTGCAATGAAACAAATTGAAAACGACAAGAATTATTACTATGGGAGGCCAATTGATTGCATTTAAGAAGGTACTGTAAAAAAATGAAATCACTATTGTTTGTATAAAAAAATTGTTATGACCTAGTATATGTTTCAAATCCTAGCACCATTTATCACATCTTTTCTAAAATTTTACAGTACCTATCTGTATATATATATCTGTCACAGCAGTTTATCCTCCCACTGACTTATTAGAGTCTGACATTATCACAGACTACATTCACTCTTCCGTTCAATCTATCTCTCTGTGGAATGCGCTCCCCCAGGATATCAGGATGTAACCAATCGATTATCCTTTAAAGTTAAGGTTCGCGAGCACATTCGTAAGAAGCTGGCAGTATCATCACAACGGTACCTAATATTTTCTCATTCTTTGTCTTATTTATTTTTAGTTAGTATATTCATGTATTTATGTATATTTATTTGAGCTTATTTTATATGTAATTAGGTATATATTATATTCATAGTTGTAATAGGTTTATGCGTATCATTATATAAAAAAAAATTTATTCCTCAATTTTCATGATTGCACCTACCATTGTTTGTCTCTGCATCCCCAAAGGTTGACTGGTAGAAAATGTCTATGGCATTAAGTCCGCCTGTGTATACATTTATGTGCTTGAAGTATTAAATAAAAAATAAATTATCTAATGTTTCTTTTGTAGATAGCAATTTATTTACTTACCTGTAGGGTGGCAAGTACATCGACGCGCAAACTGAATTCAGGACGTGATTTTAGACTCCTAGAACCATGTGCTGAAATTCGAACCAAAATTTATTAATTATGCGACGATTATAAAAAAGTGCTATTTCATAGAAACGTACAATACCTACGCGGTCAAAATCTATTATATTTCAACGCAGGGGGCCAGAATCTTGTAGGTACTATCGCGGACATTCCCGCCTGACCACCACTAAGTTCATTTGTGCTTGCACTCATAAAATAAAAGCGCTCTCTAGTAAGCGCGCCAAGGTCAAATAGTTCGTCCATAAAATTCACAAAAGGAGTACATGTGATGCGTCACTAAGCTGCCCAGTGCAGGTTGCAACTAATTGCGTTATCGCTTTCATTTATTATTATAAATTTTTTTTCTCATATGCTAAAACTTTAAGGGGGCGTGGCTTGGCGTTTCCGCAGGATTCAGGCGAAAAATTTTTAAGCGGTCAGGTGGAAATTGCCCCGATGGTACCTACTGAACCCAAGGTAACAGTTTGCGCATCGTTGTCCCTGCCACCCTGTATATAATATGTAAATAAATTGCTATCTACAAAAGAAATATATCTACAGCACGACGTACTCTTAGAAACATTTTTGGAATCTTGTCTCATTTCCTTATCTTCTCGAAGACACTTGTTTGCTCCCGAACATGTTTTAAAACTAGCCAGACGTGTCCACTTTTGTTTTCGTTAACGCATCAACCCAGATGTTGTTCCTTTATCTGTGTATCTATCACTTAATTGTTCGTGTCATTGCTTTATTTTTAATTCTTTTACCTTTTGTATTGTAGCGAAATAAAACGCGGTGACTTCACAATTTCACTACCATTACGTATAATTTTGTTGTAAAAATAAAAAATTCCAAATACAATAATTTAGTATAAAAAAAATTAAGAAAAAATATTACTTTAAGATACCTTGTGACGTTGGTTATAAATACGAATATGAATGAAATAGAAATACTTAAGGTTTTGGGTTTTGTAAAGACAAAAATAAAGTGAGAATTTTGTTACATTGACGTGATTGCAATCAAGAAAATATTAGATAGATTTAAAGTTTGCGCGGTCCAAGGGAAAAAAAGTTAAAATAGCACACCCGCCGTATTTGAATGATAAAAATTCACGCAATTTTGATAGGAAAATATATCTAGACAATCTACTATGAGAATAGACTAAAAAAGGTATCTGTTCCCAAAAAAGGGGTCTTCGTGTCCGTTCTCGGGATCCTCGTAGATTAATAGAGCAGAACAATAATCAGGTAGCAGATCCTCAACAGCAAGTAGATCTGCAACAGCTAGCTGCGGGCGCTCTTCTGGCGAACAGCTTATACTTCGTCTCGAGAGTCAGGGTAGAGTGAAAAATCGATCAAATTGGCTTGCCCATAATTCGGGCCTTATCCTGAAGTAAAATTTAGGAACAAGTACCGGTGGAGCAAGCAGAATCACTTGTAACCAAGAAATAGAATAGAATGATACATACCAAAAATGAAGAAAAATATGTTCACAAATAGTTTTGAAATTTATAGATAACGAGGTACGGAGGAGTAAAACCAATTGCGACAGCAATTAAATTAATTCAACCAACTCAAATTCACAGTCAAACTTCGGCGTTAATATTCCACAAAAAACATGTTCTTCGTCACAAGGTTATTTTCAAAGTCACCATGCCTACCGTGAAAAATGCCATCTGACGTAAATACGATTCGTAATTTGAAAGATTTCAGATGGAAATTTCTGGACAGACTATGGTTCAAAAAAAGGTTGAATATGAGTTTAGAAGGAGGATTAAAGCCAAAATTACCATGCAGGATTTGTTCATACTGCAGTATGTATACTAATTTTATTCTAGGTGCATCGTCTTCACATATAATGTTAGGTATTATAATTATAATTTATTTCAGTCAGACACAGTGATCCATATTTATGTTAGTAAGTAAACTTAAAAATTATGTTAGTAACCAAGGAATAAAATACATGCCACAATAATATTATTATAAATTGAAATATTGAAGTACCTACATAAAAACAAATTGTAAATTAGTAAAATATTGTAAAATTGTAAAATAAATTCATAGTTAAATCGCAAAACATAATTAAATCACATAAAATATATAAATTTTTAAATTAATATAAATTAAAATCAGATATTCATTAATACATACACATAAAATAAATAAATCGACAATTACACAGAAAACAATAATCACTTAATAAATGGTGACGAACTGGCATGGCATGGAGATGCATCCACCACCATGCTATCCATCCATGTACTGAATGTTTACAAACCATTTTCCTTTTCCTTTCCCTTTCATTTTCCATTTTAAAAGAGTACCTAACGGTGGAGTTTCTTGCCCATTCTTCTCCATACAAACCCTACCTTTTAGAAGGGACGACTAGAATCAATTCTATTTTATTTACTGTAATTTTTGACGTTCAAAACTGCCTATAATGAGCCTATTTGAAATAAATGATTTGACTTTGACTTTTGAAGAAACTTGTAAGATGGAGATTGTTCTCGCCTTTCAAGGTATATAGGTTACCTGTGTTACCAATAAAGTGGTAACAAGAAGAGAAGTTTGTAAAACGATGTTAACATCTACATCCAATCTATATTGAGATTTTATAGCTATGTCTCCTGTTAGTTGTAATTGAACACTTGTGCCTACCAGGGTAAAATGGGACAGTAGGGTGAGTGGATGATTATGAATTAATTTGACCAATGTTGGGCCTGTTAATCGAGTAAGTATTATTATGTGGTAGACCTACCTACTTAAGGTAATAGGGTTATGTGAGAATAACTTATTTTGTGGTGTTGTGGACAGGTGAAGAATGTTCAAATCCAAGTACCTAACGTGAGTCTTTCAATTCATATGTACTTTCTAAGTTTGTTTTGGACATTACTGACAGTGGATAAAGAAAACACCGCCGGAAGGATACCTGAACTTATAAATAACAAGCAGCGCCCCGCGGTTTCACCCGCATAAGTTTCGATCCCGTGGGAATATCGGGATAAAAACTATCCTATATACTTTCCGGGACTACTAGGATACCAAATTTCATCTAAATCGTGCACGTGCACACTTATGCCTTCTTTGTGAAGATGCCTTCGCCCTGCAATGGGACAATAATAGCCTGGTATCATTATTATTATTGGAAAGTAATCGACTTTAATATTGTATATTAGGTATATCTAGTCATGTAAAGTACCTTTTCTAATATTTATTAATAGTGGACAAGTTACGTCACTTGGACCGCGCTGTTGCAATGGTGTCATGGGTTCGCATCTATATTATTGGGGCTTTGTGTTTGTAAGCGCGCGTTTGCTGGAAAAAATCGCGGGATGAGAAGTTTTTTTTTTTATCGATTCTGTATCTAGGAATTTTATTATATACTTAGTAAATATTTTTCTTATAAAGTCTTTTTTATAAAGATTTCGTAAAAAGTTAGCTAATTCCTCTGGCGTGGGCCTCTGCGTTTAATTACATAACTATAACGTGCACACGACAGTTATTTTCATCTCACGTTTTGAATTTATAATTATGTAACGCATTTAATTCGAAGTGGGACTTACTATTTCAATAACACCAGATTATACAGGTACTTGATCTACGGGGTCATAATGTACTTAACAGCAATTTTTTTTTATAACCGGCTTTAAATTTTTGCATTATTATTTTTACTGACCAATTATTTATTTTAAAATTTTCTCTGTAGAAATTGTACTTTTCTATGAAACAACAGATTTTTTTATAACCGACTAAAAATTTTTACGCAAGCGGGTCCAGAATTTTGTACTGAATCCAACCAAGGTAACAGGTTCCGTGCAATCCTGTAATATTGTCTCACAAAGGCTGCTTTTTATACAGGGAAGGCACGAGAATTGATGATAACCACGCTTGTTCACCACGCCTGTTACTTCAAATAGGTAGGTTTCAATATTTCTTGTACCTACTTTAAAACATAGGTGCAACAAATATTTACTTAAATAATAAATGTGGTATGATCATTTTATCCAGTGTTTTATTTAAGACATTATTTTATTTACGAGGCGTTAAGATTGCTCTTGATAAAAAATAAGCAATGAAAATTATATTTTTATTTAAAATAATAATATGTAGGTAAATTAATTACGTAATTTCGCAAATCGGAGGCTAAGTGCCCATAGCAACTGAGAAACAATTTACTACCATTTAAGTTACATTATATATGTATAAGTAGCAAATATATAACTAACCGAGAAAAAATAACAATAAAACGATATCCTGTTAATTATAACAACACAATATTATGTTGTGGGAAAATATTACAATAGGCCGCCATCTTGGATTTATCCTTGACTTAACTAAGAGCTTATTAACTTAATCACATGTATGTGTTTATATTAGAAGTTACATGCTAGTATTACCTTGTAGTATATACCAAACAAACCCTTCTCTTGTTCAGGGTTTCGTGAAAGAATTTTAAAGGATCAAGTTTTGACTTGGAAACTCGAAAAAAAGCCATTGTTTCTTAAAAGGTGGTAGTGAACTTTATTCTGTCTCAAAAAGATGTTTAACTACATCGAAAAGAATTCATAAGATGGTCTTCAAGTTGCGTTCCTTTTTTATACTGCATCTATAAGTATGTAATAAAGTAATTAAGTATCTAGTCAATGAGTAATATTTAGATATGTTTTGTAGCTACAACACAATATAAGAACAATATTTAGGAATAAATATTGTAGACAGTTAAATTAATTCTAGTCGATTATCTTCTTGAGTAGGAGGGCGAGTTTAAAAGGTCTTAAAGATCTTTATTATAATTTTTAATATACCTATGGGGCCTGCTTCATACATACCGCCACAGATCAAATGAGCTCAACAGTAGCACTATAACATTATCAATCATTTAGCTCTCCCAAAGAGTTCTGTGAGAAACCAAAACGATTGATAAATTCTCTGATAATGTTGTATTAGATAGGAAATTGTGATTTAATGGTACAATTTTCTTTGTTAATCAATATGTATAATTAGGTATTGAATTACTTTTCATTTAAATACCTAATTATCCATAAATGGCTTTTACTTTGACCAGAGGCTAAGCATTACCACAAAACGTGGTAATGCCGCCAGTCTCTTACATTACCAGTTGACAGCGAAGTGGACTAAATTTATGACGCTATATTTTAGTATGTTAATAGTATTAGTGAGGTTAGGTTATTATATTTTTATTTTAATACTTTATTAGAAAGCATTAAACATAAATAACAATCATTGATATTATTATAATGATTTTAAATAAAAATCTTTTGCCATCATCTCCATTGATAGTGATATCACCGTTATAGCCACATAAGGTGAGGAGGTGTGAACATGACAGACTAACATTCTTCGATACAACTTTTTGCTCAAAATGCGAAGGTGGGGATATTTTGCAAGTTAATTAGATAGTCCCATTATACCATTGTTAATTGTAACTGTTACTAAAAGGTGCTCGACCCGACGATGATTCAAGAAGAATATGCGTGTCATCTTTGCACATAGTAGGTAGGTACCTACTGTGAGCTCTTTACGAGCTCTGAATAAATATCGTGATGGGTGAAATAAACGACGGCTGTCATCTTCGAGAATTATTCTTAGGAAACCACAGATAATGTGTTTGAGTCTTTTAATCTGCTTTTAATACATATTTCTTTCTTTCATCTTGCGTCAAAAACTTGTCATCTAATCGAACTACTGTTTTACTGTATTCATAATATTTATCTCTTATTTGTGCCATCTATTTATAACGCGAAGGTTGCATGCTACAACCATGTCAGGTTACAGACTCTACAGTAGGAACATATATCAACATCTAAGTACATAGGTAACAGACATCTCAAGACTGAGTTCAAAAATCTTTGAAATGTTAAAGATGCTAATTTGGAATAATTTTCTCACTTTATGAACAATGTTTCCGATCTAATTGTTTTAGAGCATCACAGAATACCTGTTTTTTTTACATTTAATTCTATTCAATGCCTGGTGTTTCATACTTACATTAACAGCCGGATTTGAGAATTTGAAGTTTAGAGCTTCACCTGCTTTACGAATTGCGGAATTAAAAATATTTTTTGCAAAAACGTAAGGAATTCTGAATTTCGCGGACTCGCGCAGAAGGAATCACCTCAAGTTACGATAAAGTAGAACTTGACAAGTTCTCAAGACGCGCAGAAGAAATCACCTCAAGTACCTAATGATGAAATAGAACTTGACAAGTTCTCAATTTCAAATTATCAATTCAGAAAACGAGTACATACCTACCTATATGAATACCAACTTGGGTATTTTTTTATTTTACATTCCAGTTCCTTTATTTCTGTATCTGTAAGTATTTAAATAATGTAAGCTAACATTTAAAATAATAATATGTATATGTAAAAAAAAAGCAAAAAATCATAGGGCATCAAAAAATATTTTATTTAATTAATCATGAAAACAAAATATTAAATGAAACAATAATATGAAAGTGCAAACTTCCATACCTAGTACCCTCCCGTCCTTCAAATAAGCAAAATAATTTTTAAACCTGAAAACTGAGTTCAGAACACGCAGCTCCATCTATCGACGTGATCGACACAGACCCAGTTTCTATACTTCTCATTACCTTAGGCCAGGGCTTCACACATAGTGGCTCACTAGATACCGGCAGTAAATAAGTATGTCGATTCTATTTCGATAGCAAGCTGACCTAATTTTGAAAAGGCATAATTGCGTTTTCAGCGTACTTGAGCTTTCCGATTCCAAAAATCAACCAATCAATCAAATTCAATCTGGAACAGATTGAAAATGTTTTCGAAATCGGATGTATGTACTCGTATGTTGCAGCACCAAATACTTATTGTCAATTGAAAAATCTGTTTTTTTTTTCTGTGTCTTCCAGTATATATTTTTAAAGGGCGATCTATACAGGATGTCTTGGCTTAGGCAATGACGCGCAACCTGGAGGTCAATTCTCGTAATTTAAAACGTCAAAAAATCTAGTCGCTAGTCTCATCTCGGCGACAAACAAATGTCAAAAGCCTGTGAAATGCCTGCCACCCTGTCTATGTATGTAGCATTTATAGCGTAGGATCCGGCAACAGCTAACCCATACAAAACCAACACCAAATAGCGAAGAACTCTTAGAAAGATGCTCTCAAAACAAATAAGATGCATTACTGATCGCATCAGCTGATTAAGATTCAACGCAAGACGTCACCTTGTTATAAATAGGTCGCTGCCCTACCAGTTAGCTAGAAAGTCACAATCTGTTTATGTATTATATGTACCCACAAATTATTTATTTAGAGAAAATGTGAAAATGCAACTATTTACACTAGATACTAAATTAAATGACTAAGTTACTATACAAATAAATACAAAAACAAAGGACACTTAGATGTCGAAGTACTCGTAAAGAATACCTATCATAATGATTTTTATAGGTACTTTAAAAAATAAAAATCTGCTGCATCCGGTTAGACTGGAAGCCGACCCCAGCATAGTTGGGAAAAGGCCAGGCAGATTGAGGTACTTTAAAAAAACTTTTGTGATAAGAGCTTTGTTTTGCAAGTCAATTTCAGGACAGACATAAATATAATGGATTTTTGTGTTACTAACTATTATTTATTTCTCTAAAATCTCAGGTTGGTCACGTGGATAGTGCCCGTCGTACAACTCGGCAAGCTGTCAGTCATATTACGTGCTTATCAATTGTGGTTTCCAACGGCACTCGGACCTAAGACATTGACAACTGGTCTTAATTGACAATATTTAATACTTCCAACATCTAATATTCGCACCTTTTTGAATATTTGGCAAATCTAAAACTTCTATATTTCTTATACTAAGAAGAACCTTATTTTTTGAACTATTGAGTCAGATTCTTCAAATCAGAAAACTGCTAGGGACGCCATGGTTATTTTATTAGCGGCTCGAGCTCAAAGTTGGCGCAGTACTAGTGGGTTAGTTTGACAGTTTCCTAGAACTGTTCAGTTCCTGGACGTCGAGTACGTTGTGACACTAATATAGGAGTGTCGTGGCTTACTGGCCCAGCGTGCGCCCGCGACGCCCAGCTACTGCACACACATACTTGACCACAGATGGTGCTGCAAGTTACAGACGGTAGCGAGTGGAGTGTAAAAATAATATGGCGATGTCTGAGTTCCAATGCCAATGAATAATTTAGAAGTTATTAATATAATTTCAACAATTGACGGAATTTATTATGAGTGTCAGTAAATGCTTAAAATTAGTAAGATTCGTCTTAAAAATGTTCCCTTTCTCTCGCTACATTTTGTAAGAAAGTTAGTATTCAATCACCATACGATCAATACTCATTGCTCGTAAGTAGGTACTCGGTACATTTTAAACCATGTGTCAAACACTAGTGCCAAGTTAAAGGGAACCATTACAATAGTAAAGTAGAGAAATCCGCACGTTTAGGGATTTGTGAAGCTAATGAGAGATAGCTTCGCTTGTGTAGATCGTAGAATGATTATTTCACGCCAATAATATGTGAAAATACTAACTTTTAACTGGGAACAGACTACAAAGTCTTGCATGTAATAAAACAATGAGATCTGAGTTTTTGATTGAGGCATTACTTCGTAGGCTATTGGTTCTTTATAAGAAAACTAGCTTCTGCTCGCGGCTTCGCCCGCGGGGTATATCAATAAAAACTATCCTATATCCTTTCCCGGGATGCAATCTATCTCTCTGCCAAATTTTATCGAAATCCGTTCAGTGGTTTAGGCGTGAAAAGGTAACATACAGACAGACAGAATTACTTTCGAATTTATCATATTAGTATGGATGAAATTGTCAAAAAACCGCTATCACTTAAAAACAACACCACATTCTTAAGTAGGGCACACACGTCTCCGCATATAGGTATTTGCGGCTAGAACAATCACACCGTTAGCCGGTATGTCGGTCGGCGGCCCTTGCGCCGCATCGTGAATAAAAATCGACCGTTTAAGTGTAAACATGTCTATCAGTTTTGGACGAGATACACGCTTGAACCGTGGATCAAACTATTGTTCAACGAAATGGTCCAAACGTCGAAACGAAACGTCTGTTCCAAAAGTACTTATAGAAAGTGTAAACAGATAAACAGAGATCAGAAAACATACCAATGGATACTAATTTGTAGTGCCAATTTCATATTGCTGTAATAAAAAATCTAGTGGCATCTCATCTCAGCGACAATCAATGTCTTTTTTTCCTATTGGCATCTCGTAGTTGACCTTTAGAGGTCGTGACTACTTAACCGGACTTTAACAATCAATGTCAAAAACTTGTCACTATAATGTAGGAATATTATGAGGGCATTTTTGACAGAACGGACGCTGTCTGGCTGTCGGCCCTCTGATTTTTTCTTGAAGAGAGGTCGTTGAAAACTTTCAAGACTTACATTAATGTTATAGAGGTAAACGTTATTGCAGTGCTTTTAAAACATCGAGCTTTTCTTTTGCTCAACTTCTAGGATGCAATTTTAACTCTTCGCATGTCGAGCGTACAACATGTGTACCGATAACAATAAAATTTCTATTGTGTCTGCTAATTAGACGCGCGACAGGTTAATGATGGTTTTCTACCTTCATGATTTCCCAAGTTAAAACGAGTTCAGTAGGTACGTCCATAAAAAATGCCAATTTTAATTACTTAAATTACGGAGAGGCTCAAATCAAAATGAAATGTAGGCACCATAATTAAATATTCATAACATGCATGCAAGTACAAAGAATAATTACAATTAATGAGACCGTGAAATTGTAGTTTACAAACATCAAATAATTTTGCGTCAATCTATGCATATCATAAAATAGTAACGGACGTAAAAACTGCACATTGAATATTTTTTTTTAAATAATTGCTTTGAAGTGTGCCTGATGCCGAAAATATAGTTTTTAGAATATTGTCAGTTTGTCTGTTTGTATGTTCCGGATAGGCGCAAAAACGGCTGATCTAATGCTTGCTATTACAATTCTTATTTTTGTAAATACAATTCTTGTGTAAATCTGTAGGTATATCACTAAACTCTTCCTAAACAGCTGGACCGATTTTGATTATTTATTTCGTGTGTTTGACCCGGACCGAGTTCTAGGGAACGTTACAACGTCTTCTGGTCAGCTAGTTCAGTATAATCTGCTTTTCCACGAACTGGCAAACATATTTTAATCTGCCATAGAATTATTATTTACCGAACAGATTTTAGATAATAGGTATTGGCATAATATTACAATTAAAAAGCCTTAGGTACCCAATGTACGAAGTCTAAGGTCACTAATCGTCCTAAGCCTTAATTCAATATGACCACTTACCGATTCCTTAACAAATCCAGCCAATAGTCATAGAGAATAAGGCAAAAGTATATAATAATTTATAGTATACTTTCCTGGTTTATATTTATACAGGGTGGACAAAAAGTTGTCGAACAAACGAAATAGGGAGATAGAGGAGGTCATTTCCAACAAAAAACTTTCAACAGCATGACCATAATTCAATTGCCATAAAAGTTTGAAAATTTTAGTGCTCTTTAAATAAAATACCGTTTTTTTTTTACAACTAGACTAATAAAAAATGTGATACATAATACGGTGTTGTATTGTTACTAACAGTTTGACTACCAGCATGATAAACTTCAAAATTATTTTGAATTAAGCTAACCTACTGAAATTTGCACCTTGATATGAAAAAAATATCATAAAACCAGAATTAAGAAACAAAGAGTGATGTGTTACACCTCATTTGAATCGGCATTAAATCAGCAACTTTTTCTGGTACAGGGCCTTTTTTCCGTAGTACCTACATTTTCTTTTTCACAATGTGCTTTTAAAGTGAAAATAATTTTTGGTAAAGCATATAAAGAAAACAAAATTTTTCATAAGTTTTATCGCAATTGAATTATGGCCATGCTGTAGAAAGATTTTTTGTTGGAAATGACCTCCTTTATCTCCCTATTTCGTTGATCCACGACTTTCTGACCAGCCTGTATAGTAAAGCAACCACAAACCAATGAAAAGCTACGAATCGATCATTCAACCGGTACGCAATTAGCCTGCAGCAAAATCTAGTACGGAATAAACCAATAATCTGTATCACTAGTAATAGATCTAAAATTGAGCCAAGTGAGGTATACACGGTTACTTAATGCTACTCCACCACGCTGCCGCGCCGACTGTAGATATGCCGACGATGCGATGTGCCGATGTGACGATGTGTGCTCCGTCACTCCGTCAGCGTCGTTGTCATCGGTGTACCGCTCTGTCGCAATCTACGTAGTTTTAGTGCCGATGTAAGCAGGAAATCGGTCTAGTTTTACTTCGAAGTAAAGGGCACGGCGATATCGATTCATTGCAGATCGTATCATGAAGCTCATTGATTAGAATGTTTAATGATGATTGTGGTTGTGGAAAATTATTCCGAACTTTGTTTAAAATGGAAAATGTACCGATTCTTTGGAATAAAATGTTATTTATAGGTGTTATTACATAGAATGAATTGGACAGCACACTTACATTTTTTTTTCCTATCATAATAAACGGGAAAAGATAAACATTTGAC
Organism: Gortyna flavago; assembly: GCA_963669345.1. Lineage (NCBI taxonomy): Eukaryota > Metazoa > Arthropoda > Insecta > Lepidoptera > Noctuidae > Gortyna > Gortyna flavago. The sequence continues at coordinate 19,804,022 of OY770125.1, forward strand.
TTGGGTACTTCCATGAACTTATAATACTGGTAATTCATCTGCCAACTCATAAAAACGTTCCATGTGTTTTTAAATAATAAATGATAACTATTTTATCTGGTTTTATTAAATTAACGATAGAAAACACGGAAGTTATATAAATTAAAGCAAATAAAATAAATTAACGACGTAAATCTGCGACTTTTATTGTGCGAGTGGCTGTTGGGCCTGATTATCTTAGTCTTAGAAAAGAAAATTACTTTATGCACTAGAGCATAAAAAACGACTTTAGGTCGCCTACGCACAACGTATAAAGACTAACTTTTAGAGCATGAGAAGTGAAAATAAATAAATAAATAGTCTCTCAGCAATACTGTATAATATTTACAGCCCACTAGGTAGCTAGTTAACTGAGCCTATTTTTTGTCCCGCCGCTGGGCGAAGTCCTCTCCTTTTTCCTTGCAAATTTCCGTGCTTATATCTCTGATCATGTTGGCCTTGCAAACATTATCAGATGTAAACAGTATACTAGACTGTAAAAAAATTCCAGAGCCAATCTGAGCATTAACATGCAAGTTTTCTAGAGAGTGGAAATACACAGTCACACACGCGTCAAAGCCGTTTAATCAAGTTTAAGCTCGAATTACATTACTTATAAACGTTTACTTCACGTTGCAACGTTAATATTTGAACTGGAAATAATTTCAGATCACTAATTGCTTCTGTAAGGGAACAAACATTATTTTTAATGTTCTATTATTAATTAAAACTAATTAAATCGTTAAATACTGGTATTCGGCTGCATCCGGTTAGACTGGAAGCCGACCCCAACATAGTTAGAAAAAGGCTAAGCAGATGACGAATTAAATCGTTTTAAGTCAAAGTCAAAGTCAAAGTCAAAGTCAAAGCATTTATTTCAAATAGGCACATAAAAGGCACTTTTGAACGTCAAAAATTACAATGAAATAGAATTGATTCTAGTCGCCCCTTCCAAAAGGTAGTTTTCGTATGGAGAAGAATGGGCAAGAAACTCCACCGTTACTCTTTTAAAATGTTTTACAATATTTTGCATACATTCATTATATAATAAAATAATATGTGAAGACGATGCACCTAAAATAAAATTACTATACCACAATAGGATATTAAGGTTTTGTTAATTTATTCACTAATTCATCCGATAGTTAATCTTTAAAATCATTTCGCAACCGGAAACCTTTGACATTAAGTTTTAAATGTCAACGATGAAGTGTGCCTATGTCCAACCGACTTGTCTACAAACTCAAAAGCTAGGCACAGATTTCCTGTCCACTTAACTAAAAGTTAATTACAGGAAAGCGATTATTCCGCTTCTTCAAAACGCTCCACAGCAAGTTGTATTATTTCCTACGCACTGCCACCTCTTCAATTAAGCTCATAAAATAAGTTGATAAAGGTTTATTTCTCAAAAAACATCTGAAAAATAGAGGTTCAAAATCGAAATGCCACAGAATGCGATCAAATGTAAGATCAAAAAAAAGAGGTTGCATTTAACAAATGACCTAATATTTGGTCCGATAAGCGTAACCGAAATATCTATTGAAAACTAGGATAAAGCACTTCAAGAAAACGAGCTAAAGACTTTTATAACTGAAAGTATATTAAAGCCAATATTAAAAGTCACTAGGAAGGTTATACGTCCATCTTTTCTAGAGCGCAAACAAACAAGTGAAGAATTTTATAGATGACAGTTAAAAGCATATCGGTTATTCAAAATCGACTAGATTGATTTTTGTAAATAAAGTAAATCAAATAAATAAATAATATCAGCCAAGCATCACCAAATTACGCTTAAAATTACCAGGATCTGACGACATTTAATTAAGTATCAGCACGTGCGGTACATTGCATCCCGAAATCGATCGGCATTGCTATTTATAACCCAGTTGGACCTCATCCCTCTGTAGCATTGCAATTAGTGAAATAACGTATCCATTAATTATGTGAGTATGATAACTTTCAATTAATAACCCTATGACTTTATTATTATTTATTAGGGCATACAAACATCGGTTGAACGAAAATTCATAAATAAAAAAACTTACGTTTTAGTAGGTTCATTGATGATCCCAGGGATGTGCCTTACAGGCGTTGCACGGGGGGGTTCCGGAATTGGTCTTTTAAGAGGAACCGGGACCACCCCTATGTGCTGATGGTGATCACCGGGGTGGTTTTAGTGAGGTACAAATCCCACACTCCCCGACCTCCTTCCCCAGAGGTCGGGGGCCTTTTGAAGGTTTACCCCCGAAAACAAAAAAAAAAAAAAAATGTTCATTGATGATAACAGACAGAATGAGGTCCAATTTGGTCCGAGAATAGCACCTGGTGATAACTCAATCTCAGGACCAAACTGCATACTAGTCAGCCACTTCACATTACACACTGAATATTGTAATTAAAAGAGAAGCATCACAAAAATTTTCAATCGACAATCAAACAATACGATAGCAAAACAATGATACCCTCGACTCGTGCCGACCCCCTTTTGAGCCGTCCAATCCGTCACGGCAAGTACGTGACCAAAGCGACACGGTTACAAGGTAACAACTTATGGGATGCAGCGATTTAGGTGGTTGGTGACAGATAAAAACGAAAGAACGCACTCATTTTGTAAGTACATAATATTGCAGTAAATAGACAATGTCCTTAAGAATTCTTATGACGACGTATTACTCCAACCCTAAAGTGATCACTTCTAACTCCATAAAACAACGGCAATGCCTCATTTACGGAGAAGTGCTATTCTGCCCGTAGATTTGGTAATATTATTGCGATACGTGAATCTATTGACATCTTCATAAAATTGCTCTTTATCATTATCATCTTAGCCAAAAGTCGCCCTTGGCGAGACATAGGCAATAGAAATCTACATTCTTCACACAATCGTCTTCTTCAATGTCCTTACTCGCGGAAAAAGCTTCATACACTCCTCTCTGTGGAATTCATGGTAACCAACCAATTATCCTTTAAAGTTAAAGTTCTCGAGAACATTCGCTAGAAGCTGCCGTATCATCACCATACTATATTGTACATATATGTTTTATCATTGTTTGTCTTATTTTATTTGTGCTTTTTATTATATAAATTTTCTATATTATGTTTATAATTTTAATAGCACCTGCCACTGTTTGTCTCTGCATCATCCAAAAGTTGGTCTATGTACATTTGTGTGCTTAAATAAATGGCCGTTCATAGATAATAATCGGCACAACTTCACACCTGCACAAACTTAATTGACAAAAATGATGTGCTCATGAAAACCTCTTTCCGCTGGCAATCGGTAACTTAAACCATTCAATAGTTTTTACTCCACTCTACAACGCTTGAAAATTGGATACAAGCTATGAATGTCACAGCGTACAGTTGGACTATATTTTTTGTATATAGAGTGCACCTTGTGAAAAATGAATAAGTCGTTAATTTTGTTAGTTTTCCCAGAATTTCCTGTAGTTGGTAGCAGTGTTGGGCTTTGGGTCTCATAGAAATATGGAAAAAGTAATAAAACCTCCTGTCCTGCCTATCAAAGGTTTCGATTCGCACCAATTATCCAAACGAAAACGTTCCAAAACTGGGAAAACGGAGAAAACTCTGCAATATATGTGTGTTCTGTATAGAATGTTCCAATGCGCAGTTTCTGGACACTGAAACTGTAAAATTAAATGTAGATTTATACAATAACAATTCGGGTTTTCACGGAAAAATTTAAAGGTAATGTTGAAACCTTATGGCTACTCAAACTCAATGTACAACTGAAGACTGTCGTAAGGTGACGAGTGCCGGCTATTGATAAAAACAAGGAAACGGTATCAATATGTAACAGTTAACTTACATAACGCACGTTTGAATGCGCATCCCAATTTGGTCGCTTTTATTATTTTCCTCGCGTAACATTACTCAATTCCGTATCAAGGCTCGGTTATCTAACACTAAGTCTGCCCAAACAAGGGGCAAACGCGACAGGGCTCACTGTTGGGGCATCGTCGATGAGTAGATACCTTAGTTTTTGAAGCTGACCGCATCCTCTAAACGTGCGTCGCCACTGGTGTCGCCTCGCCTCGCGTCCCTATGACGTCACCACCTAGATCCCAAGTTTGTAGGCGTACAGCTTAGTACATTAAAGAAAGACGACCTACATACCTACGAATTTAGGCCTTCGTACCGAGGACGCTAAGTACGAATCCGGTCGTATTTTTAGTATTAATAGCGAAGTTAATTGGCCATAATAATGATGTTGTACGTCAAAATGATATACATTTGAGTTTGATTAATTAATAGATGGATTTAGATAGTTTATTCATTAAGAAGATCCTTCAAGAAAATTATACTCGTAGCTGGCGTTGAAATGAGTGGTTTTAGTATTTATGTACCTATTTACACTTATTGCCCTGACATTTAATGAACGCATTACTATACCGCTTATATCCAACCACTTCCTCTGATTCGCAACATCACGCAGAACTGGTTATGTATTAGATATCTTACTTGTCGATACCTTCTTCCGCCAACAATGCCGCGGATCACAAGGGGTCATTTTTATGGAACACAATTTAGCACCGGATACTCGCTTTCTCGGTTTCCTGGATTCTAAGAATCGAAAAGCAAAGCCGGGAAAAGCAACAGATATTGGTTCAACACACAATTTAACTGTTTCCTGTAACTTACAACGTGAGCCGCAGTGCTGTTCCTGGGAAACGTATTTTACATTGCTGATAAAAATTCTTTTGTGAAGTTGGTGGCTAAAAAATGTTGGTACCTGTTATTAACATGTCAGTGTTCCAATTCTGATAAGAAATTATTGATGTGTTATTATTAGATGCAATTGCAAATGCAAGTCAGATGACAAGTAAAGTTGTTACTTGTCATCAGAATTGGGGATTACAGTAACCAAGTGTAGACAATTAGCTAGCACGATACGATTTTTTGTCCCACATACCAAAACATTCTTAGTTTGTCCCATATTACTATTAAAGTTATACACACACACACTTCCGACTTCGCCCGTGTCTCTTGCATTTACACACACATTCACAGCGTGTTTGTATACCTGTTTACCACAGGAGAGATAAAAATATTGTAGCGAGATAATAATATTATATTTTAATTTCTTTCATTAAATCATCTTTTACAGCGTTTAATCTTTTGAAATTATAGTCTTGCTCTTTTGACAGTACCTACCTATGTACATCTTACGAAACTTAAGTCGCTTAAGATCTTAAAATTGGCTAATAAGAGAGCGGTTTGTAGTCATCTCATGCAAACAGCATTGAATCACTATTACCTCAACTGAATAGAGGCTCGGTTCTAGTTTATTTTTGAACTAACGCAGTAACCGTTAAAAATAAATCTTCCGTTTTAACTGTGGAAATCAATTTCACAGTTAAAACTATTACATTTTGTAAAATGTGGATCACTGGCTAATTTTATAACAGATATTTTTATTGTTTTAATTCTTCAAACGTAATTTATCATTTAATTGAATTGAAGGTTTTTTCTTGGAGATTTTCAATATAATTTCCCCACTTAGGTATGTTTACATCATATCATAAGTTTTCCCATATAAATTTACATATATACATACAAGTTCACATCATTAATTGATGGTCCAAACTTAACTGTTAGTTCGATGGGTCCAGACAGCTAGAACACTTCTTCAATCTCCAACGCGCAACGGTTGTTGATTATAATCCGTCGCTTGTCTGCGGGAGTCCTTATATGTAATTGTTTCTTCAAAACAGCACACAGACTTTCACAATTGAACGTACTTGCGTACTAATTTCGCACGACATGTACTCTTCCTATACATCCAATTTAGTTAAAACTGCTTTTACAATTACATAAAGCCCATTATAATTTACGTTTTGAATTGCCTGATGGCCGTTAGAACATATTTAAGTATGTTTCCTAGAACGGTCGTGTAAAGCCGCGTTTCTAAATGATTGCTGCTGCGCGCACGCAAGTTCCACCATCTTGGATGGATCTGCAGTTTTATCTAACAATTGTGAAGTGATAATTGTGTAATTATGGTCGTCAATCATGAAAGTGCATTGAGGTGTTGAGCAAATATTCTTGAATCAATTATAATCAGTAATAAATTTAAAGATAGGTACTAATTATGTTGTCAAGCCTGAACAGTTATAGATTCACCTATATCTCAGGTTGCGATATAGGTCCCTCAGCCCTCAGCTAAGCATCATAAACGAGCCCTTTACATTGATCACTTGTCAAATTCATATTTTTTGACACGGAGATCTTATTCATTCTTGAAACCGCAAATTCTAGATAGCACATTCGATGTACATACCGAACGACGTGTCAACAAGCCTGTTATTAAAAAAAAACAATTAAACCAGTTTTATTTCATCTCATAAATATTATGTAGGCATAATTATTATACACCGATCACAAAACAAAAAAATCAATTCTCCATTGTGTCATGCTTTCACGTGTTTCATGGATTTGACCTCCTCGTCTTTCATGTCATATTATTTTTGTAGTCTTATTTCATGTCTAGCCAACACAACACAACACAACTATTTTTGTTCAACACAACTATAAAGAGTAACACAAGTTGCATAAGGTATCCATTATTCATAGAACATAAACTTTGACTTTCGCTATGATATGGGTAAAGGCAAGTGTATGTTGCACGAACGTGTTATCGCATCAATGTATGGCCAGGCTTACCTTGGTCCATGACAATCAATATAGCCAACAGATTCAAACATCAATAACTGGAATTGAGACCTTCTGAGTGACGTGATGATACGATAACTAAGTATCTGTTATGCCCGTCATTAGAGAGTTGCCAATCGTACCCAAATATACATAAAAACCAAATCAATTACTTACGTGTAAATTCCATCTGATTAATGCCAAGACAAATCATGAGCAGTAGTGGCCCAGTGATAACGGCCACAACCCACGAGTTTTATGTCGTAGGTTCGAACCCAGATAGGCGCTTTACTTTATGTAAATTATTTCATTACCACTGCTCTCAAAACGGTGAAAGAAATTATCGTGAGGAAACCGGCATGTCCTAGAACTTCAACTTCGCAGACATGTGACATCTACTACCCCGCACGCGTCATTACAAAGCCTGTTGATTTCGGCCAGGTACTTGGCCCAATAGTTCGAGGTTTACTACAAAACCCTGCGAGGCCGTGTAGACGGGAGATTGTATTTAAAAAAAACAAAACAAACATTTCTGCAGATTTATTTTAATGTAAGACATCAACTAAGTCTATAAAGGTAATTTTACATCCTTCGTTTTTTTTTTAAAAAGGATGATGCCTCAATTTGGATTTTTATATACAATTATTTTAAAAAGAAAGATGTCTGACTTTGATAAAATCAGCCCTTATCACCGCTGATTACCAGCTGCGACCTACAAAGTGGAATCATGCGCAAGCCGCAACAGGCTTGCGCATGATTCAACTTTACAGCCCTACTCGCTCCAGATCACTTATTGCACTGTTGAGGCAGCATTGGACTTAAATTAGGAATGTAACGGACATCCGCTTCCAATTACAAAAGGTTCAAGTCCAATCGAGGTCAGATCAGTCCAATTTCTGTTTCGATTTCTCAAGGTAGATTCCGCCGATCATTTGAATAGCTTGCATGTAATCATCAATCATCATGATTGTTAAATTGACATGTCTGATTCCTCGTCCACAATTTTGACACTTGCTATCTCTACTTCACATGAAATTAGTAACAACAAAAAGTTGCTTACAAACCACTCTAGTCCAATCTTATCGTGTGAGCATTGATATGCTGGTCAAGCAGCCTTTTCTGAATTTGCGCCGCCTACCTGAGAGATATATACTATACGCACAAAGCGAAACATTTCATTGACAAAACCGTGTTCAGTCATTGTACCTTTAAAAGTATCCACATAATCAAGTGGATACTTATTAGGCGGAGTGGATAATTATTTCTGTACACCGGCCATACACCGAATACCTAGTATTAGAATATTGGACGTCTATCTGTCCGCATGTTGTGATCAAGCACTGCTTGCATTCGAAGATTGGAATAGGTAATTCAGTTTTGCAACGATTAAATAGAGGTATTTTGGATTTAATATGAAAAACCGATGTAGGTACCTATCTGCAAGTTTTGGTAATTTGGTACAGTACATGAAATTGTCCTCAAAATCGTAATGGTATAAAGTTTTAGCTACCCTCGTAACTTAACAAAGGTTCTTTAGATTTGCAGATCAGGGAATACGGTAACTAAATTTACGAAGATTCAGTTACCAATTAAGGCACTGCATACCTACCACGAGCTCTTAACACGATCCACTTTAGGACCTAAACTGAACTGTTCTGCTAATTCGTACCATGACGTCAGTTTAACGATTCAATTTAGGCCGTGCCATCTGGATACCTACCACGAGCTCTTAACGCTCATTCACTTTCAACGATCCAAATGTCGCTGAGTATATTGGACGTCATGGTATGACTGTGAACGATGCAGTTTAAGAACCTAAACTGAAATGTCTTGCTTTTGAATCGTTTTTAAATAGATCATGGTAGGCCTCCTGTTCTAAAAGCACACAATAGTTCTGTGCAATAAGATGCACGAAGCCAAACCAATACTCGGGTAACAAAATAACTCAGTTCTAGTTCGTCTCAGAATTCTAGTAAACTGAAATTGCAATTTCCTTGCGTAAACGAACGCTTTGCAATTTCCTTGCGGTCGTTCCTTTTTTTTGCAAAGGTCAGAAGATACTTCAAGCGGAAGTATTTCATAGTTAAGATCAGTTATTTAAATCGTTAGATGTAAGCAAAAAAGTATCCACACTGAGCTTAGGCTTTTCCATGACAATAAAATCAAGTCTCAGCGACATTGCGTCAGAGTGTCAAAACGAAACAGAAACGGAAACGGACTTGTGACATGTTTTGCTTGATATTATTATATTATAATATAATAAATTATATTGTCACTTGGTCTAAGGTAATATATCTATTATTATTATTTGTTTGTGAATATAACAGATTTCAATTAATAACAATATTAAGCCAAATGACCTCCACCGTACCGACAAGTCAGGTGTCAGACATACCTACGTATCATTTATAACTTGCTTTAAAGGTTACACCCGTATTTGTATATTAATATTGACAAAATTCTAGCGTCATTTATCTCTATTCACAGTTTAAAAGATTTTTTTTGGTGTTTAAAAATACATGCAGAAGTGTCCATTGGAAGTTTTCTGGCATGATTCGTCTTTTAATTCCTTGCACAAAATAACGTTCAGCAGTGATCGACGTAGATATCCAATACCGAACTCTCTACAGGCACCACTTACCTACCGATGTCGTTATCTCATCACCTTATGTGTGACAACTTTTTTTTATTACTTGATCTGCCTGTATCGACTTCGACGCCACTGTTTCATATGGGCTCCATAAAACATCCCCCTGTCAATTAGTTACTCCAACATCCATAAGCGGATCAATTGATTTCAAGGGTATCAGTTTTTCTCAAGTTCCCGTATCAGTATTGCATTCAGTTCACTTATTACCTAACAATCGCATCCGTGAAGACGTTACGATAAGATCGCGTTACATTGCGCCACTACAAAGACATTTATTCCAATTAGCTGGAACATTACCAGCAATGTATCACGCATGTTACGATGTAATTCAACTAGTCTGAATTGTAAAAATCTATGGAGTACGTGATTGTAGCTTCCGCGTTTCTTTTTGCATGGCATTAGTGTTTATAGGAGCGTTCTGCAAGATATTTCTGCAGTTCTGTAAGACATGCGTATTTAAATCTAGACTCTAGTCTTAAGTTATAAGATTTAAAATTGAATGTTTTATTGTTTTTATTAAAAATTAAGTTTACATGTAATGCCTATTACATTTGTCTGGCCTCGCGTTAGTAACAGAACAGCGATAGTAAGGCCTTCCTATAGGCCGTTGTATGACCCTTGTATGTTTGTGACCTTGTATGTTTGTGACCTTGTATGTTTGTGACCTTAGAGAAGTCTCAAGTTGATGGATTGTCTTTTATTTTTGTTGCACTGAAGTAGTTGAATTAATTACTACAGTTTTGTGTTTATGGTCTACTATACAGTCGCTACTTCGCTTGTTAAAAAACTGTCACTTTTAAAGCTCACTTAGCCGTGAAAAGTAACGCTCTACCTATTCGGACAGCATTTTGAGTGGAAATATCATTATACCTACTCCTACAAAGTGCAGATTTTAAAAGACTGCTTATAATTTCCATCCATATTTTAATTTAATTAATCTGTCAATAACATCAACATATTAAAAATATAAAACAAAATGCAGATTATTAAAGGAAGACCTTCAAAATATTGTTTATTTTGCTTTGATGTTTATGACGTTCTTATTTAACATACATTTACATATTGTTTCGCTTGGTGAATACAATATTATCGTGCTGATTCTTATATCACTTTTAATTATTATGAGATTATTCATCACCTTCATGTAAATTCATATCTGCTAGTTAGACGATGCATCGTTGGCCTAATCATAGTGGTTGCAATTTCCAGAGTTCGAGTACTAGGTAGAGTAGTTTCCAGTAGTTACCAGTAATTATTATCAGTAGTAGCAGTAACGTTGACTAAGGCCATACTTACGTGGCTTAAAAGCCGCAATCCGTTGCGCAAACGCCGATCGTTCAAACTTTACTACCATTGTTACAGTAATAGCTAAACTAAAACGTCTGTTTATTTCCAGGTGACCGACGCTGTGGGCACCCGGCCGTGCCTCCAAACGCCAGGGTATCCTTACCAAAAGGGGACATAGTACCAGGAACGATTGCCACATACGAGTGCGATGATGGATATGAACTGTTCGGGGCTCATCAGAGGGAATGCACACTGAGGGGGGACTGGACTGCAGACTCTCCTTTCTGTGGTAAGAAGCTTATATAACGTCAGAAACCTTGTATTTGTACTTTGGTCACTGTGGCGAATATATGAAAATAGGTAGGTACCAGGTGAATTGTGCCCGCACTCATGTGCTAGGTCATAACTCGATACTTAAGCCTGATTTACATGGTACGATTTTATTGCCAATGCTATTAGTTGAAGCAACACTAAAAGTTGCACCGTCTACTCTAAACAGTAGTTAGTTCACGACGATGAAGTCATTTGTTGCACAAGCAACTTCTCCAACGTCTTTATTCCTATAGTCTTATTCAAATTCCGGCTTTTAACTCACAATAATTAAATTAATAATATCTCACATTCTAGGCACAAACGTGGCGTTCAGAAAGCCAGCAAACCAGTCGACAACAGTCCGTGGCGGTGCCGCCGCCAACGGCAACGATGGTGAGAAAACAACGGAACATGATGGCAAGCGGTGCACCGAGACTCAGCGGGAGGCGTCGCCCTGGTGGCAAGTTGACCTGCTCAGGCATTATGCCGTCAAAGTCGTCAGGGTTACAACCAGAGGATGCTGTGGTGAGTACACACTAACTACATTACCGTATTCTATAAAAATGCTCAAGTAGGCATGAATCTTGCCACAAATACAGAACGACAGTGGCAGTTTCACACCCATCTAAACTCCAATCTAGACTGGAACCGAGCTATGGTCGCTATACTTGAAATAACAATCTTAAGTTTTTCGTAAGGATAGCTTAATACATCACAATCAACCTTTCAGATGCTAGAGCTGAAATAAGGGTTTTCTGGATTTCGGGTTGAATTATTATTGTACTTTCTGGTCACAAGTCCGGCCGATACGTTAGCGTTACAACGAAACTCACGACCTACACTGATGGGTTGCAATGCTGTAAACTGTCAGCTTACGATTAAGTACATTACCACTGCGGCACAGCTTACTTAAACTATAACAAAGCTATAATAATGAACGAATTAAACCAATTTGCAAACAGCATACCTACGTTCAAGCAAAATACGTGTCTGATGCACTCAGTCGGCCTGATTTAGGTACTGGCCACTTTTTTAGTTCTAAGATTCAGATTATCCTGAATACCTGCAGTCGCCGCCAACTAGCTTAATCAGCCATTCAGTTAACTGCCTAGCCTTTAAACTAAACGGCGCTGTTGAACTAGCAACCTGACTGAATGATATTTAGCCAATGCGTCTAATACAACATTAATGAGCTGGCTGGCTGATGCTTAGGTCATTCATATAACAGGGTGAAATCGTGAGGCAAAAAAAATTGAACTTTTAAATGGGTACTTAATCATTTTGACAACTGTTATTTAAACATTAGAGAGGTTATTATGATCAGTTGAAAAAAGAAGTAATGAGTGTAATGACATTTTACTTTAATAAATATTTGGCAAACGGTCATTGCCCCGTCTGGGTATAACTAACGAAGCCGAATGTTTTGTAAAACTTACCCAACGTTGCAGTTATTGGTAATTAAATAGATAATTTGCGTGAAAGTTGCCGTTATGACACACAAATAATACCGAGGAAATCAGCGTTAAAGAAACATGTTTTAGGAATTTATATTCATTGTTTAAATATGCATTGTTTGGGGCTACTAAACTCCCAACGTCTCATTGTGAATAGTTCTCATCTCTCTCCAATTCTTTATGTTTTATAATTAACCTTTCCTTCTTTACCAGGTCATCAGCCGCTCCAGGATCTAGAGATCAGAGTTGGCAACAGCAGCACCGACTTGCAACGGAACCCTCTGTGCGCCTGGTTTCCTGGTACAATCGGTAAGTACCCACGGACTTCCTATTCTCGTATAGAAATCGATTTTTTACCTGTAGTTCGTGTAATAGCAAAAGTCATTTTACATGTACATCTGCGATTTATCACCGATTTTTTTTTCAATCTGTAGTTTTTAGTGTTCCGTGCCCAAAGGGTGCTAACAGAACTAGTAATAGGGTTCCGTTGGCATCCTCCAGCCTCCGCTGTCCATCCGTCTAACTGTCAGCGGCCTGTATCTCATGAACCGTAATACCTAGGTAGACTGTTGAAATTTTCAGAGTGCGTATTTCTGTTGCCGCTTTATCAACAAATACTTAATTAAAGTTAATATATATTAAAGGGGGGGGGGGGGTCCATATACGTGAATTTTTCGGCGTTTTATGCCTTGTGGTACGCTACGTGTGCGAGTCCGAATAATATTCATTGGCGCACATAGCACAGCACTGGTGGAAACGGGTTCAACTAAGCTGTTTTTTTTAAAGATGGATTTGTGCTATGGTGGCTTACTATGAATAGGAGCTATGGTGTACCTATGTGCAGAGCAGAGTATCTACAGTAGGCAGCTAAAATGAACTCCAGCAGGTATTACCTGATAAATAAACTGGGAATGAAAATGACACAAACTAGCGACAGCGGTTCGACGTGCTGCGAATTTCCACTGCCTTGGCTTCGATATGACCTAAGTATTTACCCAAATCCTGAAATATCAGCGCCAGTAAAAAATCTTAAGCATAACCATCGTCATACACGGTACTACACCTCGCCCGTGTGTGGAAGAGGAACACTAATGTTTCCGAATAATGCATGCTTTCATTTTAATAGTTTATTACCATTAATGATTGCATGAAGTATTTATGTTGTTAGACAGACATTTTTTTCTAACTTGTGAATTGTGAAGCTATCCTTCAAAATTATTCAGATTGTGATAGAAAATGTATTACGCAATTAGGATGCTGATAGTCCTCATATTAGTAGATCTACGAGTAGTGATAGATGACCTGAATTTATTTACACCATGAACAGTACCTAACCTATTACTTATTTAAAACAAAACGGGTTCAAAATAATACTATTTATTAAAAACAATAATAGTAGTAGGTACATTTCTTATGAAAGGTATTGTTTAGTATGTTATTCACTTTTTAAAAACTTTAATATAAGGAGAGGAAACTGAGTCAGATTAGTCCGTTATGAAATTCTGGTGGTATTTTGTTGTTCTACCAGTTTTTCTTCTATTCATAAAAGTTTGTTATGTTTTTAAATATTTCCATTAGAAAAATATTGTAAATTACATTTTCTTAGAGCTAACCTTTTAGTGAGAAAAGTGTCATATCAAAGCATAAAAAAAAGAAATGCCTAAGTAAAATCACTTTAAAAATAAGTAATAGGTAATCGAGTTTAAGCACATAAATAGTCTAAACTTTGCCGCTAACTGTCTAGAAAAACAGCTGAGGCTGATTAGTAATATTATTTGTTATAGAAACTAACTTGCCGAAAAAAGGAAAAACAATCTCGCTTCACAAAAAAATCCTTGCAAGCAAACCACTAACTAAAATCATTTTAGTAACACCATCCTATGATCAACTCACCCCTTCTCAAAAGTTACGCAGTATGACTTAACTAATTTAGTACACTTGCATTTGTAACTCTGTCAGTCTCAAACAATAAACTTATCCCACTTTACCAGTTCAACATTAAATAAAACATTTATTTATCTACTCAACCATTACAAAATTGAAACTATATATAAAAACAAACGAGGTTAGTAATGGGCTCCACGGTCTTGCCCCATCGGCCTTATTTCGTCTCAATATAAATAGAGTACCTACCTATGCAGTTCAGTGTTTACAAGATCCATGGTTCATTTGTTAACAGTGATGTTCTATCAAGTCGGTCATGGTGAACTGTTTATGATGTGCGAGATTTATACAATGTTCATGGAGATTGGGCCATTTTTCATACAATATATACGATGATTCAACCGATCTTGGTTCCTCGAACATGTTTTTCGTGTAATTTTTATTTTGGTCTGACAATTTTGGTATTGGTTTCAATTACACAATGTTTAAGTGAATTTGTACAATTATTTTGTTATAATATTATAATAGGAGGCTTTTAAATTTTCCATGTAGGAGTAACCCGGGGTCCGTTTCAAGAAAAAAGTCCCGCAGACTTGGCACTACAAGCATACGACGGAGACATACATTTTTATTTGTTTATTTATCTCAACATCATATTACAGCCACTGGGTATTAAAATGCACAATCTTAAAAAGAGAAAGGTAAATATGTGTATAATAATAATTAGTTCTACTTATTGCCGTGGGACTTCTTTCGTCAAACGGACGGAAACTTATGAAAATTAAAATTGCGTACGAAACGACAGCAATTGACATGTCAGTATGCGTTAACAAATCCGTATTTAATTAATTCAGATTTATTTTTATTAACGATGTCAGCATTTTTGATAATATATACCTAACTGTTGCCCGCTATTTCGTCTGCGATCAAGGCAAAAGACACGTCTATTATAATAAAAACGTTATTGTTGTTTTTAGCACCTTTTTTCGGGATGAAAGGTACCCTACGAGTATGTCCGTTTATGTACACCTGACAACGCATATGCAAAATTTCAGGATGATCGGTTCAGTTGTTTAGGCGTGAAAAGGTAACAAACAAACTAAGTTACTTTCGCAATATTAAGTTAGGATTATCAATCAATTCTGATTATCTATACTAATAAATAAACCTTAAGAGTTAGTTTTTTTTTTTTGTTTAACGCGCTTTCTCTGGAACTACCTGTCGGATTTGAAACCTTTTTTTGCATTTGATAGCCCAATTCTTGAGGAAGGTTATAAGCTATTGAACATTACGCTACGATGCTCAGAAACCGAGCAAAAAAAAAAGTCTTTGCGAAATCAAAGTAATAAATAGCGCGCGCGGGAAATGTGGCTGTTATTTCAGTACGATGTGATTTTCAGTATGATGGTCTCTGACGACTTCCACGACGATAGTTTTTAAACAAAAATGAAAAACTATTCACTATTACATCATGGTTTATTTCAAGTTGCAAGTTGTCCAAAAATCCGTCCAAAAGTGTCCGTTTTTCATTGTGAAGTCGCTACTTAACTAATGCTAATGTAAATCAGCCTAAGGCCTGAGTTCATCAACATTCTAACCATCGGTTAGGTATTTAAACAGTTGATTTATGTCAAATTTACTAAGGAAATCAACTGTTTAAATACCTAACCGATGGTTAGAATGTTGGTGAACTCAGGCCTTAAAGAGCAAAATATGAACAGAATACATGTGTCGGAAAAAAGCAGACTGGTAAGCAGGCTGTCAGTTGATAATGCATCTGATCTTCACTGCGCATCCAACTGCAACCCCCACTGCGACAGATTCGGCTCCATAACAATTAACTAATCAAACAAAGAAATACGTGTAAAAACAAAGTTGAAAATTCTATTGGTGTGTAAAGATGCAGATGATTGCAGGAAACTTGTGTGTATGTGCGTGTGTGCGTCCTGCATGTACTCTCGGGCTCCCGGAGACAAACGAAGCGTCGGCGTCGTGCTACATGTTATTTATAATCACGGTATTTTCCTTTTATTCCGAATCTTCCTATTACCTTTAAATAACTTATGATAAAGAATTACAAGATATTTTTTATAAATAATAACGTAATAAAAAGAAAGAAAGAATAAAGTTTATTTGGACTCAGTTCGTGAAACACGAAATAAAAAATTAACAAAATAAAAATTAAGTTTTCATGTAAGACTGCAAAAAAAATAACAAATTTTTGTCTTTAGTATCAGGGTGCAGATGCCATAAACAAAAAATACGAGAAAGCAGCCTTGAAAAATGGCTATTTCTATTATTTATATTTTTATTATTTCTATTTCTAGTCGTGATCAGCTTGTGGATGTTAATAACTCTAACGTAAAATTTAATTTCCACCATTTTGTTCACATAGTGTAGCGAAATAAAACAAGAAGAAGAAACACTTCGCTAATATATACGTTTAATTTTGGTGTAAAAATAAAAATATCCGAAAAAATACAGGAATCAAATGTAAAAATAAAAATAGCAAGAAAAGACTACTTCCTGTAGGTACCCTTGTGACGACAGTAATACCAATTTAAAAAAATACTTTAGGTTTTGTAAAGGAAAAAAGAGGTGGATTTTGTCACGCGACGCGAATGCAGACGTGATTGCAATGAAGACACATATAAAGACTAAATAGGTTGAAAAATTAGCGCGGTCAAAAGAAAAAGAATTAAAAAGCTCACCCGCCGTATTTAATGGATAAAATAAACTCGATTTCAATTGGGAAAATAAATCTAGACAATCTACTATGAGAATAGTGTGAAAAAAAGGTATCTGTTCCAAAAAAGGGGTCTTCGTCTTCGTTCACGGAATCCTTGTAGAATAATAGGGCAGCACAATAAACAGCTACTAGATCCGAAACAGCTACTAGATCCGCAACAGCTACTAGATCCGCAACAGCTAGCTGCTGGCGCTCCTCAGGTGAACAGCTTTAATTTCTTCACGGGAGTCGGGTAGGGGAAAGCCGAATGAATCTGCTTGCCGTTAGTTCGGGCCTTATCCTGGGGTAAAATTTAAAAATAAGAACCCGTGGAGCAAGCAGAATCACTTGTACCCAAGAAATAGAGTAGAATGATACATACCGAAAATGAAAGAGTTAAGTCCTCACTCCGACATTTGAAATTTAAAAAATATATGTAGAACTCTTGGTAGCGAGGTACCTTATAGAGTAAAAACGTTATAACACAATAAATCAGATTCAATATTATAATTTACATGAAAATTTTGGCGTGAATTCCAGATAGAGAAGTAGCTCGTCACAAGGTTATATTAAAAGTCACCATGGTTACCATCAAAAATGCCATCTGACGTAAATCAATTCGTAATTTGAAAAAATATCAGATGGAAATTTCTGGATAGACCATAATAAAAAATAAGGTTGAATATGTATTTGAAAAGAGGATTAAAGTATAAAAAAAAATGTGCAGGATTTGTAAATACTGCAATAGGTAACTACTTTGAAATCATGGGTCAACTTACTTAGGTTGAATATACTTAGCTCGTAATAGTTCGGGCGTATACCAGATTCGCTTCAAATATGTACAACGCATTTTTTTTTTTAATGTTGTTAGCTGTTGCGGTGGTGCCCCAAGTCTTATTAATTTCGAATTCTTTCTAACTTCAGACTACCTCGAAATAATTAGCAAAACCAACACTAATTAATGCTAAACTAATCAATGAATCAGTCAAAAACACGCTCAGCGAGGCATCAATCATAAGAAAGTTGAAATCGTGTCAGTTAGTTCACATGCTCTCTCGTGATGTTGGGAACCGGTGTGGCGCTGTGGAAGCGGGTCAGCGGAATGATGTCATTACAGCCGCTTAACGATTGTCTTCAAGCGCTTTATTGCTGATGGGGATCAACTGATCAAAGATCTTAGAATAGAAAAGCTGTTGTCAATTGTTCTTTTTCTTTCTGAAAATTAAATTTCTCCGTCTCGGGTAAGTATATCGATTTCCCACTGATTGAAACCATGCAGTGGTCATCTATAGCAATTTTTTTATTAGTGTTTAAAGCACGCTCGCTCATTTTTCACTCTTAACAACTGTGTATCGACAATGCGCGGCCACCGCACGCGCAATGTTCTTCCGCGGTAAACCGCCATTTTTTTGAACGGAAGTCGGCAGCAATGTCCGAATTGTTTCGCGTGGCAGTTGGCTGTAACATAGCAGCTGTAACATAGTAGCATACAAAGTTAATACATAATAAATCGACCATATTTTGTTCTATAATGTCAGGTTTCTTCCGAGAATCAGAAATCCTTAGATAAACTCAAAATTCGTCAAAGTTATATATTTCAGCGAATTTCTTCCTCAACTAAGTTTTCAGAAACGGGTTAGGGACCCAAAAATACTGTCGAATATATAGCTACCTCAGAAACCGGGTTTAAAAGAATCTACAACCAAGTATAAATTCATATTACCTTTACCCTAAAATAAGCAACTAGCAAAATTATATTATATGCACACTTATATGTGGCCTGTATTGACCCATTGCAATTCGCGAAGGCCGAAGGGCGAAGGGCCTCCCTCTCACTTTTCCGGTAGTGTTCGCTGTCTGCGAGAAAAAAGAGAGGGAATACTAATATAGGGGTCACGTCAGGTAAAAATAACGCTGGCGTTTACCTGCGCTGTGGTTTGAAGGGAGCGCGATGCTAGTAAAGTAACTACATATTATGATCTACAATAAAACAATTACATTTACATAATATATAAAATAAAAGCCTAGTACTTTAGGACACGACTGTACTCGTGCGCAGACACACCCCCTCCACTGTCGGTTAGCTTTTTGAACCCCCCCTCCCCACCCCATGGCGTTGTGTCATGTTAGTTCTTCTTCTGTTTTAATCTCTGTATTATCCACTTACAAGCAGCGCCCCGCGGTTTCACCCGCGTTAATTTAGATCCCGTGGGAATATCGGGATAAAAAGTATAATATGTGTTAATCCTGATAATAAACTATCTAAGTACGAAATTTCATTCAAATCCGTTCAGTAGTTTTTGCGTGATTGAGTAACAAACATCTTCACAAACTTTCACATTTATAATATTATTATTAGTAGGATAGTAGGATTCACGCGTAGACATAATTTTTGTATGTCCTATTCACTGCTACAATGAACGTAGATAAATAAATACCGCATACGCTTTCACGCTTGGCGAACAGATTGCCAGTGTGGCTTCAGCAGATCCATTTGTTGCTGTAAGACTAGCTAAGCCCGCGACGCACGACTTGGAGAAAGAAGGCAGCGCTTATAGGTATACTGGCACAATATGACACTTTTCGTTCAGAAGCCTTACTCAAAAGAGTAGACGATAATCTATATTATCATCTATTGTTCCTACTGAGGCTAATAAGAGCCTATAAGTCCACTGCTGGACATAGACATCCCTATAGCACGACATTTAACTCGATCTTCAGTTACACTCACCCAGCCGCTACTGAGAAGATCGTCGCTCCATCTAGCTTGTGGGCGACCTACCTTGCAGTTGCTGATTCTCGGTCTCCACTCAAGAACACGTCACACGATGATTCTTAGTTCTCTTGGTTCTATAGTAGTGATACCTTATTTTACCCGGTTTCCGTAACATTGAATTTCGCGGGCGGAATCACCTTAAGTAATGCTAAAGTAACGTTTTACCAGTTCTCAATTCAGAAACTGGGTCGAATCAGGTCTAAGATCAGTAAAGTTAGTTAGTAAGAGCTAAAAATAAATAAATAAATCTAAGAAGATGTCATGGGGAGAGGCCAGGCTTTTGTACAGCAGTGGGACTGACTGAGCAGTGACTTTTGTTGGAATCACCGATAACGAAGAATAGGCAGTATAATTTCTCTTCTTCGTTTTTAGAGTTCTGTACCCAAAGGGTAAAAACGGGACCCTATTACTAAGACTCCACTGTCCGGCTGTCGGTCTGTCACCAGGCTGTATCTCATGAACCGTGATAGCTAGACAATTGATATTTTCACAGAATGTATTTCTGTTGCCGATATAACAGCTAAAAACAGAATAAACAACAAACGTAATTGTTTTTGAAAAAAGCACAAAGTTTCGTGTTATTTAAGTTAATAAATATATTGAGATTGCATTTACTTTACTTTCCAAAAAAGAACTATCGAAAATCTAACAATCATTGAATTAGTTGTCGTTTTCGGCCAACATAAAAAATCAATTTTTGGTCGCACTCTACTAATCGAATACAGGACCTAGATACCTGTAGGTAGCGTAAACAAAACATGGAAATTCGGTTCTTGCAAAGCATGTGTGGCGTACTGTTAATGAAACTTTAAAAGAAGATGTAAGATGTTGATCATAGGGCACCACTTGTATGGAAACAATATAATAACCACGCTGTACAGAAAAAAAAATAGGGTGGAATAGACAAATTAATGTCTCTAGTTTACGATAGTATGGGTTGCAGTGTGGGACTGTGGGTACAATCTGTTAAGCCAAAAAAATTAAACTGTATTTTTCTAAGTGTATTGTCTATATATATATTTATTATTATTATTTTAACAACAATTAAGTTCTTAATCACGCATTATTATTAACTTTCAATTAAACATTTTTGTATTGGGAAAAATTAACTTTTTTAACACGTTTAACGCGGCAAGCTTATAGACAGAGTTTCCTGTTCCGTGCGTTACGGCCGCTGTATATCCCGTATCAGAGTTTCCTGATATGCGTTACGGCCGGTATAAATTTAGACTTTTACTCCTATATTTAAACAAAAAAAAAGGACATGAAATTAAAAGTGGGGTGTACAGAGGTACACCCCACTTTTAATTTCAAAAACCAAACTAGATTAAGTTAAATAGAGATTTAACTTAATCTAGTTTGGTTTTTGTACTCAAGTGTTAACAAACCAGGTCAGATTACGCCCAATGACCTTTAAAAGAGTATACTTAGATGCTTTGGTCATGTTGAGATGATGAATAAAAGGCGACTAACAAAAGGTACAAGGCAGATCGTGGATGGTAACGCCAGGAGGAAGCCCTCGGTTTACATTGACCTTCTTGGTAAACTCCTTTATAAAGGTCAGGTGTATAGTACTCCCAACTGACCTGATTTATGAACGTAAACGAAGCACTAGATGTATGCAAGGATCGTAGCAGGTGGCATTCAATAGTTTCTACCACCATAGGAAGAAGGTGTGAGTTTATGTTTGTATGTAACAAGAAGAAAGAACATGAAGCAGTGCTCCGTGACTACACACTGCAAAGGATATACGAAACATAAGAAAACATTTAGAAACACTCACCAATATGCAAGGACAGAAGGAAGGAACGTAAATTAATGTGTTAACAAAGTTTTACATCCCCATATTTTTTTTAAATTCTACTCAGTTAAAAATGCGGACGAAAAAAACTGTGAAAACGTGGTATTCATTGCGGTATTTGGTGTATAATAAAATTGAGGGTCAACAATAATTAATTTTATGTTTTTCGGAAATCAAAGGTGCGTTTTGTTTCATAACATTCTCGTGGCTACATTCTTGAATGGACAGTTGATTTGTTGAGCGATAATTGGCCGTTCGCAATAGTTCTTGGACTAATTAGCCAGCATGTGTGACGCGAGGTGGAGGTTTTAATGAGAAGAGGAGCGGGAACGCAACAGAGAGCGATTCTGAATACAAAATACATTCGGCAGTGAGACTCACAAGTACCAGGGCAGCATGGCATAAAAGAGAGGAGTACCTACTATACTTAGCACCTGGGTAGAAATAGGCTGGAAATTATGATAATGACGACAGGGCGATATCGGAAAAGTTCGTTATACCTGACTATTGAGAGTTTATCTGACGAATTAGGAAATCCAGCATGGGAAAAAAAATGCATGAAAAGAAAATAATATCCATACGTCAGTGGTGTTACTACTCTCTACCTTCTCCTACCTTCCATGTATAACAAAATAACAGTTTTGTCTGCATCGCGACATAGCGAGGGGTCTTGGTTTCAAACCCGCTGAAGTTGTTGAGTTTTCCCATAAGGAAATTCTCTTATAACTGGATAACTATGTTTAAGGGTTGATTTACCACGATAGTGGCGATAAGGCCCCTCTTTGAGGAGTGGGTAGAGAGGCGTCACGGCTCACCGGACACGGATGTTTCGGGAGGTTCCTGCACATCATCAGGCGGGAGGAAACGCCCGGGTGTCACCATTGCGAGGATCGCCCAGAGGACACGGTGGAGCATACGGTGGGGGTCTGTCCCGCTTGGGCAGAGCACCGCCGTGTCCTCGTAGAGGCGATCGGCAGCGGCGGCAACCTCTCGCGCCCGGCCCTGGTCCAAGCCATGGTCCGGGGCGAGGGGGAGTGGGAGGCAGTCACCTCCTTCTGCGAAGCAGTCATGCTAGCGAAGGAGGTGGCGGGATGGGCGAGGGAGAGAGCCAAGAGAGCCTCCCGTCGACTCCCGTCCACCGTAGGCGCGGGCCTGCGGATGGCGAGTAATGGGTAGCTCGCCGTCCGATCAGGACCAGGCCCGTGCCGGACGGCGCGTATGTGTTCAACGCGCGCCTCAAAGAGATGTTAGCATCGAAGGAGGGGCCCTTCAGGGCCGAAGCCTGCTGGGGCAGCGGGATTGTCCGAAAGGGTTACCGCTACCCCGGAATATAAAGGGCTAAGGAAGGAACACGGATGGGTTTTAATCAGTAAGAGTCTGACACTCCCTTCCGCTCCACCCAGAGCGGGAGGGGTCATTGGATGATATCCCATCCTTAAAAAGGGTTGATTTTTAATAACCAACGTTATTGATTTTTGATAACCACCAACGACCAAATATAATTGATTCCGTGACTGCTCATAAATAGAGAAGTTTCGTAATTACTATTATCTCACGAGTTTTTATGTAATACGTAAGGCTATTAAAAGAAAGGCCTAGCTCAGCAATGGTCATTGATTCTGATGATGGAATCGTGCGTGAAATCACATTCATTTCGCATAATGTTATAAAGTCGTCTTTTGAAGTCAGTTACCAATACTTTTTTAAATAACTCATTTGTTCCTGATTTATTTATCTTTATTTTATCAATTGTCGTATAACAGGCTGTTTAAATATGTTTCCCACGTCGCAATCGCAGACCGCGTAAGCAACCGCGCCCGCTTTCTGTACAACACTTCCTCGCACATTAAAATAATTATGTAAAATTAACAACATTGTTTATTCATTACATAAGCTATAGTTTTCACTTCACTGCGTATTGTTTTTAACATCGGCTGTGAAGACTACACTCTTTTAATGTATGGCTTATTGCATAATGAAAAAAAAAACTTTGTAATACTTATATGGCGTTGTTGTTGTTAAGCACTAGTTTACTCAATGTACTGTAGATGCCACAAGACGTGGGTAAAAGCTGCTTAATCTAAGGAAAGTTTGTCTTCTATGTTTTCTGCGAAACTTTCCTCATTCTATTGTTTTGATAGCATAATCTGCATGTAATGTTCCCACTGCTGGGACTCAGAGGACTGTGTCCCAGAGGGAGAGGAGGACTTCTCTTCGAGAGGGGGCTGTAATCTAACATGCGTGCCCAGCGCGGCATGTCCTCGAATTTGTCCTAGGACATGACGGTTTCCTCACGATGTTTTCCGTCACCGTTTTGAGAATTAATGTTTTGATGAATGCGAGTAATTAGAATAGATTAGGTCGGTCAAACCACGGGGTCAAACAGACTTCTGTTGTTAAGCCACTTGGCTTATCCCATATTTTAATCAGGTACCCATTTTTCTTTAGGTAATTGGAAATTGCAATTATTGTTAAATAACGTCACGATCGTATATACCCCGAAAAGTGGGTAGAGGTGTATGTACTTATTTATAGTTAGGCTATGAAAGTAGATATAAAATCCGGTTCATCAACAAAAAAACTTTTTACCCACATTTCGCCATTTATGTGTAAGTCCCATATAATAAGGGGCGAGGCTATTGCCATCAACCGGGTACCAGTTCAAAATCCGGGCTGCCCCTAATAACACTTTGCCCGACCTGGGAATCGGATCCAGGACCTCTTAGCTCAACAGTAGCGTTTGCGACCACTACATCAGTAAGGCAGTCCATTTTGTCTTTTTTGAAAGGTCGCTTTTGCAGTTTTCGTATCGTTACTTGGAATCGTAAAATATGGACAAGTTTAAAGTTATCCTTTACCATTTTCATTTACATGGAATAATTAATTTATAACGAAGCACGTAAGCTACCAGGTACTGAAAGTATCAACTCTCTTTTGCTCGTTCCAATTTACAAGGAATTGGTACACAGCGCATCATTTCATAAAATAAGTAAAGTATAGAGATTCAACTAGCGAAAGTAAATGGAAAATGCAGTAGAGTCAACACCAATTGCTCAAATAACCACCATTTATAATTACCTGATTTAAAATTTCTAGCATACGATTACACGCTTTACACCTAATCCATTACCTCACTGTTTCAAACGATTGAGTCACAGAGTTATAACAGAGGAGCAATGTAAAATATCTCAGTGGAATATAACGCGAAACTGACTTACGCTTTCTAAATCATAGTACGGTTTCTTTTAACGACAATGAAGATTCCCACAGACAATAAGTGTTTGTAAAGAGTTATTTATGGCTGCCTGTCACACCGTAGCAGATGTTGGATAATTAAGACCGCGACGGAAACATATGAAAATTGTGTAATTGCGACCATTGTTAGAAGCAGAGGCAATGGTGTTAATGAAGTCATTAAACTAACAGGTTTTTTGTTCTTTATGTAGGTTTATGGCATTTTGATTGAAACTAGGGCTACTGATCAGACAGGCTGACGTTGTAACTTCGATGTTAATACATTGAAATATTAGAGAAGTGCTATAAGTTACGTTAAAACTATAATCCTCCATTAGAACCAATGATAGACCTCTAAGTCCTTGTGGTTAATCTTAGTACAGGTCTTGTTCCGCTTAAGAATTAAAGAAAAACAACTTCTATAGGCCTGTTCCCATACGTATAAGTCAACAGCTATGAAAATCATTAGGTAATTAGTAACGAAAGAAAGAAACCCTGAGCTTACAACATAGCAACTATTGTCAACAGCAAAGCTAAACTAAAATACCGACAGCTTTTAAATCAGAACGTTCAATCATTTATGTTCAATTTACCTAACGATACACGTGCCTCCCAAGAGTGGCAAAACATGTACAATGACAGCTATATGACCACTATCAAAGCTTTATGTTGTATGGTAAATTACATTACATCACGTCACGACTCACGCTTGTAATCTCCATTTGGCTGTAACACAATTTTTCGAAAATGTTCTCTGCTAACTTTTTAGACTTTTGTATCCTGCTCATGCGTATGAAGTTTCATTAAAATTGGTTCATTCATTTCGAAAACCAACGGCTTGAAAGTTTGTATGAAATGCCGTACGGCGTAAACGCTCTTTAGTAGTATTTTTATCGCACGAAGCGACACGCGCTTTACTTTTGGTTACCAAGTGTACAAACACGCTGTGGATGAGTGTGTGAGCGAAGGAAGGAAGGAAGGTATGTACAAAACAACAGTGTGATAGACGCCCATAGCGTGCATTTCTCCTCTCGCCAGATACCAGCGAGCGCAACATGCGACCGGCGCGTACGCAGTAATCACTGGCAATTGTCTAGTAAGAAGAGATGGCTCTATAAATAAAGTTACATAAACAGGCTGTTTAAATTAACTTCTTTCTGAGGTTGTTGAAAGTCCAATTCTGTCAATTGATGCTACGGAGCAGCGCTTTGATACAATTGGCAGCTGTGCTAAGGAAGTGTTCTGAGATCGCACTTTGATTCATTAGGTCCTTATCCTACTTAATAAATCGGCGTTTTGTCGAACTGGCCACTTTTGATTAGGAATTCCAAATTCTTTATTTTAAATTTAGGCTTGTATATTTGTTTTCCAAATTTAGTGATTCATTTGTTTTCGCGCCACATCGTTTTCGACAACAGACGGTCGCTAAATTAGAGGAGCTGCGAGTGGAAAATTATGTGCTAATAATACCTACAATAAATAATTAAAACAGAATAAAAACGGAATAAATCATAAATTAGGCAGTAACTCGATGACACAGGTCTTTTAAATATTTCCTAGAATTTAAACCTTCTTCTTTTGTTTCAGACGAGGGAATAACAAAGACGTTCACGTGCGCTCGTCCTCTGGTCGGCCAGCACGTGTTCCTGCAACTGGTAGGAGTCGAGGGCTCCTTATCACTCTGTGAAGTGGAGGTGTTCACTACTGAAGGTACGGTGAAAACATCGTAAGTTACAGGTATTAGGATAGTTTTGGCGCTCGAATGACGTTGCCAGGAGGCTGCTGTTGGTAAACTTTTGCGCAATGTATTGGAAATGTATTGAAAAAAAACAATATATAGGTACCTACGGTTACGCTTGCGACCAAATGAGGCATTCAGAATTCAGACACTACAAATGAAATAACCAAATTAAAGGCATTTCTTAGATCAGCACTGATTTCGAAGTGATATCAAATAGTTAATACACACTGAGCGTAGAAAATTAATTTAATAGTTTTAAAAGCACCTTTTTTTTCAAGGAATATTTCATTAATATTAAATTCCTGCCTGACACCATCCGAATGCGTTAATTGGTCCTGAGAGACCGCTGCAGACTGTCATGTGAGAGTGTTGATGGCGTTGATTATCGAAATAATGAGTTTAACTTATCGATAATATCCCAGCTGATGAAATAATTATGGGATGGCTAGGATACGCAATGGATTCTTATTTACAAGCCACCTTTCTTTTATGCATACTGCCTCGTTTGTCTAGTAATCGCAATTGCAATCTGCCGAGCACGAGGTCCTATAGGTTTAATTCCTAGGTCTGGCAAAGTGTTGTTGGGGTTTTCCATCAGGAATTTCTCAGTAGCAGCTCGGACTATGGATTGTAATAGAATAAGCTCGCCCCCTATTGGGATGTGGGACTTAAACATAACTGGCGAAATGTAGGTGCACCACAGGCTAACGATTTGGGGAAATCAGGGGAGATATCATGTTATTATACAAATAATGAGTTTCACCTATTCATATTGTAGCGGTATCTACAACGACACATGCAAACTACGCGTCAAGCTGACGTCACGCAAAATCCTGCGTCTCGCAAGCAGAGTTTACCGCGCAACTAGCATATTGAATACAACGACCTGACATGAAGCATCGGGCAGTTGCCCGCCAGACACAACACCCGTCTGGTCGGAGGATCCTCCCTTTTCTATAGAGCATGTGTAATTTTTACACCCTGTCATACCTCTATATCATCTACGCTGACCTTCATCAAGTAATTCTTATATAACAGCCATATATGTCAAATAGTGTATTAAATACCTCCTTTTTGTTTTAACCTCAATCGCGTCTTACCATCTTTGTTCTTTTCACCAGAATTCTCCAACGACCGCTGTGCCCCGTCCGGTGCCCCCGCAGAAATCGAACTAGCTGCGTTCTCCAGGAACTGCTACGAGTTTAACGTTGCCAAGGGAATGTCCTTCGATGACGCCAGGAAGCAATGCCAAGCACAAGGAGGTGACCTGATACATGGGTTCCAGGTACGAGCTCTTGATAGTAACATAATACTATGCTTATTTTTCGAGTTGAAATATGCAGAGGTGTACGCCTCTGTTAGTAGCATAATCAGCCTATAACGTCCCCACAACTGGGACATAGGCCTACTCTCTGTAAGGAGGATATCACATGTCACATGTCGTCGGTTTCATCACGATGGTTCTTTTTCACTGTTTTGAGAGCAGTGGTGTTGAAATAATTTACACAAGTACTGCTAATATGTGAGTCCCATGTAATACGATGAGAGCCTATATAAGGTTTTAAAAAAATGGGCTGTTGAATTAACGTAGGGTTGGTACCAACGTTATCTTAGTATTAATATTTTAAGAAACCTCTAGGCATCTACTTTTTAAACTCCTTATGAGCAATGACAGGTAGGTACTACGGAAGGCATCCAGATGCGAAAGGCAAAACAACAGTAGTAAAAAAAGCATGATAAGTTACGTATACGGCATACACATGGCCTTATGAATGCACTTTCTACACGTATACCTACCCGTTACATAGCCAACTTCGAATTGAATACCACATTACCGCATAATGTACCAACAATGCACTCACATCATAATAGATACCAGTCCGTCCTAAGGGAAATCAATGGTATATAATATTGTCATCAATATTGATGCGTTCGCCTTCATTGTAAATCTCTAATCAGATAGAGATTTTCATGACAATGGCTGACAAACTTAGCTGACTGTATAGCTGAGAATCGCATTATGCTGGAGCGTTAGTGTAGATCAAATCGTCAAAGGGGTATTTCCGTCGAAACGTAGACAATGAGTTCATGATAGGATTGGTTGACCCAACAGTAGTCACTACAGAATGTCTAGATTACATTTTACAACTCCGAAATTAATAAAAATCTTCTTACAGACTTTTTTAAAGTAGGTGATTGTGTTAGTCTCGTTGAATGTCTAAAAATAACAATAGCTGCACAGGTAAAGTTGAAAAAATCGAAGAAATTCGACAAAATCAAAGTTATACAATGTGGCAAGAAGCGTAGCGTAGAAATTTTCCGATGGTAATAAAAAAAAATCGGGTGCTTGATATAAAACTGCCATAACTACGCGTTCAAAATGTAGGGAACAGCTAATTTGTTTTTTAATAAACGACGAAAAATTTCAACGCGTCGGGTTCAAAATCATGTAGGTACTGAACCATGGTGACAGGTTGCGCATCGATGTCCCTACCACCCTGTAGGTATATGGATACAAATCCTGTATCAAGAGCATCATTAGACGTCATGAGTAGTAGACATGCACTTATATTTTAAGTCCCAATCAAACGCAAATTGCAATATGACGACTAGTAACTACAAACAATAGCTTCCAGGTTCATTCCGATCGTACAGCCACTGTTGTTTGCCTTTAGGCATTCATAGGCATCTATATGCAATATTTGCACACATACGACTGTTAGTAGCAGCGACCTACAAATAGGCCTTTGAACATTAAAGTTTTCTTTTCGTCATCAGGGAGCAACATTGAGTTTCTTGATTCAAGAGTTGGAACGGAGGAAACCTCAGCTGAAGACGCAACTGGTATGGATCGGCGCTCAGAAGGAACCAGGACTTACCTCCAGAACCTGGAAATGGGTTGATGGTAAGAAACAGTAGCACATGATATTATTAGTTTTAACTGGATGGCGTTACTTAAAAGGGGCTGATCCAAAAACGCATCAACAAAATTGGCTATCATAAAGTCACCCGTATTTACATAAAATACGAAGTTTTCCTCACTTTTGAAACAAAATAATACTATCTGGCTACGATGTTCCTAGCTAACTAACAATCAAAGTGAGTGAAACGGAGTTTTATTTGTTCACTTAATGCTACATAGTCAAAAAAAATAAAAAACTGCACAGAGCGGAATAAATACTAACAAGACCAATATTTAACACACAAACGTGGAATGTTTTCTCGTTTATTTGCACCCCTACGCTGCTTTAGATATTTTTGTTTACTTGCGTACATTTCCATGGTCAGTAAGTAATTAGTAACATACAAACATAATATTTCAAATGCTACAGGCGAGCAGGTGCAAAAGCCAACTTGGGGCAAGGACCAACCGAATAATTACAATGGTGAACAGAACTGCGTGGTCCTCGATGGCGGCCGAGCGTGGCTGTGGAACGACGTGGGCTGTAACCTGGACTATCTGCACTGGATCTGCCAGTACCGTGAGTGTCATACATAGGTACATATCCCTTTCTAATGGTTGCAAGCGAATGTGCTGCGCGAAGGTACGTTGCGAATTTTAATTTTAGTTCATGTGAATAAGTATCATCTTATGAGACTTCTCTGGTATCGGATCGTGGACATAAAATAGGTCATGACATGGTAAAAATATTTGCTAGACAGGAGGTCGGAGCGGGGTCTGACTTCAGGTCATATACATACCTCAAATACATGACTGATAAATAAATTAGCGTGCTGACATTGCTGCTCCCAATGTGTCCGCATGAAAGCACGTGCGGTTAGAGTATGTCAATTACTTTATCGATAATTTAGAAAACTCGCAGAGCCGCGCGCCAATTTAAAATAAAATAAGGAAATTGCAGTTTTACTTTTGTTTCTCGAAGCAGCCCGCAAGTTGTGAACTTGCTGGCTTGGGTAACTGCATTTCCGGAAATTTTCCGTTTCCATCAGGAAAATTTTATTCATAACTCCGACTCAAAGACAAAATTTAGATTGCTGCGAAATCTAATTATAGGAAGGATGTTTTCCTAGGAGTTCTCCAAGTGCTGAGCGATACCTATTTTAAACGTGCAGAAAATAAAACGGCTTCATTTTTCTTGTACCAATTTTATTTTCCATGATTGGTTAGGGGTTCACCATTTCCCGGGAATAAACAAGGCAAGTCGAAGTTCTGCGTGGTGCTTTGCTTACAACTTTGCGTCCAAAGGCCAAAATCGCTTCGCAAAAGGAAAGCAATTTCGTTTGACAATAGATTAACTAGACGTTGACACATGCCGAAACCCGCTTGCCTTTACTGTGTTTAGCTCTTTGTTTTTACTCCGTGGTTTAGCTAGCATGTAACTCCAAGGTCACTTATTTTGTCAGTCTCGGGCCAATAAGATTTGGTTATTATTTGTCAAGATTCGAAGTAAACTAATTGCACAATTCCGACACATTCGACGAAAGTATAGGCAAACGTGTAAAGTACAACCGCATTTTGCCACTCATGTTACAAATCGTATGTCTTCGTAGGTAATTCATATTCCCACGTAAGTAACTAGGTACCTATGTGTGCCAAAACCAACATTATTTTGCCCGAACCGATGACCCTACGCGTGGCAGTCGCGCTGGCCACCACTAGATCAACGAGGAAGTGAAGTGATTACTAACAATTAATATTCATAAAAGCGAATGCGTCTAAAATGTTCTTGCACCACGCAATGTTGTTAAGTACATGTAATTTGCATACAAAATGTGTTACCTATTGCAATATTAATTCAAATTGCCTACTTATCCTGTGCCTATATGTATATAACGCGGATGCAAGTCCTATCTGGTCGAAAGTCTGAGGGGTTAACTTGCGTAAGGTGTCCTACACACTGGTTCAGGTCGGCACATTCTATACAGCAGTATTTGTTGAACAAAAAAGCCGACCCGAAACGATTACTAGATATATCCGGCTTTCATTCGGATTTTGATTCCATCGACAAACTCCGTTCAGCATCTACCATCGCTGAATCATGTTTCCTCGGCATAATTCGGTCTAAGCCGAGGAGCTTTATCACGAACATACGGCTGTGCCGAATCATGTTGACCCTAACAAGTGTGTAGCACACCTAAGCAATATTACTTCTTGAAGATAGTTCTGTTAGAAATATTGTAATTTTTTTTACCAATGATGACCATAGCGATCTGATTGGAGTGGACTCCGCTGTAGTTAATGTGATGTTTTAGCGTTGCTTGGCTCTTAACTTATAGGTACTACTGTTTGTTTTCCCTATTAAAATAAATAAACGTGTCACCTCGTGGGTAGATAGACAGCACTTGCAACACAATTATGTCTGTACCTACCGGTTCCGTCTTTAGACACCTGTTTGTAAAGCGAAATTGCGCGGTCATGCCTTCTGTCCTTCGTCTTTATAAGTTCAAGGTTTCGTCGTTAAGTCATGAAAAGGACGACTTTACCACGTCGTTAAAATTTATATTTTGGTGTACAGTTAGGTTAAGCTGAATTAAAAATTTTGAATGCAAGCAGTCCACATGAGCGGGGAAACACGAGTGACCTTCGCCATGGAAATCTCGTCATTGTGGAAAATGCAATTTGATTGCGTTGACACGTTAGAACTTTTTACAGGGACGTAGATTGAGTTGTGATATTCGAGCTAACGTAAAGGTTATAGTACACACGAGTTATAAAGTTAGCACACGCCGTATGATAAAACCTGTATGTAAAATATTTTCTCATTTTAGCAGCGGACACGGAGTTTTGTTCACGCTCGTGTAGCCATTGTGTACACTTTACTGGAATTATGTTTAATTCGCAAACGTGCACATAGAAAAATATAATTGTATTCTAGAGGTTTTTGGGATTGTACAATATGCAAACCAGCATGGATGGCCAGTTTAGTGGACCTTAGTGGTAAAAATGTTAAACAGCCTATCTCTAAAAGGAGTAGGTAGTATATTTATTTACCTATGCCGCAGTACGTAAGTACACGTTAAATAACATCACGTGAGTTCACCGAAGGCTTTTGCGGAGGTGTACCATTCGTACACTCACATTAGCTACATAATTCACAAATTATCTACGTATTATCGTTTTTGATACTATGCTATTTAAGAGCTGCATCGGCAAGGCCAAGCAGGTCGTTGAACTCTTATCAAAGAGACTTGACACAGGTACCTTTGAAGAGAAAATAACAATCAGTTTATTTTCAAAGTAGCCGCAGCCACGCAGTGGTGGGTACAATCAGGGTCAGTACGCGTTACTGTCGCTAGGGAGCTCTGTGTGCGCGGTTGTGGAACAATAACGTAGAATGAATATGTTTATTGTACTATTTGTTGCCCTCGACTTCGTCTGCGATCCAGGTTAAAAAGTATGTCTATCTGTGCGCCAAATCCGTTCAGCCTTTTTAGCGTGAAAGCGTAAACAAACTCACTTTCGCATTATTATATTAAAGTTAGGATTATTAATCCATACCTATTGTTACTATACCTATAAATACGGAAGCCAAGACCATTGTTGGCTTGAAGTAGGCTCAATATGCGACTGTCCCAAAACCTAACCTAGCTTTAACTAGGCTTTATTTAGTTCTTCTTAAAAACCATAATATCGAATCTATCTTCTCCAGTGCCTCCCTCTTGTGGAAGTCCGGACAAACTGCTCAACACGACGATCGAAGGCAACAACTACCAGGTAGGAGCTTCCATCGGATACCGGTGTCCAGAAGGGCACATGCTTCTGGGAGACAAGAGCAGAGAGTGCAAGAAAGATGGCTTCTGGTCAGGGGCTGCTCCGAGCTGTAAATGTAAGTTTATTTTGTTTTTCTTTGTTTTTATATGAACTCCTACTTGCAGGTAGTAAAGATTTTTGTTTGTTTGTTTGCATAACATAATCAGCCTATAATGTTCCCACTGCTGGGACACAGGCCTCCTCTCTGTGAGAGGGGCCGTAATCCACCACGCGGGCCCAGTGCGGGTTGGTAGATGTCACATGTCTTCGAATTTTTGGTTCTAGGACATGCGGGTTTCCTTACGATGTTTTCCTTCACCGTTTGGAGAGCAATGGTGATAAAATAATTTACACAAAGTAAGCGCCTGTCTGGTTTCGAACCTACGACCTACAACTCGTAAATCGCGGCCGTTACCACTGGGCCACCACTGCTCTTCTACTGACTACTACTGCTGTTTGTTTGTTAGAACTTTAATCTTTAGTTGGTCCATCCATATCTACTAAAACATCAAGAAAATAATGCTTTTGTTCTGGTTCTATACGACGCACAAACTGTAACCATGTTAATTCAGCACATGATTCTAGACCCGTAGCGTAGAAATATTTCGCCGATTAAAAAAAAAAACACCTGTTTCATAAGAAAGTGCAGTACCTACACGGCCAAAATGTATGGAATAGCAAATTTTTTTTGTTAATAACCAACGATAAATTTCAACGCAGTGGGGTTCGGAATCATGTATTGAATCCATGATGTCAGGTTGCGCGTCGAAGTCCCTGCCACCCTGAAGGCGGCATATCACTAGGTGCCGCGAGATTATCGACGACTGTTTTTATCTGATGGTAATCGAGGGTGATCGCTGTCACCGTTACTCGATCACATTACGTAGATATATCGCAAGCAATTTGTATGATTCCGCGTTTCACAAACGCCGTCGTCGCGTCCGTTTAAAAACAAATAAGCATAACATTGTGGATACATCATCGAGCGACCTCTTTCTTAGCTCGCGTAAACTGCCAATATCGTTGACTGTTTATATAGAGGCGGTTACTGTTTAAAAATCGACATGAATTAATTGGCGTCAGATTGTTTGCGACTTGGCACGGTAATATGTATTACCGGCACTCATACCTACCGATGACCTACGAGTAGGTGCTGTATAAACATGAAAGCTATTTTCATCCACCATTCATGTGCATTGTTACCGCGATACAATTCTGAGGTCTACTGGCAAAATTCTCTAAATCTAAATAAACTTTACAGACGTCAACTGCGGTGGACTGACACCAATCCAGGACGGAGAAGTGTCTCTAGTCGACGACAGGACAACACACGGAGCAAAAGCAGTATACTCCTGCCGAGAAAACTATACCCTGGTTGGAGAGTCAGTACGAATGTGCGCAGACGAAGGCATCTGGAGTGGAGAAGCTCCTAAATGTTTGTTCGACTGGTGTCCTGAACCACCGCCAGTTACTGGAGCTATTGTTGCTGTTGACGGTCACAAGGCAGGATCTTTGGCCACTTACACCTGCCAGAATGGATTCATACTGTTTGGACCACCGGTGAGAGAAAGTTAATAATGTATTTTCTATTCTATTCTCTTTATTTCAAGGCTGCTCTCGACTTAATGGCGCGACGATGCTATGTTGCCGCGACTGTTTGGTATAGTCGAGTTTTTTGAGTCTGAATCGTAATTTTTTTATAGAGAACTTGTTTTTGCCCGCGCCTTCGCCCGCGTGGATGAGTTTTACTAGGATAAAAAGTATCCTTTGTGATCCAGGTAATACACTATCTGTGCGCCAAAAACCGTTCAGCCGTTTTTGCGTGATTGACTACCATACATGATACAACATTATTTTTAGTATATGCGAAACCTGAATATAGTTTGTTCAGAAAAAGTAACTGAATCGATTTCAATAATTTTTACACCATGTTATGTTTTGTCACAAAAATATTTAATCACTAGTTAATTACAATAAAATCACCGTACAGTTAAGTACCTACTGCCAAACTATTATCAATGAGCGTACGATGCTGGAGGAGCATAAAATATGGTCACCCTGCGCCGCGCCGCGTGGTGAGCATGTTTTTGAACGGACAACCAGGTGACATAACAAGCTTATAACTTTGTGATTTCTCAGGATACAGTTTTGAAATTTTGTACACATCTACCAACCCGCACTGGGCCCGCGTGGTGGATTACGGCCCACTCCCTCTCACGGAGAGGAGGACTGTGTCCTAGCAGTGGGAACATTATTTTACATAAAAATACTAGACACGTGTTTCGGGTTTCGCATATACTAAAAATAATGTTGTATATAATTTTTTGAAACAAATATCTAAGTGATTTTATTTAATTTGCTACTTTTTATTTAGGTGTTTACACTCACTATTTAAAAACTGATTTACATCCGATGTTACGGATCTGGCTGTATATTTTTCAAAACGAGCCCACGGTACCTACATAAAAATACAGTTACAGCTACGTGAGTATGAGGTCCTGGGTTCGATTCCAGGTCGTGTATTGTTATTGGGTTTTGCCATAAAGAATTTTTCAGTAGCAGCCCAGTCTGGATTTGTGCCCGGCTCGCCCCTATTAGATGAGACTATGTCTATGAATGTACTGTACTATAGACACACCTCTGCCTAATTACCTTGTTGTTTGTGATGTTATCATGCAGTTGTTAAAAAAGGATCTTATACCTTTCAGAGCGTAACCTGCACTCTTGGCGGATCTTGGTCGGGCACTCCGCCATCTTGCAAGTACGTGGACTGCGGCACTCCTGCACAGGTGCACAAGGGCTCCTTCATCCTGCTTAACGGCACCACGACCTACGGCTCCATCGCTCGGTTCAACTGTGAGGCTGACTACTGGCTGGCCGGTGCCGAAACCCTCACGTGTAACAGAGACGGAAAATGGTCCCATGATATACCATCGTGCGAATGTAAGTCAACGAGAGTAGTTTAGTTTATTAGTGTACAAGTTGCGTGCCCGTTGAGGTCCCCATTCTCATCGGCAAGAATGACAAACTTCCATACAAATATATAGGAACAATTATGCAAAATTGTATGGTTTATTTTTGTATGGTTACCCAGCGATTTAGGTTGTAATTGTCTGGCAGTGAATTTAAGATTTTTAATTAAGTAGATACAGGTATGGCCTAAATAACTGTTACCCAATTTAGTTTCTAAGCAAACTTTTTCAGGTACGGTCATCTAAACAGTACATTAACACTGTCACTTTTATACCTATATACTACGAATCCATACTAATATTATAAATTCGAAAGTAACTCTGTCTGTATGTTAGCTTTTCACGCCTAAACCACTGAACGGATTTCGATAAAATTTAGCAGAGAGATAGATTGCATCCCGGAGAAGGACATAGGATAGTTTTTATCGACATACCTAGCGGGCGAAGCCGCGGGCGAAAGCTAGTAAGTAATAAGTTACTTATTCGTAGCCTATATACGTGAGAATGTTACCTCCTAATTAACGCCAGCTAACAGTTTCCGTTGTCTCTTATTGCGATACTTTATTTATTTAGTTATCATAATCGTTATTTAATTCTTACCCCAGTAAACATGGACAGGAAATAAACAGACACTAGAAATAATGAATCACTTCCTATAACAGGCCCCTCCCAGTATAGCACCTTGGCGAAAACTCATTAATTACGCTCCTATTAATCCAACCAAACTGTCCAGGTATCTCCTGGACAGTTTGGTACTAAATTGCACCTTTTAACAAAAATAAACAACGAGCTTTTACAACCCAGAAAGTTTTAGGCCAGTCTTCATTTAAAGTTTTCACATGGTAAGCCAGAAATAGCTGTATTCAGACCGAACTTAATTTTAAACCAAATTAATATCTCAGTCTCGTTATAAGTGTATGAAAATAGATGTATCGATAATTGCGTCAGAGCTGTTTCACCGGAATAACAACCTAGCTAACAATGTCAGGTGGATAGGATTGGACAAACTAGATAGCACGTAGCGCAGTGACGGGACAATTATAGGAATCGGAAATGAACCCAACCAATACAATCAGTATTATGCCAAGCAGCGATGTTGCAGGAAACCCTAATTGGATCATAATTATAACTTAACAAGTGCCAAGGGATTGTGCTCGAACGAGCCCAAGCACTCCTGTCTAACATTGCGAGAAATGTTATTGAAACATTACACTATCGTCATTTCTCTCTTACAGTGATATCCTGCGCCGACCCCGAAGTCCCTGCAGGCGGCTACATGGAAGCCTACGACTACAACGTTCACTCCACCATCGACTTCCACTGTGAGAAGGGGCACAAGCTGGTTGGAGAGGCCAGCCTCATGTGCCAGCAAGATGGAGAGTGGTCCGGGGACTCACCCAAATGTGAATGTAAGTATTTCTGCCTAAAATGAAAGCTCTAGTTAAAAAAAAAAACTAATCATAAAAAAGTCACGCATAACACTAAGAAACACATAAATGTGAGAATCATCCGGAGCCCATAACAAATAGTCGTGCTGATTAAGTCTTGAGTCGGTCACTGACCTAGACAAAAACCCCGATAAAATCCACGTGAGTTAAGCCAATAACTACTCCTGACTCCTGAAGATGTACTTCAGTAAGAAAGTAATTCATTAAAACATCTTTCACTTTTTCCAGATGTGGATTGTGGCAAGCTTCCATCTCTAACGTACGGTGCGGCGGAACTATTGAACGGAACCACTCACCTGGGCAGTGTCATTCAGTACTCGTGCACTACAAACTTCAGACTCGTCGGCCCCGTCAGGAGGACTTGCACTGAAGACTTCCAATGGAGCGATTCTTCACCTAGATGTGAAGGTAAGGAGCTAGACCGTTTTTATTAAGACCTTATTTATGGGAAAAACGTATTGAACATACTGCCGTTCAATACGGATTTTATGGCCGAATTACTTGGATTGGATTAAGATTTGCAAATAATCCTCAGCCTCCTTAAAAAAATATTACTTCTACGCAAAAACTTACACCATTCTCTATATTTCCAGAAATCCGCTGCTCCGACCCGGTTGTACCGGAGAACAGCATCGTATCGGTGACTGGCAACGACCGCAACCACGGACGCACGCTGATCAGAACCGCTGTCACCACCAGCGTCGGCAATAGCTACCGAATCGGTGCTCTGGTCAAGTACCGCTGTGAACGAGGGTACAAGGTTGTTGGAGAGAGTATCTCAACCTGCGAGGATAATGGACAGTGGAGCGGAGTCACGCCTAGGTGTCAATGTAAGTTGAGTTCGTAGTGATATTGTATCACAAATCCGATCAGTAATCCGAAATCGAAAGCGGAAATTAGCTGGATGTGATGGCAGTACCAGGCCAGTTGGTGTGGCATTCCTTGGGAGCCGCCGGAGGGGTCCTAACAATGGACTGTTTCGGTGAAATAATGATAAAGTCACAAGAAAAGCATAACTCGTTATTAGGGACACAGAGGTAGTGATTTTGAGTGTCCAGAAAAAACTGCATAGGTCTTAGGTACCAACACTAAATGCCTTTTCTAAAATCTTCTCTACCTTTCTCCCCAGACGTGGACTGCGGTAACCCAGGTCCAATCCAGAATGGCGTAGTTACGCTGGCGACGAATGCGACGTACTACGGCGCGGCTGTGCTGTATGAGTGCCATGAACACTGGCAGTTAGATGGCGTGTCCAGAAGACTGTGCCAGGATAACGGCACGTGGAGCTCGGAGGCACCAGTGTGCAAAGGTGAACTTCTTATTAAGTATGACGTAATTAAAGTTAAACATCATCTTTCCACAAGATGTTGTCAGAGCGATTTCGAGCTGTTTGAGAACTTCAACGGGGTCAGCGTAAAGGAAATCCATCATGTTTTATGTACACACCCATGTCTAACACCCATGCACATAACGCGACGGAGTTTAACTTTTTTGTACTTCCTACAGAAATAACGTGCACAGACCCGTCGATCCAGATCAAGGGTAGCGTAGGACTATTAGTAGCCACTTCAACACTAAGCATCGGAGGAGAAGCTCACTACCGCTGCGAGCGAGGGTACGGGCTGCAAGGAAACCAGACCAGGACCTGCAAACCGAAGGGAGTGTGGAATGGGGCACCGCCAGTCTGTATTCGTAAGTATTTGTTTTACAAAGTCTTAAAGCAGGGCTTTTTAATTGTAAGAAGATCTTGTACAGTAGCCGCAAAATAGATGTCCATCCGACAAAAAGGCTGAGTTTCCACCAGAGATGAGCGAGGATGCGGAGCGAGGAATGTGTGTAAAACTAACCAATAACATCGCTTAATTTTCATTGCTTGAACTAAGTTAGCGTTTTTATTGGTTACGCACATTCCTCGCTACGCATTCTCGCACATCTCCTGGTGGAAACGTAGCCTAAAAATCTGTTGAATGTTAGTACCTACTTTTTATTACCAATCTCTTCTACATAACCTCTTTCCCCTCAGCAATCGACTGCAAATCTCCGGGCACGATCGAGAATGGTCGCATCATCATCTCGAACAGCTCCACACTGTTCGGAAGTTCCATCGAGTACCACTGCTTGCCACAGTTCCAACGTGTTGGGCCATTCCTCCGCAAGTGCATGGACGATGGCAAATGGTCCGGTGAAGAGCCCAGCTGTGAGATAGTCACCAACGAGGCTGCTGAAAACGGAACGTTGCCGCTCAGCGTCGGCGTTGGATGCGGCGTAGTGCTGTTCTTACTGATGCTGCTTGGAGTTATTTATTTAAGGCTGTGAGTAATTTTAAAAACTTTACCTTTATTTGTTACATGAGTAGCCGTTTCCTAGATTTTTAATTATAATGTCAATCTAATTCCCTAGTCGAAAAGCCACGCCAGTAAAGAACACTGAGAACATAGAAGGCGCCGAACGCAAGGAAGACCAAAACGCTGCAGTCATGAGCTACGCGACTCTCCACGACACGAATGGACGACATATCTATGACCACGTGTCAGACAACGTGTATGACTCACCCTACAGTGAGAGGATCACCGACAACGTGGCGTATGGACGGCGCAGCGAGTCGGACGCGTACGAGCCCGAGCCGACGGGCCCAAACGCCGTCGTCACGATCAACGGAGTCGCTGTGCGCTGACCGGTGACCGATTCTTAGTGGCTCGAAAAACTTTTTAGGTAACCAAATCCGACGCTAAATTGGTGTTCCTCAGTGTAAATGTTACCTGTAAATTTTCCCTTTCAAGTGGTTACCATTGACTCGAGTGTTCAAACGATACTATAGTTTTAGGGTTAATTATGAATCCCATTTGCTAGTTGATCACCAACCCTTACTAGGTATTGTACCAAAGATGTAAATGTGTTGGATTCGTGTGGAATATTTAATTTAAGACTGCAATTCTCATTTACCTCCAAAAAGTCGTTTATAATATTAAGACTCGTATTCTCAGGATACATTGGAACTACGCAAATGCTAAACCTAATTACTTAGCATAATAGTCAAGACATAGAATTCCTACATACCTAATACCCTGAAAAAGTCTAGTCTATCGTTCGAACGGTTTCCAGAAACCAGTTTGACTGAATCTTTCGAGAAGCACATAAGAATTGCAGTCTTAAATCGTGTGTACTTTTTGTTCATAATTATTACACAAAAACCCTACAATTCGAACAAAGAGTATTACGAATACCTACTTTATGTATTTAGATATAAAACGTATTTATTATTGTATATCGAATGATTAGAATTTGATGCCAAAATAATTCTGCTAATAAGCTTTGTAAACGCGTTAAATTAAGGAATATCACTTAGTTTATGTTCTTATTGTTCCTTTCGAATTATTTAGTTTCTTTATCGGGATGCCTAAGTACTTTAAATTCAGAATTATTTAGGAATAACCATGCTGTTGAATGGTGGAGTACTAACCTAACACAATGTTCTATTCCATATTGCTTTATGTTTTCATTTATTGTTTTGTAAATATTATTTAAGTTAGTATTAATATTAAATAATACGTAGATACCTACCCAATGCCTGTAAAAATCTATATTACCTGCTACGAACTGTAAATTATTCGACTTTAACTTACCTAAAATAAAATGTGTGGACTGCACGATGAATTAGAGAAGTTATATAAATTATATTGTATGCTTTTTATACGAAGAACTAGATAGGAACCTTCTCATAACACTGTACTTTTATACTTTCACAAAAAAAACTAATACTAAATATTGGACTAATTTAAAGTATAGAAATGCTCAATACCTACAGCAGCAGATAATAATTGGATGAAGACGATAAGACCATGGCCTGTACAAAGGTCTCGATGGCGTAGCTTCCATACCTTAAACCATCATTTTACTATTTCTTGATAATATTGATCTCGATACTATCACATGCTGGTCTCATTCTAGGCCTGCCACTGCCAAGGCCATGGCTTATAAAAAAAACTTATTTTTAAGTGGTACTTACGTAGTACCTACACAAGCAACGACATTATAAACTAATAATATTGTGATTAAATATTAAGTGTTCATCATATTATACAGTAATATTTTTGTTATATTTTATATGTACAATTTTTTTTTTTATTTAGACAGATTCGTTAAATAAATGTTCTGAATGTGGACTCTTGTATTAATTTATTTAAACTTCGCAAAACCTGTACGTACCTTAGGCATTATCTGTCTTTTATGTGTGCCGGTAAAGAAGTAATTGATTTTGTTTTGCAACAATTTAAATATGTATTTTGATTTATGGGGCTCGTCCACATAGATGCTCAACGTTCCCGAGTACGTGTTGTTCAACTTAAACTGACGAATGCCCACGAGCACCGTGTTCAAGATACGCTCGCGAGTATTTGAACTGGGCAATGGATAACTGGGCGATTGAACTCTTTACGGGCGACTGTAAGGTCAAGTTTTTCAGTGGTGATAGACGAGTCCGAATGTGGAGAAAAAAGGTGAACGTTTTACAGAACCAAGCATCCATAGAACAGACCGCTGTTATGTTATGGACGGGAATAAGCTTGGTAGGCAAAACGGCTGGTTATACTGGATGAGGGTACTGTAACCGCCGCCTGTTACGTTGAGCGGGTAATCCAACATCATGTCATCCCATTTTCGCAAAGAGTGGGCGCCGGCATTGTTTTAATGCATGACAATGCTCGCATACATACGGCCCGTGCCACACAAAGTGAGGACAATATCACAGTTTTGCTAAGGCCAGCTATGAGTCCCGATCTCAACCGCATCGAGCATTGTTGGGATCAATTGAAAAGAAGCCTTTAAGAAAACTACAGCCATGTTTATAGTCAACAGGAGCTCGTAAACGCGCTAAAACTCTGTTGGGAACGAATTCCGCAACAAAATGTTACACTTGCTTATAATAAACTCACGAGTCGAAATGAGTAGGTACTTAACTAAACTTCTTCAGCGTTTTATTTAGATACTCCTTTATTTGTATAAAATTGACAAGACATCGAGAAGAACGATAGTATGTAACACAGTAGTTATATTTATAAATATCATCATATAATATTCATTTACTAATGTTTATTTACAAAACATAACATATTACCGTCGTTAATTCCTGTTTTAACTGATACCACCAATAATTTGTAATTGTCTACAAAGAATATTATATATTTGTAAATGTTATACATATATAATATATATGAGTCACCTCGCAGATAGTTCTGACAAAAATAATAATTTAAAATAAACAAGTTTCGACAATTATAATTCTACCATAATGTAACAAAAATACACAAATCTGAACAAGAAACATGTACTTATTTAGATATTTAATTAACGCATGAGTTAGCAACCAAAATATTTCCCTTACACATGAGAATGTAGAACATCGGATTAGTATTTTCTCTAACATTGAGTTGATAAAAACGATTACTATATTTGACCAAAACATTAATGTCATGAAATGAATACTTAATAAATTTAGTTAGTATCCAGATTAGTGTTAGAGGTTCTTTTATCATGCATATGTCGCAGCCAACTGGTTAAATTAGCCGTTCAGTTAACTGCCTAGCCTTTCAACTAAACGGCGGCCGTTCAACTAACGGCCTGAATGATATTCAATTACAGTTTAGGTTGGAAGTCTGTAACCAATCACGCGCGAGCCGAATTGGTTGCAGTAATTAAGGCATTGCACCCCGACCAAGTGGGTTAGGTTAGGTTAGAACTGTGATCAACCGCGTTCGAGCCGAGGGAGGAAGCGAGGCGAGCACTACTTCTAAAGGTCAGGCAGTTAACTGAACGGCTAATTTAACCAGTTGGCTGCGACACATACACTACGAAAAATAAAAAGTCAGGAAGCGTAAATACGAACAAAATCAACGAGAAATTCGGCTCCAAACTTCACTACATTGACAAAATACCTCGAGTATTCGAACGAAAGAACACACATACAAATAAGCCAATCAGCTGCGCTCGCGTAAATCGTTGTATTCCGGCAAGCGCCGTGATTGGTTCTGGTGCGCGGTAGCCTTTTTGGCAACGCCCACCGCGGTAAACATTTGCGTGGTGCCATTTTCGAGCTTGAGTTAGATTTCTTGACTTTTATTATTCGTAATGCATACATAACTGCTTACACCTAATTGTTAATAAAAATGCTTACTTTAACTAATCAAACTGTTAACAACTCTAAACAATATATATAATAAATTATATATCAATCAAGCTCTCTCATAAACAAAACTAAAAATATTAGGAATCCTGTATAAGTCATCTTGTATT
This sequence comes from Gortyna flavago, assembly GCA_963669345.1. Lineage (NCBI taxonomy): Eukaryota > Metazoa > Arthropoda > Insecta > Lepidoptera > Noctuidae > Gortyna > Gortyna flavago. Next base: position 19,847,999 of record OY770125.1, read on the forward strand.
GACATTATAATGTTTTTGTTGTTATAGTTATATCGAACAATGTCCTAATTAATATCTAGGTATGTACAAAAAACGGTGAAACAAAATTATAATAACAGCCTTTTATTATCTGTCTGCAGGGTAAATACCTTAATACCAGAGTAGGCATGAGCATTGATCAACACGCTTGGTCAAGGCGGATTGGTGATTTCAGACTTATAGTAATGAGTCATGGATTTGTATTGACATTAAAAATGATTTTAGCAAATATACTGTGAGACGTAATGGTAGTTCACAAATACCCAGATACTGTACCTACTTGCGAATATAATTATAACCTAGGTATATTCAATACAAAATGTCTAATACATTAACAATCCTTACCTTGAAGAACCTAAGAACCGAACCTAAAAATAGGTCTATTTAAGTCTATGATATTGTATTTTTATTGGTAATAGTACATAATATAGGTACTCAGATAATACATTTATTACACGCAAAATACGCGCATTGACGTGGAGTTGCGGACAACAGCCCGTTTTACCTATTAATACATTTATTAAATAGTTTTCTTTGATTATTCTATAGGTAGGTATTTAAACACGGTTGAACCATTGACATAATTATATTACTTTTGAAATCATTGGGTTGAACTTTATTTATGGACCGATAAATAGTAAATATATTCACAAACCGCGTACCCAGATAAACGGAAAAATCGAGAAAACATTGAGGATACGACTTCAAAAATATTCGAAGGCTGTTAAATGGTATCTAAAAATATCAGAACGAATTATCTATACACATACACGACTAAGTGTAGGACAGGATTGATAATACGTACATTAAAGATTACAGCCAAAAGAACAAGGCCATTTGTTTATCTATTCACGAAACTGCACGTCATGTTTCACCAACCATTTAAGGCCCTTTTTCTGTCTAGAATCATTAACAAAAAAGGGTAAACATTAAAAAGTGAAGGCCGTTCGGCAAACGGCAGGCGTATCTACCTATACTATTTCTAAAAATAAAATCAGAAGATTTTAAGTAAGTAGTATTCTTACTGATAAGCAAAACGTCAAGGGCTAGTTTCGGGAGCGAATATTATCGCAAAACTAATGAGACAAGGCCCCTAGTATCATATTTATCTATTACAAATAATTACACTAAGATTTACGTACATATCACCCGAACTTTGTGCATAGACCCGTTTTCTTTCAGGTCTACAATTTTTAAAGGTTTGTAAATCGGCTCGCGCACAGAATCGTGCGAGACATCATCACATCATCGAAGTCTGTCCTGTCAACTTTTTTTAACCCTTTGACCGCCACGGACGTCTATGGGCTTCAAATTAAAACATACTCACGACGACGCTTCCGAAGGCATATCACGTCAAAAAAAAAACAGATCTTAACAGTTCAATATAAACATACAAAAATACGTCTGTGGCGGTCAAAGGGTCTCAAAAGAAGAACATACCAGACCGGAATAAATAGATTGTAAATTGCATCTTAGTGTCGAGTAGGTATTGTCAATTTTTGCCTAGCCCAACGAATTTATAATCGCGCACTTATCTAAAGAAAATATAGTCCTTTCCGTAAGCCACCTGTGTCTTTAAGACAGTTGATTCCCTATATATATGTCGCAGCCAACTGGTTAAATTAGCCGTTCAGTTAACCGCCTAGCCTTTTAACTAAACGGCGGCCGTTCAACTAACGGCCTGAATAATATTCAATTACAGTTTAGGTTGGAAGTCTGTAACCAATCACGCGCGAGCCGAATTGGTCGCAGTAACTAAGCCAGGGCACCCCGACCAAATGGGTTAGGTTAGATTAGAACTGTGATCAACCGCATGCGAGCCGAGAGAGCGAAGCGAGGCGAGCACTTTTGGCTGCGACATATACACAAACTAGAAATGTCTTGTTCCCCCGATCAGAGATAGACAGTAGTTCCAGAGATTAGCGCGTTCAAACAAACTCTTTTTCATCCCATCTATTCGAAAAGGACGACTTGGTTCGCCTTTAGGTGCGCCCAAAGGTAGTGTTTTCTATAAGCAACTTTTAGCGGGCAGTAATGAGCTTTTAATCCTCTTTATAAGTGCGTAAGTGCGCCGCAATTATCTTTGCCGCGCACTTTTGGAATTTGGAACATCTTAGTGTTCAGCGCCAAAGAAATCGAACGCAAATATTGTTTGAACGCGTTTGAATTGAATATGAAATCTACAACAATCTCTATTCTTAATAAAACTGTAACATTACATTTTTATAATTGCAAAAATGTGTCAAACGTAAATATAAGTTTATAGTTTTTTTATTATTAGAGACTATTTAATTTCAATTAAGTTGTTACTCTATGTTTTATTAAATAATAATATTACAATAAAATATGAGGCGCCTTTTATTTTCTCATAGTGGGTGATGAAAAGTAGATTGTATCACTCGGGCGCAAAATATATTTTTGGCTCGGGCGACGTACTTTGAATCCCTCGCTACGTTCAGGATTCTACTAAAGAATCCCTCACTACGTTCGGGATTCTACTCTAGAATCCCTCACTCCACTCTAGATTAAAAAAAGCGCCCTCGCCGAAAAAATATTATTTTGCTCCCTTATGATACAATCTACTATATACTGCTTTATTATTAGTATAGACAGATAGATATTAGGATAAAAAACCGGCCAAGTACGTGTCGGACCACGCACAGTGAAGGGTTCCGTAGTTGGAATGACTTTATCCCAAGAACAAACTTAACATTGTAGTTGAAAAACATGTTCTCCCATACATTCCAACTGAAAATGTAAGTTTGTACGCACAATATTGAGAGATTTACCATGTTGTTTCAAGATCATAGACTTCTTATTAATTTTCCTGTACTCTATAGGTATTTTCTGTATTTTTTTCAACATTTTAGGCTCAGTAGTTTCGGAGATAAGGGGGGGGAATGGTAAATTTCCGTCTATTGTCTTAAATAACTTTAATACAATTTACTTTAAAATTATGGCCAGTGCCTGCGATGGTTCTTAGTTAGGCAGTAGGCATGTACTGCTTGTAAACAACAGTTATAATACCGGGGGCACAGAGTGCAGCCTGGGTAGACTTGTAATTATATTTATTTTTCTTTCTTAATTCCACTAGTCTCTCTGTTTTAGGTACTTATATTTAAAGAATGGGGCAAACTTCGAGACCTATAGACCAGAGATTAGTTTATTTTGAATCTAAATAAATTAATTTCGTGTACAAAGGCACGCGTCAGTCATTATAATGGCAGTATTTTTTTAAGTTTTTTTCTGCCAATTGAAGTAGCTTTATATAAACAATTCTTTATCAAAGAACGGTTGGACAAGCGGAATAGGCACCTTCGAAAGTAGCTTTGTTAGTGACAATTTTTTGCCAGACTAGCAGCTCTAAATAAAAACTTAGTTTATAAGGACGGCGAGTCAATATGGTCTAAATCCAGTAGGTATTAGCATAATTTACTATTATCAATCGCATAGGTTCAGTACTGATTTTCGGTAAGTATCTCGGTTTACTCTCTCGTACAATGCGATGCGAATAAAAAAAGGATAAATAAAAAAGATGTATGGAAAAATAAAAAAGAAGAAAAATCAAAACAAAAATATAATAAAGAACTGTTTATTTTAACTTTCTTTTCAAATAAATAAAAACTTAAATGAACAAAATTTTTCAGGATCACTAAGTTAAAGAAAATGAAGGTTTACAAATTTTATACAGAATATAGTTTATACGAATATCATTTTACCACTTCAACAAACTTATAAAAGTCTCTTTAATCTTTATCAATGTTCACGACATTACTTTTAACAAGCTTACATAAACGTTCTTTTTAATAATAATTAACGTTAATTTTATTACAGCTCGGCAAAAAAAACTGAGATAATAAACAGCTAAATAAACATACGAGGTCTTTCAAACCTAGTTAAGTATTTATTGTCAAACAAATGAGCGGCGAGGCCGGTTTATGTAGGCCAGAGCCGGCACATCGACCACAATCTTTGACTGGATAGATATGAAAGCCTCAAATAATATTATCAATAACTGTTAACGGTACTACATAATTACAAACAACTGCTGGGAACATGGCAAAGATTTAACGCAGACAAACGTGTTTGATTCGTAGGTACGAGGCCGTTTGGACTGCATCTAACGCGGGGAAACATTCTCCGTTAATTTAGACTAAGATTTCAGTGCCCTACTGGGGCCAATGAACTCGACAGTATTATATAGGCATTACTAGTGACTTAATACGTTGAATAGATGTATATAAAACACACTTCATAGGCCGAGTCACTTTGTGTCAGTGTTCGAGTCCGTGGCCTGGAGTCATGAGTTATGATATCACACCAAGATATTTGAGAAACTCTCTTCAATGACAAGGTGTACACTAATCATTAGAACGTACGATATAGTTTTGGTCCGTAAAGGAGCTAGGCCTTATTTAGTAGAGGCAAAACATTATAAACATTCACTTTATGGCCCCGATAAATTCATATTTTATAGGTAATCAACAGTCTATTTCGCTAATACAAAAAAGTTTCTATGATTGTCGTACAAAATCGATATATCACAAATTAATCCAATCGGCTATAGACTATTGCCTAGAAAAAAACTATACATTAATATATTAGTAATTCGAGATACATATGTCGCGAAGATATTGATTTTTTATCAATTTTGAGGTATATCTCAATGAAATGTTTCGTCAATACAATATCTAGGCGACATACATAGCTATATATAACATTTATGTCGGGTGAATCAAGCCCTCTACAAAAAAAATCATAGTAAAAACTAATCTACTTTACACTTATTTAGGAATATGTCAAAAGTTATCGACAAGAAATACACCTCGAGAAATGTGGTATTTTAATGTAATGTCCCATTTTAATAGCAGGTTCAGAGTTTATAGGTAAACACTGACAACAAAAAATAATTTCGAAATAAACGAAACAATTTCTACTGTCGTAGCGTTTTGTATAATTTTTTATTAGTTTATTTATATTGGTTCAACATTATTCCTACAGTTCAAAAAACAGCTCATCTAATAATTAATTAATTAATCAATGGTAGGCCGTAAAAATGTTCTGTAACCAAACATAACTATTAAAATGAAACAGTACACGCATACACAGTCCATGCGTCCAAGTTGATACTGATGACTCCGCGACGTCACTAAGTACGAATGACGTTCAATAAGTACATAATACTTTCTCAAAAAAAAAAAAAATAACAGGTGCGTTATATATTTAAATATATAAAAACACATTCAATACAACACACATCTCAAGTCAATTTAACTAAAACAATCTGAATATAGGTCAATGTGGAAAAATTCATGTTGACGACTAAAGTGAAGGCAGATTACCAGATTATAGGATTGATATAAATATTGTGATGATAGTTTAGTTGTATTGTACATAAGCGCCCAGGGGCAAGGTGATTTATCTCTCGCCAAGACAGGCTCTTTCAATTACATACTAGTGTTCTGTCTATACATTTAGGCAGCTCTGACGGGGCAAAGGCTGTTGTTTACATATTTTTGTTTAAAAAAATATTATTTTTTAACTTATAGCTGTCGACACAAAAAAAAAACATTTTACGATATTAAATAATAAGGCAAACAAAATATATGTCAAACATTATTATAAGAGGATTTTTTATTACTAAAAGTGAGTGAATCTAGGTGATATTATTATCTTGAGGGGAATTGTGATTTCATTCTTCCCGGCCTTTACAGAATCACAACGCTCATGGGTTGTATCATAAGAACAAACTTATGATACTCATAAATGTGATTCAGGAAGCCACATTAGTCTATTGCTGTTGGACAAATTATTATGGTTTTATAATAACAGCCAATTGAATTAAAATTAAAACAATAACTTGATTTTGGTCAATGATTTGGCGTAATATAACTATTACGTTCAATATCATGCGTTTAAATCAAGTAACTTTTAGATGCTTATAAGTAGGTATACAATATTCCAAGAACACATATATCTGTCAGTATTACAAAAAAAAAGACGCACTCACTTTTGGTAAAAGAAAAGAACAATAGTGGGTTCTCATTGGCAATCGACCGTAGACTATATTTCCAATGTTTAACTAGTTTGTTGGCATAATACTTTGTCTGCCAACTGGTTGTTGAAAGACGAACAAACTTTTGAACTATAGATAAGAATCCTCAAATATTGATATTATTAGAGAATTATGCAGATCTATTATTTAAATTTGACCGTCCCTTTTACTAATGTTATTTAGAACAACAGCAAATGCAGCGATGTCGATTATAAAAAGCTGTTTTCTGGAACCTCACTATAGCCAAAAACGTATGGAACGATATAATTCAAACCTAATGACAGGAAAAAATAGTCATATACATGAAAGTACAGAAAATAAAAGGACTGCTATATATAAGCATAATATACAGATTTTGTACTGCAGTCATTCTCGTCAGATTGTGAATATATTGCCAGATAATCCGTTATTAGAGAGTGCTATTCAGCTGCATCTGGTTAGACTGTAAGCCAACCCTAACATAGTTGGGAAAAGGCTACTCAGATGACGAATCCGTTAGACTTTAGACTAAATACATTAAATTTAAATGGCAAAAAGATCATTAATAATTTATACTGGATGTCAGATTTTTCGTAATTATAGGGATAAATAAATCATGTCACTTTAAAATAAATTACATTGATAAATATCATTTTAGATAGCAGCAACAAAGTTTGGCGGATCGACTATACACATTTGTTTCAAAACAATTTGGGCGATATTACATAAAATCCTTTAGGCGCGATTGGTCCAATTCACCTTATTCGCGATTGGCCCAATTCGCGGTTGGTCCAATTCGCAGTTGATCTAATTCGCGATTGGTCCAATTCGCGGTTGCTCTAATTCGCGATTGGTCCAATTCGCGGTTGGTCCAATACAAAGTATTTCCAAAATTAAACAAAATAACACATTTTTATGTACATATTTACTATTTATTAATAATCATATTACAAATCATAGCTTGTGTTACACGCTCCTACTAATTATTAGTTTTGTACTTTCGTAAAAAATCAACATAACGAAATAAAAAACCTAAATGTACTGTAATCGTACCTACTCGACATTATGAAAATTATTATTTTCTCAGATCTTTCATCAAACAGTTAAGATAAAAAAAAATATGTTCTGTTTTCTCTCTCTTACTTATCTCAATAAGGGAAAAAGAACTATGACCATGTTACATATTTGATCAAAGGTATGATAATATAATGACCCTAAGGGCTAATTTTTATAACGCCTGATAACTTTATCGGAGGAATAATTTTGAATTTTACGGTTCAGTTCCGTTTTGAGTTTGGTCTGAGTCCATTTGAGTATGCAGAAAGAGTACATCAAACCGGCATGACCCAACCGTTGACGGCGTGCACCTTGTTTCCGCCTGATAGAAGACTATTAAGTACTTTTTTCAGGAGGCTAAAGAAGCCTTCCTTCAACGATTGCTTCATGTCAGTAACATGGATGCCCAACGCTTCCTACATACCCAATTACTTATAGGTTTCGGCTGCGGAGAGTGCTCAATGGTTTGTGGAATCCGAGTTGGGTTCCCATGGATTCCACAATCTCTCCTCGCTTTACATGCATGACTGCACATTTTTCCACACCAAATTCCATCCTGATGGCGCTACTGAAAGTTTCAGTTACTTTCAATAGCTCCATTAGTTGCAAATTGTTGGGGGCAAAGAGTTTTAGGTCATCAATGTAGAGGAGGTGAGATATAACCTGACCACCTCTCCTCAGCCGATAGCCTAGACCTGAATCCTCCAGCAGTGTGCAAATTTATTATAATATAATTATTGATAGAATCTTATAAATCGTATATATTATACATGTATATTGTATAATTTCGGAAACATTGTCCATTTTGGACCAACTGCGAATTGGACCAACTGCGAATTGGACCAACTGCGAATTGGACTAACTGCGAATTAGACCAACTGCGAATTGGACATCTTTTTGTACATTGGACCAATCACGCCTAAAGGCATAAAATACTCCCAAACTAAAAAGATGATTAGCTAAACATGTTATTGTTTAGTTCAAGTGCCTATCAACATTAAATAAATAACACGAAATATATATGGATAAACCTTTGAAATAACAGACTAAAGAGCACGTCGATAAAGGACGTAGTTGGCGAGCTATACTATGTTATGTTACTATATGATTGTAGGAGACACGATACGCGCGGCGCGAGGTGGCGACCGTTCACTTGGACAGTTTGCTGATCACCCGGATGAGGGCCCCGTTCTCGTCCTTCAGCCGCTGGTTTTCAGCTTGGAGCGTATGTTGATACTGTAGATGTTATAAGTGGTATGTCAATACAGTGTGTAATAAATACTGATGTAGGTGTGATGCGTATTCATTCATTATAATATGAGTTTGAAAATATTTTTTATCATCATTTTTAGGTATTCAAGTTGGACAAAACTTTTAAAGCTTCTCATACACAGCTTCTGAATGAATACGCAGAGAAGGTTGACAAACAGAACGTACAAGATACAACGGGGGTACAACATGGGAGTCTCACAACAAATCCTATGATACAATGACATAGAGCAAACCAATGGGAGCGACACAGCTGTACTAGCTGCACATTTACTTAGTCACAATTTTGGTAAGAATAAAAAAACAATACGAACATTTCTCTTAGTAACGGGAACAGTAACAAATTGAACTTTTATGTAATGGAGTACACACGATGCGTATGTAAAATGAAATCATTCTGATACTTACAACCTAACAATATTGCCAAAACACAAGATTCTGGACCAATCTAATATATTTTTGGGAGGAACGGTATGGTGTGTATGTTACGCATCGCATATACGAAGATAGTTCCATATTTTATCATTCAAATATCCAGAGTTTGCATCAAGCCCCATACTCATGTATTAAACAAATGTACCTAACGGCAATTCAATACATAATTTATAAAATCTTTGTTTTTACCTCTATTTTAGGCACAGTGTGAAATCAGCAATTTTGTAATTAATTTTGACGCCTGGTTTAACACGTTGGCTGCCAGGCGTCAGACACAATAGAAAATCTATTGTTCGCGGTCACCGGTGACCGCGTTGGCAGTCAATGCCTTAAAATAGAAAAGCTGTCATAACGGAAAGACATTAAGAGACAGATGGTACAATAGCATAATCAGCCTATAATGTTCCCACTGCTGGGACACAAGCCTCCTCTCGGTGAGAGGGAGCGGGCTGTAATCTACCACGCGAGCCCATTGCAGGTTCAATGGTACCTACAATGAATATAAAAATTCAAACAGATCTGTGGCGTTACATTCACTTGACATTTCATCATGTCATGTCATCGACCATGGGGCTTAATGAATACAGTGACGAGCATAAATATATTACTACGGAAAGTTCGGCAATAATCTGAGGGGCAATTCTCGTAATTTTAAGAATGTTCACAGTCTGATCTCAGTCTCAATCTGTCAAAAATACATCTAATTTCCCTACATTTTGACAAGTTTTTGACATTTGTTTGTCACCGAGATGAGGCTGCTACTAAATGTTGAACATTTTAAATTACGAGAATTGGCCAGAAGGCCAATCATTGAACAGATATGAAGAATGAAATCAGAAGATTTCATTCTTCATATCTGTTCTCAAGAAAAAAAAATTTATATATATACGTGTCCCAAAATTCAACGATAAGCTGGCACCAGAGGGTAGACCTGAGGGATAATTCTCGTAATTTTAAGAACGTTCACAGTCTCATCTCAGTCTCAATCTGTCAAAAATACCTCTGAATTCCCTACATTTTGACAAGTTTTTGACATTTGTTTGTCGCTGAGACGAGACTGCGACTACATTTTGAAAGTTTTAAATTACGAGAATCGGCCTTCTGATCATGACTACTCGAGAAAAAAAAAATATTTTAATAAAATAAAATTCAAAATTTTTTTTGGTAATTATAAAGTGGACTGAAAGTAAAACACTTTGAAAATTTGAAGGAAAAACATAATTTTGATTGATTTTTGTGTAAAAACGACAGGTATACTGGGATTTTAAGGGTTGTGGTGGATAGCAGTGCTATTTATGTTGCCGATACAAAAAAGAACAGAAATATTTGAAAAATTGTGGAAAAAATATTTTGACGTTTTTATTTTCTTTTTTTTTCTCGAGTAGTCTTGAGCAAGTCCAGTCTCTGGTGCCCGCTTAACGTTGAATTTTGGGACACGTTATATATATTGCAAATAATTAGCAAATATATGTAACCATCGGTGGAAGACAGGGACAATATCATATATTTGTGCCGCTACTTGTATATGCAGTCCACAATGATCACTGATCTTCTTGGAAACAGATATAAAAAAAACTGATATTATTGCCGAACGGTCAATGGTAACATATTTATGCTCGTGACTATACAGTAACTCTATACTAGTAATAGTAAAAGCTGTATCACATATTTACAAGTGCACAACGCTGTGGATGTTAGAGTCGTTCAAACCTTATTAGTTATAAAGCCTTTGATGTCATATGCTGCATCTATTTATGCCAGCCTAGTATATTCAAACTGAGGGCTTATTTAGGTGCTGCTGTTAATTAAATACCTTGCTAATTTGTTTTTAAACTCCATTCAGTATATAAAACGGCAAACCTGAACTAAATGAATGTGAAAGGATTAAAGAACTGTTGGTTGGTGGTAGATCCTAATATTTTAACTTAACCCAGTGCATGACAATGCGGAATTACTGCAAATGTTTCATTGATGTTTTTTACGAATACAATACAAGTAATGTATATTCCTTGCATCACAGGTCATGCAACACACGCTAGCCAACGGGTTTTAACATTGTGTTTTAGTCAGACTTTCAACATTTTTGATAATGACATTCAATAAATATGATTGATAAGATTGTCTACATTTAGAAAAGATAGAGAGACTTAATTCTTCCTTATTACCTTATATAATTTATCTTTTTATTTTAAGTAATAAAACTTTTACGTTGAAATTATGTAACTTTTTATTATCTGATGGATCTGCTTTTGACTTCAGCCGCACCACATGGTAAGCGATGATGCGGTCAACGATTCATTATTACCAGTAACGAAATAATAAACCTGTTGAATTTTCTAAATAAGAAATTGACAGCCTGATAGCAAAAAGTATCTTATTAAGTAAAAAAAAAACCTTGCGTCACCATAAATAGGTTTAATTTTCGCGTATAATAGTTTCGGGTTTTTAATATATTATTGAATAATACATTATCACTAATAAGTACAACTTCTGATAAAAACACAATGGATGAATGCGCGTGTATGTAATACATCAATTACGCACACACGACGCAAACGGTACGCACACTAAACTTTACCATTACGTAGACGACACATGACAATATTCACCGCTGGGCAGTTTACGTAAAGGTTTATGGAAAGGTGATCTAAACTGCAGTCCATCGAAGACAAATAAACAACTTCGCTGTACGCACTTTGCAATTGCGTACGTAATCATTTGACCATTGCACTCAGACAAGCAATCACAAAAACGTGGGTATCGCAGCATAGTTTCAAACGAAGTAGTAATTGGGTGCCTGCATAATTTTCATAATATTAAATAGTTGAATGTACTTGTGGTTTTATTCAACAAAAACATTCTATGCTCTATCATAGTCAAGCGTCCTCTTACATCGTAGTGTGAAAAGTCGTTGAAAATACAACACACAAAATGACATACAAACCGTCAAAAAAAATAGGTCATACAAAAAAAACTTAGGTCAAAAATCGATCACGAAGAAAAAGCGGTGTCATCGACTGAGTGAGTTGTTACATATTCGTCTGTTCTATATCGATGGACGGCAGTTTGGTTGCACCTTATCAATAACGCTACGTGTGCGCTACATCACGTCGCGTGCACGTAACATGGACGCAATACACGCGCCATAACTTCCGCACGTAAGTTAGACATGTACCAAAGCATGCTCGCCATAACACACTGTTAATCATAGTGGGGCGGGGGCGCGACAAATACCGCGACGCTGCGTGACTGTACTCTGGCCATCGTGTCGTCTCGCTCACACGCCTATGTCATGAGTGGGATGTGTGGTTGGATTATGGCTTTTTTGAATGGCCCCTGCATCGATTTCTGCTTCAAAGCAGCTGTTACACAGCTATGTATTGGGCACCCCTCAAGCATTCGTTACCCTCTTTAGGGTACTTATTTTGAACAAGTGGTGGAAGTACTTTCTTTATTTATATTTTTTATTGTACAGAAAAGGGGATTTTTTTATAAGCTTCGTTCAACAGTATCATTCGTTCAAAAGATCTTTTTGGAGTTTCAATTATAAAAAATATGTACCAAACTTGGTCTTTGAAAAATTTTGTAGGTAATGAGTTTATTTTACACAAAATACAACTTTGTTCAATAACACTAGCATACTGCACTGAGTATACCTCAGTTTAGTTAAAAAGCCAAACATTGTGTAAAGATTGATAAAAAAGTAAGTAAATCGAAAATGTCACTCATATGCAAGTTAGATCACACATGTTCTCAATTTACCACTCTGTAAAAAGCGTGCCAAAGCGTATGTATTTAAATAAATCGCTTATGTCACTGAAATTTGTAAAATTCATGCGATGCCACTTGAAGTTCATTTGTTGGTAAAAGGAGGACGTGTGAGATTGCCTAGCGAAAATATCAACAGTGGTTGTGTGAGAAATGTGAATATATCAACGTGTAAGCGAGAGCGACAATCGGTTTAGTTCCGGCGCAAGCCGCACGGTGTCGCCACTGAGCTGAGCGCTCAATTATATACACATTTACCTATTTGGCGGCAGAGTTGGTCAATTTGCTCACGACCCGCGTAAGGGCACGATTCTCAGCCCTCAGCCTTTCGTTCTCGGCTTTTAGTTTTTGCAATTGCTATAAAACGAACACCAACATGTCAATTTTATTATTATCTCTTTTCTTTTCTGGCGGCAGCAGCTATCTTGACGTCCGCCATTTTGGTTTAGATTCAAACTTGATAAGCTAACGGTTATGCTATATTTTTATATCAACTAATGTTTGCAGATATATATAATGTGTTGTGTATGTGTTTGCCACGAGTATGTTTAAAAATGAATCGAAAGTTACCTTTAATTCTTCCTCCATCTCTGAAAGTTTCCGCTCCATAGCCCTTTTTTCTCTTTTATCCGTCTCGGACGACGAGTTCTGTAATTAAGAAAATATATAGTTTTAAACACCTACTCGGTTAGATAGTATCTACATAAGGGACACAAACATAAGTTAACATAAATTACAATTAATAGACAGTAAACATATCATAAATCGAAAGCAACACCAATTACAAAACATAATACGTACTTTCGCTTTGCAAATGTAGTAAAACAGCATAGCATATGCGCACATAAATATAAATGGTAAGCTTGGAAACTCGCGCCAATCTGTCAGTTGTCTATACTAATAATTAGTGTTGTGTCGTAGGCGGGAATTAGTCATCGAAAATAGTCGAGCTAATAACGTTACAAAAACACGTAGTCACGGTGAAGGTGAAACTCACGTTTGAAATATTAATAGATCAATGTGTCAATTTCTGGATTCTATAAATAATCCAATGCAATAATCTAAGAAAGGTATAGCCAATTGAAAGTATTGAGGCTTCCGGTGTAAATTAATAAATTAATTCAAATTGGACTGGGAAGCAATTTTAAGTCATCATAGTTTATTCAGATATATTATTATAATCACCTGAAAATTCAATAGCTACGCGAGCGAAAATGGAAAAATAATGTTCAAGATCTTGTCGGGATGATTTCCATTATAAGTCAAACAAAAATATATGCGAAGCAAGTGGTTCTCGGTACACGCCAGAAATAATACATTTATCAACAAATCGCACATACAAAATAAACCTGATCAACGTTTGCAAAGGCATGAGTACACAAATGTTCGCTATATTTTAAACATTGCAATTGTTAGCATATGTTTTAAACATCGTATTGAAATACACAATTGAAGTTATCGTTCCTTGTTACTAAATAATAATTGATAATTGTCTTTATTGTGTCACGTAATAAACACACGACATTACTGACACAGACTGAAGCTGTAACTATTCTTGGGATTCTTAGAGCAAAACAATAGATTCAAAGAGAATGCTCATAAGGTATAATGTCCCTGACGTAATACTATATACACTACGCTGTTTATGGGACCATGGCGGATACGAAGAATAACTAGTGCTATACAATACCACAATACCACGAAAGTAAACAGAAAGCTTGTATAAATCCGGTTATATCTACAAGATAAGTGATGCCGAATCAAGATGCAAAGGTGTAATGGCACACTAGAGAATCAATGATAAAGGCACGCACACTGTGTACTAAATACATACTTGTTGAAGACACACAGCAAAACATTACGAAATGTATTTACAAATACTCAAAAGCGAACTTATGCAGCATTATGAATACAAGAGGATAAATAACAGCCAGCTTTTGCATAGCTAAATAATCTGCTGTCAAAGATTGGATTCTAATTAATTGAGAATTTTGCAACAATGCATTTGCAAGTCCTATTGTCTTTACGGCCATAGTCTCGGACATTTTAATACATACATTGCCGGACAAAAACTGTTGAAGGTTAAACCTGCACTAGCGTCAGCCAGAGTGGCAGCTATCGGGATAAGGAAATAGACAAAAACAAATGTGCTCGCATAGCGCAACCGCTTTTTTTATGCGGTGGAAATATATGGACTTCCTCCATTGTAGGGGTGACAGAGGGGCATGCTGGACTCTTACCGGCTAAAACTGCCGCGGTGTTCCACCTCTGCCTATGGCCGGGGGTGCGGGATTCGCATAAGCATTCAACTACACATAACTACTGAATGTGACCGTACCACTTGTGAGAGCCTGGTGATGGTGGCGTGTGCCTCGCGCAGCTGTTGCTCGGAGGTGTTGAGCAAGGCGCGGAGGCGTTGCACTTCGCTCTGTGACGCCTCGTACAGCGCCTTGTAGTCCTTTTCTTCGCCCTCCTCTGTGCGTTCGCTGCCAGACTGGAATGATACAGGGTAATTATGTTAGTACTAGGTAGACTGATGAATGACGTTTCAAAAATTGATCGCTACTGCATTTAGTTGCTCTGTAAACTTTTAGCTACAGAATCTTTTGCAGTTCCACTGTATATCTAAAGAGCAGATTCATCAGTAACTGATGGTAGGAAGTTAATACAGTAATATTTTATGGATCATGGCAAGTATTCACTATAAGCTTATAATAGCTATGTTAGAAATTGGTAACATAAAGCAAACTTGACTTGAATCCAAGGTCGTAAAATACGTACTTGGACGTGAAGTTGCAGACACCAGGCCGTTATAGAATACAAAACAAGGTCTATTAGTAAAAACATAAATATTTTTTTAATAGTATGCTATCTGTAATAGGTGCCATTAGGAATAAAGTCTATGTTTTCTTAAATTACTTGATAACAATAATTTTAAAAGTTCATACGAAGAGAAAAGTTCGACATATAATAAAAAGAACACAAGCTCAGTTTTATCGGTAACAAATAATTAATAAAAACGAAACTCCTATAAATAGAAATGATGAACTAACACCAAAGCTGTGAAAACCGCGCGATTGTTCTTGATAGCGTTCATGTGAATTCAGATACTTTCCACAACAGGCTTTGAGAAAACAATAAGGTCATTTACCGCATAGTTTCCGAAACAAACATTGGCATTTGTAAGAAGTTTTATTTTTTCCCATTAAAATAGATGGACAAATTTTAACACAGCGCTCAGTACTTCTTACCAAAGATAACCAAGCAAAAAAAAAAACAGATAAAAGTGATTTTATTTTGAGCTAAAATAATAAATCTGCCGGCATAGTGTATTTTCGTTAGCTGATTATTTTTCTTGTAAGTTATCTAATGAGTTTTTATTAAATATATTTTTTTTACCGTCGTCCTTATTTTGGTGGTCTGAATGATTACCTACTCAAAGTTTGTCCATCTATTTTAATGGGATTTTATATAGACAAGTCCGGTGTTCATAATGAAATGTGAAAGTATTCTTAGAAAAATGCTTTAATATTTAAATAAAGTAGCTTTTGCCTACGAACCTAGTTGTTATGCAAAATTAGCGACAACCGTTAAAGTGATTCTCAACATGGACACAAGTTCATAATAAGTTTCAAAAATTCATCCACCGTATGAACAATCCGTCGTTATATTCTTCTCAGCACTTGATATTCGAAAACTATTTTTTTATGGACTGTTAAAATTATTGTTATAAGGTCTTTAAAACAACAATAAACTACTAGCAGCAGCTAAGAGGTTGTTTGTACGTCATAACTCCAAGGACATATGCCTTGGCTGTGAGAAACTAGAAGGAGAATAAATCTATTCATAAATCTAGGTGAATTTTAATAATAAACACATAAGGCTTTTAGCTTCATAAACATCTCAATTAAGATATACTTGCGATTCGATATTCAACGAAGCAGCAAGTAAACAAACAAAGCAATTCTCCGAAAGTTTTAGGGACTGTTCTAAGGAAGAAATCTTTGACCATTAAAACTTTATGAGCTGCAGGGCATTACGTACACAGTATCCATCCGAAGCGAGGGAATTTAAGCTGAGAGAACGGGAGCCAAACGCGCCCGCCGTCTCTAAGGAGCTAAGCGAGCGCGACCGCTCCTTGTCCAAGTTCCCGGCTTTGTTCGCGCGGGACTTGCGCTCCGGCCTCACGGGCGGAACGTCCAGCACCTCCGGCGCAGCCAGCACCACCGGCTCCTCCACCGGCGCCTCTGTAGGCTCCTGAACCTTCGCCAACGGCACAGGCTTAGGCTTAAAGTCCTTCTTACTCGCTAACAACCTTTTGTCCAACTTTTTCAACACTGGTGTCATCAAATTCAACGATCCCAAAGAAGAACCACCTAAGTACACGCCCCCGTACCCTGAACTCGTACCGCCGTATATACCGAGATTAGACGAAGGCCGCCCTAGACCCGCACTGTAAGGATTGTAGTTTCTGTACGCGCTAGAACTGTAGTTGGAATAATTGTTAGAGTAAGGACTGTATTGACTACCGAGCATCGTACCCAGCATGCTGGGAGACGAGCTGTAATGCGAAGTAAGGCTTCGCGGCCTCGAAGTGTACCTATCTTGTTTACGACTCATTTTTGCACATTTCACTGGGAGCGACTAGTCTAATAGTAGGCGGGCGAACGCCGCGCGCTACGTAAACACACTGACCGTTTCCCGAGTTTTATTCTACGCGATGTGAAAATATTGTGTGCGCCCACGTCGCTGGCGGCAGGATCGCGCGTGTTTGACGCTAGTGACGCACTGACATGTTCAGACGAGAGGGCAATATTCACGGGACACGTGAGACAGACACAGACCATCACCTGTAAATATAACGGCGTAGCGCAGGGATCGCCGGCCGGTGGCGCGTGGCCCGCACCCGCCGCACCGCAAGGACGTCGCTACGCAAATAGAGATTACAGTCCTCTATTATTATCAGCGACGCCTCATCAATCAGTCGACAGTTTACTTCATAATTAGTGCGCTGATCGAAGGCCATCCGCGACCGACTCGCGCCTCCGCCCTGATCGTACAGGTACACTACGCACGTGCTAAAAATAAGCTCGCACCTCATATAAACATTGTATGTTCCACCAAACAAAAATAAGCCCTGGAGATGTAGGAAAGCGAGTGCATCGTAAACTGTATACTCGGGTGTTTCTGAAAGCTACCGCATCGTGCAATCGAAGTGCTAATTTATGAAACACGCATCAGTTTCTTGTCTTCGTATTATACGCTATATTTAAATTCTATTTTCAAGTTTACGCGTCTCGGATTCCGAAAGCGATGACCCAAATACTATCTTGTTGGGAACTATCTAAACATTTCACTGAAATTTTTAACAACTCGCCTATAATCATCAACCGTGACGCGTTCCAAATCTTGAAGTTTTTTATCACTGAACGGTCCGATATCCTCAAGATTACAAGGAGAACTTATTCTTAGAAATCCTGCAATTATGTGGACAATTCATTGAGACGGTGGCCTAATTCTATTTCCCACGGTGAAGTCATGTCGACAGGGCCAAGTTTTTCAAAATTTCGTCATTTACTCCAACATTTATTTCGAAATTGTCTCGGGGAAACTCAGCCGTTAACTCCACGTCTCTCGTGGGCGATAGACGCTACGCATATGACACGATGTCTGTCCTAAATTATGGACATTGACAAAGTAGTTATAAATTGTTTGTAAACCATAAAATTAGCGTTTTAGCACTTGGCTAATGAAAACATAGCAATGACACCGTACCTAATTCTTGGAGTTTCCGATCCAAAATGTTTCACGTGTACCCAGTTTTTATTTTTTGTCTTTACGACCGTCTGTTTTTGGCCCACTTCCTGTTTTTGATTATCAAATATAATATTCATTTTTAGTAAAACAATCAAGAAAAGTTTTTTATGATTCAATTTTCCCGTGGACTTAACATGATAAAATATTTGCGTCGCATTGCTGTGATGTTAAAACCGCCCACGAACAGCAGTTGATATAACATATCGTAATAATGTTAGAGGCGTTTTCATTGTGGACGGGTTGGCGACGTCATCGGCCATGTGTGTTGGGGAGCCGGCGTCATGGACGGATACGCTAAAAATAATAAGGCTCCAGATTAGCATTCAATAGTAACTACGATGATAAATACCAGATTTATAGCTTACAAAATATTGATCCCTTGCACTAACCGGCGGATTTCCTTGATAAAAATGACTACGGCATTGAAATGAGATGTTGCTGACTACAGATTTACAGAATCGCCGAAATCCTTTACGAAATCAATAGATCTATAAAATGACTGAACTTGCATTGACAGAATGGCATCGCTATTCTGTCCAGACTTTTCGATAAACATTGCACTGCATATGCTATTATCAGAGAGTGTCAGCTTCCTTCAATCTTACTACCACCTTTATTTTAAACTGCCAAAACATAGAGTTACAAAACTGGGGATAAATTGGCATTTGGCACGTAAATAACTTAATGCAAACTAAGATAACAGGCGGACTTCCAAAGACGCATAAATTGAATTTGCTCATAATAATATCTAGAATGTCAAGTTCCGCTATTATATTCTTTTCTTAGTTTATAGACAGTTGACTAGCTAGTATTAACGTTAGCAAATTCTACCCTGCAGTTAATTTATACACTAACATTTCAACACGTTTCATGATTTGTTCATTAAACATTTCATTCCTTTTAGTGTTTCAAGGAATCCATTTCGGTTTATTGTTTACTTCCTTAGTGTTGAATTTTAGCTACAATTACAGGAAATGCTAATTGTTTTAACTTCAATCAAAATCTGTTCACACTTTAAACCGTAACATTTAAAAAGTTAGTCAAGCTAAGAAAATGGGACAGTCTGTCCATGTAACAATAATTCGTTTTGTTCTGAGGGCTCTCAATTTGGCTGTCTGTCTGTGTTCCTATTTGAAAATGCAACGTAAAACCAAAACCGTCAAGTTATTCGCGTCTAAAACCAACTAAAATTACCTCTTCTTGCACCCAATTACTGGTAAAACACGTGAAAACAAAATTCATAGTTAGATAAACAATTGTTTACAGAATCAGTAAACGTGGTTGAGTAGTGGCCACTCAAACGCAATTTATATATCGTCCATAGCGATGTTGGAATTACGCCAGTTCTTGCCACGTTGGCCACAAAAAACCTGGATATTTATTGTGGAGCAAAGATTTATAACTTTTTTCGTAATTGAAATTAATTTCCGGAATTCCGAAAACGGTAATGGACGCGATTGTTTACATCATGCCAAGCCATGAGACCTTATGATCAAAGATTAAATTAGCAAGTCTAGGATAACTGAGATTGGATATGTTAAATGTCGACGGCGTTTTGAAGTGAAAAATTGAAGTTTGGACGTGTTTTTTTTTTTCTTGGCATAGCTTCATTGTAACTGTCGACTGATTGTTCAGTTAGCATGCAGTTCTATCTTCTTCATTAGATTCAACAAAGTTTTGTCAACTGTTCAAAAACCACATCGAAACGGTTCGCCATTTAAGTGCACACCGTCTACATAGACCTTTACTTCCGAATCTGTCGATTTGTATGTATGACGTATTACGCGGGACCTATCGATTACATCGAGTTTTCGTAAACTATGTATGTTTGTAAGTACGACACTACGCATTTTATTCCACACTTCGTATACCACACACGCCTAGCTTTTCTTCGGTAATACGAAATTTGATAACATAAACAAGTATACTTTAGTCACTTTCTCTACTAACTAGATATACAGGGCCATGTCTCCGTTGACACTGAACTAAAACGGTGGAACGACGCCAAAGCAAGCACAGTTATCGTAGATTGCTTGAAGATATCAATAAGAAAGATCTCCTTTTTAAAAATCGACATCGCAATCTATCACACGAGGACTGTGTGACTAAGATGTAGTGACAAGCTGTCGAGTTATCTTCAACAAGATTTTTTTTATCGCATGTTCTCTTTGAATTGCGACGTAAGACTATTGATCTCTTTGTATGATAGTAGGGAGCTCTAATTCCAAATTGTATTGATTTTGCAATAGAAGTCTTTAGCAGTTTGCAGTGTGGCAGTGGTACTTACTCCCTTATTTTACGTGGGCTCGTGATTTTGTTACTAATTTCTTAGGTTTTGTCGTTGGAGTACAATGGGAAGAAAGTTGAACACAACCATAATTTAACTACACATGAAAGGAAACACCAAAAAAAAACACGTGCTGTGTGTTGTTTCACTCTTGGGGCAAACCCCACTCATGCGCAAAAGAGAAGTCAAAAATATATTAGCACCTCGTCCGTGCTACATTTTAAGACGAACATAACATTTTACTATCAGGAAATTGGCTAAATGACAGCTAATGCATATATGTGAAACTACTTAGTCTACTGACATGGAAAATTACCGAGCCATAAATTTGCCAAGGAGAAACCGACCATTAACATCCCTTGACGCACGAGCTTATCACCGGAACAAATTCATTTTGCAGAAAACACGGTGACGTCGGGACATGAGTTGCCAAAATCGAGTCCCTTTTAAAATGGTCGTATTTCACCGACCTTGCACATGAGCCCGTAAATAACGCGGTGTCACTCATAACATTAGCGTGTGAATCATTGCGGGGAAGCGCACTGAGGCCGAGAACCGACATTTCTAATAAATTCATCATCGTAGCAGCCCCTACATTCAGTCAGAGCTGGCGATCCATTCAACAGGTTACTGTGACAAAATTTCATAAACTCCCAATATATCGATAAAGTTGGATTTTAAACAGAAATTTTCTACCGGTTGACAAAAATTGGGCGTCTAAATTCTACAGAGCTGTTTAAAATAGCAGATCTTACAACATTTTCTGTGCATCTTAATAAGCAATAACTTTTTCAAGAACAAATAAAAAATTGCAGGAAATATAGATATGACATTCACACATAACATTGACATGGTTTCACTTCCGTCATAAGAAAACTGACTACGATCACGCAGTGGAAGTTTGATTACCAGTCGAGGTTAATCTTTATAATTCTATTAAAAGATATATTTTTAAGAGTTATGTTGTGTCACTGGCCGCTACCCCTCTTAAGCCCTTCCTACCAAACCTGGCTCGCTCTCTACTGCTAAATAGTTGACCACAATATAACCACGCATAATCATCATCATCTGCCTAGCCTTGTCCCAACTTGTTGGGGTAGGCTTCCAGTCTAACCGGATACAGCTGAATACCAGTATTTTACACGGAACGCTTGCCTGTCTGACGTCCACAACCCAGTTACTGTGTAATACGATTCCCCTTGGTAAGACTGACAACCACGCATAAACACGCATAATATTACTTACAAAAATTATTATTACATCATATTCTACAAAGTTTAGAGCTTGACACGCAACATGAAGTTCAAAGATTTCTACTCAATTAAATTGAGTCGAAGAAGTGCCAAAACTTGACTCATTTTAGGATAATGAAAAATGTTTTATCTGACTGTGAAAGCAACACTATATCTTACGTTGATTGAAATATAGAAGTTTTTGTGTGAATTTCGGTTCAAATAAAAGTGAAAAAACTGGGTATTGAGAACGTTGAAATGAGAATTGAGATCAGCGTTGAGAACTTTGTTTACAACTGAATATTTAGGTCTGCGTTCAATTTGTGTATTTATATACTGCCAACGCCTTCATTTTCCGTAAAAATACCTTGAGAATCGCATATCAAAGTTATGTATTTTCAGCAATAAATCACCGCAACTTTCCAGTATCTGGGCGTCAAAATGTTTTACATCTGAGCTAAACGTGAAACATTGTTTACGTCGAACTGCAGGTATACCTTATGTAACAAAAGCTTCTCATGAGAAAAGTCTATTAGGTTTTCAGATACCTCGACTGCGTCGTACTGACAGTCACGTAAGTAGAGAGGCATGCCTACACAACAACAACTGAGCTACTAACATGTAATTCAAATTGTATCTGCACTTGCAATGCCTATTCATTTTCTGCGCCACCCACGTTTCTACCTACTGCATAATGGAATAGCAAGATTAGAGTTATCAAATACTTCTCGTTTAACAAGCATATCAAAAGTAGTAATCGGTCTATACGTCTAATTGGTCAATCGTTACAATCGTGCCAAAACATTGTGGAATACCATTAGGTTGTATGCAAATATAAATGCATTATACGTTTTTGTTTACTCTCAAAACGGTGAAGGAAAACATCGTGAGGAAACCGGCATGTCTTAGAACCAATAATTCGAAGACATGTGACATCTACCAACCCCCCACTGGGCCTGCGTGGTGGATTACAGCCCACTCCCTCTCACTGAGAGGAGGCCTGTGTCCCAGCAGTGGGAACGTTATAGGCTGATTATGTATGTGTGTACTTTTTTGAAACAGGGTTATGTATAGTAATAATAAAGCTGAAGAGTTTGTTTGTTACTTTGTTTGACCGCGGTAATCTCTAGAAGTACCAGTCGAATTTGGAAATTTATTTTTGCATTCGATATCCCAGTTATTGAGGAAGGCTAGGCTTTATATATTTTAACATAACGCTAGTTCCCTTAGGGACTGAGCAAAAAGAAAATAAGTCAGAAATAACGCTAAGCGAAAACAAAGTAATAGTGATGCGACGAAGTGGGTCGATGAACTAGACATTTCACGCGGACTAAGTCGCGGCCAAAAGTTAGTCAATTAACAAAATTGTACGTGCTCGCACTTTGTCTTCCTTTATAGAGTCCGCAAGTGTTTTACAGGAACATCTTAACCATTCAGCAAGTAGGTATAGTTTCTTAAATATTTTATTAATGAATAATAAACATTCTTCTTATTCGATCAGAAGGCCCAATTCCCGTAAATAAAAACGTTCAAAATCTAGTCGAAATCTCATCTCAGCTACAATCAATGTCAAAAACTTGTCAAAAATGTAGGGAAATATGAGGTTATATAGCAGATTGAGACAGATCAGACTGTGAACGTTCTTAAAATTATCATGGAACATTACAATACCATTGAAAATTTTAAATCAGCTGAGTAGCAGAATAAAAATAATATCGAAATAAATTTCTGAGTAGGTGTAGTGACTTTTACATGAAATATTTTCTCGAGAAATTCTACGAAAGAAATCGACGTGTCAAAAGTGAAATTACGTTGTTAATTATTTTGTCGTAATGTCAAAACACGGAAATCAGGAGACGTGTGATGTAATTTATTAGCATCATTGTCACATAAACAGACGATTGATGATCGGAAACCACAGAATTGGAACTTACACCGTCTTTATTTGTGTTTGAGATCATTGATTTTGTAAATGTTCCAATGTTCACTAAAACCGCTAAACTAAGTTGAATATTTTGGCCAGAGAACGATTTAATACCAAGAGAGCCCGAATGCACTAGTACTCGTCTTACCTATACATACTGTATTTTATAAGAAACACTTTTAAAACTTAATTTTTAAAATCTGGGTAAAACATCAGTAATAATTTACGTGCCACTTTATTTAAAATTATTACAAGATCAAAGAACTGGTATAGAGAAAAGCTTTTATACTTGAAAAGTTTGTACTTCTTGAAAAGGTTGTATTTATTTTTGTATCTCACGCGGTCTATCTGCTATGGATGAATGGGTCAAACGAAACTTCCGAAATGAACACTAGACAACACCTGTTACGATCAGATAATAATGTTAAGCTGCACATAGCAACGGAAATAAATACTTGTACAAGATATCGAATAGCTTGCAAGAATTAAAAGCCCCTAAAAATAGTTTCACTCGAATTTAAACGATCGATATAAATCATATGGACCAGCTGAGTTCATAGCATTTGACGAATACGAGTTACGATATAACATCCAGAAATACCCCCGCACCTATTGTTCGGTGACGTTAGCCAGCGAGGTGAACGCCGCTAAAATGACGCATTAGCAGCGTACACCAAATACTATTTCAATAAATATGAGGGTCGCGTATTTTGCGCAATTTTTTAGAATTTCAAAGGGAAATTATTTTAAATATACTGCCATGTTTCCTGTCAATTATTTAAATAACACAGCTGCTTAATATTTTTCTTGATTTTTTATACAAAGCCGTGAGCTAATTCTTGATACCGCATTATGAAGCGCAAATTAATAAAGCTTACTCTGTTGCGTAGTTACAAATGTTGTGTTACATGCAGCATACAGTTCCCAAGTGAATCTATTAGTCAGAAACTTAAAACTGACTCATTATTTATTTCAGAAATTAGCTTCCGCCGTACGCAAAGAACAGAATGACGTCGAAATTGTACGTCCCATTGAGAGACCGACTGTTCTATGTATAACGTTCTCAAGAACTCATCACTCAACGCAGCATTTTAAGACTCTTTCAGCAAAATACAAATGTAACAGGTGTCAGTAAACTATAATGAGTGTCACAGGGAGTCTCGCGGCCTAATGACACAATGATGTGATAATTGCAAGCATGAAAATATTTAGTGCATCTAACTACTTTCATGGCCTTCCAATTGTTGTCTGGGTTTCCGTTTTCAAGCGTAGAAAATGTTGTGTGCGAAAGCTTGCAGCCCCGAGTCGAGTAAAAGTAATAAGAAGTATGTAAATACTCATGAAATAAGATTAGGATTTTGAACATCAAAAGAAGCGTAACCAAATAATTAATTACATTGAATGGTAGATCATTTGTAGTAGTGTCATTTTAATCACGTCCTAAATACCTAACCAATGCGTGAGACTATGGCCATTATTACTGTCATGTCTTAATAGTTCAATATACCTATACCTACATTAGTATTTTAACAGTTCGCTGCAACACGACATGCAATAGTACGACGGTCACTGCTTTCAGTTCTATATAAATTGTGACCTTTCTTATTTGTTTCACTTTTCATGTTACTAAAGGATTTGCACAGTAGCAGAAGCACATTCGAAATCATAATCGTTTTAGGTGATTTTGTGGTTGCGATTTGAACTAATGGCATAACCTTTCCACCCTAAAATTAGCCTTGTTTAACCTCTTTCATCTTTTTATTGTTACATTTCACAGACAGATTTATAGCGTCATTTTCGCCCTCCTCTCCTAAATCCGTCATCAACGGGTGTCTCAACAGTCACGCGGTCAAATGAACCAATAAACAACAATACACGATAATCGTGTACTCTCAAGTAATTAGTAAGGATT
The DNA here is from genome assembly GCA_963669345.1 of Gortyna flavago. NCBI lineage: Eukaryota > Metazoa > Arthropoda > Insecta > Lepidoptera > Noctuidae > Gortyna > Gortyna flavago. Next base: position 19,873,751 of record OY770125.1, read on the forward strand.
AGGAGATTATGAAACAAGTCGTTGGGCGCCAAGGTCCGTGTTAACAGAAAACTGTTTTGACATTTTGATATTAGATTGATTGTGTAGATAAACTACTACTAATCTAAATGCAAATGAACCCTGACGCGTCATGTTTTTGATGCGGTCTTGAAAAATTTAACTACGAATTTCTTTTCTGTTTTTCAAACTGCCCAATTTTTCAATTTCTGTCTAAAATGATAAATCTCTCCAAATCATTGAAAATACAATATTATTTAAGTTCTTCTATCAATAAGATAAAAACAAGCTTATGGCAGTGTGACTGTATGAAATATAGCAAACAACAAAGTCATAATTTCATACGCCCCCTTCAGGCGTTGGCAGCGAACTCCGGTCATTGAATTAAAACACATTCATTGCTCGTCTCACATAATAACTTGATTAAAGTAGTGAGTAAAGACGCCAATGGACGTAATTCGATGGCCTTGATTTGCCAACGAGTGTAAAGAGGGTTCGGATGTATGCAGCATCAAGACTGATGGATATATAGCTGACATGAGTAATACAAACATTGTTTGGAAGTAGCAAAGTGCTAAAAGTTAAATGTGTCTACGGTTTTCACGTTGACAGGTTGTCACCAGTCATTAACCGACGAACAAAACATGTATATTTTTGTTATAGATATTTACTACATACTAGGCCCAGTTTTACGAACTTTTGGTGTCATTAGCCAGCTTAAAACTCATTCATGATTTAGCCAGCTTTCTTTTTCATAAACAACGAAGCGATAAAGTCATGGCTTCTCTATTGCATTTAGCAGTAGGGAACAAAAGGGGAATCTGATGTAGTGATGTTAACATAACCCTTTCTGGACTCACTAAAAAGACTTGTCTCGTTCTTGACCAGAGAATATGCAGCGTAATCGTTTGTAATGTGTTCCATAAACAATGTGAAACTGCAACAAACATTTCGTATCAAAACAAGATGAGATTAGTCAAAGGAAACGAAACAAAATGAATAACTGGTGACTAACAGAATTCGTTAAATTAAATTGCTGTACGTGTCCAAAGGAAGCTATTTTGAAGTTTCTCATGACGCATTATGCATGATGAGCGTGTTCATATCTATATGACTATTTTAGTTGTTCACGTGGGTTTAATTTATGGCGAATATCCATCTGTTTTGATTTGAGATTACGTGCCTTAACTTTGATCAACATTCCGATATAAATTATAACTAGCTGACCCGGCCACGCGTTGCTGTGGCTAACGTTTTAATCATTTTTTCTATCCTATCTTTCAAGTTGGATCAAACTGCACACGGTGGACAAATTTGATTAAAATCGGTTAAGTAGTTTAGGAGTCCATCGCGGACAAACATCGTGACACGTAATTTATATAAGTATACTAGCCGACCCGGCCACGCGTTGCTGTGGCTAACTTTTTTTTTTGTTTTTTTCTATCCTATCTTTCAAGTAGGATCAAACTGCACACGGTGTACAAATTTGATTAAAATCGGTTAAGTAGTTTAGGAGTCCACCGCGGACAAACATCGTGACACGTAATTTATATATATTAAGATTATCTCAATGGTATTGGGGCACATACAATAGTCATGGTTTGAGCAGTAGGCGTGGTCACCGAAGACGAAAAGTACGAATTATTTTATTTGCTTTTTAGTACTTATCAACAAAATTTATTCAGCAAACCCGCCATGGCGCTATCGTCACTTCACTATAAATAACATGAGATTTCGAGCGATGCCCTCCCACACGATTCAAACATAACCAGCCAACAAACTACTCAGTAAATAATGGTTTGATGAAAACATATAAAAGTTAACTTTCAACAAAATCTTAGAAACTCGTACATTTGTAGTCGGCACTATCAGACTTATCCTATCCTAACTTCGTAACTAATATTATAAATGTGAAAGTAAGCTTGTTTGTTACCTTTTTACGCCTTTAAACCACTAAACCGATCATCCTGAAATTTTGCATATACATTGTCAGGTGTGCAAAAACGTCCCGAAAAAAAGTGCTGTTCCCGATGAAAACAACTATAACGTTATTATGATAATAGACGACGCCACGTGTCTTTCAAATCATGATTGAATTATATTAGAAAGTTTCACGCGGACGAAGTCGCGGGCAGCAGCTAGTAATAATATAAAATAATGTAAGCAAGCAAATTTGTTTGTAAGTTTGATACTCTAAAACGCATAAACTGCCATTCAATTTTGAGTGGAACTTAGTACAAAAATAGACCATGTTTTGGATAAACACATAAGCATATAAACACATAGCCGCCATTCACACGGCGCTTCCTGTACGATATTTTACGGTAAAAAGATGGGATCACACCTTAACATCCCACTGTTCATACGGGTAAAAGCAAATGCAACATAAAAACGCCACGTGATCCCAAATTATAAAGTAAAATAGCGTACTGATCACTGCAGCTGCCGTGTGAAAAGGGCCATACAATACTTTTTATCCGGGTGTACGTGTAGTACCCCTAGGATCGGAGTGGCCTCCGGGCAAAAATTTTTATTAAATGTCGGTATTTAATGTAACTTACCGTCGGTGCCTCGTTATCCACGTCACAGCTTTCACCGCCCCCGCCGCGGTCATTTACGATATCCTGAGAACAGATAAAGAAGTGTTAATAAAAATGAGATGCAAAAGTGTTGGTAGCTAGATCAGACTGAGCTTGTTGTGTAAGCAATTCGCTTATACGATCTTTAGGGGTAGAATACCAATTGTTTTAATTTCTGGGCCCTTCATTTCTTTGAGAAAACCTGCGAGTAATGCGGTCGGGGATGCCATCCTAATGTGCCGGCGACGTCGGCAAACCTGAGCATAAATTTTGATTACACTTTTTGTACACACATAATCAATTTGAAATGTCCTTTGAACCCTGCACTGTACCGTACCGCGTATCTACTATAGGTACACCTCTACCCAACCCTTCGCGATTAAGGCGTGGTGATGTTGTGTTAAATATATGAAATTGTTACCTTGATCCGGCCATCTAAATGATGAGAGTTTTACATTGTTATTCGACTTAACAACTATATGGGCGAAACAACACGTAACAACAAAACTAAATGGTGCCATCTGTTGTAACACGTAAAGCAGACACTGACAACTGTCGACATGCCGTGATACAGGTCGATGGTACGTGCCGTCGAACACGGATTAGTTTTGTGCTTGAAGAAGAAGATGGAGAGTTGTGTCAATGTCGTAAAACTAAGTATTAAAGGTGGTCGTGAACATAAACTATCAATGAGCTCACACAATAACAGTTTGTCCTGTGAGTCATCCAACAACTGGGCCGCAGTATGCGCGTGACATTTCATAAAGCCATGGATCGTAAATACGAACTACGGCCGTTGTCATCGATTTCATAACAGATATTTTACGTTATTATTATTGCCCGCTTTCTAGTAGGAGAAGTACTGCTCGATTTGTGCGGTTAATTTTATACCGAATATATGTTATTGCTAAGTTTTATATAATACTAGCAGCACCTCGCGGTTTCTCCCGCACAAGTGTCGATCCCCTGGGAATATCGGGATAAAAACTATCCTATGTCCTTTCCCGGGACCCAAACTATGTTTATAGAAAATTTCATCTAAATCGGTTCGGCGGTTTAAGCGTGAAAAGGTAACAAACAGATCTCATGGAGAATGTTGTACACCACACCCTTAAATTGAACCACACCTTTCTGACACGTGCTGTACATGTTCACAGCATTTGATCTATAGTAGCTACACCATCGATTAGTGCCACAAAACAAAGTCGATTCCCGATCGAACTCAATTTTTCTACATAAACAGCCCAGGCAAAAGCTTCATCAAAAATAAAAAAGTGGGAGTTCTATTTTCCTGCAAAATTGAGGTCATCTTGACTTTGACCATGTTGCCCTTCTACCCATAGTTTCGAATTTAACCCTGATTGAAAAATCATGTTCATTTACGCACACATGTTCCTTCCACTTTCAAGCAGCACACCATTTTAATTGGGTGTAAGATGATCCCAAAAATCGTCCCATAAGGTTTTGGTGCGGTTTGAAATTCCTTTTTTTTTTTTCAACTTTGAAATGCTTTGGATTCCCTCCACTGCCGGAGCAGCTGACGCTAAGATCTCTTAGGCACTGAGGGTGAACTACTATTGTTAGTATTTTCAACCGGTATGAAGGAACTTGTTCAAACTAACGCAACCGCCCGCATTATTCGGATCCAAATAGTTTCTATGTTTTATCGATACTTGATTATTCAAATGCTGGAAAGGTCTGATTGATGGATCATACCACTTAAGGTCGATGATTCGAGTTATTTTAACAAAATGGTCTGATTGATGTTACCTGTGTATACTGTTGTGATTATTCGGTTTCATACCGGTTTCGGTTTCGATGTTAATATGGTGTGAAATGCGAATGTGTTAATGGAGGTGCGAATGTAACTTTGTTGTGTTCTGAAAGTATATGGAGCATAGGAGAATCGGTGTCGTAAGTTGAATCACCGCCTTTTAATTATGCTTTTTAACGCAACGTAACTGTTTAATGGCGCCAATTCTGTTGTTCACAAACTAAACTAAATTTATGTTTTGATTTAGTTAGTAGTAGTTTTAAGTTTAATTTTAGTTTAGTCCTGTCAAATTAATCAGCGCCTGACGTAAATTGACGTAATTTTAGTAGGCATTTTTTTAATCACGCCTGTACTTGTATGGAGTAATTTCAAGCGCTGATTAATTTGACAGGACTAAACTAAAATGTATCTTCTGTCCTTTTCTTAATGAAATAGAAAGATAAAGATGCACTGAACTATAATTTTGTTTAGTATGTGAACAAGGGAATCGGCACTAATATCAACGCATTAGATTTGTTTATCGCACAGTGTTAGTGAAAACGGGCATTTTTTTTTTATGTAGTTTTATAGTAAAAGTCTCCTACGTCCATATCGACGTGTCCAACGCCGGTGGAGCGTCGCTTGGGCCTGCGGCGGCGCTGTATGACGTTGAGCGCGGCCTGCGTGCTCGCTGGGGACGCGTTGCTTGAAGATTTGCTTTCTGTACTGCTCTCGCGCTCTTTCTCTTCCTCGGCAGCGGGTTCTGGGGTTGTGATACAAAAATCGTCTTAACCTGATTAAACACAGGATTTTAGAACCATGCTTGTAAATTGTAACAAACGCTTTAAGTTGCAGCTAGATTGTAATCGATCGATGACATCGACTGTTCAAATCAAATTAGTGTGGTGCAAAGAAGCGAGCGGAAGATCAAGTTTGACGTCCACCGATACTAAGAAAGAAAGAAAGAAAATACGTGAGGAAACGACCAAAACAAGCAGTCTGTTTCAAAAAGTTTACCAGTCGATGGTCGGTCGTACATCAATCCGCTCAGTTCGCTTGATACAGACAATTATGTTTTGAGACGAACAAAAACCACTCATCGACATCAACCGCACGGCCGCACCGCAAGTTCATCCTTTAAATACATATTCTGTATGTCATATTCTGGCTGACTTGCGAAACACTTCACCATACTTAGTTCATTGACAAATTATACCATGCAAATGGGGACGTCACAAATGTGGCGTATTACTCACATCAATTTGGCATAACGAGTTCCATTTGACAACGTTCAAAAGTGATCAACGTTGTCGGAAGGTGATATTACCTGTCCGATTGTCGTCTTTCGCTGATATGGAGGTGGTATTGGCGTTGGATCCGGTGGGAGGGCGGCGGAACGGCAGCGTCACAGTCGCCTCGGCTGCCGTAGTGACCGGCCGCGGCGATGCTCGCCCAGCGTCCTCTAGCTCAAACTGTTACAACATTATCACTTATTAGTTTACGAAGAGGATTTTTAGGAGGTTAGTTTGGAAGTTCGGAGCTATGCAAGTGCAGAAGTTAAGGTCGCATTTTCAACTAAAATCTCTTAGGAATCTGTCCTTTTTATGTGTTTTATAGGAATGTTCCAGTTATTCAGAAAGAGGAGGTATAAAAGACTTAGCAAACTGCTCTCCCTCATTGTATTCATGAGACATTTGGTTCCGATTATGTTAATTGTAATGTAAACGCTTCATAAATTATTGACTGAGAATCAGAATCGATTCAATCGAGCAGGGATACAAAATGTGTACAAACCATTGTAAAAACATTTTCCAAAGTTGCACCTTACGGATCATAATTCAGACATTCATGCATCTCATCCCAATATACTGGCGGGTACAGATTGGTGAAACGTTACACACGTTGAAACAAACTCGCGTAGTTGTTGTTACATTTCATGTTGCATTGCATAAGGCATTGTTGCATTTGGATGGCTCACTCGCACTTGTGTTACATTTCATGTTACGTTTCACCAATCTGTGCCCAGCCTAAGAACAACGTGCGTAAAGCAAACATACGGACTGCGTTTGAATTTGATTTAATCCTTCCCCAAAATGGTGTACTGAGATTATAAGCTGCGTCGTTATAGAAAACATGTACCTAGTCTTTTATTTTAGTAAACTTTTATGGCATCATAAAATTATAATGCGAACTTCAACAACTGGTTTATTTGGTGTACTAATCCTGCGTGTGTGCAACTACATTCCCGACTCCTAAATCGAACCACACCCTGCAATTTTTGTTTAGCTATAACTTTAACAATGTATATCAGTATATAACTAACTCGGAACAATGACAACACCAAAATGATGGCCAGTATTTCGGCATCAAAACTGCATAAAAACTTTTTTGACTCATCATTATTTTGATGTTTTAGGCCTTTATACCATACCTCACATGGAATTACATGGCAGCTCGATTCAGGAGTCTTAATCAAGTTATACTCAATAAGTGCAAAGATCTATCTAAAACAAAAATACTCTATATCTTGTTAGTAAATCCGCTAATTTGTATTTCTACAAGCACATTGCATTTATTTAGTGATATTAATAAAGCATAGCATAATCAGCCTATGCTGTTCCCACTGCTGGGATACAGGCCTCCTCTCTTCAAGAGTGGGCTAAAATTCACCACGCGGGCCCAGTGCGGGTTGATAGATGTCACAATGTCTTCGAATGTTTGGTTATCGGACATGCCTGTTTCCTCACGATGTTTTCCTTCACCGTTAGTAAAGCATGCAAAGTAAATAAACTTCATGAATTATAATGTAACTAGACAACAGGATTTGCATTTTTTTTTTTTGCTACAATTTTATTAATTACGTCATCTATTGAAAATGTAGCCTAAAGTCACAACGAATCTAATGAAACGTATTTTGGATTATTCAGTTATTTCTAATCCATAAAATAGTTTCATTCGTTAACCTACAAATAAAAAGTTAAATAGTATCTTACTTTCAAGTTAAAGCGGTAAGGGTTCTAACAATATTTTCATACCGGTGCAGTGGAACATACATGCAAACAGACAAGAAACTGTGAGAAGACAAAACGGAGCAGAAGACAAGAACAAAAGACGTGCTTTACAGATACTCGACCTACTATGTCCGTCACAGTCACCCTAAGGACTAAATTCTTCTGACGCAGTCGGTTTTGTACAGGCAACCGCACGTCAGTGTTAACAATTTGACAGTGATAGCACCTTTATGTCGTAGCGTAAGGGCGGTTTTCGTAGTGCAAATTTTACCACTGATGTGCGGGTTGACTGTACAAAAATTTTGAGATCAGTTTAGGTATAAATAAGCAAGCGCGAAGGCGCGAAAAACGTCGAAAACTGATTCATGTAATCGTATATTTTTGCGTAGGCATAAAGGACGTCAAAAATACCGGGCGACGTCACATGTCTGGGAAGTAAGTCGAGTGTCTGTGTAAGATGTAGTTTGTGCAGGAAGTTTCACACATGGCACGCTAATAATATGGTGCAAGATACAACTGACAGAAATGCTAAGAATACGCGAATTCTGATATTGGGAGAGAATGACACTAAACACGTAATGATGACAACGATGTCGTATGCTATGTTGTTATGTCAATTTAACCTTTTCACCGCCACGGACGTTTGGGCGCAAAGACTTAGAGTGTCAAAAAAATATGAAAAGAAAAATAATTATGGATAAATAAATGAATGATGATCACCGATCAAGTATTGCTCTTTTTCTTATTATACATTCCTAAAAGTAAACGGGGATCTGTAATTAAACTTTGGGAAAAATAATAAATAAACATTTTCATTCATATATTGGTGTAAGGTGGCAATTTGTGGTACGAGCGTGGCGGTCAGAGGGTTAAAAATTATGTTTTTGAAATACTGTTGCATTTTATTCTGGCTTATACCCTCTAAAAACGGAACTACAAGCTTTACCAATTCGGTAACACTTTTAGTTTACCGCAGAAAGCCATACACAGCAGATTAGTCTTTAATTTCTACAGTCTAAAGTCCCAAAATCAGAATTTTAACACCGATTTGCGAAAAAGAATTTATTTCACACCATGCGCGTCCCGTCCAGCGACTGAGTCGAACGAGGTTGTCGACAGATAATAAATGCTCTACGACGATTTAATAGGATTAACTAATGTTTGTTATGTTCTATTAACCTTGATATTTTAGGAATCGTTATATCAACAATATAAAATTATGAGTATGCGCAAGTACTTCTCGATTTCAAGACAGATAAATTACGATTTGTTATCGGATTCTTTTTTATCTAAGTGCGAATTCAATTTGGCCAAATAAATAGAAAAACGCGCTATAAAGATGCAAATGCAACTTAAATAAAACAAGGTGTTTGATAACGACAATACATTTTATAAAGCAATGACATGAAAACTGTAAATAAACTCCAAAACGGTCGTCCAAAACCGGCGATGCTATTGTTTGCTATCGACAATCTCATTCGGCCATCGCGGTGCTATAGCCACCTTATTAGTGGGGTCGAGCCTGAGCCGCCATGAGGGGCGGCGCTCGCTGTTGGCGGCGATGGTAGCCGTCGCCGTCGCGGACGCGCACGCCAGCGCTAGCGACACCGCCACGTCGCCACCCGGAACTGACGCACGCGCCTATACACACCTCACAAGTCAGTTAACCTTTATGGCACTATTCCGAACGCGACGCCGAGGGCAAGGCCGCCCAATCGCAATGAAAGATTGCAGCGGCACTGGTTTCTATGTACCTAACTCTATAAAAACGGCGACAGGTACAAGGATCTTTTGGCGAGTGGCCAAAATCGGAACTAACGCCGCCACCTTGTTTATTCAATACAATTTCCGTGACAATTTCACAAATATTAAGCAACAACCTTGTGCCACGTCATTCAAGCGCCAAAAGATCCATGTAGCACTCTACGGAAGGGTGTTCATAGTTACATAGAAACCTGTGGTGTCACTGTGGTCTGTCATTGCGATTGGGTGTCGTTCCCGCTGCGGTTTGCAGTCGCCTTCAGAAGAGCACCTTTAAAGACCGGACTCCCGAGACAGAATATTAATTTCTCAGTCGAGGCTTGATAGGTTTAACATGGATTCACTAAACGAATTCGCAACGAATTTTGTGTGGTAATCATAAATGCATTTGGTCTCCTTTTCGTTTTTTCTTTATATATCATCATCATCTGCCTAGCCTTTTCCCAACTATGTTGGGGTCGGCTTCCAGTCTAACCGGATGCTGCTGTTTTTCTTTATATATATATATATATGTGTGTAATTCTTCTGTACGTGTCTATATAACTGAACTCCTCCTAAACAGCTGGACCAATTTTGATGAAATTTTCTGTGTTTTGTGTGGGTTCCTGGATGGTCTAGATTGACAATTGGACCCGGTAAGTGGCGCTGTTCGGGAAGGACAACGTCTATTAGGTCCACTAGTTTGTAATATAATACTAAGTACACCTCAACTTGCATTAGGAAAATGTATTGATTTAAAGATTCTCATCGTCAGATTTCCTTTTCGGTAATAATACAGATTTCACTTTATAAATCATCTTGTTCATCTCAAATAATTAAGTTACATTATATCATTATTTGTTTTCAATTCCGTTTATGGGATGATCTATGAACATCATGACAATGTACCGGATGGTCGAATTAACAAGAGACGACAGGAAAATAAAAATAAAGCAAACATTGGACGAATGAGTGGAGGTGTAAAATTACAAAAAGAAAACTCAAAAAATACAAACTCAACGTATGTACAGGTATTGCAAGACCAGTGTAATTGTATGTGCATCATAAACAAATTCTGCGACTTTGCCTGTCTTCGCAAGTGTAAAAGTACAAAATAAGCAGTTTTTTTTTTAATCAACCTACTCTTGCCACTGCCAATACATGTTGTATATTAATCTAACTAATCCTCAAATCACCCAATATAAATAACACTAACACTAGTCTACATTAGGTTTGTTTTGAAACTTCGTCCAATCAACATTTACATAGTAAAATAATTTAGTGTTATACTTTTTCCAATAGTTAATAGCCTTCCCTTTTCCGATTAGTCACTTTGGTAAGCAAATTCTTTTGAAAAACAAAATTGTTTTAGTATTTTTCTATCCTTCCTTTTATCCCTCTACTACCGAGTATAACTCTGTAACTAATGGGTTAGTTCTTAGTTCAGAGAGGCAATTCCATTCTTTTTAACCGGTCAAGCTCCGCGCGTACCCTATGTAGTACGAGACAATAAAAAATCAATTGCGTCAAATTAGCGGAGCTTGAGAGGTCAAGAACGTTCGCATTCTAGTCTCAGTCTCAATCTCTCAAATATACTGATATTTTAAATGTAGGAATTTTATGTATTAGAGAATTTTTATACATTTTTGCCAAGTGTTTGACATTGAATGTCGCTGAGATGAGATGGCGACTAGATATTGAACGTTTTCTGATAACAGGAATTGGCCTTCTAATATTTTGTGTTGGGTACGTACCGAGCCGTTATCTGGTGTGGGTGCTACGGCAGCAGCAGGTGTGGGTTCATCTTTCTTCAAGCTGCCGGGGGAGGGGCTTTCTGTGGTCCCATTACCAGCTTTCTTTTTGACGAGTTGTTCTGCAGACTTGATCTCGTCCAAGGTAACGCCTTGGGTGGAACGCCGTGTCTCACGCACGCGCTTCGCGTGAGCTTTTCTTTGAGTTTCACTCTCCTCATCCCGAACCGGGGGTACAAACGACCTGTTGTTAGATAAACTGTGTTATTCTTTGCTCCTCACATAGGACTTCACAAAATAAAGCAAAAAAAAAGATTTATTGCAAATTCTCTAAATAAATACTGTTAGACATGCAACACGTCTAAAATGTAAATATCAAACTTGACATGCTTGATATTATATAGAAATCATACTATCAATAAAACGCAAATAAAATCGCCTGAGCACAAAAAGACGAAGCGCAAATGATAACTAACACACAAACCGAGTTTGCTTGAACACGAGAACTATCTTAATTTTAACGGTAATGACAAGAGATCAAATGTATTTTTAGTTTTCTCAAAATGATTATCACTGACATTGCAAGACTTCTTGAGTGCCAATATAAATGGGCTCACTAAAATTTACGTTGCTATCGGCACCATAACTTTCGGCATAAATATCCATTTGCTCAACGAAAAATGAACTTTAATGAAACGCAATAAGGTCACAATTCCCGTGTCCAAGCATTGTACATAACATCACGGTTACTTGAAGAAGTTCTTGAATATGTTCCCGGGCGACAATTTGGTCGGCGTGGCAGAGCTGGGTGTCGAATTGCTACTGTTCGACTCTACGCTCTCCGGGGAACTGTAGTAATACAATACTTTACTTTGTATTGAAAAGTGTAACAAATTATGTGAAGTGTTTAGTCAAATAAGTCAAAGATGCTTATTGTCATCAGCATCAATGCTGCTACAAATACTTTTGTACAATCTGCTGAATTGGCCATGCTTAGACAGACGTCATTTGAAGTTATTTTAAATACAAACTTTAAATTCAGACATTCCCATATCATAGTTCTGTATATCGGTTTTCTAAAGTTATTCTAGGACAAAAACTAATTAACTAACACAGACAAACTGCAGTAATGCAGAGTTTCTACTTGTGAACATACTATCGAAATAATTACTTGAACTAAGTACATAAGAATTATAATAGTACACATATTATACAAAATTCTAAGTGTGGATTGAGAGAGTAAAGAGAATGGACAGTAAGATTCAGTAACGACTGGCAGAAGCGTAGAGCATCTTAAGAAAATTCCTACTCATTATCTGCCTAGCCTTTTTTCAACTATGTTGGGGTCGGCTTCCAGTCTAACCGTATTTTACATGGAGGCGACTGCCTATCTAACTTCCACAACCCAGTTACGGGGTAATACGATACCCCTTGGTAAGACTGGTTGTCAGACTTTCGGGCTTCTGACTACCCGTAACGACTGTCAAAGATCCATGAATGACAGCCGGGACCAACGGCTTAACATGCTTTTCGAGGCACGGAGGGGTTTCGGTATGTAAAGATGGTCACCCATCCACAGACCAACCGCGGCAAGCGTAGCTAAACCTGATCGATCGACCTGTGCGGCTGTTATTATTTAGTCACGGGCCCCTCTAAAGAAAATTCAAAAGAAAATTCCTACTATCTGACCAAAATTACCTGTACAAGCGCACTTGTTTGTTCTCTGCACCTAAGTTTGATCAAATTGGGAATTTATGACACTAAAAACAAAATGTATTATTCACTGTGATCAGAAAATACGCTGCTCTGCGTTGCTTGGTCTGCGCAAATCATAACGTGTACCTGTACGCGTATGTGTACCCACCATTATGGTTGGTGGTGGTGGTAGACCGTGCCGTCCAATCATATACAAATGCAACATAAAATGTAACACAACAACTAGACATATTTTTTTCAACGTGTTACATTTCATGTTACGTTTCACATAATTATGTATTGTGTACCCACCATAATGTCGAATTCTCTTAAAAAAGGATTTCTCCCACACGTGATTATCAAAGCACACGAATACAACTCTACCCTACCTTCTGACTGTGGTGGTAGTGGTGGTGTTAGTGGGGCTGGCACTTGGCGTGGTGGTTGTGGGGCCACTCCACGTGTTCACCTCCCTCTCCCGTCTCTCCGTTGGGTTTATTCTAAGCACGTAAAGGATACACTGACTATGGCATCGAGAACAATGATTGGCTACTGTATATTATGATCAGTGATCGAATTTTGGCGTGCAATTACTATTATAGGATTTAATGACGTTATCAGAATATGGATAAGTCGTATGATCCCTATGTTCCGAGAATATGGAGTTTGCCATGAACTGGTTATATTAAGTAATATCGATTGAAGGTTTTAACTTATCACATCAAATCCCAATAATTGCACGCCAAAATCCGATCACTGATTATGATATTGCTATATAATTGTTTGTGTGTATTTAAATTCTCCTCATAAAAAAATATTTCACATGCATTGTTGAATAACTTTGACGTAATAACGTTTTGTTCAATGAATGGAGAAATATCCAATAACTAGCAGTGACGACTCTTCGTTACGTTTAAAAGAAAACTGTGTATTTATCAAGAAATGGGACAAGTTTATTTATTTATTTATTAAGTTCTGACAGTATTACAGATTGCAACTGAAAAAAAATGTGGGTGTGTAATGTTTGTGTATAAAATAAAATATATCCAAATAATATAAGTAACAACATATATAAACAAATACACATATAGAACAGTAATAAGCGTACATAGCGAGACATAAATAACAGTTATTTTGATGAATATTAAATATTCATGAATGGTAACGATCATTGCGGTTCGTTCATAAGTATTTAAGTATTATAAAAACTTTCTGAAGTAATATAAAAATAATTAATGTATTCAATTAAACAAGATATGCGTTGTCATCCCAGAGACAGAGCTGAAATGTAACTTATGCTTGCAATGAATGACACTCATACGCTTCAAACTAGTTCACAACAATGCTGCTTTGCAGTACAAATAATAAAAACTCATAGCTTTACAAAAGCACTATAATGTATTGAATTTCAATAGCGCGAGCGCCAACATGAAAAAAAAATCCGACCACATTTTAAGTTCAAGAAGACTGCAGAAATACTCGGTAAATAAAGTATTACAGCCTTACCAATAAAAAATTACGCACGACGTATAACGAAGTTGTAACGCTTACTGTACCAATAAAAGAAATTTTTCGGTTCAGTTGTACACATCTGTGATAGCAGGAGTTTTTATTCTATGAGAAATTACCCAACTGTTATTCAGTCCTATATAGTTGTATAGTGAGCGCCTAGCTATAGTAGCCGAAGATCTGGCGAGCTAGGAACGTTCGCGTCCAAATTTCGATCTCAATGATGGATTATTTATGAGTATAATTATTTCGATGCTTTTATGAAATGGACCGTGAAGAACCACCAACAAGAAGAAAATGTTACAAAAATCGTTTCGATGCTTTTACTTTGCAAGACACAGACTTTCGAATGAAATATAGATTCTGTAAATTATATGTACGAGAGTATGAGAAGAGGCCTTCACCCTACAGTGGGACAATAATAGCTGATGTTTTTTTTTTCATGATGTTAGTACTTCACTATCAACTTTTATATGCACATATTTCTGAATTTCTTTATGATTAACCTTATTAAAAATTCAATATTACTTAATTCCTATTATTCTTTTTTTTTTTTCTAAAGAATAGTTCAAAACGAACCGCAGCGATCGCCAGCTTATATTTAACGAGCACCTTGTTTGTACATCGTCGTTAGTACTCTCTGTCGCATTGTTAGTGTGCTCTTGAGTTTTTTTCCTCTCCGCTGCTGGCTGCGACGGCGGTATTGAAGGACAGGACGACGCCTTTATACGTGCCGTCACGTCTCGGTACCGTTGGTAGAAGCTACAATGCACACAAGCATGCGACATGTACGTAGCGTATGCGATGTTAAATGTTAAAGAGAGTTGAAGACTTCGCTGGACAGTCGACACTCCACCGGCTGAGAATTTTGTGAATGCTGTCACAAAAGTGTATGGTGAAGTTTAAGGTGTATTTTGACGTTTCATCGAAATTTACGTCTGGCTGTACGAATAATGCTATTATTATTGATATGGAAAATTAAAGCATTGTACTATGACAATATCGTTACAGTGTGTTATTATCAAGTACGTATTACATAACATTTTATGATAGCAAATAATCTATATGTAACCGAAGTCTCGTCATTTCAACATACACTTTTGATGGAAATTCTCAAATATACAAGAATGCTTAAAACAGTATTTGTTTGTTCTCAATTTAGAATGAATATTATATTGTTTTCAGCAGTTACTCATACGTTAGCACATTGTTAAACGTTATTTTTTTTTTTCTATTTCTTTATATTTTTGGTTAGTGCTAACAGAACAAAGAGAGCTTTGCATAAACAATATTTTGATATCGCCAAATTCCTAGGACAACTGCTTTGTTATAAACACGTCCATTCATAGACGGGACAAAACATAAGCTGTTACTTAATTATGCAGATGTAAAAATTAAACATCCAAGAGTTCCAGCATACCACAAAAAGCCAGAATAGCCATCCCGTAGAACCTTTCCGATTTTAAGCCCAGGGCCATAATTATAGAAATCGACGAAAATACGCGCTATCGCTGGAAAATTAAAATTACGTGCAACATTTTGTTTTGGCTATACCAGTTGCAACATCACGAATCTTTGTCGAAAACCAGAAATTAGCCCAAAACATCACATTACATCAACACACGCCAATTTGTATGCCAGCACTAATCACAAACCCTGGATCATGACTTTATAAAAGCTTTTAACATTTCTAAAGAATTGTGAGCAAAATAATTGAGAAAAATTCGTGTAGCAACAAAAAATAAAGTGCTTACTAATTTCACTAACATTGAAAACTACATTGCAAACAGATGTAAGTACCTAAATAGATGAGGAATGAGTTACAGTTATTTTGAAATCCTTACTTTTTAATTTAATAACAAATCCGATGCAATTAATTGTATCAATTGAGACTTATCATACAAGTTTCAATTAACTAGGATTCTATTAAATCTTTTCATCGCATCAGCGAAAGATGTGTATTGGACATAGGACCTCTTCAAAGATTTCCATATCAAACTGTTTTGAATCGCTTGCATCCAACGGCACCCCGCGACCGTCACCAAGTCGACTGCCCATCTAGTCAAAATCGTTCAAAGATATATAAACTCCGAGCTCACAATTCTCTAAGAATGTTTATATTTTAATTGATATTTTAGTTGTCATGCCAAATTTTAACGACATACAATAATTAATGTTGTATATACAGCGATACTTTAACATTGCACAACAGTTCAGTTTGTGTAGACGTTCAATAAAAATAAAACCTGGCCGTCTGCCATTTGCGGCATCATACATATATTTATAGTATTCTGTTAAAAATATAATTAATTTGATAAATTTTACTACTCAAATGTTGATTTTAAATAGAATAGTTTGATTTTTATTTCAGATCAGGATCGATTATAGGGTTTGCTGTGGCTTACAGTCATGACCTGACATGATGATGTTTTACCTTTTAACAGCATTGACTAAAAAGATCTTTTTGTGAGCATAACAGGATAATGCCTATTTATCCCAGTTTATAATGTTAGCGGATAGCAAATAAGCCGGTGACCCACATGATGTTATTAGGTGGAAGCTAAAATGTCGCCTGTGACCGTGACTGCCACCCATACCTTTCAAATCAGGGAGTTTTCTCCCAAAGCAAGAAATCCATAGTTTCGGCCGAAGTTAGGACCGTTTCCTACGGCGTATCACTTATGGATATAATAGTGTGGGGCCCGAACTAATAATAAATTACAACCGGATACGGCAGTTTTATCTACACCCGATACGTATTTGCTTTTCCGAAAAATAGGATTTGACACCTATTTTCCCGGATTAGCTTCCTACGGACGGGCCCGTATCTTTGTTAATGGAGTTAGAGAGTAAACAGAAATTAGTTTAGTGTTAGTTCACCGGACGAGCTCTACAGTTTTTCTTTTTAAGAATCGCCTTAGCAAAACAGTGTGCACTATTAAAGTATGAGATAGGGTGTGACGCGTTGCATCGAATCGGTACCTCTTATCATTTTCAAAGCTGTGTGTCCTCCTCAGTATGGTGTCGCTGTCACTGACTGCGTTGTTAGCAGTCTTGTTGTTGTCTCCTGAAAATGTACGAAATGTGGATTAAAGCTACTTTTGATGATATTTGTAACAGTCTCGACATATAAAGAGATAACACTAGAAACCGCTAGCAATCTGTCTCACTTTTTCACCTCATCTGCCAATAGAGCTTAATTTGTGTTTCGTGAACCCTACAACCTACGACCCCATTCCTACTATGGTATCTTGATACGCGTTTATAAAAACTTTGTTTTACGGTCTTTGTTATATTCAAAACCATTTGCAGAAGAATATACACTTATAAACAAAAGGATTATACTAAAGCTACAACTAGTTTGTGGTCGATCGATCGACGATCAGATACGGAGGTCGATCTACGTCGATTGTTTTAATTCGACGTTGATCGATTAATTACTACCGGCAGAGCAGAGTTTTAAGTGTAAGTTGATCAATCGTTTCTTAAAAAATATTAACTTGAGTCTATCGTCGATCGATCGCAATCTAGTTGCACCTAAGCAACAGATCGAAAGAAAATAGCACTACTGAATCTTGTACTCGACAAATATGGTAAACTGACGCTCAGAAAACGGTTAGCTTTGTCGAGCGTCGTGCGTTTCACTCATAAGTCATACGTGGGTGACAATCTCTTTCTAAAGCTGTCTGTCATATTGACGTCTAGGTACTGTAGTCATCGTACCCGACTTAGTAGCCTACAAGCCATGTACCCGATAAGGTATCCTATCGGCAAAGAAGACAAACTTCCATACAAACTTTCATGGCCAATTTAACCCTTTTAGGAGATGAACTTTCAAAAACTGTACCTTAGTGCTCGCCTTCGTTACAAAAGGAACTCTTGTACAAAATTTCATACTTCTAGACCCAGCGGTTTAGGCTGTGCGTTGTCTGTCAATGAATGAACAAACTTACGAGGCGAGTCAGGCTGCCTGTTACGGAACGAAGCAGATCGGCGCCATGACGGCGCGTCTTCGGGCGAGGACTCTTCCGTGGTCTCGGGTGAAGGCGGGCGGCCGCGCGGAGGCTTGGCGTCCGTCTTTAAGATCTCCGGCGCTGGCGGCTTGTCTGTCGTGGTAATGAATGAATGAGTGATCGGTTTGAACAACATTTTAAAAATACTGGCTTTTTAAAACCACATTTATGTATTTCTTATTTGAATTATTATCACTTCTCAATTGTTTCTGGTTGTTTGATGTTGTCCAAACCTGATGTATGAAGTTAAAATGCGACCTCGACCAGCTCATAGGGCGAGTGGCAGTTAGCACAACAAACACTCATACCGTTAACAATAATAATTATGAATTACTTTAGTATGTAGCAGAGTCATTTCATTTTGAATACTTGGTCTGTCACTGTTTTGGAGGCATTCAACATGATAGATAACCGACCAAAGTTGGCAGGAAAAATTAGTAGTACCGTCGAATTGCGATCTCGTAGGACAACACCTTTCCCTAAAAACCTCAACTAAGCTGCACATATTCGGCTGTCAGAACCACATTTATTTTAGCGACCTGTCCCATTTTCAAACAAAATTGTCTGCAAAATGAACATGCTGCATGTGCGAAACTGAAACTACGTACAAGCTCACCATTCAGACTATTTTTTGGGAGCATTATGGCTCTGTTCCACAAGTGCCAGATAAATTGCTGGATAGCTTAACCACAATTTATTAGATGGAAAGCGTTCAAATTACTGTCTTACTTGCATCAATATAACACATTACGATCCAGACGTGGTGAAAGAAGCCACTAAGGCCCGTGTTTTGGAGGCTTTTTACATAAAATCAACAGAAGCTATAACAGGTTCACAGAAAGCATACGAAGCTTGCCGTTGACAGTCAAAACTACTACCTCCAAACATAGAGACAGAAAGCTGCGTACGGTCTTGAACATTCTCCAATAGTGATGTGACTATAACAACACTCGAAGCCTTACCGTTATCGACGTCACACAACAGCCACATATGGGAGTAACATCTAACTAAAACTATGGCACGGTAACTATTTGCAAGTTTAATTGCGCAAGTGGACTTTCTTCCATAACTGTGTTAAGTTAATATTATTTGTAACAAGGTACGCGTCTCGCCAATCTTTTGCCAGTCCAGTCTGAAGTAAATGCTACCTGTTCTTCGTACCTTGTGACGGCAGCGCACATCAACGCTGATTCGCCTCAAGTTCAAAACAACCATACGTGTTTGCCGATAGTTGCACTTGTGTAGATGTTGGCAAACGTCAACTTGCACAACAAAACTTGCCAGTAGTGATCGCGTTTTGAATAATAAATCAATGAAAGCACCTTCTGTCTTACCGTTGACGACTTTCTCTGGCTGCGGCGTGATCTCGATGTCAACCCGTTTGGGTTCGTGCTGCGGCGGGCTGCGTTTGCGCTTGTTGTTGTTGTTGTTCATACGACGCTGTGCTTGCATCGCGTCGTGGAGGAACGACAGCATCCCTGGGTCGACCAGTTCAAGGCAGGTTTGGCCCTGGAAGACAATTTAATTTGTGAATGAAATTCAGTAATATCACAATGCTGATTATTTTGTGACAAGCCGTATGACCGATGGAATTTCCTAGCGACGAAAATCGAACTTTCATACAAACTTTCATCTCCTATTTAACACCTTTATGAGACATTTTAAAGAGGATTGAGGGGCAAGTGTCGATCGTTCAGGTTAAGCTATGCTTGCCGCGGTTGGTCTGTGGATGGGTGACCATCTATACAGACGCCAGCACATCAACCTACTACAATCTGTAAAATTTTCCCAATCAACTTTGAACCTTATACTTTAGCGATAAAGTTGAAAATCTATTAAAGAAATTTGACAGATTGTAGTAGGTTGATGTGCTGGCGTCTGTACATACAGAAACCCTCCGTGCCTCGGAAAGCACGTTAAGCCGTTGGTCCCGGCTGTCATTCGTCGATCTTTGACAGTTGTCACGGGTAGTCAGAAGCCTAAAAGTCTGACAATCAGTCTTACCAAGGCGTATCGTATTACCCAGTAAATGGGTTGTGGAGGTCAGATAGGCAGTCGCTCCATGTAAAATACTGGTATTCAGCTGCATCCGGTTAGACTGGAAGCCGATCCCAACATAGTTGGGAAAAGGCTAAGCAGATGATGAGGAGACATTTTAAAGAATCCTTCCTTATAACTATCTCTTGCGCGTAATTGAATGTTTCTAGACCCAGCGGTTTAGCTGTGTGTTGTCTGTCGGTAAAATATAAGATTTTGAATAAGTAACACATTGCACATTACCCAATTATCCGATAAAAAGGTGCATTATTTCAGTTATATTTCCAAATACTAGATGCCATATTTTCCATAAACAGTTTACATGGCAACCAAGATTTTAAACCAAGTGCAAGTGCGGTAATAAAATGTAAGACACCTATCCCACCACGAGGAAGCGACTAGTATATAAATAGCTGATCGTTATTGTTCACACCGCCGGCGAGTACTTGTTTGTAGCAGCGAAAAGAGCTATCAAAGAATGCTCGCTCAGCGACGCTCGCTTGGCGGGCATAACAGTCGCTGAGATTCACGCTTGGTACATACGCAAACCATCAAATAATCGCTCGTCGCCGTCACGCAATCACTTCTCTTTACTACTTCACCAACTCGTTTTTAGTTGCTAGCTCGACTCGCTTCTCATTCCGGCGGCGGTGGAACTGCCTAAGAGGGAGTCGACACGATACAGAGAACGAAATTTTTAGGAATCCCTTTGTCAATATTCACCGTACTTCTCGTACATTTAATGACGGCGACTAATGCGATTTAGGCCCGATTGCACCACAACTCGCTAAATGAATTTAACGATAATCGTATTTAAAACATCGTTACGTTTCTGACAAAAGTTTGAAAATTACAGAGACAAAATGATAGTTAAATACGCATTTAGTGATTTGTGGTGCAAGTGGACCTTACGATTCGGCCGTCGGAAGATTGCGTTCCTGACAACTGAGAGAGCAACAATGCCAGTAGCTAATACAGAACAAATTGGCAAAACACGTACCTATTCGTTTGTATGAAACTGACAGGTGTCTAGAATGCATTCTTTAGTCGGCCGCAGTGTAATATTGAATAGCACTGTGGTTGAGAGCCAGTGTGCCGGTACTTACTGAATAGTTCTTGATCATCGGGTCGGCTCCGTACTTGAGAAGCAAGACGGTGGCCTCCTTCTGTCCCCAGAGAGCGGACGCGTGCAGGGGGGTCCAACCCTCGAAGTCCAAGCAGTCAGGGTCCGCGCCGCAATCTTCTAGCAGGATCTTAGCCACCTGGAGACATGACACGGGTAAGATTGAAGCATAACATAACATAGCGTAAGAGCTGTTAAAACAAAATACCTACTTCCACGTATCCTTTAGCTGCCGCGACGTGCAGCGGGGTGCCTCCGTTTGAGTCCCTCACTTCCACGTACCCGTTAGCTGCCCATTTGCGAGCATCGCTCATCAGGCTATCAAATTCAGCGTTGCGATATTTATCGCAGTCCACGCCTGCGCAACAAAAGAATATAGGTAAGACATTGAAAGGAACCTATTGTTATTGGATATCCTAATATTGCCAGGCTTAACAAATAGATCAGCGATTCTAAAATTAATGGGGAGATAAACTGGATTTCTAATTTAAAAACGTGTACAAAAAACCGGCCAAGTGCGAGTTGGACTCGCACACGAAGGGTTCCGTACCACCACACAATATTTAACATAAAAAATAACGGCAATAAAATCACGTTTGTTGTATGGGGGCCCTTAAATTTATTTTATTTATTATATTCTGTTTTTTGTATTTGTTGTTATAGCGGCAACGGGAATACACATTCTGTGAAAATTTCAACTGTCGAGTTAACACGGTTCATGAGATACAGCCTGGTGGCAGACAGGCAGACAGACAGACAGACAGACGGACAGTGGAGTCTTAGTAATAGGATCGCGTATTTACCCTTTGGGTACGGAACACAAAAAACAAAGAAAAAGTTGTAGTCCTAGCCAGTGCCACATAGTTCGTGATGCATGTACGTCAAGACTTGGCCACAAAGAACATGAAACATAAATATTATGTCATTTCAGCCCGTTTCATTCATTTCGAAAAACAAGGACTTGAAAGTTTGTATGAAATGTCGTACGGCGTAAACACTTTTAAGTATATCATAGGTCTTAAAGCATAAACAGATGTATTTCGTAGTACTAACCCTTGTCATCGATGATTTTCTGCAGCATGTCGGCCATGGCATCGCTTTCGGCGATGTCCACGGGCAGCTCCCCATCGTAGTTCACGGCAGAAACGTCGGCGCCGTTTTCTAAAAGGTATCTGAAACAGGAATGAACACGTTGTTAATACTAAACTTGAAGAGTAATCCATGCTAGGATGGAATTTTTAAGAACTGGAGTTACTGACGTTGTTTGCAGAGCTAACAAGGTAAGGTGGGGGCCGGCCTGTAGAAGGATTGATGGCTGTTATGGCAGGGAATTTACGAGTCCTAACGACTGTGGAGACAATAAATCGGCAAGTGTAGCGTGACACGCCTCAAAGCAAGTGGCAGAGGACAGACTGGAAGTAGAAGGCGTTATAATCGGGTGTTGTGGCGCTTAACATGTCCACTAGAATTTGAAATTGAATGCCACAAAGAGAAGCTGGCAAACCCATCCAAGTCAGCTGAATCATTTTAGCAAAAAAATACCTAGTATTAGGAGCCAATAGCTATCATTCAAATACATTATGAAAATATTCGAGAAGTCGAGAGTGGCCTAAAGGGAGGTATATAAATAAATACTACGCAGATCAAGTCGTAGGTGGTCACTATATTTAAGTGTAGTAGTAGTAGCATTCTTCTCTCCTCTACCTACTTGATATAGCTCATCTTTGCTGTAGATTTTTCTGAACGTAGATCAGTAGATCACCCGACATTAGTCGATAACACATGCATTTATTACGCGATTATTTGTTATATCTATCAGTCACATGCTCTAAGAGTTAAAAATAAAATTACATAATAATTTATGTAACTAGGTTTTTCCCGTTACGTATGCTATATTGACGTCAAACAACAATTGTAAAGTAATAATTTCCCTGATGATTCAGATTCAGAATGATAAACAATGCTGGTTGAAAAATAGGGTACCAGCGTCAGCGGTAGACGATCAGTTGAACTGTGAATAATAACGTAACATATTATTCCATCCGGAGCAAACAAAAAAAAATTATATAAATTACATTAAAAAAACTTATTTATTACCCATTTCACCACCCCCTTATAACTTTACGTATATGTGGTTATCTGCCACAAAAAAATATTTTACATACACTTTATAAAAAGATTATGATGACTTTCTTCGGAATACAAATTCATTATTTTAAGAAAAAATAACAAGATCACTATAAATTACACAAAATCATAAGATACTATTACTGGTTTTGAGCCAGGATTAAAACAAACAACGTTATTTCAACAAAGTTATTTTCACTTGAGAAACTCAGTACAATTACAATTTTGTTGTTTGTCAATACAGCAACAGTAACAACAAAAGATAGATTATTAGGAATACTAACAGGAAAAACTGAACAGTTTCTTGGAATATGGTATAACGTTCTTAAAATGCGTTGTGTATTTATTCAGTCTGATTGAATGTCCCACATGATCAAAAATATTCTGAGCTTAGAAACTAATATACTTATGCGTAATATATTAATTCATTTATTATTTCAGACATACCATTTATGCAGTGTTCAGTAATGGTAGGAAAAATAGCTGTACACCGAGTGCAGAATGTAGCGAATAAATAAATTGATCCTCATTTTGCATATCAATGTAGGCAAAGAGAAAATAACAAATAGATATCAATAATTTGCTAGTCGGGCAAGGTTTATTGAAAGTCGTTCAAAATTATTGCACTTAGGTACCGTAAGTGACAGACGATTAGCACGTCGTAATTTGTTAATTGACAACTGCCATTTTAATGCAGTTTATTAATTTATATTATATACCGACATATCTATGGTTGAAACCACGCGATAGAAAGTAGCCATTGCGCCAATATGAACTCGACGCCCAATTTCCAATTCTTGTTAGGCTAGAACTTAGCAGTCATTGATGAACCATCTCAGACATTAACCGGCATGCTCCTCATATTACCTAACCAAGATTAAGTCTGGACTTTAAAAGAGACTGTGAACTCTGACATTGTTTCGGTCTTTCCTCTCAGAGAAGTCCAACTCAACACCGAACAACAACAACAACAACACCAAACTCATCTAGGTGCATAGTTTTAAAAACATAATTTAATTTTGATTTGCAAAAATGATTTTTTTAACTAATTTACAGAAACAAATATAATTTATCCTATGTAAACCCTTGCCATTCAACTTGATCCTCGGCCACTCTCATTCAGTTGCTATTTAGACACCCTGCGAAGATCATCACTCCATCTAGCGTCCCGATTTACGGTCTCTCTTATTTAAGAACACGACTACCCAAACGGTTATCAGTTCTATAACTGATATGGCAGGCACCTTCATCATACGTATTCTGCTGGCTATGCCGACCACTCTAATATTCAGCCGGATGCCCTCATTCCGGATCATTATCCGAACTAAGCATGTAGCCATTTTGATGGTTACGACCTTACTACTATCTAAACACTCGAAGGACACTTATTCATTGCGGGTCACATGACTGTTTAATAGAACTACTCACTATGCTGATCCAATCCAATAATCCATATTTGATGAATTACTACAAAGTAATAAACTTCAATAATATGTTATGATTCTTAGCTAAATACAATGAATAGCATCGTTCACAGAAAACCTGAAGCCTATTAGGTCAGTGTGAATCAACCTTTTGTTTACAGTCGTCTACAGTGTGTCGCACGCTGCGTCAATGTTGTGTTATTCATCATATAATAATATTATTACGATGGCACAATCAAGTCATTATTGATTGATAGGAAATTATAATTCGGGAAAGTACCGAAACTATCCTTCTCTGGGGAGGACGTTCTCTTTTCGCGCCCAACCAGTTTAATCATCAAGCCCCTTAGACTCCGTACTAGTCCGTACCGATAGGTTGACCGAAATAAGTCAACAACAAATCATATAAGTTTACACTATATTTACTTAGATAACTTTTCTAAGTGCAATTCCAAAGCATGGACAATTATCTCAACTGACTCAATGCTTTCCAAATAGTTCAATCGCATGTTAGTTTAAGTACATGATGATCTAGCTAATAAAATTAATTACGACATAAATGAATCGCTGATGAATTAGCAACAGCGTGGAAAGAAACAGTAAGAGAAGCTTTATTTAGCATTCTGGCCCAAAATACTATGTGTAAAGAGCATAAATACAATTTTTTTGTTTACCTAGCTATGCTGACGAAGCCGCACGATGCGGTGGCGTGCAGCGGGGTCCATCCCTCGTTGTCTCCGCGATTGACGTCAGCGCCATGCGTCACAAGGAACTCCACCATGTCCAAGTTGTCGTCTATGCACGCCTGAAAAAAACATGTCGAGGTTTTGCGTTAAGAGGTTTTATGTATGCAATAAAAATTAAGTCTATAAATTAAGAGCGTTACGCCAATACAACGTTACTAAAATCGATATAATTAATAATTAAATCTCGTCATTTACTTCATTCAAAACTGGCAGAGGTTTTCAATTATTTGCCTAGAAGACATTTAAAAAGCTACAAACAATACAATTTTACCTAATAAGTTCGTTTGTAAAGGTTACTGATAACTTAATGTCGGTAACATCACTCGCAGCGCTAAAAGTGAAAGATTAATGTCACGCATACATTATTATTACTACATCTTACAAAACTAAAAACAAAGAGAGGAAATATCGCACAGCAAGAGATTGTTGCAAATAAAAGCTAAAAATATCATCTAGATGACTTATTGACTCTC
This sequence comes from Gortyna flavago, assembly GCA_963669345.1. Classification (NCBI taxonomy): domain Eukaryota; kingdom Metazoa; phylum Arthropoda; class Insecta; order Lepidoptera; family Noctuidae; genus Gortyna; species Gortyna flavago. The sequence continues at coordinate 19,899,729 of OY770125.1, forward strand.
ATGAAATAAGAAGAAAGAATAATGAGTTAACTAAAAGGTGATGGTTCAAACTTAATATGTTTTTGCATGTTGTGACAGGTCACCAAAACTCATAACTGCACATAACTGCGCCTGCACAGTTCCCAACTCAAAGTCATCGTCTAAGACCATGTGTTGTTTCTTTCTGTTGCTTCGTAACTTCCTTTACAGGACAGTGAGCACTCTTCTTACATCACATCATCATCATCATCATATATGAAGAAAGCAGAGTAAGTAAATGATCTGTTTAATTGTTTACATTAGCAAACGTAAAAAAACAAAATAATTTTAAGTAGCAGTTTTTCAAAACGCTCAGACACACGGACATTAAAAATTCGCATAAAGAATCAGCCTCGCAGGTCTTAAGGTTCAACTTAAATCACTAACATTGGCTGGGAAGTGATTTACTTAATAAATAAACAATAATGCGCAAGCACAGTACAGTTGGAGTCATTTCAATGCATTTTTATGAATTTTAAACATGACAGTGCATGAATGCATTTGTAGTAATTGAAATCATATCCGATACGGAACGAGTTCAGAATTCACGAATACTAAATTAATTATAGTAAAATTTATTGCAGCATTCTGTATCGACCACCCTATGAAATCCAGTAAACAGCATGAGTCAAGGGGATTTACAATTCACATGCGTAACAAATAACAATAAACTGCGGTCACCATATCGGTCACTAAGCGATAGCTCCTCCCGATACTACTATGGGTAAACCTAATTTACCCCAGTAAAATTACACTGTCTGTTGATGGCAGGCCATGACAAATGTACTGTCCCACTATTTGTGGATTTCCGTTGTGGTGTTTGCCATATTAATAACTAGCTTACAACTCAATAATTCAGTCTTAATAATAGGTTTATAAGCAGCACAAGTTTTTTCAGTAGAAAGTCTGTCTATTAGTAACGCCTGAAACCATTACACTTATGTATATAGATGGAAATTCGCATCAAAGCATAAAACGTTATAGGTAATTTTTCCGCCGGATGAGCACCGTACGTACAAAATACTGTCGCGAAACTAGCGGAACTGCATTGGCAAGTAAAGCTGTAGGAATAAACAAGATTGCGCTTATATATCCTTACTGTGCAAACTTAAAATTCGTCTGTAAATTCTATTCTGAAAATGGAACACAGATTATCAAAATCATAATGCCCGTGTTGGTAATTTGATGCAAAAACGAATTGATGCCCTATCTCCCAGCTATACGTGATAACAACTTCCTTACAACTTTTACAAGCGGAACGACTGCAGTAACAAGCTAAAATGAGTTATGTTTTTCTTCGCCCCCAACAGCTAGCATGACTCCGAACAATAACACGTTATGTTAGCAGTAACTGAAGCTGTATGTGCATCAGTTCGGAACCAGTGCAGGGTCAGTGCCACGCTCACTGGCGCATGCAGTACCGGACCGACGAGCTGCCAACGAGAACGGACTGGCTTTTGTGAAGAAATTATAGCTTTGGGGTTAACGACAAAGAGGGCAAAGGTTACCTAGTTATTAAGGTATTCAATGCTATTTATAATTTATGTCGCTAGCTGGAATTACCTACTAGTAAACACTGGATATTTTTGTTTTGCAATTTATACTATTAATTTAAAATAAATTTTGATATGCAGGGGAGTTATAATTCAATCGCACAGCCCGAAAATTCTTTATACAAAGAACAATCGTTTACTTTTTGACATTTATACCTCATAAAACATGACGGCTCTTGGCAAGTAATTGGAAGTTATTAGCACAAGGGAGCTGGCATAATTACTGCCAGATACCCAGATACCAAGCATTTGTGCCATTTTATAGCACTTTACGTTCAGCGCAATAAAAAATAAATCCAATATATCTCGGAAATTATTGAGACAGCACAGCCGATAAATCTACTCTACTGTTCCCGATTTTCGTCGACATTAAAAGAACGGCTCCACTTGGTCGCAATCTGGATCACATACCTACGAACAACAATGTTAACAATAAAAATACTATTGGAAATAAAAACATGACCACTACCAATGAGCAGGACAACAAGCAATTTCCACCAATTGACCCTTACAATTAAAATTGATAACAAGCAGCGGAAACAAACCACTTTTTTTTTTCTTTGATAAATATCGATGCAGCCAGCATCATTTCCAAATAAAGCAAATAACATCGATGAAACACAGGAATCGGTAATTTAATAAGCGCAAAAAGACACTTTCGCTGTAGCAGGGTATAAAATCGCGTTGGTTAGAGCGTTCTGCTCAAATGTTTTATGTGCAAGAAAGACAGTAGCATAGAAAACGTTTGACATTGGACTCAACTGCCACACTGGATTACGAAACAGCGTTGATAGGTGTGTACTGTGTTGTGACCTAGTGGATTTTTAGTGTACTTGTTTACATCTGTCGCTATAGGGATGTGCTCTCGTAGTGCAGTCCACCGTACGTCATTAGTAACACTTGGACCTTGGGCTGGCATGGCGTAGTACGGAGTTTCAATAGAATACGAGACCAGCTCATACTGGTTTTATTACCACTGGCGGCCGCCTGTACAGGGGTGCGACAGAATTGATAATGGATCGATGTGATGTGGGTATTTTATGTGAAGTTATGTGCACTCCGGATGTGACCGATATTCGAGTTGTGGACGCGTACCGTATAGTGTACCTAATTAGCTTTTCATTATGTAATTGTGTTAATTAGCACTTTTGTAGCGACACCACAATGGAAAGACTGACATGATATGGACAATAAGGAAATATTTCTATAGAACACTAGGCTTTGAATGGGAAATGCTATAAACAGGTATGAATAGAACAGATTGCATTATTTCATTGCTAGACTGGGAGCTGTAACAAAGGTGTGTTTATCTTGTCGATATCACCATTAGAACAAACGAATCACAGAACAAACGGATCACAGAACAAACGGACCACAGATAAAAGTTTAACTAAAGCGTTACGAGATTTTCATCTTGACGCAACAACAGCTTTTACAAACTACTGACTCTTCGTTGTGTTATGGCACCCTTTTCTTCTAGGGTAGACATTCGTGGAACATATAGAGCAGCGACTACGGAACCACAACCAGCGCCAGTTTAAAAAAAAATATAAATGGCATCTCGCACTCGCAGATCAGTCTAGCTAAGAGGTTGTCGGCTGCTTAACCAGGCTAGCCTGCGGTTGTCTCAATAAATTAAGGCATCTAGCTTAAAAACTAAGCGACTACACGCCCTGCCCCGCCCTGTGAGGTACGGACCTCAGCTTAGAGCGTCACTGGGAAACTGGCAGCAAGGTCTGTACTTTGCTAAATTCGTCCCAAAATAATGAGATCCACCCTGTGGTGGATCACATCATTTTGGGACGAATTTAAAGCTACAGGCTCAGCGGCGCGGACTAGGTCAAGCAAGGGTCGGGAACCCATCGCCAGATGCGTGGGCCACATTTTATACAAGAGATTCTAGCTCAAATGTGTGAACAGTCACATGGTTTCCGTTATCGTAGGATAAAAGACAATTAAAAAAATACAGTTACATCAAATAATAACACACGGTAGCAAATGAGTGTCATATAATTTTATCAATTTGTACGCTATTGGATTACCTGCATGGTATAAAAAAACCCACCGATAGTTTTTTTGAGGTCATAGACTCTATCACGAGAAAGCAGCTTTCCTATGTTGTTACAATCAAAATTCTAATTTTGTTCTTTAAATCTTAAACCAGAAATACTTCTTACAATTAATTATATTGAACATCACAAAAATTATCTCTTAAGTGTGCATTCAACGCAAATTGATACAAAAACGTAAAATCCAAAATTCCGTAAAAGTATTTCATACGAGCCAATTATGCGCCTATTACCAATTTAGGGCAATCTTGTCGGCAGCTTAGCTCAGACTGACGACGGAGTTTTGGGCAATTGTTATAAATGCCATGTCCGCTACAAAGTTCGAAATCAGAACTGTCAAAATTTTTATAGGAAAGGTATGAAACTTTAGTAGTCTCATTTATGTAGCTTTATATGCTTAGATATGCTAGGTAAATAAAATAGTAGAGGTAGTATTATATTTCACTTGAGAATATTTTATTAGGCATTCATTTAATTACATTCACGGCATAAATCAATGGATTTATGTCAGCCAAATTAATGAAGGAAGAATCTCGTATTTAATAATACTGACATCATCACAAATGTGTCCCCTGTCTTTGTGTAAGTATACCTACTTATAAATGTAGGCATGATTCATCACATGGCAGGACCCATTAAATATGAATTAAAATAGAAATAATCTGTCATAAAAATTCTCGACAGTCAGCCGTTTGTAACAGTCCATAGTTTGATTTTAAAATGCAGACGTGGTTAAATTCCTCTTTCGAGATAAGAGTAATAAACCAACATCATTAGGTATCGGATGGCTGAGAGTACACAGGCGGTAACGACTTCAATTACATTCAGGAGTCCAAATCTTTGCCAAAAACTCTGCGCAAATACCAAAACAGGCAGTTTAAAAAAAAGAGTGTCGCGTGCGCAATTTATGACGTAATAGTTATAACTCCAACATCAACGAATCTCTGTCTCTGACGTGACCTCGAAATCAAATTTTCTCGCCCAATTCTAAAATAACGCGGCGCTATGTCATTCAGTTACGAACGTCATACCCTCTGAAAATTTGGGTCGGTCAATGACAGCGCAGCATATCGTATCTAGACTGCTGCTACCTATCTAGAAACTAGGACAATAATTGGTGCGGCGGCATTTTTAGCAATGTTTACGATTCCACCATAACGCTAACACTGGAATGAAAACAAAAAGTACTGTCTCGGTCCTATTACCAATTAAATAACATAATATTGATAAGCAACATCACAAGATAGTGCATGCAGAATCGGTGGCAACGAGTCATCGACCCAATTTCCTGGACTATCTAACGAGATGACTATCGCACACTATAAATACCGAGTGTTTTGTTAGACGTACAGAGAAGACAAAACGCATCCGCGATCAGACGCTGCCAAAATAATAACTCATTGGACCTGATGGCAATAGCAGTTAGCAGAGTGTTTACAATTATAATAAATAAAGTAGTCGCGGACATAATGCCTTTCGATTGTATTTTAAAATGATCCAGTAGATCTATTTAGCTTACGATCTTTAAAACGCGATATATCTACTGCAACATTAAATAGGTTACGATGTTATTGTAATGTGAAATGGGTCGATCTCGCAATAGGAAAGTGACGTAGGAAAAATCAGCACGGATTTACATTGGAGCTCAAATAGTTAATTTAATGTCGTCATGTGATCGGTTAGCGGAATATCGTCCGACGAATGTAAAATATTTAAAGTGATCAGGATAAAATCAGCTAGGCAAGTAAACGTGCCAAATCTGTGTTCCGATCTAGACTAGCAGCAGACTCGCCCATTTCCACCTTGATAAAATCATGTTGAAACGGTGTGAACAGCAAACGGCATCGCAGACAATAATTATAAAAGTGACGCAATAGGTAATCGACACACTATACTACACCGGCTACTCCATACGTCGGTACGGTCATACTGTGTGAGAGATTGATGAATATTAATATACACAGACACGCTATTAAATAGAACCCGACGATGGTCTTTGCGAGAGGTCAGTTCAAGCCAGTGCATCGTGCAGCAGTTCAGTGGGATTATAATATTGGTTTCATATAGTCACTTTAAATGTTAGATAAGCGTGCTAATTAAACTCTACATCGTTCAGTTAGGGTTCTTATGAAAGTAAATCCTTGGGCTTGATTCATAATGATAAACACATAGAAATGTAAACAGATAAGCAAGACGAAAAAGAAAGACATTTTTATGCTTTTCTTGTAGTCTCTCTATCCACTGATAGTGTAAAAAGATAAGTAAGAATGAGAGTTTGTTCATTCATAAAACTTCGATCTCATCGATTGGTGATAACAAGATCATTGGCACACGCCTAATTGATCGAACCTCGGCAGGTATCGTTACTTCGCATAGTCATACTTTTCGTCATTGGCACGTCTGTAGTTTATATCTGCTCTGAGGTAACTAACCGCACTTTATAAATAGGGCAGGCACACACGCCCGTCCAGATGCGGTACGCACTCGGAACATAAATATAAAAATATATAGCAATCGATAAAATGATCAGTGCGGCTCGGACCAATGATGTAAACAGTGCTGTATGCGTATAGGGCTGTGAAAGGATAGCAACCGTTTCTAGTATCCCAATAAAATCGATAAAACGTTACAGATTGTGCGGTGATTAATCTTTGCTAATTTCTATTGATTCGTTATTCTTTTTAAATGCAGGCGAACCATTCTATGGAGAAGATTTAATAGGGGTATTCACAAGAAGCAGACTAAGCCCTAAAAGTGTGGACAAAGACAAAAGTATTTTAATAGAAGACTTGCCAGCGGCAGCAATTCGATGGCTGGCTTTTAAAACCCCCATGATTGTAGACACCCTATAGACTGCCATCAGACGAAGAATTAATCCTCAGCAGAAAAATGTAGTAATAAAAGTTCCGTCTGCAGAAAACTATCCTACAGATTTACCGAGTCGACAATTAAAGTTAAACCGAAAATTTAATGTGAGCAAAGTGAAAAATGTACCTAGCTATTATGAGAAAAAAACATACATAAAGTCGAACATATAACCTCCTCCTTTTTGGAAGTCGGTTAAAAAGTTATGAGTGTGGATGTGGATAACTATAAGAAAAGAAACAATTTATGGATTCTGTGAGACATAGTAGGCTAGAAAAGGAAGGAAGGAAGGAGTACTGAGATGACGGCTCTTACATATTTCTAGAAGACCCCATATACGTTAGGATTAGGACAGGAGGATGATGATGATGTTCAGACAACTGCAAGCCTTTGCGTTTTTCTTCAAGGACAACTGACCTGACTATAATTTACATGCTGGTGTGAAATCCACATTCCAGAGAAAATTTTATACTTATTTAGTTATTTTAAACATAAGCAGGAACACTTTAATTTCCTCAAGACAGTAACTACATACATGATCTACTACAGTACGACTGTTTTGAATATTTCTTCTTTAAATTCTAACTTTGCGTGTCAATCAGACAAGCCGTTACAAAATTGACATTGAACATTTACTAGCACAGTAGCACTCGTTCGTTTTTAGACAGTAAAAACTCTATTTGAAACGGTTTTCATACAAGTTTGAACAATATCATAATGGTCTCAGTATTCCCTGAAATACGATCAATCATTAGTAAATTCAGTTACCCTACAGTATATTTTCACAGCAAAGGTTGCTGTTGTAGTAATAGTAAAATACTAATATTTGTACCTGTTTTTAACTACGCAGACGTCAGCATTGAAGTCCTCGAAAGATATGAAATCACTTTTATCAAAGAATTTCAGAAGTACCCCAACTAAAACGATGTCTCAGACGATAATGAATGGGTTTAAGTGACACATGAGGACGAAATCAAACTGGTGGCATATTGCAAGGGATATTGAGGTTAATCGTGTGTGTATTCCGTGTTTCTACAGTAGGCGTCTACTTTAGAAACACCGAATTCACCACGCCTTTGACTTTGCGTCTCGAACGTAGGGCTAACGTTACGTTTATCCGTACCAAATATGTTTGTGACGTACGCAGAAACTACACAACTACAATACGCAGCATGCCAAGTTCATAGAAACATAAAAAAAAAAGATTTATTTTTGCACTTTCTCTTGTGAGCCAACTGATCTGGTTTAGAATAAACCAAGGCTTAAAGGAATCAAAAAGTTAACATTTCAATGACAATGAACCCTACTACAGGCCAACCGCTTAACTGAGACGTTGTCTGGGGTAGCTGCGCGGTGCGGGAGGGGTGAGAGTTATCACAAGTTGACGAATCACTGAGCTCTCGCATCACGTCACCACACCCCTCCCGCATCGCGCTGCTACCTCAGGCAACGCAACGTCTCAATTAAGTGATCGGCCTATAGTAGGCCCTATGTTTCTTCTAAATTGGGTCTACATAATATAGAAAAGATTTAGGTTTTTTAAAGTACTTATTCTTAATTTATATTGACTTTAAACCTGAAAATTCAACGACCTTTCATGTTACTAAGTATGAGGTTTTGAAAATGCTGAAGCAAAATAATAAATTCACTATCGCTGCTCCAGTTTGACACAGATACTTTTCCAAATTGGACAATATATTGCCTAATGTCATGCAATCTAATCTGGGTAGACAACATTTTCCATTCTCATCAATGACCTCCCGCGCCTTGACCTGGGGCATAGGCTACTCATTGAACTATTCAATAAAATCGAATTGATTTCTTGATCATGAAATTGTCATTTATAGGTTGGTGGACATCCGCTAGATCCTCGGCTTATATCACACAGCTACTACCCCAGCCATCTTGAGAAAATCTAGTCCAGAGGGCGCCCTAGCCTACTATTGCCGATTCGCGATCTCCACTCCAGAACACGTCTATATCCCAACGTCTGCAGTTCTAAGGCATATAGCTAGCCTATTGCCACATTACCTTGCTCATTCTGTGGGCTTACCGTTGATTTAATGTGTGACAATTTCCGCGACGCTTCCAGCCGTTCCCCGCAAACGTTTAGCGCAGCTCTTACTTTTATAACAGGGTTGCATAACATTTCCAAAACGTCTGATCTTGACACGGGAAAAATTGTGTACCCTGTCAATTTCATAGTGTAAATATTTTTTGAGCTAAATTTAAGTCGCGGTGTTAGTGTGTTGAAATAAACTACAACTGAAGAGATTGATGTTGGCTCGAGTAAGCATCATGAGGCGGCGGACTCGTCTCCGAATAGACCATCGCATTCGTTCTGGTGGGTGTTGTAATGGCTCAGGCATCATTGAGTGGGAACTTCAAGTTCTATTAATATCTAGTACTAGATCAGAGAAAAAGCATATACTCAATCAAAATACTCTGATTGTGTTTCTACCAAGTTGTTGCGCTTGATTTCCAATAGGTCAATATGTTTGCCCCCTTCGTTTGGAACTTTGAACGTGTCAGTAAGATCTCATTTCATATTAGCAAGATCAACAGCAGGCGACGTAACTCCCTAAACTAAAGTATGGACGATCACTGCTTTAACGCTATCGTTACCAGCTAGCGGCATTCGAGACAGTTCAATATGTTTATACAAAGAAAGACGAGTGTTTAAATTCAGTGAATTGAGGAAGTCAAAAATATCTCCCAATTGCTATAAATACACCCCGAACGAGTCAAAAGCTTTCGACAGGCTAAAAATAAAGTTGACATTGTTTCTGAATTAAGTCATCAAATTGTGAGGTGATGATTATCGTCTTTACATCCGTTTTGGTTAGTGAAGATGTAATCCATTTATTATTTGGCGCTCTACGTTGGCCGTTGGCAGCAATACATGTCCAAAAGGACAACTTTGGGTATGTTCAGTTGCCAAATTTTAATCTTTATCCCTGAAATAATATTTTGCCATTTATTCTTCGAATGAAATACATCAGACAAAAATTCAAGTACAAGTCTTAAATTTTCGTCTACTCGGTTAAATGCAGCTTCAACTGCAAAGTACGAATGTGTAAGGTCTATTTAAGAAGCTGATCTAATTTGGAAGGCGGCCGGAATTTCGGGGCACCTGGGTATTTGGCCAGATAAAATTTTCAAATGGACGTTGGCTATGAAATCTATCGCTCAGTAGTATCCCACTGCAGCTGCACTGTAACCCCTGATATCTATTATAATATTGAATAAGCTACTCTGCTCAATCTTATGATTGGCCCATCGTTTCGCACTTTACAATAAACTGACTAAGCAATCACTGCTAGCGACGTCTAATACCTAATTCATCATCTGCCTAGCCTTTTCCCAGCTATGTTGGGGTCGGCTTCCAGTCTAACGAGGTGCAGCTGAATACCAGTATTTTACATGAAGCAACTGCTTATCGAACCTCCGCAAACCAGTTACTGGGTAATACGATATCCCTTGGTAAGACTGGTTGTCAGATTTTCGGGCTTCTGGCTACCCGTAACGACTGTCAAAGATCCACGAATGACAGCCAGGACCAACGGCTTAACGTGCTTTCCGAGGCACGGAGGAGTCTCCGGTCTTGGTATGAAAAGATGGTCACCCATCCACGAACCAACCGCGGCAAGCGTAGCCGAACCTGATTGATCTTAGTTATTTCTTAGCCACAAGCCCCTCCGTCCAATACCTAAGTAAAATCTATAAACAAAACACTCGCCTTATAACGCGCCCTTTAATACTGCTGCACCCCGTTTGTTAATTATAAACTTCACTTGCAGACCTAATCACGCAATAGATTCCTTCCACCCGCATTTAAAAACAATATAGGTAGTATCAGTATATTAAACCTGCCCATGAATAAATTGACGTCACAGGTTTCAAGACCTAATGACTGAGGCTTTTTAACTTGAGCTCAGGCTATACTACTCCTGCGTTTGCGGTTAATCTCTGAATCATTACAAACAATAAAAAAAAAATGCAAACTCTTATTGAGACTTTAGAAAAAGCATTATCAAGCATCCCTTTACGCCATAATATTGTTTATTTTTTTAATTTCCCTTTCTTTAGAATGACAAAAGACACAAAAACAAAGAACATTTAATAAACCTGTAAGCTGACATTTCAACTGGTACATGAACTTTATGGAAACCAGTTACGAAACTAAACATTTCTTTGAATTTACCGAAGACATACAAAAAGTTTATCAACTAAAAAAACAAAGAAAATAATATAAACATTTTAAGTTTTTACTGTTTGTTCAACCTGTAAGCTGAACTTTAAAAAGTTACTTATGTATGATGTTCAGAGAAACCAGTGAGGAAAGCAAACATTTCTTTGAATTTATCGAAGAAAATTCCATACAAAAAAGCACCAATCAGGTATAATTATGTTACCTGCTTGGTGCTTTTAGGGCAAATTTTCCAACGCCAGATAATTTTATCAGAGGAGTAATTTAAAATTTTTCATAGCGTGTTAGTATTACAAGTAATTTAAAGATCTATGTTTGTAGTAGATAACAAATTAGGCACACAAATACAATATTAAAACATTAAAAAAAATATAATATAAAGCATCCAATTTCAGGAAGTTTTATCAAGCCTCATGTCTGGCATGTAGCTTGATAAACCTATCCATTGTAGGCCCTTCTAGACCTTTCAGAAAATACCTTCAGGATCATTGGCGTATCTAGGCGTCTTTTCCAGGGGGGGGCCCTGGCCCATAACTTTTTTTTTTCGTTTTGGTATTCTCATGGATACCCTCCGTCTGGGAAGAACATAGGGTTCTGTCGGACTCCTTCCGACTAAAACCCCACTGTTCCTTCTAGTACCATGAGTCGGGGGCCCGGGAGATACTTGTACATGCCGCACCCCCGAATGGTATCAGCCCGCCACGCCTAGCAGACCCCATCCACAAGTGCGGGCGATCCCGCGACCGATCCATTTCCTTTAGGAACGTTTTTCATTATTAAACATTCTGCTACTAAAAGAGTTTCGTCAATATGGAGAATACCCTTTTAATTACCCAAAAAATGCTTTCCACTCGCCCGCTTGCTACTTTGCATTGTGGCGCGAAAATTAAATGTACCTAACTACTCTAACTTATTACTTTGCGTATTAGTAGATTCAATTATTTTTATGATTTCAAAAGTAACTAAACGGAATATATTAGGTATTTAGGTAATAATTTAGGTATTGGTGGTAGATTATTTATTTGATTGCTTTTGTGTGAAGTTATATTAAGTAAGTATCCAGCTTAGTATTTCGAATAGGTCCCCAAACATCCTGGGGTGGGCACCAGACCATTCTAGGGTGGGCAAGGTAATACGCCTATGTTCAGGATGCTATTGTCGCTTCCTCTCTGCGTATTATTGACGCCACTTTCTTGGGTATGATCGCGAGATAAACGTCAGTGTGCGCTTCAGCGAGCATCAGTGACGCACTACAGTAAGGAGGAAACCTCATCGGCGCCCTGAAGGCATTGTTGTATTGATTACGCAGGGTATTGTCTGTTTTTTGTTTTGGGTATGATTAGCCCACAGGCTGCTAGAGTATTTTTTTTTTAATAAAACGCCTTAAAAAGTATTATTTTAAGTTTTAACCGGTACCTACTGAACAACCAGCGAACCTGCGAACTAAATGTTTCCCCTCACAGCCATCGCCCTTCGCTTACTTTCCATATCCGAGTCATCTTTAAGATGCTCCGTAAAAATATGGCCTAAATATTTTATTAATGTTACCCTCTGCAAAAGTGAACCATTTAGTTCTACGTGAGGGACATTTGAGGGGCTTTTATTTCTACCTCTAAATACCAACAGCTTATCTACTCTTTGTAGGATTATATTGTAACCCATGCCGCTCGGCGTAACCCTCACAAATAGCGAACAAATTCCTTATTCTGCCGATTGTGGAGCTCAGCAGCACGTCTGCGTAGCTTAAGTTATTCAAACTAACTCCATCTGTATGACATCCGACGTATATGCTGCTGAGCTGAACAAACTAATTATTAATACAAATATTAAACAGACTCGGGGACGTAAGACGGGATGCCTAACACCACATTTGAGTTTATACGGGTCGGGCAATGTATTGGACCATTAGAAAAAGTTCCTCTGCTTGTCATACCAGAAAGATAATGTTGACACTAATGCAGCAGGTACTTCCGCTTCGCGAAGCTTCTCTCATAAGACACTAGATCGAAGGCTTTAGATAGGTCCAGGAAACAAGCATACTCTGGTGTGTTTCTGTCCGTATATTATTTGACAGTATGCTTCAGAGTATGCTTTAGAGGGGCCCGTGGCTACATAATAGCAGCCGCACAGGTCGATCGATCAGGTTAAGCTACGCTTGCCGGGGTTGGTCTGTGGATGGGTGACCATCTTTTCATAACGAGACCCCGCCGTGCCTCGGAAGCACGTTAAGCCGTTGGTCCCGGCTGTCATTCGTAGATCTTTGACAGTCGTTACGGGTCGTCAGAAGCACGAAAGTCTGACAACCAGTCTTACCAAGGGGTATCGTATTACCCAGTAACTGGGTTGTGGAGGTCAGATAGGCAGTCGCTCCATGTAAAATACTGGTATTCAGCTGCATCCGGTTAGACTGGAAGCCGACCCCAACATAGTTCGGAAAAGGCTAGGCAGATGAGTATGCTTCAATGCAAGTATTGCACTTTCAGTAGACAACTGAATACGAAAGCCAAACTGTGTGTCGTGTAATTTTGTGTATCTACTGAGGTGCGTGTCAAGCACACTATAAAACACTTTGGCTATCACAGTTGCCAGTGACATTGGCCTGTAATTTGAAACCTTTGGCTGCTATGTCTCCAGCCAGATTCTTTACAATAGATACAACTAATGTATCCAGTATCTCCTGTGGTAGGTAAGAATGCCCTACACATAGATTAAAAAACATAGTCAATACTCTTGGCAAGTGCAAACCAGAATTTTTAAGATGCTCGATGGTGAGTTCATCATGACCTGGAGATTTCCTTCGCTTCATAGATATAATAACCGTTTTTATTTCCTTACACATAAATAAAAATAATACCGTGTCAGATCTATTTAGTGAAAAGTCAGGCTTACATACCAGGTAGTCAGGCCTCAACGTTCGAACGCGTTAGCTAACCGAGCAACAGCCGACAAGGCGTGTTCACGTAACCTATATAACATGAAAGCTCACTGCTCCTATACAATGACTGTCTAGTGCATTATTCGACATATTGCATTTAAGCTTCAGCTTACAATTGATTCACGCGGACCGTATGTGTCAGTATCGCCCACACCTACATCATGGCTATCTGAAACTCATTTAACTCAGTTGTCACGGGAAAATCAAGCGCTATTTAATTGAAATATTTGAACGAATGGATGCACCATTCGTTCAAATATTTCAATGGTTGAGCCGTCATATAGCCACCGGTGCGCAGATAGCCCGTCCGAATGACGGGCGAGGCGACTGCCAACCCGGCAACCGATACTAAATAATAAATCTCGACTGTCACATAACACAGTTGCGAATTATGCTCTACGCGTAGTAACCTCATTTTGAGACTAACTCTCGTCACGGCAAGTTTTGAATGTTCGCCTCGGATTTAAAAAATCAGGGCACTCAGGATTGTCCTAATGACACATCCAAGTACATAAACGGTGAATGGATTACCGATCGCATTGTCTTCACACATAGGCAGATGCTGCTTCCATATTTGTTACTTATATTATGATGTCTTAACAGATATCTTTTGCTAAGAATTAACTAGCTAACTTTTTTAAAGTTAATTTCACTAAATCAGATTACATAGGAGTTATCCTCACAATATTATAGAGGTGTAACATTGGAAACTAGACTCATTCATAGTCTTACAAGTTTTTCAATTAATTCAGACTTCTGACACCATTCCTTTCAACGTGACTACCCTAAGTATTAGTTTCCACAGGTTAGCTGTTAATTGAACACTTATTTGATGAAAAAGAGAAGGAAAAGTAGTTCCAAAGTTCGGTTTAACAGCAGTTTACAAACGCACCTAATCCTTTTGTAATTTGAAAAAAAAAAATAGTCTAATCTAGCACGAATTGCAACTTTCTAATGAATGTGTAGTTTTTAACACGCATTACGCATCTTATTGTAGAGAAATTAAAATTAACCCGACCATTTGGCTGATAACCGGCTACTAAAACCGTCATGACGCAAACGATGTTAATAGACTACACGCGACGCATACTGTTTTTCAAAACTAAAAAAAAATATAACAAATACAGAAACTAAACTCCCAGCCAAAGCTGCCAAACACTCATCAAGTATAGCTAATGACTTTACAAAGATAAAAATGTATTCAGAAAGAACAAAAAGAATTTTTACATTGCTTTCCCATTTAAATCTCGAGTCGGAAAATTTCGACGATGTGTACGCAACCTCAGCTTCTTTTCATCTAGAACACGAGAGTTACAAAAAACGGAAACATTCATTAAAACATGCGCTACGCAATGTACCGAAGGCGTTTTAAACGTTCAAAATATAAGCAGTAGTCAAAACAGTTAGTATGAGCAACACATACAATTATGATGCGCAATTAGGTTTACCAACTTCCCTCGTCCATACAAATACCATGAGATATTTATGGTAGAGTTAAAAGCGTCTGTCCCGCGCAAGGATAAACAGAATCATATCGATTGTTGGAAAGCAGACCATACCTGGGTAAAACCATCTTTACTGACCCGTTTAACAACCGGGCTCTTACCAACCCAGTCCACATTACCCACAACATACATGATTGGCATGATGAAAACGAGGAAAATAGATTCGAATAACAAACTGTCTATTCGTGACCTAATTACTGCAGTTTTTGAGATACGAAGGAAAACGTTCATAAAATTGTTTTGAAGTAAACTGTAAAAATAAAACGAATTTCAGTGATCTCAAAATAAAAACGGCCTTGGAATAGTTAAAAATGAAGGAGTCAATACATCACAAATGATCTTAAATGAGTTTAAAGTACCTATGTAGATGAAACAAAACACAGTCATAGCTGACTTTAGCATGTAAGTGAGACAGTATAATAATAAACATTACACTGGACTATTAACTTTATTTGACAAGCAACCCTTGGCATTAGACGATCTACTTCACTGACAGATCTTAGAGGAAGACCAATTCTCGTAATTTAAAACGTTAAAAATCTAGTCAGTCTCATCTCGGCGACAAACAAATGTCAAAAACTTGACAAAAATGTAGGGAAATCAGAGATATTTGTGACAGATGTCAGAATGAGATCAGACTGTGAACGTTCTTAAAATTACGAGAATTACCCCTCAGTTTTCATCAACAATATTCATTCAAAAACTGACTCTACATTTGTGCACCACTTGGCTCCATATTGCAAATAAAAATACGCGCCTTTAGATAGATGTCTATCGATCCTAATTGATAGGCTGAAAAGCCTGGCATATTTACTTAGTCAACCATCAAGTGCCAAGATGTCGCAGATGGAAGTAGCGCTGTCGACCCAGTTATTGAAGCGCGAAAAATACGTGATACACACATACCAAATCATAATGTACAATATAAAACATAAAAAATAAACCTAACGTAGCTGTACTGAAAGATTTAAAATATTAAAAATGTTTTCTTACAACAGATACACAGTTACTATGCAATAATACACAACAGGGTAAACAACAGGGTAGAGCGGCAAGTTATGAGTTGATAAACCAACAGTATCTATATGCAGCTACTAGAACATTAATATAGTTCCTTCTTCTGTCAGGCGGATTTTCCGGCTCACGCGTTTAGATAAGCCATTATTGGTTTTCTATAACTCCTACGTCGAACCGACGTACTACAGCTGCAACTATATGGACAGTGGTTGTTGTTACGAGTTTTATTTTAATACCAGCATGATAGACCCAATCCAAAATAATTTATTCCGAATCTGGATAACTGACGATATATTTAATGGGCTTTGTGCAACATCACCCACGCTACAGGGAATTCTAATATATGGCTATAGTTGTGAGACGGTATAGGTAAGTATTCTTTAGTCTTGGCGCTCAATCTTATCTAGAAACCCCAAATTGATCGCTAAATGAATTCCGCGTGATACTGTTAGAATTAGAATAAACGAACAATATTTCAGCTACGTCTCTACATATACTGGTATTCAGCTGCATCCGGTTAGACTGGAAGCCGACCCCAACATAGTTGGAAAAGGCTAGGCAGATGATGATTTCAGCTACGTCTCTGCAACTTGTAACAGGGAAATGTTTTATCGTGGTACTTATTACCAAGTGCAAGATATGTCATTACTTATCTACAATTAATGGCTCCTGCACACAATGGTCCACTTTGGCCACAATCAACATATATCGTGAGATTCGAATGTAAGTGGTAATCTATCAATGGATGTTGAAGTCCGGCCAACGCCAACGGCGCGTATTGCGGTAAATTCACGAGATCCTTAGACCTAACCGAGCTGAACGTAGAGTGAGACAATTCAACTGGTTATCTACATTATTCGCTCAAAGAAGACGTCAGTGGTTTACCGCGGCTTAACATGAGCGTAACTTTATAGTCTAAGAAGTCTCCTTGTACACGCTTACAGCGACCTTTAAACCATACACTTGACTATGTATGTTTTAATATACGCGTAAAGCACCGTGTTCAGTTAGTATCGTATTCCCATGCGTCAACGGCAAGCTCTGATGCAACACGTGTACCAGAAAATCGGGTTAAGAATAGTATATGCAGACCGTTTCCATGTTCCGCTGAAGTACGTACTCGTCTAATAATTTCCATGCGGTTTTGGATACTATCACTACGGTTTGTCAGACAAGAGAACATAACAGTGTATTTTATAGTTTGGATTCGTAAGCGTCAAATAAAGATACAGGATACAATTAATAAGGAGGATCAGGATAATCGTGGAATCAATTCGTACCTACATCAAATCTTCCTGTAAGAGAACAACGCAGAAAAAGAGCGTTTAGACAGCTGCAAAGATTAGGTAGCCCACAGTCAATGGGCAGAACGGCTGGATATCCATTTGAAACCTCCTAAACACCATACAATAGAACAAGTAATTGTTTATTTCCTAGAGCATAACTGGCTCTATTAAATGGGCTGGCAACATCACAATAAAGAAGTGAAGTGAAGAAATGAACTAAAAACGATCAACATTAAGAGAACGGCTCATCTTCAAACCGCTTCAATCAAGGGCGACGAATTCAGTATTTGCTAAGATAAGAATGATGCTTTCGGCAGAAGCAGCATTCTTATATGAAAATGGGCCGGAAGTAACAATGAACCCGATTTATTGATTTTCCATCGTGTTAATCTCTGATAGGACATTAGACGATTAGAAATGGATTTTACAGTCGTTGCAAATAGCTATATTTTATTCTAACAATAGAAAAGCGTGGGAGTTTTGGGGGAAATGTCGAACGGAATCAAAGTATATATATTTATATGTATATAGACGTGTTTATGCTTCTACGTTATAGAAACACACAGTTAAATGACGTGAAGACTCGGTCTAAAATACTGTCGCTGAAAATAGAAATACGTAAGAAGGAATTTAGCAAAAAAAAAGATTTGGGACTGGTTTTTATGTGCAAACGAAAATATGTTAAAAAGTAGAATGAGAATCATTGCCTGCCCTTTGACTAAAAACTGTCATATTATGTTATTTTTTGACATACACGCTGACCACTAATTACACCATTTTGAAAACAAACGATACAGCATACTGATTCGTCTGAAATATTGAAATATAACTCGGTAACTTGATATTTTCATTCGTTATTCAACATCAACATGAAGTTAATGGAAGTATCAAAGCATCTCTTCCTTGAAATGGAACAATGGCTGTATTTTTTACACAGCAGCAGCCAGCAGTACACGAGTATACATGATGGAAGTTTTTAAAATGCCGTTAAAGTTGTAGTAACAGTTTGGGTAGTTTTACGACTTGTTTTAAACACTAATGTTACTTTTTTAATGCTTTATCCCATTTTGATGCCATCATCAACCTAAATTCGTTGTTTGTGAAAATCGGGACGGCTTCTGGATAAAGTATAGGTTTGATTATTGTGCCTTGCTGCTCTTTTGCGGATAAAGCTTCCATTCTATTTTGAATAGTTCAGGCTGATGTTATTTCGGCGTAATTATGGTATAAGCCAGAGGTGCCCATACGGTCGATCGCGATCGACCGGTCGATCGTGAGAGGCGGAAGACCACCAATGTCACGCACGCTTCGACATCAGCATCACGATAATTTTTCATTTTAAATATTTTACCACTAATATTTGAATTTTTTTTTGCATGCAATTTTTTTTCTTGATAAATATTTGGTGGATTAAACGGTTAAAATGTCGATCTCCTTAAGAAAAAGTATAGGTATCGCTGGTATAGGCCCTGTCACTGTGACTTGGTGGCAGATGCAGATCGCCATCGCCACTTATCTTACTCCTTATCTTTCTCTGTGTCATCCATGTAACCATCATCTATTTCCGCAAGAGGAAAGAGTAACTTTTTTTTTTGTAGATTTGTTCTTTATAGGCAACTACAACATTTTAAAATACACAACAACAATAGATTTTGTGGCAGGCAACGTGTTAACCTTCTGTCAAAGCCAAGAGGATATTATGAATGTTATGTTTATTTTCAGGAAACGAGAAAAGGACATCCTTTAGGCAGAACATACATTAGAAACAAATGGATACTTAATAGGTAGAGTATTAGATAACTATAACTGTAGTGCAAAAATTATTTATGATCTTCTCGGCAAGTATAATTTAGCCTACAATCATACTAATATTATAAATGCGAATGCTTGTGAGGATGGATGGATGTTTGTTACTCTTTCACGCAAAAACTATTGAACGGATTTTGATGAAACTTTACAGTAATATAGCTTATACATCAGAATAACACATTTCTTTTTTCCAATATTCCCGCGGGATCAAAACTTATGCTGGTGAAACCGCGGGGCGCAGCTAGTAGTACATAACGAAACAGTAGTTCGCAGTTTGATGGCAGGCCCACGCTGATGCGACTGCCATTCATGTGCAGCTTTACCTGCTAGACATTACAATTGCTGTATACGTCTGAATGACAGACTAAAGCTAGTACACACGCGCTACACGTTTTCAAAGAGCGTCAGCACATGTGCGTATGTTCACAATTCTTCTACAATCCCCACATACTCGTATATGGAATAAATAGTAGGAAACTTTTAATCGATCAGCATCTCCCTCGTACTAATTGTTATCTAGAAATAATAAAGTGGATGAAGAACAGCGCCAAGTTATTAAAAAGTTCGCGGCCTGAGCGTAGCCGGCTTATAGCTTTCACAACAGATAAGATAAAATGCAATTACATTACTTGATCATAAACAATTAAGGCTTAAATAAATATCGTTGTATTATCCCTTTTTCATTTTTTTACGTAGATAAAAAGTTTAACTTGAACAGCAGTTACTTATTACATTTTTGAAGTGCTTGAATTACGGACAGCCAAAATCTGTGTTCATAAATGACCTGATTGCATTAAGCGGATATTTTGAGTGAGATCTGAGTGGAATACCTCATTTTGCTTGATGAAAATATGGAAAAAAAGAGAATCGGATAAAAAGGGATCATCAATCACTAATACCATACTCAGGCTCATAGCCATAGCCTGCGTGATCGAAACCAAGTTAATATATTTATCTAATTAACTACCTAATAGTATAAACGCAAGAATGGAAATGTTTCCTTGTAACACAGTACTGAATGAACTGATTCAGCTAGAACTTGGGCAGAAGGCGTCCTTGCATACATAGACTTAACTTTCATCCCGGAAATCTGAATTCGAGGGCGGCGGCGGCGCGGCGTTACGGATTAATCCAGTTCTTTTTTATTAATCATGATCTGGTATCAACTGTAAATATGAGGATACATAAATCAACGTGCGACATTTATGTCGTGTCGCAAGTAGGTTGTCGCGGACCATCCGTTGATTACGTGAACTCTGAGATTGCTGCGCATGCACAATGAGACGACTGTGATTTGCAAGCGCTCGTTAGCAGGCTGATCGATGTTGATAATGATGTTGCATTGTAGGTTATGACGGTGGAACTTTATAGGTTTATTATAGGTTCTTTTAATCACTTTCTAGGATAAAAATGCACGTTACATTCAAAAATACCACACACATACGCATAACGCAGTATCGCGTTAGTAGAGGTAATGTGTTGTCTATTCGCAGCAGAGACCACGCGTTGTTGCAATTTCAAGAATACCTACGACGAACTATGCCCACAGTTACACCCAACAGTAGGGTTATGATCTCAATAGTCTATTTACGTAAGGAATCTGTGGAATGTGCGGAATGTTGCTAGATTGCGTCTATGTTGGAGCTATATCGACAAATGAGGTGTCTGTGGCGTAGCAATCGACACCTCTCATATCTAAACCGCTGACAGTGACACTTCTGAAATCATTGCAGTGACGTAAATGATCTGTTTCTTGAATCTCTTCAGAATCAAAGGAATTAACACAACGACGACAAGAGTCAGCAAATGGTTATTGCGATTCATCTGCCCATATAAATTTCCGACTCCTTGTTTGCGGTGCATTCAGTCATATACTTCATACTTGCGGATTTTATTATTATGCGCATGCCTAAACTTATAAACCAGGGCTCTGGCTCTTATGAGTTCATTAAGGAACAAATAGATACTAAGGTCTTCAAGATCAATATTATATTACCTACAGTGAACAGTCTGTTATCCACAAGTGGTTGGAAAAATTAATAAAAACTGCATAGTTGGTACCTAGGTATAAAGTTACAGTGTTACACGAACCTCAGTAGGTACTCAAAGGTGGAAAATGACGCAAGTAAATACTAAGTAGACTAACGTCGTGGCATTAGACTTCTGCTAATAAAAATAGGTACTTACATGGTATTGATGGCTTTCAAATTAATGTTTTCCGTTCCAACTGCATGATTGTTGCGACTTTCAGGTGACTATGTCGGTAAATATTTACAAAATTCAACTGCTTGTATGGTATCAATGTTACTCCACATTTCCTAGGGTTTTTTAGTCATGTCATTCTAAGAAATACCGATAGGCGCAAGGATTTTTTCGGCTTGAGTCACTAGTCTATTATGTTTTAAGTAATTAATTATTCAGAGGAATAGTATTTTTAGTCAAAAAGTAAATGACAATATCATACATTGAACAGCAAGCCACTCCAAGACTCGTATCATGGGAGAACATTAATTGTCTCTATTAAAACTTGTTAATACCTTCCTGCGGTCACTGACTGGGGTATTAGACAAATCTTGTGAGTGGGCGCGTCTACCCTGCGACCTTAAGATTGTTTTAGTAGCGCTTATAATTCCGGTCAAAGGGCCGGAGGTACGTTACGGCCCACTGCTTTATTCATGACATGTGTTGTACGCAGCACTCAAATCATGCTCATAAAATAAAATAAATACACTTTAATGAGAATATAATAGCTCTTTGACTTCTAATTACATTAGCAGTCTTCTTAATTTCATCAAAACTAAATCCATCGCGACATTGGGAATCTCAACTCGGCAGGGTACAACGCCGCTATGGTAAATGTCAGCGGACGTGTCGCTTCGATTTAAGCCAGCAATGTACTCGGTGACGTATGAGATAGTGCTGTAGACAGTCAGATTCTAATTCTGTACTGGTGACGTTGTGTTCGGTCGAAACAATCGAAAGTTATTCCGAGTGCTAAACCGACACACGTGACTCGACAAGCCGCGTTCTATTCGAAACACCGATTTGCGGAAGTCGTTTAAAACTAAATCGATTAAACTTTAGTTGGAGCTACAACAATGTTATTAGGATTACGTCCATGAAATTCCTACTATGTACTATCCCATATTTTGAACTAGGTTGCCATCAATTTTAAACAGAGCATATATGGTCTGAAAAAATACTGATATCAGGGATTAAATTTGTAACCTCGAGATTTTAGTTACATAATAATATATTTAGACTAGCTACGCCCCGCGGTTTCACCCGCGTAAGTTTCGATTTAGGGGTATGAAAAATAGATAGTAGCCGATTCTCAGACCTACTGAACATGCATATAAAATTTCACAAAAATCGGTCAAGCCGTTTCGGAGGAGTATGGTAACTAACATTGTGACACGAGAATTTTATATATTAGATTGCGAATCGTTTTAACGCATTGAATTGGAGAATTCTTTCTATATTATCATTTTAATATTATCAGCGTGGAACGGCACCAGTTGTATGAATAACCAGCACCGGCAACTAAATCAGCTGCCGGTGCCAGCTCCAGAGGCACTCCCTTAATTTTATTTTGCTTCAGCTGGTCCATTATTACCAGGGATTATTCCAGGAACTATAAAATAACATCACGTTTGTAAGTATTCCCTAAATAGTTACACAGGCAGCGCCGCGTACTTGTAGTACACACACGTTATCTTGAATTTCCGAGATTTAGTACTTCCAATCTGTACTAGCATCAGGTATCAATAATGTCGGATTCTGACAAGTCGGTGCCGATTATAATGCGTTGAGCTAACTACAGGTAGACCCTCGAAAACAAATTATTATTATGAATTAATTGTTTAAAATTCCACTGAAATAGGTACCAATCCATACTAATATTATAAATTCGAAAGTAACTCTGTCTGTCTGTATGTTACATTTTCACGCCTAAACTACTGAACGGATTTCGATAAAATTTGGCAGAGATGTAGATTGCATTCCGGGGAAGGACATAGAATATTTTTTAATGACATACCTTGCCGAGCCGCGGGCGAAGCTAGTATTCATATATTATAAACATAATTTGACGCATTTTTATACTTCCTGAAATTATGTAGACATGTGACTACAACATTATTCACAAACGCGCCTAGGAAATCCAAAAGAAATTGATGACGAAATCGTATTTTTTTTATAACAGACTAAAATGCATTTCTTAAACATTTTAATAAATTAATAAAGATCGGTTATAGGCATAATATTTAGATATAATAAGTTATTGCATAACCGAATTGGACATAATGCGCCCAAAGGGTGTGTAAGTGTGGGCTACTTGAAAGGTATAAAATTTATACATATGAGGACCATATCCTAGGGATTTTTTAATTACGGGAAATGGTAATCCTTTCATCCAACAATCCAATAAAAAAAGCAAAGTTATTTTATTTTATGTTGCTTGTGGCTAAATAAGAACTGCCGTACGAGTCGATTTAAGGTTAAGCTACGCTTGCCGGTCGGTACATGGATGGGTGACCATCTATTTGTTTATTAAAACTTTACGCACAAGTAAAAGAAATACCGTACAAAGGCGGACTTAATGCCTGAGGCATTTTCTACCAGTCAAACTTAGGGTGATGCAGAGACAAAACATGGCAGGTGCAACATATGAGACAAATACCTACACATCGAGACACCCCATGTCTTTGACAGTCATTATGGGTAGTCAGAGGCTCAAAAGTCCTACAAGCAGTCTTGCCAAGGGTGTTAATCAACTAGGTTGTGGAGGTCAGATAGAAGTCACTCTATGTAAAATACTGGCAATCAGTTGCATCCAGTTAGACTGGAAGCCGACCCCAACATAGTTGAGAAAAGGCTAGATAGATTTTAATGAATTCTTATGTAATGTTTCCTTATTTGTAAAGTTCAATTAGCAGTCTCCTAACTAAACAATTACGCACAAAACCATTTCTATGGTTTGACTGACTGTGCATAAGATGGGTCAACACTCTGCAGTGGCTGGATTCACATCACAGATCTGTTAATTTAGCGAAGAATCCACATTTCAATAACAGCGAGTGCGACTTTGTATAGTAAGTTGACTCACATACATACATCATTTATTTATCAGTATTGCTTGAATAGTCCAGAAGGTCAAATAGATTTCATTTAAAATTAAATAAGTGTACTTTAAAACCCTTGTTTACTTATTATTCTCACTGTGGAGTATGGTCTTTCTATACATTAAGTAAGTGACATGATGTGCAACAATGAAGAATATTTTTATGGAATATTGTTTGAGTTCTTATGTGCATGTTTTGTTTTACACAGGCATAGGTGGACCAACTCATTGAGAATATCATTAGTTATGATTACCTTAATTTAAACAAGAACAAGGTTTTTTCCCTAACTAAATATCCCTTTTTTGCGCAAGGTGTCCAAGAGGCCAGATAGTTGAATGGAATAATTGAGTACATGTCATAAAATTAACAAATGTTATGAACTTCCATACAAAGTTTCATCTTCTATTTAATCCCTTTAGGAATGGATTTTTCAAAAATCCTTCCTTAGTCCTCACATAACATAACACATAATCAGCCTATAATGTTCCCACTGCTGGGACACAGGCCTCCTCTCTGTGAGAGGGAGTGGGCCGTAATCCACCACGCGGGCCCAGTGCGGGTTGGTAGATGTCACATGTCTTCGAATTTTTGGTTCTAGGACATGCCGGTTTCCTCACGATGTTTTCCTTCACCGTTTGGAGAGCAATGGTGATGAAATAATTTACACAAAGTAAAGCGCCTGTCTGGGTTCGAACCGACGACCTACAACTCGTAAGTCGCGGCCGTTACCACTGGGCTACCACTGCCCTTAGTCCTCACTTTCGCTAAAAAAGGATCTCTGGTAAAAAATTTCATGCATCTAACGCTAGCAGTTTAGGCTGTGCACAGTCTGTCAGTGAGAGAATGAATGAATTTAAGATTTTTATTAAGTAGATAATTATAAAAAGTATTAAGCTGAAAGTTAATTTAGAACTGGGTCAACAAAATCACGCCGATATTGCATGGAGAGATCGCCAGTTATATTGAGACCCATGTAATAGGGGGTGGGCTTATTGCCATCAACCGGGCATTAATGTAGACTCCGGGTTGCTAGTGCGAAATTCCAACCCAAATTATAAAACATTGTTCAACCCAGGAATCGAACCCAGGACCTCATGCTCAGTAGTAATGCATGCTACCACTAGAACATACTCAAAATTATCTATTTTCCTGATTAAAATACATAGAAAGAGAGTACACATTTTGTAGAATATAGGACATCTGAGGTTTCTGGTTGAAAAATTGTGATGATGAAAAATTCTTCACAAATTAAATACTGTTTTCCATTCATTAATATAGGTTTTGTGATTCTTAATAATTATACCATGACTAACAATGTTTACAGATTCTATTTTGAAGTATGAATAACGGGAACCATGTTATAAAAACCAACCTGAGCAGTCTTGTAGTCCAGACAAGGTATATTATGTGGACTTAAATCAAGAGATAGCGTGTGTAAGTAAGAGCAGTATTTGCTTAAGCAAAATGCATTTGTTCAAATATACTACATGAATCAAAATTTATATGCCGTAGTTGATAGTCAAACATTAGTAAATTATTCATTGCTTTTTTATTTATAAGCTATAGGAATGTTAGATATAGCCTAAGCAGGCCTAAGGATTAATGTTAATTACTACAATTTGAAGATGAAACAAATGTATGGATGAATGTCTAAATTAATGAAAGATTAAGAACTTTAATGCTACTATTTGTTCATATTATTATGATGATTATTGTAGATGTACGAAAATAAATAAAAATATTTTATTTAAGTATATCTGTTCAAAATGTAATATTAAGTGGACCTAACTACCGATACAGTTTATTGATATTAATAAACAAACTAGCAATGCCCCACAGTTTCAATCGCATAAGTTTCGATCTGTAGGAATATCGGGATAAAAACTATCCTATGTCCTTTCCCCGGGCTCAAACATATCTATACCAAATTTCATCTAAATCGGTTCAGCAGTTTTTGCGTCAAGAAGTAACCGACAGACACACTTTTGCGTTTATAATATTAGTATGGATTATTATTTAACAATAAGTTTGTAATACTGATTCTGTTGATTGATATTATTCAAAGATTAATAATGTTTTCTTATAGCGGTTCCTTATATTATGATGATGAAGTAAGAAGATGCGCCTCAAATCTTAAATCTGTTGAGTTTCTTATTTTTCTTTCTTTTTATTGCTGAATGGGCCTGCTCTTGGCCTCAATCACGCCTGATGGAAAGCGATGGATGAAATCTATGATGGAACGAGCGTGCCCAGAAGAAAAAAAACCTAAATACTTACTGACCTTGTTGGTTGAAATTATTTTGTTCTGCATTATGTTTCTGAAGTATGTAAAATTATTGGCCTATTAATTATTGTGATTTGTAAAATTCTCCAATGTTGAATAAATGTGATTTAGTAGATTGACCAAAGTAACCAGTAAGATTTAAATATTACGGAAGCACTACATTCCAGATGCAGCTGTTGTAGTGAAGTTCTAAGTCGAAACCAGTTGTTTTATTTAAAAATTAATAAGTACATACATGTAATAAATTATAAAAGATTCACATCTAATGTTAGTTAGAAGTGAGTTTCTGCTACATTAGGAAAGAATAGTTTATTAAGGTAAAAGGTGAAATAATAGGTGCAGCTTGGGAGATGAACACACAAGATAAA
Source organism: Gortyna flavago (assembly GCA_963669345.1). Lineage (NCBI taxonomy): Eukaryota > Metazoa > Arthropoda > Insecta > Lepidoptera > Noctuidae > Gortyna > Gortyna flavago. The sequence continues at coordinate 19,926,771 of OY770125.1, forward strand.
CATGATGTCCATCCATAGCAATTTTTATGCATTAGGATACTAAATATGGATGAAAATTGTGACTGATGTGATAGTGAGGGTTGAGAGTAACTTTAAGATGACCCTTTACATGGATGGATTAGTATTGTTGTAAAGCTTTCTTACCTGATGAAGAGCAGTGAGGCCATCGACGTTGGCGGTGTTAATATCGGCGCCTCTCTTCAACAGTCTCTGTACTTCGTCTTTATCGCCAGCCGTGCATGCCGCCAAAAATACTATCCCTGATGAAAACTGAATCCTCGTAGCCCGACGCGGCGTCGGGGACTGTTTGTTCGTATCCGATTCTTCCCATCTCTTCAACTGCTCCGCTCTCTTGAACAACGCTGACGAAGACCTATTATCCGTCATTTTAACTCTCGACTAACCACTTTACACTCAATATGGTCCATGCGAACACTTTTCACGGGGCATAGATTATGTTTTTACTGCATACAGTACACAAACGCCGAGTCCATAACTTAATTGCCAAAAAAGGAAACATGAAAGAGGAAACGTTCCAGGGAGACTGATACTAAGAAGCATTCACGCGACCATTGTTCCACACACTTGTTGAATTATACGAATTACACATCCGAACTCCAATTCTATGTACATGACATAACCAATAAGCTAGACATTTAGCGTGGCAGCCATTACGAGAATAAATTTAAACAGCCTACCAAAGTACCTACATACCGAACGCAAAAAGAAAAACTAGGCAGCGAATGAGAATGACGGAAGAAGAAAACGCCTAGCGCCACCTAGCACAACAATGACACTAAGTTGCCATAACATAAAAAATCCAAGTGTATTTTAGTACAAAATCGTAATTGAAAACTCACTTGGAGTATATTCTCGCAAAACTTATCGAATTGAATCAGGTTCTATTTCTTTGTAACAATAACAGCCGCGTGGGTCAATCGATCAGGTTAATAAGCTACGCTTACCGAGGTTCGTCCTTGGATGGGTGACCATCTTTACATACCATGACTCCTCCGTGCCTCGAAAAGCACGTTAAGCCATTGGTCTCGGCTATCATTAGTAGATCTTTGACAGTCAGAAGCCCGAAAGTCAGACACATGCGCGGTCCGCAAAGTCTTACTAAGGGGTATCTATCGTATTACCCAGTAACTGGGTTGTGGAGGTCAGATAGGCGACTGCTTATCTGACCTCCACAACATGGAGCGACTGCTCCATGTAAAATACTGGTTTTCAGCTAAATCCGGTTAGACTCTCCTACCTAGCCGACCCCAACGTAGTTGGGAAAAGGCTAGGCAGATGATGAGTTTAATTAAAGACACGACAATATCCATCTGATACTAAGCTGGTGGCACGCTATTATGCCACTGCATTTGCAGGTAAGCTGATACCAGTCTTGAACAGAATTTAAACTCGAAAGGTACCTATCGCAATAAGTCACAATCGCAAAGGGGATATAATCAACCTATAATGTTGCCACTACTGAGACACAAGCATTCCTCTTTTTAAAAGGGAGTGGGCGTAATCCACCACGCGAGCCCAGTGCGGGTTGGTAGATGTCACATGTCTTCGAATTTTTGGTTCTAATGTATTTGGTATAATAATAATTGTAAAACAATTAATACACGTTGTAACAACGAATCAAGTTTTTATTGGGTTGATACTACTCTGCAAACTTCGGGAACAAAGTACAGTCAAATGCAAAAGTCAAAAAATCGTGATCGTAATGCTGGTTCCGAAAATAAAAACCGGGGCGTGTGAGTGGTTAACTGTTTGTTGCATTGACATAAATATTACTTGAAATCATTGGTTTGTTGCTATAAAGTTCCCTAATTGTATAATATTAGTGTACCGATTCTTGCCTGTTACTGTGAATATATAAGATTAACTTGCACAGGTGTTTGATTTCACAATACAGTATGGACAAACTTACGATAATTTTATTGCTCATGAATATTAGTTTAACGTCAAAAAAATAAAGTCCACCATGAGTCCACTTAGTTTTAAAACTTGACAGTAACGTTATTTCTTCCGTCAGTTAACGTGCTGTGAATATCAGTGACACTAATTGTAAAATGGCAACATTCAAATTTAAAAATAAACAAATTACATTATAATATTGTTTTAATTTTAGTTACTTGTTATCTTACATCAATGAATCATAATAAATATTACTACGCCAACATTTATAAATATATATTTTTGTAAAGCTTTCTACCAAAGTTCACTAACTACTCACAGTTGCAAATGAGAACAAGCCAGCTCGCTCTTCGCTAGCGGTCTCTAGTGTTCGTAATCAGTATCAGTAGTTTGTTGCGGTTGCGAGTCGGAGTCAGAAATTATTCAAAATTCAAGATGGCCATGTGTCACGATGGTTTCTTGAATTGTAATAGTTAACTTTAATTGTTTTGTGTGAAAAAAGTGCTTTGCCATGATGGCTGACTTAAGTGTTGATATATTAAAGTTGCCGGACGACATACGTGATAAATTAGCCGAATTAGACTTGGAGTTATCCGAAGGTAAGAATGCAGTAAGTCTGCGTTACTCGTAGATCGATAATTTGATATTTTAGATTATTATTTTTTGTAAATTAGTTTTTATTTATTATTATATTTGTTGTTTCTGGATTTTATTTAAATATTTTTAATGTTAGTTTCGTGTTAGAAATAACTTTTTTTGACGCATTTCGCCAGCTGATGTCTTCGGTAAATAAAGTATGGGTATGAGTTTACAGTGGTTGATTTTGATATGTTGTGATAAACTTATGTGTGTTAGACGTTCACGCTCGAATAGTTACGTTGTCACACATGGCGTACTAAGGAATGCAACACACTGCACGAGAAGACTACGCTTCTTGTAATACGCTTTACTTACTCGATACTTGTATCGTCCTTACTTTTGTTATGCCGCGAACAAGTCTGACGGCCACTCGCCGTGCGTTTTGCCCCTTCAGAAAGTTGGTCTTTGCCACTATAATACACTTAAAACTTGTTTAAAAGTATCAGTCAACTTTTGGAGCAGTTCAAAACAGGAATTCTTGGTGTTGTATTATGAAGATCGTTAGTTTTTCCTTGCTGTTTATCAGAATACGTACATATGATCCAATAAGACAACCTACTCACTGTCGGTTCCTTTGTGAACAAATCATCCCAACTGTGGTCAACTTAGTAAGAATAAATTACTCATATCCTCTGCAGGTTTATACACTCAATTTAGTGTTATCCTTTACAACTGCAGGAAGTGAGAGGGCATCAAGATTGTACTGGATTTAGGCTTCATTGTGATTTCCTTGAATGGATAATAACTTTGTGGTACAGACAGCTTTGTAGCTATTGCTGTTCCTTTTTTGCATTCAAACCTTTGAGATTTTTACAAGTACAAACTGACAAGGAAAAAAGTAACAGAATGCTGAAATTGAATGATATTTAAATTCTTATAAGAACATAATATTTTTACTATTAAATCATGTTTCCTTATTTGAAAATGAATATACCTTTGATACTTTGAAATAAGGGTGCCGCATCATCCTTGAAGACTTAACATAAATCAGGAAAGTAAAAACAGGTCAAACTCAACTCAAACTCAAAGCATTTATTTCAATTAAACCATTTACAGGCACTTTTGAACTGTCAATAGGTCAGTCAGAAAATATGAAGCTAGTTGCCCATGGGTCTATGGAGATCTGTTATAAATTTAGATAACAATAATGCCAGTAACTCCAACATAGAAATCCTACAGAGATTTCAGAATATAGCCTTACAATCAATATCAGGAGCAGGGTGGTTCGTGTGAAACTCAGAAATCCATGAATACCTAAAGATGCCTACGGTAAAGGAAGAAGTAAACAAAAACTGTATGCGATATAATAAAAGACTACTAGAGCATACCAATCAATTGGCCAAGAACCTCCTAAATAACCAATCCACAACATGCCTAAAAAGATGGCATATACTGGACCTAGATCAGAGAGACTGTAAATAGCTCTTATCATGCTTTGTATTGATGTCGGCTCAATGGAGCCACATTGTCAAAAAATATATAAGTCACTGAAACCACATCTGATTATGGCTAGATAAGCCGATTGCAGATCATACATAAAACAAAAAAAAAGATAACAATAATAATGCCAACCTGAAATCAGGTTCATGTTATTCAAAGCTTAAACTTATTTATTTGAGCAAAGTAAAGTTTATCAAAATACTAATGTAAACAGAAAGTAACTTACTTTCTGTGTCCTCTGTTCAAATATTGCTTGAAAAAAACATATTTTAAATCAATAAGTTAAATTTTATTATTAAAAAATAGGGCATTGACACTTAAACAATAAAAGTAAAACCAAAATAATAATTATTAAAAAAATAAAAGTAGAAAGGGCTGAGGGCTATTAAAAAAGCCGCACTGTTCTGTATGTCCTGTATTTAGTTGTGTTAATATGATTCAGATGCTTACATTTGTACAGATAAATAGGTATTGTGTACCAAACTAGGTATTGTGAAAGGTGGTATTTAATTATTTTCTGGATGTTTGAATGAATTGATAATTACACTAATTACCTCATTATTTTGTACTGTATGATTTATTCCCATATAGGTATTATTGTTATAAGTATCATTCTTACAAGTATTTATTGTAATGCTTTTCACCATATTAAATATGTTTTGTTTATTTTAGTTATTGAGCGCTGACCTCTGACAGCTATTTGCATAATAGCTCTCAGAGGTCAACTTTCGTTTTAATGTATAAAAGTAAAGGCTGCAAATGGAATGTCTTATTCTGATGAAAGAAGGAACTCTTGACCACTCTCTGCCTGCATGGGTTGTCAACATCACATGTTATTTATTACAGTTTTATTATTTCTAATATAATAATAATTATGTAATAAAATGAAAATGCAGCTGCGCGATGCGAATGTTATACATTATTTTATTTGTTTTATTGCCTTATTTTTTAATCGAGTGTGCAGTTGCGAATTATTTAGCCACACGACTGATTATTATTGTTTAATTAATTTAATATTATAAATGCGCTCGATTTATTTTAATTTGAAGAAAGGAAATATCAGGATAGTATTCCTTTGGAATGGTTTATTATTGATACTATCGCCATTTACAAAGATTATAACCATTCTAACTATTACAAAAATCTTAAAGTATTTTATTTTATTTTTGTATCTTATTTTTCGACCAGCTTACAATTTTGGTTAAATAATTTAAAGAGATTCGCGCGGATTATCCTATTTCCTTACGTAGTTGGTAGGTAAAGGATTAGTTTTATTTTTCTCGCGATAGTTATGTAGACAAATCAGAAGATTAATTCACAATACTAATGGAAAACACATTTTAAGCTTACCAATTAGCAAACTCTTTGATATACCCTGCAGTGCATTTACTAAAGAGGTTTGTTCATCGTCCCGCAATAACACCTTAGTACTAGCACTGCTATATGAACTAAAACCTCAGTAAGTACATCATAAATTTATGCATCTATAGGGTTGCTACATCGGAAAACCCGAGCAGTGCTTTAAAGTTTCAGCACTAAGCAGAAGCACTTAGAACACAATTAACATAAACAAAATTAACTGAACACGTTATTTACGTTTAAGTGTAAAATATGGGATCATAAAACAAATGAGATGGAGTCCCGCTTCCGAGAAAAAAATTATTACTCCATAGGATAAAAACTAACACACCTACAGTTACTTTATAACCCTTTTTATTGTGAAATATCAATGATCAATCCAATTACTAAGTAGTTTCTATATTTATCTTACTTTCCTTGTAAATCTACTAAAATATAACTACTGGTACCTACTTGGTATAAAAAAGTCTACTCCAGATGTGTGGCAACCCTGCTTACCGAAGTAAAACCACATCGCAACGTCGCGTCGTCGCATGTGATTGCACTGAGTTGCTTCACAAAGTCTTACCTAAAGTATTATTAAGCGATAAACGGTAATATTATACGGCGACAGGTGTGGTTACGGGTGCGACACGTTAAATAATTCGATTGAGAGCGTGAGCATGTAATACGCGACAGTTACTCCACTAAGTACTCTTAATCTTGTAATATGATATATGTAAGCTCTTTCTTTTTGATTTGGTTTCAAAAACAAACCTCTGTGACTCTCACCTATGTACTTACATGTGCTACTTAGGTACCTAACTACTCAGGAACTTCGAACTGTTATTGTAGATAATATCGCAGGTTTACAGTAATATATTTTAAACAATATTTTACTACTTTTTGTACAATCAGAAATCAGTCGCCTTTGCTAGTTTATCTTACGTTATGTATGAAATTGGTCTGAGCAAACAAATAAGTTTAAAAGGTATTGCAGCTTCCACACGTACCGGAATCCAGCAATGGCTGAAATTGTTTGAATTAAAAGGAGCAAGATATCCTTAACCTCTCACTGGCACGATTTCAAACAAACTGTCGTCTAGGTAAATAATATAACAATTGATTGCTCAAGTATACAACCCTCACTCAGTCATATTCAATAAACGTGGTTTTTTCCTGACCGGCTTTCGAAAGGGAGAATCAAATTAGGCGTCTTTTCATTCACTGATACGTAGGTATAAATACAATTTACTAAATTGGCAGGTATTAAAGGAAAATGCCATAACATGAAATGGTTTGAAAATACATGTTTCACAATTCGATACTTCGAGAAACTTAGGGAATAAATACTATGAATAAAGGGGAAGCGAATGTTGCAAAACAAACATTACGTTTCATATGTCTGAACAGTATTGCGGTAATTCCTTTAAAGATTTCGAGAAACGTTATTCTCCACCTTCACATTCAATTTTGCTAACATCGAGTGATGTACCATTGAGTCTATTGTGTACTGTGCCTAAGGCTAACTTCGTTATGGCTTCCTGGATATTGACAATATCGGGGAGGACGATATAGGTAAAAAATATTTTGGCTCTACTTTATCTGCAGTCTTACACAAAATTACAAATTTTACCAACTTTTTGGGGCTTGGATACCTTTTTTAAATGAAATGCTGGCTGCCCGATATTAGAGAATTTTCAGTCATGGATTTTTTATTTTACTACTTTATGAAACTCTCAAATACCGATTTCTGTACTTTTAATTAACTAGTTATGCTATAGACGTGCGGAATAGAATAAACACAATGTATTCTTCATTCCTTTCAGTATATTTATCCTTATTATTCTGCACTATTGTTCTACAAGCTAAGTCGACGAGTGCGCAGGCACATGCGACCTTTTTCTTTTCGCCGATATGACGCATCACCTAACCCGTTTTGTCGTCATGACTCGCTCTGACTAAGCCCGAGCTGTGGTCAATATTAAGCTTCTCAAATAAAAAATAAATGATTCTAGAAAAAGCATATTTTACAGCATTATTTTAAATCGGTGTGATATTATTATTTATACTGATGCAAGCAACTCTATCGAAGGATGTTTTTTATTTTTAAGAATATTTATGTACTGCTATGATGTAAACTTTCTGTCTCAAAATATTTAGCTAACAATGCTACACCTGCCATACATCTATCTATCTATCGCAAACGACCGAATACCTACCTAGTATTGTCACCGAAACTGGAAACATCGAAAATTGGAGGAGCCGAAATTCTGAACATGGACGTATGTTGTATGCTCGTCTAGACGTAATGTATGTTCGTGCGGCTCCATCAACATTCCTGTTGAACAAAAAAATCTAACGTGTTACAGCTACTGCAGATCAGCAGGCTAAGTCGATACACTAAAAACAGTTTTTCAACAAATCACTTTGTCAGATATCACTGTCGGACAGAACGAATTGTATGAATCTACGTAGGTATGTGATACTCAACGCAAGTGGCTACATGGCGTCCTGTACGCCTGTGACAGTCGAAAGGTATGTGTTACTTTTCTGAATACGATGAATAAAAGTTTATTTAGAGACAAACAGGGACAAAACTACTACTTACTTAGGTCCATAGAAATAATTATTATTGTCTCTTGAAGTTAAACTAAACAGTTCTATTTAATTCGGGGTAACATGTAAAGTTTCATTCTGAAAAATTCCAGGAGAATACCTAAAACAACACGTCCTTAATTTTAGCCCAGCAGCGACACAAAGCATTAAATATTCAGCAATTAAAAGCCGAAATACGGTTGAACTGCAAATTAACAGGTCAATAGCGGCTAGCGGGGCATCGCCCGGCGACCTGTCGTTCGATGTCAATGACAAGACATAACATGCGGTCACTCTACTACTCGCTTGCGGAACACGGCAGGATAATTTAAATGGCCGAACTGCACACACATACTCTTATGGTTAACACGTAGGATATCGGTACATGTACGAAACCTAAACAGTCCGGTGCTGGCGAACTTTTGGCTACACATCAGCGACTAAATTGGTAATTTTCCTATTCCGTCTGGACTCTGGGCGGTTCGATGTACGATGTATAAAAAAAATCAATTTCATCGCTCAAATGCAACGTGTGGGGCGGTGAAACATGTGCAAAATATAGCTTGGTGTGTTCATCCACATTCTATTACACTGGACAAATCGCTACATTAGACCACAACAAGAACAACCTGATCAGCTGTTTAACAGGCCCTTTGCCACCATTACAAACCGTTCAGCTTCAGTTGACCGTGATAGGCACTGAACATAATACTGCTTATTACGGACTAATGTATCGATATAACAGGACTATCAAATGCACCAATATTTGATTGTCTGCAGGCATAGACTTAAAATAGGTAACATCACTGTGTGAAAAATATAATTGTTTTTTCCGTACTAATCGCAAGCATACGCGTGTGATCGTAGCAGCTCGCAGTTCGTACCTTTCCGTTGGATGTAAAAGGCATTTTGAGCGTATAAGCCAACTCATGTTCCTCTCACGCGATTTTTCTTTGCATCAAAAAATTGTGCATTCTCTGACGGGTAGTTTCGATACACAGGAAACTGATGATCGGAGTTCTCATAGTTTATACCTGCAGGGGCAGATCGCTACTTGTAGTCACATTTATGTTCAACAGAGCGCTCTAATCTTTACTGATGTACATATATGTATGGTTTATAATATTCTAGTCATATCAATGTATGTTGTAGCTTTTGTTAAAAATCGTTAACTTTGTTGGTCCAATAATAAAAACGCTGTTCTTTGTGAAAATCTTGAATTCACTAACAGACAACGCACAGCCTAAACTGCTGGGTCTAGAAGCTTGAAGTTTTGCAACTTCCTTTTATAATTAAAGTGAGCACATAGGAAGGATTTTTTTAAATTCAGCACCCAATGGGGGGAGGGGCGGTTTTGTATGAAAGACAATAATTTTTGCCGATGGGAATCCTATCGGGCACACTTGCATTGCTTGAATTCTGATAAATGTTCTTTAATAACTGGGTTTTCTTCTAAAAGTCAGGCTATTGTCGCGTTAAGTGTCTCAATCAACGGGCAGAAAGTCCGGGCGTGCGCTCGATGCTCGAAGCCGACACAAACACAATACACGTACACAATATCATAACAGTCTAAGCAAACACTTAACATTCAATATGATTACGCATACAAACACACATACAGTGAGATAAATACAGTACATATAGTGAGATAGCCATAAAAATAGTTGGCGGCTTATGCGCCAGCGCATGTCGAGTTGCGAGATGTGAATTTTATAACCAATTGAGTGAACAGTAGTTTCGTGTTACAAAATATGTGGTAAGTTTATAAACAAATATAATCGGTGAGATAAAAGTTGTAGGGATTAAAGACATGTGTTTACAGTGTAGTCTGAAATTGCGTTTAATATTACTGGGAACTGATGAAAGTATGTTTCGTACTGCAACACGGTACAAATGTACAATGCGCCACAGGAAATTCAATAAACCTTTTTAAAATATTCGTAGGTGGTGCAGAAGCTTTGAATTTTATTTGCGTTTCAGCTATTTACGTGTCGACATGTAGATACGAAGAATTTGTAATTTGCACTAGCCGCAACGGTTAGTGATGAATATAAATTATTTCAATTTTGAATTCTCTTAAATTACGTTCCGAGATTGTTAATAATTCTCGGTCAGAGAAAATTCTTCCGTGGGAGAAAAAGCTTTCGACTCACTACTAGGTTGTGACCATAAGGACGATTTTCCATTCCATGTCCTATCTTTGTAAAAATACTGATTAGCAAGCATTCGCTCCTTGTTTTCTTAATTCTGTGAGTTCATAAAGCTGCTGTCGTATAAAATTGACACATTTCACAACATGCAGATTCATCCAAATGTTATTGATCGACTACCAAAAAATATGGAAGTCAACAGGTCATAACAATAAACATGCACATCCTACCCTGAATACTGAAACGCCAACCACTTCACACGTCTCGAATATCACCATTCCATACGATTGGTAGCTGTCATAAATGAAAGATAATAATATATATCAGCCAGCTCTGTGAATCATACTAAAGTGTGAATCGCTATTATTTCAGTTAATTAAACGGGATCCTCGTTGCCTTTATAAGTGTGACTGACGGAGTTAATTAAAGCCTTATATATTCAATATGTAACTGAATGAATATACATTACTAAATTTCAGAGTCAATTTCTGTCATTTTTTATATATAGTGTGTCAGGTTAAACGAGGGACATACTTTAAGGGAGCCACCCAGGCACCCATGGAAACCCATGAAAATAAACAAGTTTTATTTATGTTCGCATAACTGGACAAAATGTAGGGAACAGCTGTTTTTTTCTTCTTCATATTTTTGGTTGTTAATTTTCATGAGTACTACACTCCCTTAAAGTATGTGCCTCGTTTAACCTGACACACTGTGTACAGGTTGGATTTTTGAAGTGGGCTTGGATTGCCAAATCCGAAACTATGAGGAATAACGAAAAGTTCTCAAAGGAGTCGCGGGCTCGATTATAATGAAAACTAAAACTGCATCATTGGATTTTTGAAAAGTCAATATTTCTAGCCAGGAATCGAACCTGTTGATTTTGAAAAAAAAAGTCTATTATTACATCATATGATAGTTTCCCTAATAAGGATCAAATTCTGGGAAGTAATATACGGAAAACTTAAGGAAAATGAAGTATTCAAACCTTATACATTAACTGTACCTTGTTCGAAATGATGCTCAGTATTTTTAGTAACACACAACCGCAGCGCATTCACAACATTGTTCTAAATTCAAATTTTTATTACGATCTTTGGAAAATATTGTAATGGAATCAATAATATTGTAATGCTGAATGCAGTGCTATCCTTGAGACTTCGAATCCAGCTAGTATCTATTGAAAACAATGGTCATTATTTTGAACAATTAGTCAGCTAAGGTTTAATAGGTAGGTAGCATAAGAAAAAAAAAGTATTTTGTTAAAAATTTGCTCTTTTCTTTAGTTTGTCGTATGTCATTACTTCCCAGAATTGAATCCTTATTAGCGACACTATGGAATGGTGTAAATAATACAGCGTGTGATTTTTTCAAAATCAACAGGTTCGATTCCTTGCAGAAATATTGATTTTTCAAAAATCCAATGATGCAGGTTTAGTTTTCATCAAAATCGAGCCCGCGACTCCTTTGATAAATTTTCGGTATTCCTCAGTTTCCGTAGTTTCGGATTTGGCCATCCAAGCCCAGTTGAAAAATTCAGCCTGTATATTTTTTATGCCAAAAATCATAGCCAAAAATAATAAAACTACGTAAATTATAGTCACACTTCCGCTGTACAGTCGCAACAAACCAAAATGGACGAAATACCTATTGGCCTACTAGCACACTAGACCCTTATACTTGTGCGACTGTGCTCGTGCGAATATTTATAATGTGACCAGATTTTTCTCCCACAATCCGTATACATAACTAATTTAACAAATAAACAATGTTTTACACATAATAGTAAAAATTCAGTGTATAGTATTATTATTATAACATAACATTCTGATTGGGTAGTTTGGTGTGGTGTGCGTTAATTCAGGGACATGTTGTATGCATAGGAATAAATTTGAAAATAACAACCTTAAAATAACATAATCATGCACAGATAAAAAATAAATAATTTCTAGACGGTAGCAGCCTAGCAGGGCCGGCGCCGTCGCGCGGCTTTTCTAGAAATAGGTACCTGTACTTTGGAATAACGCTAATTAGGTAATGCAGTGCAATGAAAAAATGTTTTATAAAACGTGACTATTTAGTGTGTTTTCATTCAATACTGTCCTAATATTCTACGCCATATTTTAAGCTACATCAGAAAAACAAATACCTACATATCTAAAATTATTTGGACCAGTGCATTTATTTCTTAACTTTTAAACTTACTGGATATGCATCAATTAAATGTGAAACATTGTCCGTGAAAAAACCTTTACTGAACGAAATATCTTCGTGCCATCGTGAATGGACAGACGTTTTCGTTGGTTGCTAATGTTGCTATTCATTTCGCAAAATAAAAAGTTACTTATCATTAAAGCCAGACGACACTATGAACGCTATGAACCAGGTATGTCAATGTCGCATGCACTCGCGCCAGTCGGGCCCGGGATGCCGCTGATACCGTCAATTCCATAAAAAAAAAATTGGTAAAATATTCCGCAATGAGCCATTTATTTACTCTATTCATGCAAACCGCTGCGTCCACAATCCGACTGTCTTATATTAAGTCACATTTGAGCGAAGCCTACTAAGTTTCATCGGTATCAATCAATTCAGCCTATTGCAGTCCACTGCTGGACATAGGCCTCTTCTAGACTGCGTCACAACATCCTGTCCTCCGCCTCATCGTTCCGCCTCTGGTTCATCGGGATTCACAAGGTAAAAGCGGCAAACGAAACAAACACTGTGTTGAAATAATGTTTACAATGAAAATGTTTGCCCTTAGATTTAGCCGAGACTTCGTGCAGTAGGTAGGTACACTCTCACCAATAAATAGTTGTTATTTGGACACGTTCCGTCTCACAACCATTTGGCACGTTCGTGTCAATTGCGTTGCGTAAACTTGTGAAAATCTATTTGGCTGTACGTCTCTAATTCATAAATCTAGGCGTTTAAGAAATTTGTTAAAAAGTAATTTTCTCTTGCAAAGGAACTAAGTAGGGAGGAACTTGGAAAAAAAAAACATCTTTAAGAAAATGTAGTAAAATATCATTTCTTCTCGCAGGCACGCTGCAGATGAGCCTCGATGAGATTTTCTGCTTCACCGGAGATATATTCATGAGCAGCTTAAATTGAAAAACTTCGGTTTCTGATATAATTGTTAGGTATATACATGATATAGAGAGCAAAGGCAAACATTTAAAAAGCTAAGCCTTTAACTACACAATTACCGTCTCGCTTTATTTAAAAGTAAAAATAAAATAACGGATAAGTTTTATCGAGCACTTATGAAAGTGAAGTTTTAATGAGTAAGAGAGGTGCATCGAAAGGAGCTTCCGTCGCCGATATCGAAGAAAAAAACAAATAGATAGTAATCCGCTTTTATCCCGCCAGTAGTAAGTCTTTGAATAACAGTCTAGAGCGGCACTCTTAAATCTACGTTACCGAGCCATACTTTATATTGAAACCTAAAGCGTAGTACTATTAAGTATTCTGTGCCAAAAGAGTGAATGAGTTTTCGCTTCGGCTCACATTAGATTTCTTGTATTGTAAGTTTGATGTCTGAAATCCAGTTTAAGATTTCTGAAAACAACATTTTTAGATGTTATAATTTAATCTAAAACTTATTGGAGATGAATAATTGCTTGACCAAAGTCGACTAGGTCGGGAAACGGCAAGGAAAGATGTATTTATTTGGTAATTTTTTTCTTAAAACCAACTCGTTTTTTTTTTGCTGAATAATCAATAATAAAAATAAACTTTTTTCTCTTTGATGTGATGATCCTTGTTTTAAGGTCAGCTTTTACAAAAAATACAAAGGAAATACTGAAAGAATTTAGTCCCTTTTTTTTTTTCTTAAAACCAACTCGTTTTTTTTGGTGAATAATCAATAGTAAAAATAAACTTTTTTTCTTTGATGATCCTTGTTTTAAGGGTCGGCCTTTACAAAAAAAAAATACAAAGGAAATACTGAAAGAAAAGCTTTATACACTTGGAAAAGCTCTTACTTACTCTCTCAAAAATTTATTGGCTCAATAACAATACTCCCTTTGGCTTCGAAGTCGTACACACTACACACTGTAAGACAAACAGATCGGAGCTTATTAAGATAATTCCCTTTACATAATATTGTGTCCCCCAGCAGAAAGATAAGTTTTTTGCCTACCAATCGGTCCCCTGCCCAGTTTTGATGTCAATGGGTTAATGCTCAATTAGGATGGGTGACGACCGGCAGACTGGCAACGTAGTTGTCTGCCGCACTATGGGGAGAAAATTTTATACAGCACAATGAATTGAACAATGAATATTAAAACCGGTACGTTTTAAGACGTTATAAGTATCTCGGGATAACTGGTCTTGTTTGAATACTCAGGATTATTTCTATTGTTAGTTGGGCTTTTTATGAGCAGTTAATATCGGGTGTTTTTTTCAGAGGCGGAGACCTTTAAATTGAAATACCTTACCTTTAAAATGAAAAAATGTTTAAAATATTCATTAAATGTTTGAAAATAATTTAGGGCTGATTTTAGCAAAGTCAGATATCTTTTATCCGTGGAATTAAATTGACGTCTGACAGTTCTAGTATGGAACAACTGTCAAAAATGTAATATTTATTCTCAGGATAAAACTTATTCTAGGTATAAGAGTTTGGTGAAATTCGCCATAAGTCGTTCGTCAAATATTTCCTGTAGTAAATTAAGCCAATAAAAAAGTTAAGCTTTCAGTAAATTAGGCGTTCTCGGCTGCCGCGGTGGTGGCACCCTTTAGTTGAGACTGACTCCTTTATTCCTATGAACATGACGTCCCTGACAACAAGATACCGGTATTTTATTTTGAATGAAATATGTAAAGCAAGGACGACTTATTTCATACAGTTAATCACAGGAGCTGACCTGGTTCCAAAAACAGGACACGTGTCCTCATTGTGACAATGGCTTATCTGAAGGTTTTATTCTCATTCCCCTCCCAAATAATAACTGAAAAACGTCTAAAGCACAAAATATAACTATAACACTTGCCATTTCAACCTGCTAATAACAAAGAATAATTGGACATTAAAAAAAACATTATTCAGCGCATGTATGATGCATTATCGCTCTATGATATACGTATTTCGAATCACTTATGAATTATTAATTCTAACACGAATTCCACTCGGTAAATGTTTTCATTTGTAAATCGACGCGTTGCAATCCAAAACCAGCTAAACAGTATAATTATTTTTCCATTATTTTAATTTTCACCAGCGTGAATAAAGATACGGAAAATTATACGAATATTTTTATACACGTTTCTATCCATTAGGTGAATTAACTGCAACAGGCTTCTATAAGTCATAATATTCATATGCATTTATTAATTAGGCGTCAGTTTTCATACGCAAATTGAGCGCCACTTCGACGGGAATTTCATAAATGTATTTTTGTGTCATTAAATTTGATCTTTATTGTAAAGACATAAAGCGCAATTTTCATTTAGAAGGGACGCTTTACTGTACTGGACGTTGAGTATTTTTACTCGACTTTATTAAGGAACGGACATGATCCTAATTTATTAGCTGTGTTTTATTGATTTTTCATGAAAATGGACCGACAGTCGTTTCTATATTCGATATACACTATTTTAGCGTCACCATCCGTGTTCCACTTATTTAGGTTCACTAGAAGACTAAAGTTTTTCCCTACCCTTAATTTCAACACGACAACGACTGACTTGTGACAAATAGTCATGAGCTCTGAGAGAACTTCGTTGCACTTTAATTATTGGAAGCAAAGCGCCCTTATTTTGGAAAAACTTTTTCCTCTGGTAACTAAAAAATTTGCAGTAAACGGAATGAAAGACGATGTAATTAAAATATATATGTTCATCTGCTGATTGCTTTCCCGGTCGTGTTGTAGGAATAGCCTCAGGGAAATCACGTGTGTGGTTACGTATGTACTGGTGAATTCAATTGCGATGCCTTCGGTTTGTCGGCAATCCGTAAGTGTTAGTTCCATCTTACACGAATATTTAAAATAACTTGTAATTACGTGTTTGTAAGTGTTGCATCCAGATTTTTATGATAAACTTTACTGAACAGTAGCTTTATTATAGTGTTTAACTTAATCTTATCCTAGCTTCAAGAGAGGGATTGTTGTTATAAAAAAGGTTGTAACATAGAATGAAGCAGACGATTATTGCTATCAACAGCGTCTTAATGTTAGGCTAGACTGGTTGCTCGGGCGCAGGGCGGCTCGGCGCGGCGAACTCAAACATATGAACTTCATTTGAGTGTCCATAGTGGGGACGCCACTGTCCACTGCGGACAGGCAGACCGCGCGCGTTCCCGCACCTGCGCCGCTTTCCGCCCCGCGTTGCCAGTCTGGCCTAGCACTTATAGTCGTTCGGGGCGGAGTAATTTAATGAGAGTCGTGATTCAGACCAGACGGGTTGCTGCTATTGGCTTATTATCTCGAGCCAACTGTCTGAAGGCTACAATTATAAAAAAACCGGCCAAGTGAGAGTTGGACTCGCACACGAAGGGTTCCGTACCACCATACAACATTTAACACTACATATAAAATAACGGCAAAAACGCACGTTTGTTTTATGGGAGCCCCCCTTTAATATTTATTTTATTCTGTTTTTTATTTGTTGTTATAGCGGTAAAAAAAATACTAAGGAGTATTTTTGTGAAAATTTCAACTGTCTAGCTATCACGGTTCATGAGATACAGCCTGGTGACAGACGGACGGACGGACGGACAGTGGAGTCTTAGTAATAGGGTCCCGTTTTTAGCCTTTGGGTACGGAACCCTAAAAAATAGTGTTCCACAAGCAACAGCGGATAATAGAAATAAAGGACTTCTGTCGGCGTTCTCACGGTCCTTAGGTATAAAAGAAGCAGCAATAATTTAAGTGTCTTGAAGTATGAACAAAGGAAGAAACACAACTTACCAAAGTTTCGTTGTAGGTGCATTCTGGTACTCCCAAGCGTCTAGCTGCCACATTCTCTCGACAATTTACTACATCTCCGTAGTACTCCTAGATAAGTTGATTGTCTTTAACTAAGTATAAGTCTTGCGGGCTGATTCACTCAGTAATAAATCAATTTATTTGTCACTGGATATATTGGTATTAAGCGTCGCAATTCCGCGTCCTTTTCATCCAGATTGAACGATAGCAGTCACCCTCTCTAGTCGTGTTTGGAGTATCTAGTGCCCTACCTACATTGTAAGTGTCCGGTCATTTGCATTCTGATGTTGACGGAACGTCAACACGAGAGTGAGTTCTCATGAGGTCTGGTTGTATACCGCAGGCCGCAGGTTTGAAACGCGTGGGTATACCTAGCGACTGTAATGCAACCATTCATTCGCATCGCTGGTTTGTTTGTCCAACGCGAACACTAATCTGTTTATTTCCGAGTGTAAAGCAGGTTAAATAGACGTGACCACTGATATTGTTGCATACAACTTTGCTTTGCATCGAGCGACAAGCGCCTATGTTGTCGAGTTGCACCGTCACCATACATACTTTCATAGTTCCATACCTCCTGACAGGTGTCCGGCCTATTGATGGGGACTTGGCGAGTACTGCGCTAACCCGTATTTTGCCCCCCCTCACTTCACTCGGCGTTTCACTGCCGTTGCGTTAGCCTAGCGTCTGTCACTCAGTGTGCCTATTTACTGCCGACACTATTCATAGCGGTCGCCTTTACGTCCGCTATCTGTAAAACCCGAATATTCGAATGCCTTCAAAATTGTCATTCCAACTTTCTATATAATACCCTCAGACCAAATAAAAAACCAAGAAAGAGCACTGAGAACTATACAGTGAAGCATGCCGAAACTACACCTCCGCTCTGTGCATACACGCTCACACGCACACATTTACAACAATTTACTCTCAAACTACACCTCACTAAGTGCACACATATTTACGAAACCGGCTTCACTTTACTGTTGAGAGCCCTCTGTCCTGGTTTTTTATTTGGTCTGAGATAATACCGTTTTAGATTAGAATGCAACGTGGATTGTGGGGATCAGGTGCAGTTCAAGTTGGAGATTCGAATCGATTGCTACCTGAAACCTGAAGTTCGTACATAAATATTGTTGCCAAGTCCGCGTACAACGCAACGTGAATATGTTTTCGTGATTTCCTAATTCTTATTATAGTTTATTCATTTTGATGATAAAAAGAAAGACTAAAAAAAAATGTATTAATTTAAAAAAAAATTGAAGTAGGTACAAGAATGGAATCACATCCTCACCTGATGAAATCTTAGTATTTACAAACATTTTCTGTTTATCTGTGCATATTCGCAATATCCTGCTTCCAATATCCTCTGCGTTGGATCAACAATAACATAATTGGTGTTATGTTTCCTTTAGAAGAGTTTTAATTGGATGGGACGTGATGTTAACAATTGAAACTTTAGTGTTAATTATTTCTCAGCGTACGTCCGACTTCCTTGCGAGGTTGTAGACGTCCCACATACACTAACCAACCTAATCACACTAATATTATAAAGGCGAAAGTTTGTATATTTGTTACTTCTTCACGCACAAACTGCTAGACCAATTTTGATCAAATTTGGTATGGAGGTAGCTGACACCCTGGATTAACACAGGATACTTTTATCACGATATTCCTAGGGATCGACACTTATGCGGGTGAAACCGCGGGGCGCAGCTAGTAGTTTAAATAATGGCGTATTGCGTCTCGTGTACTTCCTGTCACTAGTACGTCTGATCGATTAGTTTATTAAGCCGAGGTTTAATTCCGATACTGAAACTTTTCCTGTAGGCGGTGACTAGTCGGACACTAGTCAGTCACAGAACAAGCTTGAAAGCTGTATAGATCCTACTATTAATGTGTAGAAATCTTAGAAACTGGTGTGTCATAAAGCTCAATAAATTGATGTCGAATTTGAGTTAATAGTAAACTTACAACCATAAGGCGATAGCCTTTATTTATAGAATTACTAGCTGTTGCTCGCGGCTTCGTCTGCGATCAAGACAAAAGACACGTGGCACCATCTATTATCATAATAGTGTTATTGTTGTTTTCCTGGGGACAGCACTTTTTTCGAGATGAAAGGTACCCTATGTCCGTTTCTGTACACCCGACAACGTAAATGCAAAATTTCAGGATGATCGGTTCAGTGGCTTAGGCGTGAAAAGGTAACAAAAAACTTACTTTCGCATTTAAAATATTACGATAATCATAAAAATCAACAATACAACTCTCTAAGTTCATATTACCCTATTGAATGACTATTTCATGAAATCATGACATTTGAGGCCAATTTCAGCTCAAGAAGTTGTATTGCTGATTCTAAAGATGTACTTAATTCTGTAAAGTCATATTGTTTACGGTCGCGAATCACGCTCAGCAGTCGCGCTTGCAACCATGAGACCAACGGGGCAGTCAAAGAACTTAATAGTACTTCCCCGGCGACTTCGTTTGCTAGAATTTCGTATTTTCTCCTACAATTTCCATCACCTCTTCCACTCCTATAAAATGGTAATTTGGCTTAATTATATATATTTCGATGCATCGCCTACTTCGTTTTCGGTACCTACTTCGTTTTCACTTAGCGTTCTTCCTGACTTTTTCTTATTTCTCGCCGGTCCCTAATAATCGAATTGGCCTACAAAAGGCAAAAAAAAAAAAAAAAAATCCGGCTAGTAGTTCCAGAGATTAGCTCGCTCAAACAAAAAACAAACTCTTCAGCTTTATTATTTAAAAGTATAGATCTTTGCATGACGTTAAGTTGAACCTCGTTGATGCATAGCAACGCGATGCAGACCCCATTCCACCTCTTTGTGGGTTTAAAATTTCGCAAGCCTTAGTTCCACAAGAACAGCTTCGAACAAACGTGCGGGCTCGCGCTTCTTGTATACCAGCTCTTTGTCGATACATCTGCCTTTAGAGTCTAATTGAAAACCGACTTGTGCGAATACGTGTCATAAAAGGTAAAAAAAATCGCTCCAAAGGTTCGCATTGCAATTGGTTTCACGCATTAAATTGTGAAATGTAATACGTCAGTTTTACCGACGCGACGTTCAATTTACCAGTTGCATTGCAAAATGAATAAAAAAAAAGCGTTAGCAAACAATTCGCGTTGTCTATCGCTAACATTTTTAGTTGTAAAAACTTTGCTAAATTACGAGCAGCGTCAACGTCAATTTCAAACTGTGAAAGTCTGAAATTATGAAATGCAGCTAAATTGTATTGTTTTATGCTACAAATACTTAATAACGGAAAATGCTACCCTCTAAAGCTCGTCTTATTGACAAAATTAGTTATATGGCACATGTTTTAGTACAGTATGTCTTCAAATGGAACATGTAAATTATCGTTGCGGATACCCTGTATTCAGTCAGACTAACAGAATTTATTCTAAAAGATATTAAAGAAGTACTACCCAATCATTGATCTCCTTTACATGAAATAAAAAATATTTACGGTCCATTTGCGGAATATTTGAGGATTGAATGCTTAAAGTATCCTCGACTTGATGTCAGATTTCGTTTTTTTTGTTAGAATGGTCTTTTTGGTCCTGCCTTCCTTTTCGCTTACTGGCACTTTATTAGTCGTAGATAATCCTTGCATATTCACAGTGTTACAGTTTATTTTCCGTCATGTGCGCTAAATATAACTCTATTTTTCACTAGTTGCTAATTTTATATAGGTACCTATACGAGTAGTTTGGGTTTGTTAATCATGTTTTGAAAGTGCTACATTAATGTTATCGTGTTGTGGGTTTTATCCTAGTATTTTTCTGCAGATATAGCTTGCTTTAATTAAACTCCTGCTATGATTATGAGAAACTGCGAGCTTCCTTCCTTTTTGAAATATCTTTGATATGTGGTTGATTTATTACGTTCTTCGTTTTCTGCTATGCTGGCGGATTCTGCTGCGGGCATACCTTAACACTACAAATGCTTTGATTTTATTGGTAGCCTCACGGTAGGTCTTTCTTTACGATATGACTAACTTAAATTAATAAAGTCAATACATCTGCGTCAGCCCTGAGAGTATTTCATCTGTTCCGCACCCACCGCATCTGCACTCCATTCATACAAGTGCCGCATTTATTAATAGCGACGATAATCGCATATATGTATTATAACGTTACCAGTGCAAACGTTACCATATCGATTACAAATTCAATTGAATCGAATAAGATAATCGTTATCGGTTCCATGTTTGTTTATCAGCATGAGGTCACTTGCATGCTTGTCATCTGGTTATCGTCGGTTTTTTGTCCGGGTTGGTCCTTTCGTACGCCTTATAATTTTATTAAGCCATGTAACCATAATAATATTCTAGATTATAAGGGGAATTAGATTAGAGTCGGGTGCAGAGGTGGCCCAGTGATAATGTCTCCAACTTACGTCTGAGGTCGTGGAGTCGTAGACAGACCCAGACAGGTACTTTTTGTAATTCATTTCGTCACTACTGCTCCCAAAACGGTGAAGGAAAACACTTTGAGGAAATCGGCAAGTCTTGAATGAAACGTTGACTTTCAGGAGACTTCAGCAAGTCGAATGTTTCATTTACAACAGATATTTCACCATATGGTCCGGTAATATTATTCTTGCCTAAACGCAGAAGAACCGTTTTGCCTTCATTGCACAAAAGCTGCGCCAATTAGGCATAAGTACCAGGATATGGATCCTCCTGTGGTAATTTCCGGAAAATTACCTACTATGATTGAAAAGTAAGACTACTTAATAACCAGATTGCAAGCATTCGTACAATAAAAAGTTTTGCGCAGTATTCTATTAGTTTAGCATTGTGTGCAAAGATGCAAAGTGCATTCACAGTGACTAGTAGCTTGTCGGAGGGTCATTAAAACCCATCAGCTTGCGACGGTAATGAGATGATCCGCAATGTTTGTCCTTTCCGGAATCTTGAATGAAAAGACCATTTGTCATAATTATGTAAATTTTTTATACAAAGACGAGGGTTCTTATTTTTCTGGAAGCATAATACGTATGAATGATAATATTTTCGAAACCTTTTTGGCATATTTGAGCGTTGAAATATTCTAAAAATAGAGATTATGACACAGTCAATGGATACTATAATAGCGATTAGGGTATCGATGCAACAAGTGGCCGTAGACCATTGACCACGAGCTGTTCTCTTTTAAAAACAAACGACTGTATGTTACAAAACAGACAGTCTATGCAAGTTCAAATGTGTTGTATTTTGGTAGTGTTTGCTTGTAGCTCGATAGTCGGACTGACTTTACTAAATTGTTTAGTTACCCTAATCAATAAATTCTTCAATGTGTGGATCCTGGCCATACACGTCTAGCAAACAACTTAGCTAACACTTAATTATAACCTATTGTCATCTATAATGTTTGTTAAAAACTTGAACAATGTGATAATTATCCTCTTTGTGTCTCGCGTGCTGGTTATGTTTGGTGACCAGTCGTCACCGAAATAACTCGTCGTTTTCCAAGAAAGAGCAAATTTTAATCAAATAGTTGGTATTGATCGGCCTTACAAGTAAACAGGAGAACTTAAAGGATGTAGTGTTTATTAGGACAAATAAAATATTTGAGTTTATCTCGGGATATAGACCATTTTTATCCCTCTTTAATCGCGTGCTAATCACTAATACATTCAAAAGTGTGTATCATGATGTATTAACACAAATAATTATCTTGATTGAATAATGCATAAAATGTTTTCACAAAACCGTGAATAATAGATACGGTCCAATCTTATCGGAGTGACGGGCAGTCACTATCAACGCCTGATGCGTTGCTGTTAGTGACAATAATTTACTTTTTAACCGACTTCAAAAAAAGGAGGAGGTTCTCAATTCGGTTGTATGTTTTTTTTTTTTATTTTTTTTATTTTTTATGTTTGTTACCTCAATACGCCGTCATTTATGAACCGATTTAAAAAAATATTTTTTTATTTGAGAGGACATACGTCCAGATTGGTCCCATTTTTGTCAAACTCCAGTTCTGATGATGGGATCCATGAGGAATTGAGGGAACTCCTCAAATATTATAGGCATACATATAGCAATTTTGGTATTTTCATTAACAACTCAAGCATTTGCATTCAGAAAGTATAATTTGGGGAAGTGGAACTGATGATGAAGACCACAGATGGCCATCGAAACTACTCAATGATAAATATTTCACGGGTAGCGATTCGATTGCTTTAATATGGTTGCTAAGCAATTTATGATCGTCACAATGCGTATGGTAAAGTGGAGCTGATGGTGACTACACCATCACCATCACCACCACCACCACCACCACCACCATGGGCGAGTTTGTGTGTGATTTTTTCTTTTCCTAATAGCATTATTACAGCGGGAGCACGCAGTTATTGTACCTAAAGCAATTAATTCTTCGGGTAACAGTGTGCTATACATATCTGCTTGTAAATTGAAACGCTGTTGTGGATAAACAGTTCTTTTACAAACAGCACATGAAACATCGGCAAAAACGTTAACAGCCTTTTGAAAAGATTGTTCACTTGTGATGTCCCTACGAACATGACTAGCTTGTTGCATTGAATTAAGCCGATTCAAGCGAGCTTCAGGTGTTTCGTTAGATAAGCGATAGTGGATCAAGCCGAGGCGGTGGGCTCGTTGCTCCTCCGTCTCATTTGATAAGCGATCGTGGATCAAGCCGAGGCGGTGGGCTCGTTGTTCCTCTGTCTCATTTGATAAACGATCGTGGATCAAGCCGAGTCGGTGGGCTCGTTGCTGCTCCGTCTCATTTGATAAGCGATCGTGGATCAAGCTGAGTCGGTGGGCTCGTTGCTTCTCCGTCTCATTTGATAGGTGATCGTGGATCAAGCCGAGACGGCGGGCTCGTTGCTCCTCCGTCTCATTTGATAGGCGATTTTGGATCAAGCCGAGACGGTGAGAACGCCTTTCGATGTTTTCATTGTTCTAAACTTTTTTACTGTGAGCTCGCATTTGCGAAAGTCTCTTTATATATTTAGCAAGTAGTGGTATACGAATTGGTGTGGGGTAGGTACCACAACTCAAAAGTGAAAAATAAAAACTTTTTAACAAAAAAAACAACCGACTTCCAACAAAACACTACAAAGTGAAAAATAACTTTAATTTCAGAAGTCGGTGTCGTTGGTTCTGCATTTTCGTTTTTTGACACCGACTTCTGAAATTAAAGTTATTTTTCACTTTGTAGTGTTTTGTTGGAAGTCGGTTGTTTTTTTTGTTATTGAACGTTCAAGCGTTCCCCTTTCCGGCCGGGAATGCTGTCGCTAATCTCTTTATCTGTACCCAAAATAGATTTTGGAGTGAAATGTGCCGATGACGTCATGTTTGTTTTGGGCGTCGTTAAATGCCGCAATGAATGTGGAACAATAATTGTATGAGTGTATTGTCACGTTCTGTTCTTGGAAGCGTCAGTCGCTTTGTAGTTTAGATTCTTTTGTGTTGTGTCTCGGCGCGGTGGTATTCATTCAAATGTTTCGGTAAGGGATTACAAGAGGTCTGCTCAAAGCTAGACAAAACGCTCTTGTAACTCTATTCAACGGATCGCTTATGTTTATAGAGATTAAACAAATGAGTGCATTTGCCCTATCGATATCGTTCCGATACCGATATCATTCTAGTTCCGAAAATAAAATGGTAACCGAACGATAGCTTATCGATATAACGAGAGCGAAGCATTGTCTGCTGCGTGAATTGACATAAAAAGGCCACTGCGGTTTTAATTTTTTTTAATTATAAGTTCTCATTTATACAAGGATTGATGTAAATCCATACTAATATTATAAATTGTCTGTCTGTCTGTATGTTACCTTTTCACGCCTAAACCACTGAACGGATTTCGATAAAATTTGGCAGAGAGATAGATTGCATCCCGGGGAAGGACATAGGATAGTTTTTATCGAAATACCTTGCGGGCGAAGCCGCGGGCGGAAGCTAGTAAATTATATGCAATACAAACAATCTTCGTACACCTCCAGCAGCGTGTTCGTGATCATGTAAACTTAACATTTTTGCTGGTTAGGTTAGGCAAATGTGATGACGTAATCACAATTTTTATAGTGATGAAATCATACTTTTATTCATTTAAGAACTTATGTAGGAAAACACTGATTAATTCGGTAATTTAACTATTTATTCATTTTTGTTTACACCTCGAACTGTCAATAGTATCCATAATAAATAAAGAACAATATCAGCTGTTTGTCGTCACAATATTTAAACATGACTTCGTCCAACGAAGAGTAATAGTAATACCTATTTTAACCTTTGACTCACAGACCGATGACACAGCGCTGGATGCATGCTCTAACAGTGCTGCTCTTATCGTAGGCAATATCTAAACCACTTCTTATTATGAACCACAAGACATTGCTTTGCCATTCGCATTATAGGGAAAAATCTATTCTAGTATTATTTTCCACTAGCAGCGCCCCGCAGTTTCACCCGCAAGTGTCAATCCCATGGGAATATCGGGATAAAAACTATCCTATGTCTTTTCCCGGGACTCAAACTATCTCTATACCATATTTCATCTAATTCAGCGGTTTAAGCGTGAAGAGGTAACAGACAGACAGACACACTTTCGCATTTATAATATTAGTATGATTAGTAGATTCCGTACCCAAAGACCAATAGGCTCCGCTCATTTTATCATTTTGTTGTTGCCTGAATAATTTTTATATATACATTCTAATTTGCTTTGCTCAGTATTCGCCTCCCCAGCAACTGATAAAAGATCTGTTTTGAATAATAATGTTGCAATTTAATATGTGCAAATGGTACCAGGAAGTCTACTCCTGTACGTCATGCGTTGTCATTGAAAAGAAGACAGACACTTGATAACACTTGCATAACATTTAGAGCTTGTTTACATTGTGCGATAGATAGGGTGGTGTGGGGAGTCTCGGTGTCAGAGGAAACGATTAATGTCGTTGTGTCGGGCGCATTGAGGTGACTGCTCACGTCCTAATCTGTCAATCCGATCGGGATCAGTGCGGGCATTGCGGTTTGAATGCCATTAGACAACCAAGGAAACAACTTGCGTGAAAATTTTTGAGACACCAGAGGGGCAATTCTCGTAATATTTAGAACTTTCACAGTCTGATCTCAGTCTCAATCTGTCGAAAATACCTCTAATTTCCCTACATTTTTGACATAGGTTGTCGCTGAGATGAGATTGCGAATTAGAATGTTTTTAATTACGGGAATTGGCCTTCAGTTTCCGTCTACTAGAAGGTGTTATAATAATACTGTCGTCGTAATTTACTTTTTAAATTAACTTTGTTATTACCGTGTAAACCTGCAAAAACTTTAATGGATAACATATTTCTTATATCATAACATCTGATTAGGATCTATCTACACTCGAGAGCAATGGATTAGGGTCACATAAAGACCGTAAAATCATCATCGATTACAAAGTCTCGGAAACTAAGAATGCTAGCTTAGTGAAATAAATTATGTTTAATAGACAATTAAATGTACCTTAAATGAAAGTAATAAAACTTCATTATTGCTGTAAAGTTAGGCTATCAAAAATGACAAAATAAAAAAAAATGACTTTTGTAAATGGAGCTACGAATTTTCTGCATCTGTTTTTGCTTTTGTTTCTATTCTGCCATATAAAAAGGTATGTAAACAGCGTTTCTGATGTTCAATATTCACTTTTGAAGCTGTTATAATGTCGCTTACACCCGAAGAATGCACCACAATTCTCACAATTCTGAAAATCGGCCGGAGTCAGCGTGATACAGCAAGGGCAGTTGGTGTGTCGCTGTCAACTGTACAACGAGTTCTCCGACGTTACGAGGAAACCGGCTCTACCCTACGCCGACCAGGAACAGGCAGGGCCAGGTGTGCCACAGCACGAGAAGATCGATACTTGGTCAACACAATGCTTCGAAACCGCTTTCTCCCTGGAACTGCACTTACATATCAGTTCCGACGTCATGGAGTAAGTAACCCAAGTGCATGGACTGTAAGACGGAGACTTGTTGCAGCAAATTTAAAACATTAAGACCTGCAAACGGCCGTAAACTGGAGCGTGGGCATCGTATTTCGAGATTAACATATGCGCGGAACCACTTAAATTGGAGAATTGAAGATTGGTCAAGAGTTATGTACTCAGATGAATCAAGATTTATGGCCTATAAGAACGACGGAAGATCAAGAGTGTATAGAAGACCAGGGGAGCGATTCAAGCAAACATGCATCGAAGAGAAAGAGGCCTATGACGGTGGATCCGTACTTTATGGGCCAGAATTTCTGCAGAGAGTCGCACAGAGCTAGTGGTTATAGAAAATGTCACTATAACTAGCGAAATATACTTGGAAGAAACCCTAAACAAATACGTTGGTCCATTTATGGTCATTTTGGGAGAGGATGCTATTTTTATGCAAGACAATGTTTCCTCATACTGGTGAAATTGTGAATGACCTTTAAAAGGTGAACATTAACTGTATGGAGTGGCCAGCACGCGGCCCGGACCTCAACGCAATCGAGCATGCTTGGGACGAACTCGGACGATGTGTGAGACACCGAAACCCATTCTCGATCACACTTCAAGAGCTCAAAGTTGCGCTCGTTGAGGAATGGGAGAATATTCCCCAACATCGTATAAGAAACTTGGTGTACAGCATGTCATACCATATAACTGCAGTGTTGACAGTACGAAATTCAAGAAATTTTTAAGTGTTAGAAAAAAAATTGCCGTTATTTTTGTTATGAGATTGGTTATTTTTTGTTTAGGTATGTAATTTTTAGGGTTCCGAACGTTAAAAGGAAAAACGCAACACTTATAAGATCACTTCGTTGTCCATTTGTCTGTCCGTCGGTCCAGACCTTTTTTCTCAGGAACGCGTTGAAAATAATATCAAATACTCCAATCCTTTGAAGCAGTGAAAAATCATACTTCTAAGTCAACGCAATCAAAAGATACAGACGTTTATGTTCCGGAATCAAAACCTATAGGGTACTTACTTCCCATTGACCTAGAATCATGAAATTTGGTAAGTAGCAATGTCATGTAATGTAGCACAAGTAAAGGAAAAAATCCGAAAACCGTAAATGTGTAGATACAATACAAAACAAAAAAAAAATGCCGTGATAAACTATTTACATAGGTACCTACAAATTTGGACGGAACCCTCGGTGCGCGAGTCTGACTCGCACTTGACCGCTTTTCTATGAATATAATATGAAGTGACATATATGTCGCAGCCAACTGGTTAAATTAGCCGTTCAGTTAACCGCCTAGCCTTTTAACTAAAAGGCGGCCATTCAACTAACGGCCTGAATGATATTCAATTACAGTTTAGGTTGGAAGTCTGTAACCAAAAACGCGCGAGCTGAATTGGTCGCAGTAACTACGCCATGGCACCCCGGCCAAATGGGTTGGGTTAGGTTAGAACTGTGATCAACCGCGTGCGAGCCGAGAGACCGAAGCGAGGCGAGCACTACTCTAAAGGCCAGGCGGTTAACTAAACGGCTAATTTAACCAGTTGGCTGCGACAAATACATTTTATTACGATTTCATTGTCTATTAAACACAATTTATTTCATTAAGCTATCAGTCTAGTTTCCGAGGTATCTTTATGTGACCCTTATTCATTGCTCTCGACTGTAGTTATCTATTACTTCCAGCCGATCGATTCTGTAAAGATCTCACCGTGAAAACTAAGGTGAAGTGAGGTGTCATTCCACCTGATGCTTTAGGGATTGACACTATTGACAGCTCATTTCACCCAAGTTTTCACGGTGAGATATGTACAGAATCGCTCTGCAGATCAGTAAAATTTATACTAAGAGCTAAGTCTGCGTAACTAAGACGAAAACACAATAATAAATCGCAAACATTAATTAGAAATATAATTGTTCACGTACAATGAAGCAAATTGATTGCTTCTATGATAATAGCTTCTTAGGTGACACAATGATCTTTTATCTTCATTATATTGTCGCGTGTTGGGATGAGTAAAAAACATATTAACACAAGCAGACCGCAGCCGGCTGCGCTGCGCACGCGTCGCATTTGCACCGAAATCGTAGCAAATCATTTTCATAGTAAGAAAAGTTATAAATTTTTGTTATTATTGTTGCTTTGTTTTTATACATATTTTTAATTAGTTTATAAGATTGTGTTCTACAAAAGAATGATGAATGAAATGTTAAAGAATTACGTAAATTTTCAGCACATTCAGTTTTCAAAATAAGTGTGATTATGCATACAGGCT
The DNA here is from genome assembly GCA_963669345.1 of Gortyna flavago. Taxonomy (NCBI): domain Eukaryota; kingdom Metazoa; phylum Arthropoda; class Insecta; order Lepidoptera; family Noctuidae; genus Gortyna; species Gortyna flavago. The sequence continues at coordinate 19,956,048 of OY770125.1, forward strand.
GTCGAAAACAATGTATGTTACGCACTTATGCGGGCAGTTATCAAGATAAATTGATAGATCATAAATCATAAAGGAAATCATAACTTGAAAAGCAACTATCGAAATAAATTGGTTTTTGCCACAGAAATGTGCAGCCTATTGCCTTGACTGGTTTATTACGATTATATTGCATTCGGAATTGGCCCGCAGGCAAAAATACAGGCTCCAATCTAACTATTGAATTTAAGCAAATTATTTGGAGACTAGCTGCGCGTCGCCAGCGACTTCGTCTGCGTGTATTTTTAACCGACGTCTAAAAAGGATTAGGTTCTCAATTCGGATGTTTATATATACCTATGTTTTTTTTCGTCATAATGTTCAGGATGAAAAGAAGTCTATAGAGGACCTTTTCTAATTCCCAGGCTCCTCGTACTTCTTAGTCAAAGATTATGATAGGTTTTGTAATTTAGTCGTGGTGAGGTTACAAACAGACTAGAGTTACTTTCGCATGAATAATTTATGTAATTATGGAAGCTGTGTGCTTGATGGCATTTCACATCTGTAAATATGGCGAACTTTCATCTCCAATTTAACCAGAAGAGAACCCTGAAGGGGGTGAATTTCCAAAAATCCTACCATTGTGCTCACTTTCGCTATATATGGAATTATTGTGCTAAATTTCAAGCTTCCAAACCTAGCAGTTTAGGATGTGCGTTATCTCTTAGTGAATGAATGAATACCTACAAGATTTTTTACGACGTACGGCATTTCATACAAACTTTCAAGCCCTTGTTTTTCGAAATGAATGAACCGATTTTAAAGAAACTTCGTACGCATAAGCAGGGTTAAGAACATTTTAGAAAAATAGTGTTACAGCCAAATTAGACCGATTTAAAAATTTCCATATAAGCAGTGATCTCGATGTATCGGCTTCCTGTGATCTTAGCAATTAATAGGGCATTTTTGAATGGCGTAATTTAATACAAGTATAAGAGCGGTTTCGCTCTACATCCGATCCGAATCCGAGAAATGCCGGTCCGAAGTGACCATAGTCCTATTTGTATGAGGGATTGCGCACTAGATCTGACCTCTATCCGTCCGAATTTAGAACATTCCCAAGTCGGATCGAAGTCATCATCTGCCTAGCCTTTTCCCAACTATGTTGGGGTCGGCTTCCAGTCTAACCGGATGCAGCTGAATACCAGTATTTTTTTACCAATTCGGATCGAAGTCGGATCTTTAATTCGGATTCGGATCGGATATAGTGCGGTACAGCTCTAAGTGACAGTTACCATCCACCTATCGCTAAGGTAATTAACATTAGATGGAGTGTGGTCACAAATCCGTTCATATTACGTACATTGATTATGCTCAGATCGTTTGCTAAGCCGACTACGTACAATACTTAATACGATTATACGAAGTAATTCTCCATTGCAGTGGTCTTGATATCTAATAATTATATGTAGCGGGTATTGAGTTATAGGTGAATACACTTTCATAGAACTGAAATAGAAACGGATCGAAATTCAATCTCAATCGATTTTATTTTAAACCATTTTCCATCATTTAATTTAAAAACACTGATATATCAAAAGCCTTCCAAATAAAATGAATTTAAGCTCGCGTGGCGGATAAGAATTTTTTCCGAACTAGTTTTTAGTTCACCCCTAATACCTAAACTAGGGTTATCTGAGCGATAAGATAAGATATATTTATTTGTCAAAAACACGTAGGTTTACAATCAGAGGGAACGATTACAAAAAAAAATGCGACATGTTTTGCCTAGAAAGGCGTACAAAAATCATAAAGTTACGTGAAACTAATAAGAATAAAAAATAAGCAAGAACAATTTGTTAGTCAAATATAACATCATTGTTGTTAGTACAATTTGACATAACCTTTTCCTTAAATCTTGTTTAAAGCGAAAAAAGTTCTTTAAAATAGTGGATTAGTAGAGTTTTCTGTTAAACCAACAAACTACCATGAGCAACCCGCATTGTTATTTGCCATAAAGTCACGTCATATTACAACTCAATACACAATCTTGGTATGGACCAACCTGTCACAAACTTACAATGCCACAATATTTACGTTAAACTGTCGTTTATCCACTTTAAGTTGTCAATCGTGACTCGATCGGTAACCGAACTGCAACGATCGCTGAATACCGGCCTCGCTCACTCGTGTGACGTCGCCGCTCCCGCCTCGCTACGTTAAACTCGTCGCCTGCCATTCAATTGCACTGGCTTTCAACTTTATTGATACAAGGTGGAAATTTGAGATGGAACGGTAAAGGCTGGTGCTTCAACCGTTGCAGCTAAAAAGAATCGTTCTGAAAAAAAAATGCTCTTTTGAAAATATTGCGAATGCGAATTACATACTTTCAGAGATTTTGGCGAATCTCCAAGTGTTTGTGATAAAATATGTTAGAGTAATTTACTGTTTAAGCCATTGGTTTTTGTTGTAAGTATAATGGAATGGACGGAAGGTATAGTTATGCATTTCATATAAGTAATGTTCGTTGCTTTTTGTTTGCTCGGTAACCGGAATTAACAGAACGGGCAATATAAATACAGGTTCACCACACACACTTCGACTGCTTTGTTGTGTTATTTTTCATTTTATTTTCATTAATTAATCTATTTTTGTTTTAGTAGAATTGTACCGATTCACCAGAACACGATACGATTCACCAGGGGGCGCTGCAGTAAACATTTGTTTGTACAAACCAATGTCGCAGTAGGTATTGTAACGCAATGATCGAAATCAAATTATGTAATGTTAATTAAATGCGTATGAATTCGTGGATCTTTGACAGTCGTTGCGTGTCGTTTGAAGCCTGAAAGTCTGACAACCAGTCTTTCCAGGGATTATCGTATTACCCAGTAATTGGTAATATTAACTTACAATACTGGTATTCAGCTGAACCATAGCGTAGTTGGGAAAACGCTAGGCAGTGGTAAAATGTTTTGGGACAAATGTTGTCGACAATAAAATGGTTCCTTGGGCGTGTATACAACTTTTAGGGGCTGACTGTGCGACACTGTTGTTTCGTATACCTACACGTGTGTGAATGTACCAATTATATGTTACAACAGCTATCCTAAAATATCGAAGATCATTAAAGATGATTATACGATGTTACAGCAATTTCCTTGATATCCAGGAACTGCTAATTGTGTGGCCGGTAATCAAAACTGGTGCCCTTACCTTACATTCCCCTACCTACAGTGCCTACTCTATTTTATTATGCGATTCGTTATAGGTGCGTATTGTTGTTTTTATCACGAATCGTAGGTATTCAAAGAAATATGTTTTTCATGAAGGTCGTGCTTCCTAGTTTTTTTGCTTGAAGTTTTTGTTAATTAATCGTGTTTATAAGTGCCTAACCGTTCTTGAGAACGAGTGGATATTTATTTGTTGAGTTGAAATCGAACAATATTTGAGGTTTCAATTTGTATTAATAACTAGCTGATTCGACAGACGTCCTGTGCAATTTTCAATAATTTATACAAAAATCTCGTAGAAAAAATGACGTTGTTTTTTCCGAATTGGGTAACTTTTCCATTTTATTTCCATGTAAGTACTTAAACCTAATTCGGACTATAACGAACATTTTAAAATGAAAAATAGGCGAATCGGTCCAACCACTCTCGACTTCTCTCAAGTGAAGCGCTTACAACGAACAGCAGTTCATTTTTATTATTTAAATGTATAGATAAACTATTCACACGTAACTATTTTTATTTTATTATGTACTTAGGTACTTTTCTGTGTGACATTAACTTATTTCTGAACATTTTATCTAAAACAATGTAGCCATTATTACCATAACCGTGGTAGATTTGTGACTTTTTTTTTTTTTTTTTTTTAAATGGCATCTCGCAGTTCATCCTTTATGAGGATGGCTACTGCTTAACCGGACTTTCCTGTGGATGCCTCGAATTAAGGCCTCCAGCCAGGGCAAACAATAACTTAAAAACTAAGCGACAGCGCTAAGGGTAACCCCCTGCGGGGTTCGGACCTCGGCTCAGGGCGTCGCTGGAAGTGGACAGCAAGGGACAGGCTGGATCGGTATTATTATTGGTGTTTAGGGGCGAATTTAAAACTACAGGCTCAGCTGCGCGGGCTGGCTCGAGCAAGGGTCGGGGGGGGCACGGTGATGGTGCGGGGCGTCGCGACGGGCCTCGGCGGCGAGGACGGAAGGACGGATGTCTGAGCTTGTGTTTGTGTTGACGTCTGAGAGTACTAGTGGCCTTACTGCTCTCCTGGAGGAGGGTAGTGGCGTCGTCGGGGATAGTGAGGGTATGCCTTGGTCGGCGAATCCTACTTATGCGGGAGGGAGTGTATCGGGAGGCCGCCGCAATCAGGGGATTGGGGTGCTTTATGGCAGAGTCAAAGAAGCGCTTGGAGAGGCGTTTCATGAACTGCTGGATGGTGGGGAGTCTGAGATCTAGATGCAGATTCACATTTCGGACATAGAAGGGGGCTCCCGTGACCTTTCGGAGGAAACGGTTCTGAAGGGTTTGCATTTTATGCAGAAATCGCGGCTTGGCGTGTGCGAAGACTACGCAAGCATAGGTCATGATGGGACGGATGACCGCGGTGTAGAGGCGCAATTTGCACTTGAGTGACAATTTGCTGCGGGCAGTTATCATGGAGTGGAGCCTACCGAGAGCGAAAGAGGCGCCCGAACGCGCCGTCTTTATGTGCTCGTTGAAGGTGAGGTTGTGGTCTAGGATGACACCTAAGTATTTGGCTCGCTTTCCCCAGGGGATCGGCTTGCCATACATAGAGATCGGGCGCGGGAGGGGGGGGGGGGTAGTTTACGCGGTTTCGAGAAGATGACCGCCTGACTCTTATCGGGGTTGACCTCGATTCTCCATTTCCGGAACCAATCGCTCAAGGCGCTTGCGGAGGTTTGGAGGTTTCGAGCTATGGATGACTGGTTGACACCCGAACAGTATATGGCAGTGTCGTCGGCGAAGAGCGCCAACTGTGCCTTTTTACTGTTCGGGATGTCACTAGTGAAAAGGGTGAAAATGAGGGGAGACAGAACGGAACCCTGGGGGACTCCGGCGCGGATGGGGTGAGGGGGAGAGAGAGCGCCCTCGATACGGTAGCGGAAAGTGCGGTCCGACAGAAAATCTCGTAAGATGAGCACGAGACGGTCTGGCACACCTAGCAGGTACAGCTTATATAATAAGCCATTGTGCCAGACCTTGTCGAACGCCTTCGCTATATCGAAGAACAGGACGCCTGTCGAAGCACCTCGCTGAAAAGCAGCGCTAATGTGCTCGACTATGCGGTGGAGCTGGTGGATGCACGAATGCTTCGTGCGAAAACCGAACTGTTCGGGGGGGATGAGGCTCTTTGCTTCGGCATAGTCTTTGAGGCGCTTATAAATAAGCCTCTCGTAGACTTTGCCGAAAACATTGAGCAGACTGATGGGGCGGTAGCTGGAGGGCTCAGACTTGGGCTTGCCTGGCTTAGGGATGCCTATGACTGTGGCTTCTTTCCACATTTGGGGGAAGATGTTGTTGCTCAGGGCGCCATTGAAGATGGCGGTCATGAGCAGTATGAGGGGGGCGGGGAGGAGTTTGTACACCCTATTGGTGATACCGTCCGAACCGGGGGCTTTGCGGGTTGCGAGCCCTTTTATGATGTCTTGCACTTCGTCGGGAGTGACGGGAGGCAGAGGATCATCAGGGTCTTCGACTGGCGGGAGGGAGGCTCTCCGTTCGACTTCAGCGTTCACCTCGTCGAGGTGCGCTCTGTCTACTGGTTGAGAGCTGGGAGTGCATTGAGCCTCTAGGCTGTCGGCTAGGCATTCGGCCTTTTCGAGGTTTTCGAAAGCGACCGTTTTGTCGGGGCGTGTGAGGGGAGGAACTGTGGCCTCTTCAGAGGAGCGGAGCTTCCTCTGGAGTTGCCAGAAGGCGTGGTGGGTGGGCTCGAGTTCGCCGATCAACTTATCCCATCCCTCGGAGCGCCACTCCCCTATGCGTTTCTTTACAGCACGCTGTAAATGGCGCATGTGGGATTTGTTCGCGTCGCAGGGAAAAGAGTCGTAGGCACGAATGGCAGCGTTCTTCTCGGTCACCAGTTCACGTACGTCATCGGGCAGTTTCCAGCGATGGTCTTCCATCACTGGAACTTCCCGTGAGCAATCCGTCAGTACGGATTGAACGTGCTCTGTGAACGAGTCGATCGCCCCAGTCGTGTCTGCGACTGAGATAATTTGCTCGGGGATGGAGTCTAGGTGGGGAGACGTGGTGGATTTCAGTCTTTCGCTTACTTTCCTCCAGTCGGTGACTGTTTTGGTCGGGGGGGGGCTGGTTGGGGTCGTGCGGGGGGCCCGAATAGGGGGCCAGGTGCAAGATGACCGGGCGGTGGTCAGAGTTAAGCTCTTGTACCGTCTCGATAGACTGCAAACGGAGGTTGGTAGATTTGTGACGGTCTTCTGCCTCTTCTTGTAGATTGACTACTACTCAATTTTTTGTCTATTCTTCCGTCGACAAAACCCGTTTCTATGGTGGTCATTTTACACGTGCTTTATAAGAAGCTTCATTCGCCTTCTTCAAATCTTGGAATGTGCACGTGGCAGGAAAGAACAGTACAAACTTCAAATTTCCATCCGCAATAAAGGAAAATAATTTCTCAGTTTCCGAGCGCATACAACCCGAATCTCTTCAAAGTTAGAGTGAATAGGCTTCTTCTGGGTAAGCTCACTCCATCGTCGACTCTGTCTCTGTCACCTCTGACCTAGACTAAGAGAACTAAATTTTTTTTTATTTATTTGGTATGGGTTTGCCATATCAAATAAATAAAAAAAAAAAAATTTTGTTCATTTAACTTTCGCTCCACTACACTGGACAACTTTTATCTAGCTAGAAAAAAGGCCACTGAAGCCTCGCCAAGTCCAATTTATTAGGTTTTAATTTTCCAACAAGTCCTCGATAATAAAATTCCTGGTTAGACGCCATTGCCAGTAAATAAGTTTAAAGCCCCGGGAGCATTTAGTCAATCTCGTCTCCATGCATAATTTAATGAGTTTCCTTTCAAGCATGCCTTTAGTCACAGGAACAAGCATTGCAAGAGTCACTAACGAGATATATGAACCAATAAAAATTCAATAAATCTCGTGGAAACTTATTTTTTTGGTTTGACTTGTATCGTCCATTTTTACTTATTAGTCCAGGGCAGCAGACGTCTGCAGGCCGATATTTAAATTAAATTTCAATCCAAAATACTTTTCCTGCTTATTTTAATTCAATTCAGTAGGTAGGTACTTATTCAAGTATATTATAATATTCCCATATGATGGATTGAATGCATGTAGTATTTATTCTTGCAAACTTATTCCCTTGTTAATTAATACATTAGTAAGGTGTTGGTAGTTGAAAGAAACATCGTGAGGAAACCGGCAGGTCCTAGAACTAAAACTTCACAAGACGTGTGACATCCACCAACCTGCACTGGATTACAGCCACAGCGAGCTCACAGAGAGGAAGCCCGTGTCCCAGCAGTGGGAACATTATAGGCGGATTATGTTATGTAGATATTTTCTTCTCTGTACGAGACGAATCCTTTGCTCGGCAGTCACCAGCCGGTATACACCTACTTATTGAAATTTTATTATTAATCATGGCTGTAATGATATCCTTTTCGTCTACTTCTTTGAAAAGTTGTGAGAAGCGCACGTTTACTCGATAACAGCTCTGTTTCTCGGCTACGGTTCTGTATTCCACTGGGAAATCCAATTACGCTTTGCCTGAGAAACAAAGAACTTTTGCAATCATCGATCATTAATTTAGTGCTCGATGTATGGAACTGAAAGTTTCGGTTTCGTAGTTTTTGCTATTTAAGCTATAACGACCACGTGACCGCGTTACCAGTTAACAAAATAATTAAAACACGCCTTGTTTTGCGGAGATCTCTGCGCCTGACGTATCAGTATAATATGTATATCCTGGTAAGATTTCTTGAAGGCCAAATTACAATAACCACAATACCTTGTCACCTGTGCAGTGTATTTATTCCCAACAAAGGTCAAAGCAGAGTAACATTTTCCAGATAAATAAAAACGCTTGACTATATATTTCTCAATTGGTACCTGAACCTCTTTTTTTACCGACTTCAAAAAAGGAGGTTCTGTATTCGACCCGTATGTACGTTGGTATGTCCGCGATTTTCTTAAAAACTAATGAATCTATTTTGATAATTCTTTTATTATTGTGATCGACATACTTTCAGGAAGGTTTTAGTATATAATACATTAGGTAATTATTCTTATGTATGAAGTTATATATGCATAAATGTACTGCATCTCCTTCATTTCTATGCGAATTTTGATGTTTCTTCTAGTCGGTGTCTTCAATTCTTCAATACACTAGTGTTATTTAAATTTGTGTGGGGTAGGTACAACTAAAAAGTGTAAAATAAAAACTTATTTATAAAAAAAAACACTACAAGTTGATTTATAACTTTAATTTCGGAAGTCGGTGTCCAAAACCGAAAATGCGGAACCAACGACACCGACTTTCGAAATTAAAGTTATTCATCACTTTGTGGTGATTTTTTAGCAAAAAAAAAAAGATTTTTTATTTGTTTAGATAAATAAATCCTATTAAATGAATTTAGAACCACTGTCTGCTGAAAAATGTCAATAATCATTTGATAGTCGATAGAGACTAGCGGGGTAATTCCGTAACACACACAATGGCAATCCATCGCAATGCCTTTCATTTTGGCAGTTGAGCAGACGAATTTTTCAACCCACGAAACAATGGGTTAGGAAATTCCTTTAAAATCCTTCGGATTGTGAATAGGGTGCAAAATTAATGAAACAATTGCGGTATGTTCAATGCTGAATACAATTCATATTAAATTAATAATATACGGATTCCAATCCTGCATTGTTTCCAGTTGTTGACAATACACATATTTAACACTTCGCAACTAAAATTCGTGTGATTTTAACAGTAGGTAATTGATTTATTTACGTGGTGTTTTTAATGTTTGCCCATTGTAAAAAGTTAATTTCCACCCATTTTAAGTAATTCTTTGAAACGCGGCCATAATTATTTAAAAGCTATTTATCATTTGGTATTGAATCGTGGAGCCAGCTTGTATTACCGTTTATTCATTGAAAGCATTTGAAACTTTGTACCACGGTGTATCTCTGGACCACGAACAGTGTACACCGATCTGAAGACGCATCTTAGACAACCAAAAAGCCGGTACTGTGATATCCTAGCCATCGCTTATCTCCTAGTACAACGGTAACCGTTACCCTCTCGACTGTTACGACCGCATGCAGTTATTTACGCATTGAACATTTTCCTTTATTTACCTCTGGATTATGCGTTGAACATTTTATAGCGCGTGCGGCCCTAGTAGTTTTTATGTGAGTACTTTGTTCCTGACTCTGTGTAGTACACTGAACTGCGGGTCAGGTTTCATGAACCTTCACGGGTATGCACAAATACAATATCCATAAAGCTCGCTTTACTAGGAATTAAGGTTTACTGTACATTATGTACGCGTTCTAGTAGATATGGAGTGTAGTTGGAAATTCGTGTGAATTAACCTAGACAGGGTTAATTAATTTATTAGAATGTAGTTAGATTTGGTGAATTTGGAAGTATACGCATGAATAAACCTAAAATTATTAAATTAGAAGGTCAGAACCAGCAATTAACTTACCTATACCAAAATATCTTCGAAAGTTGGTTTGATTTCAGAAATACAAAGTATTCGGTATTTTAGTTAGATACCCAGAGCACTATCAAGTTGACTAGGTTGCGCTGCCATAGGTGTTCTACAAACATTTAACTTTGATGTTCTTGTTATTCGCTACTTTATGTTTTAAAATTAAATGTAAGTATTGTTATTTGTTCTAGGTGACATCACACAAAAGGGCTATGAGAAGAAGCGGTCGCGCCTCCTTACACCGTACATTCCACAGCAGCAGCCGCAAGGTAAGTTCAACTTTCTCACCTTAACCATTAAACGCAATATCGCTGCTAACACCGATGCCTGAACTAATAAGGTACCTTACCAGACCCATCAGTACTAGCACGTTTTTAGTCCGTGTTCCATAATTACAGTACTGAGGCGTCCAAGGCCGCGACAGAAGCGTCGCCGGGGTCAAGTGTCAATTGATCGCCGTCGATGGATGTTGGACAATCGCGAAATTATCGAGGCGGCCCGGCCCGATTCCGCAACGAGGGTCAAACGGTGAGGCCATCTTGAATCTGGACCCCCGACTGCCTGTATTTAGAACGAGAGTACGATGAACCGCTGATACACTTGCCGGCTTTAAAATATTACTTACACTTGAACGGCTTTCACGAAACTGATAGCAGCTGTACTTGTGTACAAACAAACATAAGTACCTAAGCATTAAAACAAGTATGTTCTTCCTAATAGAAATCAAGCCTAGTAAATGATTTATTTTTCCGTAAACAGTCATTCTGTACTTATTGTAAACTTTCTAGCTTAATTGCAAAACATATTCAAAACACTTGTTGTCAAGGTCGAATTGCTTTTAGCCAGACAGTGTATTTTAAAGCCGTCATCAGATAATTTTGCATCGGTTCAGCGGTCGAAATTATTAAAATAATGAGGTCGACCTTCATTCAATGCTGACATAAAAAAGAAACTAAACAACCATCGAGCATTGTCCAACTGCCATCGATAGTGATATTTTTTTTCCCCTTTTCCCCTTTTTAGTTGTTATGGTTTAGTTAGTCGGTATTCCACACGCACACAACCACACTTTATCACCACGGTACTATTTCGTAAATGGCACTTATTATAACACTAGATAATGACACTGTCGAAATGTACCAGCTTTAATCGCTTGCGGTGCAGTTTCGCCTACAAAAAATGCTCACTAAACCTTGGCCCGAGGTGAAACGTGAGGGGTATCTAACTAGACGATTCGAAACTTACTCTGAGTAATTAACTTGTAGGTAAACTTCGAGCTTGCTTTGCAGCAACATAACTGGGACGTGTCTATCGATTTCCACGTGGTACGTCCCTTTTAGCGTGCTGTAACAAACAAGATTAGAGCTCGTTCACACTAGTTTACTGACTGTCTCAAAGTCTATTCCAATAATTGAAAACGTTCAGTTACGTTTGAAATTCCGCAGTTTTCGTCAAAATCTATTTATTGAATGTGTTGTTAAATTCAGAATCCATCCAATAAATGTAATTGCGTTATGATTTGTTGCGTACCGTTCTTTCATTGTGTTCTAACTGTCGCATCGCTGCATATTGCTGTACAACAATATGTGGGTAATGCACTGAATATATTAAAAGCCGTGTAAGTGACTGTAGGGGTCGTTTGTCTGCCGGGTACGGATGACGTAATGACAAACCTTTCCCTATCAGGTTCCTAATGGATGTAGTAATTGGCGTAGTGTTGGAATGTACATAAATTAGTTATTAATATGAGGTGAAATCGTTTGGAGCGGATGCCCGCCGTGGCGACTAGCGAGTCACGTGCGTGCTCGTGCGTCGAACATTTCGCACTGCACTGCTAACACTTGTGATAAGCGTAGCGGGACCGAAATAAACACTATCGTTCTAAGAAAAAATTCATTGTCGTTGAAATGAAGTCCTCGTTGAGTATAACTAACCACCATCATAAAATCATAACGTTATCACGTAAAGTTCTTTAGTAACGTTATTGTGGCGTTCTTTCTTTTCCTGCCTTGACAGTCTTCGGAGAAATATCTGCTGCCTATAACTTTCACTAACAAATAAAACTAAAGATTGTAAAGATAACAGTTTAACAATTTGTGATTACAACTTACAACTGCATTACTATATCAAAGCGATAAAGATATATCCAAACAACATAATTTTAATTAAAAACACCTCGAATACGTTCCGCTACGCTAATGTATCACTGTAATCACAAAAGAATTTCAAAACGGTACGCATTATTTGGTTCACATAAAAAACACATTAGACAGGTACATACGTAGTACTTATTACAACTATTATGTACGTAGCTTGTTGCGTGTGAATTCACTCTAGTTTTTTTACGAGTGAAATGTAACGGCCGAGGAGCCGAGATTTAATAGATATTGTTTCTATTCTACAGTTCGTGATACATTATGTACTCAGAAAAATTTTACGAGCATAATGTTAAATCTGTAGAAACATAATAATAGATTTATTCCCTTGACGTCGAGTTCCGCCACATCGATGATCATTTACTACGGGAAACTCTAATTACACCTAAGTCTATGTGCTCCAAAAACATCCATGGAGAAGTTCCCCGAAAAGACAACACAACAATTACAATATTCATTCAGTATACAGACTTTATCGAATCAAAATGGTATAGCGGAGAAACTATATGTATATTATCATGAATTAGACTAAGCTAATAACGGACCGTTTCCGATGCCCAGATAAAGCGATTTTTTTTTTTTTTTTTTTAACAATGGCATCTCGCAGTTCATCCTTTATGAGGATGGCTACTGCTTAACCGGACTTTCCTGTGGATGCCTCGAATTAAGGCCTCCAGCCAGGGCATACAATAACTTAAAAACTAAGCGACAGCGCTAAGGGTAACCCCCTGCGGGGTTCGGACCTCGGCTCAGGGCGTCGCTGGAAGAGGACAGCAAGGGACAGGCTGGATCGGTATTATTATTAGTGTTTAGGGGCGAATTTAAAACTACAGGCTCAGCTGCGCGGGCTGGCTCGAGCAAGGGTCGGGGCGGGCACGGTGATGGTGCGGGACGTCGCGACGGGCCTCGGCGGCGAGGACGGAAGGACGGATGTCTGAGCTTGTGTTTGTGTTGTCGACTGAGAGTACTCGTGGCCTTACTGCTCTCCTGGAGGAGGGTAGTGGCGTCGTCGGGGATAGTGAGGGTATGCCTTGGTCGGCGAATCCTACTTATGCGGGAGGGAGTGTATCGGGAGGCCGCCGCAATCAGGGGATTGGGGTGCTTTATGGCAGAGTCAAAGAAGCGCTTGGAGAGGCGTTTCATGAACTGCTGGATGGTGGGGAGTCTGAGATCTAGATGCAGATTCACATTTCGGACATAGAAGGGGGCTCCCGTGACCTTTCGGAGGAAACGGTTCTGGAGGGTTTGCATTTTATGCAGAAATCGCGGCTTGGCGTGTGCGAAGACTACGCAAGCATAGGTCATGATGGGACGGATGACCGCGGTGTAGAGGCGCAATTTGCACTTGAGTGACAATTTGCTGCGGGCAGTTATCATGGAGTGGAGCCTACCGAGAGCGAAAGAGGCGCGCGAACGCGCCGTCTTTATGTGCTCGTTGAAGGTGAGGTTGTGGTCTAGGATGACACCTAAGTATTTGGCTCGCTTTCCCCAGGGGATCGGCTTGCCATACATAGAGATCGGGCGCGGGAGGGGGGGGGGTAGTTTGCGCGGTTTCGAGAAGATGACCGCCTGACTCTTATCGGGGTTGACCTCGATTCTCCATTTCCGGAACCAATCGCTCAAGGCGCTTGCGGAGGTTTGGAGGTTTCGAGCTATGGATGACTGGTTGACACCCGAACAGTATATGGCAGTGTCGTCGGCGAAGAGCGCCAACTGTGCCTTTTTACTGTTCGGGATGTCACTAGTGAACAGGGTGAAAATGAGGGGAGACAGAACGGAACCCTGGGGGACTCCGGCGCGGATGGGGTGAGGGGGAGAGAGAGCGCCCTCGATACGGTAGCGGAAAGTGCGGTCCGACAGAAAATCTCGTAAGATGAGCACGAGACGGTCTGGCACACCTAGCAGGTACAGCTTATATAATAAGCCATTGTGCCAGACCTTGTCGAACGCCTTCGCTATATCGAAGAACAGGACGCCTGTCGAAGCACCTCGCTGAAAAGCAGCGCTAATGTGCTCGACTATGCGGTGGAGCTGGTGGATGCACGAATGCTTCGTGCGAAAACCGAACTGTTCGGGGGGGATGAGGCTCTTTGCTTCGGCATAGTCTTTGAGGCGCTTATAAATAAGCCTCTCGTAGACTTTACCGAAAACATTGAGCAGACTGATGGGGCGGTAGCTGGAGGGCTCAGACTTGGGCTTGCCTGGCTTTGGGATGCCTATGACTGTGGCTTCTTTCCACATTTGGGGGAAGATGTTGTTGCTCAGGGCGCCATTGAAGATGGCGGTCATGAGCAGTATGAGGGGGGCGGGGAGGAGTTTGTACACCCTGTTGGTGATACCGTCCGAACCGGGGGCTTTGCGGGTTGCGAGTCCTTTTATGATGTCTTGCACTTCGTCGGGAGTGACGGGAGGCAGAGGATCATCAGGGTCTTCGACTGGCGGGAGGGAGGCTCTCCGTTCGACTTCAGCGTTCACCTCGTCGAGGTGCGCTCTGTCTACTGGTTGAGAGCTGGGAGTGCATTGAGCCTCTAGGCTGTCGGCTAGGCATTCGGCCTTTTCGAGGTTTTCGAAAGCGACCGTTTTGTCGGGGCGTGTGAGGGGAGGAACTGTGGCCTCTTCAGAGGAGCGGAGCTTCCTCTGGAGTTGCCAGAAGGCGTGGTGGGTGGGCTCGAGTTCGCCGATCAACTTATCCCATCCCTCGGAGCGCCACTCCCCTATGCGTTTCTTTACAGCACGCTGTAAATGGCGCATGTGGGATTTGTTCGCGTCGCAGGGAAAAGAGTCGCAGGCACGAATGGCAGCGTTCTTCTCGGTCATCAGTTCACGTACGTCATCGGGCAGTTTCCAGCGATGGTCTTCCATCACTGGAACTTCCCGTGAGCAATCCGTCAGTACGGATTGAACGTGCTCTGTGAACGAGTCGATCGCCCCAGTCGTGTCTGCGACTGAGATAATTTGCTCGGGGATGGAGTCTAGGTGGGGAGACGTGGTGGATTTCAGTCTTTCGCTTACTTTCCTCCAGTCGGTGACTGTTTTGGTCGGGGGGGGCTGGTTGGGGTCGTGCGGGGGGCCCGAATAGGGGGCCAGGTGCAAGATGACCGGGCGGTGGTCAGAGTTAAGCTCTTGTACCGTCTCGATAGACTGCAAACGGAGGTTTACATTCTTGAGAAGCGCTACATCGAGAACGTCAGGAAGTTGGGCGGGGTCGCCCGGGAAATGAGTGGGATACATCGGAGCGATGATATCGAAATTGAGGGAGTCGCCTAGTTTGAACACGATCCTACCTCTGGTAGAGGTCGTGCTGCTATTCCAAGCGGGATGTTTGGCATTGAGATCCCCCGCCATGATGACGGAGTCACTCATACCGAAGAGGGTAGTGAAATCGGTAGTGAGAGAGATGGGATCCTCCGCACCATTGGTGGGCGGGATATAGGCGGAGATGATGGTGATTGCGGGGTGACCGGTCATGCCGAGCCGACAGATAGAGATCTCTAGCTGAGAGATGAGGGCGGGCGGGTCCAGATAAAGCGAAGCACTGAAGGTAAATAAATACTGCAGATACTAGTTGCAACGATTTAATTGGCTGCTCATGCTCAATAAACTTTCTGATCTTTTTTGAGCCTTCATACTTATGCTTGTTTGATTCTCGTCCCGTTCTATCTGACGTTATCAAGGCTTACACACATGGTCACCTGCACATCCGTCTGACCGCACTTGCCGTGAGAGACTGTTACGTCTCAAGATCTACCAATCCCTGAAGCGAATTTGGTGTATGTGCACGTATCCGGTCAAACCGATCTGGCGGAGTTTAGTCTGTACAGATATCCCATTTCCCACCAGTCTATCCCAGGAATGTTTTAGAATATAATGTACCAAATATCCATGTATCCTTGTTTGAAGTATGTTCTGCGGAACAATTATCCACAGTTTACAATTCACAGTACGTCTTAGGACAACGATACTACTGTTTGGATTTCACAGCACTTAAAGCTGTGAGATCAATCGCTGAATTAATTGTGTTGAATTGCACCAACCCCTTGATACTATGTAAATACTTGTCTATGTATGTACTTCTATGGAATGTCTGTTACATATTGCGTACATGGTCGACTTCAATGGGCAGCGAGAAGTAATGAGGACAAAGAAATGTTGCAGAACAGAAAAAAAAAAAATCTAAATAGAACTCTATCCCCACTTTCTATTGACATCCTTGTCTCGCTGTGTGTAGATCTCCAGTGCTAGATATTTATAGATATTGAGATTGTGCACTGTGTGCACTGCGACTTTTACATAACTGTTCTTCTGTCAATCCTAAAAGTTATCTTCAAAACGTTACGTGTTTTTAGTAATAATTATGATCAGGGAAAACATCGTCATTCTTACGAAATTGGTATAAAAAAATTAAAAGTTACTTCGCAATGCTCCAAATTCTCGAGGATATATTTTTAGACTGATATCAAACAGATAAATTAGTTGACACGAACCCACAAAAACATATCTGATAACATTCCCGAATTATCTTGTACGTTATGCGTCAGAGTCGCATCTTCCGATATTATGTTTAAATGGCTAGCATACGTTTTTTGATTACCATTGGCTTACCTTAGGCATAGTTTTTGGGCCTGCATTGCGGTACCTGATAACGTAAACGGCGGTTATCAGCCGGTCGTTGAACCCGCGTGATAACCCGCACCGAACGCACGTTAAAACCTTGTCACACCACACCCGCTAACTGTGGTCACGAAGTCACGACCACTGTGATGTGGCTGAGCAAAAAAAAGGGACATTTTGTGGTTCTAGGATACTTTAACAGTGCGAGAAAAGCATGTAAACAAAATGCTGTATTTTTAACACTAATAACTCGATAAAAAGTTAAGGAAACTCAATTACAGTTTGTTTTAATTAATCCAACATTCCGCATCCCGAAGTAATCAGTCGAGTATTGAGTTTAGTCTATAGAACAGCGTCTCAAAGTTTTCAATAATCAGATTTTTTTTTTGAGTATTTCTGAAGACGTTGGCTACAGTAAAAAAGTTTTAATTCAATTTACAATGTAAGTACCAGTATCATGTAAAACTGAAAATAAAACGAAATAATATCTTCTTCCAATATTTATTCATCAACTTAATAAAAGATTCCCACGAACTGAGAACCTCCTCCTTTTTTTGAAGTCGGTTAATAAAATTAAAAATGTTGGCGTCGATGAATTCAATCATGGGATCAATCAACCGATTAACTGTTCTGCTTACGAGAAAATTAACGTCTCTAATCATTTGGACTATTTCATAAGAATGCAGCAACATAATAAGTAGTTCGATGACAGATTCTTCGCAAATAATTTATTTGATGAAAGAAGTATAAAAATTCTGATTCTAAAATTTTACACCGAAATCAGTAGATTTTCCAATCTTAACTTCGATCTTCATCGAATCTTGACCAAATGGAGCAAAGCTAAACTAAAGGACTATAATAGGAAAGTACACATGAAAAAAAAAACCGACCAAGTTCGAGTTGGACTCGCACACGAAGGGTTCCGTACCACCATACAATATTTAACACCAAATATAAAATAAGGGCAAAAAATATCGTTTGTAGTATGGGAGCCCCTTAAATATTTATTTTATTCTGTGAAAATTTCAACTGTCCAGCTATGACGGTTCATGTGATACAGCCTGGTTACAGACGGACAGACGGACAGTGGAGTCTTAGTAATAGGGTCCCGTTTTTGCCCTTTTGGTATGGAACCCTAAAAAGCACACGTCAAATTTTAACACCATTTTTTTTGTCTGTATACAGGGTGAAATTGAAAACATGCGACAAATCGAAATGGGAGATTGACTCATCATTATGAACAGCTTTTACTATGGGACCAAACCTGAAATCGCGAAAAAAGAATCAGCTGTTTCCTACAGTTATGTTCGCATAACTCGTCAAAATGTAGGGAACAGCTGTTTTTTTTTTTTGCGATTTCAAGTTTGGTCCCATAGTAAAAGTTGTTCATAATGATGAGTACAATCTTCCATTTCAATTTGTCGCATGTATTCAATTTCAACCTGTATTAACGATATAGTTTGTTAATTTTAAAAACAATAATATATAGGCTTTAGTAATAAAATGCTACCCTTTGATTGCTAGCCGTTTCAAATAAAAAGTTTCATGGAATGTATTGAATTTCAGGTGTATGAAATATTTCCGAATTCTGAGGATTCAGACATTCAGCATAGGGCGTTGGGCTACTGATCCTTTTTGTTTACAAACCTTTTATTATGATTTTAATCAGTTTTTTCTTTTCAAAGGCTTTTTAAAAATAAATATTTCTTTATTGGAATTTACTCGATCTTGCAGTCGATCAAAATTCCTGTGCTCGGAATGTAATATAATACAATATTGGCATTCTGGGTTGCGATTATCTGATATCACAATTTTTCAGTTCATTCTGCATAGGTATTGAAACAAATAACAGTTATTCTGGCACATATATTTACCTAATAATAATACCGTCGCCGTGCGAAATATGTTTTGAAATGCCTTTGAACTGACATTTGACCCGATATCGACATAAGTATTTCCATAAGATCTTAATATTGTAAGCTGAAGTTGTGCTGAAAAGGGCTTTTTAATGTCAAAGCGATGTTGTGTTTCTCATCGTCACCATTTCTTTTTTGTGTTACTTGTTTATTGTTAAATGAATATTCGTCAACGGTTTCATGACTTTAACAGGCAATCAATTTCAATAATTGATCATTTAAATTATATAAAAACTGGAATTTAAATTCCACTCATGAATCAACGAGCAAGTCTCATAAATCTTGTTCCTCCATCTATCTCCTTAGCCGACGAATATTTATTTAGCGTCTAGGCGTTGATGTACAAACATTGGTTGCCAACATTGGGCATGGCCTGTTCTGGACGCAGTTGGTATTCAGCCGCCTCGGGGCCCGCGAGGCGACGGCGGCAGCAGCCGACAGCACACGAGGAACCGACGCACACACCGCCGCGTCACGCACAATGAGAAGAGATACCATTCAGGTATCCGAAACGGAGCCCTCCGATTGGTAGTTGCCACACGCACATACACTCGCACCCAACACTAACAGGATGTAGACAGGATACATTTTAATGATACTCTCGAGTACAAAAATCCTCTAGAAGGGTTCTTGCGCCCCTTTCTAAATAATGAGTTAGACATCAATTTTGTACAGAATCGCCTACCTAACATTTTACAATATTTTTCATGAACGACTACAGAATACGTTTCCTTTTTAAGACAACGATTCGTATGCGGATAATAATTATGATAATTGCGCGCAGTAATATCGTAAAATCTTCATGTCAACATGTATGATAGGATGAAATTACCTACTCAATTTGAGCAATTAAAACATTATAACTTGCGTTACACTGAAATATATATCAAACAACAATTTTCTCGACATTTGATTATCAATAATACATTGCGAGCGTTCACTCATTACGAACACTAATTGTGCAGTAAATTTCAGTAGCGTTCAAAAAGTTTAATAGCGTGGTAACTGCACGAACGTACGACTTGTAATATACAGTAGTAAACAAGTAATAATAGACTATTAGCTCATAGTTATAAGGACGAGAGTTCCGTGCGGTGTTTCTCCTAGGATTTATTCCGGTTTAAAAAGAAACATGAGATTACTGTACACACAAAACGCCTCGGGAGCTCTGTTGCACCATTCGGTTAATCTACGATTTCTCGCGAGTTTGTTAAAAATAATTCTATTAACGTTACAAAATGTTAATACGATGTATAGACCTGAGGGGTCCTTAGTTTGTGTAGACTAAAAAAAAAAGCGCATCAAAACTGCTCGCTGAAGGTTTTGAAACAGGATATAAAATGTATCCATGTGTAATGACAAAAGCGAAACTCATTTAATGAAATAGCGCAAACCATTCACTAAAATCCGCGAACTGGCACAAATTGTACGAACCGCTTAACGATACAGAAAATTAGTTTACACGCCTAGTTTTCTTAATAAACAACACTAGTAATTGATCGGTTCGCTGTACACAAACACACTAAATCTTCACAAGTGTTTTTAATTACGCCCAGTTATCTCACGAAACCAAGAAAAACAAATAACGGGGAGCAAACGATACGGTACGCATTCGTCAAATATAGGCCAATGGTTTAAAAAAAGTATTACGGTACTCGTGTAGAGTTGTTTCGTAACAGGAAAGCTGTACTGATGAAATTGTTGCATCTCTGATGTCGCGATTGGGGTAATGAGGACGCTTGCTTATCTTGGCGCTCTTTGAACGTAGCCGATTTTGGGATCGCGCGATCGAACCGAAGATCGATGGGTGATTTATGAATATAGCCTGCGATTTTGTTATGTTCTAAATGTTCGTTTTGGTGTGACATCGTAATTGCACATGTTAACCTCTTAAATGTCGTATGAACCCCACCGGTTCATAACAAAAATACACACGAAACGACAATTAATATAATCGTGAAAACCGTTGAGCAATTACATGCAAACGGCTTCTAGTACGCGAGTTAGTCAAAAAGAAACCTTAAAAAAGAATAACACAGGAAATAACATTCCATGATAATTTTCTTATGTTGATGTAGATCACCTAAAGACCAACAAAGTTCCCTTGATCGGCTTTTACTGACTCGAAAAAACCGAAGAAAACAACCTTTGTTGGTGTTAGCTTACAAAGGCAAGCTAGTCCTTACAAGAACTTCACAAGTTGTAAACTAAATAACTTGTATTGTAGAGCGTTTTTATTCTTTACTGAACAGGCTTCTGTGAAATAAATACTCCTTTGAGTTAAAAAATAATATGAAAACGATAGCCATACACTTGTTGGCTCTTAAAGTTAGTGTTTGGAAAATTGGGTAAACTTTATTTTACATCAAGTATTTTCCTATGCTGAAGTTTGACTTTTGGATCTCAGTTTATATGAGATTTAAAAAAATACAGGATGCTGCTTATCCTGGTCTAAATAGAGCGGCGCGTATAAATTGTCCTAAGGAGAACTGGCGCGGTTGGACTTACTAGGTAGGTTTTTTTTTCATATTTTTTATTTAACCTTTATGGGCTACCCTGGTGCTTACGAAACCGCCCGACCCTTGCTCGACAAGCCAGCCCGCGAGGCTGAGCAAGTAGCTTTAAACTCCCCAAATAATAATAACCAGACTCAGCCTGACCATTGCTGCCCTCCCCTCAATGACTCACTAAGCCGAGGCCCGAACCCCACAGGGGGTGCCCTCAGTGTAGCTCATTTAAATCAATATCCTTAGTTTGTAAGCCCTGGCTGGGGGCCTTAAAGTAATTTTTGGCCACCACAGGATAGTCCGGTTAAGCAGTAAGGCAACCTTAGCGAGTTGCAACTGCGAGTGGTCAGATCAAAAAAAAAAAAGCCTGGTGCTTACGCTGTAACTAACCAGTTGGAAGACAATCTTTAGCATTTATTGAAAGTCATTTTAAACACCATTAATGTTATTCAAGCTCAAGCATATTTTATCTATTCTAGGAAGACTTAAATGAGATCCAGAACTACGCCAAAAGTTAAAACCCATCTGGATTTTTATAAGTGAAATGTATTGTTCATTGGAAGTTGATACAGTTTATCGGTAGGTACGGTCTCACAATACGATAGATAGCACTCGCTAAAGAACCACAACTGCGCGCCATTGTTTTGTTCCTTTTTGTTCGGCTCTCGACTCCGGACGAACGTTACTCCTGGAATCTCCATTTAGCTGTCGATACGCGTTTTATTTTCGTATTATCGGCCCATGGATTGCTCCCAACGAAAGTGTAATTGTTTGGTTATTGGAAAACTGGTTGAAAATGATTGTTTAATGAAAAGGTAATAAGTGTTTCTGGTTTGACATTCCAATGCAATAAAAGGTTTGAAATCAGAAAATAGTTTCATATTCTAGCCTATGATTATTTTTTTCGTCAAAAACGCCCCAGACAAAGCATCAAATTCCCTTTTTCGAGAGTTCTATTTGTTCGAGTAAATTCCAAGGTGACGCCGACCGCGCATTGGCGCCCTCATCGTTTGTTTGGTTATTTCCTTTATTTTAGAATGAAAATGCAGAAAATAAGCATGTTAAGTTGTGCTCCACAAAATTATACGTTAATATTATAATCTCAAAATTTTTACAGAGTGTTCTACCCATGAATAGAACAAACAACCTGTAAACATTTCGAGAGGGTAAAAAACATCATCCGGTATATTGTGGAGGCCAAACTGGATTT
This sequence comes from Gortyna flavago, assembly GCA_963669345.1. Classification (NCBI taxonomy): domain Eukaryota; kingdom Metazoa; phylum Arthropoda; class Insecta; order Lepidoptera; family Noctuidae; genus Gortyna; species Gortyna flavago. The sequence goes on from OY770125.1 coordinate 19,978,141, forward strand.
TTAGACGGAGCACTTGTGATATTTAAATCCAAATGTAAAACAGGTGATTATCACGATTCTATGAATTTCGTGAATTTCAATAAATGGATAAATGAAAAACTCCTGCCTAATATACCACCAAATTCTGTCATAGTAATGAATAACGCAGCTTTTCATTCGGTTCTAGAAGAGAAAAAGCGGACTATGGCTTCCACCAAGGCAGCTATGCAAGGATTGGCTACGACGGCATGACGTGCCTTTTGATGATAAACTTCGAAAGGATGACTTATTGAAATTAATTAAAAGCCATTTCACAGAAGACATTTACAAAATTGTCGAGTTATTAAAAAGAAACGGACATGTAGTGTTGCGTTTGACTCCATACCACCCAGACCTGAACCCAATTGAGTTGGTCTGGGGTTATATTAAAGGACAGTTAGCACAAAAAGTATCGACTCTATTTGGACAAAAAAAAATATATTCCGTAGAGAAGTGGGAGTATTGTGATAACCATGTAATTAAAGTCGAGGACGAATTCTGCAAACATGACAGAGTATCTAGATGAGGTTGTTGATTTTATTATTAATGTGCAGGACGATTCAGATGATTCTGATGATGGCTGCTGCGAAAGTGAAAACTCAAGGTCCAGTGATTGATTTATAATTTTGATACATCTTGCATATAATGAATCCGTACTGATATTATAAATGCGAAAGTGTGTCTGTCTGTCTGTTACCTCTTCACGCTTAAACCGCTGAACCGATTTAGATGAAATTTGGTATAGAGATAGTTTGAGTCCCGGGAAAGGACATAGGGTAGTTTTTATCCCGATATTCCCACGGGATCGACACTTATGCGGGTGAAACCGCGGGGCGCTGCTAGTAGTATATAAGTTTATTACCTAATATTATATTTTGTTACCTACACGTAGTTGTTTCACATAATTTCTTAAAGTCATCAATTAATTTTCTAACAAAAATCACCACTTGTTCACCGTTAACCACTGTGACGTCACAATATCTGAGAAACTGTCCAGTGCACATTCGCCTCTTGTGTATCACGCTACGAGCGCCCGCCGCCCCCACCTCTCCCGGTCCCCGTTCTCGTCCTACTCCCGCGCCCCTATGGGGGGTATGGCAGGCGTTTACCTATAGTTACTAGACCTACTAGTGAACTCAAATACAAATGCACTGGTAGCATCGTATTGTGTGAAAAGAACGCAAACATTTTTAAGATTCCCATGCTATAACGATAAATATAATTGATGAACTTTTTAATGGTGAGGAACAGAGGAGACACTCCGCGAGCAAATACGATACACAGGAAGTGTCCGCGCGCTTTGTTACAAACGATCCGTTTTCCCGATAGCACACCGGGAAAACGGCAGTTTATATTGTTGCATTGTTATTCATACCTACGCTACAGGGTACTGACTCTCGAATATAATTCCGATAGATCGACATTGGTCAAACGTCAGTTGGTTGAGTTAAACGTCAGGGATTGGCTAGACTCAGTGAGTCCAGCCAATCAATGACGTTTGACTGACAATTCCAATGTCGATCTATCGGAATTATATTCGAGAGTCAGTACCCTGGACGTACCCTTACACGGATCAGAACGCCAATATCACTGGCGGTTTATTAGTATCTTAAATCGAATAATGTCGGCACACATACTTTCAGAATTTTTGGTATACTGCCAGGGCTATTATGGTGCAAAAAATCGGCACAATTGGAAAACGCCGCACTCAAAATAAAGAACTGTATCCGTACAAATGGTTAATTGGTCGTGACTAATGGATTGAGTAAGACAAATAAAAGTGACGCGGCTTCTATTCTCAAGTCGGTCCGTTTTCGTTTTGTAGTGTTTTGTGTGTCAGTGGAACGCACCTGCTGGCGGCCGTGACGTCACATGCGAAACACGAAAATTTTACAAGTCAATGAACTTTTTGGTTACTAAATTATATAGATATGTATGTATTGTCAGGGAAACTTCGATATTTTCATTGTTTTATTTTTTCAAGCTTAATAGGACTATTTACAATAAAGAGTTCGCTTTTTATTCCGCTGAGTACTATGTATTATTCCTACTCGAAGTTCTGTGCATTGACAAATGAAATAAATCGATAATATTACAACAACAATGCATACAATCTAGTTTGTAATAAAATAGAATGGCTGTAAAAAAGCAAAAACATTTCCTAAAAGCCATTCCAAGCCAAGCCAAAGAGCTCTAAGTAGATTATAAGACCTACTTTTCCAACAATTCAGGATCGATAAGAAGACGTCTTCAAATAAAAGGTGTTATATTTCTCCAATTCTCTTGAGGCCTGCTATAAAAGTTATTAAAAGACGACAATAGGCGACATCTCGACAACGCGCAACGGCTACAATAAAGGAGCAACGTGAAAAATATAAAACTGAAATTGTTAGTATTAAGTGCACACAAGCCGAACCACAGCACTCTTCGCTTCATTGAGATGGTTTCCGGAATGGAACTCTAATTTTGTTCAGAAAATGCCGTCATGTGTTCTCGTAAGTTTCCCATTTCCACTCGTCGACTCAATATAGTTTTTATATTTTGTAAACATCAAAGGGTGTTTATAAAATAGTGTAAATGTTTGCTGCATCTTTGTTGCGTAATTTAGCATGTTTCATTGCAACAAGAAAAACCGTTGTGTAGAATAAATTATCACTTTAATATGCCTGCATATATTTTACGAACAGTTTTCGTAAAACATATGCAGAAAATAAATTGTCACTGCCATTTTTCCTTTTCGTTGAGCATTCTTAGCGTTGAATAGAATTTTATGGGTGTCTAAAGCTTTCTATATTCCACAATATGCAGGTTGTACGAGAACCGCATTTGGGTTGAATAGTGCATTAAAATTACATATCGGAACGAAACCTTTGAAAATGCGGGTAACATCACTTTGCTCTTTTGTAGACGCATCGAATACTGAATAGCGAGTTCTTTCGGACCCAATAAAGACTATGTAACGATTATTATTAGATTACTATCTAGACGAGTTCCAATTTGAAATAAAGTAAAAAAGGCGATTCCTAAATGAAAATCTACATCAAACCATAGCTGTCGATAAATGTCAGATTAAAATTAATCTAAATACCACGCGACTGGTTATAAGTTGCATCCTTTAGACATTGAAAAGCGTGGAATTAAATAACCTTACAGTTTTAAAAATAACTTGTTTGAAATCTGATATTCGCATAGATATGCGCATCATTTAACGTGCGGAGGAAATTGCCCTCGATTCAGTCCGACATTTCTCGCCATCATTTTATTAAAATTGAAGATCTAATCTAACTAGCCTGTATTGTCCCACTGTAGGGCAAAGGCCTCCCTCTCCCTTTTCCACACAATTCTGTCTATTGCGAGTGCCGGCCAGTCCCTACGGTAGGAGTCAAGCTCGTACCGCCACATTCGTCTTGGCATGCCGCGATAGCGTCGTGCGTTTAGTGGGACCCAATCGGTGATTCTTTTAGCCCAATTGTCATCTGACATGTCCAGCCCAGTCCTACTTAAGTTTAGCGTATTTCTGGGTAACGGCCGTTATTTTAGTTTTGGCGCGCAGTATTGAATCCTTATACGGTCAGAAATCCGAACCCCCAGGATACTGCGCTCCATGGCTCGCTGGCAAACCTCGAGCTTGGAGGTCTGCTGAAGTCTCAAAGACCAGGTCTGAGCACCATGTGTGAGAATGGGAAGAATACACGTCATGTCCATAATTCTCCGTTTTAGAGTTAGTGGTAGATCTCCTTTTAGAAGATCTTTCATTCATTGACCAATACCTCCTCCAGGCGCTCTCCGTGCGTCGAGCAACTTCTTTGTCTTGCCGCGCTTGGAAGGAGACTATTTGGCCCAGACAGATATAGTCTTGGACATATGCAATTTCCTCATCCCCAATATACAGGATGAAATTGAAAACATGCGACAAATCGAAATGGGAGATTGTACTCATCATTATGAACAACTTTTACTATGGGACCAAACCTGAAATCGCGAAAAAAAATCAGCTGTTCCCTACATTTTGACGAGTTAATGCGAACATAAATGTAGGAAACAGCTGATTTTTTTTTATCGGTGTTTGAAAAACCTCCATTCAGGTGAGGTGAGACATCTATTAAGTTTTTCATTGATTCGTCTTCATCTTCCTTTGTTTATAATGAATAAAGACACAATAACTAAAAGGTTTTTACTAGGAAAAAGTTAATTGCCTCAGTTCGCTGTAACTGGTAGAGGTAGTACATGTAAATGATGCTCAGTTTTTTATTGGCAATCTAGCCTTCCTTTTCATTTTAATTAAACGTGTTAGCAATTTTTTTATAATTCACTGCCTGCTATGTGTATGTAGGTAAAAACTCCCTATGTGAAAAAGTTGAGTTCACAGACTCCAAGAAAACATAATTAAATAACCAGATGACCCTTAAAGCACAGCTTCACAGAAGACACATTTACTTGCTTAATGTAGCAGTTAAATAGGCAACAAAACATTTTCAATCTGAATTAAGGAGCACCATATTTTTTTCTTCAATGAAATCGACTGAAGCACTTTTATGTTAAACCTTTTCAATTGCCTTTTCAAACCTAAACAGTTCAATTTGTTGTTGAAGGTTGTTCTACGAGCAAAGGTTTTTATTGATAGTGGTGGATGACTGTATGCACGCTATCTAGGCTGCACGCGGATTTCGCGCTTATATTTTGTGTGATTGATTGGTAAACCAACGATGCACACCGCTGTTGCGGGGTAGTCGAGCTACGAATAAAGCTGAAAATGTAGTAAAAACAATTTTTGTAAACCTGTTGTCATCTTCGGGTGATCATTCCAATATTGCAAATCTGAATACGTTATGCATAAATCATGTGCAAATATTCCACAGTAGTGTTAACGGTTGACATGTATTTAATAACTATTTGGAACAAGAGCACCGCCATCAGAACTTGAGCAAACATTACTTAAAGTGTTTACACACTGCGTGCAGTCGGTAACTCTTGTTAGTTTGCTAAATACAAGTTGCCAACTACACACCTAGTGGAATGCTCACATGGGCGAACTTGTACTATCAACTTCGATATATTCCCAAGTCTTACATTGTTCTGAAGTTCGGATTTCTGATAAGCCCATGCAACAAATAATAGAGAATTGCTGAGGTAATTTACTTTTTAATTATGTAAACCTGTTTATTGATCAATAAATCTCTCGTTTTTTTATACCTAAATCAAGAAACATGCTTATTTACTATTATGATTTGTTTTGTGGAAATAAGAGAAATTGTCCGGATAGTCAATCATTGTTATTTTATGATGTGACAAGATTATTGACGTTTATTGGATACAAATGAGTTTTCTAATAAGCCTTACCTAACCTGGATAACCGAACCCAAGGTGTGCTTGGTTACAGGCGGGCTCGAACAAGTAATTACACTATACCTACCTACCTCTCCTTACGCTGTACTTACAAAACATTTCCTCTCTTTTCCGCTTTTGTGGAAACTGGGCCTTATATTGGCGTGGCAGAATTGAAACGCTATTTTTGAACCTTTTGTTAGGTTATATTTTAACGCGACAATCTATGCAGCAGCGCATTGATACGTAACTTTCAATAAATAATATGTGGTACTCCTAATTCGATTTCAAAACTTGATGGAGCTTGTAACAAAATTGTCTCGCTTCTACTTTACAGGCTCCATCAATCTTCACGAAATAAAAACCGCAACATGCAATGATGACACCAAAACTTGCGTAGACCTAATTTGTGATTGCTTCTACCAAAGAATTGGAATTAAGCGTATCCACGACTGGAATAAAATTCATCCTTTTGCGAGCCGATTCAAACAATCACTACTGATACCGCATGGATACTTAGGTATTTTTTTTTGTAAGTTTTAGTAGAAATGATAAATGTATACTTATTATGATGATGAATTAAAAAAAATTGGCATATCATCTCTTATCTTCTCTCCTTTTTATTAACTGAAACCCATAGAGTAACGATGTAGTTGAAAAATGTTCCGTATGATCCACGTGAACACGGTATTGCAGTAAGAAAACAATTGTGGTCATCAAGTTACAACAAGAGAGAAATGGTATTGATTTTTACGGGTTATTCGATTGTTTCTGCACACGCTTATTTCTGTAAGCGTGTGATGCGGTAGTTGACTAATACAAAATAACAGTTGAATGTGACGATTTTGTTCGTAGGTATGTAACAGTCGATTGAGGGAAAGAGGCGAGTTCCTTTATAGTTAGGTGAAAGACCGAGACCGGCCGCTGTGATGCTAACCAACTATTTATATAAGTACATGTGAGCAAAACGCCTCATACCACATGTAGAATATTGTGGTTATACACCAAATGAAAAGCTTTTAAACTTTAACCGAGTGAATGCCGAAGTTGCAGAGAGTTTGGTCTCAGAATAATTTGAAATTGTTTACTTGTTATAAATTCTATCGTTTCATTATACCTAGTATGTTTTTCCGGAACAAGATCATATAAATGTGCACAATTACGATTCATATCTAACTTGTAAAATAGTTTTCACAACCACCAACGCGAGGAAGGGAATTTAATATCCGCCCCCTAAGACGACCCACTGACCGAAATATAAAATTACAAATGATCCGCCGCATTTGCGATACTCGGTATCAAACAATTGTATCCAAAGAGGTTATCCAACAACAAGATTCAATATTTCATTTCAATTTACAAAAGAAACCGATTCAATCGTAGACTTAAAAGAGGAAGCGGTAAGGTATCCCGCGAAACTCAAATTTCCTTACGTTTTTTACAATTTGCAGGTCCGTCAGGTAGTATAGTAATAAAAAAGGTATGCGTCAAAGAAACGGAAAAACATTCAAAGGTTGTCAATACAAAATGTGACACCCGATCACACAGTTAGTAGCGACGTGTTAATAAAAAAAAAAAACTTGCATTTTTTTCACCAAAACGTTTAAACTTAACACACACAGTAGTTACCACTCCTTGGATTACAAAAAACCTAATGGCATTTTTTAATAATTTCAATACACTAACAACATACACGTGGCAGTTACCAATACGGGTCCCTTTTTTAACCTTGTATGATTGAGTCACGTATACTGGGCCCGATATTTTTTCAGCTTCTTTTTTGTTTATTTTTTAGCTAGGCATTGGTTTTTTTCCTTGTTATACTTAGTCACTGTGGCATGACTGTCGAATGCATTGATGTGCTAGTTCTTTACTATTTTTAATTTGTTTAGACAAGGCGATGGACCCGTTTTACGAACGAGGGACGCGAGACGTGTAATTTATTCGTAGTGCGGTAATGGGGTAGAGAGTTGAGCTTCGTAAAGTAGTTAGAGATGCACATAATTAGCATTTACTGCACTTATCACTTTGGTATGTTCGAGTCGTTTTTGTCTCATTTTGTGCACTTCATCGTTGCGACGACATTTTCTCGTAACACGGTAAGTAAAAACGATGACATAATGTTGGAGAAATATTTTCGACGAAGTGACTTGTGACAATTTGATCATCGCAACTTGTTGGTCGTACTCATACCGTACCACTTTGTTTCAGGTATTTTATAATACTGGTGGATCCTTTGATCCTTTAATCACAACACATACTCGTTAAACGTTACATTTTATACAATTTTTATTTTAAATAAAGTACCTCTGGGTCAGCTATTACAATATGAAGCAGACTTAAGCAAATTGTGTAACTGAAAGAAAGATAATATGCAGTCAAAGGGATTATAATCTTATCTGGATATACTGATTTACCTTCAAAGCTAAAGCTATCTCAATAGAAACTAAGATGTATTTTTTCGCTGATCGGCTGAGTCAACGTAGCCTGCATTGTGATATTAGTTCCCTTTGTCCTATTTTAGAGATACAGACGATTTGGGATAGTTGTCAAGTGCTATTATCCATTAGCCTTGGCTTGGGATAATCTCAATTCGTTGCCTTACTTACAGTATACTTTGATTTTCAAGAGCGGTTTCTTATAATCTTATAGTCATTCCGCAACGGACACACGTGCACAATTTATCTGCACCACCACGGCCTCCGCTCGAAGCGTTGCCGTTGCGGATTTACACTGACTCAGCGAAACGCCTCCGTCCATACTGCTCCAAACCGGCCGCTCGATCATATTCAACAGGTCGAACTTCCAGCTGTAACGCAGCGATTTAGTAAATTTTTATTTACAGCATATTTGTACACCAGCTCCGACAATATTTATCTGAAATTCGATGAACACTTGCTCTTTTTAATCGATTTTGACACATGCCGCGACCGCGCGACGTTTAGTTTGTGATTTGTTTTTAGCTACGCGAGAGTAAATAGACGGAGCAAAATACAGCAATAGTAACAGTTGTTGGTGAACCCAACCAACAAAAATTTTATGAGACGGAGAAAATCTTCCGCCTGTTAAATGTATGTTCTCGTATTATGTTCTAACCATGTTCAACCTTTATTATTTTACGAGCGGCTGTAACACCGTTGGTTATCGCTTCCCTTACGATGCCTAAGTCAATCCTTTCATCATATTTAACATGCTAACAATCTAAATTTATCCCATAGATATAGGATGTAGGTATTTATGGTAATTTCGCAAGAACCTTTTATAGCTCAGGTCAGTAGGCAATATTATGTAAGCAAAATAGCTATTTGTTCTGTTTATGTGACAGTTTCAAGAAGCATTGCAAAGCTTCGGTTTTATTGCCGAGAACAGCGTTAACCTAAAAAAGACTATCATACTTAGAGTTTGATGTCAGTTCGTAGTTGGCGAGAAGCGTAAAAGTACTGTGACGAATTTCATGCCGCATTCTCTTCACATTTACTAGGTAGGTACAAGTATATCGATAAAGTTATATTGAGTACAAAATACACGTACCTACACTTTATATTTACCGTCAACAATTAATTTTTAATAAAATTATCAAATTTAGTTTTCGATTAACACATAAAAGCTAAACATAACTTGTAATCGCCCAGCTGGTTACTCTAGGAACAATGGCGCGACCTTGGTTGGAAACTTGTATAACAACTAGCCAAACAGTTATTAAGGTGGTTTATTTCGTGTTGCGCATTCTTGTATACCGTGTGGCGTGTACTACGTGCTAAAATATTTCATTGTAGACTAACAGAAATACCATAGACTTGCTCATCTTTTTTGCAGGAATCTCAATTAAAAATTTTGTACGAAAGCTCGCTCGCGTAGTTTGAGTGATGGCGAACACTGACTTTAGTGCCTGTTGTAGTTTTTTAAATAAAAAAATCAAACATCCGTTATCAAAAAGAAAGCGCACACATTTATTTTGAAAACGAAGTTATAATTTTTATTCTATTCAGTGGAGCGAAATCGATGGCATAAATGTTGGTGTGCTACACACGTTAATGAAAGAAACATCAAAATTGGATAATTTTTTTTGAGAAAATCTCGGTCGTGCAATCATAGTGATATACTGTATACATATTGGCCGAATACAGAACCTCCTTTGTTGAAGTCGGTTAAAAATCAAAGGAAATGATGTCAGTCTCCGTAAAATCTAATTTCCCAGACTCAATAGTCAATTAATAAAAATGTTCGAAGAATTGAGTCAGATTACGAGTTTGTTTTTCCAGCTAGAGCATCCTGTATTTTAAAACTAGCTGTCCTGTAATAAGTTTTGTGTTAACTTATTCATCAAAAACCCATACAAAATGTATGAGAAAAAGAATTATATTCATTTTTTTTTTTCTTGAATTTTTCCCATGTTTTAATTGTTCTGCTAATCGGGGCGCGGCGAAGACAAATCTAACAAATCAAAGAACATAAAAATCGGTCCAGCCGAGCCGTTCTTGAGTTATATATAAAGGGTGTAACTAACCCGACTGTTTTATTTATACACAATCATAGTAAGTATTTTATTCTTCACTTCACATTTGGGTCAATCATTATTTTGATGCTCTGGTTCTCATTTTTACAAGCAGCATGACTTCAATAAATGTAAAGAAATTAAGAACGTGCTAAGTTTTCTTCACGACTTTTTAAGTAGTAGGTACTTTTTTATTTCAAAGAAAATAACTAATGCATAGTCAGTTCTCCGAAGCATTTCAACGCTTGCTTTCATAAGTTTTCTTCATTTTAATATTACAATGGCAGTCATAGGAGCTTTTTAAAGACCGCTGTGCTGCTGCCAATAATAACTAAATGCGTTAAATGTTTTTTAACAAACCTATTGATTTCGTCTCAAGCAAGCAGAGCATTGGCGGCTCAGTGGTGGTAACGGCCCCGACTTACGAGTTGTAGGTCCTGGGTTCGAACCCAGACAGGCGTTTTACTTTGAGTAAATAATTTAATCATCACTGCTACACTGCTCTCAAAACGGTGAAGGAAGACATCGTGAAGAAATCGGTAAGTTCTAGAACCAAAAATTCGAAGACGTGTGACATAATATGCTTCAGTTCTACTCGTACTTTATATTTCTGTTCCGTGAGAACCTTGACACCTGTTTGGCTTCCGAACTTTTAGTTTCGGTAGCAAGAAACATTACAACTTATAATACAGTTTCTCTTTTATGTCTTTTTCACCATTGGTTGGACTCAATGACCCCTCCGATAAAATATGAATGAAATTAAAAATAGCTTATTGCTTTGAGGAAATTAATTGTTTTGGACACGATTGAAACTTTGTTCGTTCCTGGTCATTAGAAGGGTGGTAATATTTCATTAGTATCGCTATCGATCGATGTTACGAGTCTAGAACCTATAAACCCCTTATTGCTGCTTTGTAACTTTTTAAATACATGAAACATAATTAATGTTTAAAAATCTAATCCTTTTCCACAGTTATATATATATTTAGCAAATGGCGAAGGAAGATGAACACGCTAACAAAGAGTGCATTATAAGTTTCAGAAATTATTGATCACTCAACCACTGCCCTGAAGTTAATACTGACCACTAACCGCACAACCAATCTGTTTATAAACATTTTAAAAGATAACACTTTCCATATTAACAGAAGTGATAAATGCTGGCCGGTCAGCGTAGTTTTAGTCAGTGAAACCACGCTTTCCATTCCATAGGTTGTGCGGTGCCCGGACCTAATTACGTACAGGTATTTAGGTAGCCATGTAAGTACTACACTACGGAAACCCACATCCGCCGCGATGTAACAATGTTTATTATGATATAATGGGTCTGCACGTGTGAGACCTTACGCGACAAACCTACTAATTATTGTCACTAACTTTTAAGAAGTTTTAATTGATAGCAGTTTACTGTTAGCGGAATGTGTCTCGTGAATAAAGTGATCGATAAATTCGATTCATCTTTCAAACAGAAGCTGATGGCGCATATAAACTGCACCCGTTCTGCTCAAAACTTTTACTCTCATCAAAATCTTAAATTGTCAACAAACAGAATCGGTTAAATTTTAATATTAGTCTTTGTCTAGATGAAACTTAAAACGTCTGAAGCAAACAAGGCCCATAGTTCCAATCAGAGCAAAATAACAGAGGTTGCAAATATGCATAATCTCTTCATCTTTTAATCTTGTTACGAATCGTTTCGACACGTCCTGTGGAAAAACGGAATACGAGAAATGGTTTTGCGAATTTATTGAAATTGGAAGCAATTGCTCTCCTATATCTGTCAAATCAGCTCATCTCGCTACCGCTAAAATTGCACTTCGTGCGAATGTCAACGATGTTCGTCTGTCTCTTGGTCTTCAAGCGCCTTTATTATACAGCCGGGGACTCCGGGACGCCTTTCTATTTGCGTCAAGACCACTCGAACCTTTAATTGTTTTTCCGAGCGTGCTTTTGTCTTCGTGGTAATTTGGGAATGGAAGAAAATGCAACTGAGGCTGTTTTAGAGCACGAATGATAAAGAAAAGAAGTTGCGTAATTAAGTTTGTATCCCTTTGTCACGGCCTGATTTTTATACATTTTGATTTTTTCACGTAGGGCTCTGTGAGGTATATCTTGGCTTTGAAGGGTGTTGAAATAAAGCTTTTTTCAAAAATCCTGTGTAATAAACCATAATTGTGGGATTAATTTTGCTTTCTTCAGCCAAAAGGAAACGAAATGCGTCTACATATATCGATACAATTGATCCTTAAGTGAAGTATTTAGGGAATATTACTATTTAGAATAAATCAATTATAGTATAGTCAACAACAAGTCCTTAAGCTGACCGCGGTACATAATGTTATCGTACCTACAGCTTAGTCAAGCGGCAACTATTTACTTTATCTCGCAAAATCTGGAATTTATTGTGGCGACTTCGGCACTATGAATTACATTCTTAACCGATTGCTAGACACTGTCCTGAATTAAGTACTTAGTTCTTAATGCTGTACAGTTTTTAAGGTTTTTTTATTGTCTTGTTCTCTGATCTCCTCCAAGCCTTTGTTAATCCGTCTGTTGCTAGGGTCCGCAGTACGTTGCAGTCTTACCCGCTTTGTGCGGTCTTCGGTATCCTGGCAGATAGTTTATTAGCTCTTACGCAATCTTACACATTGTTCAGCCAATGCTACTAGAGGCTGCGCTGAATAAGATTAAACTTAGTTGATATGCTTGTACTGCTTAAAGTTTGTTCACTACTTACAGAAATGTTAACATTTACATATCAACGCATGTTTTTATTAAAATAGCAATATATACACGCCTAGTCATAATAAAGCATCATATAATTTATTAGGCGTCATACCAATATAAAGGTTAACGTCATCCTGTGCTCCTTAAGATGTCCTTTCTCAATTTCACCTTTGTTTGTCTGTCCTTTGGGTTCAGACGCCTGAAATAAAACAAATAACAGCGATAAAAAAGAAATGAGTTACGATGGAATATAATAATAGGTAAATTGGTCATAAAAGTACTACTTATTGAAAAATTTAAAAGCCCACCGATCAAAATCAGATTATACCTTTGGTAAAACTGTGAAAGCAGAATTGAACGCAGTCAAGTGGTAATTAAAATACCAGAGCGGAAGTTCAAACGTGCTCATTTAAAATGACTTCATAATATTGATGACGCTTTAATTATGAACGATGTAGTGATTCGTCTCGCACCTATATGAAGTCAACTGTATGATACATTGATATACAAAATACAATTGTACTTAATAAATTGTAATCGTTGAAAGCTTAACGAAAATGTGTTTAAATACTTAAAAACCTTTTAGCTGGTCAATTCGACTTCACTATTTAAATCATTACATTATTATATGTTTTTTAAATGTTTAATATTAGAAAGCACACCATATGGCAAAATAAAATGCTGTTTTACATAGGTTCTTTTGTTGCTTTGAGCCGCATAATTTTCTATTATGTATAGATTTGCCGGGGCAGGCAGTCAATGACAGGGGCGGGTAGGTTATTAATCCTAGGTGCAGCGGGCGTGCACCCTGCGGTCAGTATACGACACATACACGGCATGTGTGAGGACAGGATGGGACATGACTTCTTTCCCTATTGTCATTAATTATCAATGCGGCATAAGCACTAGCGCTTCTACGATAGTACTCTTATCTCAGAGGTGTTGCTGGTAATCTATATATCTAGTATTTAACTAGAACATTCTAAAGTAATCCCCTTTTTCATTCGGTCTCTTTTATCATTTTATGCCTCCTGCCCTCGCCTAGTTGACCTTATTCTATTTGAAATATTTGAATCCCACATTTTGCTGTCTGGCGTTTTCTACCTATGCCCGGAACGAATTTTAAGGCTTCTCCCGTAACTCGATTTCCTTGCAACGGTATCATCCTAGCAGCCTAAGTCTTAAATTTGAAGGCTGGCTTGCGTTTGACCACTTTGTGCTCACTATGAAGAAATAATAAAAGGACCAACAATTCTTTAATTTCCTACGTCCTTATAGCCGGAGTATTAATGCACTAATCGCAATTGCTCTGTTAGATAGAAAAATAGAAATTCCGGTTTAAAAACCGGCCCAATCTGAGGTTTAAAAGCTATAAATTGGTTAAATAAATGTTGATTAGTGACGCGGTCCGTTTGTTTATATTAGATGCTGATCTACGAAACTAGTTATAATGTTATTCATAGATACCTGATTTCGATGCTATCAGTAATACAGGTAGTCGTTAAGGATATTTTTATCTTAAAGACTTAATCACTGCCGGAATAAGGTTAAGGGAAATGAAATATAGCTGTTAATTGCTATGTAAGTACAAATTCGAAAATAATTTTACAAATAGGTAAAATCAAAGAAGTGAAACTAAATTGTGGTCAAAGGATCAAAGTTCATAAGGACCAATATTTTCGGGTATCCATACAAATACGTATATATCCGTGGCGAAGCGTGATCGTAGCTATTATAATATTATAATAGCGGAATGACAAAACTGGAATACAGTGTAACCTGGTTAAGTGGGCCCTGGACACCTCTACTACTTATAATTACAATGAGGACCCTTTACTTTTGCATTGAAATACTTCTGTAACTGGGAACCCGTAATAACTGAGAAAGCAATTTGTTCGATTTTTTCGATTTTTACCTCTATAATAGGGACTTACTAGTTCAATAGCCTGTATGTAAGACAACTAATAATAATTTGTAATAAAACACACTTTTAAGAAGAAAAACACATTTAATCACACCTCTTTAAACGACAATAAAAAACGGTACATTTCTACCTGTCTCTGTAAATGAGACAACTGACAAATAAACCTGACTATTATTGGGAAACTTGGTAATGATAAGCCCCTCTAAGTGATAAATAATCCTAGGTCCCGTGCGATCCCATTTATGCAAGTAACACTGTATATGGTGTCCGTTTGAGGACCCAACCAAGTAAGCTCTTTCGTGGTACTCAGATATAAGACCAACGTTTTGCAAAATACGCAACATAATCAAAACCGAAAAGCAAAAAGAAAAACATTTGAGAGGCAAATGAAACATGAAAAGTTTTCAGTTTTAAAAATAGCTCCATAAAATAATCTATAGCAGTGTTAATAATCTCAGATAATTTACATTCCATCACCACTTAATCAGTTATCTACTTTAGTGAAATGTATTATAAGTTGATTTTTGGGTGATCATTTGTAACAAAAACGTCCTAATAAGTTTTGGTTGCAATGAAATTTAAACTTTGATATATTTATGAAACATACGGTGAACTAAGAGGTTTCGAAAGTATGCTAAGACTAACCAAACCATTATTGTTTATCTTGGTGTAAATAATAGTGATTTGTGTGTCTGATCGAGTTTTCTTTTCAACAGTGGATTATGATCTTCACAACATTTAAATTATTTTCATTATTGCTTGTATTGATTACAAAAAAGTTCCGTTCTCACTAATTGAATTATATCCAGGATTTCAAAAAATCGTACGTATTATTTTTATTAGAAAAGAGCTTTTATCGATCTGGCTGTACGGGAATAAATAGATGCATGCTACCCTACCTCCTGGGGCGACTGTCGGTCGATTCTGTTAATTTTGTAAAAATTCCAAATCCTATTATATTATTAGCTGAATACCTAATGAACTTGAATTTGACCTGATCACCCCGACCGCATCTGCACTAATAGACTAAATCACAGGTAAGAACTAAACTGCGTATAGATATAATAACATGGTGACAGGGACATCGAGGCGCAACCTGTTACCATGGATTCATTTTATGATTCTGAACTCCTAGTTTGTGCCTCTTCCCGGCTGTCATTCGTGGATCTTTGAATGTCGTTACGGGTCATCAGAAACCCGAAAGTCTGACAACGGGTCTTAGCAACCCTATCGTATTCCCAAGTAACTGGGTTGTGGAGGTCAGATAGGCAGTCACTCTATATAAATACTGGTATTCAGCTGCCAACATATTTAGGAAACAGCTAGGAAGATTGTTTGAGTTTGCGGCTTCGATTGTCCCTGTCACCCTGCATAGACTTACAGGGATTGGTCGCGACTTGCGGCAGACAATCAAATTATGCAACCATGTTTATTTGGATCTAGGCAGAGGACTCGATACTTTTTCTTTCTCGTTTATTCACGCTTCGCTTTATGAATAAAAGAACAACAAAATGCGTTGCCCAGATAAAATGGCGGCATCGGAAAAGGTTTTGTTTCTCTTAGTTTTGTTCAGTCGTTGATTGTCGACCTTTGAACTGTTCTGTGTTTGTCACAAAAGCCTTTAAATGAAAAAATGCATAACTCAGTGAATAGTACGCTTTCAATTTGGTATCGGTTAGAGATTCAACCAATCATGAATTCAAAAGGTAAAGTGTGACGTCAATTTATTGAGTTTATTTCATCGAAAATCTCTGGTTTAGAATATTTTGCTACAATATACTTCCCCGTTGTACAATATTTAGATAGCCGATTCTTCAAAAAGATTTAAAAAAAAAAAACGGGACTACTTAAGTTCAGACCCCATTAAATTAAAACCGTTCATTAGTAATCGGATGGAGCTTTCAAACGGACTACTTTTTGCTTAGCTCCTGGCACTCTTAACATTTTGTACGTTCAAACCCGTTCTCTGTTTTATAAAAGAGGATATTTTATCAAACAAAGAAACTGAACAATAAATACAAAAATCTGAGCTTTTATATAGTTTGACTTAACTATGTTGATACTAAAAGCATAGTTCTATCATTGTACGTATTGAAGTACCAAGTAATAATTAACATGTTTTTGCTTGAGTTCGGGTCCCGAGGGTGAAGGTAATGTGATAACGCTCGCAGGTACGGCAGGTAGGCGACGGAAGCCATCGCATAACTTTTTTTATTTCTTTAAGTTGCGTTCACTGCATTTAACCTACGCGCGTTTTTATTTGACATGTTCCGAGAATTTTTGTTCAGAACTTGTGTTGGATCGTAATGGTGTTACATTTTAAGATATATTGTTTGTTTAAAAAAAAATTACAACGCGGTGTGCCTTGTATTGGTTGTATTATAATTAAACGAAGAAATTAAAACTTGCATTGCAATAGTACTGACCTTTTTTTTTTTTTTTTAAGGATGGGAAATCATCCAATGACCCCTCCCGCTCTGGGTGGAGCGGAAGGGAGTGTCAGACTCTTACTGACTAAAACCCATCCGTGTTCCTTCCTTAGCCCTTTATGTTCCGGGGCAGCGGTAACCCTTTCGGACAATCCCGCTGCCCCGGATAGTACTGACCTTCCTGTCTTAATTATTGTGCTTAATTTACCTGCCTGTATGTTACAGGCATACTTACTTTCGAATTTATAATGTTAGTATGGATTAAGGGGATATGTTGAAGAAAAGAAAAAGTGGTTTTTCTATTTCGTGTAAATTGTTATGTATGTGGAATAGGGATTTAACATTTTGGTATAATATGTTTTTTGACTCTTTGATCTAGTATCATGTAAAAGGAATACACGATTCAATGAATTTTTCTCGATACAAAAAAAATTAAGTTACTTATTATATCAATTTTTTTTTACATTTTTCGACATCACGCCGTAACGCTTAAGAGTTATTCAATGGAATTTACTTTAAAACGTTTACTCAAAGTAGTTTTAAATTTAATTCATTTATTTTGTTAAAAAAGGAAGTAAATTCGTTTTGGCACATACGTCGTTTTATTCAGAGCGCACGAACATTATAGCCATCACTCTTCTTTTGCGTTTGAAAAGTAATTCGCTAACTTTCGCTCGCTTAGTAGGTTTTAGAGGATTTTAGATTTTCGAGGTAGCGTCTTAACACACTAGGAATAGAATACATATAATGGTCCATTCTCCACCTCACAGTACTTTTTATTCAGAGAACCAATAGCCGGCGGCTAGTTTGGCCCTTTTCCGTTTGCTCTTCACTGTAAATAGATTTTTTGCTGTTCATGCAATGTCCTCACTCTTCTCGTTCATTTTACCCTTTTCGCGGAATTTTAGGTTAATTTGAGAAAATGATTCACCTCTCGTATTTATTCATTGAAACTGGTTATTTGAGTTTTGCTTTTCTGCAATTGAAATTTAAATATTATTGTTGAAAACAATTTGTTTATTTTTCCGACTTAAAAAAATGAAATCGGATTAGCATTGCAACTCAAAGTTTTGTAAATTAAAATAATGTACAGTTTTAGGCAACTTTTTGGTATCGATATAATAGTTAAGAGTGATAATTTTTTATCCCCGACTTAGATATGTGTCTAATCGACGGTGAATCAATGATGAATGCTTAAAAGAATTGAATCACTTGTCAGTCTAACGTTTTAATGACTGTATGAGAATTCCGAGTACCTGCTGTCACCTTCGCATTGTACTCATGTAAATAAACAGCTTGTATTCAGTATTAGAGTTCTTTGACAGACGAACGCGACGCGTGTGTTTTTGTTGACCATCTGGTCAACGGACCGGTGCGCGGCTCGTTTCTCAATTAAATCGACACAGTTTGATTCGCACACTAATAGAACAACGCGGGGTTCGACCTTGCGGTTTTTTGATAACCTTCGTGGAGGTGCTGATGATTTATATTTAGATTCACAGATTTTTTAAAATTATTTATTGTCTAGAAATTAACTTCTTGATGGATGGTTGTTTTGTTAAAAAGTGACACGCTCACGTGATCAGCTGTGTGATGTCTGCACTTGAATACTTTAAATATCAGCGGCTACGCAGATCGCGCTGTGAAAGTGACATGTCAGGTGCTCGGCAGCTCTTGTCAACCTAGAGAAGGTAAGTCTTACGCTTCTCTGAATCTGCTCATAAACTCAATTTATTGATGGGGCTATCGCCAAAAATAATACTGCAAGGTACTTGGTTAAAGGTAATTCGGTTGTTCTCAGGTAATAAAGGTATTACGGCTACGTCAATAGGTACGTACCATTCTGTGTGCCTGCAGTCTGTCCGTCGCATTTAAATTGAGTTTGGTCGGTGGAGTCACTCAACTTTTCTGTGCATATTTTTACGAAAACTTTTTTATAATTCAACAAAATTCTTGAAATATTGATTTTTGTTTACATTACAAACTTGTTTAATGCGATAAGAATTAATGAAACGGAAGAAAAGCATTCGATTTCCTTATTTTTCTATTTTCGGTGCATCTCGGTCGTTAGTTGTTCATCTTGATTGACTGGATTTGATTTCAATAGCTGAATAATTCTTGAATCATCTGCTTCTGCAATTTTCTTATCGTAATCGATGAGGCTTCAGGAATGAACTGTAAATACATTTCAAGCAGCTCATAACTGTTTTCTGCTTTTTTCCCTCGTCTCTTTCTGAACACTGTTCAAAACAAAGCAAACAAAACTGAATTAATGAAGCAGCTGAATGCTGAATTGGCCATTATTTCACGAGTAGTTGATCCGTGAGCTTGGATAGTTGGATACGTATCGACGAGCTGTCTTGTTGTCCGTCTCTCTACCGACAAATGGCTGCGCCCATTGACGGCAGCAAAATACACTGCAAAAGACCAGTAGATAAGTTTTCTTTAATTCTGTTCTGTTAAGTTCTTTTGGTCTCTATTCATATTTCAATCTTATATATGTTTCATTGGTTTTCTTCTATGAAGCGTACCTATTGTTATGCCATCAAGTAAGGATCGTCGTAATAGCTATATATACGCGGTATAAATCGTCAATAGCATTTTATTACAATAGTAAGTATCGCAAAGCCCTGTATTGCTAGTTTAAACTACTTATCTCCTCGCCGAAGGCGGCAAAAAGTTACGCTACAGTTTTCTTATTGTGTCTTTTTGCTCTTGGTTGACTTTACGTTATTGCTACTAATGCAGTTTTCTATACTAGAAGAAAAACATGCATTTAACGTATGTGTATTTAAAAAAAAAGTAATTTACAAATACAGTAAATTATTCACGTTAAATTGTATGGCTTTGCGAAAAAAAATGTGAAAAACAAGCCAAGTTTGACGCTTTTATATTAAAGCTTTTAAATTAAGCAACTCGCTAAATGTTGATCCCTTCTTTTCGCATAATGAATGTTCTTTTTCCTAATATACTTTGGCATAACTATTTTGGTATAATTTGTTTTGACACAATAATAGTTTGGCATAGGTACTTTTAATTCGCATAATACTAAAGTACCTACTACTAGGCGACGTAGGATGCAAGAGCGAGCGAGGGGCACCCCGAGGTTCGGTTTGGTTAGGCTCCTTTAAACCCTGCAGACAGAAATAGGAGCCCTGACGTCGATAGAAATAAAATATAAATAGAAATAAAACATGTAGCATGCTAAATTTATGCTTTAGAATGTACTTAATCATTAGCGAAACTATGCTTAAAAAAAATATGCCTAAACTGTTATGCGTAAATAATGTTATGAGAAGATATAATTAGGAGAAACAAAAGTATGCTAAGTTATATTAGGTCTTAAAATTTTATGCAAATGGATAGGGAACCCGCTAAATGTCACCCTCTCCTGTAGGTTATCCCTTTCTCTCTGCATAGCGACAAACTTCTCGTCATCACGTGCCACGTGAATGCTCACGTTGCTCTCACTCCACGGTTTAATTAAGACCAAAACTTCACAACATTTAAAACATTATTTTGTACTGAAATAAAAATATTATTTATTGTCAACGAGATAATGTCGCACGAGTTTTCGGAACTCATTTAATAGCTCTGAAACGCATGACGGCGATATTTTCCGGGAATTTAAAATAGTTAATTTAAAAACGAGACGACAAGCCGTATTTGAGTACAATTAGCTTGTGACATGATTCACGCTGTGATTGTAGACATAAGATATTTGTTTACGCATTCTATTTATAATTCAATGGCGCTACTTATAATGTTGTATACAATGCGTTGGATTGTAACTGATAGTTGCATTTTTTCAATGACAATGCGTCGCTCATACATACATTACGCTGGTAATTTTGTCATTCGTATGCATTGTTTTGCTTCTTTCTGCAGTATCAGCACAAGACGAGTTATTTATAGTTTAAAGATCGAGTGCTTATCACAAACTTCTGTAATCGACTTACAGACAAAGCTATGAGAGATCGTACAGACTTTATAAAATCCGACTGGTTTATAGGTCAAGTTGGGAGAAATACTTCTTCTTCAGAAACAGGCTTCGAATATCAGTTATTGTGATTAACTAAAGGCGATCTTGTGCGCGGTACCTAAATCTTAAGTTCTTATGTATCCTAGAAAACTAATATAAATAATAGATACCTAAGCAATATCTATAGTTTAAAAAAAATAGGTCGCTGACACACAAAGATGAAGTTACACAAACGTGGCTAAACAACTGAGGGGCAATTCTCTTAATTTTAAAGAACGTTCACAGTCTGATTTCAGTCTCAATCTGTCAAAAATACCTCTAATTTTCATACATTTTGACAAGTTTTTGACATTTGTTTGTCGCCGAGATGAGACTGCGACTAGATTTTGAACGTTTTAAATTACGAGAATTGGCCTTCTGATCACGTTGGTGCAATGAGTAATGATGACACTTTTACTATCTTTACTTCTCGCCAATTTTATAGCTGTCTTCATAGACTCCTAGCATTGCTAATTGGTGTAAAAAAGGCGATATGACAGGTATCCAGCTGACGGAGTTGACGGCACTCTCGCGAGCTGCCCACACGTTTTCTGTTTAATATTCCTGATTATTGACAACACGATTGATATATAGTTGATGGCTTTACATTTGAAAAGAGTAACGGTGGAGTTTCTAGCCCATTCTTCTCCATATGAAAACTACCTTTTGGAAGGGGCGACTAGAATCAATTCTATTTATTGTAATTTTTGACGTTCAAAAGAGCCTTTTATATGCCTATTTGAAATAAATGCTTTGATTTTATGCGATTTCTAGTGCCAGAGGGAACTGATTGATGGATTAGCCATTTAAAACGTGAAAACAACTCTAATAAAATTCTAAAATCATATAAAACAGAATAATAATTAAGTTAATGCATCGTAAAGTGTAGCTGCTCTACATCAACGAAATTAGTTGCATTATTACACTTAGGTATTACATTCTATTTACTATCTAAGCCCCTTTAAAGAGCGGTGAGCCTTCGTAAGGCCCCAACACGCGATACTTCAATTACAGTTATGCAAAACCATTCAAAATCTTTGTCTATAGGTGTACACTCAGCCTTAACCTCCGCTGCATTCTTGCTCTTACGAAAACTCGGTCAAGGAGTACTGTAATGAGTCAACTGAAAACGACTTACAAAATCTACAATCAGTGTAAATGTCCTGTTATACGTAGGTATATTATCGAACGTTGACCGCAAATGCTATTTTACAAAATAAAACCGATAATTATCGAAAGATCTCGCATTCAAAAACCAGAAAGTTGTGGCTGTAGGTACCGTAATATGCAACCATTCCTCACTCTTGCCAAAATAGTCGAAGCAATAGGTTGCTGCAATACTGTTTCTGCCCAGTAAAATCCAGGAAGGTGGCGAATACGGAATAAATTGAAATATAAGTAATGTCACATAATTTCAATATTTACTCTTAGCAGCCTCACCATTGACTGTCACGATAAACTGTATTCCATGCAGAGAGGCATTACATATTTAAATATTGAAATGTCAGCGAATTGTACTCCAGGAGTTCATGTTACAGAATGTAAGTAACAGTCCCGATACATAAAATATGTCCGTTCCCAAGAAACCCACTTTCTTTAACTATACACGCCGTAACTACTATCCTGGTTATAATTAATTCATGAACCTTTCGGGGTAACGACACGACATGCGACACCGGCCGGTGGAATACACTCCATGAAGTACCTACGCATATGCAATTGGATTTTTAAAAGGTCAACGAAGGTTGACAGCCTGAGGCATTAGCTAAAAGGGAATCAGGAGTTTGGAACATTTTGTAAACGAATTCAATCAAATAAGGAAAAAACCAAACGAAGCCGCAAGAAAAGGCTAGTTTGTAAAGTCGACTCGGTGACACAGCGTTTATTATTTTAAGTCACGTATCATAGCATTTGCGTGTAGGATTCAATTGCAGCAGTGCGTAAATGGTTAAGTATAGTTACTGGTTGTTACCGTTACCGTATTAATAGGCAGGCTGTTAACTCTCATAGCGGAGAAATGATAGTTACCCATTTCACAACTAGTACATGATTTAAATAAGTTCGAAGCTGCTAATTTTCTCTCCTAAGTGTACTTTTAAAACGCAAGCACAAGTTTCCCCGGAATTTAATTTTTAATAGACTGCAATTACCGTACCTTTAATCATATTGAATTCTTAACAAAAAATGCAGGTAATAAAACTACTGCTGCATGAGTGGAAGTGCTCAGGTGCGGTTCGGTCCAGTGTTGTAGAAGTCAGTGCTCTCAGTGGAATACCTCAAAATGTCGTCCTCGCGTAATAATTATGTTTGCTAAATGCATTTACCAGGGAAGCCTCGACAAAATCAAATAACCGATCTTTGTTCAACGTAATACTATTGCGACACGTGGTTGGCTGGCACTAACCAAATTACTGCCAGTACCGTGTCGTAACAAAGATATTGTGAGGCAAACGACTATCGACGACAATTAATTTTTTCAAACAACCAACAGAGATTTTCGCTGCCATGTTATTGCAGCCAATCGAATTGATAAAGAAAACGTGCGAGGCTTACTCTGGAACTAATCAGGCTGTTGGAAAAAGTGCTGAACTAAACGCTAGCTAACAATTCCGTGTTTATCCAATTTCCATCTGTCAATTTAGCTTGTTCAGACGACACCAATTAGTCGCCCCATCTTGTATCTATTGAAGTCCCACTCACGTTCCAAGAAAACACTTGACTATTTTTCTTTAAACACAGAACAATACGCAATGCCAATAACAAAATAAGAAAACAAGGTGTATTTCACCCTCCCCCCATTCACCCTTTTAGGAGTGGAATTTCGAAAAACTCTTTCTTAATAGATACCTATTCTTCACAAAGAACACACCCTCCAAATTTCATGTCTCTAGAACCAGTGGTTACCTACAACAAACCTACGACAAACTTATTATTTGCGGTTGGTACAGTAATCGGGTCTAGGAATCGAACCGCAAAATTAAGTTTGTTTTTTATTGTATATACTTTTCCGGGATAAAAAGTTCCCAGTGTGGTGCCCAGGATATTAAAGAATAATTATGCCAAGTTTCATCGTAATCGAACCGGTAGTTATTGCGTGATGCCTGAACAAACAGACAGACAAAAAAATTTTTAATCACATTTCTGGGTTCGGTGTCGGTCTAGTAACACCATGCCATTTATTTTTTTGATATTTTCAATGTACAGAATTTTCACTTCTTATTATTATTATTATTAGCCTGTGATGTCCCACTGCAGGGCAAAGGCCTCCCTACTCTCTTTCCACTTCAGAAGACACAGAATTTTCACAATTTTCACTTCTACAGATTTATTATAAGTATAGATGCGAAAGTGTCTGTCTGTTACCTGTTCACGCTTAAACCGCTGAACCGATTTAGATGAAATTTTGTATAGAGATATTTTGAGTTCTGGGAAAGGATATAAGATAGTTTTTATCCCGATATTCCAATGGGATCGAAACATATGCGGGTGAAACCGCGGGGTGCTGCTAGTTTCGTATAAAAAAGTTGTCAAATATTGCCGCATGGATAAAACTTTATGAGTATATTAATATGAACACGGCTGTAATGAAATTAAAGGTTTCTTCCAAGCCATCCATCCAGGACTTACAAAAACTTCCAAGTTTTTGGTATGATAATTTCGCGTTTGATTAACAATAACCAACAATTTGAGTATGGATGAAGCAAAAATAATAAACACGTCTGTACAACACAGCATTATCGTAAGTCGTAGTAACCCTGAGTATATTATCTTGTCCAACAAATCCCTCTAACTGACACAGTATTATTCCGTTCATTACCAAAGTGCTGGAACACTGTGTCTGCTTTGAACAATAACGAACAAAGCTTTATTACACGCTGAAAGAGAGAAAAATGTCCCTTTGTACCTCTGAAATATCGTGCCATTAAAGGTTTAAGTACGGTTATACCTATTACCCTTTCGCGTGATAGAAACACCCGATCAACAGCTACCGAGTTCACGATTGCAGGATACCTACTTATTTACCTTAGTAGCGTACCTTTTAAAAAGTTGCTATAAATAGATGTGTGATCGACCGGGAGCCGGGTGTGCCCCGTTCATGCGATTGTTCTACCGGACTACCACAAAATACAAGAAAGTTGCGATTTTTGTAGACCGTCATCGTCAGACAGAATGTCTTAGCGCCGTTTCCAGACAAGTCATCATTTAAACCTAAGTAAGGAAATTCGTCGATATTTATTAGTCGTAAGTACTTTATTACATTGATAAAAGCCGCTTATCAATGAATTAGTAATATTTCTGGCTTGCTGGACGTTTCTTATTCAACGTATAAACGTTGAACAATATTGCGGTCTAAGCTAACTTTAAACCTTGTCAGCAACCTTACTGCACTGTTAATAGAGATTGACAAGTCAGTCGCAGCTAGTTTCAAAATACCTGCGAAATAGATTACTTTGCAGTGTATGTAACCAAAATAAACTTTTAGATCGAAACCTAAAAAATCGTTATATTTTTTCAAGGGGAAAACTGTACTTACCTGATTACTGCAAATAAAATACTTTAGTTCTTGTTTTGAACCCCAGTTACATAGCCTTTCTCGTGAATATTCTCAGCCAGTACATATTGCCTTAATTATAACTTAATTTGAACACTTTTCTTAAAACACCCTTACTTACTCTTCCACCGGGTTAAATTTTCACAAGCTATTGTATTTATTAAAAAAAAAATGCCTTTAATGTTCCCACTGCTCGAGCACAGGCGTCCACTCTGTGAGAGGAAGGGGGAGTCTATCCATTTTCTCATAATTCTCCATCTTTGTTTCTCAAATTAACTCAACTGACAGAATCCCTGACAGATACGACAGAACTATTAATTAAATACACTCACAATGGTGTTTTCCATAACTTCTCCAAAATGAATTCTGTTACAACTTCTCCTTTGTATGTATTTTAATATACAACTTAAATCTATTATACAAAACTTACATTGTCCCGTAAATGGGTTCTCGTACGCTGCAATTTGAATAATTATGTTTTGAAGGTTATATTAATCTAATAGTATTAAAAATAGTTGTCTGTAAAATGGCCTATATTAGTAGAAATGCAATTGTATTTCAGTATCAACAAGCGCATTGTTTGGGCAGCGACAGATATAATGGCTAGAGTCGCATGCACGGTGCAGTGCATCAGTCGTAGTCCATCACATCAGTCATTGACATGTGTTAATGCATGTGTTTTTAACGGCTACAGCGGAACACATATTGTGATAGACATGCTACTGTTGTGGTTGATGCGTGCCACACATCAACCTTATTAAAACTTTTATTTTCGAACTAAGCTAGGTGTTTTGCTCACTATTTCAATCTTCGCGTATTTGACGACAGAGAAGCTGTTCTCCAAAAAACACTTTATTCAAACATAACGCTGATTTTGATTCTGATATAACTCTGATCGCCACTATGATATTCCCAATACAGGTATTGGCAGTGGAAACATCATAGGCTGATTATGTATCAGGATACATAATCAGCCTACGACGTTCCCACTGCTGGGACACTTCGAGAGGGAGTGGGCTGTAAACTACCACGTGGGCCCATTGCGGGTTGGTAGATGTCACAAGTCTTTGAATTCTTGGTTCTAGAACATGCTGGTTTCCTCACGATGTTTTCCTTCACCGTTTTGTGAGCAGTAGTGATGAAATTTTTTACACAAAGTAAAGCGCCTTCCTGGGTTTGAACCCACGATCTACATACAACTCGTAAGTCGGGCCATTACCACTGGGTCACCACTGCTCTCTAATACCTGATGTTGTCCATCATTTATGTGCCATGTGTAGTGTGTATCTTTAGTTGGAGATCCTAAATAAATAAATAAGATAAAATACATTGTAGTACAGGTTAATCCTAGATCTCTTTTTTAAGACATGATGCTGCTCAGAATACATTCCCCGACGACTCGACGCGGCCAGTTCAGGTTCGAAAGTAAGCCTCCGTCATTCCCTTCATGTTGTTTTTCTTTTGACCATTTACACAGAAAAAGAGCCGATTAAACCCGATATTTATAAGAAGTGAACTCATCTTATTATGTACTAGCTTCTGCCCGCGACTTCGTCCGCGTGAAATTCTTGTTCCCCGACCCACTGCGTACAGCGCGTATTTTCTTTTTTCTCGGCTCTAAAGGGTTCCTTAGCGTGATGTAACCTTTCCCAAGAATTGGGCTAACAAATGCAAAAATATTTTATGAAATCCGATTGGTAGTTCCAGAGATTACCGCGTTCAAACAAACCTATTCTTTAGCTTTATTTTTGGTACTTATTACAGATAGATAGATAATGTATTCGGAATAAAAGTGACTAAGTAATGTCGTGTGTTTTGGCTAATAACGCTGTGTGGTTTACTTACTGACATTTTGAATTGTGATATGATTCGTCCGTATATGACTTGACAACGAGATTTATTTTACCACATTGGTGCATCCACTGACATTTTATCCCTTCAAAACTAAATAAAATAGACTTTGAATGAAATAGTCCTCCCGGAAACGGAAAACCAACGGTCTGAAAATTCTACTACTAAATAATACTGTCCGAGAGTTTGTCGTTTTTTATTAGATGGTGAACGTTCGTTTGCTGTTTCGAAAATCAATTTTTCGTCTGTCCTAGTAATATCCTGTGTAGACTTTCGTTCAAAAAACAAAAGTAGGAAAGTATGGGATGCTGGGATGATGCGACATCGTGTGTTATTTATATCTGGCGGGTATAATGTGGCAGATATTAATATTTTATTAAGGCGACCTTTAACGCGTCATGGTTGGGTTGACCGTGTCGTGCACTTTACGGCAGCTTGTGTATGTCTGAAAGGGCGTGTGATGATTTTGTAATTTATTTTGATTAAATTGTACTGATACAATCACTGGCTTGTGCTTTTCCTGATTCCAAAATATGCTGAATATATCTGCAGTTATTTGAGGCAAAAAATATTATTCAGAACTGTCGAATAATATAAAATGAGGTTACTATTAAATTAAACAGTATATAACAATGAAAACAAAACTTTATTAATAAAGTAAATGAGCAACATTTAAACAAAAAAGCTAACCAATAATTACATTTGACTCAGTGGCAGTCCCAGTTTCGGAATCGTTTACTACACAATTCGCCATGAAATACTGATGATTTTTTACTAGATGTTTTTGTAGACATATCTTCTTTGCAAACACTTTATGGCACTGTGCACACTTAGATCCGTCTTCTGTATGCTTGTAAAGTATGTGACTTTGAAGTGCTGTAACCGAGTTGAAGGTCTTCTCGCAACAATTGCAGTTAGTTGCTCCCGGGGGGTGTATCGTTGCATTGTGGTTCATTAAGCCACGGTGAGTCGTGAATGTGCGACGACACAGCTCGCACCAATGATTCCTCCTCTCCGGATGTTTATACTTTATGTGGTTTCGTAAAGCGAGGTGGGAATCGAATACCTTACCACACTGTGGACAAGGTGTCTCAGTCTTACTGCAAGATTCACCATGAAGAACTAACAGTTCGGGTGTCGCAAACGCTCTATAACAAGCCTTACAGCGATGGCCATATCGGTGCATGTATCGTATATGCTTCTGCAAGCTCAGCATTGATGGATACTTCTTATCGCACGCCACACATTGCCCCTCTACCTCGTTCTCAGGGTGCATAAGCAGGTAGTGAGCGTGTAATGTACTAGCTGTTTTGTAGATCTTCCCACAATGTTGGCACATATGACCGTCGTCATTGCTATCGTCACCGTCAGAGGGCGCTTCTTCGTCGCCGTTGCAGTCATTGGAGTCCTTGTCTTTCAGGATATCTTGCAACACGACAGTCGAGTTACGAAGATGTTCGTCAATGATGTCAGAATCCAAACGCTCAATATTTACGTCGATTTCTGGTTTTTCGACAATTTTACTCATTATTTAAATTGAAATTCAATAAATCTACGTCTATTTATTTGACAATGATTTATTTTCAGAAATGACAGTTCATGCTAAAAAAAAGAAAACGATTAAAAAAAAGTTTTTTTTTTAGTTGACAGCCTGATAATCTAAATACAGACTGCAGACCTTTGTAGAGTTTTCTTATTGCTGACCTTTTCGTTTATTTTTTCAAAATTGTTTTATCTTTATTCCGAAATCGTTCAAAGTTCAAACAACTTTTCAATTTATTCGTTAGTCAAATAGCGAATTAATTTTGTTGTGCTTCTATAATTCATTAACTCTATTAGCGGAAAGTACCTAACTTACAATATTTTGGATTGTTTACCAGACTTTGAGATCGAAAACATTATAAGACAACAACTGTGGTGTCTGATTTTATTTTTATTTCATAAGCTTTTGTTGTTGTGTGTTAACCTTATATAAATTAATAATCGATTTAAATTAGTTTTCCTTAGCGTGGGTATAAGTTGAACTAGTAGGTACCCATGCTAACATAGTCATAGGTACTATTTACTTATTGTTGTATTACGTCCTAACCGCAATACAAACTTGAACAATTACATTGCTTATTTAAAAGATTGATGTGCGAGAACTCAATTCCAATGATTTTCTGTCTATCCATTTACACCTATTTCACAATGTAATTTTTCAGATATTTCAAAACGGTAGGATTTAAATCCAATATTGTTAAAGCAGTTTCTTTAAAACTAATTATTGGTGTTTTAGGGTTCCGTACCTAAAAAGGAAAAAACGGAATCCTTATACGATCACTTTGTTGTCCGTCTGTCTGTCTGTCAAGACCCTTCCTTTATCTCGGGAACGCGTGGAGGTATCGAGTTGAAATTAAAACTATATACTCAGGTCTGCGGTCCCTTGAAGCTGTGAAAAAATCTAACTTCTAAGTTACCTAACGTAAAAAAAAAGATATGGCCGTTTATGCCGCAGAAAACGTATATTTCGACGCTCAAGGGATTCAAAATATATAGGGTAGTTCCCGTTGACCTAGAATCATGAAATTTGGCAAGAAGCAAGGTCATGTAGCGAAAGTAAAGAAAAAAAAACCGAAAACCGGAGTCGCTACATTAAAAAAAAAACCCGTGATAAACTATTTACATCCTACAAATTTGTATCTAACCCACGGTGCGCGAGTCCCACTCGCACTTGACCGGTTGTTTTTTCTTTTCTTTTTATCAGTTGGGAAAGCCTAAAAGCGTTGAATAGTACCTAAAACTAAAATGTGGTTGTTCTTGCGTGATGTTTGTAGTGTACCTACTGTAAATAAAACGAATGTAGGTATCCAAGAATTGTTGTCACTAAGTACGTAATATCAAGAATATGTTTTCTGAGTGTGGACATTACCGGGGAAATAATACCGAAACATTAACATAAAAGCAACTTTAAACACCATTTAAGTGTTAAGACGATTTGCTAATGGTTAAAATTATACTTAGTTTAAACAAATTAAGATCCAATGGTGATTAAACTTGTTTATTGTGATTTCGGAATCGAAGGGAGCTTTTTCTTTTAGCTATCTGTTTTCAACAACAAGCGGTTCAGGTTGAAATGTCAAATATTGGCGCGCTTTCGGTTCCGAATTCAAAATAAAAAGGTATTATCTGTGGCGTCTGTGTAAGTAAGCGTGTGGCGCGTTTGTGTGTGTGTTGTTACGTGTACGTGTGGTTCTTTATCGGGTCGCAGTGAGATCGGCCGCGGCGCTCCGTTCGCCGCCTGGAAGGACCAACAGGCGGCTAACGCGGAACGAGAGCCGCTACCATTCGGGTGAGTCACTACATTATAAAGAACCTTACGCTCTGTTCGTAGACGCGTCGGTCATTGGTGTTGTGTAGGGTTGCCAACCTTTTTGGTTTTTAAAATGAATCATGTGGAAAACAAATAGCTTGACACAAACCGTATTAAATTGCATGTTGGTTGAAATTTGGTAATATATTTATTGTGATTGAATGTATCTAAATTGATTTTTCGAAACGGGTCGGTTTTTTGAAACCGGTCGGCTGCACCAACAGTTTGGTAGATTTACATAGTCGCAATACCAACTGAAAAAGTCAAGCGGCAAAAGTTCGTAATTGTACTGCGTTTTTTACATATTAAATTAAAATCGAGGTGCGAATAATTTCTTCATTAAAAAAATAAATAAACCACTGAGGCATTTTTTTAATCTTAGTTGGCAACCCTATCGGTGTGATGTCATAGTTGATGTATTTTTTTAATTGGGTTGGTTTAGGGTTCAATCAACAATTGCTTTCAGTTTTATTAGAAGTAGTTTTTTTATTGGTTTGGATAGATTCTCGTAGTGTGTTTCGTTCTGTTTTTTTTTTTTTTTTTATTTTTTTTTTAACTATGGCATCTCGCAGTTCATCCTTTATGAGGATGGCTACTGCTTAACCGGACTTTCCTGTGGATGCCTCGAATTAAGGCCTCCAGCCAGGGCATACAATAACTTAAAAACTAAGCGATAGCGCTAAGGGTAACCCCCTGCGGGGTTCGGACCTCGGCTCAGGGCGTCGCTGGAAGAGGACAGCAAGGGACAGGCTGGATCGGTATTATTATTAGTGTTTAGGGGCGAATTTAAAACTACAGGCTCAGCTGCGCGGGCTGGCTCGAGCAAGGGTCGGGGGGGGCACGGTGATGGTGCGGGGCGTCGCGACGGGCCTCGGCGGCGAGGACGGAAGGACGGATGTCTGAGCTTGTTTTTGTGTTGTCGACTGAGAGTACTCGTGGCCTTACTGCTCTCCTGGAGGAGGGTAGTGGCGTCGTCGGGGATGGTGAGGGTATGCCTTGGTCGGCGAATCCTACTTATGCGGGAGGGAGTGTATCGGGAGGCCGCCGCAATCAGGGGATTGGGGTGCTTTATGGCAGAGTCGAAGAAGCGCTTGGAAAGGCGTTTCATGAACTGCTGGATGGTGGGGAGTCTGAGATCTAGATGCAGATTCACATTTCGGACATAGAAGGGGGCTCCCGTGACCTTTCGGAGGAAACGGTTCTGGAGGGTTTGCATTTTATGCAGAAATCGCGGCTTGGCGTGTGCGAAGACTACGCAAGCATAGGTCATGATGGGACGGATGACCGCGGTGTAGAGGCGCAATTTGCACTTGAGTGACAATTTGCTGCGGGCAGTTATCATAGAGTGGAGCCTACCGAGAGCGAAAGAGGCGCGCGAACGCGCCGTCTTTATGTGCTCGTTGAAGGTGAGGTTGTGGTCTAGGATGACACCTAAGTATTTGGCTCGCTTTCCCCAGGGGATCGGCTTGCCATACATAGAGATCGGGCGTGGGAGGGGGGGGGGTAGTTTGCGCGGTTTCGAGAAGATGACCGCCTGACTCTTATCGGGGTTGACCTCGATTCTCCATTTCCGGAACCAATCGCTCAAGGCGCTTGCGGAGGTTTGGAGGTTTCGAGCTATGGATGACTGGTTGACACCCGAACAGTATATGGCAGTGTCGTCGGCGAAGAGCGCCAACTGTGCCTTTTTACTGTTCGGGATGTCACTAGTGAACAGGGTGAAAATGAGGGGAGACAGAACGGAACCCTGGGGGACTCCGGCGCGGATGGGGTGAGGGGGAGAGAGAGCGCCCTCGATACGGTAGCGGAAAGTGCGGTCCGACAGAAAATCTCGTAAGATGAGCACGAGACGGTCTGGCACACCTAGCAGGTACAGCTTATATAATAAGCCATTGTGCCAGACCTTGTCGAACGCCTTCGCTATATCGAAGAACAGGACGCCTGTCGAAGCACCTCGCTGAAAAGCAGCGCTAATGTGCTCGACTATGCGGTGGAGCTGGTGGATGCACGAATGCTTCGTGCGAAAACCGAACTGTTCGGGGGGGATGAGGCTCTTTGCTTCGGCATAGTCTTTGAGGCGCTTATAAATAAGCCTCTCGTAGACTTTACCGAAAACATTGAGCAGACTGATGGGGCGGTAGCTGGAGGGCTCAGACTTAGGCTTGCCTGGCTTTGGGATGCCTATGACTGTGGCTTCTTTCCACATTTGGGGGAAGATGTTGTTGCTCAGGGCGCCATTGAAGATGGCGGTCATGAGCAGTATGAGGGGGGCGGGGAGGAGTTTGTACACCCTATTGGTGATACCGTCCGAGCCGGGGGCTTTGCGGGTTGCGAGCCCTTTTATGATGTCTTGCACTTCGTCGGGAGTGACGGGAGGCAGAGGATCATCAGGGTCTTCGACTGGCGGGAGGGAGGCTCTCCGTTCGACTTCAGCGTTCACCTCGTCGAGGTGCGCTCTGTCTACTGGTTGAGAGCTGGGAGTGCATTGAGCCTCTAGGCTGTCGGCTAGGCATTCGGCCTTTTCGAGATTTTCGAAAGCGACCGTTTTGTCGGGGCGTGTGAGGGGAGGAACTGTGGCCTCTTCAGAGGAGCGGAGCTTCCTCTGGAGCTGCCAGAAGGCGTGGTGGGTGGGCTCGAGTTCGCCGATCATCTTATCCCATCCCTCGGAGCGCCATTCCCCTATGCGTTTCTTTACAGCACGCTGTAAATGGCGCATGTGGGATTTGTTCGCGTCGCAGGGAAAAGAGTCATAGGCACGAATGGCAGCGTTCTTCTCGGTCACCAGTTCACGTACGTCATCGGGCAGTTTCAAGCGATGGTCTTCCATCACTGGAACTTCCCGTGAGCAATCCGTCAGTACGGATTGAACGTGCTCTGTGAACGAGTCGATCGCCCCAGTCGTGTCTGCGACTGAGATAATTTGCTCGGGGATGGAGTCTAAGTGGGGAGACGTGGTGGATTTCAGTCTTTCGCTTACTTTCCTCCAGTCGGTGACTATTTTGGTCTGGGGGGGCTGGTTGGGGTCGTGCGGGAGGCCCGAATAGGGGGCCAGGTGCAAGATGACCGGGCGATGGTCAGAATCGAGCTCTTGTACCGTCTCGATAGACTGCAAACGGAGGTTTACATTCTTGAGAAGCGCTACATCGAGAACGTCAGGACGTTGGGCGGGGTCGCCCGGGAAATGAGTGGGATACATCGGAGCGATGATATCGAAATTGAGGGAGTCGCCTAGTTTGAACACGATCCTACCTCTGGTAGAGGTCGTGCTGCTATTCCAAGCGGGATGTTTGGCATTGAGATCCCCCGCCATGATGACGGAGTCACTCATACCGAAGAGGGTAGTGAAATCGGTAGAGAGAGAGATGGGATCCTCCGCACCATTGGTGGGCGGGATGTAAGCGGAGATGATGGTGATTGAGGGGTGACCGGTCATGCCGAGCCGACAGATAGAGATCTCTAGCTGAGAGAGGAGGGCAGGCGGGTCTATCGGGATGCAATGGAGGGACTTCCTATAGTAGATGAGGGTACCGCCCTTGTGGCAGCGAGACCTGTCATTGCGAACTATCTTGTAGTTGGCAATGCTCGGGTTCCGCAGATGGGGCTTCAGGAAGGTTTCCTGGACTAAGAGGACATCGAGCTGGTGATCGCGGAGGAACGCGGCGATCTCTTCGCGTTGTTTTTTAATGCCGTTTGCATTGAAAAACCCTAGTCTAAGGGATCGGGGTTTGGTAACGCTCATTCTTTGTAAAGCCATTGGAGCTTTTAGAAGTTGAGGGTTTGCATGACTTGCGTAATCTGAGGATACGCATTGAAAATCTCGGCGATGCGCCGAGGATTGCCGTTACAGGCTTGGATTTCCGCTGCCATGGCATTTGCGGGGGCAATAAAAGCTGCGTAAGCACCGATTATTACCTCCATGCTGCTAGGCTGGGGGCGGGAGGCGGGGGTCGGGGGGGACCTACTGGGACCAGCGGGAGCCCTGGGCGCGGCGGCGGGAAGGGCTACCGGTGGGGCTACTGGGACCGAGGGGCCTACTGATGGCGCGGGGATGACAGTTGCCATCAGCGCTGGGATAGTCGGGGGTGGGGGGGGCACCGAAGCTGCGGGAGCTTTGAGGTGGTTGAGGTTCGCCCATGGGGAGGGCCTTTGGGGACTGAGCCTATCGGGCATCTGGGAGGAAGGGATCGGGATCCTCACAGAGGGGCTTTCCCTTTGCTGACGGTCGCTCGCGCGCTTCGTCAGTTTGGGAGAAGAAGACTTGGGAGCCTTGGGGCAGCCACGGTAGTTAGCCGGGTGCCCGGATTGGCCGCAAAGAACGCAGCTCGGTGGCTCTGTGCACTGAGAGCGGTCTTTAGGGCGGGGACAGTCTGACGTGCCGTGGGCACCTAGACACTTGACGCATCTAGGTGTCGCGTAGCAGTGGGATTGGGAATGGCCATACAGTTGACACCTGTGGCATTGTCCGATGAGGTTGGACTTCCTGGGTTTCTCGATAGAGATACCCGAGAGGGAGCAGACTGACTTCACCTTGAAGATGGGGTGATGTCCTTCAGTAGGGTCGCAGATGACCAGGACCATGTCGTAGACTAGGCCCTTCCATGCTTTGTGCAAGCGATGGACTGCTGAGACGGGGATGCCTTGTGAAGCAAGGTCTTCTTTGATCTCCTCGGTGGGGATTTCTTTGGGGACGCGCCTGATGATTACGCGGGTGGGGACTTCCTCCGGAAGGGAGTACGTATGGAAGGAGTAAGCCCTTGTCTGGAGGAGACGGGTAAGGTCCCTGTAGTCCGAGGACGAGGCGACCGTTACCTTAATACCCTGTTGGGTTGAGCGGGCGTTCGTGTAGTTGATCTTTTGATCAACACACGCTTTGGAGATTTCTGTCCATTTGGACTTATCCTGGACATAGATGGGGGGCGGGGGTCGTGGCTTCTTTGCGTTCGAAGCGGGAGGGGTAGCCGAGAGGCTAGACGCGGGATTGGCCTGCGGTGCGGCGGGGGTTGGGGTGGGGGGGCGGGGGTTAGAGGGGATTACCGCGACCGACTTTTTGGCCTTGTTGGCGTGAGAGGAGGCGTTCTTCTTTCTCTTGCCCCCCTTTCCGACGACTATATAGTCGTCTTCCGAGGAGGACGAAGAGTCAGAGAGGGCTTCCTCTGAGTCGGATTGAGATTGGGGTACGGACGTGTCCATACTCTCTGGAGTATCTGCTGCGGTAGCGGCTGGCACGGAAGGTGCGGGATCGGGGACTGGCACGGACGGTGCGGGTTTCGGGGCGGACACGGAGGGAGCGGGTGATGGGGCTGGCACAGAGGGTGCGGGTTTTGGGGCGGGCACAGAGGGTGCGGGTTTAGGGGCTGGCACGGATGGTGCGGGTTTTGGGGCTGGCACGGAGGGTGCGGGTTTTGGGGCTGCCGCGGGGGGTGCGGGTTTGGGGGCTGGCACGGAGGGTGCGGGTTTGGGGGCTGGCACGGAAGGTGCTGGTTTGGGGGCGGCGGGTGGCACAGAAGGTGCAGGCGAGGGGGCTGGCACGGAGGGTGCGGGAGGGGAGGCGGCGGCGGCCTCGGGGATTTCGCCTGAGTTTGGCGGAAAGAGGGGGCTGACTAGCGCGTCGCTAAAGTCAATGACCGAACCGGGAGGGCGTCTAAAATTTATAAGACGTTGGGCATACTGGTTAACGAAAGAGGGGTCCTTGAAGAGGACCTCTTTAACGAACGCCAATATGACCGCGTCTGCCATGATCGGGATGGGGGCGGGGAGAGGGAAGAACCATAGGGGGCGTGAATCCCTAACAACCTAGCACCCCGGGTGGATGGGCCCGGGGGTGTGAGATCCTACCCTCCCTGTCGGGTGTGAGACAGGGAGGTGAGTACCTGAAGTGAGCCCTAAGCTTGTGACCCGTCGCCGATCTTATTGTGCGAACGGGGCCCTAACCAGTCTGTGCGATGGGTGTAGAGACACCCTAGACCGGCTTCTAGTACGAAGGGGTTGACACACCCAACCGTACTAGACGCGAGCTGTGGACAAGGGATTAGTTACGAAGCTAGAGCTGACTAGGAGCCACCCCCAAGGCCAAGCTTCTAGCTCCCGATTCCAATTGACTGCCTCGCCCTGATGGGGCTCGGCGGGTGAGATTGGGGCACCACCCCCTTGGCTTCGTTGGCACCGTGAGGTATCCACCAAGGACCACGAAACTGTGGTTTTTACCCGGAAGGGGCCAAAAACCTCGACGACACGTGTGATGACGATTCTCTCTTAAAGAAACAACTTCTATCAACCACGCCTTGAAAAAGGCGGCTATTGACAGGGTGCGGGCGTAGTCCGGAGACTACTGAGCTCGTTACGGCTAGCGTAGCGAGAGCGGGCGGTGGCGGGGCGGCGAGGCGGTGGGGGCGTGCAGCGAGCGAGAGCGGGCAGCACGACCGTCCACGGCGAGCGTCGAACGGAGAGTGAATTGTTTCGTTCTGTTAATTTCTTTCTTCTTTATATTTTTATTATATTTCTTTTATTGGTTCTTCTTTTAATTTACTTTAAGAATTAAGATGCCTTTGTTGATACGACGCTGACTAAAGGAGTATTGTACTTAACACCTCTTGAGCTATTACTTACTTCATAACTGCCTCGTTGTGACTATATTTAATGTAATAAATGAATACCTAGTTATTTAGTAGGTACCTACTTTATGGTCTGAAGTACCGGAATTGGCACCGGCTAATAAAATCGTGTTGCAAATACGTGGTCTCATAACCGGTGCGACGAGTCCACTGACTGGCTTTCTATTTACATACGTATATTGATTTGGATGCAAAAATACGGAAGACAAGTTTTAAGCGAGAAGATCAAGTTATTAAGAACCTAGTTCGACCCTGTACGAAATTGTATCATGCATGTTATTCATAATAAAATAAAATATTTACCTCTTAAATGAAATTTATTGCACAATTGTTATAAAGATAACCTGAAAAGATCGTGCAAGACAATAATACAATTACGTCATTTATATTTTTCCGTAGGTACTCGTTTACCTACCTAAAACGGGACTTCCACTTACTTCAACTCTGTATCGATGTTTGTCATAGTTTTGCATTCTTGCGTCGTGCCTCCAGTTAATTTATTTCTATATGGGTAAAAGAAACAACAGTATTGCATTTAAAATCACCTCTGAGATTGATTGACTACTCTATTTTATGCTTTTATAGCTTCCTAAAACCTACGTATTCGAATATAACTGTACCTACCTTTCTCATAATATTGTGGCATAATAGTGTGGATTTTAAGAGGAGACTTAAAATCCGATTATGGCCAGTAAATTCCGATCATTCCCGATCGAAATCGACCGAAACTATTCACTAAACCAGAACCCATCAAGTGCATTGATACCGATACGGCATACATTTTTAAATCCATCCGTTGTCGTACGGGGAGGGGGTAAAAATAGACACACTGTATGTTCCATTTCTAGTCACAATACTAACTTTGAAATTATGTTGCAGTTCTGTACCTCCGTAGGTGGAACGGTATTGACGTAACCACCACGCCTACCATGATTCATTCACTCGCTCTGTCAAGGAATAAGAAACCTTTCGCGGTACGTCTGTCTGGAGCATACCTACCGATAAGTTTGCTGATAAACTCTTGCAAAAGTCACAATTTCATTGAATAAACTTTCTGGCGCTAATGTTGAGTTCGACAGCTTAGTTGCGAATATGACACGATCACAACACATCACCCATAAACATTGACAAACTAGATTAATAATTTAATTATGTTGAAGTCAATAATGATATAAACTTTCACAACTTAACTCGAGCTAATCAGAGCTTTTCATGATTTATTTTTGCACTGTAGACTGTGGGATAGAGGCAAATATAGGTATATAATATGCTCCAATTTTTTTATGCGCAGACCTAATTACTATGTTTGATGCCCTAGTTTTGTAGAAGGCCACGTTATGATACCTATATTGTATCATGCTCTAATTTCAGTCATGATATTTGAACGTTTTTGGACCGATGTTTTGCGCTTTTGTTAATGTAGTAATCTTTCTATAAGGCCAGAATTTTTTATTACATTCAAACTACTAGAGATGCTTACCTGTAGTATTTTCTCTCCTTCATTGTCTTTCATTTAAATACATCCAACGATTATTATGTATTTATTTTAAGCCTGTGTTGTCCCACTGCTGGGCAAATGCCTCCCTTTCTCCTTTCCACTCTTTGCCTTGAGGTTGAGCTAGTGTGGTATAATCGAAAGGTTGTCTTTAAAATATTGCATAAAGTGATAAGAACGTCCATTGTGTCACTCTATGTAAAAATTAAGATGTATCTGTAATTAATTATCTAGTGTACCTAATAAAAGGTACTCTATTCTGGTATACCTAGTATAATTTTATTTTAAATCACTATGTCATAGCTGTTGACTGTTGTTAGCATGGCTTCATCATTTCAATTGGTATGTTTTAGGATCCACGTAATATGCGAAGTATTTGGCAGTCAATAAATTTTAGTTCAAACCAGTTGATTAGTGGTAAGTGATTAACTATTAGTATTTGATTAACTATTAGATATTTATCAAATTCCCGCCATTATTGCTAACGTTAGTATAACGACGTTAATTTTGTAATTACTATGCTAATGGCATAGGAAGCGATCATAATTATAATAACATTCCTAGTTTAGACCAAAACTGTCGAAATTCTCAGATTCATAACCTGGAACAATTTAGACCAGTTTCAACTCGACTAAGGTCTTATCTTAATCTCTTCTTTATCGTTCGGTTAGTTACTGGTAGTCGTTGAACATTTAGATTATTTACGTTTATATACTAAAAAAACGCAAAGTATTGAACATTTTTGGAATAAAGATATAGTTAATCCACCCTACGTTATATGAAAATAACGTGTTTGTCAGCATATCTCCTGAAGCATACTTCATCTATATAAGCTGTAACGAGCAAACATGGACGTCAAAACTGACAACTAGTTATAAAGTTTGTACTACGCTTTAAATGTTAGATTCAAATATTTGACTAGTGCTGAAAATCGGTTTCTAAACGTAGAATAGGTATATAGAATCATTTGCGCAGAGAACGACGCCATCAGCATAATTTATTTCAAAGAAAATTCAGATGCTTTATAAATATTCGAATCTGATGGTGGCGATAGCCGCGCCGATCTGGAGTCATTAGGGATGACCAATCACAATTAGTTCGTCGAGAAGCACGTGAAGCTGATAAAGTTAAAAAACCAAACCTAGATTGGAAATTAGATCGTTAGTGTGTAATATTCTTTGAAAATACTTTAGAATTTATAATGCTAATTCAATACATAGAGGTAACATTCGTTGACAGCCTTAATCGACGATATTTTTTATGAAATCCGACCCAGAGTACAGTTCAATGCGGTAAATGCGAAGTTATATCTTTCTCAATTGTGGGTGCTCATAACTTTCATCCATTATTCAGGAGTCCGCAACACCCGGCTAACGAAATGCAGTTGCAGAACACATGCACTGCTTCGTTGTATTTTTACGTGCCTACCAGATAATTGGTACCCCTGCATTCATGCTGTTGTTGTTCAGTTTTCTCATTTATTCTGCTTTAGGGAAGGCGGGGAAGTTTTACGTTCGTGAATTTCATGTTTGGAAGCTTTTGGGATTATGTAAGAAGTTTGTTTTACCTGCTTCTTGTTCTGCGTTATATTTGGTTAAAGGTATTTTTGATATAATTATGTGTTGACGCTGATTGGCTGCTATAGGTAGCAATATTAACTGTTAGTAATGCAAGCCTTGCGTAGATTTCTTTCTTCAGTGAAAATCGTCACTTATCAGCATCATATAAAGTGCGTGCTAACTCTGATTATATTATTTAACTGGACGCTAATCCTAACACTGATTGACGTGACAGATGTGTGCCTAATACGTCACACGGTTACGCCACTTTGATATCACACGCTTTCATTTTGAAATGGACGAGAATATTATTTTATGATTGCAACTACGCTAAATACTGCCGAATTTGGACATACACGATAAATCGAAATGGAACTGCCCTTAAAATGTGTCAAAAGCAAGGCAAGTGTTACATGGATAAAATGTATGTTTGCCGAGTTTACACTGCTGTGTGACCCTGTTTATAATTTTTTTTTTGAATACGTCAACTCTGTCCCATTGCTGATTAAAGACCTCCCTAAATCCTTTCTTCCATCCTTTTCTAGAATGTATTTCGTTTGTTTTTTTTTGTTTGCGCTTTCTTTCATTGCATAGAAAATACAAAACAAACTAAAAAAAAATCAGGACAGACACGAAATAAATGCCCAAATAGCTATAAAGCTAGGCAAAAGAAAAGTACTTAATAAGACTTAATAAATTTCCATTTATGACGGTGGACATACCCAAACGTTATACGTTCTCAACAAAGGAATTCCTGCAAGTCTGCAAGCCATTCGTGTGTATTATTCATTCTACTGTTCGTTCGAAAGCCGTCGTTGTGGTCCTTTGAGACTAAAGAGTTTCGACTCTACCCGCGCATGGTGGAACCTAGGTAGCTTTGTTACCTAATTCGTCGTTTAAGTGGACTTTCCTACTCGTCACTAGCGTTATGTATTTATTTGGGGTTTAGTAAGGTTCATCGGAAATAGAGAATCCATATAGTTCGAGCGCCTATCTGCTACTTAGTACAGTGTTGGCAAGATCCTTGTTAATTTCTTAAAATCTAATTAAACTTTTGGTGTAATGTTCACTCATCCCCCATAGAAAATGGAGGATCCTCCGACCAGACGGGTGTTGTGTCTGGCCGGCAACTGCCCGATGATTCATGTCGGGCCGTTATATATACAGGTTGAAACATGCGACAAATCGAAATGGGAGATTGTACTCATCATTATGAACAACTTTTGCTATGGGACAGCTGTTTCCTACATTTTTGTTCGCATATCTCGTCAAAATGTAGGGAACAGCGGATTTATATTTTTTTAAATTTTGACCTGTATGCTAGTTGTGCGGTAAACTCAGCTTGCGAGATGCAGGATTTTGTGTGACGTCAGTATGACGCGTAGTTCGCATGTGGCGTTTGTAGATACCGCTACAGGACTATTGCAAAGCTTAATTTCTTCCTCTTAGGTTAACTTCTAAAAAAACTAAGTGTTGCCTGTAATAAGCTGTGTGATGATTG